>JASFZW010000001.1:0-2491845 GCA_031763795.1 Prototheca wickerhamii
TCATCATCCACTACACATCATCGCACATACACTGCCGACCACCCACCACCCAGCCGCACCCCTACCCAACAACAACACTCCACGCAAGTCCCACCAAACACCAACACACCCAGCATACTCCACATATTCCATGAGTAGCAAGTTATTAGTGACCAATTTCAACCAAAATCCGACTGCCTGGCCGAGGACGACACCACTTCACAGATACCTAACTAAGTTGCAAGCCCCAGCTCACACTGACCTACTTGACACGAATGGCCTCTTGAAATCACACATCCTCCAACCTTCACTCATCTCACCTCACCCAATACACTTTGCTCAACAACTTCCAACAAATCCAATGCCAAACAGATACATGTTGACAAACTCAGTGACGTTTTTGGCCATAATCTGCGGCAACCGTCGGGCTGCAAGGAGGCATGCTCCAGCTCACACTGACCTACTTGACACGAATGGCCACTTGAACTCAAACACCTCCCAACCTCCATCCACCCATTATCCACCAATACATTTTGCTTAACAACTTGCAACAAATCCAACGCCAAACAGGTACATGCCGACACACTTGGTGACGCTTAGGGTCATAATTTACGACAGCCGTCGGCCTGCCGGGAGGCATGCTCCAGGTCACACTGACCTACTTGACACGAATTGCCACTTGCCAACACCCATGTTCCAACTTGACCCTGCCAAATATCAAGCACTGTGTTTTGATCAACCATTTGCACCAACTTTGAAGCCAAACGAATGCATACTGGCAAACTTGGTGACGTTGTTGGTCATAATTTACGACAGCCGTCGGCCTGCCGGGAGGCGCGCTCCAGGTTTTACTGACTACTTGACACGAATTGCCACATGAGCTCACACATCTCTCAACTTGAACCTGCCAAATATCATGCACTGTTTTTGGATCAACCATTTGCACCAACTGTGACGCCAAACAGGCACATATTGGCAACCTTATTGACGTTGTTGGTCAGATGCTGCTACAACCCTTCGGCCTGTGCCAGGAGGCCTGCTCCACAGTGAGTACTTCACACAAATAAAACACTTGCATCCGCACACATCTCCCAACTTTCAACCATGACATATCCAACAATACACAACAAGCAACAAATTGCAACAACTTTGACGCCAAACGGGCACATACTGACAGATTTACTACTAATTCTGACCCATTCAGATGGTTCTGCGGCAACCGGCCGCCTGCCAGGAGGCATGCCTTACAGTGGCTTCTTGACACGAATTGCCACTTTCACCAACACATAGCTCAGACTTCATTCATTCAATATCCGTAACATTACCTGGATCAACAATGTGCGAGATGTCTAACGCCAAACAAGTGTGTACTGGCAAACATTTTAACTCATTCGGTCAAATTCTGCTACAACCCTTCAACCTGCGCCAGGAGGCCTGCCCCAGTTCTGACTCCTTGACACAAAATGCCACTTTCATCAACAAACCCATCACCTTTTACCCATAACATATCCAACCATACACATCAAGCAACAACTTGCAACACGTTTGACGGCAATCAAACACATACTGACAAACTTATTGACAATTCCAACCCTATCTCGATTCTGCTCAAACCCTCCAGCCTGCCAGGAGTCCTGCTCCAATTCTGACTCCCTGACGCGAATAGCCACTTGCGTTCACACATCACACAGTTTCCAACCATTTGACAGCACATAATATACACTAATCAACAACTTGCAACACGCTTGACGCCAAACAGGTACATGCTGACAGATATATCAACAGCTCTAATCCGGCCAGATTCTGCTCCAACCTTCAGCCTGCGCCAGGAGGCAAGCTTCAGAACACAGTGATTTGACACGAATTGCCACCTGCACCCACACATCTCTCAACTTTCACCCAATACCTGTCCGCCAACACACTTTGCTTAACAATTTGCAACAAGTCTCACGCCCATCAGGCATATACGCAAACATTTGTGCACATTTCTGACCCAATCAGATTCTGCTACAAACCTTCAGCCTGCGCCAGGAGGCAAGCTTTACAGGGACTTTTTGACACGAATGGCCACTTTCATCCACACATCTCCCACCTTCAGCCCATCACTTATCAAACAGTGCACATCAATCAACAATTTGCAACAGATCTGCCTCCAAACAGGCACACACTGACAACTTGACAACGCTTTCGGCCACATTATGTTACAACCCTTCAACCTGCGCCAGGAGGCACGCTCCAGTTCTATCTACTTCTCAACACATATGGCCACCTCAACTCACAAATCATCTCCCAGCTTTCATCTATATCCATCACTCCATGTGTATCAATAGTTTGCAACAAGTCTCACCCCAAACAGAGGCACACTGACCAAGTTAATGCCAATTATGACCCTTGCCCAGATCTTGCGACAACCCGTCGGCAAAATTGAAAGTGACTTCTTGACACATTTTGCCACTTTCATCTACAAAATTATCCATTGGTCGTAACTCAATATCAAACAAGCGACTTGCATCAACAATTTACACCAGATCTGACGCCAGGCAGGCACATACTGACAAACCTATGCGTACTCACGTTTCCAGTAACTTGACACGAATGGACACTTTCATTCACAATTCTATCAACTTTCACCCATTGCACATCAAACAATAATCCTCAATCAACAACTTGCACCAGCTCTCACGTCAAACAGGCATCTACACAAAAACTTATTAACTTTTTCGGCCAGATTGCGCGACACCTGTCTCGGCAATCCCATCAACCTCTCCTTGGGCAACAACTCAGACTCTTATTCCAATACACTGATCAAATACGTAATAATATCCCCAAAAACCAAAAGTCATCCAAAAATGCCACCACTCAGACTTCATCTGGCCAAACTTGAACAAAAATAGGTGGTGCGATCGTCGTCGGGCACCGGTACATTCAGACGTACCACTCAAAGATCCTGATGAAAGGCTCGCCATTGGGCTTTCTGTGTGCGAGGCTCGGCAAAGTTGCGTCCAAAGCGGAGAAAATAGGTCATGGTCACTCGCAGGACCGCATATCACACTCTGCGGTCTGCGGCATGCTCAGCGGACCTGCACCCCCTCATCGTTGGGAATCGACCGGAGAGCGTGACAACCCCTGACCCGTGGTACACCTCGTGGGCTGCATGTAGGTTACATTCACCATGGTTCACACCAGGGATACAACGCGTGCCCCAGAGAAGAAGAGACGTGAGCGAGAGTACACCATAAACATGCACACGCGAATGGATCCCACGAGGACATGAGTGCGAGCAATCGGATGCTTTCATACGCAGGAGCAGCACATCTCTACAAAGGTAGGAAAGCATAACCCCACGGCAGGTGCATTGCAGGTGGTGGACCGGCTGTCCACAACAGCAACCCGGGCATCCCCGTGGAAGAAAACCCAATCGTACGTTCCGCCCGCTGCATCACCGTTCTCGCATACACTACTCGACCGCAACAAAGCGTCCCCGACCCGATATCCCAAGCGCCACGGTTTTGTAATCCCGACGCTGCGCGCCGACGTGAGCGCAGAGAGCAGGCCCGGCCAGGGCTGAGTCGCCAAGGGGAGTACCAGGTCAGCCGCCGCCGCGCCCTGGCGGCGCTACCCACAAGTCCGCGCTCCGTCACAAAGAAGCAGAGGATCGAGCGGCCCGCCAGGGTGTCAGCGCCAACGGGACATGAAGCAGGGTGCGGGGAACCAGGTGCATCTCGGCGAGAGCTTTGGCCAGCCGCACGACATCAGCTACCTACGGGACCATCAGCAGCCGGGGCCAGCTTCGTTGACAAACGGCATCACCGACCACCAAATGCATCGTCTCCAGCAAGATGGAGCGAGCAAGACTCAGCTGAGAGGCGTCGACGTGTACCTGAGCCGTCGGCGTCCAGGCCACACCAAAGCGCTGCTAGAGGTTGAGGAGAGCCATGAAGATGACGGGCGTCGGCTCTGGCTGCACAGGGGTACAGAGGGCGTGCGTAAGCATGCGGCATCCCGCACTCAACGATCGACACGTGCGACACACAGAGCGGACCAGCCGTGCACCAGGACCGCAGAAGAACCCGCGTGCACGCCCTCCTCTCTAACCCCTCTCACCTTTGCGTCTGTGTGCCTCCACGGCCACCATCACATTGGCCGAGTTGAGAGCTGAAACCTCGGCCAAGCGTAGGCCTCGATACAACTCAGCTGCAGGGGATCCCTCCGTCCGAAAGCCTGGCAGCCTGGACACCCGGCTCATGACCGCCAGCAGCAGTTGGGCACAAGCGCCCGCTCCGGCTGCGCAGGGATGGGGAGGTCGTGCGTATGGATGAGGCCTGCCACACTCGACAACGCGTGTGCACACAGAGCGGACGAGTCGCGCACCGGGACCGCAGAAAAAAACACACGTACACGCCCCCTCTCTCACCCCAACATCTCACCTCCATGTCTGCCCGCCCTCAGGCCACCATCAAATTGGCCAAGTTGGGGACTGAAACCCTGGCCAAGCGTAGGCCTTGGTACAGCTCAGCTGCGCGGAACCCCTCTGGTCCAAAACATTGGCCGCCTGGACGCCCGGCTCATGACCGCCAGCAGATGTCCATGCGCGCCAGCCCGGACTGCACAGGGTAAAAGAAGGAGTCCGTAAGGACGCGGCTTCCCACACTCGACGACGTGTGTGCACACCGACTGGACATGCCGCGCACCAGAATCGCAGAACAACCCGCGCGCGCGCTCCCATCTTTCACCGCACCCCACTCACCTTCGTGTCTGTACGCCTTCACGCCCACCATCAAGTTGGCCGAGTTGAGGGCTGAGGTCCTGGCCCTTGGTACTCAGTTGCATAGAACCTCTCCGTCCATAACACTGGCCGCCAGGACACGCGGCTCATGACTACCGGCAGTTGTCCACACGCGCGCACCAAGGTGGTCAACCAAGGGAAGAGGGAGCACTTCACTCCAAGGCGCACGCTGACTCTCAACCACCTCGTGGTGCCCGGCCAGCCCATGGAGTCGCCGATGCTGAATGCCTAGGCTTCGGCCACGACCCCCCCTTGTCGACAAAGGGGGCCGGAGGTGGTCCAGCGGCGCCTGGGCTCCGCATCATCATCCTCCGCCTCAGAGCCGTGAGGGCCTCTAATAAAGAGCTCTTGACTTTTTCTTGGATCCAAGAAGACACTTTAACTCATAGAGCTCCCGGAGTGGCGCCAGGATACGACCACGGCTCGACTGCATGGCCCAGATCATCTGCGGCGGGAAAGGAAAGGAGGGATACCCGATCGTCCGAAGAGGGATCGACGGAACTCGATATAACAAGGCGTACGGCAGACGCAAGCTCGAGCACATGGCAATTTTTGAGATATAATGAACAATTCATTTATGTGGGCCACACATGGCAGTAGCATTAACGTCTTGGAGAGAGGATGCTGCACGGGCGGGCCACCCGAGTCCGCGCCCACCCATTCCCGAGAAGACAGCCCACTACCTCCCAAGCTCCCCTTGAACGGTGCTTGAAGCTTTCCTTGATCCATACAGCATGCACTGTGACTCACAAGGCTGCTCCCCTGCCCAGACCCTGGCTCCCCAATGGCCGCCCCAACACCCTTCAGCAGCAACACCCAGGTCCCCATATGACCAACCCCGACACAGATTTCCTCTCCTTACCAGAGGCGCGAGGGTCCTGACTGCTTGTGCGATCATCCCGCGTCACTTTGGTCTGCACGCCTGATGCCAGTGCCTCGCCATGAACTGGCCCAGTGCGGAGTTGGCGGCGTTCCGAAACGTCAAGCCGCGCAGGGCTGGCAGCAGGCGGTGGTCCAAAAAAGAAGGGTGGCTCGTCCTTCCTCGTCTCTCGGATGGTGGCCCGGCGCCACCCGACAAAACCAGGTCCGGGACGGGCATCCCTCCCCCAATATGTAGGACCAGAGACCCGTCAAAGGCGTGTCATTTATGTCCACGATCCGCAATGTCGCCGGCCGCGCTTGCAGCGCTGCAGCTGCCTCTTGTGTCTGACACATCTCATATCGCACACATCACACCCTACCACCCACCATCTCCAAGAGAGAAATATCCCACCCCCACACACAAACACCCACCCCCCAACAAAACAATCAACTTTGCAAACTCACACGTCAGCCTCAATACTATCATGCGAACTAACCCCGCTGCAAGGTATCCACCAATCGTGCTGCGGGATCCATGCCCCGAGTACGAACCTCTGCGGTGGGGCTGACCAACACAGCACAAGCAGTCGAGAGGCGTCCTCAAACCACGTAGATCACACGGGGGTCACCATCGCCGTCGGTATCCACGCCGTCGACTCGCAAGTGTGTTCGGCAACGGGCAAATACAATTCTGAATCAGCAGCATCACGGCCCACCACTTGCTGCATCCCTTTCACGAGACTGGGTGTGGCTGGCCATCTCCGTCTGTACATGAAGATATTGGTGGTGCACGGGGAACCGGGAGCAACAGGCGGCAACGAGCGGAAACCACACTCTAGGTCCAAAACGCACTCGTAATGACAGCGCATCGATCAAAAAATCAGAAACCATTGCATACACGTGCAATTGGTACTCCAGAAGCCAGTCCAGGACCATCCAAACATGCGTGCGGCGGGCGGCCGTCGTCAAAAATAGCAGTAGGACGTCGCCGAGGCAACCGCTCTCGCGCTCATCCGTCAGGTCGCGCAGAGCATCGTATACCTGGTACATGAGGATCGCCGGCGCATTGCGTGAGCCGAGGGTGAAATCACCCAGAACTGAAAGAGTCCGTGGCCCGCCGCAGACCTGGCCGTCTCCATCAAGCCCGCGCACATGAAGTCCTGCTTGCAGGCGCTGCGCAGGCCAATGTTGGACAAGGTGCCCGTGCCGTGAAGGCAGCTCAGCATTTTCATTCCACCTTGGGCATTCAATATGCATGCCTGACAGTGGGGCTGTTGAGCGCCGAGTAATCCGCGCAAGGCCGCCGTGCTCCGTCCGTGCTCTTCGTGGACGCTACCATGGCTGCAAAGGATGGCGCGCAGGAGAGTTCAATGAGTCCCTGGTACATGACCTGCGACGGCAAGTCACCACAAAAATGACGCAACACGCCCGGACGCACCTCTGCATGGGACGGGCGTGGGTGGCCTCGCTCCCGGCTACGGACCGTTCCGGCGCCGGACACGACTGGGAAACAAAAGCGCGAGCGGCAGGTCAGCCAGGACCACATCATTGCACTCCTGGAGCAGTGCGTTCACCTGTGTAGCAGCGGCCATGGGCAGAAAAAAGGCATGCGTCTTCGGCTCCAGGACATCCAGACTCGCATCCTCGCGAGCGGGGGCTCTGGCAATGGCGCTGCAGGTGGTGAGCTCGGCGGGCATTGGGGGTGATGGGTGGCATCGGCCTGGCGGTCAACAGAGTGACATAGGTGGACGGCATAGCGCTGCAAAAAAATGTGGGAAGAGACAAGGTGGTGGGTGATCGGCATGCTACGATCATGGCAACCAGGATGTGTGGATCAGGCCACGCACCCCAGGCTCACCTGTGTTGAACAAGAGATCCGTTTTGGTCAAGACAGTCTCGCCCTCCGGTCGTATTGCGTACTTCGCTATAGCAGCCGGATGGTCGGCAAGTGAAGCGCGCGCCTCCCAAGGACAGAGCGGCCGCGCGCCGTCCGGCCGGCCTGCCCTGGACGTGCGTGGAAAAAAGGCACCCGGCGCCACCGTCCAGGACCCGGCCACTCACTGCCATAGCTGGCAACAGGCCGTACCAGTGCTGAAGATTGGACTGGGAGGCCTCACGCGTCCTCTGTCCGTGAAAGCCATTGCTCGCCAATTTTGCGCGCGCTCCATAGCCGAAGCCGCGCTCTCTGTGTTGGAGAGGGCAGCTGCTTCTACGGCCTGCATAAACGAGAAAATGCCCATCACACGGCCTGCCAAGCACCGTTTCTATCATGCAGGCCAACCCAAGTCTGCCTCCGCGCAGTTCGACGTCAATGTCCCCAACCCCGCCACGCACCCCTGAAGAAAGGAACACGTAACCGATGCGCGGCAGCCGACAATGCTCAAAATTCCAAAGGCCTTCGTTCACAGCTCTTCAATCGATCGAACGGACGAGGAAAGGCTGCAGACAGCCTCCAAAATCCACCTTGCCGTGAGCTTGGAAAGCCCGCCGGCCAAACCTTGGTGTCAAATCCTGCAGCTACGATCCTGCAGTGCGAAGCCGGGCACCAATGTCAAGAACATGTGTCTCCATAGTGTCCACCTGTTCGCATGCAGCGTCACGGTTCGGAATACGCACCTTCAAGAGGCGGGTTTGAGCACGGAAAGAGCGGACCGCAGCATCATTGGCACTGGGCCACGCTCGACCGCATTCGAAGCGGCCGAGGCCTCCTCCAGCATGACTATGACATGTTTGAAATGCACATGAATCACAGTTTGATGAACTCTGGTGGCACAATGTGCTTCGATGCGACACCAATTGCTCGGCTCCGACTACACGCTCATCCGATACGATCGCGAGCAGATTCGGCGCCCAGCGCCTGCAGGGCCGAGGTTGACATTTCGTGGAACGTGGCCAGATCTGCCACTAATACTCAACACGTGAGGAAATTGTAGGTGGTAATACTGCCTGAGCCCTTGCTGCTCAGGTCTCTTGGGCGATCATCGTCCGGAGGATGGCCTGTCGTGGGCCACCATGTCCCCAACCCCTTTGCACGCTCCAGCCTAGCCCTCGCCCCTTGGGCCCCAGCATCATCTTAGCTTCCATGTCATGCCCTAGCATGAGCCCTCGGCTGCCATTTACTTCCCATGCTAACGTGATGGCACTGAGTATGAGGACATTCAAATCTCCAGCTCACCACATTCTGGCACCTACCTTCCCCGGCGCCGCCCTCTACCAGCCTAAATATGTACTTGAAGGCCCTGTACAACAGCAATTGTAGCCTACAAACAGCCCACGAGTCGTGTCACAACCAGGGATTGGCGCGCGTCCCGGCCACATTCCTACAGGCCCCGTTCTCTGCCATGCACGCCAACATGGGTCCGCCGCCCCTTTGCCGCCTTACCATCGTCATCCCAGGCCAGCAGGCAATGAAATGACGCTCAGGCCTGCAAACTAGTTCCACTTACAGAAAACCAATGCATGAATCCATGCTTGCTTGGATTTCATTGTCCCGGCATGGTCGAGAACCCGGCCAGCTTTAGGATCTGGAGCCGATGGGCAAGTGGCCGTACACACGTGGGCTGCCTCCCCTGGAAAACCACTGGCAACAAGAGTTATCTTTCATGTCTCTGTCAATACTCTCGCTTGAAATATCTAGGATCGAAAGTTCGGCCCGTTGGACATCGCGGGGAACACGCGTCGGCTCCGGATCGCCGCCGGATGCCTGCTTCCCCCACCCCCCGCCAGGCTCGCGAGACACTCGCGGCCAAGAACCGGCACCCCGCGACCCATACGCGTGTGCCCGGCTCGGAAAACCAGATTCGGGGCAAGTAGATATTTTTCTTGGAGGCTTGCGGTGGTGCAGGGACTCCTCGAGAGGTCTGATTGAGAGGTGTGCGAGGCCACTCGCCCGGGGCCGCTTTGCCAGCCCCATCCCGTCGAGATACCAATCCCGCGCGGAAATTATGTCCTTTTTGATTTGAATATCATTGAACACGAGAGCATCATGCGCTCTGCGGTTTCTAGCGTGCTGAGGCTCAGCTTCGTCCTGGTTGTTCTGTCGGCGAGCCTCCCTCCCGTGATTTGTGGTCGCCAAGCAACGGTGCGAATTGGGGAGCGTTGCGCCATGAGCTTGCAGGCCAGCGTGCACCCGTCTCAGCAATTTCAACGCTTATATCTTGCATGCGCAGGTCACCAGGATGAGGCTTCGCCCAGCCAAGCGCGGTCCTCGCCCTGACAACCTGCTGAAAAAAGGTGCCGCCCCCGCCTGGCCCGCCCTGGCCGCCGCCGCCTGACACCGAGGCTATGCTGCACCCCCCGCCAGCCCTCCCGAGCTTACCACCTCCAGCTCCTCAGCCTGCTTCCGCACTTGCCCCACCGCCGCCGAGTCCAACCGAGAGCAGCCCGCCCCCCCCGCAGCCCATGAAAGCCTATTGTCTCCCCTTTTGGGACGAGAAAGGGTCGGGGTGCTTCTTGCTGATTCTGAATGCCACGCCTGGGGCGTCGCTGACCGTCCGCTTCATGAGCACTAACGGGGAACGCGATAATCGGGTGATTCGATTAATGCCTGATAGGAGCACCGTCCATCGGCGTGTGTACTGGAACGATCCAACCCATTCTCAGGTCTACATCAGAGCAGCCGTCTCATACACTGACGACCCCACGCACGACATACTTCTAGCCGAGGTCTATCACAGCGGCAAGAAGTCTTGCGACGCCGGCGTGAATATGCCATACACGGATGAGCCCGCAAGTCTGTGCACTTGGAAGATCCCGCTGCCCAACGGAAAAGTGGAGTCTTTTCACTCCTACATCCCAGTAAATGGTCGGGGCGAGTACTGGTGACGTGCACGGCCGATGCACTGGTACGGGCGTGCCAGGCCACCATCTTTGTGGGCCTGCGCGAGCGGTTCTGGCTTGGCCGCCGCCAAGACTCCAACCCGACCGCTGGTCGAATCCTGCCTGCAAGCCTGCTCCCCACCCGTGCCAAATTCGAGCTGCCGGTTCTGCGTTTGTGTAAAAAAACAATGACCAGCAGGGTTGCTCGCATGGGCTTGGTGGCGGTTTGCGTTTCGGTTATAGTCACTGGGCCCCTCGGTGTGGACCTGCACCAGGAAAAGGCTGGAGGCAGCTAATCTTGGGAGGGCATGATCCAGGATGATCACATCTGTGGTGGTTAAGACACGAACTCCTCAATTGAAAAGGCGTGGGCAGGCAAGCAATTGGCGAAATGTGGGTTTGGTAGATCTGAAGAGTCTGCATGGTGGCGCTGTGGATGAGCGGGTGACCCCCAACAGCTCATCAAAGGTGTTGTGGACGACCGGTCCACAAAACGTGCATGCACCGGCCTTGGTCTCTCAGTTGTGCTTTCCATCTTCCTAAACGTGCTTTTCCTGTGTATGAAAGCATTCAACTGATACGACCCACGTTCTCCTGGGATCCGCATGTGCCTGCTTACGCCAACACACGTTTCCCATGCCGACGTCTACCCTGTCTGCGTCTATATCACTGCTTGCAATATCACAATTGCAACCTACATTAAGCCCACGAGTTGTGCCACATTCAGGGATCGGTGCGCTTCCCGGTCAAGTTCCAACAAAAGGTGGTCACCAAATATTTGGCCTGCCAGCTGTGTGGCCCTGGTTCCATCTCCGGTCGACGAGCAAGCAAGTTGCACGGGACGCGCAGAATCGATACAAGGCGCAGTCAGATGATCTTATTGATCCACTGGATGCCCTATATTCGAAATAATGTATACAATGCAAGGCTGGGGGCGGTGGGATAGGATCGCTCTCGGTTCCGGGGCCATCCCGTCCCGAAGGCGTCATCCGGACGCGGATTCGCACCCTGGACTTCAGGCCGACGATTGTGTCGTCATTGGTACCCCGCGAGCAACAGCTCGTCATTGACGAGGCTGACATTGGAACATGAAGGCAAAGGGGCTGGGCTTTCGCGGTCTTTTCGTCGTCGTTGGCTTCCTTGCCGTCTACGCAGCGGGCGTGCTCGCGGCCCAGCAGCAGACGCAGGTACCTCGCACGCTTCCCAGACCATGATAGGCACCAATATATGCACATAGCTCGACAGTTCTTCCACTTTGCTTCCTCTGAGCCGCAGGAATGTGAAGGCGTGCTCAACCGGAATCCAGCAAACCCGGGGCGGGGCCTGCGCGCCCAGGCGGGGCTGCCAAACGAGCGCCCGACTGCTCTCGTGTCCACGAAGAACCTGGCAAGTGCCCTGGAGAAAGGGAACGAGACGCCAGATTCATCCCAGCTGCTCTCCGTGACCCTCCCCAGCGCCTCAACCCCGCCGACCGGGGGACAACACACGCCAATCGTGGCGTACTGCATACCCTTCAGGAACGACAGCGACACCGGATGCTACCTCAAGGTCGCATCCGCGGATCCGGGCGCATCGCTCCTGTTTCGCCTCGATTCTACAGCTGGTGAGGAGTTATACGCCAGGATGCAGCTGGAAGCCGACTCCTCGCACGGCGGACAGTACGTTGTCTTGGAGGACTCTGAGCTGTACCAGGCCAACCTGACCGGCACGGTGGAGTACCAGGACGACCCCTCCACCCAGTGGGACGTGCCTGCCTGGGATCCCTCGGCCGCCCACTACTACAGCTTCCACGCCCCTCGCGTCGTGCGCGGATTCCTGTGGGATGGGTACACGGCCGACGTGCACACAAACCACCACACCACTGTTCGGCTCTACTACTGGGTGCTGCGCGGGAAGGCCCCGGCCCCAACCCCCCCGGAGCGCACTCATATTAAAGCGGCGTGCCTCGCTGCGACCGTGCTGGGCCAAGGCACCGGGTGCCTGCTCAGAGTCTCGGACGCCAACGCGGGGGCCACGGTGCTCTTCAGGCTGCACACGGCCAATGGCACCGAGGTCACGCCGACGCTGCAGCTCGCGCCGGGCACCACCTACGGCAGCCGCATGTACCTGATGGAGAACGCCGTGGAGCACCAGGCCCAGCTCGCGGGCACCGCCGAGTACCTGGGCCAGCCGGAAACCGCACAGCCCGTCCTCACATGGGACAAGTGGGCCGACTACCGCCACCTAAGCCGCCCCAAGCTTTTTGGCGAGTACCAGCAGTATGAGGTCATCGCCTCAATTGGGGGCGGACGGACGACCTCTTTCTTGTGGCTGCGTAAATACGAAAAGTGGTAAGGCGCCCGGATGATCACTGATCGCAACTAGCATCCCTAGGTCTAGCCCCTAATGACTGCATATATCCCTTAGTTTCCCACTTTGAATCCCCTCTTATGCCATTCCCTGTCCGCCGGGACACGTGTCATAGCCTGCATGCCAGAGCCATCAGGCTCGTCTAGCTTCCGGCTTCCTGAACCACTGACTGTGCTCACGCCCGCGTCTTCCCGGCTGAGCCCTACATATCTCCCATGAAATACGGTATATGTAACCTACATTCAGCGCACGGGTCGTATCGTACGCAGAGGCCGCCACGCTTCCCCGTACGTTTGCCATATGCTTGCGGCGGGCGGCCGCCGCCGAAAGTTGCACGTGAACGCCATCGAAGTGGACGCTTGCGCACCCGTCCGGCCGACCGCCCAGAGCGTGGTACACCCGGCGCATGATGAGCGCCGGTGCATTGCGTGAGCTGAGGGAGACAGCGCGCACGGAACGGGTTGGGCCCGCAGTGTCTCGCAGACCTGGCCGCCTCCACCAAGCCCGAGCACATGAAATCCTGCTTGCAGCCACTGCGCAGGCCAATGTTGGACAAGGCGTCCGCGCCGTGTAGGCAATTCGGCATTTCCATATCTACCTTGGGCAGTAACAGATGTGCATGCCTGACAGTGGGACTGTTCAGCGCCCAGCAATCCGCCCATCGCCGCCGCGCTCCGCCCGTGCTCTTCGTGGACGCCACCATGACTGCAAAAAGATGACACGCAGGAGAGTGCAATGAGTCCCTTGCACAAAATCTGCAGTGGCAACCAACCACAAAAATGACGCAACACGCCCGCACGCACCTCTGCGTGGGACGGGCATGGGCGGCCTCGCTCCCGGCAAGAACCCATACCGACGCCGGGCGCGACTGGGTAGCAAGAGCGTGAGCAGCAAGTCAGCCAGGAACACATCATCGCACTCCTGGAGCAGTGCGTTCACCTGTGTAGCAGCGGCCATGGGCAGTAAGCAGGCATGCGTCTGCGGCTCCAGGAGGTCCAGACTCGCATCCTCGCGAGCGGGGGCTCTGGCAATGGCGCTGCAGGTGGTGAGCTCGGCGGGCATGGAGGTGATGGGTGGCGCAGGACTGGCGGACATCTGAGTGGTATACGCGGGTGGCATAGCGCTGCAAAGAGCATGGGAGGAAGAGAAGAGGGTTAGGGTCGTCGGCATGCTACGATCATCGCAATCAGGACGTCTGCATCAGGGCACATCCCCCAGGCTCACCTGTGTCGAACAAGATTTCCGTGTAGTTCAAGGGGATCCCATCTTCCAGTCGTATTGCGCAGTTGGCTGTAGTAGCCAGACGGCCGGCAGGTAAAGCGCGCGCCTCCCAAGGACAGAGCGGCCGCGCGCCAGCCAGCGGGCCTCCCCTGGACGTGCATGGAACGAAGGCACCCGGCGCCAACATCCAGGACCAGGCCACTTACCGCCATCGCTGACAACAGTCCATCCTGGTACTGGTCCCTGGACTGGGAGCGGTTCCGCGAGCTCTGTCCGTGACAGCCGTCGCTCGCCAATGTTCCGCGCGCCCAGTCCCCCGGGCCGCGCTCTCTTTGTCGGTGAGGGCAACCGCTTCTACGGCCTGCATAACAGAGAAAGCATCCATCATACCGCCTTTCAAGCACCGTTTCTACCATGCAGGTCAGCCCCAGGACTGCCTCCGTGCAGTCCGACGCCAGTGTCCCCAACCCCGCCACGCACCGCTTCAGAATGGAACGTGTAACCCATGCGCGGCAGCCAACAATGCTCCAGATTGCCAAGCAAGTCATCGGTAGCTCTCCAAGGGATCGAACGGATGGGGTAAGGCTGCAGACAGCCTCCAAAATCCACCTTGCCGTGGGGTTGGAAGGTCCGCCAGCCAAACCTTGCTGTCATACCCTGCAGCTACGATCCTGCAGTGCGAAGCCGGGCACCAACGTCAGAAATATGAGTCTCCAGATAGTCCAGCTGGTCCACAGTCAGCGACGCACTTCGGGATTCGCACCATTGAGAGACGGGTTTGAGCGCCTGGGAGCGGACCCCAGCATCATTGGCACTGGGCCCCGCTCGACCGCATTCGAAGCGGCCAAGGCATCCTCCAGCGTGGCTATGACATGTTTAAAATGCACCTGAATCATAATTAGATGAACTCTGGTGGCACGGACTGCTTCGATTCGACCCCAATTGCTCGGCTCCGACCACACACTCATCCGACAAGATCGCGAGCAGAATCGGCGCCCAGCGCCTCCAGGGCCGAGGTTGGCATTTCGCGAAGCGTGACCATTTCTGCCACTAATACTCAAACATTTGAGATATTTATAGGTGGTACCGATGCCCAAGCCCTTGCTGCTCAGCTCTCTTGGGCGATCATCGTCCGGGGGATAGCCTGTCGTGGACCACCCTGGTCCCCAACCCCTTTGCATGCTGCAGCCTAGCCCTGGCCCCTTGGGCCCTAGCACCATCTTAGCTTCCATTGTATGCCCTGGCCCTCGGTCATCATTTACTTGCCAGGCCAATGTGGGGATCCTGAGTGTCAGGACGTTCAAGCTCCCGGCTAACCACATCGCAAAGCCTGGCTTCCATAACACTGCCGTCCACCTGCCTGCAGACATACACAACGGCCACGGCCTGGATTCAAGGAAGAATTCTCAAGCAGCGCTTGCCGCAAGCGCGTCCGTTCCGTCCCTCCAAGATCTGCGCGCGTCTTTGCCTGCATCGACAATCACAGACAGAGCGTGAATGCTGCTCCACCAACCGCGCGGCGGCACCTCCATCTACGCATCCACGCCATCCGGCATCATAGCACTCGACACGCTCCGTGCACCAGCAGGCTGTGATCAGCAGCATGCGTCCCTCCAGGAACAAAGTGAGCAGGAGTCCAACGCGCCATGAGTGATAGTCCTGGCCACGCCCTGCATGCGCGGCACGGCGGGCCTTTGCGGCGCCTTGGTCTCCGGCGTGCAGCACTCAGGGCGGCTGCACCGCTCGGGCACCACGGTGTGCACGCGCAGTCCACGCGCAGTCCTTCACAAACGCCGCCCGCACCACCTTGCAGCCGCCGCCGTCGGGAACCAATCACTCTGGCGATTTAAAGGCCACAGGGCTGTACTCTACCGCGCGCGCATACTCTGCAAAATTTTTCAAAATTAACCATTAGGCAGCAGGCTCCCGAGCACAAGCATGCCAAGGACTCCCACAATGCCGTGTCGCGCGGTGCGGTCGCCTGCCCTGTGCCCCCACGCACCGTCCCGCTGGCCTGGAAGACGGCAAGGCCCTCTAGTGCTTCTTGGGCAGATCAGCCCGGGGCATTCTGGCTCGTGTTTGCCATTCCAGCATCGCGGCCTGCATTACGCGGCAATCTGGAAAATCGTTTGACAGGGACACACCGTTTGCGGCAATATATGCACGGCGCCGCTGCTTGCAACGGCAAAGCGCGCTGCGCAATGCCACGCGCACCTCGCCTGCACAGCCGTCTCCTCCCACGCGCATTGGACATCCTCGGACAGGTATCATCCAAGACCAAAATGCGGCACCATTCTCGGGGCCGCTCGGATGACCATCGGCGCCGGCCCACATGCCATAGCACCGCAGCTCGCAGCCCTCCTCCGCTAGAGACCAAGCTGCGAATGACAGGAACCAAGGCCATGAGCTCAGCAGACAGGGCGGCGAAGCAGCGTGCCATGCCAACCGCTGCGCACGAACGCACCTTGCACGCGGTCGCACCACCGCATCCCGCACGCAGCCTGGCCGTACCCGCACAAGCTCGAGCGCGCGCCGAGCAAGCCACCCAATCTTGCCCTCACCCTGCGCGCGGTGCGCGGTCGGACAGAGTCGGGATCAGGAAGCTCGTGCCGGCCGTCGCTCCGGCGCTCCCCAGCGCATGTCTTCCATCACCTGCTTGCGGAAGGCAAGGCCGAGCATCAAGCCTCTTCCGCACAGGCAACATATGTCGGGTTTCCGCATTTTTTTCTCTCGCAAGCATGCATGCGCTGGTCTCCAGGCCTCACCTGTAAGTCGATCGTGCAGCTCGCCATCATGCGCTCGTCCAGCGCCATGCCTGCTTCAGGATCCTCTTGCGCGCTGCTCCAGCAAAACATAGGGTGGTACCCATCCAATCAGACTAGCGGTATCCAGGTCCCAAGTCAACCTGCAACGGTCCCAGTATAAAGTCAAGCATGACCGCCCATTGGCCTGTGCCCCCGGGTGTCCATCACCAGGCGCGCCCGCCGTCCCACTGCACAAACGAACGGTCCATCCCCGAAGCATCGAAATATACAGTCACTCAGATTAACTCTACACGCAGGGTCAAGGATCCAGAGCAACTTACTGTGACGACCGCACATCCAGGTGCTCCCCGTGCCCGCCAGGCTTCCCGGAGAATCAGCGGAAACGCCATGGACCCCGCTCCACGAACAAGCCCGGCTACTCCTCCCAGCTCAGTGTAGCACCTGGACGGGACTGGATGGCGTTATATCACATCACCTCGTCCATTTACCGCTTCGTTGCGGCAACATGGATCCCTTTTAGATCGGAGCAGATCGAGCCCGATTTCCTTCATCAGCCAAGCCACTCGAATCCGCACCCCTTTCTACCGGGAGACTCTTGCCATACCATTTGTCCATGCAAACGATGTGCCAGGTACTGAATAATACTATATTATTAATATTGAATGAACGTGAAAGGGTATGGGCCGAGGAGCGCCTCCTGGGGAAATGGTCGGCGGCAGACGCTCGACACCGCACTGTGCTCGGGCCCGCAGGCTGCATGCTCCAACATCAGGAAGCATGCATATACTCGAGACACTATATATATCGCGCTCTAACACGACACCCAACTTGCGCCGAGGGCGCGCTGGGACTAGGCTGTGCGGGGACTCCTAGCCAGCCGGGAACCATAAAGCCCTGGACGAAGAGCTTCCCGCATTGCGCACACACCAGATGGTCTACAAAACAGCAGTGTTTGCGACACTTCACAGACATGTCATCTCACGTAGTTTCAGAAGTGAAGCTTCTCTCCCTGCCACGCGACCCTAGAAGGAGTTTCACCCGCCCCGACCGCACAGGGACACGTGGATGCGCCTGCGGCTTGGGAAGAGTGAACCGGACTCTCGCGTATCCGTGCGTGCCGCTGTGGGCACGAGTGCGGAATTACGGACAGGCGTGTCCATAGTCATGGCGCCGCAACCGGGCAGCTGCCAAGAACAAAGTTTATCTGGATACTCCGATATCTAACAACGATGGGAAGCCATGCCAGGACGGTCGTCCTGCTGTTTGCCTTGCTGGCGCTATCGACGGCTCCACTGGCCCGAGCCAAGACGAGAGTGGTGCGAACAGTAGGCGGCTGGGGCTTATTTTACGCCAGTGATAAACAATTTGTATCAACCATTCCATGTTCGGTCCGCAGGTCATGAGACCTGGACCTCGGAAGCAAAGGCGCCGGCCTGGTGGCCGGGATCTTTCCCCCATTGCCGAAAAACTCGACGATGCTGGCGCAAGACCTCCCGGCGCAAAACAAGATGATACCCTTGTGCTGAGCCCCCTTCCCACTCCCAGGAATCCCCTGCCACCCATCTCCGCCTACTGCCTTCCCTTCACTGACCAGAAGGGCACAGGCTGCCTGCTGAAGGTGGCAGAAGCCGCTCGAGGCGCCAGCGTGCTGTTCCAACTCACGTCCACTGCTGGCGAGCATGTTCGAGTGGCCGTCAGGCTGGACCGCACCGACACCCATACGTCTCAGCGATACTATCTCCCGGACTCCAAGGAGCGTCAGGCCAACCTGACTGGGACGGTGGAGTACAAGGGCCGGTCGGAGCAGACCTGGCCTGTGACCGCGCAGGACCCGCTCACCCGTGTCGACCATAGGGTGAGCGAACCCGCTCCAGTGAGGGGCAAGTTCTGGTTCAGGGTCGTGACCCAGACCCATCTCCAGGATCAGGGCGTCATTACTCTCGTCTACTATCAAGTGGATGTTGCCCGGAGTACATCGCCGCCGCCGTCACCCCCGCCGCCACCCCCTCCTTCTCCACCGCCGCCCCGTCGGCGCCTCCGTCGTGGTGTCAGCATGATGCCAGCGATGGCCCTCACAAGATCCAGTCAAAAGATGATCTCAGCAAAAGGCTCGAATTAAGCAAGGAGTGTCGAGATGGGATGTTCATCCTGTTTAAGGCTTGCCATTACGTCTCATGCCAAGCGATTGTCGCCGAATTCGAGACCCTCGCTGCCCAATACGGCGACAGGGCGTCCTTCCTGATCTTGGATCAGGACCACTTCCCAGACATCGCCAAGGAGTATGGCGTTCGCGCGATGCCCCTCACCATCTACTTCCGGAACGGCGCGCGCACTGCGAACTATATCGGCACTAACAGACCAAAGATCAGGAATTTTATCAAAGAGTACGCTTCCGCGACGTAGCTGCCACTGTGTACGCCCCAGTCTTTGTAACAGCTTGCGGGGAGGCATGTCCAGCTCTCAGCCACATAAGGTTTGTGGGTTAGTTGTAGGTCACAAATAGGAACAATCATCTTCATTCATCAGGGCTCAGACAGGAGAAAGAAGGCTTGGGCTGCCAGATATTGTAGGATGAGGAAAGCCCATATGGCGAGGTTGATCATATGCAAGCGGGACCACTGTGCGTTGGCACAGGGGAGAAAGAGCCTGGGGCTGGCTTGATAATCAGAGAGCGTGCAAGGGGTTGGCTAGGGCAAGCGGGAAGGCGCTGGTGCTAAGCCAGGGCAAGCAGGGGCTGGCAGGGCGAGGGCGTTAGCAAAGAGCGCCCGCATCTGGCATGCATCCGTACATATCCTAGATTATTTCTGTCTTGTTCTCAGACGTGATACTTTTGTGTACAATGCCATCAATATCATCGGACTCGCATCCTCGTGATGTCTGCGGGTGTACAGCTGCGCGTCCATGTTTGCGTTGTTCTTAGCTGCGGCTCTGACACTCGCACACATTGCGAATTTGTGGCAGCCTGCATCAGCCCACGATCCAGTGTGTATTCGGAGATCTCCACGCTGTCCCACACATGTCCAACAAGATGGCCCACTTCCCCGCCAGCAGTCGCTCTGGCAATGGCGTCGCAGATGGTGAGCTCGACAGGTGTGGAGGTGATCAGTGTCAAAGGCTGCACGGGCACCAAAGTGACATTTTGGGGTATGGAAAATCTGCAAGGAAAGGAGAGCAGAGGTGGTGGGCAGTGGATGGCATCACAACATCTGCGATCAGATCGCATGGAGCAGTGTATGTTCGCATATTCTCGAGGAAGACAATCGGCCAACACGGCGCGGATATTCAGCAAGATGGGAGATTTCAGGCGTCCGAATTTCGACACGTGGTCCAGCGCGCGTCAGCACGTCCCTCACTTCTAGACCAGGTCGCATCGCCATCACATACTTCTTACTGTATCATCTGTGATCCCGGCGTATGATGTCGCGTACTGTAATTAGTAGGCGGCACAGCGGTGGGCAAGATGATCCAGCGATTCAGGGGCCCGTTGGCGCCTTGCCGGATCTCCTTTCCGGTCGGCCGGATCGCAACCTTACCGCGTACAAAGGCCGGAGCCCAGGGTTACCAACCCCATATTTTATCCACCTCCACTCACTTCCAGAACCACGCCACGTTACACATCCTGCTCACGGCCTCCACAATGAGGACCAACGCTTGGCGTCTCGTCTTTCTGGTGGCCCTGCTGGCGCTGGCGGCTGTTCCTACGGCCCATGCCCGCACAACGCCGGTATGTTTTCTGGATCTCTCGACGCCTGGGTACCCCGACCTTATCGATGATGAGTCCATATTTTCATTTCTCTGAATGCAGATCTCGAGGATGAGCCTTGGGGGGCGCCAGTTGCTGTCAAGCGCCGACCGCTCGGCTATCGCCGTTGCCGAGACACTGGAGGACAGCGCCGGCCTACTGAGTGCGAAAGCCTTGGTAGCAAAATTGCCAACGAGCCCTGGCCTTTCGTCCCCTCCGCCGCCGCCTTCGCCGTCATCCTGTACACGCACGCCTATCGAGGCCTACTGCATCCCTTTTCGGGAAGACAAGAATAACCGACAAGGATGCCTCGCCAAGGTCGCCAAGGCCGACCCTGGGTCAGAGGTCTGGTTCAAACTGCAATCCGCTACTGGCGAGTGGATTCGATCATATGTGAAGCTCGAGAAGAACGCTACATACGGGCACAACCTTTTCTACCTCCAAGAATTTTCTCGCTCCAGGCGGATCATGCCCAGCTTCACGGGCAAGGTCGTGTACAAGGAAGAGTTCGACTGCAGCTGGCCCGTCCTTGCGACCGACCCCAGCGCCGAGACCACCAAAATGGGCAGGGTTTCCCTGGTCGGACAGGCACTCTGGGCCATTCTGATTCGGATCAAGGTCCCCGTGGGCAACGGCCAATTTGTGACCATCGACTCATACGACAGCGTTTGGTCTCTCTGAATGAGCCGCCTGCTCGTTATGTCCTTGTAATACTCGACGCCGTCTGTTTTTGCGTTTTGTTTCAGATGCTGAATCCACTATCTGTAGGCGCCACGTGATCAACCTGCACCCAGACATGTCTGCTCACACCTGCCTTTGCTTGGCGTTTTCCGCCGCCTTGCCTCCAAACGTTACAAAATTCAATGGGGCAGAGATAGGGATCACTCCATGGTTCACAGGCAACGATTCAGTCAGGTTGCCACTGGCGTTCTCGGGCAGGCACCAAACCGCCGCCCAGCACACCCGACCATGGCTGATGACGAAGCCAGCGAGACATCACATGTGCAGCAAGGAGTCGGGTCTCGGCATCAAACTTCATCCGTTGTGGCGTCCAGGATACACATGCGCTCCCTACCCCAGTGAACCTCCATGAACCCATTCCCCAGCCTCACATGTGGGGTTTGTTACCGCGCCACCCCGCCGCCAATGTTGGAAGTTGGCCGGGAAGCGCACCGATCCCTGAATTGACACGACTCGTAGGCTGATTGTAGGTTACAACTATGATTTTGCAAGTAGGTCATATGGGCAGAGGCAGGGCAGACGTCAGTGTGGGAACGACTGACACACATGTGAAACCCATGGCTCCCTGGGCAGTGAGCAACGGGATCGTGCTATGTGCAAGAGCAACGCGTGTTAGAGTCGGGAAAAGCAATCTAGTACTCAGGTGGAGGCATGCAGGAGGAGGAGGGATGGCGCCAGGCGGGTTGGGGACAGGGGTGTCCACAACACGCGGGGAACTTGACCGCGCGCAGGGCGGCCGCCTTGGCCGCAGCCAGGGCCGCCACCGCCTCGCGCAGGCTTTGTCGAAGCTCCTGAACTTCCTCCCGTGTATCCTCCATAGTCCTTAGAGCCTCCGGCTGGGCTGCCGCCTTGTGCTCGCTCGTGGACGCTACACGGACATCTTGGCGGCCGCACACAGTGTTGTGGACAGCCCAGTCCACAACCCCTTTGCATGCCCTAGCCTAGCCCCAACCCCTTCTCGCCCTAGTATCTTCTTAGCTTCCATCTCCTGCCCTAACCCTTGATTGCCCTTTCCTTCCCAACTCCACGTGATGGCCCTGAGTATGAGGATATTCAAACTCAGGGCTCACCACATTCTGGCGCCTAGCTTCCCTGGCGCCAACCTCTAGCTGCTTGAATCCATACTTGAAGGCCCTTGATAACCATAATTGTAACCTACATACAGCCCACGAGTCGTGTCACAACTAGGGATCGGTGCGCTTCCCGGCCACATCTCTACGGGCTCAGACAGACGGCTATGACACGTGTCCAGGGGGACAGGGAATGGCACAAGAGGGGATTCGGAATAAGGAATTGCAGGGATATAAGCAGTCTTAAGGGGACAGGCTCAGGGATGCTGGTTGCGGGCAGGGCGAATTCGCAACAATCTGATCTGTATGCTCGATGAGCTCCCGGATGCCGCGTGCTCCCGAAACGCATATGCCCCTGCCTGAGCCCTAGTTCACTGCCCTACAAGCTTGCAGCTGTAGCCTACATCCAGTCACACGAGTTCGATGCCGTACCGACGCCGCCCCGCTTGCGGCACGAACGTGACGGGTCGCTTTGCAGTGCGCCCCAGACTGCGGCCGGCAGACCCCGCACACTGGGCTCACGATCGAGCAAGCACTTTCTTTCCGGGATCAAGCTTCACGTCACGCACATGTTCGCATATTCCGGAGGAAGGCAATCGGCCAGCACGGCGCGGATGTTCAGCCGGATGGGAGATTTCAGGCGTCCGAATGTGCGCTTTCGACACGTGGTCCAGCGAGCGTCAGCACATGTCCCTCGCTGCCAGAATAGGTCGTACCGCGAGCCTGAGTTTTCCTACTGTATCATCTGTGATCCCGGCGTATGATGTCGCGTACTGTAATTAGTAGGCGGCACAGCGGTGGGCAAGATGATCCAGCGATTCAGGGGCCCGTTGGCGCCTTGCCGGATCTCCTTTCCGGTCGGCCGGATCGCAACCTTACCGCGTACAAAGGCCGGAGCCCAGGGTTACCAACCCCATAGTTTACCCACCTCCACTCACTTCCAGAAATACGCCCCGTTACGCATCCTGCTTATGGCCTCCACAATGAGGACCAACGCTTGGCGTTTCGTCTTTCTGGTGGCCCTGCTGGCGCTGGCGGCTGTTCCCACGACCCATGCTCGCACAACACCGGTATGATTTCTGGATCTCTCGACGCCTGGGTACCCTAACCTGATCGATAATGAGCCCATATTTCCATCTCCCTGAATGCAGATCTCGAGGATGAGCCTTGGGGGGCGCCAGTTGCTGTCAAGCGCCGACCGCTCGGCCATCGCCGTTGCCGAGAAACTGGAGGACAGCGCCGGCCCACTGGGTGCGAAAGCCTTGGTGGCAGAATCGCCAGCGAGCCCTGACCTTTCGTCCCATCCGCCGCCCCCTTCGCCGCCATCCTGTACACGCACGCCTATCGAGGCTTACTGCCTCCCTTTTCGGGAGAGGAACGGCCGCACGGGATGCCTCGCCAAGGTCGCCAAGGCCGACCCCGGTTCAGAGGTCTGGTTCAAACTGCAATTCACTTCTGGCGCGTGGATTCGATCGTATGTGAAGCTCGAGAAGAACGCTACTTACGGGCACAGCTTTTTCTACCTGGAAGAATCTCTTTTCACCAAAAAGACCATACCCAGTCTTACGACGGGCAAGGCCGTGTACAAGGAAGAGTTCGACTGCAGCTGGCCCGTTCTTTCGACCGACCCCAGCGCCGAGACCACCTATATGGGCAGGGTTTTCGTGCTCGGGACATCAGTCACGGCCGCTCAGTACCAGACCAAGGTCCCTGTAGGCAACGGCAAGTTTGTGACCATCGATAGATACGAACGCTTCGACATGGCCTGAGTTAGCCGCCTGCTCGTTATGTCCTTGAAATACTCGACGCCGTCTCTTTTTACGTTTTGTTTCAGATGCTGAATCCACTATCTGTAGGCGCCACGTGATCAACCTGCACCCAGACACGTCTGCTCACACCTGCCTTTGCTTGGCGTTTTCCGCCGTCCTGCCACCAGACGTTACAGAATTTAAAAGGGCAGGGATGGGGATCACTCCATGGTTTACAGGCAACGATTCAGTCAGGTTGCCACTGGCGTTCACGGGTACACACCAAACCGCCGCCCAGCACACCCGACCATGGCTGATGACCAGCGAGGCATTGCATGTGCAGCAAGGGGCATTGGTGATGCCTGAGGTTCACGGCACAGCTCAAGCGAACTGGCCATGCGCTCGTCGCTGCCGCACCACCAATGTCCAAGCACGGCTGCTCCTGCGGCCGCGCTTGGACCATCGCACTGATGCCGGCGCAAGGGAGTGATTGCTTCAGCAGCAACAGAGCATGGGCTGCGCTGGGCAGTCAAACGAGGCGCGTGCGCTCGCCAGCCGGCGAGCAACGTTGACGCACCCGGCACCATGCCGATCTCATCGCAAGCCCTGCAGCCACCACTGGCTTAATCCTCACACACCGTCAAGCCGATAAAGGATCAGGACGGGGACCGTCGGTGTCTGCTACACTCCAAGACTGGCTCCGAGACGCCGGCCTCGTTGTTGGCACCAGCAATCATCGCTGCATGTGCCCTGGCCTGCAGCGATTTCGAACAGCTGCTCAATAGCAGACCTCTCCACGTCACGTGAATGCCCGTCAACGATACTCAGGGCACTCCGATGCTATCAAGCATAACCGGCAGCCTACCTCTTTGACCAGCTGCCCTCGAGCCCATTGGCATGCCGGCGCCAGTGGCGCTGGTGCTCGGCGCACGTCGCATCCCGAATCCTTCGAGAGGAACGTTGGCTATCCCTCACAAGCCGCCTAATTGTCGTAAAACGATCTCACCGGCCAAGGGCCAAGCTGCAGGTGAAAAGAGCAAGGCCCCGCGTTTGGTACGTAGTATTGCTGGCCAGCATGCTATCAGGTCAGCAACGAGAGGGACGGTGATCAAGCATCACCCCGCCCCGTGCACGTCCGCCTCACCTGTGTGTCCGCCGCAACAAGCCTCCAGACGTGTCCTGGCGGGGTGTGCACTCCTCCCGGTCAATGAAGGCATCATGGTGTCGGTCTTTCTGAGCCCAGCCAAAGGCAGGAGGCTGGCCGGCAGGCTGCCAAAGCCGCGCCCTGGCTCACCTGCTTGCAAGGAGTCGGGTCTGGGCATCAAGCTTCCTCCGTTGTGTTGGGCAGGATACACAAGTGCTCCCTACCTCAGTGGACCTCCATGAACACATTCCCCAGGCTCACATTTGGGGTTTGTTACCGCGCCGCCGCGCCGCCGAGGCCAAGCAAGCCCACATGGTGCCAAGCTTGACACAGGCTCAGCTTGCCGGGTTGGGCTCACTTGCTCCAAGTCGTACTCATACCAACCCTGGTGATGCTTGCTCCTCGCCTGCGATGACGTCAAAAGAGGTCGAGATTGAAGGCGGGTGACCCTTGATTGGGGTTGCGTCGCCGGTACCCGCGCTCGCATGCCATTCCGAAGCCATCTCATTCCACCCGCGGTGTGCAATCAAAAGTCTAAGCAAATTATACACTCACATATGTAGTGTTCACGACACAGGGAGACACCTCGTCGGCCCGGGCGCCCAAGAGCGTCCCGTGCTTCGCGGCGGGAGTCGCACCGCAGCTGACGGCATACAATTAACCGGTGAGTTGTATCATCATTACTTTGAGCCATCCAGCAGTATCCAAGGACCGCATCCTCGTGCTCGTAGCCTATTCACCCATCGTCCACGGCCTGGGAGGGATGCCCCCAAGCCTGCTGCGATCTCGATTGAATCCGGTTGGGATGTCGGGCGACCTCCTCGCTCCAGCAGCTTCCCCCTTTTCTCAAGGTGGCGAATGGGGATGTAGCGCAATGATTGTGTGTGCAGTGTGATTGGAGCAAACTGGTGTTACATAATAGTGGGACATAATAGAGCGGACGCACTCGAGCTGTGCTCATGGCAAAGTGCATGCTTATCAACAAACATACAAATCAACAGGCAGGCTTAGGTAATTGTGATCTTTGCAACAGCAGTGTGGTATCCATCCACACTCGTGATCAAGAGGTAACGGTCGCTGGCACAAACCGAGGTTTGCATGTTGGTGAACTGGGCAGACCCGGAGACAAAGGCGGCAGTAAGGCTTGCTGTTTTGGACAAGGCATCGTCACTGCAAGTCTCTTGAATGTCATAGGTCACGCCTATTGTCAGCCCGGCGAAGTCGGCTGTTATGGTCTTGGAGCTGGTGACGAGAACCGCATTTGAGACGGTGATTGTTGTGTCGCGCGTGAGGGAGTAGACGACAGACGGATCATTAGAGTAGGAGACAGTCATGGCAAGATTATCAGCGACGGCATAGCATTTTGCACACGCTAGGAACGATGGGATCATTGGGGGCGACCAATCGCTTGGGAGCCAGATGGTCAATGTTTCGAATGGGGTCGTGGTGGATACGCTGACGTCAAAATAATATTGAGTCATTGTTACTCCAGTTGATGGGAAGGTGGTGAGGACAATATACGCTGCATTCCCAAGGTAATCGGGACGAGCAAGGGTGAATGTGCCAGCACTTGGCAGGGGGCTTGGGGGGGGTGAGGCAGGAGGAGGCGAATCAGGGGGGGGAGGGGGGGAGGAGGCGAATCGGGGGGGGAGGAGGAGGCGGGGAAAGCGGAGATGGAGGAGGAGGCGAATCGGGTGGCGGAGGCGGCGGCGAAAGCGGAGAGGGAGGAGGTGGCGAAAGCGGAGAGGGGAGGAGGTGGCGAAAGCGGAGAGGGAGGAGGAGGCGAGTCGGGGGGAGGGAGGAGGTGGCGAAAGCGGAGAGGGAGGAGGAGGCGAATTGGGTGGTGGAGGAGGTGGCGAAAGCGGAGAGGGGCGGAGGGGGGAGGTGAAAGCGGAGGGAGGAGGTGGCGAAAGCGGAGGGGGGCGGAGGTGGCGAAAGTGGGGGGAGGCGGCGAAAGCGGAGGAGGAGGTGGCGAACGCGGAGGAGGCGGAGGCGGCGAACGTGGAGGTGGCGAAAGTGGGGGGGGAGGCAAAGGCGATAGCGGAGGAGGTGAAGGCGGAGGGGGTGAAAGCGTAGGTGGGGGGAGGGGGGTCGGCTTGCGGGAGGAGGTGGAGGGGTGCGAGGGGGGGGGCGGGTTTTGTGCAGGGGGTGGGCTTCGAATGGGTGGTGGGGGGTGGGCTCCGAATGGGCGGAGGGGGGTGGACTACGAGCGGCCGGAGGTGGCGGGCGCGGAGCGGGCGGAGGAGGTGAGCGTTGGGCTGGTGGAGGCGGTGAGCTACGAATGGGGGAAGGGGGGGAGGGCTGCGAATGGGTGGAGGGGGGCGGGCTGCGGATCGGCGGAGGGGGGGAGGGCTTTGGCGGGGGTGGGAGGAGGAGGAGACAGGGGCGGGGGGGGGGGTGGCGACTTGGGTGGCCGAGGCGTTCCCTTGGGTGTCGTGCCCAACTTCACTTGAGCGTGTCGCGCGAGCATGGCTTTGGTCGGCTTCCCTCCCGAGCCACTCAGGTTGATTACCTAGATTCAAGGACCCATTGTTGTCCTCACCCCACAGGTGGTTGCCGGTGTTGTTGTTGCCAAAATTGGAGATGCCATTGTTGCCCACTCCAAAATTGCGGTATCCCACGTTGTCCCGGCCGATGTTCCCTCGGGCGTCCGCTGTGCAGGCAGACGCGCCCTTTGGGTAGGCACTCCGAGTGCGATTATCCACTTGCACGACGGCCACCAGCAGCTCGTGCCTGAGCCCAGATCTATGCCGTCTGCGGCATCATTCAGCACGTCCAGCGTGGCATCCTTGATTCCTCCGACTCCTGCGAATCCCAGCGCCCTGCGAAGATTGAGCACGGGGGGTGCCGGTTCAGTACAGAGTGTCCAGCAGAAGCAAGCTATCTGGCAAGCCGCGGACGCGAGTACGCACTTGCAATAAGCGCCTGCAGAACCCGTTTGGATGACATAGGGGTCGCCGCTGCATTGGAAGAGGGGCAATATAAGCTGACGTCATGTCGTTTCCGTCGATGACGGCTCTCGCCACAAAACCACTCATTGTTCAAACAGCAATTCCTGTACCTTTTTGCCACGACTGTCGGCACCGCGAGGAACGTGGAGACGCAGGCGGCCTGCAGATGAAAGGCCGAGCCGAGCAGGTGGCCACACTCCCACATTTACCTCGCGCGCAGTCCGAGCCAACACCACAAACCACGAAACATACCTTGGAATACGACACGCAGCAAGTCAGCAATAGCAGGTGGGTCGCAAGGGCAAGCTCGCGAGAGCGCATTTCCGGCAACTACGGGCACCGCGAGCGAGGTTTGTCCACTGTCGCGGCTTCCTGCAAGTGCCCACTGCCACTCTTGACAGGAATTGCGCTATACGCGTATTGTAATGCGCGCGATTGTCTGGCCCAGAACCCGCCGTTGTGGGGGTGATGTTTCTCGCATCCCGTGCCACGGCGATGATTGTGTACCTTCCCCTCCGAGGGGATTTGCTTCAATCCCGGATCAGTGGTGTCCCGTGCTTCGGAAATGCACTGAAAGTCCGGATGCTTCCGGATGGGGCGTTTTCTCACCATGTGATGCGGCGTATTGAAGAATTGTCAAGTGAATGGTTCAGGCGTGCTTTGCCGAATCTTTGCGCTGGAGCGGCCAGTGTACCTGGCCCCCTCTCGTTCAAGTGGCGCGGCACCCATCTGTGCGCGAAGCTCGAGAGCGTGGGTACAGGTTCACCGAATTGAACTCATACTGTAGATGGAAGCCAAGCGCGTTAAGATCTCTGGCATGGGCGGGGCGGTTTTTCAGACAAGTGCACGTTTTGGTGTGTGTGCATCCTTCTGGAAGCTGAGTGGCAATCAGCACAGAGTGTGGGCATGCACGCTTCGGTTCTTGTTGCATGGCGTTGTGGGGCAACGGTGTGTTTGTGCCAGGGATTTTACAGAAGACAGTGCTCCAGATCAAAGGAGCCGGCGGGCACCCAAGCAGCGCTTGTAACAAACTGATTGCTGATCCATGCACAGACGCTCGATGTTCAGGAGTTAGTTTATTGTTATCTTTGTAGCGGCATTGTGGAGATAAGTAGAATCCGTCACCAGCAGGTAACGATCGCTGCTACAAGGCGAATCTTGCATGTTGGTGAATTGGGCTGTACCGGAGACAAAGGTAGCTGTAAAAGTTGCGTATTTGGTGAGGTCTTTACTGATGCACGTCTCTACGATATTATAGGTGCCACCAACCGTCAGTCCGGTGAAGTCGGCTGTTATGGTCTTGGAGCTGGTGATGAGAACCGCATTGGAGACGGTCATTGTTGTGTCGTGCGAGAGTGAATAGTAGACGGAGCGGGTCACTGGAGAATGTGATGGTTATGGCGAGATTGTCAGCGACCTCGTAGCACTTTGCACATGGGTCCACATTTTCCCACGGGGGTGTTGTATCTTCTGAGATTAGCTTGGACGATGTTTGGAAGGGGGTTGTGGTGGATGAGTTGATGTCAAAATAATATATGGTCACTATCACCCCGTATGGTGGGAAGGACGAAATTAATAGTAGGGGCCCGTTCCCAAGGTAATCAGGACGAACAAGGGCAAATGTGCCCGCGCTGGGCAGGGGGCTTGGGGGGGGTGGCGAAAAAAGAGGAGGAGGCGGAGGCGAAAGAGGAGGGGGGGAGGTGGAGGCGAAAGAGGAGGGGGGAGGTGGAGGCAGCGGAGGAGGAGAAGGTGAAAGAGGAGGTGGGGGAGGTGGCGAAAAAAGAGGAGGAGGCGGAGGCGAACGAGGAGGGGGGGAGGTGAAACCAATGGAGGCGGAGGAGGGTTTTGGCCTAAGGGAGGAGGTGGAGAGGCACGAGGGGGGTGACGGGCTTGGTGGAGGGGGGTGGGACTTGGATGGGTGGAGGGCGTGGACTCCAGACGGGCGGTGGGGGGTGGGCTGCGGACGGGGCGGAGGGGGTGGGCGACGGGCGGGCGGCGGAGGTGGGCGAAGGACGGGCGGCGGGGGTGGGCTACGGCGGGGAGGGGGGTGGAAGTGGGCTCCGAACGGGCGGTGGGGGGTGGACTACGAACCAGCGGAGGGGGGTGGGCTACGGCGGGGGAGGGGGTGGAAGTGGGCTCCGAACGGGCGGTGGGGGTGGGCTGCGGAGGGGGTGGCGGGGGGGCGGCCTGCGGAGCAGGTGGAGGGGGAAAGGGCTCCGGCGGGGCGGGGGGAGGAGGAGACACAGGTGGTGGCGGGGGTGGCGACTTTGGAGGCCGAGGCGTTCCCTTGGGTGTTGTGCCCAGCTTCAAGAGCGCGTGGCGTGCCAGCATGGCTTTGGTCGGCTTGCCGCCTGAGCCACTCAGGCTGATCCCCAGATTCAAAGACCCATTGTTGTCTTCGCCCCAAAGATGGTTGCCGGTGTTGTTGTTGCCAAAATTGGAGGTGCCGCTGTTGCCCACTCCAAAGTTCCGGTACCCGACGTTGTCCCGGCCGACATTCCCTCGGGCGTCCGCTGTGCAGGCAGGCGCACCCTTTGGTAGGCACTCGAGCGCGATGAGCCACGTGCACGACGGCCACCAGCAGCTCGTGCCTGCACTCAGATCGATACCGTCTGCGGCATCATCCAGCACGTCCAGTGACGCGGTTTTGGATCCACCAGCCCCTGCAAATCCCAGCGACCTGCGAGCATCGAGCATGAGGACATGGTTGCGCGAAAAGGCGTCGCGCAAGAGCAAAACAGCATGATAGCCTTGGACGCGGGCACGCACTTGCAGTACGCGCCGGCAGAGCTCGCTTGGATGACATAGGGAACGCCACTGCACATGGGGAGGGGCAGTGAAAGTTACCGCCTGCCAGTTAGGTCGATACCGTCCCCCGCTACCCATACTAGGTCGCCATTTATGTAGGGAGGAAAACCGGTACCTATTCGTCACGGCCGTGGGCAGCGCAAGGAATGTGGAGAGGCAGGCGGCCTGGGGGGGGAAGATAAAACCGACTGGGCGCTGGAGCTCTCATCACTCGCTCGTGCACAGCCCTTTCCTACGCCACAAACCACCCAACGTACCCGAGTCAAAGGTACACAGCAGATCAGAGACAGCAGATGGGCCGCAAGGGCAAGCTCGCGAGAGCGCATTTCCGGCAACTACGGGCACCGCGAGCGAGGTGTGTCCACTGTCGCGGCTTCGTGCAAGTGCCCACTGCCACTCTCGACAGGAATTGCGCTATACGCGTATTGTAATGCTCGCGATTGTCTGGCCCAGAACCCGCCGTTGTGGGGGTGATGTTTCTCGCATCCCGTGCCACGGCGATGATTGTGTACCTTCCCCTCCGAGGGGATTTGCTTCAATCCCGGATCAGTGGTGTCCCGTGCTTCGGAAATGCACTGAAAGTCCGGATGCTTCCGGATGGGGCGTTTTCTCACCATGTGATGCGGCGTATTGAAGAATTGTCAAGTGAATGGTTCAGGCGTGCTTTGCCGAATCTTTGCGCTGGAGCGGCCAGTGTACCTGGCCCCCTCTCGTTCAAGTGGCGCGGCACCCATCTGTGCGCGAAGCTCGAGAGCGTGGGTACAGGTTCACCGAATTGAACTCATACTGTAGATGGAAGCCAAGCGCGTTAAGATCTCTGGCATGGGCAGGGCGGGCTTTTTTTGTTTGAAAGAGTATATGCTTTGTTCTTGTGTATGCACCTCATTTTGGCGGTCGAGTAGCAATAACTTGAGTGCTTGGGCAGTGTATTTCTTGCTTTCTGGTGACGAATGTGGTAGGGCAATGCCTGTGTGTTCTAAGGGGGGTTACAAAAAGCTGTGCTTCAGCCTGATGGAGCCAGGCACCCAAGCAGCACTCATGGCAAACTACATGCTGCTCCAGACACTCCATAGGCAGGAGTTAGGTGATTGTTATCTTTGTAACAGCACTGTGGAGGTCATCCGAACTTATGACCAACAGATAACGATCGCTGCTACAAGGCGAGACTTGCATGTTGGTGAATTGGGCTGACCCGGAGACAAAGGTGGCTGTCAAAGTTGCGGTTTGGGCGAGGTCATCATCAGTGCAAGTCTCTCTGATGTAATAGGTGCCACCCACCGTCAGCCCGGCAAAGTCGGCTGTCAGGGTCTTGGAGCTGGTAACGAGAACCGCATTGGAGACGGTGATCGTCGTGTCAAGCAAGAGGGAATAGTGGGCGGACGGATCGTCAGAAAATGCGACGGTTATTGCGAGATTATTGCCGACCGCAAAGCACTTAAAACAATCGTCCAAAGTGGTGAACGGGTGTGGCGTATCACTTGGAATGGTAACGGTCCATGTTTGGAATGGGTCCGTGGTGGATGCGCTGATGTCATAATACTGCACCGTCATTACTGCCCCAGTTGAGGGGTACGTGGTGATGACAAGATTGAGCACATTCCCAAGGTAATCAGGACGAGAAAAGTCAAATGTGCCCGCACTTGGCAGGGGGCTTGGGGGGGGTGGGGGGAGGAGATGGAGGAGGAGGCGAAGGAGGAGGGGGGGGTGGAGGAGGAGGCGACGAAGGAGGGGGGAGGCGAAAGAGGAGGGAGGTGGAGGCGAAGAGGAGGAGGAGGAGGAGGAGGAGGCAAAAGAGGAGGTGGAGGAGGTGGCGAAAGAGGGAATGGGGGGAGGTGGCGATAGCGGAGGAGGAGGAGGAGGCGAAAGAGGGGGTGGGGGGAGGTGGCGATAGCGGAGGAGGAGGAGGCGAAAGAGGGGGAGGGAGGCAAAGGCGAAAGAAGGGGGAGGAGAAAGCAATGGAGGAGGAGGGAGGGGATTGGCTGGCGGGAGGAGGTGGAGAGGCGCGAGGGGGATGGTGGATTTAGTGCAGGAGCCGGGTTGTGAATGGGAGGTGGGGGGGTGGGCTCCGGACGGGCGAAGGGGGGTGGGCGACGGGCGGGCGGAGGTGGTGGACTGCGGACGGGTGGTGAGGGTGGACTTCGGATAGGCGATGGGGGGAGGACTGCGAACGGCTGGAGGTGGTGGTCTGCGGATGGGAGGAGGGGGCGGGCTGCGAGCTGGCGGCGGGGATGAGAATCGAGTGGGTGGAGGGGGTGGGCTACGAACCGGCGGTGGGGGTGGGCTGCGGCGGGGGAGGGGGGTGGCGGCCTGCGAATGGGGGGAGGGGGAGGGCTCCGGCGGGGCGGGGGGAGGGAGGAGACACGGGCGGTGGCGGGGGGTGGCGACTTGGGAGGCCGAGGCGTTCCCTTGGGTGTTGTGCCCAGCTTCAAGAGCGCGTGGCGTGCCAGCATGGCTTTGGTCGGCTTGCCGCCTGAGCCACTCAGGCTGATCCCCAGATTCAAAGACCCATTGTTGTCTTCGCCCCAAAGATGGTTGCCGGTGTTGTTGTTGCCAAAATTGGAGGTGCCGCTGTTGCCCACTCCAAAGTTCCGGTACCCGACGTTGTCCCGGCCGACATTCCCTCGGGCGTCCGCTGTGCAGGCAGGCGCACCCTTTGGTAGGCACTCGAGCGCGATGAGCCACGTGCACGACGGCCACCAGCAGCTCGTGCCTGCACTCAGATCGATACCGTCTGCGGCATCATCCAGCACGTCCAGTGACGCGGTTTTGGATCCACCAGCCCCTGCAAATCCCAGCGACCTGCGAGCATCGAGCATGAGGACATGGTTGCGCGAAAAGGCGTCGCGCAAGAGCAAAACAGCAGGATAGCCTTGGACGCGGGCACGCACTTGCAGTACGCGCCGGCAGAGCTCGCTTGGATGACATAGGGAACACCACTGCACATGGGGAGGGGCAGTGAAAGTTACCGCCTGCCAGTTAGGTCGATACCGTCCCCCGCTACCCATACTAGGTCGCCATTTATGTAGGGAGGAAAACCGGTACCTATTCGTCACGGCCGTGGGCAGCGCAAGGAATGTGGAGAGGCAGGCGGCCTGGGGAGGGACGATAAAACCGACTGGGCGCTGGAGCTCTCATCACTACCTCGTGCACAGCCCTTTCCTACGCCACAAACCACCCAACGTACCCGAGTCAAAGGTACACAGCAGATCAGAGACAGCAGATGGGCCGCAAGGGCAAGCGCGCGAAGGCGCATTTCCGGCAACTACGGGCACCGCCAGCGAGGTGTGTCCAGTGTCGCGGCTTCGTGCAAGTGCCCAATGCCACTATCGACGGGAATTGCGCTATGCACGTTTTGTAATGCTCGCGATTGTCTGGCCCAGAACCCGCCGTTGTGGGGGTGATGTTTCTCGCATCCCGTGCCACGGCGATGATTGTGTACCTTCCCCTCCGAGGGGATTTGCTTCAATCCCGGATCAGTGGTGTCCCGTGCTTCGGAAATGCACTGAAAGTCCGGATGCTTCCGGCTGGGGCGTTTTCTCACCATGTGATGCGGCGTATTGAAGAATTGTCAAGTGAATGGTTCAGGCGTGCTTTGCCGAATCTTCGCGCTGGAGCGGCCAGTGTACCTGGCCCCCTCTCGTTCAAGTGGCGCGGCACCCATCTGTGCGCGAAGCTCGAGAGCGTGGGTACAGGTTCACCGAATTGAACTCATACTGTAGATGGAAGCCAAGCGCGTTAAGATCTCTGGCATGGGCAGGGCGGGCTTTTTTTGTTTGAAAGAGTATATGCTTTGTTCTTGTGTATGCACCTCATTTTGGCGGTCGAGTAGCAATAACTTGAGTGCTTGGGCAGTGTATTTCTTGCTTCTTGGTGACGAATGTGGTAGGGCAATGCCTGTGTGTTTTAAGGGGGGTTACAAAAAGCTGTGCTTCAGCCTGATGGAGCCAGGCACCCAAGCAGCACTCATGGCAAACTACATGCTGATCCAGACACTCCATAGGCAGGAGTTAGGTGATTGTTATCTTTGTAACAGCACTGTGGAGGTCATCCGAACTTATGACCAACAGATAACGATCGCTGCTACAAGGCGAGACTTGCATGTTGGTGAATTGGGCTGACCCGGAGACAAAGGTGGCTGTCAAAGTTGCGGTTTGGGCGAGGTCATCATCAGTGCAAGTCTCTCTGATGTAATAGGTGCCACCCACCGTCAGCCCGGCAAAGTCGGCTGTCAGGGTCTTGGAGCTGGTGACGAGAACCGCATTGGAGACGGTGATCGTCGTGTCAAGCAAGAGGGAATAGTGGGCGGACGGACTGTCAGAAAATGCGATGGTTATTGCGAGATTATTGCCGACCGCAAAGCACTTAAAACAATCGTCCAAAGTGGTGAACGGGTATGGCGTATCACTTGGAATGGTAATGGTCCATGTTTGGAACGGGTCCGTGGTGGATGCGCTGATGTCAAAATACTGCACAGTCATTTTTGCCCCAGTTGAGGGGTACATGGTGAGGACAAGATTGGCCACATTCCCAAGGTAATCAGGACGAGAAAAGTCAAATGTGCCAGCACTTGGCAGGGGGGCTTGGTGGGGGGTGGGGGGGAGGAGATGGAGGAGGAGGCGAAGGAGGAGGGGGGTGGAGGAGGAGGCGAAGGTGGAGGGGGAGGGGGGGGGGGGGGAAGAGGGAGGAGGTGGAGGCGAAAGAGGAGGAGGAGGAGGAGGAGGCAAAAGAGGGGAAGGAGGCGGAGGCGAAAGAGGGGGAGGAGGGGAGGTGAAAAAGAAGAGGAGAGGGCGAAAGAGGGGGTGGAGGAGGTGGCGAAAGAGGGGATGGGGGAGGTGGCGACAGCGGAGGGGGGGAAGGTGAAAGAGGGGATGGGGGGGAGGTGGCGATAGCGGGGGGAGGAGGAGGCGAAAGAGGGGGTGGGGGGGGAGGTGGCGATAGCGGAGGAGGAGGAGGCGAAAGAGGGGGAGGGAGGCAAAGGCGAAAGAAGGGGGAGGAGAAAGCAATGGAGGAGGAGGAGGGGGATTGGCTGGCGGGAGGAGGTGGAGAGGCGCGAGGGGATGGTGGATTTGGTGCAGGAGCCGGGTTGTGAATGGGAGGTGGGGGGTGGGCTCCGGACGGGCGGAGGGGGTGGGCGACGGGCGGGCGGAGGTGGTGGACTGCGGACGGGTGGTGAGGGTGGACTTCGGATAGGTGATGGGGGGGGACTGCGAATGGCTGGAGGTGGTGGTCTGTGGATGGGAGGAGGGGGGGAGCTGCGAGCTGGCGGCGGGGGATGAGAATCGAGTGGGTGGAGGGGGGTGGGCTACGAACCGGCGGGGGGGGGGTGGGCTACGGCGGGGAGGGGGGTGGGGGGCTGCGAAGGGGCGGTGGGGGTGGGCTGCGGAGGGGGTGGCGGGGGCGGCCTGCGAAGGGGTGGAGGGGGGGGGGCTCCGGCGGGGGCGGGGGGGGAGGAGGAGACACGGGCGGTGGCGGGGGGTGGCGACTTGGGAGGCCGAGGCGTTCCCTTGGGTGTTGTGCCCAGCTTCAAGAGCGCGTGGCGTGCCAGCATGGCTTTGGTCGGCTTGCCGCCCGAGCCTGTCAGGCTGATTCCCAGATTCAAGGACCCGTTGCTGTCTTCGCCCCACAGGTTGCTGCCGGTGTTATTATTGCCGATATTGGATGTGCCACTGTTGCCCACTCCAAAGTTGCGGTACCCAACATTGTCCCGGCCAATGTTGCCTCGGGCGTCTGCTGTGCAGACAGACGCGCCCTTTGGTAGGCACTCAAGCGCGATGATCCACGTGCAGGACGGCCACCAGCAGCTTGCGAGCGTGCTCAGATCAATGCCGTCTGCGGCGTCGTCCAGCACGTCAAGCGATGCGGTCTTGAATCCGCCAGCCCCCGCGAATCCAAGCGACCTGCATGTATTGAGCATAAAGACATGTTTGAGCGAAAGGCATCAAACCAGAGCAAAGCATTAGGCAAGCCTTGGGCGCGGGCACGCACTTGCAGTACGCGCCGGCAGAGCTCGCTTGAATGACATAGGGGACGCCACTGCACAAGAGGAGGGGCCGTGAAAGCTGACGCCTGTTGTTCAAGTCGAGACCGACTCAGCTACCCACAATTAGTCACACTTCGTGTACGCAGCAGACTCGGTACCTTTTCGTCACGACCGTGGGCAGTGCTAGGAATGTTGAGACGCAGGCGGTCTGCGGGTGGACAAATAGGGTCGGATGGGTAGTGACATCCCCAGCTTCACGTCCCACATACACCGTTCTAGCGCCACAACCCACTTTGCATACCCTGGCAAAAGGTACGCAACAAAGCAACAACAGCAGATGGACCGCAAGGGCGCGCCCGTGAGGGCGCATTTCCGGGACATACGGGCCTCGCCAGCGAGGTTGGACCGCCATGACCACTTCGCTGAAGTGCCGGCTGTAACTATTAATAGAAATCGCACTCTGCGGAAAGTATTCTGGCCGTGGATTTTTTTGTCGCGATGTAGCCCGGTACAGGTAGGCTCTCCTAGGAAAGCCGGTGCTGAGGTGAGCCTTCGAGTCTATCCCCTGAGGGGATTTGCCCCGAGCTTCGTTTGCGCCCATCGCGGATCACGGGTGGCACCTCTTCCGGGATGCAGGAACATTCTGGGGCGCTCGAGGGCCTGCCCACACAAAATGTATTGCCGACCGCTGAGAGCGCATTCTTGAATGGTTCAGGTGTGCCTTGCGGAATTTTCGTGCTGGAGTGGCCGGCGTCCGTGTCCCTCTCTTCTTCATCTGCCATGGCATTGGCCGACTGGGTGGACCGCAGGTCCCACCACGCGTCTGCGTACGCTCTGGATGTGACCACCATGATCCTGAGTGATTGCATGTCAAGTCTCCACTTGAGATGTGGTAGCTTGTTTTAAAAATCTCTGCCCATGCCTGCAGAGAGGAGGCCAGGTGTACTGGAGACGGTCCGTCTCAGGTTGAGGCTGATTATGGTTTAGCAGGTGGACGCAGGCACAGGACGTACGCATCTGCGCACAAAGCAGTATAGCAACAGTACTGGTCCAACGTGCTGACTCGAAAGGAAATTCTAGCACGTTGTAGTCGTTGACGTGGACGGGAGGTCTTCCTGGGCAAATGCACACTTCTTCCGTGAGCTTCCACTACTCTCTGGTGATCTGACTAATATTTTCCATTCGATAGGCCTAAAGAAAAAAAAGGGGCAATGTGTGCTCTGTTCTTAATGATTCGTGTGCAGCAACGGTCTCGTGGGCCAGAGGTTTACAGAAAGCATGTTTTCCGCACGAAGGGCACGAGGCCTTGGAGCTCAAGTAGCGCTCACGGCAAAGAGGATGCTGGTCCATGCCCAGACGCGTGATGGGCAGGGCTTAGGTTATCGTTATCCTTGCGGCAGCACTCTGAACTTCATCCGCGCTCAGGAGAAAGAGGTAACGATTGCTCTCACATTTGAGTGTCCATGTTTTGAAATTGGACCGAGCCGGACGTGAAGGTCGCTGTGAAACTGGTGACCCCGGCACGGTCATCAATAATGCACGTCTCCTCAACGTGACACAATACGCCAATTGTCAGCCAGTGAAGTCGGCTGTCAGGGTCTTGGAGCTGGTGACGGGAACCGCGTTTCAGATGGAGGTTGTCGTGACACGTGTGAGGGAGTAGAAGGAGGTTGGGGCATTAGAGTACGTCAGAGTTATTGCGAGGTTATCAGCGATGGCATAGCATTTTGGACACGAGTCCCAGGGCGTGTACGGGGATCCCACGTCGCTCGGGATAAGGACGGTCCCTGTTTGGAACGGCGTACTGGTGGACACGCTGACGTCAAAATAATACAGGGTCATTGTTACCTCGTTTGATGGAAAGTTAGTGAGAAGAATGTACGCTGCTTTCCCAGAGTAATCAGAATTCGAAAGGGAGAATGTGCCCGCACTCGGCAGAGGGCTGGGGGGGATGGGGACAGGAGGAGGAGGCAACAGAGGAGGAGGAGGAGGAGGAGGCGAAAGGGAGGGGGGAAGCGAAAGAGGAGGGGAAGGAGGTGGAGGCGGAAGAGGAGGGGGGAGGTGGCGACAGCGGAGGAGGAGAAGGTGAAAGAGGGGGTGGAGGCGGAGGCGAAAGAGGAGGTGGAGGCGGAGGCGAAAGAGGAGGAGGAGGCGGAGGCGGAAGAGGAGGAGGTGGTGGAGGCGAAAGAGGAGGGGGGAGGTGGCGGCAGCGGAGGAGGAGAAGGTGAAAGAGGAGGTGGGAGGCGGAGGCGAAAGAGGAGGTGGAGGCGGAGGCGAAAGAGGGGGGAGGTGGAGGCGAAAGAGGGGGGGGGGGGCGCGGGGGGGGAGGTGAAAGAGGAGGAGGAGAAGGTGAAAGAGGAGGGGGGAGGTGAAACCAATGGAGGCGGAGGAGGGGTTTGGCCTGCGGGAGGAGGTGGAGGGGCACGAGGGGGTGACGGGCTTGGTGGAGGGGGTGGGACTTGGATGGGTGGAGGGCGTGGACTCCAGACGGGCGTTGGGGGTGGGCTGCGGACGGGCGGAGGGGGGTGGGCGACGGACGGGCGGCGGAGGTGGGCGAAGGACGGGCGGCGGGGGGTGGGCTACGGCGGGGAGGGGGGGTGGAGTGGACTGCTAAGGGGCAGTGGGGGGAAGAGGGGGGGGGGGGGGGGGGGGGGGGGGGGGGGGGGGGGGGGGGGGGGGGGGGGGGGGGGGGGGGGGGGGGGTGGGCTGCGGAGGGGTGGCGGGGGGCGGCCTACGATCGGGTGGAGGGGGGAGGGCTTTGGCGGGGCGGGGGGAGGAGGAGACACGGGCGGTGGCGGGGGTGGCGACTTGGGAGGCCGAGGCGTTCCCTTGGGAGTTGTGCCCAGCTTCAAGAGCGCGTGGCGTGCCAGCATGGCTTTGGTCGGCTTGCCGCCCGAGCCTGTCAGGCTGATCCCCAGATTCAAGGACCCGTTGCTGTCTTCGCCCCACAGGTTGCTGCCGGTGTTGTTATTGCCGATATTGGATGTGCCACTGTTGCCCACTCCAAAATTGCGGTGTCCCACATTGTCCCGGCCGATGTTCCCTCGGGCGTCCGCTGTGCAGGCAGACGCACCCTTTGGTAGGCACTCGAGCGCGATGATCCACTTGCACGACGGCCACCAGCAGCTTGCGAGCGTGCTCAGATCAATGCCGTCTGCGGCGTCGTCCAGCACGTCAAGCGATGCGGACTTGAATCCGCCGGCCCCCGCGAAGCCAAGTGACCTGCAAGCATTGACCAGGGAGGGTTGACTGATAAATAAGTGTCAGGCAACAGCAAAGCATTGGCAAGCCTTGTACGCGAGCGCGCACGTGCAATATGTGCCGGCAGAGCTCGCTTGAATGACATAGGGGACGCCACTGCAACAAGAGGAGGGGCGGTGAAAGCTGACGTCTCTTGTTCAAGCCGAGACCGTCTCAGCTACCCAAAACAAGTCACACTTCGTATACGCAGTAGAATCGGTACCTTTTCGTCACGACCGTGGGCAGCGCTAGGAATGTTGAGACGCAGGCGGTCTGCGGATGGACAAATAGAGTCGGATGGGTAGTCACATCCCCAGCTTCACGTCCCACATACCCCGTTCTAACGCCACAACCCACTTTGCATACCTTGGCAAAAGGTACGCAACAAAGCAACAACAGCAGATGGACCGCGAGGACGCGCCCGTGGAGGGCGCATTTCCGGGACATACGGGCCCCGCCAGCGAGGTTGGACCGCCATGACCACTTCGCTGAAGTGCCGGCTGTAACTATTAATAGAAATCGCACTCTGCGGAAAGTATTCTGGCCGTGGATTTTTTTGTCGCGATGTAGCCCGGTACAGGTAGGCTCTCCTCGAAAAGCTGGTGCTGAAGTGAATCTCCGAGTCTTTCCCCTGAGGGGATTTGCCCCCCCCCCCCCCCCCCGCGTCGCGCAGAGGGACAGTGCCACCCCAGGCAAGCCTCACCAGTAAAGCCCGATGGATAGGTTGACCCCGGCGGACGCCGCAGAAACACATACAAAGGTTTGTTCAATAATTTGGCGTGCGCTCACAGGCTGGAAAGCCACTCCATGTCTGCCAGCATGGCCAAGCCCTGCGAAGGACGAGCGGCCAGGTCGTCGCGGTGCCGCCCCGCTTGTTCAAATCCTGCTAGCTCGGCATTGTGATCTATTCCAGAGACACGACGCTGTCGCTGCATGAGGCGATGATCGTTTATAATCTTTCAAAGATCGGCGAGCTGGAGGTGATTAGAAGCACATTGGCCAAGGTTCCGACCAGATTCTGGATTTTTGACGCCCGCATGACGCCCATATGACGCCCGGGGCGCCAGGCCCATGGGGTGCCCTTAATGCCGTGCGTCCAAGCCATCAAGTCATTTTTACCAACAACTTGTGTCAAGGAATAATAAGTTACCAAACATGACGGTACAGGCTCACTCCGAGACGCTCCTGAAAAAGCCTGTTGCGCCTGGAGTTTTTGAGGACGTATCGCTGGGCTCCCTGTGGGAGCAGACTCCCGTGCTTGTCGTCGTCCTTCGGCGACCTGGATGCGGTGCGTTTCACATCGTTGAGCTGTCATGTTTGATCAGTGCACCCTCCTTGCGCTGTTCTTCCCGTGACTGACTCCGTGATTGACCAGCACACGTTCCCCGCCGATTCCGCAGTGCTGTGCAGGGAGGAGAGCCAGGAGATCTGGGCGCACCGGGACGAGTTTGAGAAGCTGGGCGTCCGGCTCGTTCTCGTCGTTCGCGAGTGGATCCAGCGGGAGATTGACGCCTTTGCTCCCGCCTACTGGGGAGGGGAGTACTACTTTGACCCCGAGAGCGTGCTGTACGCGACCACCCAGGGAGGGGAGATCAAGAAGGCGAGCAAGCTGTCCCTCCTCAACCCATTCAGCACGTACGCCGGGGGGTGGGTGGGAGAAGATGTGAGATCGTCTGTGGTTGGGCCGCGGGGCTCCGAGCACTCACAGATGCGTGTCTGGCCGCGCAGGGGTTTCCGAAACGGGATGGCTGCGTACCGGCGAGGCAAGGTGGCCGAGTCCAACTTCAAGGGCGATGGCACCACGCTCGGGGGCATCCTGGCGTACGGCAAGGGCGGCAAGCTGGTGTACCGGCACGCGGAAGCCGATTTTGGTGTGCTCCCCCCGCTGGAGGAGGTGGTGGAGGCCGCTCGCAAGGCCGCCAACGCCTGAGCGGCCGCTGTTTCGATAGACGTCTCTCTCTCGCCGTGATTGTGTGTTGATAGGCACAGACTCGTGGCATCGCCTTGAACTATTATTTCCTAGGGCATGGTCCTGGGCTGCGCAGCGGTGCCCGTGTATTCCAGCCTGGCGTGTCTGACAAGCCTCTGATGTCACCATCATGTGTGCAGCGGCCCATTCCCTACATATTCTTCTCAATATACCTGGGTGCCAGCACGCACTCTTAGTTTACAAATCCCGTGCAATCGTCATATCGATGTCGGTGCGGGCAAAACACTCACGTCAGCAAGCCCGGTCTGGAGGGCCGAGTCCGGGCACTCAGGGTAGGGGCAGTCAGGGTACATGGCTGCGCGCTCAGGCAAAGGCGGCGGCGAGGTCCTCGGCCGAGGGCCCCTGCGGCCAGTCGCTGGCGGCCAGGTTGCACTGGTGGAACTTGCGGACCTGGTCGGGCGCAAAGGCGCCGACGACGCTGTGCAGGACGCCGCGGTTGTGGAAGAGCACCAGGTCGCCGTTGCGCCAGCCGTGCGGGTAGACGAGCGCGGGCGCGATGCCCGGGCGCTGCATGGCGTAGACCAGGCGCCGGACCTCGCCCAGGTCGGTGACCTCGCCGCCGTCGGGGAGGACGTCGTCCTCGCGGCGCGCGGCGCCGGGCGGGAGCGGGGCCACCTCCAGGGCGGCCACCGCGCAGGGGTGGATCTGCAGGTGCAGCTCGCCCGTGGCCGGGTTGCGCCAGCAGGCCGGCAGCACCTGCTGCTCCTCCGCGGTCCAGGCCGGCAGGTCGCCGCCCTCGATCTCCAGGCCCTCCGTCTCCAGGCCCAGCCCCGTGGACAGCGCGCGCGCGCCCGCCATCCAGGTGTAGGGGTGCGGCGCGTAGCGCACGCGCGTGCGCAGCGCCAGCCGCCGCACCGCCGGCGGCAGCACGGCCAGCATGGCCGTGCCCGAGGCAAAGGCCGTCGTGCCCAGGGGCACCGGGAGCTCGTCCCCGGTGCCGTCGTCGTAGCGGCAGGTCTGCGGCGGGCCCTCGGGCGCCTCCACCGCGTAGAGCGAGGTCACCTTGGGCGGGGCCAGCGGGCCGTACAGCGCCGCGTCGATGTGCCAGCGGTAAAAGCGCGTGGCGCCGGCAGCCTCGTCCTCCAGGCTCACGGGGTCCTTGTGGAAGGTGCGGTGGTGGGGGTGCTTCAGCCGTGCCTCGGCCAGGACCCCAGTGGTCGTGCACCGTGCCGTTGCCGATCAGCTGCACCTGGGGCACGCTGGGGATGGTCTTCAGGTCGGGGTGAAGCACAGACTTGATCTGCTTGCCCGTCTGCGAGGAGGGTGGGGTGGGGAGGAGGTCTGAGGGGTTCAAATCACGGTGATGGGGTGGTGCTTGCTTGCTTGAGGGGCTTGGCCAGCATACCAGCCCTCCTTCCGTCACAACCCGCAGCCCACCATCCCGCCCGACCTCGGCCCTCGCGCCGTCGCTCACCTGGTTGTTGCCGTGCCCATAGGACTCGCAGGTGGGGTCAAAGGCCTTGGTCAGCTTGTACTGCTGCTCGGGCGTTAGTTCCAAGTCGCGGAAGAGTACGACGTTGTGGGTGTACAGCAGCCGCTCCAGGTCCTTGAACTCCTCCGCCGTGAACTCGCGCGGATCAAAGCCGGAAACGACCTCCACGCCAAAACCGTCGAGCGTCTTGGCATCGGCGGTGGCCGGCAGGGGCACCGGCCGTGTCTTGATGGTGCCCTCGGCAATCATGGGGCTCTTCTTCTTGGGTACGGCAGCAAGCTTTGAACGAGCTGACAAGGAGCAAGACCGAGGTCTGCGGCGACAAGCCTATAGTAGTAAACTTGTTTGTATTTTACCAGTATATGTATGAAGCGGCGCGTACTTGTGCGCGAGCTAGGGCCGACCGCGCTTGACGAAACGCGGTGCAAACCCTAAAACGTGATCCTAATGCCCTCGTCCGGGCCCTTGAGCACGTGCCAGCTCGCCGGGACGGGAAGCCTGCTAGAACCCAATCCAGGGCACGACGCAAACCCAAGAACTTTAAATTTTATATAATGACGCACGGCAGCCTTTGTGCAGAAGCGTGGGGACTGAATCCCTAAATTTAGGCACCCTGGAGAGGTGCAGACGCTGGTCACGACTGATTGCGGGCGGCGGCTCACCAAATCCCGTTATTAAATCTTTCGAGACATGTTTGGGCCCTGCCTACGCACGTGGAGTCTCAACGCGACGCGTACACACTTTCATGTGCTGCTAGAAATTTTCGAAAGGTATTTTCGGGCTGACGGCCGCCATTACGCGATACACACAGGTCAGCAGAGCCAACGAAGAAAATATATTTATTTTTATTGATTTTGCCCATGAATTCGCGCTTGCTGTGCTGTGCGCTTGAATTACAGCAGCCATTGGCAGTCCTGTGCGGGCAAAAAAAACTCCACCACTTTGTTTGGGGACCAACCTGCCCGCAAGTCCTAGCCACTTGGAGTCTGCAGCCTTCCTTCAAGGGCAGTGCCAGCTGGAAGACTCCTCTCCCTGGTCCCGATCAGCAGACGGCTAGGTCGGCGAATTCGCCGCAGATGTGGACTGCAGGGCAGAGCCGCTCGAAATGGGTCAGTGCGGGTGCGTAGCGCTCACATTCCATGCACCCCACCCCCACCGTGAACTTGCCTGCAGCCATGCGCGCACGCGACAGGTAGCCTGCGGCGCTGCAGCCTCAGATGTCCTGCTTTTTGCGGCTGAGAAACTTGCTTCTTCGCTACGCTGCTCGGAACGGGGGGAGCAGTCGGGGGAGGAGGCCTCCTCCACCACCAGGCTCTCCTGGTCCAGCTCGAAAAAGTAGCGGGCGTCGAATGCGACGCTGGGCAGGCTGTGGGCGGCCTTGGCCGGAGCCGTCTGCGCTCCCCGGGCGACCGCCTCCCGACGCGTTTTTATGGATCCCGGCTCTCTTTTGGGCGTCCGCATGCTCTCCGTGGAGGTCGATGGGTCGGGCTGGGCGGCGCGTGCGGCGTTCGCTCGCGGATCGTAGAGGTCGGGGAGCTTGGGCGGAGCGCTCACCCGAGCCCGCTTGCCTGCTCGTCGCCCGTCGAGCGGCGACCGCCCGGCCTCCAGACCCCCCGAGCTTCCCATGTTGTTCTGTCAGTTTTACGCCCGTGAGCGGCAGAGTGCTTACATCACAAGGGCAGTGCGAGGGCAGGGTATGACCTGCCGCACACATTTGAGATTTGAATCCGCCAGGATGCACGCATGGGGCAATCGAGAGGCGGTGGCCAGGGACCCCCCTAGCCCCTCCTCCTGGACAGGCGCCAGTCGTTCGGCGGGTTGTAGCGATCGTAGAGCGGCTCGATGCGCTCGTGCCGCTTCCTGCGCGACAGCTTGTGGGCGTCGGCGGCCTTGAAGAATCGGGGCGCCAGTTCCACCAGCCACTTTGGGTCGATGTGCGTCACCTGATGCGCGGATGGGAGGGGTGGGGTTATGTCATTATGAGAAGAATTCCCCCCCTCTCCTCCCTCTCTCTCTACAACCAACCAACCAAACTTCGTCTTCCAGCAGCTCACCTCGCGCATGTACTCCTTGGTGGTGAGGACGAGTTCGTGGTAGATGACCCAGTCCGGCTGGTGCTGGAAGAGGGCCGAGGAGGGGTGGATGAAAACGGGCTGCTGCTCCACGATCGTCTTGTAGCCCTCCTGCGGGTCCTTGCGCGCGGCGTGCGCGAAGAAGCCCGCGCAGATGGCCTTCTGGATGCGCGTGAAGCTGCGCCCGGCCGAGACCAGGTCCAGCTTGTAGCGGTCCATGATGGCCACCAGCTGCTTGCGCACGTCCTGCGCGCGCCGCATCGACCGCGCCTGGATGAAGTTCTCGAAGCACCAGGGGTTGGAGAACTTGCTGGCCTTCCAGGCCTCGTACACCGCCAGCAGCGTGAGGTGGTCGCCCTCGGGCTGGTGGAACTTGGCCTTTTTCTGGTCCGCCTGCGCCTGCTTCTCCTTGGGCCTGCGGGGGTGGTGAGTGGGGGAGGGGTAAGGCGAGGGCGGAAGGTCAGACGCAGGCACGTGCGTGGGCTTCCCAGCAACATAGTAGTCAAGACGCTGGTCTCATCCGTTCCAAGAGAGATGTTCATCCCCACCCACCCGCTCACCTGTAGAAGATGTTTTGCGCGGAGAGCATGCCAATGATGGTCACGACCTCCTCCGAGCAGCCCAGGTCGACCGAGGCGATCAGCATCTTGGCCACGGGCGGGTCCAGCGGGAACTCTGCCATGCGCCGGCCCAGGCGCGTCAGCATGCCCTCCTCGTCCAGCGCGCCCAGGTTGTACAGCATCTCCAGCGCCGAGATCAGGGTCTGAAAAGGTGGGGGCGGGGGTGCGGGGACGGGCTTTTGTGAGTAAGGACTGTCTTCTTTCAACGTAAGAGCGCACCGCCGCATCAGGTAAAACAAAATCACCCTCCTCTCCTGTCCCACCCACCTGTGCCGGGGGCGGGTCCATAAAGTCAAAGTTGAGGAGATCGTTGATGCCCATGGCCTTGAGGGTCAGCACCGTCAGACCCAGGTTTGATCTGCGATGGGCGGAGTTGGGGAAGGGTGGGTGACTGGCTGGGGAGGGCGCACATAGATTGCAGCTTGCCAAGTTTGTTGGGATTTCAAAGGTTTGTCATTGATAAAGGACGACCCTATGTGCCCTCAGAGATACTACATACAGCCCAGTCCTGAAATCACCAGTCTCTCTCCACTCGCCCCCCCCCTCCGCCACCCACGAACATCAATCAATCTGTACCTTTGAATTTCGGGGATGGAGGTGGGCAGCATTTCGTTCTTGTAGGCCTGCTCGGTGTAGAGGCGGTAGCACTTGCCCGGGCCCGTGCGCCCCGCGCGGCCGGCGCGCTGGCGCGCGGAGGCCTGCGAGATGGGCGCGACGACGAGGGAGTCCATGCCGATCTTGGGGTTGTACACCTTTTGCTTGGAGAAGCCCGGGTCGACGACGTAGTAGATGCCGTCGATGGTGAGGCTGGCCTCGGCGATGTTGGTGGCGATGACCACCTTGCGCGCGCCCGGCGGCGCGGGCTCGAAGATGCGCGTCTGCATCTCCGGAGGGCAGGGCCGAGTAGACGGGCAGGATGATGAGCTCCGGCACGGAGGGCCCCAGGCTCTTCATGCGCTCGAACAGCGTCTGCGCGGCGGTGTCGATCTCCTTCCTGGCCCGTGAGGAAGAGGAGGATGTCGCCCTCGGGCTCGGTCAGGTGGATCTGCATGACGGTGATGAGCGCGGCGTCCATGTAGTCCGACTCGGGCTCCTTGGCGTAGAGCACCTCCACGGGAAAGGTGCGGCCCGGGATTGTGAAGATGGGGCAGGCGAAAAAGTAGTCGGAGAACTTTTCGGCGTCGAGCGTGGCCGAGGTGACGATGAGCTTGAGGTCGCGGCGGCGCGCGAGGACGCCCTTGAGCAGGCCGAAGAGCACGTCGGTGTGGATGGTGCGCTCGTGCGCCTCGTCCAGGATGATGACCGAGTAGGCGGCCACGTCCTCGTCCAGCAGCGCCTCGCGCAGCAGCATGCCGTCCGTCATGTACTTGATCACCGTGTCCTTGCTGGTGCAGTCCTCAAAGCGGATGCTGTAGCCCACCTCCTCGCCCAGCCGGCACCCGACCTCCTCGGCCACGCGCTTGGCCACACTCATGGCCGCCACGCGCCGAGGCTGCGTGCACCCGATCTTGCCCGCGCTCGTGTAGCCCGCCTCGGCAAGGTACTGCGTCATCTGCGTGGTCTTGCCCGACCCCGTCTCGCCGATGACGACCAGCACCTGGTTGTCGCGCACCGCCTGGATCAGCTGGTCGCGCAGCCTATATATAGGCAGCGACTCGCGCTGCTCGCGGATGGAGCGCGTGTCGCGGATGCCAAAGGTGGGCGCCTTGCCCAGCGCGGCGCGCTTCCACTCGGGCTCCTCGGTCGCGCCCAGGCCGATGCCGCGCAGCTCGGCCGCCAGCGCGCGCTCGCCCGGGTCGGCCAGCGGGTCCTCCCACGGCCGCGACAGGTCCTTGGGGATGGCCTCCAGCAGCGTGCGCTGCTGCGCCTCCTTCAGCTCGCGCCGCTCCTTGGCCAGCGCCGACTGCGTCATCGCCGCGCGCTGCATGGAGCCGTCCGGGTTCTTCACGATCTTGATCGGGCTCATCTCGCCGGCCGTCTTGGACGACTGCCCCGCCAGAAACGGCGGCTCCGCGTCGTTGATGTCGATCTCAAACTCCTCCTCCACCTCGTCGTCCACGGCCGCGGGGCCGCCGCCCTCCTCCGCGTCCGCGCCCAGCAGCTCCGGGTACTCGCTCGCGTCCAGCACGCCCGACTTGATCAGCTGGCTGATCTCCCAGCGCTCGGGCGACGTCAGCCGCCGCCCACGCCGCCGCGGCTGGCGCTCCTCCTCGTCCTCGCGCACGGCGATGCCAGACAGGCCCCGCAGGCCCGCGCCGGGGTCCTCGGCCGCGCCGCGCGCGCGCGCGCGCGCTCATGGGCACCAGGTCGCGCCCGGAGGCCTGGTCCACGTCGCGCATGGACAGGCCCAGGCGCTGCCCCGTCTGCGACACCACCTTGACCCAGACGCGGTCCCCGCGCCGCACCAGGTCCTTGGCCGACCCCGCGCGCGCCGCCGAGATGTTGCTCGCGTGCACCAGGCCCTCCACGCGTCCGCGCACGCCCTCGAGCTCCACAAAGCACCCAAAGTCCATCACGTTGCTCACGCTGCCGCGGTAGACGCCGTACAGGCGCGGCGCGTCCTCGACGCGCGCCGCGGGGCTGCGGCTGCGGCTGCGGCCACGCCGCCGATCCTCGCGGTCACCATGCCGGCGGTCCTCGCGGTCGTCTCGGCGCCGCTCGTCGCGGTCCTCGCGCCGCCGCTCGTCGCGCCGGCGCGGGCTGCGGCCGCGGTCCTGGCGCGTGGACGCCGCGCGGTGCGAGCTCTGCCGCTCCTGCGCGCGCCGCGCCGCCTCGCCCTCGGCCAGCATCTCCGCCTCCATCGCCTTGACGCGCTCGCGGCTGTCGGGCAGCGCCAGCCCGCCGCCCGCGCGCGGCTGCGCCTTGCCGGGCGCGCCGCCGCCGCCGCCGCCGGACTGCGCGCCCCGGCCGGGCATCAGGCGCTGGATGATGCCCCACAGCCGCTCGGCCAGGCCCTCTGGGAGCTCCGCGCCCTGCGCCGACAGCGCTGCCTTGAAGCCCGCTGCATCGCGCTGGGGCCGGCTCGTCTCGATGATGAACTCGGACAGGGTCTTGTCCCCGACTCCCAAGTGGTTCTCGAGCTCTGTTGTATGAGAAAAAAGGACGACATTGGACTGCGGTCCTCCCAAGACACAGGCACCGTCGCCCACCCCACGCGCAAAACAACCGGTGTCCCTGCTGCGCACCTGTCGTGACCTTGCTCAGGAGCGAAAGGTACTGGAGCTTTTGTAGCTCCTCCATTTCCAACGCCGTCGCTGGTCACTCAACGTGCATGCTGCCGCCTATGCCCGCGAGGCGATGAAGGCGCTTTGTCGGGTCTGCGGGACCAAGCGTAGCGCGCACGCCCTTTCTTCGCAGAATTTACTCGTACACGAAATCCAAACGGTGCAGCAGCGCTTAAAAAATGGAGCCAAATCGATGTACACGCGATGAATGACGCCATCGCTGGCCGAGCCCGCTCCGCTCCAGGCGAAGCGCAGGAAATCCAGTTCCGAACGGCCCAGATCCGGGTCGTGATCACTTCCTGGCCCCGAGCCAGGCTGGCCAGCTGGGGACCGACTGCGGCGCCAGGGCTTCTACATGTAAGAGGCGGACCTCCTTGTCATCCAAGTCTCCACGCACAGGGAGTGGGCGGACAGCAACATGTCGTCCATGCCCGACTCGGAGTCGTGGGACGAGTTTGCCTCCTCTGAGGGCCCAGACGACGCCTCCGCGGCGTCCGAGGGAGATTTTGAGTACTATTCGGAACAGGAAGAGTATGAGTATGATGATGCAGTCCCAGAGACATCTGGGCCTGAGAGTATACAGGTCCGGACACGTCCGGGATTGACGGGACTACGAGTATAGCCCTGCGCAATGGGCAGGGGTCACCCACTGGTCCCGTTTTCCCTCCGCATGCGCTGCAGAGAGCGTATGCGATTCTTGGGGAGGATGAGGTCCGAGCGCAGGAGGACGCGGTGGTAACCAGAGTGGCCGACCTTTGCTGCGTGTCACCGGAGGAGGCAGCCCGCATGCTACGGGCCCACAATTGGTGAGTGGGCGGGGTGCTGTGGGTCGAAGATGATGTAATGCCTGAAATTTCGAGATGCGCTGCCGTTTTGGGCAATACGGGGGTATTAGCCAGTGTCCTTGTCGACGTTGCTACTGCATGCTGGCTCATGAAGCCTCCCCTCGAGCAATCGTGCAGGAACATCAACCAGCTCCAGGATGCTTGGTTTTCAGACCAGCTTGCGGTCCGGCAGAAAGTCGGCCTTTTGGATGAGCCGGTCGCAGGCGTGGTCTCTGGGCAGGTGATTGGTGCCGTGTGGAACAGGATCGCTTGGCATGCGCAGCCAGCTGGTAATCGATTGCGAATTGTCTGTCAAGGCCCGGTGCATCACAAAATAACCCCATTACTCCCTCAGGCTCGGTGCGGCATCTGCTTTGACAATTTTCCGCCGGCGGAGCTGATGAGCGCTGGGTGCGATCACCTGTACTGCAATACGTGCTGGAGCGGGTACCTCTGCGCAAGGGTGGACGCGGGGCCGTCCTGCCTGGATGTTCGGTGCCCTGAGCCCCAGTGTCAGCTCATGGTATGGAGACGGACGCGGTCGCAAGGGGATCGGTGCTGCTTGGAGATACAGGACAATCACTGCAGTCGCGCTTTCCAACCGTTGCAGGTCCCCCGTCGCATCGTCAAAGCATCCCTGGACAGACAGCGTGCCGTGCGCTGGACAAAGTTTGAACTGAATTCGTTCGTGGAGTCGCAGCCTTCCCTCACATGGTGCCCCGCTCCAGGTGGGCAGGGGTTTACGGGGGGGGACTAAAGTTGGGTTGTGTGTCCATGGAGGTTGTTTGGCACTTTGCAGAGCCCGCGAGGGGCTGTTCATAGAGTGGTTGCATGTTTGTTTTATCTACAAGGCCCAAGGATACACGTGCGCCTCGGCTTTGTCGGCTTTGCAGACTGTCGATTGGCAGCGGAGAATTTGACGAGCACAACGCAGCGAGCGCTGGACGTCCATTGTCGCTGCGGAGCCAACTACTGCTTCAACTGCAAGGAGGAGGCGCATCGGCCGGTGAGTTAGAATTGTCTGTTCAGGGTGGAATAGGCCTTGCAAGGTTGCTGAGGGCTAGTTTGCGGCGCGTGGGAAGTCTTGAGAGAACCGTGCACCTTGAGTGACCGCGCATGCATCGCCCAACACCTCACTACAGGTCACTTGTGCCACGGTGCGGACCTGGATGCTCAAGAACAGCACGGAGAGCGGCAACATGACCTGGATTCTGGCCAACACAAAGCCGTGTCCCCAGTGCAAGTGCGTGGTGTTTGGGCTGGGTGGGTGTGCTGGTGGGTGGTTCGGTATCAGTGCTTGTCAAGGCCTTGCGATTGAGAGGACAGTCGCCCCGGTTGCGGGCTCTCTTTGCTTGGGTTTGGACTTGCCTTGCCACACAGTCTGGATGCATGGCAAGGGAAAAAAGACATCCATGCACACAGCTGCTCTGTTTCTTGATGCATATGCGTTGCTCAACCCGCCGCCACGCCCAACCGAAAACCCTTGCAGGAGGCCGATCGAGAAGAACCAGGGGTGCATGCACATGACGTGCTCCCAGTGTCAGTACGAGTTTTGCTGGCTGTGTCTGCGCGCCTGGGCCACGTACCACAACCAAGGCACCGGCGGCTTTTACGCCTGCAACAAGTATGCAGTGGGGCGGGGTTGGCGCCAGGTGGCCCTGCTGTCATTCGCTGTGTAATAAGCACGAGGCCGCTGTGTCAATTCTGCATTTTCGCTGTGCTCTGAAACACCGTATCTTCTCGCACCACCCTCTCGCCAGGTTCCAGGAGCTGAAAGACTCTGGCAAGCTCAGCGCCATCGAGTCGGAGCGGGAAAAGGCGCGGCTGTCCCTGGAGCGGTACATGCATTACTGGCAACGCTGGGCCGAGAACAACCGGGCCAAGGAGCAGGTCTGTCTGTTGGGGAGTTTGTTTGGTCGTACGTGGAGACAGTGCGGGATCATTGCATCCCACCTGCTCTTCCACTCTGCTCGCGTTCCGTCAGGCGCTGGGTCAGTTGCAGCGATTTTTAGAGCAGCAGCAAGAGTCCCTTTCGGAGCTGACAGCGACACCCTCCAGCCAGCTCCGCTTTGTGGAGGATGCCTGGGATCAGGTGCGAGAGTTGGGTATGGAATGAAGGATGCTGTGTGTGCTGCGGATGTGTGTGTTGCTGCGGGCAAAGCTTTTGCCTGCCTCTCCAGCCTCTGCCATCTGACCAACACGTGCGCTCTTTTGACAGGTGATCGACTGCCGCCGCGTGCTCAAGTGGACGTACGCCGAGGGCTACTACAAGTTTGCGGTCCAGTCGCAAACAGCGCAGAGCCAGCAGCATGAAGAGTTTTTCGTGTTCAATCAGGTGCGTGGCGCGGCAGTCCAGGGTTGTTGGTGTGTCTTGAGAGCATGTGTGCTGATGTTGCCGGTGGGAGCGCACGCTAAACAAGGAAAGATTGTGATCTTGGCGCCCTCCTTCCAACGCTTTGGAGCAGGGCCAAGCCGAATCCTATCTGGAGAAGCTCCATCACAAGGTAGGCACACGAATGCTGGGCTGCATGCGCTGGCCTGGTGTGCAATCTGTATACATGCAGCCCTCCACACACATGCTTGCGCACTCCTTATCAATCGCAATCCTTTCGTTTGTGCAGGTTGAAAAGGACCTTCAGAGGTTTCTGACGTTCCAGCCCGGACCGGACGTCCACGAAAAGTGGACTGTGTTTCGGTACGTTGCGGGGGGTGGGACGGCTGTGATTGCCGATAAGCTGCCGACACAGCCAGGTTTTGTTATTTTTGCCGACCCAACTCTGGACTCTTTCCCCAAGTAGTACTACAATGTTGCCTACATATGCAGGGAGCAGCTTATAGGACTGACCGACGTGACGAGGACGCACTTCCAGAAGCTAGTTGACGAGATGGAAAAGGGTCTGGATGCTGCGCTGATCAGCGCGAGCCCGTCGCTCGACGGGGCCGAGGAGCGGACCCCGGGGTCCAGCAAGCGCTCCCGCAGTCGCTCCAGGCGGGCAGACCTCCTGGCCAATTGATTGAGAGGGCTGACACTGGCGGGCGCACGCACTGTCCTTTTTCCACTTTGTCGACCACGTCTCTGCGCACTGACACCTCGCTTGCGAGCTCAATCGCGCTTGATACACGGTGCACATCGCCCAGAATTCCAGTCGACAGGTGGTGAGAAAGAAAGAATACAGCCGCGCGCGACGCGGACTAGTGCCCATGGCCGCCGCTGAGCAGCACCAGCAGGGCGGGCACCAGGGCGCCGCCCGCCACGGCGGCGAGAGTGCTGGGGGCCGCGCCCTGCAGGACCTCGGGCAGGATGTGCATCGTCGCCGCGTACAGAAACGTGCCGCCCGAGGCCAGCAGGCAGCGGGCCGCGAGGACCTCGGTGCTCAGCCCGAGCGGGATGAGGCCCAGGAGCAGGCGAGTCGCGATCGCCGCCACGGGCGCGGTCGCCGCAAAGGCGACGATGACTGGCCGCGCCTCGCGCAGCGTCGCGCCGCGCTTGAGCAAAAAGGCCGCCAGCCCAAACGCCATGGGGGCCTGGGAAATGGGCAGGGGGGACGATGATGTGGACAGTGGTCGAGGGCAACACACAACGGCAGAACTCCATCAATGACTTGCACAGACAAACCCTTTGGGCAAGCTCAGCCGCCGACCCCACCTTGTGCGCCAGCATGGCGAAGGAGACAATCATGCTCAGGCGCGTGTCGTCCGCGACCGCGGCGGCGCCGAGCGCCAGCCCGTCCGCGACGCAGTGCAGCACGAGCCCCAGCACCGCCGAGTCGGCCAGCAGCGCCCTGCTCGAGGTGCGCGGCGCGCTCGGGGCGGCGGCAGATGCCACGGCCTTCATGCTCTTCACGGGCGATGTCTCGTGCGAGTGCACGTGCATGTGCTCCGCGTGCGGCCGGGCACGGTCCAGGATGAGCATGATCAAGAACCCCACCACCAGGATGAAGCCGCCACTCTCATCGCCGTGCTCCCCTTCGAGGCCGCCGGCGTGCGCCTGTGCAGAAAGGGCACTAAACGTCATGTATGGGGCGATAGCGAGATGCGACTGCATCCACGAGTCCCATCGAGCCTCGTACCGAGCCCCACCCTGCCCCACCTGAGAGCTGATGGACTCGAAACCCTCCGGAATGACGATGCTCAGCGCCGTGCCCAATAAAAGTCCTCCGCCGATGCCAGACAAAAAGTTTACACGACTGGCCTTGACCTCGATGAAAAATGGTGAGATGCCAGCCACCAGGGCCCCGACAAACATTAATGAGACAACGAGCAACATGCCCACTGTCGGGTCCATGTCACTGGACGCCAGCTGGCAGTACAAACTTACAAGTAAAAAAGTGTGTATGTAAACCAAACCTGTTGCATCGCTCCAGGTATGCTTTGTTGTCTTGGCAATCGCGCTCCTTTGAGAAAAGTACGTGGCTCGTGCCTCCCGGATCGGGGCCGTGGCTGATCGGATTGCGTCCGTGCGACACAATCACTAGATGAACGGGCACTTTGGTTGTGCTCTATGACGACCAGACATGACAAATGCTCGACGACTTTTTGTAATTCTACAATCACTACAGCCATGACTGCCTATCGACTGCTCAAGCCTGGACCCCGTGCGTTCGCCGTGCCCTGTCGGTGTTACCTCCCGGGCGCCTTCTCGCCAAATTGCCCATTGAGTACCCCACCCCACCACACGCAGACCCGGTGGATGAGCTGCGCGGGGACGTAGACTTGTTCGAGGCGCACAACCTGAGCCGGATCGCGAACGCCGTGCTAGGGGGCGCTCTGAAGCATGGAGACTACCTCCGGGGCATGACGGGCGCAACCGAGTTTCGCAAGTGTGTAGGGCCCAGAAAAGGTGGTTTGGTGTTGTGTTGATCACCTGCAATAAGCGGCATGTTCAATGATCGCTGTCTCCTCCCACGCAGGGGCCCCAACCTGCTCCTGGCGCCGCTGGCTGTGCACGCGGGATCGCACCAGGAGCTCTCGCTCCCCCCGCTGCCCCGAGAGTCGCTGGTCGAGGGCTGCCACCTCAGCACCGAACACTTTGAGCTGACAGAGGTGGGAGGGCGCTGAGTGGGGTTGCACAGCTCGTGCATACTTGACCTGCGCACGCCTTCCAGGCCGTCTGGCGGCACCAGATGTTCACACTCCTCCTCACGCATCCCCAGGCCGAAAAGGGCATTCCCGTGGTGTCTGCCATGGGTGGCCCCACTTCCTCGACCGGCACCCAGAACACGGCGCGAAAGAAGAAGGAGAAAAAGGTAGGCACGGATGATGGCTCAGGATTCTGTTATTGTAGTGGGCCCCTCGGAAGGAGCAATATGACAACATGGGGTCCAGTCTGTTCATCAGGCAATGAGCGTAATTCCAGAATTCCTACTCGATTTTGTCACGTTGCTGCAGCGCAAACGCGCGGGAGAGCCGAGCTCGTGATCGATCAGCAGCTGCCTTGGAGCTGCTGCCAGACCTCCTGCGCCACGACAGCCAGGGGCGTGCCGGCGATGCCCAGCTGTTTCCGCAAACGACTGCTGTCCATGGCAATGTCGACGGGCGACAGCGCTCCGCGAGGGACGTCCGCGGCGCGGCAAGAGGCGATGAGGTCGTTAGCGTCTACCCCGGCGGCGGCGGCCGCGGCGCTCGCCATTTCCAGCCGGCTCAGCCTCTGCGGCCCACCCATGTTGAAAACCCTACAGCGTGCCGGGTTGGCGAGGGTGAGCCCACGGGCGCGGCGGGCCCATGAGCGCATGCAAGTACCCCACTGGAGGCGCAGAACCACGGTCGGCCACATGCGCTGCACCGCCGTGTTCCCACTTTCTCACCGGTGCTGCAGCGCTCCTGGCTCCCGGGCGATCAGGACCTCGCACGCCCGGCAAATGTCTGCCACCGCCACCGGCGACCTCCACTCGTCTGTGAAGTAGGTCCCTTGCCTCTGCAAAAGCGGCGGAGGAGTGACCTGTTTGGCCGAACATTCTGGGACTGCGCCAGGGCATTGCAGCGGAGAAGACCCTACACAAACATGCCTTCGACCCGGCGCCCCGCCCCACCTGCTGCGCAAGGGACCGTAGGATCTGGGAGAGGAAGAGAGGCCTGTCGATGGGCTGCGGAGGCTCCGGACCCACAATGATGGAGGGTCGAAGAATCACGTGATTGGACCAGCCAGCCTGCGCCGTTGGGGAATGAGGGCGGCCATGGGCCTAACGGCCTTGGTCCTTACCTGGGCGCCCCGCCATTGGTGCACTCCCTGCCCATGACCTTGACCCTTCCCAGTCTACCTTGACCGCCTGCTCTGCCTCCAGCTTGGTCTTGCCGTAGGTGTTGACCGGCGCTGGCTCATCCGTCTCCCGCCAGCCGCCCTGGGCCGGGTCGTTGCCCGAGTATACCTGGTCGGTGGATATGTGGATGAGGAGCGCGGACCCGCCTCGCCGCTGCAGCGCCGTCAGCAGCTGTGTGGGCACGTTGATGGCTCTGGCTGCGTCCTGGTGCTGCTCGCACCAGGCGGGAACGGACGCAGCGGCCGTGTTGATCACAGCCACCAACTCCTGCCCTGCCGCTTCGTAGCAGGCGTCAAGGCCCTCGCCTGTCGTGACATCCACCTGACAATGATATGTGCTGGGACTTCAGTCAACCATGTTATACGCACTGTTCCCTTGATGCTTTTGGTAATACATACCTATTGCACATGCAATGTGGTCGTGTGTATCTGAAGAATTAAATAGGTTTTCTCCTACCTGAAACCAGCGAAGCCGCCTCGATGGGTGCCGATCATGGCTATCTCGATGGTAGGTCGCCAACACCTGGTGCCATGTCGAATGATCGCCAGGTGGTCATGCCATGTCTCAATAAGCAACCCATCTTTGCCCACGAATCCATCGCTTCTCGCCTCGTAGCCTTGATGGCTGAGCGCCAAGGCCAAGTGCTGGCCGAGGTAGCCGCTGCCTCCCGTGATGATGACCGCCATAAAAGGCTTTGAGGATGACGAATCAATTAAACATAAATATTAGGATGGTGTAGAGGTTCAACGTCGGTCGACACACGTCACCGACGGCATGCGACGCGCACAAGGGCAGCGCGGGCGCCGGAAGCGATCGGACCTCCGGTCGGTCCGGGTTAACAATGGCAGAGGGAGGCATGTAGCAGCGTGTATGGAGACAACAGGGCATGTGGTAGTGTACAATTGCAGAAACGGATCGGGTTCACGGCCTCTCTGGCGACCACATGCGCCATCGGTCAGTGTTTTGTACAGAGTGGTAGCGCCCAAGCTCTGGCCTCCTGGCCCGCTTTGCGCGCTGCTGCCCCGGATGCCCGGATGTTGAGCCGTGCCTCTCCGGCTGGGCACGTTGGCGGCCACTTTGTGCTTGTGCTGGGGACGAACCACTAGAGAAGGACACGATTTCTACGTCAGCTTTGGCGCGGCTGGCGTCGCGCGAAGCGGGGGTCTCTGGCTGATCATCTCCGGCCACGTGCCTCCTCACTCGCTCGTCGTGCGCCGCTAGGCTCAGCGGGGAATATGCAAACACCCTGCAGAGGCAAATGAAATAGCAGCGATGTACACTGACAGCCACACTCAAGCTAGCCAAGTGTCGGCAGCATGCTGAGTCAAAGCCACCCACGCCTTCCTCAGAGTTACCTGAGCTCGTGCCAGAACTGGCAAGTCCTCGACTCCAAAAACGGCTGAAGAGCTTGCAGGGCGTTCTCTCTCGATCCAGGCGTCCGGGGCAGCGAGAACACCAGCATCCGGATGAGACTGGTGTCTATCTCAGGCAGCAACACAATCAGCTCTCTGCGCACCCAGCGCTCAAGCTCTGCCGGCTGCCGCCGGACAGCCGTGCCTCGGTCGGGCAGCGGAGTCATTGCCGGGGTCAAAGGCGACGTCCACGCCCCCCTCCTGTACACATCGGCCCGCCATGCCAGCTCGGAAGCCTCAAACCCGGGGTTTGAGGGTGACCAAGGATCCTCTGCATGCGCGCGCTCTCGGCTGCGGGCCAAACGGCCCACCCGATCCACGTACAGCGGGAGCCGCCTCCCAGTCGCGGGCGGCCTGCTCGCCCAGGCAGGTAGGGCGGTTCCGAACATGGCAGACATACGGAGAAAGTGTCGGCGCGCCGTCGCTATCGCCTCCCAGTTCGGCTGGGATCGTGTAGGCGGCGGTGGTTTTATGACATGGTGCCGCAGCTTCTGCGGTCCATGCACCACTGCACTTGGGAGACAATCGATTTTACTTTCCTAGGCACCTGCATCAGCATTGTATTGCAGACGCACTCAATCACACAGCGACAACCCTTTGCACCGAAAGAGCCCTGCATTATAAACCCACATACCCGTGGCGATTATTTGCAGACACAGAGGACACGTGCTCTTCTTTTCCAGCCAGCGAAAAATGCAGTCTTTGCAGAACGTGTGCCCGCAGGGTTCCATGGTTGCTCGAAAACGCCCTGGAATAGCCTCCAAGCCTGCGCAGAGCGTTGCAGGAGGTGTGTAAGTCATGCCACCTCGACGAGGCCTGGGATGCGTACGTCAAGCCCTATCGTCGCCACGCACATATGGAGCAAGGCTCGCCCTCCCGTTCGGGAGAGTCGTCTCCCGTCAGATTAATAATGCATGCATCAGATTTATTCGCAGCTCCAGCGGTGCAGCTCCCCTCCCGGCGTTGGGGCGCGACATTTGTTGCTGCCCACACGCCCAGGCCAGGGAGCCAGACCTGGGCGGGCCGGTTGCTCATACCGAGGGCCCTTCCCAAATATGCCCTTGTCGGAAAATTCACGTATAAAATTGCATGACCTGTCTTGTCAACTGGCTCTGGCAAAATCATTCCTGGAGCGCCAGCGTAAAGTATCATCATCGCCTTACCCACAATCGAGTTCGCATCCAGAAGGATTGCCACCACGGGTCCACCATTGTTCACTGAGCATTTATACGATGACTGCACCTGCAGCCTGATATTGAATTGGAACAACTCTGATTCAAGCTAGACACAACGGAGGCAACAATGGAGGCCTTCAAGTAAGCAACGCGAGGGCGTCGATCGGAAGGGCTCTGTGTGATGCGAGCGTGTGGGACCCTTTTCGACGCCCAGACTCTTCCCAACGAGCGCCCATGTCCATTCATTCGTACGCAGAAACTATGACTTTGACAATGATGAGGGATGGAACGCCTACTTGAGCCGCGTGGAGATCCCCAATGACAGCGAGGCACTCATGCTGAAGCTGAAGGCCAAATACTACCGCCGCGAGATCGTAAGTACTGGGCTGGTGCGTGATCGAGCATGTCTGTGTGTGTGTGTTGAGGGTAATAATTATATTGATGACTGGCGTGGACATCCAGGCGCTGGTGTTGCAAAGGCTACTGCAACTTCTTCCCTGCATGTGACCCACCCTGCAGGACCCCAGCTTTGATGTGAGCAGTGTCGCCGAGACTCCGGCCCCCACGCCGGCGGCTGCTGCGCCCACCGGCTCGGAGCCGGCGCAGCCCGAGCCGAGCAAGCCGACGCCCACGACCTCTGCTGCAGCGAGACCCTCGCGCTCAACCCTCTACTGCCTGGCCGGCGAGGTCGCCCTGATCGCCGCCGCCGTCTTGTCCCTCCAGCCCCTGAGTCCGCGCCTGGCCATGACTGGGCTGACGCTCACCTGCCAGATGTCGCTGCTCACAAACGGGATCAAGGTGAGTTTGGTTGTTTAGAGAGGGTGAGAGTCGAAAGTCAGGCTGCATTCAATGCCGGCTGGGCAATGATGACTGGTCGACCATCAGGCAGTTGCCTTCGGCCCGTCACGCCCGGCATTGACTGCGTTTGTCATTCCCAGCTCTCTCAAGTCAGAGCAACCCACCCACCCCTCTACATCCATACCACCGTCGCAGATATTCTCGCGTCAGGGCCTGCCCAGCTTGCGGCCCTTCCCGGGCGCGTTCATGCCCTGGCTGACGGGGGTGACCTCGGACGCCGACTTTTTCCCGCTCCTCTTCTCCGTGATCTTGACCAGCAACCGGCACCTGGGCATGGGCGTGGTGCCCCTGGCCATCAACGCCCTGCTGCACGCGGACAGCGAGCTGCACCGGCTCTTTGGCGCCGCCGGCTGGTACGCGGGGACCCTGGGCAGGGTGCACGCTCTGGTGGCGCCCCGCGTGGAGCAGCTGCGGCTCATGCAGGCGGCCGGCGAGATCTGGGTGGCCGTGATCGCCGCCCTGTCCGTGGTGCAGCTGGGCATCCGCGGCGGGGGCACCGCCTTTGTGCTCTGGAACCAGATGCGCTTCCGCTTCAACGGGCCCACGCACGGCGCGGTACCACCGGCAGGTGCGATTTTGGGTTCAGTGGTGCACGGAGGTTTTAGGTACGCACATGATGACTCTATGGCAGGAGGTCTAAAGTGCCAGTGCTTTGCCCCCGACAGGTCTGGAGCATCCTGAACATGAAGCTGCAGCCGGTCCTCCAGAGGGTTCCCGTGCTGCAGCAGGTGGCCGATCGCGGCGCCAGCTGGTTCCGCAGCGCCGCATAGACATTCTTAGTAGCGCACGCCTGTTACAAAGACCACCAAAGACCACAATAGATGGGTTTTATTGCACAAGACAAAATTGGGAGGAAGGCTGGGGGATGTTTTGGCCGCGGCCGTTGCGTCGGATGGCCTCCTGCAGCTCGGTCTGGGCGACGTGGAAGTTCTTGATAAACGCCTGGCGGTCGGGGAATGGAGTTGAAGTCGTACTCGTGAATCTGCAAGTGGATGGAAAGGTAGAGCGAGGGGCGTTCAGCTTTTTATATAGTTGTCAAAACATCATTGGACGGAAACAAGTGATGGGTCTGGTGCTTCAAGAATCACCCATCGGCCACGCCCTAAATGTACCAGCTTGTTCCGGATTGTTGCCCTGCAAGGAGAACGGCGGGTCGCAATGTTGAGCGATGCGGACAGTGAGTGATTCAGCAGATGAAAACTTGCAGCGCCTGAAGATAATATCCCTTCGCGGACAGCCCACTCCCAAGCCAGGCTATGCCACGCACAAGTATCGTATCTTCCTCACGAGATCCTGCAAGACGGAAACGGTTCAAGAGTGTCCGTTAGACCAAAGCTCCCAGCAAACGCCTGAAAAGCATGAGCAACCCCACTGAAAACCAGGGAGCATCGCCTGCCCTTTCCTGGTTTCAACCACCCACCCACCTGAGGCAGGAGGTGTTGCACGGATGTGACCTTTTCATGAAGGCCCTTGCCCTGGGCCCCGAGGCCATACGCGAGCACTGCAAAGAGTAGAGTGGCCGTGGCGTGAGGTGCCTGCGCAAGAGTACGGCTGGACGCACACCGAGCATGCCGACCGCGTTCGGCCCCCGCACCGTGTTCGAGCTCCTTGCTGGAGCGCACGACCTGCACAAAGGGAGGCATGCGGCGAGCGCCACGTTACAGTACAGGTCATTACTCGCGCGGCGTGTGCCTCGTTCGACGGAAAGCGCACCAGTTCGTAGTCATTGCGTGCGGGCAGGCCCGCGTCGTTGCTGGCCTGCTCGAGCTGTGAGATGCAGCCACCCATGTCTGCTCGGCAAACACAGTCGTGAGTTGGCGATCAAGTCTAGCTCCACCTCCTAGTGCAAGGAGGGGCGAACAGCTGCGCCGGTGCGTGCCCAGGGGAGCCTCGTGCGTAATGCGGCAGGGAGCTTCCGACGGCTGTGCGAGACTGCCCTGTGTGCACCCATCCGTAGCACGGCAAAAACCCTAGGGCACCCATAGCCAGTCCCACCCCAAATGGGGACAATGGTGTCCTTATTCTACAAATATATAAGCATGGACTGAAAATCACGAAAACGAATAAAGCTTCAGCTTCCTCAAGGCGGAGGCGGGGCCATGGCCAGCTCACGGCCGCTATGCAAGGGTGAGTGGAGGGGCTCGACCCGAGCAGAGCCTGGAACGGAGTGCATGCCAGGCACGCTGGCACGCTGACTTGGCGGCCCCTGGGTGTAGGGGTATGGCACGGCGCCCGGGGCAGGCACAGGTGGCGGCGCCGCGGGAATGCCGTATCGAGCCCAGTATGCGAGCCGGGCCGACTCCAGGCTGGTGTCCAGCGCACGCAGGTACTCCAACCTGCTGGCGGCGGACTCCAGCGGCGAGCGCGCGGACGGCGGCGCGGCGCCCGCCGCGGGCGCGGCCGGGATCGTCCACGGCATGGCGCTGGCGGTGAGGCTTGGTCGCGCGATGGGCTTGGCCGCGCTGGCGTCGCCGCCCCCGGGCCCGGCCCCGCCGCCCGCACTCGCCGGCGCCGTGGGCTCCACGGGCTTGGTCTTCGGACCCTGGCCCCCGCAGGAGAGGGCGTCCATCACCAGGCGGATGAACTTGAGGAGCAGGCCCGTCTTGGTGAGAACCAGGACGCCCACGGCGCCGCCGGCCATGAGGCCTATGTATCCCAGTCCCTGCGGCAGGGCAGGGGCGTGCACGCGTCGCGCATTGATTTGAGCGTTTGCATCTCGGGTTACACACTCATTCACCCCTCTCCAGCAACCCTACCTCGGCCAAGCCTGTCCAGCATTTTGAGCTGACGAGGCAGGAGAGTGAAAACACGCTGCTGCAGGACGACTTGCAGGAGCTGGCCGAGGTATTGTCATAGTACTGCCGAGAAAAGAAGGAAGGGGGTATGTGAGATTGTGACCATGGCAATCCTGTTTGTCAAACATTGCTCAGAATTTGATACTCCATGCACGACACCAAGCGCCCAACAAGACCAACGCCAGCGCCGCCGCACCGGGGGACTGCCTGTGCCGTCGTTGGTCGGGCTCTCGTAGTTGGTGCCATTGGTGTGCCACGTGACGCTGCTGACGGCCAGGATCTCCCCCTCGAAATCGGCAATCTGGATGGCGCACGTGCTGCTGGGGACCGCCTGGTCCGTCGTCATCGTGATCGTGAAGAGAAAGGTGTAGCTGCCGCCGGCAGCAATGGTCGCAAACTGGGCCTGCAGAGGTTGGTGTTGGGGAAGGACAAATACAGTGAGGACAAGTTCAAGCGTGCCCATTCGATCGCATAAAATTCCACCCACCCCTGCCGCCCGCACCAGGACGTTTTGCACGCCGGCACTGCAGCTGGTCACGCTGGCGTAGTAGTCGGCCGCCAGGGTGCCGATATTGTTCACCTGCGGCTGGCGTCGATGAGTAATAAAGAAGCCGGGCCAGCGCCAAACGTCATCAGCTGGAGCCTCGCCATTCACACACCCCCAGGCGCGCACCGTCACTCGGAGGTAGCCGCTGCCCGTCAGGGCCTGGATGGTCCCGCAGGTGACTCCGTTTTGAGCGCACAACTGCGGCAAAGGTGGAGGATCATGGTCTTCTGATCGGTTGCCAGTCGCTCGCAAGCACGCGCGTGGGACCACACCCAGTCTCGCTTGCACCAGCGCACCTGAACCGAAGCGATGGCGGCGGGGGCCTTGTTCGATATCAGCTTGACGTCGTCTGCTGCCACTGAAACTGTCAACATGCTCTGTGTGATGGAGGCCACCGGGAGGTTGAGCAGGAAGGTCGCCGTGGATCCCGTGGTGCTGTACGTGATCTGCACGCGGAAGGGGGTGGGGGTGGGGTGCAAAGTTGGACGAGCGTGAGAGACTATCTTTGTCAAGACAGTGCAACAACCGCACCTGGCACCACAACCAGCGCAAGGCCCCCACCCCTTCACACATCACCTGCTGGGTGTTGCTGGGGTCGCCGCCATAGGCGCTGATGAAGTACTTGACGTCCTTGCCACTCAGGTAGAGGTTGACGTCCTCGTAGTAGTAGTCGTACAGCTGGTTGCGGAGGCAGTACCCGGCAGGCACGTCGCACCTGGAGCTCTGCCCGGTCCGAAAGGCCCTGTGATGGGCAGGGGAGGAGAAGAGGTGATCAAGAGGTGGTCAAGAGGTGGTCAAGGCACCATAGATTTTAGGGTATATATGACACACGGCGTCGAGCTAAAAGGGACGCACACACAAAATCAACCTCCCACCCCTCCTCTTCACTCTCCACTCTCCAGCGTACGTGTATCCGACGCCGATTTTATCGCAGGTGAGGCCCGAGGGGTCCACCAGGGAGGGCGGCATGACCATCCAGGTGTCCCTGCTCTGGGAAAAGGCGACCGAGGGCGCGGTGGTCTGCGTGGGCAGGGGCACCATGAGGTAGTAGCCGTTGAGGCTGGTTACCTCGGCGTAGGAGGCCAGGTCGCCCAGGAGATTGACCGAGACGAGCTTGTTGTCCGAGCGCACCACCGGCACCGAGGGCGTGACGCGCAGGGTCTGGCTGGTGGTGTCGGCGGCGTCCAGGCCCGTGGTCGTCACGTTGAGGTCCACGCTAAAGTCCATGGTCCAGGCGCCGATGACGTAGCCCACGTACCACCAGCTGTCGCCGAAGCGCAGGCAGTGGGCTGACGCGGGCGGGTCGGCCAGCAGGTGGCCGTTGGGGAGAGCACTGCAGGCCGCCGCGGTAGTAGTAGAGCCAGGTGGACCCGGAGGCCGTGCAGCGGCAGCAGAAGCCCTGCGAGTCGTAGATGTTGGCGCCGCCCTGCGTGGCCCAGCCGCACGTCACCGAGGCCGCGTTGGCGTCGTCCACGCAGGCGCTGTACGTGGTCGCGATCACCGTCTCGCGCGGCGCCCCCGCGTAGCGCCGGCTGTACGTGAGCGGGTAGACCGCAAAGACGGGAGACTTGGTCATGGTGATGGTCAGGTTGGAGGCCAAGTCCCGGCACGCGCAGCTGCTGTCCGTGATGTAGCTGCACGTGCACGGGCACTTGCCGTCCTTGCTAGGGCGTGCAAGAAGAAAAAGGGGTGAGGGAGAGCACGGAATGCGGGCGGTAGAGCACTGAGTAGAGCACCTTTTGAGATTCCCTCTTCAAACCCTACCCCCTCCAAATACTAAACCCTCGCACCTGTTCACGCAGGGGAGGTCAAAGGCCAGCTCGCTGGAGGCGTACAGGTTGTTGTTGGGTATGGTCACCGTGACAACGATCTTTTTCGAGCACGATATGGAGGTGCTGTTCGTCTGCAGGGTCGCGGGGTGCGGCGTGGGATCTTGCGCGGGGGCTCGCACCATGCTACCCATGCGGGGCGGACTCAGCACCGCTCGCGTACCGTGCCGTCCTGCGTGCATGACTGCAATGCGCCTGATGCAATCACGGTGGCTCTCGAAAGGCCAAAGCATAGCACTAGGATACCGATCCGGGTACCCAGCGCGGCTCGCCATGTCGACATGCTGAGCACGAGGCCAGGCTTTCCAGAGCCTACACGGCCTTTTCGCAGCGCATCATGCACTGGTGTTGATGTATAAACGTGTCTGAAAAAACTTGGCGCGTGCGCGGGGCTCAGGCTTCGAGTCCGTGCGAGTGCGTCGGTTGGCATCTAGGCGGAACGAGCCCGACCGGCGGTGCCCTGGGACGTCCCTGGGCGCCTGCAGTGTGGTACTGGTATCTAATAATATTGCCCGATTCCCCCCTCTAATCATATTTCTAGTCGTTTCAATGCGTGTTCTTTCAATCAATACAATGCGCAATGAGCAGGGAGCAAGGGTTCTTCAGTGAGAAACGGGCGGCGATACATAAACGTCAATCCAGAACCCCCGTCGAATTCTCCGGGGACAAGTCTTTGAGCGAGGCCGACGCCTCCAGCACCTCGCTCCCCTCCTGCTCCAGATCGGTGATCTTGGCCGCCCGGCAGATGCGTGCGATGAGGCGCAGCACCTTGCCCTCCACGAGGTCGGCCGAGGAGTCCTCCCCGCGCGGGCTGGCCACGAGCGAGGGCTCCCGCGACAGCGTCCGGAGCAGGCCGGAGCCCTCCCTGGAGGGCGGCCCGGGCGCGGTGGGGGTCAGGTAGCGCTGCTCCCCCGCGAGCGACGAGGGCAGGATGGCCGCGGCCGCCGCGCGCGGGTTGAGGCCCGTGGCGTCGGTCGCCAGGTGCGCCGCGTCCGGGTGCTCGGCCAAGACGGCCAAGTACCTGGGGTTAGGGGTGACGATGGGAAGACAGGTTTAGGTAATTGAAAAAATGCATGGAGAATTAATTGAAGACAGAGCTATTGCTACTTTGAATCAGGGTGCAGAGCACTGATTTCGGACGTCTTAGAGACTGTCGGCAAAAACCCTCGCCCTGCTCACCCCCCCCCCCCCCCACACACCAACACACCTGATGCCCTGCTCGAGGTTGAAGCGTTCGCGGGTGAGCGCGGCGCACTGCTTGCGCAGGCCCTCGCACTCGAGCTTGATGCGCTGGTAGTACTGGATCTTCTGCTGCGGGTTGTTGTGCCCCAGCAGCAAGGCCGAGGCCTCCAGCTCGCGCTGCGCCTCGGCCAGGCGCGCCTCCAGGGCCGCGTTCTCCTCGCCCAGGCGCTGGCACTCGGTCTGCAGCCAGACGTTGCTGGCGGCGGCGGCCTCCATCACCGTCTGCGCGTCGGGCTGCACGTGCACGGTCAGCAGCTCGACGTGCTCCCTGCCGGCGCGCGCGGCCACGAGGTCGCCCTCCAGCGCGGCGCAGCGCAGCCGCGCGGCCGCGAGGTCGGCCTCGCCCCGCCGCCGCGCCTCGCGCGCCGCGTCCAGCTCCAGCCGCAGCGCCTTGACCTGGCCCTGCAGCTCCGCGTAGGCCGCCAGCAGCGCCTCGTGCGTCGACGCCTGCTCCGCGAGCTTGTCGAGCAGCGAGGCGTGCGTCTCGGGCGCCGCGCCCAGCGGCAGCGCGATCGGGGCGCGGCCGCGGCGCTGCTCCTCCAGCGCCGCGAGCAGGCGCCGCACCTCGGCGTCCCGCGCCTCAAGCAAGGCTTCGAGCCGCTCGATCGCGCGGCCCGCGGACAGCGATGATAGCGGTGCTTCCTCGGGCGGCGAGGACGGTGCGGCGGTGACTACGGTATCGGTCTCCGTGGCAACTGAAATCCTGGGCCGCGTCTCCAGGGGCTTGCTTGGCGTCGCGGGCCCCGTACCGGGGCCCAGCAGCTGCCCCCCTGCTTGCTCCTCCTCAGCTTCTTCAAACTCGTCCTCCGTGCCGCTGTCGGCGCGGGCCTCGGCGCCGGCGCGCTCCAGCTTGGCCGACAGCGCGCGCTCGGCGGCCAGGCCGGCCTCCAGCTCGGCCAGGCGCGCCGCGAGCGCCTCCAGCTCGTCCGCCAGCCCGGCCGCGCGCGCGCTCGCGGCGCAGCTCCGCCTCCAGGGCCTGCGCCGCGCCCTCGCGCTCGCGCAGCTCATGCTCCAGTCGTGTCACCTCGGCGCGCAGGCGCGACACCTCGTCGCCCGCGTCGCCCGCGGCCAGGCGCAGCCGCTCGGCCTCGGCCAGCGCCGCGCGCAGTCCGTCCGCCGCGCGCGCTCCTCCTCCAGCTCGCGCGCCGCGCGCGCCTGCGCCTCGCGTGCGGCATCCAGCTCCGCGCGCTTCTCGGCCTGCTGCGCCTCCATGGCCTGGCCCTCGGCGCTGAGCGTCTCCAGCACCTGCAGCACGCGCTGCCGCCCGGCCTCCACCAGCTCGCTGTTCTCGCGCAGCGCCGCGGCCTGCGACTCGACCTGCGCGGCGAGGGCCGCCTCGCGCCCGCGGCAGGCCGCCAGCTCCTGCACCAGCGACTGCACGCGCGCGCGCAGCGACTCCACCGCGGCCTCGGGCGCCGGCCACGATCTCGCAGCCGTCCTCGGCCGCCAGCGCCGCCGCGGCCGCCGCGCCGCCCGCGCTGCCGCCGGCGCTGGAGCCGTCAAAGCGCACGTGCTTGGGCCGCGCCGGCAGGCCGGGCGGGAGGCGCACGCTCACCGAGCTGCTCACCGACGGGCCCGAGCTGCTGGAGGAGCCGCTGTCCCCGCCGCTGCCGCCCTGCGCGTCCCCGCCGCGCGGGCCCCGCGCCGCCGCCAGCGCGGCCTTCAGCTCCACGATGCGCGAGAGGTTGCGCTGCCGCGCGGCCTCCAGGCGCTCGATGCGCGCGTCGCGCCCGGCCACGGCGCTCTCCGCGGCCGACAGCGCCGCGCGCGACTTCGCTCAGCGCGCGCTGCAGGCGCTCCACGCGCTCGGCCGCGTCCAGCGAGGCCTGCCGCCGGTGCCGGCCTTTGGCCGCAGCGCCGGCCGCGGCCTCCTCCGCGCGCGCGGCCGCCGCCTGCGCCTCCAGCAACCGGCGCGCGAGGCGGTCCAGCTCAGCCTGCTGCACGGAGGCGGCCCGTCGCGCGGCCTCGAGCTCGGCCTCCGCCTGCGTCGCGCGCCGGTGCATGCTCGCCACCTCCTCCCCGCGCTGACTCATCGCCGCAGCGCTGCTCGCCTGGCTGGAGGAGAGCACAGATCGCGCGGCGGCCAACTGCTCCTCCAAGGAGGCCCTGCTCGCCTGGCTCTGCGTGGCGCGAGATCCGAGCGTATTTTGCACTGCATGGCAACGCAAGCTCGACACATGCGCAGATCCGGGCGGTTTCGCGGCCCCGACCCGACCCGACCTGGGGACACCTGTCCACCCGGGGGACCCACCTGGTGGAGCTCCTCCAAAAGCCGCTCGTTGGCCTCCTTATACGTATTCTGGAGTTTTAAAGACCGGATGGTCTCGTCCGACTCCTGCTGTACCTGTCGATGGCGGTGGGGGCGGTGGGTCGGACTCGTCAGCCAAGGGCCGGAAGCCGGCTCCCACGCATCCGGCCGTCGGTGCAGATGTTTGCAGCCAACACGCCCCAAACACGGAACACGGCACTCACTTGTTGTAGTTTGGATATAAAGTGCTGGGCATCGAGTAGATCCTTGGTCAGTTGCTCGATTATGCGCTGGGCGGGGGTGGTGTACGCCTGCCCGACCGGCTGCGTGGTGAGGTTGTGGAGAAGCGGGGCGGTGCGCAGGTTTGCCAAACCCCGAACAAATCTAACACTGGCGAATCCAGGTGCTTCCTCACCTCCTCATCCGAATAGCCTCGACGGGGAGGCCCAGAACTCCCGCTCCGGAAAATCAGCCCTTTTAGCGGCACCATGACGGGCGCCGGGCTATCGAGCGCGTCGGCCGGATGCCGGGGGTGGGCAGGGTGGGGCGGCCTGGGCGGGCCCTGGCGCAAAAGGCCCCTTGCGTGCGATCACGGGACCCCACGCAGCATGGCAGGTGATGAGAATGCCACCCTGTGATTCACCGGTAGTGAGTGGGGCCTCCGACATGTCGTCCGCCAGGCTCAGAGCCTATATGCTGCTGATGACGAGAGATTCATGATCGGTCCAATGGTGGTGCGGTGGACATTCGCCACGTGCGCGCTCGTCTCCCGACATTCTCGTTACGGCTGTAGATTGTCGTCTTAAATCAAATAGAAAGGGCTATCGCATGGCAAAGGAAGGCCGAACCGGCGAGGGGCACCATGCCCACGACGGCATGGGCGGAGTGGAGAGTGGTCTGAAATCGGACTTGCCTGCTCGTCCAGGCATCAGTGAAAACAATGCCCAATCCACGAAGCCCTGTTTTCGAGTCTGCCGCACGATACACCCTCACTCCGAGTCGGAATCTTCGGGGTCCTCCATATCCTCTGCGTCCTCCTCCTCGCCGCCGCGGTCCCAGGCCCTGGCGCGGGACCTGCCTTCCAAGCCGGTAAAGGACTTTTGCAAGACAGCCCAGCCGCGCTCCTTGGTGTCCTCCTCCGACTCGCTGTCGTCCTGCTTCGCGAGGGGTGCGCCCGCGACGCCAGAGCCGGGCAGGAGCAGCGAGCGTCTCGCGCCGGCCGCCGGGGCGTCGGCGCCGGGCCCCTCTTGCTGCTTGCGCTGCGCGGTGGCAATGGCGTTGAACAACCGCACCACGCCCCGCGTGGCCGACTTTTGCAGCCGCTTCTCCTCCGCGTCCGCGGCGGGGTCCTGGCCCCTGGGCCGGGGCGCGACGCGCCCCCTGCGCTTCATCTCCTGCAGCTGCTTCAGGGCCGCCTTGTCCCGCGCCTCGCTCGTGCTTTCCTCTGCCTTGCGCTTGGCGGCTCCGGTGCCAGACTGCAGGATGGCCGGCATGACGCTCACCTCCGCCGCGCCCTCGGCCTCCTCCTGGGGCGCATCGCGCTGCAGAATCTTGGCAAAGGCCTTGGCGATTGAGGCGTTTTTACCGGCCAGCGCGTCGCCCGGCTCCTCAAACTCCTCCAGGGCTGGGACGAATAGGGGATGGGCAGCGGATACTTTAAGCCGTTGATCAAGGCAAAGCCGTGCGGGTGAACAAACAAATCTACTGTACAGGACGATGAATGTACAAGAGTCGAACACAACTCTGCTCCCATATCCCCCACCTGTGTCGTTCAGCTCGTCCGCCTCATCGTCCAAGTCCTGCTCACTCTCGGGCTCGCTGCCCGGCCCCCCCTCCTCCGCATCAGAGTAGTCGGAAGAGGGAGCCGAGTCGGCCTCCTCGTCCGAGGCGACGGCGCGAAAGTCTGGGCAAGCAGGGCAAGCCGTCCAGGCGTCAGGTGCGCAACTCACGAGGTTACCAACGCCAGCAAAGTATACAATGACTCAGAGGCAAATGTTACCAAAAGCAGGACACCATTTGCGCTCACCTTCGGTGCCCGGTGCGGCGAGGGACACGGGTCCCTCAGACTCCGCCATGGCGTTGGCGCTTTCCAGGCGGCAAGCGGCCCAAGGCAGTATTGCTGTATATACTAATATCAATGCTAGCGCGATTGTGACTTTTGCTTTGCTGTTCGGCAGCAGGCGCAAGATGAGCGGTGGGTGTCGAGGAGCAGCGAGTGTGTGTCGCCATGTTGGCGCCTTCGCATGCAAAGTGGATTATGCGGTCAGGCACGTCGGGAGCAGGAGGTTTTTAGCTTAACGCGGAGGAGATAATTTACCTGTCATAAGCACATGATTTTCATCGATCAATTTTAACAATTGTCATCATGATGTCTCTCTCGCCCTCCAAGCCATCGGCTGGCCAGCTTCGGGGTGCAGCCTCTGGCTCTCGCTCGTCAGTGTTTTTCACGAGGGTCCAGCCTCGCGCTCGGGTCTTCCGCCGCGCAGTGCAGGAACATGCGTCGACTGATGGCGCGAGTTTGCAGCAAGGTGGGTATGGGCGCTTTGTACATTGGGCAGTGAAGCTTCTGTGCGGCTGTTGAAGTCCTGGGGTGTGTGCGGCATTGGAGCACCCAGGCCCCTTGTGCCCCGCTCTCGCAGCGGCCCGCGTCGGCAGCGTCTCGCGCAAGACCAAGGAGACGAGCGTGGAGATCAAGATCAACCTGGACGGCACGGGCGTGGCAGACGTGGCCTCGGGCATTCCCTTCCTGGACCACATGCTGGACCAGATCGCCTCGCACGGGCTGTTTGACCTCACCGTCAAAGCCCAGGTGCGTAGTGTGGGGGTGATTTTTTGTAGAGGGGCATGCGTGTGCGGAAGGCCATGATCGCTCATGAGGGACCCTTTTCTGTCACGACCATGGCAGGGCGACACCTGGATCGACGACCACCACACGAACGAGGACATCGCACTTGCGCTGGGCACGGCCCTGAGCCAGGCGCTGGGCAGCAAGCGCGGGATCAACCGCTTCGGCAACTTTGCGGCCCCGCTGGACGAGGCGCTGGTCAGCGTGGTGCTCGATCTGTCCGGCCGGCCCTACCTCGGCTATGACCTCGCTTTCCAGACGGAAAACATCGGGCGGTACGAGGTGCAGCTCGTGGAGCACTTTTTCCAGTCCCTGGCAAACACCTCGGGAATGACCCTGCACGTTCGCCAGGTGAGCATGGGTGGCGGGGCGGGCGAGGCGGGCTGTTGTGTTGGGCATGCACGTGTGAGCAAGGGAGGGTCTTCCAATCATCATAGCATCATTGCGAGAGCAAACATGTCTGTATTCGATTTGCATACTTGCTATTAGACAATATGTTTTGTAAAATTGGGTAACCTCACTAGCGGGGGTCACTTGTGTCGTTCTTGAGCCACCCTCCCAACTGATTGTCCTCCTCTCCCATTAACACAGCTGGCGGGCACCAACTCCCACCACATCGTGGAGGCGGCGTTCAAGGCGTTTGCACGGGCTCTGCGGCAGGCCTGCGAGGTGGACCCCCGTCGTCAGGGCACGGTGGCAAGCTCCAAGGGCGTGCTCACGCAGCAGTGATGCTGCCTTGATTGGCTTGGCCCGGTAACCATCAGGCTCAAGGCCTGCCCTTGTTGTCACCGTTTAACCAAGGATGCACAAGTGCTTCTTGCCTCGAGTGAAGAGACATGTACCTTTTTATGGAAGAATCATGTACGTCTAGTGCTTGCTTTTAAATGTTGCAATCAGTCACAGGAACTCCACTGCAAAGGATGGTGCATCCCAGATAGGGACCGCACGCACCTGCGGAAGCGCCCGCTCGATTTCGAATTCGACCCCCTTTCCACCTCGGCCCTTCCAGAAGGTCAAGTGGGTGTCAATCTCTTAGCGGACAGGATTCAGCGCCATGCCGGGCAAATGCATGCTGAATATTCTCACCACCTCGTCTCAAATATTGCCTCTCTTTAGTCTCTTTTCTGTGTCCACACTGTCTGACTGAGCGCAGCGGTCCAGAGAGCCGCAGCTCGATCGAGGGGCAGACGTCGCAGAGCGGGTAGTTGGGTCGCGGCATTCGCACACACAAAAAGGTGGGTATGCGAGGAGTTCATGGGAGAGGTGTAGACCCGTTCGAGGCGGGCGTGCGTCGAGCTGGAGCGCTCAAACAGCGCGTGGTGCGCCGCACCCGCCGCTGTGCGCGGCGATTGGCAATGGCGTATGCGACGCGCCGTTGGCCATGCACGCCTCCTAGGTTGAATGTACCCCCGCCTCATGACCATGCGTGCCCCCTTTTGCCCGCGCAGCAGACATGTTTTTCGGCGGTGGCGGTTTCCCGGGTGGTTTCCCGTTCGGGGAGATGCCCGGCGCGGGTCCCCGCAGCAACAAGCCCATTGACAACCAGCGCTACTACGACATCCTAGGCGTGCCGCGCACGGCCTCTGAGACGGAGGTGCGCAAGGCGCACCGCAAGCTTGCGCTGAAGGAGCACCCCGACAAGGGCGGCGACCCCGAGAAGTTCAAGGAGATCAACGAGGCGTACGAGACGCTGCGCGACGCGGAGAAGCGCAAGATCTACGACCAGTACGGCGAGGAGGCGGTGAAGGAGGGCCTGGGCCAGGGCGGCATGGGCGGCGGCGCGGCCGACATCTTCGACCTGTTTGGCATGGGCGGCGGCGGCCGTCGCGGCGCGCCGCGCGAGCGCCGCGCGGAGGACGTGGTGCACAAGATGAAGGTTTCGCTGGAGGAGATGTACAAGGGCAACGTGCGCAAGCTGCAGATGAGCCGGAGCATCAAGTGCCCCACCTGCAGCGGCAACGGCTCCAAGTCGGGCAAGCGGTACGAGTGCGAGACGTGCAAGGGCACGGGCGTGGAGGTGCGGCTGCGGCCGCTGGGCCCGGGCATGATGCAGCAGATCCAGCAGCGCTGCTCGGCCTGCGGCGGGCAGGGCACCTACACGCCGCCCTCGGACCGCTGCCCCGACTGCTCGGGCAAGGGCGTGGTCCCCGACCGCAAGGTCTTCGAGGTGCACGTCGAGCCCGGGCACCGCCACGGCGCCAAGATCGTCTACCGCGGCGAGGCCGGCTCGGACGGCCCCGACGTGCTCCCGGGCGACCTCATCTTCGTGCTGGAGCAGAAGGAGCACGCCAGCTTCAAGCGCATCGGCTCCGACCTCTTCCTGGAGAAGCAGGTGTCGCTGGTGGAGGCGCTGACGGGGACGCTGATGCACGTCAAGCACCTTGACGACCGCGTGCTGGAGATCAACTCGGCTGGCACGGTGATCAAGCCCGACGCGTGGATGTGCGTGCGCGGCGAGGGCATGCCCATCCACGGCCGGCCCTTTGAGAAGGGCAACCTCTACATCCACTTCTCGGTCGAGTTCCCGGAGACGGTCGGCGCCGACGTGGCCGCCGCGCTGCGCGCCGCGCTGGGCACGCCGCCGCCCTCCACCAACGGCGCGGTGCCCATGGAGGACCTGGAGGAGGTCTCCCTCGCGCCCGTGAAGGACATCGAGGCCGAGATCAAGATGCGACGCGAGCACGAGCGGCGGACGGGCGCGCAGTACGACTCGGACTCGGACGACGAGGCCGGCATGCGCGGCCAGCGCGTGGCCTGCTCACAACAGTAGGAGCGCAGTCGTCTCAAGACCTCTCGACAGAGGTCCCTTACGTATCGTGCACTCCCTCCTTGTAGCAGCAGCAGCATGTGGGGGCCCCGAGGACTCCCCGGGTCGTCGTCGTCGCTTTGCTTATATTCCTTTTCACTTTCGCTGCGTATCCTCACTCTTTTTGACGAAGAAAATGGCCCCCGTGGTTCTTCCAGCCGCCGTGATGTACGTACATGGTGCGTCCCGACGCACAAAACCGAGTCGTCCGCGGATGATTCCCCAGGTGGTGAGAACGACATCAGAGCAGCAGCTCCCGGAGAAACTCTAAGTATTGTCAGACGAATATGCACGCGACGCCATTCCGAAACGACACATTCAACACAACACACAATCACTTGCATCTCCCATTTTTTGTTGCCATGTCTCGTCGGTAAAGACGGAGGGCGGGGATGGCAAGCCGGACTCCCGGGGCGAGGAGCTCCGGGGGCCCGCCAAGCTCCGGCCCGCGCGGGCGTCCATCGGAGGTGCCCTCGCGACCATGGCGGCAGCCGTGGTCGCGCGAGTCTTGTACAGGCGCTGGCAGCGGCAGCGGCGGAGAAGGCCGCGCCTCATCAAGGAGCTGCCGAGGAGCAGGCCTGGCCAGGTCAGCCTCCTGTCGTGGAGCATTCCCGGCAATGCCGGGCGGGACAGGCTGCTGCAGACACTGGAGCACGCGGATGTCGACATCATCTGCCTACAGGGGTTCTTTCTGAAGGAGTGAGTGCGATGGCTGGGGGCGGATCAGGAGTTAATATTTGTCTGTGAGAGCATGCGCGATGAATTGCCGGGCTGGTTCGTGGAGATGATGTTTCTGAATATCCCAGGCATATGCAATGTGCGTGAACCCATTCATTGTGCAGTTGGCCGGCAATCGCGCAGCGGCTGGCTGAGCGGGGCTACACGTCGCTTCTGCATGCGTGCCGGAACACAGACAGGGCCATTGCCTGCCTGTACCGACCAAAGGACCTGGAGTTTGTCGGGCGGACAGATAGCGCAGCCGCGCTGCAGCTGACATTTCGATTGAGCAGCGCGCACCCGGCCGCTCAATCCGACCTCCTGCACTTGCTGGTGCTGGATCTCGAGTCGCACGTCTTGCTGAGCAGCTGCCGGCTGGTCCAGCTCGACGACGCGATGCGCTCGCTGGCGGCCGCGGCGGGCGAGGCGAGCGCCGCGACCGCGCGCGCCCCCGCCGTGGTCGTCGGCGAGCTCGGCGCGACCGTGGGCTCCGCGGCCGACACCCTCCTGCGCCAGGGCCGCCTGGATGCGCGCTGGACGGAAGCTGAGCTGCCCCAGGTAGGCGGACAGCTGTGGGGGTGTCTGCGCTCGACTGCGACGGGCAAAGCAGGTGGCAAAGAGAGTTCATAAAGTAATACACCTCCACCTTGAGCTCTGTGCGCGCTCACTCCACGTCTGCCCCAGATTCTGCTGAATGCCAAGGCCCTGGCGCATCCCTTTTCTCTGCGGGAGGCCTACGAGGCCGCTGGCATTGCCAGCGCCCCAGGCCTCGTGCGCCGGGCGCAGACCGCGTGGGCGGCCAAGCGCACGGCCTTCGTGTGGTGCAGCCGCCAAGTGGAGGCGCTGGCCGTCGTTCGGTCCGGCGGCTGGGTGTCCCTTGCTGGGCGAGGATGCCCCAAAGAAGGGCACCGACTCTGGCCCATTGGCCGCCGTGCTTCGAGTTGGCCACGGCCCTCGATAGAGGGCATTGGTGAGACTATTGTTGCTTGCAAAATAATGTAGCAACAACAGTAGGGAAGGGAAGCGATGAGTTGGTCCCCGTGCATCACTGCATGCTGTGGGCCCTCCTCTCCAATATGTCCCTCGATGCATGCACCAACGAATTCCGACGGTGCCCACCCAAAATTTGCGCACTGAATATTGCAGCATGCCTCTTGCACTGCCAAACTGCCCATCCTGTTGTCAACGACATTATTAAATGGGCAGTAAAGGTACAGAGCGAGCTAGGGAATGAGGGAGGACTGGGCAACACGTTGGGGCGGCCCAGCTTTGGCGCCAGGGACAAAAGTGTGTCAATGACCCCGCAATATGGGGCAAAATCCCCGCTTTGGCAAGTGCATTCTGCCACGTGCACGAGGGGTGTGCTCGACGCGTATGGTGGCAAGCAATGTGACATGCTGGCTGATGAGGGAGCCAGGCAGCGTTGGGAAGCAAGGGAGGCGCGAGAGGACTTCTAGTAGGAATGGGACGAAAGGCTGTGTATTGATAGGAAGTCATCACAGGACGGGGTAATTAAGAACTATACGGCGACAGTACCCCACCTAGTCCAGGTTGGACTCGATCAGGCTGCGGTACTCGCGCTTCATTTTGACCCCGGGCAGGTGGAGGATGCGCTTCTTGTTCTTGAAAAATTGGAGGGTGGGCGTGGACGTGACCCCCGCCGACTGCGCAATCTCCGGGTCATCCTCGATGTCGATCTCCACAAGGTGCATCTGCCGTGCGTGTGAGTGGGGAGGGAGAGGTGGTGACAAGGAAAGGAGGAACGCTATGCAAAGTGGGCATTATCCCACAAACACGGATTTTGTCCAATACTGGCCTCCATTCCTCCGAACGGATTCACTTCATACACATCCAAACCCCTCCCCCACCAAACCCTCCTTGGATTAGGAGTACAATGTAACCCAACCATCCCAAACCTTATCACCCCCCCATCGTACTCAACGCACCTTGCCCTTGTATTCGTTGACGAGTGCGCGGAGGATGGGCTTGATGGTCCGGCAGGGCGCGCAGGTGGGCGCCGTGTACAGGACCGCGAGCAGGCGCGGGCTGTCGTGGTAGAGCTTGCGCAGCGCAAACTGGCCTCGCGGTGCAGCACCGCGCGCGGGTCAAACTCGAACTGCTTCTCGTCGCGGGCGGCGTAGCCCTTGGCCTGGCGCCCGCGGCCCGGCTCGGCGTGGGCGCTGGAGGCGGCGCCGTCGTTCGTGGTTTCCTCAACCCCTCCATCAGCGCCGTCCTCCGGGATCTCCGGCACGGTGAGGAGGTCGCTGGCGGCCAGCCAGCGCTCGGCCGCGAGCGCGGCGGCGCAGCCCGACCCCGGCGGCCGTGATGGCCTGGCGCCACTCCTTGTCCTGGAGGTCGCCGGCGACGTAGACGCCCGGGACATTGGTCGCGCCGCCGGGCCCGGCCGGCACCACGTAGCCGCCGGCGTCCAGCGCCACGGCGCCGCGCAGGAGCTGCGAGTTGGGTTCGTGCCCGATGCCGTAGAAGAGCCCGCGCGCGGGGAGGAGCTCGACTTTGCCCGTGCTCGCGTCGCGCACCCTGACCCCCGTCAGCGCGGAGCCGTCGCCCTCGACGTCCTCCACGGCCGCGTGGAAGCGCACGCTCACGCGCGGCGCGCGCAGCACGCGCCGCTGCATGGCCATGGAGGCGCGCATGGCGCCGCCGCGGACCAGGAGGTGCACGCGGGTCGCGTACTTGAGCAGGTAGAGCGCCTCCTCCAGCGCGGTGTCGCCGCCGCCGACGACCACCACCTCGCGCCCGCGGAAGAGCGGGCTCGCGCCGTCGCAGATGGCGCAGGCCGAGATGCCGCGGCTCCAGTACTGCGCCTCCGAGGGCAGGCCCAGCCGCCGCGCCGTCGCGCCCGTGGCCACGATCAGCGCGCGTGCGCGCGCGTCACCGTGTCGGTCCCGCGCACCGTCACCGGGCCGGGCACGGCGGGGCCGCCGAAGACCCCTCCCCGGCCCGCGGCCCAAAGTCGATGCCCTCCACGTCCTCCGTCAGGAAGCGCGTGCCCCAGCGCGCCGCCTGGCGACGCATGAGGTCCATCAGCTCGGGGCCCGCCACGCCCTGGGGGAAGCCGGGGAAATTCTCCACCTCGCTCGTGGTCATGAGTTGGCCGCCGGGGGAGCCCCCGGCCTGGTACCCCTCGTACATCAGCGGCCGCAGGTTGGCGCGGGCGGCGTAGATGGCCGCCGTGTACCCGGCGGGCCCGCTGCCCACAATGACCACATTCTCCACGGGCGCACTATCCCCAGGGACCTCATCGGCGGACGACGCCTCGCGCGCGGATGCCTGGACGGTAGAGCTGCGATGGACTTGCTGCACCTTGCACGCACTGTACGCACCAAATACAGGTCGAGAACGGGCGGCAAAAGGACGGGAGGGGCGGACAGCAAAGGTCGCACCCGCGCAGGGCCTGGCCTGCGCCCGGGCGGTCGGGCGCGCCACGTCCGCGCTGCGCATGACCGAAAAATTACTCGAGAAAAATGCGATATTGCATGCGTTGTAGCCATGCCCGTCTGTCACATTTGGGGCCTGCGTCTCATCGACAACGTGATGATGATGCGCAGATTAGGGTCTGATTTGGGATCTCAGGGGATGCGAGCCGGACTGCCGAAAGCAGCCTCAGCAGCTCGACAGGAGCATCTCGGGCTATTCTGTGGCTTGAAAAGCGTTGCGCATATTTGATGAATGTAAAGATATATATTGAATTGATTATAATGGGCCGGATGGCAGGTAGCAGGGCGCGAATGGCGGCCCCTCGCTCCAGATAAATGCTGACAGGCATAAAGGTCCGCGTAAGTTTTGATGCAAGGCCTTTGTGGTCATGGGTGGCAGCCACAGTACGAACATATGATTTGAGATGTGATCTGAATCATTAAAAAATGGGTGGTGTGACGGATACCTCTCGACTTGTGCCGTTGCCCACTACGTCCATGCTTAGTTCCCAAATTCAGCCCATCCCTTGTCCTTTTCCACACGCGTGTCGTAGATTTTCATCGCGCCAGAGGCCCGCATTCCTCTATTATCGCACCGAAAGCGGCTCTGGACAGCCAAACTCCCCGTGCTGGGCGCGCAGCTGCTGTCCAGCCCTGCCGGCGCGACCCACATCGTGTTTGGGGATGAGCGGCAGAACCGTTTTGGCCGGGCACTGGCCAAGCGGGCCGGAGCCCGCCTGGTGCACTACCACTGGGTGACTCAGTCGCTGCAGGAGGGGGCGCCTCAGGCGGAGGACGCCTTCCCGCCCCCCTTTGCGACCCCGGGAACAAGACCCGACTCGCCCGGGCCGCTGCGCGTGCGCCCCGCCCGGGCCCGCGTGACCGTGCTCGACGTGCAGGCACTGGTGCTCTTCCTCTGCGACCTGGGCCCCGCGCCGGCGTGCTTTTCCGTCGAGGGCGAGCGGCCGCGGACGCTGCTGCTCCTGCAGGCCCAGGGCTGGGACGCGGCGGGCGCGGGCCCGGCGCGCGCAGAGCTGGGACTGGAGGGCCGCGTGGAGCTCCCGTGCCAGGCGCTCTCCGGCCTCGTGTCGATGGCGCAGGGGCTCGCCAAGCGCAAGCGCGCCTCGGTGGCCGAAGAGCAGAGTGAGGCAACGGCGGTGAGCAAATTCACCACCAACCCGCCTCTCCCGCTGGACTGGCACCTGGCGACGGGCGCGCAGATGAGGCTGGCCGGGTACCCCGGCTACTCGCTGCAGCACGTCGCCTCGCAGCAGCAGCGGGCGCGCGAGACCGGCGACCCCTGGCACGACCTCGTGACGGCGCCGCTCGACCATGCAGACACCGAGCATTTCCCGCGCGACCTGCCGACGCAGTCGCGGCTCCTGGCGATAGACTGCGAGATGGTTATCACGGGCCGCGGGTTTGAGCTGGCGCGGGTCACGGCCGTGGACGGGGACTCGGGCGCGGCGCGTCTGGATGCGCTGGTCGCGCCGGACGCGCCCGTGCTGGACTACAATACGCGCTACAGCGGGATCTCGGTGGAGACGCTGGCCGGGGTCACGACGCGTGTGCCGGACGTGTGGCGCCTGCTGGAGCCGGTGCTGGGCCCGCAGACAGTGCTCGTCGGGCACACGCTGGAGAACGATCTCGGCGCGCTCAAACTCGTCCACCGGCGCTGCCTGGACACCAGCATGCTCTACCCCGACCCGCGCGGGCCGGGCTACCGGCCCTCGCTGCGCGCGCTGGCGGCGCGCTTCCTCGACAGGCGCATCCAGACCGGCGAGCACGACTCGGCCGAGGACGCGCGGGCGGCGTTGGACCTGGCGCGGCTGCGGCTCGAGCGCGGGGCCGGGCTGGGGTGCGGCGGCGACCAGCTGTTTTTCCGACTGCTGGGCGGCGAGGACGGGAAAGCTGGGGCGTATGAGAGATGCTTGACCCTGGTGGACCGTCCCCACGTCTTGGCCAGGCACGCGCCGGCGCACACGCAGGGCTTGTGCGCCTGCGCCTCTGACGAGCACGCGCTCGCCGAGCTGAAAGCGGCTCTGAAAGGCGACGCGGCGGCGACAACGCGTGAACCTGAATGCGACTCACTTGAGCAAAGTCCCTCTGGGGAAGACGCCGACAAAGATTCCGCCGTGCCGCAGCGCATCGTCTTTGGCGCCTTTAGGGACCTGGAAGCCTTTCAGGAGCGGAGGGCGGCCCGACTGCGCATCCGCGCTGCGAGCGACGTCCCTGCCGCCCTCACGTCCACGGCCAATGCAGGAGAATTGGATGAGCTTGGATTGAAACTGGACAAACGTGTGCGTGAGCTCCTGGCAGCGCTTCCGGAAAACTCTGCCGCCATTGTCTTCAGCTCCGGGCGCGATGCCGCGCTCTGCAGGTAGTGTGGAACTGGGGTTGGGGGTTTGGGAGTAGACCCCCAAGTCGGGTGCATTCTTCACATCTTCACATCTTCACGTCACCCTCTTCTCACGGACGCGCCCGACGTTCTTCCACATTGCAGGGCCCTCATGGGCGACCTGATGCCGGGGCAGCGGTACGACCGGCAGGCGCACAACGAGCTGCGCGCCTTTGCGCAGAGGAGCCGGGCCGTCAAAGAGTGCCTGGCCGAGAAGGGGCGGGGCGCCGTGGCCGTGTTTGTCTCGGACGGCAAGGGCGAATGTGCTTTGGTACAAGGCTAGAGAGACGTTTAGAAAAACTGTCATGCTCATCTCCACATTCATTCTCTAGACACCATGCTCATGGAAAAAAAACAATGTTTCTTTACAATAATAACATTTGTCAACGTCGTACACAGAATATAAAATTTGCCAACATACACTGATGGTCACACAACAACAAGCAACGCACAGCCCGGCAACACAACGAGGAGGACTCAACACATATACATCTAGACAGCCAGCCTCATCTTTGCCGGGCCCGCGGGGCCAGACGGGGTGGCTCAATCTCCCGGTCCAAGCTCTGGGTGGGGCTGTCGTCGGCAACTGCGGGCGCGCTGTCTTCGTCGTCCTCCTGGCCCACCAAGCGCGCGCACTCGACGTCCGAGCTGGAGCTCAGCTGGGGCCGCTGGTCCGGCACGGGGAAGAGCAGCACCGCCACGCCGGCGGCGAGCAGCAGGCCTGCCATGAAGAGCATGGGCGCCGCGAGCCCGCCCGGGGCGCGCTGCGTGATGAGTCCGATGGCGTAGGGCCCCAGGAAGCCGCCCAGGGAGCCCACCGAGTTGATCAGCGCAAACCCGGCCGAGCCGGCGCTGCCGCCCCTGAGGAAACACGGCCGGCCACGTGAAAAAGGGGCCCTGGAAGCCCCACGTGACCCCGGCGGCCAGCACGAGGCAGGCAAAGCCCGCCGCGGGGCCCAGGCCGCGGCGGACGAGAGGCGTCGCCGCCAGGAAGAGCCCGCCGACGACGAGGGGCACGCCCGCGTGCCGCCGCCGCTCGCGGCGGAGGTCGGCGTGGTGCGCCACGACGACCGTGGAGACGGCGGCCGCGGCGTAGGGCACCGTGGTCAGCAGCGCCACCAGCGCGGACGAGCTCGCGTGGCCGCGCTCGCCGCAAAACGCCTCGGGCTCCTCCAGCAGCCCGCGGCGCGGCCCGCCGATCAGCTCCCGGATGAGCAGCGGCGCCCAAAACATGATCCCAAACATGGAGGAGGCCGCCAGGACCCAGGTTACGGCCAGGTAGAGGACCCGCCAGTCGCGGGCCACCTCCCACATGACGGCCGGGCCGCTGAGTCTCCTGGTGTCTTCATTCTCGGCGCCGTGGCTCAGGCGCGCCGCCAGCCACGCAGACTCTGCGTTTGTCAAAAAGCGCGCCGACTGCGGGTCCCTGGCCAGCCGAGACTTGAGCACGAGCGCGTACAGTACCGTCATGGCACCTGGAGATCGGGATGATGAGATAGGGATGAGATTTGGTCAGGCGTATTCCCCCCTCCCCCTCCCCCCTCTTCTCTTCTAGAACGACTCGCCTCCAATGACGAAGAGCCACTGCCAGCCGCGAAGGCCCAAGAACCCCGTCAGGCCCAGTATCAGGGCCGCGAGGGGCGCGCCAAAGACCTGGGCCACCGTGGAGCAGGAGCAGACGCGGGCGTAGGCCGAGGACATGTGCGCCGGGGCGAAGAATCGGGCCAGCACCGCCCACATGGTGGGGTAGGTGCTCGACTCGGCCACGCCCAGCAGGAAGCGGACGACGTAAAAGCTTGCAGGGCCCTTGACAAAGGCCAGGGCCACCGTGAGCAGGCCCCAGACCAGAGATATAAAGGCCAGCCACGTGGCGGCGTCCACGCGGTGCGCCACGGCCGTGAGCGGGACCTGGAACACGGCGTAGCCGATGAAGAAAATCCCTGCGCCGAGTATTGTATTCAGGTCATGTTGATGTTTTTATGCTCGATACCTACTGGAACACGTACATGTTATTCTGCATGAATAGACATGTGTCCCGATACTGCCCACCCACCACCCCTTGCTGGCTTCCTGCACCAATGCCACCCACAAGAGCTCCCCATCACCAGCCCACCCCGAACATTACCCCACCAAATTCACGTCCTCACCGGCACCAAAGCCGTAAACGGCGCAGGTGAATCGCAAATCCTCATTCAGCTGCAGCGCCCCAAAGCTCAGATTGGTCCGGTCCAAGTAGCAGAGCAGGCCCACCATGAAGAGCCAGGGGATGACGTGCTTGTGCAGCTTTGCCAGCACTGTGCCCTCCATCGCCGCATCCTGAGGCTGCAGAGGAAGCGGGAGGGCTTGGCGTCGATCACCCTCATAGGTGCAATGAGACACAACAACCCTTGCTCAAGAATCCGCACCTGGGATGCCTCGCCGCTCTCCTGCCCCGTCGCCATGGCAGCACTTATTTATATATTCTTCCTACACCTAAGGTATACGCTATGTCGTGGAAATGTCGCTTGCCCAGCCTTCATCTGGGGAGTACGAGCGCGCCCACGTTGCAAAGTCCCGGAACAGCAACGGCCACCTGGGACGACATGCGATGCGGATGTGCTCAACGCATACAAAACATAAAATGATAAAAATTGGATCGGTGTGCATCCAGTTTTGGCTGGCTAACCTCTCCTTTTGGCCGAGAATGATCGCTACACGCTTGCCTAGCCATTTGGATCGGTAGACGGATCACATGTGATCCGCCGATGTGATGCAAAATCCCGAATAGCAAATACGAAACGGGACAGACGCCGCAGCTCTTCGTGTACCCGGGGATCGGTGCCTGAATCGCTCGACGCTGCTTCATTAACTAAAAAATGCTGTCATCGTCGAGGCTGTAAGCACATCCGGGCATGGAGGGCCGGGAGACGCCCCTGCGGACGGCCTCGCGGGCCAATCGTGCCCCGCGCGGGACCAGTGATGCCGCACCAAAACAAGTACGACTAAAACACAATGACGAGATGACATGCAATTTCGTGAGGCCGTGCGACGTGATGATTGCGGGTCTCTTCTGTAGCATCTTTTGTGGCCACCAGGACCAAGGCTCATCCTCCTCCCAACCAAAATGAAACACCGTCTGACCAGGTGCTGGAGAAGCTGGGGTGCCGTCTGTGCACAAATGGGCTCGGGCAGGTCACCTTTGAGATCGGCGACCCCATCGCCTTCCGGAAACAGGTGGAGCAGCACGTCCGCAGCGATCCATCGGCGGGAGGGGCCATTGCCGCGCAGGTGCTGGAAAGCGTGCGCAGCTCGCGGGATGTCTGCGAGGCGGCGGTGCGGCCCCTGGTCCCCACCCGCGCGGGAGGGGTGGAGACGGGCGACTCGCTCTGCCGGCTGCTGCTGGGCGTCGCAGCCATCCAGGGCCACCTTGGGCCAGCCCTCGTGCCTCTGATCCCCGAAATGGCGCAGCGGGACGACGAGGTCCTGGCCCTGTCGCTGGTCGGTCAGTTCAAGTGGCTGGAGAACGTCCAGCCAGATGCTGGGTCGCGGATGGCCGAAGCCTTTTGCGACGTGCTTGCCTGCGAGGCCTGCTCCGCAGAGCTGCGGTCCGCCATTGCAATTTTGCTGCCTGAAATCGCGGCCGCCGATCAGACCCAGGTGGGCACAGGGGCGGTGAGACGGCAAGGGGATGTTGATTGCGCAGATGCAAGCGTGCATTTGCGACTTGAGCATTCCCTGGTTGCCTACGTTGCGCCGCTCTCCTCGCAGGCTGTCGTCGACGCGGTGCTGCGCCCCGCTTCCCGCGTTCCGAGCGCGGCCATCGCCGAGACCCTGGCCCTCGTCGACCTCCCGGCGGAGCTGCAGGAGCGCGCTCTTGAAAAGGGCCTGTCCCTGATGCGGGGGCTGCGCACCGAGCCCCAGGCCGCGCAGCGCCTCGCACTGTTCCAGTTTCTTCCTTGGATTTGCCGGGCGGCGACGCGCAGCTGGCGCTCGTGCTGGCGGCCGGGGCCGAGAGCATCGTCCCCGGGCGCAGCGTCCCCGCCTGCGAGCCCGAGGAGGAGGGGGGCCGGGCTCCTGGGGCGTCCTGACCCGGGCGTTGCAGTGGAACGCGGGTCTCGCTGCTACGCTGCTGCGCGCACGGTTCCAGCCCACGGCTGAGCCCAGGCCCCTGGACGCCTGGTGGGCCTTTGCCCTGTGCACGGCCGAAAACGGCGCCCCGGCCAAGCTCCGGGCCGCGCTCGGGCGCATGCTGGGCGCGGCCGAGTCGGTCGACGCTCCGCGGTCCGTGGTGTGGCTGACCGACGCCATTGCCGGCCAGTCGGCGGCGCTGCGACCCGTCCTGACGCCGCTCCTGTCGCTGGCGGGGCAGCTGATGGCGGCGCCCTCGACGCAGCCCGCCGGCGTCGCCCTTGTCGTCGCCCTCGCGCTCGAGTTTGAATTCGACCAGGTAGTGTATCTGGGAGAATAGGGTGGAGATGTTTGACAAGGGTGGGCAATGGGGTCTTTCTCGAGGGCGCGCATCCAATTCCTACCCCAACTCCTCGTCTTGCCCCCATTTACACACACTCCATCCCCTTTCTCCCTGGCGCAGCAAGTCATGTCCTTTGTGCATGCCATGCTGTGCGGTCGGGAGGAGCGCAGCGTGCAAGCTGCATTAGAAATAGTGCGGGAGCTGACGGGCCGGGACGCCGCCGGCTTGGTGCGGCAGGAGCGCTTCCTGGGACAGCTGCTGCGCGGCGCGGCGGCCCTGCCGCGCCCCTGTCGGAGGAGGGCGGCCCGCGCCCTGGCGCGCCTGCTGGTGCCGCCGGGCACGGGGCACGTGACCGCGTGGCTGGCCGGAGGCCCTGGCGGCGCGCGTCCGTGAGGGGCTGGCGAGCCTGGACGCGGAGGAGGAGCGGGGCGCGCTGACGCTGGCCGTGGAGGCCATCCGGGTGCTGGCGGACGCCACGTGGGCGGCCCAGTACCCCGGCGCGGGGGGCCTGGAAGCCGCCAAGAAGCTGCTTCAGGACTTGATGGATGCGTGTCGCTCGCCCTCGGTCTTCCTGGCGCTCTGCCAGGAGCTGGTTCGGGAGGACGACGGCACGCCTGGCGGGGACGGTGACAGGACTCTGACAGAGGCTGGCCAGCCCAGCACGCACGCCGCCGTGACGCGCTTGCACGGCAGCCTGCTGGCCGACCTGTCCTCGCTGCTGATGAGTTTCCTGGACACGACCTTTGTCATGGACGCGCCCGCCGGGGGCACGCCCGAGCGCCCGGCCTCGGTCTCGCTGCAGCTCGGCGACGGCGCCATCGAGGGCCAGGCCTGGTGGGACCTGGACGCCGGCGCGTCCGGCATCGCCGTCGCCATCCTGCCGCTCCTCTGCAAGGAGCTCGTGCTCGCCGGCGCCACCGGCGCGGTCGCGGTCGTGCGCAGCGCGCGCCTGCCCTGCCTTGCGCCCGCCACGCGCCTGCTGGCGGCCGTGGAGAGCGCGCGCAGCGGCGGCAGCCTGGCCGCCGTGGACGCGCTGCTGGGCGCGCCGCTCCTGCTGCCGGCGCCCGACGTCCTCGCCGCGGGCGGCGCCCCGACGGCGCCCCTCCAGCGCCAGGCCGCCTGCCTCGCCCTCGTCTACGGCCTGGAGTGGAGCCTCGCGCTCGTGGACGCCTTTGAATCCTCGGCCACAGACGCCGCCGACCGCGCCAAGCTGCTGGCCAGGCTCGCTGGGTGCCGCGAGCTGGACCAGACGCTCGCCGAGCTGATTCCCCGCGTCCCAGAGGCCCTGCTCCTGCTCGCCGGTGCGCCAAAGAAGGGGGGTGTGACTGGTAGAAAGCGCGCCGCATCCGATGGGGCCGCCAAGCGCGCGTCCGGCAAGGGACGTTCGGAGAGCGCGGCGGCCGCGCCACCGGAGGCTGAAGACGACGAGGCGACGCAGCTGCAGCCGCCGCAGACGGCGGCCTCGGAGCCCGTGGAACCCGCAATCGAGCCCCTGGCGCGATCGCTGGGCTCGTCGACCTTTACCGCGCCCGGGATCGTCTCACCGCTCCACCCCTCCACGATCCGGCGCCTGCTGGCGGCCTGGACGTTCCAGGAGGAACCAGGTGCCGTCGGCTACCTCTTGCACCAGCACGCGCTCTGTGTGCAGCAGCAAATCGCGGCGGCCAGGGTGCCAAAGCCGGGGAGGCCAAGGGCGCCAGGAGCGTCTGCCGCGCTGGTGCAGTGGCCCCAGACCGCCCGGTTGCTGAAGACGCACTTGGACGGGGCGCTTGCAGTGCGAGGGGACGGCGGCGCGGCGACGGCTGTCTCGGCCGTCGCTGGGTACGCGCCAGGCACGCTGCGGGAGCCCGACCTGCCGCTGGTAGCCCAGGAGGCCATCAACGACTGCCTGGAGACCATGCTGAGTGTCTTGGGCGATTTTTCCAAGTCGATGGGGCCCAAACTGGCTGAGGCCGAGGTGCATGGGTTTCTAAAGAGCGCCTGGCCGTCCCAGCGCCGCGGTAAGAAGGGTGTTGGGACGGCGTTCTTCCTTTTGTTGCATAATCTACTTAAAGCACACCACCAACTGCTCCGTCAACACTCGCGCGTAGGTGGAGCCCAGGCAAGTAGCATCACGCACGCGGCGTTTGACTACTTTTACGAGCAGTGCGTGCCCGGGTGGCTGCGCTGTACCGCAGAAGAGGCCACGCAGGGCGAGCCGAGGCCGCTTCCAGAGCTGCGGCAGGCCTGGCTGGCGCTCAACATCCTCGACACTCTGCGGCGCCTGGCCGAGAGGACCGCAGACGCGGGCGCGGACGCGAGCGGCATGCGCGCAGCCCTGGCGGCGGCGGCCCGCTCCCTGCTGCAGGACGCGGGGGTCTGGCAGGCCATGGACCACGGGCCGGCGCGGCAGGCCTTCACCGGCGACCTCGTCGCGATCATGCTGGCCGCGCCGGGCCGGACGCAGCGGGTGCAGCAGGTGGGCGAGCTGGCGGCCACCGTGTTGCCGGCCGTCACCACGGCCAGGACGAGCAAGCAGTCGGTCGACGGCTGGCCCTCCATGTCTGGCGGGACCTTTGTCCTCTGGTACCGGGCGCTGCTGCTGTCTCTCCAGGCGAGCGGGAGAAGTTGGGAGGGAGGTATTTGAACATGGCTGCACACAATGCGTGTTGGTCGAGTGTTTGCATGCATGCGAGTGCAACCCGCGTGTGCCCTGCGTGCATCCACATCCCGCAGGCCGAGTGGGCGGCGATTTGCGCCGGGCAAGAGGCCGGCAAGGGCGCGGCGCCGGAGGCAGACGCAGAGGACTGGGCGCCGGCCGAGCTGCAGCAGCAGTGCGCTCGGTGTTTTGTGGCCCTGGTGGCTCTGCTCAGGGTCCAAGCGCACAGGCCTCAGGTGTGCGCGTACTGGATGAGTGGGTGTCTTGGGTGGTATATCAGGGAAACTGTGCCTGCTCAATGTATGCATCCCAACTGCACCTCACCTGTCTCCCTCACATCATCCCCAGGTGCTTGCGCTGGGCATGCAATTTGGCACTCGCTTCCTGGAGTCGTTTTTTAAGCTCATTCCGCACTGGAAGGAGCGCATGAGTCGCGATCCCAGCCTGCAGGGACCCTTTACGCAAGTGGTGAGATTTTTTGTGAGGGAGTTTGGGTATCGAGACAAGTACATGCACACTTTCAATCAATTGATAGTTGATTGAGCACGAGGAAGCCAATGGAGTGATCAAGCCCATCAAGCAAATACCATTCTGTCACCCATCCTACTTTCCAAACACTGCTGCTCGCAGGTGAAGACCATCCAAAAGGCGACGCGTGTCCTGCAGACCATCTGCATCGAGAGCAAGATTCAGCGCCAGACAGCAGTCGCCTCAAAGGTAGGAGGGGTTTAGGGCTGGGCACTTGGGACCACGCGGTGGGAGGGGGGCTCGGTGTAAGCGCCCGCGAGCACAATCATTCTCGCCACTCAGTTCTCCTGCGTGCCGCCCTGCACGTCTCGCAGGTGCCGCTCCTCAAGAGGACGCTGGAGCGCTTTGTCTTCCACATCAAGTTTGTTCTCGCGGACCTGGGCATGGCCAAGGCGTTTTGGCTGGGCGCCCTGAAGCACAAGGACCTTCAGGGCCAGGAGGTCTCCAGTCAGGCGCGTGGGCGTATACTTGTTTATTTGTTTGGGAGGGGGTCTGTGTGATTGTGTGCCAAGATGCGGTTCTGGCGTATGTCGAGAGGAGCAGGCAGTTTCCAACACAGCACACAATCGTATGTCCTGTGCAGATGTTTCCGGAGGAAGAGGAGCAAGCCATGGAAGAAGAAGAGATGGGGGAGGAGGAAGAAGAGGAAGCCGCGCCAGAGGAGGAGGAGGAAGAGGAGGAGGAGGCGTAAATTATGGATGTTTCTTGGCGGGTGCTCTTCAGGTCTTTGTGACTAGTGTCGTTTTCGCATTGCTTTCTGGACAAATTTCGCCCCAACTTACCACCGGGACCCCTCCTCAATACCCTACTCCTTCTATTTTGAGACGGATGACTGCCTTGACCTCAGATTTCACCATGTTAGGACCATTTACATTTACAGGCGCTGCCGCACTCCCCCAATGTCCAAAACCCACCCACTCAAGCGTAGTACTGGAGGGAGGTCTTTTTCTTGGCCTGGACCTCGGTGATGGCGTCGTTAAAGTCCTCGTGCCGGATCTCGGTGGCGTCACGGCGCAGCGCGAGCATGCCGGCCTCCACGCAGACGGCCTTGAGCTGGGCCGCGTTGAAGTCGTCGGTCGAGCGCGCGAGCTCGTCGTAGTTGATGTCGGCCGCGACGTTCATCTTGCGCGAGTGGATTTGCAGGATCTTGGCGCGCGCCTCCTCGTTGGGGTGCGGGAACTCGATCTTGCGGTCCAGGCGGCCCGAGCGGACGAGCGCCGGATCCAGAATGTCGGGCCGGTTGGTGGCGGCGATGATCTTGATGTCCTCTTGGGACGAAAACCCGTCCAGCTGGTTGAGCAGCTCCAGCATGGTGCGCTGCACCTCGCGGTCGCCCGACAGCTCGCTGTCGCGCCGCGTCGTGCCGATGGCGTCGATCTCGTCGATGAAGATGATGGCGGGGGCCTTTTCCTTGGCCAGCGCAAACGCGTCGCGCACGATCTTGGCGCCGTCGCCGATGAACATCTGCACCAGGGCCGGGCCGGCCAGCTTGAGGAAGGTGGCGTTGGTCTGCGCGGCGCAGGCGCGCGCGATGAGCGTCTTGCCCGTGCCGGGCGGGCCGTGCAGGAGCACGCCCTTGGGCGGCCGGATGCCCAGCGACGCGAAGCGGTCGCGGTGCGAGATGGGCAGCACGATCGCCTCGCGCAGCTCCTGGATCTGCTTGTCCAGCCCGCCAATGTCGGTGTAGTCCTCGGTCGGCTTCTCGTCCACCTCCATCGCCTTGACGCGCGAGTCGTACTCGGGCGGCAGCGTGTCCAGGATCAGGTACGAGTCCTTGTTCACGCCCACCAGGTCGCCCGGCTTGAGCGTGGCCGGGTCCACCAGGCCCGCGACGGGCAAAAACACCGTCTGCCGCGTGCTGGTCTTGAGCACCACGCACTGCCCCCGCCGCGCCGGGTCTTGGTACGCGCCCGCGCCGTCGTCCTCCTCCTCCTCCGTCGGCAGCTCCAGCACCTCCACGATGTTGCCGACCAGGTACGGCAGCTGGTTGTTCAGCTTGATCTTCTCCTGGTTGTCCTTGATGCGGTCCGCAAGGCCCGTCCGGTCGTGCGACAGCCGGCTGCTCTCGTCGCGCAGCACGCGGATCTCCGTCTCCAACAGACGCGTCCTGGGAGAGCGGTGGGGGTGGTTTATAGAGTGGGTGGAGACAGTATGCGTTAAGCAAGTCGTGTGCTGCATCGCAGACAGATTAGTGTGCATTGCACGCTGGTGGCACGTTCCAGGCTGCTGCAGAGCGATCAGAGGCTCACACACCAAAGTGGTTCATGCACCGTGTCCCAGCACACATGTAAGTGCCCATCACACTCCCGCATCGCTTCCCCTCCTCGCCCACGCAAGCTCACTCCCATGCATGTGCACCACACAACCCCTTGATCCGCAACCAAAAACCATCTTCTCCCACGCCCACCTCCGCTGAATGTCCTCCGCGCTCATGGTCTTAAACTCCTCCGGCAGCCCGTCATCCTGCAGCTGATCCTCGCCGAAAATCTCCTGCACCGCAGCCATCTTGCTATGCGGAGCCGATCAGCCGCGAGCCGATCGCCTGGCGTGGATCCGTGGCACCACGCTCCGTGATCGCCCCCACAGACTGGGGAGGGCGGTCCGTCTACACGGTACCAGGTCCCTATGTAGCAATCCCGAAGGTTTTTCTCAACGTCAATGTATGACGCACGAATTGCGGCCAGTCTCCGAGTCTTGCTGGTCGGTTATCGAACTTGATCGTGTGAGGGTGGACTCTCCTCGCATATCGCATCTGATCCACGGCAGGTTTCGATCGCAAGAGTCGCACGAAAGCCTCTGACTCTCTGCCGATACGTGCAAAACATCTGCGCTATCTTCGAGTATTATATTGATATCACTTTGAATCAATAGGCTTGGCCCAATATTGCTACCATGGCCGATGCGGCCCAGCCACCGCCATTGCCTCCTTCCGAGCCACCACCACTCCCAGCGAGCGATGGGCAAGCTCCTCCACCGCTTCCACGAGAAGCGGAGAACGCTCGACAGGCATCATCACTAAATGCAGGTCCACCGCCGTTGCCAGTGGACGCCGCGGGAGCACCTCCCCCTCTCCCACCCGGGGCCCCACCGCCTCAACCGGCCGACCTGCCAACGTACATGCCCCCCCTCCAACCGGCAAACATGGACGAGGACGAGGATCCTTTGATAGCAGCGCAGCGGCAGCGGGAGAAGGAGGAACTGGACGTGCAGGAGATTCAGGACACGGACGACCCTTCTCTCAAGGCAAGCACGGTGGAGCTTCTTTGGAGTGATGTGTTTGTTGGCTGCAAATGAACCGGGAAAGCAGCCTTTGGGGCTAGTTGATTTGGGTGAATCACCGACATTTTGTGTTGTCATCATGACAACAGCAGAGTTCTCTGGGTCATCGCCCCACTCCCTCCCCCCTTTCCAACGAGCACAGGCGTTCTATTCCGACATGAAGGAGGTCGACCGCGAGAATGAGGTCAACAGGATTCTGGGCGCCTTCAAGCTCAACCCCTACGAGCAGCTGGGTCTGCGTTTCGATTGCCCGCCAGAGGCGGTCCAGCGGCAGTATCGCAAATCCTCCCTCATGGTGCACCCCGACAAGTGCTCGCACCCGCAAGCCAAGGCGGCGTTTGAGGTCATTGGCGCGGCCCTCAAAGATCTCAAGGACCCGGATAAAAAGGCGACCCTCGACTTTTTCCTCAACTATGCCAAGGGTAGGATGTGGTGAATTGTGCGTGAGGGCAGGAGGATGGTAGGCCGGCTTCATAATGTCTGCAAATGGTTGCCCAAACACGCCACGCGCTTCAAAGTCTCGGCCACGCCTCACTTGTCCATCCCCTCTTCGTGCTCTGGCAGAGGAGGTCCTCAACGAGTGGCGCAAAGCCTCCAAGCACGACGCCGCCGTGCGGATCGCGTCCGCGCTGTCCACGGCAGGAAAGGAGGGCGTGGAGGAGGCATACGTCGCGAGCCCCGCCTTTCACGAGGCCTGGAAGGAAAAGGCGAGGCTCGTGCTCGCACGGTCCGAATGGAGGCGCCGCAAGCTGACCAAGCGGGTAGGCTGGTGCATCGTGGTGTAGTTTTTGCTTGGAAGAGGGGCGATGCGGGTTAAAATAGTTGTCAGCGACCCTGGATGAGACCTCACGCATCCCTGGGTCGCGTCTGGCCTGACCGCCAGCGCCCAAATGCGCTCATTGCATCTTATTCACCAACATTTTTCCTCCCAACCCTACCATCAATGCATCAGATTGCGGAGGAGTCGGAGAGGGCCAAGGAAGAGTTCAAGGAGGAAAAGCGAGAGGCCAAGCGGCAGCGGGAGCAGGCCAAAAAGTGGGAGAAGACCCGGGACAACCGCGTGGGCAGCTGGCGGGACTTTGTCAACAGCAAGGGCAAGCGCAGCAAGGGCGGCTCCATTGCGCTGGGAGGTCTCAAGCCGCCCAAGGCCAAGGAGGAGGACGCGGACAAGCGGTACATCCAGCGAGCGGTGGGGGAGCAGTTTCGGCCAAACAAAAAGTAGACTGGCATCGAGGCTGGCACGACGAGGTTTCTTGGATGGGGCAACGGTGCACCATCTTCAGCTGCTGGTCGCCTCCCAAGTGTTCTTCCCAAAGTACTGAGTGTTACACGGGCGGTGGCTTTTGGGACCCGGCGGCAAAAGCCTTGCGGGGCGCCCCGACCATGCCACAGCCATCGTCTTCGCAGTCCAGGGGCCGCCACCTGGAGGAAACGACGGCGCAGTTGAAGGCGGGCTTGCCCAGGCGCTCGTTGACGACGTTGTGGATCTGGCACATGTACTGCTCCAAAGCCTCCTGGCCTTCGACTTGGGGTGGGTGCCGCCTGGCGAGCCGTGGTGGCCGGATGGGGAGGGCGCTTTGTGAGTCGTGCAGTGCTGTGTGCATCTGCCAATATGCAAACACCACAATTCCACCTTACCTGATGACCTCTTTAAAGTGACTGGCACAGTCGGCGCAAGGGTATAGCCGTGTTAGGATGTCCATCTGATAGTGGTTACCGAGGGGGTGAATTCATGTGAGTCGTCTAGAAAGCCAAAGCTTCTGTACCCAGCTTCTCTCCGTTTTTGACAACATAAGAAAACAACCGAAACAAAGTCTCAACCGTTCCTGGGCCACTTGCCAGGTTTCTGACGTCCCTTTTCTGGGATGAGGTGGGGCGCTCGGGATACTGGGCCGCCAGTGTGTGGAGAAAGGTCCACGTCGCCCTGCCCAGCTCATCCCTCCTCGCTCGACTCGCGCGCCCATGGCGCAGACCATTGTCATCGACATTGCCGGTTGCTTCGTCGGATCTGGTTTCCGATCCTTTGCCGAACAGCCCCAAGCGCGACTGAATCGAGCGGCCTAACTCCTGCAACATACCCGACCGGTCGTCGCATGCCACGATCGCACGGGGATTCGCTGATTGTCAATTTTAAGCCTTCTTTTCTTGATCAAAAAGCTCGACGACTTGAATGACATGTATCCGTATCGGCAAGGTGAATCCGTTGAGGGAAAACAAGCAAATGCAATCGTGCATGCGGATCTCCGGCTGCGTGGCCCGATCAGGGGTGCTCCTGGGGGGCCTGGTAGCTGCCCCTCTCCCGCATGAAGCCCTCGCCCCGCGGGTTGAAGGACTCCCTGGGCGACCGATCGCCCAGGGCCGGGGGGCCAGAACCGTACTTGCTGGCGCCATAGTATTTCAAGACGTCCTGTGATGCGGGTGTGTGAATGAGGGAGAGTTGCGCAAGGTGTGCAGGGTTGCTGCGCAAACTGCTACCATGTCTCATGTATTACTTTACGCTGATGTGTACCTCATCAGCCATCGCCAAGGACTCTGTGAGACTTCCAAAACATAGTCCATCACGCGCCACCCGCCTCTCACCTCGGGGTAGACGCCCTTTTCCTCGGTGGCGCCGTACTTGCCCTTTGCCTTGGAGTAGGACAGCGGGGTCCAGTCCTTTGGCGAGGCGGCGTCCAGATCGGCGCCGTACTCGAACAGGAGCTTGGTCATCTCCACGCCTGTTGTTGGGGGAAAAGGGTTGGGGTAAGGGTTTGGGGTGTGGGTGGACATCCACTTTGAGATGGGTCCCAACACGATTTGACCCAACTAACAAACTCTTCATGACCAACAACCACCATCTCCATAGCCAATCACCTCCGTCAATGGCCCAGAAAATGGTCAGATCGCCGCCGTTGTTGACGTAGTTGGGGTCGGCCCCGGCGCGGAGCAGGGCCTTGGCGCACTCCAGGCGGCCGCGGTGGGCGGCCACCATGAGCGGGGTGTAGCCCTCGGGGCACTTGTAGGCCCGGCCAAAGACAAAGTTGACGTCGGCGCCCTCCTCGATCTTCTTGTACACCGTCTTGATGTCGTTCTTGACGATGGCGTTGTACAGCTCCTCCGTCTCGCGGCCGGCCTTGAGCACGCCCTCGCCCGAGGCCTCGGGGTCGTAATCCGGGTGGTGCGACCCCCGGCCACCGTCCCACTGCGCCTCGTAGGCGTCATCCAAAGCCTTCTGGCGCTTCTTCATGATCTCCTCCATGGCTGACGGACGCCGGTCGCCTGCTGGCAACCGCAAGATGGCGCTGGTTTGACTTTCACATCCCCGCAGGCATCGGGCGGGTACGCCGGCGCGCCTATGCGATACGTACACAAGCACTCGCCAAAAGTTACCACGTACGGTGCTCCTCGGGTATGGGCGGGTGTGTGCGCCTGATCGACGACTCAGTGGCCCCCTCGCCACGCAAGAGTCAGCAGGCTGTTTGCAGTCGAGGCGCGCGCAATGAGCAGCCTTTGTTGAAGCTACAATGTTGCAATGATGATTTGAGGCTGTGCACTGACTCTCGGCAAGGGGAGCGGCGCCAGCTTGAGGCTGTGAGCGACCCGTCCCGTCCTCTTCTCACTGGCGGGAGACGGGCCGGGATTCAAGATCGATCGTCAAACACAGCGTAGCAGCAGCACTGGGCCTGATTGGGGGAGTCCTACCGCCTTGCGCCGCACGTTTTTTCGTGCAAATTGATTTAGTTATCATTACAGGCATAAATAACTTGCAAAAATACACTCGCGCTTCTACCAGTCGTGCAGTCGGGGTTGTGGGGCGAGAAGCGTCGACTAGCCCGGACTCGCACCCATGTTTGGCGGAGGAATGGACGGCGGGATGGGCTTTGATCAGGGCAAAGCAATGGTAGGTGATTAATTTTGTTTCGAAGGGGGATGTGCGTGTTTGTAAAGGTGGAATGCGGCCGCTTTGGTTGATGGGGGTGTGGGGTGTAGGACACTGCGGCGATAGTAGCTCGAAATGAGGGCTCGAAACCATCGGCGCTACCAGTCTCTCTGTGCTCTACTTGCTGAGCTTTGATGGCGACCCTTCAAAAGGGCATCATGCTGTATTCACACCGCCAAAATCAGCTGCCTAACACCATCCACCACCACCACCGACCCGCCCCGCAGGAGGCGAGTTTCAAGGAATTCCTGGCGCGCCCGGAGAACGCGGCAGTGGTGGAGCGCCAGCAGCGCAAGGAGGTGCGCCAGGCGCTCAAGCTGGAGGAGCGGCAGCAGCTGGAGACGCTGCGCGAGGCGGTTCTGGGCGCCGATTTCGAGGCGCAGCGGGCGGTGGCGCCCTTTTTGCGCACGCCCTGCCTGCGGCGCATCGTGCAGACCTTCACCAACGACCTGCGCGGCGACTTTTCCGGCTGGGCCTCCAACCCGCGCGTGATCGAGATGCTGGCAGCCGCGCAGCGCGTGCTGGACGAGGGCCGCATGAGCGAGGAGGAGATGGAGCACCTCCTCCTGGCGCAGCTCAAGGACCCCGCCCACGAGGCGCACGCCGATTTCGAGGCCAAGGCCCGCCGTGTGGCGCGCCTGCCCACCGACGCGCTGGTCGGCGCGCTGAACGAGCACCTCACCGAGCGCCGCCGCGGCAACGAGCACTACCGCGCACGACGGTTCGAGGAGGCGCTGCGGCACTACACGCGGGCCGCCGCGGTCGTGGAGCTCGTGGAAGGGCTCAGCTCGTCAGACCAGGCAGAGGTCGACGTGAACCGCGTGGCCGTCTACAACAATATTGCCGCCGTGCACCTCGCCCAACAGGTAGGCAGATTTTTTGGGGGGGGGGGGGGGGAGGAGAGGAGGGTGTGGATAGTTCGGGTCAGAGTGGGGGCCTTGAAGGTGCGAAAATTGAGGCCTGCTCGCCACCAAGTATCGCACCAACATTGCCCAATACTCCTGCCCATCTCCACCCATCACCGACCCTCCTAGGAGTACACCAAGGCGCTGGAGTTTTGCGACAAGGCCCTGGCCCTGGACGCGGGCAACGCCAAGGCCACGCTGCGGCGAGTGCGGGCGGTGATCGGGCGGCACGAGTACGACGCGGCCGAGGCGGGCGTGGCCGGGATCGAGGCGACGCCGGGGCTCGCCCACGAGGCTCACCAGCTGCGCGTCGACCTGGAGAGGGCCAGGCAACGAGGCGCCGCCAGCGAAAAGGCGGCGTTTGCCAGCATGTTTCAGGGGCCGCGCGCCCTGCAACCGGTGGCCTGAGAAATGATGGGGGCATGAAATTGTGTGGGCGTCATTTATTTCGGCCAGAAGCAGCACTCTTGTACCATGTCTGGCGCAGGCCAGAAGCAGCGATTGCTACCCTTTTAATCAATTAATTACAAGGTTTCAAGGAGACTTACTGGGCATCATTATTAAATACATCCACCAACACCGTCGCCTGCCCCGCTCATGCCCGCGATGCTTTCGGAGGATATGAATGCGCTTGAACAGCCCCGGCAGGGTCACGCGATTTGAAAGGGGGCCCATGGCGAGCCGTCCACAATCCCCCGACTCCAATGCATGAGCATGACGCGGATGCATTTGCCTCCGTCTCTAACAAGTGACCAATCCATTGGCAAGCTTAAAACATCGGGCGCATCATGAGCGATGCCCCGACGGGGCCCGCCCCCGGGTCCCAATATAAGCTGGGCGGCTGCGATGTCGTGTTCCCGCACCAGGCCTATGGCGTGCAGCTCAGTTTCATGAGTAAATGCGTGCAGGCATTGGAAGGAGGAAGGAATGCCCTGTTGGAGGCCCCCACAGGTGTGGTCGACGGGGTGGTGTTTTTCAAGAAGGGGGCAGTGGAATGAGGCCGGCGGTGCACCAAGGCCCGGCATCAGGCCAACATTCTTTGCTTACAGACGATCCAAGTACCCATTATTACAGGCTCCGGAAAGACATTGTCGCTGCTCTGCTCCTCTATGGCGTGGCAGCAGAGGGAAAAGAAGCGCATTGAGGATGGATTGCCCACGGCCGTGGCAGCGGTCCATGACAAGGGAATGAGCCAGGTTGTTCCATCGGGAATCCCCAACCAAGAGGTCTGCTGGCTGTATAATCGAACTGAAATAGTGTGCATGAAGTACAGGGGGGCATACATGTGTGCTTGAGGGGTACCTGCGCCAGTACAGACTGCATACCTCAGACCACCCAGAAGCAAACCCTACGCAACGCGGCAGGGCGGGTTTCTGGACCCCCAGCTGGACCCTGCCGCCAGCGCCCAGGTGCTGGGCCTCAGGAAAACGGCGCCAAAGGTGTACTACTCTACCAGGACACACTCGCAGATCGCCCAAGTGGTCTCCGAGCTGCGGCGCAGCCAGTACCGGCCTCGCATGGCCATCCTGGCAAGTCGGATGCTGCTTGAGAATGGGCACTTGCACACGCATCCAGCAGCCGCTAATACACCCCTCTCACTCACCCACCCTCCACCCCGCGCAGGCCGCCCGGAAACACTATTGCGTGAACAAGACGGCGCTCTCCAAGCCCAGCGTGGAGGAGGCCTGCGAGGAGCTCCTCAAGGACGGCATGTGCTCCTACTTCCGAGGCGTCCAGGCAGCCGCCTCCTCGGGCTACTCCCACCGGGTATGCTGCGGTCTTTGGGGCGGAAGAGATGCGATGCATAGACGCTGGAAGCAGAGAGTTTGTCGCACAAAGTACACCAGGCACGGTGCCGCGAGATCGGATCCTTATCCTCAGCATCTCCCATCATCCAGGTCCACGACATTGAGGACTTGAGGAATTTTGCGCGCGGCCAGCGAGCCTGCCCCTACTTTCTGGCTTCCAAATGGAGCAAGGTGAGGGCGCAGAACGGTTGGGTGAACCCAAGAGCCTGATCTGGACAGTGCGCACCTCATGGTGCCTCGCTTTCTTTCCGCAGGAGGCCGATCTCGTCTTCAGCCCCTACAGCTACCTCGTGGACCCCGTCATCCGAAGGGCGCTGGACATTGGTGAGGCAAAGGGGATGTGATGGGCGTGTGGAGCGGTGCATTGTGAGGAAGAAGGTTCATTCTTTGCGTGTTTGTTTACATAATGCAAGTGTTTGAAGATCCACCATATCCCACCGGCTCACCCCCTTGTTGCCTGCTCCGCAGCCGTCGAGGGCCACATGCTGGTGTTTGATGAGGCTCACAACATGGAAGACGTGGCGCGTGAGGCCGCCAGCCTCCACCTGACCAGCCAGGAGCTCTTGGAGGTGCGTGGGTGTTGAGCGGCGGGGTCGTGGGCACTTGATCTTTACCCATGTGACATGCCGACCTCTTGCACCAAGCAAGCTACGCACTCATTTCTCGAAACTCCCACCCCGGCATCATCGCCCAGGTCCAGACCGCCTTTGCGCGGGCGGTGGCGCTGAACGAAAAGCCCGACGTGTACGGCCCCCTGGCGCAGCTGGCGCAGCGCATGCTGGACTGGGTCGCGGCGCGGGAGACGGACGTGGCCATGGGCGTGCTCCGCTTCCAGAAGCAGTCGCGCTTTGAGAAGGAGGAGGTGGTGTACCAGGGCGCCGCGCTGGAGGCGCACCTGCGCGCGATGGGCCTCGAGCGCGGCGCCATGGAAGCGCTCTGGCAGGCCTACCAGGACGCGCGGGCCGAGGACGAGGCGCTGCAGCAGGGGCGCGACCCCTCGGACCCGGGGCCGGAGGGCCGCCGGCGGCGGGCTGCGGCCCCGGGGCACGGCGGCGGCCGCCGTCCGCGTGGGCTCCAAGGCGCTGGGCCAGATCAGCCGCATCATCCAGATTGTGAAACTGCTCTTCGAGGCCAGCGCCGACGGGCCGCGCGACTTTCGACTCGTCTTTGCCCGGACGTACGCCGGGGCGCCGGCGGGCGGCCGCCGCACGTTTGGCAAAAGGTGCGGGTGGGTGTGTATATGTTTATGTTTATATATGTGTATATATTGTTGCACAAAGACCTATAGCACAGTAGTGATTCTGCCACCCCCATTTGTTTCTCATTCTCTCCTCGATCAACAGGGACAATGAGGAGTCGAGGTGGGTGCCCAGTGTCTCCCTGTGGTGCCTCAACCCGGCCGTCGTCTTCAAGGGCCTCTCCGGTGAGGCCAGGATAAGGCTCATTGATAACGTTAGAGGACTGTGCATTCTACTGAGCATAGACTGTGGTCGATCAGATGCAGCCCGAGGTATATCAAAAGCTACCCTTCAGTGACATATCCACTTGACGCCACCCACTTTTCCCCCTTGTCCCATCTCCGCGCAGAGCTGGCGCACTCGACGGTGCTGACCAGCGGGACGCTGGCCCCGCTGGAGGGCTTTGCCTCCGAGCTGGGCACGCCCTTTGACGTGCGGCTGGAGGCGCCGCACGTCGTAGACATGGCCCGGCAGGTCTGGGCCGGGGTCCTGGGCGCCGGCCCCGACCACACCCAGCTCAACGGCGTCTTCCGCAACGCCAGCACGGAGGCCTACCAGGACGCCGTCGGGGCCGCCGTCTTGGGCCTGATCCGCCTGATCCCGGACGGGGTGCTCCTCTTTGTGCCCTCCTATTCCCTCCTGGAGCGGCTCACGGACCGGTGGCAGGTGAGGGGTTGGGGGTGGGATTGTTTCTTGGCGTACAGTTGCTTGCACATCACTTAATTTCATTTCACAAACGCTTCGCACCCTTGACCTCCGATCCCACCGCACACCTTCACGCTCCCCTCACAATAGGCGACGGGGCTGTGGGACCGGCTGTGCGCCATCAAGCCCATCGTCTCCGAACCGCGGGGCGGCGGCCCCGAGGCCCTGGCCGAGGTGATGGCCAGCTACTACGGCAACGTGGCCAAGGGCCGCGGCGGGCTCTTCATGGCCGTCTGCCGCGGCAAGGTCTCCGAGGGGCTCGATTTCGCGGACGCCAACGCGCGCGGCGTGCTGATCGTGGGCATCCCCTTTCCCGGCGGCCTACGACAAGCAGGTGCTGGAGAAGCGAGGCTACAACGACGCCGGCCGCGGCAGGGGCCTGCTCACGGGCTCGGCCTGGTACTCCCAGCAGGCATTTCGCGCGCTCAACCAGGTGGGGTATCGTTATGGAAGAGGGGTGTGTGATGATGGTGGATGGCGGTGATTAGAGTTTGAATTCACCAAGTCAGGCTGCGTACGATTTCGCCACCTTTGAAAGCATGACAATTTGTCGACGTGATCTGCACCTCAATAGCCGCTCATAAACCTCTGACCTCGCCCACCAATCTACTCCCTTGTACTCTCCGCACCAGGCCATCGGGCGCTGCATCCGGCACCGCGCCGATTGGGGCGCCATTGTGCTCTTGGATTCGCGGTTCGAGCAGCCCGTCAACCAGCGAGGGCTCTCCCGCTGGGTGCGGGGCTCGCTGCGAGTGCAGCCCAGCTGGGACGCGGCCGCCCAGAGCCTCGGCGAGTTCTTCAAGCGCCTGGCGGACGACCCGCCCCGGCCCCGCAGCCTGGCCGCGCCGGCGGGAGCCACTGCCGCGGCAGGGGCGCCGTCGACGACAACGGCCGCGCCCGCTGGACCCGCCAGCGCGCAAGAGGCGGTCCGGCGCCTGCCGGTGCCGGGCTGGGCCAAGGAGGACCTCGGCGTCTTCCGGGCCTTTCTGGACGGCGCCGGCTGCCAGCTGGACATCCTGGGCGACCGCTACACCTCCATGGACCAAGTGGCTCAAGACGCCGTGCTCGACTGCTTCAGCGCCGCCTTGTGAGCCAAGGGAGGGGTGGTTTTGCTGGAAAGCAAGGGGTGCCGTCGGGTGACGATGCGTGGAGACCTGGTCAGCGGAACAAAGTTGGCCATCGGTGCCCCATGATGCGTCCCCATCACCCATCCACAATCCAATTCCCTACCTATCCACCCCACAACCCTGCAGGGAGTGGCTGCAGGAAGGCAAGACACTGCACGACCTGGCGGCGGCGTGGAGGCCACGACTGCCGGCGGGGCTGGCCCTGATCCAGGGCCTCCAAGGGGAGGCAGCCCCACAGGGGGGTGCCAACCCAGAGCACCAGGCCCTCCTCCGGGCCTGGCCGCTCGTAGAACTCGTGAACGCCATGCGAGACGCCTACCACTCGGTGCGTGAAAGCAATTTGTACGGTGCATCACATGCATGGTCGGAGCAGCCTCTAATGCAATCATTTTGCCCCATCCCCAGGTCTACAAGGGAGTTTGGAAACCGTTTGTGCCAGCACCCGCCCGGGTCCTGGAGGAAAACCAAATGCGCTCCATTGCCAAGCCAGAAAGGAAACCTGGGAAATCGGCCCTCATTTCTGGCTACTTTGCATCCCAAGGTGCGATGAAGTATGTGGGTTGGGTGGACTGCTCACTGGCTAGGTTTTTCAACTCTGAGTCCATGAACCATTCTTTCATATAGCCCGATCTGCCATCCTCGATCAAATCTTGTTCACGCCAATTGCACTTTGTGTCCGGAACAAACGCGACATTCCTGCATGTACCATGCACATGACGTATCCTCATCACCCGGCCGCCAGGCAAGCGACAAGCCCGGGCGGGCCCGGAGGAGGCTGGACGTCAGCCCAAGGCAGAAACCATGGCCGGATCTGCGCAAATGGCCGCGCAGAACATGGCCGCTACCGCATTCCTGTACGATTAATGCGCGATTCATTCCCTTACTCCACCTGTAACTCGCGGTAGCCGTGGCCACCCACGGATCACCCTCGCCCAGGCGACCCCGCCTCGATCAACGGGGACCACCGACAACAGCTGTCAATCACGTGGCCAGGGACGTTTATCCAGCTCCGTCTGTAGTAAGCCCCGCAGCACCGCTGCCATGCGCATTTAGCCTTGTGCCGATTTCTGTTCGAAATGCTTGTTCGTAGCCTTGTCTTCTAAATCTCCTTTCGTTTGTACGGACGTCGCGCCGGCGACGGTGGTCGCAGCGCCCACCCACTTCTCGCACTGACAGGCGTGCCCGCCCCTCCCCAGGCGATAAATCAGGCATTAACACCTTGTCATGACCATGTCGCCTCGCATTGGGACTGACGAGCGCCTGCACGGCTGGCTGGAGCAGGTACCGCGGTGTCCGCACATGTCCGCAAAGCCCGCCCGGTGTTAACATTCTTGCCCCCGGTAACACCAATGCCGCACGATTGACGACGCAGGTGTACTGGCAGGAAAATGAGGATGCCTACCATCAACTGTTGATGGAGTACTATGCCAGCATGCCCTGCCGGATGGACGGTGTCGTGCTGACGAGGAGCAGTCCGAATTGGGGTCGCGTGCCTTTTCAGACCCTGCCGCCGCGGGAGCAGTGGCAGCCCGTCCGCCCTGCCAAGCGTGGCTTCGAGGCGCTGGAGTCCATCGAGCCAAGTCCTCGGCGCAAGATCGTCGTGCGGGGCCCTGGGCCTGTCCAGGTGCAGTAGTAGCAGGCGGCAGGGCCGCATGCTGCGGCGCTGCGGCCGGCAGGGCCGTGACTGTGTGTGGGAAACTTTATGACTTGCGCTTCCTGGTCCCTAGTTTAGGCCGCACTTTGAGCAGACCTGGCGCCCTTGTTTATGTATCCCTGGGAGGAGCTTTTGTACCCACGACGCCCTTTTTTATTCTCTAAGTTTATTCCCAGTGTTCTGCCATGACCAAACAACACCTATTTCATCGTGCACCATCGGGCGCTGCGTGGGGCACCCACATCACTCTCGTGCGTTTTTACGGACCTGTGAACATCCACGCCGCGCATCCCACCGCACGTCGCTCCACATCCCATGTAACACACCAGGATCGTTACAGGGAGTTGTTACCAGGGGCGCACACACAGAGAAGCAACGTGCGGCGCAGGAAGACGCGCCGGCCTAGAACAGGGGAACGATGCCGTCGTTGATGCGGCCCTTTTGTCCCTGGGCGACGCACTCGGCGATCCACATGACGTTCCGGATCTCCTGCTCGCGGAGCTTCATGTAGGCGTAGAACACGCCGTAGTGGAACTGCTGCTCGTAGGTCTCCATGCACCGGCGGGCCTCCTCCTCGTACAGGATCTTGTCCAGCATCACCGCCTCGCCCGTGCCCAGCTGCGTGAGGAGTCGGGTGGGTCAGCGTTTTGAGGGGTGGTTCTAAACAAGGGGCGTGCGACCGCACGGTCCAATGCCAGTGCACCCACAGGCAATCTCCTCCTCACCTTGCTGAAGATTGCCTGGTACGGCGGGCACTTTTCCATGGCTGCCCTGATTTGGTCAAAGTCCTCCGCCACCGCCAGCTCGTTTTGGCCTGCGCGAGGACGGGACAGGGGTTCAGACAGAGGGCAAGCTTGTTGGTACAGAGTCATGATGATCATGACAACATAGCATACTGACAATCTGGAAGCAAGGACGATGCAGGCATGTGCCTCTCAATATTAATAGCCCACCAAAGCCCTCTCCCATTTCGCCAACAAAACAAAGTTCCCCCAAACCCCCAGCCCGCGAGTACCACCATTGGGGTGCAGGAGTCCAAAGTTGGCGTAGAGTCGTCGCCGGTCGTCGCGCGTGAGCTCGGTGCCGATGGAGTTGAGGGTGATGTTGAGCGCGCGCCGGTCGGCCTCAAAGGCCAGCAGGTCTCCCATGACCTCCTTGGTGGTGCCCCCGAGCTCGTTGCACAGCGAGGCAAAGTCGTCCAGGTAGGCTTTGTACAGCGTGTTGCGCAGCACCTCGATGTTCATCTCGTCCAGGTCCTCCGAGGTCAGGTGCTCTGCGCGAGAAAGAGAGGATGGAAGGGGAAGGTGGGGCAAGGCGGTCTGTGTGTGGGAGGCATGCGGTCCCAGAAAGGGACACAGCACACACGGCAAAACAGACAACAAAAGCACAAACAAAACACACACACACACACATGTGTACGCCACCGCACCGGAAAAGTAGGGCGCCAGGGGCGTGTCCACGAGGACGAGGCGGAAGAGGTCCTTCATGTTTTGCGCGACGGCGAGGGTGGCGATGGCGTCAAAGACGCCCAGCGGGTGCGCCTTGTCCAGGAGGTCCTGAACGTCCCGCTCGTGCAGGCAGCCCGTGACGATGAGCACCACGTTGTCGATCATGTGGCCGTAGGTGCAGTACTGCAAAAAGGTGGCCAGCGGCTCCGAGGCGTTCTCCAGTAGGTAGTGCCAGTCGTGCACCAGCTTGCGCGTGCAGCACTCCACCAGCGCCGTCGTGTGCAGCGGGCCGGCCTCGTTGGAGATGAAGGGCGCGTAGTCCGTGCCCGTGAGGTAGAGCTTGATGTCCTCCAGGTTCTCGCACTGGCTCAGGTTGTTGTAGTCGGTGGACGTGAGCAGGCCCAGCTTGTAGCCCCGGACGATGCCCTCTGCGAGCGGGGCACGGGCCGAGCGGGATCGGGGTCGGTCGACCAGGGCTTACAGAAACATACATTCTCCAACACCCCAAAACATTAGGACACAACGGGCGCACCAAGGAAGCCGTCCTTGACGTTGAACAAGCACATTTCCGAGGTCGACATCCTGGCGGGATGCCCGTGCGGCTCGACGACGGCACAAGCCTGTTCCTATTAAACTAAATCAATGCGATGGCCAGCTTGAGCCACAGCAGTCCCTGCGCCCAGCGCCGGTGACCGTGTTTTCTCGGGCTGCCACGCACAGGTCCCCGACCCTAAGGGCTTGCGCGCCCGCAAGGCCTAGCGAGCGTGTGCACTGGTCCGCTGCTTTCAACGCGATCAAAGGAACCCCGATGATGCGCTGTCGAATGCTGCGGCGGTGCGGGAGGGGGTTTTGCCCTGGAAGCCCACCCGGGCTGGGTCGACCACGATTCCCTGGGACCGGATCTCACGAGCTGTGTTATCCGTGGGCGAGAAATTGCCTCCCTACCAAAATGTCCTCCCAGGTGGCATCGCTGGTTTCGCAAACTGGCAACAATATTCTTCGTTTTCAGCATTATACCAGAAAAAACATGGCTGCGTGTCGTCAACCATGGGAGCAAAAAAGGGGGTGGGGGGTGGAGCCCAGGAAGCACCGCTGAAGAGTCAACAGAGGCACTTAAATCAGATAAAGATGCCCAGAGCGGCGCTTCTGGCTGAACTCTTTGCGGTATTCATGTTCGCAGAGGAGGGGACACCAGAATCACGCCATCGCCTCGGAGGAAGAGGTAGGGGAGCATACGCTTTGTCGTCTGCACAAGGAAGAGTCACGATGAGTACGGGTCTGTGTGAAAGACACGGCCAGAGTAACAGCGGTTGCAATGAGATGCTAGGCCACATATCCATTCCATTCACCCACGCCATGATCTTAAATATCCAAACGCCATCGTCAGCATCTCACCCTGACAATCTCCTCAAAAGTCTCCTCGTCAATGTCCACGCTCGTCACGGTCTCCTCCACGTCCCCCAAAATCATGTTGAGGTGTTGGTCGTACGCCTGCAGTGCGAGGAGCGGGGAGCGAGTGAGGATAAAGGCAGTGGCAAGGGAAAAACCAGGTGCCTCTCATGGAGAACACAGACCCCCGCTTCCCGGGCCGCATCGCACATGAAGCCGGCCGCGAAGCTCACGCTCCCCCTTTAGCTTCACGTAGACTCGTTCATCCAAAGCCAGCTTGATCAAGTCCATGGGCTCCTGCACCGTCGCCTCTGCCTCGTCCGCCATGGCTCTACACGCCTTGCCGGCACTTTGCGTCGGGCCAAAGGGGGCTGTCAATCTCAACAGCGCAGACTGTGAGGATAACGTCTGTGCCGTCGATCGTTGTGCGTGCACGCCAGGATGATCGAGCGCATCCACGGGACGACAGCGCCCGATCGGGATGGGATTCTCTGCGTGTGCCTGGAGGACGCTCGAGCCGGGATGAAGTGATCGCCGCTCGGGTGCCGTGCCGGCGCCCTCCTAGGGCTCCAGATCCGCCCCACCCCGTCGCTCCTTCGCAGCTTGAAAAATTCCACAAATTCGCAGGGAAGACCACATGCTGGAAACGTGCAGTCTTTCCCGAGTAGGTGCAATCTGGGGTTGTGTTTCAGGAGGAGCTCACCTACCAGGCAGGCGCTCACGGCCACCAGAGCGCTCGCAAGCCAGGCCGTTCAGGCGAGCCAGGCTCACCCCAAAGGCAGTTGCAATGGTTACCATGCCCGCTCCAGACACAGCCATGGCTTCCATTCCAGGTGAGTTTGACTCGCATGCGCTGGAGCATTACGTCACCGGCACGAGCATGCGTCGTGCGGCCAAGCAGACGCATTCCTGCATCCGCGCGCAGTCGACGAAGCCACGACGCATGACATGGCAGAGCTGTTAAAGCACATTAAATGTTTCATTTTCGACTGCGATGGTGAGTGGGTACGGCGCGCGAGTGAAGGAGCCCAGGCTGGTGGTCGTCGAAGGGGCTGTGCGAAGTCATCAGAGATACCTGGTCAATGTCTGTTGTTCATGCTCGTCAAGTCTTCACTCGGCCGCCCCAGGTGTTATTTGGCGCGGCGACGTCGTCATTCCTGGCATCCCGGAGACTCTTGATCTCTTACGCACATTGGTATGCTGCTTGAAAGGGCTGAGTAAAATACATGGCTGCTTCTGCTGCCCGTGACGCGGGCGAGCTCCCCATGCACAAAAGCAGTTTTCGTGGTTGACTACTCAGCGGCATCCATCTTTTCAACACCCGCCTTGCAGGGCAAAAAACTCTACTTTGTGACGAACAACAGCACCAAGTCTCGGGCTGGCTACCTCAAAAAGTTTACCCAGCTGGGTCTGAATGTCCAGCCGGTGGGTTTGTGGAGGGTTGAGCTGATGGGCCTTGCAATCGGGGAGCATGACATTGCCGTCAACGCACGCATGTGCTGAAATGTTCTGTGCACCAATGGGCATACTCGCCAACCTTGTAGCCCTTGGTATTAGAAAATCTGACCAAGGCTTCCCTGTCAAGGCATGCACCCAAACCCTTTCCCGTGTCGCAGGAGGAGATTTATTCGTCCAGCTATGCGGCTGCGGCCTACCTCAAATCCATCAACTTTCCGCAAGACAAGAAGGTGTACATTGTTGGCCAGGAGGGCATCCAGGTGAGAGTTTTTGTGTCGATGGGAGGGCATCTTGTGCTTTTGAATCGGCTGCACCAAGGGAGGTAGAAGGCTGGCTCGGTTATTGACTGCATTTTTCGCGTGGTCCAACACATCAACTCCACCAACCCATCCCCGTGGCAGGAGGAGCTGGACTTGCAGGGCATTCAGCACATTGGGGGGCTGGCGGACGCGGACAAGGTCGTCGGACCCCTCAGGGCCGGCTACAAAGTGGAACAAGACCCCGATGTGAGAATTGGTCGATGGGTAAAGGAGGGTGGGAGAGGCATTCTAATCGATTGGTTATAGGAACCAGTGCCGGCTGCCGGGTGCAGGGTGATCAACCGCAGGTGCCTATATCTATAAACATGCCCATGATGCGCCCTGAGCATCGCGCCGGCCCATGCCGCAGGTGGGCGCCGTGGTGGTCGGCTATGATCGCTACATCAACTACTACAAAATGCACTATGCGACCCTGTGCGCCAGGGAAAACCCCGGCTGCCTGTTCATCGCGACCAACTGCGACGCCGTGGCGCACATCACCGACGTGCAGGAGTTTCCCGGGGCAGGGGCCATGGTGGGCGCCCTCAAAGGTGGGTCGAGGGTGGCTGAGATCTTATCCACTCGGCAGATTCTCTTGGTAGCGCATGGCCGCACTTGAGGAGGTGCTCTCCCTTACCCCATTGCACCTGACCCCGCCTTGCCCTAGGGTCCATCGCCCGGGAGCCCATCCTGGTTGGAAAGCCGTCAGAGTTTATGCTGGGCGACATTGCCAAGAGCAGCCGCCTGAAGCGGCACGAGATATGCATGATCGGCGATCGCCTGGACACAGACATCCTGTTTGGAAAGAACGGCGGCCTTTCCACGCTGCTCGTGCTCTCAGGTGGGATTTTGTAGGTTGCGTTTTGGCAACTGGACCGCTTTTACTGGAGAACAATCGTTTTCACGTAGAGCGTTTTTGATTACCCTTCATTCTATATCTCCTGCAGGCGTAACGCGGAAAGAGCAGCTGCTCAACCCGACCAACAGCATCCACCCAGACATGTATGTCGACTCCCTGGCGGATGTGGCCCGGCTGGCAAAGCTGGCAGGGCTGGTCCCCGCCTAGGATAGGGCGTGTACTGAAAAGTCCTGCAATAAAGGCAGGCAGGCACCTTTGCGTCCCTCATTATCTTTGCAGTATACATCACTGCACCTTCTCCCTCACCACTACGTTGCTCGCTTTTCCCCGTTACACCATATGGTCGGAAAATTTGCTCACTGAAATTAACAAATTGGTGTCTGTTCATAAGCGCATCTTGTCAAATAGGCATGCAAGGGTGCCCTACCGATCTTGAATCCAAAACTCTGGGCGCGCCGGCGCAGCGCGTCTGCATGACATTGCCACGGAACGCACATTCGGGCACAGCAAAGCGCCAAGCCGCAGACGCGTGTTTACCAGCCGCATACCAGCGTAATTTTATTATAATTAGTACAATATTGCTGTTTCCTCTGCAATAAAGAACTGACTTGCCGCTGCCCGTCATGGCCCCCGGTCGGCGGGGCTCGCGAGACAGCGACGATGACGCGGGTCCCTCCACGAGCGGGCCGCGCAGTATTGGCCAGCAGGTGGAGCACATTGGGAACAAGATTGTCCGCTCCGTCAAGTTTCGCGCCCTGAAGCGCAAGGAGGACAAGAGGAAGAAGGCGGAGCGCAAGAAGCGGCAGGAGGAGACGCAAAAGGCCATAGACGAGGGCAGGGAGCTGCCGGCCCGACAGGAGCCCAAGGCGAGTCTGGTGATGGGTGTGTGCTGTTCATGTGAAAAATATGGAGGTTGTCTGTCGGGAAGCTCTGTGAGGAAAAGCCAGGGGGAGTGGAATGAAGCTGGGCGCGGCCTTTGGGGGCTGGTGGGCCTCCAAGCATTGCCTGGCCAATCCGGGTCACTAGAATGGGCCAAACACCCCCCCACTGCCGCAGACGATTGAGAATCAGCGTGTCAAGGATGAGACGATGGTGGCTCCCGACGACGAAGAGGTCGCAGCGGAAGAGGAGGTCGATGAGTTTGCCGGTGCGTATGGGTGACTTTCTGGTGTGTGTGCTGCTAGAATTTGAAGGGTTCCAATCTTTGAGCGCCTAATACTTTTATAATGCTCTTTTCTCTCTCTCTCAAAACCCCACCCCTTCATATCAAATAAATATTCCCCTTCCGCAGCCCATTTCTCGAGGGAGCGCCCGCCCAACGTGCTCATCACGACCAACTACCACGCGACGGCCATTATGTACAAGTTCATCGCGGAGCTGATGGAGGTCTTCCCCAACGCGACCTTTTACAAGCGCCAGGGCTTCCCGCTGAAGAAGATTGTCGAGTACGCCACCAACCGCGAGTTCACCGACATTGTCGTGCTGAACGAGGACTCCAAGAAGATCAACGGCATGCTGGTCACGCACCTGCCCGACGGCCCCACGGCCCGCTTCCGCGTCTCCAGCGTGCGGCTGGGGAGCAGGATCAAGGGCGCCGGGCGCGCGACGTCGCACCGCCCGGAGGTGGTGCTCAACAACTTTGGCACGCGGCTGGGGCACCGCGTCGGGCGCGTGCTGGCCTCCCTCTTCCACCAGGACCCGGCCTTCCGCGGCCGGCGCGTGGTCACCTTCCACAACCAGCGCGACTATATCTTCTTCCGGCACCACCGCTACGTCTTCGAGGAGAGGGAGGCCGACGCGGCCGCCAAGAAGGGCGCGCCGCCCGCGCCCCAGGTCAAGGCGCGGCTGCAGGAGATCGGGCCGCGGTTCACCCTGCGCCTCGAGTCCCTGCAAAAGGGCACCTTTGACTCCAAGTACGGCGAGTTCGAGTGGGTCAACGACAGCAAGCAGGACGCTGCGCGCCGGAAGTTCAAGCTTTGAGGGGTTGGTTTGATGGAGGGGTGGTGGGTGGGGTTGCCGCTGTTGGCCTAGAGAGGCAGGCGGCAAGGCCCTCTGCCGCGCTACGTCTTGGAGACCCAGTCTATTCTGTCAGCATGTCTGATCAAAACGACCCAGCCTGAACCGCGCACATTTCATTGTAACGCAAAGAGAATCTTTCGAGTTTGACCGCGAGAGAAGGCCAGAACACGCGTGACAATCACTCGTGGGCACCGCTTTCGTGCCACACATCTATATATTTATCAAGTTACACGCGTCTCCTTTACAACTCGTGGTACCACTTGCCGGCAACAAAGGCAATGACGCGCGGCAGCGTCTCCTGCAGGGCCTTGCCCGCAGCGCCCAGGTTCTCAAGAAACTCCTCCTGGGAGGAGGAGGAGGAAAGCGGTAAATCTGTGAGCTTGCAGGAGCGGGCTTTTGGTTTAGAGTGCTCACCAGTTATTGTCGTCGCCTGATGCACGACGACTCGACCACACTATCTCATCCCTACCCCATCCACGCACCTGCGTCGGCCTGTCTCCGTCGACAATGTCTGTGACAGCCTTGACACAAAACATGGGGGTGTTGAAAAGGCCGGCCGCCCACGCCACCGCCGCCGCCTCCATCTCCTGCGGGGGGGGAGGGGTACATGCGTTGGCCACATGTGCATCTTTTGACAACAACATGCATCTATAGCATCAGGCTGCTCAGTCAAGAATGCATCATAATTCCCCTTCCAAAGGCACAAACCCAAAAACCCAAATCCATCCCAAGCTCTGCACCTTGATCGCGGTGTCGTGTTGCCGCATGATTTCCAGGTCCCGGGGCATGTGGTCCAGGGAGTTGCCGGAGGAGACGACGCCTGACTTGAGGCCGATCGCCTTTTGCAAGTTGGGCGTCGGCACGGCCGCATTCCTGCCGATGCCGTACGCCTCAAACGGCTGCAAATGGGGGGGGGGGGGGGGGGGGGGGGGGGGGGGGGGGGGGGGGGGGTTGAGGGTGGTCGGTGGTTATACGATGCGTGTGCTATGAAATGCGTGAGCTATCGGCAATCGCATCGTGGTGAAGAAACCAGCGCAAGGCGGCGCATCTGCGCCATCAAGTGCCTGCCAAAGCCGCCCTCGCCTCCTTTAAAATAAATCATAACCCCGACCCCCATACCCCGAGCGGGATGCGGCGATCGTGGTTGATGGTGGCCGTGGAAACAAAGATGTCGCCGATGCGAGCGCCCTGGGAGCCAAAGCCGCCGGCCGTGCCCGCGGAGACGATGAGGTCCGGCCGGAATGTCTGCAGCGCGAGGTAGGCGGTCACCGCGGCCGGGACGGTGCCGACGTTGTCCACGCCGTGAGTCGAGCACTTGCCGTTCACTACCACGTGCACCTGCGCGCCGTCCTGGGCGCCGGAGTAGACAACGCAGGGCGCCGGAGGGGGGATTGCGTCCTTTTGCAGGGTCAGGCCCAGGTGCTCGATCAGCGGGGCCGCCTCCGCCTCCATGGCTGCAAATTTGCGTGTGGGTGGGCTCAGCGCATTCAGTGCCTCTGTGATCATCTCACAAAGCACTTCCCGGACCAATTTCTCCTATGCATCCCAGACTCTATCATCCTCTCTCCCTCAAGGATCCTGAACGCACCGACCAGGAGGACGATCGTCTTGATGGGCTTGTCCTGGTGCTTGGCTAGGTACTCCCGCTCCTGGCTGGCCAGGGGCACTGCAGGTGCGATTGCGTGGCAGGAGGGTCACACACTCGTAATTATACACCAGCAGTCATTGCATCAACTACTGGGGTCTGGAATTGGACCCACCTGGGACCATATATGCGGTCGACCTCAAGCCCCACCCCTACCTTGCGGCGCGTTCACCATCACGTCCGCCTCGCTGACGTTTTGAGGTTCTGCCATGATGATAGTCTATTGCTATGAAATTAAGGTATAATCTTTGCCCGCGTGGCGGTGGCGAATTGCTGAAAGCAGGCTGGGCCTGCGGCACCTGGCCGGGGGTTAAGCACACGACCGCGCCCGAATCCCTGTCAGGCGAGTTTCAAGCCAGCTCCGACGAGTGCCACAGACCAAGCATGGGCCTTGGGTGACGCTCCTGACATTATCGACTAGTCTATCATGCTGAGAGCTCTGTATATAGCGCATTAGCGGCAATCGTAGCGAGGTCGAGGAAGCCTGTTCAGGTCGCAGGGAGGGCTCTCGAGCCCACGTTTTCTGACCGGTAATCTGGATCGGTTCCCGGCCCGGAACCCGATCCCTGTCCACATGGAATGCACATAAATGCACCAGTTGGATTGTGATCGTGAGGGATGGAGGAGTGGCCCGGCCCAGCCTCGAGCCTGACCTGGGTGAGCAAAGGGATCCGGCGTTTTCGCTGTCAGCTGGGAGACTGGGGCTGGTGAGCAGGAGCTTGGGCGTTCATCATGTCTGGTTGACCTCCGTGCAGAAGCCTGAGCGAGCCCTGCGCCATGTACGGAGCTTTGCTGGCTTCCAGCTCCACCCAACGACCAAGGGAGATGCGCGAGGCACCAGCATCGCTATTTTTGTGCCGCAACGTGTGACCGGGGCTGGTGCTCAGTCGGCTGGCGAGGAGACCTCAGAGAAATCACAGTGGAGACCCATCTACTGCAGCGAGACGGTGCGGCCGCTTCGTTGTCGGTGTCGTGCTTGGAGATGCTCAAATATATTATTGGTCTCGTCATTCAGCATCCTGGAATGTGGACGAGTCGATCTCCGTGACCTTCCTGCCGCAGAGTCGGTGGGCATCCGATCCGGAATGGGTCCCTCTGAGCTGGCAAGAGGCCGAGCTTCCCGCACCGGTCCTGGCCTCGAAACGAATTCTTTTGGCTGTCTACCGCGATGAGGCACCAGCACCGGCTCTGTGGTGGGGCACGGCGCCGCTGGAGGGCAGGGAGCGTCGAGGAATCGCTGAGCCTGAGGCTCTAGAGAATTCCGCAGAGGCACTCGACAATGGGAATTGTAGACAAGCTGAAGGGCCGGGCAGCAGCGAGGGCTCTGGTGCCGAGAGCGGCTCTGGCGATGATGGTGACCAGGCCCCGGCGTCTTGCTCGTCGTCGGCGCCTCAGCCGCCGTCCACTCCGACCCGCTCAAGCCCCCGCGCCAGCAGCAGTGCCGGCCTATTGCTCGATCCTTGCGATGCGCCAAGACACCCGCTGACCGGCGCAGACCCGACGCTGGCAGTGGAGATAGACGGGCTCGATGGTCTTCCCTCGGCGCTGTCATCCGATGCCCAGTTGTTGCCTGGAAGCCTCTTTATCGAGCTCAAGGGAGGAGACTGGCGGTTTTGGGGTCCGCCTGGTTCTGACGAGTCTGGTGACGGCAATGGGGGCCCATCACAGGTAGGGAGGGGAAGGGGTCTGGGGACGGGACGGGTGAGAGTGGAGGAGAGGTGATTGAGAGTGTGTGTGTTTGTGAGGGGCTGATATTGAATAACTTTGAGACACCTCCGTGGGGTGAGAGACGTCCACATATACCTCCACATATACCTTTTCTCGCCAGTCTTGACAATGCAATGGCCCCATCATCAACTGCAGGTTACAGCCGCATCCCTGCGGCGGCCGTCGCCGTTCCGGGGCCCGCGCTCGCCAATGGCGGCGCGGAGCCTGCAGAGCAGCCGCCCCGTCTCGGCCCTGGGCGGCGGCGTGGACGCCCCCCCAGCCTGCTGGAGGATGGGCCGAGCGTCTCGCGACGACTGGCGGCGCTGCTCATGTCGCGGCTGCTGCCGTCCGCCTCTGCCTCCAACCTGAGCGCCCCGAGCTCCGGGGCCGGCACGCCGCTGCGCGGCGCGCTCGCCCGAGCGCCGGGGCCCGCGTCGGTTCGCGGGGCCAGCGACGCCGAGGAGGAGCCCTGCGCCGCCAACGCGGCGGGGCGGAGCGTGACCTTTCAGTCGCTGATGCAGCAGGCGCTGGCGTTAGTGCAAGCGCGGGCGCGCCTGGACGAGCGGCGGGCGGTCGTGGCGGAGCGCGCGCGCGCTGGTGGCGCGCGCCTCTGACGAGCGGGCGCGGCGCGCCTCGGGCCGGCGGCCCGCGGAGCTGGACCGGCTGCGGCGCGAGGCGGCGGCGCTGGCCGAGCGCGTGCGCGCGACGCGCGCGCGGCAGCGGCAGTGGCGGCAGGAGGCCGCGCGCCTGCGGGACGCGCTGCTGACCCAGGCTCAGACGCAGGCGACGGCGCTGCGCGTGATGCTGGGCGCGGGGCGGCGCCTGGCCTCGGCCGCGGAGGCGGTGCGTGGGCGCGAGGGCCGCGACCGCGTGCTGGCCTCGTTCTCGCAGCTCACGGCGCGGCGGTGCGCGCTCGCGGTCGCGCTGGGCGACGCCTTCCAGCTGCACCCGGTGGCGGTGGCCGTGCCGCGCGAGCCGTCCGGGCGGCTTTTTGGAAGAGCGGTCTGGAGCGGGGCTGGGCCGGGACCGCGGCCGGCGCGGCGTCCTGGCACACGCTGCCGCGGCACCCCTCACAGCGCTGCCCCGGCCTGGTCAAGCGCGAGGTCCTGCTGAGCGTGCTGGGCCTGCCCCTGGACGGCAAGCTCTGCCGGCGCGCCTTTTTGTACGACAGCTACGAGATCGATCCCGCGCAGGACCGCGAGGCGAGCGTGGCGGTGTGCCACGCGGCGCACCTGACCGCGCTGCTGGCCGCCTGCCTCGGGCTGCCGCTGCGCTACCCGCTGCTGCTGCGCGGGTCCACCAGCTACGTCCTGAGCGGCTACGGCCCGGCGCCAAATATCGGAGACGAGCCGGACGCGCAAGCCGCTAACTCGCCCAGCCGATCGCTTGCCATCTACCCCAACCCGGAGGCCGACCCCTTTGCCAGCCCCGCCGTCGCGGCCTACCCCCTGCACTGCGACAGCGACCGCGAGCGGCCCCGCTTCGGCATCGCGCTCTACCTGCTCAACAAAAACGTGACGCAGCTCCTGCAGGCGCACGGCATGAGCGCCAGCGGGCCCAGCCACCTCCTGGCCAACATTTACAAGCTCCTCGCGGCCGCGCGCAGCGCCGGGATTTGATGAATGGGGGCGTGACTGTGTGTTTGGGTGCGGAATGCATTATCAAGAAGCAGAGGTGACCTTGTTGTCTAGGCGAGAACATGTTGTTTCGCCGTGCACCATGTAGAACAAACGAGGTGTCATTTCACCAGTGTACATTGGCAGTTTTCCAGGTGCGCGATGCCATAAAGGCAATTCATAGACTAGCGCGTCAGCAAGAGTTCGGACCCCTCGCTGAAAAAGTTCCGAAACTGCGCCGACAGGGCAGCTTCGCCTGGTAGCCAAATCCTTACTGCAACCTGTCTGTCGGGGGCCCACGTGACAGATTTTTGCCCATGCGCACCCCAGAAAGAGGTATTTAGCGATTCAAAACAACCTTCCATGCAATGTAAATTCAAACCTACAACCTAAAATATACATTGATGTGGCTAAACTCCTCTGTAGTCCCTTGTAGCGGCAAACGGCGCTCTTAAATCCGTTTGTCCCCGGGGACTACCCGTCTTACGTTGATGCCATGGAATAATCTCACCAGCGACGAGCAACGCAAGGATACCCGATCGAACAGAGGGGTGGCAACACGCGTGGACGACCATTTCCTTACCATCTGTCTAGAGACCGGTGGCTGGAGTTGCTATTGAAGACCAGCATTTGTAACGCTCGAGTCTGCGCCCGACAGTGCCCATACTTGACCGAGGCGCCCGCCCCTACGACTGGCACCCGCTCGGCAGAGGGTCTGTTCCGTGAGACACTGGGCCCCGGACGGGTCGAATGCACACCCAGCTGCCATGGGCTAATTGCCGTCTGCAGCTTGCGGACGAGGCGGACGATGACGCCGACCTGCCGCAAGGGATTGTTGGCCGCTTGTACCACACCGCGGCGTCGCACCCGGCCGTTCGCCAAAACCTCCAGACCTTGAGCACCAGGTGCGTGCTTCCGTGGGTTGGAAAAGGGCGCCGGGTTGGGCGGGAGGCCTGGGGAGCCGTGCTTCGCGAAGGGGCCTTGAAGCGGTGCGGGCGGGCGGCCGTCGATCGCACGTGGACGGGAGGCCATGTTAAGGGCATGTGTGCGTGCATGTATTCTTGTAACGAGGGCGGGTCTTGATTAAAAGCGCGCGGCGAGCCGTGGGCCCGACTACAGGTTCCTGACCTCCTCCCCCCAATACGTGAGCAGGAAGGTCTCGCTCCCCGCGCTGGCGGTGCAGCATGTGGTCAACCTGCGCGGCCCAGATGCGCTGGTCGGCGCCATTCCCGGAGAAAAAGCGCACGCGGCGCGCCTGGGCGAGCTCTGCGCGCGGCTGTACGAGCGCGGCGAGGCCCTGGTCTGCGAGCTCCCCGTGGCGGACGTGGTGCTCATCCCGCGCGTGCCCAGCGTGGCCGCGGAGGACACGCTGTATTTCGTGGTGTACGCGACCAACCTGCGGGCCGTGGAGTTGTGTGAGCAGCTGCGGCGCGACGCCAAGGTCGCGGTCGTGCTGGACGTGGACAACACGCTGATCGATGCCAGCGCGGTGACGCTGAGTCAGCGCGATTGGGCGCTGGTGGACTGGGTGCCCTGCACGGTCTTCACCGAGAGCGGGCGGCGCGTGGCGGCGCAGTGGGCGCGCCTGGGCGCGGCCGGCGACCCGCTGACCGAGGACGTGTACCTGATGCACTGGCGCATCCACGGCCTGGACTGCACCTTTCACGTGCGCGTGCGAAAGGGGTGGTCGATTCTAAGGGCGTTTCTGGCGCGCAACGCGGACAGATTCGAGACCTTCATTTGTTCCAAGGGCAAGAAAGAGTACCTGGAGCTGCTGTGGACCTTTTTGGATCCAGAGGGCATCCTGATCGCGCCGGCCGACTGGCCCAGCCGCATGACCAGCACCTTCCCCGACGCGCTGCCGGCCGCGGCGCCCAAGACCGCGCTGAGCGCGCTGGGCTGCGCGAGCGTGCTGCGGCCGCACGTGGCCACGCAGCTGGCGGCGCCCATCATCGCGCTGGACGACTCGCGCGCCGCGTATTTAGAAGACTATGAGGCGAGCATCATGTACGTGGAGGAGTATAAGCCGTCGGAGACGCAGAGCGCGGACAGCGGGTCGGTTCTCTGGCAGGCGACACGGTGCCTGGACGCGTTTTGGCAGGCGACGTGCACGGACGACGGCGCCTTTGCCTGGCAGGCCGCGCAGTCGTTCGCGGCCGCGCTGCTCAACACGGTGCGGCGCACGCGCATGGAGTCGCCGGATGCCATCGCCTACCTGCAGCAGCGCTGCCGGCGCCAGGGCGAGGCGCTGTGGCACCAGTTCACGGCGCGCAGCGTGTTTGCCGGGAACAACTACATCCAGGACGACCCGGAGCTCCTGGCCGAGGCCATCCGCCTGGCCACGCTCGCGGCCGAGGGGGAGGACGGAGGTGATGAGGTTAATGGCGCGTCTTCCGCGCCCACCTCCGAGGCCGACCCCATGGAGCAGGCGGACCAAGCGCTGGAGCGCGCCATGTCGGCGCGCGCGCCGCGGCCGATCCACCCGCCCTGCTACGCGTCGCCGCTCACGCCGCCGGCCGGCGCCTCGGACGAGGAGGACCCGCTGCTGGAGACGAGCGGGTCCGCCCGCCGCGCGAGGAGCGCAGCGTGCCGGCCGTCCTCAGCGGCGGCTGCTCGCCCGCCGAGACCGGGTCGCTGCCCACGCCGCGCGCCGGGCTCCTGCGCGACGACGTCAGCGCCGCGCGATACTATTTTGCGGGCAGCGACGCCGAGGACGATGTTCACGCGCTCGCGCGCCGAAGTTCGCCCACCGGGCCCCTGGAGGATGGCGTCGAGGCCGGGATCTTCCGCGGGCTCTCCGCCGCCTGAGGAAAGAGGTTGAGAGGAGGAGAACGGTCGTAGACTTGTGAGAGGCGTCTCTGCCTTTTGATGAGTCTTAACGTCCCATTCTCTCCCTTCCGGCTCCCCTCATCATCATTCCGCAACGACTTTCTTCCAATACAGCAATTACTTGCACAAAATGGCGTTCCTTCTGTGAACTGTACTTTCCCTTGTGCCCTCCCCCTTGACCCACGCCGCCTTGATTTTCCTTTTCCAGGAGCGGGCGCCGCGCGACGCCTGCAGTCGCCAACGGCGCCCAAGCTCCCTCTCGTCTCGCACGTGCCGCGTGCGCCTCTGGCGCATCCTGCTCGCGCCGCCCTAAAGGCGGGACCCCGCGGCGGCGCGCGCCCCCACCCCCGCCCACATGAGAATAGGAGTGCTGAAATTTTGTGGGATCACTGTTGCCGCCCTTTTGCGCCGCGTGGAGCCTCTCCGCGCGGCCCTTGCGCTCTGAAATACCGAGTCGTCGAATCCGCGCGCCGGCGCTGGGACGCTCGCGCTCTTCCTCCTTGCGCGCCCCGTTAGCGACCGTTAGCGCCTGCATGCACGCTCTCCCTCATCTGTACGAGGCGCGAGAACCCCAGCCGGCTCACGTGGCTTCGACCTGTAAATGCCGACATTGTGTAGAATGATGTTAGTAGGTGTGAGCGTGCGACTCATACATGGGTTCTTCAGACGGGCTGAGCAAGCCTTCAGGGGTCCCTTGGGGTATAGAAAAACAAAAATCATAGGGAAGCTGGTCGATTGGCAGCGCGAGTCGCGCTTGTGTGCCAGGCCTTGCAGCACTGCCTGGGTGGGCATTCGCAAGATCATTTTGACACAATCAGGGCAGGATAAGGTCGTGCTCGTGGGTTAAGCCGAGCCCCCTGGACACATCTTGGCCCACCTTCTCCATGCAAGCACGCACATGCCCACATATAAAGTCCTGAGGTCGAACTGTGGGCTCTGGATCTGCATCTGTGCCTGTCTGGAAGCCAACGCGGAGCGTCCATGGCGAGTCGGGACCTGTTCTCGGAGTGGACGCTCAGCCAACTTCAGGTGCGAGCTGTAGACATCGGTGCTATGCATTTCAATAAAGTCAAGCTGATTTGGGATGTACACAAAATGCTTGTGTCTCACCGCTCCTTCCCCAGGATTACATCACCGAGAATGGGGGCGACGCACGCTCCGCCAGGAACAGGGAAGACCTGATCACCGAAGCCGCCCGCCTCGCCGCAAAAGTACGCTTTATGTGTAATTACTAGAATGAAGGTGTGTGATGACGGTATAAAAGCATGTGCCATTTCATATTAAATTTTGCCACCTTACAGGCCGCTGCCGTGTCAGAGTCCAGTCGGGGAGGGGGCCCGACATCCTTTTACCCCACCACCAGCCCCACGAGCGCGTCTGATCCCTGGACGAGCCCTTCATCGAGCAACAATCCGTTTGCGGAGCCACCGCGCGGCGGGGGCCCTCCTCCTCCTGGGGGTGGGTGGATGGGCGCGCCTCCGCCCGGGGGTCCATACGGCGGGCCCCCGCCCGGGGGCCCGTACGGCGGGCCTCCACAAAACCCGTACGCCCCCCCACAAGGCCCTCCACGCGACAGCCGGTACGGCCCCCGCCGCCGCTGGATCCGTACGGTCGTCCGCCCGGGCCAGGACAGAGCTTCACCGGCCGCGACCTGGCACCGCCGGTGCCGCCGCCCATGCCCCCCGCGGGCGGCGGCACGCGCAAGGCGCTGATCGTGGGCATCAATTACCGCGGCACCAGCTCGCAGTTGGGCGGCTGCATCAACGACGCCAAGTGCATGGAGATTCTTGCTGCGCACCAAGTTTGGCTTCAGGCCAGAAAACATCCTGTTCATGACGGACGACCAGTCGGACCCGCTGCGCCTTCCGACACGGCACAACATGTTTATGGGCTTCACGTGGCTGATGACCGGGGTCAAGCCCGGCGACTCGCTGGTGTTCCACTACTCGGGTCACGGCAGCCAGCAGCGGGACTACAGCGGCGACGAGCTGGACGGCATGAACGAGACGTTGTGCCCGCTGGACTACAAGCGCGCGGGCGAGATCGTGGACGACGAGCTCAACCGCCAGCTGGTCAACCCGGTGCCCAAGGGCGCCAAGCTGCACGCCATCGTGGACGCCTGCCACTCGGGCTCGGTCATGGACCTGCCCTACTCCACCCGCGTCGTCAACGGCCGGCTGGAGTGGCGCAGCGAGTACGCGCGGCCGACGCGGGCCTACAAGGGCACCGCCGGCGGCTTTGCCGTGCAGATCGGCGCCGCGCTGGACTCGCAGACCGCGGCCGACACGACCAAGCTGTCGGGGTACACCTCCACGGGCGCGGCGACCTACGCCTTTATCCAGGCCATCGAGCAGCGCGGCACCACCATGACCTACGGAGACCTCATCCTCTGCATGGACAGCACGCTGCACCACGCGCTGGGCTCCGGCGGCGGCGGCGGCGGGCTGTCGCCTGCCATGATGGGGGGCGGCGCGCTGGGCGGGCTCCTGGGGGGCATGCTCATGGGCAACACTTCCAACTACCAGCGCCAGCAGCCGCAGCTCAGCTGCGCCTGGACCTTTGATCTGGGCTACAAATTCTCCTTGTAGTAGTAATTGTGAGGTTTTTAAAGTGGCTTGGAACTAGGTTGTGACTAGAAGGGTATTTTTTAAGGAGGAGGAGAAGAAGGAGGGTTGCTTTAGAGACTTATATTGTTACAGGAAAAAGGGGCGGATACAGCAAGCTCAAGACTGTGTGTGCTGGCCTGTAGAAAAGCGTGTTCCTGAGCACGTGGTGCGGAATTCAGAGGCACCCTCTGATCAAGCTTGTGATGATGAATCAAACAGCAGCAAGAATGTATAGCGATCATCTAGTAAGGAAAGTGTACGGACCATGTCAACTATCCTGCTCAGGCCAGACACCACTTTCGCAGTCCCTACTTTCCGGACTGGCCGCGGAGCAGGCGCAGAATCTCCTCCTGCTGCCTCAGGATCTTGTCAACGTCCCTGGAGGAGAGCGCGCCGGACGCCTCCCCGCCCGACGCCTCAGAGCCCGAGCTGGAGGACCCCTCCTCGTCCTGGCTCTTCTGGTCCGAGTACGTCTTCTTGTGGTGGTGCCGCAGCCGAGCGGGCTGCCGGTGACCAACCTGACGCGCCAGTTGGTCAGCCTCCACCTGGTGGTGGTGGTGGGGGAGGATTGTGAAAATATATTATTATATTACTCATTAACAACAGCAACAGCCAAAACAATCCCCCCCTCCAAGAAAAAAAGAAATAGCGCGCACCGGGTCGAGCTTTTCGGGGTTGATGCGCAGGACGTGGACGAATTTGGGGTAGAACCACTGCCGCTTGCACTTCAGGTACGTGCCCGCCATGTCAAAGGCCTGCATGGTCGTCTCCACCTCGTCGATGAGCCGGGCCTTGGAGGCCAGCTGCCGGGCCGTGGCGTGCTCCATGATCTGGGTTGTTCGAGGTGTTTCGCAAGGGTGAGGGGTTTCAGCATTTGAAAGGCAGATGTGTGCACGTGTTTTTGATAGTGGTGTGACAAGGATATGGGACACCCCCTCGCAACCTTTCACGCTCAAACCACCTCCCCCGTATCTGAACATTCCCACCCGCTCGAGGCTGTTGACGATGGCACCAATGAGGAGGTTGACCAGCACAAAGCCCTGGATGAAGATGTAGGACACTGCGAGCACCGTGGCAAACACCTGGAAAGGAGGAGGGAGTTTGGATTGGAGAGATGAATGGTCTGTGTATTGTTGCAGCGACCTGAATTGGTCCGGTGGACTGGCTCCCGCCTCCCAGTGATGCCACCTCGCCACCCAACCCCCTTTCTTCTCATTACCCGCATGTGTTTCAGGCTGTAAAAGTCCTTGAGCTCGAGGTCGCCATAGACGTGCTCGTACATGCTGAGCACGGAGCGCCAGATGGTCTTGTACTCGTCCGGGCCGCCCTCGGCGATGCGAAAGGTGATGTGGAAGGCGGCGCCGTATCCGGCCATGACCATGAAGAGGAAGACCAGCAGGCCGCTGGTGTCGTCAATCACCTCCCACACCACGTCCACAAACGCGAATTGGCTGGCGTTGAAGGCCCGGGCCCAGTACTGGACGCGGAAGAGCAGCAGAATGCACTGCGCCGCCAGCAGGATGGTCAGCCAGTCGCTCTTCAGGGTGCAGCGGGACAGGTGTACCACGCTGACAGCAATCTGGCGATTGTGTTTGGGATGGAGAGGGATGGGGAGGACTGAGGTGCGTGCAGGAGTGATGGGGGTGTACTTAAAATGGCATTCTTGCACGCACAATCCCAGCATACTGCCTGGCGTGCCCAAGGCACGGTCACGCCAGCCCCCCAGAGCCTCTCACCTGGATGGCATAGGTGATTGTCCCTAGGATGAACCAGAGATCGACGGACTGGAGCTTGTACACCACCAGCATGGTCAGGTCCACCAGGACGAAGGGCAGCATGCAGACCAGGGCGCCAATCTCCAGGGCCACGGTGACCTGGCCCCGTCTCGTGTCCAGCAGGCTCCGCAGCGAATACGTCAGATCCTCTCCCTTGAGGGGACACAAGCGGGCATTGTTTTGAGGAGGGTAAAGTACAATTGTAAGCCCTTTAATATATATAGGCCCCTCTGTGAATCACGTAAAACTTTAATAAACACGCTACCCTCACTCCCCCACCTGGAACGCGATGATGAACCCGTAAAAGCACAGCAGCCAGGCGAAATAGAGGGCCAGCTGCACAAACAGCCACTTGCGCGCATAGTGCGTCCACTTGTAGGTGATGATTGCCTGTTGGAAATGGGGTGGTGCAAGGCTGACGAGTGGTTCATATGGACGTGCTGCAGCGTGCTTTCCCTTTGCCGGGGAGCCCCCTGAACAGACCTCCCCAGTCACCACCCCCAGAACCCTACCCCCAACCCCCTTACCTGCACCGCGGGTAGGGCAAACACAAAGTAGGAGCAGCGCTTGCTGAGGTAGCGGTGTACCAAGTGGTGGAGCAGGCCCTGGGTGCCGGGGTTGGCAGCGCCCGCGATGGGGATGACAAAGGCCTCCAGCGTGATGCTCGAGTGCCAGCCGGTGGGCTTGTTGTCCGAGTACTGTCGCAGCCGCTCGTTCCACTCCCACTCCGCGTCCGTGCTGAGCTCGTCCGACCCCAGAGTCAGCATGGGGCCCTGCTTGAACGCAGGGAAGACCATGTTTTCCTGTGCGTACGATGGGGAGAGGGGGAGGAGGAGGTGGAGATAGAGTTGGGTTGGGTCGAGGAAATCCGCAGTGTTTGCCAGAGAAATCATGTCCTGTGCATTGATACCCTGTATTCCTGTACAGTACAACTTGACGCTACAGGCAAGTCCAGATCGATCCATTTTGCCGCTCGATTGGGCACTCAGGGCGGCGAGGACCTCTCCCAGTTACAACTCATGGACCTCCCCAGCCATTTTACCCAACCATCAGCTCCATTCCAGCCTTCCCCCCCTCTCAACAGCCACACCTCGACATCAAACTCCGCCAGCTTGTGCACGCCCTTGGTCTGGAGAAACTTGAGCACCTCCGACTGGCGGTGGTGGAGGAGGGAGGAGACGGTGTCGGTGGCAACGGCCTGCAGCTCTGGATCCGGTTCCTCCTGGTCCGCCTGCGCGATCAGCCGCTCCTCCACATCCGGATCCACCGTCTCGCCATGGGTGCCGAGAGGGACCCATGACTGCTTTAATGCTAATGTAAATGGAATTCTAGGGATGGTGTGCGCGTGCGCTGGGAGGTAATGGCCCATTGGCGTTCCTGGCGTCTCGTGCACGAGCACTTTCCGTACAGGTTCAGGCCGGCGGAGGGGCAGCCGCCTCGAGGCGTGACGTTCTCGAGCCGGCGCCCCTTTTTCGTGTTTCAGCCTTCCAGAGCTTTTTTTGCGCGTTTTATGTTCTTAATTTTGTTAAACATGCTGATCACCCAATAATGTGTTGCAATATTGTAATTTTAAGGCACACGAGTCTGGGTAATGGCTACCGGGCTGCTGGGTGCCCCACCCACCGCCGACGGGACACGACAGCCCGGCCTCCCTGCCTGCGGTCGACACACACGCCAACGAAGACAGTGCACTCGGTCAATCTTATCGAATACACTGAAAGAAAGCATGAGAATTCCTTCCTTTACTCCTTGCAATTCGTGCGACTGTGCTTGACACCGGTCAGTAGACACACAATTAAACTCTCAAATTGACCGGCACATGCAAGTGCAGCAAGAAGTCTTGCAAGCGCTGTCACATGCCTGGAAGACCGCACCAGGTTTCATCATCTCAATGCTCGTTGGCACGCTGGGATCAGTACGCCGAACCGGGCGGTCTAGGCATCAATGGGGAAGTCGTCGAGGCCGCCTAGCGTGTCGGGGCTGTCGCCGCCCACCGCGGGCTCAGGTGGCGACGCATGGCTGGGCGGCGGGGTGGCGGCCGCGGGCTGCTTGGTCTCCGGCTTTGCCTCTGGCTCGCCCGCATCCTCCTCCTTCGCGGGCTCGGCAGGCCGCTTGGCTGCCTCGTCGCCGGGCGGCCTGGGCGCCGAGGGCTGGCGAGGCCGGCCGGGGCCGAGGGGCTGGCCAGCCCTGCCGCCGGCGCCGCCGCGTGGCGGCCGGATCGCACGGCCGCCGCCCTTGCCCTGTGCAGCTCGCTCGCCACGGGTCGTCGGTACGGCACCACCTCGGTGCCCCCAAAGCCGGGGACAAAGATGTCCCTGGAAAACACGCGAGGAAGGGGGGGAGGGGCGGGGTTGCTAAACAGGCGCTCGGTGCGCTAGGTCACGCTAGATACCTAACGGCATCACCCTAGGGACACGCAAGGTAAATTTTCCAGCACTCCAAGGACAACAAACCCAATTATTCCACCCTCCACGCCCTCCATCCCAAACACTAACATGCTCACGCACTCACCAGGCCCTTTGGAAGTAGAGCTGCAGGTCCGTGGCCTCCAGGCGCTCCGACTTTCGCTGCTTGGCGAGGGAGGCGCCAAAGGCGACGGCGCCAGACACAAAGTCGGCGGCCACGAGCTTGAGGGCCGCCACGAGCGCCGGGGTCGGTTTGACCTTGGCCCCGCACACGTCCTTGATCAGTTTCTGGGCGCGGGCGCGGGGCAGGAAGCTCTTGTCCTCCTCGCTCGAGGGCTTGATGATGGGCGGCATGTTGGGCCGCGGCGCCGGCCCGCGGTCCTGGAGCCGCGCCTGCAGCGCGCTGGCTGCGCCAGCCGCGGCGGGCCGCAGCGCGCCGGCGGCGGCCTGCTGCTGCGCGGCCGACGTGGCCGCCGGGGTCGCGGCCCGGGCCCGCGCCCGGCGGCGGGCTGGGCGTTGCTGAGGCTGGCAGCCGCAGCCCGGGCGGCGGCGGTGGCGCGGCGGGCGCGGCGGCGCGCCGCGGGCGCGGGCGCCGGCTGCGCCGCGGCCGGCTTTGCCTGCTGCTGCTGCTGCTGGACGGCCAGCGGCGTCAGCGCGGCGGGCGGCGCGGCCGCGTCCACGCGGGGCCGCTTGGCCGCGGGCGGGGCGGTCATCGGCGCGGCGCGCTGCTGCGCCTGCGCCTGCGCCATGAGCGCCGGCGCGCCGCCGCCCTGCGTCGCGTGCTGGCGCTGCTGTATGGCCGCGGCGGCCTGCATGTGCAGCGTGTTGCGCGCCACGGCCCACTGCAAGAACTTTTGGTAGATGGTCATCGCGTGCTTGGCCGGGTCGGCGACCCAGCTGGGCCACTCGCTGGGGTGCTCACGCAGAAACTCCTGCGGGATGGGCATGTGCCGGATCACGCTCTCGTTGCCCTGCCGCGTCGGCAGCGTGAAGTTGGTCGGCGGCTGCAGCCCGCCGGGCGCGGCACCGGGCGTGGGCGTCACGCGCCCGCTCGGGCCGGCGGGCGCCCCCAGGGACGACGCACGCGACGGCGCAGACTGCGGCGCCGCGCCCAGGCCAGCGGAGGGGGGCGGGCCAGCCCCGCCGCGGCCGCCTGCTGCTGCTGCTGCTGCTGCTGCTGCTGTTGGGCGGCCGCGTGCTGCTGGGCAGCCACGTGCTGCTGCGCCGCCTGCTGCCGCCGCCTGCTGCTGCGCGGCCGCGTGCTGTTGGGCAGCAGCCTGCTGCTGGGCAACCGCCTGTTGCTGGGCAGCAGCCATGCGCTGCTGCTGCTGCTGCTGCTGCTGTTGTTGTTGCTGCTGCTGCTGCTGCGCGGCCTGCTGCTGCGCCGCGAGCGCGGCCGCCGCCTGCTGCTGCTGGTGCATAAAGAAGAGCATCTGGGGCGGCATCTGCGCCGTCATCTGGCCCGCATAGGGACCCTGTGCAGCCACGCCTTCCTGCCCCGAGGGCGGGCGCGCCTGGAGCATGCCGGGAGGGAACCCCGGCGCGCCCGGCTGGCCCGGGTGCGGCTGCTGCATCATGAACGGGGCAAACTGCGCGGGCATGCCGGGTGGGGCGCCCGGGTGCGGCATCATGCCGGAAGGCTGCCCGGGCCCCGTCCCCGGTTTATCTGTGATGGATCGAGGTGATGCCTTATAAGCGCAAACACATTGGCATGTCATAATTTCGACGACAAGGGCTGCAAAGCGATCACAAGCCATCGCCGCTCACCTGTCCGGGCCATGAGCGAGAGCTAGCCCGCTTCAAGCTCCCACACGCGCCACTGTAGGGTGTCCAATTCGAAGCTTGAACGCGCCTACAGCATCGATGCGGCGTTGCAATGGACCCCCGAGCGGAACAGGGGAGTGTGGCACGGGCCACAGCAGCACGCTGCGTGGCGAGACTCCACGCTCTTCCTCCAGACCCAGCACGCGGGGCAATGAGGGAACACAGTAGCGTCTATCCTCCGAGATGGGTCAGGCAGGACCTTTGCGGCTCCATGGGCGCGCATTTTGGGTCGGGAAATGGCTCTCCCGGATGAGATTTTGATCCATCGCCAGGCGGAGCGGGCCTGTCGGACGGATCTGGGCAGCGATCCCGTGAACCTCCTGATCGGCCATCGAATAACCGCGTGAGCATTGGGCCCTGAACAAGCGGTGCTGTTGCCCAAGTAGCATTTGGAACGTGATTTGCCGTCCAGTATCCATCAGATCGCGTGCGAGTCGGTGCGGTCAAGCGCACGCTGGCATCGGGTGGCCCTGAGACGCGTGCAGGGCTGGGACGGAGCATGGCGTCCGCCTCTGTCGTGCCCTCGCGCGGCGAGGCAGCGGCACAGACGCAGTGGCTCAAGGAGGCTACTCTGAACATCAAGCGTAATGCTTATGGGCTGCGAAAGGCCATGGTACGGTGGAGTTGACCCGGCTGAGGGCCGGTGGGATGTGCCTGAGGCGACCGGGGAAGGGGCCGTGGTTAGGGATGCAAGGTCTTCAAACAGCAGTGCAGCGCGGGCATATAATGATTTGAAGTGGAGGGTCTCGCCACTCACGGTCGTACGCCGCGGCACACGGCAGGACGATGACAACGTCAAGGACGCGCTCCGCTACTCGGCGGCGATGCTTGCGGAGCTGCGCACCTCGACCCTGGGGCCCCAGCGGTACTACGAGATGTACATGCAGGTGTCCGACCAGCTCCACTTTCTCCAGGTAGGGTCGGCGATAGTGGGAGGGAGAGAGGGCTTGGTGGTGGTGGTGGTGGTGTGAGAATAGGGTGGTATGACCACTTCCGAGCCAGCTGGTGGGGAGGAGCGCAGTCTGCCGCATGTACATGCGCTCACAGATCATGAACCCCCATCCTCATTCCAAGCAGCAATTCTTCGCGGAGGAGCACCACAAGGGCCGATCCTACGCCGAGCTTTACGAACTGGTGCAGCATGCCGCCAACCTCGTCCCCCGCCTGTACGCTCGGCGGAGGGAGGGTGCAATAAAAGGGGGATTTTGCTGTGCGGTGCGGGTGCTGATGCCGAGGTGGTGTAGGCGAGTAACACATCCCAGTGCCTGGGCATTCGAGTGGGTCCTTGAATCTCATTTTTTTCTCACTTTCCAGGTACCTCTTGTGCACGGTGGGCGCGTGCTACATCAAGTCGCTGCAAGTGCCCGCCAAGCTCATCCTGCAAGACATGGCGGAGATGTGTCGCGGCGTGCAGCACCCGACTCGCGGACTCTTCCTGCGTGCCTACCTCGTCCAGGTGCGAAAGGAGGAGGGGGTTTGTGTGAGGTGGGGTGGGGGGATTCTTTCAGGGTCCATGAGGGTTTCATGAGCCAACGTGATTCCATACTGGCACAAACTGAAGCGGGCATCCCACCCACTCCCCCTCCTTCCACCACCCCCCCCCCCAGGCCTGCCGATCGCTGCTGCCGGCGACGGGGAGCCCGTACGAATCGCCAGAGGGCGGCAACATCAACGACGCGGTGGAGTTTTTGCTGCTCAACTTTACGGAGATGAACCGGCTCTGGGTCAGGCTGCAGCATCAGGGCGGCGTCGCGGACCAGGAGCGGCGCGAGATCGACCGGCGTGAGCTGGCCGACCTGGTGGGCAAGAACCTGACCTATATCTCTCAGCTGGAGGGCCTCAGCTTTGAGCTCTACCGCGACAGCGTCCTCCCCAGGTGAGGAGGAGGAAGAAGAGGGAGGAGGAGGAAGAGGGGAGGGAGGAGTGTTTTTGAGTCAGCGTGCGGCGCCTTGGCATTGACTGACTAAAATAAGCTCCTACAAACGTTTGTCAAGCATGTCCATGCGTCCACCACACCAATACATCATCTCCATCACACATCAACCTGACAGGGTGCTGGAGCAGATTGTGAGCTGCCGGGACGACATGGCTCAGCAGTACCTCATGCAGGCGCTCATCCTGGCCTTCCCCGACGACTTCCACCTGGGCACGCTGGGCCCGCTGCTGGACGCGCTGCCCGCGCTGCAGCCCGGGGTCAAGGTGGCCTCCGTGCTCTCCTCCCTGCTGGACCGGCTGGCGCAGTACGCGGCCGGCAGCCCCGAGGCGGTGCCGGCCCTCACCACCGCCGACACCTTTGGCACGCTGGCCACGGTCGCGCTTTCCATCACGGAGCGCCGCGCCGACATGCCCGTGGCCGACATCGCCGGCATGCACGGCGCGCTGCTGGCCTTTGCCGGGAACGTCTACCCCGACCGCCTGGACACGGTGGACCGCGTGCTGGGCACCTGCCACGACGCGCTCGCCCCGCGCGCCCCCATCCCGGCCGGCAAGGCAGAGCGCGAGCTGGTGGCCCTGCTCTCCGCGCCATTAGAGAAGCACGACGTCGTCGCGGGTGAGAGAGGGGAGGGGGGTGAGCGAGCGGAGAGGATCGGGTGCAAGCGGGTTCTGCATTCTTCAATCTTTCCTCCCCGGTTCCTCCCACAAGCATCAATACATCATCCCTCCTTTTCCTCCTTTCCTACCATCCAGTCCTGGGCCTGAAGCACTACCCCGCGCTCTTGGGCCTGCTGCGGCCGCAGCAGCAGAGGGCCGTCGCGCTCAACGTCGTCCGGGCCCTCCAGCACCGCAACTTGACGGTCGCCAGCGCAGAGCACGCGGAGCTGGTGCTCAGCACCATCGCGCCCCTGATCCGCGATGTGGAGGGAATCGCCCTGGAGGCCTCGGTGAGCAGAGGGCGTGGTGTGGGCGCGTGGCAGGGGTGTTTTATTGCCTGTGGCAGGCCGTGGCCTGAGTCTTTGTTATTTGCGAATGGGCAATGTATTGGGCATGCGATTATGTATGGGAAGCCTTTATTGATCGCGATGACTCGCGTCCATCGATACCCTGAACCTGTCACATACCCCCCTCCATCCCTCTTCGATTCTCCAGGATGTGGAGGACGACTCCGTGCTGATCGCCTCCCTGGTCAGCCGGATCCAGTCAGAGGATCTGGATGAACAGCTGTCCATCACGCAAGTGCTCCTTGCGCAATTCGTCAGGTGCTGATATGGGTGGGCCGGTTCCAATGCGAGGCTTTGTGCCTGCTTGCGATCAAGCAAAACACCAGCAACGCAAGCACGGTAAACAATACCGCACCTGATCCCTGACGTCTCACGCCCCATCGACAGAGCCAGTCCCGTTCGGCAGCGCGTGCTCCTCCCGCCTGTGGCCTTTGCGGCCATGGCCGCCTTCCGGAAGGTCCTGGACGCGCACGCGGGCGGCAGCCTGCAGGGCACGCGCTCGCTCGAGGACTGGGCCAAGCTGGTGCACCGGACGGCCACCGCGGTGGCCGAGGTTCCCGATGCCAACGTGGCGCTGCAGATCTTCCTCATGGCCGCCTCCCTTTCCAGCCGCGAGAGCAGCCTCAACTTTATCACCTACGACCTCTTCGAACAGGTGCGGAGTTGGTTTGGAGGGGTTGGATGAGGAAACGCGGGAGGGGTTGGGGACTTGAACATGAGAGACAGAGGAGGAGAAACAGAGGAGGCTGGGAATTGGGGGAGCGCTAGTAGTGTAAGTGTGTGGAGACACAGGAGTCACTCCTAGGCTGTGCCCACCAAGCACATCCACATGCCCCTTCTTGACCTTTTGCCAATCCCCCCGTCCTCTTCCCAATCCCATTCCAGGGCTTTTTGTTGTACGAGGAGGCCATCCCCGACAGCAAGCGCGAGGTGCAGGCGCTGGCCTCCATCACCAGCACGCTGCACGCGTGCCGGCTGTCGGACGAGGACATGCGGGCGGCGCTGGTGCACAAGGCGAGCGGCTATTGCGGGAAACTGCTGCGGCGCGCCGACCAGTGCGCGGCGGTGCTCAACGTCAGCCAGCTGTACTGGCAGCCGCTGGACGAGGCGGAGGAGGGCGTGGAGGAGCTGCCGCCCGAGGAGGGCGAGGAGGGCGCCGAGGGCGCCGCGCCGGCGCGGCCGGCCCCCGTGCGCGACGCGGCCGCCGTGCTTTCCAGCCTCAAGCGCGCGCTGCGCATCGCGCACGCGCTGCAGCAGCAGATCCTGCAGACGGGGCGGGGCGAGCCCGAGGGGCCGGGCCTGCTCTTCCTCCAGATCCTCAACCGCTACCTCTTCTTCTTCGAACGCGGCGTCTCCTCCATCGAGCTGGGGGCTGTCCAGGTAGAGAGCTGTTCTATATGCCAAGTGGCTAGGTCCTGTGCCGTGGTTGCTGTGTGCCTGGATTGCTCTGGGGTCGGAAGTTTAGATGAGTACCGCCGTGTCCTGCTCCGTGCATGGCGCTCAAAGAAATCACCTCTTTCTCACCCTCCCACTCCACAGAACATGCTGGATCTTGTGACGAGCGAGCTCTCGAGCCCTGCCTGCAGGGACAAGGCCGAGTTGCAGGCCTTCTATACCAACACCCTCGACCACATCCGCAGCGTGCAGGCCAGGGACGGGCCTGGCTCGGGCCTCTACGCCAATCTCCGCTTGCCATGACCGTGGACTGCTGGCGCCCGCAGCCACGGTTGGGCCGCGTAGCGCAGCAAATTTGCTTCCCTTGTCTACCGTTGCTTTAAAGAGCCCGATCTGGCTTTGGGTTTGGGGATTGTCAGGAGAATGGAAGCACGTGTGTGCATAGCGATCAGCGCCGGAGCGCAAGTTTCATCGCTCGTGCATGGGCATGGGCATAAAGAGTCACGCACGCGACTGCATGTCAGCCCGGTGCATATTTGTAAAGGTCAAGATTGCGTCTGTGCCATCGGGACAGCAACCAGAACCGAGGCATGAAACAAAAATGCTTGAGCCTGTTTGCCGACAGAAGAAGCCGCCGGGAATGCACCTGAGGCGGCCACCTCACACACAGCGCTCCCCCGGTCAAAAAGCTCGCGCACACGCAAAGGACTCGCCACACAATTTCTCATGGAGACTGTTTTCGATACGTTTGGTCAAATCCCAAACATATATAGATGCTACATCTCCAGCGATGAGCTTCGGCAGGAGGACGCCTTTTGTGCCCTGCCGCCAGTCGAGGACGTGGCGGTGCGAGATCCCTCCGATTTCAGGCATGTTGTAAGCATGAGGTCATGATATGCATTTTGAATTGTAACAATCAGTATCGCGAGCGCAGCGTAAGCATCGAGCGCAGGTTTGTGCGGCAGCACAGCGAGCTTTGGGATGCGGCGCACAGCGGGGTCCTCACCAGCGGCAGAATCGCGGCGGCCCTCAATATGTATAGCGAGACCTCTCTGAGAACGCTGGGCCTCCCAAAGCAGTGGTGTGTGGTGTTTGGATGGCGGAAAATGCGCGCTCAAGGCGGCCGTCCACGCTGCAAGCGTGCCACTGACAGGGCGTCCAATCTCCGGCCCAGGTGTGATGAAGGGGCTCAGTCTGAGGCCGTCGAGCACCTTTGCCAGCCTGTCCTTGCATCGGGCTATACACAGAATGTGGAAGGCCCAGATGGAAGGGAGCCGGTGGACAATGAGCAGCTGCGGCGGAGCTACAACGCAAAACTAGCGCAGGAGAGGGCCAACAGGGCTCGGGAATCACTGAGCGGCCAGCAGGCGCCAGAAGACCCCGAAGAGGCCCGCCGGCGCGAAAAGGCGACGCTGATTGCCAGACAGGGTAGGCAAGAGAGTTTGGCAATGGTTTTGGGGGACTTGTGTTGCAAACCGTCATCTGGTCTTGTCCTGTCCTCACGCGTGCGCCTGAACATGACTCCCCCCCTTGCATCCACAGGCATTGCCAAAGTGGGGTCTGCCTTTGGCAAGACACAAGAGAATTGGGTCCTTTGGCTGCTTCTCCAAGTGTTTCCAGACAGCTCTGTCCTCGAGGTGAGCAATGGGTGTTTCAATGTGGGCTTGGAGGCTGCACAGCTTGTTACAGTAGATGCATGGAAAGGCTGCAGTGAGACACTGTGCAACACAGGTATGCCCGTCCTAATGTCTTGGTCTCATCAGCACCGCATTCTCACCGTCCTGCTGCGCAGACTGGGCTGCACTTTCTCGCCGGCCACCCGCTGCTGCGCGGCGCCGCGCCGGGCCTCATGGTCGGCGCCTCGCCAGACGCGCTGGTGTGGCACCCGGCGAGCAGCGAGTGGTGTCCCCAGGAGGCCGGCGGCCGCTGGGTGCCCGACCCTAGTGGTCGCTCAGAGGGCCTGGGCAAGCTTGAAGTGGTGGAAATCAAGAATAGGTGTCCCTTTGCAGTTGCCCGGTAGGCGGCTGAGGCTCATTTTCTCGAGGAAAACCATGTGGTGTGTGGAAAGAAGCAGCCAGGCCACGCAAGACTGATCCTCCACACATGAATGCCCCGCGCAGGCGGGGCGCGCTGCCCTACGCTTTGGTGGCACGGGAAGCCACGGAGCAGGTGCCCCCCATCCACATGGCCCAGCTGCAGCTGCACATGCTCTGCACAGGTGTGGAAAAAGGGAGTTAATGTTGTCAGACGGGGTATAAATGTGTTACGAGCCACAACGCCCGCAGCCCGGTCTCGATTGCCTTGCGCAGCCTCTCTCATGCATCATATTCATGCACAAATCCCCTTCTCCATCCTCCTAGGCCTCGAGACAAGCCTGCTGGTGTATCGCCCAGCGGCAACAGACCAGCTCCACATCTTCAGGGTCAAACGCGACGATGCCATCTGCGAGGGCATGCTCGCCTTTGCACAGACGCTGTGGAAAGAGTACGTGCGGCCGGGCCAGCGGCCGAGGGCCGTGCCCCGTGGTCTTTGGACCGAGGAGGCCGCCTACCTGGGTCTACTGCAACGATGCCGCGCCGAGGCCAGCCGCACCCGGGCGCTGCTCATCGGGAACGCCGAGGGACGCGTCCACGGGCCGCTGTGGCCGCGCTTCAGGCGCCCAGAGTACCGCACGCTCTGGTTCATTCCTGTAGTGAGCGAGCGGAAGCAAAGGGCCCGGCGACGAAAGAAGCACGTGTTGGTATGATGCTTGATTGATACTTGGTTATTCATAAACTGTAATTCTGGGCTGACATGTGGACAAGTGAGTATCTTCGATGAGCACCTATGTAGCTGAAGGGGGCACATTGCGCCAGCCCGTCTTGTCCTGAATTCGAAGCCAGATCACGTGATTATTGTACAGCCAGAAAAAATACCTGGACAGGCAACGAATAGAGTCCACAAATAGTATAGGGCCTTGAGAGGCCTGATTGTTTCACTGGGAGTAGCTTTGCAGCCACCGCAGCAGCGATGTAATCGGAGCGGGCGGGCGGTCCAAGGCGATGCACCGCACACATGACAGCAGCACACGCGCATGCACCCACTCCCCACATACATCACTGGACGGAGGTGTACGAGGGCAGGGGCCAGGCGAGGCCCGCGGCGGCCAGCCGGCGGTAGCAGGTGCTGCGGTGGATGTGGTAGTCGGCGCTGGGCATGCAGTCGCAGTGCGGGCGCATGGCCGGGTCCTGCGGGCAGTGCATCGCGTCATCGTGGCGGTAGCCCACGCCCTCAAACTGCCGCACGGCCGTTTGCGCGTCCAGGAGGGCTGCCACGGCCAGCGAGTGCACGGGCGCGTCGCCCCACCGCTCCAGGAAGAAGCCGCCCGTGGAGTCGAGCCAGCGGAACAGTGCTTGGTAGGCCTCGCCGCGGAAAAAGTCCAGGCGCCCGATCTCAAAGTTGCTCCAGAAGTGGCAGCCGCCGTACTCGGCGGCGCGCAGCGCGGCGACGGGCGTCGGGTGCGCGCCCCAGTCGACGGCGCCGGCGCGCGTGAAGAGCGCCAGCGAGCCGTTGGGGTGCAAGAGCCGCGGCCGCCGCCTCCAGAAAGTCGACCACCTTGTTCCAGAGCGAGGGGATGGTGTTCATCAGCTCCGCGCGCACGATGTTCCAGCCGTAGACCGCGCCCGAGGCGCGCATCTCGCGGAAGGGGTCCGAGGGCAGGTGGCAGAAAAAGTGGACCCCGGGCTCCACACGCCAGTAGTAGTCAAAGCCCTCCAGCAGCGGGTGGTTCATGAAGAAGCCGGAAAAGTAGCGGCACATGAAGTGGTAGCTCTCCTCGCCGCCGTGGAAGACGCCGGCCGCCACCTGCGAGGCCATGGAACCCCCGGATCAGCCGCGCGTCCGCATGCGCCGGGTAGGACCAGTGCTCCCTGGGCACCTGCCCAAAGTAGCACCGGCCACGCAGGCTGGCGCTCAGGAAGCTGATAAAGGACGCGGAAAAGGGCTTGTCGTTCACGATGATGTAGGGGTAGCGCGCCGTGGCGTTGGCGTTGAACGAGGTCTCCAGCTCCAGCAGGCTCGTGGCCGCGGCGCGGGCCTCCGAGTTGCGGCTGAGCATGAAGATGGCCGCCTTGGGCTTGTCGGGCGGCCACTGCGCCAGCAGCTCGCGCAGATCGCGGGCGTCCTGCTCCAGCCGCGCCGTGACGTTGAGCCCGGCTGCTTCGGCGGACCCGGCCTCCAGCGGAGCATGCTTGCCTCGTTGCCAAGGCAAGGAGCGGGACCAGTACCACAAAAACAGGGATATGCCGATGATCACGTAGATGCTGCCCCAGGCCCGATCGCGGGCGCGGCGAGAGGGGAATGGGGAGCGGGGCACGGGCCCGGGGCCCATCCCGCCCCTCGACCAGGGACTGGCCCGGGGAGTGAAGGACGCCACCGTATCCGTAGTTGGGGAGCCGGTTTCAAGGCATGTCCGGAGGGAGATTGTACGACAGTGCCCCGCTACCCGGGCAGCTCCTGGCTGAGTGCCTGGCCGGGGGGAGTCGATCCAGCCGGCACCCGCACTTTTGAAAACGCGGGGCACTAGCTCAGGCTGGAGCAGGACAGGTCGTTGCTTTGTTATGTGACTAGAATGCATGCAAGGGATTTGTAGGATCGGATCTGATAATGGCCGATCAAGCGCGGGCGGGCCCTGCATGGAAGCTGGGCCGGCGATCGGGCTTTGATGCAGGCTGCACCTGCGGATGACCGGTTAGCGGGGCCCCGGGGTTCAGTCGGACACCACGCTCCCTTTCAGAGCCAGGATAATTTGGCAAGGTTTTTTCAAAAGAAGGGATAATTTCGACAAAGTGCAGACGTGGAATGTATTCCTTCATTTTTTTGGTTTTGCAGTTTGTGCCGGCTGCCCAAGATCTCGGCTTGACACGACCGAGCGCTTACCTCAGACCCCGTATCCAAAATGATAGGTAGGCGCGTTCACTGTACTCGAAAGATGACCCGCGGATACACATAGAGAAGGAGCCATTTCGTGTTCCCCACGCCTACAACCCCACGATCAGCCTCGGCATCGAGTATTAGCCTGCGGCGCGGCCCAGCTTTGCCCACAGGCAACCTCCAGGCTGAGTCGCCACGTTCACCGTAATCAGAAAGTGAAATCCACAACACAGTTGCTACGATGACCAAATTGAGCCATTTACATACAAATGCGACGATCGCTGTCCCAGTTAGCCGGCTCTGCAAGTTGAGAGCTCCATGGTCGAGGGGAACACAAGGTATGTCCTCGTGAACACCAGCGTGCATGCTTCCGAGCTTGATGCACTTGCTTGGGGGCCTATGGGAGGTTTTATATTCACAATAAGACAATTTGCCGTGGTTGGCGCCAATGTTGGACCATATCGTGGCTGGCATTGCCTCAATTTTGCGCGCTCGTATCCCTCCGTGCCACCCAAAAACTTCATCATGCGATCTGCTTCCCTATCAGACCCAATACTTGAGTTCCCAGTGATTTCTGGGCGGGTAATCGTCGCAAGCCGCTGTCTCCCTATCAGGGCGTTGGCAACCCTCGCAGCTCTTCATGTGTAGCAAACCTGCAAGCAAGGCGGGCTCACCAGTTCGAGCTGGGCAACAATCAGTGAGCCGCCATGCATTCGATTGCACAGATAATAATGCAATCGACATGTATATATATGCTCTCGTGTAGGGCTCATGCGCCTGCAGTCGCTTATATCTCAGCAATCACAACCTTGAATGAGCAGCACCACTTGCACACAGCCTCGGAAGCCCAGCTTGCCACATCAGCAAACGCGCTGCGTTCAGAGGGCAGAGGCTCGCTCCCCAAAAGACGCACCAAAGACCCTCATTGACGGACACGTTTTGCTTGCAAGTATCATTTGAATCCTTGATAATGAATTCAAAACTATTGCTAGTCTGCTGCGGCGTCGGATGGCTGTGTACAGAGCCTGTCGCCGGCAGGTAAGGATTGGTCGCGCATGCATCGCCCGGCACACGCTCGTACTTTTGAAAGCGCAGATGGCAACCCCATGCAGACTCCTGCATGGATCAATAACCTTTCATTACAAATAATGAGCAGGCAGCTACTTGAATCGGGGTCCGCCACGGCGACGGCCTCCGGGTACCGCTCAGCCGTCTCCGTCGGCCTCGAGACGAGCACCACACCGGATGGGGGCTCCGTCGTCAGCAGGGCATCTGCCGTGGTGCGTGTGATGTGGCTAGGGCCTATAATGGGACGTTATGGCTTGTCGTGAGAAGGGTCGTTCGAAGTAGAGGCTTTTTCTTGGAGCTGGAAAAGATGCGAGATCGGTCGGGGTCTCACTCTTGCTTTTTATTGTTTCGAAAACCCTAGGCGGGCTCCGGAAACGACGTCCCCGCCCGCACCTCCACGAACGCCACCAGCAGCGTCGACGGAAACGTGACCAGCGTCACGCAGAGCTGGACGGTTGATCACGGCAACATCAGTGCCGTATCTGGTGTCCTCTTCAAGAACAAGAGTGGGGCAGTGCAGGTGTGGAGGGATGGGGTGGACGTGAGGATCCCCTCGGATGCTGGTGCACCTGTGCAGCAAATGCCTTGGTCTTCACAGGTGCTCCATGGTGTGGAGAAACGAACCCTATATTTGCGTTTCTTCAGGAGCACACCGTTCGTAATTGCACGATCAGAGGCGACGGCGCCCACCCAGGCTGCGGGCCGGCCACCCAGGGCGTCAAGCCGCTGCCAGACCCCAAAGGCATCGAAATCATCTGGTGCCACCACATGATCATCATCACGCCCTATTACGTTGCTGGAACCTTTGACTACGAGTCTGCGACCATGGACGAGTGCCCCCTTGGGTACCAGACCGTCTTCTGCATCGAGGACATCCCCGAGCTCATTGCGGTGTGTGGCCCCGGCGAGGCACAAGTCGAGGTCGAGTGCGGGTCGGGCAAGCTCTACGTTGACGAGCCCTCGCAGACGCTGCGCTGCACCACTGGCACGCCAATCACGTGCCGCAACCCGGACGGCCCCGGATACAAGGCCGGCTGCAGCGGGACCTGACCCGAGCGAATTCAACACCATTGTTGCAGAATTTGTACCAGCAGTATACACGTGATTTTTATAATGCATATGTTTGTAATTTCCTCCAGATCGCCTGGTTTCTTGGGCTGAGTCAAACCACCAACTTTGTGCAGCCGGCTGCCGCACCTGAAATTGATGCATATATTCCGACTTGGCACTCAACCCTGCGTGTTGCCTCGAGACTTGCTGAATGTTGATTCTCAAACACACACCTTGTTTTTTGTGGGAGACTGTTGAGATAAATACATGTATCGGCAACTTGGTCAAGGAGGGGTGTGGACAGGGAATCCAGTGTGGGGCACGTGCATAAATTCTGTTGGCTTCAGCCCTTTCCCAGAGCGTCAGCCCGTCTTTTTCGCCAGTCCCAGTCGCGCGGCCCTCTCGCGCAGCGAAAGGCGCGGAACGGGGCCTTTCTGGGAGCTGGGCGCTGCGCTGGAGGGCGCAGAGGGAGTCGGCTGGGGAGATTCCAGCTTGATGGCGGGCGTCGCAGCGCCTGCCTCGGAAGGAACGTCACTCGTCTCTGCTTTGCCGCCGGGCATCGGCGTGCTGGCTGTAGGATCAGCCCCCGGCTGCGAGACTGGATCGCCGGACGGACCCAGGTCTCCAAACAAGTCATCAAACAAGCTCAGCCCGCCCGTAGGTGCCGCGGTCGGCTCCTGCAAGAAGTAAGACGCGGGGGGGTGAAAGTGCGTCAGAGGAAATGTCTCAGCACATGTGAATGCAGAAACCTGTCGACAAGCGTGCCTTGATATGTTGTGTAGAGTCTGGCGCATGACTCTTAGAGGCACTGTGTATTGGGCTTGGCCCTGTCTTTTCCTCTGCTATGGTGGTCTCAGGCCCGCGGCTCAAGGGTTGCTCCTGCGCCGCTGTGACCGGAGTAACAGCACCCCTTTCTTCTTCGTCGTCATCATCTGTGATGATCAGATGCCGGCGGGCAGTGATACCGGGGTCAAACTTGGCGCCCTGTGCATGCTCAGCTTGAGCCAGCTCCGCCGGAGGGGCCTCTGCAGAGCGGGTGCCCCTGCGAGTTCTCCTCTGGGAAGGTAATTTTGCCGGCGTGTGCGCGGCAGCACCATCGTCGCTTTCCTCCTCCAGATCTGAGCCAGCAGGAGACCGCTGTCGCTTGGCAGACGTGCCGCGCCGTTTGCCCGACTGGCGGATGGCGGTGGGCCGCGCCCTTCCAGCCAGCTTCCTGGCCGCGGGCGCCGCGCGAGTCCTTGGCGTGCGCTTGGTCAGGACGCTGTCCCACGGCCACTCGGCGGGAGGCGCGGCGAGCACCGCAAAGGACTCTGGCTTCGGCAGCGGCTCGCCCCTGATGGCCGCCCAGCTCACCGCCTCGACCCACCTGCGATTCGATTGGGTCAAGAGAAAATAGTGGTTGTAATATGTTTCAAGATGAGAATTATCCTGATCTATCAAACAACAATCCGTCGAGAAGCCTCCCTTCCAAGCAGGTAAATTCCCATACCGTTGGTCAACCACCGTGACAGGTGTGCCATCGGGACAGCAAAGCGCTTGTCGAGTTTGGCGCAGCGCATTGTCCGAGGACGTAGTCCGCGCCAGGTCGGCAAGCAGGGCCGACATTGTTGTAAGACCATCGCTGTCGGCTTGCGCCAGCACCGGCAGCACGGTGGGCGGCAAAGACGCACCCTGTCTACTTCCCGAGACCCAGACGATGACGTTCGTTTCGGGACCCCACTGCGCCGACGCGGGCACCCGCAAGGCGCAAGGATGCGGAGAGGTAGGCCGGGTCGGTTGTCGGCGCTGGCGGCCTTGTCCACATTGGCTGCCACACCCTCTCCAATCACAAAGGACACTGCCAGCGAGGCTCCGGCATCGCGGGCGCTCGAGTTATTGTCCCCGAGCTCTCGCATGATCTCCGCCTTGAGTGCGCTGGCGCTCCCCTTGCCGCCGGGCACCAGCTCCTCGGAAACCTTGGCTGGGTCGAGGTCTTCTAGCCTGATAAGCCGCTCCAGCAGCGCTCGAACATCGCCCGGGGTCAGGTCCTCTGAGCCCTGGTCGCCGTACTCGTGCCCGGGCTCCAGTGTCTGGAGGGTGGTGGCGATAAGGGTGTTGTGAATGGCTTGAGGAAGATCTGATACGTAGCCCTCAGTATTGAGCACTCATTGCTGGCCACAGCACGTCTCGACAGCGCGCAAAGACCCATAAATCTCCTCTCATCGCATCTCAGTCATACCTTGGCTTGGGACAGATGTACAAAGTGCCTGGGCGCCGGCGCCAGGCGCCGCTTGCGTGACAAGCAGTCCTCCAGCCACCTGGTGCTGAGCACGTCCCTGTCCTGCTTGATTTGGACACGCACCGCAAAAGATTCTGGATCGTCTGCGATTTGGCAAGAGGAGGGAGGGAGGTGGGGGGTGGGGGTGGGGGGGTTTGCGGGGAGTAGGTCACAGCGAATCTCAACGACCATGCATGCGCCTTTACCCTTTGCGCAGGACAATCCTGCTCAACTTTGCAGGCTTGTTTTCCACTTCACAACCCCAAAGCTACCCCAAATCCCCTCCCACGCACCCGCCAAGACGTAGCCGACCCGCGGGACGAGGTTTTGGGAGATGGCCCCACCCAGCGCACCGACCATCTGGGCCAGCTCGCCGCGGCGCGCCTCGCTCAGCTGCGCGCGGTCGCAGATGAAGACGAGCTCGTCCTGCAGCCCGGCCCTCTCCGGCACCTGCATCCGGACGTCGACCGGCCGGATCTGGGTCGCCACCTCCAGCCGCCGCGCGGTCCTGCGTCGCTTGGGGTCGCGGCTCGCGTCCCCCGCCAGCGACGTGCGCCGGTGGTGGCTGGGAGACTTGAAGGCGTCGGGCGCGGAGGCGTCCACCTCCGTCGCCGTCTGGCTGGAGAGCGTGCCCTGGCTCATCCACGCCCTCAACTCGGCGTCGGTCGTCGCCTGTGTCGCCGGCTTGTCCCATCTGGGAATTGTGGATGATGAGTGTGGGTGGGATATAAGGGATTTCTGCGAGCCAACTTACCAATTGACGCAGCGGAGAATCAAAAGATGGTACTCGAGCCCGTAAGTCGACTAACTATTCGACCTTCCTGCAACCCCACCCACCCACCCCAACCCCCCTCAATCCCTCTTGCCTGATGGCGTGCACCGCGGGGAAGCGGAGGCTGTAGCGTGTGGCGTAGTTGTTGGAAAGCAGGGCGCGGAGGTCGGCATGGATCTCGAGCACGAGTGAGCGCGCCGGGTCCGCGACCCAGGCGTCCGGCCGCTCGCGCCCGGTGGCTTCGACGCTTGGGGGTGCGCCCGGCCGCAGCGCCTCTTTGAGGTGCGCGTTGACGGCGGCGCGCTCGTCGTCGCTCAGGCCGGTGCCCACGCGGGCAAAGGTGACCCAGCGGGAGGCCGCCTCGCCCGGCACGTTGCTGGGCACCGCCAGGCCCAGCAGAAACTGCGAGAGCTGGTCGCCCCGCCGCCCGGCGCCGTACCAGCCCCCCAGGACCACGGCGTCGATATCGACGTTGCGCACGTAATCCAGCTTTATCTTGATCCAGCTCCCGGAGCGGTCGTTGGAGACCCAGGGCGCGTCGAGCGCCTTGAGCACGACACCCTCGTCCTTGAGGGCCGCCGCGCTTTCCAGGCAGGCCCGGACCTGGTCGGCCGTCTCCGCGACCTGCGAGACGAGCGCGTCGCCAAACCGTGTGCTGCCCGGGATCAGGGGCACGACGCGGCCGCAGATGGGCGACCCCGGGATGGGCACCGGCTCGCCGTGGTCGGCGAGCAGCCGCGCCAGCAGCCGCTGCCGCTCCGAGAGCGGCAGGTGCGCCACGGGGCGGTCATCCAGGTACACGACGTCAAAGGCCACAAACACGAGCTCGACGTCTTGTAATAAAGGCGGGGAATAACTGTCGTCCAGCTCCTCCAGCCGCGTGCCCTCCCAGTCGCGGACCTCCAGGCGCTGGCTGCCGGGCGACCCGGCCGCCGCGGCTTGCACCGTGGACTTGAGGCCCCCAAACGGCTCGAACCGGCGCCGCGCCTTGCCCCACACCACCATCTCGCCGTCGAGGATGAACTGCGGCGCCTGGATCTGCGCGGTCAGGACGGGGTCAAACACGCGGTAGTTGCTCCTGTCGCCGTGCTCGATGGCGCGCCGAGAGAAATAAAGGTGCTCGCCGGCCGCGGTGCGGTGAATCTGGATGCGCTCCCCGTCAAACTTGGTCTCCACCACAAACGGGCGCGGGGCGCCGTCGCTGCCCTGCATCCGCCGGACCGCGTACGCGGGGGAGGCCGTGCCCAGCGCCAGCTGCGGTCTGATTGCCCTCCCGGGGACAAAATCCTGTGTTTTTTGGAGGTGGTGGGGGATTGTCTGTAGGGCAGAAGGTTGAAGAGAGGCGCGTACTGGGAGTGGGGGGTGACTAAACTTCATCTCATATGCACTCATCAGGGACCATTCTGTGCCACGCACTCTGTACCGTCCAGTCGCATCCACCCACCATCTCCTCCTTAAACCACCACGCCCACCGTGGAAAAGCGCTTGCTTGTGTCGGTCATGGTGTTGAAGACCTTGCGCAGGCTGGCCCCGCACTTGTTGTACAGCTCCGGCGCGTCCTCGTGCCAGGCGCGGAAGAGCGTCGTCTCGCTCAGGTTGATCTTCAGGCTCTTCAGCACGATCTGGGTCAGCCAAAACATCTGCCTCGGCGTGGTCATTGTGAGAAACCACCGCACAATCTCCGCCTGCTCCGTGGTCTTGCCTGTGTTTTGATGAAGAGTTGGACATTTCATACACATTGTTGTGCATTACTGATCGCGTGAAGCTTCTGTCACACAGCACGGAAACGCAGTCCTCCCTCCCCACCCTTAAGCAAGCACCACAGAGCCGCCTACCTGCCACAGCAACCAGTTCGTCCAGCTTTTCATTCACTTGCCGGATCTTGAGCTCCTTTGCTCTGGCAGTGCCGGGTGTGCGTTCGCAGTAGGAAGAAAACAGGTACTGCGCGGGTATGGGAGCAGGTGCCAGGGTTGTTGATGCGGTTCAAGTGGCCAGGCTCCGGGTCCAGGTACCCCACATACCCTTCCCCGCCAACCAATGCCACTCCACCCCAACATCAAAACCTGCCTCTTGCATGACGCGGGCAAACTCCGCCCACGCCCTTGACGCCAGGCTTCTTCCAGCCGCGGGCGGCCTTGGCCGCCATGCCGGTCTTGGAGACGCCGCAGGCCCTGAGCAGCACCTCCACCAGCCGACCCTCCTGAAGCCGGTAATTGCCCCGCTCCGAGTCCAACTGCGCGTGTGAAGTAATAACATAAGAAGGGTGTAATTGAAAATATTTTTCCATACGCATGCGTCTGGTGCCATGAAACGAACATCAAAGACTCAACCCATTCCCTTCCCCATCCAGGATCCCTCCTCATTATTTACGTTGGGCAGCACGAGGCGAAACACGGCAAAGGCGTCCCCGCTCTCCCGCACGATGCAGGTGGAGATGAAGCGATCCACAATCTTCCTGCGCGCCGCCCAGCTCCGGACTTTGGGGTTGTTCTTGTTGGTCAGGATCTCAAACAGGCTGCACACCGTGTCGAAGGAGAGGTCGCTGGGCTGCACGAGCCCCTCCTCCGGGCCCGATTTCGGAGCCATGGCCCTCAGTGGGCCTTGGCACGCGATTACGTGAGACGCTGATGATGGGCAGTCATGTTTAAAAATTTTATGGAGTGTGGGTTACACGGCTCCTTTTCTTAAAGAGGCTCGTCCCATCGCTCCTCCTCCGGCTTCCGGTCGGCATCGCCGGACGATCTTGAGACCGACGCTGTGCAGTCCGGGAAGGCACTGCCCGAGACAGAACGCAATGGCCAACCCTCAGTGTTACTAATGTTATGAACAAAATAGCAAGCTAGTATGATTATACATGAAGGGTGCTGGGTACTGGAAAGCACGAAATTGGGTGTGTTGGCAGATGTGAGGAAGCGGTGCACTGAGATTATAGGCTGGTTAAAGTCACCACATAGTTGATACCACACCTAGCACATTCCATTATTTTTTTAAACAAAAAATAAGCTCCATCGCACTAAAAAGGCATGAATCAAAGAATATACCGAGTTGGGACCCTCACCAGGCGCCTTGCAGCCTCAGCCAAGGTCCTCGGCCACCTGCGAAAACTCCAGGCAGCTCTGCTGCAGGGTCTCCAGGCTCGTGGCCAGGTCCTCCCTACCCCTCTTCAGCTTTTGAAAGGCTTCCGGGTCTGCGAATTAAAAATGGAAGAGCGCACAATTGAGCGAGTGAAAAGGGCCCACGTAGCACTTTTGGCAGCAGGTTCTGGATGCCACAACCATCCACCCACACATACCGCTCAGGAGTTCCAGCAGCTCGGGGTCGGTGCGCGCGCAGAGCCGGCACAGCAGGTGCTCGGTGATGGACTCGCGCAGCCGGCGCAGCAGCCCCGCGTGCAGCATGGCGGCGATGGGCCCGCCGGCCAGCTGCTCGCACATGGCGATGAAGCGGCGGCCCACCTAGATGGATGGGCGGAGGGCTGGTGAGAGTGCACGCAAAGGTGACCCAGATCGGGCGCATGGTCGCATGCCAATTTACTAATAGAAGCAAATGAAGATCCCCAGACCCCAAGCTGATCGTGCCACTCCTTCAGCGCACCATGGCCGCAACGCACTGGAGCAGGTCGCCTCGGCCCTCCCATCCACCTGTGCCACAGGAAGAGATTTTCGCATGTCATGCGCACCCAAGCCACCAGTACGCACTCCAGTACCTCACTCACGCAAATGCATCTATAAAACCCCCCTCCTAGGCCTACCGTTCTTGCCAGACGCGTCCTCGGCCCTCCCATCCGTGCGAGCAAGGGGCGACACCGTCTCCGGCACCGCGCTGAGTATCGGCTCCTCCTCCGCGTGCCCCGCCGCCCCCGTCTGCTGCGCGGCGGCCAGCATCGCGCGGCGCTCCAGCGTCCCCGCCGCGCCGGACGCGCGCTTCCTCAGCGCGCTGCGGCCCTCCACGGCGTCGGGCGAGGGCGTCTCCGGCACCGTCAGCTGGGTGGCCTGGAGCGGGCCCCGGCGGACGCGCTCCGCCGCGCCGGGCGTGCCCTGCTCGGCGGCCTCGGGCGTCACCTCCCGCGCCGGCGCGGCGGCCTGCGAGGCCGGCAGGGTCAGCCGGCGCCCGTCCTTCCTCCTGCGGCGGCGCTTGGAATCGATGTCAACCCGCTCACCCGCCAGCTCCTCAAAGGACAGGCTGTCCAGGGTCCAGCCCGCGCCGAGGCCCGTCCAGGGGCGGCCGGCGTCGCCCTCCCCGACGCGCACGACGGGCTCGGCGGGGAACGCCGCGGCGCAGACGACCGTGTCCAGCACGCCTCGCAGCTTCTCCTCGGCTTCCGACATCAACCGCGCCACCAGGACCGCGCACTCGGCCTCCAGCTCGGCGCGAAACGCGGGGGCGTGCGCGACGGATGAGGATGCGTTGCGCACGCTGGCGGGGCTGGTCGCGGATGTGAAGACCCTTCCGCCTTCCACTCCCACGCCGCCGCGGCCCGCTTCGCCCAGCGCGACCGCGTACGCGACCGCCAAGGAGTGGCGCAAGACGTTGGCCAGCCTGCGACTCAGGTCGCCGAGCACGGGCGCCACCGCCGCCCGCACCGCCCGCTGCGACAGCATGAGGGCCACGCGCGTGACGGCCTCGGGGCCCTGCTGGGGCTGCGTGCCCAGCAGGGCATTCGCCACTTCGTGCCGGTCGACTTTGTGGCGGATTGAGGGGTAATGGCGTTTGATCGGACCAAGGATCTCTGCCAGGAGGAAAACATGATTCTCCACACATCAAGCGCACCCACATCCCAAAGAAATATCCCTTGTGCCCTCCCCGATCGCCCAGGCTACCTGGTGGGGGCCGAAGCTTGAGGATGGTAGTCCGGAAATCGGCAATGGCCCTGGAGAAGGCTGCAGACCCGTAGAGCCGCAGACTCGCGGCAAAGGCCGCCTTTTCATCCTCCTCCACCGGCGGACTGCCGCGGTTGGTGGGCTTGTGTGTGCCAGGCCCGGCCCCCCAGTTTGGAGCTCCTCGCCGCGCGGGCCCCGCCGCCAGGGCGCCGTCGACGCCTCCAAACCCGTCCTGCACCCCTGCCTCCTCCTCCTCCCGCGTCCTGCCGTAGGCCGCCGCACTGGCCTCGCTCACGCCGTCCAGCACCTCCCGCGCAGAGGTGCCAATGCGAATCACCGCGCCGAGGGCGTCTGCGCGCAGGCCCCGCACGTCCTCGAGCCTGGCGATGGATTCGTCGGCCTCGGTCAGCCGCGTCTGCAGGGTCCTGCAGCGGGAGCGCAGCGCTGCCAGCACCCCGGGCACGGCCTTTTTGTACCGCTCAGCCAAGCGATCCTCCAGAAATCTGCGCGAGGGACATATGTCGGGGTGATGGGTAGGTTGTACATGATGATAGCAATAATAGCAATCTTCACTCCCAAATTTTCAAATTCCACTAACGCAAGGAAAACACACCGTCAGCGCAAACCTCCCTCAAGTACCCACCACTCACTCTTTGAGCTTGGCAAAGCCCACGCGCTCGCCGAACGCCGCCTCATCAAACCCGCCCTCGATGTTTTCACGGAGCTGCTGCAGCACACTGGCGTCCACTTTTTGGATCGCAGCGCGCCACTCGGCCGCCGAGCTCGCCACCTTGCGCTCCTGTGACAGAAACGAAAGTGTGTGTTGGTCGTACGCTTGATAGTCGTTTCGATCCAGGACAATAGTATTGCTGCATCCAAATAATGTAAATATTCACGGTTGCAATTCACACATCAAATGCACAACGCAATAGTCCGCCGCTCGCGTCCAGCGCCCTGCCACAGCCTCCACCAAACACTACAAATCCCCCCCACCCACCCCCACCCCCACGCATGCCTTGGGCAAGGCGATGAAGAAGAGGTTGGCTTCGCGGGGCAGGTACCCGCCCGCCCCAAGGTACTTGTCCACCTCCCAGCGCTCTCCAAACTCCTTCAGGCGGTTGTCAAACTTGGAGGCGACGATGATGGTGCGGGAAAGCGCCGGATCCACCTCCTGCACCACGGGCAGCCACATGCTGCTGGCCCACTCCACGCTGGACTGCTGCAGGAACAGGATGATCCTGTGCCGCGGCGCGCACTGCTCCTTGACCATGGCCAGGATCTGCTCGGGCGTGGAGGCCGGCTCGCCTTTGTGGGCCTGTGGGTGGGGTGCGATATTATTTTTTGAGGGCAGGTAGAAGGTGACTCGCCTGAGATGAACATGATGCACACTCACGGACATGTATCGATAGAGTTTTTCTTACTCATTGTCAGCACCCGACCCTGCATCGCAAGTCACGCACAGCCTCACTTTCAATACACACCCATTCACCCACACCTACCTTGAGAATGAACCCGGGAGTGTCGATGATGGTCAGGTTGGCGCAGTAGGCGTACTCTGCACGCATGACGAGGGGAACTGGGGATACGACGGCGCCTGTGGCGGCCAGGTGCACCTCTGTCTGCTCCCGGATGGCCTCCATGACGCCCGCCGCGTGCGAGATTTCAGGGCCATACTCGGGTCCGTCCTCCTGCTTGATGCGGCACCGTGGCTCCGTGGCCGTGGCATCGTGGACCATCTGCACGATGATTGGCCTCCGAGTCCCCATCTCCACCTCCCGAATGTTGAACCGAAACTGCGTCAGAGGAAGGGGGCACCAGGGGCTTGAGCAAGACAGACAGCAGAGCAGGTGGCCGGCTGGATCAGCAGCCCACAACCCTGCATATCTTCATGATACACCAGACCTCGGCCTACCCCCAGCAGGGCCTCCAGCAGCGAGCTTTTGCCGTCACTTTGGCCCCCAATCGCCACGATCTCCGGGATGGCAACGGTCTCCCCAAGACCCACCACCGCGGCCTGCAACCGGCTGCACAGTCGTGTTAAAGGGGATTATGAGCTCTGAAACCATCATGATTAGTTGTTGTAGATGTGATGTGTGATCTAGCATCGACCTGCACTGCACATTCCCTGTCGCATTATCCACCTAAAGGCCTGGTAGCGACGCTGCATTCGGGCATTGTTAAACATGTCCGCGGTGGGCATTGCAGCGCCTTCGCAACCAGCTAGCGTAGATTTCCGCATGAAAAATATATGCCTTCATGCAATGAAGCACTTTAAATTCGTCAAGGTGGAGCAGCGAGCAGCACATCGCTGGTCCGGACCCCAGGGCGCCCCGCAGAGACCCTGCTCCGGAGAGTTTTGCGCTGTGCATTAAGGAAACGCCGAATGCCTTCTGGATATCAATTGCAGCTGCTCTGATGAGGGAGTGCGACCGGATGTCAACGCCTTGCTAGCTGTACGCAAATGAGTACCATCCTACTTTTCATTAATCACATGAAAAAGAATTTCTTTGCCGTGGAGAGCAAAAAAGAATTTATAACAAAGTATCTTTATTTTTGTGTGAATCCATTTATTTGTGGACGCCTTGTCCTGGCCCTGTCAAGAATGCTGAACAAATGGGAATGGAACACGGGGTAGTGTACTGGAAAACGTGTACACAAAACTGGCCTCAGTCTTCCAGGAAAGCAGCAGCCTGTTTCTGCTTCTTGCTGGACTTGGGGGCCTCTTCCGGGACGGGCCCCGGGTCGGGAAAGGGGATGTCCCCCCGCGCGCACAGCAGCGCCAGCTCCTTGCACTTGGCCTCGATCATAAGGTCCACGTCCTTTTCGAGACCGTACATGTTGAAGGGCCCACGCACGTAGTCCGAGTGCGCAAAATCCGGGCGCCCAGCCTGCGATTCGCTCCAGTGCGCCACCGGTCGGACCCCGGCGGGCCAGGTAGCGATCGCGGCCTTGAAGGCCTCTTCCTGTGTCATGTCGCCTGCATTGGAGGAGAGGAAAGTGGGGAGACTGTGTAACGCTGGGAGGAAGAAGAAGAAAGGGTCTTGAAAATCCGTGCACACACACACACACACCACAGGCACTAACAACACCCCGTAATCGCCGACCTTGGCAAAACTTCCAGTGATGAAAGTCAAACACGATGGGCACGCCGCAGAGCTTGTTGAGGAAGAGCAGGTCGCGCACGCTGAAGGCGTTGGGCCGGTCGTCGTTCTCCACTGACAAGGGGTCGAGGGGGAATAGACGCGGTTGCTGGCACAGCAAGGAGACTGCTTGAAAGCAGACAAGCGCGTTGCATAGGCTTCAAAATAATTCATTGCACCAAAAATGCCAGCACAACCCAACACAAACCCTCCTCCCCGCCTGTGCTCTCCCCAACACACCAGTGACCCTGGCCCGGCAGCGATCGGACAGCTGGAGGTAGGCGGCCGCCCAGCGCCCCATGGTGAGCTCTTTGTCCCCATAAACCCCGCCCACGTGGATGTTGATCTTGTTCCAGGGACTGGGCTCGAAGCCCATGAGGTCAAACACCTGCGAGTGCGCCTCCAGCTCGCTGCTGCTCTTCGCTGTCAGCCCGGGCTCCTCGCCGCCCAGCTTGACAAAGTGCGACGGATGGAACGTGATGCGCTGGCCGTAGAGACGCGACAGGTCCCCTGCAAACCGCAGGGTCTTGCTGATCTCCTGATATTGCGGCAGCGTGGTCACGTCGTAGGTGCCCATCCACGGCCAGATCACGCTGGAAACGCGGAAAAAGCGGATGCTGTGCTCGTGGTTCCACTGGATCAGCCGGGCCAGGTCGCGGCAATTTGCCAGGGCCAGCTCCCCAAGGTACTCTGGACCTTTGGTGTCCAGGGTCCTCCTTATCAAGTCCCTGTTTTGCAGGGTTTGAGAGGCAATGCATTGAGTTGGGAGAGATTCCGGCTTATGCTTGTTTTGGAGAGAGACGGGGGGATACACATGTGTGCATCGCCACCGTCTTGTGTAAACTCACACCCCTCCAAAATTTCCCACCCCCTCCCCATCGCTCCCTCACCTGCTTGTGAAGATGGGCGGCTTGAGGTTGCGCAGCGACATGTTGAGGCAGGCGTACCCAAAGTTGGGCACCGGCAAGGGGCCGGGGTCAAAGCCCTTCATGCTCTCCAGCAGCTCGGGAGTGGGATCTGCAAAATGGAACCAAATTCGATTGCGTGGTTGATTTAAAACGCCTGCCTACAGAAAGAGAAGAGCACGTTTCAAAGCCAAATCTACCTCGCACACTGACCGGTGAATGGCAAAACGTCAGGCTCTCGCCGCCGCCGCGCTGTCTTGGGCTTGGCCTCAGGCGCCGCCTCGGCGCCGTCAAAACCCTCCTCAGCCTTCACCGTAGCCTGCTCGGGCGCTGATTCATCTGGCTCTTGGGCCTTCCGGCTGCGGCGCACCCCCTTGCGGGCGGGCGTTGCCGGCTCCTTGATGATCGGCTGGCCAGAGATCGACCCGCCATCGACGTCCACCGCTTGCGCGTTCTTTCCTGCGCTCTTGGCGGCCGTCCTTGTCCTGGGCTTTTTGCCATTGATAGGTGCTTTGACGTTTTCCTTAAGCTCTTCCTCCACCTGTTGAGGCTGGGGTGATAATTTTTATGTGAAATGGGAGTCTTGCCTCCTGTAGTCTCGACCTGGTGCATTAATTTATATAGCCTAGGAATGCAAACCCTACACACCAGCCTGACTTGCCTTGACTACAATCGCTTCTGCCGCAGCGGTAGCGCGTCGCGTGGCAGCTCTTGCCTTTGCCATAGCACCAAAGTTTCGCTCTGCAATGCCCAAGCCTGAGAGCGGGACCAAGACTACTGGGAATGCTTTATGGTGCGTACGACACTGCAAGAATATCGTAATGGAATAGTTGCAATAAACCCGCCCAGCACCCACCTGGGCCGAAGACTCTCACGTGACCGACAGGCCTCTCGAACAGCCCCTTGTGCCGCAAATTCCGAGCGAAACGGGCTCCGTGCGAAGCACTCAGTAACTTTGCGAATATCAGCATATAACCATGAAGCCCAGGTCGCGAAAATTGCCGGACAGGTCTTCTTCCCGATCCGGCGTCAAAAAAGAATGCTCAGGACCCCAACAGTTGGGTTGGGGAAAAAAAAATACAAAGTCAAAATCCTCTTGATCAGTGCAGAGTTGCGTCTCACACACATGAGTTCGTGAGAGGCAATCTTGTGCGAGGGAGCCTCGCCCTGGCGCGTTGTGGGAAGGACTCCGAAGGCATGCCTGCGAGACCGGCTGTCGCGGTGCCCATTTGCCGGCCAGTTTCGGCCCGACTTCCCGCGCGTTAATATGAGGCTGGTCTTGCATAGTAGAGGTGGCGTTCAGGCCTGCATCAGAATCCAGTTACATTTAGGAAGCCACGCAATGAGCATTAAATACAATGAAATAATCACCAAGCTATACGATCGGCCTCGTCTGCTCAGTCATGCGTCCTCTGGAAGAACGCAGAGGTGGCGCATCGTGGGGCGCCCGTGGGGGCAATTCCACGGCGACTGCAGGTTGGACAGGTTGCTCACGACGCGGCGCATGGTGCCCAGGGTCAAGTGCTTGCCGATCATGATGGAGGAGCGGCAGGCGCGAGAGGCGAGGACGCTGCGCACGCGTGAGGGGCGGGGCACGCGCGACCCAGGGCGGGGCATCGAGGGGTCTGTCTCAAGCAGGCCTATCAGTTCCAGCACGTCTGTGACCCCAAACACGACGCCCTTGCTGCATAAGAAGACGGTTTGACAATGGATAGGTATATAAGGCAGGAAGAGAGGACAAAGGGATTGATACGCTGTTCATGCTTGTTATTCCTCCCGCATGCAACTCTCCTTACCTAAACGGCACGGATGCCAGCCGCAAGTGCCCGTTTTCATCGTCGCAAAAATCAAACCCATTGAGGCGAAAGACGTCCATGTTTTCCCTGCCAGAAGGGTTCGTGGGATACGTTGAAGCATGGGCACTGTTTTTACGGAGTATCGTGTCACCCCATTACATAATGATGACTCCGCCGCCCATTATGGGCACCCACCGCACGACCAGCTCTTCCATGGGGCAGAGATCCAGCTTTTGCGAGGTCAGCAGGGGCTGGCAGCCAAACTTGACCTCGCTCTGCAGCCTTTCAAAGTTGGCCTTTTCATCTGCGTTTGGTGAGGGGGATGTGGAAAAGTTGGAGGCGGCAGAGGGAGTGGTGTTGGGAGTGCACGCCACACGCAACTCCTGCCAGTCCGAGCAAGTCACACGACTCTTCCACACGCAAGGTCGCCCACCTGAGGCGTGTTAGTCGATGATGAACAAGTCCCGCCCCAGTCGAGCAATGATGAAGCCGAGATTGAATTGACCCAGGATGTCCATCCTTGCGAAATCCCCCTTGTCAAAGACACGGTCCAGTTCTTGCTCTGCGCAGTGGGATGTGGGACAGGTGGCCGGGGTAAAGATTTGATTTAGATCCTATACAGCCAGTCCCACGTGTGCCCACACAGCGGCTCCCCCAACCATCCACCGCCCCTTGGCACCTGCAGCGGCGTCTGGCTGACCGTCGGTCTTGGGCCCGGCCTTGTCGTCCTGGGACCTTGCCCCCAGAGACGGCGCCATGCTGGCCGCCCGGTACCGCGAGCGCCTCGCGAGACTGGCCAGATCCTGAGCCTCCGCCCCGCTCTCGTCCTCTTGGTCGTCGTCTAGGTGGGTCTCGCAGGCCTGGCACCAGAGGGCCTCCATGTCCACACGCAAGGTCGTCACTTGCTCGTGAAGCTCGGGGTGCGGCGCTGCAGGCGCCGCATACTCTTCCTCTTCTTCTTGTTGCTGAGACGCGCTTGGCAACTCGTCACCGTCGTCGTCGTCGGGCTCGGCATCCTCCTCAGGGGGCAGATGCTGTGCATGCATTTCAGAAGCGTCGTTGGCAGCATCCTCTGGAACGTACTCGCTGCCGCCATTTCTGGACCTGCCTCCTGCTCAGGCGGGTCCTGGATCGCTTGGTCCTCCTGACTCACGCTCCACCGCCATTGACCCCGGCTGGGCCCAGTGTCGGGCTGGTCGCTCGTCGCCAAGGCTTCATCGTCAGGCGCCACCTCTGAGCTGCCCATGCCACCCTCTCCCATCTCGCCTGAATGATTCCCGCCAGCTTCCTCCGCGCTCTTTCGGCGCCCGGTCTCCCCGAAATCGACGGTCTTGGCAATCCTGACAAACCCCATGGAGGTCAGCGGCGGCGTCGAGCTGGGCCTGGACGCTTGTTGCGCGGGAGGCTCGGTGGGTGTTCTCTTCTCCGGCGACGAACTCGGCTGCGAGCCCGGCAGCGCAAAAGGACGCCAGGAGCGCGGACCGGCCGGTGGTCGACGGCGGTGTGGCCTGTGAGACTTGCCGCAGCCCTGGCGCCGCCCTCGAATCGTAGCTGGGCGTCTCAGATGGGCCACTCGACGCTCTATGCCGAGGCTGTTCAGAGGCATCCCTAAGCTCCTCTCCCTGCTTCTTCCTCCTCCTCGTCATCTTCCTCCTTTAGCGCATCGCCCTGGGAGCCCCCGCCGTCCTCTTGGGACAGCTTGGCGCGCTTGGCGCGCTGCGCGCTCGACTCCAGGCGCACCCCGCCGTCCAGCCCCGGCTTGGCGGCGCCGTTTGGGGTAAAGGTGAAGCGCGAGGGCTCGTAGTGCGCGCGCAGGGCCTCCTGGAATCCTTGCAGCAGCGCCGGTTCGTCGTGGAGCGCCACCTGGCGCTTGTCCGGCGCGAGGTTGATGTCGTAGGCGTCCGGCGGCAGGCGCAGGTCCAGCACCGCAGCGGGCCGCGCGTCGGCCGTGGCCGGGCTCCCCAGGGACCGGTACACCTCGTTCAGGGCCCGCACGAACCTGGGAAGGTCCACGGGCCTCCCGTTGAGCGAGAAAAACTGGCGGTCCCCTGCCAGTAATGTCGGGTCGGTAGGAGTGGTTGTTGGAGTGTTGTTGGACTGTGCAAGAGACGATCATAGCTTTATCATAGAGTGGGTTTCAAAATTGTCGTTCTAAGCCTACACCCAGGCGATGTAGTACACATTTAAGCACCCTTTTTCTAAAGATACCAACACCAACACACGTCCTGTTTACCGTGGGATCGGCCGCCCGCGCCGGCCTTGGAAACAAAGCCGCGGATGCTCCACGCGCGCCCGTCGCCTCCCTGGTCGTCGCTGCCCTCGCCTGCTGGGCGTGCCCAGAGACGGCCGCCCCCCCGAGCCCTTCACCCTGCCCTCCGCCTCAAAGGGCTGCAGGCCGCTGGCCAGCCGCGCCCCAAACACGGCCTGCATATTGGCCTTGGTCTCGGCAGAGCCCTGGGTGCCCACCAGCACGGTGCGCGTGCCCGGATCCCTGCTGGTGCGTCGCGATGAGGCGGACGCCCCGCGCCACCAGCCCGTACGCCTGCACGACCGACGTGACCCTCGCCAGCTCCCGCCGGAGATTCGCCTTGAGTTCGCGGTGCCTGTTGGGTAATGTGTTGGACAGATAAAAATTTGAGTCTAGTAACAAGCTAGCCTCTGCGGTTTGAGCTTGAGCCGCGCAGGCGCATGGCAACGCACGCCGGGGCGCCCACCTTCCCCTCTCCTCACCCCCGCACCTGACTGGCAACCTGGAGAAGATGTTTTTGACCGCCACGGTGGTCCCGACAGCCCTGGGCACGACCGAGCGTGACAGGATGCGGCCCATAGGGTCAAACTCCAGCCTCGTCGCGGCATCCTGGTCCGCCGTCCGCGTCACCACCGACACCTCGGCCACGCTGCACAGCGAAGACAGCGCCTCGCCCCGGAATCCGTAGCTCTCCAGGCCCTGTGATGGGGAAAGGGAAATGCAAGTTGTGGCTGTTTCCAGTTTGTCAGAGGATGTAGTTTGGGGATATTTATCAGTGTACTATGAGATGAGTTTATCTATGAGAAATGTGTGCCTGGGCAGTGATTGTCTCTGATCTTTGTAGAGTTGCCGGGGTCACCTTCCGCAATGCTTTCAAGTACGACCGCCCACAAAACACCGCCCTCCCTTACCTCGAGATCGGAGAATTGTGACAGCTTGGAGGTGTGGTATTTGAGGGTGAGGGCTTCATAGTCCTCGGGCGCAACCCCAGAGCCATTGTCAGCCACCTCTATCGAGTCTGACCCGGACTCCCGCAGCTTCACCTGCCGGCACGTTGCACAGTGGGATGACAGCATGAGCTATGCAAGTCTCGCTAGCCAGCAGGCCGTCTAGAAGACTCCACTCCTTGATTGGTCAGACATATATGTGATCCAAGTGCAATCCCATGCCGCAAAGGGCACCAATTTGCCAGAACACTCGAGCTCCAAACAGAGCCCAGCAGCAATTAACAACCTCTGGAAGCCACCGCCTCTCCGCATGGGATGCCGATGTTTCACCTCGATGGCCGTCGCGCCGGCATCCAGTGCATTCTCGATGAGTTCCTTGACAGCCGTGGAAATATCAAGGATGACCTGGCCCGAGCAGATGCGATGCACCGCCCCGGCATCGATGGGCCGGATGGTGGGGTTTGCCATGCGTGCCAGTCGTTCACCCAAGCGGCGTCATGATATCAATACGTCGATGTGGCCTTGACAATACATTATCATTCGAACTGCTACAGATGTTTAAATAGGGACAATGTCAACGCGAAGAGGATACACGGCCATGGGGGCGACATGCAGTTCGAAATCGAGGTGCGCCGAGATCCGGCCGATCGACGGACACAAGAAGACTAGACAATGACCGACGAGACGACAGGACGCGAGCTGTCCCGCACTGACGCACGCAACAAAGGGTTCTTACAGAGAAATCCAACACCTGTGGCGGTGCATTGCCAGCACCCGCCACGGCGCGATGCTGCTCTAAAAATCGGCATCCACAGTGAAGACGTACTGGGACAGCCTCTCAGCGTTGGTCACGGAGGCAGAGGTGTGCATCACGCCTGCCTTTTGGTACTCGCCCACCCTGCGCTCGAAAAAGTTGGTCTTTCCCCTGCAATAGAGAGAAAGGTGATGGGGTGGGGTGAATGACGGGAGGCCGAGGAGTGTGATAGAGAGAGAGAGTGCATAACACCCCCCACCCCAGCACTCAATACAGCAAAAGCCACCACCCCCCCCCCACCACCACATCATCCACCCACCCGTCCACCACGCGCAAACACTCACTGGAGGGAGATCTGGTCCATGAAATCAAAGGGATTCGCAGCGAGGTACATCTTGTCGTAGCCCAGGGCCACCAGCAGCCGGTCGGCCACAAACTCGATGTACTGCGCCATGGCCTCGGCGTTGATGCCGACCAGCGCGACCGACAGCGCCTCGGTCAGGAACTCGCGCTCCAGGTCCACGGCCTCGCGCACGATGGCGCGCGCCTGCTCGGCCGGCAGCGGGTTTTTAGGCCCGCGTAGAGCAGGCAGGCAAAGTCGGTGTGCAGGCCCTCGTCGCGCGAGATGAGCTCGTTGGAAAAGGTCAGCCCCGGCATGAGGTGCCGCTTCTTCAGCCAGAAGATGGAGCAAAAGGCGCCGGAGAAGTGGATGCCCTCCACGCACGCAAAGGCCACCAGCCGCTGCGCAAAGCTCGACCCCGAGGCGGCCCACTTGAGCGCCCACGCCGCCTTTTTTTCTATGTTCGGAATGAAAGGTGGAAGTGTTGGGTTTTGTTGTTTTGGCATGCGTAAGTATGTGCAAAAGGGAAAGCGCAAACGGGACGACACGTGCTTGCTCGATCCCCTTACCACCACATAAACTTCACACACACAACAACCCCTCAAATTCAACTGTTCAAATACACTGCACTGCACTTCACCCCCCAGTCATCTAGCCACCTACCGACGGTGGGAATGGTCTGGATGGCCCGGAACAGCCGGTCCCGTTCGCTCGCGTCGGCAATGTAGGTCTCCAGCAGGAGCCCATACATCTCGGAGTGCACCGTCTCAATGGCGGCCTGGAACGCATAGAAAGCGCGGGCCTCAGGGATCTGGACCTCTGCGCAAAGAAAGGGGCATTTGAGTGAGGGTTTGGGTGGCATGGGGAGTGTAAGGGGTGCAGATGCGCTGTGATTACGAGACTCCACATGTCCCCAACTTGTCCAACCAATCACAAAAGCACCATGCCCCAACAGGAGCCACAACAAAACACATAACACAAAAAGTCCAAGTTCCAGCCGTTGACCCTCAGGCATCAATTGTCATCGTGAGATCAGTTCTCCAAGGTGAAAGGGGGACATTCATCCCCAGTTCACACGCATCATCGGGTCGAGTGCGGCGCTTCCATAGTGTAGTATTCCCAATCAAAGCACCCTCCTCTCACCCTGCATGAAGCGCGACGAGAGGTTCTCCAGGATTATGCCATCCGAAGACGCGAAAAATGCGAGGATGTAGGCGATGAATCGTCGCTCGTCGTCTCCAAGTGCCCGCCAGTCCCTCAAATCAGCCGACAAGTCCACCTCCTCTGCTGTCCAGTAGCTCGCCTGTGCCATCTTGTAGTAGTGAAAGATTTCCTTGTGCCTGGGGGAATAAGGGGTGTGGCGTGTGCGCTATGAAGAGACTGTATGCGAGGCCCCAAATGCTGCTTGGCTTGCTCCCGCCTCAGATCACCCACAGACTCTCACCCAGCCGAAGCGCACAAACCCCTTTCGACCAGATCGATTCCTCGAAAACCCATCCCAACAACAATCAGGCGCACTTGACGGGCAGCAGGCAAAAGCGCTCGTCATTGTCCTGCAGCAGGGGCTCTTCCTCCTCCAGGGCGAGCTTCCTCGGGAGGGCACTCCCGGAGGTTGCCTCGCGGACATCCACGCAGCGCTCGTCTCGTTGGTTAGCTAACACAACGGGACTCCCAGCCTCCGATGGCCTGGTCCGCGCCTCGTGAGGTGCTGGTGGTGGCGTAAAAGGAGCAGCGGGGACGTCGGAGTCTCCCTTGGGAGAAGCCATGCCGCAGTTCGTCGAGCGAACAGGGCCTACCGCCGCATCCACGACTCTCAAGTGTCACTAGTACTCAATGTAGCATGTACAAGTTGGCGCATATGCTTTTAGTGGCATTGGGTGGCACATCATCATTGCACCATGGGTGCCCGCGCACGGACGCTGGCGCGCGTTTCCGGCCAGTGGTTCAAACGCGCGCGTCTCCGACGACGATATCGCGATCGCTTGGCACCTCCGATAAGTTTGGGGACGGTGCCTTTGATTATTTCGATCCCAAATTCGAGCTTTCACATCTAAAATCAAACACAACAAACTGCAATCTATATGGCTCCATTTTCAGCGACTGTCTTGCTCCTTATGGGCATTTTATGTGTGGCTCGGTTTAGACACTACAAACGATCCCCCTGCGCATCGATAAAGTGCGACATGATGAAACCGGTTTCATAATGTATTATCAACTCGAATGTGGCTTCCAATGATCTTGGGATTCTATGGCCTCTGGTGACAAATTGAGCCCCTTGTCAAGACCGATGGCCAACCGTGTCGGAGCGACCTCGCTGCCCATTCGTCATCCCAGGATGAGGCACATTCCGACGTAGCCACGACCTCCTCGATACTTTAAGATCATTCCGATACCACGGTGAACTTCCAGACGTGAAATGGGAAGACTGCGTTGCACTTTTGTCGCCGCTGGTACGAAACGGCGGACGGCGACCGAGCTATGCGACCCCTACACCAGCCTCAGGCCCGCCCCGGCAAACACCCCACATTTGGCAAAAAGCGCAATATGCAAATCTCTTGAAATAATTCAAATTCCCGGTTTACGCGGCAAATGGATCTCCTTTCCGAGATTTTTGGGTGCAACCGTACTCATGCACACGCAATGTGCCATGTCACCACCGCGTCGGCCAGATCAGCCCGTCGGCCAATGGATCACTCTCTCGTTCCGCCACTTCCCAAACCGAGTACGTATGCAATTGCGGCCTAGAACCATGATCCATATGGGTGACAGAAACGGCTCAAATTCCTGGCCTGCTTCGCGACCGATTTCCTCACCTACGGAATCTCCGACATCACGTGATCAAATATTCGGCATTCGCACACACGTTTCCATGGAGTCGGAGGCGAGCATAATTCGCAGGTCAAGGCACCTGGGTTCGCATATTCTCCTAGGCCATGCCTATTTTCGCTGCAAGATGCTTATATACTAATAACAAGATTCTTGGTGTTTCTCGTGTCTCGGTGTCTCCTCACAAAATGCTTTTATCGCCCTCCCTCGTCGCGCCCGCCGTTACGGCTCCCCTGCGGAAAACCGTCAGCAGTGGCTCGCTTCCGGTGTCGGCCCTGGTAGCCACGCAAGCTTTGATGTCCAAGGCTCCTTCCACCATCGTCTCCGCTCCTGCGGGCCCGCAGGAGTCGCCCGCTCGCTACAGTACCGAGTCGACCGAGGTAGGCGGGTTGTTACGAGGCCTTTGCAGGCGGGTGCCCGGGCCAGTTTGCTGCTGGCCGACTCGACTCTGTATCGAGCGGTGTCGGCTGTGTCTGGGGTTGGATCTGCGGCTGATGCACCCTCCTCGCGCGTGACGGAAGCTGGGGCTCGAGGTTGCCGAGCCCCGCCGCGTGGGCGACCATCCGCGTGCGGACATTACCTCATCGGGCCGCCTTTGCCACCTCCTCGCGCCGCAGATCCGGAGCTCCCACCTGTTTGGGCGCCTTTTGGACGTCAAGAGCAACGTTGTCGCCCTTGGAGGGCACAGAGGGTATGTGGATTATTATCTGGATGGTGGAAGATGCTAGTATGTTCCGGATATTGTGCTTGTTGGTAGGGGGGGGAGGTCTTCTGGTCTGAGGAGGACCGATTGTTGCAGCGGGTGTTGTGTTTGGGGCAGCACATATTACGACATTGGCTCATATTTTAACAGTCAAATTACAGCATTTACATGCTAATGCTTCGGTCTGAAAGCTGTTCTCAACAACATTATTATACTGCGCATAAGATTATCTCTAGAGTACACATCCGAGATCTGACTCTCCCCATCCTCTTCCTTCCTCCCCATAATAGTCTGGGCGCCAACTACTGGGACAAGCCGGCGCAGGGTTCGCTCCGCCGCTTCAGCGTGCGTGAGAACACCATCCCTTCCTTCCTCAAGTCGGTCGCGGCCGGCGCCAGCTTCATCGAGTTTGACGTGCAGGTCACGCGGGACGGGGTCCCCGTGATCTGGCACGACAACTATGTGGTCACGGGCACGCCCGACCGCTTTGTGAACCGTCTGATCAGCGACCTGAGCTACGACGAGTTTGTGAGCCTGGTGCCGGCCAGCGCCGACCTGGCGCGGCAGAAGGCGGGCCAGGTGGCGGGCCTGCGCGCGGAGGACGTGGAGGGCAGCACGCGCCTGCTGCGCGCGCTGGTGGGCGACGAGCCCGTGGACCCCGGCAACCCGACCGTGGCGGGGTGGGAGGCTGACTCGGAGTCGCGCCTGCCCAGCCTGGCCGAGCTCTTTGCGGCCATCCCCCCGCACGTCGCCTTTGACATCGAGATCAAGGTCGCGACCAGCAGCCGCACGGTGCACACGCCGCTGCGCGAGGTGGAGCGCCTGCTGTCGGCCATCCTGTCGGCCGTGGACGCGGCGCAGGCGGCGGCCGAGGCCGCGGGCCGCCCGCGGCGCGAGATCCTGTACAGCTCCTTCGACCCGGACGTCTGCGCGGAGCTGGCGCAGCGCCGCCCCGACGCGGCCGTCATGTTCCTCTCGGGCGGCGGGCAGTACGCGCACTCGGACCCGCGCCGCACCTCCTTCGCGGCCGCCATCGACTGGGCCCGCGGCGCCAACCTGGCCGGCGTCATCTTCCACGCCGGCCGCCTGCGCGCCGCGCTCGAGGCGGTCGTGCGCGACGCGCTGGCCGCCGGGCTCCAGGTCATGACCTACGGCCAGGACAACACCGACGCCGGCTACGTGGAGGAGCAGTACGCGCGCGGCGTCCGCGGCGTCATCGTCGACGACGTCAGCTCGGTGGTGGATGCGCTCATCCAGCGCGGCGTCGCGCACGCCGCTCGGTCGCGCTGGCCGCCGGCGAGGGCAAGCACGCGCTCGAAAATGCGCTGGACTCGGACAAGGCAAAGTCCTCGCCCGCGCGCCTGACGGCCCTGGCCGCCGCCTGCTAACAAAGTTGTTCCGCGCAGCACGGGGTCTGTGCACCCATTTCGGCCTCCTCCCCTTATTATGAATCAGGCAATGTACACTCAAAGGGCGTCCCTGCCTGGACGTCAACACCTGGCATCGAGCCATCGCACCAGCGCGTACCAGCGGCGCTGGTGCGCGCTTTCCACCTCCACGGGAACCGCATTGCTTCCCGCGCTCACGCTGCCATTGAGAGCACGTTTCACTACTAGCCCCTTGCCAGAGCTGCAAGGCAATCCCCATCCATTGTGTGCGCGTGTCTGACTTCATGACTCTGGAGGCCCCAAGACCCTTGAGACAGTGAGCGAGCCTTTCCCTTTTCGTACCTTTGCTCCACGTATTTTTTGGAGCTGCATTGCTCTCACCGCCCTTTCTCGTTTTTCAAGTTTTGTCTTGCCAGAGGCGATCACTTTCTATCTATTCATCACTCCTGGTGTGGTATTTGAGGAGGGGTTGACGCTGGACACCTGGGTGGCTGAGCCACCGGGACGCGCCGCTCCCCCGCCCATTCATTCATTCATCCACGTAGATCGGTCTTTTCTGTAAGCGTCATCCATGACAAGTCATGGGAGCGGGTGATATCATCACAGTTGGGACCAGGTGGGCGTCCAACGTGCAACAATAACAAGCAAGGGTCGATCAAAGAATGTCAATTGGAGACCAGTCACACCGTCAGTTGCCAGCGGCGGAGACTTGTTCCAGCAATTTTGCACGCATGGCCTCCAGCTTCCTGGCATTGCAGCGCCGCAGCCCATCGGGCACTGCCAGGGGACTGGCCGCGGCCGGTCCGGCCGCGTCGCGTGCTTCGTCGGCGCTCTCCCCCATCTCGCTGGAGCCTGCATCGAGGTCGATCTCGATCGTTTGCCCACCGTCTCTTCCCAGCGCAGCGTCCAGCAATCGAATGGCCACAGAGGGACGCAGACCCGCCAGCGCCATGAATGCCTGCAGAATGGGTAAATGGATGAATCTCAATATTGGTTGCCTCTTGCGCAAGCAGCCTCAAAAGAGGCGATGTGGAGGCAGGGTCTCAGCAAGACTCCCTTGTCAGCCAAGGCACCACGTTTTGCAACGCAGACCATTCCCCTCCACCCAACTACCCAACCCAAAATCTCACCCACCTTGGTCGCCGATTCACGCAGCTGCACGGGCCCGGCATCGTTGAGAAAGTCGGCCACGCTCGACATCGCCTCTGGCAGCACGCCCAGCACCACCTCCTGGGCGCCGCCGCCGCCCAGAGGATCGGGCGCCTGATCCAGTCCGTCGGCCAGGCGGCCGAGCAGCGCGCACACGCCGCAGCGCAGCCGCAGCGTGGCCGCCGGCGCCTCTGGCACGTCGTGCCCCGGAAACACGCGCTGCCGGGCCGAGGCGCCGCGCGAGGGAGCCCCAGGCCGCGCCCCGTGCTCGAGCCGGTCCCTGAGGCGCGGCCAGGCGGTCTTGGCAAAGCGCTGCGCCAGGAAGCAGCCCGCGAGCTTGCAGACGTCGCACAGGGCCTCCAGCACGGCCTCGACCAGCGGCACCCGCTCGTCCTCCAGAGCACACATCAGCGGCTCCCACAGCAGGTGCACGGAGGGCAGCAGGCGCGGCGTCTGCGGCGGCGCCGGGCCGGCCCGCGCGTCCTCGACGCTCTGCGCCTCGACCCGCTTCTCCACGGCGTCCAGCGCGGCCGTGGTGTCGCACAGCACGCGCAGCGCGGCCAGGCAGGCGGCGAGCGCAGTCGTGGCGAGCGGGAGGCTCTTGGAGTGCACCAGGGACGCCGCTGGCGTCGGACACGGAGGAGGCCAGCGCCGCCGCGGCATGGACCTGGCGCCGCAGCCGCCGCAGCGCGGCAGAGGTCCCGGGGTCCAGCGGGACGGCCACCGCGCCCTCCGGGTGCTCCCGCTCCGCGGCCCTGGCGGCCCTGCGCTCGAGCCGCTTCCTGAAGTAGGCCTCGGCCTCGCCAAACTGGCCGTCTGCGCGGTCATCGGATTCTTCTTCAACACTGTCGGGGCCAGTCGAGCCCTCGTCGTCGCTCCCAGCCCCGGCCGCGTCCGCCCGCCGCTGCGCCCTCTCCCGCACAGCGGCCTCCCAGCGGCGCTCCACATCGTCCGCGATTGCCTCGATGCTCCGCCTCGCCGCGGCGGCGACCTCGGCCGAGCCGCGCACCACCTCGCCCAGCGCCTCCACAAAGCGCAGCGTGTGCTCCGGCCTCTCCGTCCGCGCAAACACGCCCAGCGACTGGTCGGGTAGTCGAGAGATAGGGTGCAAGGTTAACAACTGCACTTGGATTACCAAAGACACCCTGTACAACCGCAAGCCACTCCCTTCCTCCCCCCTTATCCAACCCCTCAACACTTTACCTGCACTGCGATGCGGACCGGCTCGGCCAGCAGCGGCAGCAGGGTGGCTGGGACGCCCGTCTGACGCAGCAAGCCGGCAAAGAGGCGCGGGGCCTGGGGAAACCGCTCCGGCTGCCGCAGCTGGCGGCAGAGCCCGTCGACCAGGTAGTCGGCGTTGCTCGCCACCAGACCCGCGACGCCACTCAAAGTCGAGGCGCCGGAGCTTGCTTCGCCATCCGATGGCACTGCGTCCCCTGCACTACCTTTGCGCGCGTCCGACGCGCGCACGAGCGCCTGCAGCGCGACCCCGGCGGCCTCCCTGACGAGGGGCCCCGCCTCGAGGCTCTGCAGCAGCGGGAGCAGCACCAGGCGCATCAGCCCGCCGCTGCCCGCAAAGCGCGCGCCCAGCGCGCTCGCCGCGACCGCCACAAAGTCCCAGCAGGATCGCTGGAGCAGCACGCTGGCGCCCTCGGCCAGGGAAGCCGTGGAGAAGGGGTGGGCGACGTCCAGGGCGCCGCCGGTCGCCTCTTGGCCCGCCTCGCCGATGACGAGGTCGGCGGGCGACAGAGATGGCTTGGACGGCTGCGCCTCTGGCGGCGCCACGCTCTCTTCCCACGGCGCCAGGGTCGCCAAAACGTCCAGGAAGCTGCGCACAAGCCCGGCCACGGCCTCTAGCCTGACCGAAGCCGCGTCCCGGGCAAGCGAGGCTGGCGAGGACGAGCTGGCTGGCGTCCCAGCATATTTGCCGCGCCCGTCGCCAGATACTTCCACGCCCGCCAGGATGGCTCCGGCGCACGTCAACGCGGCCACACGCCGGAGCGCCACGCCGACGTGCTCATCGATAAAGGCGTCGTCGGCGGCGTCCGCGCAGGCCGCCCCCGGCTCGTTGGCTAGCGCTGCCAGGAGCGGCTCTAGTAGCGCTCCCAGCGCCGCCCGACAGCCCAGGGAGCTGTCGTCGACCGCCGCCGCCGCCGCAGCGCAGCTGCCCAGCTTCCCGGCAACTGCCGCGACCGCGCACCAGGCGGTGCCCGTCGTGACGCAGGCGGACGCCCAGGGCTGCCGCGGGAGTCGAGAGTCGGCCAGGGCTCCAGCCTCCGATCTCGTCGCGACTCCCGCCGTCACCGCCGACGCCAAGGCCTTGCGCGCCGCTGGAGAGGGGCACGATCTCCGGCTCGACGCGCAGGACCGTCATCAGACTGCGCAGGACGACGGCGTTCGACCCCGGGTCCAGGATGAGGGTCTCCACCACCCACCCAGGCGGCGCGGCGGCCAGCAGGCTGGCCAGCCGCAGCGCCTGCGCCGTGCCGTGCTCGCTGCCGCGCCGAAAGGCCGCTGCCAGGGAGCCAAACTCGGCCAGCACCTGGCCCGTCTGCGACCGCTGCTCGGGGCCCGCGGCCGGCCGCCAGACCCAGCGCCGCAGCGCACGCTGGGCCTGCCTGGCCACGCCGGGCCAGGCGTCCTGGCCCAGCACGCCGAGGCAGCCGGTCAAAGTGCGCGGGCTGCCTCGTCGGAGAGGGACCCGCGGCCGCAGACCAGCAGCGCCTCGCAGACGCCGGCCGCTGCGCCCCGGACACCCGGAGAAGGATGCTGACTCAGCGTCGGGAGCAGGGGAGTGAGCAGCGCGCACGTCTTGGCGACGGTCTCCCCTGCCCAGCGCCTGTCGCGGTGGGCGATGAACGTGTTTTCTGTTTCAGGACTGGGGGCCGCTGCTGCGCCGACTTTGGAAGACGCACTTGCTTCAGCATCGCTCGCGTCGGACACGGCAGACGCGGGATCCTGCTCATTCGTCTGCACCGCTGCGTCCGCAGCGACGGTTGTCTGCCGCGCAGCCAGCCGACGCAGCTGCTCCACCGCTGAAGGCGCCGCCGAGCCGCTAGACGGCTTCGGCCCCGCCGCTCCTTCTAGGTCTGTCTGGCCCAGGGTCTGGCGGAGGAGGCCGGAAACTGCCTCCAGAGCGGCCGTCGCGCCCGCTGCATTCAGCCTGGCCGGTGACTCTGAAAAGGGAAGAGCGGTTTGCATTTGCATGCTATAAATCATGCGCCACAAAATTAACAACACAGAGCAGTTGAACAACCATGTCCGCTAAACAGCCCTGCTCGATCTCAATTTCAAGTTGCGATCGTACTCTGACGCAGCAGCCGAGCCAGCCCAGACAATATGCCTGGTAGGAAGTACGCCAAGACATCTGGCTGGCCCCCCGACTCCACCAGACGGGCCAAGAGCCAGAGCGCCTGCGCCGCGAGCGCCCTGTCCCCGTGCACCAGGGACAGTTGCCGTGCCGACACCTGGATAGAGATTGGGGTGTTGGTAAGAATGAGATTCAGGTATCGGGAAGCTGTGGTTTGTTATAGGTGCGTGGTCTCAGGAGAGTTGAGCGTTCCTCCTTTTCGAAAGGTGACTGGTGATGTGCCGCCAAGTCATCGGATCCCACTCGATTGCATATCACTCCCGCATCCTCGGTGCATTCGCACAGGAAAACACGCATCAGCAACATCCAAACCCCTCCCAATGTCCGCACCTGGAGGAGGGAGGAGCAGAGGTGGCCGAAATGCGTGGGCCCATCCGGTGCCCGGAAAAAGGCAGTCGCCCAGGCAGCGGCAATGTGCGGAACAGGTGCCGGATCAGCCTCTTCAGCACCAGGGCGCCTGCTATCCAGCTCCCCCGAGTCCTTGTCCTCCGCACGTGGTCCATCAAGGCCAGCAATCGCATCCTCCCCGCCGCCTGGAGCACGCTCTAGCAACAGCTGGCCCAGGCACGCGATCGTTAGCTGCAGGGCTTCCTCAGAAGCCTCTGGCCAGGCGAGCACGGCCGCCAGGCGCGGCAGCATCGCGGCGACAAGGGACGGGGTTCCCTTCAGGGCCGAGTGGGGCGCCAAGGATGCCAGGACCAGCTGGAGGCAGCGCAGCGCCGCCTCTACCACCGCGTTTGAGGCGTGCATCGTCCTTGAGGGCTGCGCAGTGGCTGCAGTTGCGAGCTCCGTGCCGGGATCCATAGGACCAGCATCGTCCACCGAGCCGGCGGCGACCATCTCCCTGTCCAGGGTCAGCAGGAGCGGGAAGAGGGCGCTGTCGCTGCAGGCCCCCACCTCCGACGGTCCCAGCTCCTCCAAAATTGAATGCAGCTCTGCGGGGTGAGATATGGGGAGTTGGTTGCAAAACCAAAGTTGATACAAAATGGCAGACAAAATATGCATTCTAGTGCACGCAAGCGGCCTTGATCCCTCCGTGCCTCTGAGCGCGCCGCGTTGCCTGGCACGGTCCCCGTGCGATGCCAGCAGCAGTGTGCAGGCCGGCTGGAGGCGCTCAAGCGCTGAGAGTGTGACCTCGGTGTCGCTGGATGACGCGCTCTCGTCATCAAGCGGCTCCATGCCCTGCTCTTCCAGCGTGCCTCCCTCGCCCGCCTCCTCATTCCCTTGCAGCTGCTCGGACAGCGCATCTGTCGCAAAGAGATCAAGGAGGAGTCCTCATGTATTCCAATTATCATTACACTTTGGAAACGGTCACGCAAGACAGCAAAAGCTCAGGACTACGCCATGGGCTGGTCACCTCCACGGTGTGCACGCTCGGCGTGCTCTGCTCCCTCCTCGATCGCCGCCGCGTCCCCGAGAAATCGACCGGCGTCTTCAGCGCCGCGCTCGCCGGGGTGCGCGGAGCCGGCGTCCACCAGCTCGCCAGCCGTGGGGTCCTCTTCCAGCGCCCGCAGCATCGCCTCCCACTCCGGCGAGGGCTGCGTGCTGCAGAATCAGGGTAGTGTGGGCGACGAAAGTGGTGGTTGGCGATATCAATAGCAAACATTTGAAATCTAAACAAGCAGATTGCCAAACATCACGCTCATCTCAACAGGCATTTCTTGCACATCAAAAAAATAGGCAACACCCCTTTCCACTCCCAAACATCCATTGCGCTCACGTGGGCCTGTCCTGCTCGATGGCGGCTTGGAGCGCTGCCAGGGGGTCATCGTTTACGTCATTGAGCAGCTCCGACATGTTGAGCAGGCCGGTGGCGGGGTTGAAGCCGGGAAAGGCGGGGTGCCCATTCGAGTCGGCCTCCCCAAACAGCCCGGGCAGGTGCGGCGCCTGCGCCTCAAAGTCCAGCAGGCTCCGCCGCAGATCCAGTTCCTGCTCGTACTCTTCCAGTTGCGGGTCCTCCAGGGTCAAGTCCTCCAGCGCGAGGTGCGGCACATCGACCGATTCGGGCATGGGTTGGGTCTGGGCCCCGGCGAGCGCCTGCCCGTCGTTCTCGACGGCCGGCTGCGGCGCCCCATGCCCGTTCTCGGCCTCATCGTGCGCCCGCGCCGGGTGCGGCGGAAACGGCCTGGCCATGCTGTCCGGGCCAGCTACAGAGGAAGGAGCCGACAACCACCAACAGCACGCCAAACGCCGTCCTCGTCAGGCTGGCGCGGCGCTCGCCCAGCAGGATGCCCGTCGTCGCCGTGCAGGCAAGGCTCACCCCTGGCGTGGGGATGTTGTGCGGTAACACATTAGATGAATTGGTGCGCATGTGGCCGAGCAGCGGGCTGAAGCTTTGCTGACCAGCCAGGCACTCGTACTACCTGCGCGCCAGGCACTCACGTCAACCTCCCCCCTGTGCGCACCGTTGGCGAGCGGCCCAGCGACAGAGATGCTGCAGAAGCGGAGGGCGTACGCAAATGCCACCCCAGCGAGAAAGTTGAGGGCTTGCGGCACGATCAGGGCGGGGGTCGTCAGGGTTTTGATGCACCCGTCCACAGCCTTAATGCCTACAAAAGAGGGTTTATAATATATATTTCTTTGAAGCGTTCCACACGACGTAACACACAAGGCACTGGGCTGGTTAAAACCCCTAACAGCAAGCTAATACTGCCTCAGACTTTTGCCCAAAACAAGCGCTCTCACTACCCACCTATGAGAGGACGATCCGGCTTTTGGGAAGCAACCAGCACTCCTCGTTTGATCAGTGGATTAGTGATACCTGCTCGCAGGTAAGAAACGATCTCGTCATGAGCATGCACGACAAACAGGCCGAGGATGCAGCGCAAGGCGACGGCCCCATCTCGGCACGCACCCCACACGCAGCCCACAAGGATGGGAGTCAGGACATCTCGCCTCGCCAACAGCCCATCCATGCCCGCGCACTGGAAGGCGAATAATGCAGGTCGCGCTCGGGCTCGGTGGCGTGTAGGAAGCGATGGGAGCGAATGGCCTTCCCATCGCCGCGAAGCGATCCGGGCGCGGCGGATCCGCATTCAAAGGGATAACCTAAGGCATGACCCAACAGCCATACCACTCGTCGCGCACGCGACAGCATAGACCGGCATAGTTTTTCCATGCGCATGCTCTATCAATTTTCTCCTCGTTCTTGGTCACTCTGTTGCGCTCGTGCCGGGTCGTTTGGCCCCCTTTTTGCCCGGCCCCGGCGCGCCTGATTGGGTGGACGCGGATGCGATAGGCGCCTTCCCTTCCCGACGCATGCCCGAGCGCCATGGCGTAAGACGGCGCATTACGGCTTGACGCTGCGCGGCCTGTGCGGTCAGGGACTCGAGGCGGGGGCGGCATGAAGCTCCACGGCGGCCCAGATGGGCCCGAGGCCTCCACCTGGATGCGGGCCGCGACCATGACTTATTTCATGGGCAGCAGCATGCTGGTGCAGTTTACCACCAAGGTGGGGCACAGACCGTGGAGGAGGATTGGGGAGGAGGTGGAGACAGAGGGTGGATGTTGTTGTGTGTGTGCGAGCGCGTGGCTTGTGTTGTGAAGGTCTACCAATGGTCCTAACACCATCCATCGAGCAATACCCCATCTCTCCTCACCTGCCTCACAGGCGGTGTTTACGATCTACGGCTTCCAGTTCCCGCTGACGGTGGCGCTGCTGCAGATGCTGTGCATCGTGCCGGTGGCCTGGTTCGTGGCGCGGCCCGAGCTGAGCTGGCAGCTGGCGCGCGCGCTGGTCCCGCTGGCCATGGTCAACGCCTGCAACGTGGTGGCCGGCCTGGTGGGCACGGCCGGGCTGAACGTGCCCATGTTTATCGCGCTGCGGCGCTTCACGCTGCTGCTGACCATTTTTTTGGAGCGCTTCTGGCTGCGCAAGACGCACGACTGGCCCACGGTGGCGGCCACCGCGACCATGATTGGCGGCGCGCTGCTGGCGGCCGTCTCCGACCTGACGTTCAACCCGGTCGGCTACGCGGCGGTGCTGCTCAACGACGCGTTGACCAGCTTGTACCTCATCCTGGTCAAGGGCACGCCCGCGAGCAGCGGCCTCACCACCACGGGCATGCTCTTCTACAACAGCGCGCTCAGCCTGCCGCCGCTGGCGCTGGCCGCCTGGGCGCGCGGCGAGCTGGCCGCCGCCGCCGCCTTCCCGCTGCTGGCCAGCCCGCGCTTCCAGGCCGCGCTGACCATCGCCAGCGCGCTGGGCCTGACCATCAACCACTCCACCCTGCTCTGCACGCGCGTGAACGAGCCCCTGGCCACCTCGGTCGCGGGTAACTTGAAGAATGTGCTCATGACCCTGGTGGGCACCGTGGCCTTTGGCGACTTTGTGTACGACCCGCTCAACGCGCTGGGCCTGGCCGCCTCCATGGCCGGCGCCGTCTGGTACGCCACGCGCAGCGCCTTCAAGGCGCGCCAGCGCGCGCTCAAGTCCAGCCTGCTCTCGCAGGTCCCCGTCATCGGGCGCGACCGGCTGCGCGGCCGCGCCGGCTCGGGCGGCGAGCCCGGCGCCTGGCCGCACCACCGCGCCGCGCACACGCGCACCGGCAGCAGCGCCAACGTCAGCACGCTGCTGCAGCTCGCGGCCGCGGGCGAGGCGCGCAACCCCAGCGGCAACCTGGGCGCCGCCGTCTCGGCCGCGCTGGGCGCCGTCGCCGAGGAGGGCGCGGCCGAGGCGCTGGCGCCGGGGCCCGCGCACGCCGCGCGCGCGCTCGAGCTCCGCGACGCCGAGCTGGGCGCGGCCGACACGGTCATCACGCCCCGCCGCGACCGATGACGAGGCGACAAGAGGATTCTGTCTTCCTGGATGAGATAGAGAACTGAGTTGTGGCTGTTGACCCCGGTGACCACATCCGACGATGATTGTGCAGCGTGTGAGAAAGGCGATGTCTGCTATGCAGCACGCTCTGTGCGTGTCGGTACCCTCCTTCCTTGCGTCTTCTTTCCTTTGTGCACGCTGCTCGTCGGATGCGCGTGCAATGCGCATTCAACAGACGCATATCCAATCAGCGTGGCAATTTTTTAAAGGTGGGGCAGAGGTCGCCCTTTAGCGGGGAACGGACGCGCTACAAGTTGGTCTTTGTGAGGCAGGGTACGAGTCGGATACGGGAGAGCGGCCCCTCCGCGTCATGGGCAGCCTCGTCGCGCGGGCAAGCCTTGGGTGGGACAATGACGAGAGGGTACGACTGGACAGGGATAGAGAAGGGGCCACGACCCGCGCGGCGCACAGATATGAGAAAGCGGCTCAACAACGACGCCATGGGGTACCTCAACGAGCCAGAGTATAGTACTTGCCCACCCCAGCCATGATCAGGCAGCGTTGTAGGTGATGGGGATGTCGAGGAGGCCCGGGTCGCAGACGGCCGCGCTGCCGGTGGAGACGCCGCTGCTGTTGGGCGCCAGCAGCGCGGTCTGGCCCTCCTGCTCGGCGACGAGCGCGGTCGCGATCTGGTAGACGTCCGGGTAAAAGGGGTAGCTCTGCACGATGGCGCGCGCCTTTTGCAGGGGGCTGAAGATGGTGCGGAAGATGGTGCCGATGAACTCCATGCCGGCCAGGTGCTCCTCCTGCAGATTCGCCTTGAGCTCCACCGTGCACTCGTTGACCTTGAGCGTCTCGGCGATGACGGCCTGCAGCGCGAGCATGCGGTCCGGGATGGTCACGTTCTGCAGCTTGTCCACGATGGCGCGGCGGTCGTCCACCACGCGGCGCATGCGCCGCAGGAAGATGGCGCGCAGCTGGATGATCTGGCCGCGCTGCTCGGGCGACAGCGCCAGCGAGGCGGTCACCGCCGCCCAGCGCGCGCGGTCCTCGGAGCTCACGCCCGAGCGCCCGTCGTCCAGCGCGGTCGCGATCAGGCGCTGCATGTTGGTCGGGTGCAGCACCGCGGTGTGCATGCACAGCGTGCTGGCCGACTCCAGCACGCGCGCCAGCGCGGCCGCCGCTTCCTGGTGCCGCGGGCTGCTCGGGTCCGGGCAGCCCTCCAGCGTCACCAGCAGGTTGCCCAGCTCGCGCACCGTCTCCTTCCAGCGCGAGATGACCACGTCGCTGGGCATCATCTTCACCGCCGCAATCTCCTGCGCCAGCGAGCCGCCGCCCGCCTGCAGCGCGCCGCCGCCGCCGCCGCCCGTCAGCGCGAGCGCGCCCTCGCCCGGCGCCTCGCCCTCGCCCGCGCCGGGCGCGTACGTCAGCAGCGCCGGCGCGCGCCCGCCCTCGACCAGCAGCTTGGGGTTGCTGGTCTGCAGGTAGTGATTGCCCAGGTCAAACACGTGCTGCTCGTCCTGCAGCACGCGGATGTGCTCGTCGCGCAGCGCCAGCACCTTCTCCAGGATGCTGTTCCGGTTCTTCAGCGCCCCGTTCTCCACGCGCAGCTTGCTCAGCTCGCTCGTCATATCGTCCAGCTCCTCGGTCATGTCCTTCATCTTGGCTTTTTGGCGCTCGCGGAACCGCTTCTGCGCGCGCCGGTTCTTCTCCTGGATCGCCGTCGTCTTCACCTCGCCGTGGCGGCCGCGGCCGCCGCCGTCGCTCGAGTCGTCAGAGTCGGCCGTGGCCGCGCGCCGGGCGCTCCGCGCGCCGCGGCTCGCCCCAGATGCAGGCTGCTCCTGCGTCTGGGGGAGGGGCCGACAGCGGCTGCGAGGGCTGGGCGCCCAGACCGTGCATGGGGTGCCCGTACAGGCCGCCGGGCATGCCCATGCCGGGCGGCAGCTGGCCCAGGTCGGCGAACAGGCCCGAGGCAGAGGGCAGGCGGGGGGCCACCAGGTGCTCCTGGGGGCTCGGCTGCAGGGGCTGCTGCTGCTGCTGCAGCAGCTGCTGCTGCATAAACATGGCGCCATCGCCAAAGGAGGGGAGGGGACTCGCGACGGGGCCTCCAAACAGGTCTGGGGAAGAGGAGACCGGGCGAGGGGGATCACTTGCTAGCCGAGAGGGTCGGACACGCCCATCCCGCCCCGAAACCGTCTCGCAAAGGCGCCATAAAATTCATAAATACATGCCAGCTCTTGTCAAAGGTTACCCAAGCGGAAATCGAGCTCCAGACATACTCAGCAAGTTGTCGACGTCCAGCGCATCGAGCTCGGCGAGCGAATTGTCCCTGCCCTGCACGCCGGGCAACGGCGACGTGAAATCCAAGCCTTGCATGGTGTACAAGCGGTTACCGAGCCATCTTTCGTGTAAGCGAGGAAATGCCGGGGCTCTGCTCGACGGTCGTGCTTCCAGACCGAGGAAGTGCCGTGGAATCGGGGTCAAATTAACCCGTCGAAGCACCCCGATCCGATGCCAGGGGCCGCACCGCAACACGTCCGTCCTGCAGGGAAGGTCGGAATTTGAGGGTGGAATCGAAGAGTGCCGTTTTCTTGTGGAAATGGTCCGCTCTCAAGGCCCGCAACGTGTGAGTGGGCGGCACCTTGGCGATGTGGAGTAGGGTTATATAATCCCCGCGAGGCAATCCCGGAATATGGCAGACGCGCATGCTCTTGCGTCACTTGCGGGGCCAGCCTGCACTTTCGGCCAGGGTTGGGGAGAGCTCGGCAAATGTGCGCATCTTTCGCGGCTGGTTTTTGATATTTTGCCAGGAGTATGACACTGACCAATTAAATAGTGTCTTTTTATTCTCGCTCAAGCCCTAGAACAGTCACTGGCAATACATGGCTGGCGGGGAAGTCTCAGGGATCTGCCCCAGGGTAAAGGCGGGGGCGCGCCACGCAGCCTCCTCATCTGCAGGAGCCCCTTGACCCTGTCCATTCGGTGCACTGGGCGGTGCTAGGCCGCCAAGCCCCTGGACTGGAGCCGCCGCTGCGCCCGGTGCGGGTTGCGAGGCGTTGAGTCCCGGTGCCTGCGGCGCGGCCGCGCCAAAGAGAGGCTGCGGGCCGGGCATGGGTGCCTGAGCCTGGAACAGCGGCTGCGCCGCGGCCTGCCCAAAGACCGGCGACGGCTGGGTGGACGGCGCCGGTGTGCCAAACCCTCTGGCGGGCATTTGCCCCGGCCCCGCCGGCATTCCAAACGACTGCTGCGCGGCCTGGCCAAAGGGATTCGGTGCTGACGCGCCCGGCTGCTGCGGCGCCGCGAATGCGGCGGGCTGGCCAAAGGCCGTGGGTGCAGCTGGCGCCCCAAAGGCCGTGGGTGCCTGTGCCCCAAACGGCGTGGCCCCCTGCCCAAAAATGGACGACTGCGGTTGGCCAAAAGGCTGCTGCTGCGGTGCAGGGCCGCCCTGCCTCATGTTGCCAAAGGCAGCCGCAAAGCCGCCTGTGGATGGCGCTGCTGCCCCAAAGGCACTGGTCGGGGCCGCCGCCTGTCCAAACCCCGAAGGAGGCAGTCGGGCCCGCCGGACCGAGTCGAGACAGCGGCTGAGCTGGCGACCCAAACCCTGGGCCCGGCGCGGCGCTGCCAGGTGGCGCCGGCCCGGTCGCCGGCCACGTCGGGTAGAGTCGGGGCAGGGAGAATGGCCGGCCCTTGCTCAGGCTGGGAGCCTGGCTGGCCTGCGTGAATCGCCGGCAGAGGTCCTTGCGCGCCTGGACGGCGCTCCGGAAGGCCTTTTGCGCCTGGGAGGGGTCGCCGGACCGCAGATCGAGCCATCGCACCTGCGACGCGAATACGGGCCGGTCAAGTGTTGGTGGGTCTGAGTCTGACGGGCGGGGGGGCTTGCTGCAGTACTTTGAAATGCATCACGCAGACTGGCTCCAACAGCGATGGTGCCGCCCCGGCAGCGTTTGCCATCCGATCCTTAATGAAGCCACCCTGTTGCGACCCTTCTCATTTCGTGCACACGCGTCGCACCTCTTCGGGGCTGACATCGCCCTCAATGTCGTTTGGCAAGTGCCCCTCGTGGCTGTAGGCGGAGAGCCTCCACACCGGCGCCTGGTCCTGCAAGTCAGCGCGGGCCTCCTTTCTCCAGTCCCTGCCAGGCCACGGGGGGAGGCGGGACGCTATGCAGCCTTGCACATCACAGTACATAGACATTGATGCGAAAGTGCTTTGTGAAATACAGAAAGCTCTCAACCTACAGAGAGCGCTGCGAGCGGCCCTGCTGCGCGCCCTGCTGCGGTCGCTGGTTGTTGCCTGCAGCGGCAATAGACATGTTTGGCACGTCAACGCCGTTACGCAGTATGTTAATGGACAAGATATATACAGCACCAGTGCAGATTTCAATCCATCAAGTCCTCACAACGCACCTTGCCAGCCACCATAGTTGCCGCCCCCGCCGCCTCGCGACGGACCCTGCACATTGCATAGATTGGTCCTTGCCTTCCCATTCACTCGATATGAGGCGGCACAGAGTGATCAAAGTACACCTTTTCACCTGGCCGCGGTAGTTTTGTCTCGACATGACTCGGGTATGTGACTATCGCGAGGGGCGAGGCCCTCCTCCAAGGTGAACGCCCAGGCTCCCTACTTCGATGTTAGCGAGCTCCCCACGCCACCGCGTCGACTGCGCGTGGCTACGACGAGCATCTCGAACTAAAGCAACACGTACAGTCGACCACTGAGCACTGCACGCATCAACTGTGCGATCTCGCGGCGCGATAAAGTGCTCGACTGGCCTGGTCTGAAAGCCCATCTTATCGGAAACTGGGATCGCGCGCCCGGCAGGTTTGGTTTCAAATCGAAAGCTCCCTGATCCGTCCCGGAAACCACCGTGCCAAGTGCGCTTGCCCGTCGTAATCTGGGACCAAAAATTGGCATTAACCGAGAAAGGGACGATTGACGGGACTGCGGCTCGTGCTTGACCGGCGAGCGGTACGTGATGGAAAGCAGTGCGGCCCCATTTTCATCCGGGTTGCCCACATTTGCGCCGGCGGTGCCCTGCATCTGAGCTGTTCGGGCGACGATCTGGCCGCGACATGCCGCCTAGACTGAAACTCAGCATTCTGGCCCCGGACGCTGGCGGTTGGGAGGATGGTCCACCCCGCCCCGCAAAGGCGGAGCCGCAGCAGCGGGAGCTGCAGGTGCGTGTGCGTGCATGGACCACGAGAACGCGCAAGGAACTGACTTGTCATGGAGTCGCGTTCAAGGATTAGAGGTGTCATGTATCTTCGACTAGGGATCGACTATTGTGGGAGGCAACACGTTACGAGGAGCTCTCCAGACTCGGCCATCTTGTTTGTTGTTTCCCTCCTTGCCAGGCGGGTCCCGGGCTCATGGTCCCCTCCATCGAGGTCCTGCCCACCGGCTCTCTCAAGCTGTACAAGTCCATGCAGGCCTTTGAGTTCAACCCACGAGGCATGATTGCCGCCTCGCACGGCCCTGAGGAGGGCATGCACTCGTACCAAGTGAGGAGTTGCGGCACGATGACGAAGAGAGAGCATTCTCATATGCATGCCCCGTATATGTTTCATAAATCTCAATACGTGACAGTGTCGATTCCAGCCTCACACGCCTGACCCCTTTTTCAAAATTCTCCCCACCCTTTTCCACAGATCAGCGAGCGTGACGTGCGCATCCAGCGGCAGCTGGGCGCCGGCGCCTGCGGCATCGTGTACAAGGCCTGGCTGCCGCGGCTGGGGCGCCACGCGGCGGTGAAGAAGATGAGCGTGCTCGACCGCGCGCACCGGCACCAGCTGATGAACGACGTGCGCACGCTGTGCGGCGCGCCCGCGCAGGAAGGCCTGGTGGGCTTCCTGGGCGCCTACCACTCGGCGGACCGCGGCCAGGTGGCCGTGGTGCTCGAGTACGTGGACGGCGGCTCGCTGGCCGACCTGCTGGCGCGGCGCCCCGGCCGCGGCGTGCCCGAGCCCGTGCTGGCCTCCATCGCGGCCGGCGCGCTGCGCGGCCTGCGCGCGCTGCACGCGCGGCGCGTGCTGCACCGCGACATCAAGCCCGCCAACGTGCTGCTGACGCGGCAGGGCGCGCCGCGCCTGGCCGACTTTGGCATCGCGGCCAACGTGCCGGACGCGAGCCTGGCCGCCTGCCAGACCTTCACGGGCACCGTGACCTACATGTCCCCCGAGCGCGTGGACGGCCGGCCCTACAGCCTGCCTGCCGACATCTGGGCGCTGGGGCTCACCCTCCTAGAGGCGGTCACGGGGGCCTACCCCTACGACGCCAGCGCCGGGGTCATGCAGCTCATGGTGCAGGTCATGCAGGAGGACTGCCCCCTGCCGCCCGCGGGCGCCGTCTCGCGCGAGTGCCGCGATTTCCTGGCGCGCTGCCTGGCACGCGAGCCCGCCGCGCGCGCCAGCGCGGACCAGCTACTGGCGCACCCCCTGGGTCACGCGCGGGCGCCGGCGCGGGCGTGCTCCAGCGCGCCGCCGCCGCCGGCACGCTGCGCGCCTTCATGCGCGACGCCGCCGGGCCCGAGGCCGCCGCTGAGCGGCGCGGCGACGCCGCGCTCGCGGGCGCCGCGGCCGTGCTGCGCGCGCTGCAGGACGGCAGCCCGCCGGCCAGCCTGTTCGCGGCCGACTGCGTCGCGCGCGCCGGGGGCGCGAGGTCGCCGGGCGCTACACGGCCGCCCAGCTCCTGGAAAGGGCGGTCGCCACGGCGCGGCAGCGCCTGGGCGCCGGCTGCGCGCTGGCCGTCGAACGCGTCGACTGGGAGGACGTGGCGGGCACGCGCGACGAGCTGCGCATCGCGGCGCACATCAGCGTGCTGGGGCCCGTCCACGCGCCGGCGGCGGCGGGGACCGCCGCCCCGGCGCGCTGCCTCCTGCACCTCCGGCTCGAGGCGCTGGGCGATCAGGAGGCGGATCGCGCCGGGCTGGAGGGCATCTCGGTGCGGGGCATGGACCTGGGCGCCCTGCTCGCCCCGCAGACCAGCTCCCGGGGCCACGGCGCTCCCCTCCGGCCGCCCTCCCCGCGCCGCTGAGAATCCAACCGCGAGAATCGAACGGGCGACCGCGCTCCCCGTTGGCCCCACGTACAAACTTGGCCTTCTCGGCCTCTCTGTAACAATTGCATGCCTTGTTGGACCCGTGCGTCACGCTCAAGGGCCCGTCTGCGCGCACCCCTCATTGGGGAGCACGGCCGGTGATGGCCGAGGGTGGGGACAAGCACCCGCTGGCGGACAAGCTCAAGTCCGCCCTTGACGCGCTGAGCATCGGCGATACCAAGTCCAGACCCAAATCCAACTATGCATTTTGGAGCACGCAGCCCGTGTCGCAGTTTGGCGAGGCGGAGGAGGGGAGCAGCAGCGCGACAGGGGTGCGCGATGGCTCATTACTGCGACGATGCAGGGTGATCCGGGGGCCAAAGGGACTCGACTGCCCATCACATCATGTGCATTCCCTTTTCACGTATCCAGAGCGGAAATGGCCCCATCGACGCCCCCAAGACGGTGGCCGACGTGAAAAAGGAGCCGTATGCCCTGCCGGCCAAGTGAGTGGGCTTGAGTGTGTGCCTGCAACTGTGAAGACAGACGGAAGGGGCGCTAGAATGGCGTTCTCAGACTCACTACGTGCCCTCGTGCAGTTTTCAATGGGACGACTGCGACGTGGACAGCGACCAGACGCTGGCTGAGCTGCATGAGCTCCTCTCGCTCCACTATGTGGAGGACGACGAGAACATGTTTAGGTGCGTGAGCGTGTTTGGATTAGTACCTTGGAGTGAGGCGGGTGGTGGGTGAGGACGTAGGGAGGGTTGTGATCGAGTCAAAGGGAGTTTGCACAAGACGCAGCCCTGGCACGTGCGTGGCCGCTGCTGGTCAAAAAAACAAGCAGCCCAACACACCTTACCCAACCACAAACAATCTCTCTGCTCCCTTCAGATTCGCGTACTCGGCCGATTTCCTGCGGTGGGCGCTGCGCCCGCCCGGCACTCGGCGAGAGTGGCTGTGCGGCATCCGAGTGACGTGAGTGGGCCAATGCTGGGCAAGCGGATGTTGTGCGAAGGCGGGCTGTTTGCCGCAATGGAGCTGGGCGGGGCATGCGTCCTCCCAGCGTCGCATCTCACATGATGACCATAACTCATTCCATCTCCAAATCCATCCCCATTAAAGGACCACCAAGAAGCTGGTGGCCTTTATTTCGGGCGTGCCGATGCGGATGCGCGTGGACGGGGAGGAGCGGCCAATGGTGGAGATCAACTTCCTGTGCGTGCACAAGAAGCTGCGGCACAAGCGGCTGGCGCCGGTGCTGATTCGGGAGATCACGCGGCGCGTCAACCTGACCGACATCTGGCAGGCGGTGTACACGGCCGGGGTCGTGCTGCCGCGCCCCGCGGCCGAGGCGCAGTACTGGCACCGCACGCTCAACCCGCGCAAGCTGGTGGAGGTCGGCTTCAGCCGCCTGGCGCCGCGCATGACCATGGCACGCGCGATCAAGCTCTACCGCGTGGGCGCGACGCCCACGATCCCGGGCCTGCGCCCCATGGTCGCGGCGGACGTCCCGGCCGTCACGCGGCTGCTCACCGGCTACCTGGCCAGCTTCCGCCTGGCGCCCGTGCTGCACGAGGAGGAGGTGGCGCACTGGATGCTGCCCGTGCCCAACGTCATGCACACCTACGTTGTGGAGCGGGCCGGCACGGGGGAGCTCACCGACCTGCTCTCCTTCTACACCCTGCCCTCCACCGTCATCAACCACAAGACGCACACCTCGCTCACGGTGGGTGGGTGTTTGGCGGTTGTTGGGCGGGTTTGCATGATTAAGAAAGTGAGAATATCATAATAGCTACGCTTGGAATCCTGAAATCTAAGGAAAGCTCATCCATCTCCAACCCCCCCACAGGCGGCGTACATGTTCTACTCCGTGCCGGCCACGGTGCCGCTGGCGCAGCTGCTCGGGGACGCGCTCATCCTCGCCAGCAGCACGGGCCACGACGTCTTCAACGCCCTGGACATCTTTGAGAACGGGCCGGTGCTCCGGGGTGCGTGTGAGGAGAGTGGGCTGCTGCTGCGTGCCCTGGCGGGAGGGCGCATGAGCAGGGAAGAAGGAACATGGTGCCATCCTCTTGATCCATCTCTGCTCCAACTCGATGCAGACCTCAAGTTTGGGATTGGGGACGGCAAGCTGCGCTACTACCTCTACAACTGGAGGGTCGCCAAGGGCATGCAGCCCTCCGACGTCGGCTTGGTCATGCTGTGAGGTTTTCTTGAAGAGAGAGTCGATAGAAGGCCACTCACTGAACACACACGCGTGTGTGGCCAGCTTTATAGAACTAGTGATGTTCAATATTGCCGCAAGCATCTGTGCCGATGCGAATGTGACCGACTGCATTTGGACAAGGCCTCCCGACCGGAAGATGGTTTCGGGCAGGGTTGATGATTGACGATGGAGGAACCACGGTCGCCTTGTACTCGATGCCAGCTCGAACGACAGTTTAGCTTATCTCGTCTCGCTGGTCCTCATGCGCATATTCCTCAAGGGCGCCTCGCACCAAACCTATTCAACAACGAGTGGCGTCTGCTCATTTCGTGTCCCGATTATCGTCTCGCGTGGCACCGGGCATGAGCAAAAAAACTCACGACAAAGGCGTTCCGAGGTATTGTGTGGAAAGCAATCTCTCACCGCATACACACGAATGCCTTGCATGATAAAAACGCAAGCACCGACATGCTGAAGACCATTTTAAGCATCACACGGGACACCAATCATTACGCCACCCGGTCGCAGTGATCGGGTCGCGCTGCATGAGCTCACCTGCCAAGGAATTCGGCTCGGCTGTCGAGCTTGCGGCCTGGTTACAAGATCATGGGCTGCAGCCGGCGACGTGGGAACGGCCACCCGCCAAGACCGTGGCCATGCTCTTCGAGGAGTGGAGGCTGGGCGAGGCCCAGCTAGAACTGACCGATGCCGGGTGTCCCCTGCGCAAAGTGCAGTTTGTATCGGTCAAGATTGTAGAAGAGGGAGGCGTCAGGACGCTCATAGAGGCTTCCCAAACGCTGCCGCACGGTGTGCACAGGGTGCGAGGCCGCCCTCTGTCAGAAAAGCTGCTTCCAGGGGAGACGTGGCAGCAAGGCGCCAGACGAGGCATCCAAGAGGAGCTGGGGTCCGTGCTGCCGTCCCAGAGCAAGGTGGGCGTCTTTATGGGTGGAGAAGGCCTCGTGGAAGGAGCGCTGGTTGAGAATGTGGCAATAGGCGCACCGCCTGGCATTAGGGTTTTCGAGCACGCATCTTTGGACCGACCAACCTGATCACATGTTGATGACCAGGCACATGCATACCCAAGTACCCAGTGTTCTAGATAAAAGTAGAATACCAAATATTCCCAAAATTCTCCCCAGGTCTGCATCCTGGAAGGGTCGCACAGCGAGAGCTTGGAGGAACTGGTGAGCCCATCCTACCCCTGGCTCCTCACACGCTATGTCAAGCACGCGGTCACCGCGACCGTCAGCGGTCTGCCAACGACATCGTTCCACACGGTGGAGCGTCGAGACGATGGAGAACTGCGGGCGCACTGGGAGTGGAGGGATCGGTGAGGCGGTCGGGCATGCAACAGGCGACGGCGCCGCCTCTGATCCGCAGAGGGGAAAGGTGCGGCTCCGTTCCGGACGGAGCTGGCGCAGCTGCGCCCGCCGATGATCCCCTTGTCAGACTGGCAGGGGCAGGAACCTCTATTCACTGGGTCTGACCTCGCTTTTGTAATTAATTGTCCTACATTCGCGACGAGGGGACAGGACCCTGGCACCTCGGTGGTCGGACGTCGCGCCAGTGTCTCCCATGTCCGGCCCGGCTCGCCTCCTGGCGCTGCTGGTGGTCCTATGCTTCGCGGTTCGCACCGCTCAGGCGCACGGCTACCTGGCGGTGCCGGCCTCGCGTAACTGGCTTCATAATACCGACTATTGTCCCCACTGCTTGAATGGTGGCGGTACGCTCGGGCCGTCTGGGGTTTCGGGGGGGCTACAGCTGGTCGCGTGCGAGCTTTGAATTGCCCACCACCCACCTGGCCTCCGAGCAGGGGTCTGGACGGTCAGTGGGAACGGAGCCCTTTCATGGCCAGATGCCGTGCACGGTATCTGCGGGGACCCCTGGAACGGTGTCCGCAAGCACGAGTACGGCGGCGTGTCGGCGACCGGCACCCTCACGGGGAACTACACCGAGGGACAGGTCGTGTGGTTCACGGTGGCCCTAAACACGACGCACTACGGGCGCTACCGCTATCGAGTCTGCGTCATTGCCACGCCCAAACTTGAGACGGAACTGCTCACAGAAGAGTGCTTGGATGAGCATACACTGGTGAGTTGGTATCAGGGATCATCTCAATGTATAGAAACGGAGCTCGTCACATGCTCGCAAACTGGTATTGCTTAGGCGCGCTTCCCATAACTACGCTGTCGCTAGGTGCAAGCGGACGTGTCTGGGGCCCAGGATCCCGGAAATGAGTGGTGGTATGCGTCCTGGACTCCCACCGGAGAGATCATGCCCTATCAGCTCCCACCCGGCCTCGTTTGCGATGGCATTACTACGCGCTGCGTGCTGCAATGGAACTACCTCACAGGCATGAGCGATGCGCGTGTGGGGGCTTGAGGAATGCCTGGAGGTATCCCCTGTGAGACACAGCTTTCTGAACTGGCCTCGGTGCCCACCCTACCTCGCAGGCAACACGTGCACCCCGCCCGGCACCCCCTCTGCGTGGGCAAACCTTGAGCTGCCCGGCTGCCTCAGCTCCATTGCTTCGTACCCAGAAGAGGTGCGTCCGGGGCTGGAGATGGTTCGCAAAAGTGTATCATGAGCTGGCACAGCCGTCTCTCGCAGTGCGCCTCACCTTGCATATGGCTACACATCCCATCCCCCTCTGCAGTTTTGGAACTGCGCCGACATATCCATCACGTCAGCTTCGTCGGTTTCCGCGCCCCCGCCACCTCCTCCACCTCCAAAGAGCCCACCACCTCCGCTCAAAAAGTAGCCCACCACCTCCAACAAAAAAGAGCCCACCACCTCCTCCACTCAAGAAGAGCCCACCACCACCATCCAAGAAGAGCCCACCACCACATCCAGGAAAAGCCCACCACCACCGCCCAAGAAGAGCCCACCACCACCACCCAAGGCCCACCACCACCGTCCAAGAAGGCCCACCACCACCCAAAAAAGCCCTCCACCGCCACCCAAGAGGAGCCCGCCGCCTCCACCCAAGAGGAGCCCGCCACCGCCAGCTAAGAAAAGCCCGCCACCTTTGCCTAAGAAACGCCCGCCACCTCCACCCAAGAAGAACCCTCCTCCACCCAAAAGAATTTCACCCCCGCCGCCCAAAAAACCAACTTCATCTCCCAGTGCCGTCGTTCGGCTGTCGCCACCGAAGACATCTCGTACCCCACCTCCCTCGCCCCTGAAACGCCCGCCACCTCCCAAACGCAACCCTCCTCCGCCCAAAGCACCGGCCCTCCAGAAGCGGCCAACCTCCGCCTAAAAAGTGACCCACCCCATAAACAAGCGTGCCTAGCACATTAAACTAGGCATTTCATGCATTGGAACCGTACGATGTGTACATAAGTCGCCACCGTTGTATCATATGCTCTTGCATGCCTGGCATTTCCATGGTGGCTGGTGAATCCATGCCTCACTCACATATTGCCATCTCGTGCGCCCATTGGACTCAACCGTAGCAATCAAACCCCATTATACCATGAATTCCTGTACCTTCGTGTAAAGCCTGGTTCTAAGTTGGTCCGCGTAGACGTATTCATCGACTAGCCCGCGGACCGATTGGACTCTGCTTCCCATGCATTCATGTCGCCCACCCGCGAGCAAGGCCATCTCCGATTCGCATGCTGCCGAGGCTGTGCTCAGCCGAGGTGTTTCAAAGCTGCTCACATGCAATAAAAAAGTCTATAGCTTCCTTTACACCATCGTAAGAAGAGGCGAGTCTATGCCAGAGGGTCCGGACGCGGAGCGACAGCTCGCGCAGCTTCCTTTCATGGACATGGCACCGAACCACGTCGGTCGCGTCCGCGGCCCAGAGTCAACTGTAAGAACACGACGCAATATTGAACTCGGGTCGAACACCCGCCTCTTGTGGTGAACATCAAGCTTAAAACGCACAAAAAACCTATTAGCGTCCATGGACCCATCCCCTGTCGTCGAAATGTGCACATCGATCCCGAGCTCCTCTCGATTCCCCCGCCATAAGCATCACGGCAACTCCGCCATGGAGGGACATCGACATGCCGGGGACGGATCTCCAGGAACGCGCGGCGACGTAATTTGATGCGTGCCATCCTTTTTGACCGGTGGTTGTATTTGTACGAAATCGTCTTGGAGCGCGGCACGGCTCGACGCGACCATGAATTTCGTAGCCGCCATCCTCACGGTGGCGGCTGTGAGCCTGACCTGTTCCGTTCGACCAGCCAGCGCACATGGATACCTGGCCAACCCCGTCTCTCGCAATTACCTCCACAACACGGACTATTGCCCCCAGTGCTTGAATGCAGGAGGTGCGTTTGGATAGGTTTAGGTGAATTGGCTGTGCTCGGCCAATGGTCTCAATATGACGTCTCCATGGAGTGATTCGCTCCTGCCCACGTTTTCGCACGCGTCCCACAATCACAAAGGACCGGGACTTGTTGGAAACGGCAAGACCTGGCCAGATGGGCTGCACGGCATCTGTGGGGATCCGTACACGGGCCCCCTGAAGCACGAGTACGGCGGCGTGTCTGCCACCGGCACCCTCACGGCCAACTACACCGAGGGCCAGGAGATCGACATCAAGATCACCATCACCGCCGCCCACATGGGTCGCTTTGAGTTCCGCATCTGCGTCATCCAGAACCCTACCCTCGAGAAGACCGAGCTGACGGACGCTTGCCTGGACCAACACATTCTGGTTGGCCGGGAGGTGGCTGGGGGGTTGGGGGGTCTGTGCTTGGGGTGGGGGGGACAGGGACCACCCCAGTGCCTCTTTGCTTCCCGCCGCTGGACAGGTCCAATCACGCCCGCCTCAATGTCGCATGCCCATCGACTGTACTTTGAACCGTGATCCAATCCCTCGCGTACACCCCTCTCTTTGCAGGTACAATCGAGCGCCTCGACCAATCAGGACCCAGGCAACCGCTGGTGGTACATGGACAACAATGCCGGGGACAAGTACATGAAGTACCAGCTGCCAGCTGGCCTCACGTGCGACGGCGTCAACACTCGCTGCGTCCTGCAGTGGTACTGGGGCACAGGTAGGCGGAGAATGTGGACGGTGGGATGGCAGGTGGGCTTGGGGGGCGCGGGATTTTGATGGACGTGCTCGACCAAGTGACCGCTGATTGGTGCGAGGCGCGTCCAGCTGCCCAGCCATATGTCGCGAATCGGAGTACCAATCACCTCTGTCGCACTTTTCGTTTCACCAGGCAATTCCTGTACCATGCCTGGAACCCCTGCCCAGTACGGCAGCGCTGCCCTGGGAATCTGTGGCGTTTCCAGCAACAACTACCCCGAGGAGGTGTGGCAGCGTCCAGTGGTGCTTGAGACCTGTAGAATGCCACCAATTGTTGCCAAGCCCGACGACGTTGCACTGCCTTGTCACACATTGTTGCCTGTCCCACACAATACACACTGCAGTTTTGGAACTGCGCCGACATCACCTATCACGTCCAGCACGCCCTCCCCGCCTTCCCCCCGAGCCCGCCCCCGCGCCGAGCCCTCCCCCTGTGCCGTCCCCCCATCGCCCCCCCCCCCGTCTCCCCTCCGCCGCCCGTTTCACCTCCACCCACCAGGAGCTTCCTGCGCCGCAAAGGATGGCGCCTGTGCGTGCAAGGGCAAGTCGGAGGTGTACTACCCTGATCTTGCTGGCGGATGCAAGGGCTTCTTCTACTGCCACACCGTCAATGGGCAGTCCCAGGGTCTATACACCGCGTGCCCCGATGGCACGCTGTACAGCGCAGAGCAGGGTCTGTGCGACTGGGCCAGCAGTGTGGTGTGCGAGGGCGCCCCAACGCCCGTGGACCCCAGCCCTGTGGCCAGCCCACCGCCCAGTCCCACGGCCAGCCCGCCGCCCAGTCCCACGGCCAGCCCGCCGCCCAGCCCTACGGCCAGCCCGCCGCCAAGTCCCGGCCTAGTCCCCACCAAGCCCCAGCCAGCCCGCCGCCCAGTCCTACGGCCAGCCCGCCGCCAAGCCCGCCGCCTAGTCCCAAAGCTAGTCCGCCACCTAGTCCCCAAGCAAGCCCCCCCCAAGCCCGCCTCCTAGTCCCACCGCAAACCCACCGCCAAGCCCGCCCCCCAGCCCCAAATCAAGCCCGCCGCCAAGTCCCAAGCCTAGCCCGCCTCCTTCTACTTCAGGTTGTGCGCCCAAGGACGGGGCCTGCACCTGCGCTGGCAAGGCGAATGGCTGGTACCCCGACATTGCCGGAGGCTGCCACGGCTTCTTCTACTGCCAGACCCTCGGCGGCAGCACCACGGGCGCATACCAGGCCTGCCCATCGGGCACGCTCTACTCACCCGCCACTGGCATCTGCGACTGGCCCTCGAGCGTGGTGTGCGCCTAGAGTCGCCTTGAGGGCCAACTTCAGCCCGTGGCTAGGGCCACCCTCAGCCTCTGTTGGAGCGCTCTGCCCCACCCTTCGAAAGCCGCCTCCAAGCGGCATTGAAAGCAACATTTTCTGTCCTAGACGCCATGCGCATGCCTTCCTTTTGTCTCATACTAACCCAGCCGCCACACTATCATGCGGAAGCCACCCCTGGCCTGGCCCAACTTCTGTCTCTGATCTGGAACGATACTGTAGCGATTGTCACCTGCCCTGCCTGATATTTGTATGCAAGATCCATGAGTTTAATATACAGCAGTGTTCACAAGCGCGGCACATAGCTCAAAGTGCACAGTTTGTGGCTTCTGGGTGCGGTGAGTAATGGAGATACGTGCTCCCAATGTGCGCGGTGGCCGGGAGTGACCCGAATGTGTGCCACAAGCCATGTCTGACCCTTGCAAATATTCACGGTGACATGTTTGATGTAGGTAAGTTTTGCTCGACATTGCAAGGCCTGTGCTCGCGGTGCATTGCAGGCCTGCGATAGTCGCCGTACGCAGGGACCCCGGACGGTACTACCGCAGCCACCCTCCAGCTTCCAAACCCTACGATGTCGTCCTGCACCGCGTCCCGCGTCCTTCCCGGGCCCTCAACTGCCGACACCCCGAAATCCCGGCCCCAGACCCGCTTCCAGGTCCCAACCAGTCCAATTATAGTATGCAATACTCAAGATGTGATGGCACCTGCGTGATGCGCCTGTTTGACAAGGGCGATGGGGCGCGCGGCTGGTGCCGCGTCCTCGTCTCCGGCCCACCCTGGAACTGGACCCGGTACTGGTGGACTAGGTGACGACGGAGATCAGGTGCGGGTCCGACCGGAGGAGAAACGACAGGCTAGATCTATAAAGAGGCGACACATACCATAATTGGCATTACCAAATTCTCAACACCCCAATTCGCAACCATGCGGATCGGGACAAGCACACTCGCGCTCCTAGCCCTTGCGGCCTTTGCGTGCCTGCTCCGCCCCGCCCAGGGCCATGGCTACCTCGCCGCGCCCATCTCTCGTAACTACCTGCACAACACCGACTACTGCCCGCAGTGCCTGAACGCTGGAGGTGGGCAAGGGTTGTCTTTGTGTTGCGGGGACACGTACTGCTGCATCGTCCCCTGGACCGGAGGGTGAACCCTCGCCCTTGGAGAGGTCGACGTCTCACCACTACCCCCCGCGCCCATTGCTCCGCAGGCCCCAGCGCCGTCGGTGGCGGCAGCACCTGGCCCGTCGGTCAGCATGGCATTTGCGGCGACCCCGCCTCGGGTCCCCTGAAGCACGAGTACGGCGGCGTGTCTGCCACCGGCACCCTCACGGCCAACTACACCGAGGGCCAGGAGATCGACATCAAGGTCACCATCACCGCCGCCCACCTGGGTCGCTTCGGGTTCCGCATTTGCGTCATCCAGCACCCGACGCTCGAGAAGACGGAGTTGACGGAGGCGTGCCTGGACCAGCACATTCTGGTAAGGGTTTGGGGCGAGGAGCAGGGGTGCAATACTTGTCTGAGCCTCTGGCGAATCCAGGCATGCATGCACAGCCACTCTCAGACCATAGTAGTTCACACCACACTTGTTCTCCCTTGTCTTTCTGTAGGTCCAGTCCTCTGCCTCGACCAACCAGGACCCCGGCAACCGCTGGTGGTACCAGGACAGCGCCAACGGGGACAAGTACATGAAGTACCTGCTGCCCTCTGGCCTCACGTGCGACGGCGTCAACACCCGCTGCGTCTTCCAGTGGTACTACGGCACAGGTAGGGACACAGGGGTGGTTTGGCGTGCCCTGCTTTGGTCCTGCGCTGCGCACCTGCCCACCATCTTGAACCCCGCTTCACTCGAATGCTTGAGGGTGTGGTCGAGCTTTCCAATCGACCAATTGAGATTAGGATGAAAACAAACCCCTACCCAACCCACTACCCATTTGCAGGCAACTCGTGCACGATGCCTGACACGCCCGCCCAGTGGGCCAGCAAGGGCCTCGGCATCTGCGGCACGCCCTCTACCAACTACCCCGAGGAGGTGCGCATGGCCATGCTTGGACATGGGAGGGAGCCATGATCGAGCCATTTGCACCTTCTGTCGGCATGCCTGACTCATCATCCTATTCTCTTTCATCATTGCAGTTCTGGAACTGCGCTGACATCACCATCACGTCCAGCACGCCCTCTCCCCCGGCGCCCCCGAGCCCGCCCCCGGCGCCGAGCCCGCCCCCCCATGCCATCCCCCATCTCCCCGCCCCCCCCGTCTCCCCCGCCGCCGCCCATTCCCCCCGCCGCCGCCCGGTGCCGCGTGCAGCCCCAAGGACGGCGCCTGCGCTTGCAAGGGCCAGACCGAGGGCTACTACCCTGATGTGGCCGGCGGCTGCGACGGCTACTTCTACTGCCACAACGTCAACGGCGTTGACCAGGGTCTCTACACTGCGTGCCCCGCCGGCACGCTGTTCAACAAGGAGCGCAGCTACTGCGACTGGTCCTACAACGTGAACTGCCCGGTGCCCAGCCCCGCAGAGCCCACCTGGAGCCCGGAGCCCACCCCCTCTCCCAGCCCGGCGGCCACCCCCTCTCCCAGCCCGGCGGCTGCCCCCTCTCCCAGCCCGGCGTCTGCCCCCCTCTTCCAGCCCCTCGCTCGCCCCCCTCGCCAACCCCCGTGCCCAGCCCCTCGCCCAGCCCCCTCTCCCTCTCCATCCCCCAGCCCCTCGCCCTCTCCCTCTCCCTCCCCCCTCCCCCTCGCCCTCACCAAAGGCCCCTCTCCCTCGCCCACCCCGTCGCCTTCACCAAAGAGCCCCTCTCCCTCGCCCAGCCCGTCGCCTTCACCAAAGAGCCCCTCCCCCTCGCCCAGCCCGTCACCTTCCCCCTCGCCCAAGAAGTCGCCGCCTCCCCCCCGAAAAAGTCGCCGCCTCCTCCCAAGAAGAAGTCGCCGCCCCCCCCCCAAGAAGAAGTCGCCGCCTCCCCCCCAAGAAGAAGTCCCCCCGCCGCCGCCCAGGAAGGCCCTGCCCCCCTCCCAAGGGCCCCAAGCGCTCGCCGCCCCCGCCCGCCTGCAAGGCCAAGGACGGCGCCTGCACCTGCGCGGGCAAGGCTGATGGCTGGTACGCTGATGTGGCCGGCGGCTGCAGCGGCTTCTTCTACTGCCAGACCACCAACTCGGTAGCCAAGGGGAGCTACACCGCCTGCCCCACGGGCACCCTCTACTCCCCCAAGGGCAAGATCTGCGACTGGGCCGCCAATGTGGTGTGCGCCTAAGCAGACCCCCAAGAGAACTTGGCCGCGGGCCACACAAGGGTCCCGAGGACGTCGAGCGAACAGCTGGCGCAGCACGCATATCGTGCTGCGCCTGCAAAACCCCAGTCCACACCACGCGAGACGACCCCTTTTGAATGATCAACCCACCCACATGCACTTTTCCCCCTTATCTAGCTGCGTGGCGCCATACTACCCTCCCCTGCAGTCCCTGTCCCGCCTCCAAACCTTTTGCTCAGCACTTGTCAGACCGCACTTGGCGTTCTGAATTGACCCTACTACTCTACAGAAACGCATCCGTGCCCGTGGCCACTGTGCAACAACTGTAAGAACTGTTTCTCGATATGGGCAATGACATATGTGATGCTCTGAGTACAATTAAGGGGTATGGAATGATGGCTTTTGCTTGACCTCGGCATCTCCAGATCCAGATGCAAGACCTTGCGCGTTGAGATATTGAAGAATATTTTCAGAGCACCCAACTACTTACAGGACACCACCCGTTGCCTCCTTTCTTACGAGTCACTCAAACCAGCGCTCTCGTCGTCGTGCTCTGTCAGTTCCCTCTCAGCCTCTCGCCCGCGCTCACTATTCTCACAGAACAACCATCGGCGCAGGCAATGCCAAGTACACACGCTCACACGCTCGAAAGAAAGACGTCATCATCATCATAGGGTTTCAACCAGATGTCACTCTTGTTTTTGTGCAATTTTTTATACGAGAGCCACCATTAAAAGATCAGACCCCCCACCCCCTCCTCCTCTGCTGATCAGTCGCGGAAGATCTCGCCGAGGGTGCAGCGCACCGAGCCGCCGCCGATGCGCTCCAGGGTGTCGATGGGCGCGTGGTGGAGCGCCGCCACGTGGCGCCGCATCAGGCGCCGCTGGTCCTCGGTGAAGGTGTTGTGCGCCTGGGAGGACATGGCCAGGACGGGCAGGCCGCGGCCGTCCTCCAGCTCGAGCACGTTGCCGCACATGCCCGCCATCTGGGCGCGGGAGATGTCGACGATCGCGTGGTGGCGCTCCAGCGCCGCGCGCAGGCGCGCGCGCTCGCGCTCGTCGTCGACCGACTCGAGGCAGACGACGGCGACGTCGGTGCCGACGGCCATCATGACGTTGGTGTGGTAGACCGCGCCGCCGGCGCCGTCGGTGCTCACAAAGGTGACCACCTCGCGGTAGCCCAGGCGCTGCGCCCACTCCTCGGCCAGCGAGGCGTCCGCGCGCTCGCTGAGCGCGACGTAGGCCACGCCGTTGACGCGGTCCAGCACCAGCGAGCCCGTGCCCTCCAGCACGCGCCCGCCGCGCCCGTCCGAGCCGCCGCGCTCCTGCGTGGCCAGGTCGATCTCGCGCGCCAGGCCCAGCGCGCGCAGCGCGCTCTTGATGTCCTCGCGCGCCTCGGCCTGGCGGTTGGGGCATTTCATGGGGTAGAGCACCAGCGCCGAGCGCCCGCCGGCCTCGGCCGCCGCGTGCGTGGAGAACCAGTTGTTGGGGAAGCAGGCGTCGGGCGTGGCGTGCGCCAGCGAGTGCTGGGCCAGGTTGATGCGCACGCCCGCCACGTCGGCCAGCTCGCGGTGCAGGCCCGCAAACTCGCGCAGCACCGCGTGCGTCACCTCGTGCCCGGCCGCCGAGTCGATGGATGCGTCGGTCGACTGCATAAAGGTGTTGTCCTGCGCGGCCTGCGCATTGAAACCAAAGGCCGTCGGCGCGACCATCAGGACCTCGTTGGTCGACTGGCGCACGCCGCGCGACGCCGAGGCCACGCTGTTCAGCTTCTGCAAGGGAGCGGTGCCGCTGCCATCCAGCGACGGCACGTGCAGCGTGCGCAGGCCGGCGCCGTGCAGCAGGCGCAGCAGGTCGTCAGCCTGGCGCTCCAGGCGGTAGGCGCCCGTCTTCTCGTCACGCGCGTACACGTCCACCAGCACGCGCGTCGCGTAGTCCGTCGCGTCCGCCGCGACGGCCACCGCGGCGTCCGTGATGGGCCGGACCAGGAGGCCAGGGGCCGCACGGGCTGGTCGTGCGCGGCAAAGGCGTCGCGCACAACACCGATCCGGGCCGGCTGCTCGCCCGATGGGAGGAAGTCGGAAGGAAGGCTGCCCCAGGCCGCCCAGGGGCGCTCGCGCAGGCGAAGCAGGAGCGGGACCGAGCTGGACAGGCTGAGAGACTCCGCCACCGCAGATGAAGCGACTGCGCGGAGATCAGGGGATGTGGGCAGCCTATGTGAGTACATACGCATGCAAAATGCCATACGCGCCATGCCCATGGACCTTGAACGCACCCTCCTCGGCAGGAAGCGACGACAAGCCGCGGAAGGCGGCAGCCGCGCGCACTCGGCTCGCGGCCCTCGAAAGCATCATGCTAGGCAGTCACGACGCAAATGTACCGTATATTTTGAGGTAAGACTTCGTTCTTGCACTCCAAAGCGGTCAATGGTCTGGTAAAAACTGCATCGGTCGCCCTCATGATCCAGCATTTCAAGAGCCCTATGTCGAGAACCCCGCGCCCCCCGAGATACTGAGTCGGCAGATTCACCGAATCCTCGCAATATCCGGCGACGAACGCTGGGCCTGGAGCCCATGCCCTCGCCTGGGCGGTGTTGGGAGTGGTTCGACTGCGCTCACAACCTCTTAGAGGGATGACAAAATCATAACCCAGTACCTTAGGAGGGTCAATCTACCAAGAGAGCAGGTTGCCTGCTTTTCCACCTCCTGCTACCGTCCACCGCCCTCTCTTCGGCGGCGCCATGGGCGCGGGCAAAAGTCGGAAAACGCACTCTGGGCGAAAGGGAACCAAGTTGAACAAGCAGGGTGTTCGCAAAAGTATTTGGAGCCCGACACATCGACCAGGTGTGGTTCGCCTGTTGGGCGTGTGTGCTTGGGGCGAGAGAGAGACCCGTGCCTGGCTCATGCACCAAGCCTTTTTGTTATGTCCCGGCAGGTCTGGGAGGACTTTAGAAAGGAGGACGCGGCCGTCCACAATGGGGCTGTCGGCCCTGTAGGGACCTCAGACAAGTAAGGACGGGAGGGTGTGGTGGGGTTTGAGTGGAAGTGGCCCAAGGAGAGAGGTCCGCCTGATCTCAACCTAACAGACCTACCTTTTAAGTGCCCGTCCAAGTTCTTCTTCGCCACCGTCGTTCCCAGCCTCATCTTACTTTCCTTATTTCCATACCAGGGTGGAGCTGGATGAGGATCTTCCGGCGCACGGCAAGCACTTTTGCCTCCCCTGCAGCCGGTACTTCATCTCGGAGGAGGCGCTCAAGACGCACCAGGCCACCAAGCCGCACAAGCGGCGAGTCAAGCAGCTGCAGGGCGACAAGCCGCACAACCAGGCCGACGCCGACTGGGCGGGAGGCATGGGGGCCCCAGACAATGGCCCTGCCCCCATGGGCGGCCTCATGGCCTGAAAATAGCTTGATCATTCTTTCCACCATCTACCCATGGCCAGCCTCATTTCATTCATGCGCACAATTCTATTGTGAACGATAGGAATCCTAAGTTGTGGGAAGGAGAACACTGATGACCTGTGCGCCAGCAAGCTCACCGGTGTGACAACACCCAATTCCCTCCGTCACCTCGCACGAATCAAATCCCCGACAGATCCCCCCAAACAAACCCGCACTCCCTGCCTGCGAGGAACGGGGTACTCCTTGGAGCCCGCTCGTGTCAATAGCAATCACAGGCATTGTCTGCATCATGGCGCTTCAACTGGGTGTCTGGCCCTGCCCCGCTGGGGCCTGGTCGAGCCCCAGCCTGCTGACCCCTCGCGGTACGGCCGGGCCATGGTTCCGACCCTCCATCCGAGCCCCCGCCCTTGCCTCCACGCGACTGGCTCACGCTTCTAGAGTCATCCCGCGAGCCAGCAACGGGGGCGGATCCCAAGATGCGCGTCGTCCTAGTTTTTTGTCCTCCATCGTCCGGCCTCTGCGCGACTTTGGTCTCGGGAAGAGGAGCCTGATCCAGGGCAGCGTCGGCCTTTTCGTCATCAGCGGCATAGGTGTGCGATTCAATGCTCGACGTTTGCGATTTGTAGACTTGGACATTCGTTTGCGTGGTGACGGGGCAGTGGGGGGCCTTTGCCTGATGAGCCAGCGCGGGCCTGTGTCTGCTGCGCGTGGCACTCTCCATCAAAGGGTTGACCCTTGACAAGCTTGTCTCTCCCTTGCAGGATTTGCTTTTATGCTGGTTGTCTGGGCCCATGGAGGCATGCTTGGCCGGCGGGGCCAGGGCTATCAGGTGGGATTTGTAGCAGATGCTGTGTTTTGCGGTGGTGGTCCCTCCTGGGACTGGCTGGCATATTTTGGAGCGCGCTCCATATGAGTCCATTGTTAGCGCACTCGCCTTCTTCTCGTTGTACGACCCGTGAACTCTGCCCTCCGAATACCACCACCGCGTACCCCACAGGCTGTGATAGAGTTTCCGGTCGCGTGCGGCATATCGGTGGGGACACCTGTTCGCATCAGAGGCGTGCCAGTGGGCGGGGTGCTCGGTGTGCAGCCCTCCCTGGAGCGGGTGGACGTTCTGGTGGAGATCCGCGACGCCTCCACCGTCATCCCCACGCAACTCCCTGGTGGAGGCCAACCAAAGCGGGCTGATTGCCGAGCCCCTGGTCGACATCACGCCACAGTTGCCTGTCCCGGCGTACACAGGCATGGCGACTTTGGGTGTGGATGATGCGTCTGGGAGGGCGTAAAGGGTCTGGGAAGAAGGGGGGGTGTCTGGGTATGTGGATGGAGTACGATGTTGTGTTGGACAAGCGGTTCTTACACCAACACTGCCTCTTTACCTCTCTCTCTGCAGCAAACCCGCTGGATGAAGAGTGCGAGGCAGAGGGCCAGGTGGTGTGTCACCGGGGTCGAATCCGCGGCGTGAGAGGTGCGGCAAGCGGCGGCTGGGGCAAGGGCGTGCATGTTGCCGCCCGAGCGCACTACAGATTTCCCCCTGCTGCACCTGACCATCCCCATCCCCTGCCCTGCAGGCGTGGCCATGGACGATCTGGTGCACATCTGCACGAAGATTGCACACCAGATGGACGACGCGGGGCTGGAGCGCGTGTTTGCGGCTGTGGATGCGGCGACCGCGGCGCTGGAGGGCGCGCGGCCCCTGCTGCGGCAGGCCGTGGCCCTCACGGACCAGGTGCGGAAGAGGAAGACTGAGGGATGAAGTTGGGGTGTGGAGCGTGCATGTGTGTGCTGGATTGCAATCGAGAAGATTCGCGCGCCTGCCTGAATGGACACCACAAAATACTGCCCAAACCCTAGACATATCACCTCCGCCCTCTGTGCGCAGTTGATGCCGCTGTTGGAGGAGATCCGGCAGGGGGGCCTGCTGGGCAACGTGGAGGCGCTCACGGCCATCGCCGCCGACGCGGCCGCTGAAATCCAGCGCCTGCAGGTGGAGGTGCTCACGGACGGCAACGTCCGGGCCCTGCGCGACTCGGTGCAGACCCTCACCCGCACCTTGAGCCACATCGAACGTGTCGTGGACGACTTTGGGGGCCTCACGGGCGACCGGCGCGTCATCGGCAACCTCAAGCAGTTTATCGAGGCGCTCAGCCGGCTCGTGGCGGACTAGGCGGCGGACGTTTGGGAATCGAGAGGGAGAATGGATTGAGAGGCGTTGTTGATCGAGGTCGACGTGTGCTGTAGCACACTTGTGCGTCAAATTCAACCCTTCAAGCCCTCTTGCCCAGTAAATAACCTTGCCCTCGTCGTCATTTCCTTTTGCATAGCGCTCTTTTATTCCTGCTTGTCCAAATTTGCTTGCTGAGACCTTGGTACGCACGAGGAGAGTCGAGCGCACCAACAAAGCTTGGTGCCAATATAAATGCAGGCGGCACTATCCACATTCCCCCACGCTCTTATCACAGCAACGACTACGCGTTCAGGTCCCGGCGTTGGCGTTTCCGAAAGTTGATCTCCTCCTCGGACGGAGGCACCTTTTGCAGGTGACTCAGGAGTCGCTGGGGAGCGTCGACGCTCGTGCCCTCTGGCGCGAGCTCCAGGGCCTTGGTCTCCAGCTCGCCAGCGCCGGCGGCGTGCCATGCCAGCGCCGCGCCCGAGGCCGCGAGGCCGACGACGAAGAAGCGCTCGCCGCGCGCGGCGCCAGCATGCGGCTGGTAATCCCAGGTGAGGGCGCCCTCCCAGGCCAGCGCCGGCTCACCGCCCTGCTCGAGCCTGACCCGGACTTGCCTGATGCACAGCTCCCCGTCGACCAGGACCTGCACCAGGCCCGGGTCGGCGGACGAGGGCGCCAAGCTCACGACCCCGGCGTCGGAAGGCGCGCCGTCGGGCAGGGGACTCGTGACCAGCAGTTTGCCGCTCATGGGGTCCCACAGTCGGACCGTGCCGTCCCCGCCGCCGCTCAGCAGCAGGAGACGTTCCTGATGCGTGGGCGAGTGAAGGAATGTCCATCAGTAGGTATTGACTGCCTTCTACTAAAATTCAGACTTAATATACCTTCTCGGCAGCTTCGCACCTCGACAGACACAAAGGCGACGGCGCTGACATAGTCGGTGTGTCCGAGGCAGTAGGTCTGGATGCAGGGGGCCCCCTTGAGCACCGCGCCGTGCCTGGGCAGCCTGCTGACCCTGATCTTCTCGTCGCGATCGGCCGTCGCCAGGAGCGAGCCGGAGGGCGACACCGACAACGAGGTCAGGATGGAGCTGCAGTGGCCCAGCACCAGCGCCGGCTCGATGTCTGGATTATGGGCAAAAATGAGAGGATTGTCGATGACTGAATGGCTGGGACGCGGCGCCTTGCCCATGGGATTGTTCTGGAAGCGCCATGCAGGTTGGACACTGGCATATCATGACAGGCGCAGCCTTGTAGCACCACATCCATTGCAGCCCACTCCATCGCATCACCTTTCTCCGACTCCAGTGGAACCGCCAGGACATCTCCATACTTGTCCGCCAAGATCCAGTGCTCATTGTCAGCTGTACACGCTGTTGCCGTGGCCCTCTTGGGCAGCGAGCTGGGGGTGTACGTGAGAGCCCAGACGTGAGACAAATGGTGCCTGCTCAATGCAGCCAACTTGTCTCCGCTAATTCACTAAAAATCACCATGCACGCTGCCCACCCCAGACGCACAATGTGTATCGCAGACTCCAGTCGCTGCATTGCCAGACAAAGCCGGTCTTGGCGTCGGTGGTAGCCAGCAGGAACCGCCCGGACCCGTCAAAAAGGAGCGTGCGGACGTTGGAGGCCTGCTCCTGGGCAGGGTCCATCAGCGTCTTGATGGGCACATCCTCCAGCCTGCAGTCGGGCCAGAGACGTGATTGCTGGGCTATCACACGCCCCTCCTTCGCCTCTCCTCGAGTATGACAGCTCAGGAGCACCCTCCACCAAGTACTCCCTGCACCCACCGCTTCTGGTCAAAAATCAAGAGGTTGGAGGTGTAGGCCACGGCCACGAAATTTCCACTGGGAGATACTGCCAATGAGCAGCAGGCGGGCTCAGATGCGGGCCCTGCCGCAGCCTGCGCTCCGCTCTCGGCGGCCTTTCCCCGGCGACGCCCCATATGACCGCCCTGCCGGCGAGGCCCGTGGGTCTCTGCGCTAGGCGTGTGTGTTTTTAGGAAACGATTCCACGAACAATTGTCTCGATTATTTCAACGTAAAATCCGCACTCACAACAGCCATTTCGCTGTAGCTCATGTGGCCGTTGCTCATTGTTGGCCATGCATGGCGTTTTGGGCGCGCTCGTCGGGAGTGATCCAAAATGAAGGCGGGCCAGGAGAGTGTCGGGCACCCGGGACGTCTCCGCTGGAACGTTGGACGTGCCACGCACCACGCTTCATGCGGGTCGGGCTTCAAAAATATTCATGGGCTTTTTTCTTGCTCTGTGAGCTTTGGAAACAATCTGCGCGAGTGGCCTCTCATATGACCTGACCAGCCCCGCTCTACGTCCCCCTCTTTTCGGCCCATGTTTAGCTTCACGGGCCTGACAAAGGCCCTGCAGCCCGAATCGGGAGATACTAAGGTGCGAATGATGGCTTTTGTGTATGATAACAAGCGGATGTGGCCAGCTTTGGTGCGTGGAAGCCGCCGAGGTGCCGCACCCATCGAGTGGCTGGTCGTTTTTTTTTGGCAGGAGGAGCCGTCTTCCGCGCCGACCACCGCGTCTGGGTGCGCTGGAAGAGGAGAGGGTGGTTGTGTGCATTAGATACATTTGCCTGGCTTTTTGGAAGAGCCGGCTGATAGTATCGCCATACCTGTCTCTTATCAGCTCTCACGCACCCCACCCGTACGCCACCAGGGCTGCTGATGGCGAGCAGACGGGCGCGTCCGCCGCCGGGTCGGGCTTCTGGGGCTTTGCGGCCGCGCTGTCGGCAAACATCAAGCAGCAGACGGCCGAGGTGGCGGAGTCCTTCCAGCGCACGAGCTGGGTGAGCGAGCTCTCCAACCTGGCGGATGGCTTGGAGAAGGAGCGGGTGGTGCTGGCGGAGCGGGCCCACCACGTGACGGACAGGCTCGGGCATGCCATGCCAGAGCAGGTGAGGAGTGGTGGGTGGCGGTGGCATGGAGGGATGCGTGGGGTGTGCAAGGTTGAAACCGCGGAGGGCACACATGTGGCCGAGTGCTCCCAATGAAGTGATACCTCAATCTTGTCAAATTGCTTGCGACTGCCCAGGGCTTTATCTGAGTGGTACCATTCCAAACCTCATTTCCACAAACGCCGCGCAGGCTTCCAGGGTGACCAAGGTGGCGGCGCAACAGCTGTCCAGCACGCTGACGGCCCTGCGCGCAGAGGTGGCGCACGGGGGCGCCGAGATCGCGGACGGGGTGGGCGCCCTGCTGGGCAAGCCCGTCGCCGCGCGGCCGCGCAGCCCCTCGCCGGCGTCCAAGAGGGACGCGGCGGCGCCTCCCCCGCTGGTGCAGGCTCTGCTCGCGGAGCCCGACGGGGCCCAAGACTTTGAGGCCTGGGCGCGGGAGCACGCCGAGTTCCCCTCTGACCGGATCAGCGCCGCGCGAGAGGCAGACCCCGCCCTTGCGTTTGCCTATGTATGCGTGGGAGGGGGGTGTGCGCGAGGGGTGGGCCACTTGCTTTGCGCTGGACTGATTTCTTTTGTTTCCTTTTGCGCCTCGTCTTTCGGCGGCCATCCTCGCAAGCGACTGAGTGTGTCTTCCGTTCCTTTCACCCCCTCCAGACGATGCTGGTGCCGGCAAAGATGTCGTCCTGAGACCTTTTGGCAGCGCTACTTTTGGCGGCAGGAGGTCACGAAAAGCGCCGCAGCGCGGTCGCTGAGCTGGCGCAGCGCCACCAGGAGGAGGAGGGCGTCGGCTGGGACTCGCCCGACGAGGCCGAGGAGGAGGAGCCGAGGCCGCACTTGGCGAGGTGGAGGGGACTGAGCCACAAACAGCAGGCAAGCCTGAAAAAGGCGAGCGCGCCGCGGCCGAGAAAGGAGCCGCATCTGTCGTTCCAGAGGAGGACATCAAAGCCCCTGAGGAGACTCCTGTGTCCGACCCGACACCCAAGACCAAGGCTCCCGAGCCACTAATCAGCAGTGCTGCGCCGCAAGTCGCGCAGCCCACACCCGCCGAGCGTGCCACCCAGTCGTGGTCGGTGGTGAGCGAGGCCGTGTCGGGCACCTCGTCGCCCAGCAGCGTGGAGCCGGCCACGGCGCTGGCGCGAGAGGAAGGGCCGCACGACGCGCAGGGCGACAAGGACGCCAAGAAGGAGGAGGAAGACGAAGATGACTGGGGCGATGACTGGGAGTGAGATCCGCTCATCCGATCGTGTGTCTCGATGATCGACATGTACATTACCACCTCTGCAGCCGTCAAAGCGCCGGAGCTTGGCGCCGATCAAATTCTGAATTCATTACTGTAAAATGTTTCCATAATGATTCTGATGTCTGAAAAGGATCGACATGCAGTGCCAGCGGGTCCGCCATGTTTACCACGAGATCACTTTGCGTGCCTCCTAGCGCCGAGGGGCAGCCTAGTTCGAGCGAGTGCAACCGTAATGGTTCCGGAATGAGTGCGACATCTCGTAGCTAGCGGCGGATCGTAGCGTGAGGACCCCGCCAAGAATCAGCATGGACAGGGACCGGCCCAAGCTAGTGCGCCTCCCCGGGGCGGACGAGGGCCCAGGGCAGGCCTCGGATGTGCCCACCAGCTGGGCAGAGGTACGTGGTTGTGACATATTGGGGCGTGTCGATGGTCGGGCGTGCGGGGAATGGTCTTCTGCCTTGGCAGTTCTGTCGCGGCGCCCTGATCGCTGCTGGGGGTGCGCTTGCTGAATGGCCTCTACCATACAGAGGGCGGATTGGTAGTACTCTCAAGCGCATCTCGCAGCTGTAATAGTACGTAACGAGTCATGCCCATTTTTGTGCGCGCCTGTCCGCTCAGCCAATCAATCAGTCGAGCCCCCAACCGCGCAGGTGGACGCCGACGCCCTCTACCGCCTGGCTGGGGACGTGGTGGCCAGCGCCGTGGCGCAGCCCGAGGACAGCGAGTCCCTGTCCGCGATGCAGCGCAGCATGCAGAGCGGCTTCCTGCCCGAGGCGCTGCACGCGGCGCAGACGCCGCGCGGCCGCGAGGTGCCGGTGGACCCGCTGGGCTTGGTGCCGCTGGCCTCGGTGCTGCAGGCGGCCAGCGAGGCCGACGCCGCGGCCGCGGCGCAGCCGCGCGCGGTGTCGCGGCGCGCTACCGTCAACGCCAACGGCCCGGCCGCCGCCGGCGCGGCGCCCGGCGCGCACGAGCGCCTGCTGGCGACGGGCCCGCGCTTTGACCCCGGGTTCTACCTCTCCACCGCGCACCGCGCGACGCGCTGCGCGCGCTGCAGACGGGGCTGGAGGCGCTGGAGCTGCGGCTGCGCGAGCAGAGCGCGGCGCTGCGCGGCCTGGTCCGCGAGAACTTTGGCCGCTTCATCGCCAGCCGGACGACCATCGACGACGTGCACGCGCGGCTGGAGCGGCTCGAGTCCGGCGCGGGCGCGACGGGCGCGCCGTCCGCGGCCGTGCTGCGCGCGGTGGAGGCCGTGACGGCCAGCGCGGCGCGCGCCTTCCAGCCGCTGCACGACCGCGCGCAGCGCGCGGAGCGCATCCGCGTCGTGCTCGGGCTGCTGGACCGGTACGAGGCCTGCGTGGAGCTCCCCGGCCGGCTGCGCGCGGCGGCCGCCGCCGGCGCGCGCGCGCAGCTCGCGGGCGAGTACCGCCGCGCGCAGGCGCTGCTGGAGGCGGTGCGCGGGGACGAGGGCGGGCGCGAGGGCGCGCGCCGCGCCTGGGCGCTGCTCTCGGCCGAGGTCGACGCCGTGGCCGGCGAGGCCCTCGCGCGCCTGCTGGGCCTGCTGCGCTGCGAGGAGACGACCACGCCGGCCGACGCGCTGGGCGCCGTGGCCGGCGCGCTCGAGCTGCGCGCGGCGGGCGTGCCGGCCGGGGCCCGCGACGCGGCCGACGCCGCCGACCCGGCGCGCGTCTACGTCGAGAGCCAGGCGCGGCGCGTCGAGGCGCTGCTCGCCGGCGCAGCGCGAGGCGGTGCGCGGGGGCGCGGACCGCGTGTCGGGTGGGCCGGCCGCGTTTGGGACGCCCGGGGCGCGTGCCCAGCCGCGCCACGCGCGGCGATCCACGCTCACGTTCTTCTCCGCCACGGCGGCCCTGGAGCCGGACAAGGTCGCGGACCCGCGCCTGAAACTCGGCGCGGCGCCGACGCCCGAGGCTTCGGCCGAGGAATCGCCCGCCGACGCGGCCGCGCGGGTCATCGCCCCGGCGCTGGCCCTGCTCACGTTTGTCTCCGACTGGGTGCCGGCCTTTGAGGCGCTCGTGGGCGAAGAACTCCCCGCGCTCGCCGACAGGATCGGGGACGCGGCTGCGGCCGACTGCGTCCGCCGGGCCGCCGACTCGGGCACCGACCTCGTCGATCGCGTCGTGACCGAGTCCTGGTGAGGCTCTTGAGGTAGTAATTATTAATAGGGTGATGGTGTTGTGTGTGTTTTGGATGATTCTGCTTTTGTATGAAGAGTGCTCCTTTGTGACGGTCGACAGCAAGCCTGAGTCCACCCGAGTCCTCTACGAGCCGACCACACTCCATCTCATCCGTCTCTCGCGTCGACCCACGCAGCCTGCTCTGCACCGAGTGCCTGGACCAGACGGCCGGGAGGGCCGCGGAGCCGCACGCGGGCGCGACGCTCCTGGCGGCCTTGGCCGATGCGTTTTCGGCGCAGCTGATCCAGTGCCGAGGGGGCACGGTGGAGGCGCTGCGGCGCCTGGCCCGGCGCGCGGCGCTGGCCGCGCTGACGACCGGAGACCGTGACGATCCTGAGGCGCAGTCGGCGGCCCTGGGCGGCCTGGAGGCGGCGTGGGCGGGCCGCGCGCTGGGGTCGCGCGCGGACGCCGCGCTGGCCTGCCGGCTGGAGCTCGAGGCCCGCGCGCGCGAGCTGGCCGCGGTCTGGGGCCTGGCGCACGGCGCGGGCGTGGACGCGGCCGGCGACGGCGAGCTCGAGCGGCTCGTGGCGCGGGCGCTGCTGCGCCCCCTGCGCGCGCTGTGCGCCGCCGCGGGCTCCAGCGCGCGCGGGCGGGCCCGCGACCGCGCGGACGGGCGGCGCGGCGCTGCGCGCGGCGGCGGCGCTGCGGGTCGTGCGCGGCGAGGCGCTGCCCGCGATCCAGGCCACGTGGACAGGGACGCTGCTGGACAGCCCGGAGGCGGCCGCCGCGTGCAAGGCGTGCGCGCAGGAGCTCGCGGCGACAGAGGACGATATCTTATCGTCCTACATCGCTGATCGACAGGTAGCGTGTGGGTGCTTCCTATCTTGGCGGCTCTGGATCGCGCGTGATTTATCGTATTCCGCGCCATTCAGCGTGCATGCCTGCCTCGGCCGGATGATGTGTTTCAGGGCTGTGCATCAGCCCATGACAAATAAGCCCCAAAGGGTTATGCAATGTGGATAACATAATCCTGCCAATGCCCTCGCCCGGATTATGTTATCCACGTTTTCGGAAACCACACAACACACACACACCACCCTCTATGTATCGTGTGCAGGCTGAGCTGGACGAATTCGCCGAGGAGCTGAGCGCGCCGCCTGTGGGCGGCCTCGATGCCGTGGCGGGCTGGGCGGCGCCCGCCCTGCCCGAGCCGACTGCGCCGCGCCTCGCGGCGCAGCGGGCCGTCCGCCGCGTCTGGGCGGCGCTGAGGGACGTGCGCGAGCTGCTCAATCCCGCGACGGCCGGGGAGGTGGGGCGGGAGCTGGTGCTGGGCCTGGCCTCCTGCTTCCAGGACCTGGCCAAAGATGGGCTCCCCGCTCAGGTTTCCCCCTCAGCGCTGCGATATGCACGTTTGGACTGCGCCTTGGTGAGCGCGTGCGCGCCCGCGCTGCTCCGGCTGTGCGCCGGGTGGGAATCGGACCCGGAGACCGCTGCTGACCTGGCCTCCACCCTGGAGGAGGCGCACACCTCCCTGCGGGCACGCGACGAACACCCCCAATCCTCCGCACGAGGCGTCCATGTTGTTAACGGGTTGATCAAACGCCACCCCTTGCACGCGGCGCTGGTCAGGAGCGCCTCAAACCCTTTGCCCTGCAGGTACCTGAATGCTTGTCGGGGGTGGCGTACGCCACCCCCGGACGAATGATCACCCAAACCTGTAATACCATCGTGCATATGACGCGGCAGTTGGGTGTGCACGAATTATTCTTTCCGCACGGTGTATGGCCGTTCCAAAGGTCAATTGAAAGGCCCGGGCGCATCGATCGCGGCTCGGGCGGGGGGGTTTCGGGGAGCATGTTCAGCACCAAGCGGACCTGACCTGGGACAAAATCGGACTCCAGCAAATGGGGATTGCAGGCCACCGTCATCCAAGCCCGGAGCGGACTCTGGCGCGCACCTACACCACTCCAATTATGCAGAGAGCCTTGGAAAGATCGGTCGCCATTTGCCCTGCTTCATCGCCACCAGGCGGAGCATGACTTGCGTTGAAGCTTGAAGGCCCCGTCCGACTGGGCAAAAGGGTGTCGATTCCCTGTTCGCGAGTCGCCCGCTGGCCCGTGGCACGCCGCTAAACCGTCATTCAACGGCGTTCATGGCATCGGAACAGGGTGCATTGCCCCAGGGCGATGGCCCGTCCGGCGAGGATGAGAACGCGACCTACAGGACGGACGCCTTTCGGATGCAGTGCATGAAGGTGGGCGCGCGGCGTGCGGTGTCTCCTCGCCTTGCCCGTAGACTTGCCTCATCCGGGGTCCATGCATCCAGTCGGTGCACCGATGTTCCCTCCCCGCCGGGCCTGCCCCGCAGGTGCTTCCCTGCTCCAAGCGCTACGTCCACGACTGGACTACCTGCCCGTTTGCGCACCCCCAGGAGAAGGCTCGGCGCCGGGACCCCCGCATCTACAATTACACAGGGATCGCCTGTCCCAACATGAAAAAGGCGCGTCCGGTGGGCGTGCAGCGGCGGAATGGAAGCTGGGAGGGTGCTTGGTGGCATGCTTGGTGTTAACCGGCGGGTGGGAAGGCGGGTGAAGGTGCCCCCGACCGTACTACTTGCTCCACCCCCCCCCTTGCCTGCCCATGCATCGCGCACCCACCCGGCTGCCCGCACACACGCATCTTTTCCTGCAGGACGGGACCTGCCCGCTGCGCGAGCACTGCCCCTATGCGCACAACGTCTTTGAGTATTGGCTGCACCCGACGCGCTACCGCACGCAGCTCTGCAACGACGGCCCCAACTGCCGCCGCAAGATCTGCTTCTTCGCGCACTCGCTGGAGGAGCTGCGCGTGCCCACAGCCAAGCCGTTTGTGTCGCCCGAGTCGCTGGCGGCGGCCAGCGCGGCCGTGGCCGCCGAGGACGGGCCAGCGCCGGCGCTCCATGGGGCGCGCCCCTCGGCCGCGAGCGGCACGGCCAGCGAGGGCGACTCCTCGCGCCCCTCGCAGGACAGCCTGGGCAGCAGCGGCGCGCCCAGCGGCAGGCCGCACCGCGCCGAGCACGCGCCCGGCGAGCAGGCGGGCGAGTCCGCGCAGCAGCTGGCCGTCGTGGAGCTGGTGGCCAGCCTGCTGCGCCAGGGCCGCCTGACGGGCGCGCAGGCCTCGGCCATCCTGCAGCAGAACCTGGGGCCGCAGATGGTGGCGGAGGCCGCCGCCGCGGCCGGCCGGGCCGGGCCGCGCGGCCGCACGCGCCGCAGCAGCCCGACTGGGGCGCCGACCCGGCGCTGCTGGGCATGGCGCCGGCGCGGCCCGGCAGCACTCGCACGGCGGCGCGCGGCCCGGGCGCCACAGCCTGGGCGCGCGCAGCACGTCCTCGGGCGTGTCGGCGTCGTCGATGCCCGGCCCGGGCCCGGCCGCGCCCGCCGGGCGAGCCCTCGCCCCTGCGCCTGAGCGACCCCCTCGGCCTCGCTCATGGCGGCGCCCTCGCCGGCCGCGCAGGCGCTGACCGAGCAGCTGGCGCAGCTGCACCTGGTGCAGAGCCTGAGCTCGCTGCACCAGCAGCAGCAGAACCTGGCGGCCGCGCAGGCGGCGGCCTCGCTCGACGCGGGGCGGTGGGAGGGCGCGCCCATGGGCCCGCCCGCCCTGTCCGACCCGCTGGCCAGCCTGGACGACTACAACGCGGCGCTGGCAGTGCTGCAGCAGCAGGCCGCGGCCGTGACCGCGCTGGGGCGCGTGGGCCCCGTGCCGGATGCGCTGCGCAGCTCCGCGCCCGCGCCGGACCTGGGCTCCTTTGCCGACTCCAGGAGCCTGTCCCTGGACGCGCGCCGCTTCAGCGCGCACGCGGACTTTAGCCCGCTCGCGCCCCTGCACAGCCTCTCCTCCGACCGCGGGTAGGTGGGGGGCTGGTGTGGGTTCTGAGCAAGCTGTTCAATATCTATGACGATCCTGTTCCTCCACCTTACCACTGAATAATGAACACCTCCCCCCTCTCTCCCTTATCCTGCAGGTCCTCGTCCGGAAGCGCTCCCCGCGACGTCTTGAGCGCCTACAATTCGAGTTTTTTCAGCCCGGTGCCGGAGCAAAGCGTGCGCGGCGGCGACCTGGAGCAGTACCCCGCCTCTCGCGCGGCGATCGGGCGGCCCTCGCGCGACGTGGGCGGGCCCCGATAATGATAGATTGGCGCGGCCGCGGCCCCTGGCGTCGCCGCAGACGCCATGGGCCCGCCGCCCGCGCCGCGAAGAATTGGTCCCCCTTTTCCACCTCCACCCCTCACCGAATCCGCGCCACGAGCGGCGCTCCCTGCTGGCCCTCAAGGGCCGCGCTCCCGACCCACTACTTGAGATCAGTCTCCTTTGCTCCATTCGCGGTTTTCACACAATGTTGCATTCACGATGATACCCTTTGCACGGCGGCGGGCCCGTCCCGCGCACCGGCGGGCCTGGCCCGACCGTGCCGGGACTCGGGACCCCCCGCCCCCTCCTCGCAGTCCCTGGGCGTCGCGCAGCCCCGCCGCTCGCCCGAATACTCTTGCTTTCTCATTTCTTTTCCACTCGAAAACGGATCCTGTCCATACCAGACTCCCCTTATCCCCACACGGCGGCCATCACAGCACTTGCTTGTCATGCAACATATACCTTGCCGGTGACCGGTAGCTCATGCCATGCGGCGTCTCTTCAAATGGATTTATTACTTTTTGGAAGCTATATGTAGGTCCTGTAACGGCAATACTAAGGATGGGAAGGTCAATGTGTGAGGATTTTGACGATCAGGGGGAAGGGAGTCGACATTTTGTGCGCAGTCGGGCCGAATGCGGTGCGGCAATCAAAAACGCCTCAACAGCCGCCCGCTGTCGCCTCGCCTTTAAACAGGCACACCATCTGCCACCCTTGAAGCGGGCACAGTAGGCAAGCAAACCAGCAGCTCGTCGTTGCAGCAAACCAGGGCCTACATCAAACTACACTCGGGTGCTTCCTCGATGGGCCCCGGAACGCCCGCCCTCGGCCAGGGCGGCAGTGCACAGGCAGCGTACAGGCAGCGACACAAGGGCATCGTCTGCTGAGCCACACAGCGGTAAACGTCTATAATGAGACATTATTGGTACATTATTGGTCTATTGACTCTCTGTGGGGTCGGCATGGCCAGCGGATCGGCCCACGACAGGGCCCCGTGCAGTCCGGACGACGTGCTCTGCCAAGCGCTTTCCGGTCCCAGGTGAGGAGACATGAGGCTGCTGCCTGTTGGGCCTCGATGTCGCCTTCAAGGCATAATTACTGCCTACATGAGTGCTTATAATGTAAGCTTGCCACTTGATCACGCATTTTAGGTGCGCGTTGCCGCGAGCAGGAGCGACATGTCAGGCGCACTGCCGCTATGCAAAGGCCCTGGCCAGGGTGCCCTGCCAGCCCGCCTATGCCTGGCCCGTGGTGGTATCGGGCGCCGTTGCATGGGTCTTTATCCTGTTCTACACGATGGCGCAGGCTGCCAGCGCGTTTCTTTGCCCGGCAGTAGAGGTGAGTGGACGTGATGCAGAGAGGGGTATACGGGATCCGGGCACCTGCGGCGTGGCAGAATTATGATGTTTGTCTTTGTGTGCTCAAACTCCCCCCCTTCCACCCACAGATTCTGGCAGGCAGTCTGCAATTGACACCAGAGCTGGCCGGGGCGACCCTCTTTGCTCTGGCCAATGGCTTTCCCGACCTCGTCACCCAGATCTCTGCCCTGTTGACATCAGCGAACGAAGACATCACCTTGGCCGCCAGGTCAGCAGGCATGGCTGGAAGGAGGGATACTGTGCAGTGGATGCTGTTTTTATTTGGCAATGCACGTAAGCGCCTGCCTTCACTCCATCTCTGGTGCAGCACGTCCATTGGGTCCAGTCTATTTGTCTCCGGCTTGGTGCTGCCAACCGTTATCTGGATCTCACCCCTGCCCATCACCATGGTACTGTGGTTGGTAAATTCAGAGCACAGTCAGACAACCCTGTCCATAACACAACGTGCTACTTATGAACTACAAGCCTTTCCTGACTGCAGGAGCCGCGGGCGCTGATCAGGGACATTGTAGCCTACGCGGCAGTGGCCCTGCTTTCCTTTTGCCTGCTGTCCCGGCAGCCAGTGGCCACCTGGCAGTTTTCGAGCCTGGTGCTCGTCTACGCCGCCTATGTCGTGGCCTGCGCCCGCGCTCGCCACGAGGCCCGGCCCTGCGCTGCGAGAGCCAAAGAGACGGAAATGCGGGACCTCCCGGGTACTCCAGAGTCGCGCGGCTCAGCAAGCGTAGCCCTCTTGCTCGGCGTCAGCGGCAAGCGCGGCTGGGACCTGGCCGCCGCCGGGCTCCGCAGCCCTGTCCTGGCGCTCCTGCACGGCACCATGCCCGTGCCGAGGGCCGCCGCCGACAAGGACAGCGCCGCGCCTCGCTTTGTATCTCGCCGGCACGCGCTGGTCCTGTCTGTAACAAGCCCGCCATTCTTCCTCGCGGCCTTTGGCTTGTGGGACGCCGGCATCATTATCTGCCTGGCTCTGTGGGCAGCTGGCACAGCCTGTCTCGCGGCGGCCTCCATTCGCGCGGCGGCCGCAGAGGGCAAGAGGACCTGCTCCGAAGCGTCAGGTCGTGAATCTGGATCACCTCAGCCCCTGATCTCCACCTCTGGCCCACTGGTGGCCTGCTGGGCCCTGACCTTGTCGGTGGCGTGGCTGCTGGCCGTGGCGCAAGAGGCGGTGGCGCTGTTCCAGGCCATTGGAAGGGCGGCGGGCGTCTCCGAGGTGCTCCTGGGGGCGACCGTCATGGCCTGGGGCCAGGGCATCCCGGACGCCGTCGCCGCCCTCAGCGCCGCCAGCGCAGGTGCGCTGCGTCCCATTGTGGGGGAGAAGGTGGGGGATGCCAAGTCGGGTGCAGCTTTCTTTGCCCAAATAACAACTCCCGTCACCCTTCCCATCTATTCTGCACCAGGCAAAACCGAAATGGCGGTGGCCAGCTGCTTCGGGGGCCCCATCTTCGGGCTGGGCATGGCCTTTGGCCTGCCGGCCACGCTGCGCACGCTGGCCCCCAGCCGCCCCAGCGCCGGCCACGCCATGACGGAATCCCTCCAGCTGCTCTACCTCTCCCTGGGCCTCGTGCTGCTGGCCCTGGCCACGCTCCTCCCGCTCGCCTACCGATGGGTCTTCGACCGGCGCGGGGCGCTCTGCATCGGTTTGATGTACCTCGTTTCCCAGTGTCTTTTCGTGGCCGTCATCTGGGGAGCTCTTTAGGATTGGGTGGCGGTGGTTGAGGAAAAGATAGAGCCGGGTGCTGTCGGTTAGGGCTAAAGCGTGCCTCCAGGCGTCAGCATCCATCCGTGGTGCCATTGCTCTTCTCTTACTCCAGGAATATTTTTCCCCTAATAATTACCCTTTTATCGCGTACGACCTCTCAAAATGGGTTTTCAAGTTGGAAACGGCAGCATCGGCACAGGTTACCTTACTCAGGCCAGGCCAGGAGCCCCCCGCGAGGCAGGGCAGGCTTAGATAGGCCCTCAATTCACAAGTCACGCATGGAGTAGGTGGATTTTGTGTGTGTAGAAAAATGAATGGAAAGGACGACATACGTGACCAGCCGCATTCGCCTGCCTCTAGGCCTGGCCCGGCAGGTTCATGGCCAGGGCAGAGGCCGAGGAGCGGCAGACGCGGCTGATGGCTGCGCCGGCGGTGCCTGAACCGACCCGGACGACATAGACGTCCGAGGCCTCCTCCTCCGGCGCCGGCGCCGCGGCCGCGGTCGTCGGGCGCGTGAAGGTGGGCAGCACGACCGAGGGCGTGGCGCCGTCGCCCGCGGCGTTGCTGGTGGTCTGCCCGTCCTGCGTGGTGCTGGTGACGGCAGAGCCCGGCCCGGCGACGCTGACGGCGCTGACGGGGCCGGAGCCCGAGACCCGGGAGTCGGCCACGCTGGAGCCCGGGGTCACCGACCCGCTCTGCTCCGCGCTGGGCGAGCTCCAGACAAAGGACTGCGGCGCGGGCCCGCTCTGCCCGTTGACCTGCCCAAAGGTCAGCGCGGGCGCGGCGCTGGCGCCTGAGCCCGTGCTGCCCGTGGTGGTCACGCCGTTGTCCGTGGTGCTGGTGCTGGCGCCGCCGGGCCCCGCCACGGCCACGGCGCCGACGCTGCCGGTCCCGGAGATGGCGGCATTCGCGTCGCTGCCCCCGGCGCCCACGCTCCCGCTCTGCGTCGCCGTCGTGCCCTCGGTGGAAGGCACCGAGAAGCTGTAGTTGGTGGGCACGCGCGTCGCGGCGACGTCGGCCTCTGTCGACACCGGCACCGTGCCGGGCCCGGCGGAGACGGTGGTCGCCCGTCGCGGGCGGTCGCGTACGTGCTGCCATCGGCCGAGCACTCAAAGGTGCCCGTTGTCTCCAGGCCGCAGGTCCAGGTCCCGCTGGGCGCCGGCACCGCCACCGCGGCAACGGGGGTGCAGGGGTCCACGGACGCCCAGGGCGACCGGACAGTGCACGTTCCATTGGCGTAGTACACGCTGCTGATTCTGTGAAGGATTTTTTGGGAAAGACGGAATAGAGTTGTGAATCATATGGCTCGTTTTTTTTGTTAAGTCGGGGCACACCGATTCATCTGAAATATTTCAGTGCTCTGTCAATCGACACACACGCTCCAAATTCAGCGACAACAGCAAAGCCTCGTACCCTGTAGCGGTGCCACTGATAGCAACAGCGTCGGTGGCAGGGGCGACGTAAACGGAGGAGATGCCTCCCAGCGTCAGCGTCACACCATCCGTCACGCCAGCCAGGTAGAGAGTGGAGCTGCTGGAGGTGGCATTCACCGAGCCCAGCTCGCCCTCGACCACGACCAGGCCAATCCTGCAGCGATGGAATAAGGGAAATTCATGGTCCTGGGCATCTCCACCTGGAATCCAGGCAGTACAAGGTTTGCGCAAGGGACATGCATACGCATGTCCAATGAAACCACTCACCCCGCGCTGTCCACTTGGACGGTCGTGGCGGCGAGCCCGGTCACGTAGAGCTCGCCAGCGCCAAAGGCGGACGAGGCCGTGAAGGTGTCCGCGCTGAACCCGGAGGCGACCACGAGATCCGCTCCCGGACCAGCGTGGGCCACCGCCTGCAGCTGGTCCGCCGGGAGCATGACGGTGATCTGGACGCGCATGGTGGCGTTGATGGGGCCCGCCAGGCTGATGGCCAGGGTGCCATCGCTCACGTTGGCCCAGATCTGCTCCGCCACGGCCTCCTCGCCATCCACCACGACCCCATACTCGTTGGCGCTCCCGGGCTGAACAAGGATGTTGAGCGGGGCACAGAGGGAAACGGTGTTGAAGCGGGTGAGGGGGATGGTGCGCGTCACCAAGCCAGCACCGGCGGTGGAGGGGGCCACCGTCGGCTGGTTGGCTTGGGCTCCAACGCCGGCGACCGTGGCCGCCAGCGCCAGCAGCGCGAACGCAACAGCGTGCTTCATTAGAATATTGTAATGTTGTAACATGCACGGAAATGAACAATGCTCCGTCTCGGAATATGTTATGGAGCCGCTCTCGCAAGTGGTGCGACGCGGTAAGCGATGCGAGCCGGACCCGAGGGAAGCCGTTCCAATGCGATCCGAGAAGACGCGTGTCAAATTAAAGGGGCGCGGACGCGCTCGCTTGGTATTGCGGTGGGGTTTCCCTTTAAAATTTTGGCCTAGACATGTCTGGATATTTTTCAGTTGTTCAATGCTGTCAACTGGGCTTAGGGCAAACGGCGGAGTCGGATGTTGGATTGGGGCAAGTGCTGCGTTGCTAGGTCGATCGCGTTCGTCGGCCCTCCCGATGGGTATACTCATCATTCAATTTCCAAAATAATAGCTGTGCAGTTGTGAATTGAATTTTATAGGGATGAACCGTTTGCATGGGGCGCTGTCACTTTAGGGTTTCACTCGCGCCAAGCAGGGGCTCCCATGGTTGGGAGTCGCAAAGCTTGAGACATAAAGGCGCCGGACGGCTTTCGCAGTCGAGGCTTTTCTGAATCTCATCGTGGGTGAAGGGCTTGCCGCACATTGCGCTGAGTATCGAAAATTGTCAGGGTGGGTGAGATGATGCTTGCGGTGGTCCTCATCGCCCAGAATCCTACCACGGATACTGGCTCCTGTGCTGCTTAAAGAAGCACGTCTTCTTAAGAGCGCGGGACTAATACTTTGGAAGCCCTTCAAGCCATTCTGAAAAGGAAGATCGAGTGTGCATATGTTTCGCCATCTGCCGAGCCTCTCGTACCACCTTCTCACGGCCCAGCTTCAAAGTGACGTATGAAGAAAGTCACGAGCCAGGAACGCAGCTCAGGAGCACGCCTCGGCATTTGTCTTGACAAGCCTATAAGGACTCGTGGCTTGCTAATGAAACCTTGATAGCCAAAACCTAGCAAGCCACCTCGCCCAGTTTCTCAGCGCCCCTGACCACTCTGTCCTCGTCGGATCACGAGGACCGGGTGAACCTCCGATTCGGGTTTTCTTGGCGAAGTCGCCCAGCACGCGCTCGGCTTCCGCCCGCCCAAAGGGTCGGCATCCCAGCGCGACCGCATCAGACTGTTCGAGTGTGGGGGTGGTGTTTCACCCAGACAGGCTCAAGATGCGTCGCCTGATTCTGGGCACGGGCGTGCTCTCGGCGGGTGCCGGGGCGGTCTACGCCCTGTCCGCCCCAGGCACGGCCTATGCCTCGGTGAAGGAGCCGGTGCCCGTTTTGTCGGATCGGGTGCCCTCCCGTGAGGAGCAGTGGGCCAACCTGAGCCAGGGAACCGCCAGCAACCCGTACGACGTGCTCGTCGTCGGTGGCGGGGCCACCGGAACGGGCGTGGCCATCGACTCGGCTACCAGGTTTGTGCGAGGCAGGTTTTGATCTTGATTTGTGCAGGTTGGCATGGAGTTTGTCCTTACTGTGCCGCTCCTGCGCGCCTGACAGGGGTCTGACCACGGCGCTGCTGGAGCGTGAGGACTTTGCGGCCGGGACCAGCTCGCGATCCACCAAGCTGGTGCACGGCGGCGTGCGCTACCTGGAGAAGGTAAGGGGATAGAGGCTGGTGGTGGTGGTTGGGCAGTGACTAGAGGATATGCAATGGCGTTGGGTTTACGGATGTACACATGTGTATTTTGGGTAGGGGTGGAGTAAAGAAGACACACTGTCTGACCTGTGTGTCCTTGCATAATGGAACAACCATTATCCAATGACGAAAACAACGCTTCCAAGATACGGCCTCCAACCCTCAAATTGACCCACTCTCCCCTCTCTCTCCCTCCTATTCACAATCCCCAGGCTGTCAAGCAGCTGGACTATGGCCAGTACAAGCTGGTGCAGGAGGCGCTGCACGAGCGCTCCACGCTGCTGCGCAACGCGCCGCACCTGGCGCACGAGCTGCCCATCATGACACCCTGCTACGCGTGGTGGGAGGTGCCCTACTACTGGGCGGGCATGAAGATGTACGACGCCATCGCGGGGCGCGCGCGCTGTCCTGGTCCTACTACCTCGGCCCGCGCAAGTCAAGGGCGCAGTTCCCGACCATGGCCGAGTCGCGCCCCGACGGCGCCTCGCTCAAGGGCACGATTGTTTATTATGATGGTCAATTCAACGACGCGCGCCTGGCGGTGTCGCTGGCGGTCACGGCCGCGCTGGCGGGCGCGACCGTGCTGAATTACGCGGAAGTGACGGGTCTGCTCAAGGACGAGTCGGGCCGCGTCGTCGGCGCCAAGGTGACCGACCGGCTGACTAACACGACCAAGGACGTCTACGCGCGCAGTGTGGTGAATGCCACCGGTCCGTTCGCAGACGCGCTGCGGCACATGAGCGAGCCCGCGGCCAAGCCCATGATCCTGCCCAGCGCGGGCGTGCACGTGACGCTGCCCGACTACTACTCGCCCGAGGGCACGGGCCTGATCGTGCCCAAGACGCGCGACGGGCGCGTGGTGTTCATGCTGCCCTGGCTGGGGCACACGATCGCGGGCACGACCGACGCCGAGTGCGGCGTGACCATGCGCCCGCAGGCGCACGAGGCTGAGATCCAGTTCATCCTGGACGCCATCGCCGAGTACCTGACCGTGCGCGTGCGGCGCAGCGACGTGCAGAGCGCCTGGAGCGGCATCCGCCCGCTGGCCATCGACCCCAACGCCAAGGACACGGCCAGCGCCTCGCGCGACCACATCGTGACCGTCGACCCCGACGGCATGATCACCGTCACCGGCGGCAAGTGGACCACCTACCGCCTCATGGCGCAGGACACGGTCGACAGGGTGCTCAAGGAGCGCGAGCGCCTCGCGCCGGGGTCCGCGCGCGCGGGCCCCTGCGTCACCGAGCGCCTGCCGCTGGTCGGCGCGGCCGGCTTCTACCCGGCCCTCTTCACCGAGGTCGCGCAGACCTACCGCGTGCCGCACCGCCCGGGCGCCATCGACACCAAGATCGCCAAGTACCTGGTCGAGTCCTACGGCGACCGCGCGACCGAGGTCACGCGCATCGCCGAGGAGCGCAAGCTCGGGCGCCGCGTCGTGCAGGGCCACCCCGTGCTCGAGGCCGAGGTCGTCTACGCGGTGCACAACGAGTACTGCGAGCGGCCCGAGGACTTTCTGGCGCGGCGCACGCGCTTCGCCTTCCTCGACAAGCGCGCCTGCGAGCAGGCGCTGCCGCGCGTCGTGGAGCTCATGGCCCAGGAAAAGGGCTGGGGACGCTGGCGCAAGCGCGCCGAGCTCAAGCGCGCCGAGGAGTTCCTCAAGACCTTTGACTCCCCGGACCACGCGCCCTTTGTGCCCACCGCCTGAGAGAAGGGGGGGGTAGATTGAGAGGGGGTGAGGTTGTCGGGAGGCAAGTGGGCGAAGCGAGGGGTAAAGCGCGACTTGTCCTCTCCGGACGGTCGTGTTGATGCCCCGCCCCATCCGCCTGACCTCGTTGTCGCCCTTACCATCTCGGCTCTCGAATAAGCAAGCACTTTTTCTGGGTTTTTAATCGCCGTATGCATGACCCACACGCGCTCGCCGCGTGTGCGGATCCCTCCTTTTCTTCACCGTGCGCCCGAGGATCCGTGCAATGTCCTCTGAAATCTTTCGCGGCACCAGCCTGTGCCCGCAAAGACCCTGCTTTGATAGCGGTTGTACACACACCAAAGATGATTATTTAGAAACGTAAGTGAGCAAATTGTGTCAGCAAAAGGAATGTATATTGATCAGGTACATGTGGGTGTATTTTGAGCGACAGTCTATGACCCTCTCTTCGATAACCCGCCCATGAAGCTTCCGGCGCTGGGGTGGCCGGCTTCGGGCCCCGGACGCGGGCGCTCAGACGGGATTTGCACGTGACTACCTCGCGCATTTGCTTGCGCACTCGCAGTACTCGCGTCTCCAGAATTGCATACGCGCACAGCCTTTTTTCCTGGGGTGTCGCGGGCGAGGGATCGCAGAAGCACATGGTGCCCTGTCCAACTCCATAAGCCATGCGTCCGATAAACAAGTGGGCGACCTTTGCGGCCTCGCTGCCGCTTGGTCTGAGCAGTGGCATCATTTACTGCTTTTCCATCTGGGCGGAGGACCTGAAGCGGGCCTATGGCTTTTCCCAGAGCGAGCTGCAGGGCGTGGCGGCAGCGGCCAACATGGGGGGTGTCGGAGCCATCCTCGCGGGCCTGCTGTACGACGCCCTCCAGGACTGGCACCAGCTGGGGCCGCGCCTGGTCCTGGCCATAGGCACGGTGTTCAACTTTGTGGGCTACATATTGCTATGGGCAGTGATCACCGGGTGAGCGGGCTGGGAAGAGGTGGTGAAGGAAAGGGTTGAGCCGCTTCTAGTGCGGGCCACAGTGCTTGCTATGATTACTCGGCATGCGCGCAAAAATAGCTCTCATTACACCACCATGTGGCATCGTGCACAAAGTCACAATCCTTCTTCCTCCCCCCCATTACACACACACACCGCTTCGCAGTCGCCTGGCGCTAGCGTACTGGCAGCTGCTTCTGCTGGCGGCAATGACCTGCTCGGGCAACTCATGGATCGACAGCGTCATCCTGGTCACAAACGTCCGGAACCTGCCGCAGCACCGTGGCACGGTCGTGGGCATCATGAAGTCCTGCATCGGCCTGTCGGCCTCGGTGTACACGGCCCTGTACCTGGGCCTCTACGCGCCGCGCTCAACCGACTTTCCTGCTCTTCCTGGCCGGCGCGCCCACCGTGCTGGCGCTGGCCTGCGGGTCCCTTTGTGGGCCACGTGCCCTACATACAGCACTCGGAGCTCAAGCGCCGCGGCCGGCGCACGTTCACGACCGAGCGGCGGTTCGCGTTCACGCTGTGCGCGCTGGGCGCGCTGGCCGTGTACCTGGGCGCCACCGCGCTGCTGTCGGCCCACGTCGGGCCGGCCGTGCACGCGGCCTTTGCGGGCGGCGTGCTGCTCCTGCTGGCGCCCCTCGGCGTGCTGCCCGTGCGCTCCGGGGGCCTCTTCTCGCGGCCCTGGGAGCCGCACGACCGCGACGCGGCCGCCGAGGCCGGCGACCTCGCGCGCCGCTCCTGGGCGGCGACGCGGCCGCCGCCAAGGCGCCGGGGGTCGGTAGCTGGACAAGGGACTTCGCAAACCCCCGCGCCCTCTTCCCCCACCTCCAGCCACCCACCCACCCCCGCGCCAGGTGGTGATCCACTCGAGCACGGAGCTGCCCCCACTACGCATGCTGCGCCACCCCAACTTCCCGCTGCTCTTCATCCCCTGCTTCTTGGGCATGGGCGTGGGCCTGGTGTTCATCAACAACGCCGCGCAGCTGGTGCAGGCGCTGGGCGGCGCCGCGGGCGGGCAGGCCCCGCTGCTCGTGCTCTTCTCGGTCTGCAACTGGGCGGGGCGCGTCTCCACCGGCTGGGTCAGCGAGCGGCGCCTGCACGCGGACGGCACGCCGCGCCCCGTCTTCCTGGTCGCCTTCACGGCCGCCACCTCGCTCGTCTGCGCGGGCTTTGCGCTCTCGGGGCGCGCGCTGCTCCCCGTGCTCAGCTCCGCGGCCGGCTTCTGCTTCGGCGGCACCTGGACCCTCATGTCCACCCTCGTCTCCGAGCTGTTCGGCATGAAGCACTTTGCCAGCAACTACTGCACCTTCCAGCTCGCGCCCGGGTCTCGGCAGCTACGCGCTGGCTACCAAGCTGGCCGGCGGGCTCTACGCGCGCGCCATGGCCGCCTCGGGCCAGACCGGCACCGTCTGCTACGGCCGCGCATGCTTCGCCTACACCTGGCTCACGCTCGCCGCGCTGGGCCTGCTGGGCACGGGCTGCGCCCTGGCCCTGCTGCGCCGCACCGCGCCCGCCTACCGCGCCGAGTACGAGGAGCTCCACGCCCTCGACGCCATCTCCGATGATGATGATGACGACGACGAGGACAGTGCGGCGGAGCAAAGGGCGGAGTAGCAGTGCTATCGTGCCGGAGAAAAGCTGAGCGCCCGATGCGTGACAATTATTCTGTCCTTTTGATTCCTGCCAGTGCCGGGGCCGCATGCGTTACTATGCCGCCGCGCGCAATCTCTCACAGTGTATCGTGCCGCGCCCCATTGGTTTCCAGCCGCTCATTTTGAGACTTGGAATCGTTTTCCTGAATTACGTGCCCTCCTTGTAGCCATCCTGAGCAATCTGTCCGGTGAAATCGTAGCTCTGCGCGGGTGCGCGCTGCCCTAGCCGAGTGTCCCGCAATGCTGGCGCAAAAGGGTATCTGGATCCTGGCATCATCACAAACGCTGCCTTGCTCGGTCAGCTTTGATAATCACATCAAACCAAGTCTGGATGGCCGGTTACAACCTCAAAATTCCCCGCATCCTGTGCCACGGCGGCGCATTGTGCCCGTGGGGCAGGGGAATCCTGGAACAATGCGGCGCCAACCTTGCCCTCGAGAAGCCGGCGCGAAGCTACCGGCCAGGTGCGCGTGACCCGATTGTTGGCGCACCCGTGGCCGACATAAGCGCCTGGCGCACCGTCCCTCCACACAATCGCATTGAAAAGCCAGGATCGGGCCCCATTTCGCCAAAGCATCAAACTTTTCACCGGTTTCCATCGATCGCGACACCATGGCCGAGTCGGGAACCACCAAGGAGGTCATTGTCAAGAGCGAGGCGACGCAGCACACGTCGATCGAGCCCTCGGTTCGCCCGCCGCCCCGCCCAGGTGGGTTTCGCAGCGCAATGGCGCAGCGGTAGTGCGCGGGTTGTGCATTTGGGCCTCCGCGATCGCCGCGGGTCGAGCGGTCGACCAGTACTGCGCTTGTTTGGTCCTCACCAGTGCTTGCGTCTCACTATCCTCTTCCTGGATCCGCAGACTCGGGCTTCCCCGTGCGCCTGCCCAAGGACCGCGATGAGTGGCGCGAGCTGGCCATCAAGGCCGCTCCCTGGGTCGCGGGCGCGGTGATCGTGGCCCTGAGCGCCGGCATCATCAAGGCGGAGCACGACAAGCACGAGCGCGGCGCGCACCCGCTTCTGTTCTGGGGCCGCAAGAAGCGGGAGCAGGCCGGCGCGGCCGCGGATGAGGCCAAGGCCGCCGCCTCGCGCGGCTGGTTCGGCCTGCGCCGCCAGGCCTCGCACGCCGGGGACAAGGCGGACGGCCTCTGGCGCGACGCCAAGGGCGCGGCCAAGGACAAGGCCGCGCAGGCCGAGAAGCAGGCCTCGGCCGCCGGCAGCTACATCGCGGACAAGGCCGGCGACCTGGCCGACGCCTCCAAGCACGCCGCGCACCACGCCGGCCAGTCGGCGCTCAAGGCCGGCAACAAGGTCGCCGCGGCCGCCAACAGCGCCGAGGAGAGCACCGGCAAGCTGCTCCGGGAGGCGGGCAAGGCCCTGGAGGACGATGGCCGCAAGGCCAAGCAGTACCACCAGGCCCAGGAGATCAAGCACTCGATCAAGAGCAAGCCCTGGTGGCGGTTCTGGTGATCTGGGACGAGATGCTGCGACTAATCAAGCACGCGCGCATCCCTGGCACAATCACCACTCTTCAAAAAAAAATTGACCCAGTTTACTCAGGAAGGCATTCGACTGTAACCACCCTGTGAGAGCCTGTGCTTACGGGCTGTCTGTCTGCACTCCTTTGCCCCCAATTCTTCCTCGACAGTGTTGTCTCTGAACATCCCCCTTTTTGAAATCTTGCATGTTGCCATACACTCCCTTAATCAAGAATACCTTTCAAGCGCGAGTATTAGGATCAGCAGGGTGTGCAAAGCTAGGACTGTTATGCTTGGTAAAATCAGACCGGCAGGGTCACTGGCTCGTCGGACATTATCAAAACTCGGCGCATGCCTTGCTATAAACAAAAAACGTGGTGCATACATCAAGAAACGTATAAATAAATAGTATTCATATCGGTGTACATTTCGAATTCCTTCTCACAGCCTTCGAGTGGCAGGTCATCCGGCAGTGCATGCTTGGGCAAACCCGACTTGGCTGGCTGGCCCTGCGAGTAATTCCGCGACACATTTCACGACAGATCAGGGCTACAGGAATTCATCGCGTGGCGCGAATTGGCAGAATGACGTCCTCGATGCCGCGATTGATAGGTGCGCGACTTGTGCAGAGTGCATGGCTCGTTTGTGCGCACCCAGTGCTACGCCCAAATAAGCGACACGCTCACCAAACGCGCACGCACGCCACGCAGATATCGGGGCTAACCTGACAGATCCCATGTTTCAGGGGACCTATCACGGCAAATGCAACGTGCACCAGCCAGACCTGCCGGCCGTCCTGGAGCGGGCATGGGCGGCGGGTGAGCGGTGCATGGCGAGGAACTTGCTGAGTGTGGGGGGGTAAATAGTGTTTTTGGCCTCACAGAGGCACCATCCCTGGACTCGATACATACTCTACACAGGACTGGAGCGCATCATCATCACGGCAACCAACTTGGAAGAGGCAAAAGCAGCCCTGGAGCTCGCGCAGACCGACGGTATGTGAGGTTGCTGTACTGCAGCGTTGCCGGTCTGCATTGTTCAGCTGCCCAGCCTTTGTGGCTCTCATGTTGAGCCCAACGGGCTCGGTGTCACCATTATTATTCAATGCACACTCCCCATCCACTCCCCTTTAATTCAGATCGGCTCTTTTGCACGGCGGGTGTGCACCCTACGCGCTGCGACGAGTTTGAATCGGCGCCAGAGGGACCAGAGGCTTACTGGCAAGGGCTACGGGCAGTGCTCCAGAGTGGCACAGCATCCGGCAAGGTTGTCGCCGTTGGCGAGTGCGGACTCGATGCGGACAGGTGGGGTGGCGTGGCATCGCAGAATGGGGTGGCGCGGGAACGACTCAATGGTAGTCAAAAGTGCCAGCCGGCATTGATCATAACAGAGCACGCAAGTTGCTGAACCCAACATTGCAACTGCGGTGCTGCTCTCAAATACTCCAATATACGCAGCTCACATCCTGCCTCACCCCACCTATATACCTCCCAGAACGCAATTCTGTGCCATGGACACCCAGGAGCGCTGGTTTGAGCGGCAATTCGAACTCGCTCGCGAGTTTGACCTGCCCATGTTCCTGCACCTCCGCGCCGCGGCGCCGGCCTTTCTCGCCATCCTGGAGAGGCAGGCCGGCGTGCGGGGTGTGGTGCACTCGTTCGATGGAAGCCAGGAGGAAGCTGCTCAGATTTTGTCGCACCCCGGCCTGTTCATTGGGGTCAACGGCTGCAGCCTCAAAACAGGCAAGGCGTGCTTGCTCAAGGGGTTGTGGGAGGCAGAAAAGTTGCGGGGTGTGTTATGCTTTGAGTGTGTTTCCAACTGGTGACTGGCGTGGGGGTGGTATTCCGCCAGCAGGCCTCTCTATAAAATGCCCTGCCAACCATAGCCGCCAAGAACCAGGCCTCAACACCACCCACCCACCCCAACTCTATGCCCAGAGGAGAATCTGCGGGTGGTGGCCTCGCTCCCGCCGGAGCGACTGCTCCTTGAGACGGATGCGCCGTGGTGCGAGATCAGGCCGACCCACGCTTCGGCGCGCTTTGTGACCAGCAAGCACGCCGCCAAGGACAAGAAAAAGTGGGAAGCGAGATTCCTGGTCAAGAGCCGGAACGAGCCCTGCAACATGCGGCAGGTTCTGGAAGCCGTTGCGGGCGTGAAGGGGCTGGACGCCGCGGCCCTGGCCGCCACGGTGTTTGACAACACGATGAATTTGTTTTTTGTGCGGAAGGACTAGGGCTGCCGAGAATGAGCGTGTTTTTCAGTCGGCAACGGTGCCGCGGGGTGCTAAAGTTTAATTACGCAGTGCCGCTGAGCGCTTCACCTGCTCAGCCTGCAGATGCATACGGGCAATATAGAAGAGCCCATCCTGGTCTATTGACCGGGAAAGGGCCCTATTTGTAAACAGTCAAACACGACACCGCCACCAAAACCCATGAGCACTACTAGAGTGTGGGGGCGTAAACGTGGCAACAGTGTCAATGCAATGCAAGTCACGCAATCGTCCTTCAACTTTAAAACACAGCCTGCAAGCTCAGCAGTGCTCCCAGCACCCTCTTGGCAAGTCCTTCACAGAGCCTCTGCCTCTGCTCAAGGCATGCTTGTCGTGCGCGCTTTCCTTGCGGCGCACGACGATGACGGGCAGGGGCAGGTGCTGCATGACGTACTCGCTCACGCTGCCGCTGCCCAGCAAGGAAAGCATGGCGCGCTTGATGGAGCCCAGGTCCCGGGCCCCCAGCACGGCCGCGGTGACCATGTGCTCCGTGGCTGCAGGAAAGAGGGAATTAGCTGATTTCAGGGCGGGGCCATTGCGAGTTGGGCAAAGGGTGCCTGCACTTTGTACGACAAGGCCCACCATAGTGTGTGAGCACCGGCCCGACCGCCTCGTCCTCCAGTTCCAGGGTGACCTCCACGACGGCATCCTCTGGGACCTGTACCAGTGGAGCGTAGGGGGAAGCATTTGCTTGGGTCAGGACGACTTTTGAGAGTAGTGAGAGAGGAGACAGTACTCCCCTTCCGATGCCTACCCCTGCCTCCTCGAGCCGCGACCCAGCTTCTTCGAGCACCCGCGTGGCCGCCGCGTCCAGGAGCGCCGTCCGCTCGGCTTTCTCCCTGAGCTCCAGGACGCGAGCGCTGGGCGACTCTGGCTGCGTCACCTGCAGTCGAGCGATGGGCGAGGGGGTGTGTGGGGAAAAATAGCCGGTGAAAGGGGATGTGAAAAGAGCACACTGCTGGTGGTTTTCAGAGGCACTGCGCATGATCAGGCACAGGCTTTGCCCCTTGCTCCCGTCGATCCAGCCCCAGACAATACAACACTATTGCAATCAATGCCTTCACGCCAGCGCACCAGATCGCCATCTCCAGGCCGCGCGGTGACGAGGTGAAAGGTGGCGTCGACGGGAAAGGGCGTGGCGCCCACCCAGTCCAGGGCCACCTGCGACTCGGGCGAGCCGTCGACGGCGACCATGATGGCCGGCTCCACGGGGTTGGCCTCCAGCGCGGTGGGGTCGCCGCGCACGATGGCCACGGCGCAGCTCAGGCGGTGGAGGCAGTAGGCCGACACCGAGCCCTGGCCCACCAGCGAGGCCAGCGCGCTGCGGAAGGGGCCCAGGCCGCGCGAGCCCAGCACCACCGCGTCCAGCTCGTGCCGCTCGGCAAAGAGCACGATCGAGTGCGCCACCCCGGACGCGCCGCCGCTCGAGTTCAGGCAGTGCTCCTTCACCTCGCACCTCTGTGGACCGGTGGTGGCAGCAGCAGGGGTCCGGTGGGGAGGCATGTGTGTGTAGTACGAGACGAACCATTCAACCCAACCTGAATTCGCCCAAGCGCGCTCTATCACTCATAAAACCAATCGACCCACCAACAGCAACCCAATCGCCCCTCACCGCGCCGTGCTTGAGGACCAGGTGGTTGCGCGCCGCCTCCAGCAGGCGCGCGGCCTCCGCGCGCTCCTCCTCGTGCGCCTGGTGCATGGTCTGGGCCATGGCGGCGACGGCTCCCACCGTGGCCACGGGCGCCCCGCGCCCCGCGGGCGCGGGGCTGGTGAGCACGGTCACCAGGTGCAGGCAGTCCTCCTGCCGGTGCGCCAGGTAGTGGGAGGCCCAGACGGCCGCCGCCCGGGAATGATCCGTGCTGTCTATCGCCACCAAAACATTACGGGGAGGGATGGTGGACCCCACGCCCTCGCGGATGACGTCCATGCCGGAAATGGCTGGGTGCGGGGCGAGCCTCGGTCTCGTGCACGTCCCAGGCTGTGTCCGTGTCGCTTGCTCTGCTCGATGATCAGGACACTTTCGAAAATTTGTTATAATGTTGATCGAACGGATATGGGTTTGGCATCCATTTTTTGAGGGCAACCTCGGGCTGCGAGACGTGGTCTGCATCTGGCATGATGACGCACACGTCGCCTCCTCCGGAAGGATGCGCGACCCGGTCCCGGCGACGGCCAGACGAGGATTGCAGGGTCGGGCTATTTTTCAAACAAGCCCAAGCACACCATAAGCTTGCATTTGACTGCATAATTTGAGCCGAAATATCGGTCTGGAAATAATTTGAATATGATTTTTCCTTCCCAAGTCACTGACTGCAGCAGAATGGCCCAATGATCTACACCTTTGACTGTGTTAGGCTTCGGTTAACCCAATTCCCAACTAACACACGCAAAATCAGTCAAAGTCAGAGTCTTCATCAGAGTCCGTCTTGCGGGGTGGGCCCCCTCTTCGCACGCTGCGCACATTTTGTTCAGTAGCGACGGGCGCCGGCCGGCGGTCCTCGTGGATGGCCCCGAGCACCGTCAACCTAGATGGGGTGGTGGATAGATGCGTGGACAGTCGTGCGACCAACAAAGACAGAGGTTCTTCGATCAAAGTTCTCCCGTCTCCCACTTCCCATCATCCCACCTTGCTTCGAGGGTGGCTGTGTCGAAATCGGCAGCTCCGCCCAGGTCATCGAATCCGACCACGTACTCGGTCACCTTGCCCGACTGGACGACTGCCAGCGTGGGGAGCATCCAGATCTTGAGCCGATCTGCAGGGACGATGGGGGAGCGGCTGACACGGTGTGAGTATAGTCCGCTGGGTTGCTGACCCGGGCGAAATGCACTCGAGATGCTCTCCAATCCGGGAGATCAAGCCCACATCCCACCTTGACGACCAGCGCACCTGTCAGGAACGGCGACTTTTCAGCGTTGAGCCGGATAAACTTGGTCTCCAGGTGCGACGCCGCCAGGCGCTGGAGGTGCATGTCCATGATTCTGCAAGGCTCCGAGGCCCTGTAAAAGTGGGCCACCATCCGCTCCTCCGCCTTGGCGCACTGTCAGTGGGCAGATATGGGTTGTGGTGAGGGGTTGGGAGGGGGGTTCGTGTTACCATTTTTGTAGCATTCAGAGAGTCAAACAGAGTCCACACTGGCGTGTGTTTTGCAAGGAGAGGCCCACCATGCGGGTCAACTCGCTGTGGCACCGCTGCTGGTCAGGCATGTACCAAGCACCATGACGCGTCACTGGGGCAGCACACCTTGAAAAACTCCTTCTCCTCCACATCTTCCACCTCGCCGTGCCCTCGCGCCAACCACTCGGCCTTTTTTTGTTGCATCCTGCGGCATGTTGGACACTCACTAATTGTTGGTGACAAGGTTCAAGCGACTGGCCAAACCATGACAGCCTCCTCATCCCACTCTACAACGCTCGCTGGCTACGCGCCTCTTCATCTCCAGCACCCTCCTTTGCCGCAAAGACTCCAGATCATCGTCGTCCATGTTCCCAAGAGCGTGGATCTGGGCGTCTAGGGCGTCCTCCATTTCCTGGGCCGCCCGCAGGAGCTGCTGCTCGATGGCAGCCTGCACCATGCCGTTCATAATGATCAACTAAATGTATTCGCTGATGTGTGAAACGACGACCGTCGTGATCGTCTCCTTGAGGATTGGCGGACGACTGGAGAGCGCAGTGCCCAACTCGTGCGGCGAATCAGCCCACCACCAGCTCTGCCGATATGGCCCGTATGAATGGCTTCAAATACGTAATACTGCCCAACTTGGTAGTGTAGCCAGGCAAACGTGCGAGTCGCGACGACTGGGAGCGGGAACGTCGGAGGCCCGGATCGGGTGCCAATTTTTGACTTTCGCGCAAGGCGGTGTCGCCGTCCTCGCATCGGATCCGCTTTGCTCGGTCGAACCCACATGTCGCCATGAGCACCGCATGATGGCGCCGGCAAATCGCCGTGCATCCCTTCATTGTGATCAAGCCTTGATTGAATTTCTTAATCGCGCCGTCCGTGGCTTGATGTACTAGATAGAAGTCTCGGGCGTGAGGTTGCTCCAGCCTCGGCTGGAGAGTGGCTGGCGCCCCGGCGCGCGATCTGACAAGTGTTCGTCATGGCGCAGAGCGAGAAATTCACAGTGGTTGATGGAGGTACAGAGATGTTGCATACCAATTGGGATCCGTGTTCAGCGCCGGTAGTGCCCAGAGCCTGACCGATGTGCGCCGTACAGCTGTACCGGGATTCACCATAAATGATTAGCTCGCCCGCTCCGCATTGCACGACCGCAGGGACGGAAATTTGTTCCTACCCTGGAGGCCAAGAATTTTTGGATTTATTGCGGACCACGGCTGGAGCGCCGGGCGCAGAGGCCGGAGCTTTTGCTGCAGATGAACTGGATCTGGCCCGCAGCCTGTTCCAATGGAAGGTGTGACGAGGAGTGGCATTTGTCTGAGAGGGGATGGACGGCAATATTTGCGATGAGTACACATGTGAGGTTGGTGTGTGCCAATGAAAAGAAGGGCACTCACATTAGCTGCTCGTGTTGCTGGCAAACACATGCACCCCCCTCCAACCCCCGCCCACAGAAGGGCAGCCTCCCTGTATTTGTCTCCAGGGCCCCCGGCAGACTGGACGTGATGGGCGGGATCGCCGACTACTCTGGCTCGCTCGTCCTCCAGCTGCCACTGGCGGAGGCGTGCTTTGTGGCCATGCAGGTCGGGGTCCCGCCGGCCGAGGGCGCGCCGCGCAGCCTCAGGATCCTCTCGCTCGGCGGGGGAGCGCGCCGCGCGCAGCGACGTGGTGGAGCTCGACCTGGGGCTGCTCGTGGAGCGCCAGGCCGACGGGCGCGCCCGGCCGGCGCAGCCCGCCGCGCGCGGCGGCGCCTCTCGCAGGCGCTGGCGCCCGACCAGGCGTGGGCGGCCTACGTTGCGGGCGTGCTGGTCACCCTGGCGCACGAGTTCCCCGAGCAAGACCTCTTTGGCGCGCCGCTGTCGCTGCTCATCTCCTCGAGCGTGCCCGAGGGCGCGGGCGTCTCGAGCTCGGCGGCCGTGGAGGTGGCGACGGCCGCGGCCGCCGCGCGCGCCTTTGGGCTGGAGGGCCTTGCGGCCGACGGGCGGCGCCTGGCCCTGCTCTGCCAGCGCGCCGAGAACGAGGTCGTGGGCGCGCCCTGCGGCGTGATGGACCAGATGGCAGCCACGCTGGGCAGGGCGCGCGGGCTCATGTCGCTGCTCTGCCAGCCGGCGCAGTTTCAGGGCACCCTGCGCGTGCCCGATGGCGCCGCCTTTTTTGGCATCAACTCAGGCATGCGTATTGGGTGATGGGTTGGCCGACATTTAGTATGGTTAGGAGGCGGTTCAGGAGGCGATGAGTGGTGGGGTAATGGATTTGAAAAAAAGTTGCTCAACCCTAAATAACTCCCCATCAACAGGCGAGCGGCACAGCGTGGGCGGGTCCAGCTACGGCGCGGTGAGGACGGGCGCCTTTATGGGCCTGAAGATCCTGCGATCGCAGCCCGATTCGGCCAGCGGCCGGCCCGACTGCCTGGCAAACGTGGCGTCGAGCGAGTGGCACGGCCTGACCGGCAGCGACGGGCTCGTGCGGCACTGCCCCGAGCGCCTGACTGGCCGGGCCTTTCTCGAGCGGTACGGCGCCCACATCGACGCGGCCACGACGGTCGAAGACGACGCCACGTACGAGGTGCGCGCGGCGACGGCGCACCCGATTGGCGAAAGCCTGCGCGTGCGGCTGTTTGCGGCACTGCTGGCGGGCCCGCCGGGCGCAGAGCAGCGCGAGCTGCTGGGCGAGCTCATGCGCGCCAGCCACGCGAGCTACGGCGCCTGCGGCCTGGGCAGCGCCGGCACCGACCGCCTGGTGCAGCTGGTGGAGGCCTCGCGGCGCGACAGCCTGGCGCGCGGCGAGGCGCCGCTGCTGCACGGCGCCAAGATCACCGGCGGCGGCTCGGGCGGCACCGTGTGCGTGCTGGCCACGGACGGGCCCGAGGCGGAGCGCCTGGTGGAGGGCATCCTGGCGCAGTATGCGGAGGAGCGTGGCGGGCCGCGCCCGGCCGTCTTCCGCAGCAGCAGCGACGGCGCCGCCGCCTTTGGCTGCGTGCGGTTGCAAGGCACGGCATCCTAGGGACGTGGGAGAGACCATATGCTGGATTTTGGTGTAAGCACAACTCGCATTTTTCTAGTATCCTCAAACTGTGCTCAGAAGCCTGGCCGTCAGCTGGCGCCATCTCAAGCCTGATTCCCATTTTACCTCTTTAAACAACCGCGATCAACAACAGAATACACGACTTGGCAAAAGGGAGTAGTCGTAGGGCACAAAGACCACTGCCTCTCCAGGCACCCCCTCTGCTGCTAGCGAATCACTCGCCCCACAACTTCCAAAACGGCTTGTTCCGGTACTCCCGGCGTAGCTGCCGCTCGCGCCTCCTGGAAAAGAGGAGTGATTGATACGAAAAGAGTGAATGTAGGTGATGAGTGAAGCGCGGGAGATTCGAAAGGTTCTGGGTGAAGCAGACCGTTTGAATGCTGACCCGGATCTGGACACCTCCCGCCCAGCTTCCCCCCACTCCACCAACAAAAATAGTCCTCCACGCACTTGTCCTTGCCCGGCACGACGTCGTCGATGACCTCGCCGGCCTTGGCCGCGACGCCCGAGGCCTTGGCGGCCGCCTCGCTGGCGGTGTCCTTGACGGCGTCGCGCGCCTGGCGCGTGCGGCGCCCCAGCCGTGCGACCTGCCCGCGCAGGCCGGCCCTGGCCGCGTCCACGCGCCGGTGCACGTCGGCCACCAGGCGCCGGCGGTACTGCGCGTCCGTCACAAACGGCCGGCCGTGCGCGCCGAGCCAGGCCAGCGCCGCGACGCCGATGGCCACCTCCGCCAGCCGCGCGGCCTTTTTAATAGGGAACTGCATGGATTATATTAGAGGTGAGGGAGGGTGGTGATGATGATGAGGGTTTGAGTGAGTGGAGATGAGTCCTCTTTTCCAAACCATGCGATGCACTACCGTTCCTTTTGTCTTCTTCCCTCCAATACACCACGCAATACACCACCCCCACACCCCCAAAAACTAATAAAAACTCACCGCGACGGCCTTGACGACTAGAGGCGGCGCCAGGCTGGCCTTGTACTCGTAGTACCTGTTCTCAGTGTTGTCCTTGAGGTCCTCGTAGGCGGTCTCGAACAGCAGGCGGCGCAGCGCGGGGAGGTCGCTGTGGCGCGTGAGCAGGGCCTCGACGCGTCCCCAGGGGTAGCGGCGCACGGGCCAGTAGCGCCCCACGGCCAGGTCCATGTCGCAGCCGCTGACGACCGCAAAGGGCGACCCCGCGTGCGCGCCCGCCTCGCGCAGCGCCTCCTCCGAGAAGGTCCAGGCCGCGCCGCGGCGGCGCAGCGCGTCGGCCACGCGCGCGCGCTGCTCGGCCAGCTCCGCGCCCGTCATCGCGTCGGCCTTGGCCAGCACGGGCACGACGGGCACCAGCGCCGCCAGCTCGCGCGCAAAGTCGAGGTCGTTCTCGCGCAGCGAGTGCGGCGCGAAGAAGAAGAGCGCCGCGTCCACGCGCGGGTCAGGCAGCCCCGCGCGCACCGCGCCGCGCGCCGGGTTGGCCTCAGCCGCGCGGTAGGCCTCGTCGCAGCCGCGCACATAGTCCAGCACGCGCTGGCGGTCGCCGCGCAGGTCGCCGCCGTCGCCGTAGGCGGGCGTGTCCTGGATCGCGTAGTGGTAGCAGATGCGGCGCTCCGGGTCGCGCACCGTCACCTCCGTCCGCATCGCCTGCGGCTTGCGCGCAAACGTCTGCAAGAAGAGCGAAAGGTTGGGTGGGTGGGTAAACGGGGTGCAAGGGAGTCGGATGATACTTGATAATCTGCACGTGACACCGCCTCGGCTCTGTTCAGTGTACTTCAATCCCCCCCCCCCCCCCCCCCCCCCATTCCCAATCGCAGTCCTACCTTGCGCTCCTGGTCCTGGGGGACGTCGTTGACGTGAAAGTTGGGGTCGGGGGCGTAGGACGCAAAGAGGTTGCGGATAAAGGTCGACTTGCCAATGCCCGACTCGCCGACGACCAGAATCTTCATGTACCTGCCACGCATTTGAGGGTTTGAGGTGAGACAAACATTCTTTCATACACTCTTGCCCACCATAGCCATCCAGTCTCTCTGTCTACTCCCCTCCCGTATGTACCTGTGAGTCCAGTGGGCATTGACGCGGGGAAGGCCCGAAAAGGCTGCGCGCACGTCCAGCTCCCGGGCGAGCTGCAGCTGCTGCATGCCCTGGTGCAGCTGCAGGCCATGCATGTCAGCGTCGGCGCGGCCCAGGGGCGCGGCCAGCGCCGACTCGTGCCCGTCGCGCGAGCTGGGGGTGGCTACCAAGTACTGGTGGCGGGGAGAGCCCTGGCCGCCCCTGCATGCGACGATCGTGATGCATAAAAATTAGCCGCATACATGGTATTTAATCATATCCCCACCATCCTAACTCTCAATGCGCAAGCCCTGGGTCCAGATCACCGCTCATGCAGATTGCCGGACACGAGATAGCGCAGGCCCCACCCACCGCCGCATCATCGTGCCTGGAGGAGGGGTCGACATCCTGAGTTCGGGCGGTGAGGGGGAGCTCGACACGCGGGACGGTGGGATGCCGATCGCCATTGGTGCTGGATCGGGTCAGGGTGGCCTCCCGATCGCCAGAATGGTCCTCGCTCTCAAGGGCGCTCCCTGCCGGCTTGACGCTCTCGGGAACGGGGTCGTGGGGGGTGTCCCCGTCCTCTGATACCGTAGACGCCATTCCTGCTACTAGTAATGTCTGGTCAGGGGGGAGGGTGGGCGCCGATTCATCAATGGGCACGGGGACCGCGCGGTATCGCTCCCCCGGATCGCCAGAATCTGGGTGGTAGCCGGGCGTTCGAAAGCATGGAGCCATGATCCCGCCATCATGAGCGGCAGGAAAGGATGGAGACTGTCAACAACGCCCCACTGCCTCGGCGTATTTCAGCAAGCCCTCGCTCATTACAGTGTACAATTGCGGGAATCAATATAAATAAAATCATAATTTCAGAAAATACACAGGCGGCATCGCCTGAGGTCGATCGGTGCGCATGGGTTTCGGGCTGCCATGGGTGGATCCACCCACGTTGCAGGCCAAAACTTAATCCGGGACATGCGCCCATTACGAGTGCAGACTTCTGCGGCCATCCTGCTTCCAGGCATAATACATTTCTCTTCATTAGCTTTCCCGAGCGACTCCCGTCCATCCTGTCCCCATGGTGAGGTTGACGGCGAGGGGTGTTAACAACCAACGGACGCCGTCATGGGCGACGAGGCGGTACAACCCTGTCCGGCCATGATGTTTGCCAATTCACACCCCTTCTGCAACATCCATGCGCCCGTGCAGAACTACACCATGTACAATACGCGCCCTTCTGGGGAGCGATTCCCCGCGCAGGAAACAGCCATGCAAACTCTTCCTGTTCAACCTTGCCAAGTGCGTCACCGATGAGGACCTGCAGGGCATCTTCTCCCCTTACCGACCGATCTACGCCACGGTGGCCCTGGGAAAGCGGGGCGCATCCGAGGGTAAGACGTTTTAGGCATTGATAGTTCTCTTTACGTATTCTAGTGTTCACATGCGTGTAGTGCTCTTAGGGCTTGTTTGGAAATATCAAGGCTCGTGAGAAGATTGCCATCATGAACCCTTGTCATCCTTGCCGTAGAGGTTTGGGTTCGCCCTTTTTCACTCCCAAGAAGATGCCGACAGGGCCCAGGCTGCTCTTCAGGTAAAGCCCCTTCAGATTGGGTTGCTGTTCAACCAGCTGACCTCTCTATGGACACTTTAATCTGCATCATCACACCGCGCACCAATGTGCAGGGGCGCGTGTTGCGGGGCATCCCTCTCGAAATCAAGCCGGCCCTCGCAGGCGAGCCAACCGATGATTTCGACCCGCTGGAGGTAGGGGTGCAGGTTGAAGGCACTTGCATTGGCAGTAAGGGCTTGTTTGAAAGCGCACGGTATTTCTGCGCAGTACAGAAATCTGGCTTGTGTTGTCTCATCCGCAACATTCCTTCAAGTTGACACAGTCGTGGCGTCCTGCCGCCTACAACACCATCACAAGGCACAGCTCTTCGAGCACTGCCCGCTTCTTTGCGTCATCTGAGACAGGCGAACGCTGGCGCCCAGACATGGTGACGTACCGGCCTCCTCATCAGAGACACGCCAGGGCTGTCGCAGCACCCGCAGAGATGTCGTATGGTCGGGCTATGAGAACAGGTGAGCTTCCAAGCCACTGAGACATCCCATTCACTTGATTGGCATGGTCATGGATTTGGCATTGAACAATAAACAAATTTCTTGACCTGTTGCCAACCTCATTTGTTTCGCTCAGAGGCTCAGCATGGCTTATCGACCCTGCTCCGAGCACAAGCGCATACGTTCCCTACAAGGCCCCAAGACCAGGCTCCGCCCGGTTTTCAGGCGCCAGCAAAGGTCATCCAAACCACAAATGCTCGGCTGCCGCTGCAGAGTTCCAATCTTGGCAACACGTATGCCATGTACGAAGGCTTCCAGGGGAATTGTAGTAATTCTAGTATTTCATTCAGCTTGAATATCAACCGTGCTGTGGCTCATTCATTTTGCGTTTGCAGGGATTCCGCTCTGGAGAGCACCACGCCAGGCACGTCGGGAATCATGGCAATGCGAGGCTCACGCCGCCATGACCAGTGTGTTTATTACATGAATGTGCACGCTGATGGTAATATGTGAAGTCTCGTCATCCAACATGCCGCAGGTGTTCCAAAGACACCAGATCAGAGCCCTGCACTGCCCACCGTGCCAGCAGCGCTTACAGCTGAGAATCTGGCCAAAGTATTTGTCACACGATCGTATGTCCAGGACCTTGGTGGCATCGAGCTCCTGTTGCAGTCTGGGAAGTACTCGGAAGATGCGTGGTATGCCTTGGCTGTTCATATCTGTCGCGGGGCTGTGTAGGTTCATGCTCCAGTCGACACCCTCCACCAGTGGTCCATTGTGCAGAGGCGCCAGACTCCCGGGAGAGTGTCCTGAAAGGCTCCCTTGTCCGCATTCTGAAGGAAGGTTCGTACGTGTTGCGCCCAGTGGACGATGTGTTCCCTGACGCATCGGGCCAGCTCCTTCTCAAACTGCGGGTAGGTCACCTCGACATTGATTAGGGCCAGCAAATTGCCACTCACAATCAAATGCAGCTGGTCGTGCCCAGCATCAAAACTAGCCCGATGAGCCCCACACCCCAGCACGCCCACTCTACCCCTGCAGCGCGTGGCCGCCCCAGTGAAAGCCCTGGACATCAGCAACACAAACTCCCTGCTCAAGCCGGAGACCAGCATGGGCGAGCTGGAGGCACTGGTGGATGGGCTAAGGACCGATCGCCCCCGTCTCAGCACAACCGAGGTGAATGTGTGGGCCTTGTTGATATATCCAGGAATCTTGTTCTGATGGGGTCAAGTTACAGCCACGCTGCTGCGATGAGGGCATCATCGCTGCTGTTGCGCCTGGGACTGCATTGCTTACAAGTGAGAACCCTCACGTCCATCTAGTTGGCCAGAACGCTTTGGCGGCATGCGGCGGCACGGGCGTGGCTGGATCACCTCACCGGCCAGTCGGTGGCGGTGCTGCGTCAGAAAATCCCGGATCTGGTTGCGCTGCTGAAGGATGTGCGGGGCCCGATGTCGTGCCTGGGAATGATTCAGGCGGAGGAGGTGCGTCACACGGTTGGTGGTGGGGCTGCTTGATAACGACAGAGAACTCGAACACCGCTCAGCCACGTGGCTCTCCCTGGGGGCTCATTGCAGACTCTGCAGATGACTGGAAGATCAAAGCTGAGCATGTGCGGCGAGTGCAGCGAGACGTCGCAGGATGCGGTCACGGGCATCACGGGCCAGTCGACAGAGAGCGCGCCGACAGAGGACATGAGCAGCCCCTCCGAGGGGAATGGCAGCCGGACGACCAGCGTGACGACCAATATGTGCGTGAGGGGGGAACGGGCTGGGCAGGAGACAGCCGGCGGCGCTTGCTTATTCAGTACGTCACAAGTGGCGCCTCACGCATTTCTCTCCCAACTGTCTGCAGGAGCGCGATGCTGCCTGCTCAGCTCCTGCAGTCCCCGATGATGGGCGTGGTGAAGAGCAGGGCTCTGGCGGGGGAGCACTGAGCTCCAACGCCGCGCGGGCCCTCGACCTGTGGCCTTGGGAGCGCTTGCGCCCGAGCGCCTGGGTGTTGGGCCCGGCCACCAGGGCACGGTGCGGCAGTGTGCCCGAGCCGCTGCCCACGTCTGGACCACCAGCCAGCGCTGTAGAGCTGGCGCTGCGACTGCTGACCACCATATCGGCTGCTGAGCTGAAAGAAGAGTTTCGACGACGCTGGAAGATGAAGCGGCGGCGCGAGGAGGAGGAGAGGCGCCGCGCGGCGGGTCTGGAGGATCGTCCCCGCTCTCCAGCACATGGGCCGCCAAGCCTCAGGTCCAAAGAGCGTGGCGCGGGCCATGCACGGCCGCTGCAAAGGCCCACTCACATGGCTAATGCCAGCAAGCTACTCCTTCGTAAACTAAGACTTTGTCCGCAAGCCAAGCGCCATTTTGATGTGCCGGGCCAGCATCCCCACCAGCACATTCCGGCTGCCCCAAATGTTTCCTCTTCTAAAACTGTCCTCAACCCCTATTCGCCGGCCTTTGTGAGCCGAGTGCATGGGCCCACGACGCGCCCAAAGGAGCAAAGCTGCCTCCCTCAAGCGCAGCACCCTGGCGGCACTGGGCAGCATCGGCCTCCCTCTGTTCCTGACCCTCTTCAAATTTCATCCATGGGAGCACCTGATTATCATTATCCCGCTGGCGTCGCCGTGCAGGATGCCGATCATTTTCCTATTCATCATGTTTCCCGGCCCATGCACCATCTGCAAGGAGGCGGCATGGATGTTCCCCCAATTCCCCCGTGGCATCTGCTGCCATCTGCACCTTGGGAGGGACCTCCATGGCAGCCTCACGATGGCCCCTTGCACCACTCGCAACATGACGCACAGGCTGCTCGAGCCCCGCGTATGGAGCACGGAGTGCGTCAGGGTCCACCAAGGCGGCAACGGCATGGCGCAGACCACGACTCAGACCCGCTACCCCCCACACGGAGCACGAGGACATGGAGGAGGCCCATCAAGCCACGGTTTCTACGATGGTCGGTCACCACACCCTCAAGGCCGGCCCGCTATGCGAGGCCCCCCGCAGCAGGCTTGGCATTGTGGACCACCACCTGAACATGAGTACCCAGCCTTTCTTCCGCCACCGCACCCCTATTACGCGCACCCTCCACCCATGAACGCCATGCACCCTCCGCCCTATCCTCAGCCCATGCCTCCCTACCCGCTGCCTCCATGCTTCCCTCCCTATCCAGGTCCGCCGCCCATGTACCAGCCGCCCATGCCCCCACAATTTGGGCACCCACAGGGCGGCATGGCGGCGTCGTGCCCTGATCCACGACTGGTGGATGAGGCTGCGAGGCTGGGAGCTGCGGCAGCAAAGGCCGTGGCGCGGGACATGTTTGGCATCATGCCACCCCCTGGTTTCCATTAGTTTTGGGTGCCCACCGACTGCATGCATGTGTGCAGCACCACCATATCTGTCTCGGCAAGTAGCTTCAGCTTAATGATGCCCATTACATTCAAAATAATTTTTTTAGATGATGTATTTCTTTTGGTAAAGCGCGGAGGAAGAAGGTGAAGCCTCGTCATCAGTCGGACGCACGTGCATCACGGTCGCGATTCCAGCCTCGGCTTCTTCCCAGGCCACATCGCACGCCCGGCAGGGACCACGTTGACGAGGCTTATATAGCCTGTGAAGAGAAACAATATCCGGATTCAGCCCTTTTCAGCTGAAGGAAGGACACTGTCATTGCTGCGACAGCCTCTTGAGAGTTGCTCCACCCGGCGATCACTTGTTGTCGACGGGGACCATGGCGGGATATCGCGGCCCGATGGGCCTCCTCCTCCTGTCGTTGCTTCTTGTATCTGCATGGGCGGCCCCCATCACCGTTAATCTGAAAAAGGCGCCTATTAACCTGGCCCTGCGCCGGCAACAGCTCAAGGAGCGGAGCAAGCTCCTCACAAGTCAGCAAAATGGCGACCAGGGCATCATCCCCATCACCAACTTTATGGATGCCCAGGTTTGTGCTGTTTTGGGTGGCATGCGGGGGCGATGGGGTCCCCGGCCGAGACTCGACCGGGTGACGCGCCATTTTCGGCGATATGTGCGGGCATGTGCGACATGCGTGGTCGATCGAGTTTTCGCATTTCGGTGTAGGCAATTTCATGAACGCGCAATTAAATGTTTGATGGTTTCGCAACTTGCCCACCTATTTTTGTGCAGTACTATGGCGAGATCGGGATCGGCTCGCCTCCCCAGCTGTTCCAGGTCATCTTTGACACTGGCAGCAGCAACCTGTGGGTGCCCTCGTCCAAGTGCTCCTACTTCTCCATCGCCTGCTACCTGCACAACAAGTACACCGCCGAGGCCTCCTCCACCTACCTGGTATGCATGGCTTGGAGGTGTTGGGGAAGTGGCATGGATTTGCCCAATGATTGCTGCTGGCCTTGTGTCTGGATCAAAGCTGAGATTATGAGGAAACCAATTTGCTTCCATCATTTGGCACCGACTTTATACTATATTTCTAATGCCCTGCCCGTGCCATGCACGTAGGAGGACGGCCGCGACTTTGCCATCCAGTATGGGTCCGGCGCCCTGACGGGCTTTTTGTCCCAGGACTCGGTCACGCTGGGCGACCTGGTTGTCAGGGAGCAGACCTTTGCTGAGGCGGTGCAGGAGCCCGCCCTGAGCTTCATCATGGCCCAGTTTGATGGCATTATGGTGGGTGGTGTGGGGTGGTTGTCCGTTATGTGTGGGGGGGGGCATTTAGAAGTGTGTGTTGTGTCCGGGTGGCAGCATGACTGCATCCCTTGCGCCAATCAAATCATCGCCAAGCACACTACCATCCCATCCTCTGCAGGGCCTGGCGTTCCCCGAGATTGCCGTGAACAAGGTGCTCCCGCCCTTTCAGTCGGCGCTCAAGCAGGGCCTGCTTGAGGAGCCCGTCTTTTCGTTCTGGCTCAACCGCAAGGTCGGTTAGAGTGGGTAGTCTGGGTATGCGCGAGTTATCAGTGTGGATGATACTAAATTAGAGTGCACCTTTCTTTACGAAGGCGGACGAGACCCCCGGTGGCGAGCTCGTGCTCGGAGGCGTGAACAAGGCGCACTACACCGGAGAGCACACCTGGTGGGTTTTGATGGGCAGGGTACGACTTGAACATGCCAACAACATGTCTTTGTATCCATACACACATTCAAGCACCAACAATCCCCTGTCATCTGTCATCATCCAGGGTCAACGTGACGCGCCGCGGCTTCTGGCAGTTTGACATGGACAAGCTGGAGATTGGGGACGAGACGATTGCCGGCGGCTGCGACCACGGCTGCCAGGCCATTGCCGACACCGGCACCTCGCTGATGGTGGGTCCCTCGGACGCCATTGCCAAGATCAACAAGGTGATGATGGGCGTTTGCTGGGGTGACGTGCACTAGATGTTGGGTCACGTATGTTTTCAATGTGGTTCTCACAGCATATGGCCCCCGCCCCCTTTCCACCACCCAGGCCATTGGTGCCGAGCCTGTGCTGGTGCAGCAGTGCCAGCAGATTGTGCACGACTACGTACCCGAGATGCTCAAGATCATCAACACCATGCCGCCCCAGGCCGTCTGCGCGACGGTGGGGCTCTGCAACGGCGGCGAGGCGAGCTACGCGGGTGGGCGTGTGAGCACGGCCACCGGCGCGCCGCCTGCTGGCGCGCTACGGCCCCGCGCGCGGCGTCGGCACCGACCCGGCGCTGGGCGACGACGAGATGTGCCAGATGTGCCAGTTTGTGGTCCAGTACGCCAAGGTGCGAAGGGGTTGATGGCTCCTGGGGGCACGGGTGCAGGCGACCTAGGCGCACGCAATCGCGGGATTGTTCACCGCACCTCCACACACCCACTCAATAACAGGTTGCGCTGGCCAACAACGAGACGACGCAGCAGATCATCAGCGCGCTGGACACTGCCTGCGAGACCCTGGACCTCGGTGGCGGCGGCGAAGCCAGTGCGTGGATGGGTGTTTGTTGGGAGCGCTGTTGTATTGGGAGCGATGGATGCACTCGTGAGATGCTCTTTACCTTATAAGATAATGACCTACAGAGGTGCTTGAATTGTCAATCATGCTCACAAACCTCCCCCCTCTTACCCCTTAGCCGTGGACTGCGACGCCCTGGGCGCGATGCCGGAGATCACGCTGTCCATCGGGGGCAAGGAATTTGTGTTGACCCCGGAGCAGTACGTGCTGCGCGTGGGGGCCATGGGCCAGGAGCAGTGCATCTCGGGATTCCTGGGCATGGACATCCCGGAGCCGCTGGGCCCGCTGTGGATCCTGGGTGACGTCTTCCTGGGGCCCTACCACACCGTCTTTGACTACGGCAACGAGCGCGTGGGCTTTGCCGACGCGGCGCAGTGAAGGGGTTTTTGTGATGGCCGGTGGAGATTTGTAGGGTATTAATCAGACCCGATCGTGCATCCGCACATCTTTCAAATGGCGCCATGCAGTCGCCTGCGCAGTTTCCTATCTTTTGTACAGTGCCGGTGTGTGATTGATTCAGTCTCGATGCATGGGCGCTGCTGCTTGCCACCCGTCCCATCCTCTCAATCGGCGTTTCGCTCCAATGAGAGGATGCTGAAATACGATGCTTCTCACTTTGCCTGGATCGCTGCGAGCTTGTACATATTATCTCTAAAGTACTATACATCAGCTGAATATAAATAGCGGCAGACTCACATGGCATGGAATGTGTAACAAGTGCGCACAGGCGCCGTTCATCATTTACTCATGAGGCCACGCGCTCCTCGCTCTGTTGCTGCTTGGCCAGGCTCTGGGCCCTGGCCTCCGCCTCGCGCCGCAGATAGTCCTTGCGCAGGGGTTCCTCAAAGATGTAGTACCCGCTGCCGACACCAATCCTGCGGGTTGAAACATTCACGAGGTGTTCTGGTTAGAATCTGCTATGTGCACATATCGGTCGTCGCCGTCCGCTCCGGGACCAGGCGCATCAAAATTCGTCATGCAAGGCCAATGCATGCGTGAACGAACGTCCGTGGTGTATGCATGCGGTTGCATAACGCCCCCTCGCTTACAATGTCGCGATCATAAAGTGGAGGGGCTTGTTGCGGCTAAACGTCCGCGCAAACGACATGCTGGACAAAAGGCAGGCTGAGCTCGTCTACAAAATTGCGACTGACAGTGTGGCGTGTGTGTCGAGTGTAAATTGAAGGAATATTATTGGTGAAATTGATATTATCTATACGGGTAGATCGTATGACGGGCGATGAGAGAAGGTCGCTCGCTCGAGCGAGAAAATCACTCGGCGCTCATGCATGGACACAGTAGACCGTGTTTTTTCACCATTGCAATCCCCAGATTACATCCGGACTTGACCCTAGTCATTTCCGCGTCTTATAAATGGCATCAAATAGGGAATGTTGGCAGTTACACAATGATACAAGGCATATAGGAAAAGACAAGGATATTGTGTGAAAACTTCCGCCGCTAAAGTCAGTGGGCCGGATGCTTTTCTGCCAGTTTTGCCTGCGAGAGATTTCTGCGAATGTGGAAAAGGGAGATGCGTCGTTTGTTTTTGCATGGCCCGTGTGTCCATTCCTGAAGCACGTCCACGAGATTGAGTGACCAGACAGTGGAGGACGGGTCAGGATTCAGGTTGAAATAACAACCATGTAAGTAGCACCCCCCAGCGCACTTGACGAGATAGTTGAGGACGTCCGAGTTTGAGATGTAGACGGGGCTGCCGTCTTCGGCCCGGATGACTGTCCTGCTGGGGTCGATGGACTGCACGACGCCTGCGGTTTGGCGTGAAGGAGGAGAAGGCTTCGGCGAAATTCAAGCGCATTGCCTGGTCCACGAGCCTCTTAGCCAACACACACCCCTACACACACAACCAATAAACCACCATACCTTCGATGACCTTGCCGCCGCCGGTGGTGAGGAACTGGACGCGATCCCCCGGGGAAAAGGGCTGCGCTGTGTAGAGCATGATGGCCCCCGTGAGGTTGCGCAGCGTGCTCTGGGCCGCGAGGCCCAGGATCACGGAGCTGGCGCCCACCGAGGTCAAAAAGGGCTTCACGTTCACCCCAAAGTTTTGGAGGGAGGCGAAGATGGCGGCCGCGACGATGGCCCAGCCCGTGAGCGTGGCGGCCGGGCCCAGCAGGCGCAGCAGGCTGGGGCTCGGGTACCGCTCCTCGATCGCGCCCTGGAGCCAGGCCACGACCCGGTCCTTGTAGTTGAGGGCCACCCAGGCGGCGCCCACGATGACCACGTTCTGGCCCAGGTCTTGGAAGAGCTGGCTGGTGAAGCGCAGCAGGCGCAGCACGACGGGGCCGTGGCCCCACATGAGGCGGTCAAACTCGGGCCAGAGGCGCGTGGCCGCCACCTGCCCAAAGGCCGAGAGCGTCATGAGGGAGTTGAGCGCCCACCACAGCGGCAGCAGCCGGCGCAGCGGCGGGCCTGTGCACTCGCACAGGGTCGGGAAGAAGGGCAGGCGGCGGCGGGAGTGGCGCGAAGCCACGCGCTCCGCCACCCAGGCCACCAGCATCAGCGCCACGCTCGCCGCCGCGGTGGTGGCCACGACCGTGCCAAACTGAATGGCCATCTCCGGCACCGTCGGCGCGTTGCAGAACTCGGCCACCATGGGGACACCCGTGGCCTGTTGTTTTGATCAGGGAGGGGGGGGTTCTCCTTTAAACTTCATTTGATAAAGCAATAGGTGAGCAGCAACTGCAAAAGCATCTTTATCAGGCAAATCAACATGAGTCCTACATGCCATCAGATCAATCGATCATCACCTTGATGAAAGAGTTGGGGGCGGGCGTGGGCTTTGGGGGTATGCTGGACACTGCCGCCCTCGCCAACAATGGGCGCCGAGCAGGCGTGCCGCTCTGGTGACCGGGCTTGAGCGCTCTGTAGGCATTATTACTTGAGGAATAGATTGGCACAAATGGCCTGACGCGCCCAGGGATGGGCGTGATGGTCGCGCCCATGCCTACTGCGGCTCGAGGAGGGTTCATTTTCCTGACAATGCCAGGGGGCTCCGCCACGGCTGTGAAGCTAGATCCTGTCACGAATACTCGAATGTAAATTTTGTATATATTTAGCTCCTATAATCGGACCATCGCCACTAGGCTCTGGCGCGCGCGGCGGGTATCGTCAGGTCGCATTTTTCGAGCATCAGGCTTCAACGCTGCCAGCTTCCTCACCACGCCACCCTACCAGAGCCCTGACTCGACAGGCACTGCCTCCGAAGCAATTACAAAAAACAGAGCGCAGCGCTGTGATCACTTGTAAGGGTAGTAAGGACGCTTATTAAATCAAATATCTCTTCTCAAGAGTCTGCCGATGGGGTCAATGCAGCCTGCCTGCGCGGTTTGGATGGCAATGGCCGTGGGAGGCCCTTGGGCGCCCTGGCCGCCTCCGCTGCTGCGGCTGCCATGGGCCTGGAGCCACTCCCGTTGACGGTATTACTCCTGTCCCGAGTAGCAGGATGGGTGTCTGGTTCCGGCAGTGCGCGCCTAGGGGGTGGGCCTTGCAAATGCGAGGTGCCCGCTGACTTGTCCTGAATAAAGGAAGCAATTGGAAGGAGGCCCGTGGTTTTTGACTTCACCGCCAAACAAAACAAGAGAAAATAGCAATCACTTGATTGATTTTGAGAATATTGTTTTTGGATATCGATTCGTGTCTTGAAAGCCGCCCGAATCCACCATCAACCCCGGACCACTGTCCATCATCACACAGCGCACCTCGGCCAGCTCCGCCACCCGTTTCCTCCAGGCCAGCGCGATGCGGTCCGCCACCACCACCCGCAGCAGCTGCTGTGCCACCAAGACCGTCCACCCCGGTCTGCAGTACGAGTTGACCAGGGCTGCCAGCACGGCATCCAAATGCACGGTGGCGTAGATGCGGGTCGCCACCCTGCCGATCACTCGTATCGCCGACACCCATTTCGGAAGTCGAATGGCACGTATCGCCATGGCTGGAGGCAATGTGGATGCACCGTGCGTAGGTGCAAGGATATTTTACGTTTGATGAGACAATGTCTGGTTCTCTGCGGTGTGAACCGTTTCGGCACCCGCCTGATTCCCCCATCTGGGTGCGACCGTGAAGCTTAAGCGGAGATTGTTGCCACCCGGGCACCCGCACTGGCGGCGAGGGATGGAATGCATTTCAAGGCCAAAAAACAAGTAGGCATTTATAGACAAGAGCGATTTCACAACAAATTTGCGAGTCAGGGATCCAAAATTGATGACCCAAGCTCAAATGCAATTGCATTATTATTCCCAAGCAACAACCAAAAAAACAATTTAAACAACTCTCACTCGCACGCCAGCAGCTCTACGCCGCCCCAGATCCCAGGACCGGTGCCACCAGGTCGTGCAGCAGCCAGAAAATGCGCAGGATGGCCCGCACACACAGGTGGATGAGGGGCGTGGGGTCCTTGGACCCCGGCATGGGCATGCGGCTGCAGCTCTCCTCCTGGCGCCGGCCCAGCTTGAGCGCCAGCGCCCGCTGCACCCTGAACAGGGTGAAGACGGAGAACAGCGCCAGCTGCGAGCCCAGCATCAGGCGGAACGCGGTCCTCTGACCCAGGGTGCGGGCCTCATACGCGGGCAGCGAGTCCAGGTAGGCGATGTATCCCTCGTCGAGGTTGTGCGCCCGAGCCCCGCCCCGGATCATTCCCAGGTAGCGCTGTGACGGGAGCAGGCGCCTCCCCTGTGTGTAGGGAAAGGGAGAAGAAGGTGTTGTGGGGTCCGGGAGGATTGGCCTTGGCATTGTTGACACAAACCCAAGCACATTATGCTGCCAGCCATGCCACTGAGTGGCCTCCTGCACCAGTCCCCGCTCCCAGCGCCACCGCGCAAACACCTGCGCGCGTCTCCTGGCAGAGGGCGAGGTCGTGAGCGTCAGCGCCTCCAGGACTCGGCCATCGTAGGTAGCCACCCGCACAGGCACAATAGTGTAGTCAGAGCTGCGTGTGCCAGCGGCTCCCTCCGTCACACAGATGTAGCCCCAGACGGAGGGCGTCAGGCAATAGGCCACCCCATGCACGGCCTCTGGGTGGGCATTGCTTGACCCTTTTTGAAGAGATGCGTGGCCATTAGCCGAATCAGCATCGTCTTGGGGCTGCACGCTGGCAAAGGCAGGTTCCCGGTACGGCAGACCTGGCAGATCAAACACCAGCCTGTACCCCGGCAGCTTTGCCGGCACAGCCTCGGCTGGGAACACGCGCCGCTTGCCCTGCAATATCTCCTCGTTCATGTTGCTCCCGTAGGCAAAGTACCAGACCGTCGCGTCCTCATCAGTTCCCACTGGCGGGGCGGGCCGAAAGTGTCGCCTGCGTGCGGATCGGTGGACCTCCGTCTGCACTGCATCGTCTGCTGTGACCAGGCGCGCTGGCCCTTGTGTAAACGCTCTGTAATGCCAACCACGTCCTTTATCCGGCGCACCCTGTGCGGGATTCGACCGCTTCGACGGCCTCCTCCGTCACCCTATCCGGAGGCACCGCCATGTCCTTCCGGCCTGCTCGCCAAAGGCGCTTCACCGGGGTGTAGCTCGAATAAAATTACAGTGCTGGGACTTCACTGAAGCCGCGGTTTAAAACAGGCGATCGCAAGTCACACGGATGAGGTCAGCGGCAAGTGCGATACAGCTCCGACCGTGCCCCAGGCTGGCCAGCCCAAAAAGCTGACGTGAGCCCTCTAGCTCGCGCCCGAGCCCACCACCGGCGCCAGCGCATCGTGCACCGTCCAGGCGGCGGTAAAAATTGCCCGGAGCCATCGGTGCACTAGAGGGGAAGGGGGCAAGCTGCCCTTGCGAGCCGGGCGACGAGGTGCCGGTCGGCCCCCCCACACGCGGTCGCCAACGATTTTGGCGAGGCGGCGCCCTGCAAAGATCCCGATCACCGCCACGTACGTCCCAAGCATGAGCTGGTACATGGCCCGCTGGCCGAGGGACCGGGGCGTGTAGGCGGGCAGGGAGTGCAGGTAATCCAGGTACCGCGGGTCGAGATTGTGTGCCGCCGCGCCGCGGCGGATCACCGATATGTAGCGCTGCGATGGGTGGAGCACGCGACCCTGGGGTGCGCAGAAGAGGGGGGGAATTGTGGGTCGTGTGTGCGTGGCCAAAGGGAGTGCTCGGGGCACCTAGCCTCGCTCTGAGCCTTTCTCACTCAGCGGTACCAATTATCATGAGAACAAATGGTAGTCGAGATGGCTGCTGCCACTCCCCCTGCACGCAAGCGCCAGCCTGCTCCCCTCTCTGCACTTCACCTTCGCACCCCATCCACCCCCCACACCCACCCACCTTGGCCCGCCGGGCGATCTGCGGCGCGGTGGTGAGCGTGTGCCCCTCCAGCTTGCGGCCGTCGTAGGCCTCCAGGGTCACGTCGAGGATGGCGTAGCTCGCGTCGCGCGTCCCGGCGGCGCCCTCGGTCTCGCAGATGTAGCTCCACTGCGAGGGCGTCACACAAAAGGCGACGCCGTGCAGGACGGGGATCGCAGGGCCGCCCTCGGCGCCGGAGCTCTCGAGGAAGCACGTCTCGTCCGGCTCGCCCTCCACGCGGGCCGCGCTGGCAAAGGCCGGCTCGCGGAAGGGCAGGCCCATCATGTCAAAGGCGAGCCTGAAGCCGCGCAGGCGGGCTGGGACAGCCTCCCTGGGCACAATCATGCGCCGGCCACGCAGCACCTCTTCGTTCATGTTGCTGCCGTACGCAAAGTACCAGACCGTGGCATCCTCGGCGGTCGCAGGGGGGTCGGCCCGCAATTGAAGTCTGCACGGGCGGGACAAGCGAGTGGTAAGAGCGTCTCGGAAGCAAGGAGGGCTCGGCGGTCATATACCGACCAAAATGGCCAGCCAAATCGTACATGCCCAGAACTTATGTACCAAACATGTCAACAGAATCGCATGCAGACCTATTAACTCCCTGTAGAACCCCACTCGTACCCTGTAGCGGACTCGACCTCCCCGAGCACCTGCTCCCCGACCCTGTCTTCCGGGAGCTCCATGCTAGGCCGCTGCGACGACAAAACAAATGCGCAAACAGATCAATGGAGCAATTTGACAAATAATACTGATGTCAAGATAGTCGCTGTGATGATTTCTAATCCCTTTGGCCAGTCGAGGAAAATTGGCCCATCATTAGGTCACGATACGAGCATGGCCCGTGCAAGTCACAGGGACTCACGCATCGTACGCCCCCGAGTCGTGGTGGAAGTACTAATGATGTTTTAAGGCAGCATGAGAGATATAGGAGACCCCTATTACTCGTGTCGAAAGGGACCTCGGACCTTTCGCTGTACCAAATGTGGAGGTGTTGCGTGGGGCTCGACTCGCTGGTCTGCTCGGCTTGGGCTTGCCTGTCTTAGCGACGCCATCAACCAATTCAATGCGCTCTGGCGCAACACATAGCTGCGATCGGGTGCTGGCTACCGCAATGTGCCCGCGCGAATGGTGGGCATTGATGTCTGCCCCCTGCCGCCACTTGCTCTGAATACAGTGCTCACTGATTGGATGGTATTCCTCAGTAAACGTAGTCGATACAATTGGACGTGAAACTGATCTGAGCGTATAATTTATCCAGTCGATCGATACTCTGCAATCGCTAATCACCACTGCCCGGGGAATTTCGCCTGCCCGTAATGAGTATCATCTGCGAGGCCCGGCGCGCGCGCCTGCATGGCATCGACATGAAAACCATAGCTCGCAAGAAGACAACAAAGATACAAGAAAAAGCTCTCAATTCTGCAAACATATAGCTGTATACGTGCGTTGTCTCCAAACAGCTGTCGCGAGGGCGCCCAGCGACAAGCGCCATGGCCGCAAAGACAGGGTGCGATGAGCGGAGTCCGACGAGGAGTGCAAATGCACCCCTGTGCCGTGACGTCTCTTGACAGCCCACGCTTACATACAACTCTAAACCACCCATTGCTGTGCAGATATGTCCCGGACATCACGTTTAGGCCTGCCGAGGACTTGGTGGATGTCGGCTCGCTGGTGACCTCCCCGGAGCAGGAGGTTTGGCTGCTCCAGCTTCCTCACGATGTACGTATCGCGGCTGGCTGGGCTTTGAGCTTTCATTGTAGGCTAAAAAGCCTAAAGAGGGGGGCCAGTGCATATGTAGAGTGTGCAGGCATTGGCTCGAGTTACAGGCAAGCGCTGCGCATGCCCATCCCCACCCAACACAAATGCCTCACCTGACGTAGTTCAAGCCTGAAGACCCCGTCAAGTGGACCCTTTCCTCCCGCAATGGGGACACGGTTGAGGCGACTGCCAGCGTTTCTGGTAGGTAGCGGGGACTGTTGCGTGATTGAGAACTAAAGAGGTGGAGGGCGTGCCTTGCTTGCCTATCGCACCCGGCCGCCAGCGAGCCAGCAGTGCCACCGAGAGCCGCCACCCAGATCAATGCCCATGCCTATCAATCAGGCCGCACCTATGTGATGGAGTCGGACCTTGAGGCACCGCCAACCTTTGTTCCGCCTGCGAAAAAGGCGGGAAAGTCTGTCGCGGTGTCCCGGGTGCTCGTGGTGCGCCGCGCGGCGAGGTCAGAAGACGAGATCTGCGGCGCGGGACCCGCCAGCCAAGCAGAGGACAAGCCCGAGAGCCCGCGGAAGGAGCACAAGCGCGCACGCAAGGAGGAAAAATCGCACAAGAAGGAGAAGAAGGAGAAGAAGGAGAAGCGGTCAAAGGACCGCAAGTGAGGTGTTGGCTGATACAGGGCATGAGCAGCGCGCCTGCGCCACAAAATTTCATTACGTGTATGACCACACCAACATGTAAGCATGTTGGTGGAGCAGTGGTGCTTGTCCATGCTGAGACAATGTATCGGAAGCCAAGGAGGCCTGGGCCACCTTGTGGAGATGTGATACGGGATTGCGCTCTCGAGCGACCGTCCTCTGATAATGGATGATGCAAATTGTCAAGACGCCGTCTAGGCGCTGCACATAAAAATTCAGACATTGCACTTTGATTCCAACTTTACAACACATACTTTTCGTGCACCCCGCGTTACTGAATCTGCGAGTGTGAATATTGGGCTTCATTCAAGCGCTCTCGTCGCTCGCTCGAGTCCCGTTGTGCAGCGCTGTCTCGCGCATGTTTTCTGGCGCCGTCAAAATTGGCGATGTCAGCGACTTTATAGCACCCTCACAAGACTGCATTGTGAGCCTCGGGAATGGCAAGGCGACGGTGGCCAGCAGCGCTGCTGACGGCGACGAGGACCAGGTGCGCGAGGACCGAGGTGCAGAAATTGGTCATGTCGTTTGCTTCTTCAAGAGCACGTGATGTGATGCGGTACGAAAAACGATACATGGGCAAGCGATGTACCCGTCATGAGTCCACCGGCATTGCGCTGCAGGAGGTGGGGCTGGTCCGGCCCAGCAGGCTAAGGGCTGGCCCAGGTCGCTCCGCTGCTGAGGAGGTGGCGACCAAGCCCGTGACGATCTCGCTCAACGACTGCCTGGCGTGCAGCGGCTGCGTGACCAGCGCCGAGACGGTGCTGCTGCAGGCCCAGAGCGTCGAAGCGCTGACGAGCCGGCTGCAGGATCGCGCCGGCCCGACGGTCGTCGTCAGCCTGTCGCCTCAGTCGATCTGCTCGCTGGCTGTCGCCGTGGGTGTGCCCGCGCCCCTGCTCGAGCGCCGCCTGGCGGCCGCGCTGCGAGGGCTGGGCGCCGCGTCCGTGCTGTCCACCTCGCCTGCGCGGGATGTGGTGCTGGCGGCGGTGGCGGCTGAGGCGGTTGACAGGTGGCGGTCCGGGGCCGCGCGGCCCCTGCTCTCCTCCGCGTGCCCCGGTTGGATCTGCTACGCGGAGAAGACGCACGGCGCCTGGATCCTGCCGCACCTGTCCGCCGTCCGCTCCCCGCAGGCGCTGACCGCGGCGCTGGTCAAGGGCCGCTGGGCCGCCGAGCGCGGGCTGGCGCGGGCGGGCGTCTTCCACTGCACAGCCATGCCCTGCTTCGACAAGAAGCTGGAGGCGAGCCGCGACGACTTTGCCTCGGACGGCGTGCCCGACACAGACTGCGTCCTGGCCACCACAGAGGTGGCCAAGCTGATGGCGGAGGCAGGGATCGACCTGGCGGCGCCTGTTGCTGGGGAGGAAGGCTTGTCTAGATACCTGCTTTGCAACAGGCGGCCAGCAGGGCCCCGACGGGGCGCCCCTGCGTGCCGGCTGGACCGGGGCGCGGCTGGCGGGCTCTGGAAGCTACATGGAAGCCGTGCTGAGAACGGTGGCCGACCTGGTGCCTGGCGCTCGCGCGCTGCCTGCCGACGAGTTTGACACGATTCCCGGCCGCAATCCTGGTGCGAAGACGCTTGGTGGGATACTTGTGAGATATAGTGCATGATTTGTGGTCTGTGTGTTGAGGACTTGGAGAATATTAGGAGCTCACACAGCTGCTCATCGTCCCACCTCCTATTCTTGCTCAGACATTCAAGAGGCGAGCGTCGAGGTGGATGGACAGCCGGTGTTTCGCTGCGCGGCCATCTACGGGTTCCGGAACATCCAGGGCCTGGTCAGGAGGATGAAGCTGGGCAAGAGCCCCTACGACTTTGTGGAAATCATGGCCTGCCCTTCGGGCTGCCTCAACGGCGGCGGCCAGATCCGCCCGGCGCCCGGCCAGTCGCCGGCGGCCCTGGTCCAGGCTGTGGAGGAGGGGTACGCGTCCCTTCGGGAGGGCGCGCCGCGCACGCTGCGGGAGAGCGCCGCGCTGGGTGGGTTTGTTGATGCAGCAAGCGATGAGCGGGGCTTCCGCATCCGGCCCGAGCAACGAGCCCTGCTCGAGACCAGCTACCACGCCCGGGAAAAATCGGTCACCAGCGTCCTGCGCGACTGGTGATGAAGGCGTACTCTTGCAGGGCCGGAATGTGACATCATTCTGCGTGAGCAGAGCCTTGTGTGTTTTGCTCCTGCTGCTGAACACCTGTAGAATGACTACAATGCTTGCATATCAAGTGTAGTATGCATGCGACCAGGGAGCACGCACCATTATAAATCATCACGCGCCCCCAAGAGGCATCGCGGCCTCTTTACAATCAATGCCGCAAGCCTGTCCACACGACCAACTTGAGTCAATCGAGACACGTGCGCACAGTCACTAAGGAGCCTCTGCATGTGTGGCAACTCAGAGAGGGTCGCCCGCAGCCCATGGCTCCAGACGCGCCGGGCGGGGCTGCGCAGAGCCCGGGGCCAGCACAGCCCAGCGCCGCCTGTTGGGCCTCTGCGAGCGCCTGGGGCGCGCAAAAGGCGGCACTCGTCGATCGGGCGTGCCGAGCCGCCGAGGTGATGTACCCACAGATGGTTGGTTTTGGAGATGCAAAAATATTGACCTCCGCGCCGCACGCCCTCCATCCTGCCGTGGCTGGTGCCGACGCCCGCCTGCTGTCTGGCACAAGGACGATGGCCGCGCCGCTGCTCAAGTTTGGCCCTCTGCCAAGCAGGGTCACGCGGACCCTGGCCAGGGGCCCGAGGACAGCTGGCACAGCTGGCACCCCAGCCTCGCCGGCGGCCGCTTCGGGATCAGATGCGCCTCCGACCGAATCGCGAGCTGGAGTCTCATCGCAGCCCGAAGCGTTATCATGGCGCTCTTCTTGATTTGCGAGTCCTGGTTCCTGCCGTGTGAGCGCCTCCCACGCGCTTGCCGGGGGCAGGGAGCTGACCTGTCCCGCGAGCTTGTTGGCGGGGCGCCGTGAATTGAGAACCCGCAGCGCCTCTGCCTCCCGCTCGGCCTGCGTCGCATACGCCTGCGAATGTGGAGGGTCACGAAATTTCAAAACGCAAAAAGCTGATGCAGGCAGCCTACAATAACTACCCTCATGTCATGCACCCCACACATCAACAAGACACCCCGTGACGCCTTGCCTGCGCTTGGGGCCAGTCATGCGGGAAAAACAGCCGGTCCTGCCGCAGCGTCAGCTCCCTCCACTCCTCCTGGCCAGCGGGGTGCATGCCGCAGACCGCCAGCGCTGCCCACCACAGCCGGGCCCACCCGGCCGGAAGCACGAGGCTCACACCTGCGGCGAAAGCATCTCTAAGCGTCAATTTGCATGCCCTTGTACACACACGCTCACCGACAGGCAACCGGATCCAAAAAATATGCATTCCCCCAATCAGCATGGGCTCCTTTTACAAGACACATTCCCCTTGCATACCCCACCTGGAAGGTTTTTTGTCTTGCGGGCGGGCCGGTGAAGGGTCACCGCAAGCGAGCACGCGCGGCCAGCATCGTCAGTAACCTCAGAAGGAGCCACCTGCCCCTCCGCGCGCGCGTCAAAGGGCGCCGCGACGTCCAGTATCCGGGCCTCTGCCACCTCGGTGGAGGCCTGGCCATCCGGCAGCGGCGGCGGGTGGTCTCCCAGGAGGAGCGCAGCCTCCAAAGCGGTGCCCGGCCTCCCCAAACCATCCTCCGTGTCGGGAAGGCGCAGGTGACGTCGCCAGGCCAGGCCCACCGCGCCGTCGCCGGCTCCGCCCCGCGCCACTTCGGCGCGCGTAAACGGAAAAGAGGGGCCCAGCAGCGCCTGGACGGCGGGCAGGGCGCCGGCGCCCAGGAACTGGAGCCGCCGGAGAGGCAGGGCCGCGGCCCGCAGGCCGCCGCGCGCAAGAGGGCGCTGGCTTCGCCCACGGCCGCGGCGTGCACCCAGCAAACGGGGCTCGAGCTGTACGGGAGGCGCGCTACCGTGACCGGGCACAGCGGGAGCTCGCTCCCCGGGCGCTGCAGGGCGACGGCGACTTCCAGCCCGCGACTGGGGTCGAGTCCGCCCGCCAGCCGCTGCAGGCGCGGCCTGTCGCGGGGGCAGACGAGCGTAGCCAGGGCAGCCAAGGCATCCCCCTCTCCCGGTGCAGACAACAGAATGGGCGCCCAGTAGCTCAGGTCGTGGCCGTAAAAATTCGTGGCCGTGCCGCGGCGGGTGTATGGCCGCCAGGCCCGGCCCTCGCCGGCCAGGCCCGCAGGCAGCCTCCAGCCCCAGAGCACCTCCATGCGCATGCGCTTGGCGTGCCACAGGTGCGTCTCGAGCCTTCGCTGCTGGCGGGCGCCAGCGAGAAGGCCTTTGTTTGCTGCCAATGCATCCTGCTCCAGGTCCGCGTTTGTCCAGCTCGCCTCTTGGCTCGCCTCCAGCAAAGCGCGCCCACGTCGGCGCTGCATGGCGCGGCTGGTCACCGCGCGAAGCCCGGGGCCATCTGCGGCCTCCTTTAGCGCTTGGCGACGGGCCTCCAGCTTTGTGTTTGGCCGGCGCTGGTGGCGCCGGGGGTTGTAGCTGGTCGTGCGCCGCCGCACATAGCCTGAGGGCTTTACCAGCTCGGGAGAGGGGCCCAAGAGATCAAAGAGACCGCGGAGCTGTGCGTGCGCGATTGGAGAGGTACCATTCATGAGCAGTGGTCGCATGAGCTTGCGTTCTGTGGACTGACACCCCCTCAATTGGCGGCCACCTAGCATTCCCACCCTCCGCACCACTCACCTCCCGCTCGCGAGCTCCTGCAAAACTCAGGATGTCAAACTGCTTTGGCAGACTGGATTGGGTCACCATTGTAACCGCTGTGCTCTCGAGTCTAAAAGCAAACACGCCTAGAAATCGTGGGTAATCATAGCCTCAGGCTTTCGCAGCCAGACTGGAACTAGCCGCGCGAATATATCGAGGCGATAAAATAAATATACTTACATATGAATCGAATGTGTCATCTAGTGTCGTAGCAAGCTGGTGGTAGCAGGGTCGCATCGGCCGCTGCGGGTTTCGCATGGAGCCCGTGGAGGCGCCTCCGTCGTGCGATTTTCTTTCGGGGCATGACAGGACAGTTTGCGACAGGCAGTCCACGCGAGGCTCCCGATCGTTGATCAAGGATTTAATACAAACATGAAACCATGATTTTCATGATATTTTATTTCCAGTTTTGGGTCCGACAAGAGCTGCTTTTTGCTCTGGGCTACAGTCGACCGGCAAGTTAACAATGGGCAGGAGCGCCAGGCCCAGGGCCCATGAACCAGTCTGTGTAGATGTGGAGCTGCTACCTCTTCATTGCTTGGTTCCAGAGACATGTGCAGAGCTTCTTCGAGGTCTCATTACGCACTTTCTCTACATGCGAGGGCAAATTCCATGCGTCTGGGAAGACATGGCGAGCATCATGCAGGAGGCCTCACCTTCCCCTGGGTCCCGCCACTCACGCCGACGTCGCCAGCTTCGGGTCAGTAATGGTAATAATCCAGGGCATATACGCGCCCATAGCATGTGACCATTGCTTTAAAGGCGTACCCTGAACATTCATCTGGACTCGCCACCACCGGGTGCAGGGGCTCAACAGGCTGCAAGCGCTGTTGGAGAGTGTGACGGCAGAGCTGTTTCAGCATGGGCCGTGCACAGACTGCGTCATAGTGCTCGGAAAGTCGGCGGCCCGTCCCAAGGAGCGCTTCCATCTCCGGTTCAACCATGCTGGGCGTGAGGACTCCACCCGCGAGGCGGGCCACGGCAAGCTCACAAGCGCAGCGTGCCACCCTCCCGGCTGCAGCGACACGGGTTGCAAGGAGCAAAGCAAACTGCTTCGCTCTGCCATTCGGGAGATGCTGTGCCAGCTGGGGGACGCAGAGAGCTTTGTTTCCAGCATCATGTGTGTGCACCTGTTGGTGTCCTGGCAGGGCGCCGAGACGGCCGCACAGGCGCCTCGTGGGTTTGTGGTGCGGCCCCGGGGCCCCTTTCGCCAAAAGCGCGGCTTGTGCGTGCGCGCTGGGGTGGGCCGCGCCACAAGCGGCGCATCCGTAAGGCCTCAGCAAAGTACTGTTGCGGATGCTGGCGACGAGGGTCTTTGCATCGCAGCCAGCGGCGACGCAGGCGCGCAGGGCCTGGAGCGGTGCGCCCCTCGCCAGGCCTTGTGGCTGCGCAGCGCCGGCAGAGTGCAGGGCTGGCGTGCCCCCGCCTGAGCTCGGCGCGGCGCCTGGATCAATGCCCCCTGTTCCTCCCTTGCCATTGCGCCGCGCTGTCTGACCCGGACATTCAATTACAGAGACTCACAAAATGACCACTCACACGCTCATTTCCCTTGAGGTGGATTCCGACGAACAGAAAACCCAGTGTACAACGCGCGCCTGTGGCGGCTCAAATGTGCCGTCCAGACCCGATCCTGAAGAAAGCACAAAAACCCCAAGCGCGCGGGGAGTACCGCCATGACGCACCCTCTCCCATCCCAACGCCAGCAGCGACACGACTAAAAGGCGACCAGACCGCACCCCACTCAGCCACGCTACTCGTCTCCGTAGTTGCGCACGGCGTCGTCCATGGCCTGGGCGAGGTACTTGCATGACTCGGCGGAGAGGCCGGCCATGGAGATGCGTCCGTCCAGGGTCATGTAGATGTGGTGCTTGGCGGTGAGGCAGTCGGCGACCTGGCGGCGCGAGAGCCCGGTGTAGGAGAACATGCCGATCTGGTTGCGCAGGTGGTCCCAGTTGCCGGGCGTGCCCAGCGCGGCCAGCTCGGCGAACAGGCGCTCGCGCATGGCCATGATGCGGTCGGCCATGCCCTTGAGCTCGCGCTTCCAGCCGGCGGCCAGCTCGGCGTCGCCCAGGATGGCGGCCACGATCTCGGCGCCGTGGCGCGGCGGGTTGGAGTACATGCCGCGGATGACCTTTTGCAGCTGGCTCTCCACGCGCCGGCTCGCCTCCGCGTCGCGGCTGATCACGGTCAGCGCGCCCACGCGCTCGCCGTAGAGGCCCATGTTCTTCGCGTAGGACTGCGCCAGCAGCAGCTCCAGGCCCGCGCCCGCAAACAGCCGGATCGAGGCCGCGTCGCGGTCCAGGTCGCCGCTGGCAAAACCCTGGTGGGTGGGGATATGTACATGTGAGTGTGGATATATATGTATATACATGTGTGTACATGTATACATATATACATGTATACATATAGAGTGTGTGCGACATATAGTACCCACCACTGACCTGGTAGGCAGAGTCGAAGAAGGGCAGCAGGCGGCGGCGCGTGGCCACCTCCAGGATGGCCTCCCACTGCTCGCGGCTGGGGTCGACGCCGGTGGGGTTGTGCGCGCAGGCGTGGAGCAGGAGCACGGCGCCCTCGGGCGCGGCCTCCAGGTCCTGCAGCAGGCCGTCGATGTCGAGGCCGCGCGTGGCGGGGAGGTAGTAGCGGTAGGCGACCGTCTCGAGGCCAGCCGTCTCGAAGATGGCCTTGTGGTTGGCCCAGGAGGGCGTGGGGATGAGCACCGTCTTGGGGCCGGGGTAGAACTTGGCCAGGAACTCGGCGCCCACGCGCAGCGCGCCCGTGCCGGACAGCGCCTGCACGGTCGCGTTGCGGCCCTCGCGCAGCGCGGCGCTGCCCTCGCCAAAGGCCAGGCGCGCGCTGCCCTGGCACAGCGCGGGCACGCCCGACTGCGTCAGGTACTCCTTGTTCAGGCTGGGGTCCTCCAGCAGCCGGCGCTCCGCCTCGCGCACGCACGAGAGCACCAGCGGCTTGCCCTCCTGCGGGCGGGGTGGGTGGGTGAAGATTTCCCTGGGAGTACCCCCGCGGCGTCTGACCACAACATCGCGGTGCGTGCCCCTGCCCCCAATCGCGCATATCACACCCCTCAGACGCGAGCGACACCCAGTCTGCCAGCCTCCCACAGCCCAGACTTCGACATGGTCCCTGGACACTCAGTCATGCAGCCCATCAAACCCTGCATCGACCGCTGCCAAGCCAGTGCACCCCCCACCACTCGGGCACGCGTCCCACCTCGGTGCGGTAGGCGCCGACGCCCAGGTTCAGGGCCCGCGGGTCTTTGTCATTGCGGTACGCCACGGAGATGCCCAGGATGGCATCGGGAGGGGCCTGCAAACCGGGGGGGATGCAGACGCGTCGGCGACGGGGTCGGCACGCCCCGGCACCCTCCTGTGCACGCTCCGGCACCCCAGTCACGCACCTGCGGCACGCCGGCGAAAACGGACGTCATGGCAGCGCAGCTCTGGGTGCTCAACAAGGCCGGTCTCGTCGCCGACCCAAAATGCTCCAGCAGGACTTTGATCCGCCGGGACGCCATCGGGGGGTCTTGGTGCCCTGTCATCTTTGCTTCGCTCGGACCCGCTGTCCGCCGGGGATGTAGGGAGTGCGAGGCGCGAGAATGTGGTGCTCGACCGAAGCCGCTCCCTGCTTATCAGACCTGCGTGAAGCTCGCTGACGTGTTCCCGCACGACACAATTTACCCAATGTAGGGATGTGGCATGACGATCGGGCACGGGCACGATGTGAAAGCGGAGTGCCATGCACCGCTTTCGAGCTTGTGCACAATGTTTATAGCAGTTGGGAATTCGCGTGCCTTGTCCGCTCGGCTCTATTGTGACCGAAGGCTCGGTTCTGGACATAGTGACATGGTGCCACATTGAGCTCGTGTGCTTTGATCAGGCGGTGCAAAGGGCGTCGCCTTCTACGGCTGTCGGGGTCGCCACCCTGCAGTCCAGGACTGGCTCCACCCCGTATTTTGCCTTGCGCCGCTCGAATTGGGATTCGGCCTTGGCCGCGACATGCGCCACGGGATGGCATGTACTGGCGGCTGGGTCCCAACCCTATGCCCCGAGAGGGTGCAGGAGGTTCTGAGGTTGGCTTGTAAGCATCCCTGTCATCCAGACATTTTGTTTGGCGGGTGTCTAGTGGATGGGAACAGGCCCTCATGTGTTTGAGGCTCGAGGCTTGACTGGCGGCTCCAAGGGAGCCATGATGGTCAATGCAAAGAGGCCCACCACTGGGGCAACCCCATGCTGGTGCCTCAGGCTGCTGGAATGTCTTGGTACGGCACGGAAACAGTGCCATACAGTGTCCTTGACAGCCATCCTGGCAAAGCCCAAACCACAGGATCCGCGCTTCCACCTTTCAAAGGTCTAAAACTAAGGAGCGGAGGCAGATCTGCCACCCGAGCCTGGAATGTATGCCGGGGCATTCCACTTGCAACGAGGGGATTTTTGCTGGGCAGTAGTCAAGCAGTAAGCTACAATGTCATTTTCCAGTGCGGCTTCGAGACCGCACTTGAGCCGTTGGAACCAGGTAGCAGGCACCGAGAATCGTCGGCCATTTTGTATGGGTTGATGCCATGTGCCCGGCAGATACCCATGATCGCCGCCCTGCGAAGACCGCACGACGTGGATCACGGTGGCAGCATCTGTCCGAGCACTGGGCGCCCCCTGGTGCGCCTGTCCTGGCGGTCGCCTTGCCATTGAAAGAGCATATGCACTGTTGGTCTACGTCAAGGGGCATAGCAAGACCCACCCACTCTACCACAGCCCCCGGTTCAAGGAGGGGCGGGTGGTGCGGACGACACGGCCGGCAGTGGCCGCGTGGAGATATCATACTTCCGGAATCGCTTGGGTCCCTCCGGGGTCTACTCCTTCCATGTGCTCACCACCCGGTCCCTTGCCCACACAGAACAAGACATATGCTTTATTTGATTGAACATAAGTTTCTCAAAAGTATGAGTGGACAAATGAAGCGTTTGTCGGGCGTCACCTCGAGCGCTGCTCAAGCCGGGGCTCGGCCGTGGCGGAGGGCTTGCCTCTTCGTGGCTTGTCTGGCACTGCTGAGCTGCTCGACGAGCGCTGCGAGCGTACACTCGGATGTAAGTAATGAGCTGTATGGTACGTGCCGACGTTGCCCATCTGGAACCTGTCCTCATAAGCCGCCGTCTATCCACGTGTCGCAGGGCATCGCGTCCGAGCAGTCTGTCCAGCTGCGACGACTGGGCAGGACGACCCTGGCGCAGAGAACGAAAGTTGTGCCGCGCCCGAGACGACCTGCTAAGAAACTCCCGGTTCCGAACATGGACGTGGTGGACCCGGTCGCTCGCCCGGACGAGCTGTTGAAACAGTCTCCTCCGAGCCCACGCGTTTCTCCATCCTCTCCCCCCTCCTCCCTCGCCACGCCCGTCTCCCCCCTCCCCCCCTCACCCCCGTCTCCCCACCCCCTCCCTCACCACCTCCATCTCCCCCCTCCCCCCCTCACCCCCGTCTCCACCCCCCTCCCTCACCCCCCTCCTCCTTCGCCGCCCCCCGCCTCCCCCCGCCCTCTCCCCCCTCCACCCCCCCGCGAAGCGGCCCATCATCGCCCAATGCATCCCTTTCGCCAACCCCCGGGAAGTCGGTTGTCTCATCAATGTCATCGATGCTGAGCCCGGTGCCACACTGCAATTCCATCTGGACGCCAAAAACTACGCCAGGCACATCGAGCTCACCGTGGACCTGGACGAGGAAGTGACCACTCGGGTGGAGACGATGCAGGTCAGCCGGCAGATGACCGACCAGGCCATGCTCCTCTTCCGCGGCACCGTGGAGTACCAGGACATGCCCTCCACCCTTGTGGATCTGGTGTACGACAACCCGCGCATCCTCCCCGTGAGCCTGAAGGAGCTCAAGGGGGAGTATGCGAACTACACCGAGGTGGCCATGCAGCTTGGCCAGGAGAATGGCGCGATCATCCCATTCACCCAGATGTACCACAAGGACAGCCCCAAACTAGCCGAGTTCGCCCGGGCCATCAAGCAGCTGCAGACCGTGGACTGGAGGGCGGCCCTCACCGCGCCCCTGCCGCCCTCGGGCCGCATCGTCCACCTGGTCGCGCCGCCGGAGATCCAGCGCAAGCACAAGAAACTGGTCAACGTCTAGCGCTCGTCCACGGTCGAGGTGGCCGGCTGCGCATGTTTGATCCACGAGCCCGGCGCTGAGCGTGGACAACGGCTGGGCTGCAATTTTTTCCAGACCGCCAAGGAAACCTGTTGTTTTTTCAAGCTCCCCGATGTAAAATGAGAGCGCGCAGTGTTGTTGGGGCAGCTCGCAAAAAGCTTGGGTCAGCTTACTGGGTGGCAGGCGGGGCGACCAGGGGCGCGCGCCTGGTGGGTCATTTCTTCCCACAGAAGTATCACTACCGCAGCCCTAGAGCCTTCTCGACAAGCATGATTCCACGATTCGGCTCAACAGTACCTTCCTTTTCTGTGCCAGCTGGGCAAGGCGCCCTGAGTTCTGCGCTGAGTGGGCACCCAGCTGCATTCCTTCATGAAATGTCCCCATCCTTTAGCGCTGGTTTTGATTCCACCATTTCCGCGACATTTTTTGACAATTTTAAACCTGCAAATACTCTATAACGAAAGATTTGCAGTCAAAGACCTGGTGCACTAAGACTTCATGATGGGGTGAGTGCCAGGCTTCCAGGACAGTACACGGGCGGGGCGGGGCGGGCCGCCGCCTCGAGAGCCTTCCCGGTCGCCGCGTCCGGTCCGGCCGCGGGGCTGACAACAGGCAGTCGTCGGGGGCCATCAAGAACAAAATTGGAACTTGGCCGCATCAATCACCACCGTGCTAGTCCGACACCACGAACATCGTTTTAAATTAAATTCTGTGCTGTTGAAGTGGTATACGATGCTACGCGCGGGAGGCCGAGGCATGGCTCGGCCCGAGGGCGGGCCTCGGCGCCGAGTCTACGCCCTGCTGGCGTGCCTCGCCCTCATGGCCATTCCATCCATGGCGCAAACAGACTCTGCTGAGGTAAGGAAGGGAAAATGAAGAGTCGTGTCATTTTCTTGGCCCCGTTCTCGGCGCAACAGTCATGCCCACCCCGTTGGCTGTCCCTGCAGGACGCGGAATTGTACAGGCGGACGCGTCAACGACCGTCCTTGAGGCAGAAGGTGGTGCCCATGCCGCGTCGAAGCCGCAAACACGGCGCCAACGCAACCGATTTGGCTGCAGATGTGGACAAAGTGCTGCATTCCTATCCCAGTATCAGTGGTGGCGATGACGATGTTGTGAGCTATCGCCGACACTCCCTGCTTCGCGAGCTGAAACCCCCGAGTCAAAATCGGGACCGGGCACCGCTCGCCCCATCCAGCAACACGTCAAGCTCACCGGGCTTCGTACGCGCTCCACCCTCACCTTTGCCGCTGTCGCCATCGTTCCCTCCCCCTCCTCCCTCCCTCACCGCCTCCTCCCTCCTCGCCTCCCCCCTCGCCCCCTCCCCCCATCTCCCCCCTCCCTCACCGCCCCCGCCCTCCCCCTCCTCCATCACCGCCCCCCCCCCCCCCCCCATACCACCTCCCCCTCCCCTCCACCCTCACCACCACCGCCTTCTTCCAAGAAGCCAATCGTCGCAGAGTGCATCTCCTTCTCGACCGACCTCGCGCAAGGGTGCATTCTGAACGTGGTCTCTGCAGAGCCAGGGGCGACGCTCCAGTTCCACCTTTCATCCTTCCATGACTACCATCAGGCAAGCCCCGTCCTCTCCCTGCAGCCCGGGCAGACAAGTGGGCACGAGTGGCTGCACGTGGGCCCCCTGAGAACCGGCGAGCTGGCGCTCTACTTCACCGGGACCGTCGAGTACGAGGGCGACCCCGGCAGCCGCGTGCCCGTCCGCGACAACGACCCGCGCCTCGCCCTTTTGAGCATACGTGGTCGCAAGAGCCGCACGGGGGTCTCATTCATGGAGCTTGACATGCGGCTGAAGCTCCCTGACGGCCAGGTGCTCAGTTTCACTCAATTTTACAGGCAAAACGCCCCTGAAGTCGAGGCTGCCACGAAGCAGCTGGAACGCCAGGGCTCCAGAAAGTGGGAAGACATGCTCTCGGGGCCCCTGCCGCCCTCTGGCTACATTTTCGCCCGGCCACCCCCCACGCCCAAAACGGGCTGGTAGAGATGGACAGCGGGCCAGAACGCCCAGTCCAGGCCCCACCACCCCGTGCCTCTGACAGGCTGCCTGTCCGGTCCACATCCCTTGTACCACGTCCTTCACGCGCATCAGAGCGCACCATGCTGTACAGCTTGCCTTCCAGGACAAGGCACGCGCGTTTTTTGTGCGACTGATGAAATGATGTGATCATGGCACCCTGCTCTAGTGCATGTCGGCACACGGATAGGCGACTCTCATGTGTAACACAGTAGACTGCAAGGCTTGACCGGTCATGCCAGGCATTGTCATGCAAGAAGCTTCATTGCAGCGGCGAGGTTTGAGGAAACATTCTGGACCGACAACAAGGAGACAGCTGGGTTTACTCTTCTTTCGATTTCTCAATGAGCGACCCAGTCGCACGCGCGCTTGGAGACGAACATGCACCCCCCCGCATGCGCTGGGGGAGCCCGCGTGTTGCAGCCGGCGGCGAAGTTTCTCCCGTGGGCATTGCCACTACCTCTGGGTTGACAGGGCACGGCAGAAGTCAACGCACGCGAAAACTCGATGTCCTAGCGTGAACACAGCGATGATCCTTGTGCAAGTGTGACGATGGTGTTGCATGTCGGTAGCAGGTGCCACAGTACCGCATTGATCTCTTAGGTGGTGCGCAGCGGACGCTTGTCGGAGCCAGGTGTCACCTCCGGATGCGCACGGTATGAGGAGGCGGCCCCACAAGTAGCAATAAAACAGACCCTGAGCGGCAGTCCATGTATGTTAAGCGGGATTAATTTGAGATTAGGTCATGTTTCTCGCGTTATAAGTCTCTCGCTAAACGTAAATTGCTCTCATGGGGCGCCGGGCCTGCCAGCAGAGCGGAATGGTGCTCCGGCTCCTTATTGTAGCTGCCTGCTTGGCCCTTCCCGCCTGCACCACCGTAATTTCACCTGATCAAGCACAGGTAAGGTCTTTGATGGAATACAAACTGTCAGACGGGGGGCGGCGGACGAATTTGTGGCGCCCGCCCGGCCGCGCGACGCCTGCAGAGCACTCTCGCCACCGGCCGACAGAGTGAGGGAAAAGGCGGGACAAAGACCGGGGATCACTTCCCGCGCACGACCTGACCCCCACCCCCCCCACCCCCCACACAACACAGCCCGCCGGACTGGTGGCTGCCTCGCCAAATCCTGCCCCCGAAGTGACTTATCCCCAAGTGCCCGCGCCGCCACCAGTGTTCCCGGCGCCAAGGCCGTCCCCCGTCCCATCGCCGTCGCCGATCCCATCGCCGTCCCCGGTCCCATCGCCGTCCCCGGTCACGTCGTCGTCCCCGGCGCCAAGACCGTCCCCCGTCCCATCCCCGTCGCCGGTCCCGTCGCCGTCGCCGGTCCCATCCCCGTCGCCGGCCCCGTCGCCGTCGCCGGTCCCATCGCCGTCCCCGGTCTTGTCGCCGTCGCCGAGCCCAGCGCCGTCCCCGATCCCGTCGCCGTCCCCGGCGCCAAGACCATCCCCGGTCCCGTCGCCGTCCCCGGTCCCATCGCCGTCCCCGGTCCCAGCGCCGTCCCCGGTCCCATCGCCACCGCCCGCCGCCGAGCCCAGCGCCGTCCCCGGTCCCGTCGCCGTCGCCGATCCCAGCGCCGGCCCCGGTCCCGTCGCCGTCCCCGGTCCCATCGCCGGCCCCGGTCCCGTCGCCGTCCCCGATCCCAGCGCCGTCCCCGGTCCCAGAGCCGTCGCCGATCCCAGCGCCGGCCCCGATCCCAGCGCCGGCCCCGGTCCCAGAGCCGGCCCCGGTCCCGTCGCCGTCCCCGATCCCAGCGCCGTCCCCGGTCCCAGAGCCGTCGCCGATCCCAGCGCCGGCCCCGATCCCAGCGCCGCCCCGATCCCAGCGCCGGCCCGGTCCCAGCGCCGGCCCCGGTCCCATCGCCGTCCCCGGTCCCAGAGCCGTCGCCGATCCCATCGCCGGCCCCGGTCCCGTCGCCATCGCCGGTCCCAGCGCCGGCCCCGATCCCAGCGCCGTCCCCGATCCCAGCGCCGGCCCCGGTCCCATCGCCGTCCCCGGTCCCAGAGCCGTCCCCGGTCCCGTCGCCATCGCCGGTCCCAGCGCCGGCCCCGATCCCAGCGCCGTCCCCGATCCCAGCGCCGGCCCCGGTCCCATCGCCGTCCCCGGTCCCAGAGCCGTCCCCGGTCCCAGAGCCGTCGCCGATCCCATCGCCGGCCCCGGTCCCGTCGCCATCGCCGGTCCCAGCGCCGGCCCCGATCCCGTCGCCGGCCCCGATCCCAGCGCCGGCCCCGATCCCAGCGCCGTCCCCGATCCCAGCGCCGGCCCCGGTCCCATCGCCGTCCCCGGTCCCATCGCCGTCTCCGGTCCCATCGCCGTCGCCAAGCCCAGCGCCGCCCCCGGTCCCGTCGCCATCGCCGGTCCCAGCGCCGTCCCCGGTCCCATCGCCGTCGCCGTCGCCGGTCCCGTCGCCGGCCCCAGTCCCGTTGCCGTCGCCGAGCCCAGCGCCGGCCCCGGTCCCGTCGCCGCCCCGATCCCAGCGCCGGCCCCGGTCCCATCGCCGTCCCCAATCCCATCGCTGTCCCCGGTCTTGTCGCCGTCGCCGAGCCCATCGCCGTCCCCGGTCCCGTCGCCGTCGCCAAGCCCAGCGCCGTCCCCGGTCCCGTCGCCATCGCCGGTCCCAGCGCCGTCCCGGTCCCATCGCCGTCGCCGTCGCCGGTCCCGTCGCCGGCCCCAGTCCCGTTCCCGTCGCCGATCCCAGCGCCGGCCCCGGTCCCGTCGCCGTCCCCGATCCCAGCGCCGGCCCCGGTCCCGTCGCCGTCCCCGATCCCAGCGCCGGCCCCGGTCCCATCGCCGTCCCCGGTCCCATCGCCGTCCCCGGTCTTGTCGCCGTCGCCGAGCCCATCGCCATCCCGGTCTTGTCGCCGTCGCCGAGCCCATCGCCGTCCCCGGTCCCGTCGCCGTCGCCAAGCCCAGCGCCGCCCCCGGTCCCGTCGCCATCGCCGGTCCCAGCGCCGGCCCCGGTCCCATCGCCGTCGCCGTCGCCGATCCCGTCGCCGTCCCCAGTGCCATCGCCGTCGCGGATCCCATCGCCGTCTCCGGCCCCATCGCCCTCACCGGCGCCAAGCCCTACCCCGATTCTCTCGCCGGCGCCGGTCCCCTCGCCATCGTCGATCCCCTCGCCGTCCCGGGTCCCGCCGCCACCGCCGCCACCACCGCCCTCGCCACCGCCGTCACCATCGCCGTCGCCACCGCCACCGCCGTCGCCACCGCCGTCGCCACCGCCGTCACCATCGCCGTCGCCACCGCCACCGCCGTCGCCACCACCGTCGCCACCGCCCTCGCCACCGCCACCGCCACCGCCACCGCCACCGCCACCACCACCGCCGTCGCCACCACCCTCGCCACCGCCGTCGCCACCGCCCTCGCCACCGCCACCGCCACCGCCACCGCCACCGCCACCGCCACCACCACCGCCGTCGCCACCACCCTCGCCACCGCCGTCGCCACCGCCCTCGCCACCGCCACCGCCGTCACCACCGCCACCGCCACCGCCACCGCCACCGCCCTCGCCACCGCCACCGCCACCACCCTCGCCACCGCCGTCGCCACCGCCCTCGCCACCGCCACCGCCGTCACCACCGCCGTCGCCACCGCCACCGCCGTCGCCACCGCCGTCGCCACCGCCACCGCCGTCGCCACCGCCACCACCGACGCCCATCCAAGCCATGTGCGTCCCCATCGTGTACCGTGGCAAGTGCACTTGCATGACTCACGTCAAGCGGGCCGAGCCTGGCTCTGATCTCGTGTTTCGCATGCGGGCGAATGGCCAACCCGAGGAGGAGAACTACGTCATACTCCAGGACGGGGAGACCACAGGCGTTGACCTCGATTGGACCAGGTACAATTCGCGAGAATTTCAAGAGACTGGTGTGTGCAGCATCGTGGCAACGGTGGAGTACCGCTTCAGACCAGAAACACGATGGCCGGTGAAGACCACCGAGCCACGCATGGCCGTCGTCGACGTCCGCACTGTCATGGTTCATAATTCCTGGGTCACAAAGGCGACTCTCTACGTGCCGTTCTCCACCACAAAGCTCGACCAATACTTGGAGGTTGAGCAAGCCTTCGTGGCTGGTTCACAGGAGGCACGCGCATTGATCAGGCGGTTCCGGGCCCAAGGCAACACGCCGCCACAGCAAATTGTTGAACGACCCGAGTCACAAAATGTCGATTGGACCTGAAGGGCCCGTGCACACTCGTGCCTGGCCACGACCCACTCGCACCCAACCGAGTGAGACCACCCTCTTCAAGATGCGTCGCGGTCTTGCGCGCCCGGCACGGCTGCCCACTGCGATACCAGCTAGATACGAGAGTCCACGAACAATCCTTTTGAGATTCGTGAGCTTGTTACACTCATTCCATCTTGAGGTCCCGGGACACCGTGCTTGAGATCAGACCTTTTTTATTATTCTCTTGAAGCAGCACAACACACCTCGTGCTTTAATACGAACCCATTGTGCCAAGTTGGACCGATAAGTATTTTCAGTGAAGCGTGGAGAGGCTGTTACAAGGGCAAGCGCATGTGCATCTTGCGAAATGGACCGTTTGCCACGTTGCAAGCTAACCGGCCATTCGATCGCGGGCAACTTGATTGCGCCCAGATGCATCGCAGCGCCAGAATTTGTCTCTCTCAGCATATTGGCGCCCGTAGAGAGACCTTGTCCTCGTGTTTATCTTTCAAATGTCTTAAGTGAAATGCAATGATGATATTCTATGCCGGTCTTAACGTCGCAGCAGGTGCGTCCACGTCCTCGACGATGGGCTCCGGATATTCCCCCGTCGAGACCGGGCTTCATGCGGGTCCTGGCGGATGCGCGGGCCATCGTGTCGAGGCGGACGGGCCCCGTATTGGCAAATCGTGCAGAAGATGGTGTTCACTGTACTGGTGCTCAACAAAATTTCCAAGACCTTATTCTGGCTTGGTTACCAGTCTCCTCGGCAAGCGAGGGTCGCTCTCATGGGAAGCCGCGCCCGGCAGAGCGGAATGCTGCTCCGACTCTGCATTGTAGCGGCGGTCCTGGCCCTCTCCGCCTGCACTGACGGTGATTCACCAGATAGTGAACAGGTAGGACGGTGATGTGCTATAAACCGATATGCGAGGGGCGACGAACCAATCACTGACGGCCGCCCGCCCTCGTGACGCGTGCAGAGTCTTCTCGCCAAACCCGGACGGACTGTGTGGCGGACAAAAATCGTGAATAAGGTCTTCTTGAGGCCCCGACGCAAGAAGCACACCCCTACACCCGTGTACCAACCGCCTTCTCCCGCTCACGACCTGGGCCACCCTCCCCCCAGCCCTCCGGGCCGGGGCCGGTGGCTGCCTCGCCAAATCCTGCCCCCATAGCGAGTCCTCCCCAAGTGCCCTCGCCGCCACCAGCGTTCCCGCCGCCATCCCCAGCACCGCCGCCGCCTATCCAAGCCTTGTGCGTCCCCTTCGTGGACCGTGGCAAGTGCAGTTGCCTGATCCGCGTCAAGAGGGCCTCGCCCGGCTCCGAGGTCGTGTTTCGCATACGCGCGAATGGCCAACCCGAGGAGTTGAACTACGTCTTGCTCGACGAAGGGGCGTCCACCGGCCTTGACCTCTGGAGAACCGAGTACAAGACGCGGGAATTTCAAGAGACTGGCGTGTGCAGCATCGTGTCAACGGTGGAGTACATCTTCAAACCAAAGTCACGACAGCAGGTGGAGACCACCGAGCCACGCATGGCCGTCGTCGACGTCCGCAATGTCACGGTCCAGCAGTACTCGGTCACCAAGGCGACGGTCTACGTGCCGATCTCCTCCACAGACCTTGACAAGTACATGGAGGTTGAGCAAGTCTTCAGGGCTGATTCACCGGAGGCGGAGGCGCTGTGGAAGCGCTTCTGGGCCCAAGGCAACACGCCGCCAGAGAAGATCGTTGAAGCACCCGAGCCACCACCTCCAGCGCCACCTGCAGCACCACCGCAACCCATTCGAGCCACGTGCATCCCCGCCCTCTTCAAAGGTGAATGCAATTGTTTGATCCGCGTCTTATATGCTTCCCCGGGCTCGGTACTCAAGTTCCGCATGCGCGTGAATGGGGAGCCCGAGGAGGAGTTCCAACTCCCCATCAAACTTTGGGGTTCCGCTGCCGTCGACTACTGGACAAGCAAGTACCAGACGTACGAGACGCGGGAGATCGGCGTGTGCAAGATCGAGACGACGGTGGAGTACCGCGGAGATCCAAGCTCGCGGCAGGCGGTGCATTCTAGCGACCCACGAATGGGCATCGTCGAAGTCCGCGATTTCAAGCCCTGGAAAGAGGTCTGGGTCACCCTGGCAACGGTCCTGTTGCCAGCCTCCGCCACAGACACCAGCAAGTACATGAAGGTCGGCCAGATCTACAGGTACGGGTCGCCAGAGGCGGAAGCGATGTGGAAGCGGTTCCGGGCCCAAGGCAACACGCCTCCAGAGAAGATCGTTGACCAACCCGACTCCCCCGACGGCTGGGACTGAGAGACCTGCATACACGCGCGCCTGGCCACGAACCGCTCCGCACCCACCCACGCGAGAGCAGCCCATTCAAGGTGCGCCGCGATCTGGCGCGCCCGGCGGCCTCGCCAAACCCTCTCAAGCCCGCTGCGGCACCAGCCAAGGACACACGGCAAACAGAATTCCTTCCAAGTACTATATATTGGGCGCGTGCATCGCGTCTCCTTCTCTTGATGCCCCAGGACCTCAGTCCCAAGAGACCAGGGCTTTCCTCGGTCACCAATTTCAAATAAGAGCTGTTGTGCTGTGAGCACAAGAGCTGTGAGCACAATAACTCTTGTGATGTAATTTGAACGCGCTGAGTGTGAGCGCGTTGTTCCTGCAGTGAAGCGGAAACTGACTGGGGCAAGGGCCAGCGTATGGACGCCGTTGTTGATAGTGTCGTTTGACCAGGCTGGATGCCACGGACAGACTGGCTCCAACCAGCAGAATCACAGCACCAGACTTTGACCAGCTCTGCGGGAGATGTCTCAAGACCCCGCTCGTACCAGGTCATCGTGTCACCAGGTGAGAGGCAGCTATCAATTGTGTTGATCTTTATACTGTCACTATTGCAGTGGGTGCATCCTGAGGAACTTGGGGCGATAATTGAAGGGAGATCGCGCGCCGGAGCGGGGGTCTGGTGTGGCGCCGACTAACAAGGGAAATAGGCTGACTGAAGCATTCAGCAAGCGGGGTGCATCACGCAGGGGCAAGAGGAGGCTGCTCACAGGGGCTGGAGCACGGTGACAGTCTCCCCCGCTCCCAGCGGGACCGTGATAAACTGCGCCTTCCTGCAGAAGCGGGCCGTGCCGTAGTTGGGGCAGAACCTCCCCTCCTTGACGGCTGCCGCTGGGTCCCAGCCGGAGACTTCATACTCTGGTGAGGCGGCCTCGCCAGCATAGCTGGCGCTTCCGGTGAACGCGGGGAGCGACCGCCTGTCGTGACCGTCGCTGTACTCCTCCAGGGCCCACCGCCGGCCGCCCTCGGTGGCACCCGCCGCCAGCCGCACGGTGGGCGTGTAGAGCCTTCCATCAGCGTCCTTGAGGCGAAAGCTGATCGTGCTCCCCGCTGCGGCAGAAGACACTCTCAACACGCAGCCCTTCTCGCTTAACCGAGTGTCGATGAAGGGGATGCAGCTGGCAACGATGGGGACGGTCGGGGGAGGGCTTGCCCTGATCAGGTCGCGGACCGACTGGGATGCTGTCGCCTTAAGCTGCTGGGCGATCCCGGCCAGACCAGTCCGCGACTCGCCAGCAGACTCTTGGCCGGCAGTGGTGGATCCCTGGGGTGCAGCGGAAGCGGGGCCGGTCGCGACCAATCACGCGGCCTGGTTCAACCGTCGTCACAGGTCGCCATGCAGCGCAAACACTTTTGGCCTAGTCCCGATGCTACTCACCGAGCGACTGATGTCTTGGCTCGACCGCACGGCAGTCGAGAGCGCCAGCAGTCCCAGCAGCACCGCGACAGCGCGGCCACGGCAAGATCGCATGTCCGCGCCTGTAGGTCCTTCCGAAGCAGCAAAAGGCACGTTGAGCACGTTTAAATTGGTATCGAGAGGATGGATGTTTCGTGCAACGCGGTGTTCGAGTCACTAATGCGGTTTTGAGGGCATTGTCCGCTTGTGCGCCGGCCGCATCTCCACGTGTCCCCTGGACACTGCAAACCGCCCGGACGGCCGGGCCACCTGTACGACTTCCTGGTGGCTGCCCTCCCCCGCGCACGGTCGTTGAGAATGTATGGTCTAGGTGATTGACACTTGGAAACCGAGAAGGGAGATCCTCCTCGTCGAAAAATCGCGGAAACAAGCGTGAATTCATAGAGGGCACATGCGTCGGTGAGGTTGAAGAGTTCAAGACAGGATGCTAGGCAATTCAAAGTCGGCCGTCCTCCAGTCACCCATGCACACAGGCATGGTCAAGGTCATTGCAATGAGGTGTGCATGCAAGGGCAGCGAGTCGCCAGGAGTGCAAGGGCTCACAAGCATGTCACCGTGTCTTCCCCATCGTCAGTCACACAGGTGGTGAATGTGCCGCTGGCACAGCTGGCAAAGCCCTCGTCGTCAAACTGTGGGGCTGTGCCGCCACTGCACGACTGACTGATCGTGTCGGTGGAGCAAACATACGTCAGGAGGCCTTGGCTGCCGCCGTTGCAGTAGATGGTGCTGTCAGGGGCACAGAGAGTCGATGAGGGAACCGTGGCAGTCCAAACAATGATGCCCGAGCAGGGACTCTCAACCTGGTTAGGGATGCTTGAGCAGGAAGGTGGTGTTGGGTCCGAGATGGGTGGGGGGAGGCGGGCTGGCGACAGGCGGAGGCGGGCTGGCAACCGGAGGAGGCGGGCTTTCGACCGGAGGAGGCGGGCTGGCGACCGGAGGAGGCGGGCTGGCGACAGGCGGAGGAGGGGGGGCTCGCGACTGGGGGAGGAGGGGGGGCTGGCCACCGGGGGAGGAGGCGGGCTCTGGACCGGCGGAGGAGGCGGGCTCTGGACCGGCGGAGGAGGGCGGGGCTCTCGACCGGAGGGGGAGGCGGGCTGGCGACCGGGGGTGGAGGCGGGCTGGCGACCGGGGGAGGAGGGGGGGGCTCTCGACCGGCGGCGGAGGCGGGCTGGCGACCGGCGGAGGAGGCGGGCTGGCGACCGGGGGTGGAGGGGGCTCTCGACCGGCGGCGGAGGCGGGCTGGCGACCGGCGGCGGAGGCGGGCTGGCGACCGGCGGAGGAGGCGGGGCTGGCGACCGGGGGTGGAGGGGGGCTGGCGCCGGCGGCGGAGGCGGGCTGGCGACCGGCGGCGGAGGCGGGCTCTCGACCGGGCGGAGGAGGTGGGCTCTCGACCGGCGGAGGAGGGGGGCTGGCTACCGGCGGAGGAGGCGGGCTGGCGACCGGCGGGGGAGGCGGGCTGGCGACCGGCGGAGGAGGCGGGGCTCTCGACCGGCGGAGGAGGGGGGCTTTCGACCGGCGGAGGAGGGGGCTTTCGACCGGGGGGGGAGGGGGGGGCTCTCAACCGGAGGAGGAGGGGGGCTAGTTGGAGGAGGGGAGGGGCTGACCTCGGCCGGGGAAGGGCTGACCCCCGGCGGCGGAGGGCTCGCCTCGGCCGGGGAAGGGCTGGCCCCCGGTGGCGGGGAACTGGTCGGACCGGTGGGGCATGCCGCAGGGACTCCATTCGCTGTGCAGTTGTCGCTGCTCACAACCTGGAGTCGCGGGAGTGAGGGATGGGATCAGGGTCGCGATTGGTAACTGCACAAGGTTTTATACATTCAACCACATTGCCACAAGTACATGACTGCAGTACGGTCAGTCGCCCTGGGGCTTCCGCGTGCTCATCCGGACCCGACACGCACCACAATGGTGCCATCTTCTGCTATAGCCGAGATGCCAGTAATTCGGGAAATGTTGCCTGTGCTCGCAGACTGGTTCCCGAATGCGGAACTGGTCACCCCGTTCACAGTGACGGCCGTGTTGAAAGAAGAAGTGGCGGGGATGCCATTTCCAGCGACGGCCTGGAGTGTCGAAAAGGATGTCGTGTCTCGAGTCCGCGCCAAGGCAGGCGCGACCACAGCAAGCGGGGCAATACAGGCTCATGAGCGCACACACGCACCGTGGTACCAGTAGCGGCGCTTGCGGAGGAGCCTGAGGGCGTCGCGCTCGTCTGCAAGCTGGCTGTAGCGCTGGAGGCAATACCGCTCGCAGTCGCCGTGGCGAATCCCGACTGGAGCAGGTCCCTGCGAGGAGTCCCCGAAGCCAAACGCAACGTCAAGTGCACACCAAGTCAAACCAACTGTCTATAATAACATTATAAGTGTATTAGGCAATCGTCTCGACCCTGTGTGCCCCTGTGACCCACGGGATGACCGTCACCTCCCCCCAGCCTACCTGCCGAACGCGACGCGCAGGCACAGCAGACCCAAGACGAGGACAAGAGGGAACCTCATCCTTGCAAGACAACAGTAAGCGAAAGCGATGTAGACCCTTTGCTTTTTGTTGTGTTGTCCTTCCTTGTCATGCCTCTTGTTCCTGGCGCGAGCCTGGAAGCTAGCTGGTGCAGCATGCGTTTCTGGGCGTCGATTGTGGGCCGGATCGACCACCGTTCCGGCCAGCTTGGCACCCGTTCTCGACCTCTGTCGCCAACTCTCGCCCAATGTATTTCTATAAAACTCCTAAAAAGTATTCATACTGTATACTTGGTCTTAAATAGATTCAAACTTGGAGGAAACGCTGTTCTCCCGGTCCGCGGTCGTTCGATCCTTGCGCACAACCTCGGCTGGCGATGCTCGGTTCCTCCAAGATGCGTGGGTCCACGTGTCCTGCGACCCAGCCTCTATAGAAAGGCATCTCGAGATGCTTCCGGGCGCTGCACTCCACACGACATTTTGAGGAGCTGTTGACCCTAATCTGTTGTGGGTATTCTCGGGGCCTGCGGAGTTGGCGAGACGCGTGTGCTGGCGCCGTCCTCTTTTCATCCACAAACCTACTCGTCCTGCTGCGCGATGCGCATGCGTCGCCCACATCACCTCACGAATGACAGACACAGACGTGAATGTTTTCAAAAAACATCCACAAACGCCACAATAGGTCTTATGCGCAATCGATAGTCTACGCGAGGTGCCGCTCGGGTCATCGAGGCACTTTGTGCGCACGCCGAATTTCTACGCGAGATTGAAATACACCAGCCTTCAACCTGGAGCCTGCTACATCAACATACAGTTCAGATAATTCACGGGGAGCGCCTGCGGGTCCAATCTGTCCCGCTTGATCGGGGGGCGGCGAAGCGGTCATTTGCTGGCCGCCGGTCGTCCGGCCACAGGTGGTGACATGCCAGCTTCTTCCGCCCAGATGTGCACCTCACCTGTAGAGCCGTGCAGGCCATATAGTAGTCTCTAGTGCTCACATGGCAAAATATTGCACTTGTTGGGAGGTATCGTCCGCCCGCTTGCTGTCCTAGACGGCACGGCGAGCATCCGGCGGCGTTGAGATTCAATCGTGCCCCCGTCGACTTCCTCGTACACCGCCGAGATGAAGTAGAGATGCTATTGTCAGATCTCCCAGAGGTTGTGTGGAGATTTCAAGGCAAACAATGCGACAGTGCGCGCCAGCTACCGTCATGTTCACGCGCACGACATCGACATGCTGAGCTGCGCAGTCTCCAGCCAACAATGGATGCTCAACAACAACCCGATTCCGGATGGTTGGAGCAGATCGCGCATTGTAGGTCGGTTTAATACGTCTGCCCCAGCGAGGTGCCACCAAGGTTGACTTTGTCGTGGAAGTTGAGCATGCACACCAGCCTTTCTGGGGCGGCAGCAGCTGCAAGCGCGCATATCGACCCTAAGATCGCGTGCGGGTGGGTACATATATCTCAGGCATCAGTTATATGTGAGATTGAAGACCTGTTCTCAGCGCATGCCCCTGCCAGTGATGGAGGACTCCAACGATGCTAGGACACGTCGTGGAGCCCGCCCACCGTGGTGGCATGAAACCCTAACGCAAGCAGTGGGGCAAGCTAGGCGCGAGCCGGGCCGCGATAGGCATCTGAAAGCCGCCGGGTGCCACATGACTGCTGATAATGATACAATCATAGAGATTCAAGCTCCGCGCACCAGATCCGTGCTAGAGCTTGGGCGGACGCTGGTGCCTCGAGCTGGGCGACACCCGATCCACGAAGGCCCCAAGTTTCCCCGGCACCCTCCACGCGAATGGGGCTCCCGCGCACAGCTGGTCTGCAAGAAGCCCGAAAACAGCAGTTTGAGTATCTGGAATGCGCAGTAGCTCTGTGTTGGCTGCGCATTGAGGGGGAGCCTCATTCCGGGGTTGTCGAGGGCCCTGCTGTGTCCCGGGGAGTGAGGGAGCCCGCCTCGCGATGGCCCACGCCGTGCCGCGCAAGGACTCCAGAGTCCCTGTGGCGCAGCGAGCCCCCCTCCAGTCGGGCGCGAGGCTGCTGGCCGCCCAGTTCGTGGCCCTCCTGCAAAAGAACATACGGATCAGGGCCGCGTCCTGGAAAACCAACGTCCTGCTCCTTGCCCAGGCCGCCCTCTTCACACTGCTCATCTGGGGCGTGGACCGCGCCCTGCTGGCGTCTCGGCAGCGCCAGGGCGCGTACAGCACCAGCCCGGACCTGCACGCCCGCGCCATTGGCGACATCCCGGACTGCACCACCAGCATCTACCTCCGCAGGGACAGGCCCTGCCTGACGCTAGCGTACGCGCCCCAGGTACCTGCGGTTGTGTGTGGAGATGCGTGCGAAGGGGCCAGGTCCACTGCCGTGGTGCTGTTTCTGGGCAGGACGAGAAGGGCTGCGTGGCCAAGCTCACTGCCGCCCTTTCCACACTCCTCACGCAGGGCGTCACCGCCGTGGAAGAGGTGGTCGCGGCCGTGGCGGCCAACAACCACCCACCGATCGCGCCGGAGCGGCGCAAGGCGCTGCCCTCTGAGGCCGAACTCGATGACTACCTCCTGCAAAACCCCGAGACGGTCGGTGATGCAGAGAGGGCAATGATGGAAGGGGTGCCGTGATCTCTTTTTTGCAGCTGTGATGTGGTGGCCTTTTCGACCTGTAGCTTTGCACGCAAGCCCCTCCCGCTCCTCCCTCTGTGCAGGTCCTCTCGGCCGTCATCTTTGATGTGCGGGGCGGGGACATCATCAGCTTCACGGTGCAGACAAACAGCAGTGTGCAGTGGTTCAAGGGCGAGTGGCAGCACCCAAACACCTATGCCCAGGCAAGGCCGGGTGGGAACAGGCTGGTGGGCCCAAACATTGAGTCTCTGTTTTGGGGCAAGACACGGCTGCGTTTTGCTGATGAAACACTATATTATTACCGCTGCCAACAGCTGCCGCTGCAAGCTGCGGTGGAGCGAGAGCTCTCACGGCGGCTGCTGGGCGACGCGGAGCTGTCCTGGGACCCCTCCCTGGCCTTCTTTCCCCACCCGTCTACCCAGGTCTGAGGAGGGGATGGGAGTGGATGTTTGTGTCAAAAGTATGCCCTGGGCTGCCAGAGTATGCGTGGCACCGCACATCTCAATCTAGGCCTTTCACACTGGCGCTGTTCTAGGCACTGTCCATGATTGGGTCCATTGCGCCGACCTTTGTGCTGGCAAGCGTCATGTTTCAGGTAGAAAGCGTGCCAAAAGAGTTAAAGGGCAGTGTTTGTGGGACGGGGCACAGCGATGTCTGGTGCTCGAGGGTCTGGTGGCTTGCCGGGGATGGCAGCGGCATGCACCCTGGTACCCAACTCAGGCGGTCGGCGCGCCCGCCCCCCCCTTTCCAGTTTGTGCTCCAACTCCACGACGTGCTGCACGATCGGGAGAGCGGAGCCCGGCAGGCCATGCAGACCATGGGTCTGCGGACGAGCATGTACTGGGCCTCATGGATCGTCTTTCAGGTGAGTACTTTGGGCTGGGTGACGTGATTTCCAAATGCAGGGTATGGACAGCCCGAGCGCGCACGCACCCGAATCACCAGTGCCAATTGTATCCACCTGCGCAGGGATTTTTGGCGGTGCTGGGAGGCCTCCTGCTCCTCGGCTTTGGCTACCTGTTCCAATTCAACTGGGTACGGAGAGAAGGGGTGGGGAGTTGTGTGTGTACAAGAGCGAAGTGTCCGGTCCTGGCCAGAGACGCCCCTTTGCTGGCCGCACCGGTGCCGGATGCGCTCCTCAGCTTCGTGTAGCTGGAACCTGAACGCTCAAGGCCATCCCAAGCTCCAACTCTCTGCCCGTCTTTTCCGCAATTCCCTGCAGCTCACGGCAAACAGCATCTGGCTGAGCCTGCCCCTGCTGACGCTTGTCCCCCTGGCCATGGCGTCCTTTGGTTTCTTCCTTATCGCCTTTATGCACAAGGTGCGAGGCCGAGCTGCCGATGTGTGCGTCGCCAGGTGCAGTCCTCGAACAGTCACGCTCAGGAATGGGGCTGACGATACCGTGCCACCTCATCGCACACTCCCCCCCCCCACCACCACCGCCGCAGGCGTCCAGCTCGGTGCCGGTGGGGTTCACCGTCTTTGTGGTCGCGTGGGTCTTCCTCATCGTCATCGCCTTTGGCTTCCCATTCCAGTCCAAGTACGGCCCCGTCGGGCGCGCCGTCTTCTCGCTCTTCCCCTGGAGCCTGCTCTCCAAGGGCATCTCTGACCTGGCGGCCGCGGCGGCCGCGGGCACGGGCCTCGCCTGGGCCGACAGGAAGCGCTACTGCGTCCCCGGCGCCGCGCCCCCGCCCGACGCGGCCGAGCGCGCCGTGCTGACCGACTGCACCATGCCCCTGCCCGCCATCTTCGTCGCGCTCAGCCTGCAGGTCGTCGGCTACACGGCGCTGGGCCTGTACCTGGACGCGGTGCTGCCGGGCGCCGAGGGCGGCCGCCGCGCGCCCTGGTTCTTCCTCCTGCCCAGCTACTGGCTCGCCCGCTACCGCCCGGACCCGGCGCACGCGCGGCGCGCGCTGAGTGCCTCCACCCAGGACTCGACCGGCCTCCTGGTCGACCCGGACGTCGCGGACGAGATGGCCAGGCTCAAGGGCAGCTGCCAGCGCTTTGTCGAGGCGGGCGGCGCCAACAAGGCGCTTGGCGCGGGCGGGTGTAGTGAAGAGAGTACCAACTCGATGGTAGATGCCACCCCACCAGCAACGACCAACCCCGCCGCGCCGTGCGCGATCGAGCTCTACGGCCTGCGGCGCGAGTTTGAAGCACCGTGGCGGCCGATCAAGCGCGCCGCGCCCTTTGTGGCAGTGCAGGGCACCTGGCTGGGCGTGCGCGAGGGCGAGTGCTTTGCGCTGCTGGGCCCAAACGGCGCGGGCAAGTCCACCACCATCCACTGCCTCACGGGCGTGCTGCCGCTGACCAGCGGCGACGCCGTGCTGCACGGCGTGTCGCTGGCCTCCCCCGGCGGCATGGACCGCGCGCGGCCGCTGCTGGGCGTGTGCCCCCAGTTTGACGTCCTCTGGGACCAGCTCTCCGCGCACGAGCACTTGGAGCTCTTTGCCGCCATCAAGGGCATCCCCCGCGCCGAGCGCCGGGCCGCCGCGGCCGTGCTGCTGGAGGAGGTGCGTCTGAGCGAGACAGCGCACCGCCGCGCGGGAACCTACTCTGGGGGCATGCGGCGGCGCCTCAGCGTCGCCCTGGCCCTGCTTGGCGACCCAAAGGTACAAGCGTGGCGGTGGTGGTTTAAGGAGGAGTGGGCAAGTGGGTATGATTGCAGCAGTGGGTGTCAACGGGGCACGAGGAATATGAGCGCAATTTGCGATTATGAGCCGTCCGCAACGCTCAATCCCGGATGCTTCGCATCGTAAGGCAGCCCAATGCGCAACACAGTTCAAACGTCCCCCAAAACACCTCAAACCTTACCACCTCAACCCCCCCCCACACACACACCTCCTTAGGTCGTCTTTCTGGACGAACCCACGACCGGGCTGGACCCGGTCTCGCGGCGGCACCTGTGGGACCTCATCGACCGCGCCAAGCGCGGCCGCGCCATCGTGCTCACCACGCACTCGATGGAGGAGGCCGACATCCTGGGGGATCGCATCGGGATCATGGCCCGCGGCCGGCTGCGCTGCGTGGGGACCTCCCTCCGCCTCAAGAACCGCTTTGGCTCCGGCTACCGTGTCAGCGTGCGAGTGGCGGCCGGCGAGGCGGCCGGCCCAGCGGACGCGACTGGCGATGGTTCCGCATCCGCGCCGTCGCCGCCGGCGCGGAGCTCGCCGCCCAGGATGCGGCGCCCGGCCACCAGGCCGCGGAAAGGGCCCACCGCATCAAGGCCATCTTCCGCGATCGGCTGGGCGTCGAGGCTGGTGCGTGAGAGGGGTGGGCTGGGGGTGGGTGAGCAATGGTAAAAGGTAGAAAAGGCTTGAAGAGTTCGTGTCTGGAAAATCTGTCTTGATCTGCATTTGTCAAGCAAGCAAGGGACAACATTGTTGCGTCGGGGCTTGACCCGCCCAGATCTTTTCGAAATCCCTTGCCTCATCTTTTTCCCCTCGTCCCCTGACCCGACAGCGGACGAGTCCACAGACTACGTGCACTTCATGTGCCCCTACGAGAATGAGGACAAGATGCCCGCCCTCTTCCACTACCTCAAGGTGCGCTGTGGTCAAGAGCGGCGGAGGGGTGTATCACTCGTGGATGGGTCATTTCTCAGGGGACAACCGATCACCCAGGTAAAACTACTTAACCAACAACCCAAAGCGCCTCACGACTTCAACCCTTTGCGCACGCACCGCAGGGACACAAGCGGGAGCTGGGCGTGGTAGACCTGCAAGTGCGCCAGACGCCGCTCGAAGACGTCTTCCTCGTGGTCACCCGCAAAGCAGAGCTGGAGCATGCCCAGGTGAGGCCCAGTTGATGATGCGGGAACCGATTGTCGCCTCGACAGCACAGAATGCACGCTTTAGCACTTGACATTCAGGAACACCAGCTTGCTCCCCTCAATCTCCCCACTATCTGCCAGGCTGAGGGCAAGTTTGAGGTGCTCCAGCTCGTGGAGGAAAACGTGACCGTCAAGGTCCCGCTGGGTGCCGAGTTCATCAAGAGCCCCTCAGGCCGGCTGTACCACATCCGCTGGACCACAGACGGCGACGGGCGCCTGCAGCTGCTGGACTACCACGCGGACCCCATCTCCCAGCTCCTGGAAGCTTCCAGGCCCGGCGCGGGCGAGGCGGGCGCGACAGACGCGTCCGACCGGCCCCTCCTCATCCAGCCGAGCGGCCTGGCGCCGCCCGCCCTCTGAGGACACTGTCCATTTCATTTGTACGCGTCAGTACCTTTCATGTCTCATCACGCCTCTGCGTGTTCAATGCCAAATTGTATTTTGCGCTTGCCAAAAGCATATTTTCTAGGCGCATGGACTGAGTGACTGGCATCAAAGGAGACTGGGACAATGCGCACATCGCCAGCTCTGCCAGACACAGCATCACTCGTCCTCGCTCATGGAGGCCCCCACGCTGATGGAGGGCGGCTGGATGGCCTCCACGCGCTCACCCGCGGGGTCGGTGTGCTTGGGGTGCACCACGCACTCCTCGGCGTACCCGCTCGAGCTGATCTGCAGCGGCACCAGCACCGCCTTTTTGAACTGCTCCCACGAGCAGTTGGGGCGCCCGCACAGCTCATCCAGGCTCAGCGGCTCGCCGTTGTACAGAACCTGGAGATGGCAGGGCGGCGATGGAAGGAGAGGATGAATAGTATGCGTTCAAGGATCAAGAAAAGGAAGATCAAGCTCTCCCACTCCTCTTGATACATCACCCAGCTTCATCAACACCCCACACGCCACCACCTTGATGTAGCGCTCGCCGCTCGGCGTCCGCCAGTTCTCAAACACCAGGTTGGACATGTAGCTGGGCCAGGACTCGACCTCCTTGCCGAGCGCCACCAGCAGCGGCATGACCGTCGAGTCATGGCCCGAGTAGAGGTGCATCTTGTGCTGCGCTTTGCCCGAAACGCCCTCGTCCATGCGCTGCGGTGAAGAGGTGAAGGGGATTGGTCAACAAGGGTTGCCTGGCGTCACGGGCGCTCAAACAACGACTATCTAAACATTCATTTTCCAGGAAGACTAATTGCCCCCGTCCCACTCCGCCTCTCAACCACACACACCTCGGCCAGCATCTTCATGAGGCGGCCCAGCCCCAGGCGCAGCACCGTGGTCTGGTGCCCCGTCTCCGCGGGCGGGGCGACCACGTGCAAGAAAGCGTCCACGGCCCGCCGGTCAATCTCGAGCAGCAGCTCTGGCTGCTCACGAATGCCTGCGGATGCGTGGAAAGGACAAATGGATGAGCTTTTTGAGTATGGATATCTACCAATGTCCCTTCCCAGCCATCCAATCATTGCACCTTGGGGAATGGGCTTGCCGTGCGCCTGCATGGAGGTCAGGGCGTCGTGGAGGCTGAGGAACCCGATCTGATGATCCTCAGGCAGGCCCATGGCCTCGATCAGCTTCTGGGTGAGCTCCTGCACGCCAGGGTCGGTCTCCAGAAACCCTGGAATCGTAAGGGGGGGAGAGGCGGCGCGGTGATTTCAGGATTTTGTTTTGAGTCAGCAAGCCAGCGCACAATTAGAGGCATACACGAGCCCCCAAAACACAAGCCCATTGCCTCAATCCACACACCTTCCCAGCAACTATCCACTACCCCCCGCCACATCTTCCCCCCCCTCACCCTTGCTCTCTTTGTGCAGCTCCTTTACCAGCTGCTTGAGGCGGAGACAGCTGTGCACGTTGGCGTACAGGATCTCGTCCATGTGCGGCGTCGTGATCGCGGGGATGGGCCCCTTGTCCCCGGGGAAGAGGCCCGTGAGGACGCCCGCCAGCGTCGCGCGCGTCCGCGAGTAGTTGGTCGTGCGCGCCAGGATCGCGTCCGGGGTCCGTTCGGGGCCAGGTACCCGAGGTCCTCCACGTACCGGTGGCGCAGCCAGCGCCCAAAGTTGAGCGCCTGGCGCTGGCCCACCAGCGTCAGCTCGCCCTTGCTGCAGTTGCCGGGGAAGCGGGTCTGCACCTGCTTCAGATCGTCGGGGTTCTCAGGCCGCGGCTGGCCATCCTCGGTGCGCACGTCCAGCTCGGCCGCCTGGTACGCGCGGCCACAGCTGTCCCACCGCTGCACCAGATCCGGCCAGTACTTTTCGCCCAGGGGCGCGCGGGCGCCTGCAAATGGGGTGCGGTTGGTGGGGATTGATGGGTGGGTGTGCAGTGAGGGTAGGGAACATACGATCAAAGCCGCGCTGGGGTTGCTCGCTAGTGTTGGAGAAACCAGCAACTCTGTTCTCCATCGCGCCCAACACTACAACTCCGCTCGCCATGCTTCACTATAAAATCGATTGGGTGCAGGCCAGTTCACCCCACCCTCAAACCAAGGGCGCCTCACCATGCCGAAAGACGACCTGGACCAGCTCCAGCGTGTCTCCCCCCTCCTGCCGCTCCGCCAGCGACGCCCTGCCGGCGATGCCCAGGCCCAACGCGCATGCGCACGCTCCGAGGCGAATTGGCAGTCTCATGTGGCCCGTGGCGAGCCGCCGAGGCTCTCACCCTGTGCGAAGCCGGAAGTGATCTGCGCTAGCGCTCGGTCCCAATTGTCCGCTGGCACGAGATTAGCTCGATGTAGAAAATGCACCAAATCCCATGTCGCACGAGCGGTGTAAGGTTTCGGTCTGGATTTTCCGTGGGTGAGGCATGACGCAATCACAGAGACGGCACTCGTCAGCGTGCCGCTACGCAGAATGAGCGGAGCTGCTCCAGCACTCCGACTATGACGATTGACAAAAAGATACAAGTGTACACAAGAAATATCAGAGCATTTTCATACTTTTGACATTTTTTCATATAATATTAGCGACGTTTGATCCGGCATGGCAGTGTGGGTGCGAATGATGCGCAGGGTGATTGCGAGTCAAGCAGGCGGCGCCAGGTACAACTCGAAACTACTGACCGTTCTCGCAAGACGAGGAAGCCCACAGGCGCAAATATTGGCAGCGCAATGCACTGAGACCTGAAGCAAGTAGCACCCATTGACGTGGGTTCCTGAGATTATCCCATTTGTCAAGATGCACATCAATTGCCAACCAATGCCCATGCCCACGGTTTTCTCGTAATTTTGGTATATCCACGCCCTGATCTAGTGCCCTTCGCATTCGTCATCTGTGTCTGGGTAGAGAAAGGCAAAGCTCGAGACCCATCAGGCATTTGCAGCGGCGCCAATGCTCCTCAGCCTCTTGCCGCCTGCTCTCTGTAAGCAAGCTTTTGCTGTGCAATCTGCGCGGCACAGGAAGACTAAAGTCGTGTTGAAGCAAGGTGCCATGTAAATTGAGCAGCATCACTGCATCTTTTTATCATGATTTGAGATATTGTCCAACCCAGAGTCACGGACATGGCTGCGCTCGGGCCGGTCCCCGCTCGCCCGGGTCGACGTCCGCCCCCTTTTAAATAAGCAGGGCGCTGTCACGTCCAATCAATGTACGCCGCATAAACGCGCGACCAGGCTCATGGTATTGAGCGGTCGGCGGAACAAGCGGCGGGCAACTTTGCCACTGTGTGCGCGACAAGCCCCACTCGTTTTGACCCCACGCACCGGAAAGTAGCGACTATGAGGAATTTCTGTCCACAAGCTGTAGGGTAGGAAAGAAATATGCACTTCTGAAGGCGCTGCTTACGAATCAGATGCCACGATGGAATGCAAAGTCGCGATAGGTGATGATGAGGAATTACCAGTGTACACGACGTGATCCGGCCTTCCCAGATTGCGCCACCCCTTCCTATACTTCCTTTCCAACTAAAATAACTCCTATTACACCAACGTCATGGTCCGTGTGTAGTGAAGTCAAGTGGCAAAACAGTGTGGGAATGTGGTCCAGAAACAGCAGAGACTCCGGGACTGCCAGTGTATGGGCAGTGCTTGGCATGTGTTCAGGCGGCCCACTATTGAGAGTTGCAGCTCCTGCACCTGGGCACCCGTCGTGCGGCAACAGAGGCACAACAGTTGCCCCGGCTCGGGCCTGTCCTGAGCTATTACGCACACATACTCTCAGTCGGCAATGGCGTCCACCTCGATGAGGACCAGGATGTCGTCGTGGATGAGGCGGTGGACCTCGATCATGGAGGAGGCCGGGCGGACGTGGCCAAAGACCTCGCCGTGCGCGCGGCTGACGGAGGAGGCGTCCTCGAGCCAGGTTGCGGACGAAGATGCGGGTGCGGATGACGTCGTCCAGGGACGAGCCCAGCGCGCTCAGCGCGTGCCCCACGATCTCCAGCGCGGTGCGGGTCTGCGCGTAGGCGTCAAACTTGTGCAGCACGTTGCCGGTGGCCTGCTCCACGGAGGAGGTGCCCGACACGGCGATGAAGTTGCCGCGCCGGACGGCCCGGGAGTAGCCCACCTCTGCCTCCCACCGCGCGCCTGTGGGTGGGGGGTGATGCGGGTGTAAGAATGATGGTCGTGGCTGCGTATTGACTGGCTCTGTAGCCGGGCTGAACCCTACCCATCTGCTCTTCATCAACACCACCGCCAGCATCCACCCCTCCTCTCCATAACCCGACCTCTCCTTCCCTCCTCCACACTTTAACACCCCCACTACCCAAACCTCCTGCGTGCGTACCGGTGGATACAATCTGCAGTCGGCCGTTGGCACTGGTGTTCACGACCGGGACGATCTTGGGCCGCATGCCGCTCGCGGCGTCGCGAGCACGGCCCTGCGCAGATGTCCACAGAAAAATGACGTGATCGCCTTTCTCAACATTTCTCGCTCCCGATACAGGTCCGAGACGCGCATCGCCACGTCCCAAAACTACGCGACGCAACCGTGCAAAGAGCAGCGCTCGACAACTCCCTCGCTGCAAGCGTGGGGTCGAAACCCCCGTACCTCGCTCCCATTGGACGTCATGTGTGCTGTCGCAGCGCGAATATTTTCCGCCGTGGATGCTGGAACAAATCCTTCCACCTGATACATGTGTAGGCTGCTCTTGAATCGGTTTCGTAAGGATCAATATGACTGGTGCCTCTCTAGGAGACGATGACCGCCCGTGATCGCGCGCCCAAGTGCCCGGTGACTTCCCTCAAAGCCAAACACGAGAGGGATTTGCTCGAGGCCAAGGTCTGTATAAGGTGCAGGTCGCTTGCAGTATGAATGGAAGCAAGCATTCCTGGAAGAGCGAGCGCCTCGGATCGAAGCAGCCCCATTTATGCAGAATTTGGCTTGTTTTTCAATAGGCTGCAGTCATCGCGAGAGTTGGATGACAAGACACGGCGCTGGGCACGTGCGGCTAGGAGCAATGCAAGCTCTTCCCATCGCGCCATCGCCTCTTGTGCCCCCGAAAGATTTTCAATAAAATAGGAAATGGGTCATCGCATCACTTGCAATCTCGTGTGCGCATCACCAAGTTGCACGTTCGGCGCACGCACCGTCGGACAAAAAGGGGCCCAAATCTCGCCGGGACCGGGTCCGGTGACGTCAGCAGACCACACCTCGTTTTTGCAATATTGGAAATTATAGCCATATACAGGACGAGCGAGGGTGAAAGAGCACTTGCATTACACCTTGAATCCTTCCTACCTTCGGCACCAGGCTTCCGGCTCGTGCTCCCCTGACCTCGGGCCCGCATCGCGCGGCACGCCTCTTCGGTTTCGGAAGTGGTGAGTGGCGCGGCGGGCGCGTGCACACGCGGGTGGTTGGGGACGGTCGTGATGCCTTGTTGACTGAGTCGTATGGTCAATGCATTGATTTGAGGCGTGATCAGCGAGCGTAGATGCGCCGCGGCGGATTGCCACGTGTAGTAGTGGGGGAAGAAGGACGACTGATGTTGGGAAATGGAGGTCGTTCCTCTCGTTGTGTTGAGAGCACACACTGAGGGTGTTTCTTAGACACACATTTGAGGTATTGGCATTCGCAATTCAGGCAAAGTAATCAGTACTACACCTCTTCACGCACCTCTCTCATTATTTCACACACTCTCCCCCCCTGCAGCAGCAACTTTTGTCCGCCCAGCCCAGCATGGAGCAAGTGATTGGCGGCGCGCGGATCAAGGCGCCGGTGCGCGCCCAGTACCGCGGCGTGCTGACGCCCGAGGCGCTGGCCTTTGTGGCGCACCTCTCGCGCCGCTTCACGCCGCGCGTGGAGGAGCTCCTGCAGCGCCGCGTGGAGACGCAGGCGCGCTTTGACGCGGGCGCCAAGCCCACGTTCTTGGAGTCCACGCGGCACGTGCGCGAGGGCAAGTGGACGGTGGCGCCGCTGCCGCGCGACCTGCTGGACCGGCGCGTGGAGATCACGGGCCCGACCGACCGCAAGATGGTGATCAACGCGCTCAACAGCGGCGCGAGCGTGTACATGCCCGACTTTGAGGACAGCAACTCGCCCACCTGGGACAACATGATTCAGGGCCAGGTCAACCTGGGAGACGCGGTGCGGGGCACCATCTCCATGACCCAGGGCGCCAAGACGTACCGCCTGAACCCGGAGGTGGCCACGCTGATCGTGCGCCCGCGCGGCTGGCACCTGTGGGAGAAGCACGTCACCGTGGACGGCAAGTTTGTGCCCGGCGGCATCTTCGACTTTGCGCTCTTCTTCTTCCACAACGCGCGCCCGCTGCTGGCCAAGGGCTCGGGCCCCTACTTCTACCTGCCCAAGATGCAGAGCCACCTGGAGGCGCGGCTCTGGAACGAGATCTTCGTGGAGGCGCAGCTGCTGCTGGGCGTGCCGGTGGGCACCATCAAGGCCACCTGCCTGATCGAGACGCTGCCGGCCGCCTTTGAGATGGAGGAGATCCTGTACGAGCTGCGCGACCACTCGGCCGGGCTCAACTGCGGGCGCTGGGACTACATGTTCAGCTTCATCAAGACCCTGCGCAACGACGGCACGCGCATCTTCCCCGACCGCGGCGTGGTGGGCATGGACCAGCCCTTTTTGCGTGCCTACAGCCAGCTGGTGATCAAGGTCTGCCACCGCCGCCGCGTGCACGCCATCGGCGGCATGAGCGCCTTTATCCCCATCAAGAACGACAAGGCGGCCAACGACGCCGTGCTCAAAAAGGTGCGGGACGACAAGCTGCGCGAGGTGCGCGACGGGCACGACGGCACCTGGGTCGCGCACCCCGGGCTCATCCCCATCGCCAAGGGCGTGTTTGACGAGCACATGCGCGGGCCCAACCAGCTCGACCGCCAGCGCGACGACGTGACGCACGACGAGGCCGCGCTGCTGGCCGTGCCCGAGGGCCCGCGCACCGTCGCGACGCTGCGCAACAACGTGCAGGTGGGCATCCAGTACCTGGCCGCCTGGCTGGCCGGCAACGGCTGCGTGCCGATCCACAACCTGATGGAGGACGCGGCCACGGCCGAGATCAGCCGCGCGCAGGTCTGGCAGTGGCTCCGCCACGGCGTGACCCTGGACGACGGCCAGGCGCTCACCGCCGCGCGCGTCAAGGTGGTCATCGCCGAGGAGATGGAGGGCTTCCGCAGGCAGCTGGGCGACAAGGCCTTTGCCGACAGCTGCTATCTGGACGCCGCCTTCCTCTTCAAGCTCATGGCCCTCTCCTCCGAGCTCCCCGACTTCCTCACCCTGCCGGCCTACGACACCCTCATCGCCTCGGAGTTTTCCTCGGGCGCATCCGCGGCCGCGCCCACCTCGCGCATGTGAATGGTTAAGGTGGTGGTGTGATGAAGTGGCAGCGCGGCAGCGCGGCAGCATTGAGTCTTCGCGAGGAGGCGTAAAGTACCGTCTCCAGCCTCTCTCTCGCTCCCCACACTTCATCATAATCGCATGAATAAGTCCATTTTGCTTCTTTTTCTCGCTCTATTTAGACGACTAGGTATAGACGTAGTCGATATTTTTTGTCCGACAGAGGGCCTGCGCTGACACGTTGTGATATTGTCCAGTCCCGGTAATCACCCTTTTGCCGAGGTGCCGCGCCGGGTCTTGTAGTCACGCCTGTAATGAATTGTTACAATGGTTGAGCTGGTGTTGTAGATTGACTATCAAAGAATTGGGGTCGTGTTGTGTGAAAAGGTACTCTCGGTGTGCCTCTCATGGACGGGTCCTGGCCGCGTACATTCATATAGGTCAGGCGCTCTCTGCACCAACCAATCGGCCCCTCACTCATCATCATCACTATCGCCATATTCCTCGCTGTCCTCCTCATCGCTCGCGATCTCCAGCTCCGGACGCGACACGGATAAAAGCTCCCTCCTGTGTCTGCCGCCACCCGTTTTGTCCGGCATCCCACTCTGCCGTCGCCGCTCCGCAAACCACTGCAAGACCTGCACCGGCAAGCGATATGTGCCAGAGTTGTAGGTCTCTTGAGCAATTCCTGACCCTGTGCTCCATCTTGATGCACGCCGCGGACAACTCCCCCCTTCCCACCTGGTGTTGAGGCATTCGGTGCAGCATCCAAAAACTGCGCACGCTCGCCTTGCTTGGCCACGGAGTCTGCGCGAACAAGAGCTCCAAGGAAGCCAGCATCTGCTTGCCGGGGCGGTACTGGCGAGGGGCCAGGTACGGCAAGTCCTTGCGCTTGGGGCGCACCCATTTCTTGGGGGAGGCATCGCCGGTGCTCCTGCCGCCCCCTCGGGCCTGACCTGTTCGTAGTAATCGCACGTTGTGCTTGTTTAATTTATTATTCGGATACAAATTACTACAATGCATAGTGTGCAAGCACAGAGAAAAAGTGATAAAAATATACGACCACTGTTATCTCGCACCTCGCGAAACCAGCAACGATGGCAACGCGACGGTATGACGCTGTGAGGCCCTCGGAAGTGCCCCAAGGGGCCTGATTCCTCCGATTGGAGGACAAAGTGCTCCCATCATGGTGCCATGAGCGCCATGACGCACGGTTGCTTGGGGATCACGTCGACCTGCGCCGATTATTTCTGTGTCGACCGAGCACCCTTGCCCCACGAGCTAACGAGAATTCCGATTTATGATAATTGCCCAATACTCGATTCTGAACGTAATTGTCTGAAATTCAGACAGACTACGGACGGCGCAGGCGCCACGACAGCTGCCTGCAGGGGCATTGTAGGTGCAATAGGGCGGTATCGGTCAAGGCGACGTCCGGATCGGGAGCGGATTCCAGCGCTTCCGCGGTCTCCTCGGTGATGAGAGCCCGAGACTGGCTTGTATGATTACTGGATGCCCTAAATTCATATGTGGCGCCAGGAACGATTGCCTGGAGCCCTGTTGCAGTGCCTTGCTCGTCGCCGAAGTTGGGGTCGTTCCCGTGTCTTTTCAGCATGACCTACTTTGCTCCTCCCCAGCACGTCTCAGGTGACGAAAATAGATGCGTGGATTTACATCTTCTTCAGTGCACCAAACTAGCAACAATGTCGTCGTATCGTCTCTACAGTCGTCGCTTGTCGTTCACATGGCAGGGTCAAAGGAGGGCCGCCGGACCAGGTCAACAGCGCCGCCGTCGGCTTGGTCACGGCAAGGCGCACAGGGGAGCAGTCAAAAACCTACGACGGCAGGATTCAGCCGCAGCCACGCCACTTCTAGAATCCCCAGATCAGATGCGCCGCTTCCTGGCCATCAGGCATCCCTGCCGGGCCCCGAGTGGGCCAGGCTTCCCAGAAGTTCAGCCCAGCAAGCACGCGAGGCCGGATGCTCTGGCAGGAACTCACTACCACACCAAAGCACACATGCAGAGCGCTGCTATGAGACACCACGCGCTTCCAGGCCTCACACAGCGGGCTCAGAAAGCGGAACGGTGGCTCCGGGGGGTCCACTGGCAGCAACTGAAGGCCAACCCTCGTCGCATCCGCCAGCCTCTTTTCTCGCCAGGCTCCACGACCTGCGCCCTGGAAAATCTGAGGAGCAGGCCTGGCGAGACGCACGGCAAAAAGAAAGGCTGCGCGCCGATCTGGACAAGCAAGTGGCGGAGAAGAAGCTGGCCCGCGCCGATCAGCTGGCCAAGCGGCGGCAGGAGGAGCGCATGCAGGAGGCCGAGATAGCGAGGTACAGGCAGCTGGTGGCCGCTCGAGAGGAGGGCGGGAGAGCGGATGTCCCTCGGGCGACACTCGCGCCCAAGACAACAACGGCACCTGAAGAGAGCTCCTGGTCGAAGAATGGCACCGCAAGGCACGATCGCCAGGCCGGCTCAAGCGAGGCAGGAAGCACCGTGCACACCATTTTTACACCTTTAGCGAGCCCCCACCCATCAGCGGCCCCGTCCAAAGTCTCCTCCCCACTGGCAGCCCTCCTGCAAAGCATCCAAGGCCAGCAGCAGAGCCTGCAGGCCTCCATCGCAGCGCAGGCAGCCACGGTGGACAGGCTGGAGGGTGCCCTCCAATCGGCCCGCCGGTGAGTGCATCTCGCGCTTGGGGTGTGATGTGCCCTGGTTTGGTCGTCCCTTGACGACTTATTTGCCTATCCCATTTGAACCTTGGCCCACCCAATCCACAAGCAGGGAGCGCAAGGAGGCGAGAGAAGAGATGCGGCGGGTCCAAGCCTTGCTCGAGCGCCGAACCGGCTCTCTGGGTGCTGTAGCCGCCAAGACAGCGCATCGCACTGCACAGCCACCTCTGGATCTAGACCTTGTATCCACGACGTACCAGATCAGGGAACCCTCGCCCGCAAAGGCTGCGCAGCCCAAACCCAGGCGTCTTGGGGTGCCCACCTCGACATGGCAGCCGCCATTGCTGACTGGCGGCGGCGATACCATGACGAAAGGCCTAGCCTGGACGGCTTGAGAGTGTACTCAACCCTGTAGTGCGCTAGATCTGGAACCACAGTATTGAGCGAGTCAACAACACGTCAAAAAAAAGTTTATAGGATGCGGACAAGCATCGTGCATGGTAGAATGCGTCGTGCAGAGGACGGGGCCTCGCAGTTTTATTAGATCCAGACCCTGCGTCGCAGCGGGCTGTTGGTCGGCAGGGAGGGCCCAGGGGCTCTGGCGGTGGCCGGGGCGGACACCGTGCCTGACCTAGACATGGTCAACGTCAGTCAGAGCGCCGTCGCGCGCGGTCAGGGGGATCGGGAGCGGCCCAGGCCCGGCGTTCTCCGGTCCGCCCTCGGATGCCCTCCGCGGGGCTTGGGCCTGCGCGCCCTTTTCCGAGCGGTGCTCCCACGCCGCGTTTTCTGGCCCAGAGGCGCAGAGCTGCTGCGGGTCTGTCGGCGTCGACTCGCCGGCACTGTTCCCGCGAGGGCTGGGCAGCAGCGCGGCGCGCGTGCCCTGCTCCGATCCCGGCCGGGAGGGCCGCGCAAGTGCGCCTGAGCAAATTGAAAGGGGCCGGAGTGAGCTGATTGCTTGCAATTGGAATCAGTGTCATACATTTGTATAACAGGTGCCTAATGCCGCATGCAAGCCAAGAAATTTATTTCATATGCACAAAGCAATGTTCCGGGCACCACATCCCCCCCCCTTAACAAAACCCACCCCGCCCACGCACCCTGCAAGCGCCGCGGACTGACAATGGCGCCGGCGGGCCGCCAGATGGCGGCGCGAGAGGCGCCCCCGTCCAGGGGGACTCGGGCCCTTGCGCAGCTGCTGCTCGATGGCTGCCTTGAGGGCCGCGGCGCGCGTCCTCGCCTCCTCGCTCTGCTTCAGGTAGTCGGCCGCGCCCGGGCGACGCCGTGGGCAGCGTCTCCAAAGCGCCAGCCACGCTCGCCGGTCTGCCCTCCTTTCCAGCGGCAGAACTCTGCAAGCCGTTTGGTCGCCACGCGGCCGCCTTGAGGCGCAGCACCTCCTCCAGCGCCGCGAGCAGCTCGGCCTTGCTCGCACGCGAGCGTCTGGCGCCACTCAATTCACCTTCCGAGGCCAGCTGCTCGCGGAGGCGCGCCACTGTGAGCCGCTTGATGGGCTCCTGGCCCTGCGCGCCACGCCAGGCGTTGAGCCAGTCGAGGAGCGCGGCCTGGTGCAGGGTGGCTGCCTCGGGCGGCGGCGCGCCCTCGCGAGCCCGGCCCCGCGCCCGGCGCCAGCGCCGCACCGCCGGGAGTCGCGTGCGAGGGCGAGTAGGCGGCGTCGCTGTCGCTGTCGTCTTGGAAATCGTCGTCATCGCTGTCCGACAGCGGCAGGGAAAACGTGGAAGAGGTTGATGCGGCCGGGCTCTGCGGCGGCGATTTAGAAGTCGGGATGGTGGTGGTGGTTGCGATTAGGGGTGCAGTTTCTCCGACACTCGCAGTCTGGCTCAGCTGGCAATGGGCCGCATTCGTCGCTTCCGAGTCCGCAGCAGCGCCTTTATTTTGCCCACAGACCATATCCGAGAGCTCGACATCTGACTGAGCGCCGCCTCGGCCAACCTCAGCCTCCTCGCCAAAGAGGTCGGACGGCTCGAGCGAGTGGCTGCCTGGGGTGCTGGCCGCGCTCCGCACGGGCGAGCTGAGCGCCACGACGGCCCCCGTCCGCGAGAGGAAGAGGCTGCGCTTGCGCGCCTGCGCCGCGCTGCCCGGCGTCGACGCGGCGGCGGCGCGACTTGCGTGCTCCGGATCGCGGCCTGACTCCTCGTCGGCCTGCCTCTCCACGCGCTCCACAAAGTCGCGCTCCTCCTCGCACGAGGAGAGCGCCGTGGCGGCCTCCAGTCGCGCCAAAAGCTGCGCCGCGGCGCGGTCGGTCGCGTCCGGCGCGGGCGCATCACTGTCGTCCTCGGCGCGCCAGGCCGTCTCCGCCAGGGCCATGGCGTCCAGCAGCTGGGTCACGTCCTCTGCGCCAGACGGCCGCGTCGCCGCAGGACCCGTACCCAACTCCCCGCCCAGCTCGAGGGCCATCTTGTCCTGCTCGGCGGCCTCGAGGCGCAGGCGCAGCAGCTCGGCCTCCTCGCTCGCCTCGGCCAGCGCGGCGCGCAACCCTGCCAACTCGGCCCGCGCACCGGCCGCGGCGCGAAGGCCGAGCGCAGCAGCGTGCGCGCCTCGCTGGCGCTGCGCACGCCCGCCCAGCGCCGCGGGTCCGCGGCCCCGGCGCCGCGCCGCTCCTCGGCCGCCCGCTCCGCGCGCAGCGCCGCGAGGGCCTCGCCGACCTCGCGCGCGCACGCGTCGCGCTCGACCGCCAGCTGGCGCCGCCGCTCGCGCAGCGCGGCCTCCGAGGCCGAGTCCAGCGCATCAGCCTCGCCTTGGCGCCGCCCTCGGCCTCCTCCAGCACCTGCGGCGGCCACCAGGCCGGGTGCCGCAGCGCGGCCAGCCGCGCCTCGGCGGCCCGCAGCCGCGCCGCGACGCGCGCGCGCCGGGCCACCGCCTCGGCAAGCGCGCGAGCGCGGGCTCGGGGCCCTCGCAGCGGTCCAGCTCCTGTCGCAGCCAGTCCTGGCGCGCACGCTCGTCGCGCAGCAGCGGCGCCAGCGCGTTGGGCTGCACCGGCTCGGAGACGAGGCCTGGTCGATGGGGCGGTCGGGGTCACGGTGGTGACGGTGCGGCGCTCGGCGCGTCACTTTTTTCGGCGGCGCTCTCCGCGACCGGGCTGCGCGATGCGCCGCGCGCCGCGTGCGCGCCGCGCGCGCTGATAGGCGCGGCGGCCCTGGCACCACCCACACCCCGACTGTTGCGCCTCGGCCGCGCCGGCGCCGCCGGCCGTCCAGCGCAGCTGGCGGCCCTCGAGGTCCTTGAGGCGCCTGCGCGCGGCCTCGGCCTCCTCCGTCTTGCGGCGCAGCACGGCCTGCTGCTTGGAGCTGAGCGCCTGCAGCCGGTGCAGGCTGGCGGCCGCCGCGCGGCCCTCTTTGCGCAGCGCCTGCAGCTCGCGGTCGCGCGCGCGGCGCCACTCGAGGTGCTCGCGCGCCGCGGCCTCGGCGCGCCGCTGCAGCGCAACCTTGGCGGCCTTGATCGCGCCGATGTCGCGCTCCAGGCGGCGCGCACGTCTCCTCCGCGCGGCTCTTGAGCCGCTCCAGGTCGCGGATGCGCCGCTCGCGCGCCGACAGCCCGCGCAGCCGGCCGTCCAGCTCGGTGATGCGCGCGTGGTAGGCCGCGCTCAGCCGCGCGCGCTCCTCCTCGCTCTCGTGCGCCAGCGCCACCAGGCGCTGCTGCAGCTCCAGCCGCTCGCGCGCCAGCTCGTCGCGCTCGGCCGCCAGCTCGGCCAGCTGCGCGGTGAAGGCCTGCCGCAGCGCCGCGTGCCCGCTCACCGCCGCCATGGCCCGCTGCTTGCTGCTCAGCGCCGACTCCAGCGCGCGCAGTTGCGACTGCACGCTCGCCACCTCGGACGCGTGCGCGCTCTCCCGCGCGTCCACCAGCAACCGGTCCGCGTCGCTGGCCTGGAACGGGTCGGCGTCGTCGTAGGCGTCGTCTGCCTCCGAGTCGTCTGAGTTGATGCCGTCGGCGTCGTTGTCGTCGACGACAGGGGTGTTGTATTTGTGAAACTCGCCATTTTTCAAATTCGAGAGCTCGGCCTCGAGCTCGGCCACGCGCCGGAGCGCCGCCTCGGCCGGCGCCGGCAAGGACACCGAGGCGTTGTCAGAGCCATCAGCGCCGCCCGTCAAGCGCGCGGCCGCCTGCGCGTCCACGGCGGCCAGCGCTCTGAGGGCCTCGGCCCTTTCTTCGGCGGCGCGCAGCGCGGCCAAGGAGTGCGCCGCCGCCTCGGCGCGCGCGGCGTCGCGTTCGTCCTGCGCGCGCCGCAGCGCGGCGCGCATGCGGCGGCTGGATCCGCTGTTTAGGGGGGAGGATGCCCGCGCATCCTCCCGCAGTGGCTGTTCTCCGAGCGCATTGTGCGCGCCCATTGAACAAGCACCACCACCACCAGCATTATGCCCCCCTTCATAAATACTCAAGCGCTGGCGCAGGCGCGCGGCCTCCAGCCTGGCGGCCGCGAGCTGCTGGCGCAGGTGCGCGATCTCGGCGCTGACGGGGTCGCGGTTGACCACGGGCCTGTTGCGGATGGCGCGCGCACGCGCCGCGTAGCGCAGCGTGTTGAGGCTCTCCTCCAGGTTGACGTCGGCGGGCGAGACGCAGGCCAGCATGAGCGTGCGCGAGTTGCCTCCCAGCGAGTCCTGCAGCATGCGCGTGAGCTTGGAGTTGCGGTAGGGCACGTGCGCCTTGCCCTCGGCCAGCGCGTTGATCACGTTGCCCAGCTCGGACAGCCCGCGGTTGATCTCGATGCCCTCCTGCAGCCGCGCGCCCGTCGCGCCCGTGCGCTTGGCGCGCTCGCTGCCGGCCAGGTCCACCAGGTGCAGCTTGGCGCACAGGTAGGACGACGGGAGAGGGTTGCTAGGATTGGTGTTGGTCTGCTGGTCGCCGGCGTGAGCACCTGAGATGCGCTCGGCCCCCGCATCCTCCACAACCACCTCCTCCTCCTCGTCGTCGCGCCGCAGCTCCACGGTGATGCTGAAGATGGCGTGGGACCGCGAGGAGCGGCGGTTCATGCCCGTGGCCGCGGTCGCGCGCAGGGAAGTCCCCGCCTCCAGCACGGCCAGCAGCTCGTCGCGGGTGGCCACCTCGATCTCGGTGGCCCCCGCCAGGCACACGCCCTGCCCGGGCACCTCCCGGATCTTGACCCCGGCGCCCGACCCGGGCGGCGCCAGCAGGTCGCGGATCTCCTCGTTGTGGATCTCCACAAAGCCCACGCGCAGCGCGCACTGCGCGCCCGGCCGGCAGGGCCGCCACGTGCCCAAACAGGTCTTGCACGGCGCGCGGGATCACGCCGCGCCGCGCCTCCTCCGCGGCCCCGAACCCGGCGCTGCCCATGGTGAAGGTCTTGCCCGACCCCGTCTGGCCGTAGGCAAACACCGTGGCGTTGTAGCCCTGGAACAGACCGGCGACCAGGGGCGCGACGCATAGACCGTACAGCTCCCACGAGGGCCGCCCGGCGTCGCCGCCAAACACGTGGTCAAAGGAGAAGCGGTGGCTGCCGTGGCCCACCTGTGTGTGTAGAGAGAGGTGGGGGAGGTGGATTGCTCTTACTTAAAAGACCCTCTCCACTCAAAAGCCATTCAGCGTCCCACTCACTACCACCACCACCACCACCTTTTCTACCACGACCGATGCACAATTCACACATTACCACTAAACATTCGACCGCATCCGTGCGCAAAATTCCAATCAAAACCACACACCTGGGGCAAGCCGGGCGTGACGCTGAGGGAGGACTCGCACCCTTCCAGGAGCTCCGCCTCGATGAGCGGGCGCACATGGACCGCCACGCACACCGACTCGGACTTGGGAACCTCGCTGTCGGCGCTCGTGTGGACCGAAGCCTGGCCCGGGCCTTCCATCTCGAATTGCGGGGTGGCCCGACCTAGCCCGGGGCACCGTCTCGACCACCCTCCCCACGCGAAAAGTCTAGGGAACCGTCAGCGCCATGGATGCCGCCGTCTCGATGCCTCTCGATCAGCAGAATAAATACCAGAATTGTCGAGTCACAATGGCTGCTGTCTCGTCGAGCCTGCAGCGCCGTGTGGAAGCTCGCGCCACGCAGGCTTGAATGGAGCAGGTGGTCCCTGTTTGGAAGCCACAAAAGGAAAGCGAGGAGAAGAGGCGTTTTTTGGTGGAGCGATGGCGCTGGCGCTAGGGAAGGATACTGCGCCATTTTATTTTTCAAAATGACAATACTTTGACAATGATTCAATAGTACACAACCATGTTTAAATACGAGTCAGGCTCAAGAGGCAGGAGGCTGGGGTTTGAGTTTTGCTAAGCCGCCTAGCCCAGCCATGGACCTTAGGCCCCGACCCCTTGCCCCTCGGACAGGAAGCCCATACCCTGGCCCTCGCTGGCCGCGAGCCACTCCCAGTAGCGCTTGAGGTCCTTGTCCTCTGGCCGCACGTGCCGCCACTGCCCGCGGCAGAACATGTGATAGGCGTCGGCCGCGTACTGCCCGACGCCGTGCAGCTCCCGCGGGTCGCGCCAGGCCGCGTGCACAAACTGGTCGCTCAGGCGCTGGATGGCGTGCGCGCGCACGTTGGACAGGCCCAGCGGGTGGAGGATCTCCTCGATCCGGGCGACGTGCGTCCGCGCCGCCACCTCGGGGCCCGGGCAGAGCTCGAAGAGCCGCCAGATCACGCGCCGCACCGCCTCCGAGTGCGTCTTGTTCAGCAGGATGCAGGCCACCAGGAGCTTCCAGGGTTCGCGGTAGAGCTCCTCCTCCAGGAGGCCGTATGGAGAGGCCGGCGCCTCCCAGATGCAGAGGCGCGGATCGCCCGCCACCAAGGGGACGGCCGGGGGCCGAGCCTGGCGGACGGGAAGGAACAAAAGGGGGTGTTCTGGTTTGAAAGGGACAACATTGGCGTACCAATGCAGAGACTTTGAGCAATATCACAGATTCTGTACAATGGCAGTCCCACCTGTTTCCACCATCGCCCAGCAGCAGCAGCGCTCCTGCCCATCGTCAGATGCTAAAATACACAACATGTCAATCCCACGTCACAAACCCGTCCATGAGCCACCAACCTTGGCGTGTTTCTTGGCGGACGGAGGGCTAAAGGCCGCCGCAAGACCAGCGCCTTCTGCGGAGCGCGGGCGCTTGAGCGACATGCCGCGCTCCAGTTGCTCCATGAAGGAAAGGGAGGGCGATGGAGGGCCGCCCTCCTCAGCTGGCACGGGCGACCCATCGCCGTTTGTGTCGCGTTGCAGAGGATCCACCTTGGCAAACTTGGCAGGTGGGCGCAGGCTCTCGTCCTCGCCCTCTTCGTCCGCTTGGCGTGGCCTGGCGGGAAGCCGCCGTGTAGGTCCCCCTGACTCGCCTCCCCCGTCTTCCTGGCTCAGCAGCGTGCGTCGAAACTTTCGAGGAGGAGGACTCTGGGGAGCCTGTGGGTCCTGGGAGCCCTTTGCATCGGGAGGCGGCCGCTTGAGCGGAAGAAAGTCCAGTCTCTCCTCCACCTGCGATCCTTCCTGCCGGGAAGAACAAAATATGATCCAGAGAGTTGGCACAATTCATTTCGAGGCTCGCCCGAACGTCCATGCCCAATGGAGTCCGCAAAATAATCACCTGAGGACAGAGCTTCTGACGCTTGGCCCGCTGCCTCTCGTGGAAGCCGGGTGCCCTGCAGCGGGCACAGCCATGCAGGGAATATCGGCATTTGGAGCAGCCATGCTCCGCCCCCAGCTCACGCCGCATCCGGCATGAGCCTGCAGGGGCTGAGAGATTCAATCATGGTATACGTAGACATTCATCGCGAGGCTTGATTATTTCTTCTGTCGCCGTGGCGAGGCTGCTCGGCAGGAGTAACCAGGAGATCCACTACTGGCAGCCTGAAATCCCGACATCTTTGCCGATCTCAGACCTATATCCTGCGATTGGCAGAGTGAGCGGCCATCTCGGCCCCAGGCCACCAGCCGAGTTGCATCGGAGACATTAAGATTTGAACTCTTAGAATTGCACTCCACCAAGTGGCTCCCCACTGAGGGCTGCACCTGCGGGGAGGTGGGTGTCCCCGCACCCTGCTCGGTGCCCTGAGCCTGCTCGGTAAGCACAGGCGACGACCACGGCTTAATGATGTCGCCGTGACATTGCATTTGGCGCATTGTGCGAATAGACGTGCCCTGCTGATCCGCGCCAATCTCGCCTGACACGCGCAGCTCGGCAGACATGGCCGAGTACGGAGCGGGCCGAAATGGCTTTACGCCCGCCCAGCTGGAGGTGCTGCGCAATCAGATTGTCGTGTACCGCCAGCTCAAGGGCTCCAAGGGCGCATCAGCCGTGGACCCCGCCGTCCTGGCTGCCGCCGTGCCTCCCCCACTCCAGAGGATTGCCGCTGCGAAAAACGAGGCGCCATCGGCTGAGACAGTGCCTGATGCAACGGAGGGGCTACCAAAGGGCACAGCTGAGCTCAGTCCGTCTGCTGACGGAGCACGCGGCGTTGCGGCGGCCAGCTCGGATGGCGGTGCTGTGGTGGGTGCAGACGCTGCAGGGGCGAGCGTGCCTGCAGGGGAGGACGCCAAACTGACGGATCAGGCTGCAGGGGCCACGCCAGCCGCCAACGGCGACGCAAAGGAGGAGGAAGACCCTCCCGAGCTCATCAAGGCGCCTCGGAAGCCGCTGGTGCTGCAGGCGCAGGCGCGGGGCCCGCTGTACGAGCTGTCGGACGGCCCGGTGGCCGTGGCGGCGGCCAAGCCCGCGCCGGGTCAAGCGCCACCCCCCTCGCTGCCCACGCCCGTGTTCTCGCGCGCCGCGGTGCTGCCGCTGCTGCACATGGAGCTGCAGCGCCTCGCGCGGCGCGGCCTGGACTCGCTGCGCGCGTCGAGCGAGGGTTCGCTGGCGGCCGGGTCGGGCGCGCGCCCCGGCTTCGCCTGGCGCGCGGGTGACGCGATGCCGCGCGGCACGGCGCTGCTGACGCGCAAGGCGCTGGGCCTGCTGGAGCGCCAGCGCGCGCTGCGCGCGGCGGTGGAGGCCGCGCAGGCGGAGATCTCTTCCATGGCCCCGGCCAAGTACCGCTCGCTGGTGCGCGCGCACCGCGCGCAGCGCATCGAGACCGCGCGGCGCGAGCTGGCGGGGCGCGCGGAGCTGGCGGCTCGGCGCGCGCGCGACGCGAAGCAGGCGCGCTCGGACGCGCTGGCGGCGCGCTGGTCGGCGCTGCGCGACGGCCTGGCGGCGCGCAACAAGGGCGTCGCGACGGCGCACGCGCGCCTGGCGCGCGAGCGCAACAAGGCGCGCGTGGACGAGCGCACGATGCGCATGGAGGCCATCCGCGCGCACGACTTTGAGGCGTACCAGGAGCTGCTGCGCGCGCAGGCGGTGGGCGCGGCCGACCAAAAGTACGAGGCCATCAGCCGCTTCCTGCGCGAAACCGAGGAGTACCTGCTCAAGCTGGCCGGCAAGATCGCCGGGGTCAAGCTGAGCGCGGAGGTGAGCAAGGCGACCTCGGAGGCGATCGTGGCCGCGCGCGGCAAGGGCCTGAGCGAGGAGGAGGTGCAGGCCGCGGCGCGCGCGGCCGCGCAGGAGGCCGCGGCCGCCAGCGTCGCCGCGCGAGCCGCGGGCGCCGGCGCTGGCGGCGCGGCCGCTCCCGGTGCGCCCGACGACGCGCGGTCGCGCTACTACGCGCTCGCGCACAGCAACCGCGAGAGCGTGGCCGAGCAGCCCTCGCTGCTGCGGCCGCCGGGCGGCGCGCGGCTGCGCGAATACCAATTAGTAGGTCTGCAGTGGATGGTGAGCCTGTACAACAACCACCTCAACGGCATCCTGGCCGACGAGATGGGCCTGGGCAAGACGGTGCAGGTCATGGCGCTGATCGCCTTTTTAATGGAGCACAAGAGCAACTTTGGGCCGCACCTCATCATCGTGCCCAACGCGGTGCTGGTCAACTGGAAGTCGGAGCTCAGCCAGTGGCTGCCCTCGGCGCGCTGCGTCTACTACGTCGGCGCCAAGGAGGAACGCGCCCGCAAGTACGCGCACGAGGTGCAAAGTTTACAGTTCAACATCCTGGTGACGACCTACGAGTTTGTCATGCGCGACACGAGCCGGCTGGCCAAGATCGACTGGCAGTACATCATCATCGACGAGGCGCAGCGCATGAAGGACCGCGAGAGCAAGCTGGCCAAGGACCTGGACAAGTTCACGGCCGCGCGGCGCCTGCTGCTGTCGGGCACGCCGCTGCAGAACGACCTGCTGGAGCTCTGGAGCTTGTTGAACTTACTCCTCCCCGAGGTGTTTGACGACAAAAAGATGTTTGCCGAGTGGTTTGGCGGCTCGGCGGCCGGCAACAATGGCGGCGAGGCCGACTGGCTGGAGAAGGAGCGGCGCGTGGTGGTCATCCACCGCCTGCACCAGATCCTGGAGCCCTTCATGCTGCGGCGGCAGGTGGAGGACGTGGAGACCAAGCTCCCGCCCAAGGTGGCCGTGGAGGTGCGCGTGCCCTTCACCCCCTTCCAGGCGGCCATCTACGACTGGGTCAAGGCCACGGGCACGATCCGGCTGGACCCGGCCGACCCGCGCGCCGCGCGCCACCGCCGCGCCTACCACACCCTCACCAACAAGTGCATGGAGCTGCGTAAGCTGTGCAACCACCCGCTGCTGACCTACCCGCCGCCGGACTGGGGCGTGGGCGAGGCCATCGTGCGTCAGTGCGGCAAGCTGCTGGTTTTGGATCGAGTGCTGATCAAGCTTGTTGCCACCGGGCACCGCGTGCTCCTCTTCAGCACCATGACGAGGTTGTTGGACCTGCTGGAGGTCTACCTGCGCTGGCGCACGCTGCCCCCGGCCGCGCTCGCGGCGCGCAGGGAGCTGGAGAATGGCGAGACCCCTCTAGAGTCCTTCCGGGCGCAGCCCATCGTGCGCCAGGAGCGCGCCGACGCCATGGGCTACCTCCGCATCGACGGCACGACCTCGCTGGAGGACCGCGAGGCGGCCATCCGCGCGTTCAACGCGCCCGGGTCGGCCGCCAGCGTGTTCCTGCTGTCCATCCGCGCCGCGGGGCGCGGGCTCAACCTGCAGTCGGCCGACAGCGTCGTCATCTACGACCCGGACCCCAACCCGAAGAACGAGGAGCAGGCCATCGCGCGCTCGCACCGCATCGGCCAGACCAAGGAGGTCCGCGTGATCCACCTGGAAAGCGTGGCCGACCCCTCCCGGGCGAGTGTTTTGAGCGCGAGCCCAACGCTTTGTTGGTTAAAGGTGGAGGGGAGGCGGTCGATGTTGGTGATGGTGGTGACGTGTTGGATGCGGCGCCGGCGTCTGAGGCCGACGTTTTGGCGTCTGGAGCGGACGCGAGCCGAAAAGTGGAGCGTAATGACCAAACAGCCCCTCCTCCACCGCCGCAACACGGCGAGTCTGCGCCCGAAGAAGCCGCTCCGCCGACGACCCCGACCGACGCGCCTGCTGTCCACACCACACAATCGCCTCCACCACCCCTGACGCCTGCCGCCCCCCCCCTTGAAACACGCCTGTACGCGGACAGCATCGAGTCGCTGGTGCGGCACCAGATCCAGCGCGTCAAGATCGACATGGCCAACGAGGTGATCGACGCCGGGCGGTTTGACCAGCAGACGTCCAACGACGAGCGGCGGCAGACGCTGGAGGCGCTGCTGCAGGACGAGGCGCGCACCAACGTCGCCCAGAACACGGTGCTGAGCTGGCGGGCGCTGAACGCGCAGCTGGCGCGCGGCGAGCGCGAGCGCGCGCTGTTCGACCGCCTGGACGCGGAGGTGGACTGGATGGACCCCACCTCCGCGGCCGAGGTGCCCGGCTGGATGCGCTGGTCGCGCGAGGAGCTGGCCGCGGCCGTGCGCCGCGCGGCCGCCGAGCGCAGCCGGCACCCGCCCGACCTGCAGGCCGAGATGGCCGCGCTCACGGGGACGGTGCACCACGCGCCCGGCGCCGCGGCGCCCAGCGCCCAGGCGGGCGAGCCCGCGCGGCCGCGCCGCATCTCGATCAAGCTGGCCCGCGTGGCCTCGGAGCCGGACGTGTCGGCGGCCACCGCGGCCGAGGACGACACCGCCGTGGCCGCGCTGGAAGGGGACACCGAGGAGGAGGACGTCGAGCTGGGCGCCGACATCCTGGAGGACAACGACGACGCCACGACCACGCAGACGGGGGCGGGGGCCTCCGCGGGCAAGCGGCCCGCAACGGAGGACCTGCGCCACGTGGAAAGCACGGCGCACTTTACCCCGTCCCCGTTCAAACGACCGCGGGCGGATGGGGATGGGCCGTCGGGCTCTTGAGACCTTGCGTGCGATCTATTGGTGAGCTGGTGCAATGCCAGAGATGGCAATCGTTTTGATGAGATACCCACCTACCCGGTGGAAAAGCAGCGCGGTTACAGAGCACACACCTTTGAGTTGCACATTCTCAGTCAGGCTCCAGGATCCTCATTCTTCAGTATGAAACATTATCAGCATGCAAATGTCAGGACCTAGAAAAAAGAATCCCCATCATGACTCGTCATCTGCAGGCACAGAGCGGCCACCAGTCCACTCCCAAAAGTTCAAACTCGGAGCCCTCGAAATCAAATCTCATCGGAATGTCGCGGTAACAGCTCGACAGCACACACCTGCCCCTCGCCGCAAGAATGCGATCTGGTGGTGGTCGCCATGCTGAGCACAGGAAATAGTTGCACGACTTGTTAGACTGTGAAATGGCAAGGAGGGGGCTGTTGGGCCCCGGGAGGGAGCGCGATCCGCCGACGTGGGGACGAGCCACAACGGTACGGTTGGTCGACATGCTGCGTCACTTGCTCGTGACCTGGGTGATTCTTTATTTAGGACCATAAATACTGTGTCGTAATGAATACCGTACCAACATCTTGTCTCGCGATACCCTTACCGCCAGGAGGGCTCCCTGTCGTACTCGAGCCAGCGGTATGCGGACAGACCGCCCAAGCAGAGCTGGATGGTCACGGCCGGGGAAGGGCAGGACACGTCTTCCCTTCGGGCCAAGCTCAAGCAGCTGGAAAACGAGAAGGTCCGGCAGGAGGTGGAGCTAGCGGAGCTCAGGGCGACCGCCACGAGACTGCGCGAGGAAACCGCGGCGCAGGTGCGGGCACGGCACGCCGCTGAGCACAGGCTGGAAGCGCAGCGGCGCGCCGCCGAAGCGCACGAGGCGTGCTCGGCCCGGAGGAGGGTCGCCGCGCGCAGCCCGTCAAAGCCACTGCCCGGCAGGGGCCGGGCCGCTGCTTCCCAGGACGAGCCAGAAAGCGCGGCCTGCGCGACGTGCGAGGCGCTCAAACAGCGCCTATTCGAGCTGGAACAGGAGTTGCCAAGCCTGCGCGAGGCCGCGCAGGTGGCCGAAGAAAGTGCGGCCTTTCAGGAGCGGGCGGCCGCGACGATGCGCCGGGCGCTGGACCTGGCGGCAGGGCGCCTGAGCCGCGCGGCCGGGGCCGAGATCGGGCGTGAGATCCTGCTCGCAGCCGCGCGCGGCGAGCAGGCCGACCAGGCGGACGCGCTGCGCGCGGAGCTGGCGCTGGCCAGGCAGGAGCAGCAGGCCGCGGAGAGGCTGGTGGCTGAGGCCCGCGCGGCGGCGCGGCACGCCCGCGCCGGCCTGGCACAGGAGCTCGCCGCGGCGCGGGCGCAGCTGGAGGCGCAGGCCCGGGAGCTGGAGGCCGCGCGCAAGGCCAAGAAGCTGGCGGAGCGGCGCCACCGGGACAGCGAGCACGCCTTTGAGCTGGAGCGGGCCTCGCTTCGGCGCCAGGCGCGGGAGGCCGGCGCCCGCGCCGAGGGCCGGCGGGCGCTCCTGTTCGCGCCAAGGCGCCGGCGGCGGTGCGCGAGTCGACCGTGCACATCAAGCGCCCCCTGCAGCCGCATAATTGTGCGCCGGCGCTGGACGTCGTCGGCCGACCGCCGCCGGCGTCCTGGCAGGTGTCGGGCGCGACGCCGGCCGAGCAAGAAACTACGCAGCAGCCAGAGCCTGCCCGCCCGGAGCAGCCGCTTCCCGTTCTCGTCCCCGACCTGGCACTCGTGGAGGCCACCGTCGACCTGGCGTCCCTTTTGTCACCACCGAAAGCGAGCGCACCCGCCGCGCAAGGCGACTTGTCGCCGCCCAAGGCCGGTGCACCGTCGGCCGTTGCCAAGGCTTCAGACGCGCCAAACGTCTGGGGCTCGCAGGAGGGGTCCCTGGCTCGCTGGCAGCGCGAGGTGGAGGCCCTGGAGCAGGAGCTGGCCAGCTACGACCTTGGCCGCGAGGGCGCAAAAGGGAGGGCTGCCAAGGACGTGCTGACCAGCAGAGACAGCCTGACTGACACCTGGCGTGCTGCGGCGCTGCAGAGCCAGGCGAATGGCGACACAGGTCCCGGCTTCACATCAGCCTCCATCCGACGCACAGACGCGACCGTGCTGGCTGCAACGCAGGACACTGCGGCTGGCAGCGATCATGTTTCCAGACAAGGTAGGAGAAGATGGCATCACTGTTAGAAATGACCGGCGCTTTGCTTCTTGCAACATCAGTCATGGGTGTTATTGTGAAACTTGCACCCCTATCCAATCTCCACCTTTCTCCTCGCCACCCCTTGCACCGCAGAAGAACGCCCCAGTACCGGAGACAAGTGCATCCCAAATATCGTGGCAGGCCAACCCCATCGCGCTGGAGTCGGTCCTGGACGATGCGGGGCTCTGGGAGCAACTCACCGCGCGCAGCCTCGCGGCGGCGCCCGCTGCGACGGCCAGGAGCCAGCGCAGCGTCAGCGCGGCCAGCCCGCCCCAAAAAGCCCAGCGGCGCCCAGAGCCCCGCCCCGCAGCCCTCGACGTCAGCCTGACGGAGAGCGCCTGGCACCGGGCCCTGGACGGGGCGGCGCCCGGCTCGTTGGAGGCCACGCAGGATTGGCTGGTCCCCGAGTCGACCCCGGGGTCGCGTCCCACCGCCCCGCTCACCGATTCCACCTGGTCCGCCGAGCTGCCAGCAGATCTCTTCCAACTGGCAGCCATGGAGATGCCAATGCTGTAGTGCGGGTGGTTAGAAGACATGCGGTCAGCCTTTTAGGCGCTCTAACAGGCTGCGGAGATGCTCCTCATCTTACACAAAAACACCCTTACTCTTTGACTACTTTTGACTCACTCTTGCCTGCAGCCCCATTGCTTCGTGACCGCTGGACCGTTTGTCAACAATGAAATGAGTGACAGTCTGGCTGTGAGCACGCATACACGTCACGTCAGTGAAAAGGGGCTGGCGGCCCTGGCGGGGATGGCTGTGTGCGCTCAAGACTCGACGGTCGGCCCGCGAACCGGTGCCGGGACCCGGGCGCCCGCCCAGCGTCGCCGCCGCGCTCGGCGCGGCCTGGACTCCCGGGCTCGACCTGCTGCGCGCGCTGCGCCTGGCGCATGGCCTCGCGCTCCTCGAAAGAGGGGTAGCGGCGCGGCGGGCTCGGCGGCCCGCCGGGCTGGCGCCGGCCGTTGCCCGCCCAGCCCCGCCGGCCCTGCGCCCAGGCGTCCGATGGCGCTCGCCGTTCCGCGCTCAGCTGCTCCCCAAACGGCCTGACGACGCCGGTGGGAGGGCTGCGGGCCTCGCTGGCCTCGGCCCAGCGCGAGGGTCGGCGTCGGGCCGAGCCCGAGCCAGTAGGCCCTGCCCGGCCGGACCCTTCGAGCATCGCCGCCGCCTCGGGCGACTCCTCGATGCCAGCCGGCCGCCACCGCGGAGAGCGCAGCGGCTCTGAGTGGACCACCTCACCCTCCTCGGTCCTCGGCTCCCACCGGCCGCAGCACGTCTGTCGGTATGTGTGAGGGCTGTGACGCTGGTGGCGGCGGCGGGGCCCGAGCCAAGACTGCCTGCTGCTTTGCCTCCTCCTCTTGCTGAATAGCCTGCGTATTTGGAGATAGTAGGGACAAAACACTAAGAGCGTATGACGGAAACAGTAGAGAGTACCAGGGATCTCTGCCGTCTATAAGTTCGCCCCCAGCCGCAAATCCGCACTCGACAGCTCAACCTCCACCGCCAACATCAACCCAAATCCGCGCACACACCCTCTTCAAGTCCAGTACGAGACGGTGCTTTTCTTCTTTGAGCGTCTCCAGTCGAGCGGAGTGGGCCTCGGTCTCGCGCTCCTTGGCAGCCGCCGCGCTCTCCGCGGCCGCGAGCTCACGCTCCAGAGCCTCCACGCTGGCGCTCCACGCCTCGCGCTCGCGTGCCTGCTGCGCGCGCGCTTCGAGCGCTGCCTGCCGCTCCCGGGCCCTCCTTTCCACCTCCTGAAGGCGAACGGTCTCCTGTTCCTGCTCCTGCACGCGATTTATGGAGCGGACGGGCAGGTGAGAGACGCCATTGACCGGGAGGCCCCGTACTTGTTGCCCCACCGGCCCTTCAAATACCCCACCTGTTTGATGACCAGAGCCGGGTCAGTTTTGGCCTCCGTGGCCTGCTCGGCAGGTGCATCCACCTCTTCCACCGTCGACTCTGCCACGCGGCGGAAGAAGCCAAGGCTCTGGAGCCCCGCCTTGCCCGGCACGACCTCGTCCTCCACGGCCTGCTTGGCCCGGGCGAGGCGCGCGGCTGCCACGGCCTGGGCAAACACAGCGGGATCGAGGACGTCGCTGGGGTCTAGCTCGTATGTCCGGTTCGGCAGCGGTGGATAGCCCCTCGCGAGCGCCAGGTCCTCTAAGAAAAAGGACCCCGAAGGGCCCTCCATGGCGTTGGTCATATTTTCGACTCTTCACGGGATATTCTTCATCCACAGGGCTGCAGTTGTCGATTTTAAAATTTTTTGACCATATGTTGAGGCGAAATGGGGCTGTGCCGTAGGCGAATCAGGTTGTTAGTGTGCGACGTCGAGATTCGCTCGGGATGTGGTTGCGATATCAAGCGCACCTGATGTGCGAGGCGTCACCTCCTGTCATTGCGAAAAATCGAACCATTTACAGCGGCATCCCCAATGTTTGGCATCCCAGAAACACAACAAGGGACGTGTGATCGCAATTGAGGACGATTGTCAGGGGTCAGGAGGCAAAGCTGTGGGGCTCAGCGTTGCATGACCGCTCCCACGTGAGAAGCAGCCATCGCAGGCCCACACATTTGCCGTGATGAACTTGAAGGTCAATTGGTCAAATGAAATACGTAAAAGCTGTCGTTGAAAGCGTCCCAATAGCTGTTTGAGGACGGTGGGTAGGGCGGGGTTCCTTGGCACACCCAGGGCCGTCTCATGTCTGCGATGGGACATGATCCGCAGCCAATGGTGGTGCCATGCCTTTATGGGGCCCTCACTCCTATGCGATGCTCAATCGCCGCTTGATGGCGCCGGCAAAGGTGCTGGCAGCGTTGGCAATGCTTGCCAGCACACTCTGGGGCTCGGCTGGGGTCGGTGGCGCGGAGGCCTGCATCGAATGTGAGCAGAGGTCGACATTATTATTTGGTAAGCACATGATCCACACTAAGAACAGGCTCACAAAAACAACTACTCAGACCATGCGGCATCATCTCTGGCCCGACCGATAACCACGCTGCTTACCTGGGGGGTGTCGGTCTTCTTGGCGGCACGCGACTTGAGGGAGGCCGCGCGCTGCTTGACGATCGCCTTCTTCACAGGAATCGACAATTTGGGCTTCTCCGTGGGAGAGGGCTTTTTGGCAGCAGACGTCCGTCTGGTAGTCGGCTTGGGCTGCTCAGTCTTGGCTGGGGTCTTGGCCTTCTCAGTCTTGGCAGGTGCTTTGGGCTTTTCAGCCTTGGGCTTGGCGGCCTTGCTGGCAGATGCCTTGGCGGGTGCCTTGGCCTTGGTCTCGGCGGCTTTAGTGGGCGCCTTGGCCTTGGTCTCGGTGGCCTTGGTAGGTGCCTTGGCAGGATCAGCTGCGGTCTTGGCCTTCTTGGTCTTGGCCGGAGCCTTGGCCGTCTTCTTGCTGGGGGCGGCCTGTGCAGCAGCTGGCTCGCCGGCCTCGATCTTGACAGGCTCCTCCTTCTTGGCAGCCACAGCACGTGACCTCCTCTTGGGGACCTCTTCAACAGCGGCGGTCGCCTTTTTGGCCTGCAAAGGGCAAACGAGGGAGTCAGCGGTGAGCGCAAGTGCGCTGGCCGGCCTTAACAACCGGGGCGCTCGGCCCCCCATTCCGTTGAGCGCACCTTGGCAGCCGCGGGCTTCACAGGGGCCTTGCGAGCCGGCTTCGCGGGCTGTTTGGTCACCTTGGGATCCGCCTTCTTCTTGGTGATGGCGCTGTTGGGCTTGAGCAGCTTCTGCTTCCCCTCGGATTTGGCAGCTGTGTTCGCTTTTCTGGTCGCCATCCTGGCAGATATCTGCTCCAACGAGTCTCGCTCCGCGGGAAAATACCCCAAAAACATCAACAGAATATTCGAAATTTTTGATCGCGAGTTGCAAAACGGTAGACCATGTCGGCGGTGGCTGGAGCAGGCCTGCGTGACGCAGCTGTCGAGACCGGGGTTGCCCGATCTCCAAAATCTCGGCTGTCCAGCGACCACGTGCCCTCTGACACGCTGGCCGCCGCGAGCGCCCGACACCCTGCAATGCTGGGTGCGCAAGGCAGCTTATGTCCTGGTACATTCGTGCGTATACTTTTTTTATATCGTTGGATTATCTATGTAGAATTCAGTATGGAGGATTCGGCGGCAAAGACACTCGCCGTCTATGGTCCGTCTTGGGGGGTGACTTCCTGCTTTGGCCTAGCCATGGCCAGACAGCACCGATCATTGAGCGGTTCCCTGTTCCAATGCACAGGCGAGCAATTCATGGCCATGTTTGACGACGCGGAGGAGGGGGATGACGGCCAGCTGGAGTCGGAAGCGAGGCCGGCGGATGCCACCACGCCATCGTCCAGCAGCCCCTCCACATCGGACAGCGAGCCCGAGACTCTCACGGGGCGACCAAGAGAGGGCGTGCCTGTGACATTTGCGGCCTCTGGAGGGGACGCCATTTCCAAGGAGCAGTACCGCAAGGAGCGCAAGGCGTTTTTGTTAGGGAAGGATTGGTGGGCCCACGCCTCCCCCGCCCCCACGGCGACGAAAGACGGTTGCTCCAGAAGACGACGAGGACCAGACTCGTTTCCGCGGCATGCGGTACGAGGTGCTCAACTACGGTAGGACAGAGTGGGTGGGGTGTGGCGTGGGATGTTTGTTTTGGCTCGCTAATAGTGATATGGGAGGCGGCGTGCGACTCGGAAGGGTCGGAGGCGCTGGTGGCACGGCAGTTGCACGTCAAACTGCAACCGTCTGTCGCCTGCCTTCCAACTGTGGCCCTCTGGTGCCTGTGGCAAGTTTTTTGTCTGGCCTCCATGCCCGCTGCCTCCCAAGACTGACTGCCGGGGCTCATAGTACGATCCGGTCCGGGCGTCGGGGGCAACTGCCCGTCTTTTGTGGACAGGCAACCGCCCCCGTCAGCCTGTTTTCTCGTGACCGGGTTGCCTCCAATGCCCTCGACATTTATACGTATGTATATATTTTTCTACTTTTTCCAAAACTTTGCATCTCGCCTGTGTCAACCCTGCCCGTTGCTGCGCTGCTCCCAGGTGCCCAGGGCTTGGACAAGAAGGCGCGCAAGTCGTTTGAGGCGGAGGAGCGCATCCGGCTGGGCGGCCGGCCAGACAAAGGGCCACGCATCCCGGCCAGCATAGGCGTCGGTGCGCGCACAGAGCGGAGGGAAGGGATCAATGTCTGGTGTTGACCGCTGGCACTTTATCTGCTTTTCCCGCGTCGCCAACCATGCATCTATTCCCCCTTTCTACCCGCCCAGGCATGGCACGGAAGCGGTCGGAGCGCTTCGCGCGGGCGGAGGAGGAGGGCATCGCCTCTGGCATGCTGGACATCCACCAGCTCGCCCGGAAGCGGCGGGCCGAGGCCGACGCCGCGCGCGAGCGCGACCCCGGCCTGCGGGAGGACAATGGGGCCTTCAGGCACGGCGTGCTGCGCCTGAACATGGGCAGCAACGGCTCCCGGGGCAGGCGGCCGTCCAGGGGGGAGGGGGAGGACGAGGGAGGGGCGGCGGCAGAGGTCGGGGTAGGCGGGGCCGGGGGTGAGCTTTGGAGCACCCATCACCAACCTCCTTCTCTTGGAATGACTGCCTGTATGTACCTATTGCGCCGCTCAAGGAAGCCGATTCTTTCCCTTTTACTCTCTGAATTCCTATTGGAAACTTGCCCTATATTTTCCTACCTTCAATACCCTCCCTCTTGCCTCCTAGCCGTCGCCTCCTGATTTCATTTCCTTTTCCAACCAGGGATCTGACCTGACCGCGAAGTGATCCGTCTCTTGTGGGACTCGCGCGAGGACCCTCGCCAGCCCCTCGCAGACTCCGCTGTACACAAAATAGCCAGTCCTGACCAAATTGAAGTAATTGGGCACAACAATTGTGGACCGCTCTCAGAGTAACGTTGGTCGTGTGGCCATGACTACATCCCGAAGCAGAGGGCCGTCCCCCTGACGACGCGACACAAACTGGCCTCGGGCCGGGACATTAGCGAGCATTCTTCATCATGGATATCGCCGGGCCTCGCCTTGTGGGCGACTGGGAGGTCGGGACCCACATCGGCTCGGGCTCGTTCGCCATCGTCTGGCGAGGGCGTCACCGCCTCACGGGCCAGGAGGCCGCCATCAAGGAGATTGACCTCTCGCGCCTGAGCAGCAAGCTGTGGACGAGCTTGCAGAGCGAGGTGGCCATCCTGCGGGGCATTCACCACCCCAACATCGTGTCCTTGCTGGATGTCATAGAGGTTTGTTGGGAGGTGGTGAGGGGTGGGGGGTGCTGCTTGAGATTGGGCACCCATGTTCCAACGTTCCAACTATTCATGCCATGTTACCGATTTTGCAGACGCACAGCAAGCTGTTCCTGGTAATGGAGTACTGCGCGGGCGGCGACCTGTCCCAGTTCCTTCGCCAGAACAAGGCGGTCTCGGAGGCGACGGCGCGCAGCCTGCTCCGTCAGCTTGCGGCGGGGCTTCGAGAAATGTGGACCAGGAGCCTCGTGCATGTGCGTCTGTGGGAATGTCGTGGCCAGGATGGCTGGTGTTTGGGATTTTTGACAATGTGGTATCTGAGGCCGAGGACTGATGGATGAGGCGCACCACAGGCTTCATAAAAAGCCTTGTGTCTTGGTAAATCGGCCAACTGTATTCGTCACCCATTCAAGCTCACATCCTTCCTCTCCATCACGCAGCGGGATCTGAAGCCCCAGAACCTCATTCTTTCCAAGGCGGGCCCCGAGGCTGAGCTGAAGATTGCTGATTTTGGATTCGCTCGGATCCTGCAGCCGCAGGTGGGGGGAGAGAATTGAATGGGCTTGGCGGGGAGTAGAGGGTGCATGTCTGTGGGAACTGGCACCGTGCGTGTTCCGAGAAGACAGCGCACGGTCACCTGCACCGTATCCCCGGTCGCCTCATGTCAGATCCCCCCTCCCCGGTTCCCTCGCTCCATAAAAACAGGGCTTGGCCGAGACGCTGTGCGGGTCGCCCTTGTACATGGCCCCCGAGATCCTGGGCTCGCACCGGTACGACGCCAAGGCCGACCTGTGGAGCGTGGGCGTGGTGCTGTTTGAGATGGTGGCCGGGGCGGCCGCCCTATTCTGGTGCCAACCAGGTGCAGCTCCTGCGCAACATCCGGCGCGGCCCGGCGCGGCTGCCGGAGCAGGCGGCGCAGACGCTGAGCGCGCCGTGCCGGCACCTGATCAGGGGAGCTGCTGCGCGTCAACCCCGTGGAGCGCATCTCCTTTGAGGACTTTTTCCGGCACCCCTTTCTGGCGCTGACGCCGCTGGCCGGGCGCGCGGCGGGGCCCGCGGCCGGCGACCCCGCGGCCGCGCCCGCGCGGCGCTTCGCCTCGTCCCTGGGGGCGGGCAGGCGCTGCCGCGCTCGCGCTCGGCCGCCAGCGTGGCGCAGCAGGTCATGGGCTTTGCGGGCGCGCCCGGCTGGCTGCCGCCTGGCCCCACGCCGCACGCGGCCATGGCGCCCGGCGCGCTGACCCGCGCGCTCTGCGCGCCGCAGCGGCCGCCCGCGCCGGGCGCGTGGGAACCGGCTGGCCACATCGACGCGCGCGCCGCGGCGCGCGAGGGCGCGGACCGCGCCCTGTCGCGGGGCCGCGCCTTTGGCGCCGGCCACCTGCCGCTCGACAGCGAGCGCGCGCCCTCGCCCACGCACCGCGTCTCGGCCCCGATCGCGACCTCCGCGCCCGTCAAGCCCGTCTACGGGTTTGAGGTCGGCAGCGGCGGCGGCGCGCCACGGCCGCGGGCCGACGCGCAGCCGTGGCGCGGGGGCTCGGCCGGCCGCAACTCGCCGCCCCTGCTGCGGCAGCGCGCGGGGGCCTCCGACCACCCCCTTGATCCTGGCGGACCAGGGGTCGCGGTCGACAGACTCGGAGGATTTCGTGCTCGTCTCCGCCTCGGGCTCGGGCTCGCCCCCGCCCGTGCCGGCCCGGCGCGGCGCCCGTGGTCGAGGCCGCCGCCGACCCGGCCCCGGCCCTCTCGCCCGAGGACGCGGCGCTCTGGGTCGAGGTCGCGGGCATGCTGTGCTCGCTCGGCTGCACCGCGGCCGCGTCGTACGCGCTGGAGAGCGACGGCGCCGTGCCGCGCCGGCCCGCCGCCGCGCTGTCCCTGCTCCTGGCCGCCCTCTCGCTGCTCCGGGCCTGCGGGGCCCGGGCGGCCGCGCCCGAGCCGGCGCAGCTGGCCGAGCAGGCCGTGGCGGCCGCGAGCGCCGTCGCCAAGCGCCTCTCGCGCGAGGCCAGCGCCGAGGAGCTGCCCTGACCCGTGGGAGGCGCTCTACGCCGCGGCCCTGGGCTGGGCCCGCGACGCGGCCGTGCAGGAGCTGGTGGTCGGCGCGCCCGGCGGCGGCCAGGAGGCCAGTCAGGATTTGTACGCGCGCGCGGTGACCGCGCTGCGCTTCCTGCTGCGCGCGGCCGACGGCGTTCCGGGGCTGTCGACCCCGGTGCGCCTGGACGCGGAGGAGCGGGACCGGCTGCAGCGATACGCGGCCGCCATCGGGGCGCGGTGGGACGCCCACCGCGCGTCCGGCCGCGTGCCGGGCGCTTGACGCGCGCGATGGAGCAGAAATACAGCGGCATTGCGCGCCCCCTATTTATGCGGTGCCCCGACCCTCGTTTGCGTGTCTGCCGCGCGGCTCCGGAGCGGAGCCGACGCACCCGGACTGGATCCAGGGGGGACCCGCGCAACCGGGACCCATGCCAGCTCCGGGCACGTGTCCACGCATGCATGTTTCATTGTAATTCCGTTTCGTGGGCAGTCTAGAATTCGCGACCTAGGACGGGAACGCCCCCGTGCACACGGCGACATGACCTGACGTTTTGCACCCGTCACCGACCAGAGGCGCACGACGCGATGGGGTCGCCACGCCGTTGCGCGCAACCCCTCGTACTCCTCGCGTCAATACTGGTCATCTTAACGATACTCCAGGTGCGCCGTTGCGCCGAGCCTGATAGCGTTACCTGGAGCCCAAGTCGCGCTGCGGACGCTGGCAAACCCCAGTAACGACCCACATGCCATTTCCCCGTCTTTGCCCAGATCGCATCCTCGCAGAGCAGCAACGACATACGAAAAACGTGGAAATGGGGACTCGCGGGTCCTGCAGGCGCAGGAGCAGGCGCGTGTCGAGGCCGAGGAAGGACTGCAGAGCGTGCCGGAACTCGTGAGGGACCCGGGGGCTGACCGGGCCATAGCAGCAGCGGAGGACCTTGCCGACCAACTCGTTGCAAATGGGGCTTTGAGGGCCCTGTTGGCCACCAAGCACCGCCCACCTCCACCTGCACGCAAGCGTCGCCTGCCGCCTCCAAAAAAGAAGCATTCTCCTCCACCCGCTGCCAAAAAGCATCCTCCTCCATCCAAGCGCAAGCCCCCACCGCCGCATCGCAAACCACCGCCCCCCAAGAAGCATTCACCACCCCCAAGAAGCATTCGCCGCCCCCCAAAAGGCATTCGCCGCCCCCCAAGAAACACTCCCCCACCGCCGCATCGCAAGCCGCCCCCCCCCAAAGAAGCGTCCACCGCCCCCCAAAGAGACATCCACCGCCCCCTAAAAGACAACTGCCGCCACCCAGTCGCAAACCCCCACCGCCACCTATGAAACGCCCACCACCTTCACCCAAAAAGAACCCCCCTTCACCCATCAAAAAGAATCCACCTCTTCCAGCTGGTCCCTCCCCACCCTGGTGGATGATCTCTCCTCCGCCATCGCCTCCTCCTCCTCCGCCACCGCCTCCGCCTCCGCCGCCCCCACCGCCCCTCCTCCTCCGCCTCCGCCACCGCCACCGCCTCCCCCGCCGCCTCCACCACCTCCGCCACCACCCTCCTCCGCCCTCTCGGCGTCCACCCCCCATCCCCTCCATCAGGCTCCCGCTCACCACCTCCACCTCCAAGGGGACGATCGCCGCCACCCCCTCCCCCATCTCTGGCCCTATACAAACAGGCAAGTGGTGAAGCTATTGTATTGACTCAGCAGGCATTGTCAGAGCTATGAATGCCCTTGCAATATAAAACCCCTCAACAACGCCAACGCATAATACATCCCCAACAACCACATGCAGGGGCTGGCGTCCTCGTACTTGTTTTACGAGGCCCAGGTCAGCGGCACCAAGCCGAGCTGGAACAGGATTTCCTACCGCGGCAACTCCCACACAACGGACAAGGTCCCCGGCGGCTGGTACGACGCGGGCGACTTTCTCAAGCTCAACTTCCCGCTGGCACACAGCGTTGGCTACCTGGCCTGGAGCGTGCTGGACTTTGGCTCCGCCTACAGCGAGATCGGCGCCCTGACGGCCGCCAGGAACAACATACGGTGGGCGGCGCAGTACCTCATGAACTGCCACGTCGGCGAGTACCAGTACGTGGGCCAGATCGGCGACCCAGGGGTCGACCACTCGTACTGGGGCCGGCCGGAGCAGCAGACTGGGGCGAGGCCGTACTACACCTGGGGCAAGAGCACCCCCGCCAGCGACCTGCTGGGGGCTGTGTCTGCGGCGCTGACCTCCACCAGCCTCGTCTTCAAGGGCACAGACCCCACCTTTTCGGCCAAGCTGCTCTCGCACGCGCAGAGCCTCTACTCCTGGGGCAAGGCCTACCCAGGTGGGTTGTTGGATGGTGTAGGGCATGTCGGTTTGGTTGGGATTTTTCAAGATTAGGTGTACAAAGTTGTAACTTTCAATTGGTGGTCAACTCTCAGCAGTCTCAATATAACAGTTTGTCATACTAAATCGCTGCACTCCTCTCTCCTTTTCTGCACCAGGCCGGTATAGCACCAGTTTCACGTCAGTGACATACGTGTACTCGTCCTCCCGCTACCTCGACAAACTCATGCTTGCGGCTGCCTGGCTGTTTCGCGCGACGGGGCAGGCCAAGTATGCGAATGATGCCTACTCCTTCTGGCAGGGCGCCGGCTCCGGCGACATCTACGCGGGCTGGGACTCGGCCTATGCCCCCGCCATCAACCTGCTGCTCATGCTGAAGAGCCAGGGCAAGACGGTCCCCGGTGCGGCCTCGTACGAGGCCTGGTGGCAGGGCTCTTTCCAGCAGTCGTGGCGCAACGCCAACGGCGACTGGAGCATCGTGCAGACGCCCAAGGGCCTCATCTACCCCAGCTGGAGCCAGTGGGGAAACCTGCGACACGCGGGCAACGCGGCCTTCATGATGGCCCTGCGGGCGCGGTACTCTCCCGCGGACCGCGCGGCAAACCTGCGCTGGGTGCAGGGCCAGCTCGACTACGCGATGCGGAGCACGGGCCGCAGCTTTGTCGTGGGCGTGGGGACCAACTACCCCAAGCAGCCCCACCACCGGTCCGCCAGCTGTCCCAACCGGCCCGCCGCCTGCGGCTGGGACCAGTTCTACACCTCCGCGAACAACCCCCAGACCCTGACCGGCGCGCTCGTGGGCGGGCCCCCCAACGGCGACGGCACGTACGTCGACCTGCGCACCGACTACATCAGCAGCGAGGTGGCGGTGGACTACAATGCCGGCTACACTGGGGCCCTGGCAGGGTTTATTGCCCTGAGTTGATCCAAACCAAACTCACACCCCCATTCGCTTGATAGTCAATGCTTGTCAACATGTTTTGTGTTGCCCATGATCGCCACATGTGGCTCGGTCCTCGTATCATCATGCGGCCCTGTTTGTTCCGGTCATCCTCGTCGGATGGCAGGGCCGCACGTCACGGACCTTGCCCCCTGCCCTCACGAACGCTCAACCCTCGCCCAACCTACCCAATACTGCCTGACAAAATTCATGTAACCGATGTTGACCTGATGTGCGGGCGGATGCTCCCTGGGCCCACCCCGCACAGCCAGCTGTCAGACCGGATGTGGTCGGGAATGTGCGTTGACGGTTGACCCTGGAAATTCCAAGTTTCCAACCTCCTCGAAATAACAGACCGCTGACGTTTCAATAAAAGCAGCGAGCGACGCCCAAACCAATTCAGACTTGATCAGCCACCCATGGCTGTCATGTACAGTAACTGAGAGACGCCCTGTACCAACTCTCGCTTGGGCCCAGCCAGGCGAAACTACCGGCCTCGCCCACGCAATACCCGCTCGGACGCCCTCAGGCCCAGCGGCGTACGGGCAGCATGAGGAGCGCAGCGATCGCAGGAATCGTTGTTGTATTATTGGCGAGCTCATTGCATATAGCCGCTGCAGCCGATGCTGAGGTGCGAGCCCGAGTGGCGTGCTCGACCGTTACAGTTGGTGCGTGCGTCCGTTAAGCCCAGTCGCGACCGGCCTCGATCCTCGCCCCACCACCCACAACACATGCAGACCGTGGTAGCCGCAGGAGACCCCAGTCCCCTGCTACAGCAAGTCAATCGCATCACCCCAGTGACGGTCCCCACCCTCGAGGAGGAGCTTGTGGCGACTGCTGTCCTGAGGACCAAGCCACCGCCACCCCCCTCCCAGGCCCAAGCCTCCACCAAAGTACAAGCCTCCCCCCTCCCCCCTCCCAGGCCCAGGCCCCCTCCCAGGAGAAAGCCCCCTCCCCCCCCCCAGAGAAAGCCCCCCCCCCCCCCTCCCAGATCACCACCTTCATCACCCCCCCCCCCCCCCCCCACCGCGCACCAAATCTTCTCCGCCCCCTCCCCCCAAGAAGTCCCCACCCCCCCTCGCCTCCCTCCACCAAGAAGTCACCGCCCCCCCTCCTCCCCCTCCTCCACCCCCCCCCCCCCCGCCCCCCCCCGCCACCACCTTCCAAGGCTCCTCCTCCGCCCCCCCGCCGCCACCTTCCAAGGTTCCCCACCACCATCTCCCCCCAAAGATCCCCGCCGCCATCTCCACCAAAGAAATCCCCCCCGCCCTCTCCCAAGAGCCCCCCCCCCCCCATCTCCGAAAAAGTCCCCTCCCCCCCTCTCCCAAGAGCTCGCCACCGCCGTCACCCAAGAAATCTCCTCCCCCCTCTCCCAAGAGCTCGCCGCCACCGCCTCCGTCCACCAAGTCGTCGCCACCACCCCCAATCTCTGATATCTATGCAGCGGTGAGTGTTGGCCGGAAAAGAGAAAGGGGGATCAATGCGCTGGGTGATCTGGAAACGCATGCGTGATGATTGTCTGGCACGAAAACCCTCATCACGCCTGGCATCTGATACGTTCTGAAACATCAACAGCCAATTGACCGCGCTCCCACCCACCCAATTCCAACCACGCCTGCAGGCCCTGTCCCAGAGCTTCCTCTTTTACGAGGCCCAGGTCAGCGGCACCAAGCCGAGCTGGAACAGGATTCCCTACCGCGGCAACTCGCACACGACCGACATTGTCCCCGGCGGCTGGTACGACGCGGGCGACTTCCTCAAGGTCAACTTCCCGCTGGCGCACACGGTCTCCTACCTCGCCTGGAGCGTGCTGGACTTTGGGGACGCCTACTCGGCCATTGGCGCAAAGAAGGCAGCCATGAACAACGTGCGGTGGGCGGCGCAGTACCTGATGGACTGCCACACGGACGACTACGAGTACGTCGGCCAGATCGGCAACCCGGGCGTGGACCACTCGTACTGGGGCCGGGCCGAGCAGCAGACGGGGGCGCGGCCGTCCTTTGTGTGGGACACGACCACGCCGGCCAGCGACCTGCTGGGGGCCGTGTCGGCGGCGCTGACCTCCACCAGCCTGCTGTTTGAGGGCTCGGACGCTGCCTTTTCGGACGAGCTGCTGGAGCACGCCATCCAGCTGTACGAGTGGGGCAAGGCCTACCCAGGCCGCTACAGCAGCAGCTACCCCTCGGTGACCTACGTCTACACCTCGTCCCGCTACCTGGACAAGCTCATGCACGCGGCGGCCTGGCTCTTCCGCGCGACGGGGCAGGCCAAGTACGCGAATGATGCCTACTCCTTCTGGCAGGGCGCCGGCTCGGGCGACATTTACGCGGGCTGGGACTCGGCCTACGCCCCCGCCATCAACCTGCTGCTCATGCTGAAGAGCCAGGGCAAGACGGTCCCCGGCGCGGCCTCGTACGAGGCCTGGTGGAAGGGCTCCTACCAGCAGTCGTGGCGCAACGCCAACGGCGACTGGAGCATCGTGCGGACGCCCAAGGGCCTGGTCTACCCCAAGTGGAGCCAGTGGGGCAACCTGCGCTACTCCAACAACGCCGCCTTCATGATGCTGCTGCGCGCCAGCTACTCGGACGCCGACCGCGCGACCAACGTGGCGTGGGCCAAGGGCCAGCTGGACTACGCGCTCAAGTCCACGGGGCGCAGCTTTGTCGTGGGCGTGGGGACCAACTCCCCCAAGCAGCCGCACCACCGCTCGGCCAGCTGCCCAGACATGCCCGCCACCTGCAACTGGGACCAGTACTACTCCAGCGCCGCCAACCCCCAGACGCTCTACGGCGCCCTCGTCGGCGGCCCGCCCAACGGCGACGGCACCTACGTCGACCTGCGCAGCGACTACACCTGCAGCGAGGTCGCCCTCGACTACAACGCCGGCTTCACGGGCGCGCTGGCCGTCTACCTCACCCTCGCCTAGTGGGGGTTGTTGGATTACTAAGGGTTGGTCAGCCCTTGCGCACGAACCCCCCCAACATACATCTACTACCCCTGTGTTTCCGCCTTGTCCTGTCGCGCGCCACGCGCCACGTCACCCCTCATCGCCATGCCACCATACTGCTTGCGAGTACCCAGTGTCTGTAACAAGACGCACACGAGTGTATGCGAGCAAGTAGGTAATGGGGGTCACGTAGTTTATTGGAAAAAGTTTGATAATGGTACATTGGCTGCTGAGAGGCCCCTGATCATCGTCATCAACATAAATCAATCAGGCTCCGGGAACCAGGTGTGCCTGGGCCACCTCTTCCAGAACGCCCTGGGCCTCCAGCTTTGCGGCGGCGGCCGACGGCCGCGCGGCCGGGTCCGGGGCCAGGCACCGCTCGACCAGGCGGCGCAGGGCGCCGTCGCGCGCCGCGGCGCGGTCGTCGGGGGCAAAGGGGACGCGCCCATTGAGCACCGCGAGGCGCAGGCTGCCGCCCTGGCCGTTGGATGTCGCGCGCTCAAAGGGCGAGGCGCCCCAGACCAGGCAGTAGAGCAGCGCGCCCGCGGACCAGACGTCGGCGGCCGCCGTCAGGTCGCGGCCGGGCTCCGCCTCCCAGAGCTCGGGGGCGCGGTAGGGCGCCGAGGAATGCGCCTCGGCCTCCTCCTGCACCCGCGCCGCCACGCCGCGGTCGGGGACGGGCTCGGGGCAGGGCGCGACGCTCCCAAAGTCCACCAGCACCGCCCTCAGGCCGCCGCCCTGCCGCGGCTCCAGCAGCACATTGTGCGGCTTCAAGTCGCGGTGGGCCAGCCCCGCGGCGTGCAGCGCCTCCAGCGCGGCGCAGAGCTGGATGAAGATCGACAGCGCCACGCGGATCGGCACCGCGCGCCCCACCGCCGCCGCGCGCTGCACCGCGTCCCACGCGCTGCCGCTCTGCATCGAGAGGGGGATTTCAGAATGCAAAATTAGAGACCACACATACTCATAAAGCCTATGTCACACGCACACCTGCAAACTGGTAACCCATATGTCAAAAGGCAAGTCTCACCCTACCCACCCGGTACACTGGAAAGAGCAGCAGTGCGCATGCTCGGGGGCCAGACCCACTCGCGTCGGGGGTAACATATTGAAAGGTGCTGTCCAGGAGTGGAATGATGTTTGGGTGCTGCGCTCTCTGCAGCGCCTCAATCTCCCGCTCCGCTCGACGGCGCTCTTCTGGCCCGGCAAGAAGTATCTGTACAGGGAGAGAGACTGCAAGCATTGGCGTGTGGTCTTTGCAGCGGTGCAAGCCACTTGACCACAAGCGTGAGTAAAGGCCGCGGGGAGCACCAAGGAGGTCCCTTCATGCGTTTCCAGAAACGGATTCTCCCTGCCCATATCCTCTCACCTGCTTGAGTGCGAGCAATTCGCCTTCGCCCGTTCCGTCTTGGACCGCCTGGACCAGATACACAGTGGAGTAGGCGCCGTCCCCTAGCTGCTGCACGACCTTGTACCGTCGGCCCTGGGACAGGGTGTACACGGCTCCCTGCGCCAGGCCCAGCGCCGGCAATAAATTCACGGCTTGTTTCTGAAGGCGATCAAGCTCGGGGTACTTGGTCACAAGGGATGACCAGGCCCCGCCGGCCTTTTTCCACAGCCCGTCCATGGCACCGGGCGAAACGCTGGTGGCAGAGAGGCTCGTCAGGGGCTGATCGGTGCATCAATCCATTTCAGAGCAGGTTTACTACATTTGCAGTTCGTTTACACTTGCGTACGCTCCAATTTCTGGCCCCTGGCTGGTCGCATCGGTTTTAGGTGCCGGAGGTCGCTCCGGCATCACATGAGCGAGCGATCGGGGAGATTCACCTAGTACGCGCTGGCCTCCTGAGCCACCCCTCGCCCATAGGAAACGCAGTCATTCCCAGGCGATAAGTTGGTCACGCACAGTTTCACGAACGTAAGTCACTTGCCTGATCCGGCCATGATCAAGGGTCGTTAGAGGACGTAGAGCGTGTGCGGGAGCCGGCTCCCGCAGAGGGCTGCCAGCGTGCCTGGGCGCAACGCGCAAGGGAGCGGGCGGCTGCGTGGGCCAGAGAGTGGAGGCCATGCCTCGGCCCTCTGGCCATGGATGGCTGGACAGGTGGTTGCGCCGGCCCATCAACCGCGCCGTGCTGGTGGTCGGCCTCCTCGTGCCCACCCTCTTGCTGCTCAACACCCCCCGCCTGCCGGAGATGAGCCGGAGCGCATCGCCGGAGCCTCCCGTCGCAACGCAATCTCAGACGCTAGGTAGGCACATTTGCATTGTTGTGTGGTGGAGCATTGCGCGATCGGCGCGGGTGGGTGGGCGTCGCCCGGCTCGTGCATTGTGGGAACAGTGCTGCCCGCACAGCTGTCCTCCCCGCGTGGGAGGTGGCCGAGGGTGACGAGGGAAGGCCTGTGTAGTTTTCGATGGGCGAGTAGTTGTGGTCAAGTAGTTGTGGTCATGGGAGACACGAGTATGTTTGCTTGGGACGAAAACGGCAGTAGCAGTCGTCTTTTTTTGTTTCTTGGAAGTTTCAAGACATAATGAGACAATTATTGTATCATCATTTGCCTTACTGCGCAGAGACCGCGACCCCGACTGCTAGGAGAGAGCCGGCGGGAGGGGTGCGGAGCCGGCGGCAGCAGCAGGGTGACGGTGCTCGCCTGGGCTCCTTGCCGCCGCTCCCCCCCCCGCCGCCGCCCTCGCCGCCGCCCTTCCGCGTGAGCCTGCCGACGGGGTCGGCCAGCTTCACGCTGCCGCGGTGCGGGGACAGCAACGGGCAGTGCGGCCCGTGGAGCGAGCTGGGCGAGTGCGTGCGCAACCCCTCCTACATGTTTTACCACTGCATGCGCGCCTGCGGCGTGTGCAACGTGAGCTACGCAACGAGCGTGCCCGAGCGCGTGGCCATCGCGCCCGACGTGTCCATGCCGCTGGTCGGCTTTGGCACGGCGGGCCTGGGCGACGGCACGGCCGAGGCGGTGCGCTCCGCGCTGGCGGTCGGCTACCGCCTGCTGGACTCGGCGCAGGCGCGCGAGTGGTACCGCGAGGACCTGGTCGGCCGCGGCCTGGCCGAGTCGGGCGTGCCGCGCTCCGAGGTGTTTCTGACCTCCAAGCTGCACCCGCAGAACCTGGGGTACTGGAACACGCTGGCCAGCGTGCGCCAGTCGCTGGTCGACCTGCGCACCGACTATTTGGACCTCTACCTGCTGCACTACCCCGACTGCACGCCCGCGCTGTGCCCGTCGTTTGTGCCCGAGGGCGACTGGCGCGACAGCTGGGCCGCGCTGGAGGAGCTGGTGGCCGAGGGCGCGCTGCGCGCCATCGGCGTGGCCAACTTTGATGTCGGCCGGCTGGAGGAGCTGGCGCGCGCCGCGCGCGTGCGCCCCGCGCTGGTGCAGACGCAGTCGGAGCCGCGCGACCAGAGCCGCGCGGTGCGCGCCTGGTGCCGGCGCGCCGGCGTGCTGCACCAGGCATACAGCACGCTGGGCACGCAGCACGGCGCGCGCGCGCTGCTGGAGCACCCCGTCGTGCTCGGCGTCGCCGCCGCGCACGCGGCCGCGCGCGCCACGCCCGCGCAGGTCCTGCTCGCCTGGGCGCTGCGCCATGGCTCGGCCGTCGTCCCGCGCTCCGCATCCGCCGCGCACCAGCGAGAAAACCTCGCCGCGCGCGCGCTGGCCCTCACCCCGGCAGAGATGCAGGACCTCGACGGGCTGGAAGAGTGAGATTTTGGATGGAGAATTGGGTTGACGTATTGGGTGGGCGGAGGTAATTCGCAGGCGTGACCCTATGCCTCCCCACACCCTTGTGGCCGCCTCGCCGCAGCCCACCATTCCACCACTCCTCCATCATGCCCCCTCGTTCGTGACTCTTCGCGATCCGCGCGCGTCCACGCGCCGCGCACTCATTTCGTCTCGCTTGTAGAAGTATGGCCCTGTTCGTCTGAGTACCAGGCCCCGGCCGGTCAAAGACCCTCGTCATAGTGCCCCTTACGCACCCTTACAACCTACCCTTTCTTCCCTTTTGAAGATGTGAAATATGTACGCCAGTCAGGCGCGCGCTCGATCTCGCGAAGGGCTACTTCTTAGATGTAGAACTGAGAGTGGAAGCCTTTAATGTGCTTTCCTCAGACGCACCCGCAGATAGCCACTCCCAACTCTCAACCAAAAACTCAAGCGTGTGGTTACAGCGCAGACTCCCACACCATCACCAAAGTATCTCGTGCGGGCAAATAAATAACAATTGAAGACCAGCTCAGGCGGTGCTGGCTTGCGCGGCCGCCTCGGCCGCGGCCGCCGCCTCGCGTGCCTTTTGCGCTGGCGACTTGATGGATTCGCCGTAGCGCTCCAGGAGCCGCGCCATGCGCGCGTCCTCGACGCTGATACCCACATCCTCGCCCGTCCAGGCGGGGTGCGACGTGGGGTCCTGCAGGGCCGGGGGTGTCGTGGGAGGTGTCGAGACACAGCCTGCCACGCTGTCGCCCAACAGCACAAAGGACACATCTGGCCCGGCATCCATGCCATTCCCGCACCATCTGCATCTTCCACGGCGTCTTGCGGTTCAGGGCCGTGCATGCTTGGAAGCTAGACCCATTGCGCAGCACCACCGTCATGCTCCGCATAAGCGGGTGGATGCCCTTGCGCGGCATGGTGACTGGGCACCACTTGGAATATGAATTTTGTATATAAAGTGTCGTCGCTAAGCGAAAGCGGCTGGGCATCTGGCCGGTGCGCTGTTGCCTTCTGCTGGGGCCTCCGGTCCCACGGCGCGCCCTCCCCCGATCCCCTCTCCCGATCGACGGGGCACAACGCAGCTGCGAGCTCAATGCCGGCCTTGCTGGCCAGCAGAACGACAAGACTGTGCACATCTGCGCTTTGTTCCACCTCTAAAACCTACAGAGCGCCTCGCAAATTCTGCTTGGCGCGATGGCGGGCGAGGAGACGCTGCCCGAGCTCGATGGGGACCTGGAGTTGCAGACGGAGATGGATGAGGGAACCACAGAGGTATAGTGCCCGATGTATCATAGTTATTGAAATTCACGCGTCTGCACGGAATGCATAGGACGCTGTACACAACGTCGTCCTGGCAGGCCCCTCGTCGGAGGTTTGCGGATGCGCTCGTCTTGACGGACGTAAGGCTTTTGAGCGTACGTTCATCGAGTGCGATAAAATTATATTTTGCATGTTGTCTTTGCAGGATATTGAGGCGATGAAGCAGCGCCTGGCGGAGATGGAGAAGGAGGCAGCGAAACTGAAGGAGGCGCAGGTCCGTCCTTGGGTCGGCGGCATGCTGGTCGCTGGTGTGCCAAGTTTGTCACGATTGGGCAACATAAGTCGCTGATCAACCCAGAAACCTCATCTATACAAACTTGTGTCAACAGGAAAAGGCGCAAAAAGAGGCTGGCATCGCGCCGGGCGACGCGTCCACGAGCAGCTCGGCGGCCGAGCTAGCGGCCAAGGAGGAGGCCGACGCGCGGTCGGTGTACGTGGGCAACGTGGACTATGCTGCGACGCCAGAGGAGCTTCAGAGCCACTTCCAGGGGTGTGGCACGGTGAACCGGGTGACCATCCTCACGGACCGGACGGGCAACCCCAAGGGCTTTGCCTACATCGAGTTCCTGGAGGCCGACGCCGTCACCGCGGCGTGCCTGCTGGAGGGCTCCGAGCTGCGCGGCCGCGCACTCAAGGTCAGCCCCAAGCGCACCAACGTCCCGGGCATGAAGGCGGGGCGCGGCCGCGGCCGCGGCCGCGGCGGCTACGGCATGATGCCCCCGCCCTTCATGATGCCCTGGATGTGGGCGGGCTACATGCCCTCTGGCGGCCGCGGCCGCGGGCGCGGCCGCGGCCGGGGCGGGTTCTCGCCCTACTGAGCCGAGCCTCGGCGCATGCAGGCTCGGCGTGCGCGACCCCGGCCTTGGGACTGACATATGACCTTGTGATGGTGCCATGGCGGCCCAGAATCACCCGGTGCGACTCGTTTCATTGCGCTTTCGTCTTTACATGCCGCGCTTGCGCGATAGTCTGCAACGAACAGGCCGGCAGTCGATGCAATAGGTGGGGAGAGGGGAGAAAATCTTTTTTTATGACAAGGACGGGATTGGAACAAAGCGACAGGTGTAGGGACCGTGGGTCAGGAAGAATGGAAAATAAGAGGGGGAGTCTGAGTGGCAGAAGCAGTGTAATGGGCAGAGCAAGCGTGCCAGCTGGCTGGCCAGTGATGCGTGAATGAAAGAAGAGACGGGCGTGTACGCTCGCACTGGGTGCCCATTACCGGTCCCACCAGCGCACGGCTTGCGCGTCATCGATCGAGGTCGGAGATGCGGTCGTGCAGCGCAGCAGCCGTGTCCGGGTCGAGCGCGCCGAGCACGCAGGCCGCCTGGCGGGAGAGGCCCATGAGGCAAAAGGCGGTCTGGGTCAGGGAGGCCACGCCCGGCTGGCCGCAGCTGGCGGTGCCGGCGGCCAGGAGCCGCTCGCACAGCTCGTGCAGCTTGTACAGCTTGGCGGCCGGGCCACGGAGCTCTCCCACCTGTGTGCCGGCCGACTTGTCGTCCAGCGAGGCGTCGCCGGGCGCGCGCGGAGCCGCCGGCTCGTGCGCGCCCTCGTCCCCGTTAAGTGCCCCTTCAGCCACGGCGCGCTGCACGCTGCGGATGTCGCGGCTGGCCATGCGGATGACGGGCGGCGGGTGGCTGCCCGCCTCGCGGTCGCCGTCCTCGTCGGCGCGGACCAGGTCCGCAAAGGGGTCGTCCAGCGCCTCGGGGCGGCGGCCCACTGCGGCCAGCGCGTCCCAGCTCCGGCTGCCCGGCAGCGCGCGCTCGGGCGCGGGCGGCTCGCCCGACGCGCTGCTGCTGCTGCTGGCGGCGCGCGCGCGCCCCGCCGCGGCCTCGGGCGCGCGCATGACCTCGGAGATGGCCGTGGAGTCTAGCCAGCCCAGCGCCGCGGCCTGGCGCTCGCGCGGGCGCGGCCCCGCGCGCAGCGCCGCGGCCGGCGTGCCCGCCAGCGACTGCAGCGCGGCCCCCGGCGCGGGGCATGCGGCCGCGGCAGTGGCGCTGCCGTCGCCGCTGTCGGGCGCGCGCGCCGCGCCCCCGGCACCAGGCGCACGTCAGCACCTGCCGGCCGCGGCGCAGGGCGCGCTTGAGCACGGCCAGCGGCGTGCGGCGCGTGTACGACATGCGGCTGAGCAGCGTAAACACGACCGACAGCTGGAGCCCGGCCTCTCGGATGTCTGGCGCGGCGTCGCGCGTCGCGGCGGTGCTAAAGGTGCCGGTGGCCATGAGGTAGAGTTGGCTCTGCAGCAGGCTGATGGAGAGGTGCATGCTCATCAGCACGGCTGCGTAGGTGTCGCCCGGGAACCAGTGCGGCCGCGTGAACACGTTGAACTCGGCGCGCGCGGAGCGCAGGAGCTCGTCCAGCCGGGCCAGGTGCACCGCCAGGTCCTGGCTCTGCGAGGAGAGCGGGGCCAGCCGCGCCGCGAGGCCGTCGTCCAGGTAGCGCAGCCGCCGGTCCGTGCCCGTCGCGCCCGGCAGCCCGTCGCGCGGCGCGTGGCAGCCCTTGCAGGCCTCCGGGTCGGTGCCCGGGCTTGCGGGGGCCTTGCCCGTGCCGACTGCGCTGAACACGCCGTCGCTCGCGTCCGGGAAATCCCCGACCTCGTCGCCCCAGCGCGCGCCGGGGCGCGCGTCGGCCACCTCGCTCATGACCCAGGCGGCCAGGTCGCCCATCTGCAGCAGCACCGCCGCCGTCTGCTTCTGCAGCAGGTGCCGCGCCTTGATGGGGAACACGGTGAAGGCCACCACGGAAGAAATGGTCACGCCCACGGCGATGCACAGCGCGCGCCAGGCCGCGTTCTCCAGCGCGTCCGCCCGGCCCTCGCGCACGCTGGGCACCACGATGATCAGCAGCGACAGCTGGGCCAGGAAAAAGGCGTACTCGTAGTCGCTCGCCCAGCGCTGCCGGTGCAGCATGATCAGGGCGCTGCGCATTAGAAGAGGGAATTGAGAAAGCGCGGTGTGGGTGCGTCTTGGGATGTGTCTATAAGATGCTGTCGTGCAATTGGCACACCCGTCTGCAATCAAATACCAATCCGTCCTCGTCATACCCCCCCTCCCCCCACACCCCTATCCAAGTTCCTCACGCGCAGATGGTCGTCCCGAGGCAGACCATGTGGGCAAAGAGCGCCTGGTTCGAGGGGAGGTCCATGGGGGAGGTGTCGCAGGCGTCAAAGGCGACCAGCAGGACCAGGGTACCCATGCCCAGGGCAACCGCAATGGCAAGGATGCGGATCAGGTACTTGCGGAGCACGTTGCCCGTGCACGGCTCCAGCACGGTGACGGCCGTCACAGGGATCCAGAAGGAGGACGTCTGGTCCAGGGCGCGGTAGGCGTCTGTGGGTAAAAGGAGGGGAGGTGAACCAGGTGTGGGCCCAAACCACGTCACCAGAGAGTCTCCACCCCAGCTGCGCGCAAGGACACGCCCACTCCCTCCCATGGCGCACTATTGACAAAGACGGGCACCATGGCCACGATGAGCACCAGGGTCAGCTGTAAGGGGAAGCATTTGTGAGACCGTCACTCGCATCGTGGACGCCAGGGCAGTGAAAACCCTGCGCGCACACCGCTCGCCACCGCACCTGCAAGGCCAGCACAAAGTGCTCCGTGTGGTAGCCCGCCAAAAAAATTTCTATGCGCTTGCCCCATACTGTGAGGGACGGCCGCAGCTCCATCGTGCGCGTGCAAGGCAGGAGGGGCCGGGCCAGGCTCATGCGCTGGGCATTCGGGACCTCATGACCGCCTCGGGCGGGGCTCTAGGCTCCTGGTCGGGGCCATTTCATGGCACCCGGATGCATGCGGCAGGACTTCCAATGCGGATCGACAGCTCTGATGAGGCAGGGCGGAGTCGTACCCAGAACGCAACCTGTGCTCCCCGTCCTGCTCGATTGCCTGAAGAGATGGGATCGTATCACGTGCCTACATAAATTTCTAGGCTAGGCCGCTCATAAGAGAAAAGTCAGGCTCGGCAATTGCCCCTTGCACACAGGGAATGTCAACTACAAAACAATTCACGCACAGAGACCGTCACTTGGGGCTTGCAGATATGGGCGTGAGGAATTCGTGTGAACAAAGGAGGTGGCGCTTGTGGTGATGTATAGACTTCCAGATTCGCTCCATGGGCATGACTTGAAATGAGACACGAAACAGTCACAAAAAAATGGATTTAGCTGGCACGCCCGCTTCTGCTATGGCCAAGCGTCAGAGGGTATTGATGCCCAAGGAAATGATTTATAGGCCAGTATCTGTCTCCCGTCCCATCATCACGCCTGCGCCGGCTCGTCGAGGCCCGCCCCGCGCCGGATCCGGGAGCCCAGGTCGAGGAGCGCGGCCTCGAGGCGCGCCGCGGCCTCTCCCACCTGCTCGGGCGGCGCGTTGGCGAAGCTGACGCGGAGGAAGCCGGGCGCGCCGCAGGAGGAGCCGTGGACGACGGCGACGCCGTGCGCCGCGACGAGCCAGCGCATGACCTCCTCGTCGGGCGGGGCGCCGGCCGGCAGCCGCGCCCAGAAGTAGATCGCGCCCTGCCCGAAGACGGCGTCGTCGCCCAGGGCGGCGCGCAGCGCGCCGCCGACCGCGGCGCGCGCGGGCGCCAGCGCCTCGGCGCGCCGCCGCACCCAGGCGGGGCCCGCCTCGCGCGCCGCGACCAGGGCCAGGCGCTGGCTCAGCTGGGCCGCGTTGATGGGGATGGTGTCCTGCGCCTTGAGCAGGGCCGTCTGCAGCTCGGCGCCGGCCGCGTGCGCGATGTAGCCCACCCGCCAGCCGGCCATGCCGTAGGCCTTGCTGAAGCTGAAGATGTGGATGATGTGCGGGGCGCCTAAGGTTGGCAGGTGGCCGACAGAGGTTGAAGGGATGGGTGGCCGGGAAGCAGAGTTCACGTGTACCATCGGCCGCAGCGTCTGCGCCCGCCCCGCTCGCGGCGCGCCCAGCATCAGACACACCGTCCACAAACACAAAGTCTTCGTAGGTCTCGTCCAGCACCAGCCAGGCGCCGGCGTCGCGGCACAGGGCCGAGGCGCACTCCAGCTCCTCGCGCGTCAGCACCGCGCCCGAGGGGTTGGAGGGGTTGACGATGACCACCAGCCGGATCCTGGGCGCGGCCCCGGCCAGCGCGCCCGCCAGCCAGTCGAGGTCCGGGTGCATGGTCCCGGGGTCGCAGGGGCCGTAGCGCAGCGTGGGGGCAAAGCCCGTCATCTGGAGCGCCATGTGGTGGTTGAAGTAGTAGGGCACAAAGAGGACCACGCCGTCCCCGGGGCTGAGCACCGAAAGGACCACGTCCATGAAGGCCTGGTTGGCGCCGGCTGTGATTGTGACCTCGTGCTGCAGAAGGGCGGGTGGGTATGGTATGTACATGAATGATAACTGGCACAGGCGGTGGTTATGCGCTTCAAACCACCACGCAGCTGCGCCTGCATCTGCACAAGACCCGGCACAAGCCCACCGCGTCCTACCCCTTCGAGGCCGTTTTGGCGCGCCAGCTTTTCTTGGAGCGCCGCGCGGAGCTCGGGCATGCCTTCCACGGGGCCGTACTGGGAGACGGAGGGCTCGCTGGCCAGGGACGCCGCCGCCTGCAGGCAGGCCGCTGGTGGGGGCCAGTGCGTCACACCTGCAGCAGGGTGGCCGACCCTGGCTAGGCAACTGCTCACCATGTGCTCAGAAAACCCTCATGCGCCCTTGCACCGCTAGACCTAGCGCTGGTAACAATTCCATCCAGTAACAATCGTGCCTTGTGCTAGTGAAAGGACCTTGGTCTTGTTGGCAGCCACCTGCCGGACGACCTTGAGAATGGGGGACGGGTCAGTGGCCTCCATGTTGGAGGCCACGGGCGGAACCATCGCTGCCATCATCCGGCTTCCAGTTCTTGGCACGGGTCTTGGGGTCATTGTAGTACCCCAATTGGGGTGCCAGCTCAAAGAATATGGTGCCCAGGGGCATGCCCTCGACGCGTCCCGCCTCGAGACCTCTGCCCTGTCGAAAACGAATCGGGGTTTATCCGAAACCAACAGTACTAGACTCGCGCTCCTGATCTCAGGGCCTGGACGACAATGTAACTCATTTGGCAGGCGTCGCTTCCGCGACTCATATATATACTGGTAACTCTTCCCAAACATGCATGCTGCTCCACGGCTGCAGCCAGCCGCGCGATGCGAGCGGGTGAGTCCCATCTGCAGAGGCACTGCTGATGCGGCGCCATCCGCCTCACGAGCAGGTAAGAGGACTGCAAGAACGTAGACCTCACCAGATCAGGAATGTTTTCTATATTTTCTATACCCACTCATTCATCGTGAGTTGTGCGCAGCCGAGCATGTGGGAAAACTCGAGAAATCTGTGCCCCTCATGGTCCGGGCGGCCCGGGGCGAGCGATTGGAGCGGCCACCCTGCTGGTAAGGAAGTCGTGTGGTCGGATGCCTGATCTTTCAAAGCAGCATTTGTCACAAGAACTATATGTATGTTCACTGGGAGACTGGACTGACTCAGCGGCCTCCCCCGCGCCTCCGTCCCAGGATGATGCGGCAGGCTGGGCGGTACCAGGCTTCCTACCGGCGCCTGGCGGAGCGGTACCCGTCCTTTCGGCAGCGCAGCGAGACGACGGAGCTGATCGTGGAGATCAGCCTGCAGCCCTGGGACAGCTTTGCGCCCGACGGCGTCATCCTGTTCTCCGACATCCTGACGCCGCTGCCGGCGCTGGGCCTGCCATTTGAGATCGACGACGGGCGGGGCCCGATCATCCAGGACCCCATCCGCCACACGGACCAGCTGTCCGCGCTGCACGCGCTGGACGTGGACAAGGTACGCTTCACGGGCGACGCGCTGTGCACGCTGCGGGCCTCGCTGCCGGGGGAGGTCGCGGTCTTGGGATTTGTCGGGTGCCCCTGGACCGTGGCCACGTACGCCGTCGAGGGCGGGAGCTCCAGCACCTACAAGGTCATCAAATCCATGCGGTACAGCAGTACGTGGCTTTTTGATTGGGAGGAAGGGCACTGCTGCACCGTGCGATCTTCTGTCTCACGGTAGGCGCACGGCTATTCGGAGCAGAATGCTCAATCATCACCAGGCCGTGACCACCCAAGCACGCCCTCCCATGCACAGACCCGGCCCTGCTGACGCAGCTGCTGGACGTGCTGGCCGACCAGATTGCAGAGTACGCGATTTACCAGGCATCTTCTGGCGCCGATTTCGTGATGCTGTTTGATTCTTGGGCTGCACAGCTCCCGCCAAAGGTGCGACGATGCAGGAGTATATCAATATTGATTTTGGATGGAAATATTCGATCGAGCGCGGAAGTAGCCGCGGTTCATGGGGAGGACGATTGCATCTCATTTTGCACATACCCTGGCGAGGGTGGTGATGACCTTGCGTGCTTGCTGTCCGGTCTGCTCCTTTTCAAAAATGCCCGTCTCCAACAGCGCCGACCCTCTCACCCACCCAACCCCCTCGCAGGAATGGCTCATCTGGAGCAAGCCGTTTATCGAAAGGCTTGTGCGGCAGTTCAAGGCTGTTCACCCAACTGTGCCCCTCTGCCTCTACTGCTTTGGCGCCGGGGGCCTCCTGGAGCTTCTCCCGGGCTGCGGCGCGGACGTGGTCGGTGTGGACTGGACCGTCGACATGGCCGATGCCCGCCGGCGCCTCGGCCCGCGCCAGGCGGTGCAGGGTAATGTCGACCCCTCGGTCCTGTTCGGGCCGCCGGCGGCCATTGAGGCGGCAGTGGACGCGTGCGTGGCGGACGCCGGCCCCAGGGGGCACATCCTCAACCTGGGGCACGGCGTGATGGTGGGGACGCCCGAGGAGTCGGTGGCCTACATGTTTGAACTTTCCAAGCGCCCCGTCTGGGCCTAGAGGCGCGGCTGGGGCGGACAGTTTTTAGGCTCTACTTGTGTCGAGGAGAAGACAGACTTCGTTCACATGCTGCCCTTTTTTATTTGATGCCTTGCCTCAGTGCACTTTTACCTCCCTGCAACTCATTCTATCTATAAATCCTGACATCGAGACTGACAACTACCAAGCGTTATGAGCAAAAGCACGACGCACAGCAACCTTGACACCACCATTCCGGGGCGGCAGGCCCCCTTTGCGCAACTACTACGACAAGTCCTCCATACTCGACCTCGGCACCGCGTGCCCGGCACCGTCAGCACACAACCGTTTGGGTTTGCCCTCGCGACGCCAGATCAAGCCGGTACTCGGGCGTGCCTGGCGCCGAATCGGGCGATCACAGGATCTAGAGCCCCCAAACCCCGTTGCCGAGGGCTGAAGCAGGCGTGTCGAGGGAGTGGGCTGCCGCCCCACGGAGGGGCGCACCGAGGTTTGTCCCGATCACGATCCCCCACCAGGGGTCTCCCCAATCGCGCTTGAGTGCCCCGCCCCAGATCAAAGCGCCCCAGGCCAGCCTCAGACTCGATTGTCCGCTCCTCTCGGATAAAAATCGGTACAGGCGGCGAACAGTGCTGTCGACCGCAACCCCGGTTTCCTGAACAGAGAGTCCACAGCCCCAGTCGCGATGACGGACGGTCCAGTCGATAGAGAGGAGGCGGTCTACCTGGCCAAGCTCGCGGAGCAGGCTGAGCGATATGACGAAATGGTGCGATGGAGCTGCTTGCTGACGCGACCGGGGCCAAGTACTTTTTCTGGCGAGGTCCCCCACCTGCCCCGTAGCTGTGAGGGTGGCCACCCGGGGCAGCCCGGGCTCCCCTCCGGGCTGCGCTTTGCCATGTCTTTCGACGTAGTTTTGGTGTCTTAAGGGCCTGACGCTGCGCGCGGGGTTGAGGGGTGAGTTGGCCGCGTCCGCTTTCTGATCGCCCGATGTCTGGCTCCGCGCCCGCCCCCCACCCCAGGTCGCGGAGATGAAGAAGGTCGCGCAGATGGTCCACGACCAGGAGCTGTCCGTTGAGGAGCGCAACCTGCTCTCGGTGGCGTACAAGAACGTGATCGGGGCTCGCCGCGCCTCCTGGCGGATCATCTCCTCCATCGAGCAGAAGGAGGAGTCCAAGGGCAACGAGGAGAACGTGAAGCGCATCCGCAAGTACCGCGAGGTGGTGGAGAAGGAGCTGCAGGAGATCTGCTCCAGCATCCTGTCCCTGCTGGACGAGCACCTGATCCCCACGGCCTCCTCGGGCGAGTCCAAGGTCTTCTACCTGAAGATGAAGGGCGACTACCACCGCTACCTGGCCGAGTTCAAGACGGGCGCGGAGCGCAAGGAGGCCGCCGAGCACACGCTGCTGGCCTACAAGGCCGCGCAAGACATTGCGCTGGTGGACCTGCCGCCCACGCACCCCATCCGCCTGGGCCTGGCGCTCAACTTCTCCGTCTTCTACTACGAGATCCTCAACTCCCCCGAGCGCGCCTGCCACCTCGCAAAGCAGGCCTTTGACGAGGCCATCGCCGAGCTCGACTCGCTGGGCGAGGAGTCGTACAAGGACTCCACCCTCATCATGCAGCTCCTCCGGGACAACCTCACCCTCTGGACATCCGACATGCAGGTAAGCATAGGGGGAGAGAGAAAGGGGGGGAGTGGTTGTTTGTGGACAGGAATCTAAATTCGTCCTCGATCTTCGCGCATGCACAAACCAACCAATCCTTCATATACTAACCCTCTACAGGATGCCGAGGTGGGCCGCGAGGGTGGCGAGATGAAGGTCGAGGACCAAGAGTGATCCGCCGACGGGCCTCCGCCTGCCGCGGCGCCCGCCGCCCCAGGCGTGCGCTTGTTCCTAGCCCCGGTACCATGCTGAATTTTTCGCTGTTTGGAAATCACCTACCCTTCTGAACCGATCTCCCAGTCTCCAGAGGTGAAAGGGTAACAGGGGGACAGGTGGAGGGAGAGGGCATGGTGTACTCCTCTTGGGCGGGGAGCAGTGGGACGAGGCCTGTGGAACTCTAGCTCGGCGCTAGAGAGCCGCACTTTGAGACTCGATAGACGCTGCTGTTATTGCGTGTGTGCTAGCTGGGTCGGGATTCTAGCTGTGGCACACAGGAAAGAGTGCGAACATTGGATGTTGAATGGTGTTCCAAACCATTCTTCTGTGCGCACGCGTGCCTTCCAGAGCTCTGCCTCTACTTCCGAGCTATCACAGCATGACGTCTATCACAGGAAAAAAGAAGAACATATTACACGAGGGGGTTGTGTTTGCAGCTAGGCGAGATGATAAAATGGCTGCATGTTGAAAGGGGGGGTGATGCAAGGCCGTGCGGGTGTCTTGTCGGTTGGGCAGTCTGCCTGGACATCAGCACCCTGCAGCCAAGCAAGCACGGTTGCCCCCCGCCGGCACAAAGGGATCGTCGCCAAGTACGCTAAAAATGCACAGGTGACGGCTTGTGCGCCGCACAGTGATGGGTGCGTGTGTTTGGGAGGTGCGATTGCTAGCGCGCACGACCTCAAGACAAGGCATACTCAGCCTCAGGCCTGCTTGTCGTTGGCGGAGGTGATGCCCAGGCGGTTGAGCGCGGCGGCGACGCGCGAGTCGAGCTCCGCGTCGGCCAGGGGGTTGGCGTGCGTGACGGCGCCGCGCGCGGCGCCGTCGTCGCCGAGCTTGAAGCCGTTGGCGTTTGGCTCGTGCGGGTAGGCGGTGCCGGCGTGGAGGGAGACGTCGAGGCCCTGGACCTCCCACTCCTCGGGCACGCGGAAGAGGCCTACCTTTTTGATGAGGAAGAAGAAGGGCGTCATGACGCCCAGGACCCAGCCGAAGATGGCGAGGATGAAGATGATGTGCGCGGCGAGCAGGCTGCCGTTGCCGCCCATGATGAAGCCGTAGGGCGCTGGCTGCCGTCGGGCTGCGGCCCCAGCAGCGCGGTGACCATGCCCGGGTCGGCAAAGGCGGCGCTGGCGATGAGCCCCCAGGCGCCGGCGCCGGCGTGCACGGCGATGGCGTCCAGCGGGTCGTCCACCTTGAGGACGTGCAGGTTGAGCAGCGAGCAGCCGTACATGACGGGGCCGGCGATGCTGCCGATGATGATGGCGCTCCAGCTCTGGACGTAGGCGCAGGGCCCGGTGATGCCGACCAGCCCGGCCAGCGCGCCGTTGCCGGCGATGACCAGGTCCCAGACGACCACGCCCGTGCTGAAGTAGGTGTGCAGCATGACGGTGAAGAGCGTGGAGATGGCGCCCGTGGCGGCGCCCAGCGTGGTGTTGATGGCGACGGCGGAGGAGATGGCGGAGTACCCGGGGTAGCCGACGATGGCGTTGGTGGACCCCGGGTTGAAGCCGTACCAGCCAAACCAGAGGAAGAAGACGCCCAGCACGTTGAGCGCGGCGCTGTGGCCGGGCATGGGCACCGGGCTGCCGGCCGCGTCAAAGCGCCCGATGCGCGGGCCCAGCACCCAGGCGCCCGCCAGCGAGGCCAGGCCGCCCACCATGTGCACGGGGCCGTCCCCGGCAAAGTCGTAGACCCCGGAGCCGGCCAGCAGGACGTAGTTCTGGCGGCTCGTCTCGGGCGAGCGCCCGGCGGAGGCCCAGCCAAAGGGCGACCAGACCCAGTGCGCCACCACCGGGTAGACCAGCATGACCAGCATGAACTCGTACATCATGTAGGCCTCGAACCGGCAGCGCTCGGCCACCGCGCCGGACACGATGGTCGCGGCCGTGGCCGCAAAGGTGAACTGGAAGAACCAGGTCACGTAGCTCGTGCGCTCCAGCTGGTTCTGCGCGAAGAAGCGGTTGCCGATGAAGGCCTGGCTGCGCGCAAAGGAGTAGGTCCCGTCCTCGTTCGCGGCCGGGTCGCCAAAGGCAAAGGCAAAGCCCGTGATGAACCAGGCGATGGAGCCAAAGCACGCGTCCAGCATGTTGAGCAGGATGATGTTCTTCGCGTTCTTGGCGCGAACCGCGCCGGCGCACAGCATGGCGAAACCCACTTGCATGAAGAACACCTAAGAGAGAGGAGTGGGGGGGAAGATAACATCTTGGAAGGGGTCATTCTTCTGACAGCCCAGATAAGAGATTGTGCTCGAGAACGGCCAATACGTTGCCGCCACACGAGTGACACAGACTCTAATTACACGGCTAACCCGTCGTGTCCTGCCCCTTCCCACCCCGCACGTGCATCCAGCTGGCCCTCCCCCTTCATTATTCAAACATTTCTGGACCTCGTACCAGGTAGCCAGAAAACAGCGTCCATCCGGCATTGATGTCCGAGGCACCCTCAATCGATCCAATGTTGATAATGGTGTCCGGGAAGCCCTCAATGCCCGTCGCCAAGTTATCATACATGGTCTGGGTCAGCGCGACCGTGTCCGCCATGGCTGCGACCGGCCTCTAGGCCCACTCTGTCGACAGAACAAGGAGGAGCTCGGGGAACAGGTGAGCGTAACTGGGGACGCTTAAAAGCACAATGAAATGTCTCGGGCACGAATGGAATGTGTGCACAAAAATGGACGCTGGCGTCAGGCAGTCGGGCTGATATTAGGGTAGTCGGTAGCTCCCCATCAGGACGAATGATTACGAAATCCTACGTCGCTGATCCTAGGGTTGGCGGCAGATCCAGAATTTTGCAGAGCAGTCCATTGCATAAATTATCGCAAAAAAGCTGGCATGCATCCGGGTGCAACTGCATTGCGGGACGGCTCGTTCCAAACCCTCGGCCCTCGCGCGAGTTGCGCGGCGACCGCATGCGCGCATACCTAGGGTTGAGGGAAGGGCCCGTACACGAAGGATCACCGCCGGTAGACCAAAATTTGGGGACAATTACAGCCCGTTTAGACGAACTAGCAGATCTCTTTGCCATGAATTCTGCGAATGTGGGCTTTTCATCAGCTGTCATGCACCTCCCATGACCAGAGCACACGAAGCCTATTTTCCCGCCAGCCGCGATCACGGGTACAGGCTGGCTGGCAGCTCGCCACGGGGGAACGAACGATTCAGGTCCTCCGTTGGTCCCTTCTGGAGTGCTGATATTGGGCAAAAGTTTTGAATATCTTTCATGAAAAGTTTATTCCTATATGTAGGCCGTAGTCGCGCGCTTTAGAGTGGGTGAGACGGACTTGGTATACCTGTGCTTTGGTGTGCAGAGACTGGTGCGGCAGTGGAAATTCAGCAGGACCCATGCATCCAATTCCAACGCGCAGTTTAGAAGGAGCGGCTGTACGTATGGTGTAGAGCCCCTCAATAAATCTTGTTACCCAATATATGATGACATTTGCGTATTTGCCATCCTGGCCGGCACCTGCACACACACGGTATAGGTGACGCGGGTCCCCGTGACTAGCGACTGGCATTGCGGCAGGGCCAGCAATACTGTTGAGGACGCGACGGCTAATGCTGCCCCTGACCGCCAGCAGACGAGCTGGCCAAGTACATTATGGTCTGGCACATTGGTCGACATTTTGAATGCCACAGCTGTACCTGAGTTTTCTCAGCCTCCTAAACGCTCTTGCCTCGCTTTGCGTCTGACACAGCAATCGATGTGATGCCGCATAGCCAGCCAGCCTCGCAGGCGCCAGCACTCGCCACGCGACGAGAAAACCACCCTCTGTACACGTCCTGTCGGCCCCTTGAATCCCAATTGTATGCAACGCAGCGCCCCCTACTCTCATTCTTGCCAGACCCCACAAGCCCTTTTCCGAGGGCCTTGACCACCCTATCGATATCTTCACAGTCACGCAAGAAGGTCGCTCACATGTGTGCAATTATACACGCCAGGAAAAAATCGGGGAAAGCAGCACACGAATCTCCCTAGGCTTCGATTTGGGGCGGGCCGCAGGCGTAGACCGTGGCGGCCAGGCCCTTGACGAGGGGCGCGGCGGCCAGCTCGGCGGCGAGGCCGCTGGGCCCGCAGGAGTAGGCCTCGTCCGAGGCGGCGACGAGCAGGGGGATGACCTTGGCCAGCGGGCGGCGCTCCTCGCCCGCGACGCGCCGGCCCGCGGGCGCGCGCGACGTGCACCGCGGCCGCGCGCTCGCAGGCCTGCGCGCACCGCGCAAAGCTGCCGCTCTCCAGGGTCCGGCGCAGCTCGCCCAGCATGCCCGTGACGGTCTCGCCGTCCACCAGCATCGACTCCGAGTTGGCCACCAGCGCGCGGTCGTCCGGCGCCGGCACCGCGAGCGCCAGCGCCACGGCAGCCTTGGAGGGCAACGCCAGCTCCTCGTACGCTGCAGGGCGATCGGCGAGGGATGGAGGGCATTTGGAAAAAGGCATGAATTCCCTGTCAACCACAATTGCATGCCTAGCACCCTGGCACTACACAAATATTCCCTCTCTCCCACCACAATCTCCACGCACTAGGCAGGCCAGGCTCGCTGTCCATCAGGGAGAGCGCGTCGGAGAGGAGCTGCGCGACGTCCCGCTCAGAGACGGCGTCCTGCAGCGACTTGGCCCGCGCCGCCGCGGCCGCGCGGCGCGCACGGCGGCCGGGAGGAGGCGGGGCGTGGCCCTCGCGCGCCAGGTGGTCGGCAAAGGACAGGAAGCGCTCCTGGGAGGGCGTGGACAGCCGCGGCGCCGTGTGCAGCGCGGCCAGCGTGCCCTCCGGGCCCGGCCCGGGCCCGTCCGCCTCCAGCGCCGACTCGAGGTACAGGTAGCGGCCCAGGATGCTGAGCTGGCAGCGCACCGTGAGCGCCAGGAGCGGGAGCAGCCGCACGGTCAGCAGCAGCTGCGCGAGCGAGGCCACCTTGAGCTCCTCCCACAGCGCCGCCTTTTCCTCGGAGGAGTAGCGCTTGTTCCCCGGGGGGCCGGTGCGCAGGCGGGCCAGCAGGCCCTGGACCCCGGACGCCTGCGCCAGCGCCGCGCTCAGCGTGGGCAGCAGGGACGGCAGCGTGGTCGTCTCCACAATGTCCTGGATGCTCTGGAAGTGGTGCAGCAGGTGAGCCTCCGCGTCCTGCAGAGGGCGAGCGGTGCAGAGGAGTGGAAGGTGATTAAGGGGCATGTGTGCAAGGTCGACGCATGGGCACACCAATGCGCGACTGCTCGTGACGCCAGGCCCGCAAGCTGGACGCCCTCCACTCTCCACCATTTCATGCCCACCCTCATCATTGCCCGCTGCACAACTCTGCACCTGCTGACGCGTGCCCGACTTGGCATGGGGGTTGAAAAGGAGCAGGTCATCCAGCTCGTCGCGGTTGGACGAGCTGGGACGATCGGGGTCGCTTTCCGGCTCCTTGGACTCGTTGCTCTGCCCCCGCCAGTACCAAAGCGCCGCTGCCCCCGCCGCTCCAGCCGCGACCAGTCCCAGCGCCACTTTTCTTGATCTGTAATTACCGAAATCAAGTGATAAGCGTCGCTCAAAGCCCTGGTGCAGCCCAAGCACCCCGTGAGCACATGCAAAGCCCCCCCTTCGCGACGTAACACACACCTGGAGAGGCCCCGCGCCATACTGAAGGCCCTTCGAGCCTTCTTGGCGCTCGGATCAAGCTTCAAAATGATGTGGTATGTGTTGCCGAGTGTCTGGACGCCTGGGAGAGCAGTCGGTCGCTTACGTATCGCGCACCACATTGCTCCCACGCCTTGTCACCAGGGATGAGATCTCCGACTCCCGAGACACAGCTTGCCCCGTGCAGGAGCGCGCGAGAAAGCTGGCGCGCACCGCACAGGGCACTGGAAAAAAACCTGTTGGGTGCCCGCCCACTTTGTCTCAGTATATAATTTAGAGCTGCACGTTCAAGGCTAGTGGAGCGGGCTGCTGCCGAGTCGAGGACACGGTACGTCGCTGGGTGGCGGGGTTGCGGCCCCCGGGCCGGGGTTGCACGGAGCTGGGGTCTCCCTCGCACCGCTCTAGGCGAGGGGAGCCAGCGCATTTGTGTTTCATGACTGTTTTGTGGGCGGCCTTCTGCATTTGTTTTGCCCTAGACACCCGCACGTCCGTGCCGGGCGGGGAAGGTGGCTTGACCCCACGGGCCCTGGTTCGAGAAGGCGCCCCCCCTCGTTTAAACTTTTTACGCCCCCCTGCGCCCGTGGACTTGCAGAGCCGAGACCATGGACGGACGTTAAGCAACTGTAAGGGCCGACAGCCGTCCCAGCATGGCAGAGGGGCTGGACCCCAAGCCTGGGCAGAGCCGGCTGGCCGCCTCGAGGCCGCTGACCCGCCTGCAGAAGCGCCGCCTGCTGCAGCAAGAGGGCTCCGACGAGGGCGCGCAGGCGCGCCGCGCGCGGGCGTGCGCGCCGCGCGGCCGGCGGTGCTGGCACCTGGCGCTGTACGTGCGCTGGACCACGCTGTGCGGGGCTCCCAAGGTCACGCGCCTGCCGCTGCGCACGCTGTCATCGCTGGACCAGCTGCAGGGCATGTTCAGCCGCCTGATCCGGCACGCGCACCGCGACCGGCGCCTGCCGGCCTTCATGACCTCGCCAGACTACATCGTGTGCGCGCCCGCGGAGGAGTTTGTGAGCGTGCCCAGCGCGCTGGGCAGCACGCACTTTCGCCTGGTCCTGCTCGACGAGGCCGGCTGGGAGCACACCGTGTCGGAGCGCGTGCTGGCGGCCACGCCCGACCCGGCCGAGGACCTCATGGTCACCCTGGCAGAGTTCCAGAGCAACGCTCTGGACCTGGGCGACCACGAGGTCATCTTCAACATGGTGAGCTATCCGACCGTCTGCATCCTGCGGCGCCAGGTGGAGGCCGTCGCGCTGCGCGCCGCCTCGCGCGCGCCCGCGCTCGGCGAGGAGGACCTGGCGGCCTGGCTGGCCGAGGAGGAGGCGGCATCCCTCGGCAGCGCAGCGACCAGGGACTAGGAATGACGCGAGGCGCTCCCCTTGTCCATCTCACTGACAGCATTTCGTTCCCTTTTCTGCCCCCTGACCTCTCCTCTCTCTTCTCGCCCAGCTCTTTATTTCTTGACCCCTTTTTATTGCAGTGCACCCGTGCAATGCAGTTGATCAGACCGGCAGGCAGGGTGTTTTTGGAGGTTGGGGATTTTATAGTAGGCGGAAATTGGGTGGGGGGCGGGTCGTCGTTGAGCGACCGCTGGCCCCCCAAAGAAGCTGGTCGGTGCACGTAGGACAGCGTGCGCTGCCGCCCCCGCGGGCGGCATCCAAACACAATTGCTCTTTCGATTCATAGTGGATTGGCATGCGTGAGCTCTCGTGTCGACCGCGCACGCTGGCCATTCAGGCACCCGCGCGGTTCCAGATCGGGCGATCGATCTCGGGCGACACATTCACGGTACGGTTCAAAATAACGGTCAAGGGGACGTGTTGCGAAGCTGCATTGCCTGCCCACTACACTTTCATGTAACCGGTACACCTTTTAAGCAATTGTGAACCCATTCAGAGCAGCAACATCCCGTTGGTTACTCGAGGAAGCCTGGATCTCCGGGCCGCGGTGATCATTCACCGCGTCGCGCGAGCCGACCGGGGGGGAATGCAGTCGGCCGGCGATGTATGGGGCCCTGCCATGCCGTTTCTAGGATCTTACCCGCAAGCCCCTCCAATAAATTCTTACACACATACATGTCGCAATACCTTGGCACCCAAAATTGGCCCCGAACGCTCCTGGAACGTTCACGCTGAGGCGCTCTCGACCAGCGGAAAGGGCACCGGATCTTTCGCGCAGTGGTCACATCGAGGCATGGGCCCCTTTCCGGCACGTTGGGACCCGTCCCATTCTACATAAAGCGTCACATCTACATGGATGTTGTCACAATCGCATTCCGTGCAGAATTAACAATGGCTTCCCGCACCTTGGCGATTGCGCTGCTGGCGCTTTGCGCCGCCACCGCGCTTGCGACGGACAAGCGTCCGCTCACGGCCAACTCCATCAGCGATGGTACGGGGTGACTACCTTTGCTTTTGCAATGATTGATGCAGTGAGGACTTACTACTGAGTAAGTGCATGTTTCTCGAGCGAGTCGAGCTCACGCACATCCCCCATTTCTGCCTGCAGTGTTCCAGGGCTTCACCGATGAGCTGACCAGCGTCATGGCCATCCAGGAGAGCACCCGCGGTCGCAGCATGCTCGCCAAGCACAACTTCCACAGCTTCCTTGACGGTTTCTACGGCAAGAACTGGACGGATGTTTTCCCCAAGAAGTGGCTCGACATTGACATCGACTGGGACGGAAACCTGCCCTTTGACCTGCGCTCCGGCGCCGCTGACTTCTTCCACGGCAACCTCACTGGGCTTGACCGCAACATGAGCCTGATCGAGCTGCACGATCTGTTCGAGAAGGTCATTGGTAGCTTCTGCGGCAACTGGTCCTTTGTTCCCCCGGCCAAGGTCGACCCCTACTGCGAGGGCCCCTCCGTGACCCTGGCCTACAACCCCAAGGTCTGCGTCGTGGACGAGACCCGCAAGCAGATCATCTGCACGCCCGCTTCCGTCACCATGACCAAGACCCCTGGTGTGTGCGTCAAGCACAAGATCGCGCCCGCCGTCTTTGAGGGCAAGACCTGCGCCATCAAGAAGCCCATCGGCACGGCCGTCGAGGTCATTATCGGCGGCGATGTGTTCGTCATCGACCTGGACAAGTACGCCGAGAAGGTCTCTAACGACCCCCACGTGTCTCCCATGGCCAAGAAGGTCATCGCCAAGAAGCTGCACAAGAAGTTCCCGGTGCCGGTGCCCGAGATCCCCAAGGCCCCGGAGGTGGAGGAGCTCCTGGAGCCGCTCTTTGAGAAGTTTGACTAGGCCATCGACAGCGACGGGCCGGCCAAGCTGGTGCCCTGAGAAGGAGGTCGTCTACAATACCATCCACAGGATCTTGCGGCCCCCAGCCGTTGTTTGTCATTTCATGCCCATGAATACCGGGGCCTACTCGATACATTTAATCCAATGCCAATTGCCCCTGTAAATTGTCTCTAGTTTGTACTGGTTGTCAGAGGGCTGGCACAGCACAGGCTGTGCTGCTTGCGACAATTGGAGCTCTGCGGCACGGTACCAAAGAAAATATAAGGGAATGGGCGCAGGTGGATAGGGAAAGCATGCTCATGGAGTGCTTGACACTCTGCTGCCCGAGTGTTTTGTCTCAGAATTGGTGGCCGACTGTTGATCAGCCTGAGAATCCGGGGTGCGTCCTCTGAGATCCTGAGACCAAACCAGCAAGGACGTACTGGTGCGTAAAGCTTGACGCACACTTCCTTGACGAATATAGTGAATTGGAGGAGATTTAGAAGTTCAAAGCTGGACCCGCGGACATTCTGTCGCTTGTAAAGCCCGCCTCAAAGGAGATGCTCCCGATGCGACAATCGACGACAGATTGAAAAACTCGACACTGAGACGAGTGCGCGCCGCAACGTCCCCAACGCACCGCCCCATACACACTTAATATTGCACAGGCACCAAGCCCTTGGCAATACTCTCCACGCTGATCGGCGCACTGTGTGCCGGGATGACCTCCTAGTGCGTGATCGTGGTGGAGATCCCCCTTGTATCCATTTCAGGCGCGCCAAGGAGTGATATGCGCAGCCCGGGCACACTGCTCATGCATTAAAGCTGCTCGCATCTATGAAGCAGCACATCTCCGACTGGAATCAAAGCTAAATATTTAGCATGGCGGAGCAAGGGTCGGCCCGCGCTCATGCAGGACGATCACAGCGATCGACTTGCGACATTTTCCTAGCACGACGAGGAGCCCGATTTGAGTGGCTGACCGTGGTCTTGATATTGGCCACTGGCTTAAAATAACCACCACTCTTCACATTTAGTGTCGAAAGCAGATTGGTGTAAGAAAGTACAGCTATCTGTTCCCTCAGGAGGAACGAGCAGTGAACCATATAGTCCTGCTACGTGGGCCGAACAAGCACTCCCCATCACTCGCCCGCCAACACCCACGTCGACTTCTTGTCAGCTTCCAGATATGGAGTGATCTGCGGTGCCTCCAAGCACAGTCGTAGGTGCATGTTTACAGTTTACCGAACGTTTGCGATGGTGTGTCGCAACGCCACACTCCGCTCGACTCGCGCTCCGGAAACCTCCGCGCAAGGTTGGCATCGAGCGCCGACAGCCGTCCGGAAGCACCCGGACGCAACTTCCAGTACCGAGGGTTCGGGCATGCATTTTTTCTGTCAAACGATCCATGAAACAAATTTGAGGTGCCATGTGTGCAACTATCAGTCAAAAACACTGCAAAACTTTGTGAAACAGAGAAGAAAAAGGCGCCGTCGAGCCCGTACTGGTCGTCACTGTGTCTCTTTAGGGTCTGTCGAGCCCACAGCGCCCCCTTTCGGGGTCTGGCGGGTACATCCGCCTCGATCAGTTTGAAACCTCTACGGTATAAATTCACGGCCAACAGACCGCCTGAGCATATCGTCACCTCTTTTCATTCGAATTCGTCTAAGACATTTTGGGACCAGCCGTCTCCAAGATGACGTCTGGTCGGCGCCTGAGCGTGGCGCTTCTCTTCGCACTCTGCGCAACGACGGTGCTTGCGGTGGAAAAGCGTCCTTTGACCGCCAATTCCGTGTCGGAAGGTGAGGGCGATGCTCTGCGTGCAACGCATTCCACGCTTTGAGATGCAGTACTGGTAAAGTCCTTTTCTACGTGAGCTAACCGCCGCCATCTTTCTGTCCTTTCAGTCTTCCAGGGGTTTTCCGATGAGCTTCAGAGCGTGATGGCCATTCAGGAGAGCAACCACGGGCGCAGCATGCTCGCCAAGCCCAGCTTCCCCAACTTCCTGGACGGATTCTACGGCAAGAACTGGACCAGCGTCTTCCCCCGGAAGTGGCTCGACATCAACATCACGTGGGACGGCAACCTGCCCTTTGACCTGCGCTCCGGCGCGGCCGATTTTTTCACGGGCAATCTCACCCTTGACCGCAACATGAGCATCATCGAGCTGCACGACCTGTTTGAGCGGGTGATCGGCAGCTTCTGCGGCAACTGGACCTTCATCCCCCCCGCAAAGGTGGACCCCTACTGCGAGGGCCCCTCCGTGACCCTGGCCTACAACCCCAAGGTCTGCGTCGTGGACGAGACCCGCAAGCAGATCATTTGCACGCCCGCTTCCGTGACCATGACCAAGACCCCTGGTGTGTGCGTCAAGCACAAGATCGCGCCCGCCGTCTTTGAGGGCAAGACCTGCGCCATCAAGAAGCCCATCGGCGTGGCCGCGCAGATCATCATCGGCGGCGACACCTTTGTGATCGACCTGGACACGTTTGCGGACCGAGTGACTGCCGACCCCTCAGTGCCCCCGCTGGCCCGCAAGGTCATCGCCAAGAAGCTGCACCACAAGTTCCCGCTGCCGGTGCCGCCCATTCCGGCGCCCGAGATCGAGCCCATCCCCGAGATCGAGCCGCTGCCGGAGCCGCCGGTGGTGCCCTCCCCGCCGCCCCCGGTGCCGATCCCCTAAGCTAGCCTGCGATGGCAAACCTGCATCCTACGTGGCGTCACCCTGGATGTCTGTTCCCTGGACGTGAGCCAAGCCCTCCTTGCCGCCCCTCACCTTTGATTTTGGAGCCTGACAAGGCCGTTGTCATTCGGTACAGAAAGAGTCACCATCACCTTTCATCTTCCGGTCTTTCACACAATCTTCCTGCAATGCATGCCCTGATCCCACCAATTTCATTCTCCACAATACGCCTCTGTAAGTAGTAGATTATGCGCACGATTTGGAAAGCTCCTGGTGCTGCTCTGACACTTTGCTCTTTGAGGCGTTTCTCACAGCGATGGGCGCGACCGTGAGCCAAGCACACCGCTAGAGTGGCTGGGCGAGGGGAGAGGAGCAAGGTTCTCCACTGGACGATATACCAGCTTTTGCTCTCGCGTCCTCTGGAGCAACAGATGTTTCAGAAAGAGTCGGGGCTCGGCGTACGAAACTGACCGGGTCACTTTGGGTCCTCTCGCGTGTATTCGGGAGTCCTAGAAGACCTGAAAGTACTGACGGATGGCTCTTCAACACTCGCCGCCCACAGTCGGTTCGACCTTGGGTCGGGGACCAGATTAAATAATCGCAGCACATGCCTCCAACCCCAGCCGGTAGGTGTATCCTTGAAATGCATCAAATGTCTACGATGCTTCGTCGCGATGCCGTATTATAACTGGCTCGTGGTACGGCGTCCCCGTGCGAGGCTGACGCCGAACGCGACAGCTGTCCGACGGCTTTCCGACGTCACTGTTTCAGTACGGGAAGATCTGGCATGTATTTCGCTCGGCAAACAGCCGCAATCCTAGATAGTAAGTATTTTATATGTGCTTTGGCGGCCAATAAATAAAACAGGGTTGCGAAACAGGAAGAAAATGTCGCTTGGGAACCCGTGATAACTGTCAATGTGCCGCGATTAGGTCAATCAGGGCGACTGTGACCCTTTCGGGGTCTGGCGGGTACTTCCGCCTCGATTGGTGTGACGCCTCTACTGTTTAAATTCACGGCCAACAGTCCGCCACGGCTCAAACTCACCTCTTCTTTTTTATTTGCCTCTCATCATCTGTGGTCCAGCTCGGGTCCACGATGATGTCTGGTCGGCGCCTGGCTGTGACCCTTCTCGTGGGGATCTGCGCCACGTCGGTGCTTGCATTGGACAAGCGCCCCCTGACGGCCACCTCCATCAGCGCTGGTACGAGATGGACGCGAGCGTCTCTATAATGATTATTGGTGTTTGAAATGGAAACGACATGCCGCGATGGAGTCGAGCTCACGCACATTTCCCTTTTCCACCTGCAGTCTTCCAGGGGTTCACGGATGAGCTGACCAGCGTGATGGCCATCCAGGAGACCAACCACGGTCGCAGCATGCTGGCCAAGCCCAGCTTCCACGGCTTCCTTGACGGTTTCTACGGCAAGAACTGGACGGATGTGTTCCCCAAGAAGTGGCTCGACGTCAACCTCACGTGGGACGGCAACCTGCCCTTTGACCTGCGCTCCGGCGCCGCCGACTTCTTCCACGGCAACCTGAGCGGCCTGGACGGCAACATGAGCCTGATCGAGCTGCACGACTTGTTCGAGAAGGTGCTGGACAGCTTCTGCGGCAACTGGTCCTTTGCCCCCCTGCCAAGGTGGACCCCTCCTGCACCGGTCCCTCGGTCACCCTGGCCTACAACCCCAAGGTCTGCGTCGTGGACGAGTCCCGCAAGCAGATCATCTGCACGCCCGCCTCCGTCACGCTCACCAAGACCCCTGGTGTGTGCGTCAAGCACAAGATTGCGCCCGCCGTCTTCAAGGGCAAGACCTGCGCCATCAAGAAGCCCATCGGCAAGGCCGTTGAGATTGTCATTGGCGGCGATGTGTTCGTCATTGACCTGGACAAGTACGCTGAGAAGGTCACTGAAGACCCCCACGTCTCCCCCCTGGCCAAGAAGGTCATTGCCAAGAAGCTGCACAAGAAGTTCCCGCTGCCGGTCCCGCCCGTTCCGGTGCCCGAGCCCGTCCCCGAGATTGAGCCGGTGGTGCCCTCCCCTGAGCCCTCCCCGTCGCCCATTCCTGCGCCCTCCCCATTTGTCACCTAAATAGCCTGCCATGGCCAGCATGCATCCTAAAGGGCTTTATTCATAAGTCCTACTCTGAATTCTCCCGCACCGTGAGCTGGGCGTGGGACAGTACTCTCTACAGTCCCCCCCTTCCATTCTGGAGCGGAGCCCTCTGCCAGCCAAGCCGCTGCCATTCGGTACAGAAATAATTCCAATAATTCCTTTGTCTGGATGACTCGCTCATCTGAAATGCATGCCCGGATCTACCCAATTTGATTCTGATACAACAAGCCCCTGTAAGCAAGTAGTAGCCGATGTAAGAGATCTGGAAGGCTCCCGGCGCAGTTGGCACTTTGCTCGCCAGCATGTCCCTCCAGGCGATGGGCGGGACAGCAATCCCAGCAAGTCACTCGAGTGGCGAGTCGAGAGGGGGAGGAGCATGGTGTCTCACTGGGCGATACCAGCACAGCTCGCGAGTCTTACTCTGGGGCACCAGATGTTTTACAGGGAGTGGTCCTCAGGGTACGAAATTGACCGGGCCACTTTTGGGCCTCTCCTGTGAATTGAAACATCCCGCGAGGCCCCAGTACTATAAGGGATTCTTCAGTACTTGCCCCCAACAGTCGTCTCGCCTTCTGGTGGGCGACCAGATGGGAATCACGTCGCGTGCCTCCGATCCCAGTCGTAAGTACATGATTAAATTTTGCATTAAACGTATAGGATGGTTGTCGTGATGCCAGTTTTAGCTTGGCTCATGATACGGCCCGCCCGCGCGGGGCTGGCACTGAAGCCGACGGCTGTCCGCTCTCCGACGCCACTTTCAGTACGGAATGCTAGGACATGTATTTCGCCTGGCAAACGATCGAAGCCGTGGATCGGAAGTAGTCTATACACGTCCTAGGAGCTTAATGGCGAATCGTGATTGCGAAATACGAAAATCGGCCAGCATGAAACCCGTACTGGATGGCAATGTGTCGCGTTTGGGGCGGTCGGGTCCAGTGCGACCCTTTCGGGGTCTGGCGGGTACATCCGCCTCGATCGGTGTGATGCCTCTACGGTATAAATTTACGGCCAACAGACCACCTCAACTCATCCTCGCCTCTTCTTTTTTATTTGCCTCTCATCATCTGTGGTCCAGCTCGGGTCCACGATGATGTCTGGTCGGCGCCTGGTTGTGACCCTTCTCGTGGGGATCTGCGCCACGTCGGTGCTTGCATTGGACAAGCGCCCCCTGACGGCCAACTCCATCAGCGATGGTACGAGATGGACGCGAGAGTCTCTATAATGATTCACGTTGTGTTTGAAAATAATCGGAAACTCGCGAAGGAGCGACACTCACAACCATGTTGCCTCTGTACCTGCAGTCTTCCAGGGCTTCACGGATGAGCTGACCAGCGTGATGGCAATCCAGGAGACCAACCACGGTCGCAGCATGCTGGCCAAGCCCAGCTTCCACGGCTTCCTTGATGGTTTCTACGGCAAGAACTGGACGGATGTGTTCCCCAAGAAGTGGCTTGACATCGACATCGACTGGGACGGCAACCTGCCCTTTGACCTGCGCTCCGGCGCCGCCGACTTCTTCCACGGCAACCTGAGCGGCCTGCACGGCAACATGAGCCTGATCGAGCTGCACGACCTGTTCGAGAAGGTGCTGGACAGCTTCTGCGGCAACTGGTCCTTTGCCCCCCCTGCCAAGGTGGACCCCTCCTGCACCGGTCCCTCGGTCACCCTGGCCTACAAACCCAAGGTCTGCGTCGTGGACGAGACCCGCAAGCAGATCGTCTGCACGCCCGCCTCCGTCACGCTCACCAAGACCCCTGGTGTGTGCGTCAAGCACAAGATCGCGCCCGCCGTCTTCAAGGGCAAGACCTGCGCCATCAAGAAGCCCATCGGCGCGGCCGTCGAGATCGTGATTGGCGGCGATGTCTTTGTCATCGACCTGGACAAGTACGCTGAGAAGGTCTCCGAAGACCCCCACGTCTCCCCCCTGGCCAAGAAGGTCATCGCCAAGAAGCTGCACAAGAAGTTCCCGCTGCCGGTGCCGCCCGTTCCGGTGCCCGAGCCCGTCCCCGAGATTGAGCCGGTGGTGCCCTCCCCTGAGCCCTCCCCGTCGCCCGTCCCGGCGGAGGGTCTGTAGCCAGCTTGCGACAGCAGACATGCATCCTGGAAGGCCTTGTCTGGCACGTATGGTATCCGAAAGTCCACGCCTCTGCCAACCGGACGTGGGCCAGCCCTCCCCAGAGCCGCTTGCCTTGAGCCTGCTGCGTAGTCCTCTGCCAGCCAAGCCGTCGCTATTCGGCACAGAGAGAATCCCAGAAGTCCTCCTGTCTCGATGACAAGCTATTCTGACATGCATGCCTGGATCCCCCCGATTTGATTCTGATTTAACAAGTCCCTGTAATAAGCAGCCAATGCAAGCGATCTGGAAGGCTCCCGGCGCTGCATACACTCTGATCCCAGGGAGTTCCCTCCATGCGATGGGCGCAGCAGCAATCCGAGCACACTACAGAAGTGGCCGATCCAGGCAGCGGAGACAATGCATTTGCCTGCTGTGCCAAGCTGGAGGAGGCGAGCCTCGCTCACGACCGCTGCAGCGTTACGCAGCTACAAACTGTTGCAGGGGACGTGGAGCCCAGCGGGCGAGATTTAAGCGGGCTTCCTCATGTGTGTGTTTCAACATCCTGCACGACGTCCTGAGCGGCAAGGCGCTGGCACCGCGCTCTCGACGGCCCAACTGCGTTCAGTTACGTCGGCTTGTCGTGATGAATGGATTTGTTGTACTGCAATGTGGAAAGCTCAGCCTACAAATTCTTGCGACCAAAAGGAGGAAACTATTTACCAAAGGGTAGCGTCCGTCGCGATCCGCCGATCTCGCGATCGCGCAGCGTTCCAGGGGAGCATACTCCGAAACACCCCTCGGTCTCAAATCGAAATTTCCGAGCCTTTGCATTCCCATCGCCACCATTACGGCGCGTTTGTCCCGACTGGAGAGACGTATGCGGTAGGAAGCGCGATCATGGCTGGGAATGCGGAGCTGAACGATGCGCTGCAAGAGCTGCTGAAGGCCTCGGACCTTGAGACGGTGACCGAGCGCCAGATCCTGATCCAGCTGCGAGCAAAATTCGGCAATGAGGTGGTTCGGGAGCACAAGGCGTTTCTCAAGGTCGGTCGAGGAGGGCGGGTGGGGATGGGGACGGGATGGAGCAGGGTTGCTGGCGGGCACGATGGCCGCCAATTGGTTGCACAACCCAAGCACCCCTTTTGGTAAACGACGCGCCAATGCGCATGCAGGCGGAGATCGAAAAGTACCTGCGGGCGCTGAGCTTGCAGCCGCTCAACACACCGCCGGCGAAACGCGCCAAGGGTGAGTGGGGTGCGGTGGTACGAGCCAACTCGATATTTGGCATGGATGGCAGACGCGGTGATTGTTGGGACTCCCGCAGCATAGTGTGGCTCTGACAGTGCAATCGGCGCGGTGAAAACATGGATCAATGGCATCGCTTGCGCAGGAGCTGCGCCAGACGATGCCACGGAGCCTGAGCACCAGACGTCGCCGAGCGGCGCCGCTGCCGAGGCGCCGACACCCTCTGTGAAGCAGTCGCAGGAGTCCACGCAGACGGTGGCCCGCGTCGACGGCGCTCTGGATCTGGGGGGCAAGAAGCGCGCCGAAATAAGCTCGTTCAAGGGCATGGCGCTGCTTTCGCTGCGCGAATTCTACGAAAAGGACGGCGTGTGGCTGCCTGGAAAGCGCGGCATCTCCCTCACAAAGCCCCAGGTCGAGGCGCTCGTCGCGGGGGCGGCGAAATTGAACGACGCCCTGGAGGCCAAGGACGCGACGGTCTCCATCCCCATCTCCGCCAAGTGAGTCTGAGGGAGGGGTGGCTGCGCAGGGCGCACTCTTGGTTCGGCGCTCCTGATCGGTGTGCGCAGGAAAGCCCAACGCACGCGCCAAGTCGGCTCCGAGCGTTTCCCCTGCAGGCGCAAGGCCTCAATCTCAGAATTCAAGGGCCGGTATGCAGTTGACGTCAGGGAGTGGTATGAGGTACGATCAGACCAGGAGTTGGGGTGCGTGCTGGACTGCAGAGGTGGCCCAGGGGCTTGGGATGGGCTGATGCTATTGTCCTGGGCCCACCCGACTACACTTTTTTGTATCCGTCCACTGTGCCAGCCCTCTACCCCGCTCTGTCCTCACGGGGTGGCCATCTGCGCAATGCATTACTGCAGAAGGACGGCAAGGAACTCCCGGGAAGCAAGGGACTCTCGCTGTCCGCGGAGCAGTGGGCTGTATTGGAACGCAGCTTGCCCAGCTTCCTCCGTGATCTCTGACGGACAAACTCAATGCTGTGACTCGACGATCTCGTGATGTCTCCTTGCACGACGAGTGTGGTGTACCCGGACGGACGCTCCAAAATATCCGGACGAGGAGCATCTGAATTTGATTGTGGGCCTCGCTGACAGGCAGCTGGCGCATGTCGATCGCATCCGGGGAGTCCCCCTCATCATCGTGGACACGGAACGTGCCATATTTTTTCTTGTTGCAGCTGCGGCCTGGTGTGTTGACACGATCGAGACGCCCCTAGAGTCGCCAACATCGTTGCGATGCCTTGTGAGCAAGGCTGGATGTTTTGTGTCGTCAGAAGTGCTTGTCTACCGTCGCGATGCCATGCCTACCCCATCGAACCCTCCCTCGCACGAAAAAGTGCGGGCCTTTCGCATGCTTTTTTAAGACATCAACTCAAACAAAGTAAAACTCCATGGTTGCATGGGAAAGACAGTCGACCATCAGGGCTCTCCCGTGGCCTCGCTGCGACTCCGTCGCCTTCCGAGATCATCTCACCGAGTTCGAATCGGCAATACTAGCCGTCATTTGCAGCGACAAACGCCATCAAGGGACGACCTTGCTCATGGAATCAGACACTTTGTTGTTACGTTTCAGGCCTGCTGACATCCTTTCGACCGCCCAGCGTCGTGACTGCCCTGCCCATCCGCAGTTGCCCCTCCAGACCGCGTCCACCTGCTCGCCCGATGCCACCGCTGATGGCCCGACAGGAGTGTGCTGGTCGGTGGTGATGACCTTCCAGCACAAAAGTCTTGCTCGCCCTAGCACGGGATTTCGCTGACACACCGCATCGTTGCGGGAATCCTCGGGACGTTGAAGGGTGGCCCCTGCGAGGAGTGTTTGGGCCCATGAACACGTCCCAGTCGTGCACATCTCGAGGCACTGCCGTTTGATCGATCTGCACAAAAGCTTGCCCCCTCCTGCAGCTTCGACACAATTCCCATTCTATTCGAGCTTACAGCAGGCTCTCTACAATGGCTTCCCGTCACCTGCTGTTCCTGGCGGTGGCGCTTTGCGTCTCCACCGCCTTTGCTGTCGAGAAGCGCCCCCTGACGGCCAACTCCATCAGCGATGGTACGAAATGGACGGGAGCGTCTATATAATGATGATTGGTGTTCGAAAATGAAATGACATGCCGCGATGTAGCCGAGCTCACGCACATCTCCCTTTTCCACCCGCAGTCTTCCAGGGTTTCACGGATGAGCTGACCAGCGTGATGGCCATCCAGGAGACCAACCACGGTCGCAGCATGCTCGCCAAGCCCAGCTTCCACGGCTTCCTTGATGGTTTCTACGGCAAGAACTGGACCCACTTCTTCCCCAAGAAGTGGATCGATGTCAACCTCACGTGGGACGGCGACCTGCCTTTCGACCTGCGCTCCGGCGCCGCCGACTTCTTCCACGGCAACCTGAGCGGCCTGCACGGCAACATGAGCCTGATCGAGCTGCACGACCTGTTCGAGAAGGTGCTGGACAGCTTCTGCGGCAACTGGTCCTTTGCCCCCCCGGCCAAGGTCAACCCCTACTGCGAGGGCCCCTCTGTGACTCTGGCCTACAACCCTAAGGTCTGCGTCGTGGACGAGTCCCGCAAGCAGATCATCTGCACGCCCGCCTCCGTCACGCTCACCAAGACCCCTGGTGTGTGCGTCAAGCACAAGATCGCGCCCGCCGTCTTTGAGGGCAAGACCTGCGCCATCAAGAAGCCCATCGGCACGGCCGTCGAGATTGTCATTGGCGGCGATGTGTTCGTCATCGACCTGGACAAGTACGCCGAGAAGATCACCGAGGACCCCCACGTCTCTCCCCTGGCCAAGAAGGTCATCGCCAAGAAGCTGCACAAGAAGTTCCCGCTGCCGGTGCCCTCGCCCGCCCCGGAGGACGAGTAAGCGTCTTGCCCCCAGCTTCTCACCTCGATTTTGAGGGTCGACTGACCCTTCCTGCTCTGAAGGAGCACCCCCTGCCACTGGCACCTACATAAATTCTGCATGAAAACTAGCTAAGCAATTTCATTGGATTTGATTCGCCCAGGTCATCCCTTTGGTGTCTGTGTAAGATCTATACCAAACTGAGAGATGTGAGTGTTGTTGAGAAGAGATAGATACATGGGTCCAGTGAACAGAGCTCTTGGAAGGGTAACAGGAATGAGTAGAAAAAGTGATGAATTGTAAGAAATGATATGAGCAGTGTGGATGGAGATATAGAGCAAGGCACAATGGGAAGCGATGTGTGTGGGGGAGTACTGCGCACGCACTACTTGAGCGGGGTGCCCTCCGGCGGCACGAGGCCGTCCGACCACACACCGCTGGCAAAAACAATCACGCCTGCGCTAGGCGCGCTTCTGAAAGGTCCCCTCCCGCGTGTCGATGACCACCCGGTCCCCGGCGACGATGAAGGGCGGGACCTGCACCCGCACCCCGTTTTCGAGGGTCGCCGGCTTGTAGGAGGGCGCCGAGGTCTCGCCCTTCATGGTGGGCGCCGCCTCCCGCACCTCGAGCGTGATCTGCGCCGGCACGTCGCCCGTCACGATGCGGCCGTCGTGCAGGGCCAGCGAGATCTCCAGGCCCTCGGCCAGGTAGGCCGCCCGGTCCCCAAACAGGGCCACGTCCACCGCCACCTGCTCGTACGACTCCAGGTCCATCGCGTGCAGCAGGCTGTCCTCCCGGTAGAGGCAGCTGAAGCGCCGGCTCTCCAGACGCACCGTCTCCAGGCTCTCGGAGGGGCGAAACTTGGTCAAGTGCTTGGTGCCGGCCACAATGTCCCGGAGCTCCATGCCGATGGACCCCAGCTGCCGACCCTGGTTGACGTGGTTGACGCGGACCACCTGCAGCAACTTGCCATTCTGCTCCAGGACCGTGCCCGGCCGGATCTGCGCGCGGGGTGGCGAGGCACTATGGGCTAGTGTCTTGGTGCAGCGGGGCCGCTGCAGCTAGGCATCGGTTTCGCACAACCAGGACCCATCAGTCGAGCGCATGCATGCTAGTTAATTCCTGTCGCGTCTCGAGAACACCAACGTACGTCGATGGCCTGCCTAGAGACCTCGCGCACCCACTGCGGGCGGGGCCACTCCAGCTCGGCAATGCCGGCACGCAGCCCCCCGGCGCGACGAGCAAGACGCCCCAACATCGCAAGGGATTGAAAATACTACGAGAGCAAAGAACACATAATGGGAATGCGTCAGCGTTCTCATTCCATGGGCTCGACGCGAGGGGACCGCGTCTACCTCTGGTGGTGCCGTGTACTAAACAGCTGCCGACATCGGGACTGATCGCCGGCTGGCCAGGTTCGCCTCTGCGGGAAACATGCTTTGCCAGTGTTATCGTTGGCATGCTTATTGCGTACGTACCGGCTGTTGAATGTATAGTACGAACGGTCGCCCGTCTGAGATGCGAGCGTTGGGTCTTGTTAAATGCGTGGCCGCACGGCTCCCTCGCACCCAGCCCCGAGGCGTTGTGCACCTGGCAAGGAGCGGACCCACACAAAGACAGGCTAGTCCAGCCTGGAACAACATCAGGCAATGTAGTGGTTTCTGTTCCCGATTTCTGTGCCGCTCTTTGGCCACAAGCACGGGCGAGCAACCGGCGGCGCTTGCGTCAGGCACGATGGATGGGGTGCCTACCACTGGGCCCCACGTTGTTAGGTACTCATTGCGAGCCACCGCGTGCTTCACACCCCCACGTGCAGACAGCCTGGTCGATTTTGCCAAGCTGGATGTGAGGATTGGCCACATTTTGGAGGCCAAGATCCACCCCGATGCAGACAGGTATGCACGCGAGCCTGGCAGCTGCGTTGGTCCTCCGATTGGCACAAAGCTGAGGCCAATTTCAAAACCGACCCCGTGCCCCTTATGTGCACCTCATTCGTTCTGATGACCGCCCACCACACATGTCGCAGTCTGTATGTCGAGCAGATTGACCTCGGCGAGGAGGGGGGGCCGCGCACCATCGTGAGCGGCCTGGTGCGGCATGTGACCCTGGAGGACCTCGTCGGCCGACGGGTGGTGGTGCTGGCCAACCTCAAGCCGCGGAGCATGCGCGGGGTCAAATCGGCCGGGATGCTGCTCTGCGCCGCAAACGAGGATCACACCGTGGTGGAGCCGCTGCGGGTCCCGGACACCGCCGTGACGGGGGAGCGGGTCTGGGCGGGAGACGAGGCACTCCTGTCCTTGGAGCCCGCCACGCCCAATCAGGTAAACATTGATTGTTTGTGCTCATGCACAGAATCTGAATGCTTGTTCTGACCTCCTGTGGGCATGTGTTGTGTGATTGGGAGCCCTTTAAGAGCCACTCAAGGTCGCGCTCGAGGGCCCCCACCACTCATCCTCTCACCCATGCAGGTTCAGAAGAAAAAGATCTGGGAGGCAGTCCAGCCGCTGCTGAGAGTGAATGCGCAGGGAGTTGCTACTGTGGCAGGAGAGGCTATGGTGACCAGTGCGGGGCCACTGACCGCGCCCACGCTGATTGATGCCGCGATCTCCTGACCTGATTGATTGTAATTTATTATACAAGAGACCACCACGGCGCCGTATTTTGTTCTCAAGCGTAATTAAAATGAGCATACTCATTTGGTCTAGCGCTATAGGGCTCAAAAATATGTAAATACGCTCCCAAAACGTCTGGGTGATCTCGGGTGCAAGCTGCTCAGCCGATCTCGCACGCCTCTCTTGGCCTTCCCGGGAAGAAAGACAGTCACGCGGATGGGCAAAAAATCTGGTGATGCCGAATTCAGCACCGACGAAAAACCCCTGCCCCAGTTGGCGGCCGAGCAAACAGACGGAGACGATACCTTGTTCGGAATACGCTGACACCAGAGGCAGAATGAGCCCCCCCGCGCACCCTATCACGGCGGAGTCCATCCCCGCCTCTGCCATTCGCAGCCTGCGGACAATGTGAGTCGGTCCGGACAAGGCTCTGGGATTCAGGGCATGTTTATTATAGGGTATGCCTATGCGCGCCCCATGCCGCGCGAGCGCTGCCGCATTGGTACCGACCTGGTGACTCACCGCACCCTGCAGGTGGCCCTTCGCGGCTGGGTTTGCCGTATCCGGCGCCCTGTTCGTGTACATTGCCTCCCTCCAGAGCGGTAGGTGTTTGCGGGGGACGAGGCGCGCATGAGGGATTGGGGCGTGCGTGCTGCGGGCGTTCGCGAGCTGGCCAGTCGTCGCTGGCAACAGGTTTCGACGATCCTAACACCGATCTCCCTGCTCCCGCAGACGAGGCGGTGAAGAACAGCAAGTTTGCCAACCCCAAGGCGGCGCACCACTAGATGCTCGGCTATTATAAAGAGGCGGACGCCTCTGATGAGAGCATGGCCTCTAAAATGGTTTTCTGCCTGGTCTCCATGTACCACGCGGGGAGCTCTCCCTTCCTTGTAATATGGATCAATTCCACACGCAGCAGCCGATAGGCCAGTGGTTTGGGTAGCAGAACATTGTGTTTGTCTTGCTTTCTTCACCTCAGGTCTCACTGACCACATCCCCACTGTTGGCACGATGCGGGACAGTTCACAGGCAATCAGGGGACGCAATGCAGAGGTACCTGGCAGGGCAGGTCGTCGTTTATGGCTGCCATTGCACATGAATGATGGCGCCTAGTAGTCAGTCTGAGAAGAATAATGGTGTGCACTTTTCCTCCTCAAGGGAGTGTGCCAGAGAGGTGGACAGTCATTCCTGTTTTTCTTTCAACTGGTCGATGATTATCGACCCAGTTTGTCATTCTGTGTACACGAATGCCCTTGTGCTGCGTACAAGGTCCATCGTGGATGGAGGTCTGTCATGGGTGGGGACTGTGTCGCGGTCACGCGTTGCATGGAACACGGGGGACAGCTGCAAGCTTGCGGGACGGCCCTCACTCGGAGGACAGACCGCCGGGCTTGACCCCGGAGAGGACAACCTCCTCCTTGATCTTCTCCGGCACGTCGGCGCCGACATGCGGGACTTCCTTGATCTTCAGGTCGCCCGTCTGCTCGGTGACCTGCTCCACCGCCGCCTCGGCTTCACCCTCGCCCGTCTGCTCGGTGACCTGCTCCACCGCCGCCTCGGCTTCGCCCTCGCCCGTCTGCTCGGCGACCTGCTCCACCGCCGCCTCGGCTTCGCCCTCGCCCGTCTGCTCGGCGACCTGCTCCACCGCCGCCTCGGCTTCGCCCTCGACCGCGGCCGGCTCCTCGAGTTTGGGCGGCTCGTCCACGACGGGCCCCTCGATCGCCTTCACCTCGGTCACCTCATCATCGCCCTTTTCGCTGCTGCTGGACGACGAGGACGAGCTGCTGCTGCTGCTGCTGCTGCTGCTGCCCTCCTTCTTGCCCGCGCTGGACGGTCTGCAGGGGAGGCATGTCGGTGTCGATGCCTGCCGCCTGCGCCACGGCGGCCGTGGACAGATCCTCCATCTTGATCGTGAGCCAGACCTCGCCCGCCGACTTGTGACCGGCGATGAAGATGGGCAGCCGCGTGTCGATCTGACCCTCCTCAAACGCCTCGCGCACGGGCAGCGAGCCCGAGCCGATGAGCTCGTCCTTGCGCATCCTGCTGTGGTTGTAGATGCTCACCTCCATGATGTCATCCAGGGCCACATTGTTGAAGGCAAACCTGCGACAGCCAAGGTGGGACTTGGGCCTTGGGATTCAAACTTGGGACGAGCAGTTTTGGGGACCTTCCAGGTCAGCCATGGTGCCAGGTGCGCGTCCAACCATGGGACCCCACAACGCAGCCACTTGTTTCCCCTCCCCACCCCAATCACCCAGCCTACTTTTCGTCCCAGGTAACGGTGTCGCCTGCGTGCTTGATGACGTGCGTCTGGATCTCGGAGGCAGCCACCTGCAATAAGGGGCGGCTGACGCGTTGAACAAGGACCCGCCCTCGACAGTGCATGCAGCCCAGGCAAGCGCGCCAAGGTTCCTCTCGACACTCGCCCATCGCGTGCACGCACCTTCACGATGGCATACGGACTGTTCTTCCCCACCCAGGCCGTATCACGCAGCTCGTGGGCGCTCTTGAAGTGGACAACAAGTTTGGCGAAAGGGCCGGCCATCTTGCACAAAGATCTGAAACGCGGATGGAGGTTCTCGGATGCCCGTAAAATGCTTCAGTATATTGTAATGTGTTTTATAATGGCATTATGGGCCGTAATGCAGGTGTCGAGTCGCATTTGTTTGGGTCGGCAGGGCCCGTGCGACCTCCAGGACCTTCTCGGCAGAACCCGCCGACGGGGCGATCCATCGCGGGCGGGATCCGGCGAACCAACCCAGGATCTCGAGACCCGTCCACGTCGATCGCTGCGCGGCCCATCAACGTCATTGCCACTATTGAGTTGACGCGGGCCCCAAGCTCCTCCAATCACTGATCTTTTTTGGTCGCGCATTGTCCAACAAACACCGCGGGTAGCGATGGTGAGCACGACGCCCGTGACGCCAGTCCTTTCTGTCCAAACCACGCATGTTCGCAACCACGGGCGGGGCCTAGCCCCGATCCGGCGTCCATTTTCTGTCCAGACTGGTACGCTTGATAGTTGAATTGCCCTGGGCTGGCGCTCGAGGTCCACAGCGCGCTGTCGGCTGGCCTGCACTGACACTCCGGACCCCGTCCTCCGACAGCAGTTTGGACGAGACGCGCGGGCCGCGTGGTGCCGCCAGCGGCCACCGCGCAGAGCACCCCCAAGGCCAGCGAGGCGCCCGCTCCAGTCAAAATTCCTCGATCTCTCCAGGAGGTGGACAATGGCAAGATTCTGGGCTACGGCGCGGAGTTGGCGGAGGGGCACCCCGGCTTTGCGGACGAGGCGTACAAGCAGCGACGAGTGGACATTTGCCGCATCGCCAGCACCCACGAGATGTACGTTTGTGAAGGAGGGGAGGAGAGAGGGAATTGAAGCGCATTTTTTTCGTCAATAGGCGATTGTATACCTGACTACAATTGTTGGCGGGCCTTGCGGGGAATTGTGAGCTGTGTAACCATGCTGTCTGATCAAACCCTGATCAAGCCCTGATCAGCGACCAACCGCGCAACCATCTTCTTCTTATCAACACCAGTGGCCAGCCGATCCCGCGCATCGAGTACACGGCGGAGGAGACGGCCGTGTGGCGCTACTGCATGCGCAAGCTGCGGGACCTGTTCCCGCAGCACGCCTGCCGCGAGTTCCTGGCCGCCTGGGACGTGCTGGGCTTCCGCGAGGACGAGGTGCCCCAGCTGGAGGACGTCTCCCAGCTGCTGCGCTCGGCCTCGGGCTGGCAGATCCGGCCTGTGGCGGGCCTGCTGCACCCGCGTGACTTCTTGAATGGCCTGGCCTTCCGCACCTTCCACAGCACGCAGTACATGCGCCACGGGGCGGACCCCTGCTGGACCCCGGAGCCGGACGTGGTGCACGAGCTGATCGGGCACGTGCCCATGCTGGCGCAGCCCGCCTTTTGCGCCCTGGCGCACGCCATCGGCGTCGCCTCGCTGGGCGCCGACGAGGCCCAGATCTGGCACCTCACCAAATGCTACTGGTACACGGTCGAGTTTGGCGTCGTGCGCGAGGGCGAGGCGGTCAAGGCCTTTGGCGCGGGCGTGCTCTCCTCCTACGGCGAGATGCACAACATGGCCGGCGGCCAGGCCGGCCTGCGCCCCTTTGACCCCTTCCAGAAGCAGCCCAAGATGAGCTACAACGAGGGCTACCAGAAGGAGTATGCGGTGCTCGAGTCCTTCGAGGACGGCGCGGCGCGGCTGCGGGACTACTGCCGCACCCTGCACGTGGACCTGCCGGAGGAGGTCCGGCTGGCTATCGGGATTTGAATGCGCGCGCGTGGGCGATGAGATTTTTTTCCAGGAGCGCCCTCTCAGCGCCCCATTTTTGCGCCATCCTCGTCGCTGAGTGGAGAGGCATCGAGCAGACAGTTTTTTCCCTTGCGCTCTGAATCCACACCCTCCCTTGTTTTCAAATTTTGTGCGTTTTTCTGCCAGAGGAGTCCTCTGTGCGCCTTAAGTATCAGGAGCGATTGGGAGTGTTGCTCACATGTATGATCACCGATGATTCAAAAAATAGGACAGGCAGGCCTGTGTCTGTGAGGGCCAGGGTGTTGTAGTAATAGCACCCCTGGTGCCCACAGCAGCGGCCGTGCCAAGATGATAAAGGACAAGGTATGGCGACATGGTGCACGCTGGGCGAGACGCGGGGCCATCAAAGGCCACGCTGCTGCTCTGATGCGCTGGTGAAACGCCTGGGCCCACGGGACCAGCCGCCATGCGGCTGCTCCCGTCTCGGGCCGGGCGGGTGGACAAGTTCAGGGGCCTCGAGTGCGTGCACTCGACGCCCCGCGAAAATTGCAACGAGCCGAAGACTCAAGCAGAGTGCAGACGGTACCGAGCGGCGCGCAGGCGCCGCAAGTCTGCTTGCACACACTGAATGGTGTTGATTAGGGAGACACAAATGAGCGACCAGACCGCAGGGGCGAGCGGGAGCCAGAAGACGCGCCAGGCGCCGTCCTGAGAGGAGAGGAAGAGGCGGTGATGGGTTTGCTCAACTTTGAAAGGAGCTGCCACTTGAGTGGGTCCAGCGACCATTGGCCAGTGCTTGCAAGTATTGAAGTTGCCAAACTCACAAGCATGTTCTCCTCCTCCCCGACAAAGAGGCGATACACCGTCAACCCTCCCGTGACCACCACCACGTACGAGCTCGTAGCTGTGCAGGCGAAGCATCTTTGCCAGTGCCATGCTCCAGAACAGGGACACCAGGATGGTGGTGAGCACCGATGACTGGAGGATGGAGCGCCCCAGCGCCGGCCGCAGGCGGCAATTGGCGATGACGGCCGCCAGGGACCCGGCCATGGCCACCCCGCTGATCGCCTCCCCGGCCGCGATGGCCACGGGGCGGAGCACGTCGATCAGCTCCGCATGATGCCGCACGGACCAGGGATCGAGCAGCGCCTGGATGGCAAAGTAAAAGTACGCGAGGCAGAGGGCGGTGCCCAGGGGACCGATGATCAATTGCGTCTGCCGTCGCGCAGCTCGCGCCTGTCGTCGAAACTCGTCCAATACCGCATTTTGCTGCGTGTCGTCCAGCAAAGGCACCTCATTCGACTGCAAAAGGTTTGAAAACACATCTTGGGGGTCTCTAATGCCTGAGCGACGCGATTTATGGCTAGGCTCGGCATGGCAGCAGGACCACCGCTGCCCGCCCTTCGCACCTCTGGCACCCTCCTCCTCAGCTCTGCCATTTGTGCATGGCTTCGCGAGGCGTCCTCAAACACCCGATTTTAGGTAGATGGGTGTTTGAGTTGTCGGTGGCCGCTTTAGGGAGCGGCCCCCCCGCTCGTACCGCGCTCTGGTCTGTCCAGGGTTTCTCGGCTTCGTGCCGACGTCCTGGGTTAGCAATCTGTCGGTGGCGCGATCTTGATGGCTGCGTGCCGAATCGCGGGCGGCTGCAGGCAGTGAAGATTCTTTACAAGAGTAGTGGGCGGCCCTAGTGGGGTTGAAAGTGAGGCCACCAAGCGAATTTGTCTGCACTCCTAAAAAGGGTAGCCAGACAAAGAGGGTACCCAAGCAAGAACATTTGTTCCCGGATGGTCGTCCTTTATCGCCATCCATGCACACAATCGTCCGGCCACAGCAACACCCAACCACTGGAGGTTTGTCTCGTTTCTTCTCGTCAGGTGGTGTACTCTGCAGCAATGTTTGGTGGGTGATGGGTGATTGCACGCCGGGTATCGAAAACATGGAGGTGCATCGCTGTTCATAGCTTTGTAGTGGGCCTCGGACAAGTATGCTCTCGCACGCCCCACACATGTTTGTCCCTCTCTCCATCCCTTGAACGCACCGGCATTGATTTTGACGTAGTCGTAGGAGAGGTCGCAGCCCCAGGCCTGGCCCGTGCCGGGCCCGTCGCCGATGGAGACGCGGATCTCGACCGTGCCGTGGTCTGCGGCCGCCTGGGCCATGTAGGCGCTGGCGGCCTTGGCGTCAAAGTCGAGGGGCTGGCCGCCGGCCATGAGTTCGGTTGCGCCCAGGGAGATCCTGACCTCGTCTTGGCTGTACTGGACGCCCGAGTACCCCGCCGCGGCGGCGATGCGGCCCCAGTTGGGGTCGTGGCCAAACATGGCAGACTTGACGAGCGAGGAGCCCACCACGGAGCGCGCGACGCGGCGCGCGTCCGCGTCCGAGGCGGCCCCCGCCACGGTGCACTCGAGCAGCATGGTCGCGCCCTCGCCGTCCCAGGCGATGGACTTGGCCAGGCCCTGCAGCAGCGCGGTGAGCGCGGCCTCCAGCGCGCGCGCCTCGGGCGAGGCGCGGTCGACGATGGGCTCGCCGCCGGCGGCGCCGTTGGCCAGGCCCAGCACGGTGTCGTTGGTGCTGGTGTCGCCGTCCACCGTGATCTGGTTGAAGCTGGCCGCGCAGGCGGCCGCGAGCATGGGCCGCCAGACGGAGGCCGCCACGGGCGCGTCGCAGGTGACCACGCCCAGCATGGTGGCCATGTTGGGGTGGATCATGCCCGATCCCTTGCAGGCGCCGCCCAGCGACACGGTGCGCCCGGGCGCCAGCTCCACTGCCAGCGCCGCCGACTTGCTGGCCAGGTCGGTCGTCGTCAGCGCCACGGCCGCGCGCAGCCCGTGCCGCGCCGAGGCGCCCAGCCCGCCGGCCAGCGCCGGCAGCGCCGCGCACAGCTCCTCCACGCGGATGCGCCGCCCGATCACGCCCGTGGACATGAGCAGCACCGCGCGCTCGTCGTCCAGGCCCAGCGCCTCGGCCGCGGCGCGCTGCGAGCGCACCGCGTCCGCGTGGCCCGCCGCGCCCGTGGCCGCGTTGGCCTGGCCCGCATTGGCGAGCACCGCGACCACCGTCTCGCGCGCCGCCAGCGACTCCTTGCAGATGCTCACCGGCGCCGCGCACATGACGTTGGTTGTGAAGGCCCCGGCCGACACCGCCGGCGGGTCCGAGACCACGAGAGACAAGTCGCCCTTTTCGCCCGAGGCACGCAGGCCCGCGTACATGCCTATGGAGGGGTAGGAACAGGGAGTGGACATTATTGTGAGCAAAAGTGCACTCGTGTGCTTTGATGTGAGTAAGACATCGCTGCTACATGTCCATCAGGCGTCACACATGGACACCAGGTCCAACCCACCTTGCGCCTTGAAGCCCTGGGGCGTGGTGAGGCCGCCCCCCTCGATGGTGCGCCAGGGGCCCTCCGGAATCAGGATGGGAGCCTGCGGGATGGTAAAATTACCGGGCAGGGAGTCCGCATCCGCAGCACGGACTGGGCTGCCGCGACGGACCTGCGATTGCGCGGGGGAGGTGAGTTAGAATGCCTCACGACTGGGCAGGCATGGCCACACCGCGCAATGAGACAGCCCATGCACCCCAACCCATCCCTTTGCTCCCGATCGCACCGGTATTTTGGCACACACAGGCCTGGAGAGCCCGATGATGGCGCCGGTCAGGGCGCCCGCGGCTGCGACGAGCGGTGCAGGCGAAAAGAGGGGTCACAGGGCTGCGGAGGCGATCGGTCAAAGCGAGCCCACACCACAACCCGTCACGATATGTCCGCCAGTGCAAATGACAGTAGAATCATCCACCTTACTTTTCATCTGAGCGCGCGTGTGGTGCTGCGCCCCGGGCACCAGCCGGCAAGGGCGTCCCGCAACAACCCGACCCGCAAGGGCTGGAGCCGAGCACCGGAAGGTGGCCCGGCTCGTGTGCCCCTGATGCGCCTGTCCAAGCAATGCCATTGCACCTCTGTAGTTTTGTTCAATGCCTGAGGCGACTGCTAGAGAATACAACGACGCGCTCCGGCTTGTACTGGTCCTCGCCCCTCTGAACCGCACGTGAGTGTGGGACGCCGGGCGAGATCTCGGTGGATGGGGCTTCAGGATGCTTGCACCCACAGACTTGGCAAATAATTTGAGTGTGAACTGGAACACGTTGTGCGTTCGACTGATAGTTGTACAAACCAGAAAGTAATGGAATGTATTTTGGCGCAGTAAGGCTGTTTACTGATAGAAAAGATGTGCCCTGGGCTACCAGTTTTGCATGGTGTATTGTGCCTGCGTTTTTTATTAGTTACCAGTCCCAGCCACCAATACGTCTGATACTAAGGTGCTGTATCGACTGTGCACGCAACCTGGCAATAGTAGAGCAATTTGATGTTATTCCCGAACCAACGTCTCCCTGCGACCTCCAACCTGCCAAATCCGCCAAGCAGCTGCTCAGAAAACGCATGGGCCGCGACACCAAGAATCTCACGTAAGGATCAACACCCGGAATCACTCACCTCATCGAAACCCCATTCGCCCAAGAGGGCGCGGGTCATCAAGGACCATTCTCGCACAGGACATTGCTCTGAGAACCGGACGATTGCCCCAACAAGAGTCTCCGCTTCAGTCTCCGGAGAGCCGGACACCGCCTCGTCCCTGCTGTAGGGCTTCGTGCCCTCATCGCACACCATCATGTCGGGCTCTGCCTTCAACCGACGCGTGCAGGACTTCAAGTCCAAGTTTCAGTCGCTTCTCGGAGCGAAATCGCAGGTGATGGGGGCCCGGTGTGAGTGGGAAGGAGCGAGGGGGACTCAAGGTCGCACTCGATCACTTTTGGGAGCGGGTGCCCATCTGCGCACGCGATGGACCCAACAAACTTTGACTCGACATCCTCTGCATGTACGTTTTTGCAGGGCTACAACGAGCTCGAGAGTCTGGAGAGGCCTCTCTTTTCGTCGCAGGACGAGGGCGACGACTACGAGCGGGCTCACGGCGTGGCCCCTCCCCAGTCGCATCGGCCGGCTGGGGGCCGCCCCGGGGGCGCCAGCTTTAGTACCGTTGGGCTCCCCACACAGGTAGGGTTGGTGGAGCGAATAAAGGGGAATCCTGAACTGTGCAGGGTCGTGGGAGACGGAATAGGCTTGCTGTGAGCAGCCGGAAGGAGTCTACACTATTGTGTGGCTGGCTGCTTTTTGCCTGATCCATCACCAAGCGCACCATCACTGCGTCCCAACTTGCCAATCCAGGTGGATGAGATTCGGGAATTGACGGTCCTCGCCAAGGATGCCGCGGGCATCATGTGGGAAATGGTGGCCATGAACGAGTCGGGCCCGGCCGCCGCGGAGATGCAGGCAAACGCCCAGCAGCTCCAGGTACGAGCTTGGGCGCTCGTGCACTTGATCAAAGTTGCGCCTCTTGGGGACATGCTGCAAGCGACGTCCTCCGTCCCTACTCGCAGGCCCAGCTGCGAGGCTTGATCGGCGACTACCAGGGCGGCGACGAGAAGCTGTTCAACGAGGCGCTGGAGGCGCTGGACATGCTCAACAGCTGCTTGTCAGAGGAGGCGACGGGGCAGGGCGCGCCCCCGGCGGCCGCGCCGCCCGCGGCGGCCGCCCGCGCCCGGCCTGGCGCCGCCCCGGCGCCGCGGCGCCGCGCCCCGCCGACGAGGCCCCGCTCATCAGCTTTGACTAGGGACGCTATGCCACGCCTTTCTTTGGCATTGTCGGTGCCCATGAGCGATGATGATTCTCTGCGGCAAGCCCCGCAGCAGGGACATTCCTGCTCTCTGGACACATCTTTGGGCGACTGATGGGGTGCCTCGACCGATCCGCACGTGCTGCAAGAATGGTCTTCCGAGTTGACCCCAAATGTGCTCCCTTGCATCCCCCCTTGCTTCCTTCCTAACGCACGCGTCTCCTGTGTCCAAAGAAAGTTACACAAAGAATTCACACGCGCGGCCTTCAATTTTGTAACGTGGCGGTCAAGAATCGTGAGTCATCCCTTAGTAATCGGCCCAGCCCTTGTCGGCCATGAGGTCGCGCTTGCGCATGACCACGCCCGTCATGGTGGCCTGGTAGGCCTCCATGCGGGCGCGGATTTGCGGGTCCGCGGCGCCCAGGATGCGCGCGGCCAGGAGCCCCGCGTTGGCCGCGTTGCCGATGGCGACGGTGGCCACGGGGACGCCGCGCGGCATCTGGCAGATGGAGAGCAGGGCGTCGATGCCGTCGAGGCGCTGCCCGGCCGGCACGACGGGCACGCCGATGACGGGGAGCGCCGTCTGCGCGGCCAGCATGCCCGGCAGGTGCGCCGCGCCGCCGGCGCCGGCCACGATCACCCGGATGCCGCGCTCGGCGGCGGAGCGCGCGTAGCGCGCCATGAGGTCGGGCGTGCGGTGCGCGGAGACGATCTCGACCTCGACCGGCACGCCCAGCTGCGTCAGCACCTCGGCTGCGGCGCGCATGGTGGGCAGGTCCGAGTCGGAGCCCATCAGGATGCCCACGCGCGGCGCGGCCTCGGCCAGCCGCTCGGCCTCGGCCAGCGGCGCGGCCGCCTCCAGCTCGGCCGCGGCGCGCGCGTCCAGCGCCGCCAGCAGCCGCCGCGCCTCGCGCCGGCTGGCGGCGACCACGGTCGCGTGCCCCAGCTTGCGCCTGGGCGCGAGGCCCTCCTTGCCGTACCAGTGGAAGGCGACCTGCGCGGGCTCGGCCGCCGCGAGCTCGCGCGCCGCGCGGATGCGCTCGCGCGTCGCGGCCTCGCCCTCGGCCTCGCCCAGCACGTTGAGCATGATGGAGGCGCCGCAGGTCAGCGCCGCGGGCCCGGCCTCGAGCCCGCTCACCGCGCGCAGGTGCGCCTCGTACTGCGAGCTGGCGCAGGCCTCGATGGTGTAGTGCCCCGAGTTGTGCGGCCGCGGCGCAACCTCGTTCAGCAGGATGGTGAATGGGGAGTCGGGCCCGGACTCGGAGTCACCCTGGCACAGAAACATCTCCACGCCGTACACGCCGGCGCCTGGCAGCGAGGCCACGGCCGCGCAGGCCACGCGCACCGCGCTTTCGCGCACCGCCTCGCTCACCGCCGCCGGCGCCTCGGTCACGACGCAGATCGAGTCGCGGTGCAGCGTCTGCACGACGGGAAAGGGCGTCAGCGTGCCGTCCAGCGCACGCGCTACCATCACCGCCAGCTCCTTCCGGAAGGGCACCCAGGCCTCCGCGTACAGGCCCTGCGCCAGCCCGCCCAGCGCCTCCAGCGCCTCGCGCGCCTGGGCCGCGCTTTTAACAACAGCGTTGCCGCGGCCGTCGTAAGCCAGGCGACGGGCCTTGAGCATAAAGGGGTAGCCGTGCTTCCGTCCAAACGCCTCCAGGTCCGCCTCGGAGGCGATGGCGGCCGCCGGCGCGCAGGGCACGCCCGCCGCCGCAAAGTGCCGCTTCTGCGCCCACTTGTCCTGGATCACACGCAGCACCGCGGGCGAGGGCTGCGCCGCGATCCCGGCGGCCTCCGCCGCGCTTTCCAGCGCGTCCGCGTCCACGTGCTCGATCTCCACCGTCAGCAGGTCCACGCCGCGCGCAAAGGCGGCGATGCTGGCGGGGTCGCGGAAGCTGCCCTGCACCTGCTCCGCGCCCGCGGTCGTGGCGGGGCAGCCGGGGGTGGGGTCCAGCACCTTGACGCGCAGGCCCAGCGGCGCCTGCAAAGGAGGCAAGAGAGAGGATGCAGATGTGGGGGGGGGGGTGGGGGGGGGGGTGGGGGGGGGGGGTGGGGGGCAGCATGGCGAATGGAGTGGGCACGGTTGCGTGCCAGTTGCGGGGCAATGGCGCCATTGCAAGACACTGCACGCCTGCACGGGCGCATCCATGCCCACACGACGTCGATTTGCATGCCTGGTCCATGTATTGCCATGGCCGTTTCCCATCAGGGCATCCATCTCACAAACAAAAGCTCTCCCACCAAAAAACACAAAACGCTCCACCCCCTCGCTTCTGCGTACCGCGGCCTCTGCCATCATGAGACCCAGCTGGCCCCCGCCAAGCACGCCGATGGTCTTCACACCGTCCGCCTTGTCGGGCACGGCGCGCAGGGGGGCGGGCAGTGTACGGCCCCCGGCTAGGGCGGTCTTCTGGTCGCGAGCGGCCCGTTGGGACCTAAACGGCGTCCGGGAGGCGCATCCGGATTTATGAGCACGAGCTGGGACCACGGGAGGGCGTGCAGCCCCCGGAAAGAGGGGCCACTGCCGCGCTGGTCCCCCTCGTGGTCGCCGCATGGCTGCCCCTCATGGCGAAAGTCGACAGCAGTGTGTGCTGCTGCAGTACACAGAAACAGGAAAATTAATAATGTACTAATCTAAGACAAGCCAATCGTATCACATGAACGACTTGCGTGGCGCGTCGGGCGCAGACGCTCCACACTGCTTCCTGGTTTTTGGGATGCAGGTGGCACAAGCGGGTCGGGCGCCGGCGCCGTCCTCGGTCGCTTGCCAACATTTTTTTTAAACCTGACAGTTTGGCACCATGCTGGCCACCGTCTTCTCTACCCATATCATGTGTTGCATTGCTCATTGTTTTACGGAAATGTGCGGGGTCAAACGGCGCACGCAAGGCTTCCTCGCACTGTGGAGGCTGGTGTGGCCCCGGGTTGGTCCTGCGCGCGTGGCCGGGGAGGAGCCCCTGCACGCGGGTCAAAAGTGCTGGACCGGAAGACTGGGTCCTGAAACGGAGAGAGGGAGCTGCCTAGACAGGAGAGGCGGCGCCAGAATATACGGTCATGCAGGAAAAGGCAGGAGAGAGGGCTACATACAAGCATGGTTGAGCGTGCAAGGACCATCGAGATCGACAGACACCAGAATGATGGGACAGTGTTAAACTACGCTCCCCGCCGACGAGCGTGGACGACGCCGTCGGCGGGGCTGTGGGAGGTGCCAGCGGCCTCTGGAGCGGCCGCCCTCGCGGGCCGCCCTCGCCGGCGGCCCTCGACTGCCGGTCGAGGGGCCCACAAAGCTGGGCGGGGCGGGCGAGAAAGCAATAGTGCCTGAGCAATGGACGCCACGGGTCGTCGATTGCCGGTCAAGGAATGGAAAATGCGAACGAATGATCTTCAACTAATGTACGTAAGGGAAAGTGACTTGTGGCAAGGAGTCGGAAAGCATCATCCGAGAACAAGGGGAGGGAGTTGGGGGGAGGGGTTGGGGGGAAGGCGCGACGTGCTCTTCAAAGAGCAATACGCGCAGCACTGTAAGACACAGATCACCTTTTATCCACCATCCACCACCAATCACACGAGGTCGTCCTTGCTGTCGCCGGTGCCGGAGGCCTTGCGCGAGGCCTTGGAGAGGGGCGACCCAGAGGAGCCGGTGCCAGAGTTGGACCCATTTTTGCTGGCTTCTTGCGAGCGCATGCGCTGCCGGATCTGGGTGACGACCGCGTGCAGCTTGGGGCTGACGGCGCGCTGCGCGGCGCCCGCGCCGCGGCTGGCGGCCTGGACGGCCGAGTCGATGGCCTGGAGCGGCCAGGCGCGGCGCGCGGCCGAGTCGGCGCCGAGCTCGGGCGGTGTGTCGGGCCCCTCGACCTTGCCCAGGCTGTCGTCCGGCGCGCTGGAGGCGCCCGAGCCCGCGACGTCGCCCAGCACGCCGGCGCCCTCGTAGCCCTCCAGCGGCGGCGTGGCGAGGAGCATGTTGTACACCTCGCGCGCGCTGGGCCGGTCCTCGGGGTTGTGCTGCATGCAGGCGTGGATGACGTCCACCAGCTCGCGCGGGCACTCGTCCGGCACGACCGGCGGGCGCAGCATGCCGCGCATGGGCATCTCCTGCGTGGCGAGCTCCCAGAGCACCGTGCCCAGCGACCAGATGTCCACGCGCTCGTCGCAGCGCCCGCCCATGAGCAGCTCGGGCGCGGCCCAGGCAAAGGTGCCCACAAAGCCGTCGCTCTGGTACTGCTCCTCTAGGAGTTTCGCGAGGCCGACGTCGCCCAGTTTGGCGCGCCCGTCCCGCGTCAACAGCACATTCGACGACTTGATGTCGCGGTGCGAGACGCGAGAAGTGTGCAGCGCGTGCAGGCCGCGGGTGATGTCGAGCGCGACGGCCTTGCCGCCCGCGGCCCAGCGCAGGCGCGCGCGGCCCTCGCCGCTCAGCGCGCGGCGCAGGTCGCCGCCCTCCATGTGCTCGCAGACCAGCATGAGCGCCTTGGGGCTGACCACCGCGCCGTAAAACTGCACGATGTTGGCGTCGCGGCTGACGTAGCGCAGCATCGCGATCTCGCGCACAAAGTGCTCGCGCAGCGGGTCGTCCTCGCCGCAGTGCAGCGTCTTCACCGCCACCACCTGCACACCGTCCTTGAGCGCCTTGACCACCTTGCCAAAGGAGCCCGCGCCCAGCTGCTGCGGCTCGCCGCCGGGGCGCCGCAGGATCTCGATGCGGTCCTCGGAGATCTCCCAGTCGCGCTCGGGGTCGACCGCGCCCGCCGCCGCGCGGCGGTCGCGCCGGCGCTTGATCAAAAAGTAGAGGCAGGTCGTCTTGGCCGCGATGAAGAGCACGCCCAGCGGGACCGCGATGCCCACGATGGCGGCGGTCGACAGGCCGCTGGAGGAGGACGAGGAAGGAGCAGACGGAGGCGTCGCCGTCGTGTCGCTGGGGTCGCCGTAGCCCATGTCGCTGGCCGTCATGTTTTGCGTGATGTTCGTAAAGGCCAGCTTGTTGGGCGCGTACTCGCCAATGTCCAGCAGCTGCTCGCGCGTGGTCGCGTCCTCCAGCGCCGCGCGCACCTGCGCCGGCGAGGCCGTGGGGTTCGCCGCCAGGTACTGCGCGGCCATGCCCGCCACGATGTAGGCCGCGCCGTGCGTGCGCGCGATGACGCTGGTGTAGCCGCCGCCGGCCATGGCGCCCAGCACGCCGCCGCCCAGGCCGCCGCCCGGCGCAAAGAGGTCGATGCAGGACGAGTTGCGCGCGCCAAAGATGGTCAGCACGTCGTGCTCGTCCGAGGCGCCCACCGCGATCGTCCCCGGGTGCGCCGCAAAGATGTTTTCGCACACGTCGCAGCAGCCGTAGCCGGCGGGGACGACAATCGTAATGTTGGACGCCGCCGCCTGCGTGAGCCGGCTGGAGATGGCGCTCTCGATCCACGCGTCGTCGTCGGAGCTCATGCGGTCCGGGGACCACCAGGTGTCGATGAGCATGACCGCGGGGCTGGCGTGCGTGGAGAGCACCATGTCGATGGCCGAGGGCAGGCCGCCCGGCGACCAGATGGCCGCCGACTCGAGCATGCAGGACGTGCGGAATCGGATGCTGGTCATGCTCGCGTTCTTGGCCACGCCCATGGTGTTGCCGCCCAGCAGCGAGGCGCCAAAGGTGCCAAAGCCGTACCAGGCAAACGCGTCCGCGCAGTCCTCCAGCGGGTCGGAGCCGTTGTAGCCCCAGCCCGCCTTGATGCGCGTGCTGCCGTCCGGGTTGGCAAACTCGGGGTGCGAGGCGTCGATGCCGCCCGTCAGCACGTACACCGCCACGCCGGCCGCCGTGTTGTTGGCCGTGTAGGCGCCGTCCATCGGCAGCTCGTGCTGGTCGATGCGGTCCAGATGCCAGGGAACGGAGGCGGTCGCCGTCTCGCGCGCCGGCAACTCGGGCGGCGGCCGGCGACGCAGCTGCACGAGACGCGCGCTGGACAGGTTGGCGGCCCCCAGCGCCGCGCCCAGCGCGTCCGCCTGGCCAAACAGCGTCTCGTTCAGCTGCGCCGCGTAGTCGGACAGCGCGCACGCCTCCCAGTCCAGCGCGATCACGCCCGGCTCCGCGCGCGCCAGCTCGCCCGTCGTCGCGTTGCGCGCGCACGCAAAGGCCGAGACGTCGAGCACGACGGCCTGGTAGCCGGGCGTCTGCGCCTCGACCAGGCCGTCGGGCGAGGCCAGGTACGTCTCGTTCTCGAGCACGTTTGTGAAGAGCGCCAGCGAGGCCGAGGCGTTGCGCGCCGTCACCGTGACGTACACGTCCTCGTTCGCCTCGGAGACCGCCTGCGCCAGGGCCGAGGCCTGCGCGCCCGACACCGCCTCGCCGTCGCCGCCCTCCACCACGATCAGGACCTCCAGCGGCACCAGCGGCGCCAGCACCACCGACCCGCTGAAGACCATCTCGTTGATGCTGATGCTCATCAGCTTCACCGTCGCGTTCATGCCCATGGTCTGCGCCGTCGCGCCCCACATGAGAAAGTTGGAAAACTCGTCGGTCCAGGCCTGCGTCCAGGTGTCGCTGATGTTCAGGTTGGGCAGCGTGTTGTTGAACAGGTGGTACAGGTCGCCCGCCAGGTCGACGTAAGGCTCGGTCGTGCCCTCGGGGTCCGCGTAGCCGGGGCGCGGGTACGCCTCCCTGCGGTGAGGAGAGAGAAGGGGGGGGGATTTGGAGCGCTTGAACGCAGTGAATGGCCGCGAAAATGATCACAAAGAAGTAGACACCCCATATGTAGCCCACTAAGAAGAAATAAAGGTGTCTGCGCCACACCCTTGCAGGCGCGTACACGTACTGCGCCAGCGTCCAGACGCCCAAGGGCACACAGATGCCGAGACGCTTACCGCCACCAAAGATCCCACATTTCACGTGGCCCAGCACAGTACTGCCCAAGGACAGCCTTCTCACCTGTAGGAGACCAGTCGGACCGGACCTGGAAGGACAAACAAGAGACAGACGGACCACGTCAGCAGTGCACAGCGAGCCACGTTTGACAGCCCAACAATCCACAGGCACCGCGCATCCTCACCCACAAAGCACCACCAAGCCAAACAGAGCCACTCGACGTCTTCCTGCTTACCCAAATTGGCGACGACCACGTCCTCAAAGGCCCGGCAAAGAATGGCCTGTGTCTCTACCGTAAACGGAACCATGGAGACGCCCGACAGCCGGACCACGAGAGCCTCGTGCAGCGCCAGGACCCCACCCGTCTCGCTGCAATGGGGGGGCGCAAAGGTCACGGTGGGCACAGGAACGCAATGGCATGCAGGACGGGACGCACTCCGACCGCGGCGCACTTGATGAGGGCGCCCCATTTTTGCAGGGCGGCAATGGGCTCCAAGCTGTATGTATTGTTGGGCGGCAGCTGAACCGTGTCGAGAGCGGACGCAGCGCAGCTTTGGCATGCCAGGCATGCCAAGAGCACCAGACAGAGGATGCCAGGGTGGCGCATCCTTGCGGCTGCCGTTGGGCGGGCTCCCGCGCAGGGCACCGTCAAGGGCAAGACAAGTGGAGACAGTCTCCGCAAGCGTGTAAACAACTTAAAGGGACATTGTGTGATAGGAAGCAAAACCGACAATACGGGGCAGTAGGGTGTTCCTAAGCGATCACTGGTCTCGCCGCGCAACCTCGAATTTTTGACATGCGGAGTGGCCGAGAACGTCGGAGGGTTTCAGGCGATCCTTTCCTTTTGCCTGACTTCGTCAGCATCCGCAACGTGGTGCACGTCGCTGCGTGCCCGGAGCGCAGCACAAGCGCGCCCGTCGAACATTTCAAATATTAAAGAATCGCAAATTACACCGCAAGGAAGCGCAACGTCGAATTCGATCTGCGGCCGGGCACCGCGGGTGGGTTGTTGGCGGTCGTGCGGGCTTCCGCCGCGGCGCCGGGGTTGGGGGCGTGAACCAGCGGGCAGGGGCATGACGCACTCTGGAAAGGTCATGTCCGGTGGAATGGGATGTTTGGGTGCCCAATTCGGGGCGCTCTCTGCTGTTATCATGGCATACGTGCTAGTCAGTAACTTCCGGGTCATTGATGTCCGGGATTCCAAGTATGGGATAGCCATTGTTCGCACATCGACGTCAATACAGGGCGCGGCGCTGTGCGCTGAAAGGGCCCTCAACGTCCGTGAAACAAATCACATGCAGTACTGGACCATCGCGCTGAAGACGACGCAGCGGGGGAGCGTTGTGGAGGGCCTGGCCTGTGCCTCCGAGCCCTACCCGTTACGGGAACATTCCCTGTGCGCGGGGGCTTTTGCGAGAGCTGCGCGCGCTACACACGCAGCGCAGTGCTTTAATTGTCGCATTTTAATGCTTTAACCAAGATTCTACGCGCTTTTTGATGGGAGACGTGCTTTTGATGTCAGGACAGGGTTGCCCGGGATGACAGGTCCCCCACAGCAGGCACGAGGCCTCGCCGGTGGAAATGCGGCGCTGATGAATCAATCTGCATCGTGCAAAATTTGTTTTGGGCGCTCACAATCATGTCCGGGAGGTGTTTGGCGGCACAGACTGTTGCGTCACGCGGCGCCAGGGGCGGGAGGACCGCAAGTCGCTGACACTTTAAGGAGCCTCACGTTCCCGCTCCCATATGATGAATCAAGTCTCATTAAACAAGAAATTGATGCTGAGCGTCCTCAAGGCTTGTGGTGACCTCTTCGTGATCTGATCGCCGGTTCTAGGGTCAGCACCAGCCACCATATCCTGTCACCGGCGATCGCGATGGATTCGCTTCGCGGGAACCGATTCCACGCAATCCAGGCTTGGCCAGGAGGTCTGGGAGCCTGGGCACCCGGATGACCAGCACAGATGCGCGGAGCCCTGCACGCCGTGCGCAACACATTTTCGTGCGTGTAATTCAAGACAGGAATCACACAGGGCTCATGGCGTCGCGGAGGGCCATCAGCCGTGTGGCTGGGCTAGGCCTCGTTGCTGCCCGGGCCACGAGCGCCCCTTCCGTTCCCCTGCGCGCTCTGAGCACCAGTGCCTGCGCTCGTACCTCTGTGCACATTGAGGAAGAGGTGTACAACAGGTGGGTTCGTCGGGGGACAAGGGTGTGGTGCGTTTCAGAGGCTCCCGAGTGCTCGACGCTGTATCATCGGTGCCGACTTGACGATCCCTGCAGGCAACGCCAGTTGGTCCCCCTCGGCCAGCGCGTCCCGACGCTTGCCCCCGATGCCTGGGTGGCCCCCAACGCCGTGCTGATCGGCGATGTCGACCTCTACGACCGGGTGAGCTGGGAGGGAAGGGGGATGGAAGAGTGACGAAATGGAGTTGGGAGTTGGGAGCTGGGATGGTTTTGCATGCAGCATGCGAGCTGTCCAATGGCGAGATCATGCGTGTGTCTCTAAATTGAAGCCCTTTTACGGTCACAACAGGTGTCTGTTTGGCACGGCGCCGTTCTGCGGGGCGATCTAAACACGATCAAGATCGGCTCCTTTTCCAACGTCCTGGAGGGCGCCGTCATCCACGCGGCCAGGTGAGGTGCTGGGCAATTCTTCTGAGCATTAGCGCATTGTGTTTTTTGATGAATTGAGATTGCTCTGGAAAATTGCGTGCCACGCTCACATCCGCCCGCCCTCGCCCCCCTCCCTCACTCCGCAGCTCCTCGCCCACGGGCCTGCCGGCGGCCACCGTCATCGGCCACCACGTGACGGTCGGTCAGGGTGCGCTGCTGCGCAGCGTCACGGTGCAGGACCAGGTGGTGATTGGCGACAAGTGCGTGCTGCTGGAGGGCAGCCTGGTGGAGAAGCAGAGCGTGCTGGCGCCCGGCAGCGTGCTGCCCCCCGGCCGCCGCGTGCCCTCGGGCGAGCTCTGGGCCGGCGCGCCCGCGCGCCGCGTGCGCAAGCTCACCAAGGACGAGATCCACGGCATCGTGCCCCCTGGCCGACAGCTTTGCGCCGCGCGCCAGCGACGTCGACGCGGAGTTTGTGCCCCGCGGCGGCGCGGGGGAGGAGGCCGACGCGCTGCGCGCGCTGCTCAAGCCGGGCGCGGCCCTGAAGGAGGCCGGCGACCTGGGCGATGGCAGCCCCCAGCCCCCCGCAGCCCCTTCCCCGGCACACCAAGGACTGATGCCTGATCGCTTGTTGTGAGGGTGTTGTGAATTCGACTGGCGGTTGACGCCGCGGGTTTTCAGCAATATTATCGCCGATGCGCGGCAAGGTTTTTGCACAATCCCTGCTCCTCCGGCTGCGAGTCGTGCCCCTCTCCTCTCTGCTCGTTGCACTGGCCGTAGACTCTAAATGAACACGTGGAGACACAAGCGCTCGCAGACGAAAAGTGGCGGAAAGAAAAGGGGCCGGAAAATTGAGGCGCTGATTGTCTTCTCCTCTGCCGGAAATACACTTGACCAGGTACCTTTTTTGGGTGCGCGCACAGCCCACACGGTCTGACAAAGGACGCGTGCGCCCAGTCAAGGCCACAAAACAAAAACAACGAGGGTCACGGGGCATCACAGTTTTGGGGGGTCGTGGTCGGCCACAGAGTCGTCGTGCAGCCGCCAGGCGGGCGGCAGCTCGTCCTCGTCCGCGGCGTCGCTCAGCCAGAGCTGGCTGTACAGCACTGTGGACAGGTAGCGCTCGCCAAACGATGGCAGCACCGTCACCACGCGCTTGCCCACGTTTTCCGGCCTCTGCGCCACCCTGCGCGTTGTGTAGTGGAGGGGAGGGGGAAATGTGTTGTTGACGCTGGCATGAGAGAGATGCATTGAGCGCACAGGAAGTTGGCATGGTGACAGGCCGCGTGCAGCATGTCCTCCCAGCCTGCCTCCAGGCCGCAGCCAACCACACCCTCCATCCCCTTATCACCCTTGATATCCCACCTGTACGCGGCGTGCACGGCCGCGCCGGAGCTGATGCCGCAGAGGATGCCCTCCTCGCGCGCCAGGCGCCGGGCCTGGGCCACCGCCTCGCTCGCCTTGACCCGGATGACCTCATCCAGCAGCGACCCGTCCAGCACGCCGGGGACAAAGCCGGCCCCAATGCCTTCGATCTGGGGGTGGAAGGGAGAGCAAGTTTGTTTGCGTTTGCTGCTGCTGGCTTGCGGAGACGGAGAGCAAGGGAAGCGACAGAATCCTCTGTCCAGCCCTTTTGGTGCTTCCCTTTTTCCTTCCACTCGATGCACCCCCCAACGCACCTGGTGGTAGCCTGGCCGCCCGCCAGACAGCACCGGCGACTCTGCCGGCTCGACGGCGACAATCTCCACCCTTGGGTTCTTCTCACGCAGGAAGCGGCCGACCCCGGTCAGGGTGCCGCCCGTGCCCACGCCCGCCACAAAGACGTCCACCTTGCCCTCAGAGTCCCGCCAGATCTCGGGGCCCGGTCGTCTCGTAGTGCACCTGGGGGTTGGCCGGGTTGTCAAACTGGCCCAGCATGTAGGCATCCGGGCGGCTGGACACAATCTTGGCGGCCTCGCGCACGGCCGCAGACATTCCCTGGCGTGAGAAAGGGTTGATGCGCGGGGAGTCGAGGGAGGGAATGTCAATGCACGAGTCAACAGCACGGTGTTGCAATCTTAGTTTCCTTTCTTTTACCCACTCACCAGTCGCCCGCTCGTGAGGACCAGGTCGGCGCCCAGCGCCCGCAGGAGCAGCCGGCGCTCCATGGAAATGGTCTCCGGAAGGGTCAGGATGAGCTTGTAGCCGCGCGCAGCCGCCACCCAGGCCAGACCCACGCCCGTGTTCCCAGACGTGGGCTCCACCTGTCGCGCCGATTGGACAAGAAGACTAAGCTACCAGCAACTGCGTACACTCGATTGGTGCCGGCGATCCAGGATTCCACCCGCCGCACACGCACCAGTGTCGTCTTCCCAGGCTGAATGAGGCCTTGCCGCTCGGCCTCCAGCACCATCCTGGCAGCTATCCGATCCTTTACGCTGCAGGTTTCCAGGCGGGCACAGACTGAGCGATTGGTGCAGCGTGCACAGCACGGCCTGCCCTTCCGATATGCTCTCTGACAGGCCCTCTCACCCGCCAAAACGCACCTCTTGCAAGGATTCAGATACTCTAACTTGCACACCACCTCGGCAAAGCAGGGCACGGGCGTCTTCTGAAGCCGAACCTGCAGCTCATGAAGGAATTGCAGCATGCTATGCACACCATGTTGTCAGGCGACGTCCACACACCATGCACGCGCAATCAAAACACTATTCCTCGCGCATCCCTGCACCATATTTTCATGGTCATGACGCAACATGCCACAAGAGCCACGATCTTCGCACCATGGGAGTGTTGCCCATGACAGAGGTGAGGTCCTCGAAGATGCGGCTCGGCCCGGCCGGCGCTTTCGCAACCTCGCTCTTCGGGCTGTCCACCTCCACCGTGGACTGCGCGCCCAGACGACGCGACTGCTTCCTTGCGCGCATGCCCACGCCAGCGGGGCGAAACGCCCATGCAGGGACTCGAGGAGCGAGGGCGGTGCGCGGAGTCGCGCTCCCGCAGGTCGCCGCGCCGTTCATGCCACAATTATGTATGTGTGCCAATAGCACTAGTTTGCAATTTTTGAAGTGCGCGGCGCCAAGCCCGACAGCTCGATGTGACGGTGCTATGCAGGAACAGGGTAAAGGGTTTTGCTGGACCCTATTACGCCGTCGTCGCCTGGTCCAGGTCTGTTGGTTTGTGCACCAATTTGGCGTGTCAAGAAACCAATTTTTGCACTGCGTCGCCAGCATCTACGCTCTGACGAGGAGCCTGCAGGCAATCATGGCGTCTCGGGGGTCTCCGCATCCGATCCCGTCGGGAGGGCGCGATGCACCGTCGGCATCAGGAGGGGAGCAGCGCACTTTGCTCCCAGCCTCGACGTCACGTACTTTAGCTGCCAGTATGCTCCCTGCCTCCCACTTCTCGTCGACACCGGTCATGATGGACTCCGCCGCGCTCAGAGCCCGGTCTTTCGCGGCATTCCGGGGCCCCAGCCCCCAGGCCGGCCGCAGAGCCCCGGTGGCCGGCCCCGCCCATGTGCGCTCCGTGACGGCCTCCGGCACCCGCCAGTCCAAGTGCGTTGCGGGGATCGGAGTCTAGAAATGGAATGGTGTTCATGACCACGACGGTTTGGGGTGTCGAGCCGGGGAATGCTGGGTGGTCAACGACGAGGAGAGGGTGATCTCTGTGATTGATCGGGGGGTGTGGCTTGCTGGGAGGTTGTTGTGGCACGGAGGAGGAATGCAAGGGGACGCGTATTGATGTATTGCAAAATATACAATATATGCAAGTTGGATCTGTGAACAGTCGGGCTTTCTTATGCATCGCTTCAAAATCATCGATCCCTGACCATTTCCGCAGGGGTACCTCATCGGCGGCGCGCAAGTCTCGGTCGCAGTCGCCGCCGCGGCCCGAGGCGATGGGCGCGGTGCTGACGCCCTCGGTGTCCTTTTCCAAGCTGCCCGTGATCGAGGACCCGGAGCAGGGCATGCTGCTGCACTCGCCGGACCTGCCTCGTCGCAAGACCAAGACGGTGTGCACGATCGGCCCGACGTCCGTGCGACCGCGAGTCGCTCTTCCGCCTGGCGGACGCGGGGATGAACGTGGTGCGCCTGAACATGAGCCACGGCGACCACGCCTCGCACCAGCTGGTGATCGACCTGGTCCGCGAGTACAACTCGCTGGGGCGGCACACGCTGGCCATTTTGCTGGACACCAAGGGCCCCGAGGTGCGCAGCGGCGACCTCACGCAGCCGCTGGACCTCGCCCGCGGCGACCGTGTGACCTTTACGATCGTGGCCGGCGCGGACGGCTCCGACAACCGCATCGGCGTCAACTACGACGGCTTCATCGAGGACGTGGGCGTGGGCGACACGCTGCTGGTGGACGGCGGCATCATGTCCATGCTGGTGCGGGAGATCACCGACACCGAGGTGGTCACCGAGGTGCTCGACGGCGGGCTGATGAAGTCGCGGCGCCACCTCAACATCCGCGGCAAGTCGGCCAATTTGCCGGCCATCACCGAGCGCGACTGGGCCGACATCCGCTTCGGCCTGGAGCAGGGCGTGGACTACTACGCGCTTTCCTTCGTGCGCACGGCGGACGTGATCTACGAGCTCAAGGACTGGCTGGCGCGGCAGGGCGCGACCGGCACCTCGGCCATCGGCGTGCTGGCCAAGATCGAGTCGGCCGACTCGGTGGCCAACCTGGAGGCCATCCTGGACGCGGTGGACGGCGCCATGGTCGCGCGCGGCGACCTGGGCGCCGAGCTGCCGGTGGAAGAGGTGCCCTACTGGCAGAACGCCATCGTGCGCGGCTGCCGCCGCCGCGGCAAGCCCGTCATCGTGGCCACCAACATGCTGGAGAGCATGATCAAGTTCCCCACGCCCACGCGCGCCGAGGTGAGCGACATCGCCATCGCCGTGCGCGAGGGCGCCGACGCCGTCATGCTCTCGGGCGAGACCGCGCACGGCGCCTTCCCCTTCAAGTCCCTGGACGTGATGACCACCGTCGCGCAGCGCACCGAGCTGGCCATGCTGCGCTACGGCGGCGCGCGCCGCCACGGCTCCGAGGAGGCCGAGCCCATCGACTGGATCGCGCCGCCCGCGCGCTGGGCGGGCGCCGCGCCCGGCGGCGCGCTGCCCAAGCTCACCGACGTCGGGCTGAGCGAGATGTTTGCCTACCACGCCGTCACCATGGCCAACACGCTGCGCACCTCCCTCGTCGTCTTCAGCCGCAAAGGCAACATGCCCGCCCTGCTCTCGCACTACCGCCCAAACTACCCCATCTACTGCTTCACCGAAAACGTGCACGTCCAGCGCCGCCTCGCGCTGCTCCACGGCGTCACCGCCATCTACATGCACTTTTCGGAGCGCGCCACCGTCACCTTTGACCGCGCGGTCGAGGAACTCAAGGCTCGCGGCTTCGTCCGCGGCGGCCAGCTGGTCGCCATCGTGCAGAGCGGGCGCCAGCCCATCTGGCGGTCCACCTCCACGCACTCCATCGCCGTCCGCGCCGTGCCGGCCGACCCGGAGGAGCTCACCTCGGACGAGGAGGAGCTGGACGACGAGGCCAGCGAGTAGATGATGTATGTGGGACTGCTCGTTTGTACACGTTTGCCCGAGCTTCGATGAAAGAGGGCCGCTGTGCTTGAAGGTTTGAGCCCGCAGCACTCTTCTTCTTCTTTTTTGTGGTGGGCCCAGAATTATGCACTGCTCAGAGACATCACACCCTGCCTGAGCACTACCCGTCGTCTCCTTTTGGCTTGGGGCCTTGAAATTGCCGCCCCAGTTGAAAAGCACATCTGAAATATTCATCACCTTGATGATAGCATACACGAATGCGTGTACACAGGTTGAACGCAGAAAGAGGAGGCATAAGATGCGCGCACGCATGATGGAGCTTGTGTGCTTGAGCTCACAGCTCTACTACCGCTCAGTGCCCCTGATTCTTCTTGGGCTTCTTGGTCGATATCTTGGGGGGCTCGCGGTAGTCCTCGCCGCCCCTCGCCCCGCGGATCACCGCCCGGTAGGCCTCGTCGTTTGGCTCCAGCACCTGCGAGGAAGGCACGCAGGAGCCGCGGGTTGTGGTCCATGGCTTATGCGGAGAATGAATATGCACAGCACACGGCGCGAAATAGACAAGCTTTTGATCCTCACACCCCGATCTTCACCCACCCCCACCCACCACCCAACTCCCCACACGCACCCTGTCGATGATGTGGTACTCGACGGCCTCGTACGGCGAAAAGTACCGGGGCCGCCGGATGTCGCGCTCCAGCTGCGCCTCGGTGTGCTTGGTGTGCTTGGCCAGCAGGCGCACGACCTCGCGCCCCGTCTTGCGCAGGCCGCGGCGGTAGATGTCGACGTCGCTGGCCTGCATCTGGTCAAAGCGCTGCACCGGCTGGCGCAGCATGATGCTGGCCGAGGGCAGCGCGCCGCGCAGCCCGGGCGCGCCGGCCGCCAGCAGCATGGCCGACTCGCCCCAGGCGTTGCCGATGGCCAGCGTCGAGACCGGCGCCTTGACGTAGGCCATGGTGTCGTAGATGGCAAAGGCCTCCACCTCGTTCCCCAGGCGATTCATGTCTTTCTGAAAAGGGAAGGGAAGGGTGCGGAGAGCAGAAGAGGTGGGAGGCGTGGGTGAAAAGCACGTGGCGTGCATTGCACCCTCCTGCCGCCAGCGACGTCATACACAGGAAAAGCATGCTCTCGCCCAGAACGTAGCAACCCTCTCGATCTACAGCACACGCTCCCAAAGGACTATGAAAGCACACGTAACCCCTTCGCATTACCGCGACGCCGGTGGAATTGATGTACATGAAGATGGGGTCCGTGGCGCTCTCGTACTGGAGGTAGAGCAGCTCCGCGATGATCAGCTCCGTCACCTGGGGCATGAGCGGCATACCCTGCCGGAGGACAAGCACAATGAGGTATGCGATTGGGCTGGGGTGGAAGGGTGCGGGCCCATGGCTTGACCTTGGGGAGATGCGTTTGTCATTCGCAACATACGCCACCAATCGACATGCAAGACCTTCACGCACCAGGTAAACAATGCGCTCTTTGAAGAGGTACGAAGGCAGGTCTGGTGGGGTCTTGTCCGTGGCGCCGGGAGCCAGGGCGGGAATGATTTGCTGCGGCCACAGAAAACACAGGGTGATTGATGCTCTGGCCTGACTCCGACACGACCCTCGGTCACGCTCACCCAGGATACCCCAGCTCACCGCTTGTGGACGAAGTGAATCCAAGCGCTGGCACCTGCTCAGACCTTGCATGCGGCCATAGCCCAGGGGTACCACCGGCTGACCGATGCATGCTTCCCGTGAGCGCTGCAGCCTGGCCCCGCCCAGGTCCATAGGGCAACCCGCGAGGCACGCCATCGTCGGTGAGCTTTGTCGGCCGCGACTAGGGACCACACACACAGTCACTTCTTCGCCGTAAATTGCAGAGACTTTGGGCGATGAGGCTCCGAAACTCGTCGTTTGCTGTGCATGTTGGTCCGGAGATGCGATCATGATTTTCGATCTCCCCATCGGCCGGCACCACCCAAGGTGGCCAACCCAACGCCCTGCCTGGTGACCGAAGCCTCTGCACGGCCATCGGTGTTACTAGCAATTGTAATTAATTCCATAGTTTACTGGGTGACCACACAATCGCATGGCAGACTTGGCCTGCGCGTCGCCTGCACCTGGAAATTGGACGGCGAGTGCGCTGCAGCTATTCGACGCCCACTGCCACTTGCAGGCACGACACTGATGGATCATAAACATGTCTAATGTCGGGATGGGTTGCTTGGAATATTGGCAGTGCTTCCCATTGAGTGTACTATGTCATGCATGTCTGCATTGGACCCGGCAGGACGACCGTCTGTCGGACGAAGCTGTGTGCGCTGCCTTGGTCAAGTGCTCGGAAGCAGGCATCACACGCCTGGCTGTCAACGGCTGCCACCCGGGGAGATTGGGACCGTTTGCAGGACATTGTCGTCCCGGCATGGAGCTTCGCACGGCCTGATTGCAAATTACGGCCTCCATCCCTGGTGGATTGACCGACGAGGCACCAGCTGGCTGGACGATCTGAGACGGCGTCTGGAAGCCACCCCAACAGCCGGGCTGGGAGAGGTACTCATTTGGGTTGCCAGGTGGTGGCTAGGGGTTCACTGTGTTGTGGTAAACAGTACTCTGGTTAACGCCACCCCTCGCTCCCTGCTTTCTTCCGCTTCAGTGTGGGCTAGACAAGCGGCACCAAGAAGGCGGTGGCATGGACTTGCAGATGGAGCTGCTGCATGCCCAATTTCAATTGGCAGAGGAACTGCAGCGCACCGTATCGGTGCGTAGTGAGTCGGTGGCCAGGAGACAGACGCGAATATTGCGTATCCCGCCCACCAGCTTCTCGGTGACTTCCCTTGCCAGGTGCACTGCGTCCAGGCCCACGGACGCCTCATGGAAGCGCTGAAGCAGGCTTCGCTGACGGTCCCCGTGGTGCTGCACGCCTGGTCTGGCTCTGCCGAGATGGTGCAAGCAATCAGCAAGTCCACAGCGCGTGCCTTTTTCTCCCTTTCCGGCGCCATCACCTCCATGAAAGCGCAGCGAGCGCTGTCCATTGTGCGTGGCAGGTGTTTGCCAACCAGGGGTGCCTGGTGGCTTGGTGGACCGCATTCGTCACACATTGGTCAAAACCGCCCTCCTTTTTGCCTCGCAGATACGGGCCATTCCGGACGACCAATTACTGCTGGAAAGCGACGCGCCAGACGGACACCTGCGCCTCGACCGCGACTGGCTCGAGCAGCTGGGCCTCGCCGAATTGAAACTCGCACTTCCAGGCTCGCAAGATGAGCCCAACACGCCCACGTGCCTGACAGCCACGCTGCAGATCGTGGCAGCCGCTCGGGGCCAGTCGCCCGAGCACGTCGCGCGCACGACAGCCCGCAACGCCTCCTCTGCCTTTGGCCTGATCCCATGAGCCTCTTTGTATTCGTTCTTCTCCCAGCAACAGGGGATGGTGTTTTGAGTGGGATGAAATGATCGGAGCTGGAATACGTGGAGTGGACACGGCGGCGGGCAGTGCCCCAGACACAGGCGCGGCGGCGGCGGCCCCACACACGTGCGCGTCCTCGGTGGGAGACGGCGACCGGGGCCGACACAGGGCCCGGCACGCACGTCCAAGTTTGGAAAGGCCTACCTAAGCGGAACCAAAGGGGAGCATCAATCAAAAACAACAGGAAGCGGCTCCGAGTCGGCGTCTCAGCGCCCGGTGCCGGCAACGCAATGGCGCCCCGTTTGCAGCGCCTGGACGTGCCGCGCGGCGGCCGGCGGGAGGGATTGAAGCTCCCGCACGCGCCGCTCGAGCGCGCACAAAGGTACAGACGAGGGAGCGGGGAGGCGGTCGATGGGCCTCCCCTCTGCCCTGTCGGACAAAGGGGCCGGGAAAAGACAAAAACATACAAAAACATGGTACGGTATAGAAACTCACACACACACACATTGTTGAATGGGGTGATGACTCTTACGTATCCAAAGGTATACTTGACATCCCTAACTCCGCCTCCTCCGGGAGGAGGATTACGGAACGCCTCAGGACTCGGCCCCGGAAACAATCGGTGGCACGCGAGCGTCGGAGGGACAGTCAACGCCCAGCCCCTCTTACTCAGGCGCCCAGGACGGGGGCCGGGAGGCGCGCGACGGCGCCGTACTTGTCCGAGGAGTACTTTTTAAACACGGCCGTGAGCGACGCGCTCGGCGCGCCGGCCATCAGCGAGCCCAGGTGCGACGCGCACTCGCGCGCGGCGGCGCGGTCGATCTGCGCGCTGGAGCACAGCGCGGGCAGCGCGTCGGCCCGGCCCAGCGCCTGCGAGGCCACCGACAGCGCCGCGCCCGCCATCACCGAGCCGGACCACCGCAGCGAGGGGTAGTTGGGCAGGGCCAGCTCTATCAGGTAGGTCGCGCAGCGCGCCAGCTCCGTGTCGCGCGTCGAGCCGGCCAGCTTGAGGTAACGCGCCAAAAACTGGTGCGCGGTCGGGACGGTGAGGTTGAAGCGCAGCGTGTTGAGCATGATCTTCTCCATCTGCAGAATTTGTTCCCGCGTGTAGGCGCGGTCGGAGATGTAGACAAAGTCGCGCACCTGAGAGTGCGTGGTGGAAGAACAAAGGGTGAGAAGGTACTTTTGTGTGTTTGGTGGAAAGGGTTTATAATCATCAATACTAAATGCGCACTCAATATTTTGAGACCCGCACCCCCATCACCGATGTCCTCACCTCGGGCGCCCAGATTTCCTCATACTTGGAGGCGATGAGCATGGCGGTGACCCCCACCAGCTGCAGGTGCTTGCGCGTGACCTGCTTGGCCTCCAGGAAGCGGTCAATCAGGTTGATGGTCAGGTAGAGCGTCTCTGGCATCAGCTTGAACTTGAGGTGCACGTCCACCAGCCAGTCGATCAGGATGGCCCGCATCCGGTCATTGATGTCGCTCTGGCGAGACATGTAGTCCGCAGCCACCATGAACTGGGACTCCACGCTGCGGTAGTAGCTGAAAATGTCGCTCGCGTACTCGGGCACCGTCAGCGGGTCGCTGGCCGCCGCCTGGTCCACGTCCCCGGCAGGCACGCCCAGCGCAGACTTGGACACCGCCGCGCTCCGGTCCTGCAGCATCTGGCTCATGGAGCGGCCGGCGCTGGCGCGGCTGGGGGCCGTGGGCTTGGGAATGCCGGCCGCCGTGGTGTCGCGGGGGCGCAGGCTATTGCGGGGCTTGGCTCCCCAGCTGTCGGTGGTGCCCGCCTGCGAGCGGAACGGAATGTGACCCGACCACTTGAAAAAAGGGACGCAACACGAGAGCCCGGATGCGGTGCCCAAACCCTCCAGGAGCATGGAAAATTTGCAGCCATTGCGCACCGGAACATTGGTGGGCTCGCCATTGGTCCCGATGGCAGCCAGCTGCGCCGCGGCACGGCGCGTAAGCACTCCCGGACGGGCCTGCGGAGACGGGGTGCGAGGTCAGGAGGGGCGAAATTGAAAAGCAGCGCCGGACACGAGGCGCTGGCCCCTTCTAAAATCAAGTCAAACCCCTTGGAGAAAGACTCGGGACAGTGCGCCGAGTGCAGCGCCCCTTCGGGTCGAGCCCTGAACCAACGGACGCGCACCTGGGCCAGGCCCTGCGACTTGGCATCGGCATCGCCGGCACCCTCCTTGCCCACGTTGACCTTTTGATGGAAGCCTCCCACCAGGTTGCCGATGTCACCGAGCGCCCTGGGGGAACGAGGGGGGAGTACGTTCAGGGTTAGGTGCATCCGAGGCAAGCCGTTTGTTGCCCCCGATGGGACAGGTGCGCCGCATCGCCCACGTATGCAGGCTCATTCACGGATCACTAAGCTCCAACACACCTCCTAGCCACAGCTTGGGCGGCGAGCGAGGCCTTGCCGGGCTGCAGGTGGCCCTTGGCATCGCGAACGTTTGGCCCGTTCTCGGCGTCAGGTGCCTTTGCGTACTGCATTGCCGCCCTCCGAAGCTGGTCAAAACTAGTGCTAAACGTTCTAAGAGGGGATAAAAGCACTCGACTTACCAGATCCGGGGCGTGGCTGTCGCCAGAGTTATAGCGACAGCCAGGGCGCTGTTTGTGCGAGATCTGGGGTCAAAGCGTTTGAGAGCCCCCAACTTGGAAAGCGCAGCCCGGGACCTCTCGAGGCGCGGTACGGCCGCGGCGCACGCATCGGAACTCAATCGGAGCTGCATTTCGAGCATTAGTTACGCGATTGGTATTTATTAAAGTGTTGCCCGGCGGCACATGTGCATACGCTGCCGAAGCGAGCCGGTCGAGCGGCAGGTCTCGGCGGTGCTCCGGAGGCAGTCACGCACCCCCAGCCCCACGTGCCGCTCGGCCTCATCCCTGTCCCGCGCTCTGTGTCCTTGGCGACCCATTACTTTTTTTCGTGGCTTACACGTTTTAAGGACACGAGACAAGCCGCTGTTGCCGCGAGGCGGTTCCCTGTTTTACTTGGGGTAGGAGTCCCGGAGGGTGCACGTCCGGTTGAGGACGAGGGATCCCGGCGTGGAGTCCGGGTCCACGCAAAAGTACCCCAGCCGCTCCAGCTGGAACCTGTTTAAAAAGAGAGGGGGTAGGCGATTTTGTTGGGTGATGATGTGTATTATAATAATCGGGTTTGAGAATTCATGAAGTAGGTGCTGGTTGGTGCGGGTGCAGTGGAATAGGATAATAGAAGAGTTGAACCACATCTCCGCGGTGGTCCCCACTTGCAATCTTAGCAAAAAAAAAGTACCATTATCGAGCTCATGCATTCAAATGAGCATGATAGTACTCTTTATTCGCGCACCAATCACCCCCACACCACACGTATTCGTACTTGTCGCCGACGGTGGCGGCCGCGAGGGCCGGGGAGGCGTAGGCCCCCTTGAGCACTTCCAGGGACTTGGGGTTGAGCTCCTCCAGCCACTTTTCGGAGCTGGCCGGGGACTGGCTGAGGAAGAGGACGTCGTAGAGTCGCGCCTCAAAGGTCGGCGGCTCGACGCCCGGCCGCGGCTGGGCGACCCAGTTGAGCACGCCCTATGGAATTGGGGGGGAGGGAGATTGTGTATGAAAGACGGAAGCAGTCAGTTTAAAAGAGATTTAATTAAATTGTTCTACTAATACTTCCACATACACCTGCACGCTCAAGCACCTTGGGCGGCTTCTTGCCCTCTCCCCTGAAATCGCGCTCGTAGGTGGCCTCCAGCTCGACGACGGCGCCCGCCTCGTCTTTAACAACGCCCGTGCAGGTGATGGGGTAGGCGTAGCGCAGCATGACGGTCTTGCCCGGCGCGAGGCCGTAGAATGACTTTTCGTCCTGCTCGCGAAAGTCGGAGGCCTCGATGTAGACGACGGCCGAGAAGGGCACGGCGTAGGCGTCGGCGGCGCGGCCGGGGAAGTGCAGCGCCTCCACCTGCTCCAGGTGGTCGGCCGGCAGGTTGGTGATGCGCACGCGCAGCGGGCGCAGCACGGCCAGCCGCCGCGGCGCGGTCTCATCCAGGTCGGCGCGGATGTGGTGGTCCAGCTTGTGCGTGTGCACCTCGCCCTCGGAGCGCGTGACGCCGACCTCGCGGCAAAAGGCGTTGATCGCGCGCGGCGTGACGCCGCGGCGGCGCAGGCCGGCCAGCGTCAGCAGGCGCGGGTCGTCCCAGCCGCTCACCCAGCGCTCGGTGACCAGGCGGTTCAGGCGGCGCTTGCTGAGCACGTTGTTGGTGATGTTGAGCCGCGCGTACTCCCAGACCACGGGCTTGTAGGTGCCCAGCGCCTCCAGCAGCCAGAAGAAGCTCGCGCGCCGCGACTCAAACTCGAGCGTGCACATCGAGTGCGTCACGTTTTCCAAAGCATCCACTAAGCAGTGGGTAAAGTCATACGATGGGTACACACACCACGCATCGCCCGCGTGCGGGTGGTCCACAAACTTGATGCGGTAGGCGATGAGGTCAAACATGTTGTAGTTCTCGTTGCGGTGGTCCATGCGCATGCGCAGCGTGGCCGCGCCCTCGTCCACCAGCCCGCGGCGCATGTCCTCAAACAGCGCCAGCGACTCGGCCGCGGGGCGGTCGCGCCAGGGGCTCGGCGCGCGCGCCTCGCGCGACGCCTTGATCTCCTCGGCCGTCTGGTGGCAGACGTACGCGTTGCCCGTCTCGATCAGCCGCACCGCAAACGCGTGCAGCTCCGCAAAGTAGTCACTGGAGTAGGTCACCGCGCTGGGCGTCCAGCCCATCCAGGACACAATCTCCTGGATGTGGTCGATGTACTCCTGCTTCTCGGCCTCGGGGTTGGTGTCGTCAAAGCGCAGGTAGCACTGCCCGCCCGTCTGCGCGGCCATGCCAAAGTCGATGAACATGGCCTTGGCGTGCCCGATGTGCAGGTAGCCGTTGGGCTCGGGCGGGAAGCGCGTCACCACGCGGCCGCCCGTCGCGCGCAGGTGTGCCGCCAGCTGCTCCGGGGTGTTGCTGATCGCCAGCTTGCGCCCGTCCGAAAAGTGCACCGTCGTGTGCACCTTGTTGTTCTGCTCAGGCCGCGGCAGGAACGCAAACGGGTCGGCCGCGGGCGCGGGCTCCTCCTTCTTCGTGTCGGCCTTTGCCTCCTCGGCCTTTGCCTTGGGCTCCGCAGCCTTTTTCTTCTTCTTCTTCTCGGGCTTGACATCGTCCGCGGCCGTGCGCGGCCCAAGGAAGGCTGTCACCTGCCGGTCCAGCTCGGCGCGGGCCTCGCCCACGTCCGCCCACGGCAGCGCGCGCCGCACGTCCGCAAACAAAATGTTCAGGTTGGCGTGGTAGCGCTCCTCGCGCAGGCGCGCCGCGTGCGCCTCCACCGCCGCGCCCACCGCCGCGGCCAGCTCCTCGGCGCTCACCACCACGCCCACCCCGGCCGCGGCCTCAAAGGCCGCCGCGTCCAGCGCACCGGGGCCCACGTGCGCCAGGTGCTCCAGCGCGCCGTCCAGCTGCGCGTTGCTCTTGATTTTCTCGGCCTTGATGTAGTCCAGCAGCGTCGCGCGGTGGGCCAGGGCGTTGCCGGGGAACTTGGACGCCACCGTGTACAGCAGGGCGCCCTGCTGCTTGGGGCAGCCGCCCTCCAGGCCCGCCTCCTTGATCACATCCACCAGCGACTTGCGGAACTTGGCATTCTTCACCGCGCCCCTGCAAGCAGGGCAGGTGGACCCGTGAGCGGTGGACCCTGATGCTCGTGAAACGCGTGGGGTGGAGAACGGGTGACATGCAGCCCATCAACAGATATGAAACGTACGCTAGTGTTCCGGGGAGCAAGCCCAATGGCCCCAAACAGGCGCGTGGCCTCGGCCTCCTGCTCCTCCCTCGTCGCCATCGTGGGTCCGGCCCTACCCTCGCCCTCACGCCAATCAATCTGTCGAGCGCAGGATACAGCTAAATCGCTCTACAACCGCAATTTGAATGGTTCTGAATGCAGGCTGGTGCCCATGTGTGCGCCGTGAAGGCAAGAGGATCGGCTGGTCTGATCTCCGTGCGGGCTCGCCTGGATGCGGTGGGGAGCCCCACCGGGGAGCGCGGAGCAAGATCAGTGCCGACGTGGCGCTCGGTGATCAATGCTTATCACGACAAAGAGTTCAGGAAGGGTTGCCTTGGAATACCATTACCAACCATTCGCCATTCATCCTCGCGCTATTTTCCAACACTCGTGACAGCGGCGAGAGGCAGAGAAGTCGCGACAGACGGGCCCAGCAGCGGCAGTCATGCCTCTGGAAATTCTTATCAAGACCAGGAATGGTCGACCCGCCTTTTCCAGAGACGGCGGCGCCATTACTGTCGATAGCACGGTATTTTGGGGGTGTGGCGGGTGGGTCATGCGTGGGTGCATCAGAGATATGATAGGAGAGTCGAAGAGTCTCCAGCCTTACTGGGCTCCCCGGCATTCCCTCGCCCTCCCGACAGAGCGCGACAGTGCAGGAGGTCAAGGGCCTCATCGCTCGCGCCAAGAAGCTGAGCCCCGCCCGCCTGCGCCTGACCTTGCCCGCGCCGGCCGGCACGCGGCCCACGGTGCTGGAGGACAAGAAGACCCTGGGCGACTATGGCCTGCACGATGGCGCCAGCCTCGTGCTCAAGGACCTGGGCCCTCAGGTAATGACTGGGGCGCTTGGGCGACTGCGTGTGTGCGATACATTAGGGTGGGCAAGAGATTTGTCGGTGTTGCAACAGAGCATCTTTTTATGTGTGAAGTGCCACATCAGAAATGTCTCAGAAATACAAAGGAGTCCTCATAACCATTGTTGTGCAGATCGGGTACCAGATGGTCTTTTTCTGGGAGTATTTCGGGCCGCTGGCCATCTACCCCCTCTTCTACTTCCTGCCAGCCTTGATTTACGGAAGGTGAGTGATGGAAGAGGTGGGGTGGCCAAAGCTTGAAATGGATTGTGCTGTCTATCATATTTCGTACGTGAAATGACAGCCCAAAGCAAGCCACATGCATCAGGGCTCTCATCACAACCACTATGCTCACACCTGTCCCCGCGACCAGGTCGACCGAGCACGTCTTTGCTCAAAAGGCAGCGCTCGCCTTCTGGACCTTTCATTACGGCAAGCGCATCCTGGAGACCTTTTTCGTGCACAAGTGCGCCGGGCGCGGTGCCGGCAGGGGGAGAGAGTTTCATGAAATGTATGTAATCTGATTATGTAATGGACGCCAGCACACGTACTCACCCGCCTATACACCATGTGCCCCCAGGTTTGGGCACGCCACGATGCCCGTGCGCAACCTGGTGAAGAACTGCAGCTACTACTGGAGCTTCGGCGCCTTCATCTCCTACTTTGTGAACCACCCGCTCTACTCGGCGCCTCCCGCGGCCCAGACCGCCGTCGCCTTTGTGGCCGCCACCCTCTGCACCCTCTCAAACTTCAAGTCCGTTGGCCTGGGGAGCGGGATGGAGGGGTCCGTATAAGTGGCGGCTGAGTTATTGGCAATGCGGTTGCGTTAGCTGCGTTGGCAGTGGTGGTTTCGCCGGCCAGGTGGCTGCCTTGGGCGCATTCGCACGATACATTCCTAAGCTCCATTGCCTGCGCCACAAAAATCACTTATCCGTAGGTGCCATCTGATCCTGAGCAACCTGCGTGCGCCCGGAGGCAGCGGTTATGTCATTCCCGCGTGGCTTCCTGTTTGACTACGTCACCTGTGCCAACTACACCGCTGAAATCTGGAGCTGGGTACGAAGTGGCATGTGTTTGTAATTGAGTAGCTTTAATAAGGGAAACAACTGTAGTTAGATTTTTGATTGTGGGCGAGCGCCCTGTTCTAGTATTTCCTGGTGCATCCCTCTCCCATCACACAAAACACGACGACACCCTGGCACCTTTCGTTGTGCGCATCTTGCAGATTTTCTTCTCCATCGGTACCCAGTGCCTGCCGGCGCTCGTGTTCACCGTTGCTGGAGCCGCGCAAATGGCTATCTGGGCCGGCGGCAAGCATCGCCGTCTGAAAAGGGTGAGCAGGGGCTGTCCGGCTTTCATCTATTAATCCTTTCTGGTCGCACCGAGGCAATGGCCGTTCACAGCCGCACAGGCATCTCACCTTCATTGCCAGTCCACACACAAGCATCCCCGCCCTCCTTTATGCAGCTTTTTGACGGAAAGGAGGGCCGCGAGCGCTACCCCAAGCGTTACATCATGTTTCCCCCGCTGTACTGAGCGCATTGCTCGCGCGCGCAGGGCGCCGCTTTCAGGCAACAATCGAGGCTCTCGTGCTGTTTTTGGTGGCGTGGCCGTGTCAATAATGCACTCGATTGTTGTAGGCAATTGTGTTGCGCTGGTATGGTCATCAGAAGGACATGCACAGCGTCGCGCCCATACTCAAGCAGTCCCCGTTTGCACTGGGGTGCGAGAATCAGGGCTCGCATTCCGATCAGCTGCTGCTCCCGTGAAAACCACTGAAGGTCCGCGCGATCCAAATTTCGCGCATTCTGCAAGCACATAGAGGCAAGAGCTGCAAAGTCTTCCCCAATAAATAGTCTAATAAAATCTAAATAACTACTGGATCGAGTGTTGCAAAAGCTCAACGATCGCCGTGCGCGCCCGCATGGAGCCGTGACGCCCGCAAGGGAGTCTGTCCTGGTCGGGGCTGATCCGACGGCCCAAACGGGATGGGGGCGGTGTTCTCCCGCATCGGGACCGACCCGTATTACGCGAGTTACGAGAAGAGCCTGTCCCGCATCCAATCTGATGTCGTGAAGCTCAAGGTGCGGGGCTGTCCGAAGAACCGGGAGTTTCACTCAGAAGGCTTCCCAATGGACAGGCCTCTTCTCAACACCATCCACCCACCAACCCGCAGGCTCGCCTGCACTCCCGACGCGTTCTTGCTTCCCGCATCCGCACTCGCTTTCTGGGCGGCGTTGCGGCCCTCTGGGCCGTCCTGCTGGCGTACGCGGCCCACGTGGCCCGGGCGCCGGCCGGGTCCTACACGGCCCGGGAGCACTTTCGCGGGGTGCTGCCGGCGGTGCTGTGCCCGCCGACGGCCTGGCTCCTCTACCAGCTGCTGAGCGCCCTGCTCGCCTGGCTGGACCGGCACACGGCCCGGCGCCTGGAGGCCCTGGCCGGCAAGCAGCGCAAGATGCTCAGGGAGCTGAAGGAAAGCACGCACTACGACCGCACCCTCCAGCTGCTCAAGACGTACGACCCAGAGTACCAGCCGCCGCAGCCGCCGCGCGCGCGCCGACGCCGCCGGCGCCCGGGCCCGGCAACCGCTCCGCGGCGCCGCAGGCGGGCCGTGGGCTCGTCCCCGCGGTGACCCAGCTCTGGACCCTGGCGGCCGACAAGCTCGTCGCCAGCGACCCCGTCGCGCTGCGCCTCCTCCAGGACGCGCAGCGGGAGGCCGAGCAGCTGCGGGCGGCCGTCGTCGCCTCGGAGACGGAGACGCTCCGGCTGCAGGCTGAGAATCGCGAGCTCAGGGCGCGGCTGGGCCTGGAGGACGCGGCCGAAGATGGGGCGCCGCTCGCGCTGCCGGCGCCAGACGATCTGCCCGCGAGCGAGACGGACGCGGCGCCGGCGCTTCCCTGGCACGAGCCCAGCAGCACCGAGGACGAGCCTGCATCAGAGGAACCCAAGGCAAAGGGCAAGCCTCGCAGGAAACGACTTGTATAACCGGGCATACTGCAAGGTTGTTATCGGGTGTTTTTGCCGATGTGAGGTATGGCTTAAGCATGCATGGTACTGAATCTTGTGCCCTTCTTCAAATGCCTTGCCTTTGTGACTGTCCACCTCCAAAGATGAATGGTAAACCCCAGCTGTCCAATCGATTTCATAGGGTACACCTGTGGCTGCAAAAGCAGTGCCATGGAACAGGCGGCAATAATCAAGATAGGGTCCATGCCCAAGCCAGTCTTTCTCTCTCTCTCTTTTGAATGGCCAAGCCATCAGTGGCCCCGCTTCATGGGCGGGAGCTCTTGCCCGGGCGCCGCACGCCGCTCCCGCTGCCCGGTGCCGGCAATGAAACCCTGGCTCTGGCGCTTGGCAGTCTCGTTTTCGGGCACCACGCCATCTGAGGCGATTTCCTTTTCCCTAAAGCCCAGCTCCTGGAGGCTCTGCTTTGCCATCAAATCCCTGGCGTGGGCATTGACCAAATTTCTCATTTGAGGCCAAAAGTGCACAGGACACGGGTCCCTATAGCTCCGGAGCGCAGCACATTCAGCCTACCAATGGCACCTATGGCATCTACACTCAAACTAAATTTACGACCATGCCACCGCCTACCTATCCATGCGGCACTGAAGGTAGGCACGGGCCAGGTCTTGACACTTGGCGCTGTCCTCGTGCTCCCGCAGGCAAGCCATGTACCGCTCCTTGGCCTGCCAACAAGGGCCACGCAGAGGCGCATGTTTTGACGCACTGTTCCGCGCGCGCGCCGCTCCATGTCCCCAAACCCAGATCTGTCCGCCCCATCGCACCTCGGTGCACTCCCCGAAATGGTCTAGCGGAAACACGCCCTTCTCCGGGGGACGTGGGGGCAAGCCACGGCTGCCCCCAAACGCTCCCCCAGCGGACATGGGTCCCGACTAAACCTTGATAAATTTCGCGATCCGCTCACGAACAAAGTGCTGCACAATTATGCGACGCCCGTGGTCCGCCAACCGGAAATAAATGCTTAGTGAGACCGCCTCAAAGGCATGCAGCGCGTGCGAATATGCATGAATTTATTTCTAGAATCCAATTGCAAGCCATGCTCAGTCTCCCTTCGCGAAGCTTGTCCCCACTCGGTCCCGTCGGCACGGTCCGCACCCCATCATCGTGAGGAGGATCGGAGCGCCCATGTCCGGTGGCCAACTCCGCATGGAGAGGATCAGATCACCCCCATGCCTGCCTCGCGGGGTGAGGACAGGTCGACGCACCGCTCAGCCACTGCTTGCTGCATGGGATGTACACGCGCCCAAAAAAGCGCCAGGTCAAGTCTGTGGATCGCAGGCTGACGCCTTCTCGCATCGTGCTTCGTGTACGGGCCACCTTTGCCGGCCTTGCGCGTGGGGTGGGTGATCCAGGACCTGCGCCCGCCCGGATGGTTGCCGCGGCCCATACTATTACAGTTTGACCCCATTATTTTTCCCGCAATACTCTTGCGGAAATGGACGGGCAAGCATGGGACCCCTTCACGACGCTGGCCTCTGGGGGCAGCTCCTCGGCCCTCCCCGCATCCAGCCCGACCGACGAGCTCTACCTGGCCTGGTTCGAGCAGGCTGACACAGGTGCATCTTTGGGATTGTTATTCGAGGGGCTACCAGGGCCAATGTGACACGTCGCACTGTCGCATTGTTGGCAAGACCCCGAACGCGTGTTTCGGACATCAGTTGCGGGGTGGCTCACGGCCCCTTTTGCATGCCTGCAGACCGCGACGGGAGGCTCACGGGCTCGGACGCCGTGACCTTTTTCCAGCGCTCTGGCCTCTCCAGAGAGCTCCTGGCCAAGGTCTGGGCCCAGGCCGACTACACGCGCCGCGGGTACCTCGACCTGCCCGCATTTGCCAAGGCCATGGACCTGATCTCGCTGGCGCAGGCAGGCCTGCCCCTCTCGCAGGACAGCTATCGCCAGGCCAAGGCCAGCGGCATTCGCCCGCCCCGCATGGCCGGGCTGGAAGTGACCATGGGAAGTGCCCGAGGGACTGGGACCAGTAACCCGTTCATGCCTCAGCAGGTGGGTGAAGGGGGGGTTACAAGGCTCTTTTGAGATTGGACTTGGCTCCGATGAGCATCTGGATGTCTAACTGTCTAGCACGCTACATGACAGTCTTCTTCTTACACGCGCCAGGTGGAGCAGTCTCCGGGGTCGGCGCGGGGGCCGTCCCCGCTGGCGGGCGCCGCGGTGCCGCCGCTGCCGATTGGCCGCCAGCCGGTGCCGTTTGCGGAGGAGCCCGGGTCCCGCTCCACCAGCCAGCGCAGCCTCTACGGCAGCGGGCGTGCCTCCAGGAGGAAAAAGACGGTGCTCTCCTCCAAGGAAGCCGTGGGCATCACCGACGGCCTCAAGCAAATCTATTTCAGCAAGGCGCGGAGAGGGGGGGGTGTCCTAGTGAGCGACTCAGATTGTGTTGAGTGGAGCATGTCTGAAAATCCAGAAGACTCTTTTACCTGACATCTAAGCGAATGCGACATATTCAATAACGCATGCACAGCACCAATCTCACAAACCAACCAACCACCAACGCACTCACCACAGATCCGCCCGCTGGAGGAGGCGTACAAGTTTGGCCACTTTTTCTCGCCGCTGCTCTCGGCCGGGGACTTTGAGGCCAAGCCCAGCGTCCTGCTGCTCGGCCAGTACTCGACCGGCAAGACGACGTTTATCAAGTTTCTGCTGGGTCGGGACTACCCGGGGTTGCACATCGGGCCCGAGCCGACCACAGATCGCTTTGTGGTGGTCATGAATGGGCCCGAGGACCGCCGCACCCCCGGCAACACGCTCGTGGTGCAGCCAGACAAGCCATATACCGTGCGTTGATGGTAGAGAGGGGTGTTGAGTGGTGTGGAGCATTACATGGTTGAGGAGGATCGTGGATCCGATGCCAAAACGAGAGGCATCATGCATCTGCTTACATGTCTGGCCACCCTTCTCAAACTCCTCTCCCTCCAACCATGCCAGGGCCTCGCCCAATTTGGCAACGGGTTTTTGTCAAAGTTTGAGGCTGCCACGTGCGAGAACCGGCTGCTGGAGGAGGTGTCCCTGGTGGACACGCCCGGCGTGCTGTCGGGCGAGAAGCAGCGCATCGAGCGCAGCTACGACTTTATCCAAGTTTGCGGCTGGTTTGCCGCGCGGTGCGACCTCATCCTCCTGCTCTTCGACCCCTACAAGCTCGACATCTCCGACGAGTTCAAAGAGGTGCGTGAGGATGCTTGCTGCTGGGGAGTCTGTGTTGTTGAGCGCTTCTTAAATCAAATCCCCCCCTCCCCCCCCTCTCGTACTGCCTCAGGTGATCAGCACGCTGCGGGGCCACGACGACAAGGTCAGGGTCGTGCTGAACAAGGCCGACACGGTGGACCAGCAGCAGCTGATGCGCGTCTACGGGGCGCTCATGTGGTCCCTGGGCAAGGTCTTCCGCGCGCCCGAGGTCTGCCGCGTCTACATCGGCTCCTTCAACGCGGGGCACCCGATCCGCGAGGACGTCAACCCGCTGGGCCGCGCGCTGTTCGAGAAGGAGCAGGAGGACCTGCTGCACGACCTGTACGAGATCCCCGCCCGATCCTGCGACCGCAAGGTCAACGAGTTCGTCAAGCGCGTCCGCGCCGCGCGCATCCACTGCATCATCCTGGGCCACCTGCGCAAGCAGATGCCCTACTTTGGCCAAAAGAAGGCGCAGGAGAAGCTCCTGGACAACCTGGCGGCCGAGTTCCAGCAGATACAGCGGGAGTACCACCTGCACGCGGGTGCGGTGGCGTGCGGATTCTCGAGGGGGTGTGAATGGTGCTTGTTTGTGGAAGTTTACGCTGCGCCCCAGAAAAGGCTGTGCAAGCCTCTGGTTTTTCAGCGCACGTTGGCGAAACCAGCGCACACTCACTCCTCCTCCCCATTAACCATGCAGGCGACTTCCCGGACGTCAATCGGTATCGGGACATTCTCAGCGCCTTTGACATCTCCAAGTTCCCAAAACTGGACAAGAGCATGATCAAGCAGGTGTGCTGCTGGGAGGAAAGGAGCTTGGTTGGTCGTTCGTTCACATGGTTTCTGTAACGCTTTACTTATCCGCCCCTCAATCCGCGTGCAGATCGACGATGCGCTGGCGCTCGACATGCCGCAGCTTGTGCGGAAAATGGAAAACCCCTATCTCTGAGCTCCCGATTTGGGGGCAATGTAGGGGGGTGGCATGCATGCTCTTGCGCTGGCTGTTTTTGACTTCTGACGTATCCGGTGATGTACAGTTGACGGATGACTAGGGTCATTGGGAGCGTGCACTCAAATGACATACAGTACATGAGGACAAGTATGCGAGACACTGCCCTCACTATGATGATGTGCACGCCTGAAAACACCAGTGATAACAACTACTCGCCGGTGCGGGCCTTCTTCACCTTGGTGCCCGCGTGCGCTGCCTTGCGCTGCTCCAGGATGTTGCGCCCGCGGACGCGGATCGCACGGCGCGCCTTGTCCTTGAAGTTGGCCGTCAGGCCGTTGCGGCTCGCCTCCCACCGCTGCTTCTCCTCCTCCGTCATCTCCTGCCCGACAAAGGCGGCGCCGCTCGGGAAGGCCTCGGCGACCCAGGGCGCCGGCGCCTCCTCCTCGGAAACCCCCTCGCTCGCAGCCGCCGCCTCCTCCTCGGAACCCCCCTCGCTCGCGGCCGCCGCTGAGGAGGAGGAGCCAGAATCGCCCGAGGAGCTGCTGGAGGAGCTCGAACCTGAAGAGCTCGACTCGGACGAGCTCGAATCGCCGGCGTCGTCGGCAGCGGGCGGCTCAATCTCCTCTGCACCGCGCTTCTTTCCGGCAAAGGCTGGCTCGAGGGCGCGGCGCACGTTGGCTGTCGCAGGGGTGGGACCGACGGCCTTGCCGTTGCTCACAGGCTCTGTGGCCGCAGAATCGTCGTCAGACGACGATGATGACTCTTCGCTTGATGAATCGGACGACGAGTCAGAGTCAGAGCTCGAATCGGAATCGCTGCTGGAAGATGAGGAGGATGTGTCTTCGGACGATGAGCTCTCCTCAGATGAGGAAGAGGAGCTACTACTGGAGCTCTTAGGAGCGGCAGCAGCTGGCGCCGACGTTGGTTTGACTGACGACTCGGGTTTGGCGGCAACAGGGGAAATGTCCATGGGAACCGCAGAGGTCTCCAGGGGCGCGGCGGCTGGGGACTTGGCTGTCGGGCCCGCGGCCGCCGGCGCGGTCTTCTGGTCCTGGGCATCCGACTCAGAGTCGGACGACGAGTCGTCGGACGAGGACGAATCATCGGATGAAGAAGAGGACGAAGATGAGTCATCAGACGACGAAGATGACGATGAAGAGGATGAGGATTCATCATCGCTGCTTGAGGAGCTTGAGTCATCGCTGCTGCTGCTGCTGCTGCTGCTGCTGGATGTGCCCTTAGTCTCCGCCGGAGTTTCTTTGAGCTCTTGCGGTGGGTTGGTCGGAGCACTGACCGCTTCGGGGCTGCTGCCCGCGCCGGCACCAGCTGCCTCCTTGCTCTCACTCTCGTCTGAAGACGATGATGAGCCGCTGCTGCCGCTCGTGTCCTCGGACGATGAGCTGCTCGTGTCGGAGGATGAGCTGCCGCTGCCATCGGAGGAGGTGCCGCTTTCGTCCGAAGAAGAAGAAGAAGAAGAAGAAGAGGAAGAGCTGCCATCCTCGTCAGATGAAGAGCTGCTGCTGCTGCTTCCGTCGCTTGAGGAGGAGCTCGACTCGGAGGAGGAGCTCCCGTCGGACTCGCTCGAGGACGATTCGCTAGAGGACGACTCGCTCGAGGACGACTCAGAGGAGGTCGCGGCCGGCGCGGCGCCATCGAGCTGGGGGATGACGGGGCCATCCTCCTCGTCGTCGTCGCTGCCAAACCGGCTCAGATCAACCGACGCCACGGCGGGCGCCACCCAGCGATCCTCTTCATCGTCCACAAACGTCACCACGCCCTTGTGCCGCTTGGGCGCCGGCGCTGGCGCTATGGGCCTCGGCTTGCTCTCCACCTCCTTGGGGGCCCGCACGGGCTCGACGCGCGCTTTGCGCGCCTTTGGAGCCGTACCCAGCGGTGCCGCAGATTCGATGCCCTCGGCCTCCAGAAACTCGGCCAACTCGCTCGCGCCGCTGCTGGCGGATGAGAGGTCGTCATCCTCCGCCAGGTGAGGCCGCAACATATCCACATCCTGCACGGCTCGCTTGCTCTTTGTCGGCGCCGCCGCTGCGGCAACCGCCTTTGTCCGGGGCTTCGTCGCCGGGGCGGATTGCTGCGCGGCCGGAACCACGCGTCCGGCCGACTCCCGCGCATTCATCCAGGCAGCCAGGGCGCTCTCCCTGGCCTCTGCACGGCGGATGATGATGAAGAAAATAGGAGATCGGCTGGCACGGCCTCTTCAAGTATTCAATATTGCCAACTCAAGCATCAACCACCCACTCATCCCGCCAGAAGCACACAACCATAGCACATTGCATTCCCCTCATTTACTTAACAATTCCGCCAACCTACCCTGCTCGGTTTCCTCCCGCACAAACACGCGGCGCGGTAGCTGCTTGCAGAGCGGCGCCACCTTTTCCAGATGGCTCTCAAACGTGTACCTGCTGCCGGCCGGGACCGGGAGGGGCTCCCAGTCGCTCGCCGGACGCGGCGAGGCAGGCGCCGAGTCGGCCAGCTTCACGCTCCCGACCGGCGCAGCTGTCACCGGGGTGTCCTTGGGCAGGTGGAGCAGGAGCGGGCCTTCCTTGGGGAGTGTCGGGCGTTCCTTTGTAGGAGCGGCATCCGCGTCCTATGGAAAACATTAGCATTGGGACGTCCAGACAGTGCACCAGCGCTTCTAAAGGCGGCCAGCCATTTGGACCACAATTGTGCACAGGCGACCCAGCACCGTTTGCACTCCTCACCTCTTGCGGGTTCCACTCCTTTTCCAGCACCTGGCGGTAGGTCGGGCGGGCAATGGAGCACCGCAGCTGGCCTCCTCGCCATTTGGAGCCGTTGTAACTGGCCAGGCAGCGGGCCAGGCTCGAGGGGTTTGTGGGCGTCAAATCGACGTAACCAAACCCGCGATGGAACGCGGCGCCTTCATAGATCTTTGCCGGAGCAAGCTCGCAGCCCGTCACGGCGCCAAAGGAGGTGAAGCGTCCCCTGAGCTCGTCCGACGTGACTTCCGGTACCAAGCCTCCCACAAAGATACGGACGCTACTCTGCTCCTCCATTTCAAAACCGGACCTGGAGCCCGTAGGAATGAGTCGGACAAGCCGCTGCACTGCTTGACTGCCCGAGTTTGAGTGTGCGGTGGCCGGGGTCCCCGATTCCCCCGACCTAGAGGCGCGCCGGGGAGTTAAGATAGGGTTTCGATTTCCTCCTTGTCGGAGGCAACATGAATGGGCCAGGCGATTATTTGGGAGCTGTCAGATGAGTCCAATGATGAGCAAAACGGCGATGGCTTGATTAGGGATTGTTACAGGTGCAGAGATCGTGTGGATACCCTGAAGAAGACCGTGCGCGGGCATTTGGCGACAATCATCGCGGGGCGGCGATAGCGTGGCGCGCCGCATCAGACCATGGTGGAGCTGGAGCTCGTTCAGGAGCTCACCGGGCATGACGACATAGTGTGGAACCTGGCCTGGAGCCCCGACGGTGCGGGAGGAGCCGGACATCTTTTTGTTGTTGGAGACTCCAGCTGGACACAGTGACTGGCTCCCAGAGAAATGGGCGATCTCATCGCGCTCTGCAGCCTCACCCTCCCCAAATACGACCGCCAACGCTTGCCAGGCACGGAGCTAGCGAGCTGCAGCGGCGACAAAACGGTGCGCCTGTGGCGCGAGGACCCGTCCGCGGCCTCCTGGCAGTGCGTCGCGATCCTAGAGGACGTGCACTCCCGCACCATCCGGTCGGTCGCCTGGTCGCCCGACGGGCGCCTGCTGGCCACCGCCAGCTTCGATCGCACGGTGGCGGTGTGGGAGAAGACCAGCGACCCCGGCCGCGGCGGCACGGAGGCGCGCCTGGTCTGGGAGCTGGCCGCCACGCTCGAGGGCCACGAGAGCGAGGTCAAGGGCGTCGCCTGGTCCAGCGACGGCATCCACCTGGCCACCTGCTCCCGCGACAAGACCGTCTGGGTCTGGGAGTGGGCCCCCGGGCAACGACTTTGAGGTCGTGGATGTCAAGCAAGGACACAGCCAGGTGGGTTTTGAAGGGTGGGGTTGGTCATGGTTGGCGATGTTTGGTGGTGGGCCGGAATTACGGTTAGGACTCTGCCGTTGCAATTTTACTGCAACTCAAACAATCTTCCCAGGACGTTAAATGCGTGCGGTGGCATCCAAAGGGAGAGATCCTCGTCTCTGCGAGCTACGACGACAGCATCAAGCTCTGGCGCGAGGAGGAGGGCGACTGGGTGTGCGCCCAGACGCTGTCGGGCCCCGGGATCGGGCCACCGGAGCACGGTCTGGGACGTGGCCTTCCGCCAGCCCAACGGCGACCTGATGGCCTCGGTCAGCGACGACCGCAGCCTCAAGGTCTGGCGATGCTCGCCCAGCCCCCAGCGCCCGAGCGAGCCGCTGTGGCGGCTGGAGACGACGCACGCGGACGCGCACGAGCGCGCGGCCTTTTCGGTGGACTGGCAAGCGGCCGGCGGCGACGCCGACGCGTCAGGCAGCGGCGAGCAGCTCATCGCCACGGGCGGCGCGGACAATCGCATCGCCCTGTTCCGGTTGTTCGCGGCCGGCGAGGCGGACGCCGAGGGAGCCGCGCCGACCGCGCTGCGCTCGGTGTTCTTACCAGGGCCGGCGGGCGCGGGGCCAGGGCCGGTCGCGAAGCCGGCACCGCTCCGACTGGAGCTCGCGCTCTCCCGCGACGCGGCGCACGCCTCCGACGTCAACTGTGTGCGCTGGAACCCGGCGCGGCGCGACTGCCTTGCGTCGGCCAGCGACGACGGGACCGTCCGGCTCTGGCGCATCGGAGGCGGCGCGCCAGAGGGGGCCACCCGGGGCTGAGACCGCCGCGCTAGGTGGTCGCCAACAATGGGCGCCCGCGACGTGTCGTTCTCGCTCACGTGCTCTCTTGCTCGGGTGGCGCCCGCTGCGGCGCGCCCACGAGCGCCCGGAGACAGGCATAGCCCTCGCGCCCGCAGGCCCGCGCCAGCTCGGCGTCCTCCCGCGGCCCAGGGCTTAGGACCACGACCGCGCCGCCGCTGCCCGCAAACTTGGCGGCGCACCCGGCGGCCTCCGCGACCTCCACCATGCGCGTCGACCTGGGGCCGAGCGCCGCGGCGCCGTACAGCGCGGCGGAGGGCAAAGTTTCGGCGCATCAGGGCGCCGAGGTCTCCGCCGCCGACCAGCGCCCTGGCCCCGGCGCGGGCCACCTCGGCCAGCTCCTCCATCCCACGCCTGGCGGTGGCGTGGTGGACGGGACGGATGCTTGTAGCCCATGAATCGACGAGAGCTAGGCCACCGGCATGCATGTCACTTGCTACAGCGCCTCCGCATCCGCGCGCACCTGACGGTCTCGTCGCCACGCTCCCACCGCTCCTTGACTGTGCTGTGCACGCTCCCGCTGTCTTTGCCGCTCGGCTGGGGATCGTAGATGAGCCACAGCGATGGCAGTGCTGCAAGTACGTGTGCTGAGTGAATTATATTTGCTTTGGACGTGTGTGGAATTTATCTGGGCGAAAGAGTGTATTGAGATCGTCAAAGCGTGACGACACGCATGTATGCGCCTACCTGCGGTATCGATGACCGTGAGACGCGGGCGGCCCGCGCCGGAAAAGTCCATCAACAAGCAGCCTCCATAGGTCTGAATGAGCCGATCCTGCAGGCCAGCCGTGATTCCCAGGCTCTGCTCAGCTTGCAACGCCACATACGGCATGTCGTACGTGGCCTGCGCATCCTCTCCTAGACCATGAATGTCGAGCAGGCACCAGAGCGTGGCCAGCACGATGGCGGAGGAGCCCGAGAGCCCCGACTGGCGAGGGATGCACGTCTCGTACGAGAGTGCAAACGTTCGGCTGGGAAGCACGAGGCCCCGGCCCGCGGCGTAGCGCGCAAAGCAGTGGCAGGCGGCCATGAGGAGGCGCACCCCGCCGTGGCAGCCAAACCCCGCCACGTGCGTGGACAGGGCCGCCACATCCCCAAAGCCCGAGGGGTCATGCTCTGGGTGCGGCACCAGGACCAGTTTCTCGCTGGGGCGTGCCCTCACCTGGCCAACAAGAGGTAAACGTTGTTGCATCTTGTGTCAACACATCAAGTCTTGGAAGGTCCTCAAAGCGCACACCGCGAATCCACAATCAATGCCACGCACCTCGGCCCAGAAATTCTGCAAGGAAAAGGACACCACCGCTCCCTTGAATCCATCGCTGGGGATTTCCCAGCAGCCCCACCCGCGCGGAGACGCGCTTGGTGACGGGCTCGGGTATGGACTGCGGAGCGGCGGCGGTCATGGCGCCCCCTCGTCGCGGGCGGGTCTGGCAGGCATGCGTAGATGCCCGATATCGTTGTTCGGAGTCAAAATTTTAGCGGGCATGCCTCTATGCACGGGGATCGCGCTGAGGTTCGTCGCGATCGCGGCCATTGTTAGCATCGGGCGACGAGGGTATTTTACGACCTCTCGCTAACACCCGATCCATCACCCCGTCTGCGTTCGCCTCACGTCCCGTTCTTCTCAACACAAGCCACCCGATTCGATCGTACGAGATTGACATCAATATCAGAGAGTAATTTCAAGGGATTGCGGGACAAGGGGTGCGAGGTGGACTGCCCCCATCATCAGAGCAGCATGGAGGCCGGGTTCTCCAGGTAGCGCTTGAAGACCTGGAGCCACTGCGCGCCCAGCGCGCCGTCCACAACGCGGTGGTCGCAGGACAGGGTGAACTCGAGGACCTGGGCCTCCTCGAAGCCGGCGCCGTCGGCCGCGCGCACGACCTTGGGTTGCGCGGCGCCGACGGCCAGGATGCAGGCCTGGGGCGGGTTGATGATGGCCGCAAACTGCTTCACGCCGTACATGCCCAGGTTGCTGATGGTGAAGGTGCCGCCCGTGAACTCCTCGGGGCGCAGCTTGCCCTCCTTGGCCTTGCCGGCCAGGGCCTTGACGTCGGCCGAGATGGCCGACAGGCCCTTGAGGTCGGCGTCGCGCACGATGGGCACCATGAGCCCCGCCGGCGTCTGCACCGCGATGGAGACGTCCACGTCCGCGTACTGGCGGATGAAGTCGCCGTGCCAGCTGGCGTTCACGTCCGGGAAGCGGCGCAGCGTCAGCGCGGCCGCCTTGACGATGAAGTCGTTCACCGACAGCTTGCCGCCCTCGACGGCCGCCAGGTCCTTGTTCAGCCGGCCGCGCAGCGCCAGGAGCGCGTCCACGCGCGCCGAGGCGGTCAGGTAGTAGTGCGGCACCTGCTGCTTGCTCTGCAGCAGGCGCTGCGCCGTCACGCGCCGGATCTGGGAGTGCGGGATGTCCGTGAAGGCGCCCTCGCTGGCCACCGGCTCGAACGAGGCGTCCGCGCCCGAGGCCTGCGCCGCGCCGGACTCGACCAGCTCCCGCACGTCCGAGGCGACCACGCGGCCGCCCTCGCCGCTGCCGGCGACGCCCTGCAGCGAGACCCCGGCCTCCGCCGCCAGCTTCTTGGCGTAGGGCGACGCGACCACGCGCTCGCCGCTGGCCGGCGCCGCGGCCTTGGCGGGCTTCTTCGCGGCCGGCGCGGCCTTCTTGGGCTCGGGCTTCTTGCTCTCGGCCTTCTTGGGCTCCTCCGCGGCGGGCGCGGGCTCGGCGCCGCCCTCGGCGTCGGCGGCCGTGAACTCGGCAAACGGCTCGACCTCGGCGCCCTCCTCCACCAGCACCACGACCGGCTGGCCCACGGCGATGCCCTGCGCGCCGTCGGGGACCAGGATCTGCGCCACCACGCCCTCCTCCTGCGACTCCCAGTCCATGCTCGCCTTGTCCGTCTCGACCTCGGCCCAGACGTCGCCGGGCGCGACCGTGTCGCCCACCTTCTTCTTCCAGGACAGGATGTTGCCGGCCTCCATCGTGGGGCTCAGCGCCGGCATCGCCAGCACCTCGTGCGGCGGCCACGACTTGCCCGGAGACTTCTTGGGCGCGGAAGCCGCCGCGGGCTTGTCCTCCGCCGGCTTCTTCGAGGCGGCCGCGGCCGAGCCGGGCTCAAAGTCGGCAAAGGCCGCAATGTCGTTCTCATCCTCGACGAGAACGGCGACCACCTGCCCGACGGGGATGTCCTTGGTGTTGTCGGGGGCGACAATCTTGGCCAGGAAGCCCTCCTCCTGCGCCTCCCACTCCATGCTCGCCTGGGAGGGAGAAAGGGGGTGATGGTTTCAAGGGTCGACAAGCCGGGCACATGGCAGTGAGAGCGCATTGGCTCTTTTAAAATACACTGTCAACACACACTCGTGCTCTTACTTCCCTGACAAACAAAATCAGAACGAATACCGTCCGCGCCCATCCCCCGCCCACCTTGTCCGTCTCCACTTCGCAGTAGACGTCGCCGGGCGCGATGGAGTCTCCGACCTTTTTCTTCCACTCCAGGATGTTCCCACGCTCCATGGTCGGGCTCAGGGCCGGCATGGCCAGCTCCGTGTGCTCGGGGAGGTCGGAGGAAAAGGGGCGCAGGGAGCCCAGGCAACCCCTCAGCACCCACCCGCGGGGGGCCGACCCGATCGCCAGGGCGCTGGGGACGGAGCCGCGGCTGGCATGGCAGAGCGCAGAACCCGAAGAGCTGGCCTTCAGGGCGCCCGCCACCAGGCCCAAGCACCGCTGCCGGAGCGCCATGTCGCGGCAACCCCAGACGGGCACGCGAGCAGCGTCGGAAGAGCAAGCCCCAACACCAGGCACGCACGCAGGGCTGGCCCACCTGCGATAACAATAGACCGTACCTCTGATCAGTACCTCATCAACATGGCAGCGCAGAGCGGGACGGTCGGACCCCGCGGGTTTTGGCTCCACCCGATGGGCGGACAACCCACAGGTGCGTCAAGATAGGGAGCTCCCTGCACCCGATTGCCCGTCCTCGCACTCACCCTCGCCCTGCTTCACAACTAGTCGCACTGGGGGCGTGCCTGAGACGGTATCTGTCGCCCGCTGGGGACGCTGCACGGCCAAGGGTTGCCTTGCCGGTCCCAAGATACTCGCGGAGCACCAGGAGGGGAGGTTCCGGCTTTCCACTGGACAGGGCGCGCGCACGTGATCACGAGGGCTCCGGTTGGCAGGTGGAGGAGTGTCACGCCTTGCCATCACGCGTGGCCCGCACAAAGGCACTCGAGGACCCCAAGACCGCATCCCAGTTGTGGTAAATATCGTATTTGGTTTTTCAATTATGGCCATGATTGCTACGTCCACCTCCCGGCCCGCCCAGGCCCTGAGCAAGCCTGTGGCTGTGTCGCCCCTTGTCGTGGCCCCCGTCCCTGCCCGCCTCTCAGGCGCGGCCTTGACCCGTCACCAGACTGGCACCCGCGCTGCTGCTGCGGTTTCTCGCCAGGGCAAGCCCTTTGGCAGGCGTGCGGAAGTTGCTGCTCGGGCCTCCAGCTCCGTTTCCCCCCCATGGACCCAGCGGCCACCGGCCAAGTGAGTGGATGGGGCTGGTCGTCCAGAATTGGGACCGCGGGGGGCTGACTTGCGGGTGGCTGCAATTTTGAGGGCACCGCGAGGTTGCGCGGTAGGGTTGAGGTTGCCTGTGCATGCTCGGGAATGGCCGGATGGCGAGCGGACGTGCGTGTCGGGGCTCGCCACGCCCGCGCCCCGGTGGGGCTTGAATTTTGCTCGCAACGTCTCTCGCATTTTAAGGGGTTCTGGGCGTATTTACATTGTGTGGGTATGAGAATGGTTGTCATGATTGCCAGGGTGGGTAGTGTGTGTGTGCGTAGACATGCACTCTGACTCTGTACACTCACCGCCATGTGCTCACCGTGTCGTCTACCTCCCCCCCCCATTTCCCCAGGCTGGTGCTTGAGGACGGCTCGGTGTGGACGGGCACGGCTTTTGGCGCCACGGGCAGCAAGGTTGGCGAGGTCGTGTTCAACACTTCGCTGACGGGGTACCAGGAGATCCTGACCGACCCCAGCTACAAGGGTCAGTTTGTGGTGTTCACCTACCCGCACATTGGCAACGTGGGCATCAACCCCGAGGACATGGAGTCTGAGCGGTGCCACCTGGGCGCGGTGATCGCGCGCGACCTGTCGGCCACGGTGTCCAACTACCGCGCGAACAAGACGCTGGACGAGTACCTGAAGGAGCAGGGCGTGCTGGGCATCGCGGACGTGGACACGCGCGCCATCACGCGCCGCCTGCGCAAGACGGGCTGCCTCAACGGCGTGGTGACCACCGACATGAGCGTGCCGGACGAGGAGCTGCTTCGCCAGACCAAGGAGTGGAGCATCGTGGGCAAGGACCTGATCCGCGAGGTGACGTGCGCGGAGCCGTACGAGTGGAAGGACCCCACGGGCGAGGAGTGGGAGTTCAGCCCCGAGGCGCAGGCCGCGCTGGGCGGCGAGCGCCCCTTCCACGTCGTCGCCTACGACTTTGGCATCAAGCACAACATCCTGCGCCGCCTGGCCAGCTTCGGGTGCCGGCTCACGGTCGTGCCCGCCGACTTCCCGGCCGAGCGCGTGCTGGAGATGAACCCCGACGGCGTCTTCTTCTCCAACGGCCCCGGCGACCCCAGCGCCGTGCCCTACGCGGTGCGCAACGCGGAGGAGATCCTGGGCAAGAAGCCCGTGTTTGGCATCTGCATGGGCCACCAGGTGCTGGGCCAGGCCTTTGGCGCCAAGACCTTCAAGCTCAAGTTTGGCCACCACGGCGGCAACCACCCCATCCGCTTCACGCCCACGGGCCGCATCGAGATCAGCGCCCAGAACCACAACTTTGCGGTCGACCCAGACACCCTGCCCGCCGAGGTCGAGGTCTCCCACATCAACCTCAACGACGGCACCTGCGCCGGCATGGTCTTCCCCGCCAAGAAGGCCATGACCATCCAGTACCACCCGGAGGCCTCCCCGGGGCCCCACGACGCCGACGTCTGCTTCGCACAGTTCATCGACATGATCAAGGAGGACCGCCTGGCCCACGCCGCCTGAGCGGATCGGGGCTGGGGTGGAGGGGGCAGAGTGGTCGGGACAGTCTCTCTGACGACTGACCGCCCACCACTCACCCACCCACCACCCACCTCTCGATTTCATCCCAAAGAGCGCCCAGCTGGCCGGCCCACCGTCGGCCCGCCTCGAGAAGAAGATTCAGCTTGCGCCTCTCATCATTCTTCACAGCAATAACAATTCATTCCTCCCGGGCGAGGGGGGCTCCGCGGCCCCTCTCGCGTCCCGCTCCCGGTCGATGCGCATCGACCGACCTTTTTGTATGACGCACGAAGAAAAAACAGAAGCATACAAAAGGGAGAGACACAGGGCACCTAGTGCAAAGTGTTTAGTGTCAGAAGCCACCATATCTTTTGCCGACACCGTGATGATCTGATCCGGCGGCGCTGCACCGGAAGGCAGGGGATGGCGGAACAGGGTCGTCACGTCCCAACTCTGCTCCGCGCATACCAAATGTACGCTGCATGGCACATCATCAAGACGACCGTGACCTTGACCCCCCGCGGCGCCCCCGGCAATCAGCAAGGAGCCCCGTGATCGCTCCGGCGCTGGGCATCGTGCGGTCGGGGGCGCTCGCCCAGACAGACGCTCCGTCGGAGGTCGCCATCCGGGATACAAACGGTGCGATAATTGAGATTGTTGAATTTGTGTGATACGGTTAATTTCCTCAAGTGATCCCACACTCACTGCTGGCCTGCCTGCTCTGCAGGTGGCATTACCAGGCTGCGCTTGGCTCACCAGCAGAGCAGCCACGTCTCTCAGACAGGCCTCCAGGTGAGCAAAGCGTCCTGGGCATGACCGTATTGGACACGATTTGCCTCCTTCATATTGGAAAACACCTCTGACAGATTTGGAACGGAGGCCTGGCGCTGGCGGACGTTCTTCTGTGGGAAAACGCTGGTGGGCGAATTGGGCATCACTGTAAGAATTCTGTGGATCAGCGCGCTTCCCGCGATGGTTGGACCCTGGAGCTGGGGACTGGCACCGGCATTGCAGGCATCGTGAGCGCCTGGACAGGCCGGCGCGTCCTGCTCACAGGTCGGTGCGGTGGGTTCTGATGATGTGCTTGCTCTATAGCTATTAAACCTGAGCGCATCGCCGCTGGACGGCTGGCGGCCTCACAGTCGCTGCACACACGTATCAAGTCAACCAACTCAAATTGCTCTCCCGGTCAAGGCGGCGCAGACGGCGATGCAGAGACGCTAAGAGTGTGCGCTGCCAACTGCCACGAGAATGGGCTGGAAAGCACGGCGAGCGTGTGCCTCCTCGACTGGCTGCACCCCCCGGACGACTGGGCGGCCTGGTGGAAAGCGCGGACCGGCGCCGGCCTGGCAGCCCTCACCAGCATCCTGGTGGCCGACTGCGTCTTCGAGGAGCACCTGTCCGAGGCCTGGATGCGGTGTGCCTGCGCCCTGCTGGCCGCGCAGCGGGATGAGCTGGGGGCGGGGGCGTCGGATTCTGTGTGCGCACGCCTGCTGGTAGCGGTGGAGCGCCGCCCCGCGTTCTTGACCGCGAGTCAGCGCGTGCAAGCGCGCGCGTACGACGCCTGGAGGGCGCTCTTCAGCGCAGATGAGCTCCCGGCAGGCGATGGTCCCGATTGCCGGCTAAAAGAGCCCCTCCATCCCGCCACGCTGCCCCTGGTCGGTGTACAATTAAATCTGAGCAACATACCGCAATCGGTGCTGTCTTACGAGCGCACGCCCGAGCTGCAAGTGTGGCAGCTGCGACTGCAGACCAACGGCTTGGCCTGGGCACGCTATCGCCGCCTGCTCGCGCAGGCGACGTGGCCCCGGCCCCGGCGCCGCGCGCGAGTTGTCCTGCACCACTCGCTTTCCGTCCTCCAAACGTCATCCTTTTTCCGGTTCAGGCCTGGCCTGCAAGGCCACCTGGCTTGACCGGCACGGACAGCTCCCGGCTCAGCTTGTCCGCCTCGGCCAGCGCTCGGTTCAAGCCCTGCGACCAGCCGCTCGTCATCGCGGCCAGCGTCGTGTCGGCCCTCTCTGCAGCCAGTATGGAATCAGGAGTGTGGCATTGATGACATTGGGTCGCTTCGGAATTGATCTCGGTTATTCCATGAGCCTGTGATGCGAGCCCCCATCGCTATTTCTCAATCACCAGTTCATCCGCTTGCCTTGCGCGTGCCGAAGGGCCTCCACGGAATTGGCCAGGTAGGTTTGATTCGAGATCAGCTCCTGCAAAAAACGAATAAGATGACAAAATTAGTGGCATACCAATCATCCTGGTGCGTGCTCTCCCCAAGCACCCGCCAAGCCTGCTCGCCTCGGTCTGACCCAGCTTGGACACCTGCGGCAGCACCTCGCTCTCGAGCCCGGCCACCCGCTCCTCTTGCCGCAGCAGCCGGCCGTCGTACTCGCGCAGACGGGCCGCGCTCGCCTCCTCCGCCTCGCGCACGCCCTCGCGCAGCGCCGCCACCTCGCGCTGCACCCGCTCCAAGCAGGCCTCCACGCCGGCGAGGCGGCCGTCGGCCTCCCGCCGCTCGTCGTCGCGCCGCGCCACGGCCTCCTCCAGGGACGCGGCCAGCGCGTCAAACTGGTCGGCAATCTGGTCCACGGTCCTGGACAGGCGGGCCTGGGCGCGCTCCTCCAGCGCCGCGAGCTCCTGCGCGTGCTGCGCGTGCTGGGCCTCCGCGGCCTCGCCCAGTCGAGCCAGGGCCAGCTCCTGCTCGGCGCACCGCTGCTCCAGCCGCTGCCACCGCTCCTGCACCATCAGGGCGTATTGCTGTGGAGAGGAGGGGCGATGAATTGATGGGACAGCTGCGCTGACGAGGGTTTTTGCCAAATAAATGACGCAAACCAACGACTCCTTTATCTTCCATGCCCCTCCAAGAAATCCTCTCCAGCCCTCCCGGCACAAAAGACTCCTTACCTCCTTCTCACGGGCCATGGAAGACACCTGGTTTGCCAGATTGGCGACCTGGGCGGCCAGGCCCGCACTTTGGCCCGCGTCATGGCGCGGCGAGATGAGCTCCCGGGGAGGCGACACCTGCTCCAGTGCGGACAGGAAAACTTGGTCAGCCCGCCCAGTCGATCACAATATCATTTACCAGTGCATAAAACACGTCTCATTACCATGGCTGGACCGTGCTCGGGGGATGCCTGCCATGCGGCTCGCTCCGTCGCGTGTGACGGGAGTGCAAAGGGAATGTGGGCCTGTCCCAACAGGAATTCGACGCTAGGTGATCCGTGCTTCGTGCCTCCACAAATTTGTCATGAAGCGCCGTGCCAACCATTTTGGCAGCATGTCTTACCTGATTGGAAGCGGAATGCCGGTGCAGCTGGGCTATTATGTCGTCCAGGCGACTCACCCGGTCCTCCGGTGAGGACAGAGACGCGCTTGCGGCGGGCAGGCCTGACATCGCGCGATGCTCCAATCGCAATGATTGACCACGAACAAGCGCGTAAGAGCGCCCCGGGCGACCCTCATGAGGGTGCACCACACGGAAAACATCTGTCATGCCACCAACAAATCAAATCGGCTCATGTCGTCGTTATCTCGATCGGATTCCCAGGCTTTCGACATGGCTTGACATCAGGTGTGGTCGGTCTGTGCAGCTGTAAAACCTAATTGAATATGTCTCGTCAAAAACTCGCGAGTCTGATCCTACAACGGGGCCTGTCTGGCCGCGCACGCGGGCCGACTTCACGGCCGGCACCCCCTCCCACGAGCTCCGCCGTAGCTCATCGCCCAGAAGCGGCGACTCCCGCTGCGCAATGGACCGAGGTGCTAGATAAAAACTCTGGGCAGGTCTACTACTGGAACAAATCAACAGGTGCGGTGGGCGGCGAAAGGGAGCAGCCAGTTTCTGCTTGATGAGTAGGCGGGAAGCATGGGTGCAAGAGTGCCATGCCATGGCCCATCTTGGCAGGGTAGAGTCTCTTACACGAATCAGTACTGACAAGGTCATTTTTTTACCAAAACTTGCAGGTCAGACCACGCATCTTGGCGCTCCGAACCCAGATTTGGTGCCCTACAACCCCACACCTTTGGGGGCCCAGCCTGTTATGGGTCAGCAGCGAGCCTCCCTCGGTGGCCTCCTTGGATGGGGCCTTGGAGTGGGCATCGCCTTTGCGCTGATCGGCAGAATGTTTTAGCAGCAACCGGAGCTCAGTTTGAGGCGGCTAGGGGTGCTGGCACATGGCTGCTATGGTGACTGCTTCGAATTTTACAATGTTGCCTGTAGCTGTGTCTGATTAAATATGGTGGTAGGGGACGCCGCGAAGGATGGTCCAGGCACGGTACAGCTGTTCGAGCAGAACAATGTGGGCCACTTGGTGATTCAAGACCATGTCTGAGAGGCGCACCGTCTCGTGCGCTCGTTGCCTGGCGGCTGGGCCATGGCCGTGGGGGCCCCCGATCAAGAACGCGATGCGGGGCGCGCCCGATGCTGAGACGCGTGTGAGGAGCTCCGCCAGTCCGGGGCTGGTCAGCTTCTTGCCTTTCTCGTCGAGGAGCACGATGTGGCTGTCGCTGGGGATGGCCGCCGCCACCCGCCTGCCCTCGTCCTCCATGGCCAGCCTGGGGTCCTTGGCGCCTCGGGGGTTTGGCTTGATGACAAGCTCCTCGACCCGTGTGTACCTGCTCCGTGTCACGCGGGATTGACATAAGAGTGGATGAGATTGGCATAGCTCACTTGCTGGCCAGTCAAAGTACTGTCCAGTGACCCACAGCCAGCTCACCTTTGCAATTTGGCCTTCCATTCGCTGGCCATGAGGTTGCATCCGGGGCTGTTGGCCTTGGAGACCGTGCAGAGCGTGATGGGCACGGCCCGGACGGCTTGCACCAGACTGCTGATGGGCGGCCCCATGCCGAAAGCCGTACCCCTGGAGCCCCGGCCCGCACAGTTATTGTCGCTTCATAGCGGAAATGGAGACATGCGCACTACTGCTTTACATCACAAAGTGTGGATCTTGATCAAACTCTGACTCTGCTGTCATGGGCAGAGCGGTGTTTGTCCATGCGTGCGCTCCGGGGAATCTGATTGCCATTCCGAATGCCAATCCTGGGCCACGTCGTCGTCGCGAGGCGCACTTGGTTCACGGGCGTAGCCCGAGGCCGCCCATTGACATGCAGCCTAAAAAAATAGAGTGTCTGGGTGCTGTGGCGGACACAACGCCTGGTTCTGGGAGGCCTGTGACGCGCGGGGCCAGCGAGGCCTGCTGGCCCAATGCCGGTTCTGGACGCGGTTCTGGCGGTGTTCATCCTGATCAACGTCCTGGCTGCCGGCGTCGGTACGTGGAATGTTTGGAATGTAATGGCCATGTCTGGCCGGGCGCGACAGAGTGTGTGTTGGGCGGGCAACCTTGGTCGAGCGTATTACCCGCTTCCCGCTCGCCCCAGGCATTGAATGCGCTCGCAAGCTTGGCGCACGAGTGGGCTTCGTGGCTTCGGCATGGAGGTCGTTTGAACTGGGCTGGCCCGCCCTCGCGGGCGTGCTCCTGGGCTTTGTGCGAATATGGGACCAGTTCCTCTCCTCGTCGAGTCGCTTCGAAGTCAGGTGAGCTCCGCCACGGTGGTTGCGTGCCTGGCGTGATTTCATGTGTGCCCGCCGTCGACACGCCAGCCTCTTCTCATATCTGCACCGCAGGTTTGCGGTCTTTTGCGACCAGCTGGGCGACTACCTGGAGGGCATTCTCCAGGTGGTGCTTGACTACATGGAAAAGGCATTCCAACCGGCTCCAGGTGCGCTGGTGCTGGCTGCGATCGAAGCTGGTGTTTAGGCTGTGCTTTGGAAGGGTCATGCTTGAGTCGTTGCATGTTGAGTCTCACTGTGAATAGACACACGCATTGAGTGCGGGTCATTGTTGGTAAAGGTGACGTCACTTTCTCTATGCCTTGACCGCAGAGGATCGGGCTCGGAGGCTGCGGCGTCTCCCGCTGCGCCGCGTGAGTGCCTGGGACATGCAGCACGGCGTGGGAGCGCTCCAGCAGCGGACCTGCGCGATCTGCCTCGAGGACTGGACCTATGCCGAGCAAATAAGGTATGTGTGGCTGGCTGAATGGGGGTGGGTGGGCCTAGTGGCTCTGGGGCACTGACAGCGTGGGTGGCTCTTGCCGGCTAATTGCCTGTATATAGGTGCGCCACTGCCACAGCGGCACAGTAGGTTCTTGAGCATCAACTAAACTCGTTGACTCTCGCCGCAGGGAGTTGCCGACGTGCGGGCACGCGTTTCATGCTCGGTGTGCGGACGACTGGCTCGCCATGCAGCGCCGCTGCCCCACCTGCCGAGCCCGCGTCCTGGACGCCTAGCGAGGATCCGCAAGTTATCTTCATTCGATACCATTAGGCTTTTGTAGGGTGCTTCACCGCGCCGGGCGCTGCGGTTTCTCAGCCCTTGCACAGCGCTGCTGGGATGCGCTCGCTTTTCCCCGTGATTTTATTCTGCTGCGCGGCTGTCGAGCGCCGACCGATTTTGGCTCTTGTGGGCCGCTTGTCTGTACTCTTTTTCACGGCCTTGGGACTGGCCGCGCCGCCGCGGGGATGCGTGGTGATGCGCCCCGGCGTCGCATGCGTGCGTCGTGCCAGTCCCGTGCTGGCGCCCAAACCGCGTTGATTTCCCTGTACACCACGCCGGGCGGCTTGCTGTTTTGTCTTTGCGACGGAGGAGATCCACACACGCGCCAGCAGATTCCGACAGGGAGAGAAATGTCGTGTAGGATCAAGCACGCACATCACATGATCGCGCAGTCGGTCGATTTCGACTTGGGTTTGGTCTGGGGTCGCGCCGGGGAGGGGGCGCTGGGCGAGGCCGCAGCACCGGCCCGCCGCGAGGCCGCCGCCGTGGCCAGAGGCGCCACCTGCGCGTCCAGCGGCCGGGCCTCCGCGGCGCGCGTGGCCCGCTCCCGCCGCCGCCGCGCCTCCTCCTCCTCCTGCTGCTGCAGCGCCATGGCCAGCGCAAAGTCCGCGTTGGCATGCTCCTCGCCTGGGCTCGTAGACCCCGCCCGAGTGGCGGCGCCATGCGGCTGGAACGGCAGAAAATCAGCATCCAGGAGCGCCGTGTCGCCATCCACCGAGGCCAGGTGCTCCCACACAACGTCGCTTTCGTACTGGTACCCCTGTGCTCAAAGGGGTGGAGAGGGACCGTGTGTGAGAATCTGACGAGCAGAGCACGACAAAATTGAAAGGCACTGCATCGCTGGCTGCACTTGCCAACATCTCCTCACCTGGTCGGTCACCAGCAAGTACAGCTGCCCCTCGCGCTTGTGCAGCACATTAAAGTGGTTGTTCCTGCCGTGGGAGCGAGGGCTGGGGGTGTGACCCAATGATCAAGTTCCAATTTGCATGCACTCCCGACCGCATCTCACGCACAACCAGTCAAGTGCCTGATCCGAGCCGCTAGATCAAAGCCTCATCCTCCACCCTTCCATCAATTCAAGCAAAACAACCTCTCCTACCTGAAAAACACGGCCAGCTCTCCCTCGCCGAGGTCCTGCTGCAGAGCAGACAGGCCGTGGTAGGTCAGTTGACTGGGGCAGCTCTCCAGGAATTGCTGCACGACCAGGCAGCGCTGCAGCGCGTCTGCATCCGGGATGTGCCGCGCAGGGCCGGGGCTGCTGGCGGCAGCCGGACCCGGCTCACCAAACGGGCTGGTCTGTGCGGCCACGTTGGAAGAAAGCGCCACAACAGACTCCTTCTCATCCGCGCCGCCCTCGTTCGCCCCCGGTCCCTGCGCGGCGGCGGCGGGGGCCGGCACGGGCGCCTTTGTGGAGGAGGGGCCGGGCTCCTCGGCAAGCGTCGACCGCTGCGGCGACAGTGTTTGAGAGCTGGCCAGGAGCTGGCCGTATGACCAGCCCGTCTGGCCGCTTAAAGCCCCGCTCACGCCGTGGGAGCGACTAAAGGCGTCCTTGACAAGCTCGCTGAGCATCTGGCTGATGGTCGAGGAGAGGCTGTCGTCGGTGGCGAGCGTCTGGGAGCGCAGCGGCGACTCGCTGTTGCCCACCGAGGCCGACGCCGAGACCAGCGCGCGCCGCAGCGCGTCCGCCCCGATCGCACTGCCGCTGCCTCCCGGGGATCGGCCGGGGATATCCACCGGCTGGGTCGAGGAGGGCACGCTGGTGGGCGCCGGCGATTCCGTCGAGGCGCCAGCTCCGTCTCGTTGCGCCTCCTGAGGTGGCGCCGGGCCCTCCTAACACGCTCACCAGCTCAGCTATCAGCTCGTTGTAGGATTTGGTCCCCAGTGCCTCTGCTGTTGTTGCGTCCTGCGTCCGTGAGTGGGGTGGCGAAGTCCGCTCGAGTGCTGATGCGTGGGGAGTTTATACGAATGCGGTCTCTTCCAGACATGTCCTTGGCAAGGTTGCCTTGCTCAGGAAATTGCTCTCGCACCCTCAGAGAACAATCATGACTTGACAGCCCCACCCCCCAACCCCCCACCTGGCCCACCAGGCACACCTGCGGGTCCACGAGCCAGCCATGCACCAGCCGGACGTGCATGAGGTCAAAGAGGCCAGTCTCGGAAGTAAACTGTGGAGATAAAAAGTGGGACCGTCACGATCAAAAGTCGTCTCGCGCCATTTTGCAAGGAGATGGACAGCGCTGCCTCCGGCTGCTGGCCAACACCCCCCCCCCCCCCCCCTCCTCTCCCGTCTGCCCAACCCTCTCGACCAGTCCTCACCTCGAATCCGTCCGTGGTGGTGAAGCGCACATTCACGTCAATGCCGGTGGAGAGCTTGGGAAGGAGGTTGATGGCCTCCTCCAGTTGTCGGTGCAGCGCCACTTGCACCTCCTCGCTCCGCCCCTCGCTGGGATTGGCATCCAGAAAGTAGCCCACCAGCAGCTGCGTCACTCGATCCTGCAATGGACGGTGGGCATGAGCAGGCCCGTGATGCGGCGTGGGCACGTCTTTTCGACCCAGCTCCATGAAAGTTCCCTGCCCGGGGCCCATCGCCCCACGCACCGCGTCCACCTCCCCTGCGCCTGCCGGGAGGTCGACCTTGCCCCGCAGGAAGAGCACATTGGCCAGGGCGATGAGAGGACAGGGTCCATTCACATCCTGCAGCAGGATCGGGACTTTCTTGCCCGCAAACCTGACGCGCTTCACGGGGTAGGTGTTACCGGAGCTCATGCCCCCCGCCTGCCCGCGAGGGCTCGACATCAGGTCGTCAAATGGCAATCATCCAGCGCCCCATGGCCGAGAATCGCCCGATGAATCAACCAAACGCCGCCTCAAATTGGGGAGTCGACCTGCGCATGGACACAAAGTGATCCACGGCCCGGAACCGGGGCCCCGTGCCGGCTCTTCATCAGCATCCGTCTGGTAAGGCAGGGATTCGGCTAGGAGGGCACCATTGACGGTGTGCACTGGGAGCTGCACGGTTGGGGCGGCCGTGCATTGGTACACTTGAGATGGTATAAGGAAAAAGGATAATGTTACAGTTCATATATGCGGAATGGCAATAGCAGTGGGGAGCCGTGGACAGGGCGCAAAGCGCTCAAAGCAAGCTCTGGCCCGGCCGAGGGTGCAGCGCCCACCGCTATCAAGGATGTGTATCCGCGCGCGACAATCCCTTGCTTGCCGTGCGCTGACGGTCATCCATGCTGCACTGGCGGCCATCCAGCTCGCAGCAGCACCAGACCGTCCAAAGATTGCGCAACTGGCCCATCCGTGTCGAAAGTCTCGTGTCCGCTCGCCGCGCTCAGCGCCCGTCTCTTGCACGTAACCTCCATATGGCCTATGCTGTCTTCTCAGCTGCTGTCAGGGCCGGATCCCCAGCCTCTGCTTGCTTGAGGGCATCCCTCACACTCCGCTCCTGAGCCTGGTTCTTCCGCCGGGTTGCCTTTTGCGTTTGGTTGAGGCCTGTACTCGGCGTAGGATTCACGGCGCGTCGGTTATCCTTTAATTGACAAACCAGTACCGTCAGCATGGTGCCAGAACTCGTACGCAGCCCCGGCACCAAGCACACACGCACCTCGCAGACCCCACTTTGGGAGCCATGCCCGGCCACCAGTCGTCTTCTTCACCCGCTGCGAAAACGCCAACACCCTGCGAGAAGATGGCATACATTGGGAGTGTGATTGGAATAGTAAAATTGCTGCGTGGCCATTCGGCATCAGGAGAGCACTGCATCCGGCGTACTGGCTGACGGTGACCATGTCGACCGGCTTGAACCCTCGGCGCACAGGGGAGCACCGAGTTGAGAATCTAAGCGTATCAAGCAACGCAATTTAGGGAGCTTGGATATGCACATGTGTGCCGATGGCAGACAGTGTCGGGACAATGCACAGTTTAGTCTTGGGGACAGGGGGCGAGGCGCGAGATCCGGGCCCATGCAAATTACATCGCCCGACTCGACTGGCAGATACACAGGCGCCAAGATTGAGAAGTGCTTTCGGACCCACATCGGCCATCCATTGTGATGCCACATGCTTAATATCATGGCGTCACACATGGCCAGTGCCCCGCCGTGGCTGCCTGCATTGACTGATCTGGTGACGACGGACTTTCCCTCTGCTGAAAGGCAGGCAAGGATCCATGAGCTGGCCAACCAGCTGCAGACCAGCCGCGCCGAGCTGGGGACCCTCACCTCCACGATGGGTTGCTACCTGACCTCGGACAATGATGTGCATCGCTGCAATGCCCTGGACATCCTGGTGCAGGCAAGTGATCTGCTTTTGCCGGGACAGGCGGAGGAAGGGGGTCTTTGAGTGCTTTTTTTAGTGGAAGGGACATTTAATCAGGATCATGGCGGCTCAATACCCTGTGGCGAATGTCAAGAATAGAGCATTGTGGCAGTTGGGCGCTTGTTTGGCTCCCTTGATTCATTCACAAGGTCGTTTCTCTGCTGCCCAGGCCATCGCTCGCGATGCGATCTTTGCAAACGGGGACCAGCAGAGCCACGCCATTGACTTTTGCATTGCTCGGCTCGTCGACCGCGCCTCCTTGGAGCCTGCACTGCGGGGCTGCCTCATGTTTCTCAAGGCAGAAAGCCCGAGCGCCGCGCCGCGCGCGACCCCCGCCCAGCTGCTGGACTTGGCCAAGAACCTGACGGAGAATGTCTTTCCGCAGCAGCTTCCCCAGGCAACGCGCTCCCAGGCCATGCACTGCCTTGCTTCCTTGATCGAGGTTGGCTGGTGTGGGTGGGTGGGCATGTGGACGGTTGGGTCATTTGTTCTGACAGGAGTGCTGCTTGGATGGTGTAAGGAATTGGGGATGCCAGCTAAAGTACCAGGGTTGCACAACTTCTAAGCTCTCTAAACACCCAACCCCCGCCAACCGCAGCGGCAAGGTCAGAACATCTTGGACGCAAACATCGATCTCTGGGAGCCGACGCTGGCGGCCATCGACGGCGAGCGCGACCCGCGCTGCCTCCTCCTCGCCTTCCAGCTGGCAAAGCTGGTCGCGCAGCTGTACGAGGCGCAGCCGGCCGACAGCATGAAGGCGGCGCAACTCGAGGCGCGTGCGGTTTGCTGTGTTTGGGCGAGCAATCACATGAATCGGGCTGGCCTGGGGTACCACTTTGCTCAATAGTCACGTGAGCGGTGTCAAGGAAGAAAACAATGCGCCCGGTTTCTTCATCAACCTTTCTTCGTGCCCATGTCCTCCATCTGTCCCCACGCGCACAGGACGGGGTGGAAGAGTTGTTTGACATTGTTTCCTGCTACTTTCCCATCTCGTTCACGCCGCCTCCCGACAACCCGCACGGTCTGACGCGTGAGACGCTGGCCGCCAGCCTGGCAGACACCCTGGTCGCCACGCCGCTCTTCCTGCCCTTCCTCATGCCTCTGCTGGAGGAGAAGCTGGCCTCCTCTCACAAGTGAGTGCGATCGACTGGCGCCGGGGTGGGGGATGCGCTCTTTGACGCGTGCGTGTGGGGCGTGCTTTGCGCCAAATCCTTGGCAGTCCTGGCCTGGACTCTGGCGGGTTTCACACAACAATTGCCAACAAGAGCGTTTTTGAGAATAATTATACTTTCCTAAACAAATACCCTTCTAAACCCATCCTTTCCTCCTCGCCAGGCAGGCCAAGCTCGACGCCCTGGACCTGCTTGCCAGGCTGCCAACGGCCTTTGAGCCGGGACAGCTGTCCGGCGTGGGCGCCTGGGACCGCGTTTGGAAGCGGCTACGGCCAGAGGTCTGCGTGGCCCGCCTCGCCACGGACTCGGCGCCGCGGGAGCTCTGGCCCGAGGTGGTCGATGCTGCCACGCACTGTCTGCGCGTCTGGGTGCGCGCTGGTGGCCCGTGGTAAAGGGCTGGCCAGGCGTCGGTGCAATCAAGGCGTGCGCACTCAACACCTGCTCCCCATCCATCCCCTGCTCTAGGCGCAGTCTGTGGGACCCTGGGACGCCGAGCTCGGCCCCAGCCTGGCCGAGGACCCTGTCATTCGGGAGATGCGGCAGTGCCTGCAGAGCCCAGGCTCGAATGCCACGGCGTTTGAGCGCTCGGTCGCGCTCGTGGCGGAGGGGACGACCATCCTGGCAGCGGTGAGACAGAGCGCACAGCAGGGTGGCTGGATGCATGTGCCTTCGGATATAGGCGCGACAGCATGGAAATTAGACCGCACTGACTGCCCGCGCAGGCGTGTCTTGCGCTGCATGCGGACCAGGCTACTGATCAGGAGGCGGGCACAGTTGCTAGTCTGCTGACAGGGATTGCGGACGGCGGAGCACAGGCGCCTTTGCTGGACGCAGCACAGCAGGATCAGCAGGTCGCGCTGGCGCGCCGGGCGCTGATGTGGCAGTACTGGACCGGGTTTGCGAGCCAGGCACGGGCCCAGCTCGAGGCGGCTGGCCTCCTCACTGTACTCGTGGACCGCGCCTGCGCCGATGTGGAAGAGGCTGTGCGGAGCTCGGACGCCATCAATGCCCCTGCCGGCGCACGGCCGGAAGAGGACGCCCTCATCGACGACGACAGCAGCGGCGCCGCAGCCCTGCCAGAGTGGCCCTGCGACCTCGACGCGGTCGCTGTGCAAGCCCTCGCCTTTGCGCGACAAGTGGCTGTGGCGGCAGGCTCTGGTAGGGGCACTGCGTCGCAGCCGGGCACCGCGCAAGAGCGGGGGGGCCTGTGGCGTGCGCTGACGGCCGCGGCCGTGCGGCCGCGGCTCTGGCGCGCGGCGCTGCAGACGATCGAGGCGACACTTTCCGCGAGCGGTGCGGACCTGGTGTCGAGCACTGTTGGGGCGGTTCTTGAGCAGCTCCTTCCCCCGACCGAGCACCCTTGGACTGCACGGGCCCTGCACGTTGCCACCCAGCTCGGGTCGCGCACTCCTGCCGCCGGCCCGCGCCTCGTCGAGGCTCTGGCGGCCAGGCTCGTGGCGCCCTCCACATCCGCCTCGGAGACGAGCGCTGTGATCGACGCGGCGTGGTCCCTGCTGCGCCCAGGGCCCGATCTGGGACCCCGGAGCGCGCTGCCCCTCTTGCAGTCCCTGCTCCTGATGGACGGCCCGATTTTGCCAAAAGAAACGGAGCGTGCGGCCATATCTCTGGCGCTGGCCGTGGCCAGGGCGCTGCCGGTCAAAGACCAGGAGCCGCTCTGCGTCGCGGCGATCGAATGCGTGCAGCGGGCGGAGTGTGCGACCCTGGGCGCAGCGCTGCAGTGCGCTTTGATAGCTGCCGGCAGCGTGAGCGCCCTTAGGCGCGCTCTGGAGGCTGGCAGGGCCCGAGTCCAGCGACCAGGCTCTGATGGGCGCATTGCTGTCTCTCTGGATAGATGCAGGCGGTTGCTTTCCCGTCGCCGCGCTCGCCGCGGCATCGCTGGTGAACAAGGCAGTCCTGGCGCCGCAGATTGACGCGGTGGTCGCCGCGTGGGTGGGCGCCCACTCGCTGCAAAACGCCCCCGCCGCCGCGGCGTTGGCGAGGGCCCTGCTGGCCCGAGGCCTGTTCCAGCGGGGGGAGGCGGCCCGCGCCCTGGCGCTCGCGCTGGAGGGGGTGGCCCTGGGCGCCGAGGCGGCGGCGGTCGTGGGCCACGTCATCGCCACGCCAGAGTCTGGGACTTTACTGGCGCAGCATGATGCAGACAGTCTCCCCGACCCCCTGCTCGCCTGCGGCGTCGGCATCCCCAACGCCGTCGCCTCGGGCGCGCTCTGGCAGCAGCGGGCGCTTTCCCAGGTGCTGGACAGGGTGCTGGCCGACCTGTCGACCGGCGGGGCCGGGGACAAGGATGCCGCGCTGAGCGCGCTGGCGGCGCTGCTGGGCGCCGCGCCCTTCCCGCTGGCGCGGTCGCACCTGGACAGGGCCGGGCCCCACCTGGCGCCGGCCCTCTGCGCCGCGATCGCGTCGCCGTCGCCCCGCGTGGCGGCCCTGGCGGCCCTGCCCCTGCTGCGCGCGCTGCGCGCGCTGGCGGAGCGGGCCGGCGACGGCGACGCCGGCGCGCTGGCCGCGCTGACCGAGCTCGCGCCGGCCCTGCTGCCGGCGATCGAGACGGCCGTGGGCAGCGCGCCGAGCTGGCGCGTGCGCGTGGCGGCGGTTGGCCTGCTGGACGCGACGGTGCGGGCGGTGCCCTACCCGCGGCTCCACGCGCACGCCAAGACGGTGGCCCGCGCGCTGGCCCTCGCGCTGGACGACGACCGCCGCAGCGTCCGCCGCGTCGCCGGGCGGTGCTCCCAGCACTGGCGCACGCTCTGATTGCTATCCTAAAGTGTTGCAGGACTGAGAATAGTCTTGGGATCCATTGCTTTCGCTCCTTGCTGTGATCTGTTTTGCTGGTGTGTGATAGCAATGTCCTTCACGTCGTCGTCGTGTGTGACAGATTGACATCACTATTGAAAAGCAAGCCTGCTGCATCTAGAAAAATGGAGAGACAAATAAAACTGCCGCGCCACGTGCGAGGGACAAGCGGTGGGTTCCAGGATGATACTGCGGTCCCCTGGGACGCCGCATCCCAACCCCTCCATCTCACTGGTCCTTCTTGGGCTCCGCGGAGGCGCCCTCGTCCGCCAGGGCGGCGGCGGACGCGCGCGCCTTCTTCTTGTAGGCCGCGCGGCGCAGGCTGCGGTGGATCTGCATGACCTGGTAGCGGATCATGGCCTCCGGCAGGCGCTCCACGACGGCGGCCTGCAGCGCGTGGAACCAGTAGGGGAAGGACAGCGTCTCGAACCCCATGGCGCGGACCGCGGCGGCGGCCCAGGTGCCGGGCGTGGGCGCGTCGATGCGCGGCCTGCGGATCTTGGACATCTTGGTGGCCACAAACAGGGGCGCCTGGTTCTGCACCTGCACGCCAAACTCCTTGTACTCGTCGTTCAGCGACTCGCTCAGCTGGTCCACGTACGCCTAAGGGAATAGTGGGGGGGGAGGGATATACGAGACATTGACTGGGCGCCTCAGGGGCACTCTCACTGACCCTCAAAAACAAATCTTGTACCACGAGCACACCCTCTCCTCCCACGCACCTTGCTGGCGGTGTAGGCCGAGAGGAGGGGCCCCGAGGGAATGGCGCTCGCGACGCCGCTCCCGACGTTGACCACCAGGCCGCGGCCGCGCTCCTTCATGCCGCCCAGCACCATCTTGCACAGCTGCATGATCGGTTGGGAGAAGGGACACAGGCGTGAGCTCATTTGGAAAGTAACAAACTACACCACCGTGCCAATGCCACCTCCAACCACCACGCATCCCGTGCCTTGGTCAACGTAGCGACGTTGAGGTTGATCAGGTTGGCCAGGGTCTCGTCGTCGACCAGGTGCAGGTACTCCGGGTGCGGGTAGGACATGCCGGCGTTGTTAACCAGGATGCCAATGTCCAGGCCCTCCAGGCCCTTGCCGATCCGGGCAAACACGGCCTCGTCCGAGGAGCTGAGGTCGGCGGGGATGATCTTCACCTCCACGCCAAACTTGTCCTGCAGCAGCCGGGCCTCCTCCTCAAGACGCGACTCTGTCCGCGAGATCAGCACCAGGCGCAGCTCTGCGATGGGGAAGATATAGTGAAACGTAAACAACTCTACATCGCTACCGCCGATCACCGTCGCATGCCCAGGTCCAACGCCCCCAACAAAGAGCCCCTGCCCACCCGCCGCGCACTTTGCTTCGCGAGGGCCTCGGCGTAGGCCTTGCCGATGCCGTCTGTCGCGCCGGTCACCACTGCCCAGTCCCCATATCGCCGCAATTTCTTTCCCTTGCGGAGAAAGTGGGCGTACACCCCACCCAGAACGGTCAGGACAATTCCCACGACCTTGATGGCGAACAGCGCCGAGGCCAGCAGGACCAGGTACGTCCATGCCGGCGACTCGGACGCCTTGACCAGGTATCCTTGAGCGTCCATTTTGTCCGAACCAGTTTGAGCATGGAGTCCTGCCGGTGGGGGCCTGGAATATTGCTAGCATGGGTAGGTGTAGGTCTATTGAAAATTGGTCCAGATTCGATCGGGCGCCCTCACTCATCCGAACGCCTTTGGCAGGCTCTCAGCATGCTCGTACACTCAAAAGATGTAGAGAGACTGTGTGCTTGAATGCACATCATCGCTTTCCATGTGAGGACAGTGGTGCTTCGTGCTGCTGGCGTGTGTGCTCCATTTTCACTCGCTTATTGTCGGGGTAGAGCCCTCACCACATGGGGACTGCGCTCGTCACGCGGCTGCAGGCCATGCATTGGTAATCGCATTGCCTCTACGAAGTATGTATCCGCTTGAACACCATAGAGAAACTATTTTCGACCTAGTTCTGATCTGTTCATGCGCTGACGACGCCACATGTTTTGGCCCTTGAGTACACCCGAAAAATTCTCTGGCCGCCACCTCGAAGACCGTCCGGCAGTGAGACTGATCCATCCCCGATTCCACGAGCATCCACCATTACAGACAAAAAGCATCCCATCATGAATACTATGTGTGCGTTAACCCCAGAGCAACGAGGGTTTTGCGCAGTGTGCGCGGCTTACGTGTCGCCCAGCGACCCGTGTGGCCAGCGTGAGCCTCCTGCAAACTTCAGCAAAGCTCCATACCCACCAAGAGCTCAGAACACTATGCGTTCCAAATCGTCTTCCTTAAAACCTTCATATCGGCCCTATACCCCATTATCACCCGAGTTCGGGCGCCCTGCCAGATCTGTCGATCCTGCCCGTGGGTCTCATGGCGTGTGCCACCAGTTTGGGCGCCCCGTCCGACTTCCAAGGTCCCGCGATCTGGGGCCCTCGATCGCACGCCGAGCATGCTCTCTAGGGTTCTAGCCATACTCGTGGCCACAGTTTGCGATAGGCGGCGCCCAAATAGGCGTCTGGAAAGTGTTGCACGACCGCTGGCGCAGGTTCGGAGGGAACGCTGGAACCAGGGTACCGATCACACGCAATTCATTACCAGTTTGTGGAGGCCCGTGCGCTCACGCTGCCCCGTCCATCTGTGCATTCGACCCATTAGATGACGAGTGAGATTGCTCCAGGCCCCAACCAACGCCTGGCTTAGAGAGCACTGCCATCGGCCCGGGGAGGACCCCCGAGGAGTGGAGAGCATTTAAAGTTGGGGTTCGGGGAGTCGCCATGCGAGTCCCGGGCGGCTCCCATGTGGCACTATGGGGTGCGCTCCTACTATTGACGCTCTCGCAGGTCCACTCGCGCGAGCTGCTGCAGGTACGTGGAGACTGCATTTTGCACGAGCTGGGTGCCGGGGTGGGGCCTGCAGGCGGCCGGCCGTGCTGACCACACCATCGCCCCACATGTTGTTCGCAGGCGTCCTACCCTACTCCCACCATCTACTTTTCGCTGCAAGGCACGTGGGGCGTCTAGAGTGCCAGAGGGTGGCGGGGGTGTCTGTGCAACGAGCAATCGCTGTTGGGTTGCTGCCATCGCACGCTTTGCAGCGATCGGCTGCACGTTAGGCGTGTTTTCCGGCACGCTGAGGTAGAAACCACACATTCCACGTGCAGATGAGGCGCTCCAGTCCAACACGCCGGCCAATGCCTTTCAGGGCTCGGGCTACAATGTGACCTGGGCTCAGGACAGCCGCTTTGGCTCGGTGCTGCAGTGCAACCAGGTGGGAGCGGGTCGGACTTGGGTAGAAATAGCATTAAAATGCGCAGGCGTGAAGCGCAACAGTGCTCCGCACCGACTAATGCATCCATATGTCCAACACCCACCCCCTCCTCGCGCAGACGGCCGAGTCTCGGGTGGAGATTCCCGGGGTCACGTACGGGCAGAATGGGTCGTGGGCCCTGGCGGTCTGGGTCAAGTGGAATGTTGGGTCCGGCGACGCGCTGGAGTACATTTTGTCGCAAAACAACTCGGAGAACAGCAACGCGGCGCTGAGCCCCGACACAGTCGCGCTCTACCTGCCGGAGCAGGAGAACCCGAGCTACGGGGTGGTGCGCGCGCTTGTCAACGACGGCGCCGACCGGCAGGGCAACTCGTCGGTGCCGCTCTACCTCGACTCCAACGGCTGCGTCTCGCAGATCGACTGCGGCAACGGCAACAACGTGTCCCTGATCCAGTCCAACGACAGCTGGCACCTGGTTGGGGTCACGACCCTGCCCGAGGGCGGCGCCGGCTTCCAGCTCTTCATCGACGGCCAGCTCAGCGGCGAGATGCTCGACTCGGCCGCGCCCTTTACCGACTACCTCGGCGGCGTGCACGCGGCGGCCCACGGCGGCGACGCCATGAACATGACCGGCGATCTGGTGCTGTGCGCGCGCTCCGACCTGGACGCGAGCCGCTTCTTCACGGGCCAGCTCGTGGACCTGATGCTCTGGAACCGCAGCCTGACCGCGGACGACTGGGCCGCGCTCTACGCGGCCAGCGACTCGACCCCGGCGACCGAGCCGGCCTCCAACGCGTCGTCGGCAGACGCGGACGCGAGCGCCGACGCCTTCCCCGCCGCGGGCATCTACTTCCCGCTGCGCGACGAGAGCCTCGCCGCGGCCGGCGGCGCCGCGCCCGAGGGCCGCGGCAGCGACATCACGTGGATCACCGACCCCGTCTTTGGGCGCGTCGTGCACTGCGACCGAGCGGCCAACTCGAGCGTGGCGCTGCCCGGCGTCTCCTACGGGCAGAACGGGTCCTGGGCGCTGGCCGCCTGGGTCAAGTGGTACGGCGGCGAGGGCGCCGGCCTGGAGTTTGCGCTGAGCCAGAACAACTCGGCCAACAGCAACCCGGCGCTCAGCCCCGACACGGTCGCCATCTACATGCCCCAGAGCGAAAACCCGAGCTACGGCGTCGTGCGGGCCATCGTGCACGACTCGGACGACCGCCAGGGCAACTCGTCGGTGCCCCTCTACCTCGACTCCAACGGCTGCGTCTCGCAGATCAACTGCACCGACTCCAACGGCCTGGCGCTCTTCAACAGCTCGGCGCCGCAGTGGCACCTGCTAGGGCTGACCACGCCCGCCAACGGCTCCAGGGGCTACGACATGTACATCGATGGCAGCCTGGTGGCCTCGGTCGGCGAGCTCGCGTACACCGACTACATGGGCGGCCTGCACAGCGTCAACGGCGGCGACGCCATGAACATGACGGGCGACCTCACGCTCTGCGCGCGCTCCGACCTGGAGGCCAGCCGCTTCTTCACGGGCGACGTGACGCAGCTGCGCGTCTGGAACCAGAGCCTGAGCGCGGCCCAGTTTGCGGCGCTGTACCAGCAGACGGCGGCGCCGGCCGCGGACGCCGCCTCGGCCTCGTACCCGCCCGTCATGGCCTACTTTCCCCTCCAGGACGGCGACCTGAGCTCTGCCCTGCCCTACGGCACCTATGAAGGTGCCGGCGCCGGGGTCACCTTTGTGGACGACGACGGCTTTGGCGCGGCCGTGCTGCAGTGCAACTCCTCACGCAACTCGAGCGTGGCCATCCCCGGCGTCTCCTACGGCCAAAACGGGTCGTGGGCGCTGGCCGTCTGGGCCAAGTGGGGCTCCGAGCTGGGGGAGTCGGTCGAATACATCCTCTCCCAGAACAACTCGGAGAACGCAAACGCGGCGCTGAGCCCCGACACGGTCGCCATCGGCCTGCCCGAGATGGACAACCCCAGCTACGGCGTCGTGCGGGCCATCGTGCACGACTCCAACGACCGCCAGGGCAACTCCTCCGTGCCGCTCTACCTCGACTCCAACGGCTGCGTCTCCGACATCAACTGCCTGAACGAGAAAAACATGACGCTCTTCACCGGCACGCCGCAGTGGCACCTGGTCGGCCTGACGACGTACCCGGACGGCGGCCGCGGCTACCAGATGTACATCGACGGCCAGCTGAGCGCGGAGATGGAGGCGGTGCCGTACACCGACTACATGGGCGGCCTGCACAGCGTCAACGGCGGCGACGCCATGAACCTGACCGGGGATTTAGTTCTTTGCGCGCGCTCTGATCTGGCAGCCGGCCGCTTCTTCACGGGCCGCCTGGCGCAGCTCATGGTCTGGAACCGGAGCCTGGCCGCGGACGACTGGGCCGCGCTCTACGCGGCCGGCAGCGCCTACATCGCGGCCTCGCCCTCGCCCGCGCTGGCCTCGCCCCCCGCGGCCGAGCCGTCGCCGGGAGCGCGCGGACGGGCGCGGCCGTGGCGCTCATCAACGGCCAGCCCGTGTGCGCGCTCAACGGCACCGTGGCCGGGGTCAACAGTTTAAGCGCCTGCTACGACGGCTACGTGTGCGCGCCGCTGACGCGCGAGCAGCTGGCGCAGGAGCTGCCGCAGCTGCGCAACGCGACGGAGGGCGCGCTGGGGGTGTGCGCCTACGCGCCCTACGGCTACCTGCTGCCGTCGCCGGCGCTGGTCCCCGTGCCCGAGGCCTTTTACCCGCTGGGCGCGCAGACGCTGCAGAGCTTCCCGTTGCCGACCTACGCCGGGGTCAACTCTGGGGCCAAGGTGGTGACCGACCCCGTGTTTGGCGCGGCCGTGAGCTGCCTGGGCAACCAGTCGGACTTGATCGGGCTGGCCACGCCCAACTACACCGCGACGGGACCCTTTACAGTGAATATCTGGGCGCGCATGGGAAACCTGTCCGGCGACAGCATGGCCTATCTGTTTTCCCAAGTTGGCGCGCAGAGCGGCGCAAGCAACACGGGCTGGGACGCAAACCAGGTCCAGCTCTACGTCCCGGAAGAGGGCCACCAGGCCTACGGCGTGGTGCGGGCCTACGCCCGCGACGCCAACGACACCTATGCGGGCGTGCAGTCGCAGGTCTGGCTCGACTCGGACGGCAACGTCTCCGACAACCAGGCGCGCAGCGCGGTGAGCCCCGCGCTGGACGGCCTGTGGCACATGCTCACCGTCTCCTCCATCCCCGGCGGCGGCAAGGGCTTCCGCCTCTTCGTCGACGGCTCGCTGGTCAACGAGATCAAGGGCAACGAGACCTTTATGAGCGACAGCGGCTACGTCGCGGCCGCGACGGCGGGGCTGCCGATGAACCTCAACCCGACCGCGGTGCTGTGCACGCGCGCCGACGGCCCCAGCGAGCGCCAGTTCGACGGCGCCCTGGCCTACCTGGGTCTCTACGATGTGGCCCTGAGCGAGGCGCAGGTGGGCTATCTGTACGCGGCCGTGGAGCCCTCGCTGGCCGCGCAGGGCGCGGGCGCGCCCGGTCGAGGAGATCGACATCATCTCCACCCCGACCAGCGGCGCCAACGCCTCGCAGGCCACCACGTCCGGCAACGTGTGCGCCTTTCCGGCGCTGTACCAGGGCACAGTGATCAACGCCTGCGTGCGCATCAACGACGGGCTCTACTGCCCCGTCTCCAACGGCAACTGGGAGCAGTGCGTGGACAACGCGACCGAGGCCGGCGACGTGCCCGCGGTCGAGACCACGGCGCGCACCACCGTCACGGGCGAGCGATGCATCTTTCCCCTCCACCTTCCAGGGCGAGGTGGTCACCGACTGCGTCGAGTACGGCGGCGTCCCCGTCTGCCTGACCAGCTCGGGCTACTGGGAGACCTGCCGGAGTACCAGTGGGAATAATACAAGTTTGTCGCCGTCGTGGACACCGACATCGACCAATCTCCCCGCAGTCATGGAGGGCCTCGGCGGCGAGCGCATCGTGCGGTCGGCCTCGGGCGACCAGTGCTCGCTGCCGCTGAGCTATCGCGGTGTGACAGTCGAAAACTGCGTGGGCATCTCCAGCGACTACTGGTGCTGGGACGCGGCGGCCGCGGGCTGGATGGCCTGCGGCGACGAGACCTTTGCCGAGCCCTCGGGCGCCGTGGGCGACGCCGGGGTCGAGGTCGTGCTCGTGCCCACTGTGCCGCGCCTGCAGCGCTGGACGGTCGCCGGGGACATGTGCCTCCTGCCCTACGTCGTCGACGGCGAGATCATGGACGACTGCGTCATGCGCGAGGGCAACCTCTCCTGCATCAACGCCAGCGGCGCCTGGGCGACCTGCGCCAACGCCTCGGCCGCGGACGCGGACGCCGCGCCGCTGGTGGCCAACCGCACCACCACCGACGGCGACGCCTGCCTGCTCCCGGCCGTGGTCAACGGCTTCCTCTTCTTCGACTGCACGCAATATATAAGTGAAGCCGAGTCCGCCTACCTCTGCCCCGTGGCCAACGGCTCCTGGGGCACCTGCGCGCCCGCGCCGGCCTCGGCGCCGGTGCCCCTCAGCGCCGACGACGCGCTCGCGCGCATCGTGCCGGGCCGGCGCGGACAGCTGTGCGCCCTGGACGCCGGCTCCGAGAACCGCGCCTGCGAGAGCGCGCTCAGCTGCCTGCCCTTTCCAAACCTGAACGTCTCCGCCCTCGAGCCCCTCGGCTACTGCCAGACCACGCCCGGCGGCGGGCTGTTCAACCTGGAGTCGCAGGTCTTTGCCTCCTCCGCGCCGGGCTTCCCCTGGCCTACTATCCCCTGACCGACGGCTCGCTGGATAGTGCCACGCTGCCGCTCTACAACGGCTCGGTCAGCGGGCCCACGCCGCTGCTCTGGCAGAACGACACTGTGTTTGGGCAGGTGCCGCGCTGCCAAAAGGCCTACCTCAACGCCATCGACCTCGAGACCGGCGCGATCGGCGGCGCCGACGGCGCCTTTGCGATCAACCTCTGGATGCGGCGCCCGCCCGGGTCAAACACGACGGGCACGGGGTACCAGTACCTCTTCTCCCGCGGCGCGCACGCGACCGCTGCCGCCGCGACGGCCAACTCCATCAACATCTACCTCCCGGAGGACAACCACACGGCCGCCGGGCTGGTGCGGGTCATGGCCCTGGACGGCAACGACCAGGGCGGCTCCACCGCGTATTACTTGGATTCGGACGGCCACGTCAACGACCCCAATGCGCGCAACGCCTCGTCCCGCCATCCGAACCTCAGCGACGGCAACTGGCACATGATCACGCTCAGCACCCACCCCAACCGCACCCGCGGCTACGCGCTCTACCTGGACGGACAGTGAGTAGGGGAGGGGTGGAAAGGGGGAAAGGATTCATGCATCAGCACGCTCCTGCTCTTGTCCCCCGCGCATCGCGCTTTGACCGCTCACTCCTCCCTTCCAATCATCGCCTCAGGTTGGCGGCGAGCATGTGGGACGGGATGACGGACAGCCAGAACAAGACCATCGAGGCCACGGGCGGCGACGCGATCACCTCGTCCGACACCATCACCCTTTGCGGTCGTTACGATAAGATTGCCAGCAGGTGCGATTGGGTCGGGAGTATTACTCAAAAGGGTGCAAGGTACCACATCTTTGTGTCTTGCATCCCTAAAGCATACCCATCCGCCCGCTCCTTGCTCGCCAGGTACTATGACGGGCAACTGGCAAACCTCATGGTCTGGTCGGCGCCTCTTGGAGATGGCGAGGTCCAGCAACTGTACCGGGCCTACACCTCGGCCGGGCCCTCGCCTGGTACGCACGGTCGTGTGTTTGTAGGCTGTGCGTAACGACGCTTTGCCCAAACCCTCGCCCACCCGAGAACGCACCCTTGCTCCCTTTCGCAGATGCGCCGGTCACGGCGGCCGGCCAGGAGTCGCAGTTTGCGTCGCCGCCCTCTGGCGGCTCTGGCGGTCTGTCGGGCGGCGCCATCGCCGGGATCGTGATTGGAGCCCTCGCCGGCGCCGGCATCCTCGTCATGGCAACCCTTCTCCTGCTCAAGCGCCGCCGCGGCGCGCACACGTAAGCTGATTATGTGTGATCATTTGTGCCCTGCCAGTTGTGCGAATTCAGGGCAAACGTTTGCGGAACGTTCCTTGCTCCCTTGGTTCTTCATTTACGTCTCTAACTTGCCCTCGCTCCCCTCCCCGCAGGTTTGAGCGGTACAAGGAGGAGGGCGGACCCCCACCCCCGACCCAGGACCTCCCCGCGTTCCTCCCAGGCACCGGAGCCAAGCAGCTGGAAGCCGAAATGTCGAGCCAGGCCTCCTCGATCAAGGACTCTGGCAGGAGTGAGTGGGGAGCCGAGGGGAAGATGTGGGAATTTATATGTGGCGTAGTGATTGACCTGCTGAGTGCATGGTGGTAAGCGCTAGCCGCCGGCCATGCCAGGTGCCTGTCTGTCAATTCCCCTCGCAATCTCACGCGCGCCCCCCTCACCCTCACCTGCAGCCACGCCGCCCGACTACAACTCTGCCATGGTACGTGGTAGGGGCCTTTGTATGCGTTGCCATATGTATGCGCCCCGGCACCCTCGTCGCACCCTCTTCATGCCCACCTCGTTCCCCTGCGCAGGCGGCCAATCCGTTCACCGTCACGCCAGAGAGACCATCGTCCATGACCTCACAAGCGTCGGGCGCGTCCGGTGTCAACATCCAGACAGGTGCGCGGGCCCGGAAAATGTCGGATGGTGGACGCAAACCATCAAGCACTGTCATGTGTGATGAGTTCGATGGTCTCAGCTGTGACACATGCTTCCCCACATGCAGGCCGCCGCGGCATCGGCGGTTTCCGGAGGGCCCCGGCCACGGTCATCCTCCCCGAAAATGGCTTCTCCAACGAGGTGTGACAGGAGTGCAGAAAGCTCTGTTAGAGCATCAGGCCTCTGCGAGGCGGCACATCAGGCCATGCCCTCTGCCAGGAGCCAAACCCTCCAAGAAACAGGGTCGGCGCCCCAGCCTCTCCAGGGTTGCTGACGACGCCCAGCCCAGTCCTGACCTCCTTGGATGGGGACACAACCAGGTCGCGTGCAGGCTCAGGCGTGGGGCTCCAGGACCCATCATTGCAGTCCAATGCCAAGATCACTTTCGCCATCTATCGTGTGCCAGTGCCAGCCCTCTTGCCATTCTTCTGCGATACCCGCATTTTTACACGCGTACTTGGAAAAAAAGAGCTTTGTAGGCTTAAGAATGCAAAATCACTTGCGACGCTGAGTGGAGGTGCAAATATTTCAAACAGGTGCGTGCACGCGTATATTATTCGGGCCTTGGCAAATCCAACAAAAAGGCATCGAACCGGTGCTCCAGCGCGGTCGCACCCCACCGTGCCGTCCGCGCCGGCCTCGGCGCGGCACCAATGCAAGGACCAGGCCGTCCATTATTATGTGTTGACCCCATACAACTGGAGGGCGCAGAGAGAGGCTCGGCTGATCCTGGCGCGAGCGTTGAAGAGGGCGACGGAAAAGGAAGGAGGTCGCCGCGTGCCGGTCGGCACTCAACAGGGTGATGAGGTGATGAGGGGAGGGGCAATCATCGAGGATGCGTACGGCACATGCCACGGAAGCGTCTCTTGGGAATTGAGTTGGCCTGCAAAGCCACGCACACGTCTCAAAGGCGCACGGATCGGTACAATGGCGATGACAAGGGGTGGGGAGCGGATACGTGCCATTGCAGATCTGTGGGTGGAAAATCCTGAATGGGGCAATGGCAGCAACCGCTGCAAGCAAGCTGCATCGCCGGTGAAAAGATGACTGGGTTTTGGGGGGGTGGAAAAGATCCCCAGGTGACAAAACAGTGCTTCTTCTTGGTGGTTGCAGTGTCAAGTGTTGACGGACAAGCCGCCCCCGCCCCCGGCGATGGTAGCCGGAGGGGCCCAGGCAGCCGCGCCCAGCGCATCGGACACCCCGCGCGTCGAGGCGGACGCCAGCCGGCGCGGCGCGCCGAGGCAAGGGGGGCCGGCTCTACAACAACAGCCCACGGTGCTGCCACTTGCGGAGAGCCCGCCCCCCTCAACCGCACAGCGACCGGCTCGACGACGCGTGATCCAGACCGTTCACGCCGCAGCCCACCGAGCTGAGCAGCGATTCGGTCGACGGGCGGCGCTGCGGCGAGGCGTGGCCACCGCTGGTCACGCTGCCGGTCCGGCCGACACCCGCCAGGTGATCCGCAGAGCTCGAGGCCTTGAGCAGCTCGCTGCTGGAGGACGCGGGCGGGGGCGACCGAGCGGTCGCCTCCCCACCTGCAACGCTGAGCAGGTTGCCGGCGCTCGACGGGTACGAGCCGCCAGCAGAGGCGGAGCCGTGGCCGCCGGGGAGAGGCGCAGGGAACCCCTGCTGCAAGCCAGCAAAGCCGCCGCCGTTGCTCTGCATCGGCGGCGCCAGCCCAAGATTGAGCATCGACTGCAGAAGCGCGGGGTCGAATCCGTTGCTCGCGGCCACACCCTGCTGCTGCTGCTGCTGCTGCTGCTGCTGCTGCTGCTGGCGCAGGTTGCGGCTCAGGATGGCGGTTTGGGCCAGCAGCGTCTGCACGCCGGCGGCATCCAGAACGCCGCCAAAACCCGTGGGCGGCGAGGTGCCGAACTGCTCGGCGCCGGGCGTGCCGGGCGGCGTCACGGAGCCAGAGGGCGGCCCAAAGTAGCCGGAGGGGGGTTGCTGCGAGGCGGCGCTGCCGGTGGGGGAGGGGGCAAACATGGGAGGGGGTCCGGCCGCCATGCCGTCGGCGCCGCCGCCGACGCTGAGCCGGGACAGCAGCTGGCTCAGCGCCGCGGCGTTGTCGCCGCCAGACTGCGCGGCAGGGGCCTGGTTGTAGAGCAGCGCCGCCGCGGTGGCCAGGTCCGGGGAGCAGTTCCTGATCAGGGCGTCTGGCAGGGCGCCCATGCCGTCCGGGCCGCGCAGCGGGCTCACCGGGGGCGTGCCCGGACGACAGGGAGGCGGGCCCCGCCGAGGCGCCCGAGGCCGCCGCGGTCCGGACGAGCAGCGCCGCCAGCGGGTCGAGCGCGTCGGGCGTGGGCGGCCCCGAGGCGTTGCCCGCCCCAGAGGTGTACGCCTGCGAGGGCGGCACGAAGCCGTAGCCCTGGACGTAGACGGGCGTGTGCTGCTGGCCGTAGGCCACGCCGTTTTGGCTGTTGGTGGCGATCTGGCGCAGCATGGCAAAGCCCTTGAAGGTGCCGCGCACGATGTCGCAGACCATGGCCACGGCGAGCTGCAGCGCCTGGGGCATGCCCGCGATGGTGACGCGGGTGGGGTCGCAGGACTGGTCGATCTGGATCATGGCGCCGGTGTACTGCTGCAGCGCCTTGATGGTCTCCCCGCCCTTGCCGATCACGCGGCCCACCATGGACATGGGGCACTCCACCACGGCCGTCGACTTTGGTGTCGACGCCCCAGCGCCCAGCAGCTCCACCAGCTGGCGGACCTGGGCGGCGGAGGGGGACCCCGAGGCCGGGGCAGGCTCACCCTGAAAATCTGCGCCCGCGCGCATGGGGTCGAACGTCGGCTGCATTCACCTGAGGCAAAATGGGGGGAGCACAGGTCGGAAGGCTGCGCGAGCCAGCGGGAGGGCTCTGCTCATACGCGGGCGTCGGGCCGCGCACTGCCCCTGTCTGACAGGTGCCAAACTGGTCCTTGCAAGCAGAGGTCGTCGCAGAATAGGGCCCCGTCGCAAGATTGGCAAGCATACGTCATGATGCGCCCAATACCTGGCGTACCCGGGTGGTGTCGAGCGCCAAACCTCCCAAATCTTCTTCTGTGGCCGGAAAGGCCCGACTGGCCCCACGCTTAGTAGCGAGAATCTAAAACAGGGAGCATGCGATTTCCCAGCGCAAGTCTTCCACTCGGAGGAGAGATACGAGCACCGACTTTACGATTCTAATGACCGACTGGTCACGCGAGTCTCCAAGGGGAAGTCGGGAAGAAGTGGGCCAGCTACGCTCGCCCAACCATCCGGAATGAGGTGCATCTGCCGGGGTCAACCGTGCGATTTGCACACATGAGTGATGTGTCAAACGTGATTGCCTCCCAGCCTCGCGTCATCCCTCTCGCAGGCGACATAATCGTCCTCAGGAGACCCGGTGTCGCCATGTTTTGACATGATACGATTCAAGGTGCAAAAATTCGCGGGGCTCGGGTGGAATCGGCGTGGTTCCGGGAAGGCAGTACCGCGTTCCGTTGCCTTCCCTGGCGCGGGACGCTTCATCCGATGCCGGAAATCACGGCGTTTGGAGGCGGTAACATGCCATTACAGCCGCAATACCGAGGAGCGGAAGTCATCAGTATGGCACGCGCGACAATAGTGTCAGCCCACTAGCAAACGATCGTTGACCGTTGCGCCATGTGCGCGGGCCTGCCTTCCGGGCGCTGCATGGAGGAGGGGAGCGCAGGCAGTCCATACATTTTGCAGTGGTACCGCCACGTTTTCAAATTCTCGGCCAACGTGACCGGCATGGTGGGTGCGTGGCTCACACGATGGCGCACGGTACTGTTGTGATGCGCAACCAACGAAAACGGATCGGACACGCCGGCCGCTTTTTCATTAGGGCTCCTCACCTCTGAAAAGACACCAGCCTGTTGACTGCAACGGGTCGATTTACAGCGCACATGACACGCGCGCACAGTAGTACTTGTTTCTAATTGTCACATCCACACGAGGATGAAGGGGTCGAGAACTGGAAACAGCAGGGGGAAACACCTTGCGGGGTTGCAGCGACGAGCGGTGGCTCGCACTCTCCACACAACTCCCTGCGTAGACCCCTCAGACCCCTCTTCAAGTGCCCACTAGGCCACGCCGCCCCAGCCCAGCACGGTGGTGAGCTGGTCGAGCAGCGCGGCCGAGGCGGCCGCGTCGGCGGTGGCGACAGTCACGGCGCCCTCGGGGGCCACGACGACCATGCAGGGCACCTGCCGCGACGCGGCCGCGGCGGCGCTCGCGCCGACGTGCAGCACGCAGGCCGCGGCCGTCGCGCCGGCGGCGGCGTCGACGTCGGGGATGACGCGGAGGTGCAGCGCGGCCAGCGTGCGCTCGAGCGCGCCCGGCGCGAGCGCGGCGGCCGCGGGCGCCGTGACCTTGAAGGGCGGGCCCACGACCTGCGACCAGCGGGCCGAGAAGACCTCGCGCGGCACGTCCACGGGCTGCGCAAACTTGGCCGGCGGCAGGGGCAGGCGCAGGGTCAGCGGGCCCAGCGCCGCGCCGCCCAGGCGCGACGCGTACCGCAGGCGCAGCGCGACGTCGCCCGCGCCGGGCGCGGTGGAGGCCACCTCCACCGCGACTTGCACCTGCCGCCCGGCCTCCACCTCGGCCGGCACCGGCGCCGCAAAGGACGCCGAGACGTGCGGCCGGCGCCTGCTCCACCGCGAGCTCCAGCGCCAGCGCCCCGGCCGTCTTGTTCCCCACAAACAGCGTCAGCGCGCCGCCCGCGCCGCGCAGCGCCGACTTGACGCCTATTTGCAACGCGCCGTCCTCGAACAGGATGCCCGAGGCCGAGGTCCAGAGCTTGCGGTACCAGGCCTCGATGTGGCCGGCCAGCTCCGGCGCCGGCTCGGCGGGCGCGGGCGCCGCGGGCTCCGGCCCGAGATCGGCCAGCCCGCCCAGCGCGGCGCCGCCGTTTTCGTACTGCGGCGGCGCCGGGGCTTCCTCCAGGTCTGCGATGGGATGAGGAGGTGGAAAAGTGATGGTACCGTAGTAATTCGTTGTCACTTTCGGTTGCAGGGTTACTATTACGAGTTTGCTGGCGTGAAGGAAGGCCGCACAGGCTATATCCATCACATGACACCCCGGCCTCCTAACAAACACACGCAAAACCACACTCTCATCATATCTCTGCGCACCGAGAAGGTCCAGGAGATTTGGCTCCGCGGGCTTGGCCGGCGACGCGACGGCGGCGAGGGGCGACGCGACCACGACGCCTTGCTCCCCACCAACAGATACCTTCTCCTCTTCGCCCGCCATCCAGCCCGGGCGCTCCTGCCCCTCGTCGGCGCCCTCGCCCTCGAGCTCCTGCAGGCGGCGCATGAGCACGCTGCCGCGCCCCTCCCAGCGCGGCAGCGGCTGCAGCGCGGCGCGCGCGGCGGCCGCGAGGGCGTCGTCCTCGACCATGCCCGCGTACTCGAGCGCGCGCTGCTGCAGCTCGGCGTCGGCCACACGCGCGTGGCGCGCGAGGGCCTCGCGCACGGTGGCCTGCAGCGCGGCGTCGCCCGGCGCCGCGAGCGCCATCTTGGCAAAGGCGGTGAGCATGAGCGCCTTGGTGTCGGGCGCGGCGCCGGCAAAGTGCGGCGCCAGCGCGGCCTGCGCGCGCGACGGGCGTCTCGGGCGCGAGCAGCGGCGCGTACTCGCCGAGCAGGTGCGTGGCGGCGCGCAGAAAGGCCTCGGGCGGCGGCCCGCCCGCGGCGCGCGCGCGCCGTCGCCCGGTCAGCGCCTCGAGCGCGCGCCGCGCGGCGTAGGCGTGCAGCTCGGGCGCGTTGGTCACCAGGTGCACCACGCTCTGCCAGAGGTCGTTGACCGCAAACTCGCCGGCCTCGAGCATGAGGCGCAGCATGGCGTCCACGTACCACTCGAGGTCGGGCAGGAAGCGCTCGGCGAGGCACGGCCGCTTTCAGGACCAGCTCCTCGCGCAGCGCGTAGTCGGCGTGCGGCAAAAAGGCCAGCAGCGTGTCGACGACGTCGGTGGCCGACTCGGGCCCGGCGACGGTGAAGAGCAGGTCCAGCGCGCGGCGCGCGACCGAGACGTCGGCGTCGGAGAGGCAGGCCTTGACCGTGCCGGCGTGGCGCACCACCGCCTCGCGCACGGCCGGCACGCCCGACAGGCGCGCCAGGCACTCGAGCGCCAGGTAGCGCAGGTTGGGCTCCTGCGCGGCCAAAAAGCGCGCCAGCAGCGCGACGCCCGCGGTGAGCAGCTCCGCGTCCTCCAGCGCCATGGCCAGCGCCACCGCCTCGAACACGATCGCGTGCACCGCGTTGTTCTTGTTCACGTTCTTGACCGCCTCGCTGCCGGCCAGCAGGCGGCGCAGCGCCTCGACCAGCGCCGCGCGCACGGCCGGGTCCTCGGGCGCGGGAAAGTACTGCAGCACGCGCAGCGCCTTGACCTGCAGCCAGGGGCTGGCCAGGCCGTAGTAGGTGTAGTCCTGCGGCACGTCGTGTGCGCGGCAGCGGTCCAGGATGGCCACCAGCCGCGGCACGCAGGCCTCGTACCCGGCGTAGCTCCGCGCCACCACGCCCAGCAGCAGCGTCGTCAGGCCCAGCAGCACGCCCATGTTGCCGTCCGTCAGCATCTCCGCCAGGCGCGCGCCCCACACCGACGGGCTCAGCACCTCGCTGTCCGCGGGCGCCTTGCGCAGCAGGCGCAGCAGGCACAGCGCCGCCTTCTTGCGCACGATCGGACGCGTCGCGCCGTTGCCCAGGACCGCCATCACGTCCGACGTCAGCAGCTGCGCAAACTCGGCGCCGCCGACTAAGAGGGGGGGGAGGAGGAGGAGGTGGGGAGTGTGTGATAGTGTGATTGGGGTGATAGTATGCACAAATCTAGATCCTCTAGACAAATATGATATGCTTCCTACCATTCGCAGTAAAGTCCAGGGCCAGGCACTGGAATGCTTCGTTGCGGGAGACGAGATCGTTGCGCACGGAATTGATCACCAAGCGCAGAAACTCGTCACGCTGACGAGCAAGAGGGTGAAATAGGGACGCGTCTTATTGAATAGCAAACTGCCGGGCGCTCGAATGCACATCGCACGCAGCCACCCTCACATCAGCGTCAACAGTGTGGTCGCAACGGCCGACCCCGTCTCGATTCTTGGTCATTCCCCAAAACACTCAGCATCCCCACTCTACTCCTCCCCAGCCACACTTGCCCGCAAACAAGATAGCAGCAATCAGGAACCTCCCCCCAACGCACCTCGCTCAGAAACACGGCGCAGGCGACGTAGCCAACCTGCTTCTCCGCGTACGCCGGCGCCGCGATCAGGTCCATGGCCTGCTTGTGGCCGAAATCCACGTTGTAGCCAAGCATGTGTGTGTAGAGCAGTTTCCACATGTACTTGCGCTTGTCGTAGGCTGTGCGAGGGAGAGAAAGAGGGAGGGCCGTAAAGGGAGCGATCCCGCATACCGCAGCCCGGCCAGGGCTCCCCATGGACCACCTCGCACCAGACATGGCCTTGTCGGAGGTGTATTTTTTCCGGATCTTCCCAAGCTCCTTGTCCACCCGCTCCTTCTCCTGCTCCTTGGAGGCGCATCCGCGCAGCTCCTGGATGTAGTTCTGCGGGGAGCAGGCGGAGGCACACATGTTTGCCCGGTGCTGGTTGGGGTTGACCCCACGCACACTCCGGCCGCAGTACCGACCCCCGACTCGGACCCCGCGCACCCGCAATCCCCGAACATTGGCTACTTTCGCCATGGCTGAGTGTATCGGGCGGGCACGCCCTGCTCGCCTCCCTCTCCCTGAGCCACGACAAAGCGCGGACGAGACACGCTGTCGCCCAGGCGCACGCGTGAGAACTCGCCCGATCAAGCCGGTGTGGGTCCGAATGCGGCGCGTTGAACTGTCAAGCAGCGTCTTGAACACCCTCCCGGAGCGCGGAAGGGAGCATCTGCGGGGGGATCTCGCAGCTCCCCATGCCAACGTCTCGCGATCGATCCGCGTGATCTGGGCGCTGGACGATCCGCCGACGATCGGTCTCTCACTCCTCTGCCAGGTCACACACTCGTTCAACGCTCGCTTCAAACCAGGAGCATTACAATGAAATTCGCGATTGTGGTCATCAAGTCTCGACCCAGAGCAAACGAAATAAACTGGCAAGCTGCCAGGGCAAGAGGGTGTCCTACTTTTAGGCTGGAAGGTTGGACACCTTTCGTGCCGCCTGTCCCGGGACAATGTCAATCTTGCTCTCCTTGGTCCTCACGGCCTGGAGGTAGGCGTCGCTGGCGGGGTTGGTGCCGCTCAGCAGCGGGTCCCTTGGCTGCTGCCCGTGTGGCACATCCGGCTCCTCAGAGGCGCCCCCACGCGACTTTGACCTGCACAGAATTGTATTTTTTTGGTGGTGGGGGGGAGGTGAGTGATTATTAGATTAGGGTGAGTGATTACTAAAGGTTAATCCCTGAAAAAGGGTCTAGTAGGGCCCCCATAGCAACACCCAGACCACCCCGACCCAGCCACGCACCAGCTGAGGAAGACGACGGCGCAGAGGAGCGTGCACAGCGCGACCGCGGCCACGACGCCCCACCAGCGGGCGTCCATCTGGGGCGCGCCGCCGCTGCCGGGGCTCACGTGCGGGATTTGGGTGCGGGCCGCGTCCGACAGGGGGATTACGATGGCGTCCGCCGCGCGCTGGACGGGCACCACCGGCGGCGCGCTGGAAGGGTCGGTCACCACGACGGTGTTGCCCTCCTTCTGGCTCCCACGCTGGGGGCCAAACACGGCAAACTGGGGCAGGGACGCGTCGTCGTCATCGCTCTCCTTGACGATCACGACGGTCTCGGTCGCGGGCGCGGCGCGTGGCTGGCGCAGCTGCTCGGCGGGAGAGGCGTGCGGCGCGCCGCTCAGCAGGCCCAGCGTGTCCACGCCGTACTCCTTGGCGAAAGTGCTAAAGGCGCCCGCCAGCTCGGCGTCGTCGCTCGCGTCGCTGGCGCCGCCGCCGCTTTGGCTGCTGTGTGGTGGAATGAAGAGAGCATTTCGAGGTTTGCTGTGCCTCAACGAGTCCCGGTCGGCAGCACTGCCGCGCCAGGCAGCCACCCACCCCCCTCCTCCTTCACCCATCCTCGCACCTCGTCAGGCCGCCTGGCATGCCAAACATGCTGCCCATGGAGAAGCCCATAAAGGGGTCCATCATGTCGTCAAAGTCGTCCTGCCCATCATCATACCTGGAATCATGGATGCGGAAGAACACATACATACTCTATTATGTAGGTCGATTCGATACGCATGTCACCTCAAAACAACAGCAATGAGTCCCGCGACAAAAACCAATGTCCTACGCACACATAATCGTCGAGGGAGGAGACGTAGATGATCGTCAGCCCGTCGTCGCCGCCCCAGCTGCCCTCATCCTCCTGGCCCTGCAGGCGACGCGAGCCGCTGGACTCCACCGTCACCGTCCGATCGCTGCTCGGCAGAAAGACGGAAAGCGACTGGTTCAGGGAGGTCAGGAGCATGCTGGCCGCCGAGTTGGCGGCAAAGTTGGCCGCCTGCTGGGCCGGGAATGAGGTGGCATTCTTCTCCGTGGCGCCGAAATGCTGGGCCACGCCCTGGGCAAGATCCTTGAGGAAATCCGACGCCTCCAACGCCAAGACTTTTGTCTGAATTCCCGCGAATTTAGTGTAGACGCTGTCCTCTGTGACTTCTGCCTGCGCGAGGTGCAGGGGTGGGGTGCCGGTTGCGATTCCCGATTCCGGGCCCGAAGTGGCAGAGCCCACAACGACCCGACACCGGAGATATCCGCTCGCGATTTCACTGCAGCAGGGACCAGTCCCACAAATCAAAACATCACCTAATGACATGATACCTGGATAGGCGCAACCAAACATGTCGTCGTCGCCAGGAAGAGCACCCAGACGACCGAGGACCTCGCGCGGCGTTCTCTCATGCTGACGAACGACGTGCACTCTAAACAGCAGCGCCGTCCTTGTTAGAGACGATATATCAACGATCCAACATTATTTCGTGTTTCCAATGGCATGCCACGGTGGTTGTGGCCCGTCAGAACGGGTGCCTCGAGATACTGGCTGCACATTGCAGTCCCGATAGAGGGTGGCACCTTCGGGGCTGGGCGCGCTTTCTTCAACCCGTCTCGCAAAGTTTGCACCGACAGAGGGCTGTCGTGCGTGCGCTCCCACCACCATCATTCTTGGAAAAACGGATCGGATGCTCACGGCACCTTTTCCAGATCCACCAGCCTGTGCGAGAAAAGTCGGCGCAGGCAGTTGCGCTCCCGCGAGATCGTTCTCAGCCATCCATCGCCAAATGTGGTCATTTATTGCATATTTGGCGATATACGGCTGCGTGCAGCTCAGAAGCTGGGTTGCGATCCGCCGCTCGCCCTTGATCAAGGTTTGCCCGGAAGGAACCCAGCCTAGGACCGTCTCTTGTCGGGGCGAGCGATTTGCTTTTCATTTCACCCGCTCCCTTCAGAGCCCGTCAATCTTCATACCTAAAAGGCTGTCGCTCGCGCTTCAGAGCATATCGCTGCGCGCCCGGCTTGGTCGCCCACCTAAAGAGTGCCATGCCAACCCGCGCAAAGCATTCAAGGATAATCAGAGCCACATGTTAGCTCCCACAGGGCTCTGGGTCCGGCCCTTAGCAACGCGCTGTCCAGCCGACGCTGCTTGCCTCCTCGGGGTGACGGCTCGTGGGGCGGGGGTACTTGCGGGAGGCTGGGGGATGGACGCGGCCAACGCCCCGCACGATTCCCTTTATCAATGGAGATGGCATCATAGACAGTGACGCATGCATTTTCTTGTCGGAGAGCTGGTTGCGGGGCGATAGCCTGAACCCGCCCCACGCGACGCTTGTCGCGCCGCGGTGGTGACGCCCGTCCGTCTCCATACGCATGTGCTGGGGTTACGCAAGCAGCAAGCGACGAGACGTTCGATGTGGATACCAGGCACGCAAATGTGCCGTGCGCTTCGAGGGTTTAAAATGTGTTTTGCGAGCAGATGGGGTTGTTGCGACGGCCCATGGCCCATCGCCGGGCTCCTGTCAGAATGCCTGATCGATTCCTGCACGGGCTTCTGCCGAAACAGGGAGTGCACGCCCTCATACGTCATGGCATCCGCACCAGTCACGTCTGCCGAGGCCTGTGCGGTGCGCAACAGCTGGTGGCAGGGCTGCTCAGGCTGTTGACTGGCCCCTGGCCATGACGCGCAGCGTGCAGCGCCCTAGCGCCTGAACTCAACAAAAGTAGGGGCACCAGACAGCAGACCACCCTGATCACGAATAGTTGATAAGAATGTAGTCATAATCCTCTTCAAGTCGCGCTTTGGTGGCCATGCCTCGCCTTCGCGTCAGCACGCATTGAATCTGCTCTGGTTCAGATGGGCGTGCTGTGCATGGCGAGGCCTGCCCCTCCTTCCCCGGTGCCCGCCTTGGCTGACTGAGCGGGCCCACATAAAAGCCGATGGCGGGCATCTCGCCCTCGCTGTCGGAGGCGGCTCCCTATGGTGTGCTAGCTTGCCTTCCGCCATGTCCTTAGACGTTGATGACCCGCCAAACTCACGCCTCTTCGTCGTGGCGGGGCGGGCCACCAGCGTGAGTACCTGGTCGAAGGCTGTGCTCGTGCGCCAAGCTCCCACACGGCAGCCCCTAATCTAATTCTGTTTCATTTTGCAGGCTGACTTCCTGAGGGAGGTGTTCGAGCAGTTCGGAAATGTGTCCTTCGTAAAGTACCTTCGGGACAAGGGTGAGTGGGTCTAAGGCGTGGCGCTCGATTGTGAGGGGTCCCAGGACGGATGGGCGGGTCAGGACCGGGCATTCCTTGCTCTTTTCGTCATTGTGACTCTTATAGAAACGATTGCGCATTGGTGGGGGGTCTGCATACGTCGCCGGGGGCCCGCGACGGCTTCTCGATCAGCACGCATCTAGACCGCGCGGGACCCCGCCCCTCAAGCGCCGTTGGGACCAGGCCGCGCTTCGCGCCGGGAGGCTTGGGAACACTTGAATCTGGCAGGGGACCGGACAGGCGCTGCTGGCGCGAGGGCAGGACTCACATGCCCCATTGTTACCCTCTGCGCAGGGGTGGCGTACGTCAAGTACGACCGCGCCTCTTCTGCCGCGCTGGCCATCGAGAATCTGCACGAGGTCACGCTGAACGATGGCCGGGGCCCCAGACTCAAAGTCATATTAGCAGAGTCGCCGCACATGCGGTGAGTGTGTTCTTCTTGGTGGGGGGGATTAATGGGAGGGCCTTGGGTGGCGTGCGCGGCCCGCTGCACGCGAGCGACTGGACATGTGCGCACACCGGCACCCCAACAATTCCCACCCACTTCCCCTCGTCCTTGACAGAAACATGCCGCTGGGCCTGGCTGGGTTGCGCGGGCAGGAGGACGCCTCGCTGGACCCGGACAACTCGCCGCCGCGCTCGCGGCTCTTCCTGGTGGTGCCCAAGTCGGCCGACGGCGCGGCGATCGAGGCCGAGATGGCGCGCTTCCCCGACATGCAGTACTGCAAGACGGACCTGGTGGCCTCCAAGGGCATCGTCTTTGTCAAGTACGCGCGGTCCAGCTCGGCCGCGGCGGCCATGGAGGCGGTGCAGGCCGGCGGCCAGGTGGCGGGCTACCGCGTCAAGTGCATGCTGGCGGAGCCCAAGGTGCGCCGCAGCAGCAGCGCGAGCCCGGCGAGCGTGCCCGGGCGCGCGCAGGCCACGCCGCCGCCGCCGCACCAGGGCTCCTTCCTCACGCCCCCGCGCGGGCTGTCCCCCTTCCCGCAGCACCAGGCCGCGCTGCAGGCGCTGCTGGGCAGCGCGAGCTCCGCGGCCGCGGCCGCGGCCGCGCTGCACCCGCTCTACGGCCAGGGCGGCGCCGGCGTGTCGCTGCTGGGCACGCCCGGCGCGTCGCTGGCCGCGCCCGGCGCGTACGGCCTGGGCCTCGGCGGCGCCGCGCACGGCTTTGCGCCCGACGCCGGGCTGGGCGGGCTGGGCTTCTCCGACGCGGGCCTGCCGCGCTCGCAGTACGTGGCCAGCGCCTCGCACGAGGACCTGCTGTCGGCCGGGGTCGGGTACGCGCCGCTGGACGCGGGCGTGGGCGCGCCGCTGGCCGGCGGCTTTTCCGGCGCGTTTGACGCGGGCCCCGGCTTCCTGAGCCCGCCCACGCCCTCGCTGTCGGCCTCGTCCTCGACCTCGCAGCTGTCGCGGCAGCGCCTGTTTGTGGTGCTGCACAAGTCGGTGAGCGAGGAGACGCTGGCCTGCCTGTTCCGCAGCTTCTCGGGCATGGAGTACTGCGACCTCAAGCGCGACCGCGCGACGGGGCGGTCCAAGGGCTACGCCTACGTCAAGTACGTCACGCACGAGGCGGCCGCGAGCGCGCAGCAGAGCCTCAACGGCGCCGAGTTCCCGCCCGGGTCCGGGTGCCGCATGAAGGTCATGTTTGCGGAGACGGCCGCGCCGCGCGCGCGGTCCGGGTCGGTCGACTCGGGCGGCGAGAGCAGCACGCCCTACGGCCGCGGCGCGCCGGGCGGCGACGCGGGCCTGGGCCCCGCGCCCGACACGGCCGGCAGCTCGGCCAGCACGCACGCGCCGCGCCCGCTGGGCGGCGTGTTTGAGCCGTTTGCGCGCGGCGCGCGCGCGGCGACGCCGCCCGCGCTCGCTGGGCGCGCTGGGCTCGCCCCTGTCGGCCGACGACGGCGCGCTGCCGCGCCGCGCGGGCGGCTCGCTCTTCTCGCCGGGCTCGGGCCTGTCGGCCAGCACGCCCGACCTGCTGGTGGCCACGGAGCGCCTGTCGGGGCTGCGCCTCGACCACGGCCTGCTGCCGCCGGCGCCGGGCATGGGCGCCTACGCGCTGGCCTCGCCCGGCGTCGGCGCCGCGGCCGCGCGCGCGGGCACGCCCATGGACGGCGGCGCCGAGCGCGCGGCGGGCGAGGGCCTGTACGGCGACCGCGCGGCCGCGTCGCTGGCCAGCCCGGGGACGACGCTGACGGGGAGCACCTGGGGGCACGAGCTGAGCCCGGAGTCGGCGCTCTCAGCCGGCGCCTCGGCCGCGACCACGGCCGCGGGCGGGCTGCGCTACGGCGGCCAGGGCGCGACGCCCACGAGCAAGCCCTCGGCGGGGCCCGGCGAAAAGGCCGGCGCCTACGCGGCCCTGCCGCCGCACCCGCTCCCGGACTATGCCCTCAGCCACGTGTTTTCGCGGTAAGGAAAAGGAGGAGGAGGAGTTTGTATTGTGAGAGGGTCGTGGAGATGTGTGCGGGGTGGTGTATCAGAAGTGCTGCGTTCCATGTATCGATTGTATAGCGCGAGGCTCTTTCTGTCGTATGTGAAGCCCACAACAATAATAACTGACGCTGTGGTCATCTGTTCCGCAGCTAGTGGAGAGGGAGCTGCCGGCGGCGCGCGCGGCTGGATGCTTGGCGCGTCCAGTCGACTGGATGTGTCAGGGTGCCCTTGTTGCAAGGCAAGTACACAGCGCAGCCGGTGTGAAAAGTGCCCCTTCGACAATTGTGCTTCTTTCGCACGTGGGCCCTGCACTCTTGCACCCTCGATCCGCCCGCCCGGCCCCGGCCCCTCCGCCGACACGACCCGCGTTGGGAAGCGCGCGCGACCACCCTTGACCTTTCGCTCTAGGCAGGAGACCACAACAACCACACCGACAAGCGTGCTTCACCTCCGTGTCAAGTGCATCATTTCGTCGCCTTTCTCCCTTCAAGAGTATCGTACCCTATTTTTTCTGCCAACCCTATGATCGATCTGGATGTAATCGCGGAAGAGACACAATCATTATGCTGCTGGTGAGGCGCGAGACAAATTGGAGGGGGACCGCCCAACCACATTGCAGCGCTGCCCCATACGAAGACGATTTATCCATATAACAATCATCATCAGCGTTGTTGAGCGCGGCCATGTGGTGCTCGCCCTCCCGGCCGGGCGTGGTCGTGGGCGTGCCGGGCGGCCCCCCGCCCCGCGCGGCGACGCTGGTGGCCTCCGCCAAGCGCATGACGGGCAAGGTGGTGTCCACGGTCAACACCAAGACGGCGGTGGTGTCGGTGGAGCGGTGGTGGGTGCACCCCATCTACAAGAAGCGGCTACGCCGGAGCAAGAAGTACCAGGTGCACGACGAGGACGAGCTGGCCAAGGTGGGCGACATGGTGCAGATCGCCTCCTGCCGCCCCGTCAGCGCCACCAAGCACTTTGCCCTGGACAAGGTCCTGGACCCCGTCAAGCAATGACGCCTGGGAGGGGCTTCAGGAGCTCAGGCTCAGGCGCTGGTGCATGGGCGCGTGCATGCTCGCGCTGCTGGCACCCATTTCATTTTATGACAAAAGCAGACGTCCCAGAGCGGGCGTGAGTCTCACACGCTGCTCATTTCAAAACTGCATGTCGCTGTTCTACAACTGGAACCTGTGTTGTTCATCATCGTGTAGCAATGGAGACTACTGGAAGTACAAGCACGCAATCAATCGTATCAGCCGTCGACGCCCCAGGGCTTGGCGGCGACGGGGTTGAGCTGCGGCCTGTCCACAAACTTGGTCCCGTTTTTGAAGAGGAACCCGAGCACGAGGCCGGCGGTGAGGAGCAGGGCGAGCGTGCGCGTGGCGAGGGAGAGCGCGAGGGCGACGGGTCCCGGGTCGGCGAGGAGCTTGTCGGGCGCGGCGGCCGCGTGCAGCTGCGCCATCGCAAAGTAGGCGGCGCCCAGGAGGGCGAGCAGGGGCAGCAGGGGCGAGGCCTGGCTCTGGAAGCGCACGGGCCGGCCCGTGCGCAGCTCCACCGCGCCGGAGACGAGGTCGAGCGCGTCCTGCTTGGCGCCGTCGCGGAAGTTGTTCAGGTAGTAGCGGGTCAGTGACTTGGCGCCGTCGTCCAGCAGGCCCCAGATGTCGCGCTTGCCCGTGCGCGTAAAGGCGCTCTTCATGGCGCCCGTGCCGGCGTACTGGCGGCTGATCTCGTCGCCGTGGTCGGCCCAGGCCACGCGGAAGCGGCGGTCGGCCTCGGGGTAGACCTGGGGCAGGGCCTGGCCGCGGCCCAGCAGGCCCAGCCGCGCCAGCACGTCCTCCAGCGCCTTCTTTGCCCAGCATGCCCTGCACCACGTTGGTGCGGTCCAGCGTGTCCACGCAGTTGGTGCGGAAGACGCCGCGCTGGCGCTGCAGCACCGCGCGCTCGGCCGGGTCGCGGAAGAAGTAGCCGTAATTTGCAAAATCGGCGCGGATCTCGTCCCAGAGCAGCGAGAGATTCGCATAGTTGGTCGCGCCGCACATCTTGTGAAAGTCAAAGCCGACCAGGCGGAAGCCGGACTTGGAGGCGCCGTAGGCGTCGGCGGCCGCCGCGTAGGCGCGCGACAGCACGCCCTCGCGCCCGGTTTGGTTGGCCAGGTTGATCGCGGTCGCGGCGCCGTAGCGCTCCAGCAGCGCGTCCGCGTGCCCGGCAAAGACGGCGGCCGAGGCCGAGGCGGGCGCGAGGCGGATGGGGATCTTGTACTGCAGGCAGGGCGTCTGGCTCCACAGCAGCGGCAGCGAGCCACGCGTCTGCACAAAGGAGGCCACCAGCTCGCCGTCCTCGGAGCTCACCAGCTGCTCCGTCTCCACAAAGTTGGCCACGCACGAGCGCTGGTCCGCGCCGCGCCGCCACTGGCGCGTGCCGGGGCGCTGCGCCGAGCGACGCGCCACCAGGCTCACGCTCAGCGAGTGCTGCCGCCCGGCGGCTAAAAAATTGAGGCCCCCCAGCTGCTCCGCAAAGCCCATGAACACGGTGGGCACAAACGCGTCCAGGCCCGCGTCCAGAAAGGGGCGCGCCAGCGCCGCGTTCCAGGTGAAGCGCGCGTCCGCGCGCTGCCAGGCGCGCAGCGAGCTCGTCTCGGGGTCGGCCGCGACCTGCTCTGCGCGCTGGGCCGTCAGGGTGAGGTCGCCCGCGTGGCCAAAGTAGAAGGAGCCGTACTTGGTGGGGTGCGTGCCGTCCTCCAGCAGCCGCAGCAGCCGGCGGTCGCTCTTGCTCCACTTCCGGTCCTGCGACTCGTGCGTCAGCACCTCGCGCGACGTAACCTTGAGCAGCAGCTGGCCGCGCACCACCGCCACCTATATGAGGAAGGGGTGAGGCATGCACTGATGAGTGGCTCATCAAATGACGGGCAGCGTCGTCCATTTCAGACGCGGCAGAGAGCCCTGGATACAGGATCCTACATCTTCAACAACGACAATAACATCTAAGTCACTCTTCCACGCACGGGGACGGCGCCGGTGATGACAACGAGCGCGGGGCCCGCCTCAAAGCGCAGCATGCCCATGACCCCCAGGCAGGCCGTGTAGTTGGAGGCGATCAGCGGGTGCTCCGAGGCCGCGACGCTGCCCGTCTCCAGGTCCACGGTCAGGGAGGGCGGGTGGGGGCCCGTGCCGTCATGCTCCGGCTGGATGATGGTCACGGACCCGAGCCGCTGCAGGCGCAGGGCCGGGTAAAAGTCAAGTCCGCCGCTGGGCATCGCGCTCGGGCTGGGCGCTGTCCCGCAAACCCCAGTAGTCCGCGGTCGTGGTTTTCGACGCCTTCTCCAAGGCGTCCTCCACGGCGGGGCGGGCGGGCGTCAGGGAGCGACTGTCCTGGGTCAGGGAGCGGTAGAGCACGATGGCCAGGCCCGCACCGAACGCTGCTTGGAGGCCTAGCTGTAGGGGTGACGTTTTCGCGTGAGCCATGGAAGGTGGACAGAAGGCTGCTGCTGCCCGGTCCAGGCCGGGATTGACCCGTTCGTACGCCCTGCCCGGGGAGGTTCCGGGCGCTCGATGTAATTGCTGGTGATCTGGCGGGGGGGGTAGGGTGGGGTGGGGGGGGGGGGCCCGCAGCAAGTGTGCATCTTATCGAGGCACCACATACATTTTTGGAACCACATGGTTGTCTAGGTGTTTGATGCCTTGTATGGACATGGTCTGGGCTTAAAATTGATAAATCCACTGCCTGGACAGGTGGCGATGCCTGCGCACGCAAGCGAGTTGATTTTGAAAGCGCACAGCTCGAATCGCGCACGCAGCATTGCCTCAGGCCCAAACGGCGGAAGCAAAAGGAAATAATTTCTTTTTATGATTTCTCATTTTCAAATGAAACGACTGGACGAAATTAGTAGCCTCTGGACGCGCACCATCGCGTCCCTTTACCACAGGTTGTCAAGAGGGAGGAGAGCTTGAGCTCAGACAAGAGCTCAGGCCCGCACGCTGTCCGCCCACTCCCTGGCGTTCTGGAAGAGCTTGAGCCAGGGCGAGGGGTCGGAGGCCTGGAGCCCCGTGTCCTCGGGCCACCACGGGTTCTGCCACATCTGGAGGCAGCGCTCCGGGTGGGGCATGAGCGCCAGGTGGCGGCCGTCGGGCGAGCAGAGGGCGGCCACGGCGTCCGCGCTGCCGTTGGGGTTGTAGGGGTACTGCGTCGCGTGCTCGCCCGTCGGGGTCACGTACCTGTGAAGGTGATTTGGTTGTGATGGGGAGTATATGAGGGTTTGTATTGTTGTTGGGGTGTTGAAGCATGGTTAGGAGCTATACTATATATTCTTCCACAAAAAATCAGTATTGCAAAGAATCCATTACCATATGCTCCCACTCCCTACTCAAAAAACCAGCTCCCTCACCTGATGGGTGCCAGGTGGCGCTTGAGGACGTCGTCCTTGACGGCCTGGGAGGGGAAGAGCGCGCGGCCCTCGCCGTGGGCGACCCAGACGCCCATGCGCGCGCCGCCCATGCCGCGGAGGAGCACGGCCGGCGAGTCCGGGTCGATCTCGACCGTGGACCAGCGGCACTCGAAGCGTCCCGACTCGTTGTGCGTGAAGCGCGGCTGCTCCGCGTCCGGCAGCGTGGGCGTGGCCTGGCCGGTGCCCGGCACCCAGCCGAGCAGGGCCATGAGCTGGCAGCCGTTGCAGACGCCCAGCGAGAAGGTGTCGGGGCGCTCGTAAAAGGCCTGGAACTGGCCCAGCAGGCGGTCGTTGAAGCGGATGGTGGCGGCCCAGCCCTTGGCCGAGTCGAGAACGTCCGCGTAGCTGAAGCCTCCCGGGAAGATGATGCCCTGGAAGGCGTCCAGGCTGGCGGCGCCGGAGAGGAGGTCGGACATGGTCACGTCCCAGGCCTCCATGCCGGCCAGCTGCACGGCGGCCGCCATCTCGCGGTCGCCGTTGGTGCCCTCCTCCCGGATCACGGCCACGCGCACCTTGCCCGGGCGCTCGGCCAGCAGCGCCGCGTCCGTCCAGACGGGACGGTAGGGCAGCGACCAGCGCGGGGCCTCGGCCTCGCGCAGCGCGGCGCGCTCCTGCGCCACCGTCGCCTCGTTGGCCTGCCGCAGCTCCAGCTCCCAGCTCGTCTCCTCCCACGCGTCGCGCAGGTCGGCGACCGCGCCAGCGATGACCGAGGCCTGGTCGCCCACCGACACGCGGATGCCCGCGCTCTTGGGCCGGGTCTGCCCGATGACGGCGGCCGGGACGCCGGCGGCCGCGTAGGCCGCGAGCACGGCCTCCACCTCGGCCTCGGGCACCTCCAGCACCAGGCCCAGCTCCTCGGCAAAGAGCGCGGCCAGCGCGCCCTCGGCGCAGGCGGGGACCGCGAGGTCCAGCCCGCAGTCGCCGGCAAAGGCCATCTCCAGCGCGGCCACGACCAGGCCGCCGTCGGACACGTCGTGGCCGGCGAGGACGCGGCGCGGCCCGCCCGCGGCCTGGGCCTTGATCAGGGCCTGCGTGGCCTCAAACGCGGCGCGCAGCTGCGCGGGGTCGACGTCCGGGACCTCGGCCCCGATCTGGGAGTAGGCCTGCGCGAGGGCCGAGGCGCCCAGGCGGCGGCGCCCGGCGCCCAGGTCGACGTGCACGAGCGCGGACCCGCCCGCGAGCTTGAGGTCCGGGGTCACGACGGCGGTGACGTCCGGGCAGCCGACGTAGGCGCTGACCACGAGGTTGCCGGGGGCCATCACGGTCTCGCCCCCGGCCGCGGCCGCCATGGACAGCGAGTCCTTGCCGCCGTCGATGCCGACGCCCAGCACCGCCATGGCGTCGCGCATGGCGCGCCCGGCCTCGACCATGGCCGCGCCCTCGCCGGCCATCTTGGCCGCGTACATCCAGTTGACCGAGGACTTGACGTCCTCGAGGCTGGTGATGGGGGCAAACACCAGGTTGGTCAGCGCCTCGCCCACGGCCAGACGGGCCATGGCGGCCGGGCTGAGCAGGCCCTTGATGGGCGCCTCGCCGATCGAGGTCGCCGCGCCGGTCGTGTCGTAGTGGCTCTGCGCCAGCACGGCCACGTCGGCCAGCGGCGTGTGCAGCGGGCCCACGCACTGCTGCTGCGCGACCAGGCCCGTCACGCAGCGGTCGACCTTGTTGGTCAGGAAGCGCTTGCTGCACACGCTGGGCAGGCGCAGCACGCGGTCGAGCGCAGCTGCCGGGGTGACGTTGGTGCCGAATTCCAGTTCCCGGCGCCAGGCGTCTGAGCTGGCGGTGACAAAGTCAAAGCTCTTGTCGGGCATGTCGCCCAGGACAGCTTCGAAGTCCAGATCCACCGGCGTGGGCCCGCCCGCAGGCGCCAGCGGGTCGACCACGCGCACGCGGCCCGAGCCGTCAATGGCGCCGATGACGCACATGTCGCAGCGCTCGCGGCGGCAGATGCCCTCCAGCAGCGCGCGGTCCTCGGGCTTGATCAGCAGGCAGTCGTTCTCCTGGTACTCGGCGCCCCAGATCTCCAGGACCGACATGGTCGCGTCCCCGAGGTGCACGCCGCGGATGTTGATCTCGGCGCCCAGCGGGTAGATGATTTCCTTGACCACGTTGCAGTTGCCGCCCGCGCCCTGGTCGTGGATCTGCTGGATGGGGTTGGCGTCGCCCAGCTCCACGCACGCGCGCACGACGCGCCACAGCTTCTGGCTGACTTCCGCGTCGCCGCGCTGGACCGCGTTGAAGTCCAGCTCGGCGCTGTTGCTGCCAGAGGGCACCGAGCTGGCCGCGCCGCCGCCCATGCCGATGCGGTAGGCGGGCCCGCCGATCTTGACCACCAGCATGCCCAGCGCGGGCGGCGCCTTTTCCGAGGTGCGTGTGGTCGATCTGGCCCAGGCCGCCCGAAAACATGATGGGCTTGATCCACTCGCGGCGCTCGCCGCTGGGCAGGCGCTGCCCAAAGCTGCGCGTGAAGCCTGCCACCAGCGGCTCGCCAAACTTGTTGCCGTAGTCGCTCGCGCCGTTGCTCGCGTCGGTGAGGATGGTGCGTGGGTGCGCCAGCGAGTCGGGGTAGGCCAGGCTCGCGTCGTCGTGCGCCTGCTCGTAGCCCTCCAGGTGCAGGTTGCCCACGCAGTAGCCGGCCGTGGCGGCGCCCATGAGCGAGCCGATGCCGGTCGCGTGCGTGTCGCGGATGCGGCCGCCCGCGCCCGTCTCGGCGCCCGGGTAGGGTGCCACCGCGCAGGGAAAGTTGTGCGTCTCGGCCGTGAGCAGCAGGTCCAGGTCGCGCTTCGTCACGCGCAGCGGGCTCGGCTCACCCGGCGTCTCCGGCAGCAGCGTGGCCACCTCCCGGCCGCGGATGGCCGAGCTGTTGTCCTTGAAGGCCAGCACCGAGTTGGGGCCCGAGGCCTTGAGCGTCGACTTGACCATCTGCATCAGCGTCTCGGGCACGGGCTCGCCGTCCACGCTCAGCTTGCCCCGGAAGAACCAGTGCCGGCTGTGCTCCGAGTTGGACTGGGCGATGTCGAAGAGCTCCACATTGGTCGGGTCGCGGCCCAGCTCCTGGCCAAACATCTTGGTGTAGTAGTCCAGGTCCCAGTCGTCAAGGGCGAGGCCCATCTCCGCGTTGACGCGCTCCAGCGCCGCGCGGCCCTCGGCCAGCACGGGCACCGTGAACACCGAGGCCGGGCGTCGCGTCGGTCGCAAAGCTGCGCAGCGGGCGCTCGTAGACCTGCTCCGTCATGCGGTCGTGCACCAGCGCCGCAAAGGCGCCGCGCTCGGCCGCGCCGCACGCGCCCGACAGCTGGTACCGCCGGCTGACCTCCAGGCGGTCGATCTTGGCGCCCAGGCCCACCGACTCGCAGATGCTCACCGCGTTGGCGCTCCAGGCCGTGCTGAAGCTCATGCGCGGGCCCACCTCCACGGTCGTGCCCGACAGGCGCGACGACGCCACCAGCTGCTCCGGCTCAAACGTCTCGCGCAGCAGCCAGCACAGCGTGCGCGCCTCGGCGCGCTCCAGCGGCGCCAGCAGCGAGATGTTGAAGCACAGCTCCGTGTCCAGCGCGGTCAGCCCGGGCACAGCCTTGCGGCGCGCCTCGCGCAGCAGCGTCGCCGTCTTGGCGGGCGCCAGAGCCGGGCGAGCGGTACAGCTGGATCACGCCGGGCTTGGCGGCCAGGAGCGAGGCGATCAGCGCCTCCTCCGCGCGCGTGGAAGGGGCCGCCGCGTCCGCCACGGCCCGCAGAGGGGCGGCGCGGCGGGAGCGCGGCAGCGCGCAGCGCGCAGCCAGGGTCGCGGGGCGGGCCACGATGGACAAACCTGAGAATGTTGGATTGGACAAACAGGAAGATAAAGCTGCTGCTGAGGGACTCTTCATCCAATTACACCTCACACTTTTCATAAATATCCACATAAACCACCGTACGCCTAGCCATTCCCGGCAATCACGAGCCGACCACCCCGCATTTCGCACCTTGGGTCGTCAGGCGCGGCTGGCTGGCCCGGGACGGGGATGCCCGCTGTCCCGGCAAACCCCTGCAGCGCAGGCGCGTGGAGAATGTCGTATTAGTCACACACAATTCCGTGTCCCGGGACGCAAGCACCAAACCCCGGGCCCGCGCGTCGCGCACCTGGCGAGGAGCAGGGCGGGGTGGCCTGTGGCGACACCCGCCGCCCGAGCGGCGCAACGAGAGTCCATGATGAGGAGAACGACGGTTGAATCCGGGCACCAACGGCGATGGCGATGTACGCCAAGAGGCGAACGCTTTGCGTTCCTGGGGTCCTCCCGCATGCCCTATATGCGCATTGCTCTCTGAGGCCGCTGGCGCGCGGAGGAAATTTCTCCGGATCGCCTCCCGAGCGCAAGGCGGAGGCAGGTGTTGATTGCAGCTGTGGAGTCTCATGGGAGTTTGGGATCGCACGTTCAGCCTGTGCAACGCCGTACATATATTCATAAAGTTGTTTTAACGTGCTAATTACGGGCTGCAATGAGCCAAGTACTGCGTGTCAATGTTTGTTAGCATTCTTAAAAAAGTTGCTGGATGGCCTTTGCATCATGCATTCCCATTTTGGTATTACATCGAGGCTGAATGGGGCGCAAAAAGGCATCATAATGAATGACATATAGATTCAAGGCCTGGAGGGGTCTGCGCACGGCGCATAGTCTGGCAGGCGTGCAGCATTCTGGCTGAGCGAGGCGAGCGTCCGTCACGAGATCCAACCAGCGGGCTTGCGAGAGCATGGCGATCACCGCCTGGCCCTTGAAGCGAGAGAGATCCGCTAGAGCACAATAATATTCAGCAGCGCACCACTTGGGATATTTTTAGTGAAGCATGAGCTACTAAACCAGGGCTATTGCGGGACCTTCCGGCAGGACGCAGCTCGCGGAAGCTTGTGGCCATGGAGACCACTCGTAGCTCGCACCCGCTGCGCCCAACGCTGTTGGCGCCGATCCGGCACCCACGACCCTTTTCTGCGCACGTTAAAGGCATGTGGTGTTGATGACTCGGTCAGGGCAGCGCTGCCCGAGGTTTCGCTGGCAACAGAAGGTATGCTCACGACCCCACGTTGTTGCGGCATCGCAGGTTTGGGCCACGGCTACCGCAGGGTAGGTGCCCCAGTATGCCCCAGCAGGCAGTTGATTGCTCGCCAGGGCCTGTTTGAGCCCAGTGAGCTGGTGTCGTTGGCAGAGGTCCTGCACGCCCGGCTCGCCGCCAGCCTGGATGGGCTGCAACAGGCGCGTCTCCGGTGGGGCGTTGATTTCGGAGCAACTGTGTTAATAATTTCCTCTTATCGAGCGTGCGTGTCTGGCGTTGCCGTGTGCGTCCAGTGGGCAAACCCTTGGTCCTCCGCCCCCTGTGCGCAGGCCTGGCAGACGCAGGTGGTGGAGCGTCTGGGCCCGCTCGTGGACCGCGCCGCGATCCCGATCGCCTCCACGCTGGCGGCGGTGCAGACGCGCGTGGCGGCCGGCTCGGCGCCGCGGCTGGACGAGGCCGCGTCGGGCGACGGCCTGGCCCTCTTCTGGTCGCTGTTTGGCAGCGTCGGCCTGCCGCTGCTGACGGTGGCGCTGCTCCTGCACCTGTCCCGGCGGCCCGGGGCGGAGGGCGACGGCCTGGGCGGGCCCGGCGGCCCGTCTGGCGGCTCGCCGGCAGCCTTTGGCAAGACGCGCGCGCTTCCAGATGGAGCCGCGCACGGGCGTGGGCTTTGGCGACGTCGCCGGCGTGGATGAGGCCAGGCGCGACTTTGAGGAGGTGGTGGACTTTTTGCGGAGCCCCGGGCGGTACACGGCGCTGGGCGCGCGCATCCCCAAGGGCGTGCTGCTGGCGGGCCCGCCCGGCACGGGCAAGACGCTGCTGGCGCGCGCCATCGCGGGCGAGGCGGGCCGTGCCCTTCTTCTCCATCTCCGGCAGCGAGTTTGTGGAGATGTTTGTGGGCGTGGGCGCGGCGCGCGTGCGCGACCTCTTCCGCCGCGCCAAGGAGGCGGCGCCCTGCATCGTCTTCATCGACGAGATCGACGCGGTCGGGCGGCAGCGCGGCGCCGGCCTGGGCGGCGGCAACGACGAGCGCGAGCAGACGCTCAACCAGCTGCTGACGGAGATGGACGGCTTCGAGGGCAACGCGGGCGTCATCGTGCTCGCGGCCACCAACCGCGCCGACGTCCTGGACCCGGCGCTGCTGCGCCCGGGCCGCTTCGACCGCCAGGTCCAGGTCGCGCTGCCGGACGGCCGCGGCCGCGGCGCGGTGCTCCGCGTGCACGCGCGCGGCAAGAGCCTGGACTCGCGCGTCGACCTGGACGAGCTCGCGCTGCGCACGCCGGGCTTTGCCGGCGCAGACCTGGCCAACCTACTCAACGAGGCGGTCATCCTGGCCGGGCGGCGAAACCTGCCGGCCGCGACGCCGCGCGAGGTGGACGACGCGCTGGACCGCGTGGTCGCGGGGCTGGAGGGCGCGCCGCTGCTGGACGGCCGCGCCAAGCTGCTGGTCGCCTACCACGAGGCGGGGCACGCGCTCTGCGCGACCCTGGCGCCCGGCCACGACGCGGTGCAGAAGCTGACGCTCGTGCCGCGCGGGCGCGCGCGCGGGCTGACCTGGTTCCTGCCCGCCGAGGACCAGACCTCGCTCACGCGCCGCCAGATGTTTGCGCGCCTGGTCGGCGCGCTCGGCGGCCGCGCGGCCGAGGAGGCCGTCTGGGGCACAGCCGAGGTCACCACCGGCGCCGCCAGCGACCTCCAGGAGGCCTCCAGGCTCGCGCGGGCCATGGTCACCAAGTACGGCTTCAGCGAGGTCGGGCCCTACGCGCTGGCAGACCCGGGCGCGCGCTCCGGCGACGTCGTCATGCGCCTGCTCTCGCGGCGCTGGGTCAGTGAGGCGCTGCAGCGACGCGTCGACGCCGCCGTCGCGCGCATCACCGCCGAGGCCTACGCGCTGGCCCTCGACCTCGTGCGCCGGCACAGGCCCGCGCTCGATCGCGCCGTGCAGCTGCTCATGGAGCGCGAAACGCTGTCGGGGGATGAGTTCCGGCAGCTGCTCTGCGCGGAGCAGGGGAAGGAGAGTGGGGTGACTGCTGCAGTGGCTGGCTTTGGTGGTGCCGTCGTCGCGACGCCCGCCACCCTGGTCTCTGCTTCCAACACGCAAACCCTGTAGACTTCCCATGCTTCTTTGGACTCCCTTTTTGTACCCTAATCATAGCATTCAGCAACAGGATTCCCCGCGACCGTTACGTTCTGTGCACTCGACCACTTGGTTCAAAGAATGTACACACAGAAAGAGCTGCGCTGAGTAAACAAGAGGAAGCGCATGGCTGGACACGAAAAGCAACAAGGGTCAGTGATGGCGGCCACCCTGCTGCCAGCAAGCCTCGATCAGGCAGCGCCGCCCTCGGCAATGCTTGGGACAAGGGTGCCCTTCCAATACAGCGGCCACTCGGCCTATGCTTGGAGTACAGGTCGTACAAGCGGGTGCATCTGGGCCAGGTACACGATGCCCCACCTGGCATGGAATGGAGGGCGTTGAATGAGTTTCGTCATGTGTGCTTGCAGGTGCCCTCCCGCTGACTGACGATCTTGAGCGCCTTGTCTCATTCATGCTCCACGCCCATCGCCACCCCTTGCAATCTACAATCAGCACCATCTACCCATGCCCACCACAACCTGAACCCACTACCACCCACGCACATCATCCAGCAGCAAAAGACCGTGATCGCGACCAGCGTGTGCTTCAGTCTGCAAAGGACAGGGAGCGCAAACCCAAAGGCTGGGTCCTAGAGGCAAACAGTCCTGCCCAACACCCGGTCCAACGCCCCATCGCAGTCTTGCCACACAGCGAGACACCGTCCCCTCTCACTTTTTGTTGCCTGGCCGCGCGGAGGAGGCCTGGACCGCACCCGCTCCGAGGAGCTCGAGCACCGCAAACACAAGGGTTCCCAACCAGAACGCCATGGCTCCACGGCCGACGAGCAAGACTCAGCCCTTGACTAGCTCTCTTGATTAACGATAATTCCGCGGCACTAAACTTCACAGCTTGCCCCCAAAGCTGGGCTGTGCGAGTCGATCCATCCTGGACCCGCTCGAGCTCCCCATCTCGTCCCTATCCCCTGGGATTCGGAAGAAAAATCGCGCGCGGTGCCCAAGGGCCATGCTTTCCATGGTCTATAACCTTCGCGCCCCCGGGCCGGGGCCGCCCCGCTCTTTGGCCGTGCGCGCATCCAGTTCGGCCTCTTTCAAGCTAGTCGGACCGGTGGTCATAGATCGATTGTCGACTGTCCGTGGAGCAAACATGGCGGTCGGCAAGAACAAGCGTGAGTGGGCGGAGGGCCCCGCTCTGCGCTGGCGCGCCGGCTGGTGGTGGCCCCTCGGGCAGCTCGTCTGACGCGCAATGTGCATCCGTTTCCCGTTGCAGGCCTGTCCAAGGGCAAGAAGGGCGGCAAGAAGAAGATGTAAGTCGCCCGTCCTGGTCTGGGGAGTGCCCCGTGTGCCCGCTCCTTGCCGGGAGCGATGGTCGCGAGTGGTGGAGGCTCACCCCCACATCCGTCTCCCCATTCCGCGCAGTGTCGACCCCTTCAGCAAGAAGGACTGGTATGATATCCGCGGTCCCACCATGTTCCAGCAGCGCGCTGTGGGCAAGACGCTGGTGACCCGTACCGCCGGTACCAAGGTGCGCCCGAGAGATTGCGTGCAGCAGGGTGGACGAACGAGCTATGTTTTTCAAGGGAGTGCAACAGGCTCGAGACGCTGTCTCAGGATGAGCAGGCATTTATTTGTGGATATACGTCTGGATATACATCTAGAGATCGCTCTAGGGAGGGAGAGCAGCTCAGTATAACGAAAGATGACTGGAGCCTGACCTGCTCTCTGCCCTCTCACCACCCTCTTACCACCCCCACACAAACACAGATCGCCTCCGACGGTCTCAAGGGCCGCGTGCTGACGGTCAACCTGGCCGACCTGCAGAACAACGAGGCCGACGCCTACCGCAACATCCGCCTGCGCGTGGAGGACGTGCAGGGCCGCTATTGCCTGACCAACTTCCACGGCATGGACCTGACGACCGACAAGCTGCGCTCGCTGGTGCGCAAGTGGCAGACGCTGATCGAGGCGCACGTCGACGTGAAGACGACCGACGGCTACACGCTGCGCCTGTTCTGCATCTCCTTCACCAAGAAGCGCCCCGGCCAGGTGAAGAAGACCGCCTACGCACAGAGCGCGCAGGTGCGCGCCATCCGGCGCCGCATGGTCTCCATCATGACCCGCGAGGCCACCGCCTGCGACCTCAAGGACCTGGTCGCCAAGTTCATCCCGGAGGCCATCGGCAAGGAGATCGAGAAGAGCGCCTCGGGCATCTACCCCCTGCAGAACACCTTCATCCGCAAGGTCAAGGTCCTGCGCGCGCCCCGCTTCGACGTCTCCAAGCTCATGGAGGTCCACGGCGAGCTGCCCGAGGAGACCTCGGTCGCCGTCGAGCGGCCCGCCGAGGAGGAGACCGAGGCTGCCGAGGAGGAGGCCACCGCCTAGGCCCCTGGCGAGCCCGTGCCCCGCTGCCGCGAGATCCCCCTATGCCCTGCTGCCACCGAGCTGTGTTGTAACAGGGATGCTGAACAGTGGGTGCTGAAGGAATGAGGGGCAGGTTTTTGTGGGTCTTGCAGGAAGCAGCAAGAAGTGGGTGCTCCTCATGTCGACGTCGATGAGGAGACCCCTATGCGAAAAATAGGGTACTCACTCATAGGGTAATGATGCGACAGCATTCCTATCCAGCCCGTCACTCTGCATGCATAAAAACGGACAGTCCAATTATCCAGACAGCGCAGAGCATCTTACGATGATACACAGCACACCAGCCCACACTTTGAATATCCCAAACAACGACCCTCCCTCTCCGGACTGCAAAAACCCTCTAATCAGCTTCGATCCGACTTCAAGTGCTCCAATGCACAAAGGACGCAGACACATCTTGCTCAGAATACCACTCGCCTCGAATAAATTTTGAGCGTCACATATCGGACGTCTGGAGACAGTTACCACCCGAAATCGTCGTCATGACGGAGCGCGAGAGCCGCCAGCTGGAGGGGCAGACCGCCGTCATCATCGGGGCCCAGGGCCAGGTTGCCGACTCCATCTCCGAAGCCTTTGCGCGGGAGGGTGCCTTCATCTACCTCACGGCCCTGGACACCCTGTGCCTCCACGAGACGGAGGCGCGCACCAAGGGCACGGCGGGGTTTGATGCCGTGGGCGTCGAAACCCTCGAGCTGGATCCCAGCGACGAACAGCAGGTATGGTGCAGGGACTGGCGCACTGGAATGCGAAAGAAAAATGGACGATGGTCATGTCGTGCATGGCTCGTGCACGCTTACTGTGTATGAATGATGAATGGCTGGCCATCATATTCGTTGAGTGATACGCAAGCCCATCCAATACCCAGGGGACGGGTGTTGAGCATGTGTTGCCCGTGTGTACATGCCTTGCCATTCAAACACACTTGGCATCTTTCCATGAAAATGACCACCCATTTCGCTTTTTTACAGATAAAGGACGTTGCCAGCACGATCGGCGCCAAGCGAAAGACTGTAGAGGTGCTGGTCCTCTGCAATGGTGCGCGATGATTTTGGGGCCTCTTCATGGGAAGCATGTGCAAGCCATCAGTGCCCAAAATCCGCCACCCCCCTCCCTCCCTCTCTGCAGTCGAGTACGAGCAGGCGTGGGCCGTGGTGGTGGGGTTCAAGGAGCTGTATGGCGAGGCTACCAAGATCCTGGTCATTCAGGACCCAGAGATGGGCGATCGCAGCAGCTGGGTCAAAGGGCTGGGCCCCTGTGCCCAGCTCATCAAATTGGCCAACGAAGACACCATGGACGAGTTTGATCCGGGTCTCATTGTCCTTGGAGCCCTCCACAACGAGGCCTGAGCTGTTGATGTTGTTATTGTTGTTTGTGTGACATCAAGTCGTATTGTTTGCCCAACTGAGCATGCACATTGATGGTACATCTAGAGTACCCTATGCGCCATGACCCTTGAGAGCCCACCGATGTCCTTGCAGAAGAGCCCTCTCTTTGCATGCCCGGTCGTCAGTGTATGCCCTAACACTATTGTTTCACTACCCTTGTATACCCTTTGCCCAATTACTATCCCTCTTCTGATGTGGCAAATGTCCAGATGTTACAGACCCATGCCTGTCAATCTGATCTTTCCTGGCATTGGATACACAGCCGCAACCCAGTCGCCAGCTTGCGTCCCTGCGGCGGAAGAGCGAGGGAATATATCAGATTATCACATTCAACCATCCAAACCAAGAACTGTGTCCACCAAAGAAAAACGCAATATTGTTCACAAGGAGAATCAGAGTGGTGCACGGCACGTTTTCATTATCAGGGGCCACCCCTTCAGAACAGGTCTGTAAATGGATTCATCACCTTCTCCCGCAGTGTAAGAACTGCTGTCTTTTTCTTAAGCAAAAGGTCTAGACAACTCGATTCACCTACCTCAAAGCATGGTGATTGCTTGCTAAACCGTGAGCGGCAGAGGCATCATCCTCAGTGCTTGTTTCGCGTCTCCAGACACCCGCATGGCGCATCGACCTTTGAAAAATTAAAGGGGGTGGGGGCGTCAGTGCAAGAGTAAGCCCCGTTGGGTTAGCGAGAGGCCGAGGCGCGTGGCACCCAGACCCCCGCCGACCGCATAACTGTTGCTATGGCGAGCTGCCCCGGGGCGGCGCCGAGGCCCGAAGACCCCGGCACCGCACCCGAGGGTCCTCCCCTCTCAGGGTGATACTTTCTACCTCATCGCCCGGGGACTTTCTCCCAGTACGCTACGCCGGCAAAACCGACGCCCTGGCCGACGCGGGGTCCCGAGGGAGCCCGGCCTGCCGTACCGAAGCGGTCCTTTGCGCTGCGCCCTTACCTCACGGGGTGCCGTATGTTGGTTTTGAGGCGAAAGTCCGGCTTGATGAGCTCCCATAGGCAGTAGCTCTCTCGTCCACTAGTGGATCCGCACTGAAAGAAGAAAGGAGACGGCCTTTGTCAGAAGCCAAATCATTCTACGCATTGCCACCTCCCAGTCTCAGAGAAAAAACACACAGCAAAGTAAAAGCGGGAACAGGGTGATGGTCATCAGATGGTGGTGCATGATTCCTAGGTTTCAACAATATAATTCAGATGGTTTGAATATGGAACCTTTTCCTCCCTTGACATACGTTCCCGCAGGCGCGGTGCAGGGCAGCGCCGTACCTGGTTCAGGACGTCTGGGCCGGACAGTCACCCAGCGACGCCATCTAGCTCCCGCCTGCAAGAGAGAGAGCAACGCACATCGACGTGAGCAAGATCAATACCGAACAAGCACTAGGAACCAAAGCACAAAAAAGGGAAGAGCCCTCAGTTCAGGTCTCCAATAATTTTTTCCGCACAGTCATTTGACTACTCGGTAGAACGAAAGTTATTTTTTCACATCCTCGGGCTCAGGATTTCCCACAACAATACAAAAAATACATGAAAATGGGTGGATGATCAGTCGTTTATGATCGAATGTTCCTCTCATTGGCTATTTGGCTTTGTAGCCTCCGAAGGTGTCCTAAGATCGTGGTCATCATTTCCACCCAGGCCAGTTGGGCACAGGTCCCCACCCACAAAGAGGCAAGGTGCCGCTCCAGCATCCCAGAAATAACCCAGAAAACAGGTCAGAAAGAACGCAACGATTTGGCTTTAATTCATCATGGACTTTGCGAACAAAGTGTGTGTCAGATGAATAGCTCCTTGCTCGTCATCCCTGCCCTCTGGGCCTCCCACCAGATAAATCCAACCGAGATCGCAAACCCACCTAATTTAGAATGGGGCAGCGATGGATCTGGTGGTGGCTGGGCCGTCCACCACGCAGCGCGAAGCCCAAGGCATGGGCTGCCTACATCCCTGCATCAACAGCACGAAGCAGCACTGTGAGTAGACTATACACCCTCCTAGAGCGCAACAAAGGGATGCCATGAATGGGAATATTGCAGCTTCCCGAGGGTGCTTCACGAGAGATCAGCACCCGGCCGGTGCCCCAGCATTCATTCTCCTCGGTTGTTAACAACGGGACGGGCGAAAGCTCATGGTCTGGAGCTTGACCGTACGGGAGAGCCCGAGGCTCTGGCAATGCACAGGCAACAACAGCATGCAAGCACCGTGCCCTCATCTATTGCTTTTGTCATCAAGGATGATCAGGTCTCAAAGATTATAGAATGCATCATCGGGCGGCGGCACGCGACAAGCAGGCAATGGTTCCCTGCGCCCACCTAGCACCGACCTTGCGGGAGGTGAATGCGGACTGGCATGCACGCGGCGCGATGGCCGGTGCCTGATGTCAAATCAGGTACTTTCCATCGCAAGTATGAGCGGGTATGCGGGGCACCAGGCATGCATGGTGTATATGGGAGCGATGGAGGCGCATGGCCCCCAGGCACCCAGGGTCTAGGCGCGAAAAAAATCCAATCGCAAGCTCGAGCTCTCGATACGGTCTCGCCAGGGGTCCGGGAGCTGGGGCGGACCGTCTGGACTACTGATGGGCAGGGAACGCGCGGGGATACCAGAGGAAGCTCATCACCGGCAAAGGGGATTGGACTGCACGAGCCAGAGGGCCAGCCACTGTCGTTCTCGTGGAACCATGGCAGCTCGCCAGGCAGCTCGCAAGGCGCTCGGGTTGGGCGCAACCCAGCACCTCGCTGCCACCACCGGCCATGCCAAGCCGACGCTCTTCTTCCGCGAGGTAGGGCGCGTGAGGTACATGAGTGCGAGCGGCACGCTGGGCTGCCTGGCTCGACGCCTGCCCAGCCGGGCTTGGTGAGAGCCGTCCGTGGTGACCCACCCGCTTGTACGATGCCCCCTGACCCGCAGATCTGCCGGACACTGCCCTGGGTCATCCAGACGTACAAGCTGGAGGAGCTGACCACGCTGTCGGACCTGCGCCACAACATCAACCAGATGTTCCGCCAGTACTCCGAGGTCAAGAGCCCCGAGGCCGTGGACCTGCTGATCTACAAGGGCCGGGAGGAGCTTGAGGTGCGTGAGGGAGGGGTCTGTGGTGTGTGAGCTGGCGTATATCTGGGAGGGAAAGGGAATGGTGAGCGAGGTTTGGTGCCTTTTGGGGAGCCATTGTTGTGTCAAAGGCACATGCCCGGTTGTTTGGACGCATGTCAACCCCAATTAGGCCACCCAGCTCAGACAATTACCCCCTCCATCTCATCTCACAGATGATCATCATGCAGCACAAGCAGCGCCACCACTTGATCGACAAGTACGTGGGCCTGCCCGCCACGACGGAGCCCCAGGCGCCGAGGGCAGACGTGTCCCCCTTCCTCGCCAACTTCTACCTTTCCAACTGAGGCTTGAGGCCCCACTTGGGAAGCGTGCTTCCTGGACTATTCTGGCATCGTAGAATGTACACTATTCCTATTTGAGAGCGGCCAACCGCAGGGCGTCAAGGGTTGATCAGGCGCGCACTATTTGAGTGGTCGGTTCCGACAAAGTGCGGGAGCCCGGGCATTTTCCAAATAGTCAAGCCAGAGTTCCGTCGAGCTTCCGTCTGGCTACCAGGTCACCGCTGCACAATAATGGAAAGGCACCGTCAATTCTATTTCAAAACTTTGCGCGCTCACGCTACTTTGGAGACATCTCCTGAGCAAACAGGTCTGGCCAGCGCTGGGCGGCCGCGGTGAGTGCGAGCGGGCCGCCCGTGTGCAGCAGCGCGGTGAGCGTCCCGGGGCTTTGCTGGGCCTCGGCCGCCTCCCAGGCTGCCAGCGTCCACAGCGGGTCCAGCACGACCCCGTGCGCCGAAGCCACAGCCCGCACCGCCGCCGCATCGCCAGGAAGCATCCGGCCAAACTTGCGAGGCCGCCGGCGCGGTTCCCAGTCAATGAGGGAGGTGGCCTGTTGGGCGTGTTTTGGATCAAAGTCGAGCTCCTCCGCCACGCGGCGCAGGAGCGTGGCGGCGATCGCTGGCGCGGCGCCGGGCGGCCCCCGACCTCGACGCCGCGCACCCGCCAGGCGGGCAGCCCGAGCAGGGCGATCCCCAGCGCCAGCCCCGCGGCCGTCGCGCCCGTGCCGCAATCGAGCACGATCTCGACGCGCGGCGCGCTCTTGAACGGCTCCCGCGCCGCCAGCCAGGCCACGAGCCTCACGGCGCCCAGCAGCGCCAGCGGCTCGGCGCCGCCCTCGGGCAGGATGTGGACTTGGGAAGGCTCCAGTCCGAGCGCTTCACACGTCCTTGCCGCGTGCCTTTCGAGCATGCTTGTGCGGTCCGCGTACTCGGCTCGCGATACGTAGCGCACGCTGCCTGCCAGCGCGTGCGTGAAGAGCAGGTTGCCCGTCAGGACGGCGGGCTGTTCGCCCCTGACCAGCAGGTGCGCGCCGATGGATTCGCTGGCCGCGCATAGCGCAGCCACGGCGACGAGGTGAGCCGACTGGGCGCCCCCGCAGGTCACCACAGCGCGCGCCTCGCGGGCCAGCGGCGGCCACAGGGCGTCCAGCTTGCGGAGCTTGTTGCCGTTGACAAAGGGGTGGGCCAGGTCGTCCCGTAGTGCTACAAAATCAGACCTGATTGTTGTGATCTGCAGATGATTATGATGACAAGAGAGTTTGTTTCTTGGCCAAAGAGTGGCATTTTCAAATCGGCTGCTCTAAATGAGCGTATGCTCTGGCTCCAGAGGCTTCCGCGCTGATGGCATGCCATTCAATACCTGTGTAGCCGGCGTGGGCAAGAGCCACTCCCTTCCCAGGAGCCGAGTGAGATCCGAAGCCGATGCCACCACAAGCCGTCGATGTAGATAGCTTATTTCGCAGCACTACCCCTTGTACCCTCAAGCGACGCGCTTGATGTGGCAAAGCTCGCCAGCCAGAGAGGCAGGGCGAGGCCCAGGCGGGCCCCGCCCTCCCTAGAAAAGCTCGACACAAAACGGCACCGTTCCAACGCACAGTATCGCCGCCACGCATGCGTCATGAAATGAATAGATACATGCATGCATTTTGTTTCCGCTTTCTGTGCGTCTCGCAGCGCGCATTTTACCCACCCTCCCGTGGCAAAGTGATCTTGCTGAAACGCCAGGCGCGCAAATCACCTGCCGACAAGGCACCAGCAGGGACGGCTGGTCCCGCACATTGCCTTGGCATGCTGCAGCGCAATGCGACGCGCATGCAGTGCTATCCTGCATGCGGACTAGTACTCCGCACTGCAGGCCCCTTGCCCTGGCTCGAGCGGACAGCGGGCGTCGAGCGCGGTGGATGTGGGTGAGACCGCTCCGCCAAGCCTCTTTCCCCGGCCTGGGACGGCACCGCCAATCGCTCTTTTCTGGATTCCCTGGCGCTGTATATATCACATCTGCGCTGCGTGCATTCAACATGACGGTGTCTGGCCCTCCAAGTTCCGTTTCAGACGAGCATGTGAGTGTGCCGGAGGTCGGCGAGCCGGCGGCCACCACCAATGCCACCACTACGGTATGTTGTCTGGGCGGTATTGAGTCAGGAAAATGGGGACTGCTGAGAGATTTGGGTGGGTGTATATAAACAATTGATACTTGATCAAAACTGTGCATGCCCAAGGCATGGCCATGCAGATTATCGCTCTAGTCTGTTAAAAAAGACCCTTGCTTATCATGTCTGATCAGCCACCAAGCTGCCGACTCCCTCAACACATCGACCACTCGCTTCACATCACAGATAGAAACTCAGGCGGATGACACGCCCGCGCCTCCGAGCCCGACGAAGAAGAAGCGCAAGCGCCCCGAGAAGGCGCCGCCCGCCCCCCCGCCGCCGCTGCCCGACCCGTCGACGTTTCCAGCGTACGTGCGCCCCGACTACTTTCGCTTCGAGATCGTGCACGTCTCCAAAAAGTCCGGCGCGCGCGTCGGGCGCATCCACACGCCGCACGGCGTGATCGACACGCCGGGCTTTGTGGCGGTGGGCACCAACGCGGCCCTCAAGGCCGTGGACGGGCTCTGGGCCGACGCGGAGGGCCTGCAGCTCATGTTCTGCAACACGTACCACCTGCTGCTGCACCCGGGGCCGGAGGTGGTGGAGGCGGCGGGGTGGCCTGCACAAGTTCATGGGTCGCCCCGACCGGCCGCTGATCACGGACTCGGGCGGGTTCCAGGTGTTTTCGCTGGCCTACGGCACGGTGCACGAGGAGGTGAACGAGCTCAAGCGCGGGCAGGGCCCCAGCAAGCACAAGGCGACGGCCGGCACGCTGATGAAGGGCGTGAGCGAGGAGGGCGTGCGCTTTGCGAGCTACCGCGACGGCTCCAGCATGCTGCTCACGCCCGAGAGCAGCGTGCGCGCGCAAAAGGCGCTGGGCGCCGACATCATCCTGCCGCTGGACGAGCTGCCGCCCTACCACATCGCGCAGGGGGACCTGGAGGCCAGCCTGGAGCGCAGCCACCGCTGGGAGGCGCGCTCGCTGCGCGAGCACCTGGCCGACCCGCGCCGGCAGGCCATGTACGGCATCGTGCACGGCGGCGTGGACCTGGCGCTGCGCCGGCGCTCGGTCGACTACCTGGCCGCGCTGCCCTTTGACGGCTTTGCCGTCGGCGGCAGCATGGGCCGCGACCGCGAGGAGATGGTGCGCCTGCTGCAGGGCGTCATGCCCATGATGCCGCGCGACAAGCCCTGCCACATCCTGGGCATCGCCGACCCCGCCACGCTGCCGCGCCTCGTGCCCCTCGGCTGCGACACCTTTGACTCCTGCTACGCCACGCGCGCCGGCCGGCACGGCACCATGCTCACGCCCAACGGCAACGTCCGGGTGGTATGTATAGGGGGACAGTAGTAGGGGGATTGTACAAGTGGGGGAAGGGGGGTAAGGTGGGGTGGGCATTCGCAGCCTCCTATGATATGACAGTGTGCTCATTGCATACCCCTTCTCCCCTCTTATCAACTCTTTTGCAGATTTCAGGGACGTACAAGATGGCATTCCGAAAACCGGTGGAAGACTGCGAGTGCTACACCTGTCGGCACCACACGTGCGTGCAGGGGATACCAAAGGAGCATGCCTGTTTCTCGCTGACTCTACCCCTCGACTCCTTCCGCCTTGTCGTCCGTCCCATCACCAAACACACAATCTCCAAACCCTTACCCTCCACCTCGCAGACTCGCATACCTGCACCACCTCAAAAAGGCAAATGAGCCGCTCATGGCGTCCTTGCTGGCCATCCACAACATCCACTTCATGTGCAAGATGATGGCAGGGCTGCGGGCCAAGATCCTGGCAGATGAAATCTAGATTTCTGCGGAGGAAAAGAGGCAGGGTGCCAGCCTCCTGGCCGACACAAGACACCCATTTCTTTCCATTGCGCGTCGACTGCGCTGTGTGCACCCGCACCCATATTTATTCCACCCCGGTGATCAGCGCCCTCGGTCAACATCCTGTCAAAACGGCCCTGAAAATGCCTCGGCAGGCGGCAGGCAGGAAAGCATTTACAATTATCACACACGACATGAAACACAGGTCACAGTCACAAAAAAGGCAGAGGTGGTACGAAGGGGTGGTACGGTGCTGACAGGGCGGGCCCTGGTTCCAAAGGGTTTTGCAGGTGCGGCAGCAGGGTTCCACGAGCGCCTACGCTGAGGCCTTGGCTGCCTTTCGTAGCCGGTCTAGCAAGTCGATCTTCCTCCCCGTCGTCGGCAAGCCCTTTTTCTGCAAGACATGCCAACGTGAATGTGTGTGCTCTGTGAATGCTGGAATCACATGTGGACACACTTCAGAACAGATCCCCCTCCCTCCCAACCACATACCTCGAGCATTGCTTTGAGATCGCGCTTGGTGAGCTTGCTGCTGAGCTTGAGAGGCTTGTCCGCCGCGACCGGCTTTGCTGGCGCTGCGACCGCCAAGGGTTCAGCGGGTGCAGCGCTCGGCACCTCGGTCGTGGCGGCGGCCTCGACCACCTCGGCGGCCTCCGCCTCTCCCGCCGGTGATTCCAGGCTCTTCAACAGGCTTTCTTGGAGCTCCGCTGGGAGCTTGGGGAGGGTGCTGGACGCCCCTGCACGATGATTGACATTCAATGATGAGAGCGCAGTCATCGATCACACTCCAATTAAAAAAACCTTCAAGACGCCAGTAACGACCTCTTCCCAGCAAACTCACCGTTCTTGAGTTCCTCCACCGTAATGTGCTGGCCTGGCCCGTCCCACTGATCCAGCACGGTCACCGAGGTGCCCTGGGCCAGGCTGAGGTGGCGGTTGCCGCCGGCCTGCCATTCCTCCACGCCACTGGGGCCCATGACCACATATCTGGAAAGAACGAAACATGAGCATAGGCTGAATGGGGGTACTCCCGATGTTTGCAGGCCAAGGCCGCGTACCAATTAAAAATCATCCCATTCAAACCCCGGCCGGTGAAAGCCCACCAGCCCCGACGGTGTGCTCACTTGTACTCAAACTCCTCCCTGCAATCGACGAGCCAAATGTACATTCATGAGCACTTGATAAACTCAGAAAAGATAAAATACACTACGATCGAACGACCATGCTAGCTCAATCATTCGCACCCGGGCTGAAAGTCCGCGGTCAATTGCCACTCGTCGCCCTCCGACCATTGCATGGCCAGATTCGGCGACGGCTGCCACCCAGAGGTGGAAGTCACCAGCGACAGCGTCTGCCCAAAATGCACACGTTTAGGAAGACGAAACTGGACGTGCGCCGCGCCATTGGTCGCCGAGAGTCGGACACAGGGCCGGACGGCCCGGGTGCCGATCAGCACGCGCATTGCGACACTCCAACAACAGACTTGTTTGCGCTATGAGAGATTGAAATTGCACAGAATTTTTGTCGCGTGCGTTGATCACCCTTTTTCGCCCCGCCCGGCGCCTGCGTTCGAATCGGGTGCACAGTAGGGTTGCAAAGCTGATTTGAGCGATCTGCAGCTGTTGCTGGGCGTGGGAAGGAAGGGGGGGTGGATAGGAATGGGCACGCGGGCGCCGGGTTGGAGGACCTAGCAAAGTAAATTTACGGCGCCGTCAAGACGAGTTGTACTCTTTACAGATCTGAAGGCATTTGTGAAGATAGCATCTGCTCATGACACGGAGTGGCACGTGCGCAATGGTTGGGGCCAGCCAGGCTTGAGATTCACGCACTGCTCCCCTGCACTTTGAGAATCGGCAGGAGCAGTGTGGTGCCCAAAGCAGGCTGTCAGGATGGTCAGCGCAGGCTGTGGACTGGCTGCCTTTTCCAGCTGGAGCACTTGGGCATCGACTAGGCTGTCGATGAGGGCGGGGGCGCACCCGCCCAGAATGGCCAGTTTGCGCTCGAGCGCGGACGCGGGGGATGCCTGTGTGCGCAAGAGAGTTGAGAAAGGGAGCGAGAGTGGGTGCTGTGATGTACTATCGATTCTAGATGGTCCAAAAATGCATACCTTACAATCCACATATGCCTACCTGGCTGTGTCGCCACCAGCTCCGCCACCCGAGCGGCCAGGGCTCTATACACAGGCACCAAGACGGTCTTGCCGTCGTGGCCGACCCAGCAGCGGGGCAGCGCATCGGCCTGAAGACCAGCGACAGTGCCGGTATCCATTGCCAATGGCTCGGCATCCATGGTATCATCTGCTTGGGTGTGGCCCAGGGGCTGGGCGCTGCCCTCCTGATGCCTGGAGCTGGGTGGCTCGGCCGCCGTGCCCACATCCGCCGACCCGTCCGCTTCGCAACCTTGCCCTGGACCTCCTTCAGCCGGGCTGTTCAAAGCGACGCAGTTGACATCCATCCGCAGCTCCAAGTGTCCCAGCGTCTCGGCGGCTCGCCGCTCCTCCTCTGTTGCATCCGGCACGAGTTGAGGGCCTTGGAACTGCATATCGCCAATCTCCAGCTTTGCCAAGCCTGTTGCAGGGAAGGCAAGGTGGGTTCAGTGAATCCGAGAGGCACGCAAGGATTGGTCGTTGGCTGATACGACTGCGCCCTGGTTTAGCAAAACCCGCAACTGCACCAAAGCTCCACAATGCTGGCACCCTTGTGCACGTGCTCACCTTCAACAACATTAGTGAGCGCCTGGAGGGCACCAGGCGCCGAATCTGGCGCCCCCTCTGGCGCCCTGCCCGAGAACACGGGCGGCGTCTGTGCATGAATTGGGGGTCGAGCATTGGTGACCCACGCATGTCCACACACAGTGGGGGACTACCAGTGAAACACGAGGGCCCCAACATCAAGCACAGACCAGCCACCAATCAGACGCAAACCCCATCGCCTCCAGTCCAGCACCCCACAGACCCATGCAGCGCACCAGCAGCAATTTCTTGAGAGTCGAGCTGATGCGCAGCGGTTGGCGCTGCGCCCCGAGGGGGTTGACGGCGCCGCAGGCGACCAGGCGCCCAAAGGCGGCCTTGAGCTCGGCGTGCGGCACGGCCGCGAGAAGAGGGAGCAGCGAGCTCAGCAGGGGCGCCTGAGGGGGGTTCTTGCCCGCGTCGGGGTCCAAGGGAGCGAGGCCCCTGTCGAGCTCGAGCTGCAGCAGCGCCGCCAGGATGTGGCCCGTCAGGGCGCCGAGCGAGTCCTTGGAAATTATAAGACTGGCAGCGTCCTCCTTGTCGCCCGGCCCGGTCGCAACCTCGGGTTCGCTGCCCAAGAGCAGCCGCGAGAGGCGGGCGAGCTGCGCGCGCTCCGTCAGCGCAGTCTGCTCCTCCTCGGCGCCCGGTTGCCTCGCGGCCTCCTCTTCCTCCTCCTCGCCGCTCTCCTCCTCCTCGTCCTCCTCCGCCGCCGGCGCCCTTGTGCTCCTGCTCCAGCTTGCGCAGCTGCCGCTGGCGCGCCAGGGCCAGCCGCCACGCGGGCGGCAGCCCCGTCGCGCCGCGCTTGTACTGCCCTGGCGCCGCGGCCGCCACGCCCTGGATCAGCGCGGCCGCTCGCGCCTCTTCCTCCTCCGTCGGCGCCAGGCCCAGGATGCGGAACAGTGCCCCTGGCGCCGTCCGTGCTTTCTTTTGGGAGGATTCGGGAGCGGTGTCTTGTTGCTGGGGGGTGTCTGTCTGGTCCTCGCCTTGATGAGCGCTGTCCTCCCGCTCCTGAGCCTCATGGGGGGTCGGCGGCCGCGAGCCGGCCTCAGCCTCATGCCGGTCGCCGCCCGCCCCCAAGGCCGCCAGTGATCGAAGGTAAATCCCCTCTGCGCCAGCAAAACAGGATCCCATCATGTTCTTGCGCTGTCATGCTCCGGGCATGACAGATTTCCCTTTGAAAAAAGCTGCACAAGAGTCCACCCATATGTAAACCGCATCCCTCACACCACTCTTTCTTTCTGGTCCCCACCTGCAATCTCTTTGAGCTGCTGCATGTTTTCTCCGGTGCCCTCGCTGCGGAAGAGGACTTTGAGGCGGTGCCGCAGGGACGCCGCCCTCAGGCCCGGCGGCCTGTCCGGAATCCGGCGCCAGAAGAGCGGCTTGTCCGGCCCGTTGACCGCAAGAAACCTGAGCAAGGGAGTTGAGGGTTGTGAGCACGTGTTGTGTAGCCTACGGACTGCGCCGCCCATGAATACTTGAATGGCCTTTCCATCGCCAAAAATGCAGCCGTAAAGACATCAACATCAATAATGTCTCTCTCCGCACCTGACCCAGCAGCGCAAGAGCTGCTTATCTTCTTCCTGGTGCCAGCGCATCTTGCGCTGGTCCGTCTCCGGGAACAGGAGCGCGGGCGGGAGGCCCTGCCAGGGCACGTGGCCCCTCTCCAGGCCCGCCACGAGTTGGTGCTCGTCCTCTGAGGAGGAGGAGGAGGACAGGGAGGCCACAGAGTCCGATTCCTCCGACCCGGCCGTCCTGTGGTGATTGAGGGGAGGGTGGGAGAGGGAGCTGAGGCCGTGGGCTGCCAACGGTCATTATGACCAAACGTGCCTGCACGTCTCGCGAATCGGGCAAAGGACAACCACGCAAACAGCGACCAGCGCTGCTCTCACACCTGGCAGTTTGCGGCGTTCGCACCCTGCTGGCTGATGGAAGACCAGAAGCACCTGCGTGCCGATGATGGAGGGCGTGAAGACAGCGGTACTCGAGCGCACACAGAGTGTTGACCGTGACGCAGCCCGACCCGATGGCATTGCTCGATATATCACCCACCCCTCTATCTCCCCCAACCCCCTTTCGCATCGCACCAAGACCGGCGACTTGCCACCCGTTCAGCCCCTGCAGGCGGTCGGCGCGCTGACGCGCCTTGCGCTGACGCACAAAGGACATGACCGCGTCGATGTGCAGGTCCATGCTGGCGGCGAGCTCGCGGCAGCGCTGCGTGGTCACGTTGGCCAGGCTTTCCTCCCCGACGGCGGCGAGCAGGGCCGCCTGCTGCTGCGGCAGCAGCGCGCGCCGCCGCTGCCAGGCGCGGTCCGTGGCCGCCTCGATCGCGCGGTCAAAGGGGGAACGCGGTCAGGTGCGCCGCGGACAGGGGCGCGCCGCGCTTGCCGGCCCCCATCTCCAGCGCGGCGTCCTCGAGCGCCGACCAGTAGGCCGCCACGCCCGCCGCCGAGCGCAGGTCGTACGCCTCGGGCTGCGGCCCGGCCGCCCGTTCAATGTAGGCCACGGACGCAACACCGTACAGGTTTTCCTCCGACGGCCGCACCGGCTCCGTCTCGACCGCCGCCATCAGGGGCACCGCTACAGAAAAGAGGTGAGTGTGTGTGGGAAGGGGCGGCACGCAGGAGACCCTTGGTCGCCAAGGACACGATTCGCATGCACGTGCATGTTTCGTAAAGATACGACGGTGCCACCCAGAAGCACAAGTACTCAACACACACAATGCTCAATCACCACCCCAATCCCTTACTTGAACTAAGGAGCCCGATTCGTGTGAGGAGGGCCAGGAGCTGACTGAGGAGGCTCTGGCACCGCGATACGCCCTCTGCGCCGTCGCACAGCAGCCTTGTCTCCTCCTCGGTCAAGGCATCTGCGGGCGGCGATAATGGGCGAGCGCGGAGAGATGCGGTCACAGGAGTGGCATGTTCTGCTCTGAGTGCAAAAACAAATCGACCTATCCAATAGTATCTCGCTGCCACCACTATGCCGGCGTACCCAGGGACTTTCCACTGGCGGCCAGTCGGAGCACATCATCGGAGGGAGCAGAGCATCCGATGACCTGCAAATTGCAGTGTTGGATGAGTAAATTTGTGCGTCTCTATAGAGCAATGTCTGGTCAGTTGCAATGCAGAGTCCGCAAGCCGCATGACTTGCCTGGAGAAATGTCTGCACCTTCATGCTGTTCCAAATGGTGGCCGCGCTGATGATGCGCCTGTTGGAATCAAGAAGGCAAGGGAAAGGGGGAAACATAGGGGTCGGGTGAGGGTGTGCCCATGTGAAGGGAGCCCCAACCAAGGCAACCTGGTCGGCTCAAGTGATCCTAACAAAGACAAACTCTTTTCTGATTTATTAACCAACCCCCTTCCAACGCACGTGCTGCGATCGCTGGCGTCCAGGGTTACGGTGCGCTGCTTGGAGGGCGCGACGCTGGCGGGCACCGAGGTCACCAGGTAGAGTCTGGCCCCCTCCGCGCCGAGGCTGGGCGGGCCGCCGGCGTCCCCGGCGGCCTCCAGGATGCTCTGGTGCAGCTTGCTGGCGCGCACCATCTTGCCAACCTGGTAGCCGTTCATGATCTGCTGCTGCATGGCCGACACCTTGTTCTGGGCCAACAGCTGCTTTTTTGTGGAGGTAAGAGTCAAGAAGGTTGTGAGTTAATTTTCAAGGCACCTCGGATCAATAGACATCAACCTAGGACCTTATTCCACCCAGTCACACCTCATCTTCGCGGGCCGCCTGGCGCCGCGGCGGCTGGAAGAAGCGGGCGCCCTGGACCTGCGGCAGGAGGCCGCCGCGCCCGACCGCGCGCGCGGCCCGGCTCGCGATGCTGTTTGGCGCCTTGCTGGACCGGATGAGGTGCACGTAGCTCTGATAGTGTTTGTACACGCGGCTCACAAAGTCCTCATCGGGGGCTGTGTCGGGGAGGACCACGACTCTTTGCGAACGGTTGACCAGGGTGCCGTGCTTGGACGGCATGTTGATGGTGAGGACCTTTTGAGGTGGGGGGGTGGGTATGGGGGGCATAGTCAGTATACACGCTCGCGCGTTGAGTGCTGCGTGAGCTCATCTCCTCATCCACGATCTCATCCCGCCAATGGTATTGATCACGCACCCCTCCCCCCCCCCACACACACACCAACAACCACTGCGCACCGCCAGCGTGTTGCTTTCCACGGCCCTCTGGACCACCCGATTGCAGGTCTTGCGGTCGGGCGGCTGCGCCAGGGGCTTGCCCAGCCGCTCGCTCTCGGCCCTGGCCAGGAAGCGGCCAAGCTCCACGACCAGCATGAAGCCCACGCGCGCAATCTCCTCCACCAGCCACTGGATGCGCGCGTGGTGCATCTCCCCGCACGGCCGCTGCGTGCTCGGCGCCGCGTCCGCGTGTGCTGATTCCGGGACGCCTGGGCGCTCCGGGGTCGCGTCAGTTGCCGGCGCCAAACGCGCGGCCGGCGCCGCCACGCCGCTCAGCCCGCGCTGCGAGGCGCGGTAGCGCTCCAGGAGCGCGGCCGGCGCGCGGTAGCGCCCGACCAGCATTCGTCCCTGGTTGGTCGTCGCGGATGTGAGGCCGTAGCGCTGCTGTAGTTCCTTGAGACGCGACGCGTTGCGCTTCAGGTTCAGGCCCAGCGCCGTGTGCGCATCCGAGACCGTGATGCCTTCTTCGCCTGTCGATGGGTGAATGGAGCATGATTCTTTGAAGGCGCTGTTTCTGTAAACATCAATGGCCACAATCCCCAATATTGGAGACCCCACCGAAAACCGACCTGCATCGAGGATGGCCCTCAAAATCTGCCTGTCGATGGTCTCCTCCGCCAGCTGGCGGCCCTGGATCCCCCCGCGCACGTCCTCGTCGTCGCCGCTCTCGCCGCTGTCCTCGGGCGCCCAGGGCTTGAGCAGGCGGATGCACTTGACCGGCTTGGAGTTGTGCTGGCCGATGAACTCCTCGATGCAGCCGCGCTTGAGCAGGACGCCCCGCAGCCGGCGCCACAGCCGGTGGCCCCGCACGCCGCTCATGCCGAGCGCTGTCTTGAGCTCCTGCTCGATCGCCTGGCAGTCGGGCAGCGACGCCAGCCGCTCCGAAACGGCCAGAAACTGCGCACTGTCGTCCACGGTGCCAAAGTGACCTGCGCCCTGCGCGTCGCTGGCCTGCAACGCCTCCTGCTTCACGCCCGGATCCAGAAACTTGAGGTCCTGCGGAGGCGTGCATGGTTGGCACGTTGGATATCTTGCTTTCAAATGCACATGCACCGCACCCAGCGCGATCCATTCTCCACACACCATCAAGCGCGTCGCTCGGCTGACGTTGGGGGCGAAGCGGGTCAAGTGGATCACGTTTGTCTGGACGTGGTTTGAGAAAAAGTTGTTGTTCCGCGGCTGCGCCACCACGGCCGGGTGCTTGGTCACGAGCCCCCGATTCTCGAGATTCTGCACCGGGAAAGCGGCAACAACAGTGTCATAGGCCAGCTGGCGGCGCAAGGACCAGCGGGACGCACCCGCAATCGTGCTACCATTCGACCAACAACGCTGCCCACCCGAATGACGTAGAAAAAGTTGCGATTCTCCGAGCCGACCGACGCAGCCAGCTGGTTCTGGAAGGCCCCCTGCGCGCCCGTGGCCCCCACGAGCCGCAGCGTCTGCAGCTGCACCTCGCTCAGCCCAAAGCGGGTCTGGAGCTGCGCATCAAACAGCCCCAGCGCCGCGTTCTGAAGGTCATCCGAAGCCTGTTGGAGGATTTTGCGGGTGGGGGGTGCTCGACGCAGGCTGGGTGGCAAAGCGAGGACAACAACGGTACCAAGCACCAACATCCAGCCCTCTCCACGCAAACACCCAACAGAGCCCATAGCCTGGCAACCTAGTCACCACTGGCACGGCAATGGCCAAAATCCACCCTCGCTCTGAGACCCCGCGCGGAGCCCACCCTGAGGATCAGGTCATCCGACTCCAGAGCTGCCCCACCCAGGTTCGAATCCTCGCCCAAGCTGATCCCGGAGCCCGGTCGCCTCAGGCGTTCGAGTACCAGGCGCCGCACGCTGCGCGGGATGGCTTCCGGGCCTCCAAGCTTGTAATGAGCAGCCAGGGGTTCCCACAGATCCCCGACCGGGCACCCTGCGCCGCGAGAAGCAAAGCTCCGTTTGCATGGTGCAATGATGGGCCCGCAAGCAGCGTGGCAAGTTACTGAAACATTTAATTTTCCTGCCAATATCCTAATTCCTGAGCCCAATCGACAATCGACGCTCCCATCGAGCCAGCCGCAGCGCATCCCCTCACCAGACGGGCCGCAAAAGGCGACAATCTCCTCGGCGGTGTCCGCATATTGCTCCACCGGCCATGGCTCCCCCATGCTTGCCACAGCGAGTGCTGTCTAAACCATCATCTTGGCCAAGCATATGCATGTAGCTCTTGTAAATGGCCTTGAGGGCATCTTTTGTCTTTGTTACAGGGAGCTCAGGCTTGGGGGACTGCAAGCTGAGCGGATGTCAATATCGCAATCTTATCCCGCCTGCGTTCGTGGCTTGCCAGCCTGGCTCGAGCGCCATGCACGCACAGCTCGACCACAGCACCCCCTTTCACACAGCGACGAGTACACCAGCTTATCTTTTTAATATAGAATAGAGCGCCCTGACCATGAGTGTGTGGGAAGAGGCGTTCCGGCAGGCCCTGCCCGGCCGGGGCACCGCCGTCGGCAACAGCGGTCGCGACTCGCTCCAGGAATTCTCGCTCTTGTCGGCCCAGAATCGTTCATTTTTTGAGACACAGAGCAAAGATTACGTCCAGCAAGCGAGCCTGGCACTCCAGCAGCCTTCGTTTATCAAGGTATGATGTCGTGTGCTGTTGGTGGTCGCATGAGGCGCCCAGTGGTGCTGGTGTGACGGAGTTGTGGAAAACGCTCGGTTCCAATCATTTTGAAAAACACAATGTGACCGCGTTGAATGCGCAGGGAACCAGGGAGGGCCGGCAGGGCTGGCTGACGGCTACGGCGCTGGCCGCCTCCGAGGTCGACGCCCACGCCTTTGTGACGGTCGCGCCCGAGTGGCTCGCGGCGGCGCACACGGCGCTCAAGTCGGACGTGCTGGACAGCCGGGCCTGGCACCTCGTCGCCGTCATCGCCAAGCGCATCGAGCCGATGCGGGAGGTGGGCGGCCTGGGCAAGGCGGCGTCGCCGCCCGCCTCGCGTATCACCCAGCTGGCGGTGTTTGCCCTGCAGGGCTCAGGCGAGCGGCCCAACGCCGAGCGCGCGGCGATGGTCGCCATCCTGCGGGCCGTGGCCTCGCTGCAGCGGGCCGTCCCCGGGCGCAGCGGGCCCAGGCCGCGGCCCTGGCGGGCGCCCTGGTCCCCATCCTCCTGGACCCGAGCACCCCCGCTGCCACGGCGACGCTGGCCGCCCGCACCTGGAGCCAGATCCCCTTGAGTCTGGGAGGCGCCGAGGGCTGGCAGCGGGCCCTGCAGACCCTCGTGCTGTCGACGCACAATGTCCTGGGAGCTGTTTTTCAAGGGTTCGAGGAGGCACCGCACGTCCAGGAGGCCATTGCGCAGGCCAGGTGCGTGGGAGGTGGGATAGGGAGGTGTGACATGGGGTGACGGGCGCGAAGGGGATCGAGAGTGGACCTTGTGTGTATGTGCAGACATAGACCCTTTTCGCGCACCTTATCGCCCGCACTCTATACGTCTCCTGTGCCCGTCCCAACATCCTGTTTCCACGGCTCCCGCACCAGGTCCTTCCTGGACCCTTCCGCCCCGCCCCTCCCCGGCCTGCCCGGGCAGGGAGGCCGCAAGGCGGTGAGCATGATGTCCGCGCCGGCCTTTGAGGGCGCCTGCGCGCTGACGGCCCGCCTGCTGGGGGCCGTCGCGCAGCAGCTGCGCACCGCCTTCCCAGAGCCGGTGACGCTGCCGCTCTCGGCCCTGGCGGCCCTCGCGCAGCGCGTGCTCAGCTTGGACGACGCCGCCGTCGCCGCGGCGCGCGCGCCGGCGCTGTCGCGCTCGGCCACGCTCTGCCGCGCGCTGCCCGCGCTGCACGCGGCCGCGCTCGGGCTCCTGGACGGCGGCCATCGGCGCGGCCGGGCCGGCGGCGGCGGGCGTCCTGTGCCGCGTCGCGCGCTTCCTCTCCCGCTACGCCGAGCCGTCCGCGGGCACGGGGCTCGTCCGCGGCGCCGCGCTCGTGCGCCTGGCCCTGCACGAGGCCCTGCAGCGCGTGCTGGCCGCGGGGGCCTCGGCGTCGGGCGCACGCTCGTCCCGGGGGCCATCGCCGCCGCCGCGGCCGACACCTACGGCGTGGCGGCCGCTTCTGCGCGAGCCGCGGCCACGAGCAAGTCCATGATGCTCGAAGGCGCGCTGGTGGTGGAGAGAGGGGCCACTGTTTGAAGATCGTTGCTGCAGAGATGGGGTGTGATTGTTCCTGCATTACTTACTTCATCATTGCCTCCTAATTAACCCCTTATTCCTGTCGTTTTCAGGGAGCGAAGCGCTGTCCAGAAGTGACCTGGGCGGCCTGGCCGCGGAGCGGCAAAAGGATGTCTGCGCCGCCGCGCTGGGCACGCTGCGTGTGCTGCTCATCTCCTGCGCGCCGGCCATGCTCTCTGCGCAGCGCGACAGGGTGCGGAGGAGGGCTTGCCCTTGATGGTGCCCCGGATGTGAAGGAGGTGTTGGCGCGTCATAAGATAATATCAGCGCTCTTACCTCTAAACAACCATCATTCAATGCAGGTCGACGCCATGTGCATCCACCTCGCAACGCTGCTGGTGGACGCGACGGAGGCGGACGGCGGCGCCACGCTGGTGGAGAGCGGCGCCGAGCCCCCGGTCGAGCTCGTGCTCGCGGGGCTCAGGGCCCTGGAGGCCAGCGTGACGGTCGCGCGCGCGCACCGCGCGCCGTACCTGGCCCGAGCCACGGACGTCTTCAGGAGGGCCGCGGGCCTGGGGCTGCCAATTGTCGCCGACGCGGCGCGCGAGGCGCTGCTCTCGATCGCGGCCGTGCTGCATCCCAGGAGCGCGCCGCTGCTCACACCGGAGATCAGGCAGCTGCAGCGCCAGGCCGAGAGCCGGTCTGAGCAGCGGGACATTGGTGTCGCGGCGATGGAGGAGCAGGGGGCGCTTGCCCTGCCGGCGCCCATTTTCTGGGCGCCGGCCGCTGAGGGACCTGCCCGGGCCGATGATGATGGGCAGCTGGGCCTGCCGTCGCCGCTTATGGATGCTTCTATGGGACCCACAAGTCAACCCATGGAGGTGGACGCCTGTGCAGCGCCGGCATTTGTTCCAAGCAGCGCAATCGCTGCGGCTGGGCCAGCCACAATTTCTGTGCCCCCCTCGGCACCTGTTTCTTTGCCGCCACTCGCTTCTTCTCAAGCCACGAGCGGCGCAGCGGTTCCAGTGCCGAGCACCCAGGCTGCAGCCCAGCAGCCGCCCGCTGTCCTCAACACAACGACCCCCGAGCCGAGCACGCTCACAGCCTTTCAAGCACCTGCCCTGCTCGGCGGCAGCGACAGCGAGGACGAGGGCGGCGCGCTGGAGCCGCCAGCAGCCGCCGCGGAGGTGCCGCCACCAGCGCCCAAGATCCCAGAGCTGCCGTCCTCCCTGCCCCGCGAGCTGCCGCTGGAGCCCGACAGCGAGGACGAGTCCCTGCCCGACATTGACTCGGGCGCGAGCGACAACGAGGCTTGAAGAAGAAGAGGCGCCTGCTTCCAATAGCAGTCAATATTGACGCGCTCGGACCACTCTCATTTCATTTGGACTGTTGTTGTTACAGGAGCGGCAGGACGACTCAAGACGGTTCCGGAAACGCGCTGGAGGAAAGCGCAGCGCAACAAAAGTACGACGCGTACAGCCAATCGTCCGCGCAGGGTGGGGCCCGTGCGCGGCAGGGTATAGAATTCGGCAAGTCGCAAAGGGCCCAAGGGGCAATAGTGTTTATGGGGCGCGAAAGAAGCAGACTGTGTTTGAAAGAGGGTGGTGACTGAAAGGGCCGCTCGAGATCCGGCATGTTAGACTCATCGAGCGTCGCGTGGCCCGCTCAGAGCCCGGCGCTCAGGAGGCCGTGCAGGGTGACCAGGCCCTCCACGCAGCCCTCCTCGTCCAGGACCGGCAGCATGGTCACCTTGGGCCGCATCTCCATCTCCTGCAGGCGGAATTGGGGTTGGGGTCATTGGCTGCAGTAGTAATCGCTCTTATCTGATATAAATTGCGCTCCCTCATCATCACCATGCATACCCATGCCCGCAACCAAAAAGCAACACCAACCAACTCACATCCATGGCTTTGGCGGCCATTTGCGTGGACACGACGGTGCGTGGGCTCTGGGTCATGATCTCCACGACTCGCGTGGTCATGAGGTTTGCCCGAGGTGCCCAGGCTCTGCAGCGCGCGGCGCAGGTCGCCGTCGGTGAAGACGCCGCGCAGGCGGCGCGCGCCGTCCACGACCAGCACGCAGCCGCAGCCCTTGCTGGAGAGCTCGCCCAGCGCGTCGCAGATGCGCGTGTCGGGCGCGACGGAGGGGATGTCGGCGCCGCGCAGCATGACGTCGGCCACGCGCAGCATGAGGCGGCGGCCGATGCGGCCCGCCGGGTGATTCATGGCGTACTCGTCGCGCGTGAGGTGCTTGGCCTGCATGAGCGCGATGGCCACGGTGTCCCCAAACAGCATCTGGATCACGGTGGAGGTCACGGGCGCCAGGTCAAAGGGGCACAGCTCGCGCTCCAGCGGCAGCAGGATGTTGAGGTCGCACACGGCCTCCATCTTTGACCCGGGGATGGAGCAGATGGACACCAGCTTGGCGCCCTTGGCCTGCGGTGAGATAATATGTGTGAATGGGTGTGGGAATTGATGAGGTACAAGAGTGTGCAATCGCTGGGTTTGCAGCCATGCCAATGAAGGTCGATACCCTACTACTCGTTCTTTGCCCCCGGAAGACGGATTACTCAAAAATATCCCTCCCCACCTCCTCTCCCTAACCACAAACCTTGGCGTAGGGGACCAGGCGAAGCAGCTCATCCGTGTTGCCGCTCTTGGAAAAGCAGACAAGGAGGTCTTGCTGGGTGAGGATGCCGATGTCGCCGTGCAGCGCGTCGGTGGGGGACAGGTACAGCGCCTTGGTCCCGGTGGAGACCAGGGTCTGGCAGATCTTCTGCGCGATGAAGCCGCTCTTGCCCACGCCCGTACACACAATGGTGCCGTTGCAGTCGAGGCAGGTCTGCGGGGGAGAGGTCGTCGCGGTTAACAACGCACACAACGCATCTGAGCGCGGCACAGAAACGACCCCTGATTCCCTGATAAACCGATACCCCTTTAGAGCAACCAAATCTATCACATGCCCGTCTATACCTTGACAAAGGTCTCGACGGGGGCATAGTCCAGGTTGCAGAAGAAATGATTGAGGTAGCTGCAGGCAGGTGCGGAGGTGGAGGGTCCGGTCATGTCGCGTTCGACAAGCGCGGTCATTGGAAGCAAAGCGGCACAACACACGTGCGTTGTGAACAGAAGTGGTGCCCGCTGCTGCGTGGACTAGCCCCCAACCCGCCACCCGCGACGGGGCTGCCGCCGTACCCTTGCTGCTCCCGGAACAGTTTCTGCAGCGACTGCGCGGTAACGCCCTCCTCCACAATTGCCTGTGTGGACTCCAGGGGGGGGTCAGCTCCTTGACGGGGGAGACCTCGGACGCAGCGTTGGCCTTGTCCTGCAGCATTTCACTCGCTGGCATGGTCGTGGCCGTTCGAATGGGGGGTGGTTGGTCCGGTCCTGGACGGGAACGTTTGAATCTCACAACCACACAGCGGTCGACTCGTGCTATTTATAATGAAAATCGATATACAAAAACCGGATTGCAAGTTTGTCGAGTTTGAGCGCGGGGCACTGGCGCAGGGGACGCTCCGCAACGGGCGCCTTGGCGTGTCCGACGAGACACCCGGCGGGACATGGTGCATCGGGTCCGCTCCCCGACATGCCAGCGTGGCCACCGAATCCCAGCTTGCCGCCAGCGAGAGGCCGATTCGCGCGACGGATAGCAACCATCAGAAGTTAGAATAATGTACATGTCATTTACAAAGAGGATGAGGCCTCCATCGTTCCTGGGCTGGCCTTAGATCACTTGGCGCAGGCACGCATCCTTTTCGCGGCGCCTAGATACGTGGACTTTGTAGCGGCGCAAGCTGTTGTTATAGCTTATCATGGAGGTGGATGACGGCGGGGACTGGTCCCATGTCGACTTTCAGGTAGCATGTTGCGGATGGCGATCAGGGCGCCTGCATGGACTTGCATCGTGCCGCAGCACCGCATGACTTTGGTGAGGCTTGCCCCGCTGCCCAGGAGCTGGTGGAGGGGCACCGGGGCCCCGTGAAGACGAGGTACCTACGCTACATCGCCTCTGTGGCTCCAGATGCCGGCGCCAAGGCCAGAGCGCTGCGCCTAGCCCTGGAGCAGGCCAGGGCGGATCGCAACATTGATGCCCTGACCGACATCGTGGCGGAGGCCGAGGAGGTCGGGGCGCCGGTGGAGCGCCACTCCCCCGCGCTGGAGTCCGAGGTGGCGGCGGACAGGGCTCCCCTCGAGGCGCGGGTCGCGGAGGCCCGCTCCTCGGGCAACAAGGACAAACTGTGGCACGCCTACATCGATCTGGGGAACTTTCATGCCGAGCACGGCGCGGCAAACGAGGCCCTCAAAGTGTTTATGCGGACTCGGGACTGCTCCCAAAGCACAATGCAGGCGCTGCAGACGTGCCTGAGGTGCGCCAAACGACGACGGGGGTGTTCTTCATAGGGATTTTCTTGCACGTAGAATGATACAAGAACAAGCCTTCCCGCAGCCTAGGCCAGTGCCCAGTGAGGCTCACGTGCTGCTGTTATTCCCGTCTTGTGGTGCAGGGTTATTGAGCAGGCCATCGAGCTGGAGCAGTGGGTGCATGTCAGCACGTACCGGAAGCGGGCTGAAGCCTTTGGCGCGGTGGGTACCGGTGTGGAGTGTTGCAGAGTCTGGCGCAAAAGCCTGGACCCTTGAACGAATGAGTGGTCTTCTGCACTGGCCAAGTGCACACATGGCGATGGCATGTGCCATCTCCAATACTGTCCGTCTGTCTGTGCATCCCAAACCAGTCAAATGAGCATCACGTGACCCATCCTTTCCTGAGTGTAGGAGTGCCCGCCCGCCATATCCGGCACCGTGGCGGTGCAAAGCGGGATTGCTGCCTTGGCACAGGGCAAGTTTCGTGAGGCTGGGCTACTCTTTGTGTCCGCCACGGCAGACATGTGGACAGACGAGCACGTGCGGCCGCCTTTCCCCATCAAGGTGACTCCGATCGCCCTGGCTGGATCATGTCTTGGGGCATATGTGCCGCGCTCTGAATGGGGGTGTGAGAGTGAGCCCGGCATGCATTGGCCGCCTCTGTCTTGCAAACGTTACCTTGTGGCGCGTGCAATTCTCTTGGGATACGGCCGCCCATTCATGCCGAGCGAACCCCTCGTTCATCGCAGGAGATTGCCCTGTACGGAGCCCTGTGCGCGTTGGCCAGCTTCGACAGGCAAGCACTCAAGGACAAGGTTATCAACTCGATCGCCTTTCAAGAGGTGCTGGAGGCGGTCCCAGAGGTGCGTTGATGGCTGTTTTGGGGAGGGCTGACCTGGCAGCGAGGACGCTCGATTCTGTGGCCGCCCTATCGTGTGCCCTTTAGGACGTGTGCCGCTGTCACATCCGCACCGGCCCTCCTCGCAGGTACGGCAAGCCGTCTCAGCCTTCTACGAGTCGCAGTTTGCCGAGTGCCTGGGCTGTCTCGAGAGCAAAAAGTGGGTTGGAGTGCAGACTCGCGAGAGGAGCGGGGTGGGGGCACCCTTGTTCTGACATTGAGCTTGGTACACACACAGACATTCACATTTCCAAAGCTCTTGACCGCAGTCATGTGCGTTGTTCACGTCCAAGTGCGCCTTGGCATCAACCTTCCTCCCTTACCCTTCACACAGGATTGAGATTCGGTGCAGCCCGTATTTGGGTCCGCATGCGACAAAGCTGCTACAAATGGTCACCCGCCAGGCGCTGGAGGCCTTCTGCCGCCCATTCCACCGGGTCAGCCTGGCCAGCGTGTCGGCAGGGCTAGGCCTGGGCCCGCCGGCCATTGAGCGGGAACTGGTCGCCCTCATAGAGGACGGGCGCCTCCGCGGCCGGATTGACGCGGCCGACGGCGTCTACGAGGTCGAGCAGGCGGAGGAGGGGCCGCGCACACTGGAGAGCCTGCTGGCAGCGGGGACCAGCTTTGTGGATGGCACGCGGGCCCTGGTGCTCAGAGGCTGCGTTGTCCAGCACAAATTGGCGCAGGTAATAGGGTTGGTTTGAACACTTGTTTATTGGTTTGGCTTGAAATATTATTATTGACGCTCAGGTGCTCATGCATCGTGTACTTGTTGGCTGAATGTCGCCCCCCGCTCTTCTCCTGATCTCCGACCACAGAAGGCGGCGTAGCTTCGCCTGGAGGAATTCTTCGGCCTCTCGATCGGCCCCGTACATCGACCCAGTGTGCTCGAACAGACTCCCCAACTGGTCCGCATGCATCCAGAAAAATCTTTCGAGAACGTTCATCTCAGATGCAAGGCTCACCTCACCGCTCATACGCACATGCGCCGGCACCCGGAGTTTGGGCGTCCAGCAAATTGGTCTTGGGTGAGGGAAGCGCCCCACGTTTGTACCAACCAATCGCCAGGCACCACCCCCAGCGCCTACGTACCGTCAGAAGCGGGCGGCAAGGGCGTCATAAACACCCTCGACTTTTTGCGTCCCGGCAGTCTTGATACTTTGCCAACAACATGGGCGTCGCACACAAGCTCCAGGGCGGCCTGAACGCAGCCTTCCGGCACCCCCGCCCGTCGCAGATTATTGTCGGGCTCTCCGTCCTCCAGGTGAGAGATGCTGGGGAGAGTGGGCAAAGACTATTCGGTCTGTGATTACTCAAAATGGCATGGGTGTATGGAAATGCATCGCTAAAGAGCGCCTGCATTCGGGGATACGCCCTGGCAAAGCTTAGGGCTTGGCGACAGGGTCGGCCGGACCCCCCTGCCCCACGCCTCCTTGTTGGCAAAGCATCGGTGACCCACGCATGCGCGTTCCTAATGTGCGCGTTATCTTTTCGCAGATCATTTTTCAAGTCGTGATCGGCGCCGTCACGGGCACCCGTCTGGCCTATGACAACCTGTGCCAGCTAAACCTGGACCCCGAGAGTGGGCGGGTCTGCGACTTTGTCTACCCCACCATTGGCTTCGGCATCTTCTTCTCGCTCCTCCTCACCATTGGCACCGTGAGTGGTGGTAGGGTGGTTCTGTGGGGATTTGGAAACGCGTTTGATGACTAAGGAATGCGCTAAACGCCCGTCCACATGTGCCGCAGGTGTACGCGTACCGCAAGGGCGAGCCCGGGCCGGTCACCAGCAGCGCCACCACGGGACTGGCTGTCTACGCCTTCATCTGGTATCTCGTCTACGGCATCACCATTTCCAGTGCGTGGGTTGGCCAGGAGTTGGGTGTGGAGTTTTCTTGGATAGTAGAATCACAGGTGCCTACTGGGCCTGGCCCGGCGTACCTGTGCTGAGCAGATCTTGCACGTGTACTTTCGTGACTGCGAGGCACAAGTCTCCTATTGTATGATGGCTCATTACCTGTATCATTACCCCTTACCTGCGCAGTCCGCGGACAACAGGCCACCGATGCGGGCCAGCCCCGCACCACGGAGAGGAATGCCGTGATCGGGCTTTCCTGGATCGTGACGGTGTTCTTCTTGGCAATTGCCATCACCTCCATCTTTGACAAGTGCGTGGAAAGGGGATGCGTGGGCTCTGATGGTGTAGGTGTTTGGGGTCTTTATAATAATAGAGGTGATATTCGACCGGACGAGCTTGTGCCTTTGAATTTCCGTGGTGACCAAACTGACCCCCAATCCCCATCATTCGTGGTACAGGCACGTCAACCGCATCCCCGTCGCCGGCGGAAAGAGCTTCCTGCTCCGGAAACGGGTGAGCGGCACCCCCAGCACGCCTGGAAAGAGCTCCGAGCCCGAGACCAGTGCAAGCCCCCTGGACAATGACCCCAAGCAAAAGTAAACAATGTACCTTCTTCTTTCTCAAACATAACCAATATTACCAAGGAATATTGAGTGTCTTCCAACCCTTTAGCTTGTCGCCCAGCCCGTGCTCTGGCCCTGTTAAATTTCGCTACATGTACACACTTGGGCGGTCCCCCGGTCGATGGGAAGCCGCCGCTGCTCGTAGTAAAAGCTCCAGAGACAGTTGGGACATCCACGACAAGCATGCAGTCGCAATGCGCTTAACCATGCAAGTTCACACTCTGAGGTGAATTGTTTCAGGCGTAATGGCCCGATTAGGATGTCACCTTGCCAGAAAGCCTTGATCATCCTCAGCGGATCCGGCGCCGCCATTATCTTAGTAGCAACTACCGGGAAGCTGCAGGGCGCCGTTGCGGAAACCACAACTGAGCGCAACGAGGTGCGGCTCGAGACCTGCATCTCACCAAAATCGCGCTACAATGACTAAATATTGAGTAGTTTACATCGCATTACCAGGCATTTTGCGAGTGGCCCTCATTTTCTCATCGCATCGACCGCTTGATAATTTCGGAGAGCGTCGTCATGGTGGAGACTCGGTCGGCACAAAACGGGAGCCCCACGAAATCCATCGTGGAGGGTGCCGATGCGGCCGTGGGACGGGCTACGAACGCCCTTGCAAGTACGTATTTGCTTGCCAGACTGCCAGCTGTGCCATTTTTTGAAAAGGGACTGGAGGGGAGCAGGAGAGTGGCAGCACCAACTTCCAGGATTACCGCAAATCACTCCTTACAACCCTAAGGGAAACACGTGTGCCTGAGTGCTGGCTATGCTTTTTACCAACCATCCCCTTTCTCTCCTGCTAGGTGGCGCACGTAGGGCCCGGTCCAGGGTCAAATCGTACTCGCGCGGCTTGTCGCTGGACCAGCTGTACATGTTCCAGGGCCTCGGCTACGTGCTGGCCCTGCTCCCCGCCGCGTTTGCGCCCATGCGCACGGCCGTGCTGCTGTACGGCAGCCTCGCCGAGCCGACGGAGGACCAGCACGCCCACACGCTGGGTCTGCTCTCCACTGGGTTTCTCCTCATTGCATGCATCTTCTTCACGCTCGAGGTATGAGGGGTTCTAGGGGTTCGAGTTGACTATGTGCATGTGAGGGCATTGCTTCGTAGCATCTCGGTATCATCACGCGTAGTAAAAACGCACTCATTCGCTCAAACTCGCTCAGGAGGGCACCCGCCGGCGCGTCAACGCCGCGCCCGGGCAGGAGCTGCTGCGCGACGGCGTGCTCGCGTTCACCGCGCTTTCCTTCTTGAGCCACCTGCTCAACGTAGGCGCGTTCACGGTGCTCGGGGGCCTGGCCATGCTGCTCGCGCAGCTGAGCACCATCCTCCTCCTGTGGTCCTCGGCCCGCGCCAAGCTGCCCCGCAGCGCGTCCGCGGCCGAGCGCCGCGCCCGGGCCGGCGCGCGGCAGGCGATGCGCCTGCCCCACGGCTCCATCCTGGGACACATCTACCTGGGTCTCGCGATCGCGAGCCCCCTCCTGGGCGTCACCGCGGCCCTGCTGCCCAAGCTGTCCATGTACCACGCGCTGGGCTACGTCTACGGGCGCAGCACGCTGCTGCCCTGGCGGCAGTGGGGCCTGGCGGGCAGCACCCTGGTCCCCGCCATCGCCCTCTTCCTCAAGGACAAGGCCGAGAAAGGGCGCCTGGGCCGCAGCACCTCGCGCATCCTCAACGCCGGGCTCTTCGGCGCGAGCCTGGGGGAGCTCATGGTCTTTGCGCCCATCCTGGCCGCCCGCCACGGCGGCGCCCTGCTCCCGGTTCTGGTCTCCAAGGCCGCCGTCGCCTGCCTCACGGCCGTGCTGGGCTTCACGGCGCCGGAGATTGAGGAGTTTGCGGAGCAGCTCGTGGAACACACCAGTGAGGAGGAAGACCTTGCTGCCGCCGAGTGAGAGCAAGGATACGACATGGTCTCCGTATGTGTGCCACTAGTCAAGTGATGGCCTTTAGCGAGCTTTGGGCTTTTGCCAATTTTCAGCCATGATATCCACACGCTCGCCATCGACGACCATGCCCCGCCGATCTGCATGCCGTTGGCGGGCCCCAGTACCCTAACCACCCCTATAGACCAATTTTGACGTCTGTAAGACACATTCGATAATTTGGGAGTGATCAAGCCAGAGAAGGAGCTTGAGCATGACGACAGTACACAAAATTTCACCGCTTTCAGTTCATAGTTTGCTTTTTTCAAAACTCTCCCATCACATGTCTGATATGCGAGAGGTACCAGGTTCGATTCCTGGATGGTCCACGTGACCGGGCCATTAGCTCATATGGTAGAGCGCTCGCTTAGCATGTTTCGTTTTTTATTTTGCGCATTTATTCTTATTTTCAATGTTTTAATCACGGATCGGCGTTGTTCAAGAACACTATGTTGCTCAGCCCCGACCGGAAGCTGATTACTGTGATGTGATTGGTTGTGTGCCCCCTGTGATCGTGCTCTCTTGTGCTCTCCCTGTCAGTGGCTTCTACAGCCGAGCACTGACCCTTTAGATTTGAGCACTGCAGTGTTTTACATAGAGAGGCAGAGAGGGCCTAAGAAATTCAGGCGCCAACAGTGCCTCCAGAGGATTTGACGGCCTTGCTACCCATTCCACTCCACGGTCGTCTCCACCCATTGTTGAAACTCCCCCATCAGCTTGGTCGCGATTTTGTGGAAGACAGTGTCCACAGAATTGTATGTCTGTGGAGGGTGGCAGGGACGGGCCATTAGTCGGGCACCAAGAGTGCTAGTGATGGACAGTCTCTCGGTCGCGCACATGCCAGCTCCTCTGAGAAGCAGCAGAGGGGTTCAAACATCCCCGAACAAAGAGGAGCTCCATCAACCACAGGGCATTTTCTCACACAACCCCTTACCTTGGCGTTCTCAAACATGCGCAGGACGTCTGCCACAAAAATGTCAATCGTCTTGTAGAATTTGTGGGACTCGAGGCGTCGCTGGATGAGGGACAGGTCGATCGGTTCCTTGATGACCTCGTAATAGTCTGGCACCTCCTCCTTGGACACTGGCGCCAGGAACGGCCAGGAGTCTGGCTCCGACTGCGTGTGATGGTGGGGGAAGAAAGGTGAGGCGGTGCTTGTGATGGGTAGCGCGGTCGGCGGACAAATGTGCAGGCCATCTGGCCTGCGCACGAATGCACGGCTGAGATGGCTGGACAGGACCGCGCTGCGCTCACCTGCAGGCGCTTGAGCAGATTGTGCAGATATCGCTCAAGGTTCTCCTGGGTAGGGGCCAGGCGTCGCCCGTCCAGCACCAGCCGGTGCGGCGCCTCTTCCGGCGGCAGCTCCGTGTACCCTGCCTCCCTCACCCCTGCAGGATTGGATGGTTTGTTGGAGAGGAAAGAGTTTTGAAGTGCCCACGAGCAGCAACACTTTAACAATTGTGAACGAGGCATGGACAGGAAGGCGTTTTCTGCTCACGCCCATTCGCCCACGCACCTGGGATGTCCACGACGTCGATGGACGCAAACTCGCCGTCCTTCCACAGATCCAGCCCAGGGTACTCCACGTGGCCCTTTGTGTATTTACGGATCTGCACAAGGGATGGAGTGATGGATCACTGGTCAAAGAAAGGCTAGCGATTCTTGACCGGCCCTTGAGGGCTCCAAGATGAAGTCTCCTCACCCACGCTCCCAAGGAAACCACCACAAGTCCCCCCCCCCTCCTCTTCCCCCTACCACCCACCTCGCCCTCGATCGCCGCCTTTTGGTGGAGGATCATGGCAGGGGTGTCGGTGAAGGGCAGCGTCGGGTGGATGGCGCACTCCATGAGCGTGCCGCCGTCGTAGTCCTTGATGTAGCCGTGCCAGCGCTCGCGGTCCATGGAGATGGTCTTGCTGAAGCCCTGCTTGGAGAAGTAGCCCACCGCGTTGTTGTCGGCGTACGTCACGAAGAACTGGCAGTCGTCGCGGTCGCGGGCGTGGCGCTTGGTCCAGGCCATCAGGCGCGTGCCAAAGCCCGAGACCTGCAGGTTCTGGGCCACGGCGCAGAACGCAATCTCCGCAAACCGCTGCGCGTGAAAGGGGCGGTACGTGATCCCGGCGATGATCGTGTGGTCCGCCCGCGCAATGATGACAGACCTGCGGCGGGCGGTGCGAGGAGGGTCCCGCACCAGAGTCTCAGGCACATGCAACACCTCTTGCGACGACAAGAATTTGGAAAGCGCGCGCGCCGACGAACGCACCGGTGCCTCCTGTCAAAGATGAGGCGGGTGATGTATTCCTTGGGCATGTTTGGGAGGCACTTGGAAAACACGTTTTTGAGGCCGATGAGGAGGCGGCCCGAGAGCGGGGCGCCGTCGTTGGCAATGTAGTGGACCCGCACCTCCCCGCTGCGCTCCCTTTCCAGGTGCTTCAGCTCGCGGTTCAAGTAGGTGTTTTGCACGCGACCGCTGGGCGCCTGCGCCTCCGCGGCTGCCGAGTCGGGCGCCGCCTTGTCTGCCTGGGCAACGCCGGCGCCGTCTTCCTCCATCTTGATCGTCCCGTCATTCTCCTACTCACAAGGCAATACATTCGTGTGTGTTTGAATTCGATAAGTAGCTTATATCATCCTTTATTGTTGTGCTCACAGTGTCCAAACATCGGGAGCACCATCCTCGCCCAGCACTTCGCAAGCGTCTTACAAGCCACGTACCTCAACCTCGGGGGCGGGCCGTTTGGCCCCCTCCTCCTGGACCATCAGGGCTTAACTAGGTCTCTTGGGTCACATATGTAGCTAAACAGGCCATCCTCCGGAAAAACAATCCGCGATGGTGTGTGCAGGGCGCAGTCGGGGTCGCCACGGACACCTGTGACTGGCAGGCGCTCAGTGCGTCACACAGGCGACACCTGGGCGTCGCGTGAAATTTTCAAGTCTTTTCATACGTCGCTTGAGTTGCCCTTCAAGGGCGTAGCTGCGGTGTCCTCTCTTCAGCGCACGAATGCAGCCGAGCGCCCGTGCCGGCAGGGCCCCCCACCCCGCCCCGAAAAGTGATCCATCCATCTGGAGTTTCGGCCGGACGCGCGAGAAATGCGGCAGATGGGATGCCACAGAATATCCGTCCTCATTAGGTTCACGGACTGCTGCTGCCCCCCTTTTGCTTGCACTATACTTTTACATCCGGTAATAGTTTTTTCAAAGACTGCTTTGGGCCTGCGCCACGAGCGCTAGGCATCGCGTAATTCCCAGTCTTGGCCTTTCGGCGTCCCACCACCACGGAGGCGCGCCTAGACAGTTTCAGCGCTGTCCGGGAGGCGCACCCGCTGCCTTGCCAGACTAGGCAGTGTGTCTGGACTCAGTATTGGGTCGATTGGAGCCCGTCCAGATGCAGGATGGTGTGAACTTCCTGCGCCCCTGCTTGCACCAGGTAAGAGGTGGTCATGCAGCTCCTCGCTCGGACGGCAGGGAATCACCGACGCATCTATACCATGTGTTGAATCGGTATTGATGTGCTTTACAACTCACTCGTGCAGGTCGCAGGGCATCTATTCGAAGGTGCGTGTGGTGACTGACTGCGCGGCACGTCCAGCTCAGCGTCCGCCGAGCACGCACCGGTGGCAGATTGGTGGTGGTGTAGAGAGCTCAGCTCGCTCGCACGATGACCTTCAAACGTATTTAATATAATTCCGCAATCTTGTGCAGAGGGCAAGGCGGGCTCGTTCGTGGACGATGTGGGCCACTTTTACAAGCCTCTGCAGGCGGGCCCTCGCGGGGACCGGGAGCGGGCGTTTTACGAGTCGATCGCCTCCGATCTGGCGGCGGAGCACATGTGGCGCCAGTCCTCGCGCCGCAAGTCGCTGCGATGGCCCGCGGCCAGCCCCGCGGCAGAAGCCCTGGAGCGGCTCAACATTGCCCAGCGCGATGAGCTGGGCCTGATCGCGACCAGCCCCGGCCTGTCCACGCCCCGCGGCTTCAGCAGCGACGACGAGGACGAGGATGGCGTGCAGGACGTGGGCAGTCCCTCGGGGCACAGCGAGGACGAGCTGTGCACGGTGGCGGCGCTGATCACGCACGGCGCCGACCGCTGGGGCCCGCGCCGCAGCCGCAGCCGGCTGGCCCCCTCGAATGGCGCCGGCGCCACGCCCCGGACCACGCTGGGGGGCGCCGGCGCAGCCCGCGAGAGACGGCGCGGCGGCTCGCTCAAGGCCGATAGGCGCGGCTGCCCGGGCGTCGGACGCCAATGGCGCCGCGGAGCTGTCGTCCTCGCCCTTTGACGCCCCGGCCGGCCTGGACGGCCTCCGCAAAACGACGCCCTGCCGGCCCTTTTCGGAGGTGCACGGGCCCCTGCTGCGCGTCATCCCCCGCTTCTACGGCGTGGTCTCGGTGCAGGACCGGCGGCTGCTGGAGCTCGAGGACCTGGCCCGCGAGTACAACCACCCCTGCATCGTGGACATCAAGGTCGGGTTCCAGACCTGGTACCCCGAGGCCGGGGACGAAGCCTACATCGAGCGCTGCAAGTGCGTGCAATGGCGGGGGGGGGGGGGGGGGGGTTCAAGGTGGAGGGGCGGGGACACGAGAGAGGGATGGCCTGCCCAAAAAAAAAGCCCTGTCGTTGCTTCTTTGTTCCCGTGCCAGCACCGCACTCAAGTCTGCCCAACACAAACGACCCATGCGCAGACGCAAGGACGCGGCGACCACGCAGGCGCGACTGGGCTTCAAGATCTGCGGCATGCAGGTCTGGCGATCGTCCCAGGGCGGGTACTGGCGCGCGAGCAAGCGCTGGTGCAAGACGCTGCCGGAGGGCGTCGTAGACAAGGCCCTCATGTCCTTTACAAACAATGGTGTGCGGTGTGTGCAACTGGTATTCGATTGCGCACCGGGTTGGTGGTTCTGATGCCCGACCTCGAGCCCGATGTGCTTCCACCCCCCTGCCTCAGAGCTGGGCCTGGGCCCGCAGGACGTGTTTGGCGGGCCAAACGGCGCCGTCGCGCAGCTGCAGGCCCTGCTGGCGTGGATGGAGACGCAGACGACCTTTAAATTCTATTCCTCTTCCATCCTCCTCATGTACGAGGGCGACGCGACAGGTATGTGGACTTGAGGCTGGCTCTCCTTCTTGGGCGGTGAGGGGTTTGATCGTCAGTGGGGATTGACTATGTGAGCTTGCTCGCCTTCAAGCAGCTTTGATGTTCTTTACGTTGGGTCACTTGCAATTCGGAGCCTTGCCAACCTTGTGTACCTCTCTTCCCCATCACCCAAACCGAGCAGACGACCGCTCAGCCAGGGTGAGATTGCGCCTGGTCGATTTTGCACACAGCTTCCGGTCCCAGGACGGGGCCCGAGACGAAAATTTCCTGCAGGGCGGCCTGGCCCCGCTGCACAGGCTGCGGCAGGTGCAGGGCGGGAGCCCAGACAACCCGTACATCTGACCTGGACGGGCGGCATGCGGGCTGCCAGCCGCCGCGCGACCTGCCCTTGCCCGGGGCTGACGCACTCACTGCACATTGACTTTGTTTTGCCTGATGGCAAAGAGTTACAATTAAAAGCATCGCACGTCGTGCCCTTGTCCCTGTGCCACGCTTGAAAGCCGGCGCCTTGGTCGGTTGTAAGGATTGATCACGTGATGGGCGTGTCGGGAATTTGAGCAGTGGGTTGCGTGCGACGGATGCAGGCCCGCACAAAGCCTTGCCCAGTCAGCCCAAACCGCCCAGAGGGTCTCAGGAAATTGCTCCAATAGACTTGAAAACACGGTTGAAGGACCGCCATGCCACAATGATGGCTCCACATTGACACAGCAGGCGTGCTTGCACCGCGGCGGGCATGGGTCCAGGCGAGCTCCACGAGGGCTGCCTGGCCGCCATTGCACCGCGCGGTTGGGTTCATGAGGGGCTGGGTGCCCTCCCCGTCATATGTAAGTGCGGCGAGCGGGCCTCCCTGGGGCATCGTCATCCGATCGTACATCCCTGCGTAATGCTCTGCCAATACTCGGATCCACGCAGGCCTGTCCATGTGCATCCCGGCGCTGCGTTATGCGCTACATGTGACGCTTTTGCGGGTACGGAACGCCATGCACGCTGATCGTGCCTTGGGGGTGTGAGTTGCGTGAGGATGCATGGGCATCGCCTGGCTGACGCGCACCTGGGTTGGCGAGGAGCGCAGGGGAGCCATGCCGGCGCATGCCAATCGAGCTCCGCTCTCTGCTCCCCTTCCCGCAGCCACTGAGCGTCAGGTGCATCTCCAAATCCTATGCTGCCGACCAATCGGACCTGAAGGCCCTCAGAACCAAGTTTCAAGAGTCTCTGTGGAAGCTCATTGTGTATGCGGCTCTGACAGTGGCCGGCGGCCTGATCATCCACGATGCCGGCTGGCTTGAGGATACCACGCGCCTCTGGTCCAACTGGCCACATCAGCCGCATGGGTAGGGAATTTGGCTATTGATTTTGCTTGAATCATGTGTCATGGGTGGGAGAGGGGGATTGAAGTGCCTGGCGAGGGCAGTGATGTTGGCGGGGGCTGTTGGCACTGCTCAAACAACGGCGCTGATGTGTGCGCCGCCTCCGCTGAATCCGAACCCAACGCGTTGTGACCCCCAGGCTGGCGCTGGTGTCCCTCTACTATTTTGAGCTGGCCTTTTACTTGGCCAGCATGTTTATGCTGCTGTGGTGGGAGGCCCGGCGCAAGGATTTTGCCGTCATGATGCTTCACCACGTGGTCACCGCGACCCTCATTGGTCTCTCCTTGCGCCTCAAGTGCGTTGATGGACGAGGGGTTGGCTGGGGCAGGTGGCAGGATTGTGTAGTGTGAGGGCATGTCTTTACAGCCTAGGTGCATGCTCGACCGTGTGAAGCTGCTTCACCTGTATCACGCACCCTCTGGTGGCCGCCCTCTTTCCGACCAGTTTTCTGCGGGTGGGCGCCGTGGTCATGACACTGCACGACGCGTGCGACGTGTTTCTGGAGGCTTCCAAGCTGGCCAAGTACGCGGGCTGGGACGGGCTGGCGACCGCCCTGTTTGCGGCCTTTGCCTCGGCCTGGGCGGCGCTGCGCCTGGTCTTCTTCCCGCTGGTGGTGCTGCGCAGCACGCGCGTGACCATCGTTGAGGTGATCGGCTACCGCCCGCCCTGCCTCTCCGCGTTCAACGGCCTCCTGCTCTCCCTGCTGGCCATGCACTGCTACTGGTTCCTCCTCATCCTCCTGGTGGCCAAGCGCCGCCTGCTGGACGGGGAGATCGACGACGCCCGTGAAGACTGATTGTTCGTCTCGTGTGCGCGCGCCGGACACGTATGAGAGCGCCGCGCTGCCTCGTCCTTGTGCGCAACAATGCCCATCACCATGCCTCGCGTTCCGCCGCTCGTGGTCTCCCTATTACCATTCATTCGCAGGGCGCCCTGTCAATCACATGCCATTTGCTTCAAATCGATACAATGAAAAACTGGAAACCGCACGCATGCAGTCAGGAGGGGAGCACCTCACGGATGCGAATGTCAGCCGCCTGCGCTGCGGGTCGAGGCAGGAGGATCTGGGGCTCTTCTGAGGATCCCAGACCAATAGGGCCGGCGCCGCGTCCCGCCGCCGGCATCCTGAGCACGCCGTGCTCGAGCAGGCTGTTCCGCCTGGCCTCGCCCCGGAGCTCCAGCGCGCCGCGCGCCTGGGCGTGCCTGTGCAGCTCGAGCGCCGAGGACCGCCATGCCGCGGCAGACGTCGTCGGCGTCCTCGCGGCCCACGCGCTCGAGCCAGGCCGCGCACCACTCGAGCAGGCCCAGCAGGGTGGGGTCGCCGCGCTCGGGCGCCGCGGCCGCCGCGAGCGCGCTCGCCACGGCCGCCGGGGGCAGCGCCGCCGCGGCCTGCGCGGCCGCGAGGATGGCGCCGCGGCGGACAAAGGGCTCCGCGTGCTCCTGCACGGGCCGGGCCTTGGCCACCTCCAGCGCCGCGGCGGCCAGGCCCACGCTCTCGCGGCTGCCGGCCGACGCCTCCAAGAAGCTGCCCAGCGTGCCCAGCAGGCGGCCCAGCAGGAAGGCGTCGCGCCCAAACAGGTCGATGCCGTGGTGCTGCTTATCCACGCCGGCCAGCAGGGCCCGGGTCCACTGCAGCGCCACGGGCAGAAATCTGCGACAGGGAAGGGGGGGAGGGGTGGAGAGGGGGGGGGCTCGGATACAAACACCTAGTCGGTCATACTAATGCATATTGAAGGTGCTACCACACGTTCGCGTCGTAGTTGCATGCGTGCCAACGCCCCATATGCTCACGAATGCGCCCAACTCAACCACCATAGTCAACCTCATCGAACCTGTTTGGCCGTTCATTCGGCTTTTCGCTGAGCGCCTGCAGCGCGCGATCGGCGCGCCACACGGTCCGGCCCAGCGTGGTCGGCTGATCACCTCTGACCCGCTGGCTCGCGGGCGGCACCGGGGTCGCTTCCCCTTGCACCTGGTGCATGAGCGGCGGCGCGGCCCGGTCCTCGCAGCCCGCCAGGCGCATGGCAGAGGCAGACAGGGTGCCCAGTATCATGGTGCGCTGGTGGACGTCCAGGCTGGGCGAGTAGAGCTCGCCCGCCAGCGCCGTGCCGGCCGCCTCGGGCGCCGCGGCGACCGTCGCCACGAGCGACTGGAAAGCGCTGGACGTCCACCGGCCGACCGATCTCCTGGCCCATCCAGGCGGGCAGCTTGGCGTGCAGCAGCGCGCGGCCCAGACGGTCCGCCTGCGACTCAAACTCGTCCGGCTGCGCCTGCGCCACGAGCTCCGCTGCCTTCAGGGCACGCGCGGCCAGCTTCCACTCGGCTTCTCCCTTGCTCAAGCCCGCGATGATTTCTCGCAGGGACAGCTTTCGCACCTCTGCCTCTGTTGGCAGGGGGAGTAGACAGAAAGGTGATGGGTGAACGTCGGGTGAATGGTTGCGTTGACATCACAAGTGCGCAAATATATCCTCCACTGCCAAGTACCTTCTTCGTCCGACTCGTCGAGGTCATACGCCTCAAAGGCCTGTCGAGATGAACCGCCATCATTCGCATCCTCATCGTCCTCTGCAGGACCCAGGTCTGCCTCGGTGCCATTCTCGTCGACAGCGCCGCTCGTGACCGGCTCACCAGCCGCCCGCCGCTTTGCGCTCCACGCCGCGTCCCGAACGAGGCGCACGCTTTGCGCGCGCTGCCAGTACGGCTCGTCCGCGTCCTCCCAGCCCTGGTCGGGCAAGTCCTCGGTAAAGAGAATCTCCGGGGCGGCCTCTTCGTTTGCACCTGACCCTTCCGAACCTGCGGCCTCCTTCTTTGGCAGGGCCAGGACCTCGGAAAAGGCGCGGCCGACGCGCATGCCGCGCAACCGGACCTCCCGCAGGGGACTATCTAAATGCGCGGACACGCCGCGGAGCAGCGTGGGCAGCATGGGGTCGGCGTCGGCCTCGGCGGGGTCCAGCCGCCGGAGGCACTTGATGAGTGCGAGCGTGAGGAACGACTGGCGCCGCCCGGGCTCTGTGCCGCTGGCCGACCACGCCTGTGCCAGGCGCAGGGAGAGCTCCGGAAGGAGCGAGGTCGAGGCCGCCAGGTGCTCCACGACGGCCTCCAGCGCCGCGGGCGGCAGCGGCGCCGCCGGGTCCAAGAGCAGGCGCGGCCAGTCGATGCACGAGAGCAGGGAACTTGAGGTGTGCTGGACCGAGGACAGGAGGTCGGGCGCACTACTCCCAAGCTCGCTGGAGAGCGCAGCGGCAAAGACACGGTGTCGAGCCCGAGGGTCCTTGACCCAGGGCAGTACCAGCAGAGCCGTTGCTTGGGTGTTTATTAAAGCAGCGGCCTCTGCCAGTGCCTCGCCTGCCAGTCGCGTGCCGCCCCGCGACGCCAGACGCTCCAGAAACTCCCCGGCCAATTGCTGGGCCAGGGCGGGGGTCCGGCGCATGCGTCTTGGCGCCTGGCTCGCCTTCGCCCGCCCACCCCAGCCGCACCACGGAAGTCAACGCGCGGCGAACATAGCTCCCAGCGTCCAAAGGTGCATCCTCATTCTCATCCCGCCAGGCGTTCAAGAACTCGGGCACGGTGGCCAGTGCCCCAGCAACGCGGCCGAGAAAGGGTGACTCGCTTCCGAGCGCGCTTGCCGCCTCCACGAGGCCTCCAACCACGCTGTCACAGGACACTTGGTCCTGGAAAAGGCGCCGCAGAGTATCAAGTGCCAGATGGGCTGAGAGGGCCCTGAGCCTGGGCCCTCCCTCGGTCTCCGACTCGATGCGGACTGGCTGCACAGCGCCCAGGTGCCTGCAAATGGCAAGATTTCATAGCATTATAGAACGATGATCATGCGATCCTAGCCAACATTTCGACAACCATATTCAAATCAAACTACAGCGTACTCGATCGAAAGGAATAGCTTATCCTGCGGTGCGATGCTCGCCATCCAGCTCTCCAGGAGAGGCCGGCCACCGGCGTCATCCAGCCGTTGCAACCAGGCTGGCTCGGCCAGCGCCAGAAGCGACGCTGTGAACGCCTTTGAGCCGGCGCATGAAGCCACCTCAGCTCCGCCCGTATCTGGGCCGTCTTCAGAGGCAATCTCCTGGGCTTGCGATGGCCAGCCTTCTGGCAGCAACCCAGTCAGGGCGTCGCATGCGGCATGAATATCGCTTGCTTCATCACGTTCACTCCGCACACGAAAGAGCCAGTGGGCCAATTGGAGAGCGGCAGTGGCCTGATCGGCACGGCTCGATCTGGACAGGGCCTGGGCCAATGCGACACCCAGCTCGCTCCTGAGCTCCAGATCGGCTTCCATGTCCTGGGGCTCACTTAATTTCGGGAAATTTCATAAGACTTTGTATAAGATGTGTCGCTGGGCCCATGCGTGAGTCGAGTTGTGGAGCAAGCGACCGAAAATATCGGATTTTTGGAGGCACTACCCTCTCGGCTGAAGGTGTGTCGCTAGCGCTAGTTGACGGCTGCGACACCCAGACTGGGACTATGCCGTCGGTATGCCGATCATGCTGGTCCCTATCTCAAATAGTGCAGGCACGCGATGCTCCGAGCGCAGCCAACTACGATCGCGGAGGGAAACCAAGTGAAGGTCGCCATGCATAAAGTCCGAATCCCAGCCGTGATCCTGGCGACTGGGAGCATCGTGAGCAGATCATGACCTCATGGCATCTCCCACTCCATGACAGCATCGCATCGAGGGCCTCTCCTCATGTACACGTAATTAAGTGATTTCCTTCGAGGCAGCTGGAAGCGCCTTGAAAACCGTGCAGGCAAGCGCGGCGGCCTGGTCCCGGCGAGCGTCCGCCCCCATGTCAATCGCCCGTGTTCGGCCGGGGCTGACAAACTTGCTTGCCCTCCTTCGTAAGTTTTGAAATTGAATTGATAAAAGGGTGATAATGGGATATTGTCTGGGGCGCCGAGGCCCTGCATTCCTGCGGGACGCCCAGATGCCCGGTGGCCCCTTGTGCTTTCGCAGGCGGTGCGATAACGTCCTCTGCGACGGCCAGGCCCGCCCACATGGAGTCCAAGCCGCTTCCCGCCCATCACAAAATTACTGGAAGGTTTTGGCAGACCCGCGTGTTTGAAAACCTGTGGGACACGTGGAAGGTAGGCTGAAGGGAAGAGGTGGTAAAAGAGGGTGCTGAGGATTTAGTTGCTTTTGGGCTGCCATAAGGTGTAATTTGGCTGCCTGATGAGGTTTCCAGGCACAGGCGCGTGCTCAATGTGCAAACCCATTTACATCATCACCTGCAGGAGCCCACGGCCAGCGAGATCATCAAATGGATGCGATCACGTGAGCCCCACATGACCCGGGGCTTTTTGCTGGGCAACACGGCGGCCACGCCCGCGGACTTTGCGGCGGCCTTCCCGCCGCACGCGGTGGACTGGGCCGCGGTGGCGGACCCGCCGGCGGAGGCTGTGCAGGCCGTGTGGGCTGGCCACTCGACAGTGCTGGCGCAGATGGAGGGGTTCACCTTTTCTGACGGACCCTGTCTTCAGCGAGCGCGCCTCGCCCGTGCAGTTTGCGGGGCCCAAGCGCGTGACGCCGCCCGCCTTCACGGCGGCCTCCCTGCGCCTGCCGGCCCTCGACTTTGTGGTCGTCTCGCACAACCACTACGACCACCTCGACCGCGCGTCCGTGCTGGCCCTGCACGGCCGGTACGGGCCTGGCCTGCGCTGGTACGTGCCCCTGGGGCTCAAGCCCTGGTTCACGGGGCACGGCATCCACAACGTCGTGGAGCTGGACTGGTGGGAGGAGCACCGCCACAGCTCGGGCGACGGCCAGCGCAGCCTCACGGTCGTGCTCACGCCCGCGCAGCACGCCACGCTGCGCGGCGGGTTTGGGCCCAACGCCGGCAAGCGCCAGACCCTCTGGGGCGGCTTTGCCGTCATCGGCGAGCGACTGTGCGTGGGCATGGTTGTGTGTGTGTGTGTGTGTGTGTGGGGGGGGGGGATATAATTGGGGACACAGGCGTTTGGCGACGTGCTGCTTGCTAATATTGGTGGATTGGCTCCCAATTTGGATTGCCCCCCTCAAGGCCCCCACCCCCCCCACCCTCAACAAACACACGTAGACGGTTCTGGTTTGCGGGCGACACGGGCTACTGCAGCGTGTTTGAGGAGATTGGCAAGCGGCTGGGCCCCTTTGACCTGGCGGCCATCCCCACGGGCGCCTACCTCCCGCGCTGGTTCATGGGCCCGCAGCACGTGGACCCCGCGCAGGCGGTGCAGATCCACCGCGACGTGCGCAGCAGGCGCAGCGTGGCAGTGCACCTGGGCACCTTTCCCCTAACGGACGAGGCCATGGACGAGCCGGTGGGCCTGCTGGTGCGCGAGGCCAGGGAGGCGGGCCTCGCGGCCGACGAGTTTGTCACGCTCCGGCATGGCGGCTCCATCGTGACCGCGGGCGGGGTCGACCTCCAGCCGGCGGTCACGCTGCAGCCGACGCGCAGCGTGTGACCACCTTGTTGAAGCATACACGTATGACGAGACCGTCAATAAGGGCAGATTTTGGGCGCACTGACAGATGCGTTTGAAATTCGACCCCTGCAGCCCGACACGATATGTGCCAGAGGCTGCCACTCTTTTCTTTTCCATTGTTGCTATATCATGACCGTTGGTCACTTTTTTGTATTAAGCAGCGCTCAAAAAGCTCGGCAGCACAATCTCAAAATGTCAGAATTGCGAGCAGTTTGTGACAAGAATCACGCTCGTATGCTCCCACACCAGCTTGAAAGCCGCACAGGATTCTCAATTCTGCGCCGCATCGATGCTGCGGAGCAGCTTGGAGACGCGCCTCGTGGCCTCGACCAGGCCCTGGGCGGTGACCCAGCCGAAGCAGACGCGGAAGAAGCCGGGCTCGATGGCGTGGCAGCTCTCGCCTGGCGTGAAAATTACCTTGCACTCGCCGCAGATGCGGGTCCAGAGCTCCCGCTCCGCCTCCCACGTGGGCGCCGCCAGCCACCGCCTGTTGGGGGTGGAAGTAGAGGTGGTAAAGAGGAGGAGGATGAGTGGGTTAGTTTGTGCACAGATTTGCTATAATGCCGGACTGCAAGAGAGGGGAATGTATCGAGCCAACGAATATCTGAAACAACCCCAAATCCATCCCCTCCCCTCCACCACCCGCCGTGCCTGAGGTCGATCCACACAAACATGGCCGAGGTCGCCTCGGCAAAGGGGATCCCCGCGCCGCGCAGCGCGTCGGAAAAGGCGGCGTAGGACTCGCCCAGCATGCGCTGGTTGTCGCGGATCCAGCCGTCGGCCCACGCGTGGTCGGTCAGCATCTCGGCCACCGCGTGCTGCAGCAGGTTGCTGGTCTGGATGAAGGGCGAGAGCGCGCCCATGACCCGCTTGAACTGGGCGTTGCGCGACCAGAGCACGCCCAGGCGCAGCCCGGACCCGCCAAAGTCCTTGCTCAGGCCCCAGAGCAGGTGCAGGTGCGTGTCCACGTCCGCGGCGGCCAGCTCGCCGGCGCCCACCATGTCCTGTGCCACGAGCAGCGTGCTCTTGAAGGTCCCGGCGCCCGTGTGCACCGTCAGCGCGTAGATCTCGTCGCTCACGAGGTGCACGCCGCGGCCGACGGCCCAGCGCAGCATGGCCCGCAGCGTGGACTCCGCGTGCATGACGCCCAGCGGGTTGTTCGGGTTGGTGAGCAGCAGCGCCTTGACGGGCCGCCCCACGTCCGCCGCCGAGGCAAAGGCCGCCTCCAGCTGCGCCTCCACGTCGCCGGCCTCGTCCAGCCAGAAGGGTACGGGGTGCACCCCATTGCGGATCTGTAGGTTAAAAGGGATGGAAAGGCTGAAATGTGTGCAGAATTGTACCTGCAAAACATGTGCGCCGATGCCGGACGAGTCCCACACTCCACCACCAATCCCCGCTTTCTACCATGAGATCCATGTCGAACGCGGGGTAGTAGGGAGCTGGGATGAGCACGCCATCCCCCGCATCGGCCAGGGGGAGGAAGATGGTGTTTAGGAGCGACGTGACCCCGTTGGAGATGAACAGGTCATCTGGGGTGACGTCCATGCCGGCCAGGAATGTGTGGTTCAGCCAGCCAGCGATGGCCTGGGTCAGTTGCGGGCTCCCCCGCGGCCTGAGGCACGTCAAGAACGAGCGTCAGCAGCGCAAGCCATTGAGGGGTGACTGAGACAACATAAATGCACATCCACTGCCCATCCCCCCATCCGCTGCGGTGCGCACATTGTGTAGTTCATGACCCAGCTGGGAATGGGGCTGGCACTCAGCACTTGCTGCATCTTGTCCTTGAAGGCGTTGCTGTTGAGCTTGTTCTCGGCGACCGCCACCAGGATGTGGCCCTCGGGGTTGGTCTCGGCATCCCTGGCGAGCACGCAAGGGGCCCTGGTGAGTACCGGTGCGTGCAGCCCCCCGCTGCCCCTCCCGCGTCGCCAAAGCACGGCCTCACCAGAGATCGGCAAACGCCCGCAGCGTCGCCGCAAAATGAGCTGCTTGAGGAAAGTTCAAGATGGGCTGGGATCGCTTGGACAGAACCCCATCGCCCCCTGGGAGCGTCATGATCGGCAGGCTTGTGGCGACGAAAGGGCCCTCCCCGACACGGTCGCAACGCAGCGGAGGAAGAGCAAGCGGGTATGATCAAGCAATCAGAGGGCCATGGCATGAATGATCCATGACCCGACGCGGGATTCCATTGGCGTCCTCGCTCCGTCGTAGGCCACTGTGCGCATGTGGTCACGGAAACGTAACCCGCTTCATGCAGGATCACCCACTGTCTGGCCCTCTCCATCGTTGCCTGACCAAAATCGAGTCTTTCATGAGCGCATAAAAGAAGGAGTACAAGCCATAATCCACTAGAAGCCGCATCTTGCAGCTAAACTCGTGAGCAGTGAAAGGGACATTGGCAGGAAATATTTTTCTGTTTGTCAAAGGCACAATGAGTCGTTGAGGGGGGGACAGACATGCTCACGGAAGCGTGGGCGGGGGACGATCGAAACAGGGGCTGCATTATTTTTGCAGATTCCACATGGCAGGACAGGGTACCCTAGGCCACCAGGGGCTTGGCGGCTCCCAGACTGGATGCGGAGGAGCCGGGCACGGTTTCGCGAGCCTGCAGTGCGGCCGCGATGGAGCCGCCCTGCTCCGCCGCGCCCTCGGAGGGCAGGTGCACCGCGCCGTCCATCTCCCCCAGCAGCCGCTGCTCCTCGGCCTTGGGGGGCCGAAGGGGCGGCACCCAGCCCTGCGGCAGCAGGCAGTGCAGGGCGACCGCAAAATTTGCGAGGCGGTTCACCCAGGGAGGGGCATGCTCCCCGGTGAGGCGGTAGCAGAGGGCGTCTGAAAAGGTGTTGCAGTTTTGCTGCAGCAGGTGGTAGGCATTGCCGCGAAACTCCTGGCCCAATTCTTGCACCACGGCGTAGACCTGGCGCGCGGAGAGGGAGGTCTCGCCAAGCAGGATGGCCTCCCGGAAAGTCACAGTCCCAGGCGCCTGCCTCGGATTGGTTGCAAACACGCCTGCAGCGGGGGACGGGCAGGAGCGATTTTGTCGGCGAGCTCCCCAAACAAGCACGCACCCAAGCACAGGCTCGTGTGCTTCCCCTCCCCCAGACCGCCAAATCACCTGGGGCATCGTATTCGTGTCCACCGTAGGCGTACTCGACGCCGTAGACTTCCACGCCAGAGTGAAAGACCCCGATCCCACACCAGTAGGTCCAGTCGTTGTGGTCTATAAGGTCGTACACATTCAAATACACTGCGGCGCCGGGCATGGGGGACTGCGCCCCAGCTCGCGTGCCGCGACCTGGAGGCACCGCCAGCTCGCTCTCGCGAGCAACGCCGATCTTGCCGTCTCGGAAGTGCTCACGCCAGCTCAGTCAATAAATATTGGCTCAGGGCCCTATTATCGGGAAGCCCACCAGTCCAAAGCTCGTGTGCTCGGTTCTGTTGCTGGGAAGCGCCTGCTGCTCGCCTTGTTTCGACCCTCACCCGCGGGATCTGGTGGCTCGGGTGGGATGCTGAAATTGAATCCCAGCTGGTAGCTTCACTTGGCGTTGGGACCGACACGAAATCTGGAGGACACGGTCGCTAGTGGCAACTTGAACACGTATTAGTGGACGAAAATGTGAGGGTAAAATCATTGAAGCAAGCGTGCCTCGCAGTAGAATGGCCCATCGTATGGGTTGGAGGACATGAGGCGCCCAACCCTGCGTCTGGAACCCCACTCTCCATGCACCAGGCCAAGATATTTCAACCATGAGATGGCCAGGATAAAACTCCGCATCACGGTCTGAGGTTGCTTTATTTCATGCATACCTGAATCACTGTTTTGATTTTCTGGAATTGTATGCGGAATGTGCAAAGCCGAGCAATGCAGCCCTCCAAGAGTCCCTTGCCCCAACGGGCCCTGCATCAGCAGGCCCTCTCCCTGCAGCGAAGCCAATCCTGCGTATAACAAACTATAAACAGGTCAACAACCACTATTTTGAATCGCCATGATGACAAAATGGTTGCTCAGGGCCAATGCGGAAGGAGACTTTGCCAGTTGATGTACACTGCCAATGACAGGTACCCAGCAGAACAGTCGGAACGACAATTAGGTTGGCCAAGGGTCATGAGTCGTCAGAATTTCTCGATTATGTAACAATGCGTGGCGCACATACGCGCCCGCTTGGTCGTTATCCCCCTTCAAGAGTGGTAGGGTCAGGGGTCCAAACCAGGCTTCAACAAAATTTGCGTAATCAAACTACACTTTAGAGCGCTAGGCAAAAGAAAACTAAATAGGAAAGATAATGGATCTACGGATAGCAACTCTTCTCTGGCAGCGTGGGAAAGTTGTAATAAATGAAGAAATTTCGAGCGTGACGAACTGCTCGCAAGCAATTCACACTATCGCGCGGGCGCGAGCAATCAGCGTCCATGCATGGATTGTTTCGGTGGGACACTCATCGCCAAAATGCAAAAGGTGCCCGAAAGAGGATTGGATCGCGCTCGTGAATGACTCTTATATGCTAAATTTCTCTCTGAAGAGGAATAGTCCGGACGCATCGGTATTTGAGCGTCTGTGGTGCTCATTGTCGCCGCTGCTCGCAGAGGCACAGAGGACGCCGTACAGGGGCCAGACGGTGGCCGCCAGGGCCAAGCACTGAAGCCCCGAATTTTGTCTGAGCCATGTCTGGTCTTCGCGCAGCTGGCGGCGTCGCCAAAAAGGGCGCCAAGAAGGTTTCAAAGGGCTTTTCGGGTGAGTTGGGTAGGGCCTCGACGCCGGCTGGATTGCGGGGCACCGCGCGGTCCTTGCCATCGCCGCAGACACGCATGCACCCTCTGTACGCACACGTGCAGGCATCGAGTTCCACAAGTCCAAGGGCCAGCACATTCTGAAGAACCCCCTGGTGGTGCAATCGATCGTGGACAAGGCGGGCCTCAAGCCCACGGATGTCGTCCTGGAGATTGGGCCCGGAACCGGCAACTTGACTATGAAGTTGCTGGAAAAGGCCAAGAAGGTGGTGGCCATCGAGCTGGACCCTCGAATGGTGGGTTGGGTGGATGATATTGGAGGATGGGTTGCTTGGGCCTGGAGGTGGGAAGTGGTGTCGGTCGTCTACCTCTGAGAACAGTGGTGAGTCGCAGCTACAAATTTGTGGGCCAAAACACCCCCTCCTCCTTGCACTCCGCAGGTGCTGGAGCTGCAGCGGCGTGTGGCGGGGACGCCCTACAGCCGTTCCCTGGAGGTCATCCACATGGATGTCATGAAGGCCGAGCTTCCCTACTTTGATGTCTGCGTGGCCAACATTCCCTACCAGATCTCGTCCCCCCTCACCTTCAAGCTGCTGTCCCACCGGTGAGTTGGTATAGGTGGTGCATGCGACTGCATTGGTTTTGTTATTTTGTTGAAAATCCTACGAGGGCCGTGCCAGTCGGTGGCAGCTGCTGGGACCCTGGGTCGGTAGGATATTGCGTGGAATCTTCCGCCCACCCTCGTCACTGTCCATCCCACCCTCAGACCCGCCTTCCGGGCGGCCATCATCATGTACCAGCACGAGTTTGCGATGCGCCTGGTGGCGCAGCCGGGGACCTCCCTGTACTCCCGCCTCACGGTCAACACGCAGCTTCTCTCCAGGTGCGCTATAAAAAGGAGTGGCGTAGTGTGTTTGGCCGGGGCCTGCGCTTGGATGTGCTCACGGTGTGGCGGGCATAGTGACATGGGAGATCCCACCCACTCACACATACCTGTATTTCCCACCTCATCCTGCCCTGACACCTCGCTCCACTCCACTACAGAGTGCACCACCTGCTCAAGGTTGGCAAGAACAACTTCCGGCCGCCGCCCAAGGTCGACTCGAGCGTGGTGCGCATCGAGCCGCGCAACCCGCCGCCGCCCATCAATTTCCTGGAGTGGGACGGGCTGGTGCGGCTCTGCTTCGGGCGCAAGAACAAGACGCTGAGCTCCATCTTCCGGCAGCGCAAGACCCTGGCCCTGCTGGAGAAGAACTACCTCCTTTCCAGCGCGCTGCAGACGGCCGTGGACGGCAAGCCGGTCGACCTGGCGGCGGCCATCTCGGCCATGGCGCTGGAGCTCCCCGAGCGCGAGGGCACGGCGGCCTCGCAGTTTGGCAGCGACAGCGAGGGCGAGGACGAGGAGATGGACGCGGACGACGCCGCCGCGCAGGCGGGCGGGCAGAAGCGGCGGCGGCGCGGCCGGTGCAGCGAGGAGTTCAAAGAGCTGGTGATGGGCGTGCTCAAAAAGGGCGGCTTTGACGAGTGGCGCGCCGCCAAGCTGGGCCAGGACGACTTTTTGGCCCTGCTCGCCGCCTTTAACAGCGCCGGCGTGCACTTTGTGTGATTTTTGCCGCACGTTTTGTGCTGGTACCTATTTCATTTCCCGCGGAGTCCTTTGGTCGACTATTCATACATGGAGATAGCTAGATCAGGTGCATGAGTCATCTCCCAAAGCAGAATTCAGGGATTATTCGCAATGGCCCAGGCACAAAGCTAGTCGATGCCTCGATATGCGGACAGCAAAAACACAGGCATGACTCTGGAGGCCATGCGCACTCGGAAAAGACCTCAGCAAGTGCATCACTGTGCAACCAAGCCGTGCTGCGCAAGCGTGCGCCGGACGTCGTCGACCGCCACGCCGTCACGGGAGATGTGGAACCTCCTCGGCTCGCTCAGGTCGACCACGGTGGACCCCGCTCGCCCTTTCTTCAGGCAGCCCCCGTCGAACACTGCCGCGCACGCCGGCCACAAATCCTGCACAGGAAAGTGGGTTGTATTGCTCAAGAAAGCATGACTTGACAAGGAGTCGTGTACATGGTCACCCAGTGCCACTCTCCCTGCATGGTACCGAGAGGCACACAACCACCCTCCTCCCCCACCCCCAGTCTCTGCACTCACCTGGAACTCGTCGACGTCGACGCTGCTGCGTCCGCCGGAGCGGTTGGCCGAGGTGAGCGCCAGCGCACCGCCGAGTTGTCGCGCCAGGGCCCTCACAAAGGCGTGGTCCGGCACGCGCACGCCCAGGGCAGTGGACCCGCGGTTGAGCTCGCGCGCCAGCGGCGCGCCCGGCCGCACGGGCAGCACGACCGTGACGGCGCCGGGGAGCAGGGCGTCGAGCAGGCCCGCCGGCAGGTGCTCGGTCGCTGCAGTAGAGGGAGATCTTGTCCACGTCCGACACCGCCACGGCCAGGGGCTTGCTCTCGCGGCGGCCCTTGGCCACGTAGATGCGCGCCACGCCCTCGGCGCTCTGCGCGCTCGCGGCCAGGCCGTAGAGCGTGTCTGTCGGCACGGCGATGACCGAGCCCGCGGCCAGGTGCGCCGCCGCCTCGCGCACGGCCCACAGCGCGGCCGGCGTCGCCACAGTGGTGGAAGTGGAGTCTGAGCCATTCTCGGCCGCTCTCTCCTCCTCGTTCTTGTCGCTTGGACAAAATTCGAGGTCGTAGACGAGGGGGATGTGGTCAGAGGGCGCGGTCGCGTTGGGGAGAAAGCCGCCCACGTCCTCTGGCGTCAGCCGCTCGGCCGCGCGGCTGGCCGCCGACGGCCGCCACGCAAGCACGCGGGGGTCGTACCAGATGTAGTCTAAAAGGCCCTGGTAGCCGCGCACGTAGTTTGACCACGGTGGCCTGAGGTCGCCTGCCGGCCGCAGGGGCCCAGGCCAGTCCACGCGCAGCTCCAGCCCGGGGTCCGACGCCGCGTCCGCGCCGTCGCCGGCCGCCGCCGCCGCGCCCTCCTGCGCGCCCTCCTGCCCCTCCTCGCCGTCCTCGTCGCCCCGGCCCCACGCAAAGCGGGACACGTACTCCCAGTCCCAGTAGCCCGCGCCGACGCGCCCGCTGAGCAGGAGCTCGAGGTTTCCGGGCACGCCGTCGTTCAGATCGCTGTTCAGGTCCCCGCACAGAACGAGGGTGGGCGAGCTTCCGCGCTCAGCTCGCAGCTGCTCCGCAAATGCTTTTGCCTCCTGCGATTTCGTAGGAATGGGTGTCGAGGAATGGAGTGACTTGAGGATTTGCATAATCATTGACGCGTGACCAACAATAAAATTTTTAAATACACCAGCCGCCACCCTCCAGCGTTGCCCTCTCCTTCTTCTTCTTCTCACCCGCATGATGGCCCACGTGTGCAGCGTGCGGATGTGTGGCGCGTTGGCGTGGTAGAAGAGGTGGGTGTTGACGACGATCAGCGTCGCCGGCGGGAGCCGGTCGTCCCGCGTCTCGAGCGCCACGAGCTGCGCAACCGTGCCGACTTTGCTCAGCGCGTGGCGCAGCGCAGGCCGGCGCTCCAGGTAGGCCCGCACCCGTGCGTCCAGCGCGCCGCCTTCTGTCTGCGCAAAGGCCCGTCTCAAGCTCAGCTCGCGCCGCGCGATCGGCCGCAGGCGGTCGGCGCGCCAGAACAGGGCCTCGCCCTCGCGCACGGCCCCGTCCTTGTTCAGGTACGCGCCGGCAAACTCCGACTCCAGCCCCGGCGCGAGGACATTGTCGTACATGGACGCGTCCACCTCCTGCAGGCAGAGGATGTCGGCCCCCAGGCTGGACAGCTGTCCCAGCACGTGCGGTCGCCGGCGCCCGGGGTCCAGGTACTCGGCCGGGCAGTGCGCAAACAGCACCTTTTTCGCCCGGTCCGTCGCCGCGTACTGGTCCGCCAGGATGTTGTAGGTCACGAGGCGCAGCGCGGTCGCGGGCTTGCTGGCCGCGCTGGGGAGCCAGGGGCGCTCGAGCTGCGGGCAGGGACCCACGGGCCCGGTTGCTTGGGATACAGCCTCGTCGCCGAGGACAAGCTCCGTGCCGGGCCCAACCATGGCCGCCCGGCACCGCACCCGCAAATGTGTGCCGATGTCGTCCGCAGAGGGCGTGTACAGGCGCATCCCCGCGCCGTCGATCGCCTCCCAATTGGCCGCCGCTCCCTCGCGCCGCCGCTCCCACCGCCAGACGCAGGCGTCCTCCTCGGCAAACAGCAGGCTCGCGCGGGGGACCACCGGCACCCCGGCAAAGGCCTGGCCGTAAACCTCGAGCCTCTGAACGCTGGGCGGGTTGCGCACGATGGCGTACCGCGCGGCGCCCAGGACCAGGGTCCGCCCCGAGGCCCAGGCCTCGTCGTTGGCCTCCTTTTGCGCGTCCAGCAGGAGCCCGTCGGCGGCCTCGATGCCTGCACGCGCGGGCGCCGTCAGCTCATCCGTTGGGTGGCTGCCTGCCACGGCGGGCGCAGCCTTGTCGGGGAGGCGCTGCTTCTTCTTGCCTGCAGCCACGGAAGAGGAAGCGGTAACGGTGCTGCCTCGTCTCATAGCAGTCACATAAGACAATGCACGTTGCTTGAGCTTGCCAGGAGTGCTTTAGTGTCCCCGGTCCCAAGTTCCAGGCCCCACCCTGCGCCTGCGCACCGCCGCCATGCAGGTTGGCCAGGAGTCGGCTCAGTGGCCTCTCCAGCAGCTCATCCTTTGGCCGTTCCAGATTTCTCACCCTCCCAGCGACAGACAGTGTGATGGTGAGGTGCGTTTCTCCAGGAATGGACCGCACCGTCGCCACCTGGTGGAAGGGTCGTGGGTTCACACCGATGAGCGACCATTGAAGGTGCAGGCGAGCCCATGCCATGACCACGACCAGCCGCCACACGCCTCCAACACCACCCAGCCACCACCTCCACCACGCCATGCACCCGGAATGTGAATGCACATATATGCACATTGCATCACCATACATCTGAAGTTCGGTACCCCCCTTCGCTCTCCATTCCATTCACCCGGGGCTGGTTGTCGTCGGCCATTGCGACGCCGAAAAGGGAGGCACGACAGGCGGGCGGGCGAGTGTACTGCGCGGCAGGAGCCCCACGGAGGCTCCAACAAGTTCTTGCAAAAGGTTGAGAGGATAGACGCCGGGCCCCGATCATGGCCAGGCCATCAATGCGCAAGAGCCGGGCACCCGCTGGCGTCGCCGAGCATGGGCCGGCCTTGCCCACGAGCAGGCTGGCGCCTATGATGGGAGTAGAGAGCAGTGGACTGATTTAAGAGCACGACGTATAAAGGACGCGCGATTTGTAGCTGTTCGGCCCGCTTAGACGTGAGATAGCAGGTGCCCGACGAAGACGACGCCAGCGCGCATGCAGGACAGATGCGCAGACCAGCCCACCATCCACCCTCCAGTCCACCAACGGGACTCCCTCTCACCCAAAACGCATCTTGCTCGGGCGTTACAGCATATATATGGGCAAAAACAAGAGCAGTGCTCTATAGCAACAAGCCAGCGTGCCATCTGTGCGATGGCATGAGAGAGATGACACACAAGTGGGCCGACGGGCCGCTGGCCCCGCGTCCGCCCTGGGCCAGGGACCCTGGGCGAACATGGGTGCCGCGCACAGACCGTCTCGGACCGACGCCGTCCAGGCGCTCGGCCACCGATACAAAAAATCATCGCCGCCGGCGGGGACACATCCCGCGGGCGGAGCAAGCAAAGCGGGCATACACAAGGAGGCGCGGGAGCGCGGATCCAAAAGCAGGCAAAGAAGACGAAGAGGCAGGCAGACGACGACAGTGTTGTGACAGACGTCGCGCAAATGGGATACCAGAGGGAACTGCCTCATTTTTGCAAGCAGAGAAAAAAGATTGCAGGTGCGAGAGGCGGAGCGGGCGCGGCGGCACGCAGGGCCGGGGCGCGCCCGGGCGCAGAGCGCCACGCCGTGGTCAAAAGGGATTGCGGCCCGCATCGCAAGCCTGCGCGAGCGCGCTTTCTAGCACCTCATCGGGTCTGATCGAAACGCGGCGTCCCAGGAGCATTCGGAACGAGCCGCATGGGGAGGGAGAGGGAGAGAGAAGGATGAGTGGCCAGATGACCATTTAAGGAGCCCCTGCGGAGGAGCCTGATCCGCCCAGGCCGTCGGTCCGGAGGATCGGCTCCGACCGGGCGGGGCCCTGCAAGTTCAAGGGGGGCCCGGCCGCGGCCGCGATGGGCACGGCGCCGGGGGCGCCGACGGCGCGGCAGGCGGCCATGGGGGGTGCCGCGGACGCCGCCGCGGGCGCCCAGGGCGCCACCCACCCCGCCCTCCAGGAGATTGAGCGCCCTCAACTCCACGGCCTTCATCGCGTCGGCCGCCGCCTTGCGCAGCAGCTCCTTGTCTGCGATTGGTGGAGTGGTAGAGGGGTATGATTCATTAGTAATAGGTTGTGCATGTGCTTGCATGGGACACTGTAGTTAGTCACTCGGACAACACACTCCTGACAACACAGGCCTCTCTAAAAATCAAAACATATCAACCATAACCACAACACAACGAACCTTTTGTCGCGGCAGGCAGACTGGCGACGGCCGCCGGGGTCGGCTTGGCGGCCTTGGCGCTTCCAGAGGCCAGGCCGTTGAGCTCGCGCTGGGGCGAGGGCTCGCGGCTGACCAGGGAGGACGCGGGCGCGGAGAAGAGCGCCGGCGCCTCGGCGCCCGGGGCGAACCCGGCGGCCGCGGCGCCAAAGGCCTCGACGCTAAAGGCGTCCAGCGCCGCGCCGGGCGCCAGCGAGGCCGCGCGGCCCGAGGCCTCCAGCTGGCGCGGCGAGCCGGCCGCGAGGTCCAGCGCCTCGACCACCGAGGCGTGGGCCGGGTCGGTGGGCACGGCCGCGCGGGGTGAGCGCGTGCGGCGAGTGGCCGCTCACGGGCGCAAAGACGGAGGGCCCGAGCGGGCGCCGCGCCGCGCCGCACCTCAAGGTCCGCCTCGGCCAGGCGCCGCCCGCCGAGGTCGAGCGAGTCAAAGGGCCCGCGCTCCCGCGCCGGCTGCGTGAAGCTGCGCGAGGGCCGCAGGGGCGCGTCGCCGTCGTCCCCGGCGACGGCCGAGTAGCGGCGCGCGGACCCGGTCGGGCTGAGCGGCGGGCGCGCGGAGGCCAGGCCCGCGCTCACGCGCGCCAGCAGGCGCTGCGGGCTCGCCGAGCGGGGCGACAGCGCCGGCGCCAGGCGCACGACCATCTCCGGCGCCGCTGCCCCGCCCGCCGCCTGCCCGCGCTGCTGCTCCTCAAACAGCTGGCGCAGCGCCTGGAGCTTGGGCGGCGCGCCGGCGCCGGCGCCGGCCTCGGCCGGGCCGGGGCTGCCGGCCGCGCCGCGCGCTGCGGCGACGCCGAGCTGCGTCGCAGCGCGCTCTCCCCGGACGCGCCGCTGGCCAGCAGCGCGGCCCTTGCAGCCGCGGCCAGCTCGGTCAGGCTCGCGCGCGAGCTGAGCACGGCGGGCGCGCCGCCCAGGTGCGGCGTGGCCTCGCCCGAGGACGAGCCGCTCCCGGCCGGCGGCGAGCGCAGGTCAAAGCCCGCCTCGCCGCGCGCGCCGGCCGAGGGGTTGGTGCTCAGCGGGCCGGAGCCGCCGGAGGACAGGCCGCCCGTCTCGTAGCTCGTGGACCGCCGCACGACCAGCGGCGGCGGCGACGGCCGCCGGACGCTGGCAAACGGCGGCGACGGCGCCTCGTCGCTGGCGGAGGGCGCGGGCCGCTCCAGCACGGGCCGGCTGTCGAGTGTAAGGGGGGCACCGTCGGCGTCCAGGGCTGGGGTTGACTGTTCTGCCGGCTTTTCCCCGGGCCCGAGAGGGGACAACTTGATGGGCGCCGCGCTGCCAGACGCCGCACCGCCTAGGCTCGCGGAGGAGCTGTTCTCGCCCACGCTGACGCCACTGATGCCGCCGGCCAGGCTGATGCTGCTGGCGTCGCCGAGGCTGAGCGCGCTGCCGCCGCCGCCGCGCACGAGGGCCTGGCTGCCGCTCGCGCCATTACCCCCACTGCCGTCCCCGTCCACGGCGAGCGCGACACTGCCATTGGCGCTGTTGGCGCTGTGCAGGATGCCAGCGCGCAGGGCCTCGCCCGCGGCCTCCAGGTTCATGCTCAGCGTGGCCTCCAGGTCGCTGCTCATGGCCGCGATCTCCTCGCGGATGGCGGCCGCGATGTCGGCCGCGTCGGCCGGCGACAGCGCCAGCTCCTCCACCATCTCGGCCGCCACCGACATGGCCGTGTCGCGCGAGAGGTCAAAAAGGAAAACTCCACCGTGCGCGTGCCGCCGCCGGGCTCGGCGATGCGCAGCCGCAGCGCGTACTCCTCCGGCTGCTCCTCCCGGAACTTGCCCACCACAGCAAACCGCCGCTGCGGCGACAGCACTGCCATTGTGCGCCCCGCGGGGCCGGGGGTGCCCGAGCCACCCGGCTCTACCTCTGCCGCCTCGCCCGTCGCAAACGCGCTCACCGCGCTGCTGGCGTGCGAGGACGCGGCGCTCACGGTGCGGCTGGGGCCGCTGCGCGGGCTCAGCGCGACGTCTGGGCTGAGCACGCGCTGCGGCGAGCGCGGCGGCGCGGCGCGCGGCGCGCGCGAGCCGTCGCGGGACCCCTCGCGCGAGCCCCCGCGCGCGTCCTCGCGCCCGCCCTCGCGCGCCACCTCCTCCTCAATGATGTCGTTCAGGCGCCAGTCGCTCGCGTTGCTCTGCAGGCTGCCCTCGGCCGCCGGCAGCGGGCCCTGGGCCAGCGCGGCCGCGTAGTCGGAGGTGGCCGAGGCCGCGCGCGAGGCCAGCTCGCCCGGCGCGCCCACGGCCGCGGCCAGCGCGGCCTCGCTGCGCGCAGACGCGAGCGAGCCCTGCACCGCGCGGATGCTCTCGAAAAAGGGGTGCTTGAGCAGCGTGCGCGCGCGCGGGCGCTGCTCGCGCGGCAGCAGGCAGACGTTGATCAGCTGGTGCAGCTCGCCGGGCGGCACCTTTTGCAGGCCGGCCGGGCGGATGCCCAGGCTGACCTTGCGGTAGATCTGGGCCGCGTTCTTGCACTCGGAGTAGGGGTACTCCATGGTGGCCAGCTCCAGCAGGCACATGCCAAAGCTGTACACGTCCACGCGGTCGTCGTACTCCTCCTCGTACAGCTCGGGCGCCATGAACTCGGGCGTGCCGAGCACGCTCTGCGGCGCGGTGCGCTGGCGCAGCAGCGTGGCCAGGCCCAGGTCGCCGATCTTGACCACGCCGTCGGAGCCGTTGATGAAGATGTTGTCGCACTTGAGGTCGCGGTGGATGATGGGCGGGCTGTGCCCGTGCAGGTACACCAGGCCGCACAGAATCTGCCAGGCCCAGCCCTTGAGCACCTCGGGGTCCAGCTGGCGGTGCCGCCGGCGGTACTGCCGCAGCGTGCCGCTCGTGAACAGCTCCGTGATGAAGTTGATCGTGCCCTGGCGCGGGTCGTACCACGAGTCGCGGAAGGACATGATGTTCTTGTGCTTCAGCGCCTTGAGCACGCGCACCTCGGCAAAGATGCGCTCACGCTCCTCGCGGTTCTCGCCGTCCTTGCCGTTCATAAACTCCATGCCGCGGACCTGGTTCCACGCCATCTCCGTGCCTGGACAGATGGTTTTTGGGGTGTAGATAGATGAATGGATCGCGTGCACTGATCATTTCGACCACCACCACCACTTCCTGCATCACCGCACCACCCCACCAAGTGACCAACCGATCAACCACCCTCACCTTCTTCCACATCAAAGGCCTTGTACACCACCTTGCAGGCTCCGCGCCCCAGCACCTCATTAAACTGCAGAACAAAAAGAGATATGCTCAGGTAGGAGGGCAACAGGGCGCGGCATGCCGCCTGCAGGGCCCCCGGCCTCCAACATGCCCGCCCAGAGGCACAGCGAAGCCAGCCAACCCGAAATTTGCTGTCACACCCCCGACGACGTCGCCGACACCTCCCGGACACCATGACGCACCCTTCCAAACCGTCCAGAAGGGTCCATTTCCACAAACACGGGGCCCTCGGGCTCCGAGTCGGGGGGCTCGACAGCGGCCGAGGAGGCCTCCCCGGAGACCGACAACGGTCCCATGGCCTGCCCAGTCATGGCCCTTGGCACCAACTGGCACTAGTGATCTCTACAGAAGGTCATCTGTAGCGACAAGGGGCGCGGCGGGGGCGGGCCATGATGCTGGCAATCCAAGCTCACAGTCGGACGGTCACTTTTGGGACCTGCACACCACCACAAAAGCCACCTCGACCACATTCACGCTCTCAGCACATGCCTGATCAGTGTGAACAATTCCGTGCCTCAGTCCTCACAGCGTATGTGAGGCCCCGCACCGACGACACCAATGCTCACAGACGGGACAACACCAACTTCGTAGGAAGCTGTGCGCCCTTCCCCTCAATCGACCGCGTCAAGCAAAGTAAAGGCCCGAGCATACAATTACGGCGGGCATGCGCTCAGAATGGCCGAGCTCTGGAGCACCCGACAAATTCGCCGTGGAGCAGCCTGCGAGCGTCGCTTAGTGGAGAAATGCTCGGGCGGCCCCGGGACGAAAGCACGAACGGAGGATGGTTTGCCAGACGATGCGCCCTGCCGGGTCTCCGCCCCACCCGCATGGTCATGGGCATGCGAGGTGCGATTTCAGCACAATTGTATTGGCATCTGCAGTTGTAACCGTCGAAACGCGCAGCGTGGGTGCGTGGATCGCAGGCTTGGTGTGAGCGGACAAAGCGGGACCAATACCGATATGTCCGTCGTGGGTGGACTGGCTGCTGCCTTTGCCCGCGGTCGTCGGGTGACGAGGAAGGGCTACACGCAGCTGACCTCCAAGTTTGGTCCTCGGACGTTTTACAAGGGAAAGGGATGCCTGCCTACCGGGACACACACGCGGAAAGGTAGCTCGTGAGGACGGGAAACGCCATTGCTCTGCTGGGATACTGAAAGGACTTTGATGATTGCTCAGTGGACGACAATGCTGAATGTACTGCCACTTTGCTCGCATGCAGGCGGATACGTGGCTACGAAGGAGCGGTTGCCCGTCTTCCTGGTGCCTGACCTGACCAAAGTGGAGGTGAGGAGGGTGTGGTTTGTGGACAGAGCCCTGCTGTGGGCCTTGGGAGCGCACAGGTCACACATGCTCAATGCGTTTCATACTAAACTCGTGCAGTTGAAGCCGTACGTGGCTGTCCCGGTGCTGGCTGGACCCAAGCAGTAGGCTGTGCGGCGAGCATCGAGGGACGCCCTTGTTTTACGCCTATTTATTGGACTATCAATCGTGGTGGTGCCGCAAATATTGTATTTTCCTGCTCGTTTGTATTTTGTAAGCAATACAAACTCGCAGCGTGAATGGCTGTCACAGGACACATGGGTGGGGGCACCGCACCTTGTCTCACCGACACGCCAATCCATGGGCCAAGCATCGTTCCCGTGCGCACAACCCTGAATTAAAGCAAGGGTTTATGCGCCGCGTATTATGCTTCCAAGAACTGAGACAGATGGGGCGGCCTGGTCGTCTATCATCCCCTGACACATGCACACCAAAAGAGACCCTGGAATTAAAGGGACGCACCCGTGCCCCCCGAAATCAGTGAAATCCATCCGCTCGGACCCTACATGCAACTGCACGGGAACGCAAGACGCGAGTTGCAATATATTTCCCGCTCCTACATGGCACAAGACATGTAGGCAGGCATCTATTGGATGAGTGTGTGTGCCCTGCTGGGAGCTTGGGCCTCCCTTTCGAGGCAGGCCCGGGCATCGGGAGGCCCTGCCCGTCTGGCATGGACACAGGCGACCCGCGCCGCGCATGGCGAGGGATGCAGCGGGAGCTTAGGCCAGAGTTTCAGCTCTGCACCGGGTTCCAAGTTCCAGGGCAGTGCCTGGACCCAGGGAGCCTGGTGCGGCAGGGCCGCTCGACGAGCCTTCGGCTCCCAGCCCCCTGCAAGCAATGGTAGTCTGGGGAGCCCGGAGCTGGCGGCCCGTGCCGCAAAGTCGCCGCCCACGCTGTATCGCCGCTTCCGCCAGCTGATGAAAAACTACCGCGCCCTGGCAAAGGGCAACCTGACGGCGCTGGTGGTGAGCACCGCGGCGGCGGGGTACGCGGCCGGCAGCCCCTCGCAGATTGACTGGGCGGGCATGGGGTGGGTCAGCGCGGGCACGGCGCTCTGCTCGGCCTCGGCGGCGGCGCTGAACCAGATCTACGAGGTGGAGACGGACAGGCTGATGCGGCGCACGGCGGCGCGGCCGCTGCCCTCGGGCCGGATGGGCCGCGCGCACGCGGCCGCCTTTGCCGCGGCGACCGGCCTCGCCGGGGTCGCGCTGCTGCACCAGAAGACGAACACGCTGACGGCAGGGCTGGGCGCCGCCAACATCTTCCTGTACGCGGGCATCTACACGCCGCTCAAGACGGTCTCGGTGGCCAACACCTGGGTGGGAGCCGTGGTCGGCGCGATCCCGCCGCTCATGGGCTGGGCGGCGGCCACGGGCGGCCTGGACATCGGCGCGGCCATCCTCGGCCTGGGCCTCTACTTCTGGCAGCTGCCGCACTTCATGGCGCTGGCCTGGATCTCCAGGAAGGACTACGCCGGCGGCGGCCACCGCATGCTGCCGCTGATCGACCCCTCGGGCAAGCGCGTCGCGGCCGTGGCCCTGCGCAACTGCCTCTACCTCTTCCCGCTGGGCATGCTGGCCTCCTGGGTGGGCGCCACCAGCCCCTATTTCGCGTACGAGTCCGCCTTCATCACCGCCGGGCTCATGCTCTGCGCCGCCAGCTTCCTGGCGGCCCCCACCACCCCCAACGCCAGGGTCCTCTTCCGCGCCTCGCTCCTGCACCTCCCCGTCTTCATGGCCGCCTACATCGTGCACCGCCGGCCAAACACCAACCCGGACCGCCTGGCCCTCGTCCGGGACCAGCTGCGGCTGCTGGGCATCGACATCGGACCGCTGCTCGAGCGCCTCTTTGGCTGGAAGGAGACAGAGGCTGCGGCCGAGGCTGGGGCGGTCGAAGCGGACGCCGAGCCGGCGGCGCGCGGGACGTCGCTGTTTGGGTGGCACATGGACGCAGACTCCATCAGCCCGCCTGTGTCGGTTCTATTTGCCCCGCAGCTGGGGGCGCGGCGGGGGGTGCCAGACCCCAGCAAGCACGCCGATGGTGGATGATGTGTTTGTGATTACGCGTGTGGTTTTCCTTTCTTCACCTGTTTGGGTGTTGTACGCACACAGGATCAGCTTCACCGAGCATGCTGCCTCGTAGACTCTCATCTTTCTCTCCTTTCTTCTTGTCCTGGTTGCACAATCGCGACCACCTTGAACTACTTTTCGAGTTGCCTTGATAAAAGAGCCACTCCGAAACAAGGCCGACCATGGGTTGGAGAAAAAGAGCGTACATGAGCAATGGAGGGCAAGGTACAGGTGGCGAGGATCCCACAGCCGGAAGATGTGTGCGTGCCTGCTGGGCAGGCGGAAGGAGGATCTAGCCATGGGAGCGTGCAGCAGAGCCTGTCTGCGTTCACGTCAGCAAGCATGCTCGCCACGCGAGACATGCAGCAGAGCCGGCCCATTGGCTTCCTCCCAACAAAAGGTGCGCAGGCTGGGTGCCACTGGGCGGGATCGCCGCGCGATGCACCCAGCGGCGGGCAAAAGTGCGCTGGAGACGTCGTTGAAGAGGGCCGCGGGGAGCGAGCCGGGTGTTTTTGCGAATGGGAGCGAGACGCCAGCCACAAGACTGTAAGCGCACATGCGCCCTCCGGTTGTCCTCTCAATCAAACAGCACCCATTTCTCACGCGGCGCACGCCCCTCCGATCCCAGCTCCTTCTCAAATGTCCTCATCCGAGGTCCAGTCTTCGTCCGAACCTGGCGCGTCGTCAAACTCGTCCGGCTCCTCCAGCTCGGTGAGGTTGACCGCGTAGCGCAGCAGGCCGCCGATGCCGCCAAACCCGCGGCAGAACTGGGATCCTTCTTGCGAGCGGTTGGTCACGAACTCGAGCGCGCAGCCAAACTTCTTGTAGTTGTTTGCCAGCCACTCGATGATGGGCTCCTTCTCCACCACGTCCAGGTCCTGGCCCGTGGCCTTGTCCTTGAAGTACTTGGGGTCCGTCTCCTGCTCCTTGGTCAGGATCTTGACCTCCTGCCCGCCCGAGCTGGAGCTGAAGGTGTAGCGCGACGCCTCCAGGCTGTCCCAGATGATGAGCGTCTCCACCGCGCCCATCTCCAGGCAGTAGAGCGTGTCCTTGATGCCAAACACGTACTTGCCCGTGTCCTGGCTGACCTGGTCGAAAAAGGCGCTGATCAACCGCTTTTCTTGGACAAACTTGACATTGGACAGCGTGTCCGCCGACAGCTCAATCGCCTGGCTGAACCCGTTCTCGCCGCCTGCACCAAAGGTTGAGGATCAGGTTGATGAAGGTGCAGGGTTGGTGGTGAATGAATTTTTTGAGAGAGAAAAATAAAGATAAGGAGTGTGTGACACAATAAAAAAAAACATATGTGGGGCAGCCGCCATTTGATCTGTTGCCATGAGAAATCGGCACGAAATTGGTAAAGGCACCCCTCCGCGACAATCTATGTGGGTCATTGCCAGGTGGCGAGCTCTGACGAGGCCTGGGATGGGCCGCCAAGCTAGGTACCAGACCCATTAGAGGTTGTTCTATTGTTGTCTCCCTAGTACCACCCAATCAGGTCCCCTCATCATCATCATCATCATCAGTATCTTCCCCATACCGTAGGACACATCCACGACCGCGAGGATGATGCTCTGCAGGCGCGCATCAAACATGTCGGATTGCGAGAGCTCGGTCTTGAAGTCGGCGCTACCGGCGAGGATGATGCCGGCCACGTTGGGCTTGTCGCTGCTGATGAAGAATTGCACCGCCAGCTCCGCGACCTTGCGGACGTAGTTGTGCCGCTTCTCCATGCGCAGGCGCGCGAAGCGCAGCGCCGACTGCCCTCCGCGGCCGTGCTTCTTGGGGAGGTCCACCGAGACCTTGTGCAGCACCTCGCGGTTGTTGCCCGACAGCGTGCCAAACAGGGACCCGTTGCCGTCCATGACGATGAAGCCGTAGCGGTTGTCGCTCTCCATCAGCTCGTCCAGCGCCTCGGTGTGGAACTTGTTGTCGCACAGGTACAGCGAGGTGTTGATCGGCTTGAACGGCTCAAAGTCCACGTTCAGCTTCTTCTCCTTGCCGTCCTCGGTCAGCACCGTGCCCGTGTACACGATCAGGCCGTTGGGCGGGACCTTGCTGTACAGCTTGAGGCGCTGCTGGGCAGAGGTGATGGCCGCCAGCACCGACTGCCGGTTCACACGCGACTTGATGTTGGACGCCGTGCCGTACTCGTTGGCCAGCATGGCCTGCGTCTGCGAGATCTGGGACTTGGGCGGCAGGATCAGGCTGATCATGGAGGTCCCGTTGCCCCGGGCATTGTCCAGGGCCTTGATCAACTGCGAAGACGATCCGGTGTGTGTGCGGGGGTATTGTTAGAAGACAGAGTCTTGAAATTAAGTCTTTCGGCCTAGGAGAATGTCGGTCTTGTCATTCAAGAGCCGCGCCACGTCCAGAGCACCACGCTCCCGGCGACAAAGGCGTGGCGCAGCGGGCGCCCGCACGCCCCCCGGGCAAACATCATCCTGGTCCCAGCAGGGCACACGCGAGACCAGTCCCGATCGTCCAACACCATCCATTCACCAACGTACCCGCTTGACTTTCCAAATCTCGACCTGCTGGTCCGCCTCCGACTTTTGGTCGCCCATGAGGCCCGAGCCTAGCGGCCTCAAGCTCCCTCTCAACCAACAACCGGACTCTCAACACACTCGTGCCAGTCGGTAATGAAATGTAAATGTGGCGCGGATGGCTGAGGTGGCCTGTGAAGACTGGCTGTCGGTACGGCTTCCAGGCAGATTGCTGTCTGGCGACTGGTCTGGCGCGCGCACGAGGCCCGGGCGCCAAGCGCGGCATGCAGGAGATACGGAAATGGGCCCCGGCCAGTTCTCTCCTGGTAATGCCGCTTCCAAGTCGCGTGTGCCGCTAGAAAGCAATCAAAATTGTTCAAGATTATATATAGTTTCTTATACAGCAACTCCTGCCTTTGGCTGCAGCCTGCATGAATTGATAGTAGTCGACTGTGGTCATACAATATGGCAGCGCACGAGCCCTCGCTGCAGGAGCTGGCAGCCCGGTACGAGTCGGATTCGGCTGGCTCGGAGGTCGATGATAGCAAGACTCAGGAGGCCCCGCTGGAGCACGCGACCCCCGAGCAGGGCAGCGAGCCGGTGCTCTCCTTAACCCAGGCCCTGTTTGGCGACCCCGACTTTCGCCGGGCGGCTGAAGAGGCGGGGAGCGACGATGAGGACGATGAGGAGGACGACGATGACGACGACCTGGCCTCCGCGCTGGCCTGGGCGGACTTTCAGGATGGTACGCAAGCAAGGGCATGTGGAGAATGATAGAGGGTAGGGAATTATTCTACTATGTGCTCTTGTGCGTGCGACTGAGTGAGTCTCTGACAACGACAACCAATCTTTCAATAAAAACACACCTCCTGTATCTCACCCACGGCAGACCAGCTGGCGCGCGGCAACGCGGTGACGGCGGCCGGCAGCTCGGCCGCGCTGGCTTCTGCGCTGCGGCGGCCCAACGCGCACGGCGCGCTGCAGCGCGGCAACAAGGCGGCTACGGCGGCGACGCGCGGCAACGCGGAGCGCCTGGGCGCGCGCTTCCACGCGGGCGCGGTGGAGGGCGCCGCGCCGTCCTTTGCGCCGATGCGCGAGGGCAAGGGCGGGGGGCGGCGCGGCGGGCGGCGCGCGCGGGCGCCTGGCAGGACCGCGCCAACCGGGCGACGGTGGAGCAGGTTCTGGACCCGCGCACGCGCATGGTGCTGTTCAAGATGCTGAACAGGGGCACCTTTCGCGAGATCAACGGCGTGGTGTCCACGGGCAAGGAGGCCAACGTCTACCACGCGAGCGCGCCCGACGGCGCCGAGCTGGCGATCAAGATCTACAAGACGAGCATCCTGGTCTTCCGCGACCGCGAGCGCTACGTGGCCGGCGACTCGCGCTTCCAGCGCTTCTGCAAGTCCAACCCGCGCAAGATGGTCAAGCTCTGGGCCGAGAAGGAGATGCGCAACCTGCTGCGCCTGATCGCCGCCGGCGTGCGCGCGCCGCGGCCGCTCCAGCTGCGCCTGCACGTGCTCACCATGGAGTTTGTGGGCGCCGACGGCGTGGCCGCGCGCCGCGCCTGCGCGACGCCAAGCTCCCGCCCGCGCGCCTGCGCGCGGCCTACGCCGAGCTCGTGCTCATTGTGCGCGCCATGTTCCAGCGCGCCCGCCTCGTGCACGCCGACCTGTCCGAGTACAACATCCTCGTGCACGGCGGCGAGCTGGTCATCATCGACGTCAGCCAGAGCGTGGAGCTGGACCACCCGCGCGCCTTTGACTTTCTGCGCGAGGACTGCCTGCACGTCAACGACTACTTCCGGCGCCAGGGCGTGGCCACGCTCACGGTCAAGGAGCTGTTCGACTTCACCGTCGACCCCGCCATCAACGACGGCAACATCGACGCCGCGCTGGACGCGCTCATGGCGCGCGCCGCCAGCAGGCCCGTCGGCGCGCCCGCCGCCGAGGCCGCCCTCGCCGACGCCGTCTGGGCGCAGGCCTTCATCCCCAAGAAGCTGGAGGAGGTCACGCACTACGAGCGCGACCACGACCGCCTGCAGGAGGGCGGCGGCAACGCCGAGGGCATCTACTTCCAGACCATGGCAGGCATGAAGGCAGACATGACGGGCGTGCGCACGCTGCCTTTAGTGCTGGAGGAGCAAGCGGCGGCGGCGCGGGAGGAGCAGGGCAGCGCCGGCGGCAGCGATGATGAAGAGGACCAAGACGACGACGAGGATGACGACCATGCAGAATCCGGTGACGATACCAACGAGTGGGTCCCGGATCGGCCAAACATGACCCGGGAGGAGATTCGCGCCGCAAGAAAGGAGCACCAAAAGGCCGTCAAGGAAAGCAATCGCGAGCGCCGCAAGACCAAGATGCCCAAGAAGGAAAAGGCCCGAAAGATTGCCAAGTCCAAGGGCCGGAAAAAGTGATGCTGAAAAAGGTGCCATTGTACCACGTGTGTGTGCCTCCCATTTCATTCTATTTATGGCGTCGTCCTGTGACAAAGCGTCTGTGCATTGGATTGACTTGCGGCTAGAGGAATGCTGCAGAGCAGAAACACCCTGCCAGTATTACAAACGCTTGGTGACTCACCCCTTCCCCCAGCAACACTTCCGTGCACGCACTCTCAAAACCTCCCCAGCCCAATGCTCAATCCCGAAACTTGGCAGAGAGCATGGCAAGCTGCGAGGGGGAGAGCCCGGCGATCTCGGCCTCCCCCAGCGACCCGGTCAGCGCCGCGTCCGCGTAGCGGGACAGGCCCCTGAGGACCAGCGCGGCGTCCGTGGCCGCCCCTCCGGCCGCCAGCACGGCCACCGCCGCGCGCTCCAGCGCGGCGGTGTCGGTGCGCAGCCGCTCCACGCCGCCGGCATTGTGGCTGGGCGCGCTCGCCAGGGTGAGCAGGATGGACTCGGCCACCTCCCCGAGAAAGCGCGACAGGATCCAGGTTTGCCGCTCCGCAGGCGCACGCCGCGCGAGCAAGCGCTCCAAATCCTGAGGAATGAGGCAGTTTCACAGATTGGTAGCATAAAACAATACATTCCCAGCCGCTCTCAAGTCCAATTCAAAAAGGCCCACCTTGTATTGCTCAATCAAGTCCAGCATGTACCGGCTGGGCTTGCCCGGCTGGGGGCCGCTGGACTTTGGCGCCCAGTCGACCTCGGCCGCCCTCGAGAGCGGCCCGCAGCCGGCGACGCGGAGGGCGCACTCGAGGACGAGCCGCTCGGCGGCCTCGAGAGGCCTGTCCAGCGCGCCGGCGGTCTCGGGCATGGGCAGGCCGCAGGCCGTGCAGAGGGAGCTCGTCGACGAGGCGGCGCCGTCCCCGGGCGGGTCCTCGCTCCGGGGCCGCGCGAGCAGGCCGGCGGCGCCCCCGCCCAGCGCCCCGCGGCCTGCCGCAGCGCGGCGACCGAGCCCAGCGCGAGCGTGGCCGCGTCGACGTCTGCCGTGCCGCGCTGGCGGGCCAGCCGCTCGTTCCAGGCGGGGGCGAGCGCCTGCGACACCAGGTCCTGGACGAAGCGCGCGGCCGCCAGGTGTTCCGGCGCGCGCGAGTCCGGGTGCAGCACCGCACACGACTCGCGCGCTGCGGTCGCCCAGCGCAGCACGGCGCCGGCGCAGATCTCCGCGTGCGCGAGCGCCGTCGACGAATAGGGGGCGTCGCGCGGAAAGCGATCGGGCGCCGAGGCGCCTCCGTTGGTGTCCGGACCGGCGGACGAGCCAGTCGGAGCGGCATCCAGTACCACTGGCAAGGCCAGGTCTCGCTCCAGCCGCCGAGCCTCTTCTTGCGAGGCCAGCGACACGGCGACAAGACTGTCCGGGCGCTCGAGCGCCGCCGCCACAGCCTCCTTGCCAGGAGCAGCGGCGTCGCCACCGGACTGGTCGCGAACCGCCCACTCTGCCTGTGCGATGAAGAGCGCCGAGAGCGAGGACAGCAGGCCGTGCACCATTTGATCCAGGGCGGTGGGGTCTTTTCCTGCAAAGCCTGCGGGGAAGAGGAGGTCTTTACACATGCTTCCAATTCTTGAAGATGCTGACTGCCTCCGGCGCATCTACTTGCCTCTATAAGTGACCCCCCCCCTCCCTCAAACCCTCCTCCTCCCTCACCCAGCGCGGCGCGGGCGAGCTCAAACTCCTCCTTGAGCGCCAGGAGCGCCTCGGCGTCGCTTTCCAGGCAGAACCGGGCATCGCTCGCGTGCGCCGCCAGCAGCGCCAGGCCCGTCTGGTAGGCGGCCTCGGCCGGCCCGGGGGGGACGAGGAGGCCTGGGCAGGCGCGGCAAGCCTCGGCGTCCAGGAGCATGTGCCCCAGGATCTGCACAAGATGGACGTCCGGGGCTTGGAGGATCGGCGATTTCAGATAGCAGCAACACACTCTTGCTACCGAGTCAATCGCAAGACCAGTACCCCCCACCAGCGACCTTTATGCAGCACACGAGCCTACCATCTGCAGCGTGCTCACACCGCCATCCGGGCTCAGGGGCTGCTGCGGGGACGTGGAAAGCGCGCCCATCCTCGCCTCCAGGTCCGCCTCCAGCTGGCGCTGCCGGTTCTCCCAAAAGTACTCGGCAAACGACGTGGCGCGCCCCTGGGCCTCGTTCAGCGCCGCCAGCTGCGCAAGCTTGGCGCCCTGCGCCCGCGACAGGCGCGAGGGCGGCGCGGTTTCCTTAGCGTTCTCTTGGGTGTCAGCAGGGACCCTTGTCGGGACCCCTGCGGCCACAAGCACCGCTGCAGGCGAAGGCAGGGAAACTGCTGTGTTTGACGAACCAGTCTCCAGCGACGCAAGCAGCTGCTTAAACCGCGCCCGCTGCTCCCGCTCCAGCGCCAGCTGCCGCGCCCGGGCGGCCCTCGCGTGTCGCAGTGCCTGCTCCCCGCGGGCTGGCGCTTCAGTCCTGGCCCACGCCTGCAGAGATCAAGCGTTGATCACAGCAATGAGATATTTCTTCTCAGATTCCAGCAAAAACACTGCTGCTCACAGTGCAGTACGGATGGATGCTCGCAGCAAGCTCATATCGACCACACTCATCGACCCAGGATACTCAGGATCCGACCAGCGTACCAGCCAGGAGTTCAACTCGGAAACGGCCTGCGCTCGGATGGACTGGCGCAGGAAGAGGGCCTGCCGGTTGACGGCCTGCTGCATGGCCCGGGCCGCCACGCCCGAGGTCTCCATCTTGTGCGCATCAAAGGCCTTGCCGCTCACGCTTTCCAGCAGGTGGTAGGCGCGGTACAGCCTGCCTTCGCTCTCGGCCAGGGAAGCCTCGTGGATGACGCCCAGATCCTGCCGCAAGCGCTGCCAGGGTCTAAGATTGGGAGGGCAGGAGCGGAGGCAAGATAGTGGTTGGTCATCAGGCAGGGAGTAGTCCGAGCTTGGTTCTGAGCATTTCATTGTTCTCCAAGTCACCAGCAAGGTGCGCACCTCTTGCGCAGTGTTCAGGCGGCGCATGACGCCCTGACAGCGCTCGATCTCCGACTGCAGGCGGAGGTATCGGTCGCCGACCAATTGGTACTCGTCATTGTGCAGCCTGATACGATTCTGCAGCATCATCAGGGATTCTCGCAGCGGTCCCAGGTCGGCAAGAGCCTCCGAGATCTCCTTGCCGTGCGCGCTGCGCACATGAATGAAATGGCCACGCTCAATGCCGCTCAAAGCCAGCTGTGCAGTTGACATTTGGGCATTCCAGCTCCACATACAGGCTGAGCCAGTATAGACATATGAATTACCCCCTCTCCACAACGCTTCCAATTGGTACCTGCAAATGTCCCGTATCTCTTCCTCCCTGTCCTCAGACACCTCCTGGAGCGCCTCCAGGGCCTCCTCCATGGCCGAGTTGCCGAAAAACTCGTCACCCAAGCTGGTGGTCTCTCCATCGGCACCCAGCGGGACTGGCAGTGATCTGGTGGGATCCGTGGCAAAGACGAGGCGAACCAAGTTGGAAATGTCTCCACTGTCCAATACATGTTCGATGGCTTCGCTTAGACCCCCATCTGAGGTGCGAGCGGTGGCCATGCTGGGTGGCCCCGTCAAGGGCACCCGAGGAGGACCAGTCCGACTCGCAAGCTCGGGACAGGGCCTTGAGACCTGCACATACAGATTTAGATGTACATTAATGTCAATTATGCGTCTAAATCCGTGTCTGGCCTCTTAGGGGAGCGATTTGGCATGCAGTGGCCTGTCGATGGGCTTGGATGTGATCCTTTTCGTCAGGGAATCCATTCGCAATCGCGACGGCGAGTCCCTCTCTGGCGTTCACACGTGAAGCGACTGAGCGAGTGCGCAGCGCCATTCCTTACGCCCCAGTTCCCCAATCGAGCCTTGGAATATTATTGCGTCACTCTATTGTCCTACCAGGCCCGCCACAGGCGTTGGCCGAGATGAGGACGCAGGGTCTCGCACCCTCGCAGCTGGTCTGCCGCAGTAGCAGGCCAGCGGCTCGTCCGTTTCTCGCCGGTCCCGCTCCCCGGTTCTGCCGCGGGGTCCACCGCCCTCGCCCTGCGGCAACGGCGGACGTGGACCTGCCGGAGCCGGCCACGGAGCTCTCGGAGGAGAAGCGGGACTTGCAGCGTCTGTTGAGCCGGCCCTACAAGTACGGCTTCAAGACCATGATCGAGTCGGACGTCTTCCCCAAGGGCCTGGACGAGGATGTGGTGCGCGCCATCTCGGCCAAGAAGCAGGAGCCCGAGTGGCTGCTGGAGTTTCGGCTGCGCGCCTGGCGCCGCTGGCTGGCCATGGAGGAGCCCACCTGGTCGGACAACGACTACCCGGCGATCGACTACCAGGCCTACAGCTACTACTCCGCGCCCCGGCAAAAGGAGAAGAAGGGCTCGCTGGAGGAGGTGGACCCGGAGCTGCTGGCCACCTTTGACAAGCTGGGCATCCCCCTGGCCGAGCAGAAGCGGCTGGCCAACGTCGCCGTGGACGCCGTCTTTGACTCGGTGTCCATCGCCACCACCTTTCGCGAGGAGCTGGCCAAGGCCGGCGTCGTGTTTTGCTCCATCTCCGAGGCGGTCCGCGAGTTCCCCGACCTGGTCCGGCAGCACTTGGGGTCTGTGGTGCGTGAGAGAGAGGAGGGGGAAGCGAGTGAGAGGGAGGGAGCGTTGGGGAGTGTTCTTTCAAAGAAATGTTTGTATGATGCTGCCTGTGCAAAAAAAGGACCTTGTAGAGTCCTCTGTGCGATTATTCACCGCCCTTTATCCCCCCCCTTCTTCCTAACCCTCCCTCCCCAGGTCCCGAGCAGCGACAACTACTTTGCGGCCCTGAACTCGGCGGTGTTTTCGGACGGGTCGTTTGTGTACGTGCCGCGCGGCGTGCGGTCCCCCATGGAGCTGAGCACCTACTTCCGCATCAACGCCGCGGAGACGGGGCAGTTTGAGCGCACGCTGATCGTGGCGGAGGAGGGCGCGCACGTGAGCTACCTGGAGGGCTGCACGGCGCCCGCCTACGACACCAACCAGCTGCACGCGGCCGTGGTGGAGCTGTCGGCCGCGGCCGACGCGGAGATCAAGTACTCCACGGTGCAGAACTGGTACGCGGGCGACGCGGCCGGGCGCGGCGGCATCTACAACTTTGTGACCAAGCGCGGCCTGTGCTCGGGCCCGCGCTCCAAGATCAGCTGGACCCAGGTCGAGACCGGGTCGGCCATCACCTGGAAGTACCCCTCCGTCGTGCTCGCCGGCGCCGACTCCACGGGCGAGTTCTACTCGGTTGCCCTGACCAACAACCGGCAGCAGGCCGACACGGGGACCAAGATGGTGCACGTGGGCCCGCGCACGCGCTCGCGCATCGTGTCCAAGGGCATCTGCGCCGGCCAGTCGCGCAACGTCTACCGCGGGCTGGTCTCGGTCGGCCCGCGCGCCGCCGGCGCGCGCAACCACTCGCAGTGCGACTCCATGCTCATCGGCGACCGCGCCGCGGCCAACACCTACCCCTACATCGCGGTGCGCGAACCCTCCGCACGCGTCGAGCACGAGGCCTCCACCTCCAAGATTGGCGAGGACCAGCTCTTCTACTTCCAGCAGCGCGGCATCGACACCGAGCAGGCCGTGGGCATGATCATCTCCGGATTCTGCCGAGAGGTCTTCAACGAGCTCCCCTTGGAGTTTGCCGCCGAGGTCAACCAGCTCATGAGCCTCAAGCTGGAGGGCAGCGTCGGGTGACAAAGTACTATTTTTCTTGCAGTTTTTACTCCGTGGTGCACCCAGCTGCTTGCAAAACCTTTGTTGCTTCTGGTGGGACCTCACTCCCCGTCCTGAGCACAGTAGAATGTGTAAATAATAAAGAATCTAAAAAACCCGGGTTTCTATGGTGCCAGATTGCCTGACAACTGGTACTCATCCCCTTGAGCCCAGCTGCCGCAATACGTTGGGCCGTCGGCTGATCGACATCAATCGCGCGGCTAGGCGTACAGCTCAATTGCCAGCCGCAAGGCCCCAGACCCCCAGTGCATCACACAAACATGAAAAACATGACATTTGGCCTGCACTCGCACGCGCACATGAAGCCCCTGACGGTCAAGCTCCAGGAGGACATTGACGTCCGGGATGTGGTGGCCATCGCCGAGGAAGCGGCCACCGCCATCATGGCCGTGTACCACAGCGAGGTACGGGCGAGCGCAAAGTTGAATGGTCGCATTTGAGGGTCCATGATATGCGGAGACGCCGCGTCGCAACGCCCTGATCCCCTATTCCTCAGAACTGGGAGGTCGAGCACAAGCTGGACAAGTCGCCGCTGACGAGGGCCGACAGGGAGGCCAACGCCATCATCTGCCGCGGCCTGCGACTCTTGTGTGCGTTTGGATGATGGATTATAGCGATTTTGGGGGTCCAGGTGAGTCTTTCTGGCCGTAAGATGGCCAGCCACAAACTGCCTTTTTCCCCTCAAACCCTTATCGATGGGTGCAGCACCTCACATTCCCATTGTGAGCGAGGAGAACCAGCTGGTGGACTACAATATCCGCTCGGTACGCCTGGGTGGAATGCGTTGCATCTGGGGATTATCGTGGCGTTTGGGCCAGAGGATGTGCCGCTGTTTGTCAAGGAGAGTGCGGCCTTTGTTTTGTGTATGCTGGCCCACGCCGCCCACGCCACCATCGCTCCCTACACCTTGACCAGACCCTCGCCACTCACACAAAACCCTGCAGAGGTACCAGTACTCGTGGTGCGTGGACCCGCTGGACGGCACCAAGGAGTTTCTCAAGCGCAGCGGCGAGTTCACCGTCAACATCGCGCTGCTCAAGGGCTCCAAGCCGGTGCTGGGCGTGGTGCAGATCCCGGCGCAGGGCAAGGCGTACTGGGCGGTGGCGGGGCACGGCGCCTGGTGCCGCCCCTCCAAGGAGGCCCCGCCCAAGCAGATCCACTGCGCGACCTTCAACCTGAGCAGCCCCGGCCTCGTCATCGTGGGGTCTGTCAACCACGGCAGCGCCGAGACCTCCGAGTTTGTCGCGGACTTTAAGGAACCCAAGTTTGCCGCCATGGGCTCCTCCCTCAAACTGCTCATGGTAGGGCTAGCGCAGAGTTTTCTTACACATCTGTCCGCCATTTTGACATCGTAGAGATTCCTCACATCGCATTCCACGTCCCTGGCACCCGACCGCAGGTCGCCGAGGGAGTGGCGCATATCTACCCGCGGCTGGCCCCGACCTGCGAGTGGGACACCGCAGCGTCCCACATCATCGTGGAGGAGGCCGGCGGCGTCGTCCTCCAGGCCGGCGCCTGTGACAGCAAGGGGCACGCGCTTGAAGGCTGGCGGGTGCGTGAGCGGGGATGGTGAACAGAGCAACGAGGGTTGAGAGGGCAGGCTGGGTTCCTGTTACTGACGCGCTGGTGCCAGCTGGTACACACACAGCGTCACCAAGCTCTCAATCTTGTTCCCATGGCAGGGCGCGTTGGAGCGGGAGCAGCCGCTGCGATACAACAAGCCCGATCCGCTCAACCCATTTTTTGTCGTGTATGGCAAGAGAACCTACCACAAGCCTGCAAGGCTCTCCACTTGAACTTGGACTGCCCTCGGATGGACGAGCCAGCTCCTTAATCTCAGGAGCAGGGCGCCGCGTCTGGCGCCGTTCCCAGATCCTGGTCTCTCTCGTTCCGCACAATCTCATACAATTCGTCCGCTTGCTCATTAATTTCCGCCACCGTCTCCTGAGCAAAAGGGAGCCGGCATGCCTCTTGAGACCACTGAATAATCACGCACGCACTGTTGTGAGAGGGAATGACTTGAGCAGAGCATGGGGCTGGGACGCAACCAAGCGTGCGGACACGCAGATCAGGTACAGCTACCCGGCACCTCCTCAAGCACACGCGCACCTCCAAGCCCTGGATGGTCTCCTGCAGGGCGCCGGCGAGCTCTTCCTCTGTGGGCACCGGGGGCGCGCCGTGGCCGTGCCCGCACCCCGGCCCATGCTGGTGCGACTCCGCGGCCTGTCCATCGCTCTTCTGCCAGGAAAAGGCGCCGCGAGCCGCCGACAGGCGCAGCGTGTACTGCGTCATGGTGAGCTGCAGCTTGCGCTGCTCCAGGCGCTGGAGGCGGTCGATGGCGGGCTCCCACTCCGGCGCTGCGCCGCCCGGCGCGGGGAGGCACCTCGTGCGGTTGGACAGATCCTGGAAGCACTGCGTCGCGCTGCGCATGGCGTGCTTCCAAGGGCCCTCTGCGCTGTTCGACAAGTATGCCCTGAAGGCCCCGTCCAGCGCGGCGTAGGCCTGGGCCCTCTCTGCCTGGATGGCACGCAGCTGCGGCTCGGCCGTCATCCCTCCCGCCCCGCGATGCCCTCTGGCTTGGTGTAGTGCAGGGAGTTGGTAAACTCCTTCACCTTGGCCTCCACAAACGCCGCCTTGGCGGTCTTGACGAACAGGTTGCTGTCGTCCAGCTCCGCGATGATGAACTTTTCCGACGGCGGGGCGGCCTCGTCCAGCGAGCGGATGTACTCTTTCAGCGGGACGTCGCTGCGACGTGTGATGGGATATCGGTGATATCTTGGGTATCAACTATCCATGCACTATGCCCGATCAGCGAATGTGATCACAAGAGCTTTGTTTCAACAGCATGCGCTGTGTTTAGGGGTGGACTGATCAGTCGACCGACCACTCACCAGGAGAATAGAACCCCTTGGATAGCGCTGACCATGATGTATGCAATGTGTGGAATAATAAATGAAGGTCCCTGGTCGGCTGTCGCAACTTTTGGTGGAGATCGCGTGGGCCTTTGATCTGGCCTGGGTTGATATCGAGCTGCCTTATCTTCTAAGCCGATCATGCACTCGCCGCACGAAAAGCAGATCAAAGCAGCATGTTTGCTCAGATTCCCGCGCATGAGGCCTATATCCATGCACAATGACCTGGAACCTGAGAGCCCCCAGCACCTACAGCATGGCGAGCCTGGATGTGAGCGTGCTCCAGCAGGAGCTCCATGATCTGCGGGCTCGGCAACGCGAGGTGAGGACTCGCGATAGAATTACCGTGACCATGCGCATAAGATCAACATTGTGAGGTTTCACATTGTGTTTCACTTGGGTGAATCGGCTGCCCCTATTGTCCAGCTGGCTGCGGGAAGGAGAGAGCGAGCGCAGCCGCAACGGCGTGGAGGGCCCTTTGCCGATGCGCTGAGAGGGGAGCAGGCGGCCCGTGGGGCCCAGACCAATCGCTCAGGAGACGCGAGCGGTACTTTCTCTGATCATGTATCGCTTCGAGCCGAGTCTAGGCCACGGGAGACCTTTTCTAGCGGCGAAACGCCCAGAATGGTATGTGCCCTTTGTTGATGTTGCTTAGGATTCGCACACGCTCGCGGAAAGGCAAGCTTGATCTGGAATACTATCAGTGCTCAATTTACACTATTCATGTTAAAAATGCAGGGGTCCAGGCCTCGAGTCGCCTCTGCGATTGTGCGGCCTGCTATGGGTCTTGACGAGTCAGAGGGTAACCCCGAATCTGCGGCTCAGCCCAAGCGGCAGGCGCCAGAGGCCTTGCTGGAGGAGCGCGCAGACGTCAAGGTGCGTGGTCTGACTGTGCACGCTTGTGAAGCCCTGGTGTGAGAATGTGGCGGATTACCAGCATCGTTTCAACCGCCCAAAAGATCGGGGATGAGCGAATTGCGTGGAGCATGCCGGCTGTCACGTACGATCAACCCGCATCCACCCTCGCCCAGCGCAGCGCCGAAATCGACGCCTCTTTGGCGCGCTGCTGGGCACGCTGGCCCAGTTCAAGCGAGAGGAGCAGGATCAATCCAACCAGGACATTGCGCGGCGCCGGGCGCTGCAGCTGCAGCGGGCCGAGGAGCGCTCACGCTCGGAGTTTGAGCGGGCTCGGGATAACGAGCGCAGGGCCCAGGAGGAAGCCAGGTGTGTGTATAGGTCGACTGGGTCTGGGAGGGGTGGGCCTTGTAGATCTAGTGGCCATTCAATTCTGATAAATGCCACTCTCACCATCTGTACAGAGCCCAAGAGGCGGAGATGCTGGTGACGCTGCGAAAGGAGGCGGATGTGAAGCAGCTGGAGCTGTACACCGCGCAGCGCCTTGCGCGGCACGCTGCCTGGGACAAAGAGTACCTGCTCACCTCCCCCCAGGCCGGGCCACGATTGTACTGGCAGCCTGTGCGGGACAATCAGGCCACGCGCCGCCTACGCGAGAGGCATCAGGCGGAGCGAGAGGAGTGGAAGGTCGGTTCATTTTGTTTTGATCCAGGTCATGCAATGTGTGATGCTGGGGTCCTAACTGCACGGGCCGCCGGTGAAGGGCACTGGGAAGCCCACCCAGCAATTCCAACCTCACCACCCATTTGGCAGGCCGCTGTGCTGGAAGCGATGCGCCGGGAGATCACGTCTATCCGAGAGGAGATACCGGGCGAAAAGAGACTGGACAGCCCTAACTCGGACAACGAAGGCGACGCAGAAGCCAGTATGGAGACGGACGCGGATGCTGCGCACGAGCTGGCCAATCCAGTCAACGAGGAGCGCGAGGAAGACTGAGCCACAAGGGATCAATGGACTCCTGACGGAAGACCCTGACAAAAGTACCGTTAGAGGCTTGTATTGACTTGGTTTTGTCTTGTCGCTTTGGCCGGTTTGAGTAAGGACTTTGAAAGATCATCAGGCGCCAGCAAGTCAAGCCTTTCCGGGCCCGCGATCTCAGCCGCCTGATCCTGGCGTCGCCGTGGCGCCCAGGCGAGCGTCCCGATGTCCCAGCGACATGGAAAACGAAATTACAGGCACCCTCCCGGCATGCAACCATTATACACGATATTCAAAATGGAGGAAGGACCCGTTAAAATCAGCGCCGCGGAGCTGGGCCTGCTGGCCAGGTGCGAGACGCATGGCGACGGGAGTCGAGGGATGTTGCCATGCAGTGCAGAGGGGCATTGCGCGTGGGCATTGGTACATTCCTGTGCCAAGATACCATTCTTATATATACATTCTTCCATATCTTGTCTCGCCGCAGGGAGGATGTGGATACGTCGCGGTACGAGTTCGACCTGGGCAACCTGTGCGTTTCCGACCCGAGCCCCGTCGACGGCCAGGCGCTAGCCAAGGACAAGGAGGCCGCGTGCTCGGGGCTGGCCACGTCCATGGTGCAGGCGCTGGTCAACAGCCTGTTCGAGCTGCCGTCCGAGCCGGCGGATGTGGGTCGGCTGGTGGAGTTGCCGGCCCCCTCCACCCGCCTGCCCAGGGAGAAGCCCATCCCCAAGCCCAAGCCGCCCACCAAGTGGGAGCTCTTTGCCGAGCGCAAGGGCATCGTGAAGCGGAAGCGCAGCAAGCTGGTCCTTGACGAGGCCAGTGACACCTTCAAGCGGCGCTACGGCTACAAGCGTGCCAACGACGAGTCGGCCATCCCCGTCATCGAGGCCAGGCCCAATGAGGAGGTGCGCAGTTGTTGGCAGAGGATGGCGGATTTTGAATGAGGCGATTGGGTCTTCGATGCGCTTGTGGAAGGTGTATAAACCCCACCCCCTAATACTGTGTCCTCGCAGCCCGGGTCTGACCCCTTCACGGAGCAGAGGAAAGCGAAGAAGGAGCGCGTGGCCAAGCAAGAAAAGGCTCGGCTGGCCAACCTCCAACACGCGGTGGAGGTCGGTGGCAAGCGTGCCCTGCCGCCGACGCTCAGGCTGGCGGCCTCGCTGCCCGAGCACGGGCGGGGCAAGCCCATCCGCAGCAGGGACTTCAAGAACGAGGTGTGGGAGAGGGAGGAGAGTGCGGTTTGTGTGGGGTGATACATGTGGATCTGGATGTGCGATCGAGGATTATGGGTGCTGGTTGGAGGACAGTTCGCGCCTGTCTCTGTGCACCTTCCATTTATCCATCCATTTCCATGTGAGCTCCGCAGCTGAAAGAGACGACAAAGCAGGCGTCCATCTCGACCGCCTCGCTGGGGCGGTACGACCGCGTGGTGCGAGGCGAGAAGATGGCCGATCGCAAGCTTCCGGGGAAGAAGAAGGCCCTGCCGCCACTGGCTTCCAAGGTGCGGGACGTGTGTGGGTATCGATTTCGTGCCCGATAAGCCATCGCATGGCGCTGACGAATCTGCATTGAAGAAGTGCATGCTGTCATTCTTGTCTGTCGAGTCCCAGCCACCCTAATGGATCAATCAACCCATGGCCTGTCCAGAATGCGGGCGAGCGGGCCGCACAGACCAAGCTGGTCGATCACATTCTTCGGCGCAACGCGGACGACATTCTCGACGTCGGGCGCGCGATCGGAAAGTTCGAGGCCGAGGCGCGCGAGGAGCGGCACCGCCTCAAGAACAAGGGCGCGAACAAAAAGGGGCGGGGGCCCAAGGGCGCCTCCGGCGGCGTGGCCAAGAAGGGCGCGGCTCCCCGCAAGGGAAAGGGCGGCGCCAAGGGCGGCGCCAAGGGCGGCCCCGCCGGCAAGGGAGGGAAGAGGAAGTAGGAGGGTCAGGGCGACGTTCAAGCTATTTCATTGTAAGAAAAAATTCCGCTTAAGGTGTTTGCAAGTGTCAAGTGCGGGCCAGGGGTCAGGCGGGTAGCTCCGGTGGGGCCGCAGAGGCGGAGCACGTCCTTCAGCCTTTCCGCCTTTTGCGAGAGATGCTCGTACCGCTCCGCGTCAAAGTTGGATTGCCTGTAGGCCTTTTCCTGTTTTGGGGAGGATAAAAGGGAGTGGGTCAATATGAAGGGGTGGTGAGTGAGTCACAGTGGTAGGTGATGAGGCCAGGAGGTCCCACCAAGGAACCAGCAGTCAGCACGCATGGGCCAAACCCCTGTCAGCCAGCGCCCAGCGCCCCTCTCCGCGGCACCCACTCGCCTCCCACTTGCTGAGCATGCGGTGGTGCATCTCGTCCCAGGTAAAGTCCTTGCGATGTTGCATGTACCACAGATACGAAAGGACCGTCGTCAGGCCCGTCAAGAAGAATCCGATGGGCTCCTACACAAAAGTCGACAAAAATGAAGGGGCGGAGGGTCTCCACGTCGACAGATTCTGACCGTGCGCGCCCACGCGGCCCAGAGGGTCCTGGTCGTCTCCGCCCACCCTCACTCTACTACTCACCACCACGTCCCAGGACAGGTCCCAGTAAGTCAGCCGGAAGAGGACGGCCCAGGGCAGCAGGATCAGGCCCAGGCCCAGCGACTGGCCCGCCCAGCGCCGCCAGGCCACGCGCCGCTCGATCTGCAAGCGCTGCGTCTTGAGCGCGCCCAGCTCCCGCTCCACGTCCGCCAGCTCGGCGCGGAGGACCTCCGCCTGGTGCGGCAGGACCTGCATCACCGACCGCGCAATCTCCTCGGGGTGCAGGTAGACCACCGGCCCGTGCTGGAGGATGAGCCCAGAGGTGGAAAGCGCCGCGCACGCTCGCTCCGCAGACTCGCTGTCCGCCGTCTTGGTGCTGCGGGGTGATCGGCGTCAGTGAGGTCACTTCTCCGCGACCCATACTCGTATTCGCGCATACACCCTGACACCAACCTTTTCATGTAGTGGCCGAGGAATTTGGGGTGGCTCATGACGCGGTGCTGCTTCTTCAGGGCCCTGAGCTCGCCAAGGAACTCTTGCGCGCGAACATTCTCAAGCACGGCCTCCGCATGGGACGGGGAGCTCTGTTCCGAGTCCTGCTCACCAGTGAAGTGTATCGGGCGGCACGAGCCCGCGTGCTGCGGCCAGGGCAGCGTCCCGCAGGCCTGTGGAGCCCAGCTGGGAAAACCCAAACCGCGGACCCGCAGGCTGGGCGCCACCAAACGCCGCAACATGACCCTGCACGCGACAATTTTGTAGGAAAGACGTTTTCTGGGCGAATTTACGAACGGCACGGGCTCCACTGACTGGTCTGATCTCTCCACGGACCCTGCCGGAAGGGGGGATCTCTCGGCTCGTTCCGTGGATTTGGCTCAGTACTTTTCAAAGTCGTCCACGGGACTGCGGGTGGAGTGGAATGCACCGAGGCGCTCAGCACAATGTTTACCATATTTCAGGCATTGGAGGGATTCGATCGCATGCAAGTGACTTGAGCGCATGCGGAGGCGCCCTAGCGCGGAGTGGTCGACGGGGCCAAAGGACTGACGAAAGCTAGGCCACCATGGTGGCCCGCAAGACTCCCAAGACCGATGTCCTCCAGCAGAAGAGCCCTGCCGAATTTTTCGCGGATAACAAAAACATTGCTGGATTCGATAATGTGCGGGGCTTGATCCGCAGAGTGTTTGGGCGTGTGTTTGTTTTGTAGAGTGCTCCCCCACAACCCTGCATCTCGCGTCGCACTCACGCCCAAACTCTGGTCGACCCGCAGCCCGGAAAATGCCTGTACACGACCGTGCGAGAGTTTGTCGAAAACTCCCTGGACTCGTCGGAGAGCATCCAAGTGTTGCCTGAGATCGAGATCAGCATGTGAGTCCTCTTCGAGGTCGGAAGATTTGGCCACTCCAGCCTTTGGGCCATGTTCTTTCCTGATACAACTGGCCCAGCACCCCCTTCAACACAGTGAGGAGATGAAGCAGAATGAGCTCAACGTCTTGCGTGGTGTGGAGAATCTGGACAGAATGACGAGGCGCTGTACCACGACTACGAGACGGACATTGCCAAGGAGGTGAGGGAGTGGCCAGGCGCTAGTCCCAGGTCTCCACTCCGTGTATGTAGTGCTGCTTTTCCTGCTTATTCAAAATCCCTGACCCTCATCATGACTTGCATGGAGCTCATTTGACCCTTGTCACACCACTGTGCAGCGGCGAGTCCTGAAGGAGGCCAAGGATCAGGAGCGGCTGGAAAAGGCCGGCAGCCAAGGTGGGAGGGCGTTGGTGTAGGCGCTCAGGGCAGAAAAAAAACACTATGAGCAGCCATGTGGTGTGATCCAAGGCATCCCACATTGCTTTCTCTTGCTCAGAAAAGCGATGTGGTCATCAAGGAGAGCCAGGAGTCTAAAAAGGCGGCCTCGGGCCGCCCAGGCCGCGGCGACAAGCTCTTTTACAGAGTCACTGTAAAGGTGCGTGGGGTGATTTGTGGTTAAAAATGGACCCAACGACTTGCCCATTCAATGCCTCTCCAACTCCTAGCAATCCCCTTCCACCTTTTTGCAGGACAATGGTGTGGGGCTGGAGCACTCCCAGATCCCAGACATGCTGGGCAGGGTGCTGTCCGGCACAAAATACGGAGTCGCGCAGACCAGAGGAAAGTTTGGCCTGGGCGCCAAGATGGCGCTGATCTGGTCCAAGATGAGCACCGGCCTGCCCATCACCGTGCGGGCCGCGCGGCGCGGCAGCGCCTCGATTTCCTTCTACCGCCTGGACATTGACATTCAGCGCAACCAGCCCAACGTGCACGAGGAGCGGCTGCTTCCCAACCCAGACCGCTGGCACGGCGCGGAGCTCAGCGTCGTGATCGAGGGCAACTGGCAATACTACAGATCCAAGATCCTCAAGTACCTCCAGCTGGTCGCGGTCATCACGCCCTACTGCCAGGTGGGAGGTTGGGAGTGCGGGCGGGCAAGGCATGGAGCGAGTGGGCCCTGACAGGAGGACCTTAAATCTCCAAGCAATGAAAAAGTACCCATCGCGCAACCCTTTCTTCTTTCAACCACCGCACGCACAGTTTCACTTTCGGTTCAAGACGGAGGAGGAGAAAAACTGCATGGATGTTGTGTTCAGACGGCGGACAGACGTCATGGCCCCGCCGCCAAAGGCACGTGATGACGATGCGGAGCAAGTGTTTGATGTTTGCATACGCAAAGGGCCGAGTCTGTCCCCTGAATGGTGAAATAGATTCAAGAGTGTGGCATTGGCCTAAAAATCTATCTGGAGTAGCGGAGCATGCTACTATGTCTGTCGCCCAACTCACCCCTTCCCTCTCCCCTCCCTCGACAGACGGTCAAACACCACCCTGCCTCTGTCGACCTGGAGCTGGTCAAACGCCTGTCTGGGGCTTCTACAGAGGGCAAACTCCTGTCCTTTCTTTCCAAGTCCTTTGCGTGCGTCAACCGCGAGCTCGCGGGGCGGATCGTGGACGAGATGCAGGCCGGGGTCACGGCCGACACGGCCCCCTCGGAGCTGACCCTGCAGCAGGTCGCGCGTCTGCACCAGCTCCTGCACGAGGTCAAGTTCCCAGACCCCACGGGGGACCACCTGAGCCCGGCAGGTGAGTCTGTGCGGCCGGTGGTATCGCGTGGCAGCTGGATTGGGTCCCCTCGGGCCGGATAACTCAACCGCACCCTCGCCCCACTCCGGCCACTGAAAACATCACGCCCCCACCAATCACGCAACAGGAGAGTACAACTTGAGGCTGGGCATCATGAAGGAGTTTGCTCCGGAGCTGGTGGCGACGCACCAGGGCCAGCCTCGCGTGCACGACGGGCACGCTTTCCTCGTGGAGGCGGGCGTGAGCATTGGCGGCCGGGCCATCAAGCCGGGCATCAACATCCACCGGTTCGCCAACCGCATCCCCCTCCTGTTTGAGGTAAGCCTGCGGCGGGGAGGTTTTGTGGATGGAGTACTCCAAGATCTTGTCTTGATCTTTGTTGACAGTTCATGCGGCTAATCACCCACCTTCCCAGGGCGGCTCGGACGTCATCACGCGGACGGCGCTGCGCCGCATAAACTGGTCCCAGTACAAGATCAACCAGGCAACGGACAAGGTCGGCGTGTTTGTCTCCATCGTCTCGACCAAGATCCCCTTTAAAGGGGCTGGAAAGGAGTACATCGGTGCGTTTGGGGAAGAAAGAAAAGGGGATTGTGGAACGCGTACCACAAAACTGAACAGATGGCTGGCAAAGGGGGCATGCAGGAGCAGTGATGGGCGCGATCGTGCATGATGCACACCCAGAACCACCCTTCACCTCCACCCCACCGCATCCAGCCGACGATGTGGAGGAGATGCAGGTGGCCGTCAAGACCGCCATCCAGGCGTGCTGCCTGCAATTACGGTCCAAGCTCGTGAAGCAGGCCGCGGCCAAGGAACAGGCGCAGCGCAAGCGCGTCCTGACAAAGTACATCCCAAACGTCGCCGCCGCTGTCTTCACCGTGCTCCGGGACGTGGCCGGCCGACCCCCCGCCAAGCTGGCCAGGCTGGACGCGCCCCAGCGCGGGGTCGTGGCCGGGGTCAAGGAGGGCGCCGTCACGGAAAAGACCCTGATCCAGCGCCTCACGGAGCACATTGAGCGCATCGACATGGACATGGTAGGATGAAGAACGGGGGGGCTCGTGCGATGCTTTGCTTCATCGCAGCTTTCTGACAAGCCTGTGTCTGCCCGTCTGACCACGTGCCGGCTTCTGACCGACCTCTGGCAGGCGCTGGAGTACCAGATTCAGCAGGGCGTCACCGAAACCCAAAGGGAGGAGATTTTCCTGCGACCTCTGGACGCGGCGCTCCACGACTACGAGCCTCCGCAGAGCAACGGCGCAGTCAGCGTCCAGCTCCTCAAACCGCGGCTGGTGGACGCTGCGCTCTAGTCACCTTTCCAGACGAGGAGAATCGGGCGAAAGAGGCTGTGCGGGCTCGGGCGTCGGCAACAAAGCCTACCAGCATCCTTGCAGACATCTTCACTACTATCCCCGTACCCATGACTTTGCTTCTCATTTATTTACAAACTGCTGTCATGAAATAGAGTGAATCGTGCTGGAGAAAGGTGTTGTGGAGGTCTCTAGCCTACCATCAATGCCCCCCTCAGAAAGGCCCGCTCACTTGCGCTTCTGCTTCTTGGACTTGGCCGGCGCCTCCGCCGGCAGCGCCGCGGCGACGGCCTGCAGCGCGGCCACCAGGTTTTTGGAGACTTGCGCGCTCTCGAGCGCAGCGCTCGCCTCGGCCTTGGCCTTGATCGCCGCCCAGTCCAGCGCCACCTCGGCAGCCTTGCAGGCCTGCAGCACCGGGATCAGCGCCTTGAGCGCATCGGTCTGCTTGCCGCGCTGCTTGAACGCGCTGGCGTCGCAAAGAAACACCGCAAACGCGCTAAATTGCTCGCCGCGCTCTGCGATGGCCGCGATCGCCTCTTGCGGGTTCGCCTGCAGAGGAAGGGGAGAGGACAGGGCAGCCATTGGTTGCTTGTGTGCTCGAGTCGCTGAGAACAAGCACACACAACGCAATCTTATCAAGTACGCCTCACACAAACCAACGCAAAACCACCCAAGAAGCACCTTGACCGCTGCCTGGAGGACCAGCGCCGCTTCGAGGCGGATGTGGTCGCCGTTTCGCGCGGCGGCCAAGCCGTCCAGCACGGCGGCCGCCGTGGGGCCGGCCAGGGAGGGCACGCGCTCCAGGACCCCGGCAAAGTACTTGTGCTGCAGGCGGGCCTTGCGGCTCGCGAGCAGGAGCGTCGCGGCCGTCTTGAGCGACTCGAGGGCGACGGCGCGCAGCTCGGCCGGCGCCTGGAGCGCCGCCCGGTGCAGGTAGGCGGTCACCAGCCCGGCCGCGCGCTGCACCGCGCCGCTGGGGTGGCGCGACACCAGGCGCAGCGCACGGGCAAACGCGGCGGCCAGCGCGTCGGCGCCGCCAAAGGCGCCCACGCCCGAGGCCGTGGCCTTGGTCTTTACCAGGCCCTGCTCGATGAGCGAGCTCAGGCGCTTGGCCAGCACCTCAGAGCCGGTGGGCGTGACGCACATGCAGAGGGCGTTGAGCAGGGGAATGGCCGTTAAGGGGAGCAGCGGCGACGCCGGGGCCTGCGGAGGGGGTGTGGTAGGTTGGTTGGTGGGCGAGTGCGGAAATTGCTAACTGACATGTCCAAACAAGCCAAGGCACACCGAGCCGGGCAGTCGACGGTTCCAAATTGACAACACATTAGAAAAAACCCAGTACTTCTAGCACACACAAACCCCGACATCGATACCAAATATTCAACACCATCCGTACCCGCTTGTACAGCTGCTCCAGCAGCGTGGCGATGCGCTGCTTAAACTGGACCAGCTGCTCGGCGGCTTCCTTGGTATTTCCCCCCTTGCCCCGCTTGAGCGTGGCAAAGTAGGCGCCCAGCTTCTCGTCCATCTTGAACATCTCCGCGTCCGTGGCGGCCATGTCGTCGTCGCTCGAGGACGATGACGCGTCCGAGTCGTCAGAGGCGCTGCCCTCGTCAGCTTCCTCCTCGTCCTCTTCCTCGTCCTCTTCCTCTTCCTCTTCCTCGTCCTCGTCCTCGTCACTAGTGCTACCTCCCTCGGCCTCGCTGTCGACGTCGCTGTCGTCGACCTCGCTGTCGTCGCCGCTGTCCTCCTCGTCCTCGGCGCCCTCATCCGCGAGCGCGCTGGCGTGCTTGCACGTGAGCACCGCGAGCATGTCCTGCAGCCCCGTCTCGGTCAGGTCGTGGCAGGAGACGCGGAACATGGCGTCGGCCGCGTCGCGCAGCGGCGCCGAGGGCAGCGGCGCGCAGTCCTTGGCCAGCAGGCTCAGCAGCACGCCCACCAGCGTGTCGGGCCAGCGCGGCGCGTCCTCATCCATGGCGCCCTCGTCGACCAGCTCCTGCTGCGCGACGGCCGCCAGGTCGGCCAGCGCGTCCGCCTCCACCAGCGACTCGTCGGACCAGGCGTAGAGCTGCAGCGTGCAGGCCAGGCGCCGCAGCGCCTCCAGCCACCGGCCGCGCTTGCGCTCCGCCACCCGCGCGGCCGGGGCCTCGGCCAGCGTGCCGCGCAAGGCCGCCGCCGCCTCGGCGCTGCCGCCCGGCGTCGCCGCGCGCACGCGCACAGCCGAGGCCTGCGAGACCGCGGCCAGCCAGCTCACCAGCGCCTCGGCCGTGTCCTCAGCCGCCGCCGCCTCGGCGCGCTGCTGCCGGCGCGCGCCGCCCGTCCGGCGGCGCAGCGTCTCGGCGCCGGTCAGCACGCGGCCCGCCAGCTGGCGCCGGACGGTGCTCAGCGCCTCGGGGTCGCACGCGCCCAGCCGGTCCACGACCTGCTCCGCGGCAAACGAGCCCTCCTTCTCTGCGGCGCTCGCACCCTTTTTCTTCTGCTTCTTCCCCCCTGCCTTGCGGTCCTCGGGCGCCGGCTCGAGCATGGAGAGCGCGGCAAAGGCCTTGAGCACCTGGAGGCCCAGGTCGAGGCTCTTGGGCTGCCTGACCAGGCCCCACAGCGCCTCGATGGCCGCCAGGGCCGCGGGGTCGGCCTCTCCCAGGGCGTCTTCGCCCGGGGCGCTGCTCAGCGCCGCGAGCAGCGCCTCTGCCTGGCCGCGCGCAAAGGCGGCCAGCTTGGCGTCCGCGGACCCGGCCGCGGCGGTCGCCTGCCCGTTTGCCGCGGCGTCGGCGCCGCCAAACGCCTTGGCGAGCGCGCCCCAGCGCGGCTCGCGCAGGCCCGGATGGCCACGGCCGCGGCCGGGCCGCGCGCGTCGTCCTCGGCTGCCGCGGCCGAGGCCAGCAGCGCCTGCCGCGTCTGCGTCGCCATCTTGCTCAGGTTGGTCCGGTGCGCGCCCAGGTGGCGGTTGAGCTCGCGCAGCGTCGCGGGCGAGAGCGCCGCCGCGGCGGTGGTCGCGGTCAGGCGCGGCGCCAGCTCCTGCAGCAGGCCAAAGGCCAGGTACTTGCGGGCCTCGGAGGCGCCGTTGAGCAGCGCCTCCTCCACCACCACGCGCCAGAAGCCGGCCAGCGCCGCGGCGCTCGCGTCCGGGACGGGCGAGGCGGCCGACGCCGGGGCGCCCAGCAGGAACGCGAGCACCGCGTCCCAGACGTTGTGGCGCCGGGGGTGGTTGCCCGTGCTGGCCGCCAGCACGGCGGACAGGGGCTTGAGGTGCGCCGCCGAGAAGAAGGCTGCGCGGGCGGCCTGCGTCGCGGCGGAAACCGCCGCCGGCGAGCTCGGGGTCAGGTAACCCGCGTCCGGGGAGCCGGCCTCCCGCGGCAGCACGCGCTTGCCCTCCAGCTCGGCCGCACTCAGACCGGGCCAGACCGCCAGGCCCAGCTGCACGCTCTCGGGGCCCGCCGCGCCCAGGGACGAGTGCAGCAGCGCCTGCAGCTGCTCCGAGGCCCGCGCGACCTCTGCCACCTCCTCCGCCGCCCGGCTCGCCAGCAGCTCCAGCGCGACGGCCGTCGAGAGCTCGCGCAGGAACGACTTCTTAGAGCCGGTGTCGAGGATCTCGTCCAGAACGAGGGCCATCTCGGAGGCGGAGGCGGGCGAGCCCGCCCGCACGATCGCCGCCAGCCCAAACAGCTTGCCCAGCAGGTAGTCGCGTGTGTCGGCGCCCTGGGAGTGAGAGTGGGAGTGGTGGGGTGGGTGTCACAGCACAGAAAATCGACTACGAGTTTGATTTCACACAGCAAGCCCTCGCAGATTTCTGCGTAGCATTTCCCACGATAGCCATTTTCAGCACGCCCCTCGCCTCTGCCAATTTTTTCCACAAACGACATCACCCCATCCAATCCAATACCTTGTGCATCCCAACGGGCTCGACAAGGCTGTAGATGAGCTTGACGGCCATCGGCGGCCTGATGGCCGGGATCTCCGCCAGCAACAGAGTCAGGGCCAGGGCAAAACCCTGCCTGGCGCCCGCCCTGCCCGAGGCCAGGCCCCTGATCAGGCGCTTGAACACGTAGACGGTCGACTGCGAAAAGATGGCGAGCAGATCCTCCACCTCGAAGCAGGCCGCCACCTCGTCTGCATCCAGAGCAGGCTGCGAGTTTTGGATGGCCATGGTCTCTGCTACCAGAGCCTGCGCTGCCTTGGACTGCTCATCCTGTGGAAGCGAGTACGAGAAGAGAGGGTGAGAACAATGCACCTCGACAGCTTGGGACATTTGAGGCGCTGGAAGTGAGCGCTGCAGTGCGAGGCGGGCTTGTGCCAGCCTTGTATCCCACCACTACGAGCATATACGAGCGCGTAATCCGTGCGACGTTCCGACAACATTTCAAATGCGAGAATTTTCCCCCACTCCAGCCTCCTTACCGGGTTCAGGGACGTCAGGTCCCAAAACAGGTTGAGGATCTGCGACGGGGAGATTGTCGAGGTGAATTGCGGACCCACTCGCGGCTGCATGGCACCCGTCGGTCGTATTCCATATACATTTTCTACATTAAAGATCTGCCAAAGCGTCAAATAGGCCACGCACCTTGTCACTGCCAGGCAGCGGGCCGTGGTGGCCCACCGGAGCCGGTTGCTCCTCGACCATGGCAGTTTCTTCCACCGCCATGCACGACAGGATTGAGCCTCGACCTTGAATGTGGGTTTGAAATAGAATTACGTTTTTCCTCGGGCCCTGCGCGCTCTATTTTCCCCGGACCAGGCGTGTGGAGACCGAGTCTGCTGGAGCTCCAGGCGCGCCGCCCGGCCAGGCAATGTCGGAGAATCTTGGTCCTATCCGGCTTGCTGGTGAACCAGTTCGAAAGCTTGTCGGTCATCAGATCGACTCGGGCCTACTCTAGGCACGGCCCATGCCTCTAAGTAAATGCATTCGAGATTTTGTATGCTGTGGATATTTGATAAGAACATGCGCGAATACTGCTGAGTAGTTGACGGTTACTTTTCGCTTTCCCGGCAACATGGCCGTGGAGCTGGCCCCTCCTATAATGGAGATTTGCTCCCCGCACCCCAAGCAGGACTGGTACAGCCGACCATGCATATTGGGCATAGGTGAGTACTTGAGCGAGATTCATGATCTGAATGACGCCTGTGCTTCGTGGGAGGCTAGAGTCTAGCGAGCACGTGCAGGGCACCTCGTTGAAACGGTTGCCCTCCCGCGCAGATGAGGCTGGTAGGGGGCCCGTGCTGGGCCCCATGGTCTACGCTGCCGCCTTTTGCGCCGCAGACCTCGATCTTTCTGGGAGGTGCGTGTATTTAAGGAGACGGTTGTCACGCCTCAAGAGCGCGGCTCATGGGTTGAATCAGTCGGTGTGCCGAGCCATCAGCGCCTGGTCAGGCCTCCCCACCGCACCCCGCCATCTGCAGGGCGTTTGCGGACAGCAAGGTCCTGACGGAGGCGCGCAGGGAGGAGCTACTGGAGCAGATGGAGGCGGACCCCCTGCTCGGGTTCCGGGCAGAGTCGCTCAGCGCCAGTTTCATTTCGGGTCGCATGCTGGCCCGCGACCGGGACAGCCTCAACGTCGTGGCCAACGACAGCACCTTCCGCCTGATCCGGGCCGTCCTGGCGCTCGGCGTCAACCTGACACACGCCTACGTCGACACGGTCGGCGACGCCGACAAGTACCGGGTGAGGATGAGTGGTTGAGTGTTCGGTAGGAGCCGTGACGAATGGGACACATATATCTGTGCCAGAAGCACGCATTGTACTCACATTCCAATCCCCCACCCCCCCTTACCTCCAGGACCGGCTCTCTGCGCTGTTCCCGGCCATCCAGTTCACGGTGTGCCCAAAGGCAGACGCGCTCTACCCGATCGTCTCGGCCGCCAGCATCGTGGCCAAGGTCAGCCGCGACCGCCAGCTCCGGGACCACGTCTGCCCGGAGCCGCACCTGGCCGACGCCAGGCAGTTTGGCTGCGGCTACCCAGGTTGGTTGCGATGTTGGTGATGTGTTTGGATGACTGAATGTACTGTCCATTTGTGCTGCATCCTTTTGCTCAGGCTTGTGTGAATAATCACTCAAGCAACTTTGACCTCCACCCCCCACCCAGGCGACCCTCTGACCAAGGTGTGGCTGGAAAGGGCGGCGCACCCGGTGTTTGGGCTGCCGCTCCTGGTGCGGCACAGCTGGGCGACCTGCACGCCGATCCTGGACCAGGCCGGGTGCGCGCGGGTGCGGTGGGAGTGCGAGGAGGACCCCTCCCAGGACGCCTCCCAGCAGACACTGAGCTTCAAGCGCAAGGCGTCCGCGCCGGCCGCGGCGCGCCACTCCTTCTTCCGCGTCCGGCGGCTGCACCGCGCCGCGGCGTCGGACGGGTTCACGCTCGCCGCGGAGGAGCCGGTGCTGTTTTGAGAAGGGGTGATTGCTATGCGCTGCTGGCACGCAGGCAAGGTCGTGTGTGTCATCAGCAGCGAGTGCGCTACTATGCTCTATAATCGCCATATGTGCACGATTCGCCTCTTTCAAGTGCCCGACTGGTATACTTGTATACAGCACACGAATAAAAACACATCCAGATCAAGCAAATCTCTCACGCCTCCTGCCGCCCCCTAGTGTGGGCAAACTGGGTCCGCGCGTCGACGTCGCTGCCGAGGGCGGAGTCGCGCGGCAGGAGCTCGCACTGGGCGTAGTGCTGGAGCAGGGCGTCGGCGAGGACGAGGGCCACCATGGCCTCGACCATGGGCACGGCACGCGGCACGACGCAGGGGTCGTGCCGCCCGCGCGCCGCGAGCTCGATGCTCTCGCCCTCGCGGCTGACGGTGCGCTGCTTGGCGGTGATGGTAGCCACCGGCTTGAAGGCCGCGCGCAGCACGATGTGCTCGCCGTTGGAGATGCCGCCCTGCACGCCGCCCGAGCGGTTGGTGCGCGTGCGCACGGCGCCGCGGGCGTCGACGTAAAAGGCGTCGTTGTGCTCGGACCCCAGCGCGCGCGCGCCCTCAAAGCCGCTGCCGATCTCAAAGCCCTTGCAGGCCGGCAGCGAGAGCAGCGCGGCGCCCAGCTCGGCCTCCAGCTTGCCAAACACGGGCTGGCCCAGGCCCTTGGGCGCGCCGCGCACGACACACGTCACCACGCCCCCGCACGACTCGCCGCGCTTGCGCACCTCGTCGATGGCCGCGTACATGCGCGCCGCGCTGTCCGCGTCCGGGCAGCGCACGGGGTTGCTCTCGATCGCCGCCGCGGTCAGCGCCGCCTCGTCCACGGGCGCGCAGTCGACGTCGCGCACGCGGCTCACGTAGGCCAGCACCTCGGTTCCGGCCACCGCGCGCAGCAGCTGCTTGGCCACCGCGCCCGCGGCCACGCGCCCGATCGTCTCGCGCGCCGAGGAGCGGCCGCCGCCGGCCACCGCCCGCACGCCGTACTTGAAGTCGTAGGTCGCGTCAGCGTGCGAGGGGCGGTAGGCCCGCTCCATCTCGCTGTAGTCGCCCGAGCGCTGGTCCGCGTTGCGCACCAGCACGCACAGCGGCGTGCCCAGCGCGGTGCGGTTGTCGGGGGCCAGCCCGGAAAGGATCTCGGCCGTGTCGCTCTCCTTGCGCGGGGTGGAGATGCGGCTCTGCCCGGGACGCCGGCGGTCCAGCTCCTCCTGGATCATCTCCTGAAGGGTGGGAAGGAGGGAGGGGGCAAAGAGCCGCGCATTGAGTTAGGGATGCCGGAGATCAGAGTAGGGTCACCGAATGCACCGCAGACAAGGCTCACATGCCGCCCAGCTGCAAAGCAGATGCCCTGTCGCAGCCACCGCCTGCACATTCCCATCTCAAATCCCTACACATGCTCTCTCCTGACCTCAGCTCCCAACAGGTCGCACACACCTCGCATCCTCTCCCCTCATGCAGTCGTCACTATAAGAAGAGAAGAGCCTCTCACCTTGGTGATTTGCAGCCGGGGCGGGATGCCGTCCACGACGCAGCCCACACCTCCGCCATGAGACTCGCCAAAGGTGGTCACGCGAAAGTTGTGGCCAAAGGTGTTGCCAGCGGCGCGGGCAGTCACAGCGCGAGCAGGTCGAGCCGGCGCACCACGGCGCACGGAAACCCCGCTCGCAAACGGCCGGCACGCCCCGCAGGGCACGCTCGATGAGGTCAACGACATGTTTTTAGTCGATCTGTAATGCATTGCAGGCGAGGGACTCGTCCATATCGATCTTTTCAAAGGGTCCGCCACGGGAGTCCCTGCGACACGTGATCAAGCGCGCACGATCAAGCCCTATGCCAATAATCTGGTCCCGAGGGCGTCATTCCACCTGTTTACGGAGCACACGCCCACGAACAGCATTCTTTTACTCAATATGCTACGTTTTTGGATGATTGAAGAATGTTACAATACAATATATGTGCTGCGTCTCGTGGTTGCCAATCTCGCAATGGCCTAGACACCCGCACTCACTGCCGCCCAACTGGTTGCGCTATCGCTGCGCGGAGCGCCTGCCCGAGCCGAAAAAGGCACCGAGCGCTGTCCCAGCCAGGCCAGCGAGAATGCCGCCCGCGACCATGCCCAGAATGGACGGCTCATTCTGGCCAGACTGCCCTCGCGGGGCGCCCGTGGGCCGCTCTTGGTTCCCTGCGCGTTGGGAGCCACTCGACGCCTCAGGCGCCGCCGATCCAGCCCCACTGGCCTGCGATCTCCTCGCCCGCATCTCGCTCGCGCTCTGGGAGGGCACGCGTGAGGTCCCTTGCTCGGATGGCCCCGACCCCTGGGAGGGCCCCGAGCGGGAGACCGACGCCGGCCTCGCGCCCGGCCTCCAGATTCTGCGCCTGGAGCCACTGGCTCGCGACGCTGCTCACGAGCTGCGCGAGCGTGGACCCGAAGCTGCGCTCGACGCCGCCCTCCTCGTTCCCTCCGGAAAAGCCCGGGCCTGAGGCCGCGTAGTAGACCTGCGCCGGGCGGCCCGCCCGCTGACCGCCGGCCGCGCTCTGGCTGGCCCCCTGTCCCTGGTCGCCTCTGCTGGCCTGCGACGCCTCCTCCGCGGGCAGTTCCAGCCGGCAGACGGGGCAGGTGTTGTGGCTCTGGAGCCACGGCAGCAGGCAGTCCTCGTGGAAGCAGTGGTTGCACGGCAGCTCGATCACCTCATCCCCAGGCTTGAACGCGTCGTGGCAGACGGTGCAGACCTCTCCCGGCGCCGCCGAGGCTTCGCCCACGTCGGGCGACGCTGAAGCCAGCGAGCGCACTTTGAGACGGGGGGAAGGCGCGCTGAGCGCGCTGCGATGTGGGGTGCGAGGCCGGCTCGTACTCGTTCATGATGCGGGTCATTATGTCATCCATCGACTCATTCTCCATGGGCCTGAGGGAACACAGGGAAATATATACGTCATCATTGGTTATGGTGTAAACAGCATGGTCACGAGTAGCTGTCCTCATGATCTCCCACCAACCCGCAGCCACAAAGGCCAAGCCTCCAGACACCCTACTCCTGCACACCCCTGTCCATGCGCAAACATTGGTTCCCCAACTAAACAAGCAAGTACTACCCCCTAAATACACCCACCATCCTACTCACCCCTCGGACATGAGAATGCCGTCTGGGAGGGCCAGCCCCGTCTCCATGAGCGCGTTCAAGATCATGTCGCGCATGGTATCGGCGCCGGGGTTTGCAAACTCCATGCCGGCAGTCCCGGGGCCGGCAGGGCCCATCACCGGCCGACTGCTAATGACATGGACCGTGCCCCTTCCCCCCTGGGAGCTGAAAATAGCGATGGAAATTCCCAGACCTGGCATCGCCGGAAGCCTGCGCATGCGAGAGCGGTACCGGGATCACCCACGAGGTGGACGGGCCAGGAGACACCTTTTCAAATAAACACGCTCACAATCAGGCAATTATACGACGTTAATGTCGTACCTGATCCGTCTCAAAGGCTGGCGCGGGACCAAGAACTTCGGCAAAGCCTCCGCCACAGGAAGGGCAAGTCCCGTCCCAGTCAGAGGGGACGGTGAATTGCCTTTCCTCTGTGTGGCAAAATATTGTCTGCATGTCGACCGCTGTGTCTACTGTCGGTCGACAAAATTGTAATTAATGAAGGGTGAAGCGCCATTGGAGGCGGTCAGGCCTCTTGTGTGGGAGACGACATTTGGGACGTGACAAGAATCTCCGGCTGCGCAGCTGGGGTGCAGGGGTGCGCCAGGAGGGCGCACGGCGCAGCTCATCTACGATCGCAAACCTCAGCCTGTGGGCCACGCATGGGTTCTAGATTACACGCACGATGTGCAGGATTGGGCTTTGTGAATGTGGCAGAAGATGCGGCGACCTGACCGCATGACGACCCAGCACTGTGCAAAGGTGTAGATCACTTCCACAGCATCGAGAGGATGTAGATGGTCCACGCCAGCGTCATGCGGACCGCTTCGTCCAGACTTATCCAGTGTGCCCAGGGATTGAAGACCTCGTGCGCCCGCTGGCATGCGAGAAGTTGGCCGGTCGCATATCGCTCCCTGAGCAGCGCGTGGGGCCCAGACGATGGTGAGCGATGGATGGAGAGGGGCGGCGGGCACCTGTCGGCTGGTTTCTGCACGAACGAGACAATGCGCCTCTGTTTCTTGACTCGGGATTAAAAATGCAGGAGTTTTGTTACGCATTGTGCGAAATCGCCCAACGCGCATGGCAGACATCGCAGATAATTTTTTTGTAAATACAATGAGCCAGTGCCCGGTCCTTCAGCCTCACATCTGCAACACTTGCAGAGGAGGAGCTGCCCAAAAGCGAGGCTCGGCCACCTACGCTCCCGAAACTGATCAAGTTTGGCCTCTCGGCCGACGAGGCACGCCGCAAGTATGTGCGGTGGCACCGGGGTCACTGGCTGAGCCCCCTCAACGTGCTGGCGGAGAAGCACTCCGAGTGCCGGGCGGCCTACGTGCCGTTTTGGTCCTTTTCCGGGGACTATGCGGTTCACTGGACGGCTTCCGTCAAGGAGAGCAGTGGACAGACGGTGACGGAGCGCTGGGCACGGACAGAATCGACAGCCTTTGGCCCCGAGACCGGTCCCGAGACCCTGGTGTACGCCAGCTACAACCACCGCCGGGACTTTATGGAGGCGGCCAAGCTGCCACGCTGGTACGAGCTCGCCAAGCCCACGCCCTGGGACGAGGCCCTTGCCGCGCCGCAGGGTGACGCCGAGCCAGAGGTGGACCCGCCCACCCTGCGCCAGCCCATCGCCTGGGCGCTGGCGGCGCAGGCGCTGACCGAAGCGGAGACGCAGACCGGGTCGCAAGAGCTGCGCCGGCGCCTAGACCCCGGCGCTGAGATCAAATCCGTGCGCGCCGCGCTTTCCTTCTCCCGGCGGCGCGCAGAGCTCGTGTACCTGCCGGTCTACGTGGTGTCCTACACGTGGGGAGAGGCCTTCAATGTGCACGACGAGCGGGTGCCCGACAGCTTCTTAGGAATTGTCTCTGGCAGCTCAGGTGCGGGGAAGAGGGACTGGGGGGTGCAGGGGGTGGATCTCTGAAGGGCGGCCTGTTGGGAATAGCGATGTGCACTCCTGGAAGGAGGTGACACAAGCACCATGAATGAAGCCTTTCTCCCCTGCGCAGCATCTGGCGGGCTCGCGGGGGTGGCAGGCGAGCGGCACTTTTCGCAGGGCCAAGCCGCCGCGGCTGCGAGCGCGGCCGTAGCACTGGCGGGAGCTGGCGTTTCCGGAGCGCTTGGTCTTTCCTCGGGATATGCCTGGCCGCTCACCGTCGACGGCATGTTTGCCTGGGGCTTTTGCGGCGCCCTGGCAGGTGAGTTGGCATGAATCTTGAGAGCAAAGTCATCGAGGACCTACAGTGGGCTTGGTCCGTTGCAGTCCCTGCGATTGTGCGACCAATGGCATGCCCAGCTCCCACACACACCTCCTCCCTCGGCAGCCCTGGCGACCAAGTTTGGCCCCGCGTGGTACCGCCAGATTCTGGAGGATCACCGGGTGCAACTCGAGGAGGCCGACCTGGACGAGGCCCTGGAGTTTGGCATGGGCCCGGTCGCGATTGGGCACCAGGATCAAGAGGTACGGGGCACATGCAGCGGTCGGGCACCAGGGCCCATCATGAAGGTGCCATCCATCAACCCTCGTATCAACCTACATCCCCGCTTCTGCCCTTCAACTCCACCCAGCGTCTGCTGGCTTCGTCCGAGTGGCGGCGCTGGGAAGGCGCGGAGCGGCGGCGCTGGGACCCGGAGAAGCGGCGGGCCTGGGCCGAGGACCTGTGGGTGACCCAGCTGCGGCGGCGCAAGGAGCGACAGCGGCGCACCGAGCGAATGGCGGCCGAGAGCGAGCGGGCGCGGCACGAGCGGGAGCGAGAGGCGCGGCGCTTTGAGCGCTTTGGGCACACCAGCCGCCACCACGGCGGGCACAGGTGCGGACGGGTGGCAGGAAGTGGGTCGTGTCTGGACAGCTGTGCGTGCAATGCCCACGCGCGTCGCCAACAACATGACCCTCCTGTGCGACTCCCGCCTTTTGCAGCTGGGCGCACGCCAACCGGCAGCAAGGTCGCCACGATTTCCTTGGCCTGTATGCGGCGCTGGACATCCACAGCAAAAAGGTGGATGAGCTGGACATCCGACGCGCCTTCAAGCGGGCCGCCTTCAAATGGCACCCAGACCGGCATCGGCACGCGGGCCACGAGGTCGGTCTGTGTGTGGAACCAGAGAGGTTATGGTGGCTATGGAGCGTTATTCGCTGATCGGAATGCTGAATGGGTCACAACTGGCCGCCAAAGGCCGCACTAGCGCTTCAAGAATGTCCCACTCTCGAGTCATCCCACCCCAATGCAGCACGTGAGCGCTAAAGAGTCGCGCGAACGCTTCCAGAAAGTGCGAGAAGCCTACGACATTCTCAAGGATCCTGTGAAGAGAGCCCGCTACGATTCGGGCCAGCACCCTGGGTGAATGCAAGGGGCGGCTGTTCTGGAGCCCAGGAGCTTCCCTCTGAGCTCGTTCGTAATGTCAAATGCACGTATTTAAGTGTCAAAGATGCACGAATACGAGTTGTAACAGCGTGTGTTGCCAATAATGTTGCAGATGCTTCCTTGGTCAGAGCACAAGGGTTTGTCTCTCCGGAACCCGCGCCGCCACGGTCGCGATCGTTGACCCCTACCCATTCCGGACTTCACCTGAACGGGCACTTGTCAACTCGGTGGCAACGCGCCGGGCATATAGATGCGCAGCAGCAAATTCGCACATCTATTCCATTATAATTATGGCGATTGCAGCTCCACAAACAGCCGCTTTGGGCGGGCAAGTGGTCTTCGAAAATACGTACATAATCGGACCGGACGCCCACGGCAAGGCACGTGCACCCTCGACCTGCCATGCTTGCAAAAGATACAACATGTGCGGGATTAAACAATGTATTTTACTCAAAATGTGACTCTTTATTCCAATCAGGGCGCCAGGTTTGATGCGGACACTCTAAGTGGGCACCTGCGCGGCTTGTTGGAGCAGGCCATCGGAGACAAGCCATACGATCCTGTTCTGCAACATCAGGTTGCCATATAGGTCAGATAATATAGAATCAATGCTCGACATGCCACACATTTTGCATTGCAGTAATGCTATCTTGTTTTTTCGCCCAGATTGTCAAGCAGGTGCTCGAGGAGGCGAGGCGTGCCTGCAAGGCACTGCGTCACGACCGGTACAAATACTCGATCCTCGTTACCTACGGCCAAAAAGCTGGGCAGGAGACGATCATGAGCAGCAAGTGTCTCTGGGACCCCTCCACAGATGACATGGCCAGTGCCATTTGGCAGAACGAATCGGTATTTTGCAGTTGTCAGGTGAGCTGAGGGGTCACGTGCGAGAAGCCGTCATCGCCGCCACTGCCAGAGTCCGGTGAGGGCCATCCTCTTCGCCAGCACACTCTGACATAAAGCGCTATCCCATGAAATGCAGGTGTTTGCGTTTTATTTTCTTTGAGGATCTTCCCATGGACTTGCGGTGCGTGGCTAACCTACTAAGCAAGCAAGACAGAGCTTGCCAGCCTCTGAAAGAAGCAGGGGTGCAAAACAGAGCTTGGGTGTACGACATTTCGCATGGTTTTCAGGTACAATATATAGTAGAACACTACAAGTCTCCATCACACAAGTTCCCTCATTTATTGTGAGCCCGTCAAACCACATGTTCTGCCCTGCCGTCTCCCCGGTTTCCAGATTTGAAGGCTTCGAATCTTCAAATCTCCGCCTGAGCCGGTCACTCCGCGCGACAGCCCATCATCCCTCCCGATGCCACCCCCTCCGCCATCCAATGCGCGGTGGCAGACACGCACGCGACTTTCCACACATTCGAATCGCTATTGAAATTGCAGTGACGGCCAGCGACCGCCAGTCGCGGCGGGGACGCCCTCCTAGCCAGCTCGTCACCGGTCGTGGTCCACCTCGAGGCCCCATGCATCGCAGGATCAAGGAGCCAAGTTCTCTTGGAAACGCTCTATAACCCACCAATTGACATTATGTCGTCCGAGGAGCTGGCTGCACGCGCCAGGTCGGACCTTGGGTGGACCCCCACAACGTCGAGCGGCGTGGGCGTGGCCCCCCTGCAGGAGGAAAATGACGGTGCTGTCAAGGTACGTGTTCAGTAGTAGGGGCGTTTTTGATGCGCGGTTTACATCAATAAGTAATCAGTGTGTCCGGTACGCAACGACCGGGCGGTCGAAGGGGCCAGGTCCATACGGTGGTCAACCCGGTCCCCCCCCCCCCATGTTGCCAGGTCGTGGTGCGCGTGCGCCCCCCCCTGGCCCGGGAGCTGTCGGGTTTCCAGCCCTACCGCCAGGCCGTGGCGGTGGACCCGGCCTCGCGCGCGATCACGCTGTCCGAGAACCTGAGCTCGCTGGCCACGCACGGCGCGGAGGGCGGCGTGATCTACAACTCATACCGCTTTGGCTTTGATGCCGTGTACGGCCCCGAGTCGACGCAGGCGGCGCTGTACGAGCAGTGCGCGCGCCCGGCGGTGCTCAACGTGCTGCAGGGCTACAACGCGACGGTGATTGCCTACGGGCAGACGGGCACGGGCAAGACCTACACCATGGAGGGCGCCGGCGAGGGCGACGACCGGGCGGGCATCATCCCGCGCGCCATCGAGGAGGTGTTTGCCTCCATCCAGCGCGACACGGGCGAGCGCTGCCGCTTCCTGGTGCGCGCCTCCTACCTGCAGATCTACAACGAGGCCATCTCGGACCTGCTCAAGCCCGGCGCGGGCCTGGGCGTGCGCGAGGACCGGCGCCGCGGCGTGCGCGTGGAGGGCCTCTCCGAGTGGGTCGTGCGCAGCCCGGCCGAGGTGGCCGTGCTGCTGCGCAAGGGCGCCGCCGCGCGCGCGACGGGCGCGACCAAGCTGAACGAGGCCTCCTCGCGCTCGCACGCCATCTTCACGCTGACCGTGGAGAAGGCGACGTCTGCGCCGGGCGAGGCGGGGCTGGCGGGCGACGCCCAGGTCGAGGGCGACCTGGGCGCGGAGCCGGCGGCGACCTCAGGCGCCCCCGCCCTCGGCAGACGGTGCGCGTGGGCAAGCTCAACCTGGTGGACCTGGCCGGCAGCGAGCGCGTGCACGTGACGGGCGCGACCGGGCAGCGCCTGGAGGAGAGCAAGAAGATCAACCAGAGCCTGAGCACGCTGGGCAACGTCATCTCCGCGCTGGCCAGCGAGGCCGGGCGGCGCGCGGGCGCGGGCCCCGGCGGCGCGCACGTGCCCTACCGCGAGAGCAAGTTGACGCGCATCCTGGAGGACTCGCTGGGCGGCAACTGCGTGACCACGTTCTTGGCGATGATCAGCCCCGGCCGTCGAGGCTTTCAGCGAGTCGCTGAGCACGCTGAAATTCGCGCACCGCGCGCGCAACGTGCGCAACGCGCCGACGGTGAACGAGGACCTGGACCACCGCACGCTGCTGCGGCGATACGAGCAGGAGCTGCGGCGGTTGCGCGCGGAGCTGCAGCAGAAGAGCAAGGACCTGGTGGACAAGCGGCTACTGCTGGAGCTGGACGCCGCGCGCCGGCGCGAGCAGGCCGACAAGCTGGCCGCCATCTCCGCGCTGGAGCGGCAGAGCGCCGAGATCGCGCGGCACAAGGCGGCCATGGCCGCGCTGGAGGGCCGCATCCGGCACATGCAGAGCCAGCTGCTGGTGGGCGGGCACCGGCTGGAGGACACGCCCGCCTTTCGGCAGCTGCTCGCCTCGGAGCAGGAGCGCATCCGCGCGCGCTACGCGGCGCGCCTGGCCGAGCTCGAGGCCGAGCGCGAGCTTGCCGCGCAGGGCCAGGCGCAGATCGATCGCTACCGCGTGCTGCTCACCAAGCAGCGCGACGTCATGACGGCGCTCACGCAGCGCCTGGGCGAGCGCGACGAGCAGGTCCTGGCCCTGCAGACCGAGCTGGACGCGCTGCGCGAGCGCGTGGGCGGCCTGGAGGACAGGCTCGACGTCAAGACCGCCGAGCTGCTCGCGCGCGAGCGCCTCGACACCGAGCGCAGGGCGCGCGAGGGCGGGACGACGAGGATGGCGCTGACGATGGTGCGGAGGAGAGGAGAGCTGGTGGCGGAGCAAGTGCGCTGGACTTGAGCCACGCCAGCGCCTATGACGCGCTTGGCGTCCCGGGACGACTGGCCCTTCCACAACCCCTGCCCCCGCAGACACCGCCTGGCAGATCGCGGCGGTGCGGACGCGCGACGTTGCCCCCAGCCCCGTGCTGGTGGACTCCGCCGGCGACTCGGCAAGCGAGGCGGGGAGCAGCCTGGGCGGCGCGCCGGGGGACGACGACGGCGTCATCCTCGTCGAGGCGGGCCAGCCCCGGGCACCCACGCCCCAGGCCTCGGCGCGCGTTGCTAGCAAGTTTGACGTGGCCGGCGCGATGCAGCCTGGGATCTCCAACGCCTCGGCATTCGAGCACGCGCAGCCCACGGCCCAGCTGCACAGCAAGATCAAGGCCATGCAGGAGGAGCGGCGCGCCCTCAAGTCCATCCTCGAGAGCAAGGTCGCCGCCATCGTGAGCGAAGCCGGCAAAAGCCTCAGCGTCGACAAGGTGCGGATATATGTTGGGTTTTATCCATTGTAATCACTGGGTTCACTTTAAATTTCGAGACGCAGCCGACGTGCCCTCGCATGAACGGATGCAACTACCCGTGAAGCGGCGAAAACCCACACCCCCGCTCCTTCCTGCACGCAGATGGCGACGGACAAGGAAGCCGTCAAGAAGCTGGCTGCGCAGCTGTCGTATGTGCAGAGCGTGGTGAGCGCGACCCTGTCTGCCCTCAGCGTGGAGCGAGAGGCCTGAGCCCCACCCATCCCCGCCGCCGCGTACCCGCCTTTTCCTGTGACCCGATCGTTGACCACTGGCCGCCAGTACGCAATTCTGCCTGTTCGCCATCACCACGTGACCCTCCCTCAATCTGACACCTTTGCTTGGAATCCACAACAGTCGGATAGAAAACGAAATAGAATTATCAGTCGGTGCGATCAGGCGTGCGCCTTTTGCGCCTCCATGAGGCGCTGCAGCGCCACGCTCGCCCTTTCCAGCTGTCCCTTGAGACGAGCGTTCTCGTCCTCCACGGCGGCGAGGCGCGCTTTTGCCTCGGCCAGGGCGGCGCGCTGCCTGTGCAGCTCCGCGCCGGCTTTCGCGGCGCGCCCCTTTGGCGCAGAGTCCTCGGCGCCCTGCGCGGGGCCGTCGCCCAGGGCGATAAAGTCGGGGCCCTCTGGCACGGCCAGCTGCGGCCCGGCCTGCGACGCGAGCGCCGCGGTCTCCTCCCACAGGCGGTCCGCCTCCGCAGTCCGGCGTTCGGCATCGCCGTCGCGCAGACACACGACGGCGTCCTCCCAGGGCTTGGTGCCGCCACGCGCGCCGGCAAACTTGGCGAGCGCCGCGAGCGGCTGGCGGGGCCGCTCGGCCGAGGCGGGCACGCGCGGCGCCGACCTGGCGCCGGGTCCTGCCGCCCAGCGCCGGGGGCCGGGGCAGCACGAGCACGGCGCTGACGGGCCCGCCGCCCGCCGCGCGGTCCAGGCTGCGCAGCTGCTGCTGCGTGCGCAGGTCCCAGACGCGGACCGTGCCGTCCTCGGCGCCGCTGGCCAGCAGCGCGCCCTCGGCGCCGGCGACGGCGAGGCAGGTCACGCCGCCCGCGTGGCCCTCCAGCCTGGCGAGCACCGTCGGCGTCGCAGGCGCCAGCGCGACCTCCAGGATGGCCCCGCTGGCCGTGCCCACAAACGCGCTCGCCCCCGCCGCGTCCAGGGCCACGCTCAGCGGGGCGCCGGGCAGCGCGTGCCGGGCCAGGGGCTGCGCCGCGGCGGCCGGGGACAGCGACTCGCCCAGGCCCAGCACGCACAGCGCGCCGTCGCCGCCGACGGACAGCGCCAGGGCGCCGCAGGGGCTGGCGCACAGGCCCGTGACGGGCAGGGTGTGCGCGGGCCAGGTGCGCCAGGGCGCCGGCGCGCCGGCCTCCTCCTCCAGGCACTCGGGCAGCAGCCAGGCGTGCACCAGCCCGTCGGCGCCCGCGGAGAGCAGGACCGAGCCGTCCGCGGTCCAGGCCAGGCAGGTCAGCGCCTTGTAGTGCGCCGGCCAGCTGCGGTGCAGCCGGCCCGTGCTCGTGCTCCACAGGTGCAGCCCGCCCGTCGGGCCGCCGCCCGCCACAAACGCGCCCGACGGGCTCGCCTCCATGCAGCGCAGCGTCTCGGGGGCGTAGCTCCGTGTCAAGACCGGCTCCTGAGATCAGGGGCACAAGCATTGCGTGTGAGTTTTCCGTTTGTAAGTGCTGTTTTGCGCTAGTATCGTGAGAATTGGCGGAATTCCAGGGCAGCTCATCAGTTATGAAAAAGCCCACCCATGTCGGCCATGCCCGGCGCACACCATTCCCTACACACCTTGGCCCAGGTCCAGGCGTGTACCCCGGTCTTTGTGGTCTGACAGGCCATAAAGTAGTCATCGCCCACCCGCGTGAGCCCGTTGACTGGCGAGGCATTGTTCTTGAAAGAGCCCAGAGCGCCACCATTATTCAGGTCCCTGTCGCATAATAAGTGAGGGCGAAACGGGATGAACGCGACCTTGCATGGCAATGCCGCGTGATACAAATGAAATAAATCCTAAGAACACATACTCACCAAGCGGTGATGTTGCCCGCGTGCGACCCCGCCACGAGTAGCACGTCGGGCCGCATGGCTCAGCCACAGTACCCCACCTAGACGGCACGAATTAACAAGTGCATCAAGCACAGAAATACTTCGGGCTTTTTCAATTCTACAATGCAGAATGCACGCGTTCTCCCCGCTGTACCCGGCTGCAGGCGCAAACCAGTCCCGGACGCCGTCGCAAGCCCATGGCTGCAAATCCGGGCCTTATCCACGTGCCAATTTTGGCCGAAAGCCCGCATCATGGGAGCGTGCGAGGAACATCTTGCCGCGTACGGTTGCATAGCTGCTTTTCACAGAATTCATGAGCATTCCCTGTGTTGCCGGGGGTCGCCATGACCCTCCAGACGCTGCTGTATGAGGTTTCGGAGGGTGTCCAACTGGAGGGTCAGTTGTTCAAGAGGACGCCCGCGCGGCCGGGCGTCGCCGTGTTGATCCTCCATCCCTATGCCTTCCTGGGAGGTGTGCTGGCTTGAAACGGTGATGAGAGCTATCTGTTGCCTTATCAAAGTGCTCCGCCGAGGGCGTCATGGTCGCATGCACTCGGTCATCACCTTTCGGCCTGGCTGCGCAGGGAGCATGCGGGACCCGGTCGTCACCGAGATATTCAGGTAGGCAGTTCTTTTGCCATCGGGCTCCTGGCATGCATTGACGTGCACAAGAGTGGGTCAAGCACCGCCATGCGTGCCCCGATGAGGTGCTCTTGGCGCACCTACACTCCCCGTCAACGTTGCAAAATCGACCCCTCCTCGCCGCAGCTGCATGTGCCGATCTCCGTGGATATCCGCGGCGCTGCGGTACAATCAGCGCGGCGTCGGGGCCTCAACCGGCTCGCGGCAGCTGCGCGGCGGCAAGGACTTCTTGGATGTCCTCGACATGGTGGACCATCTGTCCAACGAGCTGCCGCCCTCGCCGGACAACAAGGTCGTCGTCGTGGGCTACTCCTGGGGATCCTGCGTGGCCGTGCACGCCCTGAAGCAGCCCCTGGCGGGCGCCTACGTGGGGCTCTCGTTCCCCCTGGGCGGCCTGAGCGCCGTCCTGGGGACCCGCTCCCACTTTGCCATGCTGGCGCAGACCTCCCACGTCCCTCGCCTCCTCATCATGGGATCCCAGGTGAGAGATTGTTTGCTGAAAGGAGAGTGCTGCAGAGTGGGGTGTGTAATTGGTGTGTGTTGCGATACCCTTGTTGCCTACAGTGCAAAATGTTCTTGGGTGCATCGTCACCCCTCGAGCGCCCCTCACAATCATCAGCTTCTAGTGTCACACAATCAAATCACCCGCCCACCGCAGGACTCGTTCACGGGCGAGGCTGCGATCAAACAAAGCGTGCTCAGCGCTCCAGGGGGGCCGTTTGCTACGAGACGACGACAGCTTCATGGTCGAGGAACAGGGGGCCGCTTCTGACTCGCCGCAGCCGCTTTCGCTACGGATATGGCGCAACGCGGACCACTTCTGGATGGATCAGCGCCCAGAGATTGCGCGATACATTGCCGACTGGATCCGGGACTGGCACGAGGGGGCCCCCGTGGCATCGTTGACAATCTGACATGACTTCATATCTGGACTTCTGATCGGCATAAAAGGGGGCTTGGGTGAATGCCGAAGTTATTTGGGTTCACTCGAGCCCCCTGACATTGTGTTGCCCTAGCTAAGATACCTGTTTGTTCATTTCGTGCACACACACACCATTTCATTGCCAGCTGTAGTCTCTCTGACCACTGTTCTTTTCTTCAAGTGACCTAGGAAGCAAGGCTCCAAAATTCACAATTCGCTCAAGAAAGAAGGAATGGAAAGGGCAAGCGTCTCATCGCACCCACGAATGCATGCGCACCTCCAGTACATCTGGGGAGGAGGTACTTGTGAGCCGAATAGGGCTTGGGGAGCACCCGCCAATCAAATTTAAGACCCAATAGCCTCGGCAACCCTAGCGCTGCGGGGAGCGGCCGCCGCCGCCGCGGTCCGCCACGAGGGGCCCCAGCTTGCGACGCATGTACTCCTGCTTGGCGGCGATGGACCGCAGGGGAACCCACTCGTAAAAGGGGATGCTGATGACCGTCCAGCCGTGGTACTCCAGCAGGCGGTTCCGGAAGACTGTGTGCGTGAGCGGCCGGAATGGGGGCCGCGGCTCAAAGTGCACGGGGCCATCCACCTCGATCACGATCCTCTTGTCCGCATGCTTGCCCACCACTGAAGGGGGTGAGATGGGGGGGGTGTAAGTAGGGAATAAGCTTTATGGTGGGTAATCACGTCCGAGCATGCGTCGCCTGGATGATCAAAGGCAATCACCCTCACCCAAAACCCTCTACGTACGTGCACAATCCACGGAGAGAAGACCGTCGATGACTTTGGACTCCAGCTCCATCTCCAGTCCGACAGAGGCAGCCGTTGTCTGTCGATTGGGAGAGCCGGAGATGGACGTTCTTCAGACACAGCAAGTCCCAAAACAAAGGATCCACAACTCATCAGCATTCATCTCAATCTCCGCCCACACACCAGCACATCGCTCTGGAGAAAGGAGACGGTGTAGTTGTCGGCGCGGGCCGAGGCCACCACCTGCTCCAGCACGCTGGGCGGCAAAAAGGCGCGGTACGAGTCGCCCGTCTCCATTTCCAGGTAGAGCGCGATCTGCAGGAGCCGGCCGTGGTTGCCGGCGTGCGACGGCTCGCGCATCTCCGGGGTCAGCTCCAGGAGCTCCCCCCAGCGCGACGGGGTCAGCGCGCCCAGCGTGGCCATGCTCCAGGCCACCATGATCACGTGGGAGGCCTTGGCCTCGTCCCGAGTCTGCGTTGGCGGCGTGGGGGTTGCGGAATTGCATAGTGCTTGACGGGAAATTTTCTTGATGCCACAACTGCCGAGAACCGCAAATTTCAGCCGGACAACCATGATCCCCATACCAGGCGATCTGCAATCTCCTCGATGACGGCGTCAAACAGCTCCATCCCCGGCGAGTGTTGCAGCGAGGCGCACGTCGCCAGGAAGCGGGTGAGGTGCTGCACCACAAAGGGTGACGATGGACGGGGGTGGACGAATGGGCCTTCACTATGAACAATATTGATCACAATGATGCGAGCAATAATCCACACAAGCACATCTGCGCCGTCGTGCCTGACGCATGCCCCACACACAGCCATCATCCTCTCAAACTGAGGCTGCACCCCCCTACCCCCGCCCCCGCCTCTCACGTTTGTGCCGATGGTCTTCATCTCGGCCACGATGCGGTCCTGGGCCGTCTGGAGCAGGGCCTGGTTGGGGCAGGCGTGCAGGACCATGGCGTCCAGGGCCCTGGCCAGGCCCTGCCAGCTCAGCTGCCGGCCCCGGCCGCCCCAGATCCTCGAGCGCCTCCTTGAGACCGAGCCGCGGCGCCTGCACCCAGCGCGCAAACTCCTCCTTGGGCACGCGGTCCAGGCTCTGCCGCGCGATGAGCTCCTCGGCGGCCGCCAGGCGCCAGCGCGAGGGCTCGACCGCGTCGGGCAATTTTCCGGTGCGGCGCGCCGGCTGGCTTGCGGGAGCGCCCGCCCTGCGGCCCGCGGCCGCGCTTGCCCTGCCTGGGGCCCTGGGCCGGCTGGCTGACAGGTGCGCGGGCGGGCTGGGACTCGTGGACCTGGGCGGCAGCCTGATTGAATCCTCCTCCTCCTCCTCCTCCTCCTCAAGGTCATCGTCCTCCTCGTCCGCGTCATCGTCGTCGTCCTCCTCTTCCACGTCCAGGAGCCCGCCATCACCGCCACTGTCGCCCCCCGCCGTCTCAAACAGGGCCACCTCCAGGTCGTCGTCGTCCTCGGGCTCGACCCCCAGGAGCTGCGGCAGACGGTCCGAGCCGGCGGCGCCCGAGCGCAGGCGCAGCGCGGCGCCCTCGCCCTCGCCCACCAGCCAGCAGTTGCCCGGGGGCGGGCCCTCGCCGCGCGCCCGCAGCCAGGGCGGCGGCCGCCAGTCGGGGCGGTACGCCAGGAGCTCGGGGGTGTAGTGGGGCAGGTAGGACGTGATCCCGGTGAGCGGGTCCGTGATCGCGACGTGCGGCCAGCTGTCGTCGGAGCACACGCGCTCCACGCGGGGGGCAGGCCCCCGGGCGGCCGGTCGCGGCAGAGGATGGCGTTTGCCAGGGCCCGCGCGCTGCCCTCCAGCAGCAGCGACTCGCGCCGCGACCCGCGCGGGAAGCCCTCTGCGTCCACGGGGACGCGCGCGCCCGGCGCCGGCGAGTCCTGTTGACAAACAAAAGATGAGAGAGATGGAGGTGTGCGGACACGGCGCAACGCATCGCCATTCATGCAACGCACAGCCCACTAAATCACCCCTCCCGCGGCGCACGCACCGTGTCGAGGCCGTACTTGCGCCGCACAGCGCGCACAATGTCCCTTGTCGCGGCCACGACGTCGCCGCCCACCCTGGAGAGCAGGACCTCGCGCCGCTGCCGGGTCCGCGCCAGGAAGGCCATGACCGCGCCCGGGTCCAGGTCGGCCGGGGCCCCCGCGGGCTGGGGCGCCTGCTCAGAGATGCCACCGCCCTTGCCGTGGCGCGCGGCCAGCCGGCGCAGCTCCAGGCCCAGCTCCGCCGGTGTATCTCCTTCCAGCTCGCCCGGCGCGTCCTCGCGCGCCGCGGCGCCCCACATGGCGCCCGTGACGTCCACGTCGCTCTCCGGGTGGCGCAGGAGCTGGCCGGCGAGGCGGTGCGCGGCGAAGCGCGTGGGCGCGGGCAGGAACCAGCGCTGGCGGCCGTAGACCCAGAGGCAGGTGGCCAGCGAGTCGGGCGCGAGCTCGCCGGCCGCGGCCAGCTGGCGCAGGCGCGCGGCGCTGGCCTCCAGCAGGGGCACGCCCAGCCGCTCGGTCGTGCGCTCCAGGGCCAGCAGCAAAAAGGCGAGCGCGTTGCCGTCGGCCTCGCGCAGCCCGCGCCAGAGGCGGCCCGCGGCCGCGCGCGCGCGAACCGGCCGCGCAGCGGGTTGGCGTCCAGCTCCAGGAGCAGGTTCCAGGTGCGGGCCAGGGGCAGGAGGGGCTCGTCGCGCAGGCGGTGCAGCGCGCCCAGCGCGAGGTGCTCGACCAGCTCCGGGGACAGGGCCCGGCCCTGGCGCCGCCCCGCGGCCAGCACCGCCTGCGCGGCCGCGCCGGAGACGTCGGCCGGGTCGCGCGCCAGCAGGCCGCGCTCCAGCTGGCGCGCAAAGTCGCCGTGCAGCGGCGCGTAGCCGTAGCGCAGCGTGCAGGCCAGCGCGCGCGCCAGCTGCTCGGGCGAGGCGCCGCGCAGCTGCGCCTGCAGGTGCTGCGCCAGGCGCGTGAGCGTGCGGTGGCTGAGTGGGTAGGAGGCCCAGACCAGGGCGGACCACAGGTCCAGCGCGGTCGCGAGGCTCCGTGCCCGGCGGCGCGGGCCGGCGCGCGCGCCCGCCCGGCCGCCCCGCGCCTCGCGCCGCCACTGCGCCAGCTCGTTCACGTACAGCTCCACGTACGGCCGCGCGATGCTGTGCACGTCCAGGTCCGTGCGGGGCGGCCAGGGCGCGATCCCGCACAGCTGGGTCGCCAGCAGCGCCAGCTTGCGGCACGTCGGCAGCGCGGCCGCCGCCTCCTCGGCCGCGCTCAGCGCGCGCAGCACCTCGGCCGCCGGCGTGGCGCTCGAGGCGACGGCCTCCCTGGCGCCCTCGAAAATGGACGCCACGCGCGCCTCCGCCTCGGCCATGCGCCGGGGCAGGCGCCGCTGCTCGGGGGGAGCGGCGCCGGGGGCGCCCGCGACGGCGCCATCCGCGGGGAGCAGGGCCCGGCCGGGCGCCTCGGGCGCGGCGCGCCGGTCGCGGGGCTTTGGACCCGCTGGCCGCTGCTGGGCGCGCGTCGGGCCCCGCGCCTGGGAGCTGCTGGCGCTCGAGTGGAGTTTGCCATTCCTGGTGGTGGGCGGGGTGCGTGAGCGTGAATATTTCTTAGATGCAGAAAGCCAACCCAAGGTCCCTCCGAAGATCACCTCCGCCAGTCCCTCAACTGCTTTCTGTGAGCACAATCAGAATCACATCTACGTATTCTATATAAACCTACCGGGACCCCACGACTTGATGCAAGGCTTCAAGAGCCGGATCCTGGGCAGCACTCCCTGCTGCCAACCTGCAAGTGCAGGTGTTTCCCCGCGTCAGACGGTCGCAGCTGGATCTCGAGACACTGCAACACGTCGCACACACACGCATGCCCTTTCGCACTGTTGCAAGCGCCATGCCGGCAAGAGAAAGGACCTCCTCATGGACTGCCCGGGTCCCGCATGCGGCGCAGGACCAGCGTCCCACTCCGGGCACCGCCCCTCCCTGTGACTGGATGTTAAAATACACGATACACTTTACAGTACGATACTGCATTCTGCGATCGGGGCATAGGTACATTTCTTTCTGAATGTGCACGGCACCTGGCTTCGGAGCTCGGGCGCCCCCCAGCCATCGCGACCCGCACATCTTGATCACGGGTGCGGTGGCCGGGCACGTCCGCAACCGCTTGCGCTTCATGGCAATGTCGGTGCCCCACTTTGTCGATACTTCACATCATATTCAATGGCCGACGAGCGGGAAAAGGAGCTGCAAAAGGCTCTGGCCGAGTGCGTTTTGGACTCGAGCTGGTTGTGCACGGTGGTGGGGGTCGCCCTGTCTATTCCCGTGAGCGTGCGCCTGAAGTCGTACAACCCCCTGGTCTACCTGGGACTGACGGGCACCCTCTTTGATCTGCTCAACGGTACTTGGGAAGCGGGATGAAAGGCGTGTATGGAGCCTGGAGGCCCAGTGTCACACAGGAGAGAGCTCACTACATGCATCGCACCGCTGCGCTCTGCAGGGTACAACAAGTGCGAGAAGGAGAGGGAGACCCTGAAGGCCTACCAGCTTGAGGTGGCTCGGAGAGCAAGCTCGGGAGAAAGGCTCTGAGGGGCATTACTTGCTCAAGCATGCTGCGGCGGCTGCCAAGGTGGGCGTAGAGGGTGTGTCAGCGGGCAAGTTCAGGCTCAGAGAGACATTGGCTCCAACTGCAGCGCTGTGATATGATCCTTTCGCTACAATTAACACGGTCTACAACTTGTTGTCGCTACATATCCAGGCAGGTGGCCCAGATCCGGAGCACAGCCCGTCGATGTTTGGCTTCAGAAGCGGGCCCATCGCCAGCAGCTCCCGTGGCGGCGGGCCACCTGTTCGAGCGGCGGGCCTGCTTTGAGCAGGCAGCGGTCGATGCCTTTGTTGGGCTGACGGGCGATGCCAACCCCATCCACAGCGACGCCGCTGCCGCTCGGGCTGCAGGGTTTGAGGGCCCGATTGTCCCCGGCATCATGATGGCCTCCCTCTTCCCGGCCATTATCGGCAGTTCTTTCCCTGGCGCAGTGTACCTCTCGCAGTCGCTCCGGTTTTCCCACCCTGCGCTGGTAGGTTGAGCTGTGCTGGAGTCGGGGAAGTGACCTGGGCCCTGTGAGCGGTGATTATTTGCACTGCAGGTACCCCTGGAAATCAAATGGCACCATCCCCCCAACAACAGGTTGGGGACGAGCTGACGGCAACGGTCGAGGTAGAGCGCGCGAGTGGGAGAAAGCTGAGCTTCAACACTGCTGTGAAGAATGCAGCCGGGAAAGTTTTGGTGTCAGGCAACGCTTTGGCTCTCTTGCGAGCCTAAATGATGCACACCGTCCTTGGAAATGTAGATTGGCCTGCACACACGCGCACACATGCATTAATTATACTTTATATATTGAATATCTGGACAAATTATCGGAAGGACATTCAGTATATTCGAATAGTATTGCATCTGAGACGACTCAAGCCCGCTTCGCGTGCCTTTCCTCCAGGGGCGGGCTTGATCTCCCCGGCGACGGGGAGGCGTGAGCAATCCTCGACGCGGATCACTTCCATGAAGCGCATGCCATCGAAAAGCCCCATCGATGACCGGGCCAGACGTGTTTATGCGATTGAAACTTTCATTTTCGTTCCATACGATATAGCGGACTCCCGGGTCCCGTGCGAAATGCGGGCCATCTGACCTCGCGTCTGTCGGAGCGTCAGCGTCGTGCCCCTCCTGCCAGCATGGCGCCATCGACGGGCGACGTCAGTCGCGCGCAGGCGCTCGTGCTGGCGGATATCAAGGCATTCGATAGACAAAAAGGCTTGCGGCATGTCTCCAAGATACACGTGACGCAGCTTTGTGGCCAGCGTGTGGAGCTCTGGGAGGGCCTGGAGATGTCGCAGGTAGGGGCTGGGATGACGGTGAATGCTTGACTTTTGGTTCCAGGAGAGTTTGATGCTAATTTTTGGCTTACCTCGCCCCGTCGGCAGGGAGGCGACGCGTCGACGGAGGAGGACGAGGAGCGCGTGGCCCAGGCTATCGCCAAGCTCCAAGCGCTTCGTCTGAACGCTCAGCGAGACAACAAGCCCTGCCGGGTCGCTAAAGGTCTCTACGTCGGTAAGTTTTGGTATCATTTCTGCGGCAAGTGGGCTTGCTTTATAAAGCGCACCCATGTGCTTGGGAGACGAGGAATAGGGTGCAAAGGCTGGTTCCAGAAGACACGCCTCGCTCAGGCTGCGTTGCCCAGTCTCATTCTCACTGTATCATCCGTCACCTTGTGCCACTATGTCAGGGGGGATCGGAGCCGCACGCAATCTCCGTGCACTGCGCAAGCTTCGCATCACACACGTTGTGAATGCCTCGCCGGTGGTGCCCTGCTTTTTCCGAGATGCCCCCGACGGGCTGGAGATCGAGTACCTCTCGGTGGCGCTCTTTGATGACCCGGAGGCGGACCTGCTGGGCGCGCTGCCGGGTGTGGTTGACTTTGTCGCCCGGGCGCGCCGGAGAGAGGGCCGCGTGCTCATTCACTGCTATGCGGGCCAGTCCCGCAGCGTGGCCCTAGCGGCCGGGTGCCTGCTGGCCGCAAACAGTGCGCTCAGCGCCGACGAGGCGATAGAGGCGGTGCGGCGCGCGAGACCGGTGGCGCACCCCAACCTCGGCTTCCGGCGACAGCTGGAGATGTTTGCCGGTGGGTCGCGGGGCGCTGCGGGCGATGCGGATGAGGAAGGCGGTGTTCCTGGCCCGGCCTAAAGGTGTCCGCGGCACGCTGGCCCCAGGCCACAAGTGCCATCCACTCATTGTTTATGCGAGCGAGGCAGCAGACCATTATTATTTTCCCTGACCGCACCGTGGGCCGTGCTGCAATGGGCACGGCAACGCTTTGCCACCGAATTCCAATTCACGTCGTCCCAGGCCGTGCTTTTGTATATACACCATCTGTACATCCATCCTTGTCGCTGTAATACGGATCACCACGCAGCTGCGCAACTAACAAGGTTGCTTCGGAAACGGGCAACCGTGTACAAGACCACCCACCTAACGGTAGTGATGAAGACGCCCTCACCGCCCGGGGAGCAGCGCACCGCGGTCTCGGGGCGCACATACTGGCATCTCAATAGCAAAAATGCAGCAGCGGAATGCCAAATTGGGGGAAGCGGTGGGTTCGGGACTCCGCCGCGACGGGCGAAGCCGCTCTCGGCGGGCCCACGTTGGATGGAAATCACCGATTTGACTCTGCTTGTCCCGTCCCCACCTCGCCCTCGGCCCTGCACGCGCGCCGTATAGAGCCCCTCAAATCACCGACTGGGCGGGCTTCACTCAGGCTTTACCTCAGCCCGTGAGATCCGCGTGCCTTCTGCAGCGGAATGAGAAGCATGGCCAGAGGTGTTCGCAGGGACTAGGGAGACATGCAGCAAAGCCCGGCCTGGGTGACCTGGCACAGCCCTCAGGACCACGAGCTGCGCTCTCAAGTGATCAAGCATGTGGTACGTTGTGGTTGGGGCCGGGGGCTGGCACGTCGGGCCGGAATCCCGGCTTTTCAGGACTCGGGACCAGAGCCGGGCGGGGTTGTGGCCTGGACGCTGCCAAGCCCTGGCGGAATTTGGGTGCTCCCCTCGACCCCTCCGGCTCCCGATTGAAGTACTGGGAGTCCCTTGGGGCTTTCGTACCGGAGCCGGGCGTGGCGGATGCTCGCCGTCGTGCTCAGCTAGACTAGTCGGAACTGGGCGGGGCTCCCCGATCGCCCGACGTGCCTCCCCGACCGGCCATAGATCCGCCTTTGCCGGCCAGAAGAGCACTTTGACCCTTCCCATTGCCTATCCCGCGCAGCACGATATCTTTGCCATGCGCAAGCCCGAGCTCCTGGGCAAGAGTACGTCGCACCGGTTGTGGCACCCGGGCTCTGTGACCAGCTGGAGACTGGGGGATGGGCGAATGCCGATGTTTTTGTCATGGGCGATGCAGCCACCTGTAGAGCGTTTCTCTGGCGCCTTGATCCGTATTGTGCCCCACCCACTCGCCTAATGATTGCGCCCACTCCCCCCAATTCACGTGCAGGCGCGGGCGATCCGAACAAGTTGCCAGACTTTATCCGCCGATTGGAGGAGGCCCTGTACAAGTCGGCGCCCTCCCGCGACGACTATGCCAACGTGTCGACGCTGGAGGCGCGGCTGCAGGAGGTCGTGCGCCGCGTGATGCACCGCCCAAGCATGGCGGCCAAGGCGGCGGGCGTCCAAGACCGGCGGCGCGCTGCCGGGCGGGCCCGTCGGCGGCGCGCCGGGCGCGGGCGGCCAGCAGACCATCCCCGCGATGCAGCAGCAGCAGCAGCAGCAGCACATGACCCCGGACGGCATGAGCGCGCAGACCATCGCCACGGGCCAGACGCTGCCGGTGCAGCCGATGCACGCGCCGGACAACGGGAGCTTTGTCCCCGGGGACCTGCCCTTCATGCGTGCGCCGCAGATGGGCCCGCCCCAGGGCGGGGCCTACCCGCCGGGCGGCCTGCCCCTGGGGCCCGGCGCGCCCAACGGCGTGGCGGAGCGCCCGATGGCGCCGCTGCCGAGCCCGCCGCCCTTCCTGGGGACCCAGCCCTGGCTGGGCGTCCCCGGGGCGCCCACACGCCGTCCCCAGGACCCGGGCGCGTACGCGCAGGTCCCCGGCGCCGCGCCCTTTGCGATGCCCGGGCCCGTCATGTCCAACGGCGCGCCCGTGCTCCTGCGCGGAGGGGGGGGCTCGTCCTCCGCGCCCCCGGCGGGGCCCATGATGTCCAGCTTCATGCCGGGCGGCGGCTACGCCATGCCCGTGCCCCCCGCCCGTGGGCGCCGGCCCCGGCGCCTACGCGCCCGGCGGCGCCTACCAGCCGCCGGGCGTGCCGCCTCCGCAGTACCCCCGGCAACCCGCACCTCTTTGGCGGCAACGGCGGCGTGTACCCCTCGTACCCGGGCGCGCCGCAGCAGCCGCCGCCGCAGCAGCAGCAGCAGCAGGCCGCGGCCCCGCCGCCGCAGCAGCAGCTGGCGCAGCAGCAGCCTGCGGCGCACGCGCCCGGGCTGGGCTCGGCCGGGGCGGGCGCGCCGCCGCGCGTGGGCTCCGCGGGCCCCGTGCCCGGGCCCTCGTTCCAGCAGCAGCACCAGTTCCTGATGCACCCGGGCGTCCCGCCCGCGCCCGGCACCTTCATGCCGCTCAACGGGGCGGGCGCGCCGGGCGCGATGCCCGTGCCGATGGGCGGCATGGTGCCCTCCGGGGCCGTGCCGCGGTCCGGGACGCCCGGGCCCGACCCCGGCTCGCTCCGGCCGCCCTCGGCGGGCCCCAGCGCGGGCGCAGCCGCCGGACCGGGCCGCGCGCCGACGCCCGGCGCGCCGGCGGCGCAGCCGCCGGCGTCCCAGGGCGCCAAGCGCCCGCTGTCGGACGAGGCGGCGCTGCGGTCGATGGACGTGCCCGACCCGCCCGGCAGCATGGACGCGCTGCTGGGCAAGGTGCCCGAGGGCCCCGGCTCGCTCGACCCCGGCGCGCCCGACGCCGGGGTCAAGTCCGAGGACGGCGCGCGCGCGGACGTGCGTCGGCAGCAGATCCTGAAGCAGCAGCGCTGGCTGCTCTTCCTGCGCCACTGCGCCAAGTGCCAGCTGCCCGAGAACGAGTGCCAGTACGGCGCGAGCTGCACTGTGGCCAAGGCGCTGTGGCACCACCTGATCCACTGCAAGGACGTGCGCTGCGCGTACCCGCGCTGCCTGCCCTCGCGCGAGCTGCTCAAGCACCACCAAAAGTGCAGCAGCCCCGAGTGCCCCGTCTGCGCGCCCGTGAAGCAGTACGTCTCGCGCCAGCGCACGCTGGACTTCCAGCGCCGCACCGCGCGCATGACCGACGCGCAAAAGGCGGCCTTTGTGCGGCAGCTGAAGCAGCAGCAGCAGCAGCAGCAGCAGCGCGGCGCCGGCGGCGCGGCGGGCACGCCCGCGCCGGGCGACGGGCCGACGACCAGCGGCGCGACCATCGCACGCTCGGCGAGCGGCTCGCTCGTGCCCTCGGAGCTGACGGGCCCCGTGATCCACACGCAGGTGCCCAAGCGGCCGCGCGTGTACCGCCAGGAAAACTACGGCACGAGCCTGCTGGAGTTTATGGACGAGCGCCTGATAAAGACGCACCTCTCCAAGCTGCGCCAGGCCGGCGCCGCGCAGGCGGCGGGCAAGGGCCGCGTGTTTACGCTGGACGACATGCCGAACTTCGAGGACGAAAACTCGTGCAAGGTGTGCGGCCTGAACCGGCTGACGTTTGAGCCGCCCTCGCTCTACTGCTTCACCTGCGGCCAGCGCATCAAGCGCAACCAGGTCTACTACCACACGCCGGGCAAGGTGGAGATCAAGGGCTTCTGGTGCCACCCGTGCTTTGCGGAGATGAAGACCGAGGTCATCCAGCTGGACGGCTGGAGCGTGCGCCGCGCGGAGCTGGAGAAGCGCAAGAACGACGAGGAGGTGGAGGAGGGCTGGGTGCAGTGCGACCTGTGCGAGCGCTGGGTCCACCAGGTGTGCGGGCTGTTCAACAAAGGCCGGAACGAGGAGCAGCGCGACTACCACTGCCCGCAGTGCCTGCTGCTGGGCCTGCAGCGCGGCGAGCGCGCGGTGCCGCGCGAGCGGCCGCAGGCCATGCTGGCCGCGGCCGACCTGCCGCGCTGCGACCTGAGCGACGCGATCGAGGCGCGGCTGCGGCGCACGCTGGGCGAGGAGCGCGCGCCGCGCGCGGCCGCGCAGGGCGTCGACCCCGCGCAGCTGCCGGCAGCCGAGGGGCTGACCGTGCGCGTGGTGAACAACGTGGTCAAGAAGAACGAGGTCCGGCAGCGCTTCTTGGACGCCTTTCGGCACGAGGGCTGCCCCGAGGCCTTTAGCTACCGCCAAAAGGTGGTGCTCCTCTTCCAGACCGTCGACGGCGTCGACCTCTGCCTCTACTGTTTATATGTGCAAGAGTACGGCGACGACGCGCCCGAGCCCAACCGCAAGACGATATACCTGTCGTACCTTGATTCCGTCAAGTACTTCCAGCCCGAGGACGTGGCGGCCGCCGGTTGGGGCGTCGCGCTGCGCACGCTGGTCTACCACGAGGTGCTGCTCGGCTACCTGGCGCACGCCAAGCGCCGCGGTTTCCTGCAGATGTTCATCTGGGCCTGCCCGCCGCTGCAGGGCGACGACTACATCCTCTACTGCCACCCGGGCCGCCAAAAGACGCCGCGCAGCGACCGCCTGCGTGAGTGGTACCTGGCCATGCTGCGCCGTGCCGCGCGCCGAGGGCATCGTGTCCTACGTGTCCAACCTGTACGACACCTACTTTGAGGGCGGGTCGGACCACCGCCTGGAGCGGCCGTCCATCCTGCACGTCCCCTACTTCGAGGGCGACTACTGGCCGGGCGAGGCGGAGAACCTGCTGGCCAGCATCGGCGAGGAGGCGCGCCAGGCGGGCAAAAAGGGCGGCCCCGCGGGCGGCTCGCGCAAGGGCAGCAAGGGCAAGCGCGCGCTGGCGGCCGGCGCCGACCTGGACGTCGCGCTGCTGGCGCGGCTGGGCGAGACCATCGGCGGCATGCGCGAGGACTTTATCGTCGTGCACCTGGCCGAGAGCTGCTCGGCCTGCCGGGGCTACATCAGCGGCGACGTGCGCTACGCGCACCCGAGCCCGCCGCAGCGCGTGACCGTCAAGTCGGAGCGCACCTTTGACGGCATCGCGCTGGACCGCCCCGGCGGCGAGGCCAGCCGCACGCAGACGCTCAACCGCTTCCAGCTCTGCCCCGACTGCCACGCGGTGGCCGCCGGGGGCGCGCGCGAGCCGGCCGACCCCGAGGCCCCGCGCTGCCTGCCGGGCCTGCCGGCCGGCATCGAGCTGGGCGCGCTGCGCGCGCTGCCCTGCCCGCCCATCCCGGCCGGCCGCGACCCGGACCCGGACGTGGAGAACGAGTTTTTCGACACGCGGCAGGCGTTTTTGTCCTTGTGCCAGGGCAACCACTACCAGTTTGACACGCTGCGCCGCGCCAAGCACTCGAGCATGATGGTGCTCTACCACCTGCACAACCCCTCGGCGCCGGGCTTTGCCTGCACCTGCAACGTCTGCCAGCGCGAGATCGCCGCGGGCGAGGGCTGGCGCTGCCCCGTCTGCCCCGACTTTGACATGTGCGCCGACTGCTACCGCCGCCCGGACGTCTCGCACCCGCACGCGCTCGAGCCGCACGCGCGCAAGTTTGACGAGACGCGCAACCGCCTGACGGAGGAGGAGCGCCGGCAGCGCGCGCAGCAGCTGCAGCGCACCATGCACATGCTCGTCCACGCCTCGGCCTGCACCAACGCCGCCTGCCCCTCCACCAACTGCGCCAAGATCAAGCAGCTCTTCCAGCACGCCATGCACTGCCCCAAGAAGATCCACGGCAACTGCCAACTCTGCTGGTGCGGAGAGAGGGGAGAGGGAAGGGAGTGCTTTGTGTGTGAATTTGTGTATATGGGAGGGGTGCGTTGCTGTGCTCATTCTCCAATCAGTCGTCTTCATGCCGCCGGGGCTGCACACTCACCCAACATCATCCCCTCCCTTATCTTCTCTTTCCAACACAGGCGGATGTGGTCGCTGCTGCAGGTGCACGCCAAGCAGTGCACGGTGGACAACTGCCCCGTGCCGCGCTGCCGCGAGCTGCGCCAGCTGTCGCGCAAGCAGGCCGCGCGGCGCGAGGACCAGCGCCGCCGCGCCTACCGGGCCATGCTCACCAACCAGGCCGTCCCGGCCGCCGCCTAGCGGCGCCATTCCTGCGCGCCGCGGGCACCGCCCACACCCGCGAGAGACAACCCAACACACAGTGCTCGATGACCCAAGTGCTCCCTTGTCCCCCAGTTGTTCGCTCGCACACCCGCACGCCGCCGGCCGTGCCCCCTTCTTATCTATCCGCCGCGCACCGCAGCGCGATCGCTGCGCGCCAGCCACGCCACCCCCCCAACCTTGTTGAAGCGCGCCCCGATGAAACGGCCCGCGCGACGAGCGCCGGCCCCGCGCAGTGCGCCTCTCTGGCGCCGGCGGGGCCGACCTCCCTATTTCTTGCGCTGCCAGTGTTGCTACGATTGGCCACAGCGTTTGTTGTAAATGCACTACTGTCGTCACAAATGGTGGGCAGATGAATGTGATAAAGTTTGAGAGGATGAAGTTCAAGGTCGTGGTCATTCGAGAGCGGTTGCGCTCACGCGGTGCGTCGGTTGAGCCAGTCGAGCCCGGCGCTCGCGTTTGCGGCGGCCGCCTGGCGCGCGTCTGGGCGCGCGACGAGCACGGTGGTGGCGCCGCGCTCGTCGCCGCTGGTGTGCGAGAGCCACTGCGGCGGCATGAGCTTCACGGCGGCCAGGTACTGCGGCCGCTGCGAGTTTGCGAGGACCACGACGCCGCCGCTGGGCCGCACCAGCGCAAAGGCCCGCCGCAGCGCCGCTGCGCGCGCCTTGCCGTGCACCGCCACGAGCGCGTAGCCGCCCGGCGCGGCCGGCGCGGCCTCCACGTAGTCGTGATAGTAGTGCTCGTACGACTCCGCCTGCAAAAAGGTGCGCACGGGGCCGGCAGGCTCCACCACGTGCGCGCGCCAGTGATCGCGCAGAAAGGCGGCACCGTAGACCTTCTGCGCGCGTTGAGAGTGAGGAGTGGAGGCATGTGCATATGGTGGTGATCAAGGGTTCATTGGTGGGGTGTTGTTGCTTTGTTGAGCCACGAAGCCGCCAACGACGCCGTCTGGCCAACAGTGCTTGTGTGCGTGCAACGCCGATACCCACCCCCCCTTACCCCCACACTCCCAACCCCCCGTCCAAAACATCAAAGAAAATGCACCTGCAGCGCTTGGTTCACGTAGCTGACCCAGCCCGGGCGGTCGTCGACCGAGTCGAGGCGGGAGACCTTGTCCAGCAGCCAGAGCGAGGAGGCGCCGGCGCCCCACTCCAGACCCGGCCCCATGGGCGACGCCGCCAGCACAGTCTGCACCAGCGATATCGCCTGCCGCGACCAGGCGGGCTCGCAGGCGTTGCCAAAGGTCTCCGGGCCCAGGACGGGCGGCCGCGGCTCGAGCGCCATGGCGGCTGAGCAGGGCGCCACCGTCGTCCGCGTCTCCGAGGCCGCCACCACCGCCTCGAACGCCCTGCGGTCGGCGTCTCTGGACATCTCTGCAGCAGGTTTGAAGAGGGAGACAGAGGGGCGTCGTAATACCAGGTTGCACGCTCCAGCAACCGCCGCCAACCGCCCAGCAGAGCCCCTGCCGCACTTCCGGTACCCCTGGCAAGCGCAAGCTCCCAGACTCTTACTCAGTCCTGTGATTTGCCAGCCAAGCTGCGGGGCCTCCTTCCCGTGCCTCCATTGAATCTGGGCCTCGTGCGCACTAAACAGGGAAACGATGGCGAGCACGATCACCGCTACCCTGATGAACCAGTCCCAATCTCTTCGGCCGCCCCGCTTCCTGCGATCGTTGTCCTCCACATCGCAGAAACCGCGGGCGAGCCATGCCCTCCCTGGCGCTCTGGCAGGCCCAGTTCGGCTGGCGGACTCGCGGGTGCCGCTCCCACGAGACTGGACGCTCCCCTCAGGGAGCCAAGCGTCGCTCAGGCCCTGGGAGGCGCCTCGAAAGCCCGGAAGCGGCCGCTGGAATTTCCTGAAATCTCTCAAGGACTGATCAGCACGACAAGTGTCGGCTAATGGGCCTGGTCTGTGTGGATCGGGCAGGCAGGGCGACGCCTCGCGCAGGGGCAGCAGGGGTCGCGGGACGTACCGACCGAGCGCCCTGGCAGACCAGAGATCACAGAACACCAATGTGTAGCCTATACAATGTGTCGGGAACGCAGAATTACGCGCGCCATGCCGCAAAGGGTGGAGCTCGCGCCAGTCGCGGGCGAATCAGTACTGCTCGGATCTGGCGCAACTGTTTTGCGGGGAGGGGTCCCAAGGCCGAATTGCCGCTGGTGCTTGAGATTGTACACACGTTTTGGCTGGGGAATACGGATCAGGGTCGCAAAAAGCGTGGTATGATACGAGAAAAATTGATGTGCAACGGCGGCTGCGGTGCACTGGCGTGCCCCTGCGCAAGCGCGCTGCAGGGTGCAGACAGGCAAATAGGCTAGAGTTTGGTGCACAGCGCGAGACCATCGCCCACAGGCAAGATGCTGAGCGAGATGCGTGTGTCTGCGACCAGATCCGCATTGAACTTGCGGAAAATCTGGGCGTGCTTGTCCTCCGTATCTGGATCGGTCACCCGCCCCTTCCACAGCACATTGTCAAAGGCGATGACCCCCCCCGGCCGGACCAACTGCAGAGCAGGCAAGGCTCAGGTGAAATGGCAGTCAGCCACAAAGGCCACTGCATCGATGTCAGTTTCATTGCGATACACCAGCGCCCTGGGCATTTAGAACCCAGCCCCCTACCTGGAGAAGCTGCTTGTAATAGTCTGGGTAGCCGGCCTTGTCGGCATCCACAAAGGCAAAGTCGTAGGAACCCGCGTGCCCGGGCTCGTCAAGCAGCGCCTGCAGCGATTCCCTGCCGGGGCCCACCCGCACCTCCACCTGCGTCAGGCGCAGGGGTGCATAGGGTGTGTGGACTGGGCAGGTGACAGGCACTGCCAGGTCACCACGCCGATCGGAAAACGTTGTCCCAAAACAAACCGCGGCACTGTGATCACCTCCACGCACCCTGTCTCGGACGCCCGCCTTTTCCCAGAATCTCTGCGCGATCTGGAGGGGCCTGGGGTCGGCGTCGCAGGCCACCAGCCGCCCCTCGGGGCCCAGGGCCTGCGCGGTCACGATGCTGCTGTAGCCGGTGAAGACGCCCACCTCGATAGCCCGCCTGGCGCGCAGCGTGCCCACCAGCCAGCCCATGAAGGCGCCCTGGTCGGGGCTGATCTGCATGCCCTTGGCCTGAGGGTAGGCCTCCGCCGTCACGTGCCGCAGCTCCTCAAGCACCTGGGGTGAGGGAGGCCGGAAGGAGTGTCCCCTATCTAAGTTGATGCAATCGTCATTGATTTTCAACTAGACGATGCGCATCGTGTTGTGTAGAAATGATTGCAAGCATGCTCAAAGACCCGCAACCCGGACTGCCTTGACTACCCAACACGGGACGCACCTTGGACTCGCGACTGTGCGCCACCAAGTAGTCGTGCAGGGCCACATCCACGCTCAGAGACGTCTTGTTCCTCGGTCTGCATGGACGAGCAAAGGAAAGCCAAGTGAGGGCTGGGCTGGCGCGCCGGGTCACCCTCCGACATGCGAGGTCGTCACATTGGCCGCATACCCGGTCGGTGTGGCGGTCGACATGGCCGCTCTTGCCACGCTACGCAGCAATCGATGCCGAGTTTGTGGAAGTAACAAAGATGTACCCAGTGGGCACAGGAATGCTCCGGCCATGCCCAGGTTTGCTCAAAAGAACAGGGCAGGCAACCGGAGCCAGCTGCGCCGATAGCTTCAAGCCAGCCCAGCAAAAAGGTATTCACGCCCAGGGCGACATACAAGGGCTCTTTTGTTAATTTGAAAGAGCAAATGTTAGGAGAGCCAAGTTCTCAAGGTAAAAAGCAGGATTCCTTGCAGATAGAGATCGACCAAATTTGTGTCACAAAAAGACAAAAAAGCTGACACAGGAAGGGGTCGAACCTTCGACCTTCCGCTCCGTAGGCGGATGCTCTATCCATTGAGCTACAGTGCCTGAGACGGCATCGAATGTCACTCGATTTGCTGATGTCCCGCTTCCTTTACTTGCGCATATGACCTCATGACTTCGTTCTGAGCCGGGTGGTAGGTCGAATTCAGTGGCACTTGGCCACGCAGCACAGCCGACTACCAAGGGCGTTGTGCTGACCTTCTATCACTCGTACATATTGAGACCTCCGGATCCCCAAGCCGAATGTGGCGCATCCAATAATCTTCTATTGTATTCACGCTCATTTCGAAAGCAAAGTTTGCTCATAATCACTACACTTCTATTCCACCCTCATCCTCTTTTTTGACAACTGTTGATTTTGCATATTCGTATCTACACGATTGCAGGCTGATAAAATAAACAGTATAAGCAAATATAAAAAACACGTCAGTGCCGAGCGTCGGACTCGGAATAAATAAGCTGGCAAAACAATCAGAGGCCTGGCCCTAAGAAGTGTGCGCCGGATGCAGTGGCTTTATATGAAAGGGGAGCCGGAGCTCGGTAGTGTTGGGTTGCACGACCACCCTGTTCGGGTGGCGGCGCCCAAAGAATAAAATGTGTCACGCCGGACGCACTGCCGGGCGTGGAGGCTGCTGGTGACCGGGGCAAAGGGTAGGAACAAGCGTGGACGGAGCGAGAAGCCACTGGAGAGTGGGTTCCTCGGACCACAGCGCAACGAGGGGACCCGCGACCGGCTCGCGCGTCGCTGGCAGGGAGCGTGCATCAGAGGCCCCCGCTCAGCGACCGCTCGCCACGGCCGCACTGAGTTTGGCACGGGGGTGCGCTCACAACAGGAGCAGGCGGCGGCCAGAGGGACCAGAGTAGGACTGGACCTCGGGCGAGCTGTCGCTGGAGCCCGAGTTGCCGCCGTCGGAGGGCGAGGGGCTGCTGTCGGAGCTGCCGGAGGGCGAGCCGCTGTCGCTGGAGCCAGAGTTGTCGGAGCCGGAGCTGCTGCCGCAGCGGCCGCAGGTAGCCGCGCAGTAGTTGCCAGACACCATCCAGCTCTGGTCGCATGCGCCCCACTGCTTTTGTTGCGCGCAGGTGCCGCCAGAAGGGGCGTTGTCGGAGCAGGAGCCGTCGCTGCTGCTGGAGGAGGAGGAGGGGCTGGGGCTGGGGCTGCTCTCGCCGCTGGAAGAGCTGGAGCTGGAGCCGCCGCAGGTGCCGCAGGTGGCCTGGCAGTAGCCGCCGGAGCTCAGCCAGCTCTGGCTGCACTGGCCCCAGTCCTTGCGCTGCTGGCAGCTCACGCCCCCAGAGGGAGTCTTGTCCTGGCAGCTGGAGCCGGAGGCGGCGGGGGAGGAGCCGGAGGCGGCGGGGCTGGAGGCGCTGAGGCGCCGCAGCGGCCGCAGGTCTCGGCGCAGTAGTTGTTGCTGGTGAAGAGCTCGCTGTCGCACTTGCCCCAGTCCTTTTGCTGCTGGCAGGAGTAGCCGCCGGGGGCGGCGGTGTCGGAGCAGCTGGAGGAGGAGGCCGCGGGGGAGGTGGTGGAGCTGGTGCTGGTGGTGGAGCTGGAGGTGGAGTTGGTAGTGCTGCCGCTGGAGGTAGAAGAGCCGCCCTCGGTGGAGTCGCTGTTGCCGGGGGTGGTGGAGGTGACCACCATCGGGTCGTCGGGGCCATCAAAGGCCTGGACCGAGCTGGCCGCGGGGTCGTCGATGTTGAACTGGACGTCGGTGGTGAAGGTGATGGCGCCGCCCACGCCGCCGGAGATGCCGCCGTCCTGGGTGACGACCGAGTCGGCGGTGACGATCTGGCCGTCGCTGCAGGTGATCTGGAAGTCCAGGGGGGCCGTGGGCGCGGAGCCCGACTCCCACACGGCGCCCCAGGTGTTGTCCATGGTCTGCCAGTTGGAGCCGGAGCTGGACTTGACGGAGACGCTCTGCACCGAGGCGTAGCCGCCGGTGTCGGTGATGGCCAGGCGCAGCCACTGGCCGCCGCCGCCAAAGTTCATGACGTCCACCTCGATGTTCTTGGGGAATGTTGCACTCGACGCGGCGGTAGCGCATGTTGATGTTGCCCAGGCCCTGGTCGGCCAGCTTGCCAAAGGCCATGGACTGCACGTCCATGTGCTCGGCCTCGCACTCGGGGCAGACGTCGGAGATCATGACCAGAATGGACAGGGGCTCGCCCTGCGCGTCGGTCTTGCAGTAGTTCTTGCCGTTGCGGCCGTTGACGCACTGGATCTGGAAGCACTGGCCGCAGGCACCGCTGGGGCCGGACTTGTAGTAGTGGTTCTCAGGGGAGAAGGCGGCGACGGAGAAGTAGGGGAAGGCGTCCTTGGGGATCATGCCGTAGCCGCAGGAACCCTGTGGGTGGGAAGAGGGAAATCCGGTGAGGTCGCGGGATCACATGGCACGCTGGGTCGGGCCGAAGTCGGAACCAACACCGGATCTGGCAGCCGCATTCGCAGGCAGCGCAGGGCCCCACCCTGCCTTGCATCAAAAAGGCATGACGTACCACAGAGGTGCCAAAGGAGGGGGAGCTGGGGTCCATGCCGTCCTGGGCGCCACCATAGTGAGTCATGCTGCGTAATGGTAATGGTGGGTCGGGTGAGGACGGGTCAGACGGGAGTGATCCAAGTACGAAGACTTACTTCCATAGCCGCGCGGCCACCAATGACGCACACGACATAAAACTTACAATCCGCTCTCCCAGTCGGTGATGGGCTTGACAGCCGCAGCGGGGCCCAGGAAGAGGGCAACCGCAAGGAGGGCCAACAGGCCACAGCCGCTGACCGGATGGCTCATGCTTGAATTCGAGCGCAAAACTTCACGACTCAAGAAGCAAGGTGTAGCGTTTAATTAGAGCCGGGAGAGGTCTCTTGGGAAGAAGTGTTCGAACTGAAGACAGCGGGTGGTCAGGCTGCATATTTATACATCAGGCGGCGCATGGGGGTCTGCCGTCTGACAGCCCGGCCACGTGCCAAGGACGCGAGCGGCTCACGGCCAGCGGCGGGACAGGCCGCGCGACTGACCAGGTGCGAATTCAACCGGGCCGGGCGCCTGACCCGGCTCAATATGGCGCGAACCAGAGCCGCACGTTGTCAGCCCTCGCTATCTTGTCACCTCGGCATGCCCGGTTTGTTCGTCCCCCCGCGAACATAGGTCCGGCCGGGCCAAGCCCTACTGCTCCCTGCTGCGAAGCACGACGGTGACTGTAATCGACGCAACCAATGCTTTTAGTTCATGTGTATGATCAGCACCATTTTCTAATTCGTTGAACAGTCGATGAGGGCGAAGCCTTGCGCAGGTCGAGTCGTGGCCGTTGCGGTGGCTAGCGCACCCCAGACCGGCCACCTGCCTCCTTGGGTGCCCACCACGTACAAATCCGCCTGGTCCCTTGCCATCGCCCTCTAGACGCTCCATCAAGCACATAATGTGTGTTGTGATGTAATACAACCTTGCACTGATCGCTCGGGCATCCGTAGTGCACGCGAGGAGCAGGTAGCACAAATCCTGAGGGGGAACGTGGAGTCTCATCTGAAAGGCCTACAGCCCGGCCCAGGGGCGGTCACTCAATCACGTCCGGAGCCAGAACAAAGTCCCTCATCGGAGTCCAATTGTGCCATGACGAATCGGTCGCCTACACTCTGTGATCCGGGCTTGCGATCCTGGTCCTTGTTTGGTGCTTGAAGTGCTCACCTCTTGGGGCACACTGAGATCCACCCTGCGGCCCTGAATGCTCACACCTGGGCCTCAGCACCGCCGAGTCCCTCGTTAGATACGGGGCCTCCTCACCACAAGCTTCGATCATGGCAGCGTACATGAAAATCACCGTTGCGCAGAGGCGGTTGCATGGGGAAAAAACTGATCAGGAGATCAGGGGGCATCAAGTAGGCAGCCTGGGGCCACGAGCGCCAGGGTGCTTAGTCTGTCTGGAATGGCCATGCTCAGACTGACCAGGGAGGCTGTAGATGTTTACCTTCATGTCAGCTGCTCATTTCCATTGTTCAAAATCTCCAGCATCGATCATGATGTTAACACTCGTTTCTGGGATACAGCGAGATGCTCGGTGGGGTTGAGTCTGACAGGAAGACCGTTCAGGGACAGTCCGAGTTTCGCGCTTTCTAAGCCCAGGGTTGCTAACCAAGAAGGGCGAACCTGGCAACCGCTGAGTTGGATTGGAGTCAACCATTAACAAACATGGCACGAATGCGTCCAACACGGTTGTAGAGATTGAGTGATCCATGCGGGTGCACGCAGAAGCTGGATTCACCCCGCGAAGCAGTGCAACCCGTGCTCTCGCATCACGACGCTGACCCCCGCTGGACCTATTCTAGCTCGCACACCTGCGCACTGCACGCGCGGCCACCCTTTTGCCCTGGGTCCTCAGGGCAAGGCGTGCTCCTCGATGAGCATGCATCGGCCAATCTCAGCACGCGCAGCCTGTACCCCAGCTGGCGAGCTTTGAACGGGCCGTCGGTTGTTAAACGTATTGGCACGGGCGTGGTCGTTGAGCAGGGCCGGCTGGCTCGAGCGCGCCGCACGGAGGCCTCAGGCCACATGCAAACAGTACAATGGCTACTAGACTCCATTACATTCCTAGGGACGGATCGACAAGCTCCTTTGACCTCTGTGCGACGGAAGCGTGCGCCACCGTAGGGCTTGAATGCCGCGGGCGAACGCCGGACGGAGGAGCTAGGTCTCTCGAGGCGTGCTCACAGCTCTCAGCAATATTGCAGTTCCACATTTTGTACTGAATGAAATGACCAGAGCTCATATCACGACTTGGTCTCGGTGTTTACGATTGGTTGAGCGGCGAGCTGGCGTCTGCCGTCGCGAGTGAGCTGAGCATGAGAGCCCAGAAACCCTCCACGTCCATTGCCTACGAATGGCGACGCATTGGGGATCAACAGTGAACAAAAGTTTTGTTGCAAACAAAACCCCGAGCAGCGTGCCCCCGTCCTCACCAGGCAGACGTGTGTATTGGGTGCCCGGCCCGTCGTCTTGCGGAGGTCGGTCACCGTTTGGCCGGCGCTCAGATCGCTACGCGTTTCCACGTCCACCCTCAGGAACGACACCTGCGACACGTCAGTGGGGTGCTCGACGCGTATTGCGCGTCAGGGCTCATACACAGCGTTTGGGGTCTTCATGGCATGTGCTTGAATGATTGAGATATCAAGACATTGGACCCCATGGACTTGAAACCCACCACCCTTCCATTGGTACCTTGAACAGCTCGGGAGCAATGACGTAGGCCACGGCGCAGGGGTCGTGCAGGGGCGGATTATCGAAGCCAAACACTTCCTTGTACTGCGGCAAATGGCGGTGCTAGCGAGTGATGCATTTGAGACATCATAGAGAAGAGAAGTGTGTGATGCCGCTCAGCGGTGGTTGATTGACGGCATCAAGTGTTCAAGGCGGCCCTTGCACTTCCAGACGCTGGCGGGCCAACCATTGGTCAAAGCCCCTTCTGGCACACATCTCAAAAGAAGTTCTCCCGCCTCCCAGGCCCAGTCAGACCGCCTCCCCCGCGCGCGCACCGTGCTTTGGAAAAAGTGAAGGAGGTCGTACATGGTTTTACGAAACGGGGAGGCGCTGTCCCGTGGGGCCAGGGGCCCGCCCAGCACCGCCTCGGCCACGGCCTCTGTGACGAGCGCCGTGTGCGTCACCTCCAGGGGCACCATGCTCGTGTGCACCCCGCAGGACGTGACAATGTGCGCCGCCTCCGGGTCCACCTGGATGTTGAACTCGGCCACGGGGGCCGTGTTGCCCGTGCCCAGCGCGCCGCCCATGAAGACCACCTCCAGGGCCGGGATGAGCTCCGGGTGCAGGGTCAGCAGCAGCGCCACGTTCGTCAGCGCCCCCGTCGCCACGACGCGCACGCGCGGCTCGCCGGGGCGCCGCCGCCGCGACGGCCGCCGCCACGCGGGAGGCCATGACCTCCACGCCTGCGGGGCGCCACGCGTCTGGCGCGGGTTGTGGGGCCCAGCTGGCATCCAGCGGGCCGGGGGGGGAGCAGCGGCCCGCCCTGCGGACCGTCCAGCCCGGACTCGCCGTGGATCTCGCCGCAGACGAGCGGCGGGCGCAGCAGCGGCCGGCCCTGGCCCTGCACCACCTCCACCCCGGGCAATCCGGCCGCGTACAGGATCCTGTACGCGTTTTCCGTGACCTTGTCCACCGTCTGGTTGCCGGCCACTGTGCTCAGGCCCAGGAGCTCGATCAGGGGCGAGTGCCCGGCCAGGATGATGGCCAGGGCGTCGTCGTGGCCAGGGTCGCAGTCCAACCACACGGGTATCTTGGGCACATGCGGCATGGCTTGTGTTTCGAGAGAACTTGATTGATAGTTTTGGACGTTGATGTCGACACGATGGTCTGGAGAATGGTCTAGGCAGGTCCGGGCGAGCACTTTTTAAGCTCGCTCCGCAACCGCCAGTCGTTCGCGTTGCGGGCAGGATACCTCTATCGCCAGCGGCACCTCTGCGACAGCATGATTGCCTTTTAAGATGTTGGTGTCTGCTGGGGGGCGATCGAGCCGCCCGCGCGGCCGGAGCACGACCGCGCGGCCGCATGCTTGATGAGCGGACACCTGGCACGCAGCTACTGGACGTGCGCAAGAGAGGACCACAGCTCTGTGCTCTTGACAAAACTCAATCAAGGGTCACATCGGACAATTTCAAAAGTGTATTGTAGCAGCAAGAGGGAGGCCTAGAACAGTACCAACTGTCCGCCGCAATGGGTGGAGAGGGAGAGGGTAGGACTGTCCTGGGGGCAGTCCTACCACACCACTCCCGCTGATTTCAGGAGGGAATGTCGCAAAAGGCGTTCGTCTCTGACCCAACAAAGGGCGGGCAAAAGCTCAAAGGAGAAACAGAAGAGCAAGGAATCCCGCACGCGCCGCCACAAAGGCCTCAGTAGGCCCTGCCGTCCGACACCGAGGCGGCGAGGGCCTTGGAGGTGACGGCCAGTTTGCGGAGCACGGCGCTCAGGGCCAGGAGCTCCTTCTCGGCGATGCCGACGGCCTCCAGGATGCGTGGGTCCTCGACCTTTTCGGGCTTGAGTGTCGCCGGGGCCAGCGCGGCGCTGGCGGCGGGCGCCGGATCTACGGTGCCGCTCGGCGCGCGCGCCTCCGCGGCCGCAGCCTGCGCGAGCGCGTAGTCGCGGGCGGCCAGGGCCTGCGCGAGCGCGGCCTCGTGCGCCGCGGCGGCCTGGCCCAAGGCCTCCTCTTGCGCCAGCGCGGCCTGCGCCAGCGCCTCGCGGCGCGCGGCCTCCTGCGCGGCCGCCTCGCGCGCCTCGCCGATCTTGGACATGGACGTCACCAGGGTCAGCGTGGCCTCGGTCTGGCGCGCAAAGGTGCGCCGGATGAGCGCGACCTCGGCCTGCTCCCAGTCGGACTTGCTGGAGCCGCCGTCGCCGCGCTGCTCGCGCTCGCGGAAGGCCTCGCGCGCGAGCAGCGTGATCTCCTCGCCGCGGCCCTCCAGCAGGCGCCGCCGCACCGTGCGCCAGCAGTCGACGTAGGGGTGCGCCTGCGGCCGCGCGCGCGCACCGCGGCCAGCGCGTCCTCCAGGCCCCAGCCGCGCACAAAGGTGAGGTAGCCCACCGTGGTCAGCGTCGCGCGGTTGATCCCGGCGGTGCAGTGCACGTAGACGCGGTGCCCCAGCGCGATCAGCGCGTGCAGCATGCGCACCGCCTCGGGCAGCATAGCCGCCTGGTCGTTGTGGTCAAAGTCGCGCACCGCCACGCGCGCCGCCACCAGGCCCCGCGCGCAGGCCTGCGCGTGCAGCGAGGGGTAGTCGATGCGCAGCGCCTCCAGGCACGCGTCCGACTGCAGCGACAGGATCGCCGTCGCGCCGGCCTCGTCCACGATGCGGTCCTGCGCGGAATGGGTTGGGGATTCATGTGAGGCGTGAAGGGCTATGAGTGTTTGTGAGCGGGGCAAGAGGAGAGCGTCTCGAAACTGTGAAACTGTCTTGAAACACCCCGGTTCTGCCACCAACTCCCTCTCCTTTCTCAAGGCTCCACTGCTCACACCCCTGCACAACCACCACCCAACCGATACGTACAATGTCGCCAGGGGATCGGGGGCAGGAGCCGATAATGACCGGGGTGCCGGGGCATGGAGTCCCAGTTGAGCGTCCAGCGCCACTCGTCGCTGCTGCCCTGCCCCTGCCCGCTCTCCTGCCACCGCTGCTTGTTCGCCTCCTCCTCCTCCTTGCTCACGGGAGCGACACTCGCTGCATTTGCAGTGGGACCGATGTGGAGATAGGATGCAAATTTCAAAGTGTGTCTGTTCTACATGAATAGAACACCCCACAAACTCCCACCCCCCACACACACCCAGGCAGCTTCCCCCTGGCGACCGGCAGAACCCTACTGCACCCCCGCTCCAAGCCCAGGCACAAGACGCCATCTTCCAGTTTCCCAGTGCAAAGCGTGCGCCCGCGAAAAACCTACCAGACGCATTATTAGTGGATCGAAGCTTGAAATATGCAGACTGGGCGCGAGCAGGCGGTCTGGGCGTGGGGCACCGGCTGGGCGAAACAGGCGTCCAGGCAGCGCAGGCGTCGAGCCTCGGGCGCTGAGCGACCCCCCGCATCGCCGTAGACTTGACAAGCAATGCCTCCCTTATTTGAAATATTCCTAAACGCGCTTGAAACCAAGTTGATGGCGCGAGCAGGCCGTTGCGCTGTGTAGTACTGTTCGCACTGGCTGGTGGGGCCAGTGGATCCTGCCAGAGGGAAATCCGGCTCAGGGGTGCGCTCGCGGGGTGTCGTGGCCAGGCACCGTCCTGCCAGCCCAACTTGGACGGGCGCCCCCGTCACGCATCATGACTTGAGCTTTCACATATGCTGGGGTGTATTGCGTAGCCTGATGCTGACAAGCATGGCGTGTGGAGGGAGGATGCCGCGAGCGGTGCTCGTGTGGGCCCTGCTGTGGGCGCTGCCCCTCGCGCATGGCGTGTTTCTCGTGGAGCGAGCTGGACTCAAGGTGAGCGCATGGAATGGTGGCTCGATTGGATGGTTGTCATGAGGGACATGCGAGCCCTGCAAACAAGACTTTCCACGACGTGGCGCAGATCACTTTCCCGGTCGACGCGAGGGCAAAGTATCCCCAAGGCTTTGCCATGGCTTTGGCCAATTTTGGTTCTCCACGATATGGTGGAGCCCTCATGTGCGTGGTGGCGGAAATTGCAGGGGTGGGACCGGCACCCGGAAGTGGACCCTTGCTTGTTAATCTGGCCCACCACTTTCACCCCTGCATCACTCATCATGCGGGCTGTCATGCGGCAGCCCGTTTGACCTTGAACTTCGTTGAGGGCCACGTTGATGCACACCACATATTCAGCGACTGCTGACACTGGGCTCACCTGCCACGCCTCGTGCAGGGGTCGGGTGGTGTACTTGGATGCGACCTATGGCCGCCGCCACACCTGTTCGCCGCCATGTGCTTACGCCTGCCAGGATTTTGCGGTGCGCAGGATGGCAAGGGTCGATTGACTTGGGGCAGAACTGCTTTCGTGAGGTGGTGGCCTGCAAGCGCTGCAGCAGGATGGACAATTTCGTGAGCGGACGGAGCACCGACACACATTAGCCCCTGTGCTGCACACCTCCACCCCCCTCTCCTTCTCCCATCACTCAGAACGCCACGCCGAGGATAGACTTTCACAGCGAGCGCGACCCCGTGGTGCTGTTGGTGGACCGCGGCCCCACTGGGCCGGGTCTCACCGCCTGCAAGTTTGCCGAAAAGGTGTGGAACGCGCAAAAGGCGGGCGCGGTGGCGGTGCTGGTGGCCAACTACGGCGACCAGCTGACCACCATGACTGCGCCGGACGAGGACGACGAGGCGGAGCACATGTACCTGGAGGACATCAACAGTGCGCCGGGGTGGAGGCTGTGGACGGGGGGAGGGGAGCACGAGACTTGATTGCTTGTCACGTCGGGCACTTTTGCTGCTCGCGCAGCCAGCAGACCGACCATCGCCTCCCCCAACCCCTGCTCTGCAGTCCCTGCCAGCTTCATCACCCGCTCGACCGCGGACGCCATTCTGTCGGCGATGCGCGCCAGCGAGCGCGTGTTTGTCTCGCTGGACTGGTCGGACGCGCTGCCCAAGCAGGAGACGGTGGCCCTGGAGTTTTGGACCAACTCGAACGACCAGTGCGGCGCCATGTGCGACGTGCAAAAGGACTTTATCCGCAGCTTTGTCTCCCTGGCCGAGGTGAGGCGTGAGGTATTTGGCGTGCCGACGGCGGCGCCGAGCGAGCTCGTCAGGCTAGCGATTCATCTTAGACACACAACCATCTCTCCATCTCCCACCCTCCTACTCCCTCTCTTCCACTGCGCAGGAGTTTGAGAGCAAGAAGTGGGTGACGTTTGCGCCGCACTACCTGGTGTGGGACTGCCCCGTGCCCAGCCTGTCGTCGCCGACGTGCCGCAGCCAGTGCATCCGCCGCGGGCGGTACTGCGCGCCCGACCCCGACGGCGACCAGTGGGAGGGCTACACCGGCGCGCAGGTGGTGGAGGAGAACCTGCGCTCGCTGTGCGTGCACGAGCTGGCGCGCGCGGCGGGGCAGGGCTGGGTCTGGTGGGAGTACGCGACGCAGTTTGGCGAGGCGTGCCAGATGTCGACGCGCCGCTACGGCCGCGCGTGCGCGGAGGGGGTGTTTGAGGCGCTGCTGCGCGCGCACGGCGGCGGCTGGGGCTCGGTCGCGCGCCTGCGCGAGTGCGTGGGCGACGTGGCGCTGGACGCGCCGCTGCCGCTGCTGGACCGCCAGCGGCGCGGCGAGCACGGCGACGCGAGCGTGGGCGAGGTGAGCATCGTGCCCACGCTGCGCATCAACGGCAAGCAGTACCGTGGGCGCCTGGCCGCGGGCGACGTCCTGCGCGCCGTCTGCGCGGGCTTCACGGCGGGCGCGCGCCCGGCCGCCTGCGACGCGCCCGACGCGGCCGGGGCCTGCGCGCGCGGCGGCGCCGGCGAGCGCGCCTGCGCGGCGCGCGCCGACGGGCGCACGCGCTGCGTCGCCACGCACGCCGGCTACAACTGCACCTGCGGCGCGGGCTTTCCTGGAGCGCACCGACGAGCGCGGCGCGACCGTGTGCCTGGACATCAACGAGTGCCTGAGCGTGAGCAGCCTGGACGCCAACTGCACCTGCCCGCGCTGCGCCTGCAAAAACACCTACGGCAGCTACGAGTGCGTGCAGAGAGAGAGAAAGAAGGGGGCGGGGGTGTCTGATGTTTTGATGGGTGGGCTTGCAAGGAAGGATGCTCTTCATGGAGGGGCTGTGCACTGAATTTGATAGTTTATTACTCCTGAATGCGAGTCTGACACGCACATCACTCCCTACCCTACCTAGGTGCATCCCCGATGTGCCGGACGAGTGCCAGGAGCACAACGGCGGCTGCTGGCAGGCAGATCTGCGCGTGGGCGCCAGCACGCGCCACTTCACGGCGTGCCAGGACAACCTGGAGGCCTACAAGTCCGCGCTGGCGCAGGGGCCGCTCGCGCCGGGGACGGAGCCGCCGCCCCTGCACGTGTGCGCCTGCCCGCCCTGCTTCGAGGCCACGGCGAAGGGCTGCAGGCCCAAGTGCGACCTGCGCTACTGCAACAACGACCTCAAGGCCTGCATCGTCCCCGGCGGCGGAGGTATGTGTGGGGGGGGAGTTGTGTGGCTGTTGAAAGATAGCTGCAAAGGCAGGGATGTCCTCTTCACCTTGCGCACTCGAAAAAACGACGGCTTGCTGGTTTCAAGGCAAAGACACTACCACTCACTCGCATGTATACATGCGCATGTGACGCCCGCCCTCATCCCTCACTCCCGCAGGCGGCGGGGTTAGCATCGGGGCGCTGCTCGGCATCGTGGCCGGGATCGCGGTCCTGCTCGTGGCCGCCGGGGCCATCGCCTACAAAGTCCGCCTGCGCCACCTCATGCAGGCGAGTGCATCGGGGTGCATGTCTCTTTGTGTGCATACCGTGCATGGTCAATCCTGCACGCGATGCACAGCTAGTCCCTCCCTTGCTACCCCCACAGAGCGAGGTGAGGGCCATGATGGCCGAGTACATGCCACTGGAGGACGTGGAGGGGGCGGGCGCGCCCGCGCGGCGCCCGCCCCGCCTGAGCGAGGGCAGCAGCCTGTCCGAGGAGGCGACGGGGGGCATCCCCCTCCAGAAACTCTAGATAGAGTTGGAATTCAGGGGTACTCCCGCGTAGCTTGAACCGTAAGATTATGCAGTGCTTTCACACCATTTCCGGAAGCAGTCTCCTGGTGGAGCGCATGGAAGTGAGAGCCTCGTGCGTAATTAGAAGAGACTCGACTCGTTCTCTCCAACAGGGTTTCTCCCTCGTAGCATACTAATTTTGAAGCATCATACAATCTCATCGCCAGACCTATTGTTTTACAACGGTGTACCTAGATGCAAAATCACGAGCACGATATACAATCCGACGGAAGAAGCAAAATCGACAACTGATGCGCCACAATGCACAAGGAGTGGCACAGCAACATACAGCGTTGTCACCTAAGAATCGCGGTTCGACCTAGAGAGGCACCCTCCACCAACTGCCGCGCTAGTGCGGGCGTCCGCGGTGCTTGCGCCCGCGGCAGGCGCTGCAGGCGCCGGCGTGGCTGTGCAGGCACCGCTGGCCGAGGGCGGTGATGTAGTGCGACAGCACGTCGCCCCTCTGGCACCCATCAAAGTTGAACCGCGTGTCGGCCGCGTAGTCGACGCGCCAGCCCTGCTCGGCGGCGACGCGCTCGACCCAGTCGCCGACCGCGACGTCCTCGAGCTTGAAGAGGCGCGTGGGCGCGATGCGGCGCCCGACCTCGGCCGCCAGCTCGGCGCCCAGGACGTAGCCGGCGCCGTGCGCCCAGGGCGGGTAGCGCTCTCCCGGCCACTCGTCGGCGGAGACGAACCAGCGCGAGCCGCGGTCGCGGTGCGGGCCGCCGCCGGGGTTCTCCACCCAGCCGAGGAAGAGGTGCGCCGCGGCGCGGCGCGGCGCGATGGCGCCCAGCAGCGCCTCCACGCGGACGTAGGTGTCGTCGTCCGCCTTGAGCACGTGCGTGACCCCGGCGCGGCCCGCGCTCTGCCGGAAAATCTCCAGGGTCTGGTAGCTGATGTTGAAGTAGGCCTCACGCACGCTTTCCAGAATGACCAGGTCCCTGAACGTCCTCGACTCCGACTCCAGCTGCGCGGCGGTAGCGAGGGGGGGGATGATGGGTGTGTGTTGAATCGGGGTCATCTGACTATGGGGATGGCCAGAAGAAGGTATGATCGCAATCCAGGACCCAGGCGCAACTAACTGATAGTCGACGCAGCGCCCTCCTCCCACCAAACCCCAACCACCACCGCCATCCTTTCGCGCCTGTTGGAATTGGTCGTCGGACGCTGGGCGTGCCAGGAAGAAGCGGAGCGTGTGCACCGCCGGGTGCCGACCCCAGGTCTCGCGAATGGCGGCGCGCCGGTCAGCGCCAGCCGAGCTGGAGAGCACCCCCACAAACAGGCGCACGGGGTCTGGCAAGGAGACGGCGCCCTCGACCGGCGCCGACCCGTGCTGGACAGCGTGGCGCTGGTGCATCTCGTCCTGGTGCCGCGAGGCATTCGCGGCGGCCAGCCGCTCTAGAAATACGGGGTCCCTGCTGGCCGCGTGGAGGCAGCGATCAGACACAGAGGCCAGCCAGGCCACCAATTCCGGGTCAAACACGTGCGACCAGCAGGCGCAGCGCGCCACTGTAAAGGATGCTGCGCCCGAGCAGCAGGGAGTCGCGGCGACAAGGCCCAAGGACCGGGCACCGCATGCTGGCCTGCTGCCCTCTGCCACCCAGTCCTTGCAGGACTGGAGCGAAGGCAAGTCGAAGATACTAGCCACGTGGCCACAATTCAGAGCTGTCAGACCATTCTGCTGCGTCGGTGCTCCCAGTGCGAGCAACCAAGCGACGGTGAGCCAGCACACCCGAAGCCAGGCGTGCGACACCGGCATCCCCACCGGGGCCAGGGGCCCACGAGGCGCCCCAAATTCAGAATTCGAGCAACATGTAAAATGATATAAGACTTATTTGGTAAGCTACATGTGCCTTGCAGGCACGACTAGACTGGCAAAACGGGCTCATTGCAAAACTTGCCCGGCCATTTTAAGCCAAGTCAGATCCAGATGCCGGGCCCAACTCGGACTGGCCGGCGCAATGGCGCTCGCGCCTTGAGGGCTGCATGGTGCCGAGACTGAGCGGATCATGGGCCCTGCATCGCAGCGACGCTGCGCAGCTTTTGTTTAAACGTTACTGGTATATCTAAAGTCAGGCCAGCTTCAAAACCCGGGCACCATGTACCTCATGTACTACACCCAGGAGGACGGCACTCGTGCCTACACCCTCAAGGTAACGTGCCGTACACTGGAGTGGGTGTGCCTCGCGAGCCCTTTGCAGCATCTAACCCGCTATATCATGCCTCAATACTTGTTACGTGCAGAAAATCGACCCCAGCAGCAACCCCACCCAGTCTGCGCACCCCGCTCGCTTCTCCCCGGACGACAAGTTCTCGCGCGAGCGTGTGACCACCAAGCGCAGGTTCAACCTGCTGCCCACGCAGGGACCCGCCCCCGAGTTTTAACTGGTGTGTCTTGCTGGCCATGGCCTCATCAGCGTGAACCACTGCGCCGCGTCGACTGACACTTGTGGTGGAGGGCCGCCGTGGTATGAGCGGCCCCCCCCACACCACAACCGGACCCATTTTATTTGTACGAGCTGCTCAGGCAGTGCGACCTCTTTCTCGATCCATGCTTTATTCTCTGGGCGCAGATCTCATGTAATGGTACGTAACACGGAGACCCTGAAGTGGCAGGCAGGCAGTGGAATCAGAGATGGAGTGGATGGGCAGATGCACCACGATGGCCTGGAGTCATGCTGGCGGCGAAGGAGGCGGCGCGCAGCCAAGATGGTGTGTTGCTGGGGCTAAATAAGCGGTGAGCGGGCGCCCAGGTGAGGTCGTTGCCTTTCAAGCGCTCCCTCTAGGCGCGGGACCAGCTGTAGCCGAGGGCCTTGAGGAAGGCCGCCAGCCACTTGGAGTGGCCGGGCCAGGCCGGGGAGGTGATGAGGTTGCCGTCCACGACCGCCTCGGTGACGTCCACCTCGCTGTACTTGCCGCCGCAGAGGCCGACCTCGGGCGCGCAGGCCGGGTAGCAGGTCAGCTCGCGGCTCTTGAGCACATCGGCGGCCGCCAGAACCTGAATGCCGTGGCAGATGGCCGCCACCGGCGCCTTGCGGTCCATGAAGTGGCGCACGACCTTGATGATCTTGGGGTTCAGGCGCAGGTACTCGGGGGCGCGGCCCCTGGTGCGGAGGGAGGGAAGGTGTAGATGGTGGTGAGGAGCCGGGGGTGGGGGCGCGGTTGCCATGCTGCGCGAAGGAGGCACCACGGAGCCCATGGTACCAATTGCCCGCCCATCACCTCCTCGACCACTCACCCAGGAATGACCAGCCCGTCATAGGAATCAAGCTCGCCCAACGCCTTGTCAAAGTCGGCGTTGATGGCAAAGTTGTGACCGCGCTTCTCCGTGTAGGTCTGGTCGCCCTGTTGTTGATGGATGGGATGCCAGGTGTCGAATCATCATCAGTGATGGCGAAAGCACCGCAATGATGGCTCAGACTGACCAACCCAAAGCCGCATGCGCTTCGAATACATATATTTAAACAACTGCCCGACACAACGAGACGAGGCATCACCTCAAAGTCGTGCACGGAAGTCTTGATGCTGTCGCCAGGCTTCTTGCCGGGGCACACGGCATCTACCTGGACGCCCACAATCTGGAGTCCCTGAAAGGGGACATAGATCTGCAACAAACAGCAAGAAGAACCTCTGAGGGGTGTCCTGGACGGTTTTTCGTCTGGCCACCGCGGCCGGATGACGCATGCACCGGAGTGATCGCGGGACCCACCTCGAGGTCCTCCACGAAATCGCCCGCGAGCAGCAGTACTTTGGCCATTTTTGCGACGGCAAGAATTGTTTGTATGACTTGTTGACAGGATAATAATGCAAAGACCAGGAAATGCGGAAGCCATGTATCGCCGACGTGTACGATCCTCATCAGCTTGGGGGATGCGGTGCGCAGGAGTCGAGGTCTCTGGAGATTGTGCCCAGGGCCCAGGTGGCACAGAAGGAGCAGGTCGGTCGAGCAAGTCTATAGAGATTCGAGCGTATTCGTTATCCCAACCCTTTTCTTCAACTTGTGTTACAATTTGGACAAAATTAAAGTGCTAGGTTGGTGCAATAAATAGGGTCTGTGCACAATGGTGAGGGCATTCAAGGCTCCGGGCCACAAGGGCCACAAGCCAGCCACTTTCTGGGCCAATCAGCGCGCCTACTTGTACTTCATGGGCCCGTGCAGGCTTCCGGAAGCAAACTGGCGCACAATGGGCTCGTCGGAGGTGTCAAACTCGGACACGCTGCCCTCCCACACCACCCGGCCTTCGTGCAGGAAGATCAGCCGGTCGCAGGCCCGCTTGATGGTCGAGTGCTGGTGCGTGACGACCTGCCAGGAGGAGCGGGAGAACACGAGAGGAAGGGGTGTGTGTGCTGGAAGATGCATTTCTGAGATTTGGTAGTGCAGCATACAATGCAGGAGCCGTGAATAGCAGGCAACCACGCGGCGAGGCAGCCTTGATGGCCCCGGGGAACCCTTTATTTGGCGAAATCAAGGCCCTAGCAAGTCCCGCAATATACACACGGGCATGCGTGTCCGTACGTAATCACCCGCCCATCACGCAGTTGGCACCACCGCAATCCTCCTCATCAAGACAAAGCCCCCATACTCTCAACTCACCACATAGCTGCTGATGCCTCCCCTGATGCTGCACGGCTGTGGGGAGTGCATGCCTCGGATCAGGTCCTCCACCACCGTAGAAGCCACCGGGTCCAGGCCCGCGGTGGGCTCATCGTACATGACGAGCTGGAAGGAAAGAATGAGGGGAGGGGCATGACCGCAGCGCCATCGACACCGCCACAAGGTATGTGCCACGTCGGCTCTGGCAAAGCCTTGGTACACAATCCTGGCACATTTTCCCGTAGACAGCACCATCCGCAGAGGTACCCCAAGCGCCTTGCCTGTTCAGAGGTATCGTGGGCCTCGTCCCGAATGATGGCCCTCGCCAGCGCCACTCGCTTCTTCATCCCGCCCGACAGCTCCGAGGGCATGAGCTTTTCCACCCCCGAGAGGCCCACCTTCTTAAGCGCCTCTGCCACGCGTCGCTGTGGTATGACAGCGTGTGGAGAGGGGTGTAAGTGCGCGTGACTGTGGAAGCGGTTGCATCGTCGTACAGTCGTAATCTCCCTTTACAATAATGACTGCCCAGGATCGCGCACCACCTGGAATGTTTTCTCCGACCCTTCCCACCCCCCTCGCACACAGACAAAAAAGTCCTTACGCGAATGCGGGACGGCGCCAGCTTGCTGTGTTCTCGCAGGAGGAACCCGACATTGTCGCCGACGGTCAGCGAGTCGAAGAGCGCCGCCGATTGGAAGACGAGGCCCATGACAAGCTCGTCCTCCTCGCCCTGCGCCGTCCGCGGGCGGTCGGAGATGAGGCCCTGGCGCTCCACGCCCCGCACTAGCACGCGCCCCGCGTCTGGCTGCAGCAGACCCGCCGCGATGCGGAGCGTGGTGGACTTGCCCGTGCCCGAGCCCCCGATGATGCCCACCGCCTCCCCGCGGCGAATACGGAAGCTGGCGCCGCGGAGAATGGGCTTGTCCCCAAAGGACTTGTACACATCCTGAAACTCGATCAGGACGTCCTCAGAGTCGTGCGGCGGAGGCAGCAGGGGCGCCTGGCGTGGCGTGGGGGTCAGGGGGCCTTGCTGTGCCTTGCCATTGGCCGGCACCTGCACAATGAATCGTGGCGAGCCACTTCAGACTGCATTCATGATCCATGTCGGGCCAAGGCATGTACCGTATACCAGATACACAATTCTCCATGACCTTATCGCGCGTCAGAAACACACCGTGGGGAAAGATGCCGCAGAGGGCTGGTGGTACCGGACGAGTCCGCTCACACGGCGACCAGATACGGGTCGGCACCCCGCCATCGCGACAAAAGGCTGGTAGACCAGCCGACGAGATCCGTCCAGCGATGCGCGGGTGGACCGGGCTAGGTCCCCGGAACCCATTGGGCAGCCGGGGGCCCAAGGCCGAGAGAGCACCAAGGCAAGGTCCAGCAAGGGCACAGCCAAGAGGCGCAAGGGCAGCTGATCGTGAACACGTATATACTAGAGAGACTGGTGAAGCCCAACGCGATTGTCGATGAGAAGAGCACGAGCGGTGCGGCCTGTCACTTGCCCACTCGCATTTGGCCTTGGCGGAGGATCACTTTTGATTTTCGGCCGAGCTGGGGGCGGAGCCCGGGTTGTCGAGAGCATAGAATGTCAAAGCTCATCCCACACTCTGCGAGCATACGCTGGTAATTCGATAATAATGGCATATTAGTGTTTTTAATTCACGTGTGTAGGGCGCGCATGCATGCCGCGCCTGGTTGTGGGGTTGGCAACGCAGGAATCACCATGTTGCGGCCTTTTACGACAATCAAACCGCGCCTACGAGGCGGCCTGAGGCGTTTCGCTCGATCACCATTGGCAGAATGGCAAGTGGGCGGTGATGCAGGGCTGGATGACACGGGAAGACAGGCGCTGCCGGCGCGGAGACTGGACCGGGGGGCGGCTACCGCGACGGCCAGCCGGGAACCGGATGCGGAGGGCGTAACGCCACCGTCGCAGCAGGATTCTGATCCCACCTTTGTCCCACGAGCTCGGGGCGTGCGGGACGGTCCCTGGACGGACCTGGACGCCGAGCTGGTGGGCCGGGCGACGAGGGACGCCGCGCGGCTGGCCAGGGAGTCTGCGCGCCACTCCCCCGGGACGGTCGTCCTGGGCCGGCCGCTGGCGGAGCTCGAGGCGCTCATGGCGGAGCTGGGCGAGCCGCGGTACCGCGCGGCGCAGCTGCGCACGGCGGTGCTGTCGGGCGCGCGGGCGCTGGAGGAGGTGGCGACGCTGCCGCGCGCGCTGCGGGCGCGGCTGCGCGAGGCGGGGGTGCGCACGGGGCGCTCGCGCGTGCACGGCCGGCGCCAGGCCGCGGACGGCACGATCAAGCTGCTGCTGCAGCTCGCCGACGGGCGCGTCGTGGAGAGCGTGGGCATCCCTTCGCGCGACGGCCGCCGCCTGACCGCCTGCGTCAGCTCCCAGGTGGGCTGCCCCATGCGCTGCACCTTTTGCGCCACGGGAAAGGGCGGCTTCGCGCGCAACCTGCTGCCGCACGAGATCGTGGACCAGGTGCTGGCGGTGGGCGAGGCGGTGCACGCGTCGCCCGACGGGCCCCGGCGCGTGAGCCACGTGGTGTTCATGGGCATGGGCGAGCCGCTGCTCAACCTGCCCTCGGTCGTGGAGGCGCTGCGCCTGCTGCGCGAGGAGCTCGGCCTGGGCGGGCGCGCGCTCACGCTGAGCACGGTGGGCGTGCCGGGCGCGCTGCGCCAGCTGGCCGCGCGGCGGCTGCAGGCCACGCTGGCCGTCTCCCTGCACGCGCCCACGCAGGAGCTCCGCGAGCGCATCGTGCCCAGCGCGCGCGCCTACCCGCTCGACGCGCTCATGCACGACTGCGACCGCTACTTTGCGTACGATTGGGTGAAGGGCTGTAGGGTTGTGTGGCTGTGAGAAGATAGATGCTTCTGTTTGCATAGGCCACGCGCGCAATCTCCCCTTTCTCGGGCTGTCCTTCTGCCTACCAAACAACCATTCCACGTCCCTGTATCAACGACAGGGCAACGCACAGGCGGATATCGTTCGAGTACACGCTGCTGGCGGGCGTGAACGACAGGCCAGAGCATGCGCAGCAGCTGGCGGCGCTGCTGCGCGGCTTCCCAGACATGCGCTCCCACGTCAACCTCATCCCCTGGAACGCCGTGGACGAGGCCGAGTTCAGGCGGCCAGCCAAGCGCGCGGTGGAGGCCTTCCAGCGCATCCTGGAGGACCGGGGGGTGCCAGCCACCGTCCGCATCTCGCGGGGCCTCGATGCCGCCGCGGCGTGTGGCCAGCTGCGCAACATGTACCAGAAACAGCCTCTGGACCAGTTTACCGTGCCGTCCTGAGCCGCGCTTTGAAGGCAATGCGAGGCGGCCACCGCGGCTTGAAAGCCTGCAATCCTGCAGCCATCCCAGCCTAATGTGGTGGTGCTCAGACTAGTGGAAGAACATTCTTTGACGTTGTTGGTGCCTGAACTAGATCTATTATGGAAGAATTGAGAGCGCTCGAAAGCTAACAACGGCTCGAGCAGCACCTATTGTGCAGAATTGGCCCCGCATCCGGAGTAGCCATGGGTGCTGAACACTACTAACCGGAATCCCCATCGCAATGCCTGCGACGACGCTGATCTCCACATCAAGGCAACTTTCATATCGCTTGCATCTAAGAAATTTCATCCTTTTGGTCCCATCAAGCTAGTACAATCGAGCGATGGCCGCTCTAAGAGCGCTCGCGCAAGACTAGCAAGGTGGCGACAATGGCTGAAGCTGCTCGACATCATTATCGCTCATCGCCTTGCCTCTGAGACTCTGCGCGACCAAAGACTACTATAATGGCCACAAAGGACCTCACACTTCATGTCTCCTCCAAGCTGGGGGGCGAGTGGAGCGCCCCCGGAGTGGCCGGCCTGCTCACGGGCCCGTCCCTGGAGTACCTGGTCTCCAAGTGGGGCTCTCTGGACACCATGGTCAAGACACGCCTGCTCATGGCCCCCCTCCTGCTCCCACCATCGACCATTGAGAGCCTGAATCCGGCGCTGGCGGACATGATTGAAGTTGCCAGGGCTGACAAGTGCGCGCGGGAGACTCGGGTGCATGTGCTGGGGTGCTGTGCGCTGTGGTCTCACACACACATGGATCCAAAATCTACCTACTGCCCCGCATTGCTGCAGGGACGAGTGGGTGCGCGTGATGGCCAGTCTGGCCTGGCCCTACACCGGTCGACTGCACATACAATCCGTGGCGTCTGAATTTCGCCTGGTGGGTTGCCCTGTTGGGTGGGTGACGGGGCATGCCTGGATGCTTGCTTGACATGATTTCAGACGCATAATCTGCATGACGCAACCCTGTACGTCTGCTTGTGACCTCACCCGTCCCATGACGGCCCGTCAGGTGGACAAGGCCCTATCGGAGCTCACGGCAAGCCTGGCGTCGCTCAACCCTGCAATCTACAGGCCCGAAGAGGTAGGATCTCCTGAACCCGAGGCAGCCATCATCATCACTGTTGTTGCACAGCATCTTTTGGCCACAAGAACGACCTGCTCAGCAATCTCATCATCAATCATCTGGACCCGTACCCGCCTACACGGCAGGAATCTTTTCTGGAGCCAGACCTGCTCGGGGCCGGCGCGCAGCACACAGCGGCCCCCGTGCCGGCCCACCGCCACTTTCGCGCGCGGCCCCGCAGCGAGGCACCCTCCCAGCGCCTGCTGGACACGAGCCAGGCGCGCGCCCCGATCGCGCCGCAGCGCCGGGGCCCGATCATGCCGCGCAACCCCTCCCACGAGCGCGGCCTCGCCAACAACGCGTCCTCCTCCTCCACGTCTGCCGGGGCCGAGCGCGGCGGCGGGGCGTCCATGTTCATGCCCACGGTCAGCTCGGCCCGAAGGGCTGCGCCGGCGGTGCCGGATATATTTCTGTCCAGCAGGCCCCCCGCGCGGCCCACCGAGCAAGCGGGCGCGCGGGGCGCAGAGGCGCGCGGCCAGCCGCCCGCGCGCCGCACCGTGGCGCTGGACATCTCGACGGTGGCCGCGCTGAATCAGCAGGCGGCCGCCGAGAAGGAGCGCAAGGCCCAGGAGGAGCGGGAGGCGCGGGAGCTGGCGGCACGCAAGCGGGCCGAGGCGCTGGAGACCGCGCGGCAGGCCGCGCGGGCGGCGCGGGATGCCGCGCGGGAAGCCGCCAAGCTGTCGCGCCAGCAGGACCGAGACAAGAAGAGGAAGCACGCCTCGGGGGGCGAGGGCACCAAGGAATTGGATGCAGACAAGGTGGTGGGCAGTGGGAATGCCAACACCTGAGCCTTGTTGCTGGCCCTTGAACACGCTCAATTTGGCGTATCCATGCTTCATTTTAAACGATCAAACGCGTTATCATGGCGAAACGCGGATGACACATGCAAACTGTGTCCACACCGAGCTCCGAGATATTATTAAGCAGAAACTCTCCCCCAAGCCAAAGACCACTATGCAACGTCGATGTCGACGATCAGCGACCCTCGCCGCATGGCACTACGCGTAGCAGCCTATCATGATGCCCTCTGTCGATTACAAGACGCCAAGATGCGTGGTGTGACCCTGGGGCGTCGGGAGAGGTCGCTCGCCAGTCAGGCCGGGCAGACCAGCCGGGCGGAAGTTTCTGGAACCTTCCGCACACACCCAGTCCTCTGTACACAAATATTGTGGTCCTCAAATGGTGCGATACGGATCCATTGGTTGTCATTCGGAACGGGCTAGCGAGCGTGGCCGAGATAGTTTGGGCATGGTTGGGCGTTGGTCATCCCCGGCTAAGCGGACCACGTGCAACACTCGCTCCCATGAGGCCAAGCGCCAAGCCACGATCCTCGAGCATCGCGATGATGATTCCAGTAATTCAATCCAGTTTCTGTATTGTGGCTTGCTCCCGGACGAGCTCGACGATCTAGCCGAGATCAGCAGGCGACACAGTGCACGCGACGGGTAGGGCACGGGAGGCTGTGGCTAGGGTACATGCAGTACTGCCGGCTGTGCGGATGCCGTGTACGACGAGTTCAGTCAGCGCGGAAATTTTCACCCGCTCTGCACTTGGTTCGCAATGCAGGTCCACTGCAAGCCAGCTACAGGCGCACTAAGTACTTTAAATCCCCCGTTTGTTGCCTAGCCTCTGGCTAGCACCTGCCATAAGCCTGCAACTACTGCTGAGCCCTTGCTGATCACTGAAAATGCCTTGGTGCCTCTCGTTGTTTATTTCAGTTCTACATAACTATAATGTACACGTTGTTCGGGGCACAGAACCGTCTCTCAAGGCATCGACAAGCTACAATAGTCACGAGAGTTTAGCCCGACTGGTAGGGATAGACACAAAGTATCAGGCGAGACAGGTGGGGTCCTCGATGGCCAATATGTGGCAGAGTCGTTGGCACACAGGCATTGACAGGGGGAATAATAGTACGCTCGGTCATGGTCACTAACACCTAAATGCGGAAGAAGAAAAGATGGGCAGGTCTTGAGAGGCCACGGAGATTGCCCGCACTCTGGACCCTATGATGTAAGCGCGACTAAGCGGGCCGGTCACGTCACCGGCCCATGCACAGATCCCGCAAGCTTTGCAGGTCCTCCTCGGCGATGGAGACAGTCTTGACGGCCGCTGCCCTCTCCAGGGGGTCGCGTCCCATGCAGATGTCCTGCATATCGTCCAGGTCGTCCAGGCTGTGAGCTAGGTCAAAGCCGAACGAGTCGGCGGTCTCGTCGCACAAATCCTCGTACAGGACTGTGAGCTCTGCAAGAAAGTCACAAATGGATGCAAGGGATTGATTATTCGTTTGTGGCCCCAGATGTCGACATGCGGGGGCCATGCGGCCCGCATCGGAAGCAAGAGTTTGAGTAACGCTGCGCTCACAAACATACCTTCACGAGCCTCCTGCAGCATGTTGGACAGCGGAAATCCCATATCGGAACTATTGATGGTGCTGGTAGACACTTGGATCATTATTTGAAACAAGGAGTAATTTGTGGGGAAAAGGGCACCGTTGCCGTTATATAGGGGCGTGCTGCGTTTGTAATCCTAAAGCCATATTTTATTCCCCGACACCGGAGCCGGGAGCAACCACGTGACACCGTCGGCAGGTTCGACGTCGCTCTCGGAAGTGCGGGCTCTAACGCGGTACGCGAGTGTGGTGCTACAGGTCGACCATACTGAGTCGCATGGAAATGGAAAGTAGAGTCAAGTCTACGCATGTCGCACGCACCTGCACTGGCAGGTGCCCTAGAAAAGGCCAGGCTACTGTGGGCAAGTAGCTAGTTTGAGGAGAAGGGCCTTCTGTATTCAAAAATCAGAGACCGATATATGCGCACAAAAACAATACACTAAATACACTATTGGAGCGTATCCAAGTAGTCGGTCTTGTACTCAAATGGTGTCTGCGGTCTGGACAGACGCTTACCACCTGCCGCCGGTGGCCTTGGAGCGGGCATCCCTGACCTTTTCCTGCTCAGCCTGCATTGCAAAATGGTCATGTAAGGGATGCATAGATACATACGACTTTATGATAGAGTTGGTGGCAATACGATCCTTGGAAATACCCCATCTTCTTCCGCATACATACCTGGAATTCGGGAGAGACAGGCACCTGTTCAGCATGGGCCGCGTGCGACTCGCCCCAGCGGCCACCCTGCGATTCGCGGAGTAAAGTGTGGGTGCTGATGCCGTCGTGCTGACAGGATAGAAGACACACTGACGCAAAGGACCTGCCATGCGCTCGCACAAGTGCCAAGACGCAGCCCAGGCACTCTTTTGACCATCAAAAGCATCTCCCCGTACCTGCGCAGCCAGCTTGGCTTGCTCGTGCTTCTCCTTGGCCTCGACGGCGTCAGGGTCGGCGGCTGAAGAGAGTGCAGCTTGCACCTGGGCAGGAAGGTGGACACAGAGCTTGGATTCTGCTCTTCCCAGTAGCACAAAGGAGCAACTCCTACCAGCCGGCAGCTGCTCCTAAAGAACCACCACGTCCACCACATACCTCGGTGGAGTTGCGGGAGAGTCCGGTGTCGTGGCCCCAGCGACCGCCCTGCAGGTGAGGGGCCGGAGCACGGCGACGTTGGTGCATGTGCGGTCACCTGTTCCGGCAGACGGGTCCGACACACCCCAACTCAGAGCCCTACCGTAGCCGCTTTGAGGGCTTTGTCATGCGCGGAGGTGTCGCCCTCCACGGCGACGTTTGTGTGACTAGACTTGGATGCCTTTTGCCCCATGGCGTGATCCTGCAGGGAGGAGGTGATTTCTCGTGTGAGCAAACTGGTGGCTGCTGCGTAATCGGTGTCGGAAATTCCGGCACGAAACAGGAGGCACACGCGAGTACCGCGAACGTACCGGGAGCGGGATGCAGTCTCCTGTTAAACTTGATAATAAATTTTGAAAAAAACGCAAAGTCCAATTGTGCGCCGTCTCGCGAGCATGTGATGAGGGCATTCCAGGAAACTCAGTCCCGTGCAGGTGCCGACCGGCTTCGTGACTCACGCGATCCGCAGGCCCACCCGCGGAATGGACACGTCGCTCGAGATCACGAGAGCGAGACCCCAAAACCGGCCAAGCGTGACCACACGGCCAATGTCAGATTGATCTGAAAATTCATTATATTTTCTAAGAATAGCCATGACTTCCATTGGAGCCCTGATGCGAACGTCCACCACGGCACTGCGCTGCCTTGGCTTGGGCAGGATGGCACTTGGCGCCGCGATGACCCGCCTGCCCGCTGTCGCCCTCGAACGACAGGTACGCACAGCCTCGGTGTATTTGGAGTCTGCATACATCGTACGAGGCACGAGAATGAGGGTGCCACGGCCGAACGTTGGTCCTTGCCCTCCAGGTCGTGCCGGCCCTCCCTCGGACGGGGGCGCTCTGGAGCCGGGGCTGGGCGAGCTCTGCCGTCGATCACGATTCCCAGATCTCTCAAACCCTAAATCACATCAAGAAGCGCTTGGACGAGACCTTTGCCATGGTGCGCGCGTCCGATGACTAAACAGCTTACCTCACGCATGCCCTGAGGTGTCGGCGGATCGACCAAGCCGGATGGATGCCCATGCAGAACCCTGGCTTCACGACCACCCTGGAGGGCGACAAGCTGGCGGTGAGCATGACTGACGGCGGGCACCTCACCATTTCCAAGAATGAGGGAGAGCTCCAGGTGCGGGTTGGGATGAGATGCTATGCATGTCAGTCTGTTGGACACATTTCGGGTTTCTGAAGGGCTCTTACATAAATGAGTGCCCCAAGATCGTCTGGCCAAGATATAGCCATTTGTCTTTTGCTGTGCGGCTTCTCACACTTATCTATATGTGAACAAGTGCCAACCGCTGCGACTGCCTGCAGGTAGACACGCTGTTCACCGACCTGAACAAGCCACACGAAAAGGTTGTCAAGACGTTCCACCTCAGCGAGACCGGCGAGTGGGTGGCCGAGCACGAGGAGCTCTACTCCTACCTCGAGGATGGCTTCAGCGAGTACCTCAACGTGCGCGGGAGCTCGTGGGGCGGAGGAATGTGTGTTTGTGTATTTACTTACAATTTTCGGAAGAGAGTCTCCGATTGCGGGACGGCTGTGTGGCAATCGCAGCGCCTGTATGAAGCTGTTGCCCCTCACCTTTATAGAAAAGTCAACGTACAAGGCCTGGAATACCTCTCACCACTTTCCCCCTCTCCTCTGCTTCAGATGCTTGTGGATCTCGATGTGGATGATGGTCAGCAAGTCAACTAGCGGACGGACGAGGCGGCTCATCCGCCAAGCTCTGAGGATGACCCCACTGCTCATGTGTTACATCTCAGTAGGCGCTGGCCCCTCTCAATAGTGGGCTTTTACTTTTTTGTTTTTTTCCTGGCTGCGCCTTTGATTTTCGGGGCAACCTTGCGGGCTGCCCCTTTCTGGCTCGCCGGCGCGGACGGCACGACCTTTTTCCGCGCCGGTTTTTTCGCCGGAGGCTCCTCTGTGGCATGGACTTGAAGCAATTGGGTTAAAAAGTTTTGCCGCTGTGTTTTGAGCGCCGCCTCTCGCTGATGCGAGGCATTCGACTCTTCACCGTCTCCTAAGCGCTCGTGTGTAAGGAAATCACAGCAGACTGGCGCCAATGTGTCACATGTGAACCACCCAATTGCCACGACTTACCGTGCGCTTGCTGCGACTCGACGACAAACAGGGGCTGGTCATCCTCCTCCCAGCCCAAGTCTGCCGGCTGCTGCGCCTCCTCCTCCTCCTCCTTGCGTTCCCTGGTTGGTACTTGAGACGAGGGGTGGGCTTCAAGCGGATGACGACCACGCTCAGAATGCTCACGCGTCGGCCGCTCGGCCATCCCTCGACGCACCTCATCCGGATGACCTCGGAAAAGAAGGACTCGATCCGCACCCCGGTCGGTACGACATTCAGGATGCCCAGCGTCGCAGCGCAGGGCACGACGTCGGCCTCGTACAGTCCACCTGCGGCCGAGGTGCGTGTAGAGGTGGGCGCACGCTGTTTGACCCAACCCTGCTCCTGTCAGTGACCAGCATGGCAGGGCAGCAGAGACCTGGGACACGATCAAGCTATATTCGCGAGCCCACCTTTCAAATCGATGAGGAGGCCGTCGCCGTCGGCGTGCTTGAGAATCTGCATGCGCCCGACGGCGCCAGAGTCGCCAGACAGGTCGGGCACGGCCGCGCGGCCGTCGGCGCCGCGCACCGGCCCCAGCTCCAGCAGGTACTTGCCCGCCGGGAGGCGCTCGGGCACCAGCAGCGGCAGGCATGTGGGCGCGTCGCCCGCAAGGGACGCCTGGGACGAACCCTGCAAGCGCCTGTCGGGGGTTTGCAGGGCCTGGGACAGGTTGATCTCGATGGCAGGGGGCTTGTTCGCCGGAGGCGGGGACTCGGGTGGCTCCTGGTCCGAGCCGGCGGCATCCTCCGACTCGGAGGTGGTCGCATCCGAGACAATGGCTCGCCTGGCCGGCCGGGTCCTGAGCCCGGTCCGGGCGCTGGGCGGGGCCGGGGGCGACTCCACTGGAGCCGCCGTCTTCTTGCGCACCAATCCAGAGGCCCCTGGTCTCTTGGACAGGGGCCTGTCGTCTTCACTGCTGGACATTGGGAGCCAGCCGTGTGCGCACTCCTTGCCGCTGGATCACTTGGCACGCCGTGCCGGATCGAGTTCCTGTCGAGGCCAGATCCCAATCTTCAGACGATACTATTACTGGAAGCGATTATGTATTTGAAGAATGCACCAGTACTGCCCTTGCATGGGCTTGATGGCTCTGCAGCATCGGCTACGCTGCATCGTGGCCCGCACCCAGATTCCGGCAGATCTCGGAGCGTTTGTAAGCCCATCGTCGCCTGCCTGCCACGCCCAGTAAAAAATGACAATGTACATGCGTATATTTGTACAACCTTGTATAGCGACTTCAAACTTTGTCATGCAGTCGTCCTTACGAGCGGTCTCATGAAATTTGGGTGACGGCGGCAGTGACCGCGAGCAGGCACCGCTGCAGCCAGCTCTGGGCGCTGTTGCCGTCCAAGGCCACGACGGCTGGCATTGCATGGTGGTTACTGCTTCAGAAAGGACTTCAATGATTGTCGCCAAGGTGCGTGCCAGCCTGCGTGGCCGATATTAGTTTGTGCGATGGGCTTCGCTATAATACCGTGAGACAATCTCACTTTTGGCAAAAGTTGCCGACACCAAATCCACCCATCACTCCCACAACTCGTCGCAGACGTGGTATTTTATTTATTTCAGTGCCAATGGCTGCATCAAGCCATTCTTGGTGCTCCTGTACCGGTCCAGGGGCCTGCGCGAGGACCAGATCGGCCTTCTGGCGGCCCTGCGCCCCTGCATCGCCTTCCCCGCCGGCGCCGCGTGGGCGTACCTCGCCGACCGCCGGCGCTGGCACCGCCACATTTTGATATTCGCGCTCGTGGGCGCCACAGTCTTCACACTGGCGCAGGCCGCGGTCAGGGGCGTGTGGGCCACGGGCGCCGCAGTGCTGCTCTGCGAGGCCTTGGGCGCTCCCTCGGGCGCGCTCATTGACGCCGCGGTGACAGCCACGCTGGCGCGAGACCCGTCCCAGGGCGAGTACGGGCGTGTGCGGCTGTTCGGCGCGCTGGGCTGGGGCCTGGCGGCCGCGGCGGGCGGGCTCGCCCTCTCCCACCTGGGCTGGACACCCGTCTTTGTCGCCTACGCGGCCCTCATGGCGGCCCTGCTCTGGCCCAGCCTGGCAATCAGCTTCGAGGACCTGACCCACCGCGAGCGTGACGTCGAGGACACGGCGGCGCTGGTGGCGCAGGGGATACCCGTTGGCCACTTGGCGGCGGCCGACAAGGATGCTGCAGAGAGTCGGCCAAGCACAGGCCTGGATCTCGTCCGCGACCCGGCGGTGCTCCTGTTCCTGGCCACGGTGACCGTCATGGGGTACGCCGTGGGCACCATCGAGAGCTTTCTCTTCCTGCTGCTGGACGAGCTGGGCGGGCCCCCGCTGCTGGCGGGGCTGACCCTGACCCTCACCTGCACCGCCGAGCCCATCGTCTTCTACTTTGCCGGCGCCCTGCTGCGCGCACTGGGCACCACCGGCTCGCTGCACGTCATCTTCGCCGCCTTTTCGGTGCGCCTGGCCTGCTACGCCACGCTCGCGGCCTGGCCCAGCCCCTGGCTCATCCTGCCCGTCGAGCTCCTGCACGGCATCACCTTTGGGCTCACCTGGACCGTGGGCACCGCCTGGGCCGCGGCCAACGCGCCCGCGCACCTGCGCGCCACGGTGCAGAGCGCCTTCCAGGGCTGCTATCTCGGTCTCGGCAACGGCGTGGGCAGCCTGCTCGGCGGCCAGGTCTACAGCAGACGCGGCGCCCCGGCCACCTTCTGGGCGGCCCTCGCCGTGCTCGCCGGCGGGTGGGCGCTCACCTCCGCCGCGCGCTTAATGCTTGGCCGGAGGCGGAAGGGTAATGGCGTCGCGCCGGTGCAGGGCGCTGAAGAGGGGGTGCGCTACGCTCGCGTGGAGATGGTCGAGCGCTAGCCTGCTTTTACCTTTATTTGAGCTGTGCATCTCCTTCGGTGTGTGCCAAATGGCAGCACTGTTTCCCTGGCTGCTGCGTTGCCTCTATTTATTCCTTCGACACAAGACGTCTCTATCATCATGACGACTCACAACAAAAACAAACGTGCGCAACAGTTTATAGACGCAAAACAAAAAATCTGTATGTGTACTAAAGTCGCGCTACTACCACTGAGCTATAGGAGCAGGGAGCCTAATTAATGAGCTGCTCCCACGGTGGATCGAACACCGGACCTCGACCTATTCAGTAAACACAGATGCAATTCTCGAAAAAGTTGCTGTATATGTAGCGGTTTTCAAACATTTACAGCCCGCGAATCTTTGCAGTGCGGCGAACGGTCGGCCGCGGCGAGCAACGCTCGGCGTACTTGATCGACACACGCATGCCATCGTGCATGTCGCGGATCGGGCAGTGACTGTGGCCGCCGGTGTGCGCGATCCGAGTGCCGCGTGTCGAGGCGAACAGATGGTGCCCATTCAAAGAGTGCTCGCGTGACCATCATGTGGTGGCGTCGTGCATCGCGTTAAGGAGTTGGCAACACATGCGCAGCCATGCTCTGGTTGGCGGTAGCGATCACGCTGGTGGCCGCGACGTCCAGCGCCATTGGCAAGGCCCTGCAGAAGCAGTCGACCACCTCCCTGCCGCGCTTCAGCCTGGACAGGGTCGTGGTTCGGCAGTACTTTAGCTCCCGCACGTGGTTGCTGGGCGTCGTGGCGGATGTTTTGGGCGGCATCATCCAGATAGGCGCCTTTGCCCTGGCACCAGTACGTTTGGGAGCGGTGCAGGGAGGGTCGCAGAGCAGACTGGGTGACGCAGAGCTAGTCCCACTTGCGTGTCATCCTTTCACTATACTACCGTGCTCCACCAATCATACGCAGGTATCTGTGGTGCAGCCGGTCGGCGGGGTTGGGCTGGTGGGTCTCAGCTTCTATTCGCACTTTGCCGCCGGCGAGCGCCTCACGGCCTGGGAGTGGAGCGCGGCAGCCCTGGCGGGCGCGGGCACCCTGGCCCTGGGCGCGGGGTCCAGCGGCGACGGCGGCGAGCCGCCCTCGGTGAGGAGGGCGCTGGGCGTGCTCCTGATTCTGGCGTCGGCGACCGGGGCGTGGGTGGCGCTGCCGGCCCGCGCCGGGGCCGCAACGGGCTCGACGCAGCGGCGGCGCGGGACGCGGGCCGGGCGCGGGGCGCTGCTGGGCCTCCAGGCTGGGACCTGCTTCGGGCTGTCGGCGGCCTGCTGCCGCACGGGCTTCCTCTTCGCCGCGCGCTGGCCGCCCGCGGCGGCGGCCGGCCTGGTCGCCTCCCTGGCCTGCTCCTCGGGCGGGTTTGCGCTGCAGACCCTGGGCCTCAAGGACGGGGCCACGGTGCTGGTCTGCACCGCTGCGGCGGTGGGCGCCATGCTCTCGGGCGTGCTGGTCGGCACGCTCGCGCTGGGCGAGCGGCTGCCGGCGGGCGGCGCGGCCCGCGCCGTGCGCCTGGCCGGCTGGCTGGCCGTGGCCGCGGGCGTCTCGGGCCTGTCGGCCGGCGGCGCGGCGCGGCCCAGGCCATCGACGCGCTGGCCAAGAGCCACCGCTGGCGTGTCGCGGTCCCGGCGCGCGCGGCAGTGGGCCGTGCGCCGGCTGGCGAGCCTGCCGGAGACCGCCTCGCACGGCGCCATGGCCGCCGCGGGCGGCGCGCACCAGGCCGTCACGCACCACCAAAAAGTGTAGCGAGCCGTGCAAGGAGTGTCTGTCTCAGAGTGTCTACGACTCACTAATGACAGAAATGATTGTCTGGTCATTTTCGAGCTATATCAATCTCGACTTCGCATTGACTCAAAATGCTTTACTCGTCTATTCGCCCGCCTTGTATAACCTCTGTAAAAAGCAACTCCCATCCATTCAAAGTACCACCAAACACTCTTCCTGAGCAACTGAGTCAACTCTCAGCCAGCGCCGTCTAAAAAAATCCGCCTGTCGTCCAATTCTTCATTCGCGTATTACTATTGACATCCAATGTTACACGGCAGCGGGTACCGAGAGCGTGGACCACAGCGAGCTGCTTTTCAAAGCAACGTCTACTCGGAGCTGGGCTTGGCGTTGGGGTTGAGGATCTTCTTGATCTCGTCGTAGAGGACGAGCACAAAGGCGCCGCCGGCGCCGCGGATGACGTTGGACCAGGCGCCCTTGAAGAAGGCGCGGGGGCCCTCCTGGGAGGCGATCTTGCTCCAGCAGTCGACGGTGCCGTTGTAGATGCGCTCGCCACCGGCCTGCATCATCAGCCTGCGGCGCACGGTGTCGAAGGGGTAGGAGAGCACGCCGGCGGCGGCGGTCACGGCCTGGGCGATGGCCCACTTGGCGAAGAAGTTGGCGGTGCGCTCGTCCTCAAAGGCGGCGGCCTTGGCCGTGTCGTACAGGCCAAAGTAGGCGCCGCGGTAGACGATGATGCCCTGCACGGACACGCCAAAGCCCTGGTACAGGCCAATGGGGCCGGCGCGCTTGGCGGTCTTGCTGATGCAGTCGATGAGGCCGGTGAACTCGCGGTTCTTGCCGGAGCCGACGTCGGCGGCCAGGCGGGTACGGGCAAAGTCCAGGGGGTAGACGATCAGCAGGGAGCCGGCGCCGGCCAGACCGCCAGAGGCGAGGTTGGTGGCGAAGAACTTCCAGAAGTCCTGCTTGGGCGAGTAGCGCGGGAACAGGCCCTTGATGGTGTCCTTGAACGCAAAGTTGAAGGCCTGGGTCGGGAAGTAACGGACCACGTTGGCCAGGTTACCGCGCCAGAAGGAGGCCACGCCCTGCTCCGCAGAGACGCGGGTGAAGCAGTTGATGATGCCCGTGTAGCGGGGGATCTCGCCGCTCTTGATGCGCGGGTTGGAGTCCTGGGTCTGCAGCAGCAGCTTCACGCGCTCGATGGGGGCGACGATGGTCTTGGAGATGGCACCCGCGGTACCGCCGGCGGCCAGGTCGGACAGGAAAGCCCAGGCGTTGGCCTCCTCCTTGGGAGCCGGGATGAAGGGGCCCGCGGCCGGAGCCTGGGTGCTCAGACCGCTCTTCATCAGACCGGACAGGCCGGCCTGCTGGTAAACCTGGGAGGACAGCATGGTGTTCTGCGGGGCGGGAGGGGGGGCGCGGAGGGTGAGCGGGGGGGGCCGAGTCAAAACGGGGCGCGACCGAGGCAGCCCGGAGGGTCAGCGACCGACCACGACCCGACCGGAAACGAAACGCGGCCCGAGCTTTGCCAGCGCGGCGGAAAGGACATGAAACACGCACGCAAGCCAAGATAGGAGAGGGAGACCGGCCTGTGCGAGGCAAGGCCACCGCCGTGCGCTGGCATGCCCAGCGCCACCCAGGGTTGGCACGCGCCCAGAACCATACACCGTTGGCCGCCCCGGGTCTGAGCATGCAGATCCGTGCACACAAGCGCATCAAGCGCCGTGCCATGGTGCAAGCCGACCCGGCGCAGGCCCCTTGCGGTCATATGCGCCAACAAACCTTCGCACCCCTAGTCTGCCCACCCTGACCAGTTTACACAGGACCGTACCTGGTACACAGGGTTTACAGCCCCAGTCGACTCGTAGGCAAGCCGATCCTTTACTGACAAAGAGGGTAGCTCCTTCCAGCGGGGCCCTTGAAGAGGGCGGGCCCCGGAGCCCCTGCTGCTCTGGCCGACAATGGCCCCCGGGGTCGAGTGCGTGGCGCGGAATGAGTCATCACAGCGTCATTGCTGCGATTCCTGTCGCCAGCTAAGATGCCCCCACCTGGCGAATCAGCGCCCGCTCTGGTGCGGAGAGTTGGAATTGCTGTTTAAATATTTGGAGGGGTCTACGTTTCTGGCAGCAACGACTTTGTTGCGCCAAATGCCAGCTGACAAGCATGTGGCTGGTACATTTGGAGAAATGATGATAATGGGAGCATGAGCTGGCGCTTACCAATGGCTTCTGCGCATGTGCGCGCAGTGGCAAGTTTTGGACGTGATGCACGCCTGTTGAGAGACACTAGTCCTCTTTAATAAAACGCGAATCAGCATAGGGTTTGTCTATTCATAACTGCGCGAGGTGGCGCTTGGCGTGAAGTTTCTGGAGTCGCTACTTTCAACCAAACATTTTTTATTCCTAGTGAACGAAAGAGAGGGGGTGAAAACTTTGACGTACCCGGATAGGGGGCACCTGCAACGGGCACCGCGTACGTACGCTCTCATAAATTAGGGGAGTAGTGCATTGCAAAAGGGTGGTTGTGAGGGGGTGCAGAGGAGGCAATGTTTGGGACAGAGTGACCGTCCAGGCTATTTCTCGCCCGAGTCACCCCCTCACCAGGAACCCCACTTCTTACGCGCGCCAGGACATGAGTCGCGCGACGTCAAAGCGGTTGGTGGCGAGGGGGTCGTCAAAGGTGGGCACGCGCTCGAGCGTCTCCAGGTCGGCGACGGTGGTGAGCAGGGCCAGGATGCCGCCCTTGCTGGCGGCCAGCAGGCGCTGCACCTCGCTGAGCGTGCTGTGCGCCGGGTCCAGGTCGTGGCTCCAGCCCTCCAGCACGAGCGTGGTGACGACCGTGGCGCAGATGTGCCCCGGCAGGCTGACCTGGTGCTCGCGGCACATGTCCAGCACGGCGGCCAGCTCCTCGGCGCCGTTGGCCTCGCTGCCCTGCACGAAGAGCTTGCTGCTGCGCGCCTCCTCCATGCGCGCGCCGAGGTCGCGGCGGAAGGCCTCCGGGTCCGGGCAGGACTGCTCCGGCCCCGAGAACTTGAGCACCCACTCGGCCACGCCCTCGCCGTCCATGCGGCTGAAGGCCTCGAACAGCCCGCACATGTTGACGTGGTCGTCGCGCGACAGCGTCATGGCCATGCCCGCGTCGAGGAGGACCATGTGCGGGCGGCGCATCCAGTCCACGGGCGGCGTGAGGTCCACGCCCAGCGCGGCGCCGGCGCGCTTGAAGAAGGCGCGCGCGGCCTCGACCAGCGGGCGGCCGACGCGGCCGCCGGGCGTCTCCAGGCGCACCAAAATGTTGCCTGGGTGCAGGTCGGCGTGGATGAGCGAGTCGACCAGCATCATGCGCAGCATGGTGCGCGCGCCGATGATGGCGAGGGCGCTATTAAAAGGGCGCGCCCGCGCCGCGCTCGACGTACTCGCCGATGTGGCGGTCCCGGCTCAAAGGTCTCGACCAGCACCGCGGGCGTGACGAGCGGGTAGAGCGGCACCGGGAAGCTGACCTCGCGCATGCGCCGAAAGTTGTAGTTGAAGGCGTGCAGGTGCAAGGCCTCGCGCCCCAGGTCGACCTGCTCGCGCAGCGGCGCGGCAAACTGCTTGAGGCTCTCCTCCAGGCGCAGGTGGCGCAGCGGCGGCAGCGCGCCCAGCAGCCGCGCCGCGACCGACATGAGCGCGAAATCGCGCTCAATGACCTCGGACACGCCCGGGTGGCGGACCTTGACCGCGACGGTGGTGCCCTCGTCGATGCCCGTCAGGCGCGCGCCCGTCTCCGACAGCTGCGCGCGGTGGATCTGGCCGATGCTGCCGGAGGCCACCGGCGCGTCCTCGAACGAGTAGAAGAGGTCGGCCACGCCAAAGCCAAAGGCGGCCTCGATCGCGCGCTCGGTCACGCGCGCCGAGTGCGCGGGCGCCTGGCTGTGCAGCAGCTCCAGCTGCGCGGCCAGGTCGGGCGGGAAGAGGTCGCGCCGCGTGGCCGCCCACTGGCCCCACTTGATGAAGGCGGGCCCGCCGCGCTCCAGCGTGCGCCGGAAGAGGCGCAGCCAGTACTGCCGCGGCGCGCCGCGCGTCCAGGACAGCGGCGCCGTCACCGCCACGGGCGTGAAGATGATGAGCAGCCAGACCAGGCGCAGCGCCATGCGCACGCGGCGCACGAGCCGCTGCCAGGGGTGCCGCTGCAGGCGCGCGGCCTCCTCGTCCGCGCGCTCCGCCTCGGCCAGGTACGCCGCCTCGTGCGGCGTGATGGGCGAGCGGAAGCACCAGGCCACGCGCGCGTCGCCCGCGGGAGAGCGCGTCCGACAAGACTACAGACAGCGTGCGCGCCCAGGCGTCCTGCCGCGCGTTGAGCGCGTTGAGCAGCGTCACGCGCGCGTTGTAGCCGTGGCCAAGCACGCGGTAGTCGTACGAGCGCAGCGCCGCGCCGCCGCGCTGGGCCCACGGCCGCGCGGCAGTCGCCGCCGCTTCATTCGCCGGCGCGCTGCTCGCGAAGGTGGCACCCCCGCCGCGCTGGGCCAGCCGCGCGCTCTGCACGCCGCGGGGGGGGCGCGCCAGGGGCACCAGCTCGGGCAAGAGCCGGCGCAGGGCGCGGTGCATGCCGGGCAGCCTCACCCAACTACGAAAGGCCAATGCCGCTCCTCATGCCATCGCGCGCTACCGCCTGCGATAACCGGAATACATTGCCAAAGCGCAATGAGATTGATCGGGGACTGTCACGCAGAGGTGAGCGCGCTGTATCTGGGGGAGCAAGGGGGTGGCTGGGTGCGAGAGACGACGGCACCCCTCGCCTGGCTCCGAAATGCAAGTTGGGCAGTGGATCCGTCGCTGGCTAAAATGCTCGATGACCGTCGGCGTTGCCGCAATGGGGTTGGGGTGCTGGTGAGGTCGCAGATTCGATCGTATACCGTTCCGGCCGGGCCCACGAGCAAGCACCATCATGGAGCGGATCTCCCGCGAAGCCAGCTCGCCAGGGCCCCGTATCGAGTAGACCCGGGGACCCGTGGGAAGGGACCCCACTCTACTTCGGCCTCGGAACGTGTCCCGGGTCCTTGTTATTGTTATGTGTTTGACACTCTCCGTGTACGGAGGGCCCGCGCTCGCGCGTCTTAAAAATCAATAGTGGCAACTTTGTCCCGTCACTTCGGAGCTCGGTTCTCCCCACCCTCACAACCGCCCGGTCGGTCGCGCTGTATCCCTGCCGCGATCCTTCACACCGCGGTGTTGCGCCACATCGTTTCTGATACTATTTGGAACCAGTTGAGATGGCTTCCGTTGCTGTGATGGCCTCTCCTGCTACGCTGTCGAGGCACATGCCCAAAAGGGTGAGGACGCGGGCCTTGGTACCGAACGACTCGCCTGTAGTGCGAGGTTTGTGTTGTGCGATCGCTCACGTGCCTGACGAGTACGTGTTATTTCGACTCCATGAAGGGCTGCTTCAAGGGTGACGCCGACGAGCTCGTCGAAGCCCTGACTGAGGCTTGTAAAAAGCCCTCGACCACCGCTCCGCTCCAGGTATGAACCACCACCGGTATGGGGTAATGGTCGGTGACTTGTTGGTTGAAAACCCCGAGGGTTTGTTGCATAATGTTTGTAACATGCGAGGTCGCTATGGTGGTTTGGAGTGATTTTGGTGAGGGTATCAGTCGCCAACAGCTCACTGACAACTTTTTGGCCCCCCTTCATTATCCCTACAGGAGCGCAAGCTGGTTCCGTTTTTCAGCCCATCCCAGGCAGCCAACGCCGATTTCGCGCCTCTGCAGTACCGTGAGGGAGCCACTCCCTCCAAGTCAGCAGCAGCAAAGGGGGCCGAGAACGCCAAGGCTAGGCCCGCATCCGCCGGTGCCAACAAGAGCGCCAAGCACCGCCGCGAGCCGGCGGCGACCGCCACCAAGTCTGGCGACGGTGTGCCCCGTGGTCCCGCTGTGGCTCGGGCTGGCAACCGCTCCCCGCCCCGCAAGAGGCAGGAGTCTGCTGGCGGCAAGGCCCGTCGACACGACCCCTGGTCGGAGGCCCGCCTCCACCCCGCCGGCGGTGTCCTCGCTCATGTACGCCGGCCCCGGGTTCACCAACAGTCCCATGCCCGAGACGCTGCCGCTGCCGACGTCCAGCCTGCTCCTCATGGAGGGCCTGCGTCGCCAGCTGGTGCTCTGAGGGACTGCACGCGCTTCAGGCGCTTGGCAGGCACGCACAAACGGCGCTGGCGGGGTTGCGACCTGCTCTTGGCGTAGATGCGCCCTTGCTGACGACGACTGCTGGCACGGCCTGACCTGATGTTGGCCGAGTGTGCGGCTTGGGGCATCGCGCGCTCACAGCCGCCTGGCAATTCTTCCCATCCGCGCCTGTGTTGGGCGGCGGGGTTGGTATCCTGGGGCGAGGCAGGTGGTCACGCGCCCCAGCTTCCACCCAGGTATATAACCCCGTCGACCAGGCGCTTTTCTGCATCACTCTCCCACTCGACATGACTACCGATTCTCGTCTCTCGCTGCTCCTCCTTTCCGCACTGGTCCCCTCTGGCGGCGCGCGCCGAGCCTCACACGGGCGTGTTTAAATAGCCTGGCTCGACTGCCGCGGCCAGAGGCCGACTTCAATACGTACTTGTCTACTATTTGTCGACTGTCTGCCCCCCATGGACCCTAATTGTTTGGTACGCGCGGCCAGTCGCCCACGCGACTGCGCCGCGACCATCACCGTGGCCTCGCTCGCCCCGGCGCGCGGCGGGCCGCGCGACTCGCCTGTGCCCACCCACGCGACCGAGGGCGAGCTCCTCGCCCCTTCTTTCATCGCGCTGTCGCTCCCCTCTGCTCTCTTCACCTTGAACTCGTCAGTCCGCCCGGAGTGACGGTGGCTGGCGCGTACGCGACACGGCAACCGAGTTTTGAATTGGAGTATTCCCTGTACATTCCTGGGAGGGGCGCGCTGTGTAGCCCCTGTGCGTTCCGCCAGCCGGCGCCCCTCCCCTCTCTTGCCCTTGCGCTCTCCTGACCGCTGATTTTTTGACAGAATTGGCGTTCTCACCTGCGGCGACGACACGGTCGCTGCAGCTCCCTGCTCCTCCTGCTGGGTTTTTTTACCTCCTTGCGTCCCCATCTGTGGCTGGGAAGAAGGCCGGTGTGCGTGCTGCTCCTCTATTGTGGGAGCAGCACATTGAATAGCACGCAAGGCTTCCTTTTCTTGTGCCTACATGTGGTGGCCAAGCAGAGTTTTTCCTGGCGCCGGAGCTCCTGGGTCTCATTATTGAGGCTCTTTGCATGCATTGTAAGACAAAAAAAAGACTAGTTTGGTCACTGAGACGCAAGAGACACTTGTAGAGACGGTGTGTTGACCTCCTGGTGTTGTTGGGTCATCGCTGGTTTGCGCGTCATTTCGCTCTCTGGAGTCATGCTCGCACACTGCTAGTGATTGGTCCGGATTATGCAAGGCGAGCTCATAGACCATTTGCAACGGCATTGCTGACGGTGGATGCTGCAGTCTGTGCCCTTGGGCTCGACAGCCGTCGCCGGCTGTCGGTTCCCCGGCTACGATTTTTCGGACGACAGCTCGGGAGGCTTTGCGCCCGTAACAACGCGTCCACTACATGCGGACCCAACATGCCGACTTATGTTGAGTTATTAAGCGCATGTATAAACAGCACAAACAATTGTAGACATGTCGTTGGCCGCTCGGCGAGGTCGGGACCGGGCATCGGCCCTGTGCCTGCCGGGCCCGCAAAAGCTCGCCTCCTACTCGACGCCTGGACAGGTGTGTGGGGATGAGGGGCCACAAAATTGCAAATGAGGCAGTGAATAATATTTTGGCCAGGCAATGAAGATGTCTGCGGGGTCCTGGTGGCTGGGTTGGTCGCGCAGCCAGGACAAAAATAAACCCGAAACTCCCAAAAATGTTGCTGTTGCGTCACCAGGGGCTTAGGATCCGGGCGGGTGCCGCGCACTGCGCGGTGCTCGCATCATTCAACGCGACCGTCCACGGCCATGCCGACGGGGAGTGGCTGACCACCCCCGACCGGCTGGCTGATGAGCCCGTGCTGCGCCAGGAGCCTTGCAGGGCCTGCCCTTCCAGCCCGCGTGTGTCGGACCTGCTCCAAGACTGGGCGTGGGCCATCCCTGACCAGGCTCTTTTGCACTGCGTCGACGACCTGCCCGAGCCTCCCCACTTGACGCCCGAAGCCATTGATAGAGTGTACTACACAAGGGCGTACGAGTATGACTCTGCATGATGAAAAGCCCGCCACCAACGCACCCTGCTTCGACGACCTCCTCACTGCCGAGACCTCAGACCTCTTTGACTGGCTGGAAGAGGACACGCCCGAGGGTGGTGTCCACTTTCCCACGGTGGAGCGCGGCAACATCGCTCGGATGTGCGCAAGAAGAAGATAGCGATGAGAGCGTCTACGCGACACCCTGCGCATCGCTATCGGTGCGCCACTGGCTGGTGCCGCCATCGTTGGGGCCTGGGTCCCAACCTTTTGCTGCAGGCACTCATGAATTGTCCACGTCCCCGCAGGAATCAAGTCTGCTGGATGGAAATTTCCCAGACCCTTTGCTTTGGGCCATTAGGGACTGCAAGGATGCCGATTTTCTGACGCGGGAGCTGGTTGGAGAGTTTGACATGTTAGGCATGAACTGAGTGATTGGAGACCGGGTGGGCAGGGGAAGGTTGTGTTTTGCTCTCCCACGCGACATCCGGCGTGGCACTGCCTCGCAGCTTGCTCATGGCAACCGCCGGCGTCGCGTGATGTAATGAAATGGACAGGGTCACAGCTTGATGCCAAGGGTGTCCCCCGGTTGCCTCTTTTGGAGGATGAGGACCTGGATGTCGGGCTCGGACGCTGGCGAGGAGGCCCGCAGTCGTCGCTCGCGGAGCACGAGCGCGTCGGGCCCCTTGCGGGTCAGCCTCTCCAGCAGCGCAGCTCTGTGCGCGGGCGTCCGTGCCAGCGGGTCTACCAGCACCAGCTGGCTCTCCTCCGAGCGCAGCAGCTGCGGGAGCGTCCTTGCCAGGGGCTGCAGAGGGTGGTGGGCGGGTGAAGTGGGGTAAGAGACGCGGCCACATGTGCCATGAATGCCAGTTGGACACAATCAACGGCAATGAGACCTTGCCTCTGCCAAAACCTACCCATCACCCAAACGCCTTACCTCTACGAATCTGGCCTCATAAAGCACATCAGAGGCGACAACGACGTCGGCCGCAAGTGGCCTTGGGTCGTCCAGGGTCCAGTCAAAGGGCAAGAGCTCCAGGGCAGGAGCTCCTGGGCACACAGAGCTTGGGCCGTCATCGACCCTTGGCCCCAAGGACAACGTGGCAGGCCCCACCGCCTCTGGGGCAACCACCTCCAGACCATTCAGGCTCGCCGCGAGCGCGGCGCACTGCAGCGCCAGGGGCTCCTGGTCCAAGAGGCAGACGCGTGCGCAGCCTGTGGGTTAGGATAGGAGACAATTTTGTGTCACAGCGCCGACCTGCTGCACGGGACACAGGCTCCAGACACAATGACCCTCACCCACCTTGCAGGGCCGCGGCAATTCCAACCGTGCCCAGGCCACACCCAATGTCAACCAGGGTCCTTCCGGCGAGGTCAAGCTCGGCCAATTCGGCCGCCGCCGCCAGGGCAGAGGGCCAGACGTCGCACCAGTACGGATCTCTGTGCTCCTGACCAAGGGCAATGTAGTGGTCCATGACTGCTAGAAGGGGGTACGAGAGTCTAGTCAGAGAATGTGACTTGTATGGCCATGGTGCGCGATGCAATTGGACGCCCAGGCGACTCCATCCGCTACCTTGGTCCAGATTTGGGAAGACGATCTGCACAGTCCGCGGGCCCACCGCGACGCCCTTGATTTCCGTTTCAATGTTCCTCCCTATCACGGGAGGAGTGTGGCCCGCCCGCGCGAAGCAGCGCGTGGCTCGTGCCAAGCGCCGCATCGGCGCAACCGCCATGGGCCGGGCCACCGCTGCCCGCAGCATGGCCGACTATTGTTCAAGGTTTCGGCATCCAATTGTCTGAAAAGAACAATCATTCAAGCTTTTTGTGATAATTATGGATCAAATTGGCGATCAAGCCAAGGTGAGAAGAGAGGTTTCGAAACTCGCTCCCGAGTGCGTGGCTCAATCGCTGTCCGCGGATGGCGGCGGAAACCTCGCCACTCGGCCGCATCAAAACGAGCGTTCTAGCTCCGGAACCTGGGCGACCCGCCCGCCCTCCTGCCTCTCCTGGGCGACCTTCTTCCCAGTTCCTTTACGCCAGCCCCATTTTCCGCCTGCTTCTCCGCCTGGGAGGCCCAGGCGCCGTACGCCTGCCAGCGACTGGATTGGGCCATCCTGACCTCCGTCCAGCGCTCCTCGTCCCAGGCCGGGGCCGCCATCTCGTGGCGCAGTTTCTCCAGCGCCGCGTCAAAATCTGGTTCGCGGACGGGCTCCCGTGGCGGCACGGGGACGGTCATGAAGTCCCTGGCCAGCGTGATGATCGGGATGGGGCCCTGCTGGGCGCCATTTGCGTCCTGCGCCGGCCGCCTCGCGCCGCGGACCGCGCCCGCGCGCGCCTCATTCAGCAGCGCGGTCCCCATGCCCGGCACGCCCGGCGCGCTGTCCCTGGTCCACCGCGGCGTCTGCGGCAGCAACGCGCTCTCAAAGCGCGCCGAAAAGTGCGTCAGCACCAGCTGCTTGGCCTCTATTTGCGTCGCAAACCGCCCCGCGTCGTACGCCGTCGAGTGCGTCGCAATCACCGCCTTGTGACTCGTGGCTGTGTGTGCAGGAATTAAGAGGAGGAGGAAGCTAGGTGAGCGGGCAAACGGTGTGAGGTAGCTATAGCTGATATAAGACAAGCACGCTGACGTGAGCAACAGATAAGAGCGTACATATAACAGTAGCCACCCCCACAATGCCACACACACTCCACACCTTTGGTGAACGTGGCCTCGTGGGAGATCAGGTCCACGCCGCGCGCGATTTCCTCCAGCGCCGCCGAGTCGCAGGTGTCGCCCAGGATGGCGATCCTGCGCCCCGGCCGCACGACGGCGCCGCCCCCGGGCACCGGCCGCGCGACCCCGGGCTCGCGCAGGACGTAGCCCCAGCAGGGCGCGCGGTGCAGGAGCTGCGCGGCCGCGACGTTGGCGCCGCCCGGCAGGGGGATGGTCCACGTCAGGCCCGGCTGGACGACCATCTCGTCGCCGGCGCGATACTGCGCCACCCACTCCTGCTGCAGCGCCGGCAGGACCTCCTCGGCCTGGTCCGGCGGCAACGGCTCGACGCGGAGCGGCGGCGGCGGGGGCGGCGGGGCGAACCGGGACACCGCCGAGGGCGTCGCCCCGCTGCCCCTCGGCCGGCCCCCCTTGACCCCGGCCAGGTGCAGGGGGCGAAAGGTCACGCGCAGGAAGCGCAGCGTCAGGGCGCCGATCCGCGTGCTGGCCTCAATCAGGCGAACGATCTCCGGGGGCCCCACCACGACCAGCTCGCGCGGCCAGGCCTTGCTCGGGTTCGGGCAGCTTGGCGGCCGCCGCGGCGGCCGCGTCCTCCAGCACCTGGAGCAGGCCGGGCAGGCCGAAGCAGTGGTCGCCGTGCGCGTGCGTGATCAGCACGGCGCGGATGCTCTCCAGCCGCCACTTGGCGGCGCGGAGCTGCGCGATCGTGCCCTCGCCGCAGTCCACCAGGTAGGTCGTGTCGGGCGCCCACTCCACGCCCACGCAGCTCACGTTGCGGTGCCAGGTCGGGCAGCCCGAGCCGGTGCCCAGCCAGGTGACCAGAATGTCCCTGACAGCAGGCAGCAGCCCTGTGTCGCCCTTTTGTTTCTCCATGTTGAGTGCTGAAGAATGGGGTTTTTTGGAAATTTGGAGCTCTGGGACGCGCTGCAGGGGTTGTGGCTGTTGCGCCAGCGGGCCACTCGCTCCACCCCGACGCCTGCCAAGCGCCTCCCTGTACCTCGCCTGCTCCGTGCGATGACTACTGCCAGCGAGTTCAAAAGCTCCTGTTGCCGGTTCAAAACTGCGACGCGAGCCTTGCGCGGGCGCAGGCTGCCTTGCTGAGGGCCGGGCCCTATGAGAGCTCACAACGGGCGCCTTGCAAACCCTGCACAGAGCACGCCTCGCGCCGAAAGAAGCCCTCAGGCACATGCAAGCCATGTGATGGAGGAAAATCGAGTCATTGTGTGTGCAATTGCTCTTCTCAAATTAGGGCCACACCGCACCTGAACCAGCTCGTTCGCGCCAGTGGAGGTCCCGAAAGGTTCATGCTCCACACACCGGCATTCCCCGTGCATGCAGCGATGCTGGCAGACGGGAGCAACTTGGCCTCTTTAATGACGCATGTGCACCCCCTTCTTATCTGAAAGGCTGTCAAAGACTCGAGCATGCCGGCGCTGCGCGCTGCAGCAAGGCTTTGCGAACCTGCCGGCAGGGATTTTTTTGGCGACCCTCCGGATTGCGAAATCCAGAGCGAGCGCTTGCGCAGGTGCGCTCGTCATTGCACAAAGGCCGAGTGATCCTGACCTCCTCGGTGGGCACCGCCGCTAGGTATCAAGTACTTGCAATTCGAAAATACCATTGACGTGTTTTCTCACGTCCTGAGGCAACTATTTTCACCCTCGGCAAGGGGTGCCGGCCTCGCAACCACCAGCCTGTCCAGGTGCCTGCCCGACTGCTCACGCCGCATTCGCACAAGTGAAACAAATTGAATACAACCTTGTGGCTACTTGCGTGCGGACGACGCCCGTGTGCACGCGATGAATGCTGATGCATTGAATGGTCACGCCGAGAGCGAGCCCCCGCCGGTCCGGGCAGCTCGCCAATTGCAACGGCGCTTCCAGGTGAGGGAGCGAAAACAAGTGATCCATTGGCTGGTAGCATGGTCTGTGTGAAGACGCGTTTGCTGTTCAAGCTCGCAAGGCGATGGCTTTCTCTCCCTTTTCGCAGACGCTGCTTGATCGCAGCACGCCGTTTATTTTATACCGGTGGCTTGCGTGGGCGGCAGTGCTGGCCATTTACCTGCTCCGTGTCTTGAGCCTCGAAGGGTGCGCGGCTGGGGGACGCAGGGATTGGTGGTGGCGTCTCTTGTGCAGAACATCAGCCGTGCACAGGACGACAAATCGCCATGGTTTTTCACGCGATCCTGATTTGGGGGCAGGCTCATGCTATTTGGAACGTCTCTTTTGCACCATGTCAGTGCCGTGCATTGCCCTGTGTAGGATGCATAGAAACTCATACTTCTGAAGCGCTGCCCCTCTGTTGCAGGTTCTACATCGTCACGTATGCGCTGGCCATTTTCAACCTGAACTTGCTGCTGGGATTCCTCACGCCGCAAGTCGATCCAGAGTTGGAAGGGCCCACGCTGCCCTCCAAATCGGACGAGGAGTTCCGGCCGTTTGTGCGCAAGCTCCCAGAATTCAAAGCCTGGTGCGTTTTGTTTGTATGGGGGAGTAGGAGAGTCGGGTTTTGATGATCAGTGATGAGGAATCGGTGACGATCCGTGTTGGGCGCCAGCCTGGTCGGGGTCTCGGGCGGAACCAGGCGGACGCATCAATCAATGAGGCATAAATCTGCCCCTAATCTTCCCCACCACCCTCACCACCTAGGTATGCGAGCCTGCGCTCGCTCCTGCTGGGCTTTGCCGCAACCTTCTTTGCGGCCTTTGACATTCCGGTCTTTTGGCCCATCCTAGTCATGTACTGGCTCGTGCTCTTCACGGTGACCATGAAGAAGCAGATCCTCCACATGATCAAGCACCGCTACGTCCCCTTTAGCTGGGGCAAAAAGGTGGGTGGCCGCGCGGCTGGGTCGTTGAGGAGGATGGGTTGCTGACTGTGTGTTGGAAATTGGCGCGTAGTGGGCTGTCAACGCAAACATACCCTTAACGCGACCGTCGCTCCGCAGACATATGGCGCCAAGGGTGGTGCGAAAAAGAGCTCCAAATAGATGAGCCGTCGGGGGCTGCGTCCACGCCTCGCCGGCGCACGAGACATGCTTTGGTGTGGGCGTTTAAAAGTAAGGCCCTACTCCCAGTAGCATCTCGCCCTGTTCCAGCGACGTGCAGCGGCCCATTGAGCACAACAATCTGCGTGGGCCACAACCCCACCCTATCCCCCCTCCTTCCTCCTTCTTGACCTGTAGCCCCGTGCGCTGTTCGTGTCTCCTATTTTTTGACGCCTTTTGCCACTCCCGAGGTGTTTTCAGCGGTACACGTAAAAGAGGAAAATCCGGTCAGTTGCTGGTCTTGCCCTTCTTGGGGGGAGGGTTGCCGCCGGCCAGGAGGTTGTAGACCAGGAAGAGCAGGAGCAGGGAGGAGACCGCCAGGAGGACGCCGTGCACGATCTTGGGCGCCAGCTTGTGGGACGCGGAGAGGACCTTGAAGAGCTGGGCGCTCAGAAAGGCGCACACCCCCGCCTGCATCGTGGTGAGCACCGAGCCGAAGGCCAGGCTGCGCCTGCGCCAAGCCTTGAGGCTCATGAAGGCCAGCGTCATCTGCGCGGCGCCGCCCAGGGTGATAATCGCCGCGCCCCGGCCCGCCCCGCTCAGGCGGCCGGCGATGCCCGCAGCGAAGAGCAGCACCCCGCCGGGGATGCCCATGCAAAAGTCGTGCAGAACCGCGTGGCGGGCCTCCGTCTCCAGCACAAAGCGACCCTGCGAGTCCTCTGGAAGCGCGCGAGTGGACGCGGGGCGAGCCTGCGGTCGCGTGGAGTTTAAGATTAGGGAGCGGTGAGCGTGTGGCTATGAGCACCAGAACAAGTCTGAAAATTCTCTATCCAGCACCGGCACCCATTTTCACCCACTGCGCCGCGCACCGCGAGGCGGGGCCGCAAATCTGTGGCGCCAAAGGCATGCATGTAGCTGGGCCTGGTCTGTTGCGCCATGCACGTTGCACGCAGGGTGCGCCCGGGAGCCGGACTGGGCAGTCGGGCGCTGCAAAAGGGGGCCACCACGCTCCTCGCCGGACTGGCCGTCTTCATCGTGCCCTGCATCGTCATGATGATCCAAATTGTATTCTACAAACTGTTGAAACGTTTGGTGCGAACGCGTGTGTTCTCTGGCGCTTGCACTGGATGATTTGGGTTAGCAATTGGATCGGATTCCGCCCATCTGGGGATCCTGCTGAATGATATGGAGAACACTCCAGCCCCAGGCGTTCTGTGGCAGGATGCGACAGTGAATGGCTCAGCCTAGCTTGCATGGGCATACACATACAAAAACTGTATTAGTAACGCCCAAGTATGTCAATCGCCATGGCGTCGATGTCGAGTGCAGGTGCCTGCACTCGCTCGGCCACGCCGGCAAAGAGGCCTTTCCAGGCTGCCACGAGGGCACTCTGCGCTTTCGGGCAACACAGCCGCCTGCGCGCTTCACATAGACTACCAGTCCGAGCCGAGAGCTCGACATGGCGTGCCGCGAGCTTGCTCTCGACCGCTCGGAGCGGCCTGGCGTCTGCCTGGGGCTGCCAGCTTCAGAAGATGCGATCGACAGCCCCAGAGGTAGGCATGGACTGGTGGACTGTTGTAGCTGATGCAATGAATTTATTTCCGAGGATCCAATGGTATTAATGCTCAAGAGCCTTGGCCCCTATTCAATCGCAGGCGGTGGCAGAGCAAGTGAGAGCGGGCTTGAACCAGGTGAAGATGATGTCCCTCCTTATCCCATTCGCCTCTGTGAGCTCGGGCACCGACTCCCTGCTCATCCTGACCAAGGCCGTGGCGAGCTTCGTCAAGGTAGTGGGACTGGTAGGGGTTGTTTGCCGGGATGTTCAGGGAAGGCGCGATGATTGATGAAATAGGTTACTACACGCCAAGGACCAACCCGAGTTTCTTTGATGCTCTCAACGCAGCTCTATCTGCTGCTGCTCTTTATTCGGGTGCTGTTGAGCTGGTTCCCGACGTTCACCTGGTGGGATCGGCAACCGTGGCTGGCGCTGCGGCAGGTCACGGATCCGTACCTCAAGCTCTTCAGCGGGCTCGTGCCGCCCCTGCTGGGGACGATTGATCTGACGCCCCTCATCGGATTCTTCATCCTCCAGGCAAGGGAATCGGAAGGGGGGGAGGTCAGGTTGGAGGAGGCGATGTGTCAGAACTAGGTTGGTCAGTGGGCACTTTATGTGCGCAGTGGGCCTGGAGGCACCCCCCAACAACGTGCACTCCTCTACCATTCTCAAAGCCCTCACGGCGATCCCCGCACGACACGTTTTGCAGTTTCTGGCGGGCTTTTTGGTCTTTGGGAGCGAGGACGACATGTTTTGGTGACGGAGCCAAGGTGAATGCTTTGTACTCGCATGTCCATCAACCCTGCCTGTCATTCTCTCTCGTGCGCGCTCTTACATCGGTAACAGCGCACCAAGTGCCTACGAATCAAATCAGCTGCGCCCTCTCAACACAAGCTGGCACGTGTGAAGAAGAGGAGGAAGAAGGTACTATTGCGGGGGCGGCGTGTCGTCTTCAAACGCGGGTCGGAGGCGCTTGATGGGCGGCTCGCCGCTGGTGTTGCCTGTCGTGCGCGGCGGGGGCGGCGCCTTGGAGGGCGTGGGCGTGGTGACCTTGCCCCGGAACCGCTCCTCCAGCCACGAGTCAAAGGCGGCCTGCACCGCGTGCACCGCCTCGGGCGAGCTGTCCTTGGAGTAGACGCGCAGCGTGCTCTCCTGGGAAATTGAGAAAGGAGGAGGGGTGGGTGGGGTGTGTGTGGGTTCGTGAGAGGGCGCGAGTACTCTGTTCATCGCCGGCGCCACCCTTCAAGATCAAGGCACCTACCCCCCCCTCTGCTCCCAAACCCTCACCTGGAACACGGGCGCCACCATGAGGCTGATCTGGTCGGTCCGCAGCGCGCGCTTGCTGACCGACTCCAGGTTGTCGAAGAAGTGCACGCTGTCGAGGGGGTTGAGGTTGCGCATGGAGAAGTTGATGATGTTTTCCTGGACGATGACGTCCTCGGGGCGCAGGCGCGGCCCGCTGCCGCGGTAGGAGTTGATGATGTCGGCCGCGGTGGGCGCCCGCCACCGGCCCCTGTCCAGGTCCTCCTGATTGTTTGTGTGTGGTTGAAAGAAGGGGTGAGGCCAGGTCTTCTCCATCTATCCACTCGATTCATCACTCAATAAAGAACTGAACACGCAAAATGCCCTCAAATCCTTGACCCACCGCGGGGATCAGGGCCTCGGAGCAGAATTTGTAGAGGTCGCGCCGCCGCACGCGCTGGATGATGGCCTGCGCCCTCTCCAGCGCGCCTAGGTTGTCGTCGTCCTCCAGCACCCCCAGCAGGGGCTTGAAGAGGCTAAAGTTCTCGATGGCGTCCAGCAGGCTGTCGTCCAGGGTCTGGAACTCGCGCGGGTCCCAGACGCGGTCGGTGACGCGCAGCGCCGCATCGGCCTCGAGCAGCGCGTCGACGACCATGAACTCGATGGCCTTGGCCTTGCGGTGGGTGTACACCTGGCGGTGCATGATGGCGCGCGAGTGGAAGAGCTCGTGCAGCGTCATGTACTCGGAGTAGCGGTAGCAGATCTCGTCGTCGATCACCTTGCTGAACTGCATGATGCGGTTGGCGTCAAACGACGTCTTCACGCCGCAGTAGAGCCCGTCGCGCGCCAGGTAGTCAAACTTGTCCACGTCGATGCCGTTGCGGCCGTTGGCCACAATCTCCTGCAGCCAGCGCTTGCCCGGCGGCAGCGCGCCGCCGCCCGCGCCGCCGCCGTGCGCGGACGTGATCATCGACTGCACCGCGCGCACGTCCTCGCGCGGGATGCTGTCCAGGTGCTCCTCGTCAATGATCAGGTCCAGCATCGCGCTGGACATGTCCTCGTGCTCCCACCCGGTGATGCCCTTGGCGCGCAGCAGCTCACGGTCAAACACGTGGCTGAACGGGCCGTGACCCAAGTCGTGGCACAGACCTGTAGTAATGTGGGTGGGTGGGGGTTATTGATCAAATTAATTAATTAATGACTGATTTCCTTCACCGCTCAATATCAGACATCCAACAACCTGGCACTGCCTGGCCACACTGCCCACTCCAAACCTCACCGGCCAGCTCGGCGATGCGGAGGTCGCGGCGCTCCACCTGCAGCTCGGCGCCCTGGATCGCTTGAAAGTGGCGCGCGAACCGGTAGGCCAGATGCGCCACGCCCAAGCTGTGCTCAAAGCGGTTGTGCGAGGCCCTGCGCGAGGGTGGGAGAAATAGGCTTGACAAACTCGACAGCAATGTCGCTACCCGAGAATGCACATTCACTCCTGTCCATTACAATCAAGCAACAGTTGATCAATTGAGCGCGCACCATCCCAGCGCACTCCTTAACCTCTCTCACACCCCCCCAATTCTCGCACCCACCCGGGAAAGACATAGTAGGTCAGGCCAAGCTGCTTCAGCTTCCGCAGCCTCTGAAAGGGCCTGGAGTCGATGATATCCACGCTCACGGGGTCCAGGCGGAAGGCAGAGTGCACGGGGTCGTTGAAGAGCTTGCCGTGCCGGGCGGCAGATCGGACAGGCGCGAGTCGCTGGGGCGACGAGGGTGCCGCCGGGGGTGTGCCAAGCCCCGCCTCGCGGAAACTGGTGGGCCCCGCGCTCACATTTCGCAGCTCGGTGGCATCAAAGTAATCGTTGGCCAGCTGCGAGAGGGGAACGGCCCCCTCCTCGTCGAAGCGACTGGTCATGCCTAGGGGGTGCCACCGACCGATCCGCCCGCCAGCGCCATGTAATGCTGGCGATCACCTGGCCGCGATCAGCAATGTTTTTAATGGAATTCAAGTGCTCAACAAGATGGGCATGTGATTGCATGCTGGCTGCCCTGGCTGTGCGACGTGCATCTGGTGCCTTGGCGCATGGCCACTGTGATGCCTGCGGGGTGGTTGCAACCGGATCACGGTGGGATCTCGCCGTCCGCTTGCTCCCGACATGCGGCACGTCAGCGTTGCCGTCGTGCTTTTGTAATCCACTCCAGCTGGGCACGCATATAATTTGCAACGCGACGCCCATTGTATTTGTAGATAGAATTTAGCGGAAATTTTACACTTTCGCGCTGCTCGATAGCCGCTGTAAGGCATCCAAAACAGATCGGTGCCAGGGCCCCATCGTGCGCTTGCCGTCCTTCAGCCATCCACGAAACCATGGTGCTCGATACCTCTAGCGCCCTCCGCGCCGTGAGCCCCGCCTTGGCCCTCGATGAGGTGAGGGGATTGGGTTTCGAGTAGGATGTGTCGGGCATTGCGGGGCCAGCAATGGTCGATCGCTCCGCGAGCAAAGGGGCTGGGGTATTAGATCATCCGGGCGGCGACTGATGTTAGTGTCCGAGAAATCCGATCGATCAATGGAGTTTTGGCGTTCTAAGTGGGGGAATGAAAGGAAATTGTTCAAGATGAAAATATCAACAATATGCATTTCTGTCAGAAGTGATATCTTGCACGCTCACTCTCTGTCCTTCATGTCACTTCTCTCAACACCTCCAACCTGATTCCCCTCCCCCCCAGGGCAAGCTGCGCGCGTACCTGGCCCGCACGCTGGGCTCGCAGGCGGTGAGTGGTCCGCTGGAGATCAAGCAGTTTTCGCACGGGCAGAGCAACCCCACGTACTTTGTGAGCTGCGGCGGGCGCCGCTGGGTGCTGCGCAAGCAGCCGCCGGGCAAGGTGCTGCAGTCGGCGCACGCGGTCGACCGCGAGGCGCGCGTGATGGCTGCCCTGGCGGGAACGCGCGTCCCGGTGCCGCGCATCGTGGCGTCCTGCGAGGACGCGGGCGTGCTGGGCACGCCCTTTTACCTGATGGAGCACGTGGCCGGGCGCATCCACGACCAGCCGGCCATGCCGGGCGCCGGGCCCGAGGAGCGCGCGCACGTGTACCGGCGCATGGCCGAGACGCTGGCCGCGCTGCACGGCGTCGACTACCGCGCGGCGGGGCTGGGCGACTACGGCCGCGTGGGCGGCTACTGCGCGCGGCAGGTCAAGCGCTGGACTCGGCAGTACCTGGCGAGCGTGCTGCCCGGGCAGGCGCCGCTGGCGGAGATGACCTCGCTGGCCGCGTGGCTGGCGGCCAACGTCCCCGCGGACGACGCCGACCCGGCGCGCACGTCGCTGACGCACGGCGACTTCCGGCTGGACAACATGGTGCTCGACGCGCGGTCGGGCGACGTGCTGGCGGTGCTGGACTGGGAGCTGAGCACGCTGGGCGACCCGCTCTCCGACCTGGCCTACAACTGCCTGCCCTACCACCTGCCGCGCGGCTTCTCGGGCGGCATGGCCGCGCTGCCGACGCCGCTGCCGCTGGGCGTGCCCACCGAGGCCGAGTACGTCGGCTGGTACTGCGCGGCGCGCGGCATCCCGCGCCCCAGCCACCGCGAGTGGCACTTTTACCTGGCGCTCTCCGTCTTCCGCGCGGCGGCCATCCTGGCGGGCGTGGGCGCGCGCGCGGCCGCGGGCAACGCCTCCTCCCTGCAGGCGGCCTCGGTGGGCGACAGCGTCGTCGTGCGGCGCCTGGCCGGCGCGGGCCTGCGCCTGGCGGGCGCGGCCGCCGAGGGAGGGCGCGCGCGGCGACGGGCTGGAGCCCTCGCCGCGCGTCGCGCCGCTGCTGGACCGCATCCGCCGCTTTGTGGACGAGCGCGTGCTGCCGGCCGAGCACGCCATCCACGCCAAGGCGCAGACGGATAAGCGCTGGGAGCCGCACCCGGTGCTGGAGGAGCTCAAGGCAGAGGCGCGGCGGCAGGGGCTGTGGAACCTCTGGGTCCCGGCCGACATGCGCGTCAAGCTGGCGCCGCTCATGCGCGAGGCGGGCATTTCCGATGAGGAGGCCAAGCTCCTCTTAGGCCCGGGGCTGTCCAACCTGGAGTACGCGCACTGCGCGGCGGCCATGGCGCGCTCCTTTGTGGGCCCCGAGATGTTCAACTGCTCGGCGCCCGACACGGGCAACATGGAGGTGCTCGCGCGCTACGGCACGGTGGAGCAGCAGCGGCGCTGGCTCATCCCGCTGCTGCGCGGCGAGATCCGCTCGGGCTTTGCCATGACCGAGCCCGCGGTGGCCAGCAGCGACGCGACCAACATCCAGTCCTCCATCGCGCGCTCGCCGGACGGGCAGTCGTACACCATCAACGGCGACAAGTGGTGGACCAGCGGCGCGCCCGACCCGCGCTGCAAGGTGCTGGTCTTCATGGGCAAGACCGACACCGCGGCGCCCACGCACCTGCAGCAGACCATGATCCTGGTGCCCATGGACGCGCCCGGGGTCACGATGGTGCGCGCCCTGCCCGTCTTTGGCATCGACGACGCGCCGCACGGGCACGCGCTCATGACCTTCCGCGACGTGGTCGTCCCCGCCAGCGCCGTGCTGCTGGGCGAGGGCCGCGGGTTCGAGATCGCGCAGGGCCGGCTGGGCCCCGGCCGCCTGCACCACTGCATGCGCCTGGTCGGCTGGGCCGAGCGAGCGATCGAGCTCATGGTCAAGCGCGCCGGCGAGCGCGTGGCCTTTGGGCGCGCGCTGCGCGAGCACCAGCACGTGCGCCTGGAGATTGCCGAGTCGCGCGTGGAGCTGGACGCGGCGCGCCTCAGTGTGCTCGAGGCCGCGCGCGCGCTCGACCGCCTGGGCAACATCGACGCGCGCGGCAAGATCGCGGCCGCCAAGGTCATCGCGCCCAACACGGCGCTGCGCGTCATCGACCGCGCCATCCAGATGCACGGCGGCGCCGGGGTCACGGACGTCACGCCCCTGGCCATGCTCTGGATCCAGGCGCGCACGCTGCGCCTGGCCGACGGGCCCGACGTCGTCCACCTGGAGCAGATCGGCAAGCTGGAGCTCCGCGCCTGGGGGCGCCAGGCCAAGCTGTGAAGGAGGGAGTTGGGCTCCCTCCGTGTCTATTATCGACGCACGGTACTCCCTGCGTCATCATCATTTTGCTCCAACCACACGCGATTGGAGCCTCATTTTGTGTTTTCTACCCTCTAAAAAGGAAAGGGCATGTTGATCTGCAAGCGCCGCTCGTGCAAAGCAGGAGCTCAAATTTTCTCTGTTGTCAACATCGCGCCTGTACGTGAGGCTTCTTTTGTAAGCTGTTTCTCAAATTATGGTACTCAGGCCCAGAAGGTTGTGCATTTGGGTAGTAGATTCCCAAGCCTCCCAAGATGAGAATTGGACGTGTGTCGGAAACCCTGGGCGGCCAAGCATATGATGCAGATTCCACCGCGTGCAATGCACGAGTATGTAAGCGGTCGTGCGCGCGGATATCACAGATAAACAAATTCTTGTATCCATGCAGAACTGCCACTGATGCGCAGATCACGCAGTGGTCATGCACAGACGCTCGCACGTCGCTCGGTCGCTTGTCTCGTGATGACAACTCCCGTCCGGCCCCATCCACCGTGCTGCCACCACTGAGACATGCAGGTCGCGCGACCGCCCCCCGATCGAGACAGGGTCATCATCCATCTGGATGCAGACAGCTTTTACGCACAGTGCGAGGAGCTGCGGAATCCGCACCTCAAGGGGAGACCCGTGGGTGCGTGGCGGGGATGGAGGACGCCGGACTGCCTTTTACAATGCCACGCTTGACTGGGAATTGCCATCATTCCTCCGCCTTCCATCTTCGCCATGTCCTTCTTCTGCTCCTTCAGGGGTCACACAAAAGTATCTGGTCGTCACATGCAACTACGTTGCGCGAGAGTATGGCGTCCGGAAGCTGATGGGAATCCAGGAGGCGCAGAAGCTCTGCCCGCTGATCAGCTTGGTCAAGTGCGGGGCTTGTGTAAGGGTGGGCAGAGGAAGAGTCATGCGAGAGGGTGGCCGCAGTGGGTGATACCAATACTCGCACCCTCTATCTTGTTCGTCCAGCGGCGAGGACCTGACGCCGTATCGGCAGATCAGCCGGGCGATGCTGGAGGTGGGCTTGCTCTTTGGACCGGCCGAGCGGCTCGGTCTCGACGAGCTCTTTGTGGACGCATCCGCAGAGGTGGAGCGGCGGCTGGAGTCTCAGAGGCATGAGCTGGACAGAATAGGACCAGAGCATGCTCCTTGTGAGAGTGCTGCGCTCCAATTCACGGGTCACCTCCACTCTGCGCGTGTATCGGTGGCGGCCGACTGCCACCACCGCGTGCAGGACCTCAGGGTGACCGAGGCGCTTGGCAACGTGAACTCGACCAACTTGCCCATCGCCCCAGAGTCCTGGCATGCCGCTGCGAGGCTGGCAGAGGGGTCGCGCGTCGCGGCCGAGCTTCGAGCCGCCCTGAAGAGCCGCGTGGGCATCCGCACGTCCGGGGGCGTCGCCTGCAACAAGCCCCTGGCCAAGCTGGTCTCTGGGCTCCACAAACCAGACGACCAGACCATCCTCCTGCCAGACGAAGCGGGTGCTTTTTTGGCGCCCCTGGCCACTCGCGTGCTGCTGGGCATTGGTGAGTGTCTGGTGGGTGTCTGAGAATTAGAGGCGCGCGACCGGGCGCGGTCACGTGACTGGTGCCCTTGTCACATACTTGCACTGGAAGCTCAAATCCGATTCACCTCCTCCACACCAGGCTCCAAGCTGGAAGCTGACTTGCTTGCGCGGTTCCAGACGGCCACCGTGCAGGAGCTCCAGGCGGTCCCGGCGAGCGGCCTCGTTCAGGCGTTTGGCGAGCGCATTGGGCGCATGCTCAGTCTGCTGCGCTGGGGCAAGGTGGGGTTGGTAGACGGGAGGGAGCAGTGCAGTTGGTAGTGGATTTGCTAGTCTGCCGTGGTTGACAAGGCTTTGAGTAGTAGATTGTACTTTTTCAAGTCTCATATATGCTCTTTACGAATTTGCTGTATGGTACTCTCAACAATAAAACTTGAGTAGAAATGGCTCCCTTAATCCAACATTCTTCAGGATGACTCGCCCGTGGTGATCAAGGGCCCGCCAAAGACGATCAGCGTGGAGGACTCGTTCCGCGCGTGCGGGAGCTGGGCGGCGGTGGACGCCGTGCTGGCGGTCTTGGCGCCGGATCTCCTGCGGCTCCTGGACGAAGAGGCCGACATCTCCGCGCGCCGGCCGCGCACGCTGACCGTGCGCTGGCGCCTTGCCGGGCGTGGCTGGGCGCGCATCGCGCGGTCCTGCCCCATGCCCGCGGCGGCGCTGGACGCGCGCTCCGACCTGGCGCGGCGCGCGGCCGTCCTCGCCTCGGCGGCGCGGCGCGTGCTGGGCGCTGGGCCCTCGCCCGGGGACAAGCTGGACGAGCTGCGGCTGCTCAACCTGGCCGGAGGGGCCTTTGAGGAGGGGAGGTCGCCGGCGTACTCTGCGTCCCTGACCGCCGGCTGGCTGGTGCAGCCGGGCGCCAGGCAGTCGCAGGCTGGCGAGTCGGCGGGCACAAAGCAGTCGCAGGATGGCGAGCGGCCGGGCGCCAGGCAGCCGCAGGCAGGCGAGCCGCTGGGCGCGTTGCTTGCCCCGGGCCCCGCGGCCTCGGCTGCGTCGACGGCCGCGCGTCGCGACTATCGCCGGGACCACGCAGCGCTGGTCCTCCCAGGCCCCTCGCCCGCAATCATGAGCAAAAGCCGGGAACGAACGGCTCGAGAGGTCTGGAATGCGGGGCCAGCGATCGTACACGATTCCAGTATTCAGCCAACACTCAAGTGCGACGTGCCTGCGGCGGCGGCTGAGGACGACGGAGACTTTTGGGAGGGTCTCGGGGACGTGCACGGGCTGGCAGCGAGGGCGGGGCAGATGCCTGTGGGCCAGCCAGCCAGCAGACACTTGGCAGCGGGTGGCCTGGCCTCACAGAATCCGGTGACGGCTCCTGCACGCAACCCCGCCGCGCCCATGCCACAGCTCTCCTCTTCGGACAGCAAGGCGGAATCTGCGGCGGCCCCGCAGCAGCGCTCCCCTGCGCCGCACGCATCGGCCAGGGCGCCGGTGGCGGAGCTTGTCCGGCAGGCGCAAGGCATGAAGCCCGAGGAGCTTCGCCAGGCCCAGGCTGCGCTCCTGTCCTCTGCCGCGACGCCGGAAGAGCAGGAGAGTCTCTTGCTGGCCGTGCGCCTGCAGGAGGAGGAGCTGCGGGCGAGCCTCGCAGCCGGCAACGCCCGGCGCCCCCTACCGGCGTCGTCGGTCGGCAAATCGCGGAAGAAGCTCAAGCCAGCCACCAGCATGAAACCGCTGTCCTCCTACTTTTCCAAATGAGCGCTATTTATTGATTTAATTGTCACATTGTTGAATATTGGACGAGAGAGTCTTGTGAGAGATGGTATTGACTTGACATCAGGAATGAAGAAGGTATGAAACCAGACACCCCCAACATATGATAGCAATTTACCTACCCCTCAGCATGGTTCGTTCATACCATCCAGAACATACCCGATCCCATTAGACCTCGGCAGTCAAGCTGGATTGGGCGAGAATAGTACTGCGGTGGGTGACCACGTGGGAAGTCCTCGTGACGAACTGTTTTTGCTTTTATTTATTTTTTAATTTGTGTATAGGCAGGGATGAATGATCAATTATTTCTATATCAGTGACGCCTGAGATTGATGGCCTTTTTTAAAACTCAAACGCTCGTTGCAAGCTTGCCTTACATGCACAAGCGAGGGCTATTCGGGCCACAGGCATGACCTCATTCCTCGTCACGCTCGGAGGGCACCATGGTGTTGGTCTTGAAGTCCATCTGCGCCCTCGCGTCCTTCATCCAGGGCAGGCCCAGCACCAGCTCCACGGCCTCCAGCTCGTCCAGCACATATAGGAGCACCTCGTAGGTGCCGCCCACGTCGGGCACGAGTTTGCCCACGACCGCCTGCTTGATGACGGTCTGGCGCTTTTCTGGGGAGCACCGGCCCAGGTTCACCCACTGCTCCGGGATGTCGACCATGGGGAGGCCCTGCTCCCGCGCCCAGCGCCGCGACACGACGCTGACGGCCATGCCCGTGGAGGCGATGCAGCCCACGCGGCGGCCGTGGATGCGGGCCGGCACCGTGCACAGCTTGCGGAAGCCGTCCTCCTCGGACGCGAGGACCATGGGCAGGTTGAGCGTGATCACTTGGCAGGCGCGGGAGGGGCTCTCGGGCTCCGCGCCCGCAAAGGACGGCGGCACGACCCCCTCTCGCACCATGGTCTCGCAGGCGCCCAGCCAGGCGGCGGCCAGCTCCCGGTAGGAGCCCTCCACGTCCAGGTTCAGCGCCTTGCGCGACGGCACCGACAGCCCGTGCACGAACCAGAGGTAGAGCTCCTTGTCCGTGATCTGCGGCGCCCGCCGCGCGGCCTCGTTGAAGGCGTGGATGTAGTCCAGCAGGGACGCGGCGCCCTGGCGTGGGAGGAGCGGGTGCGCCTGGGGCGCCGATCTGGGTGGCGGGAAGGCCGACGCCAGCTGCGTGTGCAGGGAGCGCATGCACGTCACGCGGTCGCGGCCCGCGTCGCCCAGGCCCGCCCACCAGGCGGCCGCGGCGCCGCTGAGGTGGCCGGCCGCCGTCTCCACCTGCTCCTCCGCTAGGTAGGGGCAGTCGTCCACGTACTCCTCCGCCATGAAAAAGTCGTACATGTCCTCCACCCAGTCGTCCAGCGGCTGGTGGGGGTCGCCCGAAAAGGGGGGCGGCATCTGGCTCCTGACCAGGTCCGGCAGCAGCAGGCCGGGGCCGACCTCCGCGGACCAGGCCCCCGCAGTCTCGCGGCGGGAGATCTCCGCACGCAGACGGGCAATCTCGGCCTTGAGCTCGTGCATCTCCATCTGTGAGGGATCGATCTCCCCGTAGCTGCGCGAGGTGCGCCGCGCGGTGCCCATGATGGGGCCGGGCTCGCACTCGTGTCACCGGCTTGCCACGATGCTGGGCTGTCCTTCAATTGCCGCCGTACGACCCAGCGTGTGATGCACGCTTTCAAATGTGGCCCTGATACGCGAAGTCCCGGGAGAATGCGAGTCTCTTGCGCATACGTCGGCTAGCCGGGTATCAAATGCCAGTCTTTACTGAGCCGTGCATGCCTTGTAGGGAAACAACGCGAGCTTCGCACTGTGACATAAATGAAACACTGAAGAATAAAATTAAAATGCAATTCAGGAAATTGTGCCAACGGGATAGCCGTGCGCGCGATCGGACCCGGCACGTTCGCCCGAGCGATCCATGACAGCACACATGAGAGTGGTCATCAAGTCAGCCCAGGCCCAGGGGGCCGCGGGATCAAACGCCCATGCTGATCATGCACCTCACAATTTTCTGCGTCGTGCACCCTCTGAGGTGGAATCCGCGTTGAGCCACGCCAGCAGGGCGGGCACGACGCGGGCCGACCACCAAGGGGCGCCGACCAGCACCAGGGCGAGCAGTACCACCGCCGCGCCGATGAGCGGCACGGCAATGGCAGGCACGCCGTGCACACTTCGCTCCAACACTGTGAGGGACATGGAGTAACCTTTACGTCTGAGCGCCTGCCCAGCAAATGCCTGGATTGCAGGGCAACCTGCAATGAGGGCTCAGCTGCAGCGGCTGCGCACCTATGTCGTAGGCGAGGTGCGTGGGGCCGCCGCCCGGCCCGCTGGCGTGCTGCGTCCAGCGCTCGGCGCGCAGGTGCACAAGGAGAGCCTCGCCGGTCTCAGACTCCAACAGGCCCTTGTCATTTGTCGTAAAGGTGATCCGCTCAGCGTCCAGGAGTCGGCGCGTTTGCTTGATTGATGGGGTGCCCTCCACCGTCCCTAGCCAAAATCGGATCTTGGCTGGATTCTGCGGCAAGACAGTCAAGCGCGACGGAAGAAGATTCAGTAGAAAAATGACTCAATCGCAGGATCTCAGTCTTGATGAGCCTCACATATTGCCACTGACATGCACATCCGCATACCGTGGATGGGAATGACAGCCGCACTTCATACGTGGTGCTTGGGGACATGTCCACGGGTTGGTAGCTGCATGGATGCAAGACACATGCCCATGATTTAAACAAAAATAAAACCATCTTCTGTCCGAAATTACTCTCCACACGTACATGATGGTCTCGACATCTTTTTGGATGACGTCTCCCTTGCGTGGCACATTGGGTCGGAGCGTCAGGGGAGCCGCGACCGATCCGGGGGAGATGCTGGATCCCGCGCAGAATGAAACAAGTGAGATCAATAAAAGGGCCAGTGGTAGGCGGCGCCTGCCGGATTTCGCCATCCAGGCGCCAGCCAGGCCACGATGGCGACTACCCGAATTCAGAGCTCCCTGATTAGCAGGCGTGCAATGGCAATCCTAGCAGCTACTATCGATACGAGCAGCGCAAGAGCCTCGCGCGCAGATCATTCTTTTCAAGTTACCACTTTTACGCGTACTTTCGCGTCCAAAGCGGCTGTCGTCAGTGAGCTTGAACATTGCCCGACCTTCCGGTGCTAAACCCGGACTACAAGATTCGAGATCTTATCCGAAAAGTCGACCAAGCAGTGCGTCGCACGTTGTGCGCAGCACCTCCCTTGCTCGTCATCAACACACAAACCTGTTGTGCATTGCTGAGAAAATCCATCATCAGTACGAGCGCAATGGTGGTGGCAATGGCGAGTGTGAGCGCCACCCCGGTGGCCCACCGCACGCCCAGCGCGGTGGGTTCCTTTGTGCGGGCATCGGTGCCCTCTGCGCGCCGCGCCCTTGCCCAGTCCCGCCGCGCGTCCTCGGCGATTGCGCACGCCACCCACAAGGTGACGGTGCTTCCCGGCGACGGCATCGGTCCCGAGATCATGCGTGTGGCCCTGTCGGCGCTGGAGGCCGCCGGTGCCCGCCACGAGGAGCGCTTCGAGTTCACGGAGGCCCTGATCGGGGGCTGCGCCTACGACGCCACGGGCGACCCGTACCCTGAGGAGACGTACCGCGCCTGCGCGTCCAGCGACGCGGTGCTGCTGGCGGCCATCGGCGGCTACAAGTGGGACGCGCTGCCGTCGGCGAGCAAGCCCGAGACGGGCCTGCTGCGCCTGCGCTCCAGCCTGAGCGCCTTTGCCAACCTGCGCCCCGCGCGCGTCATCCCCGAGCTGGCGGACGCGAGCAGCCTCAAGCGCGAGGTGCTGGAGGGCGTGGACCTGCTCATCGTGCGCGAGCTGGTGGGCGGCATCTACTTTGGCCAGCCGCGCGGCTTCGAGACGCGCGACGGCGTGCGCCGCGCCTTCAGCACCGACGTCTACGCCGAGCCCGAGATCGAGCGCATCGCGCACGTGGCCTTCCGCGCGGCGCGCGGGCGGCGCGGCGAGCTCTGCTCCGTGGACAAGGCCAACGTGCTGGAGGTGAGCCAGCTCTGGCGCGAGGTCGTCGCCCGCGTCGGGCGCGAACACTATCCCGACGTCCGCCTGAGCCACATGTACGTCGACAACGCGGCCATGCAGCTCGTGCGCTGCCCGGCCGCCTTTGACACGGTGCTGACCAGCAACCTGTTTGGCGACATCCTCTCCGACGAGGCCGCCATGATCACGGGCTCACTGGGCATGCTGCCCTCCGCCAGCGTCGGCGACGGCGGCCCGGGCGTGTTTGAGCCCATCCACGGCTCCGCGCCAGACATCGCCGGACAGGACAAGGCAAACCCGCTGGCCATGGTCCTCTCGGCCGCGCTCATGTGCCGGCACGGCCTGGGCATCCCGGACGTCGCCGACCGCCTCGAGCGCGCCGTCCAGGCCGTCCTCGCCGCCGGCGTGCGCACCGCCGACATCGCCCGGCCAGGCGAAAAGGTGTCGGGCTGCTCCGAAGTGGGCCGGGCCATCCTGGACCACATTGCCGCGTAAAGGGTGGTTGGTGTGCTGGAAGAAGGCATGCTGCGTTGGTGTCGGCCACGTTCAGCCACGGGATGCCTTTTGAAGAGGGATCTTTACACAGTGCGAGTGCCATTTCTGCTCATCCTGGGTCTATGACTCGGTGAGGAGTGCAGGCTTGCTGATGCCTTTCTTAAAACTGTTTGCGCCACACTAAGGCCTCTCATCCTCATGATTGGCCAGGCGACGCTGACCGGCAGTACCAGTTGTGTGTAAGAAACGTTTTGCTACAGGGATCAAATCGGGATAATGTGCACGCAAAGGACTGCTGGTGGATGGTGAAAAGTATGGGAGACATCATCATGGCGCAGGGCGACAGTCAACTGCACCTACTGCTGAGCCTGACGTTTCTTGCACAGTATAAAACAGGCCGCACCCCTGGATGCGCACTCGCCCCCGTCAATGTGCTCTAGCCGCGCACGTTGACCAGCTCGACCTCAAAGTCGAGCCAGGCGTTGGGGGGGATGACCTTGCCGGCGCCGGTGCCGCCGTAGCCCATCTGGGGCGGGATGATGAGCCGCCGCTTCTCCCCGACGCGCATGCCGTCCACGCCCCGGTCCCAGCCCTTGATCACCTGCGCCACAGGGCAAGAGGGAGGAGTGAAGATCTTAGCCCTCTATCAACTTTTAGGTACGCCAGCTGGAGAGTTCTGGAGCTCGAGAGTCCTCAAAGGAGATGCGCAATTACTAACCACAACCCCTTTCTCCCGTGCACTTACCTCTCCGACGCCGAGCTTGAAGTTAAAGGTCTTGTTGCCCTTGGTGGAGTCAAACACCTTGCCGTTGGTCTTCAGACGGCCCGTGTACTTGACCACGACCGTCTTCCCGGCCTTGGCAACCTTGGCATCGGGCAGGCCCTGCGGTGGAGGCGAGGAGGGGGAAATGGTGAGGGCATGTGATACTGATGCACTGCCAATTTATAAATTCACGAGCAGCCTCCGGCCATTCAAACACCAGCTATTCACCAGCTGATTCCCTATGTCTCTAACTATTCAACCGCACCTGCTTCACGGTGGTGATCTCAAAGCCGTTGGGAAAGGTCCTGGTCTTTGGGGTCTTGGCCGCAGCCGCCGCCGGCTTGGCCGCCTCGGCGGGCTTGGGCGTCGCCGCCTGGGCGGGCTTGGCAACGGGCTTCTGCGCAGGCGTGGCCGCCTCGGCCTTCTTCGCGACGGCCTTCTGAGCAGGCGCGGCCTTTTGCGCCGCCGCGCCCTTCTTGGTCTCCGGCTCCGGCTCGGCCTTGCTGTCCGGGGCCTTGCGCTTGGCGCCGGCGGGCGCCGGCTTGGCCTCCGGAGCGGGGAGGGCCTTGGCCGTGGTCACAACAACGTCCTCCTCGTCCAGCTCCTTGATCTCCACATCGAGGCGGCCGTGGGCCTCCTCCAGGTCGCTCTCGCCCTCGGACGTCAAGTCATCTGCGCACGTGTTTAGAAAACTTGAATAAGGAAGTTCGAACAACGTTTCGTTGCACTAGTCATGCGTGGCGCTGCACGCGCCAAGCGGGCCCACTCCTCACTCAGTCAGCTCACCGCTGTCGATGTCGTCGGGGTGCAGGAGTGCGACGCCATCCTCGTCGCTGCTGAACTCCTCGCCCTCGCTCTCCGAGCCAGAGGCCAGATCCTCGTCGTCAGAGGCGGGGAGGTAGTACCCGGTGAGGTGCACGGTTGCGTCGCCCTTAACCTGGAAGGTCAGGTCCTCGTCCAGGATCAGGTCCAGCGCCGCGTTCTCGCACACGCCCTCCTTCAGGGAGCAGATGACAAACTTCTTGCCGTCCGCAGCCAGCGTGACGCGCGCCTTTTGCCCGGGCTTGACGTCCTCCGCCAGCGACGCCTGCCGCGGTTTTGACAGGGGTGCTGTTACGTCGGGAATGCTGTCCATTCACGGTCAATTGCTGGCCAATTCACACTCAAGATCAATCCTTATCCTCCCTCGCCCTGTACCTGGGAGAGATGGATCTGGAACGCACCCTCCGGGGACTCGAGGCGCTCCGGCTTGCCAGGCTTGACCTCGATGCCCCAAAAGGACCCTTCCGACGCCATCTAGTCGAGCGATTGTCACTCCAAAAAACTGCAAAAGCGTCATAGAATCAATGCAGGTTGTTTGAAAGCGTTGAATTATAGCAATCATCGCAGCACGGAGCTAGTGGCGGCGTGGAACCTTCGCTGGTCCGCTAGCATGGCGTGGCCCCCTGTCGCTCGCCTCCCTGACGCCGTACCTGCTCGTTGAAGCACAAGAGCAAACTATTGACGCAAATGTATGTATGAACAAAGGCTTGCATGGCCTGTTTAGGCTGTATGCTGCCCGCGTCGCAATCCGCACCAAAGCGATTCCGGTGACGCGCCGACGGGATGCCTTCTGGATTCTGGTCTGGGCGACCAGCCCGGTTATCTTACAGTAGGATGCGTGGTCGCGGAATAAATAGTTGAGAAAGCATATGAGCCCTGGATAATTAAAAAATGACCTGCATGCACTTGATAACTTGATGATTGGCATTGTCTTCAAGCGTGTAGGCTCAGCTCTCGGCGTCTGGCAGCGCCCCCTCTTCGGCCGGAGCATCGGCCTCGATCTCCGCCACGGTCGCCTGGAGCACCGTCAGGACGCCCGCCAGGGCCCGCCGCCGCCGATCCATGAGCCGGTCTATTTGCCGCCGCTGCTCCGTCAGGTCTGCGATTTCGCGGCGCACCGTCTCCATCTCCTGTCGCGTCACTGACCGAGCCGGCACCGCCGCCACCTGCTTCTTGAGCGCCTCGTACTGCTGCCACCTGTCCAGCTGCACGCGTGCCGCCGCCAGGTCCGTCTTTTGGCTCTCCAGCACACGCCCCATCTGCCAGAGAAAGGTGCACGGGAGGCGCTCAGCTTAAAGCTTGTCTTTGACGAGACACCATGCATTGTTGCACACACTTCAAGTCAAGGACACATTGCTTTCTCGCAAACACTAAACACACGAATCACACCTCCTCAATTGAGGCCTCCAACTTGGCCTGCTCTGCCGCATAATACTCCATCTCCTGCGAGGCAACTCGCGAGCTGGTCGCCTGCCGGTCCAGCGCTGCTCTGATGGCATGCAGGTCGATCTGCAGCTCGCCATGAACGGCCTCGGCCTCACTCAGAGACCCGGACTGGAGCGCTGCCCGGAACTGGTAAAACCTGGGGTAGCGTCGCGGAAACAGATGAGCGTGGGGTCGCCCAGTCACAGGGAGCCCCAGCCCACGCCCATCCAATCCCGTCCGGGCTCACGCACCTTTTCGCGAGGCTCTTGAGTGGCGGGAGGACATGTGCGGCCGTTGTTACGGTCTGTGTGAGGTACCGGTACTTGATGATCGCCTCTTCCTCGGCGGTCGCAGCCATCGTGACTGGACAGGCTTGGCCTCGGCAACGCGGGAGCCTGCGGCACGGTCGCAAGCTCGCGGCCGACGCTTTCAAGTTTTGAGAACGATGTGCGAGGCCACGAATAGGCGATTTCGCGAATTGCGGGTGGGTGCTGGAATTCGGGCAGAGGAGCGATGCAGGCACCGGGCAATCAGATCGATACAACGCCGATTTCCGGATTGTCACAAGCCCTCTGCCAAAGGCTTTAATGGTGCTACGGGGTGATTGTGCTCGCGTCACCCACTTTCACGGCAAGCACATATTCTTTGAATGGATTTTGTCGCGCATGAGCGACGAGAGTCGTGTACCAGCGTCATGCGGATTTTGCGCCATCTGTTTTGACTCCATTGCGCCCGTGGACGAGACCTTTGTCGACCCCTGCTTCCACCATTTTTGCTACAAAGTACGCAATTGGCGACTGTATACGTTTTTCAAAGTTGCTGAACGTTGGCTTTTGCAGAGCAAGTGTGAGTCTGAAATGTTGACCGAAGATCGCTTTTGCTGCAGTGCATCAAGGGGTGGGCCCAGGCCCACACCAGAGACAAGGACTTGCGCTGCCCCCTCTGTCGACAACCCTTTACGTCCATCATCACCGACTGCCATGGGTCGGCCTTTAGGCAAGTGCATTTTGAATCTAGCGTTTGCATTCTGAAAGAGTTTACACTTTGCTCAAATGTCATGCCTTACTTGGTACGGCTAAACCCGAGAGTGGCCCTCTGCCTTCGCCATGCATCCGACATGACTTTGCAAACACCCCTGCTCTCTTCCAGGACCGAACTCCTGCGGCCAGGCAGCGGCAGCCGTGGCGGGGTCATCGCCGGCGGCCTTCACCTCACAGTGGAACACCGGCGGCGGCGAGCGGCCTACCACGAAGATGGCATCGGACCGCCCGACTCGACCCGAACGGGGCGTCAGGTCTCGGTGGCGCTCCTGCGCCGGCCCGACGCGCTTTCCTGGACGCGGCGCGAGCTGCAGGCGCTGATGCTCCACGAGGACGTCGAGCTCTTTGCGCATCAGGCGCTGGGCGCGCTGCGCTCGGCCGTCGAGCGAGGCGGCGGGGGCCCCGGCTCGGCAGACGTGCGTGGCTGCTGCGCAGATCGGAATCGTGCACATAAAGGTCGTGTGCATGCACCGGTGCAGCGCACCAACAACTTGCCCCGCGCATCATGCAGGCGTTGGAGGCGAGCGTGGCGAGGGCCATGGCCCCGTTCCTGCCAAAACAGAGCGGCGCCTTTGCTCGCGAGCTGGTGGCCTTTGTGTCGAGCGGGAGGAGCCTGCGCGACTGGGACGCCGAGGCCCTCAGGGACGAGCGCCGAGCGCTGATGGAGCGCGAGGCGCTTCAGGAGGCGGCCGCCGATCCCCTGGCTTGGCTTGGGGACGAGCGTGATCGGGAGGCCTGAGGCAGCGAGGCGGCGCCTGGCGTTGTGAGCTATCAGCCCTTTACCGCCGCCAATCCATCTGTCTGAGGCTCGGCGCTTCCTTTGGTCGCCGAGGCCTGCCCCGTGTCCTTGAAGAAGCTGACGAGGCGGGCAAAGGCGGGCCCAAACTTGCCGTCCCCGACAACCTCCACCGACGGCTTGATCCAGCCCGGCAGCTTGGCCACTGCATGTGAGGCTGCGCCGCCACGCAGGCCTTGGACGTACCTGCGAGAATTCGAATGTAGGTGAAGATCTGGCGTCTGCACGCATCAGCGCTCTACACTCTTCATAGCAACCTTCCCGTGACCACCCACCGCGTATCGAGGAGCAGGACGGCCGCGTAGTCGCGGGTGTGGCGGATGGCGCGGCCGATGCTCTGGTTGACGGCGCGCATGCAGAGGTCGTTGTAGTGGTCGCGGCTGGCGCCCTGCCCGGCGGCGCGGTCGAGGAAGCGCAGGCGCTCCACCAGCTCGGGGTCCGAGGGGCTCGGGTAGGGCAGACCCACCATGACGACGCAGCGGCCCAGCTCGTCCCCAAAGTTGATCCCCTCGGCCAGGCGCCCGCCCACCACCGCCAGCAGCAGCGCCCGGGGCCCGCGGCGGCGGCCGCCTGCCGGCGGCCGGGGCCGCGTTTGCCGCCGACAGCGGCGCAGCGGGCCGCACGGCAGCGGCATAGGCCTGCAGCAGGGGCTCCACCTCGCTCGCGACGCGAGGCTCCTGGAAGACGGCCGCCGCCCGCTGGAGGCGGGCCCACAGCCCTGCAGCCTTCCAACTAGATTGATACGTGTGTGTAAGGGTGGGTGGATGAGCAAGGCTGTTTTGATGATGCCGATATTCTTTGACTGTAATATGAAAATTATGCCCGAGGGAGAGGCGCTGAGAGGCGCATCAACTAGACTTCTCTTGACCAAACAAACAAAATGCCTGCCCACTCCAATCCCTAACTCTACCTGTCCACGACTTGGTGGAGGTACTGGTAGGAGGGGAAGAAGACGACGGTCCCCCCGGGGACAATCGAGACCACATTGCACAGGAGCTGGCCCAGGCCCCGCACGACGTCCACAGCGTCGCGCTTGCTGAACCGAAAGTCGAGATCGGCGCCAGTGGGCGCCTGCGCCAGCGCGAGGGCCAGTAGCCTGTCGCGGCCGACGACGTGGCCGCAGCTGAAGCGGTGGATCTCCGTGTCAGGCACGTCTGGGAAGAGGGAGAGCACCGGTCCCAGCGGGCTCAGCGTGCCCGATGCCAGAATGACGCACCGGGCCTGGGACAGTACCTGCGTGAAGTCGTAGTCACATGGAAGGGGGATTGGTCTGAACAAGCGTCTGTATGAAGGACAATCAGAGCGCTGGCGCTTGCACCGGCGAGGCACACCGCACAGCGACCCCTCCCCCCCCCGAGCTCAGCCATGCCTTTGCAAAGTGCTTTCCAGGGTTGAGGAGGCAGTATTTGGCGCTCTCAGCCTCCACAATGACTCGTCCGTCCTCGTCGGCGTCCCGCAGCCCGCGCAGCAGCGAGAGCAGGGCATTCAGAGGGGCCATGCTGGCGTCGGATGGTGCTGCTGCTGCTCTTGTAGCAAGTGCATCACCCTGCTCGCTCTCGCGAGAAGCCAGGGTTTTGGCCAGACCCGCCACCTTGAACACCAACTTTGTGTCGGCGCACGTCCTGGGAGCAGAGGGTGTGAAGGGAAGGCATGTGTTCTCTATTCGAAAGACTGCTCGTCGATGGCTGCCACTCAGCCGGAAGAGGTCTTTCCCATCCCTCCAAGCGCCTCACCGCAGGAGATGATACACATTGACGCCCTCGAGCCCCGCATCAAAGGTAAACTGGTTGAGCGTCAGCACCTGCGGGGGTTTGCCCACACCCGCAGTCATCGCCACGTCCAGGGCCCTCGCAAAGAGCAGCAGCTGCTGCAGTGCCAGGCAGCTCCCGGGCCCAAGGCGGCCGCGGTACCGGGCCAGATACTGCACCAGCTGCCGCGCAGCCGCCGCTGCCTGCTCCTTGGACACGTGCGCCGAATGCGCCGAGTTGACGGCATCAACTGCGGTGGTGGGTATGTGAAGTGAGGTGTGTGAGAGATTTTTTGGGAAGTGGAGAGGGCCCATCCAGGTTGCCAAGGCCCTGCTCCCTACCCAGGTTATGGGCCTCATCAATAACTATGACGCTGCCCGCCAGATCCAGCCCCAACGATTCACGCGTTTCCTGCGGCGTGAGGTGTCATGGAGCGTGAGCCGTGTTGTTGATTGGGACGGGTCTTGATAATAATGGGGCTCACCTTCCACGCCTCTGCGCACACCAGGCTCGACCGTACATCGCCAACATGCATTTCACACCCGACGACGCGACATGCAGATCTCAATCATCATTACCTCGAGCAGCAGGCTGGAGTAGGGGCCCAGGACGATGTCGGCCGCCGGCACCGCGTCGCGGGACGCATAGTACGGGCAGACGCCCCGGCGCTGGCCCAGGCTCGCCAGGTCCTCAATGTCCAGGGGCCTGGCGAGGATCGCATCCCTCAGCGCCGCCGCCGCTCGGCCGGCGCGCGCGAGCGCGGGGCACTTGGCGGCGCGCCGCCTCGTCACGCGCCCGTCGGCGTCCCGCTTCCCGCCGCCGGACGGTTTCTGCAGCTCCATGCACCGCTCGTTGATGAGCGCGGCGTCGGCGCTCCGGCGCACCTCGTCGTTGATGCAGAGCGCGGCGCGCGAGCCCAGGGGCACCAGCGAGAGGCTGTCTGCGAACCGGGTGCGCACCAGCTCGCCAACCACCTGGCTCAGCTGGGAGTGCGTCCGGCTGCAGAAGATTACCTGTGATTTTGATATGGTCGCGTTGAATTGGGCGGGGCAAGGAGGCACAGAACCTATGGGCAGCCCAGGCATGCATCCGGTTGTGCCCCTCCAAAAGCGCATTCGATGGTGTCCCCTCCGCCGATGTCTGCTCAGGCATACCATTTTGCATACCACCAGCCAGCCGCCTTGCATTCTCACCTGGGTTTTCTTGACATTCAAGTCGATGCCAGGCTGCAGCGTGTCGTCGCCATCAGAGTCGGAGCCAAGCGCGTCAACCAGCGCAGGCCCCGGCTCAGCCAACAGCAGCTCCGCGTCAGAGTCAGAATCTCCCGACACGCCGCCGCCCCTTTTGGCTGGTTCCTTGATGACGCGCGCGCGCGCTCGGAGCTCCTGCACCCGTTCAGAGGCAGCATTCGCCTCATGCTGCTCCTGCCTCTGCTGCTCCTCCGCCTGCGCCAGAACCCAATCCGGGAGCGCCCCCTCTCCCTCTGCTGGCTGACCCCTTTTTTCATGGGACTCGTGATGGGCCCGAAAATCTTCCAACCAGTGAAGGCAGCCCGTGATGAGGCTGAGAGTCTTTCCCGTTCCTGCCAGAGCGGGCAGTGGGTTGGGCATGTTGTGGGCTTGACCAATGCCACTCGATCAGCCAAAATTTCGACACCCCCTTGTTCGCACCAGTGGGGCTCTCAAACAGGCCGACGCCGCCAGAGGACAGTGATCGATAGAGTGCGCGCATGAAATCCACTTGGATGGGGTAAGGCTGCCCTGGGAATGCGGGAAAGTCCTCCCGATGCATGGCGTCTGGCGGGACGGCAAGCGACGGGCCCGTGGGTTATCGGGGCGGGGTGATTGCCCCGCCCGCCACGCTATTGAATCATTACCCAATCTGAGGTTTCGATAAATGGGCTATGCTTGGCTTGTGGTCTAGATTTCTCTGCGACTATATGCTCCCATGCACGAATGCCTTTGTCGGTCGTTTTGAATATCAGATCGGGATCTCGTGCTTGATCGATGGCCGTGTGCCAGGTTGGCAATTGGGCCACGCTGCGCGCCTGTACTACTTCCCCTGAACCAATACATATACAATAATGGCATGACTAGATTTAATTAGTATGTATGCTTTGTCGGTGTCGAAATAACATATGTCTTGTACACCTGAAACAATGAGCACCACGTCGAGCACCTGCTATGCTTTGCCAGCGATATCGCCTAGTGAATGTGAATAACAATCTCATGTCTCTGGATTCGTAAAAATGTTTTTGTGGAAGCAGAACTCGAGGTCACAAGACACGATGTCTGAGTGCTCGAACAAAAGAAGGGCACCAAGATCCTAAATGCCTGGCCCGCGACATCCGTCGCCAGCGCAATCTTCACGCTAGCCACCGCGATTGCAGGCTTGCTGACGGGCTCGGCACATCAGCGGGACCACGCTTGCGTGCTCGATTCAAGCAGCTTGATATTTTAAAGTGCAAAGGCTCCAATCATCATGGCGCCGGACGTGGAGGCAGCACTGTTGGTCCGTCTGGACGACCAAGGCGTGGTCGAGGATAGCGGCGATTATGCCAGCGAGACGGGGGTGGACCATGCCCGGCTGGTTGAGGTCATCAAGAGTCTTGTTGCGACGGACATGATCACATCGGAGGTGCGGTTGTTGTGAAGATGATGGGGGCTGGGAGAGGGGTGTGCGGGTTCCGGGGGCCCGACGGTGCTCGACCCATCGCTCCACGCATGCTCATGCATGGTCGTGGCCGGGATGCCGATACGAAACTGAGTATCAATTTTGTGATTGGCGCGTGTCATCACAGGTGGTCACGCATACAAAGCTTGTGGTGACGGAGGAGGGCAAAGGCTACCTAGCCCAGGGCTCTCCGGAGGCCCAAGTGTTCAACGCTCTTCCCGCGGAAGGCGCTGTCCCTCTTGCGGAGCTCAAGGTAATGAGGTGGCTGGGGTGGCTGATATGGTATGGATTCCTTTCAGACAGAGAGGAGTACACAATACCAGCAACACAGATGACTTGAATCCATGCCTAGCATCCATGCACCCGCATGCACTATATGCACAAAAATCGAAAGGTTGACTGTGATGTTCCCCGTCCATCCCCAATAAAACCTGCAGAGCAAGCTCCCGGGCACGGTGGGCGATGTGGGCTTCAAGCAGGCCATGCAGCAAAAGTGGGTGGTGCTCAACAAGGAGGCCTCCGGCCCGACGGTCAGCCGCAAGGCCGCCTCGATCGAGGACAGCGTGCAGAGCGCGCTGGCGGAGGCCGAGGCCGGCCGCGCGGAGGGCCTGGCCGAAAAGGTGGTGGCTGCGCTGAAGAAGCGCAAGCTGCTGGCCCCGGAGACGTGGAAGACCTTCCGCCTGGGCAAGGGCCCGCGCTTTGCCCGCGAGCGCGTCAAGGAGGCGACCGACCTAACCGCGGAGATGATTGCCAAGGGCACGTGGCGGGAGGTGCCCTTCAAGCCGTACAACTTTGCGGCGCTCGGCCTAACGCCGCCCAGCGGACACCTGCACCCCCTCCTGAAGGTCGGTTTGTTGTGTGTTTGAGAGAGAGGGGCGACCAGGGTTGGAAGAAGATTGGTTTGCAGGGCTGTGCGGATGGAGGAAAAGGCGATTATAGGAAGAGGGGGAACAATGAATCCACCTAGCAAAAACGCGTTCTACCGACTCACGCTGCAAGCAGCGCGAGTAACCCTTCATTCCCTCATTTCCTCGCCCACAGGTGCGGACGGCCTTCCGGAAGATTTTCCTGTCCATGGGTTTTGAGGAGATGCCCACGAACAACTACGTGGAGTCGAGCTTCTGGAACTTTGACGCGCTGTTCCAACCGCAGCAGCACCCGGCCCGCGACGCGCACGACACCTTTTTCCTGACGCGCCCCGCCACGACCCCGGCGTCGTCGCTGCCGCCCGACTACCTGGCTCGCGTGCGCGAGACGCACCAGAGCGGCGGCTGGGGCAGCGCGGGCTACGGCTACGCGTGGCAGGAGGCGGAAGCCGAGAAGAACCTGCTGCGCACGCACACGACGGCGGTGTCCTCGCGCATGCTGTACCGCCTGGCGCAGGGCGGCTTCCGCCCATGCAAGTACTTCTCCATCGACCGCGTGTTCCGGAACGAGGCCATCGACCGCACGCACCTGGCCGAGTTTCACCAGGTGGAGGGCGTGGTGGCGGCCGAGGGCCTGACCCTGGGCGACCTGATCGGCATCTTCACCGAGTTCTTCCGGCGGCTGGGCCTGCCCACGCTGCGCTTCAAGCCCGCCTACAACCCCTACACCGAGCCCAGCATGGAGATCTTCTCCTACTCCGAGCCGCTGGGCAAGTGGATCGAGGTGGGCAATTCGGGCATGTTCCGCCCGGAGATGCTGCGCCCCATGGGCCTGCCGGAGAACGTCAACGTCATCGCCTGGGGGCTCTCCCTCGAGCGACCGACCATGATCCTCTACGGCATCGACAACATCCGAGACCTGTTCGGCCACAAGGTCGCGCTCTCGATGGTCAAGTCCAACCCCATCTGCCGCCTGGGCATGTGAATGGACAGGGGTGATGGGGGGGGCGGGTGGCAAATGGGGCTGAGGTGCCAAAGTCGATTGGGACGTAGGTTTTTTAAAAAAGGCAGAAGCAGTGATGCTTGGAGCCAGCATCCATGTGACCGCGGAGCGACCAAGTCTTCTCCAGAGACTAATCCTCCCCGCTTTGTGCGCCTCTCAATGCAGCCTGTCTGCTGTGCACTTCGCTGTGCTTTCCTGTTTGTAACAAACAGCAAGCGGAAGAGCACAAAAGCACAACGAAAGACGGAGCAACAGCATGTGAAAACGTTTGTAAGGAAAGAGTGTAGCAACACAGGGAAAACAAGCATCAGAAAATGAATCAACCAATGAGCGACTGGAGCTCGTCCGCGGCCGCGTCAAAGGACAGGCCATGCAGCAGCCGGACCCCAAACGCCAGCGCCGCAGACTCCTGCGCGGCCCTGCAAGTGAGAAAAGAAGGTATAATGAGAAGTCATCCATAGCGTATCAGGGACACTCCAGAAAAAAAAACAATAATTCCTAATCCACTACACAAAAGCCACACTCCCAAGCCAGCCTACAAAAATAAAGCCTACTTGATCTGGGGGTCTGCAATCTGCTCCAGGTCGGCGACCCGGGCGAGCCCGACGATGCGGCGGATCATGACGGTTCCCGCAAAGACGCCCGCCTGCGCCGCCACCTCGTCCAGGAGCACCGCCGCCAGCGCGCGCCGCCTGGCCTCCCCGTCCTCGAACAGGAGCGCGCTGAGCACGGTGCCGGCCCCCGTGCACGCGCCCAGATCGGCGCGCACGCCCTCCTCCTCGCCGGCGACGCCCGCACCGTCGTCCAGGGCGCAGAGGTCCGTGAATTTCGACAGAAACCCGTGCCAGCTCTCGCGCGCGGCCTCGAGGAGCCAGGCCCGCTGCGCACGCAGGTCCGCGGCGCCCAGGCCGTGGCCCGGCGCCCCGAAAAAGGCGAGAAACAGGTTGGCGACCCACTTGCCGAGCTCGAAGCCGATGGGCCCGCAAAAGGCAAACTCGGCGTCGATCACAAACGTGCTGTCGTGCGTGACCATGAGGCTGCCCGTGTGGAAGTCGCCGTGGAGCAGGGCCTGCGGCTGGAAGGCGAACCAGCGCTTGGCGCGCGCCGCGCGCCCGCCGCGGCCGGCGCGCGCAGCTCGCGCAGCACGATCGCCTCCAGGTGCGGCGCCGCCGCCAGCGGCCGGTTGTGGCGCGCGGCGTGGTAGGGGTCGGTGAAGATGACCTGCTCGGTCAGCGCGCACATGCCGCGGTTCTCAAAGGCGCGCACCTGCTCCCAAAAGGCGGCGGCGCCTAGGTGCAGGTAGGAGGTGTGGTACAGCGTCTGCGCCAGGAACTCGGCCACGTGCGCGCCGAGTAAAGGGAAGCGCTCGCCGCGGACCAGCGCGCCACGCAGGATGGCGTGCGGCGGCGGGATGCGGTCCATGGCCACCAGGGAGCGCTCCGGGTCGAACAGGTGCACGCCGGGGACGTGGCGCGGGCACAGCCGCGCCTGCGTGCGCAGCGCCTCGACCTCGACCGCCAGGCGCGCCTGCGTGAGGGGCCAGTCGGGGCCGACCATGCGCACAAAGGGCAGGCTCTGCTTGATGCAGAGCGAGCCGCCGCGCGGGTTGTCGATCAGGAAGACAAAGTTGATGTTGCCGTCGCCGACCTCGCGCACGTCCCAGTCGGCCGCGGACGCAGGATCGCCGACCAGGCGGCACAGCTCGGGCCGGCTCTGCACGTACCGCCGCACCGACTCCACGTCCAGCGCCACTAGAGGGGCGGGTGTACCAGTGGACGACGAAGGAGGGTCTTGCGACGAGGAGGAGGTAGGCGGCGCGCCGTTGGACGCCAATTGCGCGCCCTTATCACGAGGTTCCGTCGCCTGATCACCCTCACCCTCTTCAACACCTCGTAGGAACGCGGCCACGTCAAAGACCTCATCCTCTCCTTTGACAATCACGCCTCGCTCGGTGATGATGCCGGCGATGAGGCGCGCCGGGGTGACGTCAAAGGACGGGTTCCAAACGTCGATGCCCTCGGGCGCGACCTGGCGCCCGTGCGCGTGTGTGACCTCGCGCGGGTCGCGCTCCTCGATCTCGATGCTCGCGCCGCAGGGCGTGGCGGGGTCGAGCGTGGTCGTGGGCGCGGCCACGAAGAAGGGCACGCCGTGCGCGGCGGCGGCCAGCGCGACCGCGTAGGTCCCGATCTTGTTGGCGGTGTCGCCGTTGGCGGCCACGCGGTCGGCGCCCACGACCACCGCGTCGACCTGCCCCGCGGCCATGCGCGCGGGCACCGCGCCGTCCACGATCAGCGTGGCCGGCAGCCCGTCGTGCAGCAGCTCGTAGGCCGTCAGCCGCGCGCCCTGGTTGTAGGGCCGCGTCTCGGTGCAGGTAACCCACGCCAGGGCGCCGCGCTCGTGCAGCGCGCGCGCCACGCCCAGCGCCGTGCCGGGGCCGGCCGTGGCCAGGCTGCCCGTGTTGCAGTGCGTGAGCAGGCGCACGCCCCGCGCGCCGCGCCCGCGCGTCCGCGCGCAGCACCGCCGCCGCGCCGGCCGCGCCCAGGGCCCGGTTGGCGGCCACGTCCGCCTCGAGCATGCCCTCGGCGGCCTCGATCACGCCGCGCACGACGGCGCCGGCCGAGGCGCCCGCCGCGCCCGCCGCGGCCGCCGCCAGTGCGCGCAGGCGATCGGCCGCCTGCGCCAGGTTCACGGCCGTGGGGCGGCTGGACACCAGGTAGGCCAGCAGCCGGTCCACCTCGCGCCGGGCCTCCTCGGCGTCCCGGTACTGGGACCCGGCGCCCCCGGCCTGGAGCTCCACGGCCAGGCCCAGCATGGCGGCGATGGCGATCGCGGGCGCCCCGCGCACGGCCATGTCCCGGATCGCGTTCCAGGCATCGGCCGTGCCCGTCACCGGGATGTACGTCGTGACGGTCGGGAGCTCGCGCTGGTCAAGCAACTCCAGCGAGCCCCGCTTGTACCTGGAATGTGAAATGTGTGTGTGCGCGGTGTGACGGGTCGCACGTCCACAACACGAGAGGATCATGCACGACCCGACACATGACCCACCTTATCGCCTGCAGCATCTTGAGGATCCCGTGGCTAATTTATGTATACATGTATGAAACTCATGGGCAGATACACGTGCCTGGTTTCGCCTGGGCCTTCCGCAATGCAGCAGTGGCATCTCCATGTGCATGCAGATTCGAGCGTCACGTGGGCACTGGGGAGGCTTCCTCGGTGAGAGCCTGCCCGCCAATCGTCGCACTACCCATCCTCTTCGCTCACACCAAGCTGCACAGCATACCCGTTGGGTGCCACGATGGGGAATGGATCCTTTGTCTAAAAGGCTGTAGATGAAAAATCATTCGCACCGCAGTCCCACCGCCCAGGCTTGACGGGCTTGCCAGTCATCCCAACCTGCCAAGTGTGCAAGCCTGAGCAGACCAGCTTATACAAAGTCGATGACCAGCAACGAGGAATATCCAGGAGAAATTCCCGTTGATATGCCTGGCGGCCAAGTGGACGCACCGAATGGTCCTGCGAAGTTTTGATTCGTCCCTGAAGGCACCCAGTCGGGTGTGTTGTGTTCGTTAGGGTTAGGGTTGGATCCTGTCTGTAGCCACTGAGCAGTCTCCACCTGGATCAGCTCCTCATCTGTTTTGCTTTTCTTACATTTATCCGCATTCGCAAGCTATCCGAGTTTTCCGTTGGCGACCTCAACCAGAGACTCGGCCAAGTCGTGATGGGAAACGCGCTGGCTATCACAATGGAAGTGCAGTCAGGAATGATGAGGGTGGCAGTCAAGGGATGGTGAGGTCCACGTTCAGAAGCCATGGTCGCTCATGGAATTGCGAGAGCACTTGTCACCTCAAAATGGATTCACGGGGATTGAGGACCAAATCACATGCACGCAGGGAGCTGCTTAGTGCTGTCCGTGGGATCAAGGCAGGTGACCAAGTTGAGACTTCGATTGTCACAGACAAATCCCGAAATTTGAAAATGTACTTTCTCCCCAGCGCAAGTGATGCCTACGACGTCGCTACTGCAAACTGCAGTCATGTCGACGTCGTCAGGGGTGCAAAAATGGACATACGCACCATATGTATTGCAAGCATCTTGCGGAGGAGGCTCACTAGTCCAAGAAGGGAATGCGAAACCGGATGTGGCGACCCTATTTGGAATTCGGCTGCAGTCCATGATAAATTGTGGTGATGCTGGAGGTGGAGGGGCCGCTACTGGAGGCGGAGGTGGAGGGCTCGCGGCTGGCGGGGGTGGCGGGCTCGCTGCTGGCGGGGGGTGGAGGGCTCGCGGCTGGCGGGGGCGGGGGGCTCGCTGCTGGCGGGGGCGGCGGGCTCGATACTGGCGGGGGTGGCGGACTCGCTGCTGGCGGGGGCGGCGGGCTCGATACTGGCGGGGGGTGGCGGACTCGCTGCTGGCGGGGGCGGCGGGCTCGCGGCTGGCGGGGGCGGGGGGGCTCGCTGCTGGCGGGGGCGGCGGGCTCGATACTGGCGGGGGCGGCGGACTCGCTGCTGGCGGGGGCGGCGGGCTCGCTGCTGGCGGGGGCGGCGGGCTCGCTGCTGGCGGGGGCGACGGGCTCGCTGCTGGCGGGGGCGGCGGGCTCGCTGCTGGCGGGGGCGGCGGACTCGCTGCTGCTGGTGGGGGTGGGTTCTCTGGCGGGGGTGGAGGGCTCCCTGCCGGCGGAGGCGGGTTCTCTGGTGGGGGGAGGCGGGCTTGCTGCTGGTGGAGGTGGGTTTTCCGGCGGGGGGGGTGGAGTCCCTGCTGGCGGAGGCGAGCTGGCCCCAGATGGGGGAGGGCTGGGAGGCAGCGTCCCGGGCGGCAGCGGACTGGGAATGCCAGCACAGACGGATCGAACACCTCCCTCCCAGATCGTGCACTTGTCAGTCACAGCTGTCTGCGATGGGTGGGATTGAGTTGATACCATGTCAGGCTAGCGTTGGTCAACACCAGTTCTATCACAAGCCAACCTCAGCCGAATGTCAGTAGAGCAGGAGGTCTTCGACCCTTTTGCAATCTCACCAACCCACCGTGATAGTGCCATTGCGATCTGAAGACTCGACACCAGACACCTGGGTCACGTTGCCAGAGTTGGCGGAGCTGTTGCGGGTCTCAGTTGTGACGACGCCTGAGACGTTGGTCGTCACGCCCGTGGAAGCCGTGGCAGGGTTGCCATTGCCAGACCGGGACTGTGGTGAGTGGAAGAGAGCGATCACCAGCTAGTCTTCCATCGCATCTGGGTGGCCTACTACGAGATCACCATCTGGCACCTAATACCCAGGCAATGTACAGGGTTACACACCCTCCACCCTCACGTACCACAGCGCTGGCAGTCCCCATTGCAGAGGAACCGGCCGGCGTTGTGCTGGTGCTCAGAGTGGCGGACACAGCAGATGATCTGCCCGAGGCCCTCGCCCTAGACCATCCAGACGGGAGGGTCACCCTGGCCATTGGCGGTGATAGAGAGCGTGAGGGGACAGTAACGCAGAACAACATGTCGTTAGAAGCTTGTCATCAGGTTTACTAGGGCTGAGACCGAAGGGACAGCGGGTGCTCCTGCGTTAGAGTTGTGAACCCGGTCCACCCCGATGCGATACCCACCTGGCTGCCGCATTCTGCGCACCCAGCAGCGCCACGACCACGACTAGCGTCCCGCCTAGACCTCTCATGACAGGTCAAACAAACTCCAATTTCGGACAAAGTGCGGCTGCAAACGCTCGAGGGTTCGTATTCGTACAGGGTATTTGGGGGAGCTGAAGGGCTCCCGGGTCTATCCGCTGTTCAGCATCTCGGCGGGATTGCATGGCCGAGCAACCTTGACCGGATGACAATCTTAGTCGGAAAGCGCATGTCGTCGTTTCCCAGCAGCTATAATGCGATACAAATGTTGATGACATCATTACAAGATTATGCAGGCGCAACAAAGATCTTCCGACGCCCCAGGTGCCAGGAACGGGTGATCACATGCCGGGTCGGCGGGCAAACACGCGGCTGGACGCGCGCTGTGTCCTCAACACGCTCAAGGCCCGAGCACCAACGTCATCCTTGACTTAACGCTGCGCATCACGGAACATAAGAATGCCCGAGCACAAAGGTGCACGTGACAAATTGATTTGTGGAGCTGGGCTCACCTGACCGGACAGACAGGAGGGTAAATGCAGAATCCGAGCGCGCCTTGCTCAACGCTTCACTAGGTTTCAGCAGGAACCTCGGCGAGACGGGCAGCGCATGATAATCAAAATATGCAATAGGATGTGTTCAACTTCACGGAGCTCGTCGTCTCCGAAATAGGTCGGAGCGGCCCTCGTTTTGTGGAGCTAGCTAGGTGGACGCTCCATTCTTGAGACCATACCCACGATCACAGCGTGGCCACCCGCCCCCTCAAACCGGCAACGGGTGCTGGGATCTCAGAGGTTATATGTAGTTCTACTTCAAGGACGTCCCCAGAGGTCAACTGGCACTGTCCCTGGACGCCTTGCCCGCTCACCCCCCTGCTCATCAGCCTGCCCAAAGCTGGCAGCTATGATCGGAAAAAAAAGACCGGGCCATGCGCTGCCCATGGGCGTCTATGCAGTTGCCAGGGATATACTCCCTGCCTTGTTTTTTTCTGATGACCGCCAGACTCCATGACTTCTATAGAGGTTGCCCAACAAATCGACCCGTGGTCACCCGCGCCCTACCTCAGTCATGCAACGGCCTGGACCTGGCGAGTTGTGGTGGCTTGGCTCAACCTCCAGGTCACGTTATGCTATTTCAAGGACCCGCGCCTCATGTAAGCGTGTCTTTCACCACACATTGTGCCACATCATGTCTATGACAAACAAACGATGGATCACTGCTGAAGCGGCCGGATGATGTAGCCTCAGCACAGGGTTTTTGCGCTGCTGTATCCCCAGGTTTTTAAGAACCAGCCCTGGTGACCTGGCAGCGATACCCAGGCTATCAGCCGCTTCCTGAACATTGTCAACATCGTGCAGTCAAAGCATGCGTTAATTGTGCCCGTACACGCATGTAACATGTTTTATGCAGGGAAATCAGAGTCAGACCAAAATTACAGCAACACAAACTCAACCCTAAAATTATACTCTCCACTGACATTGAAAGGAGCCTTCAACTCCTGTGTGCGCGGTATTTGATCTCAACATGTATGCAGTGAGTGGTACTGGGCCTCAACAATCTAGGCATGGCGCTGGGAGCGCATGGAATAGTGGTGCAGGGGAGTCGCCAACCGGAGATGTCGTACCGTGATGCCGGAGCATCCCGAGAGAGTGCCTCGTTGGCCCGAGCTGTCCTCCTTGTCCTGCAAAGCGACGGTCCGGATGGCCACCCACCTCCGCAAGACCCGTACTTTTCATTTCTCAATATTTTTTAGAATGCTACCAAGGCGTGTGCACTCGGCACCGCGGGGTTGTACGAGCACGAGGAGCCTGTTACTTCTGGCGACAATTCTGGTGGGAAGCAGGGAGAGAGGTGTCCCACTCGCGAGAGCAGGCGTCAGCTCATTTGTTGGATCTCACAAACAATATGTCCTTGAACCACCTGCTTTGCAGACATGCGGCCGCGCCGATTGGCTTCAAGGCGCCACGCGGTTCACGGACGAAAATGGTGCGTGGGCGATCTCCATCGTCGGGAGGCGCAGCGCGTGTCCCACTCGAGCATCCGACCATCACTAACCTCCTTCGAAACAAAATGCACTGTAGTGGCTAGCGCGCTGGAGACTCGACTGCTGAGACACGAACCGGGTTTCGAGAGCGCATGTCTCGCCAGCACGGAGTTCATGCGGCGAGCGGACGTGGCGTTGCTTGATGTGCAACAGGCCCGTGCAGCGGTACCTTGGTGCAAGGTCCCAATGCTAGGATATTTATCGTGACCGCCCGTCACTGCGCTGCGCCCATGTGGGAAAATCCGGAGATGATGCCGGGCGAGTGGGCGGTCCTCACACGCTACCAGGTACCCTGCAACGCCAGCACGGCCCAGCCTTGGTCGTTCAGGGACTACCTCCAGGTATGCGACACGTCAGGTGTCCGGTGCGCTTACTGTGCAGCGAATCTGCCGGCCTGGGCACGGTATAGCTCAGCCTGGACTGCGCGCTTCCGTGTCTGGCCCGACACCCAGCCCCCCTTCATTCTGCTGCCCAGGGTTTGTCAGTGCTGTTCCAGGACCCGCAAACGGATGTCATGGTCCTGGAGCTCCTCCAGGACGTCCCACCCGCTTGGGGCCTCATGACCAGCGGTGCGATTGGGCGACCCAGGGGGTTCAGCGTCAGATGCAGCCGCGCTGTGCGCACTCCCTTCTGACATTTGCTACATTTCGGCGCTTCCCGTTCCCATCCATGCCAGCTTGGGACGCCGGCAGTCGATTACATGCGGGTCAGAAGATCCTGGCGCTCGGCCATCCGCACGGGGACGTTCAGAAGTACTACGAGGGCAGGTGGGGCCTATCGGCGTGTCGGAACGGCTTGGGTGTCTGGCTCTGCCGAGACCACGCCGTGCCTGCCTAAACGGGCATCACTGCGCGCTCGCAGGTTGCTGAGTGTGTGCAACGAGCTGGACATTGATGGGGGCACGCTGCGTCTGAACGCCTCGTACAACAGCCGGGACTGCGACTCGTACGCCGTGGCGGTGGGGCAAGGCGTGGTTGAGCCCGGGTCCAGTGGGGGCATGGTCGTGGACCGCGCGGCGCGGGGCCTGGTGGCCGTGGCCGGGGGCCTCGAAGTGGGCGACCGGGGGGACGTGCGCGGCTTCCCGGCAGGTACCCGGTTTGCCATCGCCGGCTCGCTGGCCAAGGTGCGCCGAGGTTTGCCTTGACCCCGCGCGACAGCTGCTCTGATTGGTAATGACCAAGCAAGGTGCACACGCGCCTTCCCGTGCAGGCTTGGGAGCTGGGAATGCATCGCGTGTTTGGGGGCGATCGAGCCAGGCCGCCGAGGGTGCCCTACCGGCCCATCGCACCCCCGATCCCCACGCTGCTCGTGGAGAACATCAGCCCGATCGTGTACACCATTGCCGGCGGGACACGCATCGCGATCAGGCGCGTGGCGCGGTCTGTGAGGGACTGAGATGCCCACGGCTCTCGCGCTCAAGCTGCCCCTCACCCGCCCACCGCCGCAGGCTCCAGCAGCCGCCGCCGCTACGCAGGGTGCAGGTGCACGTCAAGAATCTCCACCCCGACCGCGTTAGCGTCAACACGACACACCTGACGTTTACGAGTCTGAACTGGAATGTCACGCAGCTCATCGGCGTCCGCCCCGGTGCGCTATGCATGATTTGGCTGTGGCGCGGCTTGGCGCTGCCTGCATACGCCACCCAGCAGCCTTGACCATGACCAGGCGCCCGCTTTCTTGCAGGCTCTCGGCCTCTGAAGCAGGCGGCGTCGTTTGGTATCCGGCTGCGTTGGAGCGTGATGCACAGTAGCGGCCGCCTGACGCGCAGGACAAAGCACATCAGGTGAGGGATGTGGCGTCTTTGGTTGCCCGCTCAGCCGGCGGTAGTTTGAGGTGGGCCCGCTCTGAGACCAAGCCCACACACCCCGTTGCAGGGGCATGGTCTGGGCGGCAGGGAGAGGTGCGGCCCCGGGCATCCCTCTGCCCATCCAGCTTCCCTTTCGCCATACGTACAACCTCTTGGTACGAAGTGGTCAGCTGGAGGGGATCGGGTGGGGCGCCGGGCTGCCGTTGCTCACGCTCGCTCTCCTGCGCCCCCACAGGAATCGCTGCCAGACACGCCCCTTGCGCACAACATAGGGCCTTTCAACCCGGCGCTCTACCTGTCGTACACCCCTGACAAGGCCCAGGTGAGCAGCCGAGCGGTTGCCCGCCTGAGATGCTGGCAAATAGTGACCGGGTACCCACGGTCCCCCCACTGTGGATCACGCTGCTGACGTGCATCCCTGCCGCAGGGGGTGAACATGACCATTTGCTGGCTGGGGCCCAAGGGAGCGGGGCAGTCGGTCTTCATGAACGCCCTCGACCGCAGCCGCTTTTCAGACCTCATGTGCGATGCGGCCAGGGCGTGCGTCCTTGCCACCCTGCCGCACAAACGCCTGCATGGCTGATTAAAAAGGTGTGCTCGCTCCGTGCCCGTTCCCGTGCAGGATTACCGAGGGCCACCGGAACCAGACGTGCCGGAGTTACACGGCGGCGCTGAAGGCCCGGCAAGGTGCGCCCGTGGCTGGGCCGCCAAAATCGATCTGATGCGCGAGCTCTGGCGCTCCCAGCTAGCAAACCCTATTTCAAATCGTTGCGCAGAGGTCCTGTTTGTTGCGTCGAGGCTGGCGTCTGGCAAGCAGGCCATCAAGGCCGAGCCTTTCATCGTTCGGCAGCCGCTGCCCATCAGCGTCGGTCTCCAGCCCCTGCCAATTGCAGAGGTGGGCTTTGGACGGCAGTGGGGCACGCTGCTTGGTTCGCAGGCTGTAAGGCCTCGCGAGATCACACCATCATACTCTGTCCAATCTGGCGCGGTTCCCTCCCGCACGCTTGCCTGCAGGCCCTCGATGCGCTCGTGGCGCTGGACTACCTGTACACCTGGACCTCCGTTCCCAGAGGTCGTGCAGTACGATGTGAGTGACACTGGTGGCGAAAGTATGCGGCCAGCCGCCGTGCTTTCCTTCCTAATCATTCTCACCACCCCTGGACAGGTTTCTGGCTCCCAAGTGCTGCTGCCGGCGCTGCTCAAGCTCAACGCCAGCGCCACTGTCGACATTGAGACCTGCTTTACCGCCGATTCTTTGCCGTATAGGCTGACCCTCTCCAACGACGGGCTGGAGACCCTTGTGTGCGTGTCGCGAGCGGGCTCACGGCCCGGCGGTGGTGTGTCCCTTGGGAGGTGGAGATCCTCGTCACTGATGCAGCGTCCGCACACTTTTCCCGCAGAGCGAGCAAAGGTCACGGCAAGCGCTGTGAGAGACTCCACGCCGTCACACTGGCCGCGCACCAGCTCTAATTGCTGACTCCGCGTGCCAAGGCCCCCCCCTGTGCGTGGGTGGCTGCCGGTGATGGCAACGGTTGTGGAGACCGGCATTCAGCGGTCTCGGTCAATCACCCACAACACACGCTCACTCTGCCTTTCTCTTGCAGGACGTGGTCCACGCAGGACCTAAAAGACTAGACATCCACTTCAGAGTGCACAAATAAACAGTGGGCATCCACCATCACGGACTGCACGCCAATTTTAATTTTTTACTTTTTTCCCCAGAGGTTTGCAGACATTGCCGCACCCTTGGTTGACAAGTTTCCTTGAAGCTGTCGGCTGCAAAACATGTTGGCCATGAGCCCGATGCGGGCCGTGCGCCGATGCGTGGCATCCCAGCCGATTCCGGGTACCAATGACCGAGTCCTGACCAGGTGAAGGACACGTGTGCTTGCCAGTGCTGATGTGTCATGGTCGCGATTCTAGGATTCACGGACAAAAGCCAAAGCCTGGTACTTTTCCACTCGCTCAGCCACTGGGATATCTTCAATTCATTAGCGCATTCCGAAGTTTCCGTCAATTTGAACTCCATCGTGCAAACCAGTGCATGTTTCGATCCGGAGCTGCTCATTGAGAGAAAGCTCGACAAGCTGGGAATCCCAGTCCGGCGGTGAAACGATTCTCTAGGTTTTCCGTACCCGCAGCATCCGGGACGCGCCCCTCCGGCTGAGCCTCGCCCGGGGAGCGTGCCAACCGGGGTAATAAGACTTGGGAGCCCTGGCAAGCGAGCTGGTGTCCCGAACGCGCACCGTTGGTTAGGCATTCAACTAAATCTGGGAAGATGGGTCGTTTATCGCGCGGGTTAGTACCCCCCATGGCCACGGGGGTGCTCCTCCTGGCCCTTTTCGCGGTACGGAGGTGAAGACTCGCTTATGGAACGCTCGGAGAGACTTCCAAACTTGAAACAAATGAAAATCATGCTCACAAAATTCGTTTTTATCGCAGGCCGTCGGGACGGCGGATTGGCTCGATTCGCCGCACCGACTGACCCCTGAGCTGGGTAAGCTTGTCGGGTGGCGTGTCCCCGTGCGCGTACCTGCCCCGACCATATCGAAGGCAAATCCCATCCGTCCTTCCCCCTCTGCAGTTGCCGAGGGAATCACTTCCGCGCTCTTGCTCACCGGCCCCGAGCTGGCCACGAGCTGCTTCCCAAGCACGAGCGTCATGCAAAAGGCTGAGCTGGCCTTGTCCCGGGTCTCCAACATCCATTGCAGCGGCACCCTGGTCAAGGGTCCTGGAGGTAGGATTTTCATCATCACTGCACGCCACTGCAGCAATGCGGCCTGGGTCCGACCTTTTCAGCCAATTGGAGACTGGGCGGCGTACCTGGACTACAAGCTTCCCTGCAATGCCACCTCTGGGCAGCCCCCCTCTTTCCAGCACAACCTCCAGGTGGGGTATTTGGATAGGGGGGTTGGGAGAAGAGCCACGGGCTGGACTATACGGAGTAGTGACGTGGCAAGGAATCACGGCTGGTTCTGCCTTCCCCCCTCTCATCATGCCACAGGGCGTGTCAGTCTTGTTTACAGACAGGAACACCGATACAATGGTCATGGAGCTGCACGCAGACATTCCCCCCGAGTGGGGCGCCTACACAGCAGGTAACCAGAGCGACTGTGCCGGCTTGCCTGCGATTCTGAGGCTCCTGTGTCGGGGTCACTCTACTCGTCCATCGCTCGCTGCGCCGTTTCACTCCTTCCCTGAGCCGCCCCTGCAGGCTGGGACGCCAACGTCCGCCTCTTGAACCGCACTCTTTTTCGGGATGGGCCACCCGCAGGGCGACGCACAAAAGTACTACACCGGAAGGTACGCGGGGGGTCACGGGTGGGTGCATCACAACAGCTCTGGGCGCAGCTGCATCACAGCTCAGGCCCCTGCTCGCCCACCCGCAGCGTGGTGAAAGCGTGCAACGCCTCCACGATCACGGAGCGCGCGCCCGAACGCGATGTGGACTGCCGCAAGGAGTTTTGCGGTTTTTACCTGACGAAAATGAGCCAGGGAAAGCCGCAGCCTGGGTCCAGCGGGGGCGGCGTCCTTTCTGGAAAAGGAGGCAAAGGTCGTTGGCGTGGCCAGCGGTTTGACCAATTCGCTGGTCTGCCCCACCGACTTTCCTGACAACGACGGCAATGCGTACTCGGCGATCGCTTCGTTGGCCAGGGTGGGTGCCGGGGTGCAGTGAGCACGGCTGCGTTGCCCTAGGGGATCTGAGTCATATCAGCCAGAGGCACCGGGCCGCTTCTGGCGGTACAGCCGGGGACGCCTCTGCTCCTTGCGCCACTTGGACACTCCTCCCCCACAAACACACTACCCACCCACCCCCAAACCCCCCACTCTCGTGCAGTCATGGCGGAACGGCATGTTCAAGGTGTTTGAGGGGAAGAGGGATGCCCCGCCCACGTCCAAGTACGAGCCGCTCCGGCTGCCAGTCCCCACACTGGACATCCAGAACGTTCTGCCCACCATCTACATGCCCACAGGGCCCGCCCGAATGACCGTGAGGTGCGCAAGGCCAGGTGCAGGAATTGGGGGCGCTGACTTTCCTTTGCGTGCGGCCTGCACGTGACCTCAGCGATGGACGTCCCCTCAGCACCTCAAGCAACCCACCCCACCCACCTGCTTGGCTCCCTCTCCCAGGCTGCACCAGGCCCCCCCTCGGGGCAGCGTGCGAGTGTCCATCCGGAACCTGAACCCAAAGATTGTGACCCTCAACACGACAGTGCTCGTCTTCACCTCCAAGAACTGGTCGCAGCCGCAAACAATCAAGCTCGCCACCGGTGGGTGTTTGAGATTGTGCATTCTGGTGAAGGCTGGGCAGCACGCCTCTCTATTTCATGTTTTTCTTATAAATGCGACTCGTCTTCTTTCAAACATCACGTGCTGTTCCTTGGGCAGGTCCTCAAAAGCCTGCGCTGGGCAAGTCGTCGGATTTCAGTCTTGAACTGCTGTGGGAAGCGGTCGGGTCTGGCGGCGTGGCCGTGAACCGAACCAAACGAATCAGGTGCTGTGCACGGGGGCAAGGGGTGCCTTGAATGTCGTGTCTTGGGTACGTACATCGCTGGCATGAACAGCTGCATTCACTGCAAAAAGGGCAGGCTGCACCACTGAAATCTGATCGATACACCCCATGCAGCGGCATGCTGTGGAACGGCGCTCGTGGCTCCTCGTCCCTCAACCCCCTCGCCCTCCGGCCGTCTCAGCTGCAGCACGTCGACCTCGCGGTAAGCATGGGGCAATGTCAGGAGACTGTGCGCGCAGGGCTGTGGGAGGTATGAAAAGTTGGTGCCTGCATCGACTCAATCCATGGCCGCAACCTTGTCTCCCGCTCTCAGGCGGCCGTGCCCACATCTGCCATGGCATCAAAGATCGGACCCTTTCTTCCTGCCGCATTCTTCAATTACAAAGCTCCAGAGGCACAGGTAGGCTTGCTGAGTTCGTATGGACGCGTGCCTTGGCTTTCGATCAACTGAGCCTGAATGCATCCGTGGAAGCTGCACGGGGCCCAAAGAAACCCTCGGACCGTCTGTGCCCCACTCCCACAGGGCCTCAACACGACCTTCTGTTGGGAGACGCCCCAAGATCGCGCGCTCACAGCGGTGTTTGTCGACCCCAATGGCTCCTATAACAACCTCGAAGCTGTGCGCTGGACCCTTGAGAGTTTGCTTGAGGAGCTGGCTCTGCTCAGTTGGGGTCGAGGCCCCTGAAGTCGCAGCCTCTCCTCTTCCCGATTCGTTTCCGAGCCCCTGCCGCCCATACCCTGCGCAGGCAGCTGGATGCCGAGACTCAAAAGTGTTGTAGCCTGGTCGTGGCGCTCAGAAAGGGCCAGGGTAGGTGATTGGGTGCCCCCCCTCGCGCCGCTCCCGTGATGGTTTTCCCATTTTCCAGTGAGCCACGCTCCTGCCCACCGCTTGCAGAGGTGATGTTGGCCGTTCTTCGCAAGAGTTTGGAGAGGGCGGACAAGGTGGAGGAAGGGGCGGCCAGCGCCCCGCTGCCCGTCGCCGTGCAAGCAAACCCCATCCCGGTGCACAAGGTACCCAGGTTGAGAGCATCCGTCGGGGGTGTGGGACCTGCTCTGGCTCGCAGCACAGCCCACCACCTGCATGCGAAAAAATCCCACACCTGAGCACGCTGATCGCGCCCTACCCCTCCAGGCCGTTGCCGCGCTGGTGGGGACCCGGATCCTCCGCGGCAATGGGGCAAAGACGGTCAGCATTCTCGCCCGGTCTGACGAGGTAAGGGAGCAAATGATTGCCGCGCTCGCTTGCGGGCAGCCTGCCACGCATGCTCCTTCCAATCAGGCCGTGACATGCCTTTACTATTCCCCCCCAAATGCAGGCGGGCGACATTGTGGACAAGTACCTCATTTTCAACCCCAATGTGACAAGCACTGTGACTTCTTGACACCTGTCAGAAGCCGCAGGGATGGCCGGCGACATTCAAGCTCCTCGACTCGAGCCTGACGATTTTGGCGTACGCGATGAGGGACTGGGTGCAATTCCTTGGCGCACGATCGATTTGCGCGTGCTTGCGGGTCTGTCAATGGGAGCCGGGCGCGTGATCGGATGACCCGAGCGACCATTGTCCCACCGCCACCGGCCTGCAGGGAGTCCAAGCCAGGCAAGGGTGCAAACTGCCAGATCATCGATCGCTTCACCATGCGTGCCAACAAGGAGTACCTCCTTCAGATCTCGCCACGCAGAATCATGGTGCGGCGTGGGCGGTGCGGGCCAGGGGTGATCCTGGCAGAGGCAAGATCTGATGCGGTGCTCACTTCAGACCCCCGCTCCCACGCAGACCCAAATCACGACTGAAAAGCCGCAGATCATCGTTTCTATCCGGCAAACCTAGATGGCCACCTGCATGTCCTTCCCTTCGTGATCTCCTCTGCCAACCATCATCGAGCCTGGCGCAGCACAGACGCCCAGGCGCTTTACAAGCATGCTCCACACTCAGACCTCCAACTTAAAAAGGTTGGACATTTGCAAGCCCCATCACACGCACGAAAGTGCCTGCTTAGTGGCGTCACCAGAAGCAACGCAGGTGATGGGTTGAAGAGTCAGCTGCCCACAGTAGAAATGGCCATCGAGGTTGAAGTAGACTATTTCGCTAGAGCAAGTGTCGCTCACGTCATCTGTGCTGCACACGCCGCTCATGTAGCCGGAGGCATCGATGCAGAAGTGGAGATACCCCTTTACCTGATCGCACAGATTTTGCGGTCCAGGGTTTGCCGTCTGGAAGGGTCTGGATCAATGGGATTGGCGGGATGATCAAGACATGCATGAAATCGTCTGCAAGCTGCTGTCGGTAGGGTCAACGCACGTGACCCGGTTGAGGTCCGCATCGGCGCAATACGGCCCAAGATAGCCAAATACCGGAGCAGTACCAGCGCAAACGATAGTCACAGGCTCTGTACTGCAAAGGGCGGTCAAGGAGCCTTTCCCTGTCTGGGATTCATAAATGACGCAGAAATGCGCATAGCCTTCTGCTCCGCACCCGCCCTGAGGGCCAGGATCCGAGGTCCAAGAACCGAAGGTCTTCGGGCTTGGCGAGATTAAATCAGGGACAAGTCTGCAATTAACAATATCCACTCTTTTGGGAGGCGGAGGGCTGGCCACGGGCGGCGGCGGCGGGCTTGGCCTCGGGCGGCGGGGCGGGCGGGCTGGCCACGGGCGGGGAGGCGGGCTGGCCACGGGTGGGGGTGGTGGACTGGCCACTGGTGGCGGTGGTGGGCTGGCCACGGGCGGGGGAGGCGGGCTGGCCACGGGAGGCGGCGGCGGGCTGGCCACGGGGGAGGCGGCGGTGGGCTGGCCACGGGAGGCGGCGGCGGGCTGGCCACGGGAGGCGGCGGTGGTGGACTGGGGGTTAGCGGCCCGGAAGGCGGCGGGCTGGGAGCGCTCGCGCAGTCGGATCGAATACTCCAGTCCCACATCGTGCACTTGTCGGTCACGCTTGTCTGTGATGGGTGGAATGACTCGATACAATGTCAAAATCGTACAGGCCACTGCTATCTCTAATGCCAACCGACTTCAGCCCCACATTGCTAGGGCCAGGAAGCTTCCCCGGCCTTTCCAGCCCCGCCAACCCACCGTGACAGTGCCATTGCGATCTGAGGCGTCGACACCAGACACCTGGGTCACATTTCCCCATTCCGCGGAGCTGTTGCGGGTCTCAGTTGTGACAACACCCGACACATTGGTCGTCACGCCCGTGAAAGCCGTAGCAGGACTGTCATTACCTGACTGGGACTGCATGGAGGGAAAGGAACAATCACAATTTAGCCATACAAACCATCAGGGGTGACTTGGCCAGAAGGCCCTCTATCACCACAACTCCTGGACAACGTACAAGGTGACGCCCCTCCACCCTCACGTACCACAGCGCTGGCAGTCCCCACTGCAGAGGAACCGGCCGGCGTGGTGCTGGTGCTCAGAGTGGCGGATACAGCAGATGATCTGCCCGAGGCCCTGGCCCTAGACCATCCAGACGGGAGGGTCACCCTGGCCATTGGCGGTGATGGAGAGCGTGAGGGGACAGTAAGGCAGAACAACGCGTCGCTTAATACTTGTCATCAGACTTGCTAGGGCTGAGCCCGAAGGGACAGCGAGTGCTCCTGCCTCCTGAGGTGCGAACCCGGTCCACCCCGACGCACTACCCACCTGGCTGCCGCATTCTGCGCACCCAGCAGCGCCACGACCAAGACTAGCGTGACGCCTAGACCTCTCATGGCAGGTCAAACAATTATTAATTCGGACAAATTTCAGCTGCAAACGCTCGAGAGCTCGTATTCGTACAGGGCATTTGGTGGAGCTGGAGGGCTCCCGGGTCTATCCGCTGTTCAGCATCTCGGCGGGATTGCATGGCCGGGCAACCTTGACCGGATGACAATCGCAGTCGGAAAGCGCAAGGCGTCGTTGCACACCAGCCACCATGTGATGCAAATGTTGATGACATCATTACAAGAGTATGAAGGCGCGGCAAGGATCTTTGGACGCTCCATGTGTCAGGAATGAGCGATCGCATGCCGGATCGGCTGTTACCGAGGACATCCGATCCTGTCACGTATTAGTGCCATCAATCCCCAGGTATATTCTGGTCTACTCCTAGCCATCCATATGCTGGTCTAAGTCCTAGAACTTAACCTACCCCAGGGTCTTGTGAGCGTGATTCTGTAAGCCCCAAAAGATCTTGCAAGGCCAAATTGGGATTAGACCCCAACACCGTCTGGCAAACACGTGGCTGGACGCGCGCTGTATCCTGAACACGCTCGAGACCCGAGCACCAATGTCATCCTTGACTGAATGCTGCGCATCACGGAACATAAGAATGCCTAGGCGCAAAGATGCACGTGACGAGCTCGGCCACGGAGATGGGCTCACCTGACCGGGCAGACAGGAGGGTAGATGCAGAATTCGAGAGCGGCTTGCTAAACTATTACCTTGTGCATGGCGAGGACAAGCACTAAAAATTGAAGTACGCGAGAGAGTCCCCCTGCTGGCAACGCCCCCATCCGTCAAGACTTGCAAGGCATGGCAAACGCCTTCGCCACACTGGGGTCGACTTCCATTTGGTCGCCGTCACGGCTAAATCAACAGATTTCTGGGTCAAGTGTAGTCGATTTAGCTGGCGGCCATGCATGCGAACGGCCTCTTCCTCCGCAGCCCCGCTGTCTCTTTTCCCTCTTGCAGACATCAAAGCATATTTGGGAACCAATTTCCAGCTTGATTCTTTTCGTCCATAGATCTTTACGCGATGCTGCTTGAATGAGACCCTGCTCAGAATAGCCAGCGTCTCAAAACAGTTTACTCTCATGCGCGGTCCACCACCTTCGCATCTTTGCGTTTCCGCACCGCGGATGCACACAAAAGAAACACACCAGAACCCTTTGCGCTCTGGTAGTTCGACAATACGTCTCACGAAGGGGCCTATGAGGACTTCCGCCGAGAGAAACGCCGAGACGGCCGTGATTCGGGAGGTCCCGCAAAATAGCTAGGGCTTTTATGCGCTGCTGAAAGACGATGCCATGGATGGTTGAACCAGAAGAGCCATAGATTGATAAGCCCAGCAATGGCACGTCAATCCGATATGCATGCCGATAGAACTCAGTCGCCGTCTTTGTCTGCTTCCGTGGTCGCCATGCATGATGTGCATTATTTTTTGCACAATCCCCCCCACACACAAAAAAAATCTCCACACGCGGCACAATATATACTCAATAATAATAATTTGTATTCTATCTGAGAGGCTGAAAGTCGGCAGTGAGCTCAGGGCTGCGTTCGTTCTGGACATTGCCTTCATTTGCATGCAAGCAGGATGGGGCGCGCGCGTGTTCGCACGGACAAATGGCGTCGCACTGACCGTACCCTTGACGCCCGACACTCTTCGCTGAAATGAGGGGCTCTTCGGTTTGAAAGTCATTATGAGCTTATTTTATATGCATACTATTACTTGAACATGGAAGGCACACTGGATGGCTGGACGGGCTGAACGGCGACGCCATTGTCGGTCGCGGCCAATACCTGGGCTTTCCGATCCGGACGCGGCGCACGTGGGTATGGCAGCGGTCTGTCGCCGGGCCGCGCCAGGGGGCGAGAAGTGACCCACGACAGTGAAGATGGACCCTAACTCCGCAGGCGACGTCTTTTCTTTTGTAGGGCGCGAGTAAAGTAGTGTGGCGTCCCATTCGTGTCTGATCGCGATGCGCTGTGTCCGCGAACAGCGCGCCCGGGTGGTGCCGAGCTTGGCTATCATCGCGGCGCTTCTGGTGCGCGAGGGTGTGCATGGGATATAGAGTGCTTCGAGACTCTCGATGAAATACATGACCATTTTACGTAGTGTAAAATATAGATCCTTACCCGATTTCGCCCTCTTGTGGTCCGTAGGTGAGCGCTCGGGCGGACTGGTTCGATACGGCCCTCCCCATCACCGAAAGTAAAGGTGAGGCCGAGAAAGGCCGGGAGGCATCCGTACGCAAAACACCCCAACACATTGCACCGACCATTATCTTGTCGATTATTTGCAGAGGCGTCTGATCTGTCGTACTCGGTGCTCTCGTATGGCTCGAATGCCTCCTCCGCCTGCTACCCCGAGACGACCCACATCCAGCGGTCGGACGTGGCGGTGAACATCCTGGCCCTGCCCACCTGCACGGGCACCCTGGTGCGCGGCCCGGGTGGCAGGCTTTTTCATCTTCACTGCCCGCCACTGCGCGGGCGCCATGCACGAGCTGGCTCTGGTCCCCCCCACCGCATATTCGGTGCTCTTTGAGTACAAACTCCCCGTCTGCAACGCATCCACGGCCGAGCCGCGGACGTACAAGCGCTTCCTCCAGGTCGAATACGTTGTGTTCGCTGGCACGCGAGCACCTGGTGTCTCTAAGGGCAAACCCTGACTGGGCAGTGATGGAGGGGCCAGACCCGTTTGCCCAAGTTTGCACACGGTCCCCTGACGGCACAATGGCTCTCCTCCCCATCGCAGGGCCTGTCTGTGGTTTTCATGGACGTGAACACGGACGTGATGGTGCTGGAGCTCTTGCAGGACGTTCCTCCCGAGTGGAACCAGTACACAGCGGCCTGGACAGCTGTCCGTCCATCGCTGAACACCACGTTTGCCGGCATTGGCCATCCCAAGAGCGATTCGCAGACCTTTTTCGCTGGAAGGCAAGGGCGGTGTGGGGGAGGTGTCGCGGGGGCTCAGGAGGGATGGTGCTGCTCGAAAGCTTGCGCGACCAGGAGGGCGCAGCCAGCGGATGAGCGCTTGCACCAAGGCAGCCCCCTCGACAAAGGCCAGCCGGTCGACAGCGCAGGCCGCGTCGCCACGGAGGCGGCCCCTGGCCCGCCCGTCGATTTCTCACCTTGCCCCCACTTGTCCCGTCTCGCAGCGTGGTTGGCGCGTGCAACGGGACCCTGATGACCACGACCCAGCCAGAGCACGGCATTGACTGTGAAAAGGAGACCTGCGGCTTCTACAGAACCGTGCTGAACGAGGGCGGCGTCACCCACGGCTCCAGCGGGGCCGGCATGGTCGACGACGACCTGGGAGCGGTGGTCGGCGTCGTGGGTGGCGGCACCGGTAACGCCGTCTGCCCCACCGACTACACCGTCGACAGCGGCGACCGCTACATCATGTTTGGCTCCCTGGCCAGGGCCTGGCTCAACGGGATGCACCGCGCCTTTGCGGGAAAGAAGGACGAGCCCATGTCGGCCAGCTACGAGCTGGTCAGCCCGCCGGTGCCCACCCTGCTCATCGGAAACATTGCCCCCACGGTCTTTGTGTCGGGCGGGCCCACGCGCATCAGCATTCGGTAGGGGGAGGCAGGGGCGGGCAAGGCTGGGCGTCCTCTTGATTGCGCGATGCGTGCGGGGCCCATGGGCCCTTGGCTGCAATGCAGCAATGCCTGACACGACTCTGCTTGGCCCCGCCCGCTCCGCAGCCTCCAGCAGGCCCCCAAGCGCGAGCTCACCACGCTGGAAATCAAGAATGAGCATCCTGGTCTGGTGCTCCTCAACACTACGACCCTCAACTTCACGCTGAGCAACTGGGACGTCCCCCAGTTCATTGAGATTGCGCCAGGCGCGTGGATGGGGCGCTGCGGGGCAGGAGGGCTCGTGAGTGTGACCGGGACTCTCGGGATGGCGTGAGTAGGCGATGGGCTGAGTCGGATCTGAACGCTTGACTCCCCACCGTGCAGGTCCCAAGGCGCCAGCAGAGGACGCCACCGCCGAGTTTGGGATTGGCCTGCGCTGGGAAGTCGTTCGCCACGACGGAAAGGCCATGCACCGTACCAAGCACATTCGGTACGTTTCAAATCGAAAAAGTGGTTTGGGTTTGTGGTCGCGCAGACATGAGTGCTTGAGATGCCAGAGGCATCCCGTGTATGCTCAGACACAAGTCGTCATAGACACTCTCACCGATCGCTGGCGCCCTCACGCAGGGGCATGGTCTGGAACGCGCCAGAGGGCGCCTCCCTCCTGCACCAGAAGACGTTCAACGTTCCATCCACCATCAGCTACGACTTGCGGGTGAGAGCAGGGGATTGACCGCATCGGGGGTCCAGGGAGATTTCCCGTTGTAGAGGAAACCAGAAATTGAGGCCCTAATCCTCCACCCACCGCATCGCCTCGCAGAAATCGCTGCCCGCGGGCGAGACTGCCGCGCGCATGGGGCCAGTGGAGCCGGTCCTCTACCTAAACTACACAGCTCCCACGCTCCAGGTCGGAACTTGGTGCTGCGCACGCACACATTCGTTGTCTTGTTGCAGATCTGCACAACTTGCTTGCTGTGTCAGGGCCCTGATCGGCAGGCCCTGTCTCGGTGGCAGCATGGCAAGGCCCTCTCCCTTGCGTCCACGCAGGCTCTCAACGTGACCCTCTGCTCCAAGGCTGTGGGGACCAACGACACCATGCTCGGCATGAGCGCCATCGACCCAGCCAGGCTGTCCACCTACGTATTGTACGCGGGGGTGACTGGGCACGCAATGCAGGGACATGCTCTTTGGGGCCCGCATGTCTTACCCAATCTGCGCACTTAATGCCATTCCACCGCAGCGCCGGTGGCATCTCCATGGACTCTGGCTGCAACTCCCTCATCGCGGTGCTCCCCGCCGGCCAAGGTTGGTTGCAATAATTGCAAGGGTTCATCGACGTGCATGCTCCAGGCGCTGGGCCCCACTGCCCATTGGCCCCCCAGCGCACGCCCACGTCGATTCCCTCCCCCTGCGCAGCGATGACCTTTGTGGCCAAGAGAAACATCGAGGATGGGGTCGCGGCCATCTTTGTCAAGAAGGAGGACTTGCCCAGCGACCTGACCGTGACCGTGGAGAGCATGGAGCTGCTCCAGGTGAGTGAGACAGGGTCCTTGCCTGGGCACGGAGGGGGCAGGTTTTGTGTCTGCCAGGGGCAAATCACCCAAACCATTTGGATCACACGCCAGGCCTGGGACGCGCTCTTCCGGACCTCCATGGGGCCCAGCACCTCGACCAACTGGACCGGCACGGCGCACGTGAGTAGAGGAAGAGCGGTTGTGTGCTGTGCTGGGCGTCGCGCAGTCGGTGGGTCAATCGTTGCTGTGCATCGCCCGACCAGCACGCTCGCTGACCCGGCGATCGCGCTCTGCCTGCTCTGCTCCTTGCAGGCCGTGACGCCCCGGCCGGTGTTCCGGGCCCAGGTCCTGAACGAGACCACCAGCCTGGACCTCAGCACCTGCGGCGAGCGGACCAACTGGCCAAACACCCTGGCCGTCCTGGACGCCGAGCTGGACCCTATCGCGTACGCCTGTGGTGAAAAAAGGGAGGGGTGGACTGAACAGGGAACCCTTATTTGATAAGATACACATATTTTTATGCACTCACAAGCCCGCTTCCCGCACCCTCCTGCAGGACTGGCGTGTCGCGGGAGGGCGGCCTGTGCCAGGACATCAAAAATTTCACCATGCGGGCCCACAACGTCTATTTTGTTGTCGCCTACCCCGTCGTTGCCATGGTGCGTGGGGCGGTCGCGGTGTGTGCGCAGGTGAGCTCGTGCCTGCAGGTGTCTTTTGCGACGCACTCGCTCGTCTTCCTAATAACCGCAGGACGAGGTGAAGGCGGGGCCCCATTACGTGACCCTAAACGTCCAGCCCTCCGAGCCCTCCTCCTGAGCACCAAGGCTCAACAGCAGTGCCTGTCCAACCCTAAGCGTCGCACGCCTCTGTGCACGCCACGACCCCTTTTTCATTCACCCATGTCTCTCCATGCTCCCATTTCTTTGCCCCGTCCGCGCGCCCTCAGCTCTGCGCGACCCATCCATGTACACACCGCGATCCACACAGACTTTTCATTAAAGCGCATGCGCATTACAGCCTCAGCCGTCCTCGTCGTCGCTGCTGGAGCCCGTCTCCCAGTCGGAGAGGTCCTTGAGCTCCTCGCCGGCCGTGTTTTCGGCGACGGGCGTCCAGCCGTCGAGCTTGGCGAGGTTGAGCGACCAGAGGTCGTCCAGCACGACGTCGGTGCGCGCGACCTCCACGATGCCGCCCAGCAGCCAGAGCGTGTCGCCCGCGACGGCCATGAGCGGCGCCGCGCGGGCCCGCGGCTTGACCACGTCGGCCGAGGCGCCGAGGTCCACGCCGTAGAGCGCGGGCGAGTAGAGCAGCTCGCTCACCGCGCCGCCCAGCTTGTAGGCCTGGTAGGCCTTGCGGACCGCGTAGCCGCGGTAACGCGACTGGATCCTGGTCGCGGCCTTGTCCAGGGCCTGGCGCTGGGCGGGCGTCAGGCCGGCCAGGAACGGGTCTGTGGGGGCGGGCGCAGCGGCTTCACGCTCGGCGGCCTCACGCTCCCCCTCCTCCTCCGCGCCCTTTCTCTTGGCCGGCGGGCGCAGGGCCATGGGGTACCACCGGCGCGACTCGAGGTTGAGCTGGTAGAGCTCGTTGAAGAGCTCCGAGTAGACGCGGTTGCGCGCGCCCGCGCGGTCCAGGATGCCGCCAAAGAGCACGGCGCGCTTGCGGTGCGACACGAGGCCAAAGCCCGTCCGGGGGCCGGGGGCCATGCCCGCCTTCCTGACCCGCTCCCAGGCCCCGGCCTTGAGGTCGTAGCACCACACGTCGTCGTGCACGACTGGCTTGCCCTCCTCGTCCTCCTCGTCGCCGTCGCCGCGGCGCTTGCCCGTGGATGCTTTTTTCGTGTCACCTGGTGTGGATGGTGTGGGACGGAAGGAGGAGACCCTAAATACCTTGATGGGGGGTGACTCTCACTGTGCAAGGTAACAGTGACACCCCACCACTGCCAGCCCTCCACTTCCCCATCACTCACCCGACACGAGGAGGGAATAGCCGCCGATGACGTAGAGGAGGTCACCGTGGACGGCCAGCTGGCAGCCCCCGCGCGGGCTCGGCCAGTTGACCCCGGCATGCTCCGGGGGGCCCAGGCACTCCCACCGCATCTCCGCGAGGTCAAAGGCCCAGAGGTCGTTGTAGTAGCGCGGCTCGCGCCCCGCGTCCCAGAAGCCGCCGAAGAGAAGCAGGCGGCCGCGGTGGAGGGCCATGCGGTGCCCGCTGCGCGCGCTGGGGCCTCCCCGGATGGGCAGCGCCTCCCACGCCCAGTCGGCCAGCGACAGCCGCCACAGGTCGCCATAGTGCTTGAACTTTTCCTGGTTCAGGGACGTGAACTCGCCCCCAAACACGTACAGGTAGTGCTTGGTGGCCACGGCCTGGTGGGAGGAGCGGGGCAGCGGGCCCCCCGGGGTCACCACCCGCCGCCACCGCTGCTTGTCCACGTCCAACACAAAGATGTCGGCATAGGCGTACATCTTGTCCCTGTCGCTGTCGTACCATTCGCCTCCAAACAAGAGGATCTCGTTGTTTTTCTTTGCTGTACGAAGAGAGGGAATGGGGGTGGATGGACAGGCGCGAGTCAAGGGGTGGTGCCTTCCTGGATAGAGGAGGAGGGCATGCCGGCCCAACACCGTCCCCTTCTCCTCAATATCCTTGGCCTATCCTGGACGATCCTCTTCCCAGACACCTCATACAAGCGCACCTGGGTGGGAAGGGCCGTGAAGGAGGCGTACACACGAGCGCTGGGGCGCACATCGTTGATCACAGCCACCTTTGTGGTCGCCGAGCTTTCCAGCTGAAACTTGGCAAGCAGGGCGTCAATGTCGTCCTCCCCGCCCTGTCAGGTTTCGTGAGATGGCGCTGAGTTCTCAAGCTTTCCAACAACAGGAAATTAATATACAGGTCATATATTCGAGAATGAAAATAATGGGCCACATAACGTTTCCCCTTTCTCGATGCAATGGCCGGCCCAATCTGTTTTGCCATGGCCCTTCCACAATTTGGTCAACCCAGCTGGGGTCGGTCCCGAGAATCTGGGCCGAAAGACCCCTGGATCGCCCAAACAACGCCGTGCATGGCCATGGCGAGCCTCCTACCACCCACGCAAGCGGATCTTGAACGTCGTAATTGCCATACTAGAAGAGGGTACCCCGCGTACCTGCGCTTTGCGCTCCATCCGCCTCTGCATTTTTTCATCGTTCAGCTCCGCCTTCCGAGCCGTCTTCTGGGCGCCCACGCCAGGCTTTTTTCCCTTGGCCTTGCGCCGCTTGTCCCGTCCAGAGCCCATTTAAGCCCTTTATTTCAGCGGCTCAGGCAGCGTGAGTGCGCAGCGACGACCTAGTTGCACCCACTGCAGACCATCGGTTGCCTGAACCTCGTTGCTTATGCTCTGGAGGCCTAGCTGACGCAAGCCCGTGCCAAAGAGGCTAGTCCAATACGGCAACCTTGCGATAGCAGGTACGCATTTTGGCCGCTCAATTGGATGCCTCTGGGGTTTGTATTGCGCTTGCATCGCGCGAGGGTGCCTGCCTGGTGCCAGGGCGCGCACGGGGTGGCGCTCCCGGGACTGAGGTGGCCACGTCCGGATGGGTGGATCTGGGGTCACGGTCGTCAGCAATTGGCGGCTCCTTTTGGAGACATGTTTCTGGGGAATCCGACTGATTTGCGCATGATGTTTGGTTTCTTTATTTAATTGATCCACATCTGTACTTTGTCCTACGCAGCAAGCAAGCAATCACGCATTGCACGTGGAGGGATGGCGCCCGACGCCAGCGTGTACGACCGCGAGGCGATAGATGGGCTGGTGGCCGCGCTCAAGAGATCGGGGCTGCACCCGCACGCCACCTCGTCCTCTGGGCACTTGTCGTGGACGTTTGCGGTGTTTGTGGCGGGCATCGTCTTCTGCCTCGGCTGCCTGGTCGCCGGCTGGCTCACCCTGCAGCGCTCGGAGCGGCTGCGGCGGCGCGTGGAGGGCGCGACGCGCGCGGCCCGCGAGGGCGTGCCGCTGGAGTCGCTGCGGGCGCTCTTTGGCGCGGACCTGCCCACCTGGCTGAGCAGCCCGGACGTGAGCCGCATGGACTGGGCCAACACGGCGCTGGAGGGGATGTGGGGCCAGGTGGGCGCCGCCGCGGTCAAGTGGGCAGTGCTGGAGGGCAACCTCCAGCACCTCCTCAACTCCACCACCTTTTGGCGCCCGGCCTGGCTGGCCTCCTCGGGCATCACCGTCCAGGGCCTCTCGCTGGGCCACGTGCCCCCCGTCATCACCGGGGTCACGGCCTACAAACGCGAAGAGAACACCCTCTCCGACCGAGTCATGCTCGACTTTAACTTTTCCTGGTCCTCCAAAATGAATGGTGGGACGAGGCGGTGGCATGGATGGTGGCTGTAGTGTTGTTGTGGCGGTTGGGTTGGTAGGGCAGATAAGTATTCTTAGTCATCGCTAAAGGGTTTGTTGAGGAGGACGCCCCAAGAGGACGTCTGGGCCACCCTCTGCTCGCAATAACCAGTCATCAAGCTGCCCTCTATCGCCCCTCCACGCAGCTCGGATGGACGTCCAGGTGCTGCCCAGCAACATGAAGTTCCCTGTCCTGGGCAGCGTGGCCTCCTTTCTCACCAGGCGCTCCATCGTCAAGGTCAGAGAACTGGCGGGCGGAGATTTTTGTTTTTTTGTGGGAACTGCGGCAAAAGCGTCGCGTAAGAAATACATTCTGTGTTTGAACTATGTACATTTCCAATTTACCACTGGAAAACATCACCACCATCCCCCCATCCCCATCCCTCTAGGTTGTGGTCCGCGACCTGGCGGCCTCGGGGACGATCCGCGCCCAGCTGCGGCCGCTGATGAACAAGATCCCGGTCGTGGGTGCCGTCAAGATCTCCTTCCTGGGCGCCCCGACCTTCACCTACAAGGTCTCCAGCTACGGGATCAACCCCATGTTCATCCCCGGGCTCGAGACCTTTATCAACAGCTTCATCACGGGCCAGGTCCTGCAGCCGTTCACCTACCCAGACGGCTTTGTGGTCAAGCTCGACCCCAGCGCCGGCGACGTGGCCTCCGAGCTCCCAGAGGGCCTGCTCACCGTGACCCTGAAGGAGGCCACCGGCGTGCCGCGGATGGACTTTATCGGCGGCGCCGACCCCTATGTCAAGTACGAATCGTTGGGTGGGGGGGAACTTTGCAGGGACGATGTGCAAAAAGTGGATGAGCATTTAGTCGGTGAGCTATCTGCCAGCACCTCACCCCTCCTCTCTCACGCATAACAGGCTCTGGGTGAACGAGACGCTCAAGATGCACAGCACCGTCAAGTCCCGCACGCGCCACCCCGTCTGGAACGAGGACTTCCGATTGACCGTGCACGACTACGAGCATCAGGCGCTGCGCTTCATCGTCTACGACTCGGACGCCTTTCGCCGCGACGACGAGATCGGCAGGTGAGGGTGGGTGTGGTTGGGGCGGGGGGGAGTTCAGGGTTAATCGGCCTGGGCATCATTCCAGACCTGCTTTGGCACGGATCAGCCTACCTCTCCTCCCTCCATCGCTCAACGACCACCGCAGGACGGAGCTGCTGTTGAAGGACCTGGATCTGAGCGAGCCGCGGGACATCACGCTCCTGATCCCGCGGACGGGGAAGAAGGAGGCGCGGACGCAGAGCGACAGCATGGGCTTCCAGAAGGCGCAGGTCACCGCGGCCAGCGACCGCCACGAGCTGGCCGTGCGCGGCGAGCGCTCCGGCAAGGACGTCGCGGGCGCGGCGCCGGGGACGGCGGGCGCGCGCCCCGCGCGCGCACGCGGCGCGCGCGTCTGGCCGGAGAGGACGAGGCGGGCTGGTGGGTGGAGCAGCCGGACGGGACCGGGTCGCACAAGCTGTCGCAGCGGAAGAGTGCCCGGCGCAGGCAGGGTGCCGAGGGCGGGGTTGCTGCACCAAGGGCGGCGACGGGGCGGCCGCGCCGGCACCGGCGAACCCCGGCGACCCGGCCGACCCCGCCCCTCCGCCCGTCAACGCCCGGCCGTCCACGGGCCTGGGCAAGACGCTGCGCACGCTGCAGGAGAACACCAGCGGGCTGGGCGTGCAGGCGCGGGACGCGTTTGGCCGGCTGGCGGACGACTCGCTGGAGCTGCTGGGCGTCGGCAAGCGCTGCGAGCTGCACGTGCGGCTGGCCTACACGCCCTTTGACCGCGCCTCGGTGCTCCAAGGCCATCGAGGACTCCCGGGCTGGGCGCGGCGCCCGGGCGCCGGGGCCGCGCCGCGCCGCCGCGCGCCGAGGGCTCCATCACGGGCGAGCTGCGGCGCGTGTTCTCGGGGGGCGTGCTCTACGTCTACCTCGACCACGGCACCGACCTCTACTCCAAGAGCCTGGAGGGCTACACGAAGAACATGCGCTGCCGGCTCACGGTCGGGCGCCGCTCGCGCGAGACCGAGAGCAGCCGGTCCAAGCTCCTGGACCGCAAGAACCCCGTGTTTGACCAGAAGCTGGAGCTCATTTTGGACGGCGACGAGGTCGACGCGGCGCGGGAGGAAATCATCCGTGTCGACCTCTTCACGCACCACCTGCTGCGCAAGCCGCTGTACAAGGGCCACGTGGCCGTGCCCCTGCAGGAGGTCATCCGCCGCGGCCAGGTGCAGGGCGCCTGGCCCATGCAGGGAGTGCCGCACGGCCAGCTCACCATGACCCTCACCTGGGTCAGCACCCTCAGCGCTTGAGGAGGGTGGAGGGTGGATGGCGTGGTTGTCATCTGGTGGGCGGCGAATTTTTGCTCACTCATTCGTGCGCTCACGCATCTGATTGGTCAGGATATTGACCCTGCCTTGCTCTGCTGATTCTGCCAGGATTGTCTTGTTCAAAGCCTTGACCCTTGATCTGTTTGTCTGCTAAAAGAAAGATAGGTTTCTGTCCCTCGCAACCCTGCGCTCTCTGCGCGCTGCGCCACCCTTTCTTGTGCAAGCCCGAGTCTGTTTCCTTTCGATTTGGTATCATGTTGCCTCTTGGGAAATATCTCGTGCACCACCAAGGATTGAATGACAGTCAACTTCAACATCATCATCCGGAGCAACCCCTTTGGCTCACTCATCAACGATCAGCCCGCCTTTTCGCGGGTCAGCAACTTGTCGGCGTCAAAGGCCTCCCAGCGCGAGGCCGGGAAGATGTGCTTGTTCTTGCTGTACCAGTGCCGGTCCACGACCTTGCCCGCGTGCGAGTCCTGCGACTTGAGCCGCGGGTCAAAGGCCGCCACCGCGTGCTCTGCCAGTGCAAACTGGAAGAGCGGCCCGGACTTGCCCTGGACCTTGTTGCGGATCAGGTCGTAAAAGGTGACCGTGTGCGGGAGGATGATATCCTCCTTGACGTACATCAGACCGCTCACCGACGTGGTCCTGTGTGGGGGGGGGGGGGGGGGGGGGGGGTAAAGCAAAGAGAGAGGGGGTTACAAGGGGTGGCTAGGGGGGGCGAAATGGGCACTGGAAATTACCAGAATTCAAATCTGCTACGCCCTCGACTTCAACGGCCAACCCATTGAGACACCGTTACCCAAAAGCACCCACTTCATTTCTCGAAACTCCTTGGCCAGCTGCTCGTACACGGCCTGGAGGAACTGGCCCACGGTCGTGCCCTTGGTCACCGGGACCGACCGCCGGTGCCCGGTCCCGTTGTAGTAGCTGTAGGTGATCTCCAACGGCTCGGCCTTGATCGCCGCCTGCTGCGCAAGCCACTCGCTCTTCAGCTGCTCGCGCAGCGCCTCCTCCTCCCGTTCCCGCTCCCGGTCGGGGAGAAAGTCGGAGCGCACCGTCGGGTCCTTGCCAAACCCGCGCGCGGCCGGGGCCGCCACTGGGGCGGCAGGAACGGTGCGCACTTGAGGCCCAATTCCATCAATCTTCGCCCCGTCAGCCTCCCCCTCTTCCTCTTCCTCCTCCTCATCGTCTCCAAAGGACAGCTTGAGTTTCCGCTCCTTTTTTGCTCGCTGCGCCTTTTGCTCGTCCCGCTCCTGCAAGGGGGGGGGGAAGGCAGGGAAGAAGGTTGCACACGCAGCACGATTGAATGCTAAAGAAAGGCTATCAGTTGTCAAGATCCGTGTACAGCCCCTGTGCCATTTTTGATCGAAATGCATCCAACCTTTCTAACCCCCACTCCGTCGTCTCCTCCTCCCCACCTTCATCTCGGCTTCTTCCTCTTCTGCCCGATGCCGCTTCTTCTCCTCCAGCAAACGATTGCTTATCGTTGCGCGCTTCTCCATAAACTCTTCCCTCGTGACGAGGCCGACTGTCTCGTTCTTGAAGGCTGTTTCCACCGCCTGCAAGGTGCAGGGTTGGGGTGCACCTAGCTTAGAAAAGTTGACAACCAACCAAGCAATTCCACAGACATACCATGGGCTTGAGACTGAAAGCTTCGATGCATTGCGATGCAACAGCTTGGTATCACAGTAGGCCCGTCTCAACTCGGACCGCCCTTGCACATAACCAGCTTGCATGAGCCCAGGCAAAGCTACCCACTCACACCCGAATCACTACTCACCTCCGAGGTAGCCCCTCCAAACCGCCGCAAGGCATGGACTTCCTGTTCTGATTTCTTTTTTGCTTCCTCATACTGCTTTCGGGATGCCTCCCTCTCCTTCTCCTGCCTGGCTATGCGGGCCTTGTCGTGGGCGCCACCGACGTACCCACCCATGCCATAGCCGGCCATGGCTACTCGAAGCGCCCAGCGCGATGAATATCAATAAGTCTACACAATAAATAAGAAAATATATGGAATATCGTCGTGTGAGAATCAAGAGCTGAAGCCTGCGAAAACCAGAGCGCTGCAATTGCATGTGCATGCCCACAAGGCTTTCGGATCGTGGATCGCAAGCCTTTCAAGCTGAAAGCGACCCGGTGCGACATGTCGCCTCACCAGGGCCAGGGATACCGCAGACCAATGTGCGTACATTTAATTTAGTGCGATTGATTCTGGCAGAAATTGCTGACGTCGAGTAGGCGCACGTACAGAGGGTGCAAAGACTGCTCCAGGCCGAGGCTCAAAGCGCGACAGCCGGTGGATCGATCGGGGCCATGTCGGGGACCCAGACGGGGACCCCGGGCCCTGTGAGCCTCCTGTTCACGCCCAACCTATCAAAGACGGCCGAGGCATCCCGGACGCCCGAGCTCAGGAGCGGCATGCGATCCCCCCGGGCCTCGGCGTCCCTGTTCGGCAGCCGGGGCAGCAAGTGGGATGCCTTTGCCGCCTCGCCCGTCGCTCCGGCGCCCAGCCCCACCCCGGCGCGGCGCCGCAGTCTGACCCCGAGCGGGAGCGGGCTCCTGTCCAGGGAGACGCCGCCCATGCCGCCAGCAGGCAGTCTCATGGACATCAGCCCACCCGGGGCTGAGGCTTCCGAGGCGGCGGCCCTGGCGACGGCCAAGGTGCCTGCGCTCCAGCACCCGCCTCACGACATGGCGTACAAGAGCTGCTGGGTGACTGGTGCGCACTTGGGGAGCTGAAGAGTTTGAATCGGGTAGCTCAATGCAGTTGGTGCTCTGGGATAGTGTTTGAAAACAGTCACTCATTCCACGTCCTGTCAAATTCTATTCCCCAGTGTTTGGCTTGACGCCCGAGTCGCTGCCAGACACGTTGCGAGAGTTTGGCCAGTGCGGCGAGATCGTGCGATGGGGGGCCTTTGGCGCGGGGCGCACCGGCCCCGCCAACTGGGTTCCACCTCCGCTACGCGACGCCGCAGGGCGCCGAGCGGGCCCTCCTCCGCGATGGCCGCTGCGTCCGGCCTGGAGTGATGGTGGGCGTGCGGCGCGTGCCCCCCGAGCAGCAGGACGAGCTGGAAAGCGCGGCGGAGAAGGAGGAGAGCGGCGGCACGGGCGGTCTCGCGGTCGGGGGCCCGCGACGAGCGAGCCTTGCGGCGCCCCAGGGCCCCAGCCGAATCGAGCTGGCCCCGGCGCCCATGCTTGTGCCTGGGCCGCCGACCAGCGCCTGGGCCAAGCTCGGAAACGCCCTCTGGGGCCTCTGAGGCGGCGCACACGATGCATGTGCGCTCCTGTACCATGTTCTTTCTATCCATTGTTTTTCTCTTGCCTCTACGAGTTGTCAGGTGGCTTTCATGCGAGCAGGGGTCACGTCTTCTAGAGTCGCAGTGTTCAGGCTGAAGGGGGGGGGGGGGGGGTTGCCACAGAGGGGAGTGGGTGATGGAGGGGGCATTTGGGAAGTGGTGCCACCTCTATGCAGGTGAAGATTGCGATGCAAAGCTCCACTGGGCCGTCCTGAGTGAGGCCCCAGGCCTCTGCCCCGAGGTCCTGCGGCAGACTGCCCTCGTTGCTGGTGCTTGAAGAGCCCGCAGAGCGGGGCCATGACGAGGCCACCGGGGCAGCAGAGCCGCACCTACAGCGCTAGCTTGTGAGAGTGATGCAGCGATGGACTGGTGAACGTCAGGCCATTTACTGGAGAGCTTTGCCAACAAGAATGCCCCCCCCCCCCTCGGGCCTCCGTACATGGGCGCTGCCGTTCGCAGACCGACACTGCCTGCTCGCCACAAGCGCCATCCACAGTCACCGTCAGCCGCCGTGCTCAGCCGGTCTCGCGCCACTCTCTCCAACTCACGCTGCGGCTGGGGCCTCTGCCCTGCTTAGAAAGGCCAGCCCCTCACATCTTAAGCCACCAGTAGAGCAGGGCCACGAGGAGCAGCGTGAGCGCCATGCCGCCGTAGGCAAAAAGCTTGTCCATGCGGTGCCTGCGGTCCGCCATTCTTAAGAGCGAGTCGGAGAGCCCGATGCTGTTGAGCACGTCCAGCGCACGTCTTTGCGCGTTCTGCAGCGACGAGAATGGTGTCAGTCAGTGTGCCGGCGCTTGAGCATGGAGCGTGCCCGCCTCAAAGGGGAAAATCCTCAAAATTAATCAGGTCGCGCCTCGCGACCATCTCATTCGCACGCGCAGCAACCGACCTTGAGCGTTTCCCGCTGGGAGCCCATGCCGCTGAGGATGCTGGTGCCCGTGGCAAAGGCCTCCTCCAGCACCCGCTTTGAGTTTTGGAAACCGCGCCGCATCGCCTCCTCCGTCTGGGAGGCGACGTCTGGTCGCCCAGAAGTCCCGAGCAGCTCCACTCGCTGCTCCAGCTCCGCCGCCCGCTGCTGGTCGCTCAGCTTCCAGCGGTGCAGCCCCTGCGCCAGGGCGTACGACTCATCGGCCACGGCCTGGACCTTTTGCCGCCAAATCTCGCGGCGCGCGGGGGCCTCGCGCAGGCTCTGCATCCTCCATTGCGCTTCCAGGGACTGGAAGCAGCGCTGCGGGGTGGTGTGGGCCGTAGGGGAAGGATGCGTGGAGGCAAGCAAAGGTAACAGCTCCCATGTCATGACGGAAACACGTACGCGCAAAGACTACATCCTCCCTGCCTGGCGCCCTTTTGCCCATCAAACCTGCAAATGCTCGATCTGATTGTCCAGGTCTTTGACCAGACTCTCCACGGGCACGATGCGCCCTCCCTGCAAATGGGCATTGGAAGAGCTCTTGTTTTTAGGGGGGGCCCAGCAGAACTAAGCCCAACTCGCTTGCGACATGAGTCCCACAATGTACCAGACAGTAGCTCCCCCAATGACCTTTTCAGAAGCCTCCAATCGCTCTAGCCCCGTCCGAATGGCGAGGATCAGCTTCAGGGCTTGGGTGTGCGTCGACTGCAGGTCAGCCATGGCGACGCGGCCCGTCGCTCGAGGCAAGCCCTGATCAGTCGCAACTTTTTGAGCGATGCAGGCTATCTTAATCGTCTCACGCATGTATACCTGATCACTTGCTCTAGTCTAGGTGCCCACGGAGCGCGCATGGGGTGGCGACGACCGCAACCGACGTGTTTACGGCAATCTGGATCGATCCGCACGGATTCGGGCGCATATGCCGGCAGATGCTTGCACTCCTATAACAGCGACCACATTGGACTGCGCTTTTCGACATTCGCCGTGCCCACTACTAAATAGTAGTGTAATCTCTCAATTAAGAAAAAATGGCGACCGTGCAAGAGGCCAAGGAGCTGATTTGCGACCTGTGCCGGGTCATGTACGCCGGCGGGCACGTCAGCGGCACCTGGGGGTGGCATCAGCATCAAAGTGGGCGAGGAGATTGTCATGGCGCCCTCGGGCGTGCAAAAGGAGCGCATGCGCCCGGAGGACATGTTTGTTCTGGACCGGCAGGGCAACGTCGTGGAGACGCCGGAGCCCAGGGGTCCGCCCTACAAGCCTCCCAAGCTCAGCGAGTGCGCCCCGCTGTTCCAGTCGGTATGAGCTGGGTGCACAAGGGGTTGGGCCAGGGGTGCATTTGAATCAAGGATGCTTTACTCGCTCAATGAGCTTCACTCAGCACTCTGCTCATCGCCCGCAGGCCTACGATCTGGCAGGGGCCGGCGCCGTGCTGCACGGGCACAGCCACAACGCGCTGCTGGCCACGGTGCTTGACCCCGGGGCGACCGAATTCCGGATCACCGAGGTGGAGATGATCAAGGGGATCGAGGGCCACGGCTTTTACGACACCCTGGTCGTGCCCATCATCGAGAACACGGCCCGCGAGTGCGAGCTGACCGACCGGCTGCAGGACGCGATCCGGCGCTACCCGCGCACGCGGGCGGTGCTGGTCCGCAACCACGGCGTCTACGTCTGGGGGCCGCGACTGGATCCAGGCCAAGACGCAGGCCGAGTGCTACGAGTACCTCTTCCAGGCCGCGGTGGAGCTACGGCGCCTGGGCCTCGAGCGGAGCGCGGCCCCGGCCGCCAAGCGCGCCAGGGTCGCGGCGCCCGCGCCCGCCTCGCACGTCGTGCTGGACATCGAGGGCACGGTCGCGCCCATCTCCTTTGTGGCCGACGTGCTCTTCCCCTACGCGCGTGCGCGGCTGCGGCCGCACCTGGAGGCGACCTGGGACGAGGCGGGCACGCGCGCCGCGGTGGCCTCGCTGCGCGCGCGGCGCAACGGCGCCGCCGTGGCGGGCCTGGGCGCCGAGCCGGGCGAGCGCGCCGGCGAGATCGCGGCGGTCGTGGCCTGGGCCGAGGGCGAGATGGACGCGGACCGCAAGACGCCCGAGCTCAAGACGCTGCAGGGCCACATCTGGACGGCCGGGTTCCGCCAGGGCGAGCTCCAGGCGCCCCTCTTCCCGGACGTCGAGCCGGCCCTGCGGCGCTGGGTCGACGCCGGCGCCAAGCTCTACATCTACTCCTCCGGGTCAAGGTGGGTGGACTATTGAGTGGCATGGGCGGGTGGTGGGGTGGCTAGTTTACTGCTTGGGGAGTGGTTGCGGCTCTTGGTGCTGAGAGCCAAGAGCTGTTTCAATAGGAGGCAAGCACATCTGCCTGCATTTGTGGCTACTGCATGCCACTCCTTGTGACAAGAAGCATGGCTGTCACTGTGGCAACCTATTGATACAATCACACTCCCCACATCCACACCCACCCCGCCAGGCAAGCACAGAGGGATCTGTTTGCGCACACGAGCGGCGGCGACCTCCGGCCCCTGCTCTCCGCCTACTTTGATACCAGCAGCGGGGTCAAGGTGGAGGCGGCCTCGTACCACAACATCGCCCTCAGCCTGGGCGTGGACGATGCGCAGAGCCTGCTCTTCCTGACGGACAACCCCGCCGAGGCGCGGGCGGCCCTGGAAGCCGGTTGGAAGGCGACGCTGGTGCAGCGACCGGGAAACAAGGAGCTCAGCGCTGAGGAGGCCAAGAGCACGACTCTGATCACCTCTTTTGACGAAATTTAAACGCTTGATGTATATTTTTGACTAGTTTATGCCGCATTTTTAAAGAAGAATGACTCTTGAGGTGCGGATGGCTTCTCCTACGTATGAGAGCGCCGGGCCGGTGCCCGTGCCCAGAAGGTGGCACCGGGCGCACAGCATCTCCTGCGCTATCGCAGCGATTCGCAGGGCGGGCTCATCGTTGAATACCGTGGCCAGATGATCCATGTTTTAATTCATGCTGCACGCCTTCGCCGTGCCAGGAATCCGAGGGGATGACCTTGGAGACCCTGGGCCCAACAGAATGGGAGTGTGTGCTATGGCATCTGCGCGACGACGACTGCAGTCCGTGCCTGGGCCTGTCGCGCAGCATTCGCGGCACGTTGCTGCATGATGACCTTTGGAAAGGATTGGTGCAACGACGATTCCGCGAATTGGGCCTGGCCGATCCTAAATTGTGGCTGTGCGATGTCGGCAGAGGGGCGTGGAGGTCGCCCTATGCACCCACCACGTACCGGTGAGAGACGCGGGCACGATTCATATGATTGAGCCACATTGCAAATGGTCGTACAGCATCGTAATGTCTACTAGTCCGGTTTCCTACTGCAAGGGCGTTGCAAGAAGTCTTGAAAACTCCCTCTCTCAAAAATTTCCCGGCGCCCCCGCAGCACCCTATACGTGCTGCTTCAGAGATACCAGGGCATCTGCGGGTGCTGGTACACGTACTTTGAGGATAGAAGACGTCTGGGGAAGCTTGTGCACTTTCATCTGTCGGATTTTGGCGTCACAGCCGAGGAGTTTGGCGATCTCCTGCCCAGGGGCAACGATCCTGGGTTCAGTATAGAGCGGCTGTCCCAGTACTGCGTCCGTATCAGGTAGGGCGCACGCAAAAGGCTGTTATCGTGGGCTTGGCTTTGCGTGCTTTGGAAGCGGCAGTCAGCTGTAGTGATTCTCCCACCTGCAGCGACGCGGACAGAGGGCTTTGCTTGGATCCCGGCGACCCCAACGATGTTCTCTCCGTCGTTTTCAAGCCCAACGAAATGCGGGAATGCTTGCAACCCACCGGAAATCGCCACTTTGACAACGAATTCGAGAATTTCTTGGCGCGGACGAGGCGGCAATCAGGGGGCGCCCGCTCGGTGTTGCCGCAACTTCCAAAGCTGGTCAAGCTGCCGTCGCTGCCCTTACCTCGCCCGTCCACAAGGGAGGAGCCACTGCAGGGAGTTTGGGAGGTTGTTGGTGGCCCTGTACCCCTATTGTGCATTGTTCAGCAGCTGAACGAGGCTCCCTGCCCCCCCTCCCTCTCCCTTGACCTGTTTTCCATGCGGCTCGATGGGGCACAGTTGAGGGCAGAGCCCATGCTGGCTTTTCAAGGAGCACGGTATGCGCTGGCACAGCATCCCGCTGCCATGGAGGGGCTATCTCAGAACGAGCGCGCTGACTGGTATGAGAGGGTAGGAACACGCTCAGATCCGCTCAACACCCTGGTAGTGAGGAGCAATAGGCTCATTGTTCTGAATTGGAGCACGGACCAGTCTGAGACCACATATTTGCGCCGCATCCAGCCCTGGGGGTACCATGTCAATGTAAGTTGACTTCTGGGCTTGTGTGATTTCCATTGAACCCAGTATCTATTTTGCTCCTCCTGACTCATCCCGGTGGTTTACACCGCTATACTTCCCAATCCCGCTCTTTACTGGACAAATGTCCGTATTTAAGTGCCTGACAACATGGTCAATTCACTAGACCAAGATTTCTTCAAATTTGAATGATTGTCCTGACCATCATCAGACGTGCCTGTGCGTGGTGAGCTTTGGGCCAGGCCCAGTCCCGCGCGATCGTGTCCGGCCCAGGAATGCGAGCCGCCGTTGGGACGACCCTCCAGGACCGCCGACAACTTGACGGGGGCAGCGCCCCGGACGGGCATTGCGCGGAAACCATTCGCGAGCCCGCGATTCAACTAAAAAGTATCCTTTGCGCCGTGCTTTGATCAGAATCGGTGCCGGGGGTGCTCGCGTATTCAGGTCTGCCGTGGCCGACACGCCGCCGTCGTTGCGCGGCAAAGCCGCCGCGTCGTCGCGCGGGTCCTTGTGCGCCTGCCTTGAGCGTGGTCAGCCTCTCTCAAGGCTTGAAACTTGCTAGAGAGGCGGGTCACGCGCATGGTGGTGGACCGAACCCCCCCGGCCGAGCCCCCGCTGGGTTTCTCTTGGTCACGGAAGAAGGTGCGGACTGGACTTGAGGGCCTCGTCCGGCCCCTCTCGCCCATCATCTGTTCATCGGCAAGCATGTTGCCCGAGACGAAGCCCTCCAAGTCGCGAAAAGCGAAGCGAGCGGAGGAAGCGCTCGGCGGCAGCGGGCTGCTGGCACTCTGCGAGGTGGCCACCGCCACCCCCGGGGACGCCAGCCCCACATCCACCATCTCCGTCAGTCCCCGGCGCGCGCCGCTGGGCGGCAACGACTGCGTCACCTCCCCAGCGGACCATAAGGGCCTCGGGCGCGCGTCTCCGCCCGACCTGACAATGGTGGACGCGGCGGCGGCTGCGCCCCCTAAGCAGAAGACGGCCGCATTCATCGGCGTCCGCCGGAGGCCCTGGGGCAGCTACGCGGCGGAGATCAGAAACCATCTCACCGGATCGCGAGAGTGAGTCTTGTTTTGGGATTTTTTAGTCACTCGCAGGGGGACTGGTGCTCTGGGTACCTGCTTGTTTTCTATCGTCATCAAGAGGATCTGGGCGTGGGCCACCGCACACAGGTGGTTGTGTCGTGCAGTCAACGGCGGTCCAACAAACTTGTTCATCCTCCTCGTGATCACCGCAGATGGCTGGGCACCTTCAACACGGCAGAGGAAGCCGCCGTGGTGTACGACCTCCGCAAGCGACAAATCAAGGGAGAGCACACCAAGTGCAACTTTGCGGCCCTCGACGACTCGGGCGAGCTCGGTACGGTGTTAGACGGATGTGTTTGCGGTTTCAAGCGTGATCACCTGTACCGGGAGCCACAAATGGTGGAGACAGGACGAGAAACTTGGTGCCTATGGAGCTTGTCTATCGCTGGTCTCCAGATTGTGCATGCACACGCTTGCGAGCTGTACCAAGCTTGATCTTTCCCACAACGTCGCTCACCCCTGTTCGCAGTGTCCCGAGAGATCTGCCCGCACGGGCAGAGCCGGCCGGAGCGTCTGACGCTGTGGATCCCGGCCAACTGGAGCGCCCAAGTGCAGATGCACATCCAGGCGCAGGCGGCCGCCGCCTCGGCCAAGGCCGGCCCCGCGCCGACCAGCGCCAAGGCCGCGCCCGAGGTGCGGAGACAAGTCGCGCGCCCGCAAGCCCAAGCGCGAGGCCCAGCAGATGGACACGCCGCTGGATCGCGCGCCGCCCAGCCGCCCGGCGATCGAGCGGGAGGAGAAGCCCAAGCCGCGGCCCGCACCGCCGCCCGCAGCGGCCCCCGAGCACGTGCCCAGGAAATCGCCCTCTCCAGAGCCGCTATTCGGGGCCTACTTTTGAAGACCAATGGCCTGTAGGGCAGTCGCGAGGAGTGGCTTGTATTGACGGCGCATTTTTTCGTACCTAGTGTGGGGTTGTAGCCCCAGCCGCCACGACCCAGAGACATATTTGCACTGTCCCGGTTGCATAGACTTGGTTATCACAATTCGACTGCACTTGAGTAACATGTACGGTACAAGGCGCCCAGTACGGTGCAGATGGTGAGCTGGATCCGAAAGATGCACAAGACCCCACAGATGCGCGCGGATGCGGCTGGCCCCACAAACAAGATGCAGTCATGCGACCCTAAGAACCCCAAGCAAGCATGAACATGGCCCAGACGATGCAAACGCATATCAAATCGCATCCCCATAGCTCCATCAACATTCTTGTGATACCGTTTGGAGCCCCGAGCCGGTCCCTGCTGCGCCTCGGCGTGGTAACTCGGCACGGTCACGGCCAGCGGTCGGCCCGGGCACTGACGTCACGAGTCGCCATGGCGCTCCCTGTCGTACACTTTGTGACGGGAAACCACAACAAATTGCTCGAGGTGCGTGAACATACTGGGGATGTTGTGCCTTCTGGTCGGGCACGTCAGACCTCTGATGGCCGACCTGCTGCACTCGTGCAGGTTCAAGCCATCTTTGAGGCGCACGGCAACCTGCCGTTCAAGCTCACCAGCACCAAGGTCGACCTTCCTGAGCTCCAGGTGCGTTTCGATCGGATGATTGACTGGTCTATAGGAATGTTGCCAGGCAGGTACTGTGCTCACGCTGTTGCGCATGTTCTCATTATCAGGGAGACGTCGGGGACATTGCCAAGGAAAAGTGCCGGATTGCTGCAGATCAGGTCAAGGGCCCAGGTAATGATGAAGTGGGTCTGGTAATTCATTATCTGATAGCCTGAGTTCAGGCACCAAGGATGGCAGGTCACAGATTGGATGAGGCACAGGGGAACCTCGGTGCCGCCCTACATATCACGACCCACCCACACACATCCCTCTGCCCCTCACCAGTGCTTGTTGAGGACACGAGCCTGGGCTTTCACGCCTACAAGGGCCTTCCGGGGCCCTATATCAAGTGGTTTTTGGAGAAACTGGGCCACGATGGGCTGAACAAGATGCTTGTGGGCTTTGGGGACACCTCTGCATTCGCCCAGTGCACCTTTGCATTTAGTGATGGTGCGCTGGTCGAGCTGCCTTTTCGCGATTCTGAGTGGCTTGATAGTGGTAGGGATGTGTGTTGAATTGCCATAGCGCGTGGTGCGCTGTAGCAAAACCAACATCGCTCTGCTTCCGCCCACCCTGCGCAGGCCCGGGCGCGGAGCCAAAGGTCTTTGTGGGTATCACAGAGGGGCGCATCGTCCCTGCCCGCGGGCCCACGACTTTTGGATGGGACCCCGTCTTTGAGCCCGAGGGGTTCAGCGAGGTGAGGAGTGATGCGTGTGTGGGTTTGCTTGGACAGGGATTCTGAGGGGAAGCTGGGTGTGCAATCATGCCCAGACCACCACCTAAGAAGTGGAGACAATTGGCCCCCCTAAAACATACTTATACGTGAGTCTTTCGACCCCCCACACCCCTGCAGACGTACGCTGAGATGGACAAGGCGGTGAAAAACACCATCTCGCACCGGAAGAGGTCTCTCGACAAGGTCCGGGAGTTTCTCGTGGAGCATTATGGCAGCGCATGATCTCGTTGGCGGCCCGTTATCGGCAAACGAAGATCTCCGACGGCACCTCGACACGGTTCCACCGGCACGATTGCGCGCATTTCATTGCAGGCTAGAGGCGATTTAAGCACAGTCGAGCAGGTATACTGACGAACCTGTCCATAGATCCGCGAACAGAGACAAGGACACGGAAAATTGGCATTCCGGGTCGGCGTTGGATACCATGTCCCTCCCGGCTATAGTGGCAGGCTTGCAGTCGAGCGAAATTTCAGAACAGGAACGTTTTGTGGCATGCTTCTGACGTGCGTACGCTCGCCGGTGCGCCAGGCAGCTGGGATCGCCGGTTGCTCGGGAGTTGGGCACCCACCCGTACGGCCAATTCTGCCGCGCCCTCCGCAGATCGACGCGGCGGAGCAGCTGGAAGCATTGCTGGACCAGAAGGCGATACTTCCTGTGCAAGAGGGTGTGCGCTGCGCAACGGCCCTGGGCGCGCTGCTCGCCTGCCCCGATGAAGCTGCAAAGTGGCGTGGCAAGCGGACGCTGCTCAAGCTTCTCAGCGGAGACATTGCGATCTTGTGGGTGGCGGAAAAATGAAAGAGTTCGTGTATGTATATTGGGTGGCGTATTTAAGTAATGTTTGGCATTGATTGCATGTCTACTCCTGGTGCAGGCTGGGCCTGGCGGCAAATGATGAAGCCCTGATGGAAAAGGCTGGTTGGAGTGGGGCTGGGCCAGTGTTTGCGCCCACCACCTGCAACTATTGGGCAGAAGTGATTAAACACAAGCTTGGTGGTCGCGAGCCAGTAACAGGGCACCCCAATTTTGACATTGGCAGGTCATTTCCAGCAGTCTGCGGGCCATTCATAGCGACAGCATGGACGACGCGGCCTTTCTTCGGCACCTCCTGTCTCGCACCGAGCCCGCCGTGGAGGTCAGCACCTGGGATTCCTGGGAGGCATTTGGATGTGACAGATATGCACATAAGCGTCCATTGCCCCACCGTCTCAGTTTCTGATCGGCAGCGCACACCGGCATCCCCCATGCAGGGGGTCTGCCTCAAGTCCCGGCTTCTGCAGCGGCTGCTGCGGCTGGCGCCGGAGCACCCCGCCGCTGCGCTGTGCGCGCTGTCCGGTCTGAGCGGGTTCCAGGCATCCAAGATCTTCTTGTACGGCGGCATCCCCCTCCTCTTGGAGGCCCTGGCGGCCGCCCCCGGGCCCTGCCTGGCCATCCTGGACAAGGTGGCAGCCCAGTCGCCGAGCTCGCTGATGACGGAGCTCGCGAACCGGCCCGCTGCCGTCGCCTCGCTTTCCTCCTGCCTGGGTGACAGCGATCGCGTGGACGGTGACGCGCAGGGCTGCGCCGCGATGCTGCTCGCGAATCTCGCCGGTGCCGTCCAGACAGGTGCTTCCGCAGCAGCCCCCCCCTGCGTGCAGTCGCTGGTGGACGAGGCGCTGCCGCGGGCGTGCGAGCTGCTCAGGGACGAAGGCCTGGCGCCGCAGCAGCTGGCCACCGGGTGCGCCTTGCTGGCGGCTCGCCTTGTGCCGGGGTCAAAGACGGCGTGCCGGTTGGTCACGCAGCACACACGGGCCCTGGAGCCCGCGGTCGCGGCGCTGGTCCAGGCGCGCAAGTACGCGGAAGCGCAGGCCTTGCTCAAGGCGGCGGGCGAGTTTGCTCGTGAGCCGTGATGGGCGCGAGCTTGGGCTGGATGGAAAACCCAGCACGCGCCAATTCATTGACAGAGGCACATTCACTGATGCGTGCCAGAATTTCTGTATTTTGCCTTGAATTTGTACCCTACCCATTTATCTGCTCCCACTCGCTCGTCAAGTTTGATGTAGCTGCTCCTTGGATGGATCTCCATGGTTTCTAAGTATTTTTCAAAATGGTCGCGCCTGTCCGCCGTCTCCCCCGCCGTGTCGCACGAGGGGCTCGGTACAGCAATTCCCCGACAATTCTGACAGTCAACGGCATGGCTGAAGATCTCGCATTAATCAGAATATAGCTTGCGCGAGTCGTGCCCTCTCTCAGCGTGCGACATTGCCGGCATTGAGTGGCTCGACCCGCGAAAGCATGCCAGAGGCAGCGTACCCGAACTCAAGCACGCGCTGACAAGACTCATTGCAACCAAATCACATCGGATGGGCTAGGAATTTTGTGGGTATCCCAGCTTGATATCTATGGAGAGCCCGCAAGCCTCAGCCGCATCGACGGGTGCGTGGGAGCGGCCAATTGCATGCTGAGGAGACTCCCCTCCAAAAAGAGTCATACTTTTCAGCACGGTGGGCAAGAGAGCGCGCGATGTATAAAATCGTTTGGCTGTAACACACATCCATTGCAGTAGCAGTGCCCTCCTCTACGCAATGCGCGTCGGGGACAGACAGCGGCAGCTTCAGGGCCGTGACTCCCTTTTGGAAAAAACTCCAGGCTGCAGAGGTGCAGAGCATGGTGAGCTCGCCTACAGAGGTGAGACGCTCGTGTTTTTATTGGCGGGAAGAGTAAAGCTGTTTTATGTGACCTTTCGGGCAGACACTGGCGTGGCATGCTGCACATTGGAGCATCTACAATCGCCTGAAAGAGCAGCGTCGGTGGGTTCTCTGTCTTGGTGCAGGGTTCCAGGAACAAACTGCGCGCCCAGCTGGCAACGCCCCCGGAGCAAGGGCTGGACGTTACTAGTCGGAGGCGATCCAGCAAGGCCTCTCTGGGAATTGCGTCTGGGTCCCGAGGCAGAGACTGGTTAATTAAAAGTCGCCGCGTTGAAGATGCCTCGCCAGCTCAAGAAGCGGTGTCAGAGGTGAGCAGAGTGCATGCACTGCGTGTGTTTCCCAGTAGAACAACAGTGCAACCAAGGCCTTCGATGTGCCCATTCACGCCTCAAAGCACTATATGCCAGAACCCTCCCTCATCCGAATTGGTACTCAGGCCACGCTCGAGCCTCCGCAAGGCTTGACAGAGGATCCTCAGTGGAGCAGTGGGGAGACGGAGCGTGGCCACTCCCAGTCAAGCCCGCAGTCCTGCAATCCCCGCCTCAGTGAGCGGATTGCACCCCCCAGCGCACCTTCCGGCAGCGGCGACCAGCAACAGGCCAGGCGGCCAGTGATCCGGAGGGCGCGGTCGCTAGGGCCCGCAACTCGAGCTCGGCCGGCCCCTCAGCCGCCGCGGCGGTACCCCAAGAGGAAGCGGGTGACCGTCTTGCCCCGGCTGGGACCTAAAAAACGCCGGGCAAGCTCTCGTGCTCTTGGCCGCAAAGCAGACAGGTGTGCGGGCGTGAATCATTGCCACAGAGTCCCATGGCAAAAGGAAGCTGCTAAAACCATTGACCCGTGTGTATCAGCTCTGTACCAAAAGTCACCTTGCCCAGTTCGCCACCTTTATTTCCCAGCAAGGAGCTCGGGCCAGCTCAGGACAAACCACACTTGCACCCCCGCCAAAAGGAAAGCGAGGACGAGGTCCTCGTCCTTCCAGGGCCGCCAGCAATGGATCCCGTACAGCAGCCGCCGGTGCTGAGCCCTCTGCGCCTGCACGCCAACGGGGCGGCGGCAGCAGAGGCCGGCGAGGAGCCTTTGGTGATTCAGCCCACCGAGGTCGACGTCTCCATCGATTTCGCCTCGGTTGGGGGCCTGGCTAGTCACCTGGAGGCGCTCCGCGAGACGGTCCTCCTCTCGTTGCTGCAGCCGCAGCTCGTGTCGCGCCTGGGGCTGAGGCCGCCCCGAGGCCTGCTGCTGCACGGCCCCCCGGGCACCGGCAAGACCCTGCTGGTCCGCGCGCTGGCGGGCCAGGCTGCCGCCGCGCTTGGCCGGCCCCTCGCCTTTTTCGCGCGCAAGGGCGCCGACCTGCTGAGCAAGTGGGCGGGGGAAGCCGAGCGGCAGCTGCGCGTCCTCTTCGAGACGGCGCAGGCCAGTGCGCCTTCTATCATATTCTTTGATGAGATCGACGGCCTTGCCCCGGTAAGAGGTGGTGGTGTGGTGGGGTCGCTCCAGGGTGCTTGCTGACCCCTTTAATAATGGCCCTTCCCTGCACAAGCCCCCATCCCCCCTCCACAGGCTCGGAGCGCCGGTCACGAGCAGGTGCACAACAGCATTGTGAGCACCCTGCTGGCGCTGATGGACGGCCTGGAGAGCCGGGGCAACGTTATTATCATCGGGGCCACCAACCGGCCCGACGCGCTCGACCCCGCGCTTCGCCGGCCCGGCAGGTTTGACCGAGAGCTGCGGTTTGACCTGCCCGATCGCGCAGGGCGGCTCCAGATCCTGCAGATCCATGCGCGCCGCTGGCCGGCTGCGCAGCGCCCGCCGGGGGCCGTTTTGGAGGACGTGGCGGGGCGCACGGCCGGCTTTGCCGGCGCCGACCTGCAGCTGCTCTGCACGGAGGCCGCGCTGAGTGCGCTGCGCCGGTGCGTGGGCGCCGAGGGGCTGCGGGCCCTCACCGGTGCTCGGCAGGGAGGAGCGGGGCCAGGAGCGCCCATCGATGGATTTTTGCCCGGCGAAGGCGACCCATGTCTGGGAGTAGCGCCGGCCGATTTTGAGCGGGCCCTGCAGACGCTCAAGCCCGCCTCGAGCCGCGCTGGAGACTCACACCGCGTCGCCCAGCCACTGCCGGCGCATCTGGCGCCGCTGCTGGGGCGCGAGGTCCGCCGGCTCGCAAAGACTCTGGCACGTCTGTTCCCCAGGCTGAGCCTCAGCCGAGCCCAGGCTGGAGAGGTTGGCGTCGGACACGCTTTGGCGGATGGATACTCGCACAGCGCGTTTGTGGGCACGCCCAGACCGAGGCTGTGCCTGCGCGACCCCGGCGCGTGCACGCGCGCGGCGGACGCGGTGGCCCGCGCGGCGCTGAGCCTGCTGGAGCAGGAGGTGGCGCCTTTCTCGGCCGTGTCGCTGAGCCTCGCGGAGCTGCTGGCAGAGCCGGCTGCGGCGCCCGAGGAGGCCATCGCGCGGGCAGTCGCTCGCGCTCGGGCAGCGGCGCCCAGCGTGCTTTTCCTGTCCCACCTCGGGGCCTGGGAGCGCACGCTCGGGGCCGCCGCGAATGCCCTGCTGTGCACGCTGCTCGACGGCTTGGACGACACTGTCTGCGTGCTGGCGACGCGGGCGGGGGATTCAGACGACCAGGGGACGCTCCGGGACCGTCTGTTCGAGGGCTGCGAGCTCGAAATACAAAAATCAAAAAAACGCAGCCGCGCTGCCTTCTTCCGGCCAGTCGTACGCCATTTGTACGACGTCACCTCTTGCCAGGCTGCCGACGCTCTACGAGGAGGCAACCAACGCATGTCGCTCCAGCCCGACAACGAGCCTACACTTGCGCTAGGCGGTGGCGAGTCAACCAACGATTCGCTCACCGTGCGGCGAGCGCTGCGTCGCGCCCTTTTGCACACGCTGCGTGCGCTGGATGGCGCCGGGCACGGCTCGGGCAAGACGCAGGGCCTGCTGCACCGTGTGAACGTGCAGCGTGGCCTGTCCGTCACGTGCGCACTCTCAGACCTGGAGCAGGCGCTCGAGAGCGATGCCCCGGCCGCCGATCCGCAGTGGCGCACAGAGCTCCTGGCAGCGGCGGAGCGGCACTGCGGGGTTAAGCCTGTCCGTTCTGATCTCGGACCGATGCTGGCTGGCCGCAATTCCGCAGAAGCCGGCCAGAGCCCGGAAGCAAGGGCTTGGCGATTTGCCCACAAGCTCTGTGCGAGTCGCCAGCACCATCTGGAGACGCCGGTTCCTGCTCGCCCCGCCAGGATAACTGCCGGACACTGGAGCGGAAACTGGCAAAGCTGGGGAGGTCTCTGCACACGCAGCAGCTCGAGGTAGGGGGAGCTTGTGTCACAGGAGTGGAGTGGCTGTGCAATCCTTGGTGCATGGCATGACGAAGAGGGGTTTTTTGCTCAATGGAGCAGGGTCTTTCAGCCGCATGTGAGTGCACACGCCAAGACATACATAAAATCCAACACACAAAATCTTCAGCATCCCACGCCCCTCATCTCGTTGTCCAGGTATTGCTGGCCAAAGCCTGGGAGGAGGTCGACGCAATCCGTCGCCGGCCCATGGAGGATCGGGCCACGGCACTCTTGCGCCGCCTGAAAAAACTCGTGCCGCCTCAGACAGTGGCCACGTGACCCGTGCTCGTCGCCCCTTTGCCTCTTCGCCGACCGGCTGGCTTTCTTTCTGTTTGCCTGGCAGGGATATAGGTGGCCGCGCCAGCTGGGAATGACGGGTTTGCGGGGTAGGGGATGATGGGCCGAGGCGCGGCATGCGCTGGATCCACTGTCCCTACTGCCGCAGGGCTGCTTCGCATGTAGTCATCAAACTCCTGGCGCAAGTTTGCGCGGTTGTCCGGGTCAGATGGATCGGTCATTGCTGAGGCACCATCGCTCCACTCTAGTGGCAGGGCGTGGCCACAGAATGTGCACAGCTGCTGCTGACCGGGGGCCAGCTTGGCTCCCCGAAAATCAAACACCTGTCGTACACGTAGATATATGTGCCATATTTCTAAGCCACGCTTCCGTGCGCGCGGAACACCGCCAGTGCACTGACATCCAGTGCAATCGCACCTTGCCGCAGTGGTCGCACCGCCCGAGCTCCGTGTTCAGCCTGACGGCCCGGGAACCTCGGCCCCCGTCGTGCCGAATGGTGGTTCGAATGTTTATTCCCATGTTGTATTCCGTGTGTGTCACCATCGTGTCTGCACTTGTTGGAGTGGTCCCACGAGTCGCGTGCTGTTTAGGGGAGTGCGCAGTGGTGTTTCCGCGAGACGACTCTGCCGCGATGGGCAAGCAACAACCGTGGAATGAATCTGAGATGCACAGTATCAACAGAAATAATCATGTACGGCGGGGCCGCTGGCCCTGCAGGCATGCGCCATCCATCGGCGCAGACTCGGATCACCTCCCCGATGGCTTCCCTAACAAAATGGCAATTTAATGCGCACGCACGCCGGGGCGCGATCGATATGATTGGTTGAGGCTTGGAACACTATTGTTCTAGTATACATATCGCACTATTTGTTGATGTAGACCACGTCAATCACCGACATTGTCCCAGCAATACGCCGCAATGGGGTTGGGCGGCCACGTGGAAGGGCCGGCACGCACAATCTGCCCGGCATCCTTGATGGCCCCATTCACGAGGACGCAGCCCTGAAACCGAAACCACTCCTGGTCGATGTCACGAGAGGGGCATATCACATCGGTCTTGATAAAATTGTACGGGCCTACGTTGGTGATCGTGCGCATCTGGGGGCAGGCAGGCCTTTTCTGTCCAACCCACCCTCCGTTGCCCTCGGTACCGGGAAGTGGTTCCACCAGCCCGCGCCGCTGCCCGTTTGCGCCCGAGAGAACTTGCCTTGCCAAGTATGGCCCTTTGAAGATTTGATTGAACAATGGAGCACGAAAACGTAGGTCCTTGGCGGGGCTGCACGCGCGTCTCTGCGCATGTGTTTTGGTCCGCGTGCCCCGCTCCGCACTCGCCGGACGCGCGTCCCAGACAAGGCCTTCCTGCGTACCGCTCCCGCAGGTCCCGGCCTGGGCGCATGAAAAACTGGAGCGACGAGCCCGGAAGGCCGTGCTCTTCCTGCAGCAGCTGACCTCGGCCCAGCTGGATGCGGATGGGGTCACCAAGAACCCCACCATGCCCGCCAGCGCCATTGTCAGCTCCCAGGTGCGCCATGGTTTGGGCGGAGTCGGTGTGATTGTGGATGGGTGGGGCGTGGATGGGTGTGGGATGGACTGGGGCCCGCGCGGGTGGCCAGACCATGGCCACTCGACTGTGCTTGGCGTGTGGCAAGAGGGCCCCATTGCCCATTTGCGAGGTCCACACGGCAGCAGGGTCCTTGGCCCATGTAAGTAACAGCAAAACCCACTCCGCACGCCCCTCACCGCCTCACACCCACCAACCCCAGGGCATCGCGGTGCTGACGCGGAACAAGTACGGGGCCCTGGTGACGGTGGAGAACGAGTACGGCTTCCTGATCCGCAAGCTGGCGGGCCCGCGCAACGAGATCCGCTGGTCGGCGCCCGTCTTCCTGCGCGGGCACTTCATGGGCGCGGGCTTCTCCGGCGGCTACCAGAAGTACCGCACCTGCGTGGCGCTGGCCAACGAGCAGGCGGTGGAGTCGGCGCTGCGCGGCCGCAGCGCCTTTGGCCCGTCGGTGCACTTTTCCTGCTGGACATGAACGGCACGCGCATCCGGCGCGCGCGCTTTGACAGCAACGACGTGGGCACGGCCTACGAGGAGGACCGCTACGGCGGCAAGACGGCCAACTACTACCAGGTCGAGGCGGCCATGGTGGACGTCTCCATCCACGGCGGCGGCGCCTCGGTCGACAAGGACTTCAACGCCGCCGTCTACGGCCGCGAGACGAGCGTGGACGAGATCCTCAGCTCCGGCCGCGCCGCCCAGCGAGTTTGAGCTGCTCTACACGGTTCTCCAGCAGTTTGTGGAGCAGAGCCCGGGGTCGCGCCGGCGCGAGGCGGCCGCGCCCACGCGCAGCATCAAGCCCGTCCGCTCCATCAAGATGACCTCGGCCACGGCCTCGCCGGAGGCCTCGCCCGAGCAGCGCGACGGCCAGCCCCTGGCCTCCTAGCACTTGACACCTTTCACGCCCGGTATCCCTTTTCTGTTCTCGCTGTTGCGCCAAGGCCGGCGCTACACACTGCCGTCTGCACCGCCCGCTGGTACCCCTTTGATACAAAAACCACTGCATACGCCCTACACGCTTGTCCGTCTCCATGTCTCATGCCGCCCTGTGTGCTCAGAATCATGACCAGGCCCGGCCTGGGCAGTGACCAAGCGATCCGGCAACCTTGCGGGTCTAGAATCTGCGACAGGCGCTCCCCGCTCGCGGGCCCTGTCGTCGAGGGCATCCTGGATGCGTCCGTGTTCAGAGTGAAACTTTTTTTGCGAAATCTGCGCGGCGTAGATGATGGGCGCGTAGGCCAGTCTCGTTCCGGGCGGTGGTGAACGACCTGCCCTCGACAAGCGACCTGCCCTTCTGCGCTGCGATCCACACCAGCCACCGCGCGACCTTTACGGTTGCGATCTATAGACACAAGCGTGCTTCCTCATCACCGGCAGCCGCAATGGATGCGGCGGAGTGGTACCGACAACTGCCGGTGATCACCCGCACCTACGTCACCCTCTGCGTGGCCACCACGGCACTGTGCGCCCTCGATGTACGAGACCGGTGTTGCCATGCGCGGGCGACATAGCACACATGCTGGCTCCTGCACGAGTAAGCCGGCTCCCCTCCTGGCCCTGCAGGTGATTTCCCCCTTCAACATTTACTACAACACCCGCCTCATCTACCAAAACCACGAGTACTGGCGGCTCGCCACAAATTTCTTCTTCTACGGCAACCTAAGTGGGTGACGTGGGGAAGCGGTGGGAGGGCATGGAGCGCTGCTGTTGTGTTGAGAGGCAGTCAAGTGTCCCTTGAGCAATGTCGGTCTACAGCTCAATGCGGCGCCTGTGACGTTGCCATAACTCAAGCCTCACAGGCTCCCCCTCTCACCTTTTCCAACCATCACCATTCCACCCCTAGGTCTGGACTTTTTCTTCCACATGTTCTTCCTCACAAAGTACAGCAAGTCGCTGGAGGAGGATTCCTTCCGGCGGCGCTCGGCAGACTTTTTCTGGATGCTGCTGTTTGGCGCGGGTTTGCTCCTCCTCGCCGCCCCCTTTGTCAACCTCCAGTTCCTGGGGTCGAGCCTGACCTTCATGCTGGTCTACGTCTGGGGCCGACGCCACCAGTACGTGCAAATGAGCATGATGGGTCTCTTCAACTTTACGGCGCCCTACCTGCCGTGGGTCCTCCTCGGGTTCTCGGTCCTCCTTGGCAACTCCCCAGTGACTGACCTCCTGGGGATGATGGCAGGTGTGTGAAGGGCTTGCGTGGCTGGTGTGGATGATTTGACTTGGGAATGAGTATACATAAGCTTGCTTGGGTTATGTTCCTCTATGGAGAACATAGCCACCCTCTAGTCGTGAGCGAACGAGGAAGCAAATATTTCGCCAAAGCAGAATCAAACCATTCTGACCGCTCTCATTCCTGCTCCACTCTCAATAGGTCATGCCTACTACTTCTTGGAGGATGTGTACCCGCGGCTATCAGGTGGCAGGCGGCCGCTGCAGACCCCCAGCATAATCCGAGCGCTGTTCCCCCATCGCGCACCTATTGCCGTCCAGCAATAGAGTCTTGGCGGCTTCTTGGGGCATCTGCGCCCTGGATGTGGCAATTCCCGACCACGCCCGAATGCTTCAGGAGAGCGCGACCTGCGATGCGCTGGGAGGATCTCCGCTGGGCAGCGGGGTCGCCGCTGACGCGGATGGGCCTCCGATACGGGCTCGACAATGGCAGCCTTGTTGCTTGCGCACATGGACAGCAGCACCGCTTTGCACTGCACTGTGCATATTCCATTTGACATGACTGTACATTTGTACCGATAAAGCGCAGTCATACAGGAGCATTTATACGCTGCAGACGGTTTCGCCATGCGACAAAGCGCGGTCCGGCTCTTTTCCAAGGCCGTCTCCAATCCAGTGCGTGGGCTGGAGGGCGCGACTCTGGGTCTGCAACATTGTAGAAAGGGAAATTTGAATCGATAATGCAGGATGTCTCAATCCTGACATTGCTGCCTCGCGACTCCCTTGCACCGCAGTCTCTGTTCGGACGCCCGCTCCCGGCCAGCGTCAAGATCGTAGAGGTGCGCTGGGTGTTCAGGCCGCCCAGCATTTCCCGCCATGCACATCATGACATGTAACACAGGCATCGCCTCCGAGAGCAGGTGGGTCCGCGGGATGGACTCCAGAACGAGGCCAAGCTGGTCCCCACGGACGTCAAGGTAGAGCTCATTGAGCGCCTGGCTGCGGCGGGCCTGCAGTCGGTGGAGTCCACCTCCTTTGTGTCCCCCAAGTGGGTGCCGCAGCTGGCGGACGCAGCAGAGGTCCTGGCCGCCCTGCGGCCCAAGCGGGGCGTCTCATACCCGGTGCTCACCCCAAACATGAAGGTGGGCAGGGTGGCAAGATCTTTCATAGTGGAGGTCTATGTGCGTAGGGGATGCATGGGCAGACAGCGATTTTTATGAGTTTACCATGATTACCATGCCCGCTGCATCTGGTCCCGGGCAGGGCTTGGAACGCGCCATCTCGGCTGGAGCCAAAGAGGTAGCGGTCTTCACGGCGGCCTCGGAGACATTTAACAAGACCAACACCAATGTCGGCATCGACGAGAGCCTCAAGCGCCTGGCCGATGTGACGCAGGCGGCCAGGGAGCAGGGCGTGGCCGTGCGCGGGTACGTCTCCTGCGTGGTCGGCTGCCCTTACCAGGTACGTGGAAGGGGCACGGCTGCTGTTGGGTTGCCCGCGTGGAATTATGTGATGGGGCATGCAGGGCCGTATTGTGCGGTGATCATGGAGCATGATGCGGGTCCACCAGCACGTTTAAATGCCACTGATCGACCACCACCTGGCTATTTCTGCAGGGGCACGTCCCGCCCCAAGAGGCGGCGCGCGTGGCGGCGGCGCTGGACGCGATGGGCTGCTACGAGGTCAGCATGGGGGACACCATCGGCGTGGGCACGCCCGCCTCCGTGGCCGCCATGTTCGAGGCGTGTGTGGCGGCGGGCGTGCCGGGGTCGCGCCTGGCGGCCCACATGCACGACACGTACGGCCAGGGCCTGGCCAACGTGCTCACGGCGGTGCAGATGGGCATCTGCACGGTGGACTCCTCGCTGGCGGGCCTGGGCGGCTGCCCCTACGCCCGCGGCGCCTCGGGCAACATTGCCACCGAGGACGTGGTCTACATGCTGGAGGGGATGGGCATCGACCACGGCGTCGACATGGACGCGCTCCTGGCGGCCTCCGAATTCATCTGCGCGGCCCTGGGGCGCGAGAACCAGAGCCGGGCGGCGAGGGCCCTGATGCGGCGCAGGGAGCGAGGGGCGGCCGAAGCCGCTCGCGCAGCCTAGGCGACCGGGCGAGGGGGCCGGGCGATTTGCCTCCCCACGTCGATTTTTAATGTGCACGATGTCCGGTCGTGCGTCGCGCGTGGGTGTTGTGCCCCAATTTGCCCGAAAGGGCGCATGGCGCGGGTGGCACCTGGTCCGTCAAGACGAGCAACTCCACGCTCGACTACGTTGACGCGCTCTGGCGACAAAGTGGGTACAAGTGAACCACGCCGAGTGACATGGCACAAAATGTTTTTCTTGAGTCTGGTAGTGTCGTGCAATTTTGGAGAGGAAGGGTTTGCCCCGCGCTCGCCGTGCCGGAAGCCCGGAAATTTGAATGCTCGCGTGCGATCGCGTCGTCCGAGCAGCCAGAGACAAGCTGACGTGGCCCGTGCTCAATAGGCAGCATCAAGAGGAACGAGGGACGACAATTCATGCATTTTGAGAGTCGACACAGGGCTCAAAGTGGCCTGGCAACAGAGAAAGATGGTAGTACGTCTGTGAGGCGCTTCGCCGGACCGCGGAACCGTTGGGCTCGTGGGGTCAAACATAGGGATCCCGGGTGACCGCGCGTCACTCCAAAGGTCCCCCCATTCCGGCCTGCGATTCTCGCCTTTCAGGCCCACAGTGAAGTGACCACAATCAACTACAACTCTAGTACGTTAAAATTTTCATTAATAGGGCGCCTTGGCCTCAAGCACCATGCGGCGAGCCAACATTCTGCGGGTGGGCAGGCCCAGCCCGTCCTGGTGTCGAAAGCTCCTGCTCCCTACAGCGATTGTGATCGTCATCTCGTGTGTGCTACTCTCTAGTGGTGGCAGTAAATCGTCATCGGTACGCGTGTATGCGACTGTAGCCAAACTTTGCGGATGTGGGTCGGGTTGCTGGCATCGCATCCTACGCGGAAGCCAGCGGGACTCGCGTCGCCGCACGACGGGAGTGTAATTGCGCAACTGTCCTCCCTTTTTCACTCGCAGAGTCCTGGTACGTGATCAAGCTGTCTTGGGACGGGAGCCATGCGTCTCTAAGGCGAGGCGCCTCCAGGTTGCGCTGGGTCGGTGCGTCAGAGAGGTATCGGGTGATACAAATCCGTGCGTTTGGTCACCCTTCCCGACAGGCCAGACGTCGCCCTCGTCCATTTGGAGCTGGAGGAGCGCCTTCGATTCGGGACCAAGGGTTACCAAGGTCTGCACCAACACCTGCGCCACCGCTGGCAATGGCCTGTGCGAGGACGGCTCCGCCGCGACGCACACAACCTCTGAGGTCACATGTGATCTGGGCACCGACTGCGCCGACTGCGGCCCGTGGTACACCACGGCTTCCAAAGAGGCCCTTCGCATGGACGCCCATCAAGGACCTCCAATCCACAACAGATGTGTGTGTGCTCACGTGTTGAAAAAGGGTGGGAGGAGGGTGTGTGCGTGTCTGGGCATCATGCCGACAAGCGGCTGCATGTGGGCGGTAGCTGCTGTGCATCACCCACCTCACACGCGTATCCTCACCTCACCCATAATCCAGATGACGGTGCACGTGCGTCAGACAGAGAGCATGAAGCGCTTCAGGTTTGCGTTTACAGATCCCAATTTGGACACGGACGTCTCGCGTCACGTTCCGGGACACGGGCGTGCTGGAGATCCGGATGCACCGGCTGTGGAACGACCTACTGCTCAACTGCTCGCAGCCCGGCGCGCGGTTTGTGGACGTGGGCGCAAACTTTGGGTGGTACTCGGTCATGGCGGCGGTGTATGGCTGCCACGTGACGGCCTGGGAGCCCGTGCCGCGCTTTGCCGCCTTTTTCAAGTACAACATGTTGCTCAACAACGTTACCAACCTCATCGAGCTACGGGAGAAGATTGTGAGCGACAAGGACGGAGACAAACTGGTCATCAGGGTCCCGGCCAAGGGCATCCTCGGCACGGCGGGCATCGACGGCGCCAATATCGCGGACGACAACGAGCTGGAGAGCGTCGAGCGCGAGACCGAGCGCCTGGACTCGGTGATCGAGGGCCCCTCAACCTTGCTCAAAGTGGACGTTGAGGGCTTTGAGCCCCAGGTGTTCTATGGGGCCAAGGGCCTCATCGAAGCGGATCTTCTGCCCAACATTCTGTTCGAGTACTCGCCCGGTGTCTTTGAAAAGGCTCGCAACCTGAACAGGTCGTGTGCCAACCCCGAGGTGCTCATGGCCTTTGTCAACGCCGGGTACGAGCTGTTTGACCTCTCCAACGTCGAGCAGGCCTCTGGGTTTGAGCGGCAGCCGGTCTACAGCATCCCGGGCGCCGTGCTGCGCAACGACCTCGAGGACTGCGTGCGGCGCAAGGCCGGCACGCTCAACTGCCCGGACCACCCCACGCTGGTCGAGGCGGGCTGGAAGCGGTGCAACGTGGAGATCAGCGGGCTGCACCCGCAGTCCTACCGCCCGACCTTTAACTTCAACACCAACGTCTGGGCCAGCAAGCGGCGGCCCGAGGGCTGGCAGCCCAAGGGCGTCGCCGCGCTCATCCCGCCCGAAGCCGACCTCATGCGCACCTACTACGTGGACAGGAACCGCCCGGGGCTGGGCGGGTGGTGGTGCACGGCCAAGTGGCTCAACCCGAAGACCTCACAGGTGGGGGCTGGAAGGGCGGGTGGGTGGCTCAGGTGGCTGGATTGGATGTGTGTGCATGGACGCGCTCCAAATTTGTCTCGTGCAACATATCTCCCTCCCTCATGCTGCTGTCTACAACACCCTCCCCCATCTCCTCCTGCCTATGAACAGGTCCAGCATCGTTGCCGGTGCCGGGACAGGACCGTGTGCGGCCCGCTGGCGCGGATCGTCAGCAAGCACCCCGAGCTCCTGCTACCCACCCCGCTGGACAAGCCGGTGGACACCGAGGCATTTCGGGTAGAGAACTGGTAGACGCCCAATTTTCCTTGAACACGCTCATTTTTCATCTTCACGCCAATTTTGATCAGTTTTGACCAGATAAAACGTCCCTGCTCATACTTACGCAAAAGAATAGGGAGACTGCAGGTTTGGCTGGTCTGGCTGGTCCCATCCAGAAGACCGGCATTGGAAGGTCTCATCCCGATTTGGCCGTGAAGTTCAAGTTGGCTTTCATAATTCGCTCACAAAAACCGTCAATTGATGTTATGTTACTACCTAGTCAAAATGGCAACGCAGTCGATAAGCTAGCAGCAGTTCCAGAGTCATAGCCACTGGGCGCTCTCACGTGACAAGATCAGGATCGCTCGGTAACAACAGCCCAAGGCTGCGCACCCCAGACTGCCGGCTGAATCAACCCTCTAAGCTCGAATATTTCCTCAACGCTGCTGCTAATAAAATACGTATCGCGTAAATGGCATCGAGTGATTGGAGACACAAATCATCTGCCACCCTCGTACTCCATCCAGTTCCCAAGTACGCGCCCCCTGGTCATCATTCGAGCTCGGCAAGGACCAATGCGAGTTCACCCGTCGCGCGCTGCCTGGTTGAAGCTCGTCCCATGCTAGGCATGATGCGGGGGTCATGCGCGGAAACGCGCATGGTCGAGGGGCGCGCGGCTATCCACTGGCAAAGTAGGGCGGAGCGAAGCCCGCCGAGCATCATGTACAAGAAATTTATCCCGAGCACGAGGCTTTCAATGTCGTGGAGGTCAAAATAATAGAGCGCGCACAGCCATCGTAGCACCGGAAGTCCGGGAGTTTTATGCGCCAATACGATAGGACTGTCCGAACGGCCACAGGCAACTTGACGCGGACAAGACTCCGCGGAGCACATCTAGCCCAATAAAATGGTGATAGTTCACGCATCTTCAATCTGAGCTACAATTGGCGGAAAGCTGCCGCTCGTCGACGAAAGTCTGGTCGTACGATTGTGTGGCTCCTCAGCGGGCCGCGCAACCGCTAGGTTTGCGGGATCAAACGGGGGGGATCCTAGGTGACCGCGGGGCTGTACAAAGGCTCCCGTTTGCGGTCTTCAATTGGCAATCTCAGGACAACGTGTTCAGCTTGAACCCAGATCTAATGTACTGATTGTTTCATCGCAAACCTCCTTGGCTTCAAGCACCATGCGGCGAGCCAGTATTCTGCGGGTGGGCAAGCCGAGCCCTTCTTGGTGTCGCAGGCTCCTGCTCCCTACAGCGTTTGTGATCGTCCTCTCCTGTGTTATACTAACCAATAATGCCGGCCAGTCTTCATCGGTACGCATGCTTGAGACTGAAACGCGCATCCGAGACTTGGCCAAGGTTGCTGGCAAGGCATCGTACGAGGGAATCAGTGAGACTCGCGTCGCCATGCCATGGGAGTATTAATTATGCAACCGTCCCATATATTTTTGATCGCAGAGTCTTGGTACGGCGTTAATGAGTCTTTGGAGAGGGTCGATGAGTCTCTCGGATGGGCCAACTCGGAAGTGTGCCCCAGATCAGTGTTCAAGGGAAGGAAGGACTTGCCACGCATAACTGTGCCCTCACTCCACCTCAGCAGGCCAGTCTTCATCGTCATCCTTCTGGAGCTGGACGAGGGGCTTTGACTCGGGATCACGGGTCACCAGGGTCTGCACCAACACCTGTGCCTCTGCTGGGAACGGGCGGTGCGAGGATGGCTCCGCGGCGACACACTTGACCTCGGAGGTCAAGTGCGACTTGGGCACCGACTGCGACGACTGCGGCCCGTGGTACACCACGGCTTCCAAAGAGGCCTTGGCCTGGACTCCCATCAAGGACCTCCAAGCGAGAACAGATGTGTGTGCTCTTGTGCCCTGTGCGAGGGGAAGGGGTCAACATGCTTGTATGTGATGGCACTTGGTTTCATGGGCCCCATGCGCTCTAGACCTGGAACCCTCCTGACCCACCCAAGCCCTTCCCCTTCACAACCTCAGATGACGGTGCACGTGCGGCAGACAAAGAGCATGAAGCGCTTCAGGTTTGCCTTCACCGACCCTGAAGTGGATATCGATGTGTCCCGCCACGTTCGGGACACGGGCGTGCTGGAGATCCGGATGCACCGGCTGTGGAACGACCTGCTGCTCAACTGCTCGCAGCCCGACGCCCGCTTTGTGGACGTGGGCGGCAACTTTGGGTGGTACTCTGTCATGGCGGCGGTGTACGGCTGTCGCGTGACGGCCTGGGAGCCCGTGCCGCGCTTTGCCGCCTTCTTCAAGTACAACATGTTGCTCAACAACGTGACCCACCTGATCGACTTGCGGGAGAAGATTGTGAGCGACAAGGATGGGGACAGGCTGGTCATCAGGGTCCCCGCCAAGGGCATCCTTGGCACGGCCGGCATCGACGGCGCCAACATCGATGCTAACAACGAGCTGGAGAGCATCGAGCGCGAGACCGAGCGCCTGGACACGATCATCAAGGGGCCCTCGACCCTGCTCAAGGTGGACGTAGAGGGCTTTGAGCCGCAGGTGTTTTACGGGCGCCAAGGGCCTCATCCAGGCGAATCTTCTGCCCAACATCCTGTTCGAGTACTCGCCCGGCGTGTTTGAGAGGGTCCAGGACATGAACCGAACCTGCGCCAACCCCGAGGTGCTCATGGCCTTTGTCAACGCCGGGTACGAGCTGTTTGACCTCTCCAACGTCGAGCACGCCCCCGGGTTTGAGCGCCAGCCCATCTACAACATCCCGGCCGCCGTGCTGCGCAACGACCTGGAGGACTGCGTCCGCCGCAAGGCCCGGCAAGCTCAACTGCCCCGACCACCCCAAGCTGCTGCAGCTGGGCTGGAACCGGTGCAATGTCGAGCCCAGCGGGCTGCACCCGCAGTCCTACCGCCCGACCTTTACCTTCAACACCAACATCTGGGCCACCAAGAGGCGCGCCCCAGGCTGGCAGCCCAAGGGGGTGGCCGCCCTCATCCCGCCCGAGGCCGATCTTCTGCACACCTACTACGTGAGCGACAAGCGCCCAGGACCGGGCGGCTGGCCGTGCACGGCCCATTGGCTCGACCCCAAGACCGGACACGTGAGTGGATTCACGGGGATGGAGGGCGCGCTTGTCGAGCGATTGCATGGCTACCTGCCCTCTCCACACGTCCCGGTTTTCAAATCCTCCTCGCGCGCAATGCTCTAAGAAACGTCAATTTTCCTCTTCCTGGGCAGGTCCAAAATCGCTGCCCGTGTGGCAACATGACCATCTGCGGCCCGTTGGCCGAGCTGGTCAGCAAACAACCCTGAACTCTTGCTGCCCACCCCTATCAAGGAGCCGGTGGACATCAGCGCCTTCCGCGTGGACAAGTGGTAGGCGCATCATTTTTCAAAATCACAGTCATCGGTTTCTTTGACAAGAGTTCTGACCCTTCTTCCCCGAAATGCCCATCGTTGCGTGTGCTTGCACCGGGAGGCTGGGCGGGTGGTATCGCCGGTCGCGTCCGGAGGACTAGCCCCCCTGCCCAGGCACCCAGGCTGCCAGCCGAACTTTCGCCCGAATCCCTGCCCATCCCTGTCATTCATAGCTTGAGTATTGTGTAAATGGCATCCACTTCTCGGGGGCTATAAGGATAAGTGCCCCCGGCGTACTCCCCCCGATTTCCGGGCGTTCGCCTCCTGGTCGCCATGCGAGCTCGGCACGCCCCATCCCGGGGCCATCTTTGGTTTGCAGTCTCCCTGTCACTCGTATTTACGCTGGGCCTGATGCTGGGTACCATTTCGCCCGCGATCTGGGGCTCGGTGGGGCTCAGCGTGCGACCCTCGAGTGCCGAGGTCGCCCGCCCGGATCCATTGCCCAACCCGGAGCCCCTCAACGACACGGACACCACGGTAGGTGACCGTATTTTATAGGATGATGACAAATTTTGCATGCCATGACGGCGGCATCGGGAGATTTGCGGATATGCGGCCCTCGCCCGGGTCTGGGTCGGTCCAACAAGCCAGCTCACACGCTTCCCCCTCCCCTGCCAGGCTGCGCGGGTGGAGCCGGTCCCTCTATCGCTGGTGGACCCGGTGGTTGAGCGGTGGAGCAGGTGCGACAACACGTGCGCCACCGCGCGGGACGGCACCTGCGACGACGGCCGCCCCAGCTGGGGCCAGAACAGCACGCTCTTTTACAGCGATCTGCAGCCGGTGACGTGCGACCTTGGCACCGACTGCGCCGACTGCGGCGTGTGGGAGACGACCGGCACGGTGGAGTCCATGTCCTGGCGCCCGGTGCTGACGGCGCACGCGGCCAAGCGGGGCATGGAGGTGCTGCGCGTGGCCGCGGCCGGCGGCTTCTTCATGGCGGTGGGCGACCCGGAGCAGGACCAGGGCGCCTCCAGCCTCATCCGCGACGCGGGCTACTACGAGCCGACCCAGACCCAGATCGCGGAGAAGATCTTCCGCAACTGCACCGACGCCGCGGGCGGACGCGCGCTGGTGGCGGACGTGGGCGCGGGCTTTGGCCAGTTTGCGCTGCTGGCCGCCAGCCGCGGCTGCCGCGTGGTGGTCTGGGAGCCGGTGCCCTCGCTGCGCACTTTCCTGCAGTACAGCCTGCAGCTCAACGGCCTCACGCACCTGGTCTCGCTGCGCGAGGAGGCCGCGGGCCCCGTGACGGGCGCGGCGACCACGCTGATCGCGCCGCTGCACGGGCGCTGGGACTCGGCCGGCCCCGAGGGCCTCGCGCACCGGCGCGACGACTGGGGCGACAAGGAGGTGCTCGAGGCCGTGGCCGAGCGCATCGACGGCGTCGTGCGCGCCGAGCTGCTGCTGCTGCGCGTGGCGCTGCGCGGCCAGGCCCCGCGCGTGCTGCAGGGCGCGCGCGACGTCTTCACGACGCACGGCGTGCGCAACGTGCTGCTCGAGTACAGCCCCGGGCTGTACGAGGACCGCGGCAACTGGACCGAGTCGGCGCTCTACCCGGAGACGCTGGCCGCGCTGCTCAACGCCGGGCTGCACGCCTACGCGATCGACCCCGGGCTGGACGAGGACTACCGGCCGTTTGAGGGCGCGGTGCCCGCGCTGGAGCGCGTGACGCTGGAGGAGCTGCAGCACGACGTGGACGACATGCTGCGCGCGCAGACGGGCGCGCTGGGCTGCCCGCGCCCGGACGGCGTGGAGCAGTTCCGCTACTGGGTCTCCGGCTGCGTGCGCGTGCCAGACCACCTTGCACCCCTTCTCCTTCCACTCGTCCTTCCCGCACGCCACCACCGTCTGGGCCACGCGCGAGCTCGCGGTCGAGGACGCCGGCCGCGCGCGCGCCGCCGACCCGCGCACGTTCAACATAAGTTCCGACTACTTTCTGCCGGGGTTTGGCATCGGCCGGCAGCTCTGCTACCGCGTCCCGCGCGCCGGCCGCCTCAGCAGCCGCTGCCGCTGCCGCAACCGCACCTCCAAAAACGCCTGCATCCGCGCCGAGGCCGCGCTGGAGGAGGCCGCGCGCGCGGGACAGCTGGTCCCGGCCGCGGTCGACGCCCCGGACGTGCGTGCACTGTCCGTCGACGCCTGGTGAGAATGCCGTTGGGCGCTGAGCGCACATCTGGCGCTCCTCGTCCTTGCCCGCAGATATGATCCTTGTGCCACGCGCTCGCTCGTGCGCGCACCCTCTTTACTGACACTGCGCCCTTGACACCCATCCGTGACTCGTATCGTGATCTTTCGTACGTATCTGCGCCACAGCAACTTCCATTCGCACTGCACCGTACTCCTCTTGGTCGTCCTTAAACTCCTCTTCCGAGCACGCCTCCACGCGTCTGCATGCTTCCCAATGACAGATATGCCACCTGCGATGCGCTTGCCCCAATGCCCCTTTGCCTCAATACACACTGCCCCTTGACTGACTTGCTTGACTGCCTTGCTGCCAAACCCGCGATGACAAACCCAATCCTGTGGGTGGCACGCTGATGCCCCCGGCCGTGACGCGCTCCATACCAACCTGTAACCACTCGTAATATTATAGTTACCATGCATATATGGAATCTTTACAAGGAAACAATAAACATCACCGCCTGATTCTACACGATCAACTACCCACAACAAAGGATCAGCCTATGGTGCCGTCGCGCCAGCGTCCGCTGGCGACCCAGCCGGCCTGCATCCGGACGCGGCTCCAGAGGGCCGAGGGCGAGTCGAGGGCCGGGCGCACATCCAGGTGGAGCGCCACGGGCATGCTCGGCAGGGGCGCGCCATTGTAAAAGTCGATCACGTAGCGGACCTCGGAGCCGTCGCGGCGCTCCACCACCCAGTCATGGCGGTCAAAGGGAAGGCGGTAGCCCAGGAAGTTGAGCAGCCGCGCCTTGGGGGACAGGTCGGTCGGCCGGCCGCGGAAGCGGAGCAGCTTGGGCGCGGGCTCGCCGGCCGCGTCCTCCCAGGTCTTGATCTCGCGCCAGGCCCGCTCGTTCACGGCGTTGTGGATGGCCACCACGGCGGTCATGTCGTCCTCCGGACGGCTCCCAGCCCTTGCGCTTCATGGCGTTGTAAAACATCTGCTCCGAGGGGTAGGTCCAGACGCCCGACTTGACCCCGTACAGCGACACCTCCGCCTCGCCGGTTGGGGTCTGGTGGCCCGGCAGGCCGTCGGCGGCCACGGTGGGGATGCTGGACGGCTGCCGCCACGTGGACAGCGGCTTGCTCTGCCCCGGCTGGGGCGCGTTGCTGGAGGACGGCATGCCGTTGGCCGGGGTCGCGCCGATGACCGGGGCACGTGCCCCCGGTGGAAGGTAGGCCAACCACTGGGCAGGCGCTGGCCGAACCTGCACGCATGAGCATGGGGCGGTCAGAGCAAGGGACCGGAGGGGGTGGTGCGAGAGTTTGATGACATAAACAATGCTTCCCGGCCACCGCATGTTCTGCTCCCAAACAATAAATTGCTCAGTGAAGACAATGCAAAATATAATCGCCATAGCCCCACTCCCAGCATTTCTAGAGGCAGCGACCCGCTCGCCCACCTGCTGCAAACGCCCCGGGCGGCGGGCGGGAGGTAAAGGGTCCGACGTTATCATTGCTGGGAGTCGCGGCAGAGTCTTGGGTCGTCTCGGAAGCCGCCTTGCGGAACAGCCTCCAACCCCGGGCCTCCTGGGGCTCGTCTTGACCTGGCGCCATGACGGTGTGCTATCGACTAGACGCGTAGCTCGTCAGACTATGGAAATAATACTATTGAGGAAGCATCAAATGTCGGAAATTTGCAGCATGCGCATGCGCGGACGGGGTTGTGTGGGCTTGGACATGCCATGTGCGGGAAAACGATGACGAGGACAAGATCGGATCATAGCCCCAACAGGCTCGCTGGGGAATACGGATCTCTGCCATTCGCCAATGGTCCAGCAATTGATGCAATGCCACATGCGTTTTTACCAACGATACCCAGTATCTAGTGCATCGGCAGCGGGTGACTGCTGGGCTTTACCCCCATGACTCTGCTCCATGCGAATTGAATTGCTCCGGCCTTTAAACGAGATTGGATGTCGGGCTTTTCGTCGATGCGATCCAGTACAAGCGGCTGATATATACGATACATTGCGGTCGCATAAAAGGATATTCTCGCCTGCAATTCGTTGAGCTTGCTCGGAGGCTTGGCTCGAAAGGGCTTTGTGCGAGTGGTGGGCACAGGGCCGCTCCGGCGGGCCAAGTGGGCCCGGCCATGGGCCCCAGAAAGAGGGCGGCCAAGGTGCTGGACATTGAAGATCTGGGACTGGACGATAACCAGATCAAACAGGTAGAGTGTTTGGATGCGCGGGCGTTGGCAAGAAGGTCCATTTCTGTATGAATGGTTGGAGCAGCGGGAGGGTAGCAGTCACTGAACAAAGTGCTCCCCTGGTTCCCCTCTTCACCAGATCCGGACGGCCCTGCTTGAGTGGTACGACGGCAACCACCGGGTCATCCCCTGGCGCCACAACCCGCACTCGCGCCTCAGCGAGGCCCAGCTCGCGGCCGCGGCGGCGGCGGGCTTCACCCCGCGGCCCCAGGACCTCGCCCTCAACGACGTCATCTACCGCGTCTGGGTGTGCGAGGTAATGAGCCAGCAGACGCAGCTGGCGCGGGTGGTGGAGTACTTTGGGCGCTGGGTGGCACGCTGGCCCTCGGTGGGCGCGCTGGCCGCGGCCACGCAGGAGGAGGTGAACGAGCTCTGGGCGGGGCTGGGCTACTACCGCCGCGCGCGCTACCTGCTGGAGGGCGCGCGCCACGTGCGGGACTCCTGCGGCGGCGCCTTCCCCACGACCGCCGAGGGCCTGCGCGCCGTCCCCGGCGTGGGGCCCTACACCGCCGCGGCCATCGCCTCCAACGCCTGCGGCGAGCGCGTGCCCGTCGTGGACGGCAACGTCGTCCGCGTGCTCACGCGCCTGCGCGCCTGGGCGGGCCCGCCGCCCACGCTGCAGGGCCGCATCGAGGCGGCCGCCGGTGCGCTGCTCTGCCCGGACCGCCCGGGAGACTTCAACCAGGCCCTCATGGAGCTCGGCGCCACGGTCTGCGTGCCCAACACCGAGCCGCGGTGCGGCGCCTGCCCGCTCGCGCAGTGGTGCGCCGCCCTGGAGCTGCAGGCGGCCGGCAAGGGCAGCGTCGCCGACTACCCGACCAAGGTGTGTAGGTGTGTGGGTGTGTGTGTGTGGGGGTGGTGGGGGGTGGGGGTGGGGGGGGGGGGGGGGGGGGGACAGAGAATGGTACGGCAGCATCTGCCACCGCACTCTCCATGGCATGTGAGCATGCACAATCCAACTCACAAACAATCTCTTGTACATTACGCCGCAAAAAAGGTGGAAAAGGCGGCACGGAGAAAGGTGCTCGTCGTGGCGGTGGTGCTGCACGCCTCGACCGATGCCGCCCGGTGGTTTGTGCTGGAAAAGCGGCCCGAGAAAGGGTTGCTCGCGGGCCTGTGGCAGTTCCCCCTCGTCGAGCTGGCGGATGCCGACGCCTCGACCGAGGAAGCTGCCCAGCAGCTCGTGGCGCACGTGCTTGGGGAATCAGGGTCGCGCGGGCGAACAGGATAGCCCCCCGATCCTGAGCCGCCTGGGACAAGTGGTGCACATTTTCTCGCACATTGAGATGACGATAGACTGCCACAGCGCGCAAGTGCAGGTACATGCGCTTGATTGAATTTATGAGATAATTGTCTTGCTCATGACTCCATTGCTCATTTGCCCCGAACTGACAGTCAACCTCAGCTCAACCCCTCCAAACACCAACCGCGCAGGCGACCGCTGCGCAGCTAGAGAAATGGCGGCAGGCTTGCTCAGACCAGTACCAGTGGCTCTCGCAGGACGAGCTGGAGACCAAGGGCCTCTCGAGCAGCGTCCAAAAAGTCTTTCAGCAGTACAAGCAGAGTCTGGCGGCCAAGAAGAATCGCGATCGTGGCATCGCACAGTTTTTCAAGCCTGCTAACAAGTAGACATGCATATTGTTAAGGTGAATCTGTTATAACGTACTGACGAGCAGAAAAGTAATTGGCCTTGGCACGATCTGTAAGAGGGCAGTTCCTCGCCAAAAAATAGGCCGTCCGCGTTGAAGGCGCTCTTTCCAGCACACGCCCTCATCCGGTGTCCCCAACTCCTCCGTCGCGTGGAGGGGGGGGCACGTAACCTGGCAGATCATTTTGCGCGACGAACAAATGCCACCTCCAAGCGGGGCACCACTTTTGTGAAGACCTACTTGGATTATTCTGCTTGATTACAGCAGTGCTATCCCAATTAGTCTGCGTGAATAGGGCCGCATTGGACGCGCACTGTGCCCGCACGGGAGGTGGTTCCCGGAGCACCCGCATGGCCAAGCTTCGGTCCCTGGCGGGCTCGGTCGTCTTGCTGGCCGTTGTACTGGCGCTACTACAACGACATGGATATTTGGATGCAGCCGTGCACTCTGCCCAGCGGCTGGTGCCGGGCCGCTTGCTGACCGTCTTGCATCCGGAACCGTCATCACCGGCAACCTTTACGCCGTGCAATTGCGCGGTGCGTGCGGGCAGCGGGCGGTGTGAAGATTGTATGCTGGATTCAAGATTGCATGTGGTCCACTCGTCGGCACTTGACGCGATCAAAGGGTTGTGGTGGCGCAACGTCCAGCGGCACGAGGCACGCAGACAGGGCTGCTCTGATCCTGTGTCCATGCTCCCTGCAGGACTTGACATCCCTTGAGGAGCCCAACTCGTGTCATTTGACAGGCAACGTCGTAGACTGCTGTGAGTGGATGATTTGGGGCTCTGCAGTGGGGGCGTGTGGGAGGCTGCGAGGTGGCCACACCTGGGGTGGCCAGCTGTAGGGTGGACCGCATAACACAGTCGGACACTTGACATCCTTGCACAAGCGCAGGACCGTGCATGATCCTACCTCAAATTTTATTTCGCTCGTGTGCGATTGCATTGCTGATCTCCTTCATCCTCCCCCACCGCTCCACCACGTGCAGCCTGCACATACGCTTCTGTGGAGCAGCTGAATCGTGATGAGATTGGCCCGATTCTCGACGAGATTGTCCAGACGCCCTTTTTCCGGTACTTCAAGGTGGATCTGTACTGCGACTGCCCCTTCTGGCCGGACGACGGCATGTGCGCCATGAGGCAAGTTGGATAGAGGGGTGGAAGAGACGGGAGAGGGGAGGGGGGTGGGGGGATTTTGGTGCGTATTGTGCCATGATAAGCTTAAGTGTTGCAACTCTCGGGGTAGCGCACTCCGCCACCTCACCTCCCCTCCCTTTTCACTGCTCGCCAGGGGCTGCAGCGTGTGCGAGTGCGAGGACCACGAGGTCCCCGAGCTCTGGCGGCAGGCGGAGGCGCGCGCCGCGCCCGGCGCGGCGTGCGTGGAGGAGGCGGTGGCGGAGGCCGCCTCGGCGCTGGACCGCTCGCTGCAGCCGGAGGAGCGGCAGCGCCTGGTCTCCGTGCGCGACTGGCGCGGCTACCGCAACCCCTGGATGCCCGAGGCGGACGACGCGGACGCGATCGAGTACAGCTACATCAACCTGCTGGCCAACCCCGAGCGCTACACCGGGTACGCCGGGCCGCACGCGGGCCGGGTGTGGGCGGCCATCTACGAGCAGCCGGCGCTGCGCGCGGACCCGAGCGCGGTGCCCGGAGCTGCGCGTCTTCTACCGCCTGGTCAGCGGCGTGCACGCGAGCATCTCCGCGCACCTGGCGTCCGACTACCTGCTGGACGAGGCGGCCGGGACCTGGGGCCCCAACCTGGCAGAGTTCCAGCGGCGGCTGGGCACGCCCGCGGTGCGCGACCGCGTGGAGAACCTCTACTTTGCCTACCTCTTTGTGCTGCGCGCGGTGATGAAGGCGGAGCCCCTGCTGCGCAGCGCCGAGTACGCAACGGGGCTGCCCGCCGAGGACGCGGCCACCGCGCGCGCGGTGCGGCGCCTGCTGGACAACGCGGCGCTGCGGCAGGCCTGCCCGATCCCCTTTGACGAGGGCCGGCTGTGGAAGGGCGAGGACGCGGAGCTGCTGCGCGACCGGCTGCGGCAGACCTTCCAGAACATGACGCGCGTCATGGACTGCGTGGGCTGCGAAAAGTGCAAGATGTGGGGCAAGCTCCAGTTCCTGGGCCTGGCCACCAGCCTGAAGATCCTGTTCTCGGCCGAGGACTGCGGCGGCGGCGGCTGCCAGCGCCAGCCGCCGCTCCAGCTGGAGCGGAACGAGGTCATCGCGCTCGTCAACCTGCTCGAGCGCCTCAGCAACTCGGTGGAGACGGTGCGCGTGCTCTCGCTGCAGCTGGCCGAGGGCCAGCACCCCCAGGGCCTGGGCGCCATCCAGGACGTGGTCCACGACAGCCTCCCCGAGGCCTTGCGCGGCGAGCAAGTCTCCGGCGACCTAGCGGCCTCCTCTGCCTCCGCGGCCTGATGGTATACGCGCATCCCTTTTTATTTTCTGGTCAGAACTGGCGCACAGCGCTCTCCCGATCCATCTTACATTTCGTTCGTTCTGCAATCCGCGCAACACACTCATCCATTTATTGCCGGCGCTGCCTGCGTGGCGAGAGCCGGCTGGACACGTGCGCAACTCAGTGTCCTTTTACAAGTTGTTCGATGAAACTTTGAATATAGAGCTCAGAAAAAAAAGCTTGGTGCCATGACATGCCTTTGCCTGGCTGGAAATGGCCACTCCTGATGATGAGGCGTTGGGCCACGTGCGGGAACCTGCGCCGCAGCTGCTCGGCGGCGGCATACGACGGAACGGCTGTCGCCTACAAACCGCGCGATGGCCCTGTCTGCGACATCGCATTGCATCGCTCACATCCCAAGAAAGCACTCCCTTTCCAAACCAAGGCGCCTTGTCGACCAACCCTATCAAGGTGCGTGCGGGAGGCCAATGATCTGTCGACCAGAGTTCCGCAAGGACAGGTGCCTCCGGAACTCGACCGGCACTGATGATCTCGAGTCCGCTCCCATTTGCGCAGTAGATACCAATATGTGGGAGCTCGTTGCCGCTGCTGCCGCTGGCCTGAATGCGGGCGCCGGTCTGTACGTCGCCATGGCCGAGCACCCCGCCGGCCTGGAGGCCGGGCCGTCCACCTACTGGAACTTCTTCCCCAAGGTCTCCACCAAGGCCGTCGCCCTGTCCACGACCCTTTCCCTACTGACCGCCGGTGGTGCCGCTGCCGCCTACTTTTCTGGTAAGATGTGCCGGCAATTCGTTTGATAGGGGGAGTTGCCAATGGCTGCACAGCGTCCTTGCAGCTGGACTGCTTTGGGTGACGGCCCAACGTGGCAATCAATCTCCTGATATATCTCCTCACTTCCGCTCCTTTTCAACTACACCACAGGCTCTCCGGACAGCGACCCGGCCTGGCTGACATGCAGCGCGGGCGCCCTGAGTGTGCCCCTCTTCAGCCTCCTTTTTGTCTCCCCCGCCAAGTCCGTGCTTGACAGCGAAGCCATGGCCACCCGCCCGGCGGCCGAGCGCGAGAGCTGGCTGCGATCCTGGGGCCGCCGCCAGGTCCTGGAGACCAGCCTCAAGGTCGTGACCTTTGGCGCCCTGCTCCTCGTGCTCGGTGCCAAGGGCGAGGAAGGCGCGCTGGCCCGCCTGACGCGGCCCTAGAGGATGCTCAGGCGTACGAGTAAAATGGGTGGAACGCTGCGTTGGAAAGGCAGTTTTGCCATCAAAACGCAGCCATTGGACGGTTGAAAGATTTTAGAAAGTATATGCATCAATTTTGGCCACACACTATTGCCCGGAGCAATGTAAGAATGACGCATTTACTTTGATCAGTTTGATGATGACATCCTGCTCAAATGTTTATTTGATGGGCAATCGAATCAGGAGATCCCGACCCGAAAATTATTAGCATCGCGACAGGTCAGCCAACAAGGATTTTTCAGGCAATCAATCGCCTGCTCGATAAAGGCGATTATATGTGATTCAAACAGCATACATTTGTCGCGCATGGGAAAGCAGTAGACGGCGCGCCGAGGGGCCTCATGAGTCGCTTCCGGCCGAGCAGCCTCCTGTCGGGCTATGTGTGGGCGGTGGTGCTCGCGCTCCGGTGGACACAGCTGCAGCTCGTTGAACCAGTTGCCACATGGTACGCATGCATGACGGAAGGGCGCCACTCGCGCCAGCACAGAGCGTGCACAAGTATGACGACCACCATCACGTGGCCAACGCAGGTGGCTGGACACGGTGCTGGCGACCGTCGAGGAGAGCATCAAGGCCTTTATGCGCGAGCTCGTGGCCAACTCCACGAGGGCCATCAACGGCTTTTCGAACGCCATGGCAGCGCTGCTCTTGGACAGGCAGGCGTTCAAGAAGAACGTGTCTGGCCGGCGCCGGCAAGTGGCGGCCTGGCGGCGCTGGTGGAGGGCACACGACCGCGGCAAGACGGGGACGTTTAACGCGATTCTGGCCAGAGACGGGTTTGTTGAGCCCTCGTTGCCCTCTGGGAGGGGCGCAAGTCTTCGGCGCCGGCCCCAAGATCGGCGTGGGCTGCAGTCTGAAGGGCACTCCGGGTCCGCCTGGCGGCGGGTGTGCCAGTTGGGAAAGCGGGCGTGGAGCGCCCAGACGGAGCGGCTGCCTTTCGGGTCTTGCGCCGTTTCAAGGCGGCAAGCCCCTGAGTCGGGAGGATTCGCTGGCGCAGGGTGTGGGCACCGGCAGCGACCTCTTCATTCGACCGGCGGGCGCGGTCGCGTCGGCGGGCGTGCCCCGGCCGCGGCTTCCTGGAGGAGACGCGCTTGGCGGTGGAGGTGTTTGTCAGCCGCATGTTTGCCTGGACGCGGCGCCTCACCCGCCGCCTGCTCATGCTGCCAGAGCCCGACGGCGCCCCGGCCGACCTCTCGCGGGCGCCCAGCTTTGACGGCTGGCTGCCGCGTCTTGGCCGCCCGGCCGCCCGGGAGCGGTCCGTGCCCTTCAACGGCAGGCTCAGCCCTGGCCGGCCCCGCCTGCCCAAGGCCCAGCCGATCAACACGGCCGAAGATCTCCGCCACTGGACCGTCTCTGATGTCATCATCAGGGTGAGATAGACGGGAGGGAAGAGGGAGGTTTGCTGGAGGATGTCGAAAGATTGTGTGGTAGTCCAGCCCGAGCGTCTTGTGCTAGTTCTTAGCCCAACACGTCCCCACTTGTGTGTCTTACTCACTCAAATAGGCTGGGTACCCGCTGGAGACGCACATCGCAACCACGACAGATGGTTACATCCTTACCATGCAGCGCATCCCACGCAAAGGTACTTTGAGTTGTTTAGCGACCTTCTGCTAGGGTGTGTGTGCCAGCGTCAGGATCCTACACGACCACGTACATCCCCCCTTTCTTCTGTGCAGCCGCGCGGGACGTGGTCTTCTTCCAGCACGGCATCTTGGACACCTCCCTCACCTGGGTCAGCAACGGCACCGAGGGCAGCCAGGCCTTTGCCGCCTACGACGCTGGCTTTGACGTTTGGTTGGGAAATTCCCGGAGCAACCCGCCCCGCGCGCACAAGGGTGCGGCTTATGGGGGTGGGGCAATATTGACGCCCCCAATGGGCTCCCTAACCCTAACCACTTACAATACCCACTTTTCGACCGCAGACCCAAAGATGATGGGGATGCACTACTGGAACTTTAGCATCAATGAACTGGGCATTCAGGACATGGATGCGCAGGTGGGTGGTGCTTTACTTTTGTTTGTTTGTGGGAGGGGGAATGAAGGACGGCAATGTGTGCTACCAAACCATTGTCTCTGCCTGCGTGGAGCCACCACGTACGTAGAGGCCTCCCCCACATCAACTGTGCACCTGGCAAACCACACCCAACAGATGGACCTCATTCATCGGATCAAGACCGCGGAGCTGTCTCGCCTGGGAAGGCACGGCGCCCTGCTGGGCGACGTCGCGCCCCGCGCCGAGGCGGGCCCGCTCAAGTACAGCCAGGTGGCAAACATTGGGCACCTGCCCCAGGCCGCCGCGAGGGAGGCCCCCGGGGCGGACCTGGGCAAGCTGCTGGGCGGCGCGCCGGGCGGCGGGGCCTCTTTTCTGGGCGAGGCTGACTCGGCACGGCAGCGGCTGGCGCTGCCCCTGCCGGCGGAGCCAGCCGCGCGGCCGCTGCGGCGGACGGGGTCCGACTCGATCCTCACGGCGCGAAGAAATCTGGAGCACGATGCCATTTACGGCGAGTCGAGCAGCAGCACCGGCAGCGATGCGGGCCTCTCCAGCGACGGTGAGTCGGCGTCTGAGGCGCCAGAGCCGGTCACGCCCCGCGCCGCGATGGCCCGCCGCGCGGCGTCGGTCGCGGCCACCTCGCCCGACGGGCGCTCGATGAGCTCCATGGGCAGCCTGCCAGCGCTGAGCCCGGGCCGGGCGGCGACGCCGCGGCCGGGCGCGCGCGCCGGCAGCGCACGAGGGCCGGCCGGCGACGCCGCGGTGGAGCAACAGCCTGCTGGCCGATCCCATGCAGCGCGCGGGGCAGGCTTACCGCCTGCAGGCGGTCGGGCACTCGCTGGGCGGGGCGAGCCTGCTGCTGTATGCGGTGCATCGACGAGCCCTGGGCAAGCCGCACCGCCTGAGCCGCCTCGTGCTGCTCTCGCCCGCCGGCTTCCACTCCCACTGCCCCAGGGTGAGAGAGAGGGAGGGGGACTTCATAGAGATTGTGACTTGCGATAATGGAGCACATGTTTGTCACTCAGTGTCTTTAAGCAACATTTGGCAATGTTGTTTTAAAATTTGCTCAAAGCACGCCTCAACCACCCCCTTACTCCATGCCAATGGCAGGCGGCGTGGATCTTCCTCAAGGTGCTGCCCAGCTTCATGCTGCTGCTGACCTGGCTGCGGCCGGGGGCCAGCTGCCCGGTCTACATCCCCTCCTCCCTGCTGCGCTACGTTGCCTTCAAGTTGACCCTGGACATCCAGGAGCTTCCGGCGCTCCAGGAGCTCTTCAAGTGCGTGGGCCAGCGGGTGTCTGTGAATGTGGCCTTTCTTTCCATGTGAATGGACCAGTCCCCAACCGCTCTCTCCCCCCCAACCGAACCTCAGGGCCGCGCTGCGGACGCTTATGTCGGGGGACAACAGCGAGTGGGACCGGGCGCTGCAGATGCCGCACTACAACGAGTACAGCATGCCCGCGCTGAGCCTGCACGCGGGCGCGCACCTGGTCCAGCTCATCAACTCGCGCCGCTGGCGGCTGTACGACTACGGAACACGCTTCCGGAACCGCGCGGTCTACGGCTCACCGGTGCCGCCCGAGGTCTCCGACTTTTACGACCTGCTGCGCGGGCTGCCCGTGGACATGATCGCCGGCCGCTACGACGGCGTGGTCAACCCGGACGACGTGCGGCGCCACTGCGAGGCCCTGCGCGCCGCCGGGGTCAAGACGACCTTTTGGCAGTTTGATGTAGGCCACCTGGACCTCGTGTTTGCCATGCACGACGACATCCACCACTACGTCCTCTCCCGCCTCCTCGTGCCGCCCAGCGACCAGGTGCCCAGGGACTGGCGCAATATGGCGGGTGCAGACGGCGATCACTCGCAGGGCGATGCGCACCGCGACGCGCCAGCCAAGCGACCTGCGCCCGCTGGCGTCGCTCGGCCACGCATAAAAACCACGCACTCTGGCCCAACCATGCGTAGACACCTAATTGTAGACTTTAAACATGTAGATTTTGTTGTTGAGCGCGCTTTCCTCGTAGCTTGTGCGAATTGTGCACTGTAAGCAAATTTTGAGCCATGAGTCATGAGACATCTGTTGCCCAAACAACCCTGTGGTCGACTCGCCATTCATCCGCGCTCTTGCGGACACGATGCGAAAATTGGACGCCATATTTGGATATTTAATTTCTTGATTTCTGTTCATCAATACCCAGTGCACCCATGTGACCCACGACATGCTACGTTGCGCAGCCGGCCTGCCGGGCCGGCCCTCCGTCTCGATGCGCTTTCATCCACGCTTGCTCGCCAGCAGCCAGGCGATTTGGGGACGACGCACCATTCATGGCACTCCGGCGGCCCACACAGTCTCCCAAGCCTCCCCTGGCGCGCCCACGATCGACTACACCCTGCTCGCGTCCTGCGTGGCGGCTCTGCGGCTGCACTGGGTGCCTGCCAAGGTCCAGGCCGTTGTGCAGACAGCCTCCCAGGGCGTCGCCCTGTCCCTGCGGACTGCATCGAGTCACAGCTGGCTCTACATCGAGTGGAAGGCCGACCAGGCGCACCTAGGGCTGGGCCCCGGCCCTGGGCGACGGACCGAGGGCCCAGGCGCAGGCCTGGGTCCCCTCCTCCACAGCCGCCTTGCCGGCCGTGTGCTCACGGGCGCCCGGCTGCCCACTCCCTGGGAGCGAGTGGTTGAGCTTTCCTTCTCGGCCAGGCCATCGTCCGGGCCGGAGCACCGCCTGTACTATGAGCTCACCGGCCGGCAGACTAACATTGTCCTAACAGATGAGCAGGGACGAGTCATTGGCGTGGCGCGCAAGGTTGGACGATAGGGGCTAGGTGGCTGGGTGGGTGGGTGAATTATTTGCTAGTGCATGGACCAATCTTGATAGTCGCTGCCCCCTCCCCCTCCCCAACCCGCAGCCTGGCAAGGCAGACCGGCAGCTGCGGCCGGGACAGCTTTACACGCCTCCCCCACCAGGGCCAGGCATCGCGCCAGAGTCTGTCGGCAACCTAGAGGCCTGGCGCCGCCTGATTGACAATGCTGCAGAGACGGACGTGAGTCTGCCGGGTCACCTTACGCGTGCCTTTCGCGGCATGAGCCCTTTGGTTGCGGCTGCCATTTGCAACGGCCTGCAAGAGCAGGACACATCTGCTGCAGACTGGCAGCGCGCGTGGGAGCGGTGGCGAGTGTGGGTCGACAGGGCTTGCGAGGGCAGCTTGCTGCCTAGGCCGGATTGGCACTGGAGCTTTGCTGGGCATGAGCACGGCGTCGAGTCTGCTGCCGCCCTGCAGCACCTCCTCTTCAACGTCCACGAAGCAGTCCAGCATAGGCACACACTGTTGACGCCCACTGCCTCGTCGGCAGAGGATCGCTTCACCAAGGTGCGCAGAGGTCTGGTATGTGGTACATTGTTGCTGGCCTATGCCCGAGCCTTTTTGCAGAGAGTTGATAGAATTTTCACCAAATGCCTGCCCGCATCCGTGCCACGGCTTGTTGCAGGAAAAGGCAGCAGCAGCTGCACAGCTCAAGGCTGCTCTCCGGCTTGTAGAAAGGAGGGCAAGCGCGTTGAGCAGGAGCTTGGAGGCCGCAGAGGACGCGGAATCGTTGAGGAAGGAGGCCCAACTGCTCATGGCACACGCACACGAGTGAGTTGATAGTTGTGGGTGTATTATTAAAAAGTTTGAGTCAAGCTGTCTGGATTTGGCTCGTCTGGGCCCAGGTAGAAGCTTGAGCAACTTCTGTCTGGAGTACCCAACGGCCACTCTTCCCTCGTCGGCTGCCCAGGTGGCGGCCAGGAACGAGCACGCTGGATGTGGAGGACTGGGAAAACCCCGGTGTCACAGTGACGCTGCGCCTGCCAGACGCGTCGGTTTCGCCGATTGAGGCGGCCGAGGCCGCGTTTGCCCGCGCCCGCAAGAGCGCGCGGGGCCAGCAGACCGTGGCGGGCCTCCTGCGGCGCACAGAGGACCAGCTCTCGCGCCTCCGGGAGGCGCAGCTTCAGCTCTCGCTGCTCGAGGGACGCGCAGGATCGCGACGTGATCCCGGAGATCCTGGTATGCGGAAGGCTGGGCTTTGGTAGGCTGCATGGGTTTCGTGACTATTGGTGAGCACAATCCAATTTCATTCAATTGCAGATCGGCGTTCAAGACTGCCTGCCCAGCAAGGGCAAGGAGCCGGCCAAGGCCAGGGCCAAACCCCGCGAGAGCCAGGGCCCGCGCCGCTTGGCGGCGCCCGTCTCCGGCGCCGCCATCCTCATCGGCCGCTCGAGCGCGGAGAACGACCGCCTGTCAACGCGCACCGCGGGCCCGCTGGACGTCTGGATGCACGCGCGGGACGTCGGCGGCGCACACCTCGTGCTTCGCTGGGGCCGCGGGGAGCTGCCCTGCGCTGCCGACCTGGCGGCGTGCGCCGACCTGGCGGCCTGGTACTCGGGCGCGCGCGGCAGCGGCGGCGTGCCCGTCACCGTGGCCTGGGCGCGGGACGTGCGCAAGCCCAGGGGCGCCGCCCAGGGTCAAGTCGAGGTCAGGCGGGAGCTCGCAGTGCTGCGCGGGGTTCCGGAGCGCGGCCGGCTCGCCTCTGAGCCGGGCTCTTGAGTTTTTAAGTTGGTGTGGGTCCCTCGATATTCTAATTGTTTGATTGCTAAACGCCTGTTTATTCCCACCCCCCAGACCAACCTCTTTGGGCAGCATCGTGTGCTACAGAATATCATCACTGGGAGTAGAGCAATAGGAAGGGGGGGCACCATGACGAAAAATGTGCTGAATCTCAGAGTGGCACAAGATATTGTTCTCTTTCCGCAAGAGTAATTCGTTGTTAGATACAAGGGGAGGCGAAAGGGTTTTTATGTGGGGATGTGATCCCACAAGGCAGGAGCCTAAGGTGTAATCCACCACGTATCGCACCCTCTCTCTCAAAGGCGACCAGCACCACCCTAATTGGCGAGCGCCGGCGCCTGCTCCTTCTTCTTCTTGTGCTTGACGCCCGAGGGCGCGATGTTGGACTCGCCCTCGGAAGGCGCTCCCGCCCGGCGTGTCGACCTTGGCGTGGCGGATGAGCTCCTCCACGACCTCGGCCACGGTCGGGTGCGCGTGGACGTTGTAGTACAGGTCCTGGATGGTCTGGCCCTGGGCCATGGCGTTGCTGAACTCGTGGATGAGGTCGGCCGAGTGCAGGCCGTAGAGGTGGCAGCCCAGGATCTCGCCCGTGTCGCGGCGGTAGATGAGCTTGCCCAGGCCGTCGGCCTCGTCCTCGGCCAGGGCCTTGGTGTTGGCCTTGAAGTAGGTCTTGGCCACGGCCAGCGCGGCGGCCCAGCCGCCGGCCTCGGCCTCGCGCCGCGCGGCCTCCTCGCTCAGCCCCACAAACGCGATCTCCGGGTGCGTGAAGCAGGCCGCCGGCACGGTGCGGTGGTCCAGCACGTGCGGCGGCGGCGGGCTCGCGGCCCCGGCCCGCGCGCGCGGCAGCGCAGGATGTTCTCTACCGCGCTGATGCCCTGCGCCGAGGCCGCGTGCGCCAGCATGTAGCGCCCGTTGGCGTCGCCGATGCAGTAGACGTGCTCCACGGGCGCGGACGCCACGCCGTCCACGGGCGGCGCGCTCAGCACGCGCATGCGCTCGTCCACGGGGACAAAGCCGCGGCGGTCGGTGCGCGCGCCGACGGCGGCCAGGTTCAGGCCGTTGGTGTAGGGCGCGCGGCCGGTGGCCACCAGGCAGGCGTCCACCTCCAGCTCCTCCACCACCTTCTTGGTCGCAAAGTCGGTCAGCTCGATGGTGACGGGCTTGACCCCGGGCACGCCCGGCGTGACCTTGGACGCGATCACGCCCGTGCGGAAGTCGATGGGCCGGCCCTGGATCAGCTGGCGCTGCGCGACCTTGGCGATCTCGCGGTCAAACCCGGGCATCAGCTCCGGCAGCGCCTCCACAAACGTCACCTCCGACCCCAGAGCTGTGTAGACGTCCGGAGAACTCGAGCCCGATGTAGCCCGAGCCAATGATGGCCACCCAGGGCGGCAGCCAGTCCAGGCGCAGCGCGTGGTCGCTCGTGAAGACCGTCTTGCCGTCGATCGCGATGCCCGGCGGCACAAACGGGACCGACCCGGTGGCGATGATGATGTCCCGCGCCGTGACCGTGCCGCCCACGTCCACGCGCCCGGGCAGGCCGTAGCTCAGCGTGTGCGGGCCCGTGAACTTGCCCTGGCCCACCAGCAGGTCCACGCCCAGCGCCTCCAGCGAGCGACGCAGGTTGCCCTGGATCGTGGACGCCAGCTGCTTCGCGTGCCCCGCGATCCCGGCGCGGTCAAACTCCACGCCCTGCACGCTCAGCCCCAGCTGCTTCAGGTGGTGCGCCTCGCGCAGCGAGCGCACCTGCCCGGCCGCCGCCAGCAGCGCCTTGGACGGCACGCAGCCGCGGTTCACGCAGGTCCCGCCCACATCGTGCCCCTCCAGCACCGCCACTTTCAGACCCTATGTAAGGGAGGGGCGATTTGGGTTATCTTTTGTGTCTTATAAATGTCATGCTGGATGCAGAGAATAGCTCCATGCCAAGTACATATCCCCCTCTCAAAAGACATACCTTGGAGACGGCGTGGAGGGCGGCGCCGTGGCCGCCCACCCCAGCGCCAATGATGACCAGATCGTAGTCGAACTCGGTCGGAGTGCCGGCACTGGAGCTGGCAGAGTTGCCATTCTTCGAGACGCCGACCGATACGACCGATCTGCACCGAGTATCAACAGCAGGCAGCAAGGGTCAACTCGGGACCGGCCTGCTGATCGAGATCCCGCGAGCAGCGCCCTCTCCATCACCCCGGTCGCGCAATCGTCCGCACCCTTGATCTCCCCAAACCCACGCAGCCAGAAAATTGACCCATCGACCACGAAAACACACCTGTAGCGCCGCTGAGCAAGGCAGCTGCCCGCGCGACGCGCGGATCCGGCGCGGACGCCCACCGCTGGGCGAGCACCGAGACTGTCGAGACGGGGCTGCACCCGGAGGGACCCAGCCGCTCGAACTGCCACGGAGGGCGCCGTCGCGCTGATCCCTGTCCGGCAAGCCATTCTAGCGCTACTTTGATCACAATGGCAGCGAATTCTAAGCGGTTTACAGGAAAATTAGCCTAGGTGGTTCATGTTGTCGGGGTGCAACGCAAACTGGCACTGTCGATGCGAATCTGGGCGCAAGCGTTGCCTGGGCGCGGGAACCGCATCGGGATCCCAGCTCGTCTCGCAACAGGCCATGCCTGCCGAAATGGTGACCCAATCGGGCATGGGCGAGGCAATGTATTAGGTATTATTTATATGCGTATACTAATATTGGCACAGTGACATTACTCACCCAAGTTAGCTGGCCAGAAAGGTGCTGGCTGGTTCGTGGCCATGCAGCGGCGATTCATCCGAGCCCAGGTGCTCAACAGCAAATCATGCACACCGCCGGAGGCGTCAAAGATGATTACCTACATGCTTCGCCATGTAAGGAGATTGAGGGGATAACGGTATATGCAGCTTTGCGCTGTGTCGAGCGTTTTCTCTTGGCCTGCGTGGCGGGTCGCTCACACACTGTTGCTCCTGCCCGCGCAGAACGAGACCCTCTCCCAGACGGACGCCATCACGCTGGAGCGGGCTGTGACGGCCCTGCAGCAGGTCGGCACGGCGCAGTACGCCCTGCCAGAGGGCGTCAACTCTGTGGGCGACGAGCCGCAGGAGAAGACGAAGAAGAAGCACAGGAAGGAGGGCGAGAAGAAGCGGCGACACGCCGAGGGCGACGACGGCAAGTCGGCGAAGAAGGAGAAGAAGGAGAAGAAGAAGCGGAAACACGACTAGTCGGTTGCGGTTCTCGTTCCATCTGTGGGGCTGCTGTGTATCTATTATCGTCTTCTTCGGTGGGCAAGACCGTTGCAGGCGGCTCTCCGCCTGCGCTCGACTTTCTTTCATGTTTCATCTCCCGTGCGACGCATATATTTAATTTTGGTGCATCATCATTAGGCGTCGACATGCCAGTGTCGAAGAGGTGGGGTCGGTGGGATAGGGAATACAAGTGTACGAGTGGAGCCACATCACCTTGTGCGTCGCCGTGCATTCAACGACACAATCGACCCAGCATTCCCTCCACTTCATCATCGTCCGCTCACTTGGCCAGCCCTCCGAAAAATCCGCGGCCTGCCTTGGTGCGCTGCGCGCGCTGCTCCTCCGCGAGGCGCACGCGTTCGCGGTAGGCGGCCGGGATGTCGGGTTCGTCCTGGTAGGTCTTGACGACGTCGCGGACGTCGGTGACGGGGATGCTGCTGCGCACGATCTGCTCCAGCAGCGGCAGCATGTCGAGCAGCGTGGTGTCGCCGCTCTCGAGCTTCCAGGGCCGGAGGAAGAGCGTGTTCTCGGGCTGCAGCGTGTTGGCGCGCGCGCCGTCCTTGCGCGTGGAGAGGTAGAGCACCTGGCGCGGGTCGCGGTTGAGTTTGGCCAGGTCGCGCATGTGCTGGCCGTGCACGTACTGCGTGCTGTCGCGGTAGAGGCGGTACTGGATGAGGCGCTGCGGGTCCAGGCGGTCCATGATGGGGTCCACATAGGAGAAGACGCTGTCCGTGTAGAGCACGAGCTCGTAGTGCTGGGCCATGTCGGCGATGAAGGCCTCCGCGCCGGGGCGCTTGAAGGTGCGCCAGCCGCGCTCGCGCGTCCAGTGCGAGTGCACCAGCAGGTCGTCCAGGTCCAGGACCAGCGTCTTCACGTGCCGCGCCTGCGGCGGCAGGTCCGGCAGCAGCTTCTCGCTGGGAGGGTCCGCGTACTTTTTCATCTCGCCCTCCACCGACCGGCGCTGCTCCACAAACCACTCCATCGCAGGCACCCACAGCCCAGAGCCGGGGAAGGCGTTCTCCGGCTTCGTCCGCGTCTCCTCCACCATGCGCTCCAGCTCGTCCGCGTCGTAGCGGTAGTAGTAGTATCCAAAGTACGACGCCGTCGCCACGCCGCCGAAGAACAGGCCGTTGCCGATCACGCTGATCGCGCGGCTCAGCGGCGTCGAGGGCGCCGCCGCAGACGCAGACGCCGCCTCGGCCCCCGCCGCGGCGCCGGCCTGCCGCGCCGCGCCGGACCCGGCCACGGCCGCCGCGCCCTCGGGCAGCGGGACCTTGTCGAAAAACTTGCTGCCGGCGCCGCTCTCCTCGCTCAGCGCGGCCAGGCGGCTCGTCACGCCCGGGGTAGAGCCCGGCTTGCCCTCCCTGCGCGTATTTTGATAGAGACTCGGTATTCAATTTCTTCCTAGACCCTCATGCCGACAGAGGCATGTGTGTGTTGAGCAGGAGTCTTGTTCTTTACAGTCCACCCAGCTCATGGCACTCTGAAGCAAACTTTGCACATCAATACACACCCACAGCCCTGGCACGCGTGCATGGCATCCCAAACGCACGAAAATCGACGGCTGAAGCCAAACGCCCGGCTAGCAGCGCGCCAGCTGCGCGCCGCGAAGAGCGACATCCTGTCGCGCTGCACTCCGTGCACTCAGCGAGTGCGTGCCGGTTCGCCTCGATCGCGGCCGACCCGTGGCAGAGATCTCGGCCCAGAGATCAAAAACGAATAGATGCGAAATAGCACGGGTTCCATGGGCAAGGGCTCGCCAGAGTCCGATCGACCGGGCATGCCGGAAGGGACGCGATGCGTGTCGCCGATCCTCCGCGCCTTCGCCCGCATGCATGACGAGGCCCAGGCCAGATCAGATGGCCTTCCGCTCATCGGTGAGCCTTGATGATAACGGCTCTGGATCGGGCGTGAGCAGAGCCGCGAGATAAGAAGGACAATTAATTTTCATTCTTGCACCAGTACCTTTGTGCATGGGGACTGCCCGGGCCTGATCACGAGACATCGCGAAGGATGCTGTTGCCCCGACACATATGGACGGGCTTGCGCTGCAGCATCGCTTGCGCATCGCCAAGCACCGTTGCGCATGGTCTAGTGCGATCACACAGAAACACAATAATATTCTCGCGGGCACACTCGTCATGTACGGATGTCCCTGACGAAAAAGCACAGCTCCTTCAACGGGGCGGCTTGTACGTGGTAGGCACGCCCATTGGCAACTTGCAGGACCTCTCCCCGCGAGCCCTGGGCGTGCTTCGATCTGTGGACCGAATATACTGCGAGGACACGCGGCACACATCGCGCCTCTGCAACGCCCTGGACATTCACCGCCCCTTGGAGAGCCTGCACCAGCACAATGAGCGCCGCAAGCTGGATCAGGTGAGGCGTGGGGGCTGGAGGGGATTACATGCGCCTGCCGCGACATGCTGCCTCATCTCTAGAGTGGCTCATGTAGATTCTCTGAGGATATGTGTAGGTCCTTGAGCAACTTTTGGGCGGAGCCAGCGTCGCAGTGGTCTCCGACGCAGGCATGCCCTGCATCAGCGACCCCGGCGGTCTCCTCATTGCAGAGGCCGCCAGGCAAGGCATTCCGGTGATTCCTGTTCCAGGTGAGGAGCTGGACGGCATTTGACTTGCACGTGTCGCTTGAATGGGGGCAGTCGCATGCACATCCATGGTGTCTGGGGCAACTTTAGTTTGTTGGCTGCCAAATCCGACATACTCGTTGACATTGCACAGGACCATCGGCCTTCCTGTCAGCGGCCGTGGCATCGGGGTTTGACACGCGGCGCCTCTTCTTCCACGGTTTCCTCTCAGACAAGCGCCGGCAGCGCACTGCAGAGCTGGAAGAGTTGCAAGGTGCGGGCCTCTTACGCTGTCAGCTTGACTATTGCCAACGCATGGCCACTGATTGTCGACCCTTTCCCCCTCCTCCCTACCATAGGCATCCGCGCGACGATTTTGATCTATGTGCCTCCACACGACGTGCACAGCGTGCTGGACGACGCCATCGCGGTGCTGGGCGCCGACCGCGGTGCCGCGCTCGCTCGGGAGCTGACCAAGATCCACGAAGAGGTGGTTCGCGGGACGCTGGGCACGCTGCGTGACCACTTTGACCCAGAAAAAGAGGGGGGCCAGACTCCGCGAGGGGAATTTGTGCTCGTGCTCGCCCCTCCGGCTGAAAGCGAGGGCAGCGGGGAACACCCCGCCCCCTCAGAGCAAGCGATTCGGCGAGCACTGCGCGACGCCATGGCAGAGGGCCTGCGCCGATCAGCGGCCGCTTCGCACGTGGCTCAGTTACTTGGGGTTCCCCGCCGAGCTGTCTATCGCCTGTCGCTTGAGATGGACCCAAGCGGCTCGGAATGATGGCAGGCCGAGCATTTATTATATCAAATATTTCATTTTTTGTGATTTATTTAATGTTCAAAGGCCAGGCATTGACTCGACGGAACCAGATCTTTCCCAACTTGCGAGAAAAGCGATCATTGCCCCTGGCACCCTACTTGCTGGCGGCCCGGGAGGGCGGATCCGGCTCGATCGACAGTTGTCCGGTCATCTCGGAGGGTCACATAGGCACCTTGCAGCGATACTCTCCTGCACATCCGCATTTCATTTGCATTATAATTTTATGTACGCAGTACTAGGCGCGCGCAAGTCGGTGTCGGACGTCGTTGTGGCACCGGGCCACAAATAGCCTTTCGAAGACTGGATCACTTGCGCAATACCTTGCCAACTGTACGGGCCCAGGTGCCCTTACCTCGAGATGCGTTTTTATGTAGCATTATGCATTGTGATGGCTGCTAGCATGAGTCTTGCAGTTGCCCAAGAGGCCTGCAGCGGGCACGGCAAGCTGCTGCCGTCGGGGGCGTGCGAATGCGACAGCGCCCGCCCGGCCCCGGAGAGCAAGGGCTGGACGGGGTCTGACTGCGCGATCCCCGTGTTTGGAGCGACCTTGGACGGCGAAGACATGATGGACTGGTGCCGGACCTCGGATCAATGCGATGCCATTGCCGGCGGGCAGTGGGCCTGCTTCTACACCAACTTTCCTTGGCAGTGCGTGGTGCTTGGGATGGGTTGAGAGGGGGGGTTGAACGGGCTTGCAGACCGCATAGCGCTCCCACCACCACCGCTGACGACGCAAAACCTCCCATCACTCTCCCTGCAGGTCTGAAGTCGATCCGTGGAATCACCTGGCCGTCCAGCTCAATCGCACCAGCGCCGACCAGCGCGGCGATCCAGACCTGTACGGTCTCTTCTTGTCCCCGGGAACGGACGGGCCGGACCTCGCCCGCCCGCGCTGGGACTTTCAGGACACGAGCAGCGGCGCCAAGGGCGTCGAGGCGGTGCACGTGCGCAGGGCCGAGTACGATCCGGACCGGGGCGCCAAGGTCGACGGGCTGCTGCTCTGCGTGCACGCCTACGGCGGCGTCAACGTCACGGCCTCCATGCGCGCGCGGCGCGACGTCTGCCCCACCTCCTTTGACGCGCTCGACGGGGTGGCCACTGTCTGCAGCACCAGGGTGGACGCGCCCGCCGGGGACAAGCGGTACGAGGCGTGCAGCCCCGAGGGCCGCTGCCTGTGCACGGGGGCGTACCGAGCGCCCTTGCCCGAGGTCTACCCAGGTGCTCAAGGGTGGGAGAGAGAGTTGAGTGTGCTTTATATTGGGATACTATGTGAGTGAACGGCATCCACTACGTCCCCCGTGCCGCCCGCGGCGCAGGCCTTGGATTCGAAGAGTGCGCGGCGCCAGTCGTGGATCTGCCGGAGAGAAACGCCTCCACCTCTGTGCAAATCGACGACCGACCCATTGATCGAGAGCACTGGTGTGTGGAATGTAGTGTTTCAATATTCTTACCCTTTTTCAGTAAGTTCTTCTTGCCATCATGCTAACCCTCACCTTTCCACCACCCCCACCATAGGCACTTTTTCCGGTTCAACGTGACCCAGGACGAGTTCCAGGTCTCGGTGGTGGTTGTGGAAGCCGGGCGGAAGCTGCACGGGGAGCTGGACCTCTTCCTCAAGTTTGGGGCGCCCCCCGGCCCCGGGGTCGAGCAGCACGACGCCCGGCCGACCTGGAACGCCGCCGAGGGCAATACGCAGATGCAGGTGATACTCGACGCCCGGTCGGCCAAGAAGTCGCAGCCGGGGTCGGCGCTGCTGCGCCCGGGGACGTGGTACGCGGGCGTGCGCGGCGGGCCGCGCCCGGCCACCTACTCCCTCCTCTTCAACCGCTACGACTGCCCGGGCAACTGCTCCGGTCACGGCCACTGCAACACAGACGCGGCCGTCGAGAGCCGGGCCTGCCGCTGCGACGACGGGTGGGCGCTGGAGGTGTATGGTTTGCGACGGGGCGGGCGCGCTGCGCTTTGCATCGAGAGCCCGACCCTGTGCGCTCTTCTTTCATCACAGACTCCTGTTCCTTCTTTCCACGTGCTAGGTACGGCGGCGAGGACTGCAACCTGTCCGAGCTGCCGCTCGAGTTCGGGGAGGAGGTCATCCACGCGCCCTCCCTCTTTGAGTATCAGTACTACCAGCTGCCGCTCATCACCGGTATGGTTTTACTGACGCGGGGAGCGAGGCAGCTCCGACAAGATGCGATAAACAGGCTTTGTCACTTCACCCCCTCCCATCGCCGCAGCCGCCATGACCCAGGGCCTGGCAGAGCTGGAGGTGGCAGCATCCTACTTTGGACCCGAACTGGGCCAGTGGGCGCGCGTCCACCCAGTCATTCTTTTGTCCCCGGTAGGAGTCTGAGCTTGGTGGTGCTGAGGCGAGAGTGGGGGCGGACAGCGTCGGCAGAGCACACCGCAGATCTCCTAACCCCGCTGGTCCATCCGTGCGCATTCTCATCCGCACACCCGCCCACCCAACAGGCCAAGGGAGACACCCTGCTGCCGAGCGCCGCGTCCTACAAGCACAAGCTGGTCCTGGAAGCTGGCCAGAACGTGACGCACCGCCTGGTGCTCTGCCCCTCGCAGCTGGCCGTGGGGCCCTGGATGCTGGCGGTGTACTCGCCCCTGCAGGGCTTTGCGACGGGCTACAACCTGTCGGTGGGGCTGGTCGGCCGCTGCCTGGCCAACTGCAGCGGGCACGGGAGCTGCTCGGGCGAGGGCGTCTGCCGCTGCGACGACGGCTGGCTGGGCGGCGACTGCAGCGTGCGCAACGGGAGCGCGATCGCGGGCTGCGACCCTGGCAGCCGCCGCGCCGCGCCCGAGGTCCACGCGCAGGGCAACGGCACGTGCTGGCAGGCCTGCGAGTGCGATGCCGAGGGCGATGACGAGACGTGCGCCTACGGCGACGGCTGCGCGGACTACACCTGCCCTGCGCCGGCGCGGCGGGCCGGCGCGGCGCTCTCTTGCGTGGTGGACGAGTGCACTCGGGTACGATGCTAAGGGAACGATAAGGGCAGAGGTCTCGTCGCTGCTGTGCACCATCGCAGCACAGGCAGTGCTGCCTGGGTGATTGATAGCTTATTTGGTCATTCTCAACACCAGTGCAACTCTTTTGCGCAGGACGCCTGGATCGAGAGCAAGTCGCTCGTCTGCCTCCAGGAGTGCCGCTGCCCAGAGGACGGCGGCGCCTGCACCCTGGAACCCGGCTGCAAGCACAAAGTCAGCCTCCGTCGCCCCTCCTACCACGGGGTCACGTTTCTGGGGCTGCTGCTGGGCCTCATTTTCGGCGTGGGGGGTCTGGCGGGCTATATCTATGCCAGGGGCGTGCCGGACTGGATCCCGGTGAGGGCCTACTGGTCGGGCGAGATGTACCAGGAGCTCCCGGAGACTGACGGCATTTGACTTGTTTGAGATTTCTTTTATTATTTTGTTCCATAGTTGGCTGCAAGGGTTTGTCTGGAGGAATCTGACGCGGTTTTGTGCATCGAAACGCGCCCAACGAGTGGTCGCTGCTTGCCAAGGCGCCAAAGGGTAGCAGATTGGGCAATGAAATCACGGCTCTTCGCTGTCAGAGTCATCATTGTGATAGAGTGAATAATTGACGCTGCGCACGTGCTGGTGGGGGTAGCGACGGCCGCACTCGGCGCAGGCTGGGTACCGCTCAGTCTCCTCCTCTGATTCTTCCGACGCATCGTCTTGGTCGCCGCTAGCCTATGGCACAGGGGCAGGTGCTGAGCTCTCATTGGGATCCTTCTCCCAATACATGCGCATTCAATCAAGCACCAGTTGCCAACAGAGTTCTACTCCGAAACCCAACTCCAAACCCTACCCGCGAATGCCGCAGCCAGCGGCAAACGCGCGGCTCCAGGCTTTCCAGCTCGGTTTCCGACTCGCCCTGGAAGGACAGCGTGGACTGTGGTGCGCCATCCTGGCACCACACCAGCGCTGCATGGACCAAGGGGCAAGCTCGATGGTGAGCGGAATGCCTGGCACAGGATCGGTGCTCGCAAACAACCTCCCCATCCGAGCGTCAACCCACTTGAAGGCGCAAAGCCGATGGACCGCAGCCATGCCGGCTGCCCTTTACGACTAGATAGCAGTCTTGCAACACGTATGAAGCGGGTGCCGGGTGTTGCAGGGGCCAGCACAGCCAGGAGCTCGTCCACCTCATCCGCCAAAGACTCGCCCGGACTGGCCACGTGGACTATGACCCTCCCGGACTTGGGGCCCAGAGCATCCTGCGGCAAGGGAAATCGAGATCGAATCTGAATTGGTCCATATGCAAAGCTGGCAATTTTCGAGGCACCACACTTGAAAATAAGCACACGTGGCAGCCATAGCGTGCCTGGAGTTCTGGGAGGCTACAGCTGTCCACGCGACCGCCGTGAGTACGCTGCAAACGCGCCGTCTCCGCCTGCTCCCGGAGCTCCCTTGCCCTCGCCGCCCGCAGCGCGTCTGCGTGCAGTCAATGCTGGGGGATAGGTGAGCCAAGTGGACGCGCTGTGTCCTCCGCTCGTCCCACACCACTCCAGACTCTGTGCTTCACCACCCAAACTCCTTCCGGCAACGTACGAAAGGCAGATCCCTCTTCATCGCTGTCCGTGGCCAGGCTGCACGCGTCGTCCGACGCCGCATCGCCATCAGAAGCCGCCTGTCGTGCCTGGGTCGCATCCCGCACGATCACCGACTCGCGAATTCCCTGGCGACGCCGGCTGGGGTCCACGAGCGTGAGGGACGCCCTCAATCGCAAGGCCGCCGCCTGTTCTGCAGCGTCTCTCTGGCAACACGATGCCATGGTGGGGTCGTGGGCCATGTCTTGCATGGCCGAGGCTTCCTCGCAAAGGCGCGCATGGTCGCAGCACTGCGACGACGTCATCTTTGCGTCGGCACTGATGAGTGTACCGGCCGTGAGTTACATGTCAATTTCAGAAAGAAAGTAATGGTACCAAAAGCTGGATGCAGTGTAGATGGAAAAGGGAATCAGGAAGGCGTAAAACACATAGCTCATCGCGGGCATCAGTGGAAAAGAACCCCAATTCGGGAGAGTGATCTAGTCGCGGGTGCGGACGACGCACCTTTCTCGGACCCGAACTGCCTCAATGGCACGGCACCACACGCACATGACAAACATCCCCGAGGACCAGGAGAACAGGCGAGATCCTGCCTTGCGCCGTGCCTGGCACCGGCACGTTGTTGACGGATAGGGGAAGGCACGGGCTCTCCCTAAGACCGTCCGCGAATGCTCGCGTCATGTTGCAACATCTGCGCCACACACAGGCAGATTCGGGTGAAAATGCATGTACATTGGGATACAACATCACTGTGTATATTCCAAGTCCACCTTCAGCCTACTTTTGAGGGTTGTTCGAGGTGATGGAGTGGACGAGTCCAGTCACATACTCCTTGGTCTTAGGGGTGTCCGTCATGACCGAGCCGCTCCTGCTGAGCAAGGGCATTCGAGGCTGAGCCGTATTTCAACCCACCATGAGCGAACTGCAGACCTTGGGCACACAGCATGCAAGGCCTCACCTCATGAGAACCGAGAGGCTCTGGGCGCATTGACCTTGGAGAAAGGTCCCCCCCGAGCTCCTTGCAATGTGGCGACACCTCTTCGAAGGGGGGGTCGTGTACTGCGCAAAAGAGGGCGAGCCACTGGGATCCCACGAGCGGCACATGCATGACGCCATGCCACCTGGAAGACCCTGACAACGTGTTTTGCAGGGTCACTTATGCCCCTCACCTGTGCAGAGGCCGCACGGGCAAGAGCGCCAAGGTCAACACGGCCGCCCAGGGAACCCATTGCATGTCTCTGGCCATTGCCCACCACCCCCAAACCTAATTCCTAAAAATCAAATTCAGCCTCAATTAAGCTCGCAAACGGCCTAGATGTTCCTGAATTTGTCGTCGCGCGGTGGGTCCGGAGAATTGCGCAAGGAGGACGGACACACGGGGACACACGGCGCGAAACCGGGGGTCCACTGCCACGTTTCCCCTCCCCTGCGTGTCCCTTCACCTGCCCATCCAATCGTCGACTACATCGGCAATTCAGTTGACGAAGCGAGTCGTGCGTTTGTAATGGATACATTGATGGTTTGTGGCAATCACAAGGCAATAAATAACAACCGGAATCGAGTGTGTTCAGTGCATCATGCATCCTTGTTGTCGGCCGTCAGGGCCCGAAGGAGAGCTGCCCTCCACTCGTCCATGACTGCCAGGCCCTCCAGCCTGCCATCCAGCCTTGCCGCCTCAATGGCCGCCCCTGCTGCCACAGCCTGCATTGCAGTGCAATACTGTGGTCTTTCAGTTTGAAATGCTTGGAATATTGGCGCTTAAGTTTTGCAACAATTTCCTGGTCTGAGGTGAATTATTGGCTGAGGAATAGCACAGCCAGTATTGGCAACCGCATCGCCTCGTCCCGCCCTCGACCGCAAATCTACCTGGTCTGGGTCCACGGCCGCCTCAAGGATGGGCAGTCCAGTCATGTTGCCGAGCAGGCGCCGGATGCCGGGCATGCGCGTGGCCCCTCCAACCAGGATCACGCCGATGAGCAGGGGCCGCTCCCCGCCAAGTCGGATGGAAGGTGTCGCACGAGCCTTAGCCTCAGGTGCGCGACAACCCCGCCTCTGCTGAGCCGCCTGGCGTCGCACCCGGTTCAAGTCGATCCCGGCCTGTCGGTCAGGTAAGCGCGGCAAAAGGGTGACTCGAGCACCAATAACGCAAACACCATGGGCACAGGAAGCCACGGATGTCTGTGCCGCAGTATGAATCTAAACCACCCAACTTCTTCCCTCCTTCTCCCACCTGCCAGCTGACGCGGTCAACGGCTTCACGAACGCGCCGGTAGAGAGCAGTGGAGAGGCTGTCGAGCGTGGCTTGGGATAGCAAGGGCGCATCATTAGGGCTCACGCCCGGCACCCGGATGCGGACCAGGCTGACGTTGCTCAGCCGCTCGCGGGCGCGTCTCGCCGTGCGCAGGAGCCCTGCCTCAAACTCCGACGCCGGGTCGGACCTCTGGGCGCGTTCTGGAAGCTCCTCGAGGAGCCAGGTCGCGAGGGCAGCGTCCCAGTCGTCCCCGCCAAGCGCAGGGTCGCCCGCCGACGACAGGACCTCTATCGCGTCCGCGCCCACCTCCAGCAGGGAGACATCCAGCGTGCCGCCTCCCAGATCGACGACCATGACCGTCTGGCTTTCTTTGGGCGAGATGCCATACGCCAGCCCCGCCGCCACGGGCTCCAGGATCAGTTTGACCTTTTCCAGGCCCACTGCACGGCCTGCGCGCACCGTCGCCTCCCGCGCCTCCTCCGAAAAGTGCGCCGGTACCGAGATCACTGCACCGGAGGGGGGGCCCTCGAGGGCGTGCGTCGCGCAGGCCAGGAGCTCTTCCAACAGGAGCGCGGCGGCCTCGGGCGGCGTTACCGTCCTGGCCCGGCCGGCGCCCAAATCGAGAGCAAAGGCCGCGCGCCCGTCGGCATCCGCCACGAGGCGGCAGCGCTGCCCGGGGCCGGCCGGCCCAAAGAGCGCGCTCGCCTGGCTGTGCGTCAGCCCCATGTATCGCTTGGTCGAGCGAAGTGTCGCCATGGCTCTATGCGGCGCGTCAAGGCTGTGGAATATTGGAAATGAGCAGTAGGCCCTCAGCATTTTTGGGTTTCACACCGCAATGCCCAGGGGGCCTCGGAAAATACTACAGGTGGCGTCCGCCCCGTCGCACCTGCGCACTGCAGCGTGGCCCACCAGGACCTGGTCCGAATCGGCGGGAAAGGCCAGCACGGATGGCATGGTCGCTTGCCCATTGCGATGCCGAATGATGCGGACTTGTCCATGCTCAGCCACCTGATGGGAGACATTGGAGTGTCCTTTCACGGAATATCCGAGCATGCACGCGGGACAAGCGCGCTCCACCAAACCAGATGCTCACGCACAGCAACGACAGAATTGGTGGTGCCCAAGTCGATGCCTATGGACGGGACTCGAGCTCGCATCACGATGCGCTGGCTGCGGCGTCCTGGACGCACGCCGCAGGCCCATAGACACCGGTTGGGGCCCGCGCATGCCCAGCCCACCAGCATGGAACACGCATGCCACTGGATTGTTATTGGTATCACGACTTTTGTTGGTTGTGACCCGCGTCAAATCGTCCGGATCGCTCTCCCCGCTCTATCGTTCCGGAGATCGGGGTTGATCTTGATGATCGGGCCGGAAATGATCAGAGGCCCATACATGCCGAGATGCACGGGGCTCCCCTGCAACTTATCTTTGCGGCATTGAACCTTCAAACGTGATCCGATGGCCCCGAAGAAGGCTGCCAAAAAGGCAGAGCCCGAAGCCAAGGAGGCGGCCCCCGCAAGTGAACGGGTTTTGAGGAAGCGCAAGGCGGACGTCCCTGCGCCGACCGAGAAGCCTGAGGACATCCCAGCAGCTCCAGAGCCGGCAAAGAAGGCCGCCAAGGCTGGTGGCAAGCTCAAAGAGGGCGACACCATTCCCTCCGCGCCCCTGACGCGGGAGGACGGTCAGGAGGTGGACTTTGCGGTAAGTGGGGGTGCACTGGCGGAGGTTGATGATGATGCGGTTTGTATCGCCATATGCATGACTGGAGCAGGCTCGGAGACAGCTTGAAATTCTTCAGGCTTGGATATGCATACGATTGCTTCGCAATCATGAGACAACATTGGCTTTGCAGGATCTGGCCAAGGACCAAGGCATTGTCATCTTCCTGTATCCGCGGGTGAGCCATGCATGCGCATAGGCATCGAGTAAATGGGCTGCGCTGCACATGTGCCTGTCTTGTATCTTAAAGGTGCAGCCGTCCAAGAGCTCGTGTCAAGGCTCTTGCCCACCCTCTCAGATGCGCCCCCCACACGCTCTCCTCTGACTAGGCCAACACTGGCGGCTGCACCAAGCAAGCACAAGGCTATGCGGCAAACTACCAGAAGATCAAGGATGCTGGGTTTGAGGTGTACGGCATGAGCTTTGACTCTCCCAAGAGCCAGACCTCTTGGAAGACCAAGTACGATTTGCCCTACCACCTTCTCACGGACGGGACTGGCAAGGTGGGCCCGCACGTTGTTGGGGTTTAAAGGGATCTGAAGGGGTGGCGGACAACGTCTGGATTTTTCACAGGCACCGCATTGCTTGGCCAGGCTGCGTACCAGCTTCTAGTCAATCATCTGCATCGCCGGGTGGCCATCCACACGTCTGGACATTCCCACTCGACCAGAACAATCACAAGTCGTCTCACTCCACTTCTCGTCGGTCGCAGGCCATCACGGCGCTGGGCGCGCTCAAGTCCCCAAAGGGCGTGGTCCGCTCGCACGTGGTGATTCGCAAGGGCGGCGAGGTGGCCTCGCTCCGCGTCAAGATCAGCCCCGGCGACAGCGTCGCGGAGGGGCTCGAAACGATTTTGGACATTGCCGCAAAGTAGATGACGATGTGGGTGTGTCGATAGCTCTGCCAACTTTATGCTGCCATGTTTGTCTCAAACAATAAAATAGCAGCGCTGCTGTTGGCGGGTCAGGGTTGTGTACAGAGTTTGTATCGAGTATAGAGGAAGCAATCGTCAGTTGGGGCGGGCACAATGAATGAAGCTCTGGGAAAGCGCTCCCGGCGTACTCTATCCCCCCAAACTTTGTCATCAGCGCATGCGGTGGACGAGGCGTCGCTCGCGGCGGTACTCAAAGTCTCCCGTGGACTGGAGGAAGAGCAGGCCCTTGCGGGAGAGGCTCTCGGCAAACCCGACGCGCGCGAGCTCGTCCAGGAGCTTGCGTTCGCTGACGTAGCCGCCGACGGCGACGCGGCGCCGGATCTGGTCCTCCACGCGCCGCAGCTCGGCGCGCTGCTCCTCGGTGAAGACGAGCGTGTCCACCAGGCCCGAGCGCACGGCGTCCATGGTGGAGGCCTTGAACAGGTCGAGCGCGGCGCGCACGTGCGCCTCGGTCGCGACGGTGCGCAGCTGCATGCGCGCCAGCGCCTCGGAGATGCGCACGATGGCCTCCAGCTGGCGCACCGTGACGGGCACGGCCGGCGCGTCGGCGCCCTCGGCCGAGGCCGCGCGCCGCGCCTCGGCGCGCAGGTCCACGTACTCGGCGCTCAGCAGCGCGGCCGCGCCGTCGGTGATGCGCGGCGCGCACGAGCAGCGCGCGTACTCGATGTAGCGCTTGAAGAAGCGCTCGGCGGCGGCCTCCTCGGACGGCTCGTCGGAACTAACAGCCCGCGCCGCGCCGCCGGCCGCGCGGTGCACGCCCAGCACGTGCTGCGCGATCTGGCGGTCGCGCTCCATGGACCGCTCGTCCTTGACGATGAAGATGAGGTCAAAGCGCGACAGGATGGTGCTCTGCAGGTCGATGTTTCTCCTGCGCGCTGCGCATGTCGTCGTAGCGCCCCGAGGGCGGGTTGGCCGCCGCCAGCACGCTCGTCCGCGAGCGCAGCATGGTCGTGATGCCCGCCTTGGCGATGCTGATCGTCTGCTGCTCCATGGCCTCGTGGATGGCCACGCGGTCCTCGGGCCGCATCTTGTCAAACTCGTCGATGCAAACGATGCCGCCGTCGGCCAGCACCATGGCGCCGCCCTCGAGGTAGAACTCGCGCGAGGCCGGGTCCCGGATGACCGAGGCCGTCAGACCCGCCGCGGAGGAGCCCTTGCCCGAGGTGTAGACCGCGATCGGGGCCGTTTTGGACGCAAACTTGAGAAACTGCGACTTGGCCGTGGAAGGGTCTCCCAGGAGTAAAACATTGATGTCGCCGCGGCGGTAGGTGCCGTCGGGCATGCGCTTGCGCGCGCCGCCAAACAGCAACGCCGCGATGGCGCGCTTGATGTCCTCGTGCCCAAAGATGCCCGGCGCGATGCGCGCAAAGATGCGCTCCAGCGCGCCCGGGCGCGAGGCAAAGTCCCTGAACGCGTGCTCCTCCTCCAGCGAAAAGGTCGGCCGGCGCGCCGTGTCGCCGTTGAGCACGTCCTCCTGGAAGCCCACGACGCGGATGTAGGTCTGGCGGATGGCCGCGCCGCCCGCGCGGTCGCCGCCGCGGCCCGGCTCGCGGCTCTGGTAGATGGACAGGATGCCCACCGCCGTGACGCGCGTGCCGGGGCTCACCGTGCCCACCAGCGCGCGGTCCACCAGGCACATCATCGAGCGCGGCAGGTCGCCCGTGGGCACGTCCTCCGGCCGCTCCTGCACCTTGAGCGTCTGCTGGTCCACGCACTCGGCGCGGTCGGGGAGGATGACGTAGGGGTCGATGCCGCAGGCGCTCGCGCCGCCGCGCCCGCCGGCCTGCGCCTGCGCGGCCGCCGCGCCGCACTGGCGCGGCACCGACACGCCGCCGACGCCGGGACGGCAGGGCAGGCGCTGCGTGTGCCGGCACTGCCGGCACTGCACCGTCACGTACGTCGCCTTGTGCTTGGGCCGCGACGCCGCGGTCACGATGCCGGGCACGATCACCAGGCGGCTCACCAGGAGCTCCGGCTTGATCTCACGCATGCCCTGCGTGCCCCCGCCGGACGACTTGAACAGCATCACCTGCACGTCCCCCGCGGGCGCGGCGTCGTCGGGGCGGCACCGCGCGGCCTCCGCCTTGGCCGCCGCCTCAAACAGCGGCAAAAACTCGCCCGGCGACTCCATCAGCGCGCTCGCCAGGTCGGGCGCGCCGTACACCGGGTGCGCCAGGTGCGCGAGGTCGATCCGCAGCCGCGTGGGGTTGCGGGCCAGCTGATCGCTGCGAGGGGGTGGTGGATGTATGGAAGTTGGATGGAGCACGCAGCCGCCCCAATCTTGAGGTGACTGCATCCTGCATTCCCTCTACATATTTTGCTCAACTAAACATCACTCAATCCCACAATACGTCGTCAACGTACGCATAAGGAAAGCTGCTGCTCTTGTTGTCCACTTGAAACGTCCGGATGAACTCGCCAAACTTTGTCAGGGCCTGCTGCTGCGTGAGGGTGGTCCGCTCGTCATCCCGGCCCACGGAAATAAACTGCTGGTCGCTGTAGTACAGCGCGCCCTCTGCGACAGGAATTGATAATTGTTTTGAATGCTCTGGTCATTTGCATTGCGAAAACACAAGCATCTCTGCACGCGCAATTGACACTGGTCCCATTCGGGGACTGCACTCCCAAACGGGGCCCCGTCCGCACCATCGAAGCCCGACATGGTGGGGGTGCGCTGCGACCCGACTCCCGTGCGCAGACTGGAACGTTTTGTTCAGCTTTATCCAACGCACACAATGCTCGGTGGATGTAGCGAGACCCGAACAGAGGAACGGCATCGATGAACGATATCGAATCCTGGGCCCACCCTTCCGAAATTCAAATCGAACTTTTGGATAGGACAGCTCTCCCGCCAAAATATTCGATCCAGTGGCTGGCACCACCACAATCGGGGTGGAAAGGTGGTCGATATCTTACTGCATGTTGTTGCTTGGGTCTTCAGCTCGTATTGGAGGAATGTGTGTTGTCTTTGCAACCCTGGTTGCATGGGCGACGGTGCAAGCCCTATCGCTCACACTAGTATCGAGGAGTGCTTGCCCTCGCCATAAGCCATCTGTGTCACAACTCTTCCCGTATACGAACTCGCGCCGGCTTTTCACACAAAAAATTCTTACATCTCGTCACTTTGCCCCTCCACCTTGCGCCTCTGCACCTCTTTGAGAAAGGTCTGCGATATGAGGAGGGGAAAGAGGAGGCTGGCGTCGCCGTAGACCTTGACCGGCCGCGCATCGGCCCTGATCTTGCCCCAGGACACGGCCTCGTCCGGGCGCGCGCCCGAGTCGCTGCCGTCAAACTCCTGCGCCGTGTTGAGGAAGACGGCAAAGTCGGCGCCGTTGCGCATGAGGTTGGCGTTGCAGATGTGGTGCTTGGGCACGCCGCCGCCGAGGATGATGGCGCCCGTCCGGCGCGGCGCCGCCTTGAGCGCCTCATCGTTCATGGCGCGGATGTCGGCGACGATGTCGATCTCCAGGCCGGGCGACTTGTAGGCGTGGAAGTAGAGCATGTCGCCCAGGGAGCCGTCGGTGAGCGCGGGGCAGTAGACCGGGATGCCGTGCTTCCAGGCCCAGTAGTAGATCGAGTCCGGGTGCGCGATCTCGCGGCCCAGGCGGGCAATCACCCTGGACGGCGTCCAGCGCACGCCATCCTCCCGCTGCTCACGCAGCATGGCGTCCAGAATCGGCATCACCCAATCCTCAAACTTGCAGTAGTTGTCGTTGGGAACCAGCATGTTGCCGATGCGGTTCAGCCCGCGCCGCCGCAAGTCCGCGCCGGGCAAAGCGAAGTCGCCCAGGTACGTGCCCGCCATGCACTGTTGGTGAGGAAAGCGTGAATTGAGTGGGTCGTGTGATTGACGAGAGTGGACTGGAGCAGGCACGCGACTGTTATGTCTCAACAATAATCCAGCTCCCCAGCAACAACACCCCCCCGTTATGTACCTACCTTGATGTAATCCTCCTCGATGCCGCCGGCCGTGGTCACAAGCACGTCCACCAGCCGGTGCTGCACGAGGTACCGGATGTGCTCCCGCACGCCCGCGGACACCAGGTTGGAGGTGTACCCCAGGAAGATCTTCGTCCGGACCTGCGCCCTTTCTTCCTCGCTCCGCAGCGTGTCCTCCTCCGTGAGCGGCTCGTCGCTCAGGCGCCACGACAGCTGTTGGTGGTGGTGGGGCATTGAGTTAGAAGAAAATGCGAGATGGGAGCCGCAGAATCCACGTCGCCGACACCAGTAGACACCAGTACGTAGGCACACACACCAGCCCCTGCAGCCCCCAGCCTATGATGCTCACATCGCCCACAGCACTCTCACAGTCTCCCTTACCACCACTCGTCAATCAACTCACCATGCGGTTCACTTCGACAACGGCTTGACCTAGTGCCGAGGCCTGGAAGCCAGTGGTCAGCATGGAGCTCATCAGGGAATCCAATGTGCACTCCTGGTTAAAGTCAAAGCCACGAATGCCCACTGCATCGGGTCCCAGCTCCTCCGAGGGCTTGAGCACAGCCTGCAAGAGATTTGAAAAGGGGGAGCTGGGTGCCGCAATCCTGTCAAATAGGCGTCCCTTGAGGGAGGGTCGCTTCCGAAAATTGAAGTTATTGAGGATGAACGTTACTTGAGATTCCCTTGCCTTGCTGGCAGCAGAGAGGTCTTGCGACGCCATTTCTATTTCTCAATGAAATAATCGTAGATAGGCTGTGCAAACTCCTGCCCCAAAGGACGTCTCCGCGCCGCAGAGTCGAGTGCCGAGCCTGCCACCGAAACACTTCTAGCCGAGACGGCTTTTGGGGGCAATCTGCGCAGAGTTACCAAGCACAATTACATGCATAAATAAATTAGAAGAGCGATGGTCAAGGGATGGAGTGTTGCTGCGGGTGGGGTGCTTTGTGAATAGCCTATGCATGCATTGTTGTCGAGGCTGTCGGGGTCGCGCGCGCCGGGCGGGCCGTACTCGGAATACATGCTGGATGCTCGGTAATGCCCTTCCTCCACAAACAATAAAAATGACGGCTATTGCGAGCTGATACCATTCCAAATCCCAATTAATCGTTACAGGAGGAACCAACAACTTGAGGATCTATACAACATTATCTTTCGTGGTGAAAGAATATTGCTGTGGCGTACTGCGCAAAGGAGGCCGCTTCGGGCCGTTCCTTGACATTGACAGGGCCTTGGCGGCACCTTGATCCGAAATGCGCTGGGAGCGCAATGAAAAGTGACTCAGGCGCCACTGAAATAGGCCTGCGCAGGCCGAAAAGGTGGGATGCTCCAATATTTGGTATCCAGTCAACCACGCAAATCCAGCACCCAAAAGTACATTCACCCGTGTACGCCACACAAACAAGCCCCGCCTCCCTATACAGCACTTACCTTGATGCCTGCTGTTACGAGGCCAGAGGTGACCCCCCGCAGCTGCTCCCTGGCGGCCTTGGAGCACTTGAGGTAGCCGGCCAGGTTGGCACTGGAAAGAAGGACCGCAATGACTACCAGAAGCAGGTAGTCGAGATTGAGCTTGAGCAACGCGATCAGACCCAGCAGGCACCAGACCGGGGGCGTGGCGTACAGAACCAGCCAGAAGACGCGCGCGTCGTGCTTGTTCACGGTGCGCTGTCCCTCGGCCAGCGACTCAAACTTCCAGTCGTTGCCGCCGGTCTCCGACACCTCGTTCCACCACCGCAGGCCCACCAACAGCCTTCCCGACACATTCTTGACCGTCCAAAAGTCGCAAACCAGCAAGAAGGTGACCACGCAAAAGTTGATGACAAAGCCTGTGGGCAGCAGGCTGCAGAGGACATAGTAGAACAGAGCCCCAAACTTGAAGAGGATGAGGAACAGGGCCGCGGTGGGGTGGGCGTAGCTGGGGGGAGGCTCGTTGGTTGGAATGCTGCCGGCAACCTCCGCCACTGCGTGCGTGGACAAGTGGTGGAGCGGTCGATCATCGTCAGTCAAGACCCGCCATTGACGCCATGTTTCGGTCAGGACCCCTCCCACGCAGCGGGCCCACAGCTGACGTACTGGCGAGGGGCTCCGCCTGCGAGGCTCACACAATTAACAACGGTATACAAACTGTTGTTTTCCTCCAAATCACGCGACTCGCTCGGTCGATCACTGGGAGAAGCTCGACCAATTTCACGACATCAACACGCTCCCGAGTTTGACGCGTGAGCTTTCCCTATGCTGAAGCTAAATTGTGTCTACAAGCAAGCTCCAAATTGCAATTGATACGAGTTCCATCCCTCTCGCGCCTGCATCGTTGCGCTGGGGACACATCGCAGAGTGCCCTGATCCGACGATCTGGCTTGGTGCGACCCGAATCGCATCTTATCGCGCCAACTATTTTGGCGCTCTGTCCGGCGGACGCCCGCGTCACGCGGCTAGATCTAGCCGTTTCAGGCCCCAACTAGAGCATAATTTTTAATTCTTGTGACATTTCATTCCCAAGCACGAAGCTTGGATCTTGCTCTTGCCGCCCAATCGTGCGCACTCGCCCGCCAACCACCATGGTTACCAACTGCTACGAGCCGCGATCCATCTTGGTCACTGGCGGGGCTGGTTTCATTGCCAGCCATGTTGCTATCAAGCTTACCGAGCGTTACCCTGACGTCAAGGTGGGTTGGGGAGTCTGCGAGTGCGCCGACTTTGTCGAGATCTGCTCGGATGCGTTGCCTCACGACCCCGCCCACATGCTCGCGCCTCGCTGCCCACCCCATGCAAATTCATGAATGGTATTTTGCATGCCTTTTGGGTGATCCCCTGCGATCCGCGCTGACCTGGGTGCCCTGTTCGCGGCTGTGTGGCAGGTGGTGGTTCTGGACAAGCTCGACTACTGCGCCACCCTGAGCAACCTGGACCGCCTGCGGTCCTGCCCCAACTTCAAGTTTGTCAAGGGCGAGATCCAGTCCACGGACCTGATCGTCCACATCCTGGAGACGGAGGAGATTGACACCATCATGCACTTTGCCGCCCAGACCCACGTGGACAACTCCTTTGGCAACAGCCTGGCCTTTACTCTGAACAACACGTACGTGAGGGTGGAGGTGACAGGTTGCGCTCACGAGTGCGTGCCTTGAGCCTGTCTTTTGAGAATGGTCATCATTCCGGGTGCAGTGCGATGTTGTTTATCAGATTCTTGGCAGCTAACATAAGTCTCCTCCACCTCTCTCCTCATCCCAGGTACGGCACCCACGTCCTGCTGGAGTCTGCGCGCCTGTACGGCAAGATCCGCCGCTTCATCAACGTCTCGACCGACGAGGTGTACGGCGAGACGTCGCTGGGCAAGGACAAGGGCCTGACCGAGGCCTCCCCCCTGGAGCCGACCAACCCCTACTCCGCGGCCAAGGCCGGCGCGGAGATGATGGCCCGCGCCTACCACACCTCGTACAAGCTGCCCGTGATCGTGACGCGCGGCAACAACGTGTACGGCCCGCACCAGTTCCCCGAGAAGATGATCCCCAAGTTCATCCTGCGCGCCTCGCGCGGCGAGAGCCTGCCCATCCACGGCGACGGCCTGGCCGTGCGGTCCTACCTCTACGTGGAGGACGTGGCCGAGGCCTACATCACCGTGCTCCTGCGCGGCACCGTGGGCGAGACGTACAACATCGGCACGCAGAAGGAGCGCACCGTGGTGGACGTGGCCGCCGACATCGCACGCCACTTTGGCCTGGGCCCCAAGCGCATCGAGCACGTGCGCGACCGCGCCTTCAACGACCGCCGCTACTTCATCTGCGACAAGAAGCTGCTGGCGCTGGGCTGGCACGAGACGACCACCTGGGAGGAGGGGCTGAAGAAGACCATCGACTGGTTCCTCAAGCACGGCAAGCCCGGCTACTGGAACAACGGCAACGTGGAGGCTGCGCTGGCCGCGCACCCGACCCTGCAGACCTCGGCCGCCGCGCCCGTGGCCATCCACTGACCGGATTGATAATGGGGCGTGGCCTAAATCCCGCCCACTTTGACCCTTCTTTGATTGCACACCCTTGCTCCGATTTCATGACGCGTGATGCCCCTTGCCGAGGGCGGAGGGAGCCGGCGCCGCGCCGCCCCCTACACGAAAAACGGGGGCGGCGCCGCGCCCCTCTGTCGCGATCGCGTGCCCTTACTTTGCACGTATCCCTCCCTCTGTCCCCGTCTTGCCCCGCTTCCCTGCCGAAACCCCCATTGTAAGCACAGAATAATACACACCCTAAAAAAAATAGATACACACAACACCATGCATATCATCGTCGTTATCGCCGCGAAGATCTCAAGTGCTGCTCGATGCTGGGCATGCGCGTCGCGTCCAGGCGCTCCTCCTCCGTGAGCTTGGGCGCCGGCGCGCCCTCTTCCGCCCGCGGCGCCGCCGGCTTGACGATCCTGCGCCGCGCCGTCGGCTGCGCAGTCGCGTCCTCTCGTGGCGCCTGCTCCCCTTCGTCCGCGCGCGCGCGCTTCTGCGGCGGCTCGGCGGCGCCGGCCGGGTACGGTCGCCGCTTTTGAAAGACAAAGGTGGCAAAGAGGCGCGACGCCCGCTCCAGGCTCGGGTCGCTCTGCGGAAACCGCGGCGCAAAGTGCTTGAGCGGCTTGGCCCGATCGGCCTGCGCGAGCGGTCAGGGGTGGAGGGGTGGTTGAGGCAGAGGTATGACGAATGCAGGGCGCTCAGATGCTCACACAATGCTGGATTTTGGCATTGATAATGAAAGGTATTGCCATACAATAGCACAAGTCTTACACAGGCAAGGAGCACTCCTTCCCCCTTCACCACGTCCAAGACTAACCGGATCTAGTAGCCGGCCCAGCTCTGGCGTGTCATAGTCCAGGACCGGCTCCAGTCCAAATTGTGCCGCCACCGTGACAAACACGCTGGAGTACACCAAATACTCCAGCGATCCGTCCGTCCCCTTTTCGGCTGCACACATTTAGTATGAGAGGGGCAAAGGATGAGCGCGGAAGCTGACTACCACATCCTTGAGTCGCAAGGGTGTGCTAGTTGATAGATAGAACCACCTCCAGCAACAAGCACGTGCCTGTCAGCGCGCCCTCTCCCCCCACCCCCCACCCACCCCACCCACACACAACCCCCCCACCCCCAAACTCACCTCCCGTGACAGTGTCGCCGATGGCGCATATGTAGGCGCTGCCGAAACACTCGGGCGCGCCCTTCCACCGGGCCTCCACGGTGAGCATGGGCGAGTGGAAGCGCATGCCCTGCCCCGCCAGCACGCAGTCGTTGACGCGTCGGCCGTCGGGCACGGTGCCGAAGAAGTAGCCCCCTTGCACCAGGTTGATGGAGACGTTGTGCAGAAACTGCTTCAGCGCCGCCTCGGAGACGAAGAAGTAGTGCGCCGCAAACATGCAGGTCACGGCGTCGTAGGGCGCGGGCTCCTTCCACTCGCTCAGCCCAAGCTCGGGCGTGGCCACAAAGCTGTAGTCCAGCTCCAGTTCGGGGCGCTTGGCCCGGGCCTCGGCAAACCTGAGGGGGGGCGAGGAAGCAAGGGCAGGCGTGGCGCGCAGTTTCTTGAGTGGTCGCAATGCGAGGAACAGGTGACCCTCCTCCGTGAATCCCCTTCTGCGCCCTCCAAACGTGCGCCCAGCGCCCAACAAATAACCCTACTCTTGATAACCCACCGTGTGCCGGCTTCATCGACCTCGTGCGGGGACAGGTCGATGCCCTTGACCTGGCGAATGCCGGCATCGATCCATTTCCAGATGTCGCCCCCGCGGCCACACGCCAGATCAAGCAGTCGGTCCGCCTGGCCCGCAAACCTGCCGGTACTCGGTTGGAGCAGGAAGAGTGTGATGATCCGGGTGCCGCGTGTGCACTCTGTGTGCGCTCTCCCAATGCATGCACAGAACAGGAGCCAGGCTCCAACAGCCCCAGCACCGGGCGCCTGTACAAAAAGCAACCATCAACTGCCCTTCATCAAGTCCCACCTTTTTATGAGCAATCGCTTGATGGTATTGTGGAGTTTTTTTAGGGGGGCACTGGGCCCCGAGGATCGCGCTGCGAGGGCCTCCTTGGTGGTGGCAAACTGGTTGCTGTGCTTGTTGTAATGCTCCCGGGTGTACTCCAGACTCTGGCGATCCATGCCGCCCGCTACATGTATCCCTGAAACGTGAAATGAAACATCGCATAGTGCCATGTGAAAGCCCGGACGTGCGCCCTTGTCCATGCCTCAGGGATGCAGGCACATGAAACCGATCCCGAATCCGTCGTGAGCCCGGGCGCGGACCCACACCCGGCAGTCCTGCATGGAGCGCTCACAGTTACGGGCAATGCATGGGGGGCGTACAGCACCCACCCAGCCAGGCTTTACACTAGGAGAAGTTTTGGGTCGAAGGATTTTTGCCAGCGCAGACCATCGGGCCGGGCTTGACGTCGGCACTGGCTCCATTCGGCAGCATGGTGCCTAGCGGGGCGTGTGCTCCGGCCACCGCCTCCCGCGTGGCGCCCTGTCGCACCGCCTTCAGCGGCCCTCGCTGCAAGCCTTTGCACAGCGCTGCACGGCCGCGCGCGGCCACCAGGCGCCATGTGGCAGCGCAGGCTGGGCAGAACGTGCTGCTGCTGGGCTCTGGGGGCCGGGAGCACTCCCTGGCCTGGAAGCTTGCGCAGAGCCCCGACTGCCAGCGTCTTTTCGTGGCGCCAGGCAACGCTGGGACGCAGCTTGAGCCCAACATGACGTCCATCCCCAGCCTCAACCCCTCCAACCACTGGCAGGTGCGGTGGCTGGTTGGAATGGGAGGGGGGGTGTTTGTGAGCATCAGGCAGGGGGTTTTCTAGGGAACGGATACTTTTATGGCAGGAACAGGGATAGAATTCGAGCATATCCTGGATCAAGGAAAGCACTTTTAACGACATTGTATGGCCGCTGCTCGGCGTTCTTGATGTCCAGCCACCCTCACTGTGCATCCCACCCCCTCCTTATCAGCTGCTGGAGTTTTGTCGGCAGGAGAGCATCGATTTTGTGGTGGTGGGCCCCGAGCAGTACCTGGTGGAGGGCGTGGTGGACGCGCTCACCGCGGCGGGCGTGCCCGCCTTTGGCCCGACCGCGGCGGCCGCCGAGCTGGAGGGCTCCAAGGCCTTCATGAAGGCCATGTGCGAGCGCCAGGGCATCCCCTCGGCCGCCTTTGCGTCCTTCACAGACCCGGCGCGCGCCAGGGATTTTGTGCGCGCGCACGGCGCGCCCATCGTGGTCAAGACGAGCGGGCTGGCGGCGGGCAAGGGCGTCACCATCGCCCAGACGATCGAGGAGGCGGACGCGGCCATCGACTCGATGCTGGTGGAGGGCGCCTTTGGCGGCGCGGGGGCCGAGATCGTGATCGAGGAGTTTCCTGACCGGTGAGGAGGCCTCGCTGTTTGCCTTCATCGACGGCGAGACGGTCATCCCCCTGGCGGGCGCGCAGGACCACAAGGCCGCCTACGACGGCGACCGCGGGCCCAACACGGGGGGCATGGGCAGCTACTCGCCCGCGCCCGTGCTGACCCCGGAGCTGCAGGACTTGGCGGTGCGGACCATCATCCACCCGACCGCGCGCGGCATGTGCGCCGAGGGCCGCCCCTTCCGCGGCGTGCTGTTCGCGGGCCTCATGATCGAGGGCGGCGGCGTCAAGCTGCTGGAGCACAACGTCCGATTCGGCGACCCCGAGTGCCAGTCGCTCATGGTGCGCCTGCGCTCCGACCTGCTGCACACGCTGCAGGGCGTCATGCGCGGCGAGGCGCCGCCCCTGGACTGGGACCCCCGCCCCAGCCTCACCGTCGTCATGGCCGCAAAGGGGTACCCGGGAAAGTACGAGAAGGACTGCGTCATACAAGGGCTGGAGGACGTCCGCGGCGCCAAGGTCTTCCACGCCGGCACCAAGCTCACCACGTCCGGTCAAGTGGTGCGCCAAGGGGCCAATGAGGTTGATGAAGATGGTAGTATCTCGCTGTACATTTGCCTCACGCTTTCTTCTCATACACCTGGCTCCCTCCACCCAGGTCTCGGCCGGCGGGCGCGTGCTGGGCGTGACGGCGCTGGGAGATACGGTGGCCGAGGCGCAAAAGGCCGCCTACGCGGCGGTGGACTCCATTCGCTTCCCAGACGGGTTTTGCCGGCGTGACATTGGCTGGAGGGCCGTTGCGCGGGAACAGCAGGCCGCCCAGAGAAGCTGATGAGTTGCGTTGTGTTGAGCCCAGCCTTCAAGAGCCCACCCTCCATTCACACAACCTTTTCTGCCTCTATCTTCATCCACGCTCATTCACCTAAAACCAATGTGTGTCCCCTCTGCTGATGTGTACACTGGTAAAGAAGCGCAAGCTAGGTCGGACAACGAAAAATAGTCACGGCAAAGTCTGTTGTTCACAGACCTGTCACAAATTCGGATCACAGGTTGACGGGGCAGGAGGGCTGCTGGGTCAAGAGGTTGGGGTTGCTGCGGGGAGGCGGCACGAGCCGCCACAGAGGCAGGCGGATGACAGACGGCTGCACAGAGCTTTTGAATTGTGAGGCCGCCGGGGGCATTCATTATCACTCAGGCAGCCTGTCTGCCTCCCCGCACCTCCGCCACCCTCTCGCTGTTGGTGTTTCAGATCCAGTGGCGGGCCATGGCGGCGAGAGGCCTAATCTCAGTTGTTGTCCATGGACACATTTTCCAGGCACAGGTAAATGTCTGGGACCTTGACGCCGTTGCACAGCTCGAATTTTTGGAGGCAGGAGCCCACGGTGATGCGGTCGTACTTGGCGTCGCTGGTGCCGTTGGGCGCAAAGCCGTCCATCTGGATGTGGAAGGGCTCCCAGCCGCCCTTTTTGATGTTGTACATGCGCGTGACCGGGTCCTTGCCGTCGATGGTGCCGTCCTGGGCCGCCAGCTGGCCCAGCGTGTACGACCGGGAGATGGTGTAGCTGGAGGGGGCGCTGGACTCAAACTGCAGCTCCAGGCTGCTCAGGTTGAACGGCAGGCTGGCCGTGCCCGAGGTGTTGTTGCTGTGCAGGTACATGTTCAGCGTGCCGTCCAGAGCAAAAGGGTGCGCCGACTTGAGCGAGATGGCGCCGTACGCGCCGATCTGTGGGGGGAAAAGGTGTCGCGGGAGTTTGTGAGCAGCAGCTAGAGGAGGCGTGGGTAGTCTCATGGCGACTGCCGGCTGCGCGATTCGGGGCGCCTCACACGCAGTCCCCCACCACGCCACGTACCGTTGCACAAAAGGCAAACTTGCTTCCCGGCATCAGGCTGCCAGAGTCTTGGATGGTGAGCGTCTTCAGGCCCCAGCTCCAATTGGACCAGTCTGCGCGGTGGATGCAATACGGGCGAGAATTGCTTCCCTATCATGCTGCACAAAGCCTGCGGCCAGCAAGTCAAACCTGACACATTATACATGTGAAGCGCGTGCACGTCCTGCAAGACTCACCAGAGTTGAGTCCGTCCTTGTAAATGGTCACGGCCGAGTCCGAGGCCTGGAGCTCGCGGATGTGGCGAGCATGGGCACCTGCGATCACACCACACACTCTTGAGAGCGCTGCATTCAAAGCATTATGAAGTTTTAGACAAAAACAGACCTGCGCGCACCAAGTGAGAGGAGGGTGACGAGCAGCAGGGAATGAAATACGGAGTGCGTGCCGCTGCCGGATGAGTGCATGGCGAAGGCTACCGACGCTGGACCACTTGCTGACGATCAGTACTGACCGGGCATCGGGACTGCGGCGCAATTAATCCTGTCACTGCCATGAAAGGAGTGTCCGACCGCGTGGACGCGCTCGTCGTTATGTTGGATGCCTCTGTTGAGCGTTCGCATGGGGGAGCATGGGACTATGAGATGGACCTGATCTGCCGCCGGATGGGGCACGTGCATGTGACCGGAGGCGCCTCTCCGGGCGGCACGCTAGAAACCGTACAAAAAGTGCGTCTAGAGCCAGAGAGTGGAGATAATATGTATATGGTGCGACTGGAAGGTGCGAGTGACACGGATGGGGACCCTGTGGCGTGCTGTTTAGGTGCGTTGGCCCATTGATTGCGGGCGGTGGAGGTCGCCAGAGCGCACAGATGGGCTGGCCTGTTACCAATTTTGATAGTAATCCCCTTCAACACATTCAATAGAGACGGAATAAGCTTCCAATGTGGGCGTCCTTGTAAATACAAAAAACGCTCAGCTTCCCAGCATGCGCTCTGAAAGGCATGCAAGATTCATCAGCACACCCCAGCCACTTATAGCGACTAGATTTCTTACCCACCCAATGTTTACCATACAATATTTCTCAATTGCACGCACATTCTTTCAACTGAGCGTGCATGGAAGGCGATGGAAGCTGGTGTTCCACCAGGCAGGACCCCCGGTCCCTCCGCGCCCGGATGCTCGAGTCCAGCTGTTTCGGTGGACCTTCCCCTTGGGACCTCTTCCCGAAACCTTCCCACGGGAGCGAGCCAGAATGGATGCGCGGCAAGAATCGAATCCCCACCTAGTCCAGCATCTGGCTTGCCCAGGTCCGCCAATTTCAAATTAAATGTCATTATTTTTCAATTAAAAAAATTCATTGCGGTGATAGAAGCTAGATCCCAGTCCGAGTGTTGCTTGCCTGGGTCCCGGATGCGACTCGAGGCCTGCCGCGTCTCAAGCGGCGGGCCGGTGCTGCGCGCCGCGGGCCATGGGGGACTCGTATTTGAGTATCGGGCGACCGAGGAGTCGGGCTGGACGCCTCCCGCGTGCGCGGCCTCCCTGGTCTTGGGCGTGGTCGGCCGGCCCGGGACCTTGTCGGCAGGGCGGGCCGAGCCCCTGCTCGGGGACCTGAGCAGGGCCGCCCGGCCCTGGCGGTCGGGCCACACGCCCGCCCGGTACCTTGGCTGGGGCAAGCACCTCGCCGCCCAGGCTCCCCAGGCGTGGACGTTGGCCGTCCAGCAGGGGCTCGCGGCCGCGCAGAGAGTTCACGAGGCCACGGACGGCCGCGTGGAAGCCCTCTGCCGCCCGGCGGCGCCACCCGTTCAGCGCTACCTGCTGAGCAAGCGGCGGCTGTTTTCGCTGGACGACATCGCGGCGCTGCGCTTCCTGCGGTCGCTGCGCGCCTCTCGCGCTGCGCCGTCGGCGCGCACCTCCAAATGGGACCTGGCGCGGTACGAGTGGAGCTCGCACGCGGTGCGGCGCCTGGTGCGGCAGGGCCTGGCCGCGCAGCGCGCGCGCGCGACGTGCGCGCCGCGCTGGCCATCTTCGAGCGGGCGCTGGCGCTGGACCCGCGCGACCCGGCGCTGCTGTGCCTGCTGGCCAAGCAGTGGACCGACCTGAGCCTGCTCCTCCCGCGCGAGGCCGACGCGCACGCGCAGCGCGTGCGCGTCAACAGCCAGGCCGTCGCGATCGCCGAGCGCGCGCTGGCCCTGGCGCCCGACTGCGTCCCGGCCTTTGTGGTGCTGGGCATGGCCTGCGGCCGCCTGGCCGGCGGCGCGCCCGCGCAGGCGGAGGACGACGAGGATGGCGAGCAGGCGGCCGAGAAGACGACGAAGAAGAAGAGCTCGCCGCACCTGGGCGAGGCCAGGCAGCGCGCCGCTTTGCCGGGCGCGCGCACGGCGCGGCCAGCGAGGCGCTGCGGCTGGGACGCCGCGTGCGACGCGGCGCACCACATGCAGGGCCGGCTGCTGGAGCAGCTGGCCGCGCTGGGCGGGCCCGCGATCTGCGCGCTGGGTGCCATGGGCGTCCGCCTGCCGCGCGGGTCCGTGCAGGGCGCGCTCGCGGCGCTGCGCCGGGCCGTCGAGCTCGCGCCCGGCCGCGCCGCGCACCGCGCCGAGCTGGGCCGCATCCTGGCCGAGCGCCGCGCGGACGAGGAGGCCGCGCGGCAGCTGCGGCGCGCGCTGGCCTGCGCCGTCGAGGACATCAACGACTGGCAGGCGCAGGCGGATGCGCGGCGCGCGCTGCAGCGCCTCGAGCGGCGCCGCGAGCGGGGGGACGCCCGGCCCGGGCCTGTGGACCAGCTGCTGCGGCACCCGCTGATCGCGAGGTGGGCCGCGTCCTTCCCGCAGGCGATGGAGATCCTGGCCAGGTGGCAGGCCCTGGTGGATGGGCTCGCGCAGCGCGTGCACCAACAGCTGCCGGTGGCCAAGCTGCAGGCCCTGTTTCCGGCGCCCAGCTTCCAGCTGGCAGGCGCCCCGTCTCGGAAAGCCGATTGATGAGAGAAAATGTAGGATTCACACTCGATGCTTGCAAGGCCAGAGTACTCCTGCTCTGAATGTACATCGCGTCCTGTCTTGGTGTAGCTGGTTTGTCCATGCATTGCCTTGATTAACGGGGGGCCCTTCTGTCATCTGCCCTCCTCCTTGCTGTCTTATTTCTCGCTTTCTTGCTCGTCACATTGACGAGCGAGTGTCCCCTTGACCTGCCTTTTCTGGCAGACTGTGAAATTGTGACCATAAATAATACATTGTTGGCGCACGTGCCCCGAAGCAGAGAATGAAATGGGGAGACGAATGAATCGTGGAGCGAGCGCGTGGATCGCAGAGTTAGACAAAGGTTCCAAGAAGAGTCGGCACACGGGCGGATTTGGAGTGTGTGATACATGCTCGTACAACACCGGCGCATACACTCTCTTGTTCTAACCAGTAATAAAATCACTCACAGGCTGATGATGCGAGGCCGGCTCGAGGGACGGGCCCAGCCCTTGCGGCCCAGGCTGCCCGATCGCCACAAGAATGCGCCGACCGTGAGCAGCGACAGCCCCGCGGCAAAGCTCAGCAGCGCGCTACTGTTGAGCGCAAACCCGTCCGGCATGGGCACCCAGCTGGCCGCGACGCGCGCCTCTGGCTCGGCATCGAAATGCTGCTCCCGCCCCGCGCCGCCTCGTGCCGCCTGGATCGCGGCGTCCAGCGTGGCCACGGTTTCCTTTACGTTCACGGCGCTCGCAAAGGGCCGCGGCGGCCCGCCGCCGATGACGATGACGGCGTGATTTTGGTCGGCATGATTCTGGTCGGTGTGGCCCTCTTCCCCCATCCCATGCGTCACAGCCGCGAGCGCGGCGCTGGCCTGCGAGGAATCCGCGTGCGCTCCTGGGCCAGACTGGATACTACTACCAGCCGCCTCACCCGCCTGTCGCAGGGAAAAGCGCGCCAGGCGCGGGGCGTCGCCCAGCTGTGCGGCGCCGGCGGCGTCGGCGACGACAATAGCCAGCGTGCGCTCGCCGGCGGGGCCGGCCTCCGGGACGAGCGCAAAATCGTGCGGGCGCGACGAGCCCCGGCAGCGGCACGGTGGCGACCACCTCGCCCGCGCCGGCGCCCAGCACGAGCAGCGTGGTCGCGCCAGAGCCGCGCCGGTCCCAGGCCAGCGCGTGCAGCGCGCCGTAGGGCCCCAGGCGCAGCGCGTAGGGCAGCCCCCACCGGTTGACGTCCCAGCTTCCGCGCAGCTCCCCGGTCACGCGGTCAAAGGCGCGCACGAAGCCGGCCTCGCGCTCGGCCACGAAGAGCGTGCCCGCGCACTCGTCGATGGCCAGGCTGTGCGGCAGCCGGAGCGGCGCGCCGCCCGGCAGGACAAAGCTGGCGATCAGCGCGCCGCTGGCGCCGTCAAAGGCGGCCACGCGGCCCGCGCAGTAGCCGTCACCGACGTAGACGGTGCCGTCGCGCGCGACGGCGACCTGCGTGGGCCGGCACAGCCGCGCGTCCGAGCCGTCGCCGTGCGCGCCGCGCACGCCCAGCTCGCGCAGCACGCGCAGCGCGGTCGCGTTGCCGGCGCCACGCTCGAGCCGCGCCTGCACCGCCACGTGCGCCGCGACGTCGGTGAGCCAGAGCGTGCCGTCGGCCAGCGAGCGGGTCACCATGTGCGGCAGCGAGAAGAGCCCGCCGGCAATGGAGCCGCCGTCCAGCACGCGCCCCGTGCGCTCGTCTAAAAGGTGCAGCACAGGCTCCTGGATGAAATCCGTCTCCGCCCCCGGCGCGACGCTGGCCGCGGTCCACTCGCGGCCGGCGCGCATAAAGGCAAAGAGCCTGCCCTCGTGGTCGAGGGCCAGGCCGCCGGCCTGGCCCAGGCCGTCGGGCGGCGCCCAGTCGGCCGGCGCGCGCGCCGCGACGGCGCCGCGCGCAACGGCGCCCGATGGCGCGGCTGTCGGGCAGACGCGCGCCGTCCACGCACCAGGCAAACTGCGGCAGGCGCGAGACGAAGAGCAGGTACAGGTTGCACATCTCGTTGGCCGCGCCGTGGCCCGCCTCGACCGGCGCGGACTTGCCCGTCGAGTCAAAGTCGCACGTCATGCGCAGCCGGTCGCCGGGCAGGATGCGCGGGGCGGTTGCAGCCTCAACCCCCCCTTGCGGGCCGGGCATCGCGTAGAAGCCCTGCGGCAGCAGCGGGTCCTGCGCGTACGCCAGCCGCCGCTCGGCCGACCCGGGCGAGGAGAGCTCCAGGCTCACGCGCCGCCCCATCGCGTGCGTGTGCACGCGCGCCGCCGTCGCCACGGCCGGCTCCGCGGCCGCGTAGCAGCACTCGTTCTGCACAAGGTACGAGGGCTTCCCAGGCGGAATGGAAAACCTGGAGGCAAAGGACCAGACGCCGGCGGCCAGGGGCTGCGCGCCGCGGCGCATGCCTAGCCTGAGCCCGGCCGGCGCGTCGTCGATCGGCCGCGGCTGCAGGTAGTGGATCTGCAGCACCAGCACGGGCATGGAGGTGCCAGCGCCCACCGCCACGCCGGCGCCCTCGGGCAGGGCCACGGGCGAGGCGTTGCGGCCCCAGCCGTAGAGCACGTTGTCCACGCCGCGGCTGGGGCAGGCCTTTGCCATCTTGCAGTCCCACACCTCTGGCCGGCCCAGCTCAGCGCCAGCGCAGCCTGCAGCGGGGGGCGTGGGTGCATGGATTGCGATGGGCGTACTGACATTGACTTCCAGAGCCCGCACCCTGCCCTCCATGGACATTTGCAAACTCCGTGCGCAAACGTCTGGCCCAACGGTCCCCGGAGCCTACGCACCGAATAAAAGCATGTGGTGCACGCGACTGGCCTCGGCCAGCGGCGTAAACTCCACCAACTGCAGGGACTGATTCGCAGGAAGCGGCACGATCGTGCAGAGGTACGAGTCCTCCTCCATAGTGGCTCGCGCTGGCATGAGCGCCGTGACATCCAAGTCTACGCTGCTCCACGCCATGGCCAGGCATAGGGCCAACAAAAGAGCCCGCAAGTGGCCCGAAACTCGATGAGAGTCCATTAATTTTCCCATCAGTCTGGCTCTGCGGCATCAAGGCCCTGTGGCGTGGAGGCAACACACCGTCCCCGGAGACATGCTCCCGGTCCAATCACACTGTCACAGCCCCTCCAACGCGTCCGTGCATGATGCAAGCACGTTGATGTGAGCAAATTTGAAATGCAACAAGGTATACTCGCGCAATTGTTCCAAGGCCTCTGCGCTTCCCTGCGGGTCACGTCCCCCGGACATGTGGCTGTCGGAGGGGCCGGTGATCAAGCTCGCGCTCGGGGAGGATCCGGGGCCACCGCCGTGACCCTTATCGAAAACGTGCACCTTGGCGGGAAATCACGCGACCTCACGTCAAACTCGGTTAGCGCATACCCCGCGACACGCGCTGGGGCCAGCAACATTCTCCAAGTCATTCAACTTTGAATTTCCGGCACTTTCCTGCGGCCTCGAAAGGAGTCTGCCCACCCCGGCACCCGACCGGCATCTCAGGGCATCTTCAGCGCTCCACCTGTCGGGGCCGCGCGGCGTCTCCCAGGCTGGCGTCCTTGAGCCTGAAGTTGTCCGGAGCGCTGTGCTCCAAGCTGTCCTGGAGGCCAGCTGGAGCGCAGACGCTGGGCGTGAGCGAGAGACAGCTCTCAGCCTCCGTTCGCGAGGTACGAATCTAAGTGGAAGATGCTCAGGGGCCGCGTGGTCCTCCATGGGCCTGGCTTGGACCGTGTTCAAACCTGCATCCGTGTTTTACTCTGCAGGTTGATCCCGAGCTCATGGAGGACGCAGGGCGGGCGCGCATGGACGCGTCGACGAACGCGGTCCGGTGGGCAGAGGAGCTGGTGCTGGAGGCCCCCTCCCGTCACGCTCCGTTGACCATGGCCTCCCCGGTCAAGTCCATCCTGAAGCAGCGGCCCAAGAGCTTTTCATACACCGAGGAGCCCGGAAAGCAATTAGCCTGGCCCTCAAAGAAGTCGGTGCAATTGCAACGGCGGTGTACGTCGCTCGTGGGCAGCAAGAGGCCCCGGGTGGCGGCCTGGGGCTGAGCACCTCGCGTTTGAGCCGAGATAGAAATCATCTCGGCCACCGCCAGCACCCCGATTTTCGGGGGTAGAATGTTTTGGAAGCGCTGTAGGGTATTCCTTTTTGTATGAGCTGAAAGAGCACGTATACTGGCTTTCCTCACCAATGACGACTATCTTGACCAATGACCGCGCTTATGTGGCGCCCCTGCTCTGCTCTCTTACGTTTTCATACTGACTAGTCGCTCTCGCGATAACGACGTGATTTAATTGCAATCACACGTGACGTGCAGGAATGGGAGGGGGCACAGTTTCCTGATACAGGTACAGGGCCAGGTGCAAGCAGTTTGGAAGAGAGGGACGTGCGCGGCGGGCACCGGCGAAAAGACAAGGATGCGCGTTCTACCAACTAGCGGAGCATTTTCTGCTCGTGTACAGTCAGATTTCATGGTGTGTAGCTAACCTGCGGTCCGCGTGTTTCAGCGTCGTCGTGTTGCTGGACTGGGGAGTGCTGTCGCCAGGGCGGGGGGCCCCGGCGGTGCTGCTATCCTAGGGGGAGGAGGGAATACTTGGCAGGGCCGGCCGCTGTGCTGGCAGCGGGAGAAAATCCAGATTTGCGCGGGAAGAAAGCGTGGGGTCGGCGAGAGCCGGCGGCGGGCGTTGGGGCGCATGGCCTGGTGGCGGGCGGGGGGTCTTGATTCAACGCGTCCAGATGGAGGAGCCGGGCAGGGCGGGTTCGGCCGGCGCGGCCGGCAGCGTCGCCCCTGACAGATCGGAGCCGACGAGGTTGAACCGCTCCGTCAGCGAGGCGACGCGCGCCTGGAGGCTGGCGAGCTGCTCCGCGGTGGCGGGGGCGTGGTCGGCGCCCGCCAGCGGACTGGCGGGGTAGAGTGCCTGCAGCTGCTGGGGTGGCGTCGGCAGCAGCGGGCTGCCTGTGACGTCCGGGAGGGCGCTGGAGGTGCGGGTGAGCGCGGACTCGTGGCCCAGGGACAGGCTCCCGCTCCCGAAGCTGGCCAGCAGGGCCGAGGGGGGCGAGGGGGGCGGGAGCTGCATGGCCCCGAGCGAGGGGTCCCCGCGCGGCGACAGCGGGCTACCCATGGGCGCCAGCGAGGCCCCTTGAAGGCTGTAGGGCGCGCGCTGCCTGTGATTTTTGAGGTGAAAGAGGGACGGGGGTGAGTGGGGCGCTGCAAAGAAATGGAGGCGTCGAGCCGGCGCGGTGGCCACGTCGCCTTGTGCAGGCACAAATCCGCTGCCTGGCCGTCTCCGAGCCAGATACACACACACACACACACAGCTCCCACAGCCCAGTCGACCTACAAGAGTGCTGGCGGCGTGCCGCAGATGAGGCCGAGGTTGCGATTCGCTGCGGACATGGAGCCGCCCTGCTGGCCGCCACTGGCGAGCTTGCCCATGCTGCCGAGCTCGGCGGCGAGCTGCAGCTGCTGCTGCTGCTGCTGCTGGGCCGCGAGGGCATTGGCCAGGAGCATGATCGGGGAGGGCGCCAGGGCGCCGTCGGCGCCAAACTGCGCGGCCAGGGATCGCTGCGCGCCCTGCGCGGCCCCGCCAAGGTCGGGCGCGCCCGGCGCGGCGCGGAAGGGGCTGTGCCAGCCGGCGGCCGGGGGGCTGGCAGCCTGCGGCATCGCGTCCCGCGGCACGGCGCGCTTGATCTCGACGGGGCGGTCGCCCAGCGTCTGCACGGGCCCCAGCGCCAGCACGCGCTCCACGCTGTCCTCCTCGGCAAAGGTCACGAACCCAAAGCCGCGCGGCCGCCGGTTCTCGTAGTCGTACATGACCACGGCGTCGTCCACCGTGCCGAAGCGGGAGAAGAAGGCGCGGAACATGGGCTCGTCCACGCCCGAGCCCAGGCCCCCGACGAAGATCTTGCGCGTCCGCTGCGCCTGCGCGGCCGCTGCGCCGCCGGGCTCGCGGCCCGAGGGCGACTCCTCCTTGGGCAGGGCCTTCTTGGCCTCCACCTCGCGCCGGTCGATGGTGTGCGGCTGGCTCACCACCCGGTCCGCCACCGCCGCATCGGTGAACACCACAAAGCCAAACCCGCGCGGGCGGCCCGTGTTGCGGTCGTACGACACAAACGCCTCCTGCACCGCCCCAAAGTTTTCAAAATAGGTCCTTAACTTTTCATCTGCACGTGTGTTTTTTGAAGGGGGGGAGTGGAGGGGACGGTTCCAGCATGTGTGGGGCGTGTCCCAACCAAACATCTGCCTTGCTTCGCCTCTGACACTCAACGAACAACACCCAAAGATACACAACTACAGGCAATATCCTGGTGCTCGTCCACCAACCTGTCGTTTCCCAGCTCAGGCCGCCAATAAATATCTTGGCCTCTTGTTTGGACATGCTGCCGGGAATCAGGGTTTCACTGCCGTCGGGACGCTGTTCAGCATGGTGCTGATCACCTGGAAAAGCCAAAAAACATACACACATGTGGGTCAGAGACCTTTGCGCGCGGGATATCGCGCGGACGACGCTGTTCCACTTCGGCCAAGGTCACGGCGGTGTGCGGCGCGGAAGGCCTTGACTCTCCTCTGCTCGCGGGCACGAAAGACCCACTACCCAGCTGCACCTGCTTCTGCACAAATCACGAGCTTAGAGCGATCTTAGAGCCGCTGCCAAGGCCGCAAACAGTTGTTCACAAGGCGAAGCAAGCGGGGATGTACAGTTCTCCGCGGTCAGCGAACGCGGCACAAAAAAAGCGAGGGCACTGGGTTTTGAAATAAAGGAACAATTTCAATCCACTGAGTGAGCAGCGGCGGTCGCGTGGGTGGACTGGAGCGCCGACCCTGCGTTTCGGCATACCACGTTTGGGATCAGATCTTTCCGTCCCCGACACCGACCCGACGCGGGGGGTGGGCACGGGGTCAAACACGTCCGCAAGGGTGACTTTAGCACTCGGTACGCGCACCACAAAATTTGCAGCTCGCATTTTCCAAAGCACGAGCAATTGCAGCGAATATTTATTGCCTGGTCATCATAGAATGGCACGCGACGCATCCCGCGATCGGGGCATTTGCCGTCCGCGTCTGGAAGCGTAAGCGTGCTTGGCCATTAATGTGGTCTACTGGCGCACACAAGGCTTGTATTGGCGATCAGGCCTATTCGGACTGCTCTATTGATAGTCAATGCCCGCCTCAACTCAAGATCGATCGGAGGTGAGCCACTCGAAGGCGAGACATCCCCCCGGGGATGTCTCGTCCCGGCGCCCTGATTTCTTTCTTGGGAGAGTCTCCCATGCCGGCACTGTCCAACATTGCAATGCATGCGATTTTGCGCGTGCGAGAGGCATCGTAGGATGCACCCGCGTGGACGCGCTCGCCTCGTCCGGAGTGGAGGAGAGTGGCGCAGGTAGGTCCGGAACCATACGCTGTGGAACCGCTCAGATACAACCTCCGGAGTAGCCAGCTATTCCCGAGACCAATTCGCGGAGCGGAAACCAGGATCACATATCTGCGGAGGACGGCGCACAGACGATTAGACTCGCGGCCATTGTCTTTGAAATCTCTAGGGCCATTGGCAAACACTGAGAGCGCAGAGCCCAGAGGCCACACATCCTTGGGCTACGCCGTCCTACAAACACGGCCTTAGTAGAAAAATGCCAGTTTTACTACGTATTACTTTGCGCGTGGTAGTGGGCCAAGCCACTGTTTTCGGTTGGCCTGAAGGTTAATATCCTTGACGGGCCCCTCAGGCACCGCCCCTGATCCCATAGCCAGCTGCGGCTCGTGGAAGACGGGCACTGTCTCAAAACCAAACCGTTGTTAGAGCTTGCTCACTGAAGCTGGTGCCTCTTTCGAGAACATGGGTCCCATGCCTGCCATGCCTGGTTACTCAGAAGCCATGCACCATGCACTGCATGCATTGCATTCCCAGATGAGGCACCAGCACGCACGGCTCCGCCAGCGCCAGACACCGCAACGGCATCTTTGGCATGATGTGCTGTCATGTGGAAGATGGGCGGAGAGAATCATTTGAGACGACATGGCACTTGAGCATGCCCATGAAACCTCTGGCCAGGGCGTGCGTCAGACTGGTCTGACCGAATGCAGGGTCGCCGGAACTCTGGCCATCACTAGGCCAGCTTGGTGATCTACTTTGGGTTCAATTTGCATTACAAAGCCGGGTGGGTTCCGTCCGGGCCGCGGGCGGGTCGAAGACGGCGGCGAGTTACACGGACGTGGCACTCGCGCAATTCGCGTACCAGCCTGGCTCTGGCAGACCCCATGGGCCCCTTGGCCTCAAAAAGACACTCCACACGCCCACAGAGTTCAAACCCTACATCAAAGCCATGTTAAGGACTCAAACAAGACATGTAGCTGTCCAGCATGTCGTCTGAGGGGTCGCCTGGCACCTTGTCGCTCCGGTTACCTTGGCGAGGCAGTTGCCTGAGCCCCGGACCTGGCTTCGGGGCGTGCCCGACCGCATGCATCTGGGTCTGACATGTGATTCGGGCATCCCTGGAGCGCCACCCCCTCCTAACTGGAGCGTGTCACCCACAAACCCGACACTGGCGGTTGTCTGCAGTCTTGTGTACCATTATATGCGTAGTGCTTTCCTAAGAAGAGCCCGCCTCCGTCCCATTCGGTCCCTGGCCGCCGCCTCCCGTTTGAAACCTAGACCCGCCATGAAGACTCCATTTGTGCCAAGCGCGCTCCTGTTGGTGGCCCTTCTGGCCCTCTCTTTCCGGCGAGCAGACTGTCATGGGTATCTTTCCACTCCCATGTCTCGAAATGCCCTGGCCAACAGCGACTACTGCCCCCACTGCCTCAATGCTGGAGGTCCGTACGAGCGTTGGTGGCCGGGACGAGGCACGCCGCTTAGAGACCCCAAGTCACCAGCTTGGCTCATCTCCCCTCGCCTGCAGGTATCTATGCCATCCAAATTGAGGGTCAAAAGTGGCCAGCTGGTCGTCACGGCCTTTGCGGCGACAAGTGGGACCTCTCAACGCCGCGCCCTCATGAGGCCGGGGGCCGGCACTGGACTGGCCAGATCACCGGTGCGCACTTGGTGATCAGCTGCGTCTGCGCGACGCCACCTGTTCAGGGATGGTTCTCGGTTATTTTGCGTTCGTCTCGCGTCGGGGTTCGCGCCCCGGACGCGGGCCACAGCCAATTTGAGTATTCCTGTGCTTGTGTCCGGACGGCCCCTCGATCCACGGGCGGGATCCACACACCTGCTCTGTACGATCCCACCTCCGCAGGCAACTACTCCCAGGGCCAGACCGTGGACTTCACCATCCACATGAACAACTATCACGGCGGCGACTTTATGTTTCGCATCTGCAAGATTGAGGGCACCTCCAAGGAAGACGAGTGGAACCAGCTGACAGAGGAGTGCTTTGCCCAGCACGAGCTGTCCATGCCCAGCGGCGAGAAGTGGTTCCGCACGGGCTGGAGCGAGCAGCAGGAGTATTACATGACGTACAAGCTCCCCGACGGCCTCACCTGCGATGGCTACAGCTCGCGCTGCGTGCTGCAATGGTACTGGCTGACATCCAACACCTGCATCCCGCCGGGCGAGCCCGCGGAGCTCATCCCCGCCCAAAACCCGCTCGGCATCTGTGGCATCACGCACGGCTATCCTGAGGAGGTGGGCAGGCGGAGAGGGACATGTGGGGTCTGAGGGGTCAGAGGGTTGTTGGTTGATTGTAGGCAGGCTTGAGCAGGGATTGCGTGTGGATGAGATCACGCGCTTGCACTTGGGCTCAAGCACTTAACCCTCTTCTCGCGCCCGCATCGCAGTTCTGGAACTGCGCTGACATCACCATCGCCTAGATGGCAACACACCGACCACTTCATGACGGCGGGCCGTGAACTGCTTGTTGGACGGTTTGCGGCCACGCCACTGTTTGACCGCCTCTGCGCAGCGTGCATCTGCCAGCTTCAAGCGGGGCGCCGATTGCGCCTTTCTCGCTCCACACCTTCATAAGAGACGGCGCCCCTTGCCGCGCCTTTTCCACCCTCTTTGTCCCCATCGTGCTCGCCCGTTAGTCCCCCCATGCTTAGATAGACCGAAAGAGAGACCCTATTACCTATTTATGCCCCGCAGCCACTCCGCTGAACAAGCCGACGCTGCGACCGTTTTGTCCTCATGTGTGTGGCAGGGCGGGTCAGCCCCCAGGCCGCCCGGTGCCCGGTGCCATGTAATGTCAAGTCATGAGGAATGGGGTACCGGTCAAGGCTTTTGTAGAGGGCCACAAGCAAGTCACGCAAGGGTCTCAATTCGTCAGATTTTGTTCTGGAACTCGCATAAGCTGCCTTGAAAAATGGGAAAGCATCTCAACTTGAAAATTACACTGGGACATTGCACGGCAGGAAATGATACCTTGAATCCGGTGCAGATAAAGCATACAGGATTTCCACACGGACATTCTTCTCCGATTCAATCATGCGCGCGTCATGCGCTTTAATAGGTGGCTTATCTTTTCCAAGAATTGAGACGACGTAATTGAGCAGGGCGACGCCTCGTAGGATGGCCCATAAAGATGCCATCGACACAGAGAAACAGACGCCCCCCCCCTCTTCTCATAAAGACTCCAGCACTCACGCGGCGTCACTCAGCGCCCTTGCGCGCCAGCACGTCCTCGACCAGGCGGTCCGGGATGCGCTTGTCGCGCTGGAAGTCGCGCATGTGCAGGATGGTCTCGCAGCCGAGCGCGGCCACGGACCTGCCCTGCACGCGCTCGCGATAGGGCACGGGCGCGTGCGCGGCGAGCGCGGCCTCGCGGCGCGGGTCGCCGATGGCGTCGCAGATGCCGACCAGCGCGTCCAGGGTGTTCATCTTCATGTAGGGGCAGGAGGCGCAACCGCCGGCGGCGGAGCAGCCCTCGCCGCCGGCGGGCCCGGGGACGACGGCCAGCCCGCCCGGCAGGGTCAGCGGCGCGTCGTCGCGCGCCTGCTCGGCCGTGGCGATGGCGTCGGCGGCCACGGGGAAGACGACCTCGACCTCCACGCGCCGCTCGGCGGGCAGCGCCTCCAGCTCGGCGCGCACGGCGCGCACGATGGCCGTGATCATGCCCGTCTCCGTGCCCAGCACGAATTGCAGCCGGCGATTGGAAGACGAGGAGGATGAGGTGGCTGCCTTGCCCTCCTCATCAGCCGCGGTCGCTTGGCGGACCTTGGCCAGGATGAAGTCGAGGATGTTGGAGGTGGACCCGACGACGCCCGCGCCGCGGCGCGAGGCCTCGAGCCCGAGCGCAAACATCTCACCCGGCACCTCAAAGTGCGCGGCGATGTAGGCGTCCGCGTAGCTATCTCGCACCGTCTCGCAGACGGCGGCGCCAAACATGTGGTGCACGACGCACATGCCGGCGTCGAAATAATGGAAGCGCGCGAGCGCGTCGCGCACGCTGGCCGCGCTGTGCGCGGGGTGCAGGCGCGCGCACGGCCTCGTCGCCGCCCTCGCCCAGCGCGCGCAGCAGGGCCGCCACGTTGGCGCCCATGTACGAGTCGGGGCCGTACCAGACGTGCACGCCCGGGATGGCCGCATAGGCGGAGAGCACGGTGTTGACCACGTTGGAGCTGGTGCAGGTGATGGTCGGCACCGCCGCCTGGGCGCGCGCCTTGGTGCGCAGGCTGGTGTTGATGTAGACCACGTGGATTGCCGGGGACGGGTGGGCGGCGGCACGAGCCACATAAGCCTTGTACGCCGCGCTCTCGGCGGCCTCGGCGAGGGAGCAGCCGATGGCGCCCGGGTCCATGCGGTACACGGCCACGTGCCCATACCCCGCCTCGTCCAGCATGGCGCGCACGTTCTCGCTCATAAAGTCGACGCCCAGCACGGCGACGGCCTCGCAGCCGCCGCGGGCCATGGCCACGGCCTTGTCGGCCATGACGAGCGAGTCGGAGATGGCCACGTGCGGCCAGCGCTGCGCGGCCGAGGCCAGCACGCCCTGCACCTCGGGGTCCATGTAAAAGTGCGCCACCACGCCCACGCGCTTGGCGGAGAGCGCCGCCACCAGCGCGTCCACGCGCGCCGCGTCCGGGTCCAGGTAGCGCGCCTGCGCCTCGGCGTAGGCGCCGCGCGGCGCCACGCCGCCGGCGCCGATCACCAGGCTCGGGAAGGGGCCCGGCGCGCCCGGGCGAGCCCGCGCCCGCGCGCGCGGCGCCGCGCCGCGTCCAGCAGCGAGGCCAGGCCGTTGGCGCGGCTGCGCGTCCAGCGCGCCCCAGCGCGCGCCCAGCGGCGCCAGTGCGCCGCCCGCGTCAAAGGCCAGCACCTCGGCCGCGCGCAGGCCCTGCAGCGGGGCCAGGGCCACCGCGCACAGACCCCGGTGCAGCTCGCTGTCCGAGTCGGCCGCGAGCGCAGCCGCCCAGACGCGTCCGCCTCGCACGTCAGCCAGACGCGCGAGCTGCAACCCGCGACGCGCGTGGCGTCGCGGCGGTCGGACTCGGCCAGGGCGGGGCGCGCTGCGGGCGAGGGTCAGGAGCAGCGAGGAGCGCTCGCGGTCGTCCCCGCACGCGCCAAAGGCCGCCAGCAGCTCCTCGGCGGGCGACGCGGCCGTCAGGGCCGGTGCGGACCGAGGCGGCCGCCAGCGGGGCCAAGCGGCGGTTGCCCGTCAACCGGCCCACCGTCGCGGTGCGGAGTGAAACTGGCCGGCACACAAGCGCATGCACTGCGGCACACGCGCCAGTCGGTGCGCTTGCGCGCACCGGGTTGGCCGAAAGGCCGATGGAGCTGGTCAGATTGACGACAACTCCCATGGTGCTCGATGCGCTCCCCCCTCCGATACAAATGGCTCGAGCGTCAGCTGGATTGGTCAGTCAAAGGCCCTAAACTGTTCAGTTGCACCGACCCAGAACAGGGTACTGCGCGAGAGGGAGCGAAAACGGGTGCTGGGTCCTGCGGGCGGTGATTACGCTGCCGACAGTGCATCCGCGTTGGACAGGCAGCGAGCCACACCTTTTTGTTATAGCTCCAGCTGCACTTTGCGCGCCTTCTGTTCAGCCCCATATAGCGTTCGAAATCGCAAATACACCAGGAGTGGGTCTGGGATGTGCCTGCAGCCGTCAACCTCCAGCCCTTTGTGCGCTGGGTTTTGCGCATTGTCATCCCGGAGCCTCCAGACGCAGAATCCTCCAGGCCCGAGATCGGGCGGGAAACCCCCGAGCCTGGACTCCCTCGCGAGCCCAGAGTCCGTTCGAGGCCCAAGCGGGACCAAAGTGGACCGGAAAGGCATTTTCATAGCTTGCCTGCGCCTTTTAATTTACAAAGTCCGTAATTTGAGGAAAAGGGCGCGCCCAAGCGCTTGCCCTGAGCGGCCTGAGAGGGCCCTGGCTTTCCGGGGCCCTTTTGAACCCCGCCGTGCCGATTTGCCCCGTCAAGCGCAAAGAGACGTAAACGCTCCGGAGCAAATCTGCCGTAAGATGCAGGAGGGCTAGGTGAGTATCATGCGTGGCCTATTCTTGCCCGCATCTGGTGGCCAGGCCGATGGCCTCGGGGTGTGGTGGTCGGTCTCTCCGGACAGGCCATGGCTGGAGCATGTTGAGCATTTCCCCAGCATTTTGGGCACTTCTTGCCGAATCGCCGAGCATTTGTTTTTTGTCGTATAATGCGTGGAAACAGACTTGGTATCGAGGCGATTCGTGCTTCCCACCTGTGCAGAGCCATTTCATATTGCTGCACTTGCTCAAGGCGCCTGGACACAGAATGACGCCCACAAAAACGGTGAGAAGCGCGGCGAGGGCGAGGGATTGCTCGATGCGGAGTGCATTGTGCACAGAATGAGATATTTCGTTGTTGTTTGGTTCTTTCTTATGCAAAATCAGGTTGGTCTCATTTAAAAAAAATACACACACACCCTGGTTGCATGCCTGCTCATGTGGCCACTTTTTAATACCTGCACCCAACGTGCATAGCCGGTACACGATGCTGACCCCCCCTTCTTCTGTTGCTCTCTCCAATGCATAGGTCAGCACTCCCGGGCGACGAGCGTCGCGGGAGCTGGCGAGCCTGGCGCGGGAGGGCCTGCCCTGCGTAGAGCGCCGCACCCGGGGCGCCTCCTCGAGCCCGGGCGAGGCCGCCACCGGCGCCGGCAAGGCGGCCGTCGCGTCGCAGGAGCGGCCGCGCAGCGGGGAGGCGGGCGGAGGCGCGCTCCCGAGCGAGGACCAGCCGCGCGCCCCCAAGCTTCGTCAGGCGACGCTCGCGTTCCCGGTGCTCAAACCGGAGATCGGCGAGTGCAAGGGAGCAGGGCAGCCCGGCCTCCAAGCGCCGCCGAGTGGACCTCGCCGCGGACGCGTCCGCGGCGGGCTTGCCATCGCGCGCGATCGCGGCCGTCGCCGCCGCCCTCGCCGCCTCGGACGAGGAGGACGACCGGGAGGCAAAGCGGGCGCTCTTTGCCTCCCCGCCGCGCGCGGTGGCCGCGGGGCTGGTGACGCTGCATGCCGGAACGGTCACCGGGCTGGAAAGCGTGGCGATCGTGGCCAAGTCGAGCCCGGCGGCGGTCGTGGAGGCGTCCTCTGACATGCTCATCGCGTCAGTGCGCGTGGCCGAGCGGCCCCCGACCCCGGAGCCGCTTCTTGCGCGCGTGGGCCCGGACGCGCTGGCCGCGTCTCCGCGGGACAAGCTGGAGGCAGCGTCGGCGGAGGAGCGTGCGCTGGAGTTGACCGGCGGGCAGGCAGACGGCCTGGGTCTCAGGACTGCGCCGGTCAAGGAGGAGGTCATCTGCGGTTGGACCTGGGAAGCGGCGCGCCCGACGGCACCGAGGACCAAGCCGCTCGACGGGGCCAAGCCGCTGGCGGGCCGAGGCCCAGCCGCTCGAGGCGCCGAGGCCGCCGCCGAGGCCAGGCCGCCCGCGAGCCCCTCGCCGCTGCTGGCCATGGGCGCGCTGCCGCCCGCGCTGGCGGCGTACCCTCTCAAGTTTGTGGAGCTGGCCGCGGCCGCGAGGCACGCGCTCGGCCGGGGTCGCGGCGTGTCCGCGCACCTGCGCACGCTGATGCGCACGGGGCTTGCTGGCCGGCGCGCGGGTGCGGTTCCAGACCAAGGTCGGGCGCGTGCTCATCCGGGGTCAGGTGGACGAGGAGGGCCTGATCGCGTGCGAGTGCCCGAGCTGCGGCGGCGCGCGGCACGTGAGCCCCAGCGAGTTTGAGGAGCACTCGGGGAGCAAGGACCGGCGCCCGGCGGACGGCATTTTTTTGGAGGAGTACGACCTCTCCGTCAAGACGCTGCTTAGCCTGATCAACAGCGCCGAGCTGGGAATGGCCGTGGCGGGCGGGCCCGGCGCGGCCGGCGCGGCCGGCGCCGCAGCCGGCAGCGCCCTTCCGCGCCAGCCCGGGGACCTCCACGGCGACTCCTGCTACGCCTGCGGGCAGGGCGGGGACCTGCTGTGCTGCGACGGCTGCACGACGGCCTGGCACCTGGCCTGCGTGGGCCTGGAGGCGGTGCCCGAGGGCAGCTGGTTCTGCAAGTTTTGCGTGGCCGACGGCGTCCCGCAGCGCGCCGCGGCCGCCGCGCAGGCGACCCCCGGCGACGGCGCGCGGCGGCGCACGCCGCGCGCGCTGTCCGGGCGCGTGCGGTACGACGCCGGCGAGGAGGACTTGCGCTCCGCGCGGCGCCGCGTGGGTCGACGGGCGGCGCGACGCCCGGCGGCGGCCGCCGGCCCGGGCGCCCGCCCGGCGACGCCGCGCGCGGCGCAGCTCGCGGCACTGACGTCGCCCCGGCGCCGCGCCCGCGCTCGTGCCCGGGGCGCGTGCGCATGGCGGCGCCGCAGCACCGCGAGGTGCGCTTCACCGACGGCGCGCCGGCGGCGCGCGGGGCGCGCGCAACCAGAACAAGCACCGCCGGCTGTTTGACGGCACGACCGAGGGCGGACTGCGCCAGGGCGACGAGCTGGTCTACCGCACGGCGCAGGGCGACGTCCTGCGGCGCGGCACGGCGGTGGTCAGCCTGACGGGCCCGTCCGGCATCCTGTGCGACTGCTGCGGCGGCATCGTCTCGTGCTCCCAGTTCGAGGCGCACGCGGGGCGCGCGCAGCGCCGGCAGCCGTACGAAAACATCTACACGGCCGAGGGCATCCCGCTGAAGCAGCTGGCGCTGCTGCTGCCGGAGCTGGGCGCCGAGGACGAGGACGGCGGCGACGCCGGCGAGGACGAGGGCGAGGCGGTGGTTTTGGAGGGCGACGGCGCGACGGGCGGCTGCGTGCTGTGTCACGTGCCCGACTTTCAGCGCGGCGGCTTTGGCCCCAAGACCATCATGATTTGCGACCAGTGCGAGCGCGAGTTCCACGTCGGGTGCTTGGCGGACTCGGGTCTGGCGTCGCTGACCGGCCTGCCCAAGGGCGACTGGTTCTGCAGCCCCGAGTGCCGCGGCGTGCACGCGCGGCTGCGCGCGCGTGCGGGCGCGGCGTGCGCCCCGTGCGCGGGCACCCCGGGCACTCGCTCCAGCTGCTGCGCGGCCGCGACGGCTCGCCGGGCGCGGCCTGGGCGCTGCGCGCGGCGCAGGAGCTGCTGCAGGAGAGCTTCGACCCCATCCTGGACGCGGCGACGGGCGCCGACCTGCTGCCGCTCATGCTGCTCGCGCGCGCGGCGGGCGAGTGGGACTACAAGGGTGTGCATACGCTGCTGCTGCGCCACCGCGGCAAGCCGGTCGTGGCGGCCACCGCGCGCGTGTTTGGGCCCGCGGCCGCCGAGCTGCCGCTCATCGCCACGCGCTTTGCCGCGCGGCGCCAGGGCCACGCGCGGGTGCTCGTCGATGCCTTTGTCGAGCTGCTGGCCGACCTTGGGGTGCGCCGCCTGGTCCTCCCGGCCGCGCACGAGACGGTGGACACCTGGAAGCGCGGCTTTGGATTCGCGCACATGCACGATGACGAGCTCAAGTGCGTCGGTGATGAGAGAGAGAGAGAGAGGGGGGGTGGGGGATTAACATCTTTCTTGAGATGCCATTCAGTAGCTCAGGGAGGAGATCTGAACGGCTTATACCAAACATTGTCGTGTCAAGGATACCTTGTCTGTATCTGCTTATACTCACATGCATGTCCTCTTCCCTCACCAAATAAACTTAGGTTGTACCGGCGGCAGCTGCACATCCTGGTCTTCCCCGGGACAGAGGTGCTGGTCAAGCCCATCCCGGGCGCCCGGCCGCCGCCCCTGCACCACGTGCTCCGCGCCACGCCCGACCCGGCGCTGCACACCATCGCCTCGACCCTGTCGGACATGATCCAGCAGGTCGAGGACGAGGACGACCGCGAGGCCGTCGCAGAGGCGGTGGGCGCGGTGCTGGGCGCCGCGCTGGAGGGCGCCGACGACCCCTGGGGGGCCACCCAGGCCCAGTGAGGGAGCGCGGGCGCACGCCGGCGCGCTCCCGTCGCCCCTCTCGCTCCCGCGCCTGGCCGGGTCGGGCGGCCGCGTGCTGCGCCGGCACCGGTCCATCCTCGGGCTGGCAGACGGCGCGTCCCTCGAGGCGTCCGCTAACGACCTGGAGCAGGTCGCCAGCCCCGGTCCAAGCGTTGCCGCGATCGGCCTGGCTTGAAAAAAATGAGCATTCAGACATTGCTTTCGTTGCACACATGGACCGAGCCGTCTGGGGTAACTAGGCAACGAGTTATGACGCCCTTCAACGTCGCTTGACTTTTGCTTTGTCAGCAGGTGCTCCCTTCAGACTTTCTACCATGGCAAGTCTGCCTCACTCGCATTCTGTCTTCGGACGCGCCTGCTGCCAAGGCCTCGTCCTTTTTAAAACCGTCCGATAATTCATTCGTTCTTCTCCCTTTTCTTTCCGTATGTTTGGCCCCCCTTCAAGTTTTTGCCCGATCTGCTCACTCGCGTCCCAGACGACGCATTTATGATAATATGGAGCGTATTCAATAGCACATCAAAGGCGCAATCGGGCAGCAAGGCACGACGCCAACCGCCGGCCCGCCAACCACCGCGTCGCTCGTTCGTTTGGTCGAACCGCAGCATCATCTGTCGGAGCGGGCCCCGAAACCCCCGACACCAAGGTGCCGTCATTAGACCTCATCCGGCGCCAAATGACCTCCCAATGCGTCGCATGGCAGAAAACGATGGAATTAAAGGTCGTGCATTCGAAAGTTGCGCGCTCGCACCGCGTGCAATGGCGGAGAAGGCCGTCCGCATCTCCCGAATGGGCGTGGGTCCTTTCGACCCCAACTCGCACAAGCTTCGCTGACGCACCCAGGACGAGGAGGGTCCACATGAGTCATCGAAGACAGCTTGCCCAGCTCCACGGAGCCCTTTACGCCACGCTCATTGCCCGGACTTTTGTGAGAAGAGCGCTTGGAATAGGGGCGTGCCTCTCATTCATCGGATAGGCTCGAGGGAGGACCGGGGTTTCGGGATTTTCCGGCATGGAGGCATCTAGCTCCCGTCCTTGGACGCCCTGGTGGGACAGGTTGGCGGCACAGCCTTGCCGGGCCGCGAGCCCGGCGGAGGGTTGCTCATGGACGGTTATCACCCAGCTCGAGTGCCACACGGACACCCATCCCGAGTCGGGTTTGCCGGTGAAGCGATGCGTCAAGCTGCACAAGCGGCTCATGAACTGCCCCGGGAGGTGCGAGAGCGCGTATTGAATGCTCACAAGGGCGGCGTGTGGACGCCGGTTCGGTTGCATGCGGGCTCGTCGCGCACATAACGTGAACCCTCGCGACCGGTGCAGGCCTCCCGTGACTGACGAGCAGCAGCAGGAAGTGACCGCGTACGGCGACGATACGCCATCTCTCGATATCGAAATGAGGTAGGGGCGCACGAGTGGGCGGTTGCATGCGAGGAAGAGCGGGTGGCTCGGTCTGTCTGGATCAATGAGCTGCCGACACCCTCCGGACTTGAATGACTGGGGGCTGCACAGGTGGCATGGCTGAGCCGCCTCCCCACTCGCTTCGCAGGTTATCGGACGCCCCCACGTTTCCATCCCTGCCCGCGGAGGACAAGATTCAGACGCAGGATGTAGGCCAAGCCTTTGCTGACTTTTTGAGGTTTGCCGAGGAGCTGCAGCAGAAGATGGCCCCGGGCATGCTGGATTTGGACGAGCGACCGGCGGCGATGCCTGAGCCACGGACGGACGATGCGGAGGATCAATCCATCCTCGCACGGGTATTCCGATTCCGACGACGAGGTAACAAGTCGCGCTTGGCTGAGAGAAAAGTATTGGGTGGTGGTGGTGCTGGGACCCGCGTCGCGCCTGTCCATGCCCATACACGCTCTCCCATTCCCTTCCCCGCAGCCACGCCGCGACTGGACCCCAAGACGTGGCGAGAGTACGCCAAGGACTTTACAGAGGTGTAGCGCGCACCTCCATTCACCGCTGCTGTCCGCCGTTTTTTGTGGAGCGTCTGGCCGCCCCATGGCCGCCAGGCCGCTCGTTGGGCTCTCTTTGAAGAGCCTGCTTCTATGTATTAAGGAGAAGAATCAGCATTTGCTTGCCTGCTCAATTTGATTTTCGATTTAAAGCACCGTTGGTGATGCTGCCTTTGATCAAGGACCCTCCCGCCGTTCGTTTTGGGTTGCATTCGATCTGGGGAGCGCTGTCTTGCGCTTGCCCCCGGGGGACGCAATCCAGTGCTCTTCTTTTTGTAAGGCACGATCGTCGCAACGGATAATTTTGAGGGGAAGAGGAGCATGGGTGGGGTTGTGGGCGCGGTGGGGAAGAAGCAGATCTGCAGTCAGTATTCTATGGGGGCCTCAGTTCATTATAAAAAACTCCAAAAACGTCGGTAGTCCTACAGCTGCCCGGCATCCCTGGCTGCGCCAAGAAGCTAGGGCACCCCGGGGATACCGCTCCACGTGCGCTCTCGATACCGCAAGTAGGCGTCGCCGAAGAAGCGAAGCAGCAGGCGCTCTTCGAGCGCGATGCGCCGCGCAAAGAAATTCCAGATCTGGGAGGGAAGACGCAGGCGTGAGGCGATCCACTGCACACGAAAGTACACTGCTGTCGGTCCCCTACAGATACGCACCACTATGGCAAAGAGGACGGTGCAGACTGGGTTGCAGAGCAGAATCTGGGTGCCCAGCGCCCACAGCGCCCAGCCAGCATAGCCAGGGTGGCGCATTGCAGAGTAGACGCCGCAGGTCACGAGTTGGTGGTCCTGGCGCCGATGCCGGGCGATGGTGTGCGTGAAATTGCCTTGCGCCGTCACCTATCAGGAATGGGGGCCGTGGAGGCGGTCGATCGCGGGCGGTGGAGCGCCTCCCCTGCCCAGGCCCGCCCCTCGCCTCACCATGGCAGCCTTGCGGAGCGCCTCCCCAGCAATGGCCATTGCCAAGCCCAGATACATGACCGGCCGGGACGCAAGGCTCGGGAACATGGCCTTTTCAACGCTGTGCTCGAGCACCGCGCCCGCCATGGCCAGGCTGTACGGCCAGCTGATCAGCCAGGCTGCATGCGGACGTGGCAATGCCAGCGTGTGAGCAAACAACCGGGGAGGATACTCGCCTCGCTCGCCCAGCATCGCACCGTCCCAACCTTCTCAACAGCACATTAGTTCCTACATTTTGATCCAAAGCCGGCGCGGTTGTACTTGAAGGCCAGGGCGGCCTCCGAGCAGTGAAACACGGCCAGAAGGCCCAGGAAGATCAGTAGAAAAATGTCGACCATGGTCGGTCGATTTCTAGCACGGAGGTTCACATCATGCAATAGGCGTGTTATTTACCATATCGATGGCACGATGAGGAGCAAAGTTCTTGCACGAGGACCCTAGAGGCGTCGTGTTTCATGAGAGGAGCCTCGAATTGTGGACGTGGTAGCGTGGCTCGAATCTCGGGTGATGAGGATTTCCTGGCTACTAATGGATAGATCTGCCTTGCCTATGATGCCCGCACGAAGAGGGTGCAAAGTACAGGACACGTTGTGCATGCCACAATGCGTGAAAGAATTCGACAAGCGGAAAAGCGCAAATGAGAATGTGCCCGCACATACAACCAACACTGCCAAGCTAGAGGGGGGTCACTGGGTCCACAGTCAGCGCCGTCTCTCCTTGGCTGGACCAGGATCGAAACTCTTGCTGCCTGGACAGGTGATCCAGCACCCAGCCAATGGTGACGGGCTGCACGCCCCAAGCGGCCTGCAGGGTGACGGAGTGAGAATATTTTTTGGAGTGCGGGGTCCATTGTCTCGGCCGCCTGGTGAGGTTGATCATTCTATTGCGCTCAGAGACGGCGCACACAGACACCCAGAATCAATTGTCCCCTTGTCTTTATAAAGTCCTCACCTGGAGACTGGTCAGGACGGCGGGGTCGCTCTGGGCGCTGACGAGGCAGCAGCCGCACTCGATGGCGCCCTGGCGCGTCAGGGCCCCCTGCCGCAGCACCGTCCCGCCCGCCAGCTCGATGGCGCGCGTCAGGGCCAGCGCGTGCAGCCCTCCCTTGCCCACGATGCAGAAGAGCTGTCCCTGAAAGAGCCCCGGCCGCCCGGCCGCGTGGCGGCGCCGCGCGCGCGGGGCCGCCCAGCGCGCAGGGGTCGCCCTTGAGCTCGTAGGGCGCCTCGGCGACCCAGGCCCGCGCCTCCAGGCAGGCCTCCAGCCACTCGGGCGAAACCACCCAGCACCCGACCGCCAGCGCCTGCGCCATCTTCATCGTCCGCGCGCGGCTCACGCCCGTCGCGTCGGCCGCCACGATGACGTGGGTGGTGGAACTGCGGAGGAGGGCGGAGAGTGTGTGCTGGTTTTCACAGATCAGGACAGATACCTCGGATGACGGCGACGACAGTCGATTCCCAACGCCCACCAACCCTTGCGCCTAATCATCATCATCCTGGGTCCACACAGTACCGAGCACCCCCCCCGGACCCCCCCCCTCCCCCCCCCCCTTTCCTCCACGCACGTCGTGACTTCCAGGACCTCATCCGCGCCCCCCAGGTCCTGGACGAGGCGCTGCAGGCAGCCGCGCGGCCCGGCGGTGGACAGCGCAATCTTGCGACGGATGGGCGTCTCGGACGCCCCTCCACTTGGCCCCTGGCTGCATCGCTGTGACATGAGCAGCTCGGAGATGGTCCTTGGCTGCCGGGGCGGAAGGCCCGTGTCTGAGCGGCGGGGGCGCGGCGCGGTGGATGCAGTGCCGGATGGGGATGCCTGAGCGCTCGCATCAGGTCGAGACGAGCGCGCAGACTCCGGTGGCCGCACTCGCCCTTCCTGGCTCTCTTGCTTGCTGCCCTGCGAGCCCGGCGCTGGGGCCGCCGACTGCCCTAGACACGGCGCCCTCGCGCAGGCGTCCAGTGCCCTGAGAAGCAGGGCGAGCTCCGCCGCCATGGCGGCCCGCTCGACGCCTGCGGAGCGGGTGGGGCTGCAGCTCGTCCGGATGCTCTCGAGGCTCGGGCTGGGATCGGCCGCGCGGCTGGGCGTCTGGCCAGATGTCTCCACCTCGCTCTGCGTCTCTGGCCTCTGCGACGCGGGGTTCCAGGCGGCAGGGGCTGCGCCAGTAGACCCTGGCTCCTCCCCACAGCCAGTGGCGATCCAGTTGTCCGGCTGCGAGTCGTCCACCACTGCGCTCTCCGGCACGTGCAGCTCAGCTTCGGCGGGGCTTGGTGCTGCAGCAGCCTCGTCTTCCTCCAGAGTGTGCGCATCGGGCGCTCTGGGGCTCCCTCGACGCCCTCGAGGCGACAGGCTCTGCATCTCCCGCAGCAGCAACAGTCATCTCTGCCAGTGGTGCCAGTGCGAGGGATGGGAGACGCCTGAGCTCCCGACAGCGCAGCATCCAGCTTGTCCGTGCATGGCTCTTCCAGCATCCTCTCGCCAGCACCCTCCTGGGAGCCTGGCAAGGTTGCTTCCAGGCCAACACAGACAGGCGCTGCTCCGCAACAAGAGGCCGGCTCGACTGGACGATCAGGCGCCGCATCAGTCGGCTCACAGCTTCTGTCCATTGAGCCCAGTACCGGTTTCCCGAACTCGCGCGGGCAATCCGTTGATCCAGGTGCTCGTGGCTCCGCACCTGGGTTTTCAACGGACACTGCACGCAGAGAGGCGGCGGGGCACGGCGTAGTGGAGGTCGTCATTAGGTGACCAGCCTCGACCTCTGGCGCCTGCCGATCGGTGCTAGGCCCGCTTGTGGGAGGTGAGCAGACCACCGCTGCAGCCGCCGACTCGACCACGCTCGTGGGTGTGGTCTCCAAGGCTGCGCGGCCATCGCCATTCTCCGCCGTCGCCAGGCCTCCACTGCGGCCGCGCTTGGCCTGTCTGCGGCGCCTGGACCCGGGAAGCTCTTTGGCCCGCAGTCGCTTTCCATCCTGGGAGCACAGCGCGTTCCCATCTTCGCCGCGGTGAGCCTTCTGGGGCCCAAAAGCCGCGGCAATGCTCCGCACATTGTCCACGACGGCAGCCAGTCGATGGTTGAAGACGAGGTCTCTCCGCCAGGCCGGGTGCTGGCACTCTGGGCACGAAGAACCGTTTGTGGACTTGCGGTCCAAGCAGGCTAGGACACATTCTCTGCAATTGTAAAGGTGCATTACGGGGATTATCTCAATGCCGACGCATTCATTTTCCTGGCCATTGCCGCCACACAATGTGCGCCCCCCATAAGCCACATGCTAACAACTCACTCGCAAAAGCTGTGACCGCATGTCGCAAAGCTGTGCGGGTTGCGCAGCGTCTGGTCACTGCGGAAGAAAATGCCATCATGTAAGCAGGCGTCGCTGGCAAACAATATGCAGTGGGTGGCGCACGGCGGAGAGGCCAGGCCTTTCGACCCTTACCAGAGGGGACACTTGACGGCCTCGAGGAGGTCCCGCACCCGCTCCTCCATCATGTCGCGACATGCTGGCCCAAAGAATGAGGCGACATGATGATTGGGAATGCGGTGTGCCCTCCGAGACAGCACATCATGCGCTCGGCAGCTGCCTGTCTTGTTTGGATTCGGGGCCTGATTTTTTCGGGCTCCCTACTCATCGGGTGGCTTGGGCACCCATGCCGAGGGCCCGTGCCGCACCCACTGCAGCTCACACCAGTCCCGCAGAAGCCCTTGTAAAATAGCATTCATTTATTTGAGCTTATGTGGGCGGATTTGTTAAAAATCTCAGCCTTTCATTTGGCAGGGGAGCGCAAAGTGATCCGTGACCGATTTCCACATATCCCAGGTGCAGCGATCGCGAGGACGGCAATGCCGTAAAACCATACAGTACGCGCGATGCAGCCTCCGACCAGCGTCTCCGCGCGCCTTATTGCGCCGCCCGGGGGCTTGCTGCCGGGAGAGGTTCTCCGCGCGGTGCTGGAGGTGCACTGCCCACCCCCCCTGTCCCTCCTGGAGGTGGATGCCGCCTTCATCGGGGTGGAGCGCGTGGACCAGGCCTGGATCTCCTCCAGCTGGCGATCCAAGGTGGGGGCGATCAACAACGACGCGCGCCGGGTGCAGCGCCCCCTGGTGCACTGCAGCCTCTGTGCCGCCTGCCTCACGGGCCAGCCCGCCTCCCCCACCCGGCGCTTTATCATCCAGTGCGTGGCGATCGACTGGGATCGGGGCATGCGTGTGCACGGTCGGGAGAGCCTGGGGATGGCTGGACAGCCGCTTCGCTACCGGGTACTGTGTGCGCCGCTGGCACCAAACCTTTCTTCCAAGTCCAACCACCATTCACCACGTGTCACCACCGCGCAGGCTGCAGTTGCCAGACTGGCTACCGCCCAGCTACCGAGGCACGGCGCTGCGCGTGGGCTACCAGCTTCAGGTGGTCATCCGGTACCAGATGAACGACTCCCTCGTCCCCGGGGCGGTGCCGACGTCGCCCCTGGGCATCTCGCCCACCCGTGCGGTGCAGCAGCAGGCGCTGCGCTGCGCGGTGCGGGTCTGGCCGGCCCGCCGCCCGGACCCGGCGGCGCCCGCGGACGAGCGGGCGCTGGAGCGCGCGCTGGAGAGCCTGCAGAGTCTGCGGCCGGCGCAGGGGCGGATGCACTGCTGGGAGGTGGGCGCCGGCGCCGACATGCTGCAGGTGATCGGCCACCTGGAGGCGCTCTGCCTGAAGCGCCGGGCGGGGGAGGAGGAGGGCGAGAGCGCGAGCGAACCCGGGACGCCAGAAGCCCGGGACGCCGAGGCGGCCCAGTCGGGCAGCGACGATGGGCAGGGCCCCGCGCGGGCCGTGGCGGCCCCCACAACGCGTGTATTTGCCCTCAGGTACCTAAGGGCGTGGGGGTGAAAAGTGAATCGCTAGAAATTTGAGTCGATACGTGCCATGTCTTACTTTATGAGGCCACCAATCTCACCAACCCCCTTTCTAGGATGGAGGATCGGGCGCTGGCGCGGGTGATCCTGTTCCCCCCCTTGGAGGGCGGCCCGGCGTTCACGCCCGGCGACACCATCTCCGTTTGCATCGACTTTGACCCCGGCAGCGCGCTGCAGTGCATGGAGGTGCGCGTCTCGCTGGAGAGCGAGGAGGCGGTGTCGAGCCGGTGGCGCCCGGGCGCGAGCGGCGCGGCGCCCGAGGGCCCCGGCGCGCTGGCCACCTCGGCCCGCGAGCCGCGCGCCGAGGCGGTGGAGACCACAGTGCACAGCGATCGCTGCGGCGTGGTGCTGGGCGTGCCGGCGGACGTGACGCCCTCCTTCGTGCACCCGCTCTGCCAGCTGCGCTGGCGCCTCTGCTTCTCCTTCACGGCCGTCGAGGGCGGCGCGGGCCCGGTGCCCGGGGCGACGCCATGGCAGGCGCCCACCACCAGCCTGGCCTGGACCCTGCCCATCGCCATCGTCGCGCCCGTCTGAGGCAGTGGAATTCAATGTTTGTTTGAGAGGGGCAGAAGAGGCGAGTCAATGGGGGTCGCACACTGACCATGCTCCGCCAGCCCTGGCGCTAGTGCGACCACCTCTATTACCTTCTGTAGAAATGTTCGTCTCGCATACCGCCGGCCTGCAATTACAGAGGAGCTACAACCTGACCAAAGTATTTGCAAGTGTCTTGGCAACACGCACGTGCGTGCGTCGATGAGAAGCGATGATGTCTAGGCGCGGATAAGTGTATGGCAGCCACACAGCAGCTGCAGCTAGCTCGCTGCATGCGGCATCGATAATGTCAAGGTCAGAAGAAGGTTTGCGTATCGGGAGAAGCGTTGCATGGGGCTCGGGCATTGGCCGCGCGGGCCAGGGGCGTCAGAGCATGGCTGGCCCGATCGATTGCCGCCTGGCCAGGCGGTCCCCAAGCAGAGGGTCGAGGCAAGTGCAGATTTCAGGCTGCACAAAGAGATTCTGAGGCAACCGAGTTGCATGGCCATACGCGACGGGCGAGGGAGAAGGGTTGCGGCATTGCCCACGGGGGCTGGGGTCCACAAAGAATTCCGCCCAACTGTGCGAGAGCGCGGCTCACGAGTGGCGTTCGACTTCAATAGACGCAACGTCGGGTCTGGAGGATGCAGCGGGTGCATCTTGGAGTCCTTGGTCTATCTTGCTTGCAGCCCGAGAGAAAGCGGATCAGCTCGGGGCACAGGCAGCCTCCACGCAGGCAGCCTCCGCATTGGCCACAGCGCCTGGAAGATGAAGCATTTTTTTGGAGTGGTTGATGGTCTATGTATATAACAAACAGCACTCCTGAGGATCCGCTTACATCAAGATTCAACATGCTTCAAGGAAAAACCCAACGTGACTCCACAACAATGACCACCAGATCCTCTTCCCCCCCCCTCTACCTTGAATGGCTTGTAAGACGGCCGTGCCCGGGGTCAGCCCGTCCTCGCGCATGCGCTCCTTGATGCCCAGCGCGCCCAGCGCGTCGCCCACGCGCCGGTAGGCCTGGGCCAGGCCCGCGTACGCCGACTGGGACGCGGCGAGACCCGCGGCGCGCAGCGCGCGCAGCACGGCCTCGGCCTCGGCCGGGCGCCCGGCGGCGGCCCAGCCCGCGATGAGCAGCTCGTAGGTGGCCAGGTCCGGGCGCACGCCCGACCGCGCGACCAGCGCGGCCGCCTCCTCGCCGCGCCCGGCCTTGCCCAGCGCCGAGAGCGCCGCGTTGAGCATGACGCCGTTGGGCCGCACGCCCAGCGCGGGCGCGCGGTCAAAGAGCGCCACCGCGCGGTCCGGGAGGCCCGCGCGCTCGTACACCGCCATCATGGCCCCGCAGACGACCTCGTTGATGGGCGACGGGCTCCAATTGTTGTCATCGGGCTGCGTTTCGTTTGGCAGAGGGGTGGGGTACGATTGTGCAATAGTCGAGCTGGTCGCCGGCTGCGCCCAGGCGGCCACGGCGGCGGCGGCCGCACCCCTGCGCGCCTCCAGCTCGGGGTCCTCGTCGCCAGAGCCGTCGTCCACCCCGCCCAGCGCGGCGCCCAGCTGCACGCACAGGAGCCGCCGCACCGGGTCGTCGTCATTGTCGAGGCGACTTTGTTCGCTGCCTTCAGCTGTAGCCAAAGGGGCGTGCGCGTCCGCATCCGCCACGCCTATATCACTCACACCAGCAGGCGGCGACGCGGACCGGCTGGGCGGCAGCGCCAGCGCGGCGATGGCGACCGCGAGCGCCCCCGCCGCGGCGTCGGCTCGCTCGGCCTCGGCGTCGCGCGCCGCGCCGGCGCGGCGCGCGAGCCCGCCGCGCGCGGCGCGCTTGGCCGCGTCGAAGCGCAGCTGCGCCTCCAGCGCGCCAAACACTTCTTCGGCCGCGTCCACGGCGCCCTGCTCGGCGGCCGCCTTGAGCAGCGCCGAGTAGGTGTAGGCGTTGGCGCGTGCGCCGCCGTGCGCGTGCAGGTCGCGCAGCAGGCGCAGCGCGCAGGCCCACTCGCCCGCGTTGGCGTGCGCGGCGAGCAGGGCCGTGAAGGTGCGCGCGTTGGGCTCGACCCCGGCGCCGTGCATCCAGGCCAGCACCTCGCGCGCGCGCGCGGCCTCGCCCGCGCGCGCCAGCGCGCCGATGACCGCAGTGCAGGCCACGACGTCGGGCCGCGCCTCGGGCGCGGTCCCGCGGCGCATGCGGGAGAAGAGGTCCCAGGCGCGGCGCCAGTCGCCGCCGCTGGCCGTCACGGCCGCCGCGTAGACGTGCGCGCTGGGCTGGCAGTGCCGCGCCTCCATGTCGGCCCAGACGCGCAGCGCCTCCTCGCCCGCGGGCAGCGCGCGCAGCGCGGCCGCAAGCGCGTGCGCGCTGGGCGCCAGCGGCGAGCCCGCCGGCGCGGCCAGCAGCGCCGCGTACACGGCGCGCGCGGTCGCGACGTCGCCCGTGCGCGCGCAGGCCTCCAGGTGCACCGTGGCCAGGCGGCAGTCCACCGCGCAGCCCGGGTCGGCCGCTGCGTCCGCGCACACGCGCGCCGCGGCCGCCGCGTCGCCGCAGGCCAGCGCGCCGCGCGCGGCCGCGGTGTAGGTGAACACCGGACGGGCTCAGGCCCGCGCCGCCGGCCTCGCGCGGCGCGCGCATCCAGGCGTAGACGCGCAGCGCCGAGGGAAGGTCGCCGCGCTGCGCGGCAAGGCGCAGCACGCTCGTGCACAGGCGGTCGTCCAGCGGGTGCCCCGTGGCCAGCAGCCAGGGCAGCAGGTCCAGCGCGCGGCGCCACAGCGGGCCCTGCCGCCCCAGCGCCGTGACCAGCTTGTCCAGCTCGCGGTTGTGCTCGGCGCACAGCGCCACCGACCCAGGCGGCGGCAGCGTGCCGGGTGACGCCGGGTCCAACAGGGCCGCCACCGCCGGCGGCAGGCCCGGGCAGCGACGCGGCGCGGGCGCTTGTCGCGCGGACCGCGGTCGGCGGCGCGCGGCGCGTCCTCCTGCCGCGACCAGCGCGGCGCTGGGGTCCACGCCGCCGCCGGCGCCTCGGGCGGGGCCACCGCGCGCAGCTCACCAAAGGGGGCGCGCGCCGGCCGCGGCCCTCCAGGTGGTGCGCGTCGGCCGGGCCCAGGCCCATGGCTAGGCGCGCTGCCGAGGCCTGCCGGGAGGCGGAGAGCGAGGCTACCACGGCGCCGCTCCCGCCCGACAAAAACTTGCCGGCCTGGCCGCCCAGGCCCATGCCGGGGCGGGGGCTCGGCCCTGGCCCGGAGTCCAGGCCCACCGACACCCGCCCCGACCTTGGGACGCCCTGAAACATGGCTGTCTTATGCGCGACGCAATCTAGAAAGAGGGTGCAACAATATCAGAGGCAGCTCCTGCCGCGCAAAAAATCAGCACACGGAGTTGCGTGCTTGGCAAAGAGGAGACATGCCGAAGCGACTAGCAAAATTGGCTTGCGCCGTTGCCGGCCATACTGTCACGTCAAATATTCTTTGCTAGCAATAATGGACGCTTGGCGGTGTGACTCGACGCATGAGATGCGTCGCCTCCAGAGATCGGGCCAGGTGTGGTCTCGGCACATGCAATCACGCCTCGTGGGTGATTTTCTGGCGCCCATTGGGCGCTGCCTTGTTTCTTGCCATGGGTTTGAGGGTGATGCTGAGTACATGTGCTGGTCAGGAGATACCTTGCATACATAGCGATGGCGATCCTCAAAAGCAGAACGATAGCGTAATGGGAGGGGGCAAGGAAGATTGAAAAGCCAATGCACAAATTTGTGTGAGAAATGGGCCGCAAGAGTGAGTACAAATAAAGTGCGTGATTGCCAGAATGGCAGAGGCGCAGAATTATCAGTTTAGGAAGCGGCGTGGGTGAATGGGCCATACATGGCACATTTGAGTGTTTCAATTCAGCATAAGCAAAAGCATCAGGTGATCACTTGTGTCTCTACACTCGTTTTTGAAGACCCAAAGTCGTTTCGCAGGTGCTGCTTGAGCCGTTCCCAGAGCTCATCGGTGCCCCTCACCAGGGTCAGCTGGCATATCTGCACGCCTGGGGCGAGTTTCCTCACCAAAAACTCGCACAAAATCCCCTGTACAGAGCTGCCGCTTTCTTCCAAGAACCTACAAGCACGAAATGAGTGAGTCGGAGATGAGAGATGATTGCTGGTGACAGCTGCATTGAACAGGGGCGGTCACGTTCCTTGGCTTAGCAAGCTGTTCTCAGGACCCCAAAAATGTTCATTCTCCTCTCACCACGAGTCGCCATCCACATCTCTCGCATGCCGCCGCGCCTGCAGGCCCAGGCCAGCCGCACTGGCCGGCAGTCGAGGCGCAAGTTCTGCAGCAGACTCCGCGGCTCGAGAACTGAAACGTTTGCGTCCTCTCCCCAAACAAGCCCCCCAAGCTGGCTTGGCTGATGACAGAGAATGTGTCTCGATGCGCGTTGGATTTGGGCGCATTCACATTGGAGACCTGCACGGATGGTGATATCAGGGTGAGTGCACTGGAAGACTCGACAGCTAGGACTACTTGCTCGTGACGGCAGTCCTTACTGCGCAGCCCGTAAGCACCACAACACCCAGACCTACCTTGCCTGGTGAGCCAGGCAGGATGTGGCCTTGCAGCCGCTCCACCAGCCAGTAGTACCTGGGCGTGAGCGTGGCGGCGCCAGGCGTGAGTGTGAATGCTTCATCGATACACCTGCCGGCCTGAGCCCCCTCCACACATCCCTATAGACCCTCTGTACCAGCGGTAAAATGCTGGGGACGACCCGGAGATGCGGTAGATGTCGATGAGGCACTTTTGAGGCGCCAGATCGAAGCGCTCTGCCCGCACCAGCAGTGCTCCGGAAGGCACCGGCACAGACATGGTCACGCTGCAGACAGGGAATAGCGTGCCTCGGCTGTGCATATCGGGCGTGCCTGATAAGAAAGCAATGATACACAGTTGTGCTGCCGTGCGCGTCCAAGCCACACCCGGGTCGACCCAGTCCCCCACTCCACAACCCAACATACCCATCTGCCCCGCCAACGTTGCCGGCCGTCTCGACGGCCCTGCCGCCCGCAGACTGGACCTCCCGCCGGATGTGTGGCAGCAGGTCAGAGGCGGCCGTGAACCGCGTGCGCCGCAGCACGGGCGCCGCTCGATCGGGGTCAAACATGCCGGAAATGTCAAAGCTGGAGCGCAGCAGGGCAAACGCCGACGGCGCCTTGGAGGGCGCCGCAGTCCGGGGCGACACGACCGACTCTATCTGGGCGTCGAGGCGCTCGGCGGTGTCCACCGCGGAATGCAGGCCTTCTGTGGCTGTCGCCGAGGGCACCACACCTGGCTGACTGGTGCCCGGGCTCACACTCGCACCTTCTTGCCCAGTGGCTTGTTGGCCCCCCTTGACCCAGGGCATGTTCCCAAATGGTCTCTGCCGAGGGCCGGGCGGCCGGGTCCACCTGGAGCATGGCGCCGACCACCTGTACCGCCTCGGCGGACACCTGTGCCGGGAGCGGCTCGTACGCGGCCGCCGCGATCCTGGCGACCAGGGCCGCGTTGTGCTCCTCCTCAAAGGGCAGCCGGCCCGCCAGCATCGCGTACAGGACCACGCCCAGCGACCAGATGTCGGCGGGCCCCCGGCGTACCGCCCGCGCCGCGCCACCTCGGGGCGCAGCGTAGTGCAGCGTGCCGCAGGCCGTGTCCAGCAGCGCATCGCCGTCCGCGAGGGCACCCAGCCCGAAATCGGCGAGCTTGGCGTCGCCCTGGCGCGTCAGGAGGACGTTTTCGGGCTTGATGTCGCGGTGGAAGACGCCCACGGCGTGGCAGGCGCTCACCGCGCTCAGTAGCTGGCAGAACAGGCGCCGGGCCTCTAACTCCTGGAGGCATCAAGAGGCAGATGTTGGCAGCAAATATTTGGCTTCTGTTTGCATTGATGTATTCTCCGCAGCGCATTGAAAGGCTAGAAGCACATGCTGAAGCCCCTGTACACTGCAACGCACTCCCATGCCCCTACCCAACCTCACCGGCAGGGCACCCTCGTGCGCAATGCGATCGTAGAGATCGCCGCCCGGCACCAGCTCCATGACCATGAAGAGCGAGGCCTTGGAGGCCAGCACGCTGATGAGCCGCACGGTGCAGGGGTGCGACAGGCGGCGCAGGGCCGCCACCTCCCGCGGAAACCGCGTGGCCCCTCCCCCGGCCAGGAGTGCCTCCTTGTCCAGGATCTTCATGGCCACGCGCTCTCCCGTGGCGATGTGCTGCGCCACGACCACCCGAGAGTCCGCGCCCTGCTTGCGTAGTCGTGGGAGAATGGGCCGGAAGGTTTGGGGAAGGAGGGTGTGGGCGAGCCAGGGCAACCCCAGGGGACCGACCCACGGGGCGCATGCCGACCGCGCTGTCACGGCTTCTCACCTGACCAATGGTCTGGCCGATGATGTAGTCGCCCAGTCGCTGGCCCTGGCTCATTTTGGTTCCTTGCTTAGGCCCTGCTGCAGCTCGGCATCAAGGCCGGGTCATCGTCGACGATGGCCATGACGCGGTGCGACTCCGATTCGACCACATTCCGCTCCCATGGCATACATGCATGATGATGACTACGCAACCTGCATGGCAAATTTGCAACGGCATGTGGAGTTTTGCGCGATGCTTAGCTTGCAACCCCGGCATGCACGAGCCGGGGTTGGCCCTGCAGATCACTTGTACGTAATGGACCACATCTCAACATAATCAGGGCACTGCCCATTCATCTGGAGCTACAATGTCGCCTGTTTTTTCTGCTAGCATATAATCTTAACGAAAAATTGTCACAGGACAAGCTCAATCTGAAGAAAAAGAGGTGATACTGGCGAAGAAAGTGGTTGTGCCAGAGCATCTACAAGAGCACATTGAACATGAGAGTTTGGCGAAAAGCAGTGTTGTCTCAACAAAGCAAGAAGAATAAAGACGAAACAGGTGGACGTCTGAGGTCTAGCCAGTTGAAGTCGTGGCCGCAGGAGAAGTGCTGATCGCCTCGGGCGGACTCCTGTCTTGAGCACCCACGCAGGACGACTCACTCCAAGCACCTGTCCATGCGGGCCCTAGGAAGGAGCCGTCCCCGCGCCTCGCCGACGCGGCGCCGTCCAGAAAACTCTGACCACTATCTTCAAGAGTCCGAAGACGTGATGGTGGTGGCTGACGAGGAGGATGAGGAGGACGTCGAGGAGGACGAGGTCCCACCAGACTCCGAGACGCAGCTGCAGCTGACAGCGACGGACCCGAGGGCTTCGTGGCAGTCAAACTTGAACGACCCGTCGACGCAGCCCTTTTCGCACGCCTTGCGCTCCGCCGCACAGAATGGGGTGTCCTCCTCAGCCTGTGAGACCTCGGCGACGACGGCCCCGGCCAGGAGGCACAGGAGCACCAGGCCCAGGACAGATTTCCGGAACTGCATGATGACTTTTGTTACGCCCTTGTATGGGACAGTAAAAGGTATACTTTGAGAGTTGAGGCTCGAGTGGCTTTTGTTGGATGGCTCGCCAGGAAGCCTCGAGTTCACGCACCTGCGGCGCGGGGCAACACGTTGACAATCCCTTCTGATCTCTTTCGGGGCCCGAGGCACGGGGGTCTCGCGAACAAAAACCCTACGGCTTGCGCGTCACCATGTCGAAATGCGACATGGAGCCGATTCATAATGATTCACAAAGCTGTATGACAGCGCGTACCCTGGTGCAAGGGAACCACGGGCTAGAGAGGCTACGGTGTGGGAGGGCCGAGACCCAGGAGGATAGGGCACCGTCCAGGAATTCCAGAAAACCGACAGATCTCAGTTCGCCTAGAGTTTTAACACTTTGAAACGTTCATTACATTACATTTCATGCGGATTAATCTCCAGTCAGGCATCTGTGCTACCCACGTCGCTTGGCGAGAATGTCCCCAGGGAATGAGCTTCCCTTGGGCCGCCCGACCGCGTCTTCGGCTGGACACGGTTCATGCGACTTCCCGAACACGTCCGGACAGGGACGGGCCCCCACCCATAAGACGCCGATGAAGCTCGCCTGTCAAGCATGTATGAACATGGCATAGCCACACCTTCATTGTCATAGATAATCCATTTTTAAATTGTTCCAACATGGCGCGAAGGGCGTGCCCATCGAGCGCTTGTCTGGCTGTGCTGCTCGTGCTGGCGGTGGCTGGCAGCCATGGCGTCCGGGCATCTGGTTGCGGGGATGCCAAAAAACAGGCGCGTGTGCTGCCAAGCTGATGACCGGCAATGAGCTTACACATTACGATTGCATAGCATGAAAAGGGATCATGTTGTGCTAGCGCTCATAGCCGCATACGACACTCGCCTCCCAATTGCAGTGCCAGGCATCATGTCCCACTGGCAGCGTGGTAAAATTTGACTGCCAGGAGCAGGGATTGTCCATTTCGTCCTCATGCGCCTGTGTCCAAGGCTCAGGAGCCTCCTCAAGCGCTCCGACAGCGTCTCCTGCAGCTGCCACAGCGGCAGCATCGCCCGCTGTCTCCTCGCCGCCGCCCGTCACCGTGCCTACCGCCTCACCCCCACCGCCTGTCACAAACGAGACCATGTGCGCGACACAGCGGCAGCTCTGCGTCGAGCAATGTCCCGAAGGATCCATTAGTAAGCTTTAGGATGGTTGAGTGGGTGGTGATGTGCAGCTTTGATCAATGTGCGTAGCAGGCACAGAAGAGGGACACTGGCACATATATGCTGCATGTATACATGCAGCATGTTTACAAACAAACCCCATTTTCCGCGCATTGCAGTCGATTTCAAGTGCAATGTCGGCGATTCCGGTACCATGAGCCACTCGTGTGCCTGCGCCACACGGAGCGAGTCTCCCAACTCCACAGCGGCGGGCTCCTCGTCGCCGGTGGCCCCCTCCCCGCCGGCAGACGGCACCGTCATCTCCGCCGGAAACGAGGTGGACGCGCCATCCCCGAACGAGGTGGCCACCTACGGGAGCCCCTCCTCCCCTCCACCATCCAGCGCGGAGGCCAAGGTGCGATGGGTAGGGATACACTGAGCCATACGATCCGCCACGCCAAGCTGGCACTCCTGCTTGAATCCTCTGCCTGAATCCCACCCATTTCCTTGCCCTCCACTCAATAATCGTGCAGACGCTGACTGCGGCTGTCATGGTGGCCGCTGGGACTGCCGCTGCCCTCCTGCTCCTATGACTCCGCTGGCGCTGGGGCCGGACGGCCCGTAAACTCTACTTCTCAAGCCGCGAGTGCCGATGACCACATTCACAATGCAACTGCTCAGCAGACTGCCAACTCCATTCTTCCCTCCTGATGATTCTTTCCCGTGATTGTATGCGCGTTTTTGGTGAGCTGATGCGCAGACGCATTGCGTGCCGAGTCGCAAGACGGCCGCTCAGAGCAACGAGCAGCGACGGGGCGACACATCGGTCACATGGGTGCGCCTGTTCAATCAAGACGAACACTTCTCAATAAATTAAATCATTGGGCAAGAAGGCATACTTCCTGAATCACGTCTCCAGACCTTCAGAGGGCGACGCTGTTTGACCATCGCGGGCGTCCCGCAACCAGTCCGCCGCGTCCTCTTGCCGGCGCGCCACCCACGCCCGGCAGTTGTCGGAGCGCAGGAAGCGGTCGTAAAAGCCCACAACGGCCTGGCGCGAGCCGAAGACGCGCACGAGCGGGTCTGGCAGCGTGCCCGTGGGCTCGGCGAGCTCCCGCAGAATGGCCGCTGGGTCAAAGCGCGGCGCAGCGGGCTCGCCCGTCGGCCCCGGCGCGCGGGGTGTGATGGCCGGCAGCAGTGGGAAGAGCAGCGCCCGGGTGAGCTCCTGGAAGTGCCGGCGCAGCAGCGTGGCCGCCGCCGCGGCGCCGCGGCGCGAGCGCGCCGAGGCGGCCTCGGCCGTGGCGGCCCGGCCGAGCGGCGCCCGGCCCCGCGCCCGGCCTCGGCCAGCGCGGCCAGCACGGCGCGCTGCGGCCGCGCACCGACGTCGGAGCGCAGCCAGGCCCCGTCGCGGGGCGCCCCCCCAGCAGCGCGCGCGGGCGCCGGCGCGCCGCGCGCGCCAGTCCGATACCGAGCGCGTCAGCCGGTGGAGCGGCCCAGGCGCAGGCTCTTCCGCCCCGGCGCCCGCCCCGCGCTCGGCGTCCCAGCCCACCGCCAGCACGTTTGGCCAGTCGGGCAGGGCCTTGAGGAAGTAGAGGTTGGTCACGCCCACCAGGACGGGCAGGGCCGGGGGTCGCGTCGCCGCCGGCCCCCTGCCTCGGGCGCGGCGCCCCCACCCGCGGCCGCGCGTCGCACCATCTCGCCAAAGGACGGGTCCTGCACCGTGAAGTAGGGCCGGACGTCGCCCGCGAGGGGCATGGGCGCGAGCAGGTCCTGCAGCGCCGCCACCGCCTCGGCCGCGACCCCGGGCGAGGGCCCCACCACGGCGACGCGCTCGCCCAGCGCCAGGAGCGCCCACAGGTGCCACAGGTGGGGCAGCGCGCCGTGCAGCGCCCCGAGCGCGTCGACCTGCCCAAACGGCGCGGCCGTGAGCGCGCGGCCGTCGGCCAGCAGGCAGGCGGGGAGCCCCGTGTCGGCGTCCAGCGAGGCGCGCGCCGGCTCCGCCCAGCAGCGTCGCCGGGTCCAGGCGCGGCAGCGCTAGGGACCGGTCCCTCACGCGGACGTGCACGTCTGGCGACCCCGGCGCGCCCAGGGGCGCGGGGAAGGTCAGGGCCGCGTCGTACACGTCCCGCAGCGCAGGGGGCCCGTACGCGAGGCAGACCGCCCCCGTCAGCCGGCACAGGGCACTCCAGAGCGCGTGAAAGGGCTTGGAGGAAAGAATGGCGATGCTGCGCTGCTCCGCGCCGCGTGGCAGGGCTTCATCGCGGCGCTGCCGGCACAGCACGTAGCCGTGGATGGCCTGCTGAACGTGCGTTCGTGAGCCTTGCAATGCAAGAGCGCTCGCTGAGGGGCTCTCCTTGCCGCCAGTCACATGCCTCAAGGAGTCGGCCACGACGGCGTCGCGAGGCACGCGGAAGAAAAACGAAGAGTCCCGGACGGAGCTGGGCGCCAGCTGCTGCCGGGAGGTGGTGTCCTGCAGCAGGGCATCGCCATCGACCCAGCACATGTAGCTCAGACAGTATCCAACCCGCTAATTCGCACGCATGCATCACCCGCACGCGCGTGTAAGCTTGCCAGGCCGAAAACCCTTGGGGCGCACCGGCAAGGCGTGAAATGCCACTCGCTGACACTCGCCCTCCGAGAGACTGCCAGGCGGATAAATGTCCTCGATGGTCTGGCCCTTGTCCAGGTCAAAAATAACAGAGCAAACGGCAATGATACCGTTGGACGCAATCATCGCGGGCGCCCTGGCCAAGAGGGTGGCCGGTTTCGTCGGGCGACAAGTCCGGTCATGTGCACCGCAACATCCCCGACCCCGGCATCGTCGTCCTAGACCATACCATCAATAAATACTGAAATGCGCTCCCGTATCAATTTGATTGCAAACATTTCAGCGCACTGTTCACGCCAAATACGTCAATTGCACCCGAAACGCAATTGGCTCGGCTTGGCAAAGGGAGTGGACGGGATTGCATCCAAAATCACACAGCAGGCACAGCACTCGCTGACCGCGTTTTCAAAATGCCTCTGTCAGGTTCTGCCTTGTTACGCCGACCCGTCGGATTTGAATCGGTCGCCGCATTCATCACCTTGACCAAGACTGTGACCATTGTCGCTCGCTCTCCTCGTTCTGCCCGGCCCGTGCCCGCCACCGGACCCAGGCCCGCAAGGCCCACCTCCGGGCCGATGGCGACGCCGGGGGTCCGGGAACTGCTCGACGATGTCGTATCGCGGCTCACATCTATCAAGGTTGGAATGCCGGGCTGGTGGATCGGCATGGTGCCCACTGGCGCCTGACGGCTCAACGGTCGTTACGGCATTGGCGTGACTGGTTGCGACGTTGCCCGTGGTCCGATGCATCCCCGAAACGGTCGCGCACCCGCCACCCCGCCCGCTGCAGAGTTCCGGGCTGCACGAGCTGGGAGAGCAAGAAACTCGCCTGGTGCTGCAGGCCATGGCATCGACCGTGACGCAGCTCGAGGCTTTGGCGAGGGGCGACCGTTTGGGCTTGGCTCGCGAGACCGATACCGGCGACTTGGGCGAGGTCGGCCCGGTAGTCCCTGCCAGGCTGAGCCAGGCGGACGCTTCCAGCGCGGAGAATGCGTCAGGAGCCGATTTCAAGCAAGAAATGGCGCCGGGTACGTGGGTTTTGATTGGGCAGGGGGTGCTCGCTAAAAAAGTGTTTTTGTCCGGTGGGTACGGCGGCGTGCCTTGGCTTCCCGTTGGTTTGCTCCCGCGTGGCACCACTTTGGGGACCGGGCACCCTTGGGTGTCTCAGTCACCCTTGGCTCTCATGAAACGCACAAACCTTTACCATCATCGATTCCATTAAATTAAGAATAATAAGCTATCTTGTATATCAATTCGGAGTTGAAATGGCTGTGCTTAAGAATCCGCCCTTTCTTTTGACAACTCTGCAGCTGTCGGGAAGTTGGTGATGGTGCCCACCAAGCAGCGGTCGGGCATCGTCCGCCTGGCCACTGGCGCTTCGCAGTCCGAGGAGAATGGCGCAGTGGGCGTGGATCCCTTACCCGGATTCCGCATGGTGGGGCTGCCCGCCACACCCCAGCAGGCCGTCCGTGCGGGGCCGGTCGCCACGCCCGGCTCGGAGCGCGGCCTGGCGGCCTCCACACCCATGGCCATCCAGGCGCTGGCCTACCTCCAAGAAACGGCGGCCTTGGCTGCCCAGAAACTGGCACTCGAAGGGGTAGGCAGGACTTGGGGGCATGGTTGGTTTTTGCAAGGTGGTTACCGTGGCATGACCCTTTATAATTTTACCGCCACCAGCCCGGGATGCGCCCATCGATCTCGAAATGTCCCTCCACCACCCTCCTGGCCGTCCCCAATCAGGTGCTCACGGGATCTGCGGCGAGCAGCGTCTCCCCGACGCCCGCGCTTGAAACCCGCGGCGGCCTGCTCTCGTTCAGCGCCCGCGGCGGCCGCGGCGCGGCGGCCAGCCTGGCCACGATCCCGGCGAGGCCCCGGGACCGCAGCGCGCACCACGCGGCGCCGCTGGCCGACTCCGTCTTCCCCTGGGAGGCGGCCCCCGCCCCTCTGACCAAGGCCAATGGGGCGGTCACCGGTCGGCCCGCCAGGCGCTGCAGCTGCAAGCGCAGCCAGTGCCTGAAGATGTACTGCGACTGCTTCGCGGCGGGCGGGTTTTGCGGGCCGGGGTGCGGCTGCATCGGCTGCTCCAACTCGGCCGCCACGCCCGACGCGGTGCTCGAGGCGCGCGCGGCCGTGCTGGCCAAGGACGCCACCGCCTTCCAGGCCAAGGTGCTGCGCGGCGAGGGCCACAAGAAGGGCTGCCGCTGCAAGCGCTCCAAGTGCCTGAAAAAGTACTGCGAGTGCTACAACGCGGGCGTCAAGTGCAACCCCGCCATCTGCCAGTGCGACGGCTGCGAAAACTGGTAAGTTGGGTGCAGAGCTAGGAGGGTGAGTGTTATGGAAGTATTTTTTCTGTGTATGAAGTTACTTCGGATGTTCACTGGGGTTTCGCATTGCGTCAAACTTACGCAGCGAGCCCCCTGGCGCGGGCGGCAGCGGCGACGCCGGAGCGGCGGCCCCAGGCGTCCTCGCCAACACCACGTCGCTCAAGCTTGGTCGGGAGTCCACACAGGACACCACTGTTTTGGACGTCTTGGTGAGGGAGGGCGCAGCAGGCGAGCGAGTGCCTTGTGCTTGTGTAATCGTTGCACACTTGATGACATCTCTCTTACCCCAACTCGTGCTAGGCCACGCTGGTGTGCCAGGACATGGCCAGCGAGCCCGAGGACAAGGACCTCGGCGGCCCGCCGAGCTGGCGCCGCGCGCCGTCCCGCTCCCGCTCCCGCTCGCCCAGCCCCCAGGCCGACTCGACCCCGACGGGCGCGGAGCGCCGCGGCGGCGAGGCGAACACTGGCGAGGCCGGCATCGGCGCCCCGACCGCCATGGTGGACCTGGAGGGGCCCTTTCTGGGCAGCAGCGACGGCGCCAGCGCGGTGGTGCAGGCCGCCGTCACGGCGCACTTGCAGCCCACGGTGGACAATCGGCGCTTGAGCACCGGGCCCGACCACGAAACGTCGGGTACGCGTTATAATGGGAGATGTTTTTCATTGTGTGTATTTGCGTTGTGCGTGACTGGACGAATCCGTGCGCGTTTTTGTATCCCCCTCTCAAATGAACTCCCCTCTGCACCGCAGACACGGCCGCTTCGCCGGCCAACGCCGGCCCGCCGGCCTCGCCGCCCGGCAGGAGGCTGCTGGGCAAGCGCCCGCAGCGGGCCGCGAGCCTGGGCGTGGCGGGCGCCGGTGGCGGCGCTCAACTCCTCCACGTGGGCGCTCATGGCCAGCACCCCGCCCATGAAGCGGGTGGCCGCCAGCGGGCCCCGCGCCGGCCCGGCCCGGCGCATGAGCCTGCTCAAGCGGGCGCTCAACATGCAGAGCGTCAGCGAAAAGGGCTGTGGCGATCGCGAGACGGACGAGGCCGCCTCTGCCCTGTTTGAACTGAGCGTCAGCGCTGGCTAAGAGAGGTGACTCATCCCCCCGCTCGTGCCAGGGCTCTGACCCCGTCTCGGGCGGTGATCGGCGCGCATGACTACGACCCAACGACGTACGAGACTGATGTCGGTCCCGACGAGGAGCGCCGCGAGGTGCTCCAAGGCCACCGACCATGCTTACACCGACCAAAAGTACTCGCTCGCATCCACTCCGTGCGCTGGCACATGCATCATCTTTTGGTACCCATTTCGGATCTTGTTTTACCCCTACGACATGCCTTTTCCAGTGTGTGAGCAACTCACCCGGACATGACCGAGGCTGATCGTCCGGATCCCCAGGACCCCAGCAGGCCCTGCCAGAATGGCTCGCGCTTTCCAGCCTGCAGACCCGTCTCCCAGGTCGACGCAGCCTACATGACCACCCCAATCTGTCCCAGACCCCAAACACCCTCCTGCCCTGCTTCTCTTAGATAGCTGATCAGCAACAATGGCGATGTCTATGACCTCCTGCCGCGCCGTCTGCGCCCCTCGCGCCACCCTCCGGGTGCAGGTTGGTGGCGGTGCCGTGGAGCGGGGGGATCTCGAGCACCGTCAATGACAGCACGCCTGTTTTGTGTCGTTCCATCGTGGGTGCAAGGATGGAACGCGCTCCAAGCAGCCAGAATGGGCCGGGCCAGCGTGGCTCCGTGTCGCTGCACAAGGGGAGAGCACCTCATTCGAATCGCCCCTTTCCCCTCTGTCGACAGGCTCCCCGCGTGGCTGTCCGCCCCTTCCGCGCCCAGCGCATGATCTGCCGCGCTGTGGTGAGTGTGTAAATGGGATCCGACACGGGGTTGGTGTCCGGAGAGCCGGGTTTGAGGCTTGGGCATGCTGTCATGGGTCTGACCTGAGTCCCCACATTCTGGTTCTGCAGGACAAGGCTAGCGTCCTGAGCGACGTGCGCGTGATCATTGCCGAGCAGCTGGGCACCGATGTTGAGAAGGTGTGTTGTTTCTGGAGGAGTTGTCAGTTTGGGGCGGGTCACGGGAGATTCTGAAGGGAAGATGAGCTTGGATGAGCCCTCCATGCAAGTCTTTGGCAACACACTTTGAATCCAGAGTGGACTTCGACTTTTAAAGCAGCCAATTGATAAAACATCACCCTGACACCACCCTTCCTCACCCGATCGCCAGGTCAACGCCGACGCCAAGTTTGCCGACCTGGGTGCCGACTCCCTGGACACCGTCGAGATCATGATGGCTCTGGAGGAGAAGTTCGACCTGCAGCTCGATGAGGAGGGCGCGGAGAAGATCACCACCGTGCAGGAGGCCGCCGACCTCATCTCTGCCCAGATCGGCGCTTGAAGACCCCCGACCAGAAACCACGTCAGCCCAAGCCCATGACGCCTTGCACGCTCAGATCCTAGGCGCCCCTCAACTTATAAAACTACCTGTGCAAGCCATGTGCGTGGAATAAGCAGAATGCGATGGCCAGAATCGGATAACAAGCAGCGACGAAGAGGGATCGCCGAAATGCGTGTTTATAATAAATAACGGGATCCCCACGACAATCGGAGGCGCCGTCTGGGACGGGCCACCTGTCCGGACCCTCCGGTGGTGCTCACCGGCCCCTGCCGAGGACGAGCCGTTCCATCCAGCAATCACCTCCCCGGGGCGTACGGTGGGCCTTAATTTGCAAAATTAATGGCATTGAATGGGTGCAGAGACTGGCACACGCCCAGCAACCTTGTACCGGGTGCCCAGGCGACATGGTGAGAACCCACGTGACAAGCCATTCATGGGGCATGGAATTGCCACGTAAATGCCGCGCCCAACTTCGGGCACCTCATTAACCGCGTGGAATACTAGGGGCGAGGGAGGACTAAAACCTGCCAAACCTATTCCTCGTCGAGACTGCGACGACTTTTCGGTGATCACATCCTTCATCTGCGACATAATGAGGGCTGTCCTGGCTTCCCTCGTCTGCCTGGCCCTGGTGGTCGCCTGCTCTGCCAGGTAGGATGGCGCAGCCCATCATGGGCCCCGCGCCGGCCCTGCGCGACGACGCATGCCACCCCAGACCGCATGTTACGACATTACATGGATGCCAGACCGTGCATTCACCGCTCCGCAACAACCCCCGTGTCGCAGGCCCGCCTCCACCCTCGACTCTGTTCGCCGTGAGTTGTCATGGGAATTGTCCGTAGATGGTTGACAGGCACCCGGTGCGAGAGTGCGTGTTGAATCAGTGCGCATGCCTCACGATCAATTGTGCTCTACAATGCGCAGTGCGTGGGCTGAAGGCGAGTGCGTCGTCCACAGCCTCCGGCCAGAGCGCCTTTGCGAGCTCCACGGCCTGCACCGGGGCCGGCTGCCCCAACGGCGACTACGCCAGCACGAGCAGCGGCGCCAGCGGGCCTGGCGCCACCACCAGCGGCCAGTCCACTGCCGGGGTGCGCGAGCAGCTGCTGGGGAGGGGTGGATCATGCTGGGGTGGGCCCTCTTGTTGGCCCCGCCGAGGGATTTCCACCGAGGTTTTGGCAGACGGTGGTTGCTGCGCGCCGTGAGTAACTGGCTGCCTGACACTTTGCCATCCTTTTTCGCGCGCAGGGCAAGACCGATTCCTGCTCCCAAGGCCCCGCTGATTCCGTCGCCTGCGTGACTGAGGCCACTGCCAGTGAGTAGCAAGATGACTCTGGCACTCTGGCGTGACAGGGAGGGTAGATTCTGCAGTGGTGGCCATTGCCAGTGCCCTGGAATGTCGAGTGGATGCTTGGATTCCGACTCTACGCAGATCCCATTTAAATCACCGAGATGCACCAACGCTCGCTCATCCACCCCCCGCTCCCTCCATGCCCGCCGCAGACCGGTCCGCCACCTGCACGGACGTCGCCCCCGACAGCCAGTTCACGTGCGAGGAGCAGGCCAACGAGTACGACAAGTGCAATGCCAGCTTCATCTACCTCTACTCCTACTGCCTCAAGTCCTGCAAACGCTGCGGTGAGGCGCGCGGCATGATAGAGCGCATGGGCTGGCTTGTGGGGGGCATTCCTATTTGCCGAGATTTTGAGTTGCGCTGCATCATTCAATTCTCATGGCAACTAACCCCCCTCCTTACTTGTAGGCGACTGCGCCGACACGCCGCCCCCCAACGGCACCTGCAGCGAGGATGCCTGCAACTCCGACGCCGTGACGGCGGGGCCCTACTGCCTCAAGACCTGCCACCGGTGCACGACTGCCACCGCATGAGGCGGATCTCAACCCAGCCGCGACGCATTGTTTTAAACCACGTGTCCCGCGTTTTTGATTGCCTCGGGCGCCCCGCTCGAGAAGCAGTCCCTCGGCGTGTGCCGCGGCCGCCGAGGCCGCCAGATCGCCCCCCGTGCCTGTGATGTGCGTGCCTCCTTGACCCAGGTAATGCATTTTCAAGTGTAAATGTTGATTCCATGATAGTGACTCTGCAAATAGAAAAAGTTGCGATCACAAATTGGTTTAGGGACGAGGTGGCACGCATCACGTGATTGGTCGGCTGGCTAGATCTCGATGGGGTCCATGCCCAACTCTGATATCTGTCCTGGATTTCGCCAAACCAAATGGCACGCATAGCGCCCGCAGAAGCACTGGCCTGACATGCGAATCTCTCAAGTCGTCTAAAATTAGTTTATCTCGGCTGTGTGCGGGCATTCGAGGCGCCTGCATCGGCCAGATCTTACTCGTGCGGCTCATGCAGGCTCGTACGGGCCCAGCGTCCGTCGAGTCGTGAGTCATGCGCTTTCCGGACACATGGGCCACCAGTGCGCCACTGGCGGCCCCCTCGCGTGCGACAGTGTACCTTTTTGGCGCGAGTGCCGCGGGGATCGTCTCCGCTGCAGCCCTGTGGACTGTGACCAGGAAGACCAGGAGCAGGCCAGCAGGGGCTGAAGCCCCGGTCCTGGCAGACCCCTCGCGCATCACGAGCACGCAGCAGCTTGCCGCACTGGTGGCTGGTGGTGCAGACGCTGATGCGGTCCTGGAAGTCTCCCTGCGAGGAGCCAAAGACGTTACCCCAGAGTTGTTGCTTCAACTGCACGCGCTGCCGTCGCTGAAACTTCTGGACCTGGGCGGCTGTGGGCTGACATCGCTGCCCGACGGCTTTTTCGCGGGACTGTCAGAGCAGCTCGAGGTGCTCAACCTGGCAGAAAACCGGCTGGAAGCGCTGCCGGCCGACATCGGCGCCCTGACCAACCTCGTGCGCCTGGGCCTAAAGGGCAACCGCCTGACGGCCCTGCCCGGTTCGATCGGCTCCCTGAGGGCGCTCAAGGAGCTCTACGTGACCGACAACCGACTGGCGCACCTGCCCCGGTCCATCGGAGCGCTGACTGCCCTGGTCAAGCTGCAGGCCTCCTTCAACCGCCTGACCGACCTGCCCGACGAGCTGGAGCGCTGCGAGCGCCTGGAGCTGTTCCGCGTCGCCTGCTGCCGCATCGAGCGCCTCCCCGCCTCGCTCGCGCGCCTGCCTGCGCTTTCCTGGTTCTCCATCGCGGGCAACCCCGTGGCTGACGCGCTTTCTTTAGCCGCCGAGCCGCGGCGGCGGCACGTGCCCCTGGTCACGATCAGGTCCCTGGCCCTCGGCCCCAAGCTGGGCTGCGGGGCCAGCGGCGACGTCTGGCGCGCGCATTGGGACGGCCGGGACGTGGCGGTCAAGATCTTCGAGGGCGAGGTCTCGCCCGACGGCCGCGCCGCGGACGAGGAGGCCGTCGCGCTCGCCCTGGCGGACCCGGGCCTCGTGCGCGTGCTGGCGCGGCTGGAGGCGCCGCGCGGCCTGGTGCTGGGCCTGGTGGAGGGCCGGCCGCTGGCCGAGAAGCCCAACCACGCGAGCCTGCTGCGCTGCCGCTGGGACCCGGCGACGCGCCTGGCCCTGGGGCCGACGCTGCGCGCCGCCCGCGACGTCGCGGCCGCGCTCGCCTACCTGCACTCCCAGGGTATCGCCCACGGCGATGTGTACGCGCACAACGTCCTCGCGACGCCCGACGGCCGCGCCGTGCTCTGCGACTACGGTGAGGAGGTTGAGGAGGCTGAGGAGGGGGGGATGATATGAGGGTTGGGCTTGCCTCTGGCACAATGCGCGATGACTCGATGTGACTTAAGTGCCAACTGGTACTACCATTTTGGGCTGTCATGGACGCCTAACTTGCATGCTATCCTTGATTTTTTCGCCACCTCCTCCCAACACACGCCGCCTCTTCCTCTCTAGGTGCCGCATTCTACTACGACCGGAGCGAGGCGCCGTATTTCGAGGCGCACGAGGTGAGGGCCTACGGCTTGCTCCTGCAGGGCCTCCTCCGCCAGCTGGACATTGGATTTGAAGGTGGGTTTCAGCGAGGAAAGCGTGCGTGGCTGTGCATCGCGGCTGTCGGAATCTGACGTGCCAGGCTTAAGAATGCTGAATTTTCACACTGGCGCCGGCTGGCTCGACCAGATCCCTACTACTAAGCAGTACCAACACCGGGCTCCCTTTCAACCCCCTCCCCTCCCATCTTCAGGCATGGAGACGGCGCTCAGCACGCAAAAGGCGCTGGCGTCGCTGGCGCAGAGCTGCCTGCACCCGAGACCCGACCGGCGGCCCAGCTTTGCGACGCTCACCGGCATCCTGCGCTCCTTCCAGCAGTCCGCGCACCCGCGGGGCACGTCCTCGCTGCAGGAGGAGGAGGCGCAGTCGCTGCGGTCGTCGCGTCTCGTGCTCACGCCGGGCAGCACCACGAGCACGGAGCTCGAGTGAGCCCGAGGCTGAGCCCGAGGCCGAGCCCAGCGGCCCGATGACCTCTCCTCTGACGAGCGCGCGCACTCTGCGCCGGCTTCCGCTGCCACGGACAAAGCCTGTACTTTCTGTTGAAATTTCACAATAGCACTGTCTTGACAAGGAACCTTAGGAGCGAGGATGGCTGCATGCCACGTGGCCCCGGCCGCCGGCACCCTGACGTAATGCCGGGGGATCGGATCAGCGCGACGAGGCTCCCGGAGCATCGCTCCCTCGTTGCGCACGCATGGGAGCCTTGTGACGCGCAATGCCCCATTAAATTTCTGCTCCGGGCACTGTACTCCATTGCACAGAAACCCATAACAGTGCAATGGTAGACCTGGAGGAAAATCTCGGGCTGCCCCTCGAGGTCCGCGAGGCCCCCACCTCGCCCACGGGCAATTCACTGGAGCTGGGCGCGGGGCTGAGCGATGCCGATGGTGGGTTGAAGTAGGTCTGTGCGCGCACATTATGCTGTATGACCGAGTGTCCAGAGTTGGGTGACCTGTGCGAGGGCGTTGCGCCGTGCAGCGACCTTTGCTGCAACCGCCCCCCGCAGATCTGCCGGTATGGCTGCGCAAATTCATCTACTTGTGCCAAAAGGGCGAGGCCAACATGAAGGCCTGCGTGGATAGCAGTCGTCGGGTTCGAGCCCTGTGTGAGTTGGCGTCGATCCAGTACTGCTGGTGGTGGGTGGTGAGTGGGGCGCGGGCCATCAAAATAAAGCACCATCGAGGCACTGATGCGCCCTTAACACGCTGCCGCAGTGGTGCAGAGGACCACGGACGAGGGCGACAACTGGGTCATGGCAATATTCACCGATCCCAGCAGCCGGCGCCAGGGCCTGGCGCGCCAGCTGCTCATGGACGCGGTGGCGGCCACGCCCTCCAACCGCATCACCTGGTCGTGCATCCCGCCCCGCGCCTTCACCACGCAGCGCCTGCTGGAGGCCCTGGAGTTTAAGCACGTGGTGGACGTCATGGCGTGGCCAGGGTGCGCAGAAGGATGTACTGGAGAGGGTGGTGGGTTGGCTTGGAAATGCGTGTCGACAGTGATAGTTACATTGTCATGCACCTTCGATACCCCGGCAGGTGGCAGACGGCGTGCGCGCTGCACCTGTCGCTGCTGCAAGGCCTCTCCATCGACATGCTGGTCATGCACCCCAACGAGACGGGCGACTCCATCGCCATGGCGGAGCATGGAAAGGTGTGAGGGTGGTGTGTAAGGGAGGATCGGTGGGCCGGTGGCCTTTGGGTTTTCGACCCTAATAACCAACGCGCCCCCTCTCACGACACCCTTCTTTCAACACCACATCTCGCTGCAGCAATGTCGGAGCCTGGACGAGCTGCAGGAGGCGCTGGAGGTGTGCTCCCCCGCGCCCGAGGGCCTGCGACACTACCTGCCCGGGGAGCGGCGGCTCACGGGCGCGCGCACGGGGCTGCTGGTGGAGGCGCTGGCCGCGGACAACGTCTGGCTGGTCCACGACCGGCACCGCCGGCCCGCGGCCGTGCTCACCTCGGGCCAGTCGCACTCGGGCATGATCTACGGGAGCATCGTGGCACGGGACGCCGCGGGCCTGGAGGCCGCGCTCCGCCTGGCGCGGCGGTGCATCCCCTACGCCTGCCGCTTCTACTTCCTGGCCTCCTGCCCGCCCCTCAAGCTCATGATGGACCAGGTGTAACGGCCACGGGCGTCTGGGCCCGGCCGGGCACCGGCACGCCCGTCACGCCCCGCGACTGAGCGGGGCGCGGAGCTGTAAGCGTGCCCAGCGATGCTGGGGTTGGATGGTTTTTATCTTTCGGGTCTGCAGTGCTCCCCTCGCCCACCCCAAGCCGCGTGAGGGCCCCGTGGTCCACTCTCCGCGGCCTGGCCAGCGCTCTTTCAACCGACAACTCTCACTTCCCCTTGCGTACTGATTGACGACATGCTTGATATCACGGTCGCATGCACGACATTGTACACTCAATTGCACACAGTCACGCCTACCTATCTCCATCAGATGATGAGTCATCCTCGCTGCCATACGCCCCTAGCAAGCCGGCGAGCCCGGGCTCGTCGTCGCTGCCGGCTTGTTCACGTGTCAAGGGGCTGGCTGGAGGGCCCGCAGCCTCCTGACTCGCCACCCCCATCTTTCTTGACAGGCGGTGCCTGCCCCGGATCCTGGCTCCCAGGCTCGCCCTCGGCCGGCCCGTCTGCTGGCGCGCGCCCCGATGCCGGCTTTACCTTGACAATCGGGATGAGCTTCTTGCGCCTGACGTGGAAAGGGGGATGTGGCTTTAGTTTTTGCTTCCAGGGACCAGGAATATGGCCAAAATCCATCATTTTTGAACCATGCCAGCCAACATGGGGCCCAGCAGACACCCATAACTCACGCCCAAAACCCGCATTTGTGTGTTGCATCGTTTGCCTGCGGGCCCCTTTCCACAAAAACGCCCTCATGTCTTTTGGCCCGAAACATGCTCATCCCGCCTCACTTTGGCTCCGGGCCTGGCCCTCCAGCGCTGGGGCGTGGACGGGCCGCCGAGGCCGCGACAGACCCCAAGCTTGAGCCCAGCAAGCTGGGCGCCGCCTCGGCCTCCTCCAGCGCCGCACGCTGCCTCAGGAACTCGGCATGCTCAGCCGCCTGGATGCCCCGCTCCAGGTGCCGTCGGCGCTCCTCCTCGTCCCTCAAGTGCAGGAGATCGCCCTTGTCAAAGGCGCCCTTGGCAAACAACCAGCCAGCACGATTGCTCTGCTGGTCCTCCAACTGCACGTATCATCCAAAAGATTGCAATGACTCGTGGTAGACGCATGCAGTTCTAGTGGGCCACCTCGGCCACCATCATGAAACACAACATGATGACCCACCCCTGCATCACTCTCCGCCGGCACCTCGACTCACATCTTGGATGGCTCTTAGGTAGTCTGGATCCGCGGTGGCCCCATCTGGCACTTGCACTAGAGATTGAAAGCGCTTGGTGTCCTTCTTACGAGGCTGGTATGCGTTCTGCGGGTGGAGGTCCGGGACTTGGGTGAGGCCTCGTCATGCAAAGCCCACAAACTCTATACGCCACAGCCTCCAACTCACCGCCATAGCCCACAAATGAATCACGAGTCAATAATAATGACGAAAGTGCTCGCCTGTGCGCAAGAGTATTAGACTCCTTTCAGCAGCGCGATTGAGCCGAAGAGCCCATTCCATCTCGAATTTCGGGAAAACCCCAAATCGGAACAAAGGTCCAAACCAGCTTTGCGAGTCGCTGCCAAGCCATAGTCGCTCACCAGCGCCTTTGAACCCCCACACGAAAACGCTTTCGACTATTTTTGCGCCCGTATCGGCGCTCGATACCACTCACGGCCCGCGCATGAGTGGTCTGCTTGAACACAGTCCGTGACCCGACTGCGTCTGGAGCCTAGACTAGAAGGGCAAAAGCCATCAACCGCCTACCGAACCTACGCTCGAAGAAATTTGAGAATGGACGGGATGGACCCCGCGGCGCAAGCCTCGCAGGGAGGCTGGCCCTCCCTCCCCACCGCCTGGGGGGATACAGTGAACTCCTGGGCATTCGAGGCCATTGGGGTGGGCCCAGACGACTACCTGACAGGCGGCATTCCAGGGGCCCCCAGCCTGGGCCCATCAAGGATGCCCCAGGACATGGCTGTCCCCCAGGCGTCAGCACCTGGAATGGTGCCGCCATCGGACCCGTCTCGGCAAAGCCTTTTTCCGAGATGTTTACGAGCCGCAGCGGGTCTGGCTTTGGATTTGGAGACGATGTCTTTGATGGTGAGTGCTGGTGAAATGCTTGTGCCCGTGTGTGGTTCCTTGCCTGTCAAGTGACCAACTCAACGCACTCCCTCTGGCGCAGTGCCCGACATATCAGAGCTCCTGCCCTCCAGAGGCGCCCACGGGGACCACCGGCGACGCCGAGCCGAGCCCCGTGGGCAACAGCGAGGTCCCCACCCCGTCTGTGGAGGCCAAACCAAACGTCGCCGGGGACGAGGCCGTCGGCCGCGAGGCCGAGGAGGCGGGGGCACACCCCATGGTCACAGACCGGGAACCCAGCGGCGCTGGGCTTGAGCTGCCCCCTGAGCCGGCGTCGCTGACACCCCAGGATCGCTGGGCGAGCCTACGTCTCGAAATCAAGGATACCGTGGAGGTCAGCTGGCATGTGGACGAGTTTGGCGACCAGCACTTGCGAGCGAGGGATGCGGCAGCTGGTGTGACAGGTGAGGGCCTGAGATTATGAGCAATGCGGGTGCTGACGTCGAATGATATACAATTATTGAGTTTATGTGCTTGCGACGTGAAAGACTGTGGCACTCTGACCAATCTGTGTGCAAAGCCCTAACCTTGTTGCTCTGCTCATCCCCAATAAAACCCCAACCAGGCCCAGCTCCTAGCCGGCACAAGACCCTGCGGGAGCTTGTCGCCCGGCCCATGTCCACAGCTGCCCCCATATTGGCGGCGAGTATGGGCAAGGGCGGTCGACTATCGACGGGAGAGCGAACGGCGCTGGAGACAATATTCGGGAAGCTGCCCAGGGCATGGGAGATGGAGGAATGATGATGCGGTGATCGCCCATCTCATCAGCATGCGGTGCTGATGCACGTTCCGCGTTGCCGGCATCGGAAGTCCTCGGCAGTCGATGACCGATCCCAGCTCGCTGCTGGCGATCGGGCCCCGCAATGCTTGCTGTCCCACCGAATTGTGACGTGCATGTGGCGCTGAATCTTAGAATCGCTACCGTAGATGACGACAGTTTGTGACGAAGCGTCAAATTTAGGGTTTTGCGACACGTGAAAGGGCCCCGTGTCTCCAGGGGCCCCCGAGTGCGCCCGCCGGGGACGGATCATTCGATCCTATAAGAGCGGCCCACCACCCAGGTGCCGTATCTGAAAAAAAACGTGACCACCGCATTCGCCGCTTACATCGTCCTCGCACCCCTCCGCGCAAGTTCCCGGTACCTTCCATGTGAGTATGGTCACGCCTATATTGCTAGCCTAATCGACCGTGCTATCAAAACAAATTCAAGTCCGCGTCTTTTGCGGCGAATTCCTGCTCGCGCACTCATTGAACAGCACCTTCCTCGCCTCTCCAGCACACAGCCCGGCCTGATCATGTCTGCCACCAAGCCCTTTGCGACGCTGGCACTTCACCAGCACGGAAAGTCTCGCGTTCGCGTCGGTCGCGTGTGGAGGAAGGGCAATGGTGAGTGCGCGAGGGTTGTCGAGGGTGATCGCTCCGGCCGTCACGTTTTTTCCGCTCGTACTGCCCCCGTCGCACCCCGGCCCTCACGTTTTCGCCCTGCCCCCACTCTTTTGCGCAGTACACCACTTTGCCGAGTTTGAGGTGTTCACCATGCTCGAGAGCGACATGGAGCACGCCTTCCTGACCGAGTCGTGCGAGGGCATGACCCCCACCGACACCCAGAAGAACATTGTCTACGTGGTGGCCAAGGAGATGGCCGAGCCCTGCGGCCCCGAGGAGCTGGCCGTCGCCGTGGCCAAGAAGTTCGTGGACGAGTACCCGCTGGTCTCCCGCGCCAAGGTGCGCGTCGAGCTCAAGCCCTGGCGGCGCCTGATCGGCAACGACGGCGCCCCGCACGACCACGGCTTCGTGGCCGCCGGCACCGAGACGCGCACCGCCTTTGCCTCGCTGGGCAAGGACGGCTCCCTGGCCCTGCAGGGCGGCGTGCGCGACCTCAAGGTCCTCAAGACCACGCAGTCGGGCTACGCCGGCTTCCTGAAGGACAAGTACACCAACTTGGGCGACAGCTTTGACCGCATCGTGGCCACCTCGGTGACCGCCACCTGGCGCTACACGCGCCGCCCGGCCTGCTACGACGCGGCCTTTGCGGCCATCAAGGCCGCCTTCTGCGACGCCTTCTACGGCCCCAGCAAGGGCGGCCTCTACTCGCCCAGCGTGCAGTTCACGCTGTACGACATGGCGCAGCGTGCGCTGCGCCGCGTGCCCGAGATCGACTCCGTCTTCCTCAACATGCCCAACCTCCACTTTGTGCCCTGCGCCCCCATCACCTCCACCTTTGACAACGACGTCTACGTCGCGACCAGCGAGCCGCACGGAAACATCGAGGCGGTGGTCACCCGCCAGCAGGCCGTGCCCCACGCCAAGCTCTGATGCACCCGTGTGGCAAGGCGTGCGGGGCAGGGCAGGGCTTGACTCGTAGAAACTCCTACGAGCGGCCCGATACCCTCCCCTCTATTTCTTGTAGCTTTATTGTCCCGTCGACGCGGCGCGCAGTCGGCTCGTGGAATCTCCCTGTGACAGCCGGGGCGTCATCGAATGACGCCCCCCCTCCACACACACACACACACACCGCAATCACCCAGGCCCACCTGTGCGGGCTGATGCTGCGACCTTGACATGTTCTATGCCGCTCTGGCACCCATGTTGTACTCTTCTACACGATGCTGTTGCTCTTCCAAGTCCAGCGAGCAGGGTCTGCCAGTTTTTGAGCGCAGCCCTGCATATCACGCCCTTCCTCCGCTCACCCGCCGTTGCTTTTTCCAGAGCTACTCCCGCTCACTGTAGCGCCGTCAGATCGCCCCGCATGTAAGGATTGGTGGATGAGAAGCAGCAGTAGTAGTATTCAAAAGCAAGAGATTAGATTAGGAAGACCAAAGCGTGCATGCGACAAGTGCCATCGAGGCCAGCCCACGCTTGGTAATCAATCCCAGAGTATCAGGATCTGATCTCACCCCACCTGCACCGAGGCGTTCCAGGATCCCAGCGGTTTGCCGAGCCCAACAAGGAAACGCGGGCCCTAGCCGCGATGCACGCTGGCTTAGGCTTTCCAGAAATTGAAAGCGACACACGTTTCCAAGTACCGCACGTGCAAATTCCTAGAACCTGTCAGCGTGGGCGTTTCCTCTGGCAGGGCGATCACCGCGGCAGCATGTTTCTCTGGAACTGGTGCGAGGCGGGGTGCCCCGCGGCAGGGTGTATCGCGCTTGCGACGTGCGCCTTGCGAATTACACGCAACCCAGCAGGCGAGCTCAGTGCAATCCCTGCGTCCGCGCGCGGTGCAGGTTCCAGTCCGTGCTCAACTCGCTGGGCCTGTACAACAAGAATGCCAAGATTCTGTTCCTGGGCCTGGACAATGCCGGAAAGACGACGCTGATGCACATGCTCAAGGATGAGCGCCTTGCCCAGCACCAGCCCACCCAGTACCCCACGTCTGAGGCAAGGGAGGGAGAGGAGTGGTGTGATTGCCCGTGGCCTGCGCAATGCGAGCGAGGGCAGGGTGGGCGTTGATTGGATCACGTTTGCGTTTCTTTCTAGCCAAATCAGTCATCCTGGCACGTACCTGCATGGCCCAATCACGTGCATCCAACGCTCTGCCGACACACGTCTGACCAACTCTTCTCCCCGCAGGAGCTGCAAATGGGCGGCATCAACTTCAAGGCGTTTGACCTCGGCGGCCACGAGATCGCACGCAAGGTCTGGAAGGACTATTACGCCAAGGTGGACGCCATCGTCTTCCTGGTGGACACGGCGGACCGGGAGCGCTTCCCCGAGTCCAAGAAGGAGCTCTCCAGCCTCCTGTCCGACGACTCGCTCTCGGATGTGCCCTTCCTGGTGCTGGGCAACAAGATCGACCTGCCCACCGCCGCCTCCGAGGACGAGGTGCGCTACGCCCTGGGCCTCGCAAACCTGACCACGGGCAAGGGCAAGATCGACACCAAGAGCCTCTCCATGCGCCCCATCGAGATCTTCATGTGCAGCGTGGTATGTGTGTGGGGGTTGGGGAAGGGGGGAAGGAGGAGGAGCGCTCGATGGTGCTTCTGGGAGCGTTGCATCCGCCTGGCCTGTTCACGACTGCTTCAAACATGGATACGACACTCACATCTTGGTTCTCCACCCGCGCTCCGTACAGGTCCGGAGGCAGGGCTACGGGGAGGGTTTCCGGTGGGTGTCCCAGTTCATCAAGTAGGAGCCATTCCTTGAAAACTTCCTCTGTTTGGAGGTGTCTGCCGCCGCGTCACGGAGGCCGGGCGCGACGTGTAGCGTGTAGCTTGAGAGTGCCTGGATCGCCTTGGGTATTGCTGTAGCGGTCCGTTGTTCCGTCCCGGCTGTCGCGTTTCCACGATGAGGCGATGGGCGTGCAGGCGTGTGAGGAAGAAAGAAGGGCCAAAGCACGACAGAGTGGGCATGTGCATTGGTTAAGACTGGGGATCGCGATATCATTATATGGGATTCATTAGGAAACTATCAATCAGGAATAGATGGAAGCGCGCATGAAAAGCCACTCATTTGCAAGGAAGCAACGCAAGCATGATCAGACACCAACATTCTCGTTTCCAAGTGGTGGGCTGGCATCTGCTCTGCTGTGTGTTCTCAGTCACATGTAGCGCATGCTCACGCGAATCCAATGCTCACCCTCTCTCCAGCCGAGGCTTGAGCGAGAGCAGCGCGGTCGTGATGGCCTGGGCAGCGCGCTCCACGTCCCCCGTCGCGATGAGGAAGCGGTAGCCAAAGGGCCCGCGCGGGATGCGGTCCGACTCTGGGGAGACCTGCGCGTTGAAGTGATGGACCACGTTCCACTTGTAGGGCGCCGCCCAGCTGCCGACCCAGGGCGGCGCGGCGGCCAGGCCGCCGTAGGGGTGCCCGCCCGGGGGCCAGTCGGTGCAGGCCACGCCAAAGGCGGCGGCGCCGTCGCGGGAGGCGTACAGCACACCCTCGCAGGGCCGGCCGGGGCACGGAGCACAGGCAACGGCCCCTTCCGGGATCGGTTCGCGGTCCACCGCCGTCCAGTCCGGGTCGCGCAGGCGCAGGCGCCAGCGCAGCGGCAGCGCCTCGGGGTGCATGTACCCCGTGAGCGCCTCAAACTGCGCAAACCAGTGCGGCGGCTCCTGCGGCCCGAGGCAGAAGCTGACGCGGTACTGCAGGAGGTCGGGGCCCAGGAACACCAGGTGCTTGGCCAGCCGGACGTGCGACAGCACGGTCAGTGTTGCGCGGCGGCTGGCCCTCGTTCGGGCCGGCCTCCATGGGCCGCCCGGGCGGCCAGTAGTAGGCCATCTGCGTCTCCGTGTAGGCCTCGGTCCTGGAGGGGTTGACGCGGCACACGTCCCAGCGCGAGCTGGTGGCCCCGCCGCTGTCGTTGGCGTTACCGGCCTCGGTAGGGTTTTCCAGCTCCGAGCTCTGGCCCGGGCGGATGTCGAAGCTGCAGGCCGTCTGAATGCTTCCCCCGTTGCCCGGCTGCGGGAGGACGAGCTCCCTCCCGCGATACGTCATCGACCATGTGGCCCCGGCCAGCCGGGCGTTGAGCGTGATGGCCGTGTCCCCGCCTCGCAGGGTGACATCCTGGCACGGGTGCGGCTCCAGGACCTCCACATCGCCCGCCGCCCAGCTCATTATTGATGATCGGACAATTGGTATCACTGTGGCGGATGCCGTGTCTTGTACGCTCTTCGCTTTGTTTGGCCTGGTCCAGCTTCTATGCAATCTCCGGATGAATCCGGGACACAGGGCTCCAGATCAGGCCTTCGCTCAGGTGGCCTCAAACTTTGGCACCCGTTGCCATTGCAACCCTATTTATAGTGCAAATGTATAGTTACAGAAGGGCTGCAATGTCATACCACGCACGAGGCGGATTGGCTGCGCGCATGAGGCGAGGTCACCGTCAGTCAGAGAATGGCGGCCCCTGGGGCCGGTCACATCCCTCAACTCAAGAGAATACAGGCACATCTCAGGGTTTCAGCGACCCAGGCGGAGCCCAGGTGCTCGTGTCATAGTATACCCAGTCGTCCCCAGAGCCTTGCACGGGCTCCTGTTCGAGAGCGTACGGGCCGCAGGGCCACACGGCGGCGCTCTGAAAGAGCGTCTGCCTGACCACGTCAAAATTTTCTGCACAGCGCATGCGCGGGATAGGAGTGGCTGAACATGGATCTTTTGTTGCTATTACAATCATCCGTCATCAGGCACCGCAGCAAGCGTCGCATCGTCCAAACCACCAGCCACGCACCGTCGAGCGGGTGCCTCGGTAGGCGCTCCAGTCGCTCCTCCAGCGCGCTGTCGTCCGACATGCCCAGGCTGGCCGCCTCCAGCACGCCCTCCTCGCAGCTGGAAAGCACGGCATCTAGCGCGTACTCGACCAGGCCCCCGTGCTGGAGGTAGTAGGCGGTGGCCCTGGCAATGAGTGGCAGGGGCTTGCGTCACTGTGAGTAGCCCCTACAAGCCTCTTCGTATTATCGTATTTTCATGAAAAAAGCATCATCATTGTCACGCCCAGTGCCTTTAGCCACCAACCCAGGTTCTCACCCCTTGTCCAGTCCCGGCACAATGCCAGAGCACTGCCTGACCAGGCTGGGTCTTGGAAATTGGCCTTGCCGGAGCAGGTACGACATGGTGGCCATGCAGTTTGCAAAGCCGACCACAAAGGGCTTGGCCACCTCCATCCGCAGCTCCGCCGGGAACGAAATCCAGCAGGTAGACTTGGGGGTCGTGCAGACTGTCAGCCTCCCCTGCCACGGGAGGGTGCAAGGAGACCATCGGCACAGGCGTCCTCCCGCAGAAAGCTCTGTCCAGTCCTCCACTCGACTGTGATATCCTTACCGTCTGTTTTGGGCCAGGAATCCTTTACCATCTCCGCGGCGTTGCTCGCAAAGTCCTGCAACCTGCACGCCATTCTCGGCGAGAGGACGCCATTGATGCAGGCGACCGGTCCCATTCTAGGCTGCATAATTGCTTTGTTAAAACGTACGACATGTCGCAATGTGTGGTCGGGCACCCCACGCTCCGGTTCATGTGTGACAACGGCCGGCCAGGAGAAAGTGATCCAGCTGGACCCATTCAACCTTCCGCGCGCAATCGCGTTTTAGCCGAGACATGAGCGGGCCGTCATGTCGCGAATAGGAATGAGGGGCGAGCGACAGCATATGCAATTTGGAGTTGATTCTTTTTATAATCCAAGAACATCGAGCATAGAGCCTGGTTCCGCTGCCAGACTGGCGGGCCTCTTGTGGCATGGTGGCTGCTCGAGAGAAATGCCAGCACTACCTGCCACACAAGCGCCGCCGGTGCAAATTCGACGTTGTGCCGGGCAAAAACGTACTGCGGTAACCACCTCCCTGCAGAAGAGGAGGGAGCCAGGCGACGAATTCCCTGCCCCTGGGACCCCAAAGGCGCCCAGTTGCGTGGCCTGGCAGTGCGCCTGGGAGGATTGTGCCAACAGGAGAAGCCTGTTGTCGTTGTCTTAGTAGGAAACTGGTGCACCGTCTGACGTGATCGCACCGCCAGGGCGCTCAATTAGTTCCGCTTTCCCCGCGCGCAGCGACATCTTTGAGGATGAGGTGGAACGCCACAAGCTCATCTGCCCCGCATACTGCATGCTGGCGGCGCAGCGCGCTGCCCCGTACTTTAAAGAGGACGTGAGCGCCGGGCCTCCCCTCTGCGCGAGCGACGACCCGTACGCGGGCGTGCAGGCGCTCCCGACGTCTGCCCCTCTCGCGGCGCGGCGAGTCGAGCTGGCGCGGCAGCTGGGCCCCGCGGGGCTGCGCGCCCTCGTGTCCAGGATCAGCGCCCTCGCCAGGACGCTGCCGCCGCCGGCCACGCACGTGCTCAATCAGGAGGAGGCGGTGCGGCCGCCGGCCGTCGCGGGGTCGGTGCCACCCTACTCGGCCAAGCACGCGGCGCAGCAGGCGTCCATCGTCGGCAACCTGGGTCGGGTGCGCCTCCTCGAGGCAGCCCCCTGCGACGCCTTTGTCGAGCTCGGCGCCGGGCGCGGCTACCTGGGAGCCGCGCTCAGCCGCCACTGCCCCGACCTGAAGACCCTCGTCCTGGTGGACTGCCGCGGATTCAAGCTCAAGGCTGACAGGTAATCGAGGGAGGCGGTGCGGAGGGTAGTTAGTTTGCGGTTGAGAACCACAGGATGCGGGCTCCAAAGGGCGGCAGTTCGTATGTGACCTCCAAGCACACTTCCATCATCCTTGCGAGCCCCAATCGCCACAGGGAGCTTCGGCACCTGGACCTGCATCGCCTGCGCTGCGACCTCAAGGATTTCCACGTGCGGGGCTGCGACCCGCTCGCGCGGCAGCCCGACAGGCGCTGGGTGGGGTTTGCCAAGCACCTGTGCGGCGCGGCCACCGACTTTGCCCTGCGCGCCGGAGTGGAGCAGGACCGGGCCGGCTGCCGGGGCCTGGGAATCGCCACGTGCTGCCACCACCGCTGCGGATGGCAATCCTTCACGGGCAAGGCGTGGTTTCTTCGGCACGGCTTTCTGCCCTTCGAGTTTGAGCTCGTGTCGTGGATGACGGGTGCGGAGTGTGTTTACATGGTGATCGCATCAGATTGTTCGACTTGCGCTTGCAGACAGTAGGCACAAGTGCCTTGCAATAAACCTTCAGTTCTGCGGTTTCTTGTTCCAGGCTGGGCGTTGTGCGGCCACGAGACGGCCCAGGGCTCGCAGGAGGAGGCAGAGGATGGGTCTGGCGGCGCTGATTGCGGCCCTTCTGCATTGCCTGAGTCGAGTCCGCCGACAGCATTGGACGACAGTAGCGCCTGGGACCCGCACCGGCTGCTGCCCCGCACCGAGCGCATCGCGATTGGGCTCGACTGCAAGGCCCTCATTGACGCCGCCAGGCTCGACTACCTCAAGGCAGCAGGCATGACCGCCGAACTGGTCGCCTACGTGGCCCCCGACGTGTCTGGCGAGAACAAGCTTCCTTCTGGCCAGGGCGAGCGATGAGAGTTGATGATGTCGTGCTGGATTTGTCTGACATGATTCTTTTGCCAACGCTTTTTGATATGCTTTCTCAAGTGTGTACGTGCAGAAAAGGAGGTCAAGTTTGCTCAGAACAAAATGGAAAGGTCAGAAACGTCTTGGCTGATACATAGTTTAGCACACCGACCGTCCACCTTGTATTCACACCCAGTCGCCCTCTTGAAGCTTGAGGGGCAGATACTGGTGCGTGAGGTACTGAAACCCAAAGCTGCTGAGCGCCTGGATCTCAGCCTTTACCTTGCTGGTCAACTGCAGAGATGGGAGTGGTTAAGGACAAGGGTTTGGTGCAAGGGTCTGGTGAAACATTTGTCGGCATCTGCCAATTCTTTCAAGAATGGCCTCTACGAATCACTGCCTGACCCTGCCGTGACCCGGTTCCTCTCCATCCTCACACCCACGCGCCATTATTTGGAGCTCGTGCACCCAATCAGGGTTGGCCTTGACAAAGTCTTCCTCGAGCTGGGCAATTGAGATGGAAGGAGCGAAGATGAGACCAGTTTGGTGCAATGCCCCGCCGTGAGGTCGGCTTCGGGAGAACCTCGCACCCTTCCCAACACCATACACACACTTGACCGCCCACAAAACCAGCACCCCGCGCGCCACCTCACCAGCTTTTTCCCGGTCTTGATATCCTCCTCGGACATGGGGAGGCGGCACTGCTCGGGGATGTTGAAGCGCTCGAGGTCTGACGGCCGCACGCCGAGCCACTTGATGTCGGGCGTGGTCAGGTTGGAGCTGTCGTATGACATGTTCATGGACCCTGGGGGATTGGATTGAAAGGCATGTGGCCATGGATGATATCATTCTTTGAATAAAGGAAGGAACTTTCCCTTGCCAATCAAGTGTCAAACTATATGATCTTGACTCCAGGGGCACCCTCGGCTCCACAAACACATCGCACAAACTCCCGCCCACCCTTCATGTAGACGGAGAGGATCTTGAGCCCGTAGGGGTCAGAGTCGACCAGCGCCAGCACCGGAATCTTGAGCTCCATCTTGAGTTTGCGCAGAAACAACCTGGGGTGTGGGAGGAAGGTGCGCTGATGGACCAAGGCGCATCGCGCGGAGTGCTTGGGTGCCACCACCCGAGTCCACGCAGCCTTCATGCAAGCCATGCCCACGTGCCTCGTCGCCACGTCGGGCTGGCCCTTGGCGGTGATGATGATGCAGGGGTAGGTGTTGTAAAACCTATCCTCCGCCAGGCGCATGAAGGCGGCGTCCTTTTCCACCAGCAGTATGAACTTGGCGTCGGACCGCATCCCCCGGACCTGTCGTGGGCATGGGGTGGTCTGGATCAGTCGATGCCGACTCGGCAAAACTGGGTGAGCAAGAGCAGCAATGGCAAGGAGCATGCAGCCACCTTGTCGATGTTGGGCGGGATGGCTTTGCCGCCCACGCCCATTCTCTGGCAGTCGATCGTGTCGCCGTCTTCTTGGAAGGTGAGACGCCCCACCACCACGCCTTTTTCCGAGGCAACGACTGCAGGCGCGCGGTGGGGGTGGTGGTGCTGTTTAGAGTGTGCCGTCTGATGAGGAGGGCGTGTAGGCCCTCGTGCCGAGCCCCTCAAGAGCAGGCCATCTTCTTCACATGCACATTCCTTTCCCTTTCACCATTAAGGCGCACCATTGAGACTCGACCTTGTGCACCCCAGGAAGCAGGCCACATCATCCAGCACGGCATCGGAGTTGCCTTGGTCCTGCATGGAAGTGGCTCGACGCAGACAGCTGAAGTGCGAGACGTTGACGGGTTGAAAAGGCTCCATCTCACGGGCTCTATCTTCACCCCAGGCAGTCACCTCCCCATTGAGTCACCTCCCCAGTCCCTACCTCAAACAGCTTGACGTCCGTGTAGAAGAGGTCACGCTTGGTGACGTGGATGCGCTTGGAGCAGAGCTCGTGCACGAGCTGCAGGATGCGGGTCGTGATGACCGCCTTGCGACAGGTGCTCGTGCTTGCAAAGTCGCGCTGCGAGCTGGAAGACTTGAGCACGATGCGGTCGAGCTCGGGGACAAACAGCTGGTTGCCCTTGGAGCGGTTGGGGATGGCGTACGCAAAGCCGTGGCCCTGCAGGATGCTGGCCGCCACGCGCAGCAGCGCAACCTCGATCTCGGAGAGCACAGAGTCCTCCGCCTTGTCCACGACCTCCTGGCACAGCACGGGCAGCTGCAGGTCTGCCAATGTCCTGCGAGGAGGTAAAAAGAAAGGGCGTGCGCTTGAACGCATCTCCCGAATCGGTCCACGTATGAGACTCGCGGCAATACCACTCCATTTAACAACTCTCTTTCATGCCCATGCTCTCAGATAAGCCACCCTCCACGCACAAGGCTCGACCGCGGTTTGATGTGGGGATCGCAGCAGCCAGGGCCTCCACCTTGGCCAGCACCGTCTGCAGCAGAGGCTCGAGTTTTATCAATACCTTTCGCGTGATCATCAGTCAACCAATAGAAAAAATAAATGAGTAATCATCCTTCACACATCCAATCGCGCCGTTCGCGTTACATCACCTTGGGGTCTTTCACGGCTTTTTTTGAGAGGGCCGCATGCTTCACCTTGATCGATCCTCGTCCGGCAGTTTTGCTCGCCATGTTGATCGAGTGTGTCGACGAGGTCGACCCCCTAGCTCATTCTGGTCACGCCGATGACGCGCATGCGACTGCAGCGCAGAGTCCGGCCCACTAGTGGTCGTCCCGGAGTCGGGCACAGTTTTTAGGTTGTTCAAATCCCAAGATCCGGGATAAGGCACCCGATCGCTCAGCCAGGCTGGGTGACCTCGCCCGACTCTCCGCTCATGGTACTACAAAGTCAGCGTCAAATCACGGGAATAGATAGCGTGCAGGACATGGCACCATCTACAGTGGGCGCGTCAAGTGTTTGTGGGAGGGATGGCGTTGCCCATAAGCAGTCAGGTGTCTACGCTTGGTCCTCTGGTTCCACGAGCCCGCAGGGGCGGATCTGGAGGCTGCCGGGGTTTGTCAGGCGGTGCTTCTTCCTGAGCGACACGTCCACGGGCTTTTTGTAAAAGGGAAGCAGCAGGTCCACGTCCCGCACCTGCAGGAGCAATGAATGGTGATGACATGGTGAAGGATGCGTGGATGGTGCATTTGTTGAAACGGCAGGGTAGGGATTGCTTATCAGGGCGTGCACCCTGGCACTTCACTATGTTCAGTCTCTAGCTTCCATTCCCTCTATTCCCTCCATCCCAGCCACATACCCTGGCCGGTCCGTCCGTCAGTCTCTCCAGGGGCACGGCCGTCCAGGCCAGGGTCGAAAACTTGCCCTCCCGGCTCTTCCAGTGCCGCAGCTCCAGGAAGACGGCGCCCGTCGGCGGCAGCTGGCGCAGCGGCGTGGTCACGCGCAGCCGGTGCCCAAACACGGCCGAATCCGCCAGGCGGCTGTAGCGCCCCGGGCAGCTGTCGCGGGGCATCTCCACCAGGCGGCCCGCCCCGTCGCGCACCGTCATCGTGATGAACGGCCGGTCCAGCGGTTTCCGGTACACAAACCTCGCCTGGTGCACCGCAATCTCCAAAAACGCGTGCGGCCCGCTCGTGACTGCGGATAAGGTTGCGAGGTGCGCGAATTGAAACACACAGTGTTGGGATGTAACTGGCAAGGTAACTTGACAGCTGCAAGGGCAAGACTTCGTCCCACCCAAAATGCACCCTCTCGACATACCTTGTCGGGGCAGCTGCGCTGCCAGGGCGGCACTGGCCCGCTGCAGCGCGGGGCTGGGCCGGTGGAGCGTGCGGTCCGTGCCCAGGCGCTCAGAGGCGCTGACGATACTCGAGGCCGTGGGGGAGGTCTGCCGGCTCGTCCAGGCGTCCGAGGCGGAGTCGTCGGTCCTTCTGGGATCGGCCAGGAGCGCCCGCAGCCGCCCCAGCTGGAGGCGGGGGACCTCCTCGGCGCCCACGGGCGGGAGGCCCAGCAGCGCTCGGCCCTGGCTGTGTGTGATTGACCCTGGCAGGGAGTGACCGGCCTGCAGGCAGTACAGCAGGTGCACCAGCAAGCAGAATTCCTGCTCAAGGGAGGGTGGAGGGGGGTATGACTGTGCAGTTGTTTGTGAATGAGCTTCACAAACAACATCTCAGGAGGCTGCAGTCAACGTTTTCAACAATCCAACCGACCACCACCCACCGTCTGGCCGAGGAGGCCGCTGACGCTGTCGCCTGCCAGCACAAACGCCTCGTGAAAATCTTCGGCCCGGACCCCCGTCTGCTTGAAGAGGGACCAGGCCGCGCCGTACCGCAGGCCGCCCCGCCTGGCGTAGTCACGGGACTCGAAGATACGCTCGCAGCGGACCCGCTCGGGAGTCCTCATGACCGGCAGCCGGCGGCCAGCGCAGGCGCCGGGGACAAATGCGGGCTGCAAGGCATCTCCCGCGGGACCAGCGGCCGAGGCCGCCCCCGCCATGACCTTGGCAGGGCTGATAGACTCGAACGCCACCCAGGCGGCGCCCTGGGGGATCGAGCGCGGAGTGCGCGGGGACCTCTTCTTGCTGCGACGCGGTCTCCTGGGGCGCATCTCCTCGAGCGTTTGCCTGGCTTGCGAGCAGGGGCGTGAAAAAGTCCAGGACGTTGCCGCTGCCCTCCTTGCCAGGGGTTGCCCACTCCAGGCTCGCAGAGGAGGCCTCGCCAAAGGAGTTTTCGGCCCCAAAGCGTTGCCAGGGCTCTCCGGCGCCGGGGCTTGTGGCCCCCGCCTGCGAGCGAAAGAAAGCAGATTGAACCGCTTATCAACTGTGTGCGCAGACAATAAGAGCCACCGAGCAGCTGGACTATCGGACAAACGAAAGCACAGGCACGCGCCTCTGCATCTGCCAGGCCGGCTTTGCTCAGAAGCTGCGCTAGGGTGGGCGGGGCGGGGTGGTGGTGCGGACGGGCGCTCTTTCCTCCCGAGCTGGGTGTGGCCCTGATGGTCCAGTCCTGGCGACCGGAGAGATCCTGCTGGAGGCCATCCTTCTTTCCGTGGGCAAAGCGAAAGTCCAGGGGCGACAGGGGGCCCGCGTCGAAGAGCCTGTCCTGCAACCGACGCAGCACGGCAAACACCAGGGTGGCCAACCGGGCGAAGCTGGCCGGGTCCAGGTCCGCTTGGTCGGACAGGCGGAGATGCTCCGCCAGTTGCCGCAGGGCTTCATCTTTCAGATCTTTGGAAAAGTGCTGGAGCACATCGCTCATGGACGCTGTTTTGCCGCCACTGCTGCCGACGAGGCGGATGAAACGTTTTTGGTAGCCGGACAGTTCGGCCGCGTCGGCCTTGAGCGCGCCATTCTGCAGAGAACAGGAACAGAGACAGACTCAAGGACGTGTATGAATTTACTGATTTATTTTCAAGTACCCTGGTGTCCCAAGTCGGCCTACCGTGTCGAGGCCGACGACCTCCTGCACCGCGCCGCGGAGCAGCTCGTCCTCGGACGGGCAGATCTGCAGGGTGGCCATGCCGTCGCCGAGTACCAAGCAAGATAGCCTACATACAAACAATACCTTTGCGCGATTTTTGGCAGGTTGCGTACCCAACGCGGGCAGCCGCAGTCGGGCGCTGGTCCGACCGACCGCGACAGATTATTTGTACTGGCCCAGCAGATTTCATCGGTCACCCGGATTTCGCTGTTGGCTGCGGCGGCATCGATCAGGTTGTGGGGCGCAAGCGAGAGACAGAGATGATAAGCAGAGGCGAATGCGATGTTCAAGTGAAACTTGATCATATATATCTAAGAGACTCGAGGCCCTGGCGTGCCTTTGTAGAGGGTGGCATTCTGGAACAACCACTCCTCGTTGCGGTGCACCATGAGCCACTTGATCGATCAAGAGTGAGTAGCAAGTGTGTGTGTGATCGCGCGTCTCGCATAATCATGATAAATGTTATTCGAAAATAACGCGTCATGAAGGCTGGGATATCACATATGGGTGGTTTGGACGGCCGGGCCTGACATCTATCAACGTGCTGGAGAGGCGCACATCTCACTACCATGTACCCGCAACCGGCACGGTACTCCACCAAATCGCATCTCCCCTCTCACCCCAATGCCCGGCGCAGTGACTTCAACGGTCTGCAGACGTGGGTGGAGAAGTACGACCAGCGCCGGGAGCAGGTGATTCAGATCAGCCGCAAGATCGAAAAGTCGAGCAAGCAAGCCATCTTCAGCCTGCACCGCAACGACGGCGCCGAGGCGGCGGCGCGCCTCCAGGCCGCCGAGGCGGCCATCGAGGAGCTGCTGCCCACCGTGCGCGGGACGCCGGCGCTGCGCTACGGGTCCTTCTCCCGGGCCATGGAGGAGTACGCCGAGGCCGTCGTCTTCCGCGGCTACCTGGTGGAGCGCCGCCTCGTGCCCAGCTCGGCGGTGCGGCACGCGGAGCCCGAGGAGTACCTGGGCGGCGTGCTGGACTTCACGGGCGAGCTCAACCGCTTTGCCGTGCTGCGCGCCACGGAGCGCGACGTCGCCGAGGTCAGGCGCGCCCGCGACCTCGTGGAGGCCATCTTCGCGGCCTTCATCCAGTTCGACCTGCGCAACGGCGCCCTCAGGAAAAAGTACGACGCGCTCAAGTACTGTCTGCGCAAGCTGGAGAACACGCTCTACGAGCTGTCCCTCACCGCGGCCGGCCTGCCCGTCACCCTGGGCGGCGACCGCGACAAGGAGCCAGACGCCACGGAGACCGCTGCCGAAGAGAGCTGATGGACAGAGATGGGCCTTGCTTGGTTCCGCTACAAAGGGAGCTGCCCATTCGAGGACGGTGATGTCTAGGGGGGCTCGTGAATTAGCCGGGCGCACCTGCGCAACTACGAATATTTCTACCTCTCTCTTTCCCGACCCACTCCGCTCTTCGCGTCAGCACCGCATACTGTCTTGAGCGCCTTTCGTTTTAATTTGGCAAAGAAACAATATAAACATACGAGCGCAAGTGCCTCGAGGAGAGGTAGATGCAAGGGGGAGCGCCAACGCGCCCAGAGGAAATCTGCCCGCCAGCACGTGCGGCCATCCGCATCGCTCCTCGCTCACTGCTGGGTGCCGTGGCCAAAGCGGCGGTTGTACGCCTCCCGGTTGAACGGCACAAAGCCGCCGTCGAGATGCATAACCTCGCCGCGGACCCGCACCCGCCGGGGCGGGAGTTCCGAGGCCACCAGCTGCAGGCCCTTGCCCTCCAGTCCGTGCTCCGCTCCGGGGAATATCCGCAGCTTGCGTGCCATGGACTGTTACGAATGGAGCGCAAGTTGACGCGGGATTGTCAATGAATTGCACCTACCTCGCTCAGCAGACACGAGGCCGGCTGCACGACAGGCACGCACCCCTCCGCCACCCCTTCCTCGTACCCTGCGCAGGTTGGTCTTTGGGAGCATGCCCATGACAGCCTTTTGCAGCACGGAGCCGGGCTCCCTCGCCTCCTGGTCCTTGGCCGACCGCTCCTTCAGCCCGCCGGGGTAGCCGGTGTGCCAGCGGTAAAGCTTGTTGTCCCACTTGCGCCCGGTAAACTCCACCTGGCTGGCGTTCACCACCACCACGGCGTCCCCGCAGTCCTGGTTCGGCCGGTACGTCGGCTTGTCCTTGCCCGTGAGGATCTTGGCAATCTGACTGGCGAGGCGACCCACGACCTGACCCCGGGCGTCAATCACCCGGAACCGCAGCCCCTCGGCTTGCAGGCCCTGGGAGGAGGAGAGAAGCAGGAGGCAGGATTTAGCTTCAGCCAGATGCATTTTCAATATACTGTGCATTGTACCACATAAAGTACCTGCGTAACCATTGCATGCAGGCAGCCAAACCCCGTACCCGAAGTGCCGAGGGCCCAGCCATGCCGGCCAGCACGATCCTGTCTATCCCTTGCCCCGACGCAGCTATGTCCGCGGGTGCACCAGAACTAAATCGAGTCTGCCACGGTAGCGCTCCCAAGCCACACCCCTGCCGCTACTTGCATCGTGCTGGCACGGAGAGCCGGGCCCAGCGATGTCGCGACCGATTCCGATTTGTCGGGTCTGGGGCGCCAATTGGCGCTCGATGGTGGCCCATCTATCGGAGCACCGCTGCCCGCATGGCTACTTGGCAGCCCGTGCGCGGTTGGGACCCTCCTTTTGCATTTGCTGCATTGAGATTGGATATTGTTTAATACTAAACTTGGACCGTGTGCAGCGACAGGAGGGGAAAGTAGCTTCGAGAGACCTTCCGTGCGCTCCGCCATGGCGACTCGTGCGCAGTTTGAGAACAGCAACGACGTGGGCGTGTTTGCCCGTCTCACAAACGCATACTGCCTTGTGGCCTTGGGTGCGGCTGAGAACTTTTACAGGTGGGCTGAGGAGGTGGAGAGGGCTCGGTCCAGGGAGAACTGCGGCGTGCGGGGGGCCGGCGACGCGTTATGGACGGCTAAAGCAGTATGCGTTCAACGAGATTCCACTGCGGCGGACGAGCTGGTTGGCACAGCTCCGATCTGGGGGCATATGCGCTCCAGAGTTGGTCATTCTGCGCTCTGCATGCACAGCGTCTGATCCCCTGGACCTCCTTTCCAATCATCGCCCTGCAGCGTCTTTGAAGCGGAGCTGGCAGACCATATCCCGGTGGTCAAGGCCTCTGTGGCCGGCACCCGGCTCGTCGGGCGCCTGGTCGTGGGCAACAAGAACGGACTCTTGCTACCCAACACGACCAGCGACCAAGGTTGGTAGGGGGTGGAGGGATTGGTATTTATATGGGGACATGAAATATCCTTGTTCTTCATATAGACAGCCTATTCCGCCTGAACCACATCCCGTCTTAACAACCCACTCCCCACCCCCACCCCTTGCACCAGAGCTGATGCACATCCGCAACTCGCTTCCGGACGAGGTGGTGGTGCAGCGGATCGACGAGCGGCTGTCGGCGCTGGGCAACGTCATCTCCTGCAACGACTACGTGGGTCTCGTGCACCCGGACTTGGACCGCGAGACGGAGGAGATCGTGGCGGACGTGCTGGGGATCGAGGTCTTCCGGCAGGCAGTCGCCGGCAACACGCTGGTCGGCTCCTACTCGGTGTTCACCAACCAGGGCGGCGTCGTGGCGCCGGGGACGAGCGTGGAGGACATGGAGGAGCTCTCCTCCCTGCTCCAGGTCCCGCTCGTGGCCGGCACCGTCAACCGCGGCAGCGACGTCGTGGGCGCCGGGCTGGTGGCAAACGACTGGAGCGCCTTTTGCGGCCTGGACACCACCACCACCGAGCTGTCGGTGATCGAGTCGGTGCTCAAGCTCAGGGCCAGCAACCCCTCGCAAATCGTCAATGAAATGCGCGCCTCCCTCATCGACAGCATGGTCTGATGAGCAGAGGAGCGATGATCAGGTGGCGCGCGGGAGAGCCCAGCTGCGCTTGATTTTGACACGACGGACGTCCTTCTGCGCCTGAAGCTACGTGTAGCTGGTGGTCCCTGGTGGCTCGTTCGATGCACGCATGGCCTTCCCGGGATCGTCACTATTATCTTGCAGACGTTGCGGTGGTGTGCTCTTGAAGCACACGAGATCTGCCTGCCACGCTCGAGCAAAGGGCTCGCGCCTGAATGGCCGTGCGAGGCGCCCGCCTCGCACGGCATTTCTCGCCGCTCGAGCGCGGCAGGTCGGCTCGTCTGCTCTCCACGACAGAGCCGGCTTCGCACCCGCTCCCGCGCCCGCTCTTACTACTCCCGGCATCCCCTGGATGCACATTTCATTACACACCAGCGCATCGCTAGGCGATGAATGTGACAAAAAAGGCGAGAAAGAGCATCAGGACGCCAAACACCTTGAGGATCAGCCAGCGGTTGGATGAAATAGTGTCGTAGTACTTGAGCAGCTGCGCCTGGCCGGCCTCCACGTTGGACAGCGTCTCGCCCACGTTCTCGTCGATGCGCAGCGCGACCTCGCCCTGCTCCGCCACCAGGTGCGCGAGCTGCTGGAAGATGCCGCCCAGCTCCTGGATCGTGCTCTCCACCTGCCGCAGCGCCGTCGCGCGGCTGTCCAGGTAGGTGTCCTGCGGTGCGACCACGAGCTGCTGCGCCTGCTGCGAGGGCGGGGGCGGCGCCAGCGCCAGCGCGCTCCCAGAGTGCGGCCCCGCGCCGCCATTTTCCTGCGGCGCGCTCGCCGTCGGGCGCTGCGAGTCGAGGTTGGTGGGGGGGAACAGAGGGGTGAGCGCGGGAATCATCGCTCCACGACCATCATCATTCGTTCACACGACGTTGCATTCCCCTCAGCCCTCGCCCACCCACAAACCATCTCCCACGAATGACGCACCCGCTGGTGGAGGAGCTGCGGGTTGCGCGGCTGCGTGGGCAGGAAGCTGGGCGCGGCCGCGGGCCCCGCCGCGAACCGCGGCTCCGAGGCCGAGCCGAACAGGTTTCTCCGGTCCGCGTGCACCTTGAGCGAGTCGGTGCGCAGCGTGAGGACGTCCTTGAACTCCTTGGTGGCGTCCTTGAGGCGCGCCCGCAGGCTGTCCACCACGGTGTGGCTGTGGTCCACCGCCTGGCGGTTGGGGCCCGCGCGGGAGCCGGCGCTCACGCTCGCCAGTTCCGCGATGGCCGCGTTTAGGTTTTGTATGTCGTTCTTCACAGAACTCGAAATCTCCTGGATCTCCTGGGCGGGGTCGTCGAACAGCGAGGTGCGCTTGGCCAGCACGGCCAGCTTGGAGAGCTTTTGGCTGGTGGCGTGGATGCCCTGGCCGATGGCCGCGGCTTGCTTGGCGAACGCAGACTGCGAGGCGCTGGGGCCTGTGGTAAATTGCACGAAGGGCTGTATGAGCGACCGGTTAAGAGGCGCATTGCCGATTCAGTCCGCGCAGAGCCCCCGTGCCTCGGACCGCCATCTCTGCGGACCCCACGGCCAGCATGTCGCTCCCAAGAGGGACTGTTCCCGTCTACTCGCGTACCTGGTTGTGGAGGCTTCAAAGAAGCGGCCGTGCTCGCTCCTTGGCTAGAATTTAGGCGCTGCACCACGGCCATGAACTCGGCAGTTCGGTCTCGGGCCGAATTGGGCCCCACCCCACGGGAGGCGGAGAGGGACGCCATCGCTCTTGGCCCGTTCTATCGATGCAACACAAGCTATTGGTCTTTTGCTCTTGCTCATAGAGTCAGGGACGGCTGAAGCGACTCCAGAGCGGCAGATCTTGCGGGTGGCCTAGGGAACAACAACACCAGCGCGCCTGATCTGCGATGCGAATCCCGTGACTCGCATCACCTTTGGGCATCTCATGTGCGGACGGTGGGGCTCAGGGGCTGATCATGGCTATTTGAAAAGCTTTTGATTACACTGTGGTAGTCTGAAGAGCGGTCGACAGCGCGCTTGGGTGTGTCGCGAGGGCGGGCCAAAATTTCCCCGAGCTCTCTCGGCAGCAAGCTAGCAGCAGTGTAGTGGGCAAGGAGCGGGCGCTGTGCGCCCTAGATGGCCATGGTGAGTTGTAGCGCGGGAGGCATGCCTTCGTGTGGCCCAGAATGTGGGCCTCGCGCCGGTCCATCGCGGGGCCCAGCCCGGTCACGGGAGCGCCATGGGTCCATGTTTGCAGGAACAATTAGTGCTAGACTTGACGAATCCGGCCAAGAAGGAGATGGCGTTGTTGGAGCTGAGCAAGAAGCGGGAGTCCTTTCCCGAGCTGGCCCCCTTTCTCTGGCACAGCTGTGGGACGGTGGCGTCCCTGCTGCAGGAGATAGTGGTCATCTACCCCCTGCTGCAGCCGCCTTCGCTGACCTCTGCCGGCTCCAACCGCGTGTGCAACGCCCTGGCGCTGCTGCAGTGCGTGGCGTCGCACCCGGAGACGCGGACGCTGTTCCTGGAAGGTAGGAGAAGGGGAATTAGGACTCGAGAATAGAAGCTGTGTGGAGCATGCAGGGTTGGAAAATCGAACGTAGATAATAATGTAATAGGACAATAGTGACACTGGTTGCTGCGTGTGCTGCATCAGGGTATGTTTATCTTCAGATCTCCATGCATCACCTTCCTCACTGTAACATCCCTCTTCCACTTCCTCCACCTCCTCTCACAGCCAACATCCCGCTGTTCCTGTACCCTTTCCTGAACTCGACGTCCAAGGCGCGGCCCTTTGAGTACCTGCGCCTGACCAGCCTGGGCGTGATCGGCGCCCTGGTCAAGGTGGACTCGCCCGCGGTGATCAGCTTCCTGCTCAACACCGAGATCATCCCGCTCTGCCTGCGCACCATGGAGACCGGGTCGGAGCTGTCCAAGACGGTCGCGACCTTTATCGTGCAAAAGGTGCTGCTAGACGAGGAGGGCCTGGCCTACATCTGCGCCACGGCCGAGCGCTTCTACGCGGTGGGCACGGTGCTGTCCAGCATGCTGGACGGGCTGTCGGAGCAGCCCTCGGTGCGGCTGCTCAAGCACGTCGTGCGCTGCTACCTCCGGCTCAGCGACAACCGCTGCGCGCGTCGACGCGCTGCGCGCGTGCCTGCCGGGGCCCCTGCGCACGCCGGCCTTCACGGCCTGCCTCAAGGATGACCCCACCACCTCGCGCTGGCTGGCCCAGCTCCTGGTCAACGCCGGCTTCCCGCGCCAGGCCGCGCAGGTGTACCCGGCCGAATCCCTCTCGGCCAGCCCTCTTCTCCAACCGTAGTAGGGAGGTAGTAGTCTGATTGGGCAGGTGTCTGCTTGGAGTTTTTTTGAGATAGTGGGCGGCAGAGGCTACATACTGGGGCTTCTGACAGTGGGGAGCTTTGGAGACGATGCGCACGGTGGTGGGTTCTGTCGCCGAGACGCGTGTAGCTGCGTGTATGGCATGCCACGCACGAGACAGCACACGCCGGTGCGTCTGTAGTCTCTCACATGCGGCACCACATGCCCGCCTATCTAAACCTTGGAAAACACCTAAAGCGAATGCTCCTCGTTCGCCTTGTGTGCACCGCACTTTCTGTGAGTATCGCGCCTGGAACGGCACATTTAATGCATGCATGCTCACTTGGGACCACATCGCTGCCCCCTTTCCTGCGTGTTCCCGTGCGCACGTGTAGCTTCCAGCTGACTCCCTGCGTGGCCTGTCACAGACATGCAATAGTTTCTTTGTATCAGGGAAAACACAAGCAGAGCGTTCATTCGGCTTCCTCGAGGGCCAGAGGGAGTGAACTGAATCTGGCCCCGCGACATGATTGGGAGAGGCGTTAATAATCTTTTCTTATAACACAGGGTCAGGAGGACAAGGGGAGGTCATGACGACGAGCTGTTGTCCCCGATCTCATCCATCTATCAAACACTTGACCCTCTTCACAACATCAGGCGGTGATGTTGGTCACCGGGTGCTTCTTGTTGACGCGCTTGATGATGCCAGCGATGACTTTGCCTGGGCCGACCTCGTAGGAGCGCTGGAGGCCGCGGGAGAGCAGGGTGTTGAGCGTGCTCTCCCACTGCACGGGCGCGGTGACCTGGCGGGCCAGCAGGGCGCGGATGGTGTCCGGGTCGGCGTGCGGCGCGGCGTCGACGTTGGAGACGACGGGGATGCGCGGCGCGACGATGTCGGTGCTGGCCAGCGCCGCGGTGAGCGCCTCCACGGCCGGCTGCATGTAGGCCGTGTGGAAGGCGCCGGCCACGGCCAGGCGCACCGTCATGCGCGCCTTGTGGGCCTTGGCCAGGCGCTCGACGGCCGCGCAGCCGTCGAGGCCGCCGCTCACGGCGTAGTTGCCGTTGCAGAGGTAGTTGGCCACGCGCACCGCCTGCTCGGGCGGGACCTCGGCGTTGGCCGCCTCGCACAGCGCCTCGGTCGCGGCGGCCGAGAGGCCGATGACGGAGACCATGCCGCTGGCGGCCGCGTCGGCCGCGCGCTGCATGCTGGCGCCGCGCAGCGCCACCAGGCGCAGCCCGTCCTCGAAGCTAAAGGCGCCGGCAAAGGCCAGGGCCGTGTACTCGCCCAAGGAAAGGCCCGCGGCCACGTCGATCGCCGCCACCGCCTCGTCGCCCTCGTCGGCGCGCAGCTTCTCGACGGCCGCCAGGCTCGTCACGTAGATGGCCGGCTGGCTGACCACCGTGCTGTCCAGGCGCTCCTTAGGGCCCTCCACACACGTCTTGAGCAGGTCGTAGCCCAGGATGGCCGAGGCCTCGTCAAACATGTGCGCCGCCTTGGGCACCGACTTGACCAGCTCGCCCGCCATGCCCACGCTCTGCGCGCCCTGTCCGGGGAAGAGGATGGCCGTGCAAGGCTGGTAGTCGTCAAATGCGTGGTCCGCGGCGGGGGCCTAGAGTTTTGGGAGGAGGGGGATGTATGGAGAGGGTATGGCTGAGGCACGGACTTCTTTGTATGCAGAGAAGTTGGAAACATGCTGATGATCGATTGTTTCATTGCAATAATGCATCACTTGGCAGGCCGCCAGAGTCTTGGACGTATATTCTATGTTATCTCACATTATTCAGGCGCTCGGGCACAAAATTCACAACACTATGCCTCGACTCGCGTGTCTACACACGAACCACCCATCGTCCTTCCTCACCTCCGGGGCGGCGGTGGCTGCAGCCCGGACGCGCATGGCCGGCGCCCGGACCACTGCACGGGGTGCAGGGCCACACCTGCGCGCGATGCACATGAAACCCCTTGCATAATTCAAGCTTTGCGTACCCAGTTCCAGATACATTGCCATGGGCGGACGTTCGCAGCCAGGCCTGCATACTGTACACCGCCAGCTTGCCTGGTGGGACGCTGCAGCGCCACCGACTTCGTGCTGAGCGTCGCGGCCATGGTCGATCCTGTGATGAGACGCCTACTGAGCATGAAAACCGTTGCAAAATGCCGTTTGTGTGGTTGCGGGGCTCGGGGTCGACCCGGATCGGGGTGGTCGCACCTCCTCCATGTTGCTGGCAGGGCCCGGAAACAGATTCCCAGCCGCATCCTGATCTGTCCGGGCATGCATGTGCGTGTGTCGTGGTTGGGCATGTATTGTACATTTGTGCTATTTCACGACATGTACAACAATTGGTCAGCATTGTCGTTATGTATAATCTGTTGTTGTCACGAAAATATGCATGGGTGTCACACATGCGTAGTGCCAGCATAGTCTTTGGCACCATCGCGCTGCATTGCACAGCTAGCGCGGCCTTTTCCGTGTCCTCTGTTCGCGAGTGCCCGCCAGTTTCCTAGGTCGGATCGCTCCGCCCTCTGCCGCTGCCGCCTGGAGCGCCCTTGCGATGGACTCTGCTTCCGTGCAGAGCATTGCGCTCAGGTCTTCATCTCTCCAGGCAGATTCGAGCTCCGCATCGAAGACTGCACGACTTTCATCCAGACCTTGCGAGCCAGATGATTGGCGGCCGTCTGCCTGTGCTGTCCCCGAGCAACTCTGATCCGCCTGGCAGAGGGTCGCCAAGCCCCGCTCCCACAGCAGCGACTGCCACGCGTCACACCTCTGGGCATAGAGATGGAGATGGTAGGGGTGGCACTTGAATTTGCTTGCACAGCAACGAGCATGCAGCGTCCCAACAGTCGTGCTGCCCCAGAATGCTGTGCTCACCGCCTGAGGGACCGAGGCCCAGGAGGCCCTCCCGGCCACTTGCTTGAGTGTCGCCTTGATAGTTTCCGCACAAACCAGGCTCTCGATTGCGGCGCACACGTCCCCACTAATGAGGTCTTGCTGCCATTGGCTGAAGACCGAAGCCTGTGTGGACAACCATTGATAGGGAGAGCAGGCCGGCTCGAGTGAGGCGGGCCTGGCAGTGAAGATTGCATTTCGCGGACAATTATGCTGAATCCTTCTACCCTCATCGCTTTCACGCCAGCCCACCTCTACAGTCGAAGGCTCCGTTGCCTCTTCTGAAAGTCTGTCTTTCGCCCGACAACTGCGAGAAATTCATGAGAGAGCTGTGTTGAAGTTGCAGGGTTTGTTCCTTCCTCGGATGCACCGTTGTTGCCATTTTAGCATCAAAAGTCAAGCATACTGCTTCCCTCCCGGATAAACCAGTTCTGATAGAAATCGAGATACATCCACATTACCATACCTTGACGCGGCGTCTTGCAAGACTTGGTGTCGCAAGCACTCGGCCTCCTGCTGCGCCCACACCTCCTCCTGCTGCGCCCACTGCCCTTCCTGCTGCTGGGCCGCATCTTGGGCCCTGTCATCTATTTGGTCGCATCTCACCAGCCCTTCATGATTCTGAGGCACATCGTGAGGCCCAGCCCACAGCCACGCGGGGCTACCGGGGGAAATGTGCAGCGAGGCCGGCCAGGAAGTGTCGGACTCCTGCGAGCCCACCGCTCTCGTCCGACACAGGGCAGTCGCCATGCACAATGAACTGGCTAACGATGCGACCCAGAAACAAGTGAAATTAATTTAATTTTTAGAAGGACGCTAGAGCGGTGGAATTGTCGCTGCCGGAAGCGCGGCATGCGATCCGTGCTGCGGTAGGGTTCAAATCGGGCCGGAGGCCATCTTTGCAGACAATTGGTGGCGTGGCTAGGGAGATGCACGGGACAGGAGTGATTTATCCCAGCCGCAATTGTCGTGCTTTGTACATCAAGTGTGCCGTTCTTGACACTGTATTCTTACAGAATACAACAACATACAACAGGAATGGTGTTTCCCTTATTTACACAAGCAGCTCTCCCAGCGCCAACACAGGCGGCTCTTGGGATCCATACAGAACATTACAAGCCCAGCCAAACCACCCCATCACCAGCCCTTGATGGACCCGTCCTTGAGGCCAGCCTCCTCCTCGGGCGTGGGCTCCCGGACCCAGGATGGCGTTGCGGTGCGGGTACCTGCCCCACTTTTGATCACGGCCGCATGGTCGTCCTCAAACTTGGGTGGCGATCGCGATGAACTTGAGCAGCTCGGGCGCCGGCGGCTCCGTGGCCTCGACGTCGGCCTTCCACTGCGCCAGCTCCTTGGACATGATCTGTGGGGCAGGCGCGAAGGCGTCGTGACAGGTGAACATTGAACTGCAACTGGTTTGCCGATGTATGAGAGCCCTTGACACCCAACAAGCCACATCAACTCCCACAGAAACACACTTAACCCAAAAAACATACAACCAGGACCGCATGTGCACACCTCGTGGGACTCAAGATTCTCGTGGTGGGTCAGCGGCAGCAGCACAAAGAGGCGCATGGCCCCTGGCATGCGGCGGTGCTCGCCAGACTTGACGAGCCCCAGGGTCCACTCGCGGACCCGGGGGTCAAAGTCAAAGGACTTGGGGCTCCCGCGGTAGACATTCCTCGTAAACTGGTCGCCCAGGATGATACCGGCGGCCGCTGAGAGCGGGCAGTCGCGCCACTCGTCCAGCTCGCCCGCCCCAAAGGCCTCCAGATCGGCCCCGAATTTGTCCCTGATCTCGTCGTCCGCGCTCTGGTTCTTACCAAACCAGAACTTCATGCGCTCCGAGTCGGACATGCCGCCGCTCTTCTGCCAGTCATCGCCGTACCTGGGAGGGGAACGGCCGTGTTCACCCTGTCAAGAAAGACCTCTAATTGTCCACGCACAAGGGGGCAACCGGCGCCATTATCCACTCGCAAAACGCGGGCACCCCGTTTCCAAACCCATTAACTTGGCAAGCGTCCGGGCCCACCAAAATTTCAAGATGGCCTCGGCCCTTGGTCGCGACTCCAAGGCCTGCACATCACGGTCTGTGAGGCCTTTGATCGGGGCACCCGTCACCGACATTCTCGGCGTGCAGCGTATGCGAGGGTGAAGGGGTCCGACCAGCGGATATGCTCAAGCGATGCAATGGTAATCGGAGCATTCTGCAGTAAGGGTGGATAACGTGGCTCGCTAATTGGCTGGGAAGCGTGCGTCGGGTATGGGCAATTATGCGGAAGCGAGCCCGGTAGCAAGCTGACGTAGATTGCGTTTGTCCTGAAAACTACATCCCAGTATGGGCGGGAAACGCAAACTAGGTTTTATCATTATTTCCGCTTGGTCAAGCGTCCAGTGAGCTCGAATGAGCAGAGTGGGGAGCCTGACTACGCGGCCGAGAGACGCCCTGGATGATCGTGCAATTTATTAGTACTGGCCTGCTACACTGGCTTGCACCGTGCAGTATACCACTACCATTTGAATTGCAGCTGGAACAAAGCGCGAACAGTGCCTGCAAAGTCGCCTGCGTGCTGCATCGTGGCAACCCTAATTGTCTCGGAGACTAGCCACGGTTACTGCCTCGACACCATTGCCGCCCCACCCCGCCTCACTCGTGTCCTAATAGAGCATGATAAAGTATATACTTTGCATACAAAAGTCTGGCGCAGATGATCAGGCTCTCCTCAGATCTCGAGGAGATCTCGGGAAGGGCTCTGGTGCACCGTCCCCTGCAAAATCTGCATTGTATGGTTGCCAAGGCCGAAGCCCTACGGCTCGCGCCACGCCAACTGGCCAATCACCCTCAAAAAGAGCCTGCACGCGTCTCGAGAGCATACCACGGCATTTTGCGGTTTTTGTTGGACCATATTTCTGTCGCTTTATTTCATTTTCGCGAGCACGACTGCTGAACAGTCGTGCCGACGACCTCGGCTTCCAGCGGCCCCAGTCGGGCTTCAAGGTCGTCACATTACTGACCGTTTGCTTCGCTGCTGCCCGCTCCACTCTTACTTTTGGTTGAAACCCGGCCTACCAGGTGCGTATGGGGCCCGCGGTGAGGTTGGGCGTGCCCGTTTGAGTGCGTCCGGGGCTGTCGGCGAGGATACGGCGGCCGGAGATCCTCGGTGCACCCGCGGCATTCCCGCTTGTGCGCGGCATTTGTGCTGGTTCAAGTGCATAAATCGCCATGCTATGCCCCGGTTTCAGGTTTGGAGCAGCATGCCGGCATCTTCTGAGCTGCGCCAGCGGTCGAGCGTGGTTGCTCGGCTGAGCGGGGCGCCCATGGACGACGAGGCCCGGCTGCGGCAGCTGGGCTACAAGCAGGAGCTCACCCGCGAGCTCAGTCTGCTCAAAAACGTGAGGAATATGTATTGTGTTGTGGTGGGAGCTAGGACATTTGGGTATTCATTTGTCAGGGCGCGTGTCTACATAAGAACAAGTCCAACACTTACTCCCATTACTTCCCCCCTCTTTTCGCATGACGCCAGTTTGCGGTGTCGTTCGGGCTGCTGTCCATGCTGACGGGCCTGGGTGGCTTCTACACGTACGGCTTCACGCACGGCGGCCCGGTGTCGGTGACGTGGGGCTGGCCGCTGGCGGTGGTGATGACGCTGACGGTGGCGCTGCCCATGGCCGAGGTGTGCAGCGCGCTGCCCACGTCCGGCGGCGTCTACTTTTGGGCTGGCACGCTGGGCGGCAAGCGCGGCCCGCTCTTCTCCTGGGTCACGGGCTGGTTCAACCTGCTGGGCCAGGTGGGCATCACGGCCGGCGTGGAGTACACGGTCGTCATGTACCTGCAGCAGGTCATTTCCATCGGGCGCGGCGAGTACTACGAGTTCACGCAGGCGCAGCAGTTTGGGCTCTACTGCGGTTTTGTCATCCTGCACGGCATCGCCAACGCCATCAGCGTCAAGCTGCTGGGCTTCTTGAGCATCTTCTCGGTCTACTGGCACGTTCTGGGCACGCTCATCGTGGTCATCGGCCTGCTGGCCATCGCGCCCACGCACCAAAGCGCGCACTTTGTGTTTGCCACCTTCGAGGCCAACCCCTCGACCGGCGTGCACAACCCCTTCTACCTCTTCCTGCTGGGCCTGCTCATGAGCCAGTGGGCCATGACCGGCTACGACACCTCCGCGCACATCGCCGAGGAGACCAAGAACGCCGCCATGGCCGGCCCCGTGGGCCTGATCATGGCCATCTGCGGCTCCTTCATCTGCGGCTGGATGTTTTTGCTGTCCCTCACCTTTAGCATCCAGGACCCGGCCACCATTGTCAGCCCCGACACCATCTCCGGCGGCTACGCCACCTCCCAGATCTTCATGGACGCCTTTTACGCGCGCTGGGGCGTCACGCGCCCGGCCAACGCCTTTATGATCATCCTCTTCGTGGCCAGCAACTGGTGCGGCACCGTTCTGCGTCACCGCCAACTCGCGCATGCTCTACGCCTTTAGCCGCGACGACGGCATCCCCGGCTCGCGCTGGTGGAAGCGCGTCAACGCGACGACCGGCACGCCCGTCAACTCCATCATCGCCATGGTCTGCGCCGCCGTCGTGCTGGGCACCTCGCTGCTGGGCAGCACGGTCGCCTTCAGCGCCATGTCCTCCATCGGCGTCATCGGCATGTACATCTCCTACGGCATCCCGCAGGTGCTGCGCCTCACCGTCGCGCGCAAGTGGTTCAAGAAGGGGCCCTTCCACCTGGGCCGCTTCAGCCACGTCATCGGCTGGATCGGCGTCTTCTGGTGCTGCTTCATCACCGTCGTCTTCGCCCTGCCCAACTACTACCCCATCGACTCCCAGACCCTCAACTACGCCCCCGTCGCCGTGGGCGTGACCCTCATCTTCTCCCTCGGCTGGTGGGCCATCTCAGCCCGCAAGTGGTTCAAGGGGCCCGTCCGCAACGTCGACATCGCCGTCAAGACCGCCTGCCTGGCCGAGGCATACCAACGCGGCGAGCTCGACGACGGCTCCGAGAACGAGGCCAAGCTCAGCGACAAGGCCGCTCCTGGAGAGGAGGAGCCCGCACGCCTGACCGTCTAGGGAGTAGGCTAGGCGCATATATACGTATATATACACATGTGTGTATCTATGTATGCTTGGTGGATAAAGCCGATTGGTGGAGACTGATGTGCCCATTTCCACTAGGAAACGTCCTCCTCCACCACCGCACGCCCAGCGATCAGCTGCGCGGAAAGGAAGAATGACAAGCTCTCCACGCAATTCATGCATTTGTGACGGCCTGGCAGGATTGCGTGTCTGCTCTTTGCGTCGGTCGATGCCTTGGCGCTCGAGGGGGCCCCATTTCTTGAATTGGGCTTCTTTTTTCGGACTAAAGATCCCCCCTTCCTTGCGCCTGCGAGGTCTGCGTGGTATCTGCCGAGCCGACGCGCATCTTCAGACGCATAAACCGGAAGATCACGCCCCTTGCCAGTGTTTCGCTATTCTTGAGACGTACACATTTCGTTCACAATTTCCGAGGCGGGGAGTGCCTATTTAAATGATTCCCGTTTTTGCATGGGCCGCCACGCACCTGTTCTAGCTCCGATGCCCATGATTAGAGTTCACAATCGCACACTGCTGCCTGCGCACTGCCTGGCTTGCCTGCTCACGCGCCTGCTGCGACTCATGAAGAGCGGCCGGTGCCCACCAACCAATTCCCGCCCAAGGCCTGCCCCTTGCTCGGCGGCCAGTCCCTACCCCTCTCGGCAAGCTGAATTAATGAAGCAACGTGTAACGATATTTGCGGATTATTGACTGAAAAGAGCTCCTTGCCATGCGCGGGAATGCGGTATGGGTGTCCTCCATGATGGTTGTCCGTGTCACCCACGCCCTGCATGGGGGAGAGAATCTGCCTCGCCCGGGTGTCATTCCCGACCTATATTCCCAGAGCCGCAGCGACTGTTCCACATTTTACACCAGTTATTACAACACATCAATTCGTACTGCGCATTGGTGCGCGACTGGACTTCTTTGAACGAGCGAAGCGCACTATGGCAGCCGCCGACAGTGGGCGGAAGAGGACCGGCGACGGGGGCGCCTCGCGGGCCAGCAAGCGCAAGTATTTTGCCAACACGGTGCGTGGGCAGCCAGATATGGCATATAAAATACATCACGATCGGCCCATACACTCTGTCGAAAGCAAGAGCGAGCGCCGAGCCCACTCTACCACCTTGCCTCCGCAGAGCTCTCGCAAGGATGGCATCCCCCTGGGCAGCCGCGGCATCCTCATTTCCTGCGCAGGCGGCAAGGAAAACATTGCCGCGCGGGAGGCCATTGATGTGTTTACGCAGGTGGGGTGGGTGGCTGGGTAGGTGGGACGTCCCTGTCTGCTGAAGTGCCAGCGTGCGCGGAGTATCAAAGAGCCACCAGACTACCTCACATCAAGCAATGACTGCCTAGAGTGGACAGACACAGGCAAGGAATGTTTGCGACGGCTACCCAATTGACTACCTCCTTATACAAATATTAACACTCGCAGATCTACGAGCAGATCCACCCCGAGGCAGCGGACGCGCCTGCCGCCGCCTCGAGCGCGGGCCAGGACGTCGCCAGCCTGCTGGCGGCGGAGACGGCAGACCTGAGGAACCCGGAGAAGAAGCTGTTTTTCTACCACTCGACGGGCATCCACTCGACGACGTACGTCGAGATCAAGTACGCTGGGGCGCCGGGCCCCGCCGAGCTGGTCACGCTGGCGTGCAAGCGGGCGCAGACGGTCGGGCGTGCCGGCACCAAGCTGTGCAACCGCTTCTACCCCATCGAGTCCACCTGCTACGCCAGCCTGGAGAAGATCCGCGAGGCGGGCGTGGCCCTGGCCGCCGAGCACTTTCCAGAGTCGGGCGCCACGCAGTTTGCAGTGCAGTACGAGCACCGCGCCTCGCCGGGCCTGGACCGCATGGAGGTCATCAACGCCGTGGTCGACTCGATCAAGACCCCCCCGCACAAGGTCAACCTGTCCAACCCCGAGAAGACCATCCTGGTCAACGTGCTCAAGACCACCTGCGGGTTTGCCGTCGTCCACGACTTCAAGGCCCTGCAAAAGTACAATGTGCAGCTCCTGGCGGCGCCTGCCGAGGCCGAGGAGGCCCCGGTGGAGGCTGGAGCGGAGGCGGACAAGGATGTCGAGCAAACCAAGGAGGGAGACGAGGAGAAGGCCGAGGAGGCGGAGGCGGAGGAAGTGCCCAAGGATGCTTGAGTAGACACAGCCAGTGCAAGTGGAGAGTGTTCTCAGTGTTCAGCCCATGACTAGTCATAGCTGCGTCCTCGCTTCTCTTTCTCATCGCTCACCACTCCACCATTTCATTCTGGAGACTTGTGTCTTGAAAGTTGCGCACGTGCAACGCACGCAAATGCGCCAAACAAAAATTACAGTGGACCAATGCAGCACGGGCGTTTTCAGCCACACAAATCGATCACGTAAAAACGCGCACGATCCCCGAGCGCCGGAAGCTCCGCTTACCATATGTGCGAGTGAAAGGTCTAGGCATCGCGTCCGTGAGGGCTTGGCGACGCGCCGATTAGGTAAATTTGCCCGCACACGGCAGGAATAGTCTATAAAAAGCAACAGCATACGGGGCGGCCCGAAACAATAGTCAGTACGAGGTCCTCACTCGCCAGACTCGCAGCCAGAGCCATGACGGGCTCTGCACCGGAGCACACCAAGGTGGCCATCGTCGGCAGCGGGCCCGCGGGCCACACGGCCGCGATCTATGCTGCTCGTGCTGGTGAGATGGCTTGTGGGAACTCGGCTGGGTGTAGGGCTCGGGCGCGGGGGGGAGTGATCGCCTTGGCCGGCACGCGCGTGCCCACCACGGTCGGGGCGGCAGTCTCTTACGACGCATGCATGGCCGATTGAAAACTCCTTGTACAAACCCCCGCCCTCTTTGCATCGCCGCGCAGAGCTCAAGCCGATGATGTTTGAGGGGTGGATGGCCAACGGCGTGGCCCCCGGCGGCCAGCTGACGACCACGACCGACCTGGAGAACTTCCCCGGCTTCCCGGAGGGCATCCTGGGCGGGGAGATCACCGACCGCTTCAGGCAGCAGTCGGAGCGGTTCGGGACGCGCATCTTCACGGAGACGGTGGACAAAGTGGATCTCTCCAAGCGCCCCTTTGTGCTGACGACCCCCGAGCGCCAGGTGACGGCCGACACGGTGATCATCGCCACGGGCGCGGTGGCGCGCCGCATGGACTTCCCCGGCGCCGGCGAGGGCGCGGGCGGCTTCTGGATGCGCGGCATCTCCGCCTGCGCGGTCTGCGACGGCGCGGCCCCCATGTTCCGCAACCGCCCCATCGCGGTCATCGGCGGCGGCGACTCGGCCTGCGAGGAGGCCAACTTCCTGACGCGCTACGGCAGCAAGGTCTACCTCATCCACCGCCGCGACGAGTTCCGCGCCTCCAAGATCATGCAGAACCGCGTGCTGGAGAACGAGAAGATCGAGGTGCTCTTCAACTCGGTCGTCACGGCCGCCAAGGGCGCCGAGGACGGCAAGCGCCTGGGCGCCATCGCCGTGCGCGACGTCGTCACCGGCGCCGAGCGCGACGTCGAGGTCAGCGGCCTCTTCTTCGCCATCGGCCACGACCCGGCCACGCGCTTCCTGGACGGCCAGCTCGAGCTGGACGACAGTGGCTACGTCGTGACCCAGCCGGGCACCACGCAGACCAGCGTGCCGGGCGTCTTTGCCGCGGGCGACGTCCAGGACAAGAAGTGGCGCCAGGCCATCACCGCCGCCGGCACGGGCTGCATGGCCGCGCTCGAGGCTGAGCACTTTCTCGAGGCGCACGCCTGAAAGTGAGGGGGCGTGTGCGTTCGGAGGGGCGGCTGCTTTGGAAAGGGGCCCCGAGTGTGGGCCCAAGGAATGCCCACACTCCCGCACCGCCAGACTTTGAGGCCACCGTGCCTGCGCAAATCTTTCGAGCCTCAAGCTCCCTCGTCGTTGTATCTTCGTGCTTCCTAGTTTTGTCACTCTCCTGTGCTTTGGTTTGACGCTGTTGGAAAGTGGGTAGGCCTTGAGATGGGTAGCAAGGATGCGTGGAATGATGGGGAGTCTAGTGGTACTGACAGAGCAAATGCTAAAAGCCTTGCGTGAATACTGGCGGCTCTGTGGGTGGTTGGTGGCACATTTGCCTATCCTTTTGACCCTGATCGGACCAGTACATCGCATCTGCGTGCCCGCCAGTCCCAGGGGCAACATTCTACATCAAATCTTGGCAACGAGTCTGCGCACGCAGGCAAAGGGGTCTTCCGAACAAATTATTTCGAGCGCAGAGATACAAAAAACAGAGGGCACCAGGGCGGGTGGCTGCTCGTGGGCACATTCCCGCAGCAGAAGAAAGCGGGATCAAGCTGCACCTTCTCAGTAGTGCACCGTGTCTGGCAGGGACTGGTACTCCTTCCAGGGCTCGCAGGCCTCCTCCCGCATGTACTCCTTGATTGGCACCTTTTTCTCCTCAATGGGCTTGAAAAGCTCGGCCATGAAGTCCTCGTCCTCAAACTTGCCGTACTCCTTCACATCCTTGTAGGTGGCGCCGCTGGGAGGAGAACGAGTGGGTGGGTGGAGCCTCTGGGCGATTTCTGGCACGCAGGCACCCGGTCACATTCAGCATCCGGCCCGGCCAAGTTTCTTAAAGCACGCCCCCCTACTCATACACGCATGCAGCACCACAACTCATACGGTCCCAACCAACCCCAGCGCCGCGCACTAGTATATGGCATCCACGTGGGCCCAGAGGCTGCTGGCGTAGCACATGGGGCATGGCTCGGCCGACGTGTAGAGGACGCACCCCGCCAGCACGTGCGTCCCTAGCCTCTTGCAGGCATCGCGAATGGCAACCACCTCCCCGTGCCTGTCGATGCGGGGCACGGAGGGCATACATAGCGTGCTGGCACATGCAGAAAGTTCGCATCACTTGTGCAAACTGGCCACCAGAAGCAAGCCAGTGCATGAAATAATCAGGCAGGCAACATGACACACTCCCGATCGCATCCAACATCCTAGTCGTACGCGGTGGGGTCGTGGTCCGCGAGCACTCCTGCGCATGGTAAGAAGCAGCGAGCTCTCTGAATCAGGCCGTGCCGATATGCGCACACTCGCTCCTGATCCGTACAGGGGACTCACCCAACCCAATTCCCCGGCGCACTCACGGTTGAATCCCTCTCCCACGATCTCTCCAGTGTCCTTGCGGGCAACAATCGCGCCGAAGACGCCGCCCGTCCTCTCCTTCAGGCCACCCTGGGCACTGAGCTCGATGGCACGGCGCATAAGGTCGGGGTTGGGGTGCTCCATCCTACTCGAATTCCCAGCAGGGCGATGAGTGCGTGCTGATGGAAAAAGGTAAAGGGTTGCACAAGAAATATTGAATATAAAAGTTGTGGATCGCGTCGAGCCCTTGCCTCGTGACTAGGTCTTTTCGATTTGCCCTCTTGGCTTGCGAGGGCGGGCGCCAGAAGAATGCGCGGCGACGGGGTAGGGTTTCGTGGCCGCGATGCGAGGGCGTGACGCCCGCCCGTGGTCACGTTTTTGTACTTCGTAAAGCTCGTGCCCATTCCGGCACTTTCGCGTCCCTGCGTCAGCCGGAACAACGTGCTGATAAAATACCGGGAGCTCGGCATTCGGCGAGCAAGTATTTTGTGGCGGCCATCCATTTCGGCGCAAGGCGTGTTGCTCGCTACATGCGGCTCCCGCTGCAGCACGTCGCCGCCCTCTCAGCCCTGATGACGACAGTTCTACCCCCCGCCGGTCCCTGGAACCAGCTTGCCAATGCATGGTGGGTCTCACGTGGGCGGATGGTGGGCCGGTCCTGGGCTCCCTCCCCGTCCATGTCACCCCCAATTGGGCAGCTGGGACACTGTTCAAACCACCTGCCAACCAGCTTCCCCACTCTTCCCCACAGTTTTTTCTTGTCGGCCCTGGTCTCTGACCTGCTCGTCCTGCGATGCCTGCTCTTCATGGCATACATTTTCCTTCTCAGCGGAGCCATCACGGGGTACCCCTCGTGGCCCAACTGGGGCTGGCAAGGTAGGAATATGTGGGGTAACCGTGTGCCGGGCGCTCAGTGGCCCTCGGGTGTCCGCACATGGCCATGACCGGTCATGAGTTCCCTTTTTGTCAGCATTGGAGCATCGTAGACTATACGTAATCGATTGACTGTGAAACCTCGCAACGCTGCGATCCAAAGAATGCGTCTTTTGGACCCTTCGGACAATGCCCATCCGCCTAATGCACAGATGTGATATCCGCGGACGGCATCGCGTGGGCGAGTCTTGTGCTGCTATTCCATGGCTATGCGATCTGGAGACACCTCTGGGACGAGCGGCACATCAGTTTCCGGTCGGAGAACGAGGAGCAGCTCTGGTGCGCAGATGTGTGACCTGGGGAGGCGGACCGTTGCCGGCGTGATGACTCTACCTAAAGTGGCCCAGGCAGACACAAAAGCGCTGTCCTCTCAGCTGCTCAGCTTTCTCTCTAGCATTTCACTAAAAAATGTACTCCCCCTCTGCTCTTAACACAGGCGCTTCTTCTACCGTCGGTGCGGCATGTTCCGGATGGAGATGCACGAGTGCCTCAAGTTTGGGAGCTGGAGGCGCTACGCCGGCCGGGGACGTGATCGTGCACCCCTGGACGAGCCGCATCAAGCTGCACCTGGTGATCGAGGGCCTGGTGGAGCTGGACGACACGTGCGAGGTGTCGGTTAAACACTCGGGCACCATCTTTGACTTTGGGGTGGCCAACATATTCGGTGTCTACATCGGCTTTGACTGCAGCGACGAAAAGGGCTTCACCGCGCGGGCCAAGGTACATTATTATTTTATTTGGGTGGGGTGGGTGGAGTGTTTGGGGGTAGTGTGGGATCCCGGAGATGTTTTATGTAGGGGGGTTGTTAAAAACGGGAGTAAGGGTCCCCCGCACCAGAGCGCCGAAACACAATGTTCAAAAATTGAGCGCGCATACTATGCAGTGCATCTATATACTCTTCCCCCCACAAGACTCCCTTCCGTCTCGCGCTCCTCACCTCTCCCCTCTCACATTTCCGACAGACCGACTGCCTGCTGTACGAGTGGAGCGTGGAGGATCTGGAGAAAATCAGCAACTTATCCCCAGCGATTGCGGCCTTCTGGAGGTCGTTTGTGCTGTGCGAGGTGGGCATGCAGTACGCCGCGCACGTGCACCCCCAGCACGGCTGCCGCGCCGCGGACGGCAAGCCGGAGTCGTCCGAGTTTGAGATCGGCGGGCGCAGCCGCGACTTTTACGAGCAGCTGCACGAGGACGAGGTCGACCCGCCCATGCGGCCGCTGGACCACCTGTGGGCCTTTTTGCGCCTGTTCGACCCCTTCCCGCCCCCGGGCCTGCGCCACTCCAGCCAGCCCATGAGCGGCGTCATCGCCCGCAACCGCCTCTTCGCCCTCCAGGAGGCCAAGGTGCTCGAGCAGCGCGCTGTCTCCCTCAGCTGCGAGCTGCCGGACAAGTACGGGCAGGCCTGATGCAGAGGCTGCCAAAACTTGGCAGCCCTTGGCACATTCATCCGCCTTCCGTAAATGGCCTCCTTCTGTATTTATCGTGCGACCCTTGATCACGACACCACCACTGCCGCCATTGCCGCGCGGGCTCCTGCCCTGGCCGAGTACCCGCTCACGCCCGCGCCCTTGATGCACGCTTGAGATCCACCACAGTTTTCACGCCAGGCACGCCCGTTGGAAAGGGTCTGCCTGCGCGACACTCCCCGGGCGCCATTGCCGCCCTGGGCTTCACTCCTGTTGCCCCATGTACCCGCTTGCACTGTTTCCATATGTCTGCCCTTTTTTCGCCGAGTGCTGTTGACCGCCCCCACTGTAAGAGCGTCTTCAAAGATGAAGAAGAATTATTTTGGGTAGAAAGGGGGCGCTCTTTAATAGGCGTGTGCGCTCCTCCAATGCTCAAGCGCTCACTGAGGTGACACTCGGCCCCATTAAAACCACCACTCTTCCACTGCTCCCAACTATTTTTGAAACTCTTTGATGCTAACAAAGGTAGTGTACAGCCGACGGCGGCAGGTCGTTGGGGAAGAGGGGCAAGCGGGGGTCTTCTCTGTGACACGCCGAGTGGGGGGCAAGCCTGCGGGCGCCGCCATAGTGGGGAGGGCCGCCGCGCGCGCGCGCGCGCGGACGGGCGCCTCGGTACGGGGTCGAATAAACACACAATGTCAGACAGGAAGGGGGCGAACCGCGAGGCTGGCGGACCGGCCTCTGCGCGGAGCTGATGAGCGCTGCGAGGAGAGCGTGGCGGGAAAAGGGGGAGCGCAGCGCCATCGCCGCGCCCGCGCGTGGCAAAGAGCGGGCTTTGGCGGTGGGTTGGTGGGTGGGTTGACGGCCTGGCCGCGTCGCCGCCGGGCAAGCGCGGCCGAGGACAAGGCTGCAGCTGGGCGCAGACAAGCATACTCGTGACAAAGGGAGCAACAAAAGTCCTGACAGCGTTGCCTGGCGGTACTACGAGACCTCTTCGAAGCGGGTAGTAGGGAAGCGAGAGAGAGCCTTTGGGAAGGGTGCGTGCGGAGGGGAGCGCTCGGTGCTTCAGTGCACTGGGCAGCCCCGCGTTGTCCGCCCAAAGAAGGACGTCTCCGGAATGCAGACCACCCTGCCATTCGCCAGCCGCCTCTCCTCAAAATGAAAAACCTCTCAGAAAACACGCGCGGCGCCTCAGGCCTCGACCAGGCTGTCGCTGCTGGCGCGCTCGTCGTCGCCGGCCTTTTTCCCGCCCTTGAGCGCCGGCGCCGCAGCCGGCAGGGTCACGGTGTTGGGCGCGGCGCCCGCGCCGGGCGCCGCGCCGGCCGCGCGCCCTTGCCGCAGCGCTTGAGCGCGGTCTCGGCGGCCATGCAGGCCTTGGTGACGGCCGCGCCGGCCGCCTTGGCCCCGCCAGGAGGCCCACACTCCCGAAAACCGCCCTTGTCGATCTGCTCCTTCCAGTAGGCGGCGGCCGACTCGATGTGCGGCATGGCGGCGCGCACAAAGTTGGGCGCCAGGCCCTCCACCACGCGCAGGCAGGGCGTGAGGAAGATGTTGATGAATTTCAGCTGGCCGCAGGCGACGGGGGCCGTGGAGCGGTCGCAGACGGCCGTGACCTCCAGGCCCAGCGCGCGCTCGAGGTCGCCCTGGCGGTACATCTCGTCGTGGATCTTGCGGCCCCAGGCCATGCAGTGGTGCAGCGGGCGCGCCGGGTTGCTGATGTCGGCCGTGTGCAGCAGCATCTGCAGCGCCTTGACGCGCGCCTCGGCCGGCCAGGCGTTGAGGTCCGCGCCGTACTCGGCCAGCGTGTCGGCAAAGTCGTCCACGGCCGCCGCGTGGAAGGCCATGTCTGTGCACAGCACCATGGCCTCCACCAGCTGGAAGAACTCGCGCCGGAACTCGTCCGGCAGCGACACCAGGAAATCGTTCTCGGGCCGCGACAGCAGCTCAAAGGCCAGCGCCACGTGCATCGACTCGTTCACCGACTTGCCGTGGAACTGCTTGGCGCAGTCGGCCTCGGTGCGCACCAAAAACGCGTTCTGCACGCCCGGGTGCCCCAGGTCGTGCACCGCGCCCGACACCAGCAGCGCCAGCTGCTCCAGGTGCGTCAGCGCCTCGCCGTATGCGTCCATGGCCAGCATGGCGCCCAGCGCCTGCGTCACGTCCGCCGCGTGCGTCGCGTTGTGGTACGGGTTGGGGCAGTAGGCGCGCTCCGCCGCGCGCAAGAAGCTGGCCAGCCGCTCCTCGGGCAGCTGCAGCGCCGCGATGATCCCGCGCCGGCGCAGCAGCTCGGTCGTGACCACCCGCAGCGGCTCGCCGCTCGTCAGGCGCTCCATCACAAACACGTCAAAGCGCTCCCAGTCCTCCAGCCGCTCCAGCATCTCATTCAGCGAAAACTGGCGAGGCACGCAGCCGCCGAACGAGCCGCCGCTGGGCGCCACCTTCGCCGACGGCACAGACTGCTTGCCCTGATGGAGTGGGGGAGAGGAGAGCGCACGAGCGCATGAGCGCATGAGCACGCCACTGCCACACTATCACCACCACCTTTCCCTGTCCCCACAAATGACCAGGCAGGTAACACCGTGTCACCACCACCGTTCAACAGCCGCAGCCCGCACACAGCCCTCCTCCCGGCATGCCATGCGCATTCCTGGGCCACTCATCCCATAACCAACCCCTCAGCACCCCCAACCTCTGTCCTCCTCCATACACACCTTGTCCTCTTCGGGGATTCGCTTCGAGGTGAAGGAGCGGAGGTAGGCCCGCTGGGCGTCATCCAGCCAGATGGTCCGCGAATCTACCTTCTCCGACCTTCCCAGCCATGAGTGCAGGCGCAGCAGGGCAAACTGCTCCTCGTCATCGAGTTCCTCCTCTCGCTGCAGATGGCGCGGGATCGGAATGGTCGGAGACAGAAACTCCTCGCGCACAGTCGGCAAACGGTTCCGGAACAGCCTCGGAAACAACCCCGACATGCCTACCTTGAAGTGCTGAACCGCGTTGAAGGCCTTGCGAGCGATGGGGGTGTCCAAGAAGCGCAAAAGGACGGAGCCGGACATACTTAGCGAGGGTCCCCCAAAGCCCTAAGCAGCAACCAGCAGCATGGTCGACGCCATACGAAGGCTCTGGCACGTTCACTGAGTTATATTACTCGCTTCTTGACGCCCGCGTCAACTTCCGCGCTTTCGGACCCAGACACAGAAGTCGCTTGGGGAGCGGCACAGGAGGGGCACGGTCGCGGGTATCAGTCAGCGGGAGCGGGTCTCGTGGTCCAGGTCTCAAGTCATCTATCTTATCTATGGCATTTTCCGGGCGCTCAGCTCATCCTTTGCGAAGGTCGGTGGATCACGCAAGGCTTCCACAAACACGCTGGGTCTGGAGAAGAAAGTAGGAATTTTTGCCCCATCGGACACTGTGCCATTTGCTTCTTTCACGCCTTGAAAGCTCTGTCTCGCTGAATCGGGATCAGCGACATTTTGCATTTCATACAGTAAATATTGTGAATGTCTCGAAAATTTGTTGATGGGGCGTGCTGTTGGGGATTTCAGGGATGGCCGTCTCGGCTGGGATGTGCTCTTTCGTTCCGGTGTTCTCCGGGATGAGCGCCTAACACCAAATAATGGCAAGCGGCCATTATTATGCTGCTCATAAATGCAAAATGAATTATGGTGCACTCGTTGGCGGAGCTCACGTGTCGTGGTGCCGCGTCGCCATAGGCTCGCTCGGAATGCTGGCTGCACCCGTGTACGATAGATCAGGCCCTGCATTGCATAATCCAGCCAGTTTCTGGCCATAGCATAAGCACCACACCGGTGATATCAAACCCCGCGTGACATATGGTCCTTTCATCACCTGTGGCTGGGAAGCGCGCGTGCATTTTTCCTGAGGGCCCCATGGCCAAGCATGGCAGAACTTGGATCGCACGTTTTTTTTGGTTCATGAGCATAGTCGCCCTTCCTTAGACGCGTCATGAGCTATTCAAGGTTTGCACAGACAAAATGGCCAAGGCGAAAAGGACCACGCCTGCACATAATTCACGTGTGTATCACATATGTTGCTGCTCAATCATGCATGTTTATTGCACGTTGTTGTTAACAATCATGTCCCGCAGGATGGCATGATTGTGAACCCACGCTGAGCACTCTTGAGACGGTCAGATCATTCTTTGCAATTTTTCAGCAACTACCCATCTACCAGCTCAAACAGTCCTGGGGTTGTCAGGATACAGGCGGGCCAGCAAGCCCCGCCCAAAACATGTGCGCTGTGAGGGCAATTGTTTAGGCCATCTATTAGACCAGTAATAGTGTGCATTGCACCTGATCCAGGGCGGTGTAAGCCGGCCGAGATCAGATGACAGAGCCGTCGTAGTAGCATTGCAGGTGCCCAATGTAAGCGAGACGGCATTACGCGGCGTGTGCGCAAGCCCCTGCGAGTGCGCCTGGCGCGTGCACGCGCTTTGCTGACCTCGTCCGCATGCCCGCGAGTGCGGACGGGCCACAAACACGGGGACACGTGTTTCTCCCATCAACGGTTTGCATTTTACACAACACAAGTCTAATTATGGACAGGATAGGCATATGCGCGCTATTGGAAGGGACTGGGTAGCTCCGAAATGTCCGCACAGCAAGAGCATGGAGGGTTTTCGCAGCAGAGGATTCGGGCTCTGCCCAGGCCAAGACCAAATCATTCTCAGATTGCGAGCGATCACAATGCACGCAAGGAAGGGGGCCTGCCTGCCGATAGGGAATTCTCTGAGCGGCATCTCTTCGTTCCAATGGCTTAGATAATGTATCATGTATCGCTAGTCAAAAACAAGGGCTGTGGCGGGTAGGGCCTCGCGCGCACCGGCCGCTGCGCCATGAGCTCGTCGGAATCAGAGGAGGACTACGAGCCTCCGCCGCAGAGGTATCGACAGACGGCCGAGGAACGAATCTATGGCGTTTTTGCAGAGTCAGGTATAATGCGATTTTGGACGCCGGGGACTGCACCTGGTGGCGGCAATGCACGCTCGTGCGCTGCAGGCTTGGCCATGCAAAGGCACCCGACTGGCACTCCATCTCGCAGATGACGACGAAGGTGAAAGGCCAAGGTCACGCAGGAAGGAAAAGTCTTCAAAGGACTATACGCGTCCAGTCGCCTTTGTGTCTGGTGGCACGGCGCAAGGCAATGGGCCCGCTGACCAGGACGGTGCGTGGTTTTTCTATGGGTGGATTGATGTGCACTTTTTCCTTGCTTCAACGCCGGTTAGATGCACGATTGACATGAGCTTGACCATTGCAGTGGACATGGAGGAGGCGAGCGAGCGGCCTGCGCACGCAGGCCTGGGCCTCGGCGCGGCAGCCGGAGGCCTGGGTCTGGGTGCGGCAACCGGAGGCCTGGGTCTCGGTGCGGCAACCGGAGGCCTGGGCTCATCGGGCCCGAGCGGCCCGCCGGCGTTTGTGACAGCTGCGAGGCGGGATCAGGATGACCCTGCGCGGCCTTCACGGGGAGGTCTCGGCGCAGCTGCAGGCCTCGGGGCCGGAAGCGCGGCGGCTGGGCTCGGGTCCGCACGCATGGGCCTGGGCGGCGCGGCCGCCGGCACCGGCGCCTACGGCGCCTCCACCAAGGCGCGGCGCAGCAAGCCCGCACCCGTGACGGCGTCCGCGCAGAGCGTGGGCGGCTTTGAGGCGTTCACAAAGGGCATCGGCTCCAAGTTGCTGGCCAAGATGGGGTGGGAGGAGGGCCGTGGGCTGGGCAGGGACGGCAGCGGGATCGCGCGCCCGCTGGAGGCGCAGATGCGGCCCAAGGGCATGGGCATGGGCTTTGGCGACCGCCCCGAGCCCAAGCTGCTCCGCCCCGACGCGGTGCCGGAGGCGGCTGCAGAGGAGGACGAGGCCGAGGCCGACGGCAGCGCGGCGCTCGACGGCGCGCGGGCGCGCAAGGCGCCGCCGCGCCAGCAGGCGTCCCAGCGCGCCGCCTGGCGCCAGGCGGACGCGGCGCGCCGCGAGCGGCGCCAGTTCCGCACGGCCGAGGACCTGCTGGCCGTGCGCGAGGACCGGGCCCCGGCCCCGCTGTCCATCATCGACATGCGCGGCGCGGCGGGCCCGCGCGTGCTGACCGACCTGGCGGAGGTGGCCGAGGCGCCCGGGGCCGAGGACGCCGCGGCGCGCGACCCGCTGCCAGAGCTGCGGCACAATCTGGGCCTCCTGGTGGCGCGCGCCGAGGAGGCGGTGCGGCGCGCCGGCGCGCGGCGGCGGCGCGAGACCGAGAGCGTGGCGCTGCACCGCGCGGAGCTGGAGCGGCTCGCGCCGGAGTTGGCTTCCGCGCGCCGTTCGGCGGCCGGCCTGGCCGCCGCGCGCGACGCGTGCGAGCGCGGCGAGCGCACCGCCTCGGCGGCCGGGCTGGCGGCGCTGTACGCGGAGCTGCAGGCCCGCGAGCCCGAGGCGTACGCCGCGCACGGCGTGGCGGATCGCGGCGGCGGCGCAGGCGGCGCGCCCCCTGCTGCGCGCGCTGCGCGACTGGGACCCGCTCGCGGCGCCGGAGCGCGGGGCCGAGGCGCTGCGCCCCTGGCGCGCGCTGCTGCGCGCCGGCCGGGACGAGGGCGCCTGGGCGCGGCTGCTGGAGCAGGCGCTGCTGCCGCCGCTGCGGCGCGCGGTGGTCAACCGCTGGGACCTGCGCGACCCGGAGCCGCTGGAGCGCTTCCTGGCCGCCTGGGAGCCGCTGCTGCCGCCGGCCCTGCTGCGCGACCAGGTGCTCGCGGGGCTTGTGCTGCCGCGGCTGGAGCGCGCGCTGGAGGCCTGGGACCCGCTGACCGACCCGACGCTGCTGCACCTCTGGGTGCACCCCTGGCTGCCGCACCTGGGCGAGGCCCTGCAGGCCCGCTGGCCCGGCGTGCGCCAGCGCCTGGCCGCGGCGCTGCGCGCCTGGCACCCGGCCGACGCCTCGGCGCTGGAGATGCTGGCGCCCTGGGCGCGCGTGTGGGGCGAGCGCGAGTGGGCCGCCTTTTTGCGGCGCGCCGTGGCCCCGCGCCTGGCGGCCGCGCTGGAGGCCATGCCCGTCGACCCCGGCGCGCAGGACCTGGCGCCCTGGGACTGGGCCATGGCCTGGCGCGGCCTGGCGCCCGCGGGCCTGCTGGCGGACGTGCTGGACCGCGCCTTTTGGCCGCGCTGGCACGCGGTGCTGGCCTTTTGGCTGGGCGGCGCCCCAGACACGGACGAGGTCGCCGCCTGGATCCAGGGCTGGCGCGCGCTGCTGGGCGAGGACCTGCTCGCGGAGCCGCGCGTGCGCGCGCACCTGTCGCGCGCGACCGACGCCTTAAACCTGGCCCTGGCCGGGCGGCGCGACGAGGCCGTGCGGGCCGCGGCGGGCGAACTGATACGAGAGGAGGGCGGAAAGTCGGCGCAGAGGGGCGCCGACAGCGCTCAGTCCGCGCCCACTTCGCCCAATCCCCCCATTCCAGTCCCGTTCACCTCCAAGGTTACGCTGCGCGCGCTGCTGGAGGAGCACGCGGCCGAGAGGGGCGTCGTGTTTGTGCCGCGGCGGGGGCGCTCGCACGAGGGTCTGCCGGTGTTTGCCTACGGCGCCGTCACGTGCGCGGTCGACGCCAAGGCGGGTCTGCTGCGCGCCCTGCTGCCCGACCGCGGCTGGGTGCCCCTCTCCATCGAGGCGCTCGACGCCGAGAACGACCGGCGCGCCGAGGCCAAGGGACGTGCGTGAGATTTGTTCGGCGCTGGCGTGGGCAGCCTTGGAGCGGCGCGTGTGCCCGCTTTCGTTTGGCAATTTGGAGGTCGCGCATACACGTTCCAAGCGCACGCAATGCTCCTCTCTGTCCTCAACCTCTTTCTTATCGTGCCCAGCACTCGACCCATTTTATTATTGCCAGCAAGCAGTGTGTGCGCGGACAATCTTCCTCAGGTGGGCTAGACAGCATGACTACGAGGGGTCTGCACGTGGAGGTCGCCAAGGGACCTTCTCCTCGGCTTCCCAGTAGAGACTCAGTGAACATGCACTCGCTGCCCCTCAGGCGCTGCGGGCACGAACCTCCACGCCGTCGCTGCCGGCGATGATGCAAACGTCGACCATGTCCAGGAAGAAACCGTGCTCGACCACGCCAGTGATGGCCGAAATGGCCTCGGCCGCTGCAGAAAAGATGGAAAGCGCGGCACTGAGTGGTATGCTGAGCAGTAGCTATGCTTGAGCATTTCAGAAGAAGGGTGGCTATTTTGGACATGTGTGCTGGGTCCAAATCGCTGCTTGTACGACATCAAAATAATCCAGAGTCGCAAACACAACCGGCCCCGCAAAGCCGCCCACATCACCCACCCTTGTATGCATCAGACATGGGCCTCTCAAAGTAGAGGTCGACAATGAAATTGTGGTTGTCCGTCACGTAGGGCTTGTCCCCTGTTGTTGAAGAGGGTAATTGTGGAACCAACGCCTGAGGCGGGGTTGATTCGGTCCAAACATGCGCACTGCGCTGAGATCGTCCACCAAATGACGTCGCCTTGGGCTGCACCGCCTCGCCACGCCCCACGCACCGTCCTTGCGGAGACGCGCTTGGGCGCCGGCCACCTCCGGCAGCGCCTGGATGCGCCGGAGCGTGTGCTCGTGGCAGAACTGGACGATCTCAATCGGCACCGCCTCTGAGGGATGGGGATGGGGTTCGGCAACAAACATAGTGGGCGGAAGTATTGAATGTAACAATTGCAAGTACGCCATGAATTGTTAAATGTCCACCATGAACAAGCATAGCAACAACGACCATGCTTGCGGGCCCGCCTCCACCGAGCCATGCCACCGCAGTCGACCCACCTCTGCTGCCACCGAGGCCCTCGACCAACTTGGTCTCGTCCACAATGCAGACAAACTTTGCAGAGGCCTCCTCCACCATCTGCACATGGAATATGCACGTCATGCTTCAGAACAGTCAGCTTCAAACGACAATGATGTTTCCCTGCACGACCACAGTGAGCGTACATTCAGACCCCACAAAGGGTCACATCTCTACCTTTTCGCGGAGCAGGGCGCCGCCCCGCCCTTTGACCACGTTCAGGGCCGGGTCGACCTCATCGGCACCATCGATGGCCACGTCCAGCTTTGGCTGCTCGTCCAGTGTCGCCAGCGGAATGCCGCGGGCTGCACAAGAGAAAGAATGCGATTGGACAGATTGACAATCGCGCCACGCACGCAATTTGCACAGACTCTCGTCCCTGCGACTGTGCATCCCTGTTGTTCCCGCGACCATAAAACCATACCCGCCAGACGCATTGTGGGGCCCCTTTCGGCCCTCATTGCAACCCTCCTCAGAACTCACCTTTGGCCTGTTCATACGTTCGCACCGAGGTGGGCACGCCCACAATGTCTTTCAGCTCTCCAGACGCCAGCAGATCGCCGATGCGGTCCACGGCAAAGGCGGCAGTGGATCCCGTGCCCAGGCCCACGACGTGGCCGCTCTTCACGTACTCCACGGCCTTGTAGGCCGCCTGCCCAGGCGAGGCCGATAATCCGAGGTCGTGACTCTGAAGACGCCTGCACAGCACACGCAATTACAAGCGCTACCCAACGTAAAGCTCCCGCCCATTCACGTGCCTGCCGCTTGAGCTCATCAATCTTGGAGGCGTGGACCACCATGGTACGCTGCAGGGCCTGATTGCGCCCGGGAGCACCAAATAGACGATGCTGAATCCCTCGGCTCGCGATACTCGTTTGCATGGTGCAACACGCAGCGCCCAGGTCTCAAATCTACACTTTAAGGTGCAGGGGAAGGTTGGCCTAGCCGGCAGGGCCGCGAGGCGGGCTGGAGATGAGCTCCCGCAATGGGCCGTCTCGGGCTATCGCCACCGCGATCTCCGCCCCAGCCCACGTGGACAGGCCGGGCAATGGCTTTCCCAGCCTGGCTCGCCCAGGCCCACGACGGTGCCAGTACCGGCTTTCTTGCACACGGGACGTTCAACACTCTTGTGTAGGCTGTTTGGCCCTGCACTCAGAACGCTGTCAGAGGTGCCAACAGGCCGCGGTGAGCCAGCCTTTTCTCGCCTGGAGCCAACGCCACCGGGCTGCAGCGGGGCACAGGCGCATTGGCAGCGGGAAGCTGTGAATCTGCGTTCCTTGTGCTCCAACGCGAATGGTTGTTGATTACCATCTCTGAGACTGGGAGCGGCGGAGGCTTTTGTGAGCCTTTACGTGGTGTGGCCGCGCGTGGAGGGCAATGTCGCAGGCCAGGCTTCGCGAGGCCCTCACAGCCAGCGGCCCGAACGCGAAAGATCGAGGGCAAACAATGTGCGATGGAGTATTGACCGTCACTCCGGACACCCCCGAGGCGCTCGAGTGGAGGTCTCGGCGATCAGTCATCGACACCATCGCTTCGTGCTCCGACTACCTGCAAGAGGACGATGAGGGTGCGCCCGGGTTCATGGCGGATTGGGTGCGTTGTTGTGGGGTCATCGCCCGCGGGCTTGGCGGTGCGCAGGGCTGAGCGTGCCTCCCCGCCCCCCCTCGCAGCCGCCTCCCCCGGCGACCTCTACGGTCGTTTCACCTGGAGGATAGACAAGTTCAGCGAGATCACCAAGCGCGAGCTGCGCAGCGACGTCTTCCAAGTGGGCGGCTACAACTGGTACATCCTGGTGTATCCGCAGGGCTGCGACGTGGCCAACCACCTGTCGCTCTTCCTGTGCGTGGCGGACCACGACCAGCTCCTGCCCGGCTGGAGCCACTTTTCGCAGTTCACCATCGCGGTGGTGAACCGCGAGCCCAAGGCCAGCAAGTACTCGGACACGCTGCACCGCTTCTGCAAGAAGGAGCACGACTGGGGCTGGAAGAAGTTCATGGAGCTGGGCAAGCTGGGCGAGGGCTTCCTGGCCCAGGACGCGCTCGTGATCAAGGCCCAGGTTCAGGTGCTGCGCGACGTGCCCGCGCACCCCTTCTTCTGCCTGGACTCACAGTACCGCCGCGAGCTGGTGCGCGTCTACCTGTCCAACGTGGAGGGCATCGCGCGGCGCTTCGCGGAGGAGCGGCGCGCGTGGCTGGCCTCGCTGCTGGCCGGCGCGGGCGAGGGCTCCTTCCGCGCCTTCTGGGCGTCGCTGCCCTCGCGCCGCCGCGCCGAGCTCTCCTGCGCGGCCGCGGGCCCGCTGCTGCGCGGCCTCGTCAAGTGGTTCTTCAACGAGAAGGAGGTGACCTCCACGCTCGTCATGGACGCGCTCGTGGCCGCCTGCCGCATGCTGGAGGCGGCCGGGCACGTCTTCCTGGCGGGCGGCACGCTCAAGGGCGCCGACGGCGCGCCGGGCCCGGGCGTGCTCATCGACGGCGTGCGCGGCGCCTTTTTCCTGGCCGGCGACGCGCTCGCGGTGCTGCAGCGCGCCATGGCCGACGCGCTGCCGGCCGCGCACGAGGACGCCGACGCCGGCGAGCGCGAGCGCGGGCGCGGGCAGGGCGCGCCCCGCGACGGCGCCCGAGGCCGCCTGCGCGGCCGACGGCGAGGCGGCGGGGCAGGAGGGGGATTTGGGCGATGCGGCGGGTCCGGCGGCGGCACGGTCGGGGGGCGTGCGGTCGGACGTGCGGCGGCGAGCCCAGCAACAGCCGAGGCAGGCGCCGGCCGACGCCTCGGGCCCGGCGCCCGCGCCGCCGGGCGTGGAGCACGACGAGCGGCGCCTGGCGGAGCTGGGGCGCTGGATCCTGGACGTCTACGTGGTCTCCGAGATCGCGCGGCTCAACATGGAGGCGGCCTGGGTGGAGGCGGAGACGGTGAAGCGGCAGGAGGCGCTCATCCGCGAGGAGGAGGCCGCCGAGCGCGAGGAGCGGCGGCGCGCGGCCGCGCGGCTCGAGGCCGAGCGCGAGCGGCGAGCGCGCAAGAAGGAGAAGGAGCGCGCGAAGAAGCAGAACCGCGAGGAGCGCGAGCGGCTCCAGGCCGCCAAAAAGGCTGAGGAGGAGGAGCAGAAGCGGGAGCGGCAGCGCGCGGAGCGCGCGCGGCGCGCGGCCGAGGCCGAGGAGACCCTCGCGCGGCGCGCGGCCGAAGCGGAGGAGACCCTCGCGCGGCGCGCGGCCGAGGACGCGCGCCGGGCCGCCGCCAAGGCTGCCAAGAAGGCCGAGGCCGAGGCGGAGCTCGCGCGGCAGGAATCCGAGGCTGCGGGGCGCCCCGAGGGTCGCGGACGAGGCCTTGGAAGCAAGGCTCGGGAGCGAAAAGGCCTCGCTGAGCGGGAGCTCAACCCAGACGGCCGCGAGCGCCGCGGGGGCCACGCCCGGCACCGCGCCGGCGGCTGCCGCGCGGGCGCCGTCGCCCCGTTCCCCCTCGCCGACGCCCGACGTGTCGGTGCCTGACCTCTCGGTGGAGCGGGCGTCCTCGGGCACGCCAGACCTGGACGCCTTTTCGGCGACTACCTCGGCCGTGACGGCGCAGTCGCTGGCGGGCGAGGACGACGCGGAGATCGAGTCGGCGCCGTCCTCGGCGGCGGCCGGCGAGCGCGCGGCGGGCCCGCCCAACGACGGGCTGCGCGAGGCGCTGGCCAGGAGCCAGAGCGAGGTGCTCTCGCTCCGCGCGCGTCGCGGGAGCTTGGAGGCCGAGGTGGCGATGGTGCGGCGCGAGGCCGCGCGCCCGTCGCCACGCTGCTGAGCGGCGCGCCCTCGGGCGTCTCGCTGGCGCTCGACGGCGCGGCGCCCGGCCACCGCCGCGCGCTGTCCAAGGACAGCGGCTTCGACGCGGGCGCGCTGGCCGACGTCGTGTCGGGCCGCGAGCCGGCCCCGGTCGCCAACGGCAGGGCGCAGGCCAGCCCTGGCGCGAGCGCGGCCCTCGGCCGGCACCAGAGCGCGCCGGCCACGCGGCGGGGCGCGGGCTCCTCGCACGCGGCCACGGCCCTCGCGGCGCCGGCCGCCTCGAGCAAGGCGGCCGCCCCGGGCGGCTCGCCGGGCCGCGCCTACGCGCAGGTGGCCGCCCGCTCGTCGAGCCGGGGCGCCGCGCTGCTGGCGCCGCACGCCGAGCCAAAGGGCAAGCCGGCCGCGCTGGCGGGCGCCGGCGCCCGGCACATGCCGCGCGTCCAGCCTGGGCGTGCTCTCAGGCGATGCCGGCGGGGTGGGCAAGGGCCCGGGCTCCGGCGCGCATCGCTCCGTGAGCCACGTCTTTGCCAGCCCGCTCATGCTGACGCCCCGGCCGTTCCCGACTACCGCGCTCAGTGGGAGTGCCGCCTCCAAGCGCACATCCCAGCTGGGCCAATCTCCTGGAACGGTGAGTGAGGGCCTTGGTTTGTTATTGGACGGGGGGGGGGATTTTGGCGGGCGGTGGATTGTCCTGGAATGGCGCGTGAATGAGGGTTCCTGCCTTTGGTTGCTTTTCGCATTGGTGTGCCAATTGTGTTTGACTTTTCTTTCGACTTCCGAAATTCTCAATCATTTCAATCGTCGCTCGTATGACCACCCATCTGCAGGACGCGCAGCGCGGGCTGCAGACGCCGCCGCTGGAGTCGCCTGGGCTGGACGATTTTGCACACATAGGGCTCATCAACGATCTGTTGGAGTAGCCCGTTGGATTCACTGTGCGTGTGTCTGAAACTGAGCGGCGCTCAGCATGTGTGTAATACTCGCCACTTCTCTTGCATAGCGTGCGGTGCGCCATCGCTTTGCATATCATTAGATACGGACGACAAGGCCAGGGATCCTGCAAGCGCTCCATGCTTTGGTGCTCTGCAAAGCAAGCCACCCTCCGACCCTAGAAGACCCAGTATATGCATTCTGACGCTTTAGGGGATCAATTTACAAACGTAATTCCGGCGAGTGGCAGACCAGAAAAAGGGGCCGATCACTTCTTGGACTTGCGCAGCAGGTTGGAGAGGTCCTCCCTCTTCCGCTTGGCGCGGAGGTGCGTGCCGAGCTGCGAGAAGAGGGCGAGGGGGGGTTGATCAGATCCTGCGCAATGCCGGAGTGACCCCTCCCTAATGCGCTGGACCAGGCGCAAGATCTTCGCAGCCCCTTCCTGCGACCGCTGCAACCATATCCCCTTCCCTGGACGAACTACCAACATAATACACGCTACCAACCTTGCGCTTGCAGAGCTTGAGGGCGCGCTTCTCCTTGCCGACCTTGAGGAGCTCCATCACGCGCTTCTCATAGGGAGCCTGGCCAGCGACCTCCTTGATGATGTCGCGGACAAACTTGACGCGGCGAGCCGGGCCCTGCGGATACAATGAAGATGACGATACGCTTCAGTACGCTCCCTATCGGCATGTGCGCTTGCGATCCCGACTCGGGTGTCGCCCGAGCAGAGGATGCCCCGGGAGCCCGGGCACCCCGTGCGGCACCCAGGCTCCACGGCTACGAGGCCCGGTACCGCTCGAACTCCAGCTACACGCTCGCACGTCTCAAGCAAACCGCTCGAGCCAACTGCTGTCTCCGGCCCATCCCTCGCGCCCGCTCGGGCCACGCACCTTGTTCTCCTTGGAAGGCTTGACCGCCTTGCGCTTGGTGACCCTGTGGCCCCTGTTCTTGCCGATGGCAATCCCCAGGTTCGCCATGGTGCTAATTGCTGTGAGCGAAAGAGGCCGGATGCGGGGCCCAAGGGCTGGGAAATCGTTCGCCGCCCGTGGGCGCCTCCCGGTGGGCAGGGCGCCACAACCTGGATCGGGCGGGAGGGGCGCGGCCGAATCTACCCGGGGCCCTCGTCCACCCTCTTTCTTGAGCTCGAGCGAGAAAGCAAGCTAGGAAAGACCGGCCGTTCTAAAAGGAATAGGATTCGTTTTTGCCAGCGCAAGCTGTCCCTCGACAGACAACTTTCGCGCAAACTTTCCGCGCATAAAAATTCCACGGCTTCAGCCGTTGGAACAAGCTCCGTTGTTGCCGAAAGGGGTGACGGGGCGTGGCTTGCTGGCTCTGTCTCGTCCATGAGTACAGAGCATGCCACACTGGCAGAGGATCGCTCCAGGGATGGCGATGCATTCAACCCGTCGATGATGCAGGCCCTCGGCACGCTTCACAACTTGGCAAGTCTCATCACGAACTCGAGCCGAGGAACTGGCGAGGATGGGAACCCCGATGCGTCATTGCCAGAGGCAAATACCTTGAAACGGGCTTCAGGTGCGTCCCCCACTGGGCGTAGGGTTTTGCTACAACTGATTGTCGCCTTTTCCGGTCTCAAGCTGCTTATTTTACTCATAGCTAGACGGCAGTGTGTGGGTCCTGATTGTTCCAAGACAGGGTGTTTGCCCCTTGCGTGCGTGAGATGAGCGGGGGCAGCGGAATGGTCCCCGCGGCTACTTGCGTGGCCATTGCTGCTTATGTGCTCTCTTCAGGATAACCTAGTCCCTATTTTTGCCCTGAATTATTGCACAATATATGTTCTATGTTCGTCCGAGTCTATGAATTGCCCTCGCCCGCCCACGTTTGCTGACGCAACGCAATCTCCATCGCAACAGATGACGATGGCGGCTACAACGAGCTGCTCAAGCGCCAGCGGCTCGGCACGATGCTGCAGTCCCACGGGGAGCAGGGCGATCTGCAGTCCACGCAGCCGCACCACCACCTGCACTTTTCGGATCTGCAGCAGCAGGAGCACGAGCACCAGCAGCAGCAGGCGGCGGCCGTGGCGGCGTTGCAGCAGGGCTACAGCCTGGCGGGCCTGGGCCCGGGCATGGAGTCTGTGGGCCACGGGGGCCCGAGCGAGGGCCCCACGGCCGAGGAGCTGGAGGCCGCGGGCCTGGCCGCGCAGAGCCTGGGCCTGTCCGGCACCGGCCTGTACGGCGGCGGGCCCGCCGCGGCGCACATGCTCGCGCACATGCCGGGGATGCCCTCCGCGGCCACCGCCTCGCAGCAGCAGCAGCAGCAACAGCAGCAGCAGCAGGGCGGGGCGGTGGCGCTCATACCCGGGGTGCACGGCCTCGGCGGCGCCCTGGGCCAGCAGCCGGGCGTGCCAGAGGCGCTGCTGGCGCTGCACAACGCCCAGATGGCGGCCCTGCAGGCCGGCGGCGCGGCCACCGGAGCCGAAATGCTCGCGGCGGCCACGCAGGCCGGGTTTGGGCTGCCGACCGACCAAAACGCGGCGGCGGCAGCCGCCGCTGCTGCAGCGGCCGCAGCCGCGGCGGCTGGGCAGCCCTTTCCCACCCTGGGCGGTCCTGGGGACCTCCCCATGGTGCTGGACGCGGCCACGCTCGCGGCCGTGGCGGGCACCGGGTCGGGGCAGCTCACGATCCCCTTGGACTTTCTCAACCTGCCCCACCTGGCGCCCGAGCTCATCGCCAGCCTGCAGGCGGGCAACCTGCCCTTTGGCGGCCTGATGGCCTCGGCCGGGGGCGCGCAGGGCGCGGCGGCCGCGGCGGCCGCCGCCGCCGCGGCCGCCGCCGCGGGTCTGTACGGCCTGCCCGGGCTTACGGCGCCCGGGGCGCCGCAGGCCGTGCAGACGGCGGACCCGAACCTGGTGTACAAGAACTGGTGGGACGAGGAGGACGAGAAGGAGCTGCTGCGGCTGGTGGGCGACGCCGAGTACCGCCGCCAAAAGTTTGGGAGCGAGGACCTGGACTGGGCGGCGCTGGAGGGCCACTTCCGGCGCTCGCAGAACGCGCTGCGCAAGAAGTTTTGGATGCTGAGCAAGGCGCCCGTGTCGTCGCTGGCGGCAGGGCCGCGTCCGCGCGCGGAGCGGAAGAACTGGACCGAGGAGGAGACGGCGCGTCTGCGCGACCTGGTGGCCTCGCACGCGTCGGGCGAGGGCGAGGCCGGCATCGACTGGGAGCAGCTGGCGTCGCTGTTTGGGACGTCGGTGCAGACGGTGAAGCGCAAGCACCGGCACTCGCAGGAGCACGCGGCGCTGGCGACGCTGGGCGCGCTGCCGACGGAGAAGGGCAAGCGGCAGCACCACCGCAAGAACGTGCCCTACCGCTGGATGATTGTGTACGCGCTGAGCCAGATGCCGGCGCTGGAGGGCACCGCGCTGCAGATCTTTGACGCGGTCGAGGCCTACCCGCCCTTTGTGGAGCAGCTGGACACGCGCATCATGCCGGGGACCAAGCACGTGCCGCGCTGGAAGATCCAGGTGCGCAAGGTGCTGAGCGCGGACCACATCTTCATCAACACGGGGCTCAAGCAGAAGCACGAGACGGTGTGGCGCCTGGACCCGCTGGCGCTGCAGGAGGCCAACGCGGAGCGCCAGCGCCAGCGCGCGGGCCTGCCGCCCATCCAGTTCCCGGCCGACGTGGCCGCCTCGCTGGGCGCGCCCGGCGGCGAGGCCGACGGCGGCGGCGTCGCGCGCGGCGGCGCGGGCGCCGAGCCCGCGCCGCGCCCGGGGTCGGGCGGCGCGCCGGACCGCGCGCCGCGCGCCGCCGGGCGGCGCGCCCGGCCGACCCCGCGCGCACGCTCATGGACGACGCGGCCGCCGCGCGGCCGCGGCCGCCGCCGTGGCGCACACCAACGCGACGCTGATGCAGCAGGTGCTGGAGGCCGCCAACCACGCCTCCGGCATGGGCGCCCTGGTCGACGCGGGCGCGCCCGGGCCGCTGCCGCCCGGCGGCGCGCCAGACGTCGCCGCCTACGGCGCGGAGAGCAGGTGATGGCACTTGTCGCCGACAAGCTCCGTTGCCCCCTTGTTTGCCGATTGCCGGATTTTGACACTGACCAACTGACTACGCATGGACGCGCGTGGGGCGGGGCCATTTCTCCAGATCTTGTCCCCCAGACTCTGACAACGCCACCGTCCGCCTCGTCGCCCCCCCAAACAAACGACCCATTTATCTGACGCACCATCCGCTTGTGGTGTAGCCATTTATGCTGCCAGCCCTTGTCTAGACTGTCCCCACCCCATTTAATTGCCCGGCATAGACGGCATCGGTTTACATACAGGCACACAGGTCGTTGGAGGGATGGGCGACCTGGGAAAGAAGGGGTGCGCGTGCTCCAAGCAATTGTCCCTCTTCATCATTGATCACCCCGCATCTCAGAGCGTGCGCGAGAGGACGGCGGGGTCGGCGTTTTGGGCGATCCAGGGGTCGCGCAGCACGCGGTCCAGGGGCAGCCTGGCCGCGGGGTCGCGCACCAGGAGGCGGCCGATGAAGGCCTGCGCCGCGGGCGAGACCGCGGGCGCGGCCGGGAAGCGCAGGTCCACGCGCAGGATGCGCTTGTAGGTGTCCGAGTGGCCGGCCGCCTCAAAGGGCGGGCAGCCCACCAGGAATTCGTAGGCCAGCACGCCCAGCGACCAGATGTCCACCGCCGCGTCGTGCGCGCGGCCCTCGACCATCTCGGGGGGGAGGTAGTCCAGCGTGCCGCACAGCGTCTGCCGGCGCGAGTTGGGCGCGTGCACGGACCAGCCAAAGTCGGCGATCTTGAGCTCGCCGTGCAGGCCCAGCAGCAGGTTTTCGGGCTTGATGTCGCGGTGGATGACGTGCTTGGAGTGGCAGTAGAGCAGGGCCTTGGCCAGGCTCGCAATGTACCTGTTGGGTGCAGTAAATGTGTGTTGGTGCATTGATACTCTAGTGCGCCATGTTCGTAAAAGAATGATCGTAATCTCTCTGCCCCTACGCCACACTTACGTGGCCGTCCGGCGCTCGTCAAAGTGCCCGACTCGCTGGAGCTCCTTGTACAATTCGCCGCGAGCGGCATACTCCAGAATGAGGTACACACGAGTCTAAAGAGAGGGGGCAGGTTTACATCCTCTTCAGAGATTAACAAATCTGCATTCCCTTCAGGGCAATTGCATTCCACATGCGCCATATGCCCGTTTGGGGGCCACTCCGCAAGGCGTTCAATTCCCTCGCCAGCAACCATACACTGCCAAACGCTGCCACCTATGCCCTCAACCATGCCCAAACAAAGCCCCCCCTCACCTCGTCGTAAAAGTAGCCGTAGAGACGAAGGATGTTTGGGTGCCGCAGGTGGCTCTGGATTTCGATTTCCCGGCGCAGCTGGTGCTCGACGTTGGAGGACTGCAGCTGATTCTTGAACAAAACTTTGAGGGCCACGATGTACTTGTTCTTTCCGTTCCCGGGCCAGGTAGACGTTGCCAAACTTGCCGCGTCCCAGCGGCTTGCCAATGTCAAAGTCCGTCAGCTGCCACCGGGTGGGGGCCCTGCCGCTCGGCCGGGCAGCCAGGCTCGCGTCCGCGCTTGCCGGCTTCACGGCCCCGGGTTTTTGCTTGGCATTGTTGTCGATGTGAACCGGCAGGGAGTTGACGTCGATGCTCCGAAGCACGCCCGGCCGGGCGCCCTGCTCCGTTAGGCCCTTTCCGACAGCTTTGCCCAACCCCACCCCATTTCCCAAGGGGCCCGCGTTCTCCTGCGCGACGGAGGGAGACGCCATTGAGTCTTAAGAGCGCCGCATTCATGTCTCATGCTCAATATCGGCCCTGTCCGCTCCCCGCCCACCCACCTTGTCGACCACGACGTCCGCCATGGCAGCAAACGGTTTCTGCGCGAGGCCGCCCAAGCTCCGCCTAAAACTCACCTTCCAAACCACCCATGCCCATGAAAACGCACAGCGATATGCAGCCGGAAAATTGCAGTTCTCCTCGCGACAGATCCGGGGTGACAGCTCTGGTATTTTTGCGAGAGGCTGTCGCGCCCTAGGGGAGCACCCACGACGCGGACGAAGCTCGCGCGCGATCTGGGATACGTTTGTTGGAGGGGCCAGGAGGGGGGGGACCGTGCTGGGAAAATGCAGTCCCCTTGTTGGCTATTCATCCTTCTCATTCCAGAAATGACAAGTGTGCTCAAGCAATCTTTGTGTAGCTCTGTATACGGGTGCTCGAGTTGGGGTCTCACTTTGGACCGCTGTGCATGTGCACTTTTCCTCCCAAGAAAGTTGGCCATCAAGTGCAAGAATCATGGCGTTCAAACAGCCTTTGAAAGTGCATGCTGGCAAGGCATGATGTAGCCGTTGCTTTAGAAAACGCTCAGCGACATGTCTCGCCGGCGCATTGGTGGGAATGATCCGCAGCTGTTGGCTCAAGCAACAGTGGTGCAAGCCTCCCACTGGGTCCTGTGAGGCCACGCTGCCCCCGCTAACACTGCCATGCGCCCGCACCCCGTTCCCGTGATGTCTCATGCTGGTACCCTGGGAGCTCTGGCCATGCGGCAAGGCTGGGTTCCGAGTCTATTCAGAGACTCAGATTCGGGCCTCTGTGGTGTGGTCCCTTGGAAGGGTCCAAGGCTGTTGCCACTCGCCATGGGCAGCCCCCGAGCGTCACACAATCCTCCAGGACGGATCATCTTGCGACTACGCTCGTTGGGGGCAAGGGGACGGAAAATATCGACGTCTATCTGCTCAGATTGCGATGGGCGGTCAAATGAAGCGCGCGTTTTGCAGACAATCTCCTCTCATCCCCGCAGCCTCGGCGCCTTCAGACGACCGCATAGCGCTACTTTGTGCGAAAGCCTGCGATCCACGGGTGATCACCCCAACGTGCTGGCTGTCGCCGAGATCCGCAGCCCAGCCATTGAGCCCTCGTAAAGCGGGGTGCACCGTTCCCCGGGACGAACGCTGGGGCGCCCCTCGGCTCTCGCCTTTCACCTCGCAAGGCAACAGTCTCGGAGGCAATTGCAAAGTTAAAGTAAGGCGCCTCTTTGCAGCCAACAGGTCATCGGCAACATGGACTTTCGACAGCCATCTTAGTCCCGGGGCCGCTTGCACAATTGCCCGGTGCCCTCTCCCGGGCCAAAACTCGGGCTGCCCTGCTCCCGGGGACACAGGCTTCGAACGACCGTGGGGAGCTGTCGTCTGGCATGAACGGCCTCCAGGTCCACAGCAACGACGGTCCTCCTCTTTCTTCCACGGCTGTATCCGATGCGCTGGCCAATATCGGCCAGGTGGCACAGGTCCTGCTGCAGTCGGGCCTGGTCCCTGTGCAGGACGTTTCAGGCGCCGGAGGCGGGGATGGTTCCCTCCCCGACCAGTTTCACGGCCTGGGGCACCACACGGGCCTGGGCCACCGTCCCCAGAGCGACACCGAGTCTGACGGGGAGCTGGACGACTTTGCAGAGGAGAACGCAGGTGCGTGCGCCCGAGGATGAGGGGCGCAAGTGGTGCGCGCCGCGTGTCGTGCGCGGCTTGCCCCCGCGACTGCAGCACGCGCCTCGGTGGATGGGCAAGGGTCCAGCGCATGCGGGCCACGGAGATCTGTACAGCTCTGGCGCGAAGAATGCTGTATGAACGGGCCCCCGGCTCACCGCGCACCCTTGCTCACGCCTGCTCCCTCCCACCGCCAGGTCATCGTCTGACGACGGCGAGCGTGGACGCGCAGGCGACCAAATCGGACGAGGCCTGGACGCCGGAGGAGGAGGAGGAGCTGGTCAAGCTCGTGGCGCATGAGGAGTACCGCAAGGTGAGGCTGGGCGACACCACGACCAAGTGGGCGCCCATCGCCGCGCACTTTTCCCGGACAGTCAAGGCGGTGAAGCGCAAGTTTGACAAGCTGCAGAACCCCAGCAAAGGTGTGCGATGGTGGTGGAGAGGGGTGGAGGACTGGGGTGTTGAGTCGTTTGGTGGGTGTTTGGGGAGGGGACACCTGTCTGGCTGGCTGCACTAGGTAATTCACTGTGGACATGCTGCAGTCTGGCAAATAATGGTCTCCTTGTCCGCTGACCCATTGATCAGCACATGTGCAAAGTAGTTCTTTCTCATCATTATTTAAACGCAACCCTAAAGCATCATCACACCACCATCCCCACCCCCCCCACCACTACATCCCGCAGAGCACCGGAAGAGCCGCAACGCGCGCACGGGCGGCTCCAATGGCGCGGTGATGGGCCTGTCCGGGGCCAACCCCTACCTGCCCCTGGTGGGCCAGATGGCGCCGCCCACCTCGGAGCTGCTGGCGGGCCTGTACATGGGCGACGCCAACGCGATGGCCGTGGCGGGGCTGGCGCAGTACCCCGGCGCGGGCTCGCTGCCGCACGGGCTGACCGCGGAGCAGGCCGCGGCGCTGCAGGGCGCCGTGCTCGGGGGCGCGGGCGCCGGGGTCGCGCCGGCCATGACGGCCGAGGCGCTGAGCGCCTACCTGGGCCAGGCCTTCCCCGGCCAGGCGGTCCCCGGCTACGGCGGGCTCTACGACGGCTCGGGCGCGGCCGACGGCGGCGCGGCGGCGGCGGTGGGCCTCATGGGCCTGCCGCCCGGCTACTCGGACGCGCTGCTGGCGCAGCTGCAGTACGCGTCGCCTGCGGGCGGCTACGGCGGCGGCGCAGCGCTGCTCGGGGGCGGCGCGGGCGCGGGCGGCGTGGGCGCGCACCACGGCGTCGGGCACCACCACGCGCTGTCGGGCGGCGTGAGCGGCGGCCTGGGGTCGGTGGGCGGCGGCGGCGGCGCGCCGGGCGTGCCGGCTCCGCACCACGACCGGCGCTTCTGGAACGAGTCGGACCAGCAGGAGCTGCTGCGTCTGGCGGGGGACGCGCAGTACCGGCAGGCGCTGCTGGGCACGGCCGAGCTGAACTGGGACCTGATCGCGCGCCAGCTGGGGCGCGGCAAGCGCTCGGTGCAGCGCAAGTACGACAACCTGAAGGGCACGAGCCTGCCGACGGCGGGCGGCGGCAGCATCCTGCCCATCAACGACGGCAAGAAGTGGAGCACGGAGGAGGTGGGCGAGCTGCTGCGGCTGGTGGAGGACGCGGACTACCGCAAGGAGACGCTGGGCCTGGACAAGGTGGAGTGGCGCGCGCTGGGGCAGCACTTTGGGCGCAGCTACGAGTCGGTGAGCTACAAGTACTCGTACGTGAAGAACACGGGGCGCATGGAGACCAAGACCAAGCACGCCAAGGCCAAGCACGAGACGAGCTACAAGGAGATGGCGGTGTGGGCGCTGTCGCAGCTGCCCAACGGCGACGGCACCTCGGGCCAGATCTGCGCGGTCATCACCACCAACCCGCTCTTCGCGCCGCAGCTGGACACGGCCATCGTGAGCGGCAAGAAGACGCTGCAGCGCTGGAAGCACGGCGTGCGCAGCGCGCTCAACGCCTTCAGCATGTTTGTGAAGACGGGCGCCGTGCGCGACGGCGAGGTCGTCTGGCGGCTGGATGGCGATGCGCTCGCGGCCGAGCAGGCCGCGCACGCCGAGAAGGCCGCGCGCCAGCGCAACAAGCCGCTGTCGGGCGCGCAGCGCGCAAAGCTGAAGAAGCAGGCGGCGGCCGCGGCGGCGGCGGCCGCTTCCGCGGCGGGCGCGGTGCTGCCGCAGCTGCTGGCCACGCCCGCGCACTTTGCGCCCGACGCCGCGCGGCACCACGACCTGCCGGGCGTCGCCGAGGGCGGGTACGGCTATGCAGATGCTAGTAGAGGATTGCCAACCACAAACAACGGCATGCCCGACGCGGTCGCGCGGTCCGAGGAGGGCGCGCACGAGGCGCTGGCGCGCATGGCGCAGCAGGGCCGCGGCGGCGCGGACGAGTCCGGTCGGCGGCGCGGGCGGGCCGAGGGCGACGACGGCGGCGCGCCCAGCGCCAAGCGCTTTGACGCGGGCGCCGACTACGCCAAGGCCGCGGCGGGCTACCACGCGCGAGACGCGGGCGCGCCCGCGCACGAGGCGCTGCCGCCGGAGCTGCAGGTGCCGCTGCTGCAGATGATGCAGAGCGAGCCGCTGAGCGCGGAGCAGATGCAGAGCCTGCTCAGCGCGCAGCTGGCCTCGGGCGTGCCCCTGCACCTGCTGGGCGCGGGCGACGCCGGGGCGGCCGCGGGCGGCTACTACTCGGCCAGCGGCGCCGGCCAGGGCGCCGGCGCCTACGCGACCGACTACGACGCGGCCGCCGCCGCGGCCGCCGCCGCCTACAACGACTACTACGGCGCCGCGGGGGGCGCGGCGGGGGCCGCGGGCGGCTTTGGCGCCGCCGAGCTGGCCGCGCTGCAGGTCATGCCCCACGACGCGGCCGCGTCCCTGGGCCTCACGGGCGGCGCGGGGGCTGGCCAGTCGGACGCCTACGCCCTGGGCCCGGGCGCGCAGCTGACGGGCCGATCAGGCCGGTGGGCCCGGCGCGCCCGGCGGGCCCCCGGCCTACGCCAGCGCCTTTGACCACCGCCCGCGCCACGACGCCTGATCGGTTGAGTGGGGACGAGCGCAAGGATCCCCGTTCCTTGGGTCTCTGTCGGGAGAAACCGTGGTCGAGCCGCCACAATCGACGTCACCTTTTGCTCCAATTCTTTTTCCTCGTGTGCTCCCTTTTGCACCACGGCCACTTGTCCAGTACGCACCTCCTTGCCCGTACCTTTATTACCATAGATGACCATGACTCATTGCGTTGGGCGGCCGCAGCGAGGCCCCTGCCCGCGTCTCGTCGCGCGGTCCCGGGGAGCATTGCGCCCCTAGTGCGTGCCCACTCCCCCCCCTTGCCCAACCCTCCCTTGCTCATACGCTGCTTCAATCATTGACAGACGCTGACTGTAAGACTACCCCTCTGCGCTTGCGGTCTCACACATCAGGCCAGGCATGCGACACGCACAGGGTATTCAGCAAGAGGCAGACGGAGCCGCCATCCCCAATTTTTTTCTTAAAAGGTGCGCTCCCTTTCGGAGCGCAGCGACGCGCGCCAGAGGGCCTGGCACCCCTCTCCACGCGCGCCCACCGGAATGTCCGCCAAGACACCAGGCACCTAGATCTCCGAGATGTCATCAAAGTCAATGTAGTCGTCGTTCTCGCCGCCCTCCTCGTCGCCAAAGGTGTCGGTGTCGTTGACGCGGATGTTGTCGGGGAGCTCGCCGTAGGCCTTGAGGTTGCGGGCCTCGTCGGCCATGTACTTGAGGATGACGTCGGCCTTGTCGTCCTGGTAGTCGCGCAGGCCCAGCAGCACGATGTCGCCCACGTTCACCCAGACCTTCTTCCGCATCTTGCCGCGGATGTGGCACAGCCGCTTCTGGCCGTCCATGCAGTAGGCCTCCAGGCGCCCGTTCCCCAGCATCCTCAGCACTTGCGCGTACTCTGCCGGGCGGAATTGTGTGGATAATCATCATGACGCATTCAAAACCACCAGTACCGACCGCAAGTCCCACGCCCACTCAACAAATCCCTCCTCCTCACCCTGGCCATCCTCCTTGAAGATAAGCTCGCGCTTCTCCTCGCTCTCGTTCTTTCCGCGCCGCCTGTTCTTTCCTCCCTTGCCTGTGCATTCAAGGGAATTAACCGCGGCCATGAGTGCCCACGCAACGACCCGCTACGGGCTCCCGGCCATTCGGACCGGGGCACCATCGCCGGGGCCGGACTGCACACGCCGCGTACCCTTGTTCTTCGGCATCTTTCCACGTCCCTGAATCCGTCGGATGTGCTCCAAAAGGACCGAGTCCGTCCCCTCGCGAGGCCTTGGGCAGCTGCGAGGCCCGCAGTTCGGGATTCCTGTGGACCCGTAAATCCAGGATCACGCAGCATGCAGACCACGCCTGTCTCCATAGCCATGAGCATAGCTGCTTGGCCAGCAGCGCCTCTCCGGGCCGTCCATGCCGAGCCGGGCATAACCAAAGTTGGCATCAGAAGGCATTTGCCTGGTCTCAGTGGCGCACTGGGTCGGAACATCGCGGCACGGCCATGCGTGCGGCGCTGCGTCTAGGGGGCCTGCTCCGATGCGTGGGACCCCAGCTGGCCAGCGTCCGCGCGGGCCTTGAGGCCTCGACTTCCAGCAAGGTTTTTCCCGTCCTCTCAAATGAGTCGCGCTGGATGGGCCAGGTGCAGTGGTCGGGATTCGCCACCAGGAGGTTTAATGATGACGACGACGACTTGCCCGTGTCGGACCAGCCTGCCAAGCCCGTCCGCCGACCAAACACCAAGACCAAGCCCAAGGATCCCCAACGGCGCCCCGAAGAAGGCAGCTGCGGAAGCAGAGGGCCGCAAGGACGCCAAGGCAGAGCGTGCCAAGGACAGGGCGGCGCGCAAGGAGAAGATCCAGGGCTTGCTAAAGAGCGAGGGCCTGCGCGGATCCGCCGAGGCGGCCGACGCCTTTGTGGAGAGGTGAGGAGGCTGGTGTTTGGTGCAGGAGGGGGTGTGTGCGTGGCGCGTGGTCTGTGGCTGAGGAAAGTGCAATGGGATTGTGTTTGCCGGCACATCTCAAATCATCCATCCGTGTCTGCTGCAGTTTCTTCGACGAGGGCAACGAGGATGCCGAGCTTTTGGCGGAGCTCAAGGCCTACGCCAAGGAGGAGCATGCCAAGAAGGAGGAGGAGGACCCGGAGCTCCAGGCGACGACAGAGCTGCTGGCGGATCTGGGGGCCGACGCCGAGGAGGGCGCCGAGGCCGGCGCGAGCGAGGCCAAGGAGGTAGAGGAGGTGGAGGAAGCTGAGGAGGAGGCTTCGGACGACAGCCTGGCCTCGGGCGACCCCATGTCGGGCCTCAAGGGCCTCCGCCGCGGCTCTCGCAGGTTGGTTGTTGATTGAAATGGCGTGAAGAAAGGAGCGAGCAGGGGATCAATGGTATTGATCTACCATCGCAATCCAAGTCTACCCAATGATGCGCATTGGTGCACCAATAATCAGGATCCCCAAGCCCTTGCCTCACCCCACTTCTCTCCCTCATATCCCCCAGGATTGTGTTGCAAGAGCTGCTGCAGGGCCGCATTTTGGAGAGCGACCCCGAGGCCAAGCGCGAGTGGCAGCAGATCGAGGCTTCGTTCGCGCCGCCCTCGGACTTTACGATGCGCGTGGTGGACGTGAACCGGACGGCCAAGGGCACGCAGGCGGGCGGTCTGTACCGCTACAGCGCCATGGTGGTGGTGGGCAACTACGAGGGCGTCCTGGGCTGGGGCCAGGGCAAGTCGGCCGAGGTGCAGGGCGCGGTGCAAGAAGGCCTACGTCCGCGCCTGCTCCAACCTGTTCCCTATTCCTCGGTTCAACGCGCACACGGTCACCGAGCGCGCCGAGGCCAAGTACGGCCAGGTCAAGATGGTGGTCTACCCCAAGGCGGCCGGCACCGGGATCGTGGCCAGCGACATGATCACGGGCATCTGCAAGCTGGCCGGCATCCACGACCTGGGCGTCAAGATCCACGGCTCGCGCAACCGCCGCAACGCCGTCAAGTGCCTGTTCGAGGCCTTTGGCAAGATGCGGCCGCACGAGGAACTGGTCGGTCAGGAGGATAAGGTTGTGCTGGCCCGGCCCATGGGCCGCTTTGCGAGCTCCCGGACGCAGCATTAAGTAGTGGTGGCCTGATTGGTTGATGGGGAGACTTTGATGTCTTGCACGCACGCAAACATTCTGCCGCTCTATTTGTATTTTTCGTTGCAAAGAAAATTTCGGCAGAAAAGACAAGACAAGTCGTCGTCAAGAATGGGGTCGAGAGAGATCAACAACACACAATTGGGTGGTTAGCGGCGCCTTGAACGATTGAGGGAGGCCTCTATACACAGACTCAACACTCGAACCCCACTCCGATCAATCCTCAATTGCCTTGTCGCGCCATCTCGCGCACCGCGGCAAAGATGCCGGCGGCGGAGAGCGCCACGGCCAGGGGGACCAGGAGGCGGCAGACGGCGCGCTCGGCGGCGCCCAGGGGCAGGAGCTTGAGCGCCAGGAGCGCTGGCACTAAGTAGCCGGCGGAGACGTCGCCGATGGCGCCGGCAAAGGCGATGACGGCGTTGAAGTAGGGCACGCCGGCCGCGAGGCCCCAGCTGGCGAGCACGCCCGCGCAGCTGACGGCCGCCCAGGCGGCGGTGGCCTCCCAGCCGCCGCGGTCGCGCGCCCAGGCGGGCGCCGCGCCCAGCAGCAGGTGCGTGAGCACGTTGATGTTTATCTGGTAGGCCACCAGGCAGTGCAGGAGCAGGAGCACGTTGATGGCGTAGACCCAGGCGCCGGGCGGGAGCACCGAGGTGATGGGCTTGCGCAGGTCGTAGCCGTCGCCCATGGAGAGGTAACCGACGGCGCCCAGCAGGACGTAAAACAGCGTCATCACGGCCGCGCCGGCGCGGGTCACCAGGCTGAATTGCGACCGCCTCCGCATCGTCGTCGCGTACCGAAACCAGTTCTATAAGTGTTTTTGTGGGAGGGGGAAGAGTGTGGGAGAGAGAGTGTGGGAGAGGACGTGCTGAGGCGGCTTTGGGGTGCCAAGCCCAATGTGGGTTTCTGCTCACAGCCGGCACCGAAACACATTTCCCGACATGTCAAAGCAACATGGCTGACCGAAAGTCCATTCTCTCAGCAAAAACCACTCCACCCCTCCACACAACACACACAACCTCTCACCTGCGCACCGCCATAGGCAAAGACAATGTCCAGGACGGCCACCAGCGCCGCTGCGAGGGTCGTGGACCGGGGCGGCAGGACGTGCGTGGCCGCGACGTCGTCGCGCGCCGCAGGCGCCAGGTCGCCGCCTGTGCCCAGCAGGTGCCCGCCCAGCCAGCCCAGGGTCACGAGCACGGCGCCCACCATGGTGCCGGTCCCGACCAGGGAGGCCCAGCCCACGTCCTCCATGCTGCGGACCTGGGCCAGGGGCAGCATGCAGAGCGCCACCGCTAGGCCCGGGCTGACGGGCGCGTGCGGGCCCAGCAGCACCTTGAGCGACTCGGCGCTGGTGAGGTGGATGATGGCGGGCGAGAGCAGGACGAGGGTGTACACCGTGCCAAACACCAGCCAGCGCCCACGCGCGCCGTAGGCGGCGCCCGCCAGCTCGTGGTAGGCCTGCACGCCGGGCCGGCAGCAGGCCAGGCGCGTGAAGAGCGAGCCGCTGTACCACATCATGCTGCCCAGGAGGAGCACCACCGCCGACGCCACCAGCCACCCCAGCCGGGCAAAGGCCGAGGGGATGGCCAGCGCGCCCAGTCTGCAGATTGGGTGGTGGTGTATATGTTGAAGAAGAGTTTTGTATAGGCAATGTCAGGAAGTTCATTTAAATCTAGGAGTCTGTGCGGACCGTCTCGTCCACGCTTCTCAATGGCAGCACCAAACCTGGACCAGCCGCCAGCGCATCGACAGGCGCGCGGCGGCCTCGACGCACGTCGGTCCCATCCGCACTGCCCAGTGCCTACCCAAACATGTCGGCAAGCAGAATGATTGTGGTGGTCTTCCAGCCATTTCCAGCAGCGTGCGCCGAGTGGTGACTCAGCTCGCGGGACGGCAGCCGGAGCACCAGCACGTCTGCGTCACGAAACTCGAACACGGAATGTGGCGCGGTGCAATGCGCATGTTTGGGGATCAAACAAACTTTTAAACCGATTTGCATTGTCCTTGCAATCCAAGGCCATCCATCAGGGCCGCACCCGCGCACCATCGTCCTCAGCGACCGGCGCCGGTTTCTGGCCCTGCTCGGCGTCCTCGGCATGGCGAGGGGGCGCGAGCAGCTGCTCTGTCAGCCCAGTCGACATCTCCGCCCCGGTCATAGTGTGGGTGTACGAATGTAGCTCGAAAGGGGGTTGTCTGAGCCGAGCATTGCCGGCTTTCGGGAGGCGACCCGTCGGAGAAAATTCACCGAGATCTCAACAATGTACCGCCCGGGATAGCGGGATGGAAACGTCTCCACCAGCCGAAAGTGTATTGCTGCCGATCGAGTGCACAAGTTCGCGCGCCAGACTCTATGATTAGCTTTTCGTGGACAATGTACAAAAAAATCCTGAAGCAGCGAGCAAGGAAGACAGCAAGTTTGGTGAGCACAAGCCCTCACGCACATCGTCCCTCCTAGAGCCGCTCTTCAGGCGCCGAGATCATGTCGGTGTCGTCGTCGCTCTCCTGCCCGATCTTAGTCGTCGGCGCGCCCCGCGCCCGGACAAAGGCGTCCACGTCCGGCACCGCCGAGACGCAGGGGTCGCCAAACTCGCGCAGCTGGCTGTGGCAGATGCAGGCCTGGGAGTGGATGATCTCCAGCGCCGAGAGCTCGCGCTTTCCCGCCTGCTGCAGAAAAGCCCGCACCACGCTGGTCGCCAGCTCCGCCCTGTGCTCCGGGGACAACAGCCGCGCAGACGGCGACTTTGGCAGCTCTGCGAGGGGGTGTAGGGGAAGGAGAGGGCTCAGAGAAGGGGATATGTAGCGGGTCAGGATGGCACCGCCACGCTGAGCCGGGCACTGATCGGATGTGAGGCATACCCAAGAGAATACGCCACTTTACTCCGCAAAGCACACCACCAGCATGCCTCCCCTCGATTCTGTATCCTTCCGCCCACCCAATAGCGCACCTGCGTAGGCGATCAGGGCGCCCACGTCCTCGAGCAGCTGCTGGTCTTCGGCCGTCTTGGCCGCGGGCGACACCGTCGTCTGCCCAAACTCCACCGCCTCGAGCAGGTTGCCACTCCCAATCTGCAAGAATTGAACGGGGGCACGAGGCTTAGGGCAGAGAATAAGACTGCAAAGCAACCACACGTTCAATATTTACAATGATCCGTTACAACATACCCCCCCAAAGGCCCTCTCAACTACTTCCCTCCCACCACCAGTCCTCCCTCCAGCTCCACCCACCATTCCGGCCAGCTTCTGCGCCAGCAGGCGAAAGTGGATGTCGGGCCGCAGCGCAAAGATGCCGGGCTGCAGCTGCTCGCAGAGCGCGAGTGCCTCGTCCAGGGCGCCGCGCCGGATGAGCTCCGAGATGCGCTGCAGGCCCGCCTGCTCTGCGCGCTGCGCCTCGGAGACGCCCGCCGCGCCGCACAGCGCGTCCCGCGCGACCAGCGCCGCCGTGTCCCAATAGCCGTGGTGCGTGCAGTACTCGAAAATGAGCTTGCCGATCAGGGACTGGGGGGTGAGAGGGGGGAAGAGCGCGGGGATGGTGAGAGATGATAAGAATGTGCAAGAAAAGGGGTTGCGCACCTCTGCTCGGAGAGGCGGGCTCGACTCCCAGTTCTCCACTTGCCGCGCACCAACTCCCACCACAAAACTATGACAAGACCTCTGCTCACCTGGCCTGCCGCATCGCTGCTCTCCAGCGGCGTCTCGCGGATGTTGGCCTGGACCCGGGCGAGCAGCTCGCGGCGGAGCAGGGTCACGTCGGCCACAAAGGGCACCTCCCCAAAGTTGGCGAGCACCTCCTCATCCGGGGTCCGGAAGCCGACTGTCGGGTACAGCATCTCCTCCGGAACGTCGCGAAAGGCCACGCCAAGCAAGTTGCCATTCTTGGAAAAGGAGATGGTCCGCTCTATCCGATCATACAAGACCCCAACGGTGTCGCCTGCGCACAGATGGGCAGCAGTGTATCAGCACAGATGATCATCTAGCGCTCAGGAACTCCTTTTATGTGCCGCGCGTCGGCAAGACATCATTTACGAGTCTGCGCTCGCTGCTACAGGCGTGCATTCCACGTGCATGCTCCTTAATGACATTCCTTGTGCCACCCTTCCTAAAAAATATCCTCCCCAGCAGCAGCCCACCTGTTGTGAATGTGGGTCCGTATTTCTGGCCATAGCCCCTGCCATTGAATATGTTGCCGTCGTCCCCGTGGTAGCCGTAGGACCGGGGCTCCCAGCCGGGCAGCCGGTCCAGCTTGACGTCCAAGGCCGACAGGCCCACGCCGATGAAGCCGTCTCGACCGCGGCTCAGGATGCGGACCTCCCAGTAGTAAGAGGGGGATCGACTTGGGGATGGGGTTGTTGGCGCGAATGGACGCTGCGTCCCTGTCATCGCTCCCTGGACCCATGTACTTGACCTTGAGGTCCGAAACCTGCAGGTAGCGCAGCGCCGTGCTCCGCCGGGTCGTGTCCCAGGAGCTGGGCCATAGGGACCCCACGGTCGACATGGTGCGGTGGTAATCGGAGACCTACGGTCGTCGGAGTGTCATGACACGATCCACCAAAGGTCCCTTGATAGGCTCCACAAAGCACTGACACAAAAGACGCCGGGGATGCGAGCAAGAGCCTGCGCTGCAAAAGGCACCCCGGCAAGTGATCCCCAGAGGGCGCCTATCGCCAGAGTGACGCCTGATGCCCCCCTGCAAGCGATAGAACAGGCCCTGGAGTCAGATGTGAAGTTTGCATCGGCGCGCCTAGGTTGCCATCGGCTGTGCGACGTGCGCAGCGGGCGAGGTCTCGCTCCGAGATTTCTGGTCGAGAATCAGAGCCGAACCGACCTCCGCGCGCCTGCAGACACTCTGCATGACGAGTGTAAGGACTGCTTTTCGTCAAGCTTGCTGAAAATGCGGTGTGTGATGTGAATTTATGTGTCTACGTATTGTTATTTCAATCAGGAATGACTAAAGGGCACTGGAAGCGCTGCTAGACCAAAAAATACAAAAACTTGCGAGGTATCTCGCGTCGCCGCATGCCCCTCGACTAGGCGCGGACGCAAGACCGGCGCACAGTGCCCCCATGGCCATTCCCAATGGTGGACATAAGGAGGATCGCATAGTGCGTGAGCTGGACGTGGTGGTCTGCGCGGGCGCGCTGGGCTCAGGAACTCAGGTGAGAGGAATGGTGTCCCGGATATTGTCTGCAGAGGTACAGCGACTTGCAGGGCCATGGCCATCGGTGCACGGTAGGATGAGAAAATCGGTATATACAAGCGTCAACGCTTGCTCCGTTCTTGCAGGCGGTGCTGCTGCAGTACCCGCTCCGGGCGGCCGACAGGCCCTACCAGGCGCATGGCCTTGCGGAGGTCAAGTACAAGCCCCAGAACAAGAAGATACAGGTGGGTGGTGGTGAAGCGCTGTCTGGGGTAGGGAGGGAAGAGAGGGAAAGAGATGGAGTGGAGCAGGGCATGTGCCGTCGTGGTGCTCACTGGAATGGGCGGCACCGATGGCGTCCTTGCTCGCTCGTCCGCGCGAGTACGGCAAGGCCAAATATAAAGCAACCATTCTCCTACTGCAGATGGACGTCAACATCGACACGCGGCAGCCCGAGTACAATGCGAGCGTGGAAGCTGCCCGGCAGCTGTCCACGCTGAGCCTGCGGTCCACCACCGTCGAGTGCCCCACGTCCCTGGCGGCTGCTTTCGTGGAGGGCGACCGGCTCGTGCTGGTGCCCTTGGACGAGGTGACTGGTGCTGAGGAGGAGGTGGTCAAGGGGGGGTTGCATACGACGATGGATCGATGATACGTGTGTGTTTGCTTGAAAGGTGTTAAGCTTCCCAATGCGGCCCTGCTTCATCTCCACCTGCGCGCAGGCTATGCACCTGCGGCCCTCGCTGGCGCACCTGGACGAGGCGGAGGCGGGCGTGGGCGGTCGGCGCGGGCCCGGCGGCGCAGCTCCTGTAGATGAGGAGGAGGCGGAGGGCAAGGGCGAGGGCCTGATGCCGGTCATGGTGCAGGTCCGGCGGCGCGAGACCGAGGCGCAGCAGGAGGCGCGCCTGCGATCCTACGCGCACCTTTCGTCCCTGGACGCGGCCGAGGCCTGGGTGCCGCTGCGCTACCACAGCGACGTCTCCGAGGCGGCGCAGACCCTGGTCCAGCGCCTGGCCGCCGTCCCGGCCGAGCCCGTGCTGCACGCCATGCGCCGCCCGCAGTACCTCGCGGCCCTCGTGCCGCCGGAGCAGCCCGAGGATGACGGCGCGCGCGCCGCGGCCAGCGCGGCTGGCGCGCCCGGCGCGGTCAAGACCGAGCAGCCCAAGGTTTCTGGGGCCAAATCATCATCATCTGCCGGCCCCTCGGCGCTGCCCCAGCCGCTGGGCGAGGGCCACGTCGCGGCCATGGCCCGCGTCCTGGGCGCGCTCTTCCAGCAAAACCCAGTCTGCTCGCTGGCCGTCATCCGCGACTTCCTCCAGCGCGCCGCCACCGAGCCCGGGCTCGCGGCGGCCGTGGCCGGAGGCCTCGGACCCGACGCTGCACGCCTCGGCCCTCGCCACGGGCACGCTCGTCTGCATGCGCCGCGTCTACCTGCTCAAGTCGCTGAACAACCCGGTGCTCGACCCGCTGCGGGATCTCATCCTGGAGCTGCTGAGCCGAGCGCGAGTCCATCCGGCGCAGCGAGATCGTGGAGGCGGCCGGCCGCCGCAAGATCCCCATCACAGACGCCCTCTACAGCAAGGTCGTCCGTGACATGTGCGTGTCCCGGGGCGCGCTCTGGAGCCTCAAGTCTGTCTGATGGGAAGAGATTACTTGCTTGGTTGGGCCGGTAGTGTGCGCGTGTTTCGTTCCCAACTGCGCATGCTCCCCCATTTCATGTATCATCATCATGTGTCTTCGCGTTTCGAATCGTCAATTTGGGCGCCCACAAAGTGAAAGACTCTAGCAGCACTGGAAAAGAGCCTACCAGCGATCGGCAAGCACATGTTCTGTGCGCAGGGAGCCTCAATCTACTTTTGCCGACCGGAATGCGCTGCTGCCAGTGTTTTGGCTGAAACTTACAAAAACACGAGGGCCAATGCACCATAAATCTTCCTCCTCGCCCGTCAATCATGAGCAACATCACCCATTTTTCAAGCAGCGTCCTCCGAGGAGAGCAGGGTGCGCATGCTTTCCTTGGCGGCGAGCACGGCGTCGAGCTCGGCCTGGGCCTTGGCCAGCCTTTCCTCGTCGGCGGCCTTGACCTCGGCGGGCGTGCGTTCCTGGTAGGAGAGCAGGGCCATCTTGGCGGTGAGCGCCTCGATGCGCGAGGCGGTCTCGCCCTCCTTCTTCTCCAGCTTCTGCAGCTCGCGCCCCGCGTCCAGGACGCCGGCGAGCTCCAGGTAGACTGTGGTCGCGTCGTCGACCACGGCGACGCCCGGCGCCGCGCGGCGGCGCCGCGCCCGGCGCGAGCAGGGCGGCCGCGCCCGAGGTGGTGAGCGTGGCCAGCTCCGCGGTCGAGCGCGCGAGGAGCGCGCGCCGCGCCGCGTCCGCGCAGGCGACGGCCACGGGCGGGCGCTCGCGCGTGAGGCCGTAGTCGGCGCGCAGGGAGCGGCAGCGGTTGACCACGGTGAGGAGGTAGGCCATGTCGGCCTCGGCGGCCTCGTCGCGCTGCAGCGGCAGCTGCGCGACGTCGGGGAAGTCGGCGACCATGATGGAGGTCGCGGGCGCGCCGGCCGCGCCGCGCGGCAGGCGCTGCCAGAGCTCCTCGGTGACAAAGGGCATGAAGGGGTGCAGCGCGCGCAGGCCCGTCTCCAGCGCCGTCCAGAGCGCGGCGCGCGTGAAGGCCTTGGCCGTCTCGTCGTCGCCGGCGACAACCGGCTTCATGAGCTCGATGAAGACGTCGCACAGCTCGTACTGCCAAAAGGCGTAGACCGCGCCCGTGGCGGCCGCGAATTCGTAGCTCTCCAGCGCGCGGTTGAGCTCGGCCACGGCCGCGTGCAGGCGCGAGAGCAGCCAGCGGCAGGCAAAGGGGATGGCGTCCGCGCCGCGCTCGCCGGCCAGCTGCGCGACGGAGACGGGCGTGTAGTCGTCGCCCAGATTCAGCAGCGCAAAGCGCGTGGCGTTCCAGAGCTTGTTGCACCAGTGGCGGTAGGCGACCACGCGCTTGATGTCGAGGTTGACGTCGCGGCCCTGGGCGGAGTAGGCGAGCAGCGCAAAGCGCAGCGCGTCGGTGCCGCACTCGTCGATGCCGTCCGGGAAGTTTTGGCGCTGGCCCTCGCGCGCGCGCTCGACCTCGGCCGCCGCCAGGTTGCCGCCCTCCAGGGTCGCGTGCAGCTCCGCCAGCGAGATGCCCTCGATCACGTTGACCGGGTCGATCACGTTGCCCAGCGACTTGCTCATCTTGCGGCCCTGCGCGTCGCGCACGATGCTGTGCAGGTAGACATCTTTAAAAGGGCACGCCGCCCATGAGCTGCTGACCCATCATCACCATGCGCGCGACCCAGAAGAAGAGGATGTCGTGCCCCGTCTCCAGCAGGGAGCCGGGGTAGAACGCGGCCAGGTCGGGCGTCTGGCTCGGCCAGCCGTGCACGGAAAAGGGGAACAGGCCCGAGGAGAACCAGGTGTCCAGCACGTCGTCGTCCTGCGTGAGCGTGAAGGCGCGCCCCGGGAAGCGCTCGGCCGCGAGCGCGCGCGGCGGCCTCGTCGGCGGCCACGACCCAGCGGTCGGTGCGCTCCGAGGGCGCGCCCGGCGCGCCGGCGGCCTCGGCGGGCTCGTCCTCAAGTTTTCACGTAATAAGCAGGGATGCGGTGCCCCCACCAGAGCTGGCGCGAGATGCACCAGTCGCGGATGTTTTCCAGCCAGCGGAACCAGGTCGCCTCGTGCTCGGCGGGGATGATGCGCAGCTCGCCGTCGCGCACGGCCGCGCAGGCGCTGGCCGCCATGCCCGCGCAGTCGACCCACCACTGCGGCTTGAGCACGGGCTCGATCACGTCGCCCGAGCGCGAGCAGATGCCCAGGCGCATGGGGTTGTCCGCCACGCCGCGGAAGAGGCCCTTGTCCTTGAGGCAGTCGACCACGGTGCGACGCGCGAGGAAGCGCGGCTGCCCGGCAAACTCGCCCGTGCCGTTGCCGTTGATGCAGCCGTCGTCGTCCAGGATGTTGATGAATTCGAGCCCGTGGTGCTTGCCGGTCGCGAAGTCGTTGGGGTCGTGCGCGGGCGTGATTCTTGACCGCGCCCGTGCCAAAGGCCATGTCCACCAGCTCCGCGTCGCAGATGATGGGCAGCAGGCGCCCGTTGATGGGGTGCACCACGCGCTTGCCGTGGAGCGCGCTGTAGCGCGGGTCCTCCGGGTGCACGGCCACGGCCGTGTCGCCCAGCATGGTCTCCGGGCGCGTGGTCGCCACCACGATCTCGCCGCTGCCGTCCTCCAGCGGGTAGGCAAAGCTGGTGATGGCGCCAAACTCGACCTTGTCGGAGTACCCCGGCACGGCCACGGGCGTGCGCCCGGCCAGCTCGATGTACTCGACCTCGATGTCGCTCACGGCCGTCTTGAGCCGGCAGTCCCAGTTGACCAGGCGGTGGTCGCGGTAGATCAGGCCCGCCGCGTGCAGGCGCAGAAAGGCCTCCAGCACCGCCGCCGACAGCTTGGCGTCCATGGTATAGGCCTTGCGGCGCCAGTCGAGGCTGGCGCCCAGCCGCCGGCACTGGTACAGGATGCGGTCGCCGTGCCGGTCGACCCAGGCGTGCACCCTGTCGACAAAGGCCTCGCGGCCCAGGTCGTGGCGCGACTGGCCCGTCTCGCGGGCGACCTGCTTCTCGACCACCACCTGCGTGGCGATGCCGGCGTGGTCGGTGCCGGGCACCCAGCACACGTTGAAGCCGCGCATGCGCCGCCAGCGGCAGAGCATGTCCTGGATGCTCAGCGTCAGCGCGTGCCCGATGTGCAGCGAGCCCGTGACGTTGGGCGGCGGGATGACCATGCTAAAGGTCGGCTTGTCGCTGGCCGTGTCCGCCGCAAAGCAGCCCTCGGCCTCCCACCAGTCGTACCACGCAGACTCCACCGCCTTGGGGTCGTAGCCCTTGGGCAGGAAGCCGGGCAGCGCCTTTTTCGAACCGGAGGCCGTGCTCGACGCCTGCGCGCGCCACGCCTCCACCTCGGCCGCCTCCGCGGCGCGCTTGGCCTCGGCCTCCTCCTTGGCCTTGGCCTTGCGGCCGCCGCCCGACGCGGCGCCCGCGGCCTTGGCCGCCTCGGCCGCCGCTGCGCGGTCCAGCGCCTTTTGCTTCTTGGCCAGCTTCTCCGCGGCCTTGGCGGCCTGCGTGGAGAGTGGGAGTGAGCGAGTTGTTGGGTTTCCTTGATTCAACAGGTCTTGTATATAGCATCCACACGCAAACAACCCCAATCCCCGTGCGGAGCAACCATAATACACACACAAATGACAACCCACCAGTCATCGTACCTTCTTGGCGGCCTTTTCGGGGTCCTTGGCCGCGGCGTCCACAGCCGGGGCCGGGTTGGCGTCAGTGTGATCCGCCATCGTGTTTCACAGGCCTGCGACTGACGGAAAGGAGGACGGTGCGAGCGTCAGAGGGACAAGGCACACTGCTCGCTATTCTGTCAGTCCGAATTTCACGCCATGGCATTGCATGGCGGCGATGGCCCATGCAAGGCAAACACCCGTCTCGACGACGCCACGCCCGCCCACCACCCAGCCACCCAGCCAGGCGCACCGTCCCAGCGCCTCCTCTCTCTGCGCCAGCACTTTGTCAAAATCAGGCAGTTGTACCTGATTTTGTTTCAATCAATCGTACTCCGCTGCTGCGTGCCTGTATGGCCACGGACGTGCCGAGGTCTGACCGCGGGCGCCGTGCCCGCGCACAGAGAATCATTCAGCGATGGCGGAGTGAAAGATTGCTCGACCCATGCGATAGCTTAGACAAAACGATCTGCGTGTGCATTGCGGAATCACGGTGACTTGGATGCTCATTTTTTTCGATTGCAAAGCGACCACACTTGTCCATTGTAGCGGCGCGAGGGGAGCGTCCTAGTCTTAACTCGGCCATGCTGGGCCTGGGTTCCTTGTCGGGGCCCAGGCCTCAGGCCCGGTCCCTGGGCAGCAGCCACTCGTCGTTCCACGGCATGCAGAGCGCCTTTCAGCGACTCACCATCTCGAAACCGACCGTCCACACCCCTCCAGCGCCGCTGCAGATCGAAGGTATTGGACGCTTGCTTGCGGCCAGGGTGGTATGGACGTGCCAAAAGCCTGGTAACCCCAGCCTGGGCATTGGAATCCCATTGTGCCCTGCCATTCCCAAGATGATCACCCATCACGCACACTCATTCCCGCACTGCGCAGCCTCGAGAAAGTGCGACCTGACGGGCAAAAAGGCCAACAACGGCTACCGCATCACGTTTTCGCACAAGCGCAACCGGTACCGCCAGGAGCCTAATTTGCAGAAGCGGATGATTTACTGGCCCGAGGGCCAGCGCTGGGTGCGCCTCAAGGTCTGCACGCGCGCGCTGAAGACCATCGACAAGAAGGGCCTGCAAGGCCATGGCCGATGAGGCGGGCATCGACCTGTGGAAGCTGCCCTTCCGGGACGCGCGGCCGGAGCGGCTGGCGTACCTGGAGGAGACGCCACACCACCCGCCCATGGCCAAGAACCCGCGGGCCATGAAGAACCCGGCCAAGCTGGCCGCCTCCAAGAAGACGCCCCTCGTGGCGCGCTACCTGTACGGCAAGGTGGTGTACGTCCGCGAGGGCACCGACCTGTCCAAGCTCTAGTGAGGAGTTGATGGAGAGGCGCTTGCAATGCGTCACTGCAGAAAACGCATGAACACACTTGATCTCGCTGCTTTTTGCTCGATTTTTTGATTAAAGTATGACTGGCGACACACTTGAGGTGGCAGAGTCGGTCAACTAAAGGGAGTGTAACAGTCAGACAGATGTCGGCCAAATCGAGCGAGCTTGGCAACAGCATGAAGCACGATGCCTGGCTTCATTGGTCCGTGGGTGGGTCAACGTGAGCAGGAGCGTGACGTGATTGAGTTATCCAAGGACGAGGCTGACGGCTGTCACGGCGCAAATACAGCGAATCAGACAGGCGAGATTGCATAGCATGCAACCCGCACGCACGTCGCCGCGCCACCACACCCCGTCCTCTCCCTCACCAGTCCCACCCCTCGCCCTCAGTCGTCTCAGTCGTCGTCGTCGCCCTGGCCGGCGCGGCGGTCGCGCTGCGCGAGCGCGGCGTCGCAGTAGACGGCAAAGAGCTGCGTCTCGCAGAGGGCGGCCATGAACTGGCGCGCGTGCGCGCCCGAGGCCTCGACAAAGGGCTCCTTGAGCAGGATGCTGGTGCGCTGCGCGCTGGCCGAGACGTCGGTGATGGTGTACGTGTGCAGGTCGGCCACGAGGCCGCGCAGGTAGGTCTGCACGGTGGAGAGGAAGACGCCGGCCAGCGCGGCCTGCGCGTCGGAGACCTCGTGCGCGGGCCGGTGCGCGGCGCCCGTCAGACGGCCCAGCGCGCGCAGCTCGGGCGTGCGCGCCCGCCAGCGCCTCGTGCAGCAGCGCGCGGTTGGGCAGCGGCGCCAGGTGCGCCGCGTTGCTGATGCGGTCCTTGTACACGTTCACGCGCACCAGGCCCGAGCAGCGCGAGGAGACCTCCGGGGTCTTGTACTGCACGCCCACCACAAAGGGCACGGGCGCGTCCAGCAGCTCCAGGCGGCGCGCGGGGCTGGGCATGACCGGCAGCAGCAGGCTCTGCCAGCCAAAGGGCAGCAGCAGCGGGACCAGCGACAGCACCACCGCGCTCAGCAGGCCCAGGTTGGGGCAGAACACCACCGTCGGCGCCTCCTGCAGCGCGGCCGACAAAAAGGTCAGGATGCCGTCCAGGCTCATGCAGCGGCACAGCGCCGGTATGGTCCAGGCGCCCAGGTTCTCCGCGGCTTCCAGGTCCACCCCGGCGGCCGCCGCCGCGCCGTGCAGCCCGCTGGCCCGCCGCGCCCGCGCCAGCGCGCTGCGGCGGTAGGCGATCGCCTGCAGCGCGTCGTCGGGCGAGAAGACGAGCTCCTGCCCGAACCGGGGCACGGGGGCCGCGTAAAACGCCTCCAGCACGGCCCGCGACGTCACGCCGCGTGGGTCCGCCGCGCGGTTTGTCACACGCAGCGGCGGCAAGGCTGCAGGGGGGGAGGGGGGACAGACAGAATTGGTGGACAAGTGAGGGCAGGAACTGGTGTGTTGAATTATGCATCTTTGTTGCGCAACAGATTTCTATTCCAAACTCGCAGGCCCGCGGGCGGCCTCTAACAGATCAGCCGCATCAACATAATACGCCACCCATCCCTCAAGATCCCTCCCTTGATCTCCGACCTCCATCTCCCACCCACGCACCGTCACCAGCCGCCTCGTCCATGTGTGGGAGCACACCCCGCGGCTGCGGCGAAAACACGTCGGCGCGCGCGAGCACGGGCCGAGGCGGCGTGCCGGCCGGCGCGGCCTTTCCTTCTGGCGCAGCCTTGCCTCCCGGCGCGCCCGCGGGCTGCTCCGCGGCCAGCAGCGGCCGCGTGTCGCCCTCAAAGGACTCGTCCGCGCTCAGCGCCGACACGACCGACTCCGCCTGGCTCGCCTCCTCGCGCGGGGGACCCGCGCCTGGCGCCGCCTTTTCAGGCGAGTGCAGCGAGGCCGCAGAGGCAAAGCTGTCCGCCTCGGAGCTCTCGGTCCCCGAGGCATGGGGTGCGCTGGTGTCATCAGGAGAAGCGGAGGCTGCTGGCGATGGGGAGGGCGGTGTTTGTCCTCTGGATGCAAGAGGCGGGGCGTCGTGAGGCCCTGCGTTCGTATGCGTGGTGGCGCTGTCATCCACAGAGTCTGCAGACGCGCTGGCCGCCTCGTCAGCGCGGTCAGGCAGGGAGACACTGGGCTCAGTCTCCTGCGACTCCCCTGCGGGTACGGCCTCGCTCTGGGCGCTCGGCTCTGCGGTGCGGGAGGACTGCCGTCTCGCGAGCCACGCGTGCTCACCGTCGTCGCTGGCCCCGCTCTCGCTCGTCCGCGCCGATGGGAGCCGGGTGGTGGTGGTAGCAGAGCTCTCTGACCCGCTCCAACGGTGCGCCGCGCCGTCGCTCCGGTACGCCGCGCCGTCGCTCCGACGCGTCGCCTTGGCGTCCTCGGCTCCGTCGTCTGCAGCCCCCGCGCCGCCGCCGAGGGCCAGGTCCAGGGCCCGGCGCACGCCCGTCATGCGCTCGGCACCGGCCAGGGAGGAGGCCGCGATGGCGTTGGCGGAGCGCTGCGGCGCGCCGGCGCGGGCCGCCGGACGCGCGCGCGCGCGGGCTCGCCGCCGCGCGCGCCGCGCGCTCCTGCTCGGCGGTCAGGCTGCCGGCCATGGAGGTCATGGTGTCCAGCCGCTCCAGCCCCAGCACCGTCTGCAGCACGCGAAAGTGCAGCGAGAAAAAGGGGTAGTGCGTGAGCAGCAGGTAGCAGCGCGGCGCCGTCACGAGGTAGCGCGGCAGCGCCTGCGCGTCAGCGCCGGCGCGCGCGGCCAGCAGCGCCGGCGGGCGGTGCACCAGCTCGCGCATGTAGCCGCAGACGCCCCAGAGCGTGCGCGGCGCGGTGCCCGCGTCGGGCGTCACGCGCAGCGCAAACACGAACGACTGCGCGTCCGAGGCGAGGTGCGCACGGCCGCAGACGACCTCGGCCAGCTCCGACATGGAGGGCGTGCGCTCCAGCAGCGCCGGGCGCACGCCGTTGGGGAAGCAGAGCTCCGGCACGGTGCCGGCCAGGGTCGCGTCCGTCAGCGGCGGCCAGGCGTGCAGCACCTGGGCCGCCAGGTGCGGACCCCGGTGCCCGTGCTGCACCTGGCCCCGCGCCTCCCGGCTCGTCTCCGGCTGCACCTCCAGCCCGCCCAGCTCGTGCTCGCAGCCGCGCAGGCGGTTGTACGTCTCTATGTTGGAGGACGCGGCCTTGACGTCCAGCGTGTGCGGCAGACCCACCACCACAAAGTGCTCAAACAGCCGGTCGGAGGGGGCAGGGTCAAACGCCGGCCGCGCCCGCTGGCCCCAGGCCCTCTGCTCGCGGCAAGGAGTGAAAGAAGGAAAGATGGACCGCATTACATGCACACATGCGCTCTTGGTTGGGCGCTGATGCAAGAACGACAAACCTACACGCCGGTCAACTCTCTCAAGACACCCTCAAAGCGCGCCGCTCTCCATCCCCCGCCCTCCTTGTCACTACAGCCCACGCCCCAACAAGGGCGCACCTTTTCGTTGATGATTTCCGCAGGGTCCATCTGGCGTGGGGAGGCCCCCGGCTACGAGCGAGACGCGGGATAACCGTCACTCCAGCGCTCGTCTGAGACGGCGCACGCAACCCGACCCCCATGCAAACCCCCACCCACCTACCTCCTGTCTGCGGAAGAGTCGCTGCGCCATGGCCAGAAGCGTTGGTCCAGCCAAAATAGGAGCGCAAATAAAGACCAAAATACGCCGTTCACGACGTCATGCCTGCGTCTGGCGTCGTGCGACCGGGCTGGCCGTCCCTCGCATGGACAGCGCAAAGGCTGGCCAGCCGCTCAACCGATCCGGCCGCTTGCACCTCCCCGCGTGATAGGCCCGTCCGCTTTCCTGCCCTAGCTGAACAAGTGTTGATGCAGCGCACGACCTTGTCGGCTCTTCAACGGCTCGGCGCGACCTGCCTTGCAGTCGACCAGTTGGAGCAGAACGCTTGTTGCGGAATCCGCCAGATCGCATCGGGACTCCAGGGGAACACACCGCGAAGACCGCACCAGATCGGATGATCCGGCAGGCAATGGCCACTTATCTCGGATATCATTGCGCAAGCATGAAAACTTTGAGATCGGCTATAATAATGAAGTCCTAACTCGATCGGCATCAGCCCACACATGGGTGGGCTGGCACAGCCAGCATCCTTTCCAGACCAACGCACTCACCAGAGGCGGCGCGGAAGTCTACAGCCAATGCTCCCTACGTTGGACCGTACACACAACACCAAACTTATCGTCCCGACGAGGGAGGCTATGCGTCTGCACCATTACCATACGGCAATGGTGAGCCCCTGCAGCGCCTATTTGTGGGGCCCAAATGTCAACTTGACGTACACATCAGCCCGCACTGTTACCAACTGCACGCAGAGCTCTTTGTAAACTTGAAAGAATTGACAAGTTACATAAAATCCAGTTTTGTCACCCATCGCGCGTCATAAATTTTGTGACAAAACATAATGCTTGAGTTGGTCCGGCAAACGCAGACTGCCGATTGGAAACGATTAGAAAACAGGGGATAGCTCGCGCAGATGTACGGGTTGGTGAGGCGTGTCAGCACTTTAAAATAGCGAGAATAAACGGGGTCCGATGATTGGTGGTGCGCCTCATCACTGCGTTGCGTCTCTCGGTCGGTTCCGCAGGACTGTCCAGGTTACCAGCCCTCTCCACAGGGAGCAATTCGCTTCCTGTCAGATTGCGGCACATCCTCCGAACACCGCTTCCTGCAATGCGAAAACAATCAGCATTGTATGATGCAATTGGGGCAGCATTGACTACCGAAATGCCCGTCTAGGGTGCCGCGCAGGGCGTTTGATGCCAGTCCCTTCGAGAGCTCAACCCCTCCGAACAGGCCCCCGGTTCCGGCCGCCCCCGGTAACAACACCGAGCCGCCCGTCCGCCACCGCGCACCGTGCGGCAGGCTCCAGCTCCTCGATGCCTCTGACGACCTTGGAGAGCCGGCAAATTACCCTTCCGCGATCGTAAAACATGCCTTGATCGCAGTTGCTGTCGCAAATGTGGTGCACGCCGCTCGTGCGGCAAATGTACAGGTTGCCGAAGGCGTGCTCAAAGGTACAGAAGCGGTCGCACTTGTGGACGCTCTGGTCCGGAGGCGGCGCCAGCGCGGGCATGTTTCCACAGGTCTGGTGCATGGCCAGAAGGCTCGCCGGGCGCGGCAGGCCCCGGTCGGTCGCGCAGCCCGCGTGGGGGAGGGTCAGGTGATGGTGGGTGAAAGGTGCCGTCAGTGTTGTCCGCCCTTCAAGAGATACTAGTGCACCATTTCAGTGCGAGGATGCTGAGGAAGCGCAAGCGAATGCGGAGATACGCTATGTCGCACATGTCGCGTAGGATAAAATGTGTGTCTGTCCCGAGTATCGCCTGTCGGACGGACGCTTCCCAAAGATCGCGAGAAGATCGTATCCTGGGGCTCGCTGCTTGGGGGCCACGCCAAACGGCTCAGGGAGCATCTTAGCGATGATCGGTGCATGCTACTTTCCAATTGAGGATTAGACCGGCATCTTTCTGGGCCTACCGGGGTGCCAAAGGCCAGGCCACGACCTGTGGAAGCGATCCCCGTTTGGCGATCACTCGGTAGACCTGGTCACCCCGCATCCGCGCGTGCCGCAGCCTCCCAGGCTACCGTAGAGGATGGCAAAGCCCGGGGCTACCGACCCGGACGCGGAGGAGAAGCCGATCAAGGTGTTGTCGGAGGAGGATGTGCGGATCATGCAGACGTACGGGGCGGGCCCCTACTCCTCCCGCATCAAGAAGCTGGAGACGGACCTGAAGGAGATCAGCCAGCGCGTGATGGAGGTGGCGGGCATCAAGGAGTCGGACATGGGGCTGGCCCACCCCTCCCGGTGGGACCTGGTCTCGGACAAGCAGGCCCTGCAGGAGGAGCAGCCCCTGCAGGTGGCGCGCTGCACCAAGATCATCGAGCCCAACACCGAGAACGCCAAGTACGTGATCAACATCAAGCAGATCGCCAAGTTTGTGGTGGGCCTGGGCGACCGCGTGGCCCCCACCGACATCGAGGAGGGCATGCGCGTGGGCGTGGACCGGCAAAAGTACCAGATCCAGATCCCCCTGCCTCCCAAGATCGACCCCAGCGTCACCATGATGACGGTGGAGGAGAAGCCGGACATCACGTACAGGTACAGAGAGAGGGGGGGTGGAGGGGGTGGGTGAGTGAGGCAATTGGATTAAGAGTAACACTCTCCAATACCACTCTCCAAACACCCACACCCCATTCAAACAATGCAGCGACATTGGCGGGTGCAAGGAGCAGATTGACAGGATGCGCGAGGTGGTGGAGATCCCGCTGCTGCACCCCGAGAAGTTTGTGTCGCTGGGCATCGACCCTCCCAAGGGCGTGCTGTGCTACGGCCCGCCCGGCACGGGCAAGACGCTGCTGGCGCGCGCGGTGGCCAACCGCACGGACGCCTGCTTCATCCGCGTGATCGGCTCGGAGCTGGTGCAAGAAGTACGTGGGCGAGGGCGCGCGCATGGTGCGCGAGCTCTTCCAGATGGCGCGCTCCAAGAAGGCGTGCATCGTCTTCTTCGACGAGGTGGACGCCATCGGCGGCGCGCGCTTTGACGACGGCGCGGGCGGCGACAACGAGGTCCAGCGCACGATGCTGGAGATCGTCAACCAGCTGGACGGCTTTGACGCGCGCGGCAACATCAAGGTGCTCATGGCCACCAACCGCCCCGACACGCTGGACCCGGCGCTGCTGCGCCCGGGCCGCCTGGACCGCAAGGTCGAGTTTGGCCTGCCCGACCTCGAGTCGCGCACGCAGATCTTCAAGATCCACACGCGCGCCATGAACGTCGAGCGCGAGATCCGGTGGGAGCTGCTCGCGCGCCTCTGCCCCAACTCCACCGGCGCCGACATCCGCTCCGTCTGCACCGAGGCGGGCATGTTCGCCATCCGCGCGCGGCGCAAGACCGTCACCGAAAAGGACTTTCTGGACGCGGTCAACAAGGTCATCAAGGGCTACCAGAAGTTTAGCGCCACGCCCGCCTACATGGTGTACAACTAAACTAGGGAGAAAGAGAGAGGGAGACAGGGAGGTGGGTCGAGCGCGATGAATGTCCCTTGGATAGGAGTGTTCAAGTCGCCCCCCTGCCTATTGCCTCGCTCGTTGCTCTGCTGCGTGCACCCAACAAATGTATTCTTTCCTTGGTCTGGACACACAAGACACTTGGGGGTCTTCTATTGCAGAGTTTCAGTCAAATGAGAAATGAGAGCGCGCGGTCAACGACCGTGTGTGAGATAAGAAAAACAGCACAAACCGACAATGATGTGCCACGGTCACATCATTGCGCGCGCAACACGCGGCGCCTGGCCGCTCTCCCTTGGCACCACCACCACCACCCTCTTCCTCATCCCTAAATAAACACGTCGAGCTCGGCGCGGTGGTAGGTGTTTTCGCCCGCGTCGGGCATGGCCGGGTAAAAGGCGACGAGCGCGTCCTGGGAGGCGACGCAGAGGGAGTTGTAGTGGCGCCAGTAGGTCTGGCGCACGCTGCGCGCGGGGTGGAAGAGGCCCTGGAGCAGGTAGTTGAGGATGACGGCCGGGCCGAGCGCGCAGCGGCAGCCGTCGATGGCGCCGGTGACGGCCTGCACGATGTGCGGGCTGGCCTCGAAGATGTTGGGCCAGACCAGGTTGAGAAGGTGCGTGAGCGCGTCCTCGCAGCCCAGGCCCACCACGCCCAGCGACATGTGCTGCACCACAAAGGCCGCCGTCTGCCGGTGCACCAGGTCGCGGTCGGTCAGCGCGTCCTCGAGGATTGGTGTGACCGCGTACACGTAGTCCTTGCCCATCTCGCCAATGTACTCGAATAGAAAGCTGAGCGACTTGAGCACGCCGTTTTGCACGTTGAGCTCCGGCACGCGGTACTCGTTCATCAGCGCCGGCAGCACGGTGAAGGGCGCGCAGGTCTCGGCCACGATGGCGATGGCCACCGTGGTGCACACGCGCGACTGCCGCTCCTGCACCTTGAGGTTGTTCAGCAGCGTGACCAGCACGTCCTGCGGGCCGATGGCCTTGGCAATGTAGCCAAACGTGTTGACCGCCGCGCGCCGGATCGCCTTTTTGAACGCCTGGAATGGTTGAAGATGTGTATGGGGGGGAGAGGGTGAGTGTCGAGATGCGTGAGGTCGAGCGTGAAGACGAGTGAGTGCACAGCCTTGTCTTCCGGACAGTTGCACTAGGTATCCCCCCCTCCCTCTCCTCACCCTCAGCATATCCAAAAGCTCAAAGCAGATGCGCATCCACTCGCGGGCCGGGACAAACTCGGCGCCGCGGTCGGCGATGCGCCCCACCAGGTCGATGCAGTTTTCCTGGACTTTTTCGTGCCGGTTCTTCAAAATGGGCGTCAGGCGCGGCAGCAGGTCCTTGATGGGCGGCGTCATGCGCGTCATGCCGATGACGCTGACGATGCCCTTGAGCGCGCCCAGGATGGAGCCCAGCACGTCCGGGTACTCCTCCCCCAAGTTCTCGTAGAGCACCACGCCCAGGTGCGCCAGCAGCGGCTCCTGGTCGCAGCGCTGCATGACGGGCGCGATGCGCGCGACGAGGTCGGCGGCCTGCTGCCGGATCTTGGCCGACTTGTTGTTCAGGCGCCACTTGACCACGCCCACGATCTGCGGCAGGTAGGGCTTGGCGCGCGCGCCCAGCGCGTTGACCACCGTGCCAAAGCCGTTGAGCACCACGGGGCTCTCGTCCGCCACCTGCTCCTGGAAGGCGTACAGCACGCCGTCCATGAGCTGCTCCTCCAGGCCCGCGCCAATGTCGGCCGCGCCCAGGGACGCGATGACGCGGTCGATGGTCTCCACCACCATCTTGCGGTACGGCTCCGACTCATCTTTGAGATCCTCCACAATCCGCCCGACCACCTCGCTGCAGCCGACCTTGGTGGCAATCTCCACCGTCGTCTCGACCAGGACCTTATAGTTGCGGCGGTCCAGGGCCATGCGCCGCACCCAAAAGTGCCGGAAGAACTCGGGCAGCACCTCCGTCCGCACGTACTCGGGCTCCACGCCCTCGGTGGCCACGCACTGGCGCACGACGCGCAGCACAATCTTCTTCATCTCCTCGTCCGGCGTCGCAAACTCGCGCAGGAACACCACCATCACCTCTCTTGTGTAGTAATTGGCGTACATGGGGTCCATGAGCGGGATGACAAATCCGATGGCCTTGAGGTAGGCGGCGAGGACCTTGCCGCGCAGCAGGCGGATGCCCTTCCACAGCGGCTCCAGCACGTCGTCAAAGGACTCGATGCCGTAGGGCGCCGCCGCCTCGGCCAGCGCCGACAGCGTCAGCGCCGTGATCGTCTTGACCTTTTGGTTCTCGTCGTCCAGGCCAAGACGCACAATGTCCACCTAAAGCACGCAAGTGCGGCAGCACCGCGCAGCCCATCAGGATGCTGATCTGCTGCACGATCTTGACCCCCGTGTGCCGCGCCTGCCACGACTTTTTGGAGCGGCACACCGCTCGCAGGAAGGGGAGCAGGGTGGGAATACCCAGCGCACTGGCCACCACCGAAAAGGCGCGCGCGGTCGTGTTGCGGACGTACTCGTCCACGTTGTCGATGTCGGGGCGCATGGCCGCGATCATGGAGGCCAGGCCCGCCGCCTTGGCCAGGTTGGCGATGATCTCACGGCCCTCGACCCGCGCATAGTAGTCCTCGTCGATGAGCAGCGGCTCGATGACGACCAGGATCTTGTGCACAAAGGGGCGCACCAGGTCGTCCAGCTTGAACAGCACGCGGTCGATGACCTTGACCAGGAGGTGGCGCTCCTGGTCCTCCAGCGTGGGCGCCATGAGCAGGGGCAGGATCTGGTTGAACAGCGCGCCCGCGCCAAACTCGCGCGCCTTGTCGGTCAGCTGGCGCAGCGCCGACTTGCGCTGCGGCGGCGTGCCGTTCTTCACCTTGAGCAGGAGCTTCATGATGCGGCGCTCCTTGGCCTCCTCCACGCTCAGCTGCGAGTCGTCAACCTCACGCAGCAGCTTGCCAAAGTACTGCTGGTCCTCGGGCCGCATCTCGGGCAGGCCCTCCACCTGGAGCGGCACGTCAAACGCCTGCGCGCGGTCCTCCTCCGGGGATGCCGTACAGCGGCGTGCCGCCCAGCGCCGCCGGCGTCGCCATCAGCTTGCGCGCCGGCGTGCGGATCGGCTCGTACCCGGCCGGCGGCTCCAGCACGCGGTACCCCTCCGCCTGCCCGGGCAGCATCGCGTCCAGGTCCTCGTCGCTCAGCGGGCGGTTCCGCGCCTCGGTCTCGCGCTCAACCTTGATCGCGTGGTACAGCTCCGGGGTCATGGGCACCGCGCCCGCACCGTACGCGGGCGTCTCGCCCGCGTAGCCGGCCGGCGTGGCGCCCGCGTAGCCGGCCGGCGTGGCGCCGTAGGCCGGGGTCGCGCCCGCGCCGCCCGCCACGGGCGTCGCGTCCCAGCGGCTGCGCTTGACGTCCGCGGGCGTCGCGTCCCAGCGGTTGCGGCGCGAGGCGCCCGCGGCCTCGGCGCCCGAGGCGTCGTCCCACCGCCCCGCCGAGCCGTGCACGGGCGTAGCGTCCCACTGCCCGGCCGCGGGCGTCGACGCCGTGGCCGAGCCCCAGTCGGACGTCCGCGCCGACTCCTGCGACGACGCGGCCGAGGTGTCCCAGCGCGAGCGCTTGATGGGCGCCGCGTTGGCCGCCGTCCCGGCGCCGGCCGCCTCGCGCTCGGCCTCCTCGGCCTCCTGCCGGCGCTTGAGCTCGATGTTGCGCAGCGTGTTGTCCTGCTCGCGCGCCAGCTGCGCCTCGCGCATGACCTCCGCGTACGTCCGCACGCGCGCGTCGGGGGTCTGATCGCCCATCAGAAAGGCGTCGTTGCGCTCGGGGGACAGCGCCCGGTCCAGCCGGCGGCGCGAGTAGTCGCTCTCCCGGTCCACAATCCGACGCGAGGCGCCAAAGCTCCCGGCCTGTGTTTTGAGGGAAGAAATCAGGTGAGCATTGGATACTTGGTGCAGGAGTGTGTTCTAGACTGCATTCATGTGTGTGCACAAGTATATAGCAGGATGCAGTCGCCGGCGACGCGAACAGTGCGCACGAGGGACCAGAGCGCAAACTTGGCGCCCACCGCCCCCTCTTTGCCCAGGCATCGTCACAGGTGCGACCCCGCCTAACGTCACAACAACACCAACTGCAAACGCATTACCCAGGGACCCCAGCGCCCAAAACACCATGCTCCACCCCGCTGTGGCCCTGACCTGATCACCGTCTTCGGACACCGGCACCTCGTCCATGACCGCCTTCGGGGCCGTGTAAGATGCCAATTTGCTGCGAAGAAATACAGTGGGAACGTTTGAAGCACGTGAGACGAGATGCACCCGTCTGTGCGCATGCAGGGTCTCGCGCACCACCCCGGCGCAGGGACGGTCATTTCGACTGCAGTGCATTCCGGGCTCCTCCTGCGACCATGCTCGCGCACCTGGCAACAAGGCGTTCCCTCTCGTCCTGCTCCTCTTCGTCGTCCATGGGGATGCTGGTGACATACCCCGTCGCGGAGGCGCCGTAGAGGTCGGCATCGTAGTCCGCCTTGCCCTCCTGCGCGGACCCCCTGTCGTTTGTCATGGCCGATCAGATGGGGCTCCAGACGCACAGGGAATGGACACGAGGTCCCGGACCTCACAGTCCGTGCTCGGCCCCGTGGTGTCGCAGCGTTGCGGACGTTCGTCACTCAAGGGAGCGCCACAGAGGCAACAAGTGGGCGGCCAAACTACCCACGCGCTCGTTTTTTAATGGTGATGGCAGTTGATTTGAGGTACCAAGTGAACATTACCAGTGGTGCGGGGATCCTTGCGCCTGCGCGGCTCGATCGCTTTTGGCAGGATGGGTGCCCAGCAGCGCGCGAGGAGGAGTGGCAGGTTTCGGATGCAGTGCACGCCATATGTCGCCTGCCGGCACTCAAAGCATGCGCCCCGACGCGCATCCGTTTGCCAATTCAGATATTAAAAAACTACTCAAGCATAGTTGTTGAATGTTTCGGTATCCATGGAGTCGGTAAAAATTGCCTGCGACAATGTGCAGGAGCGTTCCCCATGGTTTGCGTGCCGGCGTGTCGCCTGTGGCGCCGCAAGGCCCGCTGTGACTGGCGTTGATGCCCGCCGTGGCACTCGGCAGCAATGGTTTCGGTCACGGTGTCCAATGAGGGCGGTGTCGAGGCTGCAGTCGTCGAGAGGCGTTTCCGAGGAGGCTCTGGCGGCGTCGGCCAGTGCCCAGCGGTGAGCTGGGTTGTTGATGTTTGGGATTTGTTACATGGGTTGTTTTTTGGTAGGCGCGGTGAAGGAATTGAGCACTGAAACAATTTGGCTTGAAGTGCCTGACATTTTGGCTAGCAGTGTAAGTAGTCACCGATCACCGTCGCGTGATGTGCAAACTCCTGACCTATGACCCAACCAACGCCCACCAGGCGGGTGCTGCTGAAGCTGAGTGGGGAGGCGCTGCAGGGCCAGCCCGGGTCCGGGGGCGTGGACCCGGACACGCTGCACGTGATCGCCCGGGCCGTGGCGGCCGCGCAGCGCGCGGGCGTGGAGGTGGCGGTGGTGGTCGGCGGCGGCAACTTTTTTCGCGGCGTCGACCGCTGGCCGGGCCTGGACCGCGCCAGCGCTGACTACGTCGGCATGCTGGCCACGGTGATGAACGCGGTGTGCCTGCAGTCGGCGCTGGAGGCCGAGGGCGTGCAGACGCGCGTGCAGACGGCCATCGAGATGCGGGAGATCGCGGAGCCCTACATCCGGCGGCGCGCGATCCGGCACCTGGAGCGCGGCCGCGTGGTCATCTTTGGCGCGGGCACGGGCAACCCCTTTTTCACGACCGACACCGCCGCCGCGCTGCGCGCGGCAGAGATCGGGGCGGGCGCCTTTCTGAAGGCGACCAAGGTCGACGGCGTGTACGACCGCGACCCGCGGGCCGGCGCGGGCGCGCGCCGCCACGACCAGCTCACCTACCAGCAGGTGCTGGAGCGCTCGCTGGCCGTCATGGACGGCACCGCCATCACGCTCTGCAAGGAGAACGACATCCCGGTGGTCGTCTTTGATCTCAACACGCCCGGTCTGCTCCTCCGCATGCTGCTCGGCGATTGGTCCGATGGCACCGTCATCGGGGCCGAGGCACGCACGCCGACTGCTGAGACGGTCGGGTGATTTTGAGTACTTGAGCGCACTGCGTGTAGATGTCACTATTTCTATGCGCGTCTATTTTATGTGAATTAGGACTGGTCAGGCTGAGGTTGTTTTCTCTCAGCCACATACATTATATGCCACGAAAGCTGATCTACGCAGGCTCGTCAGCTTGCCGCTATTGTGTTCTGTTATTATCAGAAACATGACGATGCCTCGGGCGGATAACGGGGGGGCACCATTGACGCATTTGCACAATGGCTTGACTCAAGAGACATACCGGTCTGTACAGTGCAAAAAACAGCTCACGAAGTATAGCTGACATGCATTGCTGCTGCCCTGCAGCAGCCTTAGTGGCCTTAGTGGCTGCCCAGCCGCTGCCTCTTGCGAGGGGAGGGTACGGCTCCAGGGCCCGCGGTCTCTGGATGCACTGGGTGAGACGCCTGCTTCCCTCTGCCCGCCTGCTCACCCTCGCCTGCTGCCTTGCTGCCCTCTGCCAGTCGCGCGACTCGCTCGTCGGACCCGGGGGGCAACGCGAAATCAAACGCGACGCCCGCCCGGCGGCAGCAGAGCGGGCACCGGAAGTCGTCGGGTTCGTCCCCGGCGCCGCTCTCGCCAGGCGACCGCAGACCCACACACTCGTAGTGGTACCAGTTGGAGCAGTGGTCGCATCCCAGCAAGGGCCGCTGCTCGTCGTACGGCCGCTGGCATAGGCAGTAGAGCGTCGACCGCTCCTTCAGCAGGTCCACATCGCCCGTGGGCGCGATGGCCAGGGCCTGGGCCTCGCGCACCAATGCTGCGGCGGCGGCCGAGGCCGCCCGCACCTGCTCGTCGCTGGACGCAGCAGCGGTGAGCACAGCCAGCGCCTGGTCTGCGCGCGCCTTCCACGCCTCAAAGGCCCTCAGCGCGGCCGCGAGCCTGCAGCCGACGACGTCTGACTCCGGGCGAATGCCCAGGGCCACCGCCCGGTCCCTGAGCGCCTCGGCGACCTGTGCCTCGGGCCGCGCCCCGGCCGCAAACGCGGCCTCGACGTCCTCGCGCCAGGCGTTGCCGCGCAGCAGCGACAGGATGCGCTCCGCCACGGCGCCGGCGTCGATCTCCAGGCTGGCCGCGGAGCGGAGGAGCTGAAGCAGCATGCCCGCGGACAGGGGCAGCATGCGCTCGCCGCCCTCCAGCCGGCGCGAGGCCTCGTGCACCTCCATCGCGCGCGCCGCGGCCGTCGCCCAGCGGTCAAACTTGACCAGCGCCAGCTCCAGCGCGGCCTCCTCGGCCGCCGCCGCCAGCGCGCGCGCCTGCTCCAGGAGCGCGCCCAGCGCCGCGCGCGAGGGCCGCTTGGTGCGCCGCAGGCGCGCCAGCGCGGCCGCGAGCCCGGCGCCCTCACGCCCGGCCACGGCCGCGCACACGGGGCAGCAGTACTCGCGCAGCGACTTGGACTGGGCCAGGCTCACGCCCACGCAGCGCATGTGGAACCACTCCCCGCAGCTGTCGCAGGAAATCATGTTGGCCCCGGGCTCGTAGGGCCGCTGGCACAGGCAGTAGAGCGTGCCGCTGTCGTCGCCCGCGGCCGCGGCGGCGGCGCGCGTGGGAGAAGGAGGGGCCGATGCTTGCGCCGCGTCCGCCTCCTCGTCGCCCGTGACCGCCCCCGCCTGCTCGCCGCGCCGCTCTTCGGCTGCCGCGACCAGCTTCTTCTCGACCTCCAGCTGCCGCTCAAACTGCGCCACGGCGTTGTCGATCGTGGCGCCAATGACCTCCAGCGCCTCACCCAGCGTGGCGTCCGCGCTGCGCTTGACCACGGCGCGCCGGCAGCGCTCCACCCACGCCTCCGCCTGCCCGACGGCGCCGGCGACCTGTCGGCACAGCGCAGACGTCACCGGCAGCTCGCTCACGCTGGCCCACAGCAGGCGCAGTCGCTCCAGCGTGGGCCTCGCGCCAGCTGCGGGTATTGAATTGAAAGAGGGGGTTCAAAAAAGTTGAGCGTTGGGCAGGAAACCGTCTGAGTACGACCATTGACCCGCGCAGATAGCAGGGCAAACCCCTCAAAAGGTGCTCTGGTATGCGTTCAGATACTGTATGCCAACGCTACACTCCACCCTCAGATGCACTACTTCCAACCCCCTCCCAGCTCTAGCACCTCACCTGACTCCGCCTGGAGCGTGGCAACCCGGCGCTCCCAGTCACGATAGGCTTGCAGTGCCGCGCCAAGCTGCGCCAGCTCCTCCTGGTAGAACGGCAGGGTGGCGCCCTGCTGCACCAGGGCTTCCAGGTCCGCGACGTCCACGGCGCTGGGCGCCGCGTCCTTGAGCGCCTCCGCCTGGGTCGCGGCGCTCGCGCCCGCCTTTGTCTCGGCGTCCCCGGGCGGCGAGGCCTCCCGCTGCCGCGCGCTGAGCACGCGCTGCGCCACCTGGCGCCAGGCGATGCCGGCGTCCACGCAGCTCGCGAGCCACTCTCGCAGGGCAGCGTCCGTCCCGGGCAGTCTGGCCGCCCTTTCCAGCAGGGCCACGCCCTCGTCCAGGGAAACGCCAGCCGCGACGTCCCGCGTACCGGCGGTCCCGGCCGCCGAGGCGAGGGAGGCATCTCCGATGCTCTGCCGCAGGCGCAGCGCGATGGCCCGGGCCTCCGCGTCCCACTCCAGGCTCTGCAGGCGCCGCTCGAGGCTGGTGAACTCTTCGAGCGCCACGGGGATAATGCGGCCCCGGGACACAATGTCCCTGAGGGCAGCCTCGTCCGCGGTGCCCGTCTCGAGCAGCGGGTGCGCAGCTTCCAGCCAGCTTCTTGCCTGGTCCACGCGGGCAGCGAGCTCACGTGCCTCGCTCAGGTCCACGACAAGGGCGTCTCTGTACCGCGTCAGTAGATCCTCGAGCGCCGCCACCGATGGCCAGCGCGAGGCTGCTTGCCATGCCGGGAGGTCGTCCGCGATCCCGTCGCTCTTGTCCTCCGGGCGGAGCGATCCCCGCCGCCGCGAGCGGCCAGAGCCTTTTCGGGCCGGCGCAGACAAAGGGGCGTCAACCGGCTCTGCAGCGACCGGCTCATCGACCTGCTCTTCTTTATGCTCCAATTTCACGCCTGGAGAGCGACCCTCTGCGGTCACTCTTCCGGCGTCCACCCGCCTCATCCGCCGCATCTTGCCGAGCGACCAAGGCCACCGCCGCCTCCTCCAGCCAGGCCCGAGCGGCCGCCAGGTGCCCGGCCAGCAGCCCGAGGCGCTCCATGCGGACCTCCATCTCCGTGCCGGCCTCCACCATCGAGACCAGCTCGCCGAGCGCGGGCCGGCCATGCGAGGCGGCCTCGACGTGCTCGACACGAGAGGCATCCTTGTCCAGAGTTGGGGCCTGCGCCTGGCAATTTTGGATCCTCGACACCATGCCGTCGGCTTCCAGCGACCACGCCTCTGCCTGTGCGATTTTTTCCCTGTTGGGTGGGGAAAATGGGGGTGAGGAGGAGTTTAGTTGTAAAGAGCTCGTCCAGCTCGACGGTGATGATGTTATTCTGGTCACAAACACCCTGTGGCATGCGCCAGTGCACGCCCGCCCGCACGACCCCCATGGCCCCAGTCCCAACACAAGTACCCGGTCTGCACCCAGCTCTCCTCTCCGCACACCTGATTTTCACGGCCAGCTCGTCGTCCGCGGCGCCCAGCTCGTCGGCGGCGACGAGCGCCTCGCGCAAAGCGTGCAGCGCGCCGCGCCCGCCGACGGCGCGCCGCGCCTGCTCCTCCCACTCGCGCCTGCGGATGGCGCCGCGCAGCTCGAGCACCTCGGGCATCTCCACCGGCAGGCGCAGCCCCGCGTGCAGCGCGTCGCGCAGGCGCTTGAGCGGCGTGCCAGGCGCCGCCAGGAGCGCCTGCATGCCCGCGCGCCAGGCCTCGCCGCGGCGCTGCGCGGCCCGCAGCGCCGCGAGCTCCGGCATCTGCGCCGGCAGGTCGGCGCCCTCGCGCGCCAGCGCCGCGACGTCCTCCAGCGGCGAGCGCGCGCGCAGCAGCCTGCGCGCGCGCTCGGCCCAGGCCTCGAGGCGCGCGAGCGCGGCGGCGAGCGCGTCCGCGCGCGGCACCTGGCACCCCAGCGCCGCAACCCGTGCCCGCAGCGCCTGCAGGTCCTCCAGCGTCGGTGCGGCGCTGGGCGCGGCGCTGGGCGCGCCAGCTGCCGCCGCCTCCTGCGGCCTGGCGTCCAGCAGCATGGCCAGCTCGTCGCGCTTGCGCCGGGTGGGCTTGGCGGGGCTGGAGGGGTCCGGCAGCGCCTCGCGGATGGCCTCGCCCAGGCGCCGGGCTGCCGCCAGGCGCTCGCGCAGGTCGTGCGTTTCCGGGAGCGCGACCGCGATGCCCGACGCGCGCGCCCCAGCAGCGCCTCCAGCTCCGCCAGCGGCGCGGGCACGCCGGGCCGCGCGGCCAGCGCCTCCTGCGCGCGCGCCCGCCACTCGCCCGCTGATTGCCCCAGCGCCCGGAGCTCCTCCAGGCCGGGCGGGTCGCCGATGGGCGGCGGGTCCAGCTCCAGCAGGGCCTGCACCTCCTCGGCCGCCGGCCGCGCGGCGCCCGAGCCGGCCGCCGCGCCGCGCAGGGCGCGCGATATCCGATCCAGGTAGCCGCCGGCGCGCTCGAGCCGGCCCTGGAGCTCGGCCGCGCGGCGCTGGTGCGCGGCGCCGACCGAGCCCCACAGGTACTGCCCGGCCTCCTCGGTCAGCTCCGCGAGGTCGCCCGCGAGGCGGCCCCCGGTGCGCAGCGTCGCCTCGCAGCGCTCCTCCCACAGCTCGCAGCCCTCGGCCAGGCGCCGCCGCACGCTGGTCGCAGAGTCTGCCGAGCTGGAGGACGAGCTTGAGTCGCCGCTGGACGAGGCGGCGGGCCGCGACGAGGAAGCCGATGCGCGCCGATGCAAGGTCGGGCTGGTGGTGGCAGAGGGTGCGTCTCTGTGCACGGGCTCGGCTTTCTGAAGTCTGGGCTCGTTCAGCGCCTCGTCGCCCTCAAACTCGGACACGCTCGTGCTCATGGTCTGCTGTTGCGGCGCGCTGTCGCCGGTCCCCGGCTGGAGGCTGGTCGCAGCTGTCGGGAAAGAACTTGAGTGGTCGGCCTTGCGGCGGCCCGTCTCCGCATCCTCTCCGGCCGAGCTATGGCTAGCGGGTTGCAGCACCTCGCGCGACCCATGCGCCGTCGCTGCCGCGGAGGTGTCCGGCACGGCCGACAAAGCGGGCGAGCTCGGCAAGAAGTGCAGGCGAGCTTCGACGGAAGCGCTGGCTCACTTGAATAATCTTGTTGCGCTCCTTCGCTCAACTGGGCCTCCTCGCGTGCCTGCTCGCGCACCCGACTCGCAACCGCTCCCTCGCCCGCCCAGCGGCCCCGCGCATCCTTGCTGGCCGCCACCTCGTCGAGAAACTGCACCAACGTCCAGCTCAGAGGCCTCCTGCGGCCGCCGGAGCTCCGCGGCCCGCCGCCGCAGCGCGCGCTCCGCGCGCTTGAGGCGGCGCAGGCACCCCGCAAAGACCAGTCGGCGCGCGGTCGGCGGGCAGCCGCAGAGGGCGGCCGCGTGCCGGGGGCACACGAGCCGGCCGCTGGCCCCGCAGCCGGCGCACTCGACGGCCGAGAGGCCCGCGTGCGTGCCGCAGAGGGCGCAGCGCGCCGCGCGCCGCTCGGCGTCTGTCGCCTGGCGCGCGGCGCGTGTACCCGCCGCCCAAAGGCGCTCGCGCTCGCGCAGCTCGCGCCGCCAGACGCGGCGCAGCTCATCCGCCAGCGCCTGCGCCGCCTCGGCGTCCTGCGCCGCTCGGACGTCCTCGGCCCAGGCCAGCAGGGCCTCGGCGTGGTCCCATGCGGGTGGCTGGCGCAGGCGACCCTGCCGCGCGAGGCGCTGGTGCGAGCGTGCGACGGCCGGGGCCAGGGCCGGCGCGGCGCGCGTCAGCACGCCCAGCCCGGTCCAGACGCAGGCGCTGACCGCGCCGGGCGGCGCGATCAGGGCCTCGCCCGGGCGCAGGACTGCGCGGACCACGGGCACGCCCAGCGCGCGCAGCACGCGCGGGCTGGGCAGTAATTGAGCCAGGTCCGGCAGCGCGGGGCAGGAGCGGCAGGCCAGCGGGTAGAGCCGCTCGAGCGCGGCGCGCAGGGCGCCGGTGCCGCCGGGGGGACGGCAAACATGAGCAGCGGCGCCTCCGCCTCGGCGTCCAGCGCCCAAACCTGGTGCATCTCGTCGGGCTCCGCCTGCCACGGCCGCGCCGCGAACCGCATGCCGGCCAGGACCTCGCTCGCGGGCCAGCCGTGCGCGGCGCGGAGGTCCGCGGGCTCGGGCAGGCAGTGCGGCCGGAGGAGCGCGGCGAGCGCGCCGCTGTCCCCGGCGCCGGGCGCGGCGCCCACCAGCACCTCGGCCTTTTCCATGCCCAGCTCCACCATGGCCCAGAACTCCTCCTCAAAGGCCTCCAGATCCTCTGGCTGTGCGAGTTTGTGTTGGGAAATCGGGGATTAGTGTACGTGCATGCCGCTTGGTGGCTCAGGTATCGATCTCTGCCAAGCCTGGCACACAGGCCTTCCAGCTCTCATGCCGGATAACAAAATCTGAAACATTGCATACAAATAATTTTGGGAAGCACAAATCTACGAGTCATGCTTGTTCCCAGGCTTCAATATCCCTCCACCAACCAGCACCCACTACCTGCTGCGCCACCTGGGAGCGAGATCGGCCAAACCACCGAGCGTCAAACTTTCTGGCAGCCGCGGCAAACTCCTCCAGTGACAGGTCCTTGCTGGGGCTGAAGCACACGCTTGTGATCTCTGCAGCAAAATTGACGATTTTTTATTTTTTGATGTGTCCTGGGAATGGAGGTGGACACCATACCTCCAACAACGGATAAGATAAGATTCGAATCTTCTGCGATATCGCATGCGACCCAACGACACAAAACTCGAGAGAACGCACGGGCGTGACAAAAGCGGGTCGCTGATTCCACATGCACGCAAATGCGAGCAATGGAACACGCAATGATCCCCATGCCGCACCTTTCAGGCTGCAGCGGGGACATATCCAGTCGCCGGGAGGCACCGCGCTCAGTGGTGGGTCCAGGCAGAATAGGTGCCAGCCCAGGTTGCAGTGGTCGCACAGCACGATGCGGTCCTCGGCATGCCCACCACCGCACGCCTCGCACACCATCGTGGAGATGTTTTTGGGGACGTGGCGGTCCGACGACGATGCCTCTGGGCTCTCGTCGTCGTCGGGCGAGGATTTCTCTCGCCGCTCGCCCTCCTGCGGTCGGGGAGGGCCATCGGCGCTCAAAGGAGGCGCTCGTACCACAATAGTTTGCACATGGACCCACTCCGCAAAGTCGCACCCTGACAGTGACCATGCGGCGTCCGCCGCCCAGCTTGGGGGACAGTCGGGGGCACACGGCGGATAGGCCGCCCAGCACCACAGCTGCAGCGTCCTCATCGATATCGCCCGCAGCGTGGTCCAGCATGGCCACATCATCCTCGGTGTCGCTGCTGAAGGCCTCATCTGCGTTGGCAGGCTCGGGTAATTGAGCGCACGACGGAGGCCTTGTCCTCTCTTGCATACCGTCCGGCCCAACAGCCCCCGCTGCTGCACCCCTGGGCCCCACCCACTTTCAATGACGCAAATAGAATATCCCAAAACCAAGACAACAGTGTCCACGTACCTGTTGCGAGGCCTGCGAGGGAGGCCAGCTCCTCGTCCGTCTTGGGCACGACGTGGTTCTCGTAGGCGAGTAACAATCGCCGGTAGAGCTCCCGCAGGCCAGAGCCCGCCGCGGCGTCCGAGATGCCGAGCTGCAAAGTGTATTGTGTAGATGGTTTGGCAGTCATGCGCCCGCACATCGGAGCGGCGGGATGACGCACGACGGCCTCGGCCGGGCCGCCCGGTGCCCAGCCCAGCGGCCAGACGACGGACCCCGTCCCCTGCTCGTACCTGCAGACGCGCCGCTATTTCCGGCCAGCGGTGCATGCCATCGACGACGCTCCATCCGCCCGCCTCAACCACGGCCGAAAAGAGGGCAAAGGTGTCCACGTCCACCCCGGCCAGCCTGGGTCTCCGGGGCACTCTGAGCCTCCGGGCCAGACAAAAGTCGCCGTAGTCGTCAGCCCAGAAGCGCTCCATGCTCTGTGTCCACTTGGAGGCCAGGCACCCGACGGATTCGAGCTGGCAGGAGAGCATCAAGCTCGGCTTTTGCCCAGTCCCCTGGGCCAGAGAGCCCCCAGGAGGCACAACCTTTGCGACTCCTCCCGGCAGAGACACCGCCTCACAGGCCATCTGGCACAGGTAGAGCCCGGGGTCAGCCCATTCCTCTGCTGAGGGCCGGTACACATGAGCCACTGGGAGAGCATCGCCTCCCCCGGGCATCTGCCCCATCATCCCTCACTGGGCCGCCATGTGCTGTTTTGCAGAGAAGATAGCGAGCACGTGGGGAAAATCCATGGTGGGTCGAAACTCTTGACGTTGTTATTTGCCGAGTTCAGGCCTGCAGCGGCAGCATTTGGGGCAGCCACGGCGGATGGCTGGAGTCTGGTCGCCGAATCGGATCGGCATCCTGATCCAAAACTGGGGCCACAAAAAACGTTGCTTCTGGGCATCGACCGCGCCTTCCTCTCCAAGCAATGCGCATCCCGCCCAATTTAACGAATCGCTTCATGCCCAGTTTCCCGACCAGACTGGGAGATTCCTCGTAGGAAGGGGCGTGCATGATCTCGAGGTTTGTGCGGTTTGCCGGGCCTCGAGCAGTCGTCGCGCTGCGCCCAGGCTCAGCAGGGGCCAGCTCCTGCTTTCGTGCCGGCGCGCATACAAGCAAGGCATATTCTAAAGCCTTCAAGTCTGCACATCAGACCGCTGGAGGCCTGTGGGCCCAGTCCTCGTCATCAGGGTTTGTCAACCAGGGCAGGTTTGTCCGGACATCCGCCGTCTCGGAAGCCGCCGTCGCCGCCCCCACCATGACCACGCACCCGGGCCCCCTGCACGGCAGCGTGCTCAGCGGCAGCCCTGACCGGTACGACGGTCTCATCGTGGACTCGACGAGCTTGCCCGAGGACCCTTTGGCCTTCAAGGACGCCCTGGAGCAGTCGGTCGCCGCCTGGCGCAGCGCCGGGGTCAAGGGTGTCTGGCTGAAGGTGCCCACCTCGCACGCGCACTGCGTCGGCCACGCCGTCGATGCCGGGTTTGAGTTTCATCATGCGGAGAAGGTGGGTCTCTGTGAGTGGACAATGGATGGGTGTGTTGTGAAGGAAAGGTGCTAGGGGTGCCATGGCCCACACGTGGGTATCTTGTGCATGCAACAGTCCGAAAGTCAGGTCTGGTTCAGACGCGAACAGTTGTCTGGCCAAGGTATCGGAGTACGCGCAGATTGCTGTACGCATAGCGACCTCAATAGCCGCAACCGCCCACCCTATACTGTCTGCCAGGATTACCTCATGATGACCAATTGGCTTCCCGTGGACGTGCCCTCCCCGCTCCCACCCAACGCCTCCCACCAAGTCGGCGTGGGAGCCTTTGTGGTGAATGAGAAGCGGCAAGTTCTCGTCGTCCAGGAAAAGTTTGGGCCCTTGCGGGGCTTGGGCTTCTGGAAGTTTCCCACGGGTGAGTTGGCCGGCGGAGGTGGCGAGCAGGACATGGGGTATTGTAGTCACAGGGCATGGGGTCTGCTCATCGCGTTTGTGCTCGATCACAACATACAAAAGCACGCTTAATCAACAACGATTACCGCGCCAGGTCTTGTCATGGCCGGCGAGGACGTGACTGAAGCTGCTGAGCGAGAGGTGCTGGAAGAAACCGGGATCCGAGCGAGGTAAGGGCAAGGTTGTGATGCCGCCATGTTTGGTCTTGTGGGTCCATCTGGGTGAACAACTCAGGGCCCCAGGGCAGGTCAGGGGTCACTTCTACCAACATGTGGCACACTGCTGACCCCTTGCCTGCAGCTTCGATGCCATCTTGGCCATGAGGCAGTCGCACGGCATCGCATTTGGAAAGAGCGACATGTTCTTCCTCATCGCGCTCAAGCCTGAGCCCGGACAGGAGGTGCGTGGCGGGTTTTGGATGGAGTGCGTGCAGGAATGCGCTCTGGGCACTTTGTAAACGCAGGCAACGGTCTATCTCCGTGCAAAAATGCGCTCCCCCCCTCCGTTGACCCCGGCGCAGAAAATCGTGCACCAGACCTCCGAGCTGGTCGCGGCGCGCTGGATGGACCTGGACGAGTACCAGAACCTTCCCTCGCTGACGCCCTTCAACCTCCGCCTGATGGCGGCGTGCATGGCCTACCTGTCGGGGAGCTACCGGGGTCTCTGGGCCCGCAAGGTGCAGACGGGCATCCGGGCCCAGGAGGACCTCGTCATGTTTGGGGAGGTGGGCACCTCCGAGGGGCGGGACGAGGAGGCCTGGCTTGGCCTTGTGAAATGAGGGAGGTATATTTCCACTCATTATTCACACGTATTTTTTGGATCCATAATATTTCTGCTCGGTTTTTCCGGTGATTTTCTGCCCTGTAAGCTGCGGGGACGCCTGTGCAATGAGAGCAGACTCGACCTTGTTAGAAAGAGGAGGGCTTGGCCCAAGCTTCAAAGACATCTACGCATTCTGAAATCACTGTATTTCCTGTGCTGAATCCTTCGTAACCACTACGGTCCCAGGGGCAAGACTTTGGGTGTGACGACCACGCCGGTGGGTGCTGCGCCACCGCCACCTTCCTCGCGCAAGCCGTAACCCAGGGGTCTGCTTCGCACAAAATACTGATCCGACCAAATGCGACCGCGCTGTCCATCGGCGTCGATCCTCCACTAGCACATGAAAATTATCACAATACTGATCGCGGCTATAGTGGCTCTGGGGCTCTTGCACACTATGAGCGGCGTCAGGAGTTCGTCCCGGCTCTTGTCGGTCGACTTTGAGGTTTTCGGCAGGGTGCGCCATGTTTGGGTGAGGAGCGGCACCCATGTGCCTTGGAAGCTCGGATGTAATTGTTCCAGCCCACACTGCGCGCAGGTACAAGGCGTCTTCTTCAGGGCATGCGCTCAGGAGCAAGGTCGCAACCTGTCGCTTGTGGGGTGGGTGGCCAACACCCGCAGGAACACGGTCCAGGGTGTCGTGCAAGGGGAGCAGCGGGCCATGGAAGAAATGAAGGTGGGGAGCCTGCTACAGTGGGTTATTTATTCTGGAGCCTTTGGTAAAACTTGAGAAATGGAGAGAGTTGGCTGCGGTTGTCAAATTATTTTTCTCATAATGCCGCACAAGTCTGTTGAATGCGCCCTTTCATTCTTTTCTGCTGACCTCATCGCGGCAGGAATGGCTGAGGACCAAGGGGAGCCCGCATTCAAGGATAGAAAAGGCCGTTTTTACAAACGAACGGGAGTTGAGCCAGCTAGAATATGATGGATTTCATGTAAAGAGGGTCTGACATGGTGAGAAAGTCCCCTCTGAAGGCGGCTTTATGATCTTGGAAGAAGAGCCTAAAATAATGAGTGGCGCTGGTTTCATGCTTTGAAGGGATGGGTAGGTGGGCACGACTGCATCAGGAATGATGGTCACCCTAGAGATCTTCACGAAGCTTGCCGCTTGAGATGAGTGTGATCGCGAGCAGTGGGGGATAACGAGGTTCACGCATGGTTAGCTGAGAGGCTGTTCAGGCATGATGCCCTTCAGTCCTCATTCTGCAAAAGGATTGCCGTTCGCCTCTGGTCAGCTGGGGACGCCGCGTGTCTTGCCTTCTTAAGTGGTGGTCCACTGTAAATGCTGCGTCCATCCAGCTCAGGGCCTTCGTAGCTTCGGTCGGCATCTTCATTCTCAGCATCTGCGCGCAAGGCTGGAGCAATTCGGCGCCGACTCGCCACTGAGACACACCACAGGCAGGAAACACATCGCGAACAACGCACCTGATTCGAGTGCTTCGTCCAGATTGAAGGGCAAGGGATCACCCAGGTCCAATTTGTCAGGTCGGGCTGCCTTGGAAGGAGCTCCAGGAGGGCTTCGTGGAGCTTCAACGTCATCATCTGCAGCACAAAGATGCCAAGCCCTGATCGCTGTTAACATCGTGCGAGATCGGGGAAACCACCTTCGAACCCCGACCATCATATACGCGTACCACTTAAGTAGCCACATGTGTGCATTACATCAACATGGAGAGTTTGTGTTGACATGGCGAATACTCGAGACTGCTTCACCGGACTTTGAAAAGCGCCTCTGGCGTGCATGATGGGGCGTTGCAGTGATTGACACTTGTTCGCACGTTCGGCCATTTTCTCACGTTACTTTGTACATGTATGGTGTATACAAAAAAATGTGGTCAACCATGAAGGCTAGGTGCACATTTATGGTGCGAATGATGGCAGCATCATCGGTTTGCAAGGGGCCCGCCGGGAACAAATGGTGTTGGGTCGCCAGGTCACAAAGCCTCGGCTTCGGCATTTACGCCTCGGCATCCGGTGAGTTGTCCTCCAGATCCAGAATGTAGCTCCATTCTGAACCCTTGACGGGCTGGACGGATAGTCGCGACTGCTTGAAAAGTGCCATGTCGGCAAGCGCGCCGTTCTTGTGCGTCTTTAGCTCATGAAGCCCTATGACCCGCTTCAGTCGCCGGACCTGGTGACGGGGGGAGTGGGATGGGCAAGAAGGAGGGGTCAGTTTTCACTGAAATATACAAGAGCATGATACAATCACGTAAATAAAGACTCTATGTGTTACTTCGAGCTCTTTTTTAACGCCGTACCAGCTTGCAGTCGACCATGTACCACGTGGGGTTGTCTTCCGAGCTCTTTGCATCATAGTACTTGCCCCCTCGTTGGAAGGCGGTGTGATCCGGGTAGGCCTCTCGAACAATCTGCGGGTGTTCTTGAGGGAATACAGACTAATCAAGATTGTGGCATAAGAAAAAACACACCTGTAGAGCCGATCAAACACGGCCCAGCCTGATCTGACCTCCATGATGCCGACGATGCCAGGCTCTTTGCAGTTGGACTGGTAGAAGAATGCCTGTGGGATTGTGATAGGCACACGCAATTTTTCATGAGTGATCGGCAGGCAATGCCATGACAATTTCACAGTCTTGGACGTGTCTTATCCGGATAAACGATATTCTGCCGTTGTCGCAGTTGGGCCACCCACCTTTTCACCAAGCTTCATGCTCTTCATGATGTTTTTGGCTGCATGATTGCGCACACCTGCGCCCTTGAAGGTTCAGGAAGTCAGACTCCTACGTGTGGGGAGTTCACAATCAAACACGCGCGCCTCCATGCCAGACGGCTTGGTTCAACGGCACAGTAAGGACCCTCCGCCCAGCGTACCGTCCCAAGGCTCCGTCTGCTCTGCTCTGCTTGCGAGATCGTCAATGGAAAAGGACTCTGGCTCGCTTTTCATGAGGTAGAACGAACTGCTTGGTGCCTCGTTCTCCTCCTTTTTGACCTGGCCATGGTCAGCTGTGATGCCATTTTCGAGCTTGACCTTTTTGCCCCGCCCCCTGGCGGCAGCCTTCTCGCCAGGGGGGGACTCGGCCGCTTTCCGCCGTGCCGGTTTGCTGGAAGCTGCTCTGGTCCGGGTAACAACCATGCCGGCCCTGGTCAAGCCTCTGGGAAGGTGAACCTGTAGACTCCCTGCTAGATCGGGGCTCAGTGACGCAATCGTCCGGGCACGGGTCCCGAACGCCAGCCTAGCCGGAAGCCAGAGAATGGTGCTTTCTCTGCAGGCCGCTGGCCCTTACATGCAACAGGATGCGATTTGCAAAGTCGATCAGTGTTGCTAGGTGAGAGTCTTGCCTGAGAAAAGTATCGATTCTGCAGCCTTGGCCCTTCTCGCTTGATCATACGCTCGGCCTGCCGATGTGGATTTCGTACGGACCTTCCACCTCAACCCGCTGGACGGCTCTGCGGTCCAACTGGCTCCTTTCCTATGGCATCCCGCCTGCTTCCCCTGATCCAATCACGGCCACTAAGGTCGCTGCCTGGCAACACAGTGTCATCGATTTCGCCGCCGTCATTATGGCTCTTACGCTCGCTAGCTTCTGCTGATAAGAACGCGCTGGCCACGCCATGTGCCATGCGCCACCGAAATCAATGTACTTCACAGGAGGACCAGTACCTTGCACACGCATGCTTCCGCGCAAATATGGCAGTGATTGCAGTTAATGCACAGTGGCTTTTTCAACAGTCTCTACTTGAACAGCCCACTGGACCGGAGCTCCTTGGCAAACTCGGCGCAGAGCTTCTCATTGGTGGCCAGCCGCTTGAAGAGCTCTTGTACGGCAACAGTATCCGCGTCAGGGGGAGGGCCTGCACACGGAACGGGCCATGAAGCATGGAGAGGGGGGTGTCAGGGGGTACGCCATCGCCTTGATGAGACCTCTACCCAGAAAAGCAAGACACACTGCCTCACACAAGGAACCGCCACCCCACCCTGCGCACTTGGCCGATTGCTTGGGCGCCAGTACCTTGCCAGACACGCCGCTCACGGGCACGCCGGCCGCCAAGGGAGCTCCTCGGAGCAAGAGGGCTGGGTTGAGCAGCTGCGGCGCGGCCGTGGCTGGCTTGGGTTTCGACTCCACGGGCTCGGGGGCTGGCTCGGGAGGGGCCTGCTCCTGGCCAGGAGCCTTTTGTACCTTGAGATTGGCAAACATCTGGCTGAGACGGGCCCTGTCCGAGGGCGCCGGTTCCTTGGCAGCCGCAGCCGGGGCCGGGGCCGGAGCCGGGGCCGGGGCCGGACCATTGCCATCGGAGCCGGTGCGGCGGAGACCGGGCTCGTAGTTGGACCCAGTCTTGGTTGCGGAGCTGGGCTCTGGCGAAATGCGGCCCTGACCAGGAGTCACGAGCTTGGAGATCCGCTGCAGCAGCTCGGTGATGCGCGTGCAGTCCTCGGGCTCGAAAAACCAGATGCCAATGACCTGCAGGGCAGGAATGAACACGGCAGGAGTCGGCAAGCGGCTGCGGCCAGGGTCGTTGCTGCCTGTCCCACGGAGGACCCGCCAGGGCACCTACCCTGCTCCAATGACCTGATTTTATGACACCGCGTGCAGCCAATGGCCATTCCCAGTCTCACGCACGCCCTCGACCACGCACCTTGCAGTCGGGGTCGTTCACATTGGCCCGGTATAAGAGGTAGGGCGACTGGAGCTCCGGCACAAAGCCGGGACCGATGTCCTCCATAAAGTCCTCAGAACCCTTCTTGTTCAGCACAATGCAGCGAAACCTGGGCTGGCCCTTGCGCTTGACCACGTAGAGAGCTCCCTCCACATCCTTCCTCGCCTGTCACGCACACAAGCCATGGAGATGGACATGGGCAATCATTCGTGTACAAGGCACCGTTGCCGCCAGTGTCCTCCTCTATCTCTCGTCCGCTACAATCCCGCACTCACCCATTTCGAGTCGGCGACATCAAAGTCGTAGAGTGCGACGTGCGCCGCCGTGTCCATGACCTGTGTGGGGTCACCGGAAATGGCTTCTCCGTGAGCAACCGATCCCGAGTGGCCCTCGCCGCTCACGAGCACAACGTGAGACACTGCATACCTCTTCCACATCGTGATCGATCTGCTTGATGACCCCAAGAATCTTAACGCTGGCTGCCTGCCGATCCAGTACAGGCTTTATGGCTGCCATCGGAGTGGCTGGCTGGCGTGATCAGATCGCCAAATGGAGTCCGACAATGTCACGCACACCAACTTGGAATGTAGACAATGACATGCGCGCATCGCCTGCGCCGTGCATTGGTGGTGCGTGGGATTCTCGGGCCGTTGGCAGGCTCACGATCCCGAGTGCGAGGCCGGAGCGATCGGATCCCAGGCGATCCAGCGGCAAGCGTCCGCCAGTCCCCGCTGTCAGTGCGCGAGTTCAGACCTCTAATACGGGTCGAGCTGTCTGATCACAAATCTGGAAGTGCTGCATGTTGACATTATTCGGCGTACTGCGCGCAACTGTGTCACTTGCATTGCGTCTGGCTCATTTGATTGTGCCCAACTTCACGACACCTGGTCGGGGGCTCATGCGCCATTTCTGAGGGAAGAAGCCGCACGACATGGTGCCGGGAAAGCAAGTACTTGCAGCGTTGGTGGTGAGTGTATTGGCATCGACTTGTGAGATTGGTGGCCCGCGCTGACTTGTCGGGGCCTAGGCAAGCCGATCACTGTCGGCCACCCCTTCCTACCGGCAGCTTGGGGCTCTGGGCGTGTTTTGCTGGTTCGTGGCGCGCCTTCTACGGCGGCTCAATGAAGAAAACTCTCTGCAGTCCTCAAATTCGACATTTGAGAACCCAAACTCCCTGGAACCGGTCAGTGTCTGGTTCGTGGGCGGCTTTGTTGTTGGATGCTTGCTGTTGGAGCGATGGGGAGAAACCAGGCCTGGTCTGGTTTGAGACCACAAGTCTCTATTTACCCTCGCCAAAGTCTCATCAACACTTGACATGGCCTCCCAACTCACCATCAGATTCCCTGCCCGTCCCTCGGGGACAAGGCGAGCAAGACTTTGACGATTGTCGTGCCGGCATTCAACGAGGAGTTCCGGCTGCCGGTGACGCTGGACGAGACGTTTGGGTAAGGGCATCATCAGAGGGCGTGTGTTCGGGTGATGAAGTTGATATCTTTGCAGCCAATGATTGTGACGTTGTTTCTTCCCGCTGTTGGTGTCAATTGCAGCTACCTGCAAGGGCGGCAGCAGCGGCAAGGGCCCGGCTTCAGCTATGAGATCATTGTTGTGGATGATGGCAGTCGGGATGGAACCGCGCGGTGAGACATATGATGGGGCGACCGAGTAGAAGGGTGCATGTGATAGTGTCTGCTTGCAGCATCCGGCTGAGTCGGCTCGACTGATCGCTTTCGGAGAACGAGCCCCCTCCCCCTCATCATACCGCCAGGTGTGCTGCTCGCTACGCAAGAAAGCATGGCGTGGACGTGCTGAGGATCCTCCGTCTCTCATTCAACCGCGGCAAGGGCTTTGCAGTCAAGTCTGGCGCCCTGGTGGCCCGAGGTGCGCTGTGCTTGAGGAGGGTGCATGGTTGGCTGGCTCGATGGGGGTACACTCAGCAGTGCCCTTTTGCTCAGCACACCTCATCCGCTTCGCTCAGGCGAAAACGTGCTGATCATGGACGCCGATGGTGCGACGCGGGTGGCCGATCTGGAGCTACTGGAGAGGGCGCTTGAGGCGCGCCTGGCGGAAGGTGCGCGGGGGTGCATGCAAAGACTGGGTGTTTGCGCGAGGGCGCCTGGGTCAAGCAGCACTGCCCACTCCGCCATGGTCATCCCCGCAGCCAAGGAAGCCAAGCCCACGGAAGCGCACCGGGACGAGAAGCCGGCGGCCCTGGTACTCGGCTCCCGCGCGCACCTCCAGGTTGGTTGACTTAAGAAGCCAGAAGGGGCCAATGTGTGGGCTGCTCGATCGCGTGTGGCACCAGTACAACGAGCTCACCTGCATCCTCACCCTGGGCAGGAAAAGAGCAAGGCGAAGCGGACGTGGCTGCGCACGTTCCTCATGCATGGCTTTCACTTTTTGGTGGGGCTCGTGGTCGGGCACCAGATCCGCGACACCCAGTGCGGCTTCAAGGTAGCTTCAGGGAGTGCTTGCGGCGCATCAGCAGTGCATTGGGCTGGTTGGGGGGAAGTCGAATTGGTCTAAATTGGTTAGGCTTGGAGTGCGGGCTGCTTATTGGTTTGGCTGGCAAGTGCAGGGTTCGGCTCCGCCTCCTTACCTTGCGCTCATCTGACCGTCACCCCACCCGATTCCCACTCCGCAGCTTGTCAACCGCGAAGGCGCGCGCCGGCTGTTCCCCAACCAGCGGCTGCAGCGGTGGTGCTTCGATGTGGAGCTCGTGTACTTGGCACAGGCGCTCAAGGCAAGCGGGCAAAAGAAATGAGGACTGCATGAGTCCACGTTCAGTCATTTTTTATCGGCCACCTCCCTCAGACTACTCTCCTCTTCCGCTGCTCACTTGCAGATCCCAATGGCGGAGATTCAGGTCACATGGACCGAGATCCCGGGGTCGAAGCTGCGAGTGACCTCCACCATTTCCATGGCGCTGGAACTGCTCCTCATCAAGGCCAGTGGGCGGGTCAAGGGCGAGTTGGGTGTGCAGTGTTGCCCCGACCAGCTCCTGCTCTGTGACTCAGACTGAGGAGTGAATCTTCCATCGTGTGATCGTACACTCATTTTTCTTTATGTCTCTGCGCAGGTCGGCTATGGACTGGGGCTCTGGCCCGTGAGGAGTCCCCTCGACAGCGTGCAATAGTGGATGTGATGGGGCGTTTCTTGCGACCTGCGCTGCACTCATCTGCATTGCTGCGGTCCAGGTGCTTGGTTGACCAATGTTAGAGAGCGCACGTCTGTGAGAATGAAAGGGCAGTGCCTAAAGGGGATAGCGAAGCACCGATGAAATTGGCATAGAGCAGCGCCCAATGATTCTCAAGCAGCCACTCGTAATGAAAGAATCCACGTGCATCATCATTGCCTCCAGAGCTTCAGGGCGCGGTCCTTGCCCCCCGAGGCGACCGAGGCGCCGTCTGGGCTCCAGTCAACGGAGTAGACCTCGTCCGCGTGGCCCGGCAGCTCGACGAGCAGCTTCCTGGTGCGCAGGTCCCAGACCTTGAGGGTGCTGTCCTTGGAGCCGGAGACGAGGAGGCGGCTGTCCGCCGAGAAGGCGACCTGGTAAACGGCGCCCACGTGGCCGCGCAGCGTCCCCAGGAACTTGCCCCGGGTCCCGTCCCAGAGCCGGACGGCCTTGTCAAAGCTGGCCGAGGCGATGGTGCGGCCGTCGGGGCTGAACACCACCTGGTTCACCAGCTGCATGTGCCCCGTCATGCGTGCCAGCGGCGCCTTGGACTTGGCGGGCTCCCACAGGAAGAGCGTGTGGTCGTCCGAGCCGGTCACCAGCCGCTCGCCGCCGGCGCCGCGCGCCGCCTCGTACCGCGCCAGCGCCGCCGCCTTGGCGTCGTCGGGCAGCTCGCCGGTGTGGTCAAACGCGCCGGTCCGCAGCGCGTAGTCCGTCGAGAGCGCCATCGTGTTGACCCAGTGGCCGTGGCCCTTGAGGCTGCGGCGGGAGGAAGGGGGCGGTGAAATTTTCGGCGCGCATAGGGTGTGTGCACATTCGTTGGCTATGCGTCTCACCATCTTGAACACGAAACGTATCTCAACACCCCCGCACCACACACCTGTGAATGAGGTTGCCCTTGTTCGCGTCCCAAACGTTGATGCTGCAGTCGCGCGAGGCGGAAAAGATGTGGCCGTCCCCGCCCCACCGCACGCACGTGATAGCGGCCGTGTGGCTGCTCATGGTCATCAGGCATCTCCTGTGGCATTTGGAAAGAGGTGCGGGATGGTGGGAATGAGACAGAGGCACAGTGCAGGAAGGTGCTGCATCCTCCTCTGCTTCCAGAGTCGCGCTCGCTAACCTCACCAACAGCTGTTCACCTGCCCACCCTCAAATCCCACCTGCTGCTCGCTTCCCAGATCTTGATCGTGTTGTCCTTTGACCCCGAGCAGAAGCGACGAGAGGGGAGCTCGACATGGGCCGGCTCCCAGGACAGGCTGCTCACAAACTTGCGGTGACCCTGTTGGCAGGAGTTGTTGGGGCCAGGAATCATGAGTGTGCACGTTTTGAGCAATACATACATCAGAGACAGTGTGGCTTTTGACGGCATACGCAATCTAAAGCCACCCCGCGCCCCACGCACCGCGCACTGGCCGGTCGCCTTGCCGGTCTTGGGGTCCCAGAGGACAATGAGCCCCGAATGGTCTGCGGAGGCCACGTACTTGGCGTCTGGCGACCAGGCCACGACGAGCACAAAGTCCGAGTGGTTCTGGAAAGCAAGGAGAGGGGAGGCGGCGTGAGGTCATGGTCACTTGCTGACCTGGCATGCGGACGCCGCCATGTCCCATATTGAAGGACCCGCTACCCACATAGCAACCAGACGGCCTCTCACAGACGCACCTTGCCCGTAAAGTGCGGCGTCTGGGTGTTCAGGTCCCAGAAGCGGACTGTTTTGTCCCCGGACCCGCTGACCAGGTGCTGGCCGTTGGGCGAGAAGGCGACACAGAGGATGGCCGCGCCGTGGCCGGGCATCGTGGCCGAGCAGCGCGCGACCGGCCGCACCCGGAACAGCGCCTGGGGCTGGTACACCACCTTGATGACGCGCTCAATGGAGGTCTGTGAGGGGGGTGGGTTAAGTAAGAGGCAGATGTGAGGAGCAGGGAGCCGGGAAATGGGGAATCAAGAGCACCACAAACTGTGCTATAATATAATGGAACGTATGCAGCGAAAACTTGACAATTAAGCTGGTGACAAATGCACACCCAGTCAGGCGCCCCACGAATTGTCCACAGCACCTCCTGCCCTTCCGTGCGTCATCCCACAGATAAACACCTTGTTCTGGAGCAAGTGCGCGCCCAGTTCCGCAACGACATCCTTATCGTCGATCTGAAATGTATACGGGATCCGCTCCCCATCCTCAGTCTTGAGGACGTTGTTCAGCAAAAGCTCGAGCTGGTCGGTGCCAATGTTGGTCGGTATGTCCATCTGGGGGCCTGTGGGGGGCGATAGATGTGCGCGCTGGGAAGGCCGCCCGCTCTGCTGAGCTCCCCATGCCGATGCCTGCCCTCACCTGGCCCTCACCTGTGAGATCCCCATCCCGGGACTGGAACTGGATGACCACATTGGCCGCTACGACCTCGGATGGCTCCTTTTTCTGTTGTTTAGTGCGAGGCGCCATGGCAGGACGGGACCAGCCGCGCGGTCGCTGTGCCCGCGAGGGACCTCCTGCTGCTCGCGTCGCCGAGCAAACGAACGAACGGACAGACTAGCGCTGTTTCGATGGTTGAGTCGCTTGAAAATACTCACAATGTCTCTGTTTCCAAAATTAAATATATGCAAGTCCATGCATGGCTGGCTCATCCAGCCTGGGCTGGGCTAGCTTGCAGCTTGCCCTGCACTTGCCATATCGAAAAGCCTCTAGGGCGCGCTCAATCAAAGCGCTCATCATGCATATACGAGCTCGGGCCTCCCGTGAAGTGATGGTAGCTCTGCACACCTGCGTGGCGCCGAGCAAAGATTTATCAATTTTATTCTGGTAGTACAATATAGGGGACGTTTAAAAGCTCTTTGACTACCCCTCAGACGCCGTGCACAGTTGTGAAGGGAGGGCAGCCTCTTTCGGGCCGGCGAGACAGCCATGAAGCTCGACGTCAACGTCCTTCGCTACCTGAGCAAGGATGAATTTCGAGTCCTCACAGCCGTCGAGATGGGTCAGAAGAATGTGAGCTAGAGTTTCGACTGTGGTGGGTGGTGTGCGAGGTGTCGGACAGAGTTTTCTGCACTGGCAAGCTGCAAGGGCCAGCTTGTGGTGTTGCTGACATGTCTTTCCTTACCTCACCGCAGCACGAGATTGTTCCCTCGACACTCGTGGATACAATTGCTCGCCTAAAGTGCGTGAATATGCTGGAATAGGGAGAGGGAAGGAAGCGGGGGTTGCGTGATTTGTTTGCAAAATATATATAAATCTGTGGTTGCTACAAGTCAGTCGCACTCTCAGTCGTGTATTTTGCATGAGGCTGCGTCTGAAATTTGAGACATTCCCTTTCACTGTCCATCTCCCAACAGGCATGGAGGCGCGCACAAGTGTCTAAAGGAACTTCTCCGACACAAGCTGGTTCACCACGAATCAAAAAAGTGCGGTGGTCTGGGAGCGCACGTGATGACCGGTGTTGAGGAGGAAGAGCCATCCTGGGTGACCTTGGAAGCTGAATGTCTGTACACATGTTCCCAAATCTCCCCTGCCCAGGTATGACGGGTACCGCCTGACAAACCTGGGGTACGACTACTTGGCCATCCGGACCCTGACGGCCCGAGGAAACATGGTCAGCATTGGCCGTAAGGTGAACAGGGTTCAAGGGTGTGAAGCAAGGACACCAAGGGTTTGTGGGTGTATTGTAGCGATATTTTCTGGACACAGAGCGGTTATTTAGGCAACATGCGGTGAGCTATCTCTGTGGGTATCCACTTCTCCCGGAGCAAGGCTTCCAGGCCCTCATCGTGCAACCCATCGACTCCTCCTTCTCACAAACATCCACCCGTGCAGATCGGGGTGGGCAAGGAGGCCGACATCTACGAGGTGGCGGACAGCGAGGGCAACCTCTGCTGCCTTAAGCTGCATCGTCTGGGCCGCACCTCCTTCCGCGCGGTCAAGTCCAAGCGCGACTACCTTCGCCAGGGCAGCCACTACTCGTGGCTCTACCTCTCGCGCCTGTCGGCGGTCAAGGAATTCGCCTTCATGAAGGCCCTGGGCGACCGGGGGCTGCCCGTGCCGCGCGCGATCGACCAGAACCGGCACGCCGTGCTCATGTCCCTGGTGGAGGCCTTTCCCTTGTGCCAGGTGCCCTAGAGAGGGGAGATTCGTAGACAAGGGGGCATGCGACTGAGGTTCGCGAGGAGTGTACGCTCCAATTGTGAAAGCCCTACGATCACATACACACCTGCCCCGCTGCCTGCCTGCCTGCCTATTGACAGGTCGGCAAGCTCATGAACCCCGCGGACGTGTACACCAAGCTGATCGACCTCATGGAGCAGCTGGCCAAAATGGGTCTCGTGCACTGTGACTTTAACGAGTTCAATGTGCTGGTGTGTGGCGAGGGAGGCCAGGGCCGTCGTATGTCCCTGTTAGACACGCATCCTCTTTACTCGTGCCCCGGAACCCCCAATCCTCATCCTTTCACAACCATGCGATTCCAGATCAGCGAAAATGAAGACATCACGCTCATCGACTTTCCTCAAATGGTCTCCACAAATCATTGGAATGCCGAGGTATCGTGCGAGGAGGGCGGGTTTGTTGCAGGGCTGTCATGGGTGCACTCCTGGCTCGCATGCCAGGTCTCCATGGGTGCTAGTGTCATCAAACGTTCCACGGCTGTCTTGGGCATGTCAAAGTGCAGAGTCACACCAACCCCACCCCTTGGCCCTATCCCCAACAGGAATTGTTTGAGAGGGACGTGGACTGTCTGATCCGGTTCTTCTCCAAGAAGCTGGGCTACGTGCCCTCTGTTGACCCAGACCTGCCCCGCGTCAGGCCAGACTTCAAGGTGGGTGCGGCCGGGATAGTTCTGGGCCTCTGCCATCCAGCACGCCATCCCACTCATGCCCTCTCTACTTTCTGACCTGATCCGCAGATGGCCGCGCCCTCGATGGGAGACCTGGATGCGGACCTCCGGGCGTCAGGCTTCAAGCGGGAGGACCAAGAGGTCCTGGACAGGTAGATCGGGTCTGGATTGTGTGTTGATTCTGGGTGCAACGCGGTGTGCGTTTGAAAGTGACCCAGGGTCTCCAGTTTTGGTGCTGCTTGGCGTGGACGCGGACCGGCAGTCCTCGCAGCTCGGCTTGCCTCTCAGACTGGACAGACTGACGATGGCTTCACTGTACCGCCGTGCGCAGTGTCGCCAATGATGAGGATTCCGCCTCGGGATCCGGATCCGAGTCTGGCGATGAAGACGAAGACAGCAGCGAAGAGTCTGAGGAAGAAGAGCAGCACAAGGACGCTGTGGAGAAGCAAGAAAGCGCGACCAGCCGACAAGATGAAGGCCAGTTGTCGGACAATGCGTTGGGCAGTTCGGATGACGAGAGCCGCTCAGAAGCTGCTTCAAGTGCCGATCAAGGCTCGGATGTGGCCAGTGAGATGAGTCACCTGCAAGTCTCCGCCAAGCCCCGGGTAGGTTTATAAAGGTCAAGTGGTTTCATTGGGTTAGCTGAAATTGAAGTTACCATGCACCTCAGGGGGCCTAATCCCATCCTTACGTCGCTCCTACCCATTCTGAATGCAGAGACGGCGAGGCGTGACGGCGGCGGCCGTTGGCGAGAAGCTGCGGGACCAGCAGCGCCGGGCGGCTCGCCGCGCGGCGGTCGCGGGCGCGTCTCGCAACGCGACCAAGGGCAAAAACAAGGGCAAGAAGAAGGGGTCTGGAGCCGACAGCGGGATCGTGTGGGGCTGAACACCATTGATGTCTGAACCTTTGCTTTTCTCCACATGCCCAGCCTTGTGCTGCCTCTGTATGTTTACATGGTGGTGGAAAGCCTAGCACCGCAGAGGCTCTCGGTTGGGTCAAGGTGTCGTCAAGGTTGGCGCGTCGTGGGGGGAGTGGGGGTGGGGAAACGAAAGGGCACCATCATTACAGGTCGGAAGTGGCCTTGGACCGTCGCGGGGTAGGGTTGCTGTGCCCGGAACAGGAGTGGCTGGGACAATTATGATACAGCCTCATGGCCACTTTGGAGCGGGTCTTCATGGAAGCGAAAAAAGAATACTAAGGAGCCATCCACCTTGGGAATACACAAAGGATCAGGGCGTGCTCACGCGCACAGGGCCGGCAGCCAGGGGCCAAACACGGCCTCCACTGGGTCCAAAATGGCCACGGCCTGGGTGGCCAGGGCCTTGAGATCCTCCAGCAGCGCGCTGCCGCCGCAGCGAGTCAGCGCCTGCTGCGCCGGGATCAAGCCCTGGTGTCCCGAGACGCACAGGATCATGAGCGCCTGGGTCAACCCGGCCGTTAGAGCCTGAGCAAGGGAATGGGAAATGGCAAGAGGATGAGAAGAATAGGAATTGAGGTTTGACAACAAAATAAATCCACTCTACCGGTCCGCACATCTCACTGAACCCCCTACGCCTACGCCACCATCTCACCCGCAGCCCGGGGCTGTTCTTCTGCAGGAGGCGCTGGAGCGCCTGCTTCCAGGCGTCCACTGACATTGGTCCGTCCGCCGAGAGGCGTTGCAGCTCCGCGGCAATGTCCTCCGCGGTCGTGGACGGGTGGGCCAGCAGCGACTTGATCCTGGTCTGCGCCTCGGAGCTCTCGGCCGCCAGGCGGCCGCCGTGCGCCCGCAGGAGCAGGAGGCAGGCGGTGCGGACGACCAGGTTTTGGAAAGCGTGCTGCGCCGCGCACAGGGGCTCGCGCTGGGGCGTGAGCACCTCTCGGCAGCGTCTCCAGCTCGGCCAGGAGACGACTGCTCCGCGGCCAGCTGCGCCGCGCCGACGCGCAGCAGGCCCCGCCAACTCGCAGGGTCCGCGACGGGCGCGGGCAGCTGGGGGAGCTTGCGCGGCGTTCCCGGCGGCGGCCAGGGCAGACGCGGCCGCCCGGCCGGCGACCATCTGCACCGGCAGCTGCTGCCTCGGCGCGGCACCACTCACGGCTCGGAGCAGAGGAAGCTGCCCGGAAGCCAGCGCCATCCAGGCCGCCGTGTGCGGCAGGAGCGCCGCCGCCGCCGCGTCCCCGGGGGCTGGCAGGCCCCACCCCGACTCAAAGGCCTCGCGGATGTGCATCGCCAGCTCGTCGGCGGACAGAAGCCTGGCCAGTCCGTCCAGGTGCTCGTTGGCCAGCGCCACGCGCGCAAAGCGCAGCTGGGCGCAGAGCGCGCGCAGCAGGGCCACGGCCCAGGCCGGGCCGCCGGTCGCGCGCTCGAGCTGGCGCTGGGCCGCCGCCGCGGCCGCCCTGGCGTCGCCCTCGACCGGGAGCAGCTCGTTCGACCAGCGGAGGAGCTCTCTCAGGCCCGCGCACAGCGGCGTCCAAGCATCGCCGCCTGTCTGATCGACTCTGGGTCCCCGGAGCCGGCGCTCCAGGCTCTCCCTGCTCAGCTGGGTTGCCAGGGCCGCCGCCGCCGCCGAGGCCTCCTCCGGCGGCCCGGCCGGCAGAATGTCCAGCACCGCCTCGGCCTGCTCCGACAGGAGCTCCAGCACCACCTCCAGCGCCTCGGCCTCGCCTTGGGCCAGGCGCGTCGCGACGCTGTCCCAAAAGGCGGTCTCTGCGATCCTCTGGACCCGTGCGCCCTCGTCGCCGTCCTCGTCGGGCGGCGTTGCCAAAGGGGCTTGGGCCTGCTCCGGACTTTCCAAAAGCTCCAGCGCCCGCGCCCACGAGGCCTGGGCGCTGCGCGTGGGCAGGCGCCACCCGTCGTCGCACAGGAGCCGCCACATCAGCGGCAGGTTGGGCCGCGCCGCCACCACGCTCGCCAGGTCGGCCCTCGGAGTGGCGTCCGCGCGCATAGATGCCTGGGCCAGGTGAGCCCTCGGTAATAGAGGCCGTCTGCGAGCCCTGCTCGCCGACCTCTGGCCCGGGCGAGGCCGCCAGGGCGGTGTCGAGACGCCGCAGGCCGGCATCGCCGGTCAGCCGCTTCACCTGGGTCCTTAGCAGCTTCAGGTCCTCCTCCAGCGCGGCCAGCAGGGCCTCCATGTCCGGGGGGCTGCGCCGCGCGTTCCCGGCGCGGAGGCTCTCCTCCAGCTTGCGCTGGGCGCTGCTCTGCAGCGCGACCGCCATGCGGATCAGGTCCGCCTCCATGCCCGCCGCGTCGGCCGCGCGCCAGGCCCTAAAGTCGCGGGCGTACGCGCTCCAGCCACGCTGGAACGCGGCCAGCGCGGGCGCGACAGCGTCAGCCCGGGCCCCGCCCGCGCACAGCTCGGCGATCAGCGCCTCGCACGCCTGCACCATGCGGCGCGCGGCGATCGCGAGCGGGCGCTCCAGCGTCCCGGTGCCGCTCAGCACGACCTCGGGGTGCTCCAGGATGGGGTAGGCCGCCAGGAACACGCGCGGCGCGGGCGCAAACTTGGACAAGGGCCCGGGCTGGGGCCTGGTCGCTGCGTGGAGCTCCGCCAGGGCCTTGAGCAAGGCCCCGCACGCGCGCAGCGTGGCGGGGGCGCTGAGCTGGGCCGTCAGGCGGTCAAAGGGGACGCTGGCCCTGGCCAGCAGCTCGTGGGGCACCTGCCCCGCCTCCGGCTCCTGCACCGCAGCCTCCAGGGCTGTGGAGCCTAGACCCTGGTGGGAGGCCTCAGCGGACAGCGCAGGGTAGCCACCATCGCCGTAGGTTGGCAAGCCCAGCTTGCGAAAGGCGAGGGCCGCGCCGACCGCACGCTGCAGAACGGCAACCGTGTCTGGTGCCGCCGAGCTAGCTGGCGTGGCCGGGGCACCGCGCTCCTCTGCGACCTTGGACGGGGGCGGGGTGCTGGGCGGCGCTCGCCGGCTGGGCGCTGGAGCCGCGCTTGCCATCGGCGCCTGGGGCAGGGGGAGTCTGCTGCGTCGCTGCGACTCACAGCCCGCGGCGCGCTCTTCTCGGGAGCTTTGAGCCCGGCGCTGCGCGCGCTCCACGCCGCGAGTCGCCGCTCCAACCGCCTTTGCGCGCTCAAGCGCTTGGAGCGCAGCCGGGCTGCCGCCGCGGCCGCGCGCTCGCGCTGCGCCTGCGCCTTGGCCCGGATGGCCTCCAGCGCCTCTTCCCTCTTCCGGCTCGCTTGCTCCAGTTTTGCCTGAGATATTTTCCAGGTATAAGAGGCGTCTTGGTGAGCGTTGTGTGCTCTGCTGGTGTTAGCCAACGAAGACAGCATCTCCGTCCCAGAAACCCCACCACGTACCAGCAAGCGCTGCGCCTGCTCCTCCTTCTGTTCCCGTGGCGACCTTGGACCCTCCGAGCTGCCGAGGTCGCTCCTGGTCCTTCGCTGGCCAAAGCTTCGGCTCCGTAGTAGGGTCTGGCGACGAGACGATTGGGGCGAGGGTCAAGACGTCTACAGATGCCCGTACACGCGAGGCAGTACCGACAAGGCTGCCAGGGCCACGCACAAACCTCAACCATATTTTAATTTCATAATACACTCTAACATGCAACAACATGTCCAATGGGGAGTAATTGGGGCCAGTCTAGGTGGTGTCGGGGTTTGCGAGGTAGATGTCAGCTTCCCGACACCCGGTGGAGACCCCGGGCGCGGCCTACCTGACGCCTTTCCGCCGCCTGGGCCAGTTTGGTGTCGATTTTATCATGGGTGAAGCAGGCATCGCCGCTGTCCCGCTGTTCTTTCCAGGCCCAGGCCCCCTCGCCCAGGCGGAGGTGGCCCACCTGTGGTGGGTGCACTTTCAGTAGACCGGGCATTCCGCAATGCGCTACAAAATTACCTAGCTACATGACATGCGCGTTTACATGGCCATACCCGCGCTTCGTGGTCATCATGGGGTTTGCATTATTTTTTCGGACACGCGATGCGGGGAGCCTAGGGTTGGGCGCGGAACAATCTCATCTCCGCCCGATGTCACGTGACTGCCGGGCCCGCCCAGAGGGGCACCGGCACTCCGGCTCCCGCGTCACTCGTTCACCCGCCGGCGCCTGGTACCGAGCTCCAGCTTGCGCACGCTGCGCAGGTCGGCCTGCGAGTGCGTCTTCCTGAGGCTGCGCGCGGCCGCGCAGTCCCGCGGGTAGGTCCAGTGCATCCCCGAGAAGGCCAGCAGGCAGAGCACCCAGGGCCCCACCAGCATGACCAGCAGCGCCTGCGCCAGCGCGTCTGCGTTGAGCAGGCGCGCCGCCGGGTCGCTGCCCACCCCGACCGCGCCGCGGAACCCAAACAGCCGCTCCGCGGTAAGGCCTACGAGAGGGGCCCCGCAGGCGCCGATGGCCCCCTGGCGTGGTGTGCATACGAGAGGGTAGTGATAGGGGCCGCTATCAAAAGGACACAAGTCCAAAAGAAGGACAGTCTCTCATACCCCAAACCCCAGCACCCTGTTCCAGCCTCCAAAAGCACGACGCTCACCTCAAAACTCCGATCAAAGGCGTAGATTGTGCTCCTCAAGTGCTCCGGCACCAAGTCGGCAAAAAAGGCCGAGTTGTTGCAGGAGCACCAGCTGTTGTGAGGAGGGTAGGGGTGCGCTGAACGCGTCTTGGCGAATGAATGTTTCCAACGTCTGCGGTGCCCCTCATGCGCAGTCAGCAGCTCCAGCCTGCCAGTCCCGGCCTCACCTCACTAGGAGACCCATGACCAGCAGCGTGACGGCGTAGATTCCGAAACTGAGAGTCGTCCTCGGATGGCTTGGGCAGACACTTGAGCAAAAGGTATGAGAGGGGCAAGCCAGACACCACTGAAGGGGGGAGGAGAGAAAGGGGGGAAGAGGGTGTGCGTGGGTCGCAAAGGGGAGGGCGTGGGGGTGGCGAGACAAGGCATGCCGTCCTTTCCTGATACGAACCAGAGAACCCCCCATCCAAACTCTGCTTGTACCAGAAAATTGATTTGTAGAGACCCTGCCGGATCCCGGGAAGCGCTCGGCGACCGCGTCTCCTGCAGCGAAAGGTGAGCGATCAAATTGGCACCCAGTCAGTCCAGCTGGTCCACCTGATACCTAAATCAGATACCCAAAAACCATACCCCCCGCACCTAAAAGCCCGCCGACAAAGCTCCCAATGGCACAACCGAGAGAAAAAATGGCCATGCAGGTACTGGCTTGCAGGTCGCTAAAGCCCAGAAGCTGCAGGCGCAGTGGGGTCAGGAGCGCGCTGAGCGCAGGCTGGGGGTGCCCTAGCAGACGGGCGACCTGCGCCGACACCCGCCCTGAAATGCAAGGCAACCTCTCCGCATCCTTTACCTGAAGCCAGACGGTGAACATGACCATTGCCTGCCAGGGTATGGAGCCGATGATGCCTGTGGAAGAGGGACATGGCCAAGGGCATGAAGGGATCAGCCCGGTCCAAGATTCGGGTCACTGACAAGCGCAGCGTGGCCATGCGCGCCCCAGGCGGATCATGCACCCGCACCCACCTTGTAAGATCAGCACTTGGAAAGACGGAATGGTGAGAACAGACTTGGCCTCCTTCCACATGCTTCGCCTGGGATTGGAAGGTCGGTGTTGCGCGTTAGCCATGCACGGGATCGTTTTCAGTCCATCAACCATGCACAAGGAATGCAACATTCACCCTTTCCAACTCCCCACCTCTTCAGGGCGCTGGCTGGCTCGGCATTGGCTTCCCAGGGGCTGCTCCCGGCCCGTATGAGCCGCCCCGCCTCCGGCGGCATGCCTCGATCCGCCCCCGCAGCGGCCGCGGCGCCGACGCCCGCGTCCGCGCCCCCCTTCCGCGAGCGCCGCATCGCCCGGCAGGGTCTGTATCCGCAGCAGGCGGCGGGGGTCCACGGCCCAGCGCAGCACGAGCGCCGCGGTGACGAGGGAGACGGCGGCGACGGCCAGGAACGAGGCCCGCCACCCCTCCAGGCCGTACACCGTCCGGGACCCGGCGTTGGTGGCCAGAAAGGCGCCCAGGAGCGCCCCCAGGCTGGAGGTCAGGGACATGGTCCCAAAGGCGCGGCCGCGCTTCTCGGGGGGGCAGCTGTCCGCCACCACGCTCTGCACGCTGGGGATGACCAGGGCAAGACCCACGCCGTTGAGCGCGCAGGCAAACATGGCCTGGTGGAGGTTTGTGGACAGCCCCACCGCGGCGGTCATGAGCTGCGGGTGGAGAATGAGACGTGGATTCTGAAAACACCTGTATGCCTCACGGCGTAGGCGCCCGCTTGTAACAATATCGGACAAGTGGTTTGCCGTCAACCCATCTTCCCATGCAGCTCTCCTCGCTCCGCGTCCACTCACCCCCCAGAGCACGCAGCCGCTCGCCACGATGTGCGTTCGGTCGTGCCGGTCCCCCAGCACGCCGCTCACAGGCGACGACAGCGCCTGAACGAGGCGCATGGCACGGCAATGGTGGATGCGCATGTCCATGGCCACACATGCGCGTACAGGCGCCGGACGTCAAGCGATCCCAATCAAACACAGATCATTCATGGGGCCGCACCTGCACCACGGCCCGGCAGAGCGTGAGGACGCCCAGCTGGGGCAGGGTAGCCCGCAGGCTCCGGCCGATGAAAAAGTAAACGGCGGGCAAGATGCTCTCATCGGTGCCTGCAGCATGGGTTCGGACGAGCGACCGCTCGGCCCACGAGCCAAAAGCTGACCCACATCGGCGGCGAGAACGCACCCCTCGCCCACCCACACAAACTCACGCTCGACAATGCACGCCAAATTCATGAGGGCCTGCGTCAGCTTTGGGCGCGCTCGCTTTTTACTTTCCAGTAAACGAAACATGATGGTCGATCGGAACGTCTCACTCCATTCGTCAGACCAATGGCGGCTCGCCCGAGGGCTCCGGCAACGGTGCCCGGCGTTCCGCCTCAGATGGCACGCTGCCGATCAGCAGAGCAAGCTATCCTGCCCTGGGCTGCCTGCCAACAATGCCCCTTGTATTGGCATGTGATCGATCATTGGCGATTGAGGCTCCCGATATCCCGCTCGCCCGGCATGTGCGCAACCAACACAGCACGTTTGTGAATCTGCTGATTCGTTTTTCTGCAAATCTTTCCATAGAAGGGCACGGCATGCTCCATCCGCTCCCACATTTCTCGCCCAATCAAGTACCGCGGCGCAGCGCCGCCCAATCTGCATTTAATGCTTGGACGTCGTAATCGTGCCTTTCGCTGATCGCGCATGGGGCTGTATTCGCGGGGGGCCCGATGGGGGCCTGCCTCGCGGACAGCGAGGTCCAACCCACCATGTCCATGGACTGTTTGCTCCTGCGCGTGGCTTAATCGTTTCAATACTGTGAGCACATCCACCTTGGTGGGGCATCCTGCGCCCAGTACGTAATCGCGCACCTGCCAAGCTGTGATCCCGTGTGCCAGCTCGGCCCTGCGGCCGGGTTTCGATTGAAAGAATCTCGTCGGCCAGAGAAACGGTATATGCCAGAATTCCTGAGAGGCGGCATCCCCAGCCTCCAGCCAGTCATGCAAACCCCGGTTTAAGAACAATGTAGCGCAAAAGCATGGTCTAAACTGCAAAGCAGCGCCGTATAGTTCAAAGTTGTGTGTGTACGTTCGAGTCATGCTCCGTTTGTTTCGGTGTTGAGAGGGGCGCTGTCCCCGGGCGCGACAACGGTGTCCGCTGCAAGCATTAGCCCCTCCAGTTCCGAGGCGTCCGAGGCGGGCAGTAGCGTCGGGATGAAGGTGCGCGGCGTTCTGTTCTGTGCGTTCTGAACCTAGGGCGAGCGGCCCGCGCGGATGCGGGGAATCAGAGTGTCACCCAGTGGGCGCCCACATCGAGCGGTGCTTTTGGTAATTGGTCATGTACAACGAGCAGCCCCATTTATCATATTGGTCTCCCACTTTTCCCAACCCCTGATCAGTTTGGGAAGCGGTTGCAGCAGGAGGCTTCCCAGCGCTGGCCATTTGCGTTTGTGGATTACAAGGCCCTCAAAAAGGCAATCGCCGAGGACTGCCCCGGGGCGCAGCCGGGCCTGGAGGCCGCGCAGCGCGGCTTCCCGTTCCTGAACCTCCTGGATGCGGAGCTGGCACGCGTGTCGGCCGCGTACGACGAGCTCGAGCTGCAGCTCCTGCGGCGCGCCGACGTCGCCTCGGGCCTGCGGGAGCAGGCGGCCGCGCTGCGCACGCTGCGGCGGGACGCGCTCGACCTGCGCAAGGTGGCCGTGCTCAACCAGCTGGCGGTGACCAAGGCGCTGAAGAAGGCGCGGCGGCACCTGGGTCCCGAGTCGGCGCCCACCAGGATCGAGGCCCTGACGCTGCTGGCGCCGCGCTCCCTCTTCCGCTCGACCCGGCTCGCGGGCCTGCTGACCCAGGTGTCCCTGCGCAGCAGCGCCCAGGCGCGCCACGCCGGAGATGACCAGGACTCGGGCGACGACGTCGAGGATGACTTCCGGTGCCCCATCTGCCTGGACAGCCTGCGCTCGCCGGTCGTGCTGACCTGCGCCCACCGCTTCTGCTGGTCCTGCCTGCTGGCCTATGGCCAGCAGTTGCGCCAGGACCCTGACGCCTCTGGAAAGGACGGCAGCCTCAAGCCCGCAACGACGGCCGCGCAGGCTTCCGCGGCCGAGCACTCGCTGCTGCAGACGCAGCTCTCCTGCCCCGTGTGCCGCCAGGAGCACCTGCTCGACCTCGAGAACCTGGAGATTGACACCGTGTTTGAGGCCTTCCTCGAGCTCCTGCACGGCGACCGGGCCGCCGAGAAGCCGGCGGACGTGGCGGTCGAGGAGGCGTCCATGGACCTGGACCTCCCCCCCGGCCCCGCCATCGCGGACGAGGCCGACGGCGCGGCCCTGGGCGATGCCACCTGGGCGTCCCGCCGCGCCTGGGCCGGCCCGGCGCCTCCGGCGCCGACCCCGCCCCGGCGGCGCTCCTCGGCCCGCCTCTCCGTCGAGGACAGCACCGGCTTTGACCCGGTGCTGCCCCCGCTGGAGATCGAGAGCGCGCGAGGCCTTCCAGAGCGCGCAATGGCGGCCTCCCCCGCGCCAAGCGACGCGGAGCAGCGGCCCGATGGGCCTTCAGCGGCCTCGTCTGCGCCCCTGCGCGTGCGCACCGCCGCCGCGGAGCCGGCCGCCCCTGTCCCGGGCGGCGCGCCGCTGCTGCCGCCCCCTGCGCCCGAGCACAGGGACAAGCTGGTGGTGTGCCTGGACCTCGACGGGACGCTGGTCACGACCTTTTCCCCGGCGCGCGTCCCGATCCTGCCGCGCGGGTCTGTGGCCTACCAGGTCGGGGAGGGGTCGCGCCTCAACCCGCAGGGCGTGGTCGTGGTCGAGCGCCCCGGGCCTGGGCGAGTTTCTGGTGCGCTGCGCGCGCCACGCCGAGGTCGTGCTCTTCACCGCTGGGCTCGAAGGACTATGCGCTGCCCATCGCGACGGCGCTGGAGTCGCGCTACGGCCGCTTTGCGCACCGGCTGTACCGCCCGGCGACGGTGCCGTCGCCGGAGTACCCGTGCGTCAAGGACCTGAGTCGCCTGGGGCGCCCGCTGGCGCGCACGGTGCTGGTGGACGACACGCCCCTGGCCTTCAGCTTCCAGCCCGACAACGGCGTCCCCGTGCTCCAGTTCCGGGGCGACGTGGACGACCGCCTCCTGACCGAGGCCCTGCTGCCGCTGATTGAGACGCTGGCCGACGCGGCCGACGTCCGCGCGCCGCTCACGGCGCGCTTCAGCATGCGCGCCTGGTTCACGGCGCAGGCCGCACAGCGCGCGGCGGTCAAGCCCCCGCCGCCACGCCGGCCGGGCGTGTCGCGCGTGCCCACCGCGCCCGGGCCCGCTCGCGGGCGCCGACAGGGGGCAAAAGGTCCGCGCGACGGCGACGACTGCGCCGGCGCCGCCGCGCCCGGCCGCGCACGCGGCCCCCGCCCCGCACCCGCACGCGCCCTTCCTCATCCTGGACTTTGACCAGTCGCTGATGCACGTGGACGCGCAGGAGTACCTGTGCGAGGTGCTCGCGCCCGAGCTGACGAGCCTGCTGGCGGTGGAGCACGCGCGCGCGAGCTGGATCCCGGCGACCAACGCGGTCTGGCGCGAGATGGCGCGGCGCGGCGTCTCGCCCGCGGCCGCCGCGGACGTCGCGGCCGCGCTGGCGCGCGAGATGCCGCCCGCCTCGGCCGAGCTCCTGCGCTGGGCCGCGCGCGAGCGCGGCTGGCGCTGCGCGGTGCTCTCCGACTGCAACAGCTGGCTCATCGACGCCGTGCTCGGCGCCGCCGGGCTGCGTGCCTGCGTGCACGAGGTCGTGACCAACCCGGCCGCCATGGGCGGCGGCGACGACGACGCGGAGCACGCGCTGCTCACGGTGCGCCCGCGCCAGCACGGCGAGCGCGCCGCCGCCGTGCCAGCACTGCCCGCCAAACCTGTGCAAGGGCGCCGAGCTGGACGACATGCTCGCGCGCCTCGCCGGTGAGGGGGCGGGGCGTGGGGCCGAGTGCCCATGCCCCGTGCCCGGCTCCGGCCCCGAGCCCGCACCAAGCCCCGCACCAAGCCCCTCACCCGGCCCCACACCAAGCTCCGCGCCCGGCCATCATCTACGTTGGCGACGGCCCCAACGACCTCTGCCCGGCGCTGCGGCTCGGCCCGGGCGACTTTGTGCTGGCCAGGGAGGACTTTGCGCTGGACGCCCTGCTCAGGGACCGGGCCGCGGAGGTCAAGGCCTCCGTGCTGCGCTGGAGCACGCACGACCAGCTCCTCCACCTCGTCCAAACCCTCAGGCTGGCCGTGGACGGCTGAGGCGGGTGCTGACTTGAGCGATGCTCTCCTCTTAGGGAGCATATATTGCTTATTGCACAAGTATCATCACTTTTAACCTCGTTCACCTCAATTAAATTGTACACACTTTCTGATCCACCCAATCATCGTTGCTTTCCAATTTAAAAAATAGTGTTGATCAACAGATAAGGCGGCGCGCGCGGGGCGCGGCGCGGACGAGCAAGCAAAGGCGTAAAAGGGTCAGCCGGTGACGTACGTAAGGGAGGGACGGGACAAAAAGTGCTGGACACTTGAAGGAAGGGAAGACGGCACGGCGCCGGGTGGGAAGACCACGATCCCACGGGCGCACAGGGGCACATTTCAAAGTACACGACGGGCCTGTCAGGCGGACAACAGCGGGAAAAGGAGCGCGGGGCCCCTGGCGCGGGACATCTGAGGGGGCAAGGCCGGGGGTGGGACGGCGGCCCGCCGCGGCGGGCAACGATGGGTTCAACGGTCGGGTTTGGGGGGAGAGAGAAGGGGGTCCTGGGGGCCTAGTCCCTGCCGTCGTCCGAGGGCTCGTCGGCGCTGCTGGGCTCCGAGCCCAAGGCGCTCGCTCCGGGGCCCGGCGCCCAGGCCGGCGGCCCGAACGACCCGGGCGCTGGAAAGAACGGCGCGCTGCCGTGCGCGGGGCTGTGGTAGTAGGTGCACCCGGCCACCGTGTGCGCGGCGATGGGCCCCGCGTAGCTGTAGTGCGTCACGCCGCCGTACTCGGTGCCGTGGATGGGGAAGGCAAAGCCCGGGGTCTGCGTGGGCGCGCCAAAGGCAAAGGCCGGGCCCACGTGCGCCGCCAGGCGCGCATAGGCCTGGTGCAGCGAGGCGGGTGCGCCGCTCATGGTGAGCACGCGCAGCCGGCCGGGGCGGCCCGGCACGTGGTGGATGCCGTGCTCCAGGCGCAGGCGCGCGCCCGAGCCGCTCGCGATGCTGTTCAGCAGCGTGTAGCCGCCGGAGGAGAGCAGCGACGCCTGCTCCTGCGTGATGGTCAGCTGCGTCCGCGAGAAGGGCCGGAAGGGACGCTGCGGGCCGCCGCCGGGCGAGCGCGGCGTGGACGAGGCCGAGGAGGAGGCGTTTTGCGACGGGCGGCCGCGCCCGGAGCTGGAGGACGACCGCCGCGAGGTCACGCCCTCCCAGTCGTAAGCTGCTGGTGGTGGTGGCGGGGGCCCGTAGGACGGGGCCGGGCCATAGTACCCGCTATGGCCGGCCGCGCCGCCGTAGGCGCTCACGTGGTAGGCCCCGGGCGGCGAGCCGTGCGCCCCCGCGTAATAGGGCGGCGGCGGCATGACCGAGGCCGGGCTGGCCGCAAAGGCCGAGGGCAACTCGGAGAAGAGCTGGAACTGCGGGTCGTCGGCCTGCTTGAGCACGAGCAGGGCCACCGCGCGCAGGATTCCGGGGCAGGGGCCCGTCACGGTCACCACGCGGTGTGCCAGCATCTGCGAGGGCGGGTCGCCCTGCAGCACGCAGATGGAGGTGCCCGTGCTCCGCGAAATGGCGCGCACGGTCGTGCCATTCTTTCCGATGATGATGCCGCACAGGGGCTGCGGCACCAGCATCTTCAGCACGACGTGCGGCGCCTTCTTGGCCTGCTGCGCCGCGCTGTGGCCGTCGGCGAGCTCGGCGCCGGCAAGGTCGCTGGCTGCACCCCCGCCGTCGCACGCCGCCGCCGGCTCGGCGCCCCCTCGCCGCTCGCAGACCCATTCAACGGCCGCTCGTCGCCGTTCAGCTCGCCCGAAGATGGGCTCCCTCGCACCGCCGGGGCGTCCACCAGGGCGGCCACGCCCTCGCGCAGGAGCTTGTCCAGAGTCAGCCCCAGCGCCGCCACCACCTGCTTCAGCCGCCCCGACACCAGCAGCGTGCGGTCCTGCGTCCCGGGGTAAAATTCCTGGGACTTGGACAGCTGGATGCGGGCAAACGTCCGGGTCTGAAAGTCATTGATGGTGGTCCCCGCCTTGCCGATGATGGAGCCCGCGGCGCCATTGGAGACGAGCAACTTGACGTATACCCGAGGGTTTCCGGCGGCTGCAGGGTGGGGAGTTGGGCGAGAACAAGGGTGTCAATGGGAAAGGCACGGGAACAGCCCCGAGTCTCATGCGTGACAGGGATCCAGCACGCATGCGTATGAGAACACAGGGGCGACGCCCATCAGGGCTGGAGTGTGCACGCGGGCCATGGCAAGGGAAACACCCGCCCAGCCGCGCACGACGCGCGGGGGGCCGACACTCACTCAGGATGTCCGACAACCACGAGCGCAGATCGGAGTCCAACGCGAGGGGAGAATCACCGGGAGTTGTGGCCTCGGACGTTTGTGGCGACTTGCCGGTCGCTATCTGCGGGGGAAAGTGGACGTGACATCTCGGATCGGGACATGGCCCGCCTCGCACCCTCCCACCAACTGCAACCCCGGAGAGGGCTGGCCACAGCCCTGAAACAGGGCGTTCTGGGCAGATAGAATCCACAACACCTACCGATAACTTGTACATGGAGCTAGATATGTCGTCCATGACATCGACAGCAGACGACTTGAGCTCCAGTGCTGTCATGCCTGACGGTTGCCGGCCAACGGCGATTCACTGTCACCGTAGCCCTCCGATTGAGGACTCAATGACCTTGCCCGCAATTATGTCTCTCTCCCGGCGTCCTTGAAAGCGCGTGTGGGTAGACTGCCTGCACATTGTTCCGTCGAGCTGTCCGAGAGTTTTCGGGGGCCTCGATGCTGCGCCTGCTGTGCGGCTCCGACAGGTGAGGAGTCACCCACCCTCAGCGGACGGGCAGATTCGACCTCGCCAGCCTGGGCCGCACCCATGGTCGGCTGATCGCGCAATGCAAAAGGGCCAGACTTGAGCTCCACATCATACAGCAATATTGAGATACCATCTTGGACGAGGCTGCAGTCTCGTGATGAGGCAGGGGCGGCTCTAGGGTCGTAGTCCGTGATCATGGCCTCCCAGGCCAGCGACTTTCCCGTCAAATCGAAGGCCTTTGAGGTGGAGATCGATGGCAAGCCCATGGACGTACACGTATCGTGCTATGCGGACAGACTCATGATCGTCGCGTCGCAGCTTGGGACATTTGGATCGATCATGTCGGCTCGGAGGGATCAGGTTATGGGCGGCGGCAGCACCTACCACATCGAGACGCTGCTGGGACCCAGGGAGAGCGCCCTGCACGAGCTCTGCGCCCGGCAGCTGGCCGAATTGGCGACGGCGGCCGGCTGCTCCCTCCCGCTCCTCATCTGCCTGAGCCTGCGCCTCAGCCTGGAGGCCGTCAGGCAGCTGGTGACGGCACTCGGCGACCACCAAGTCTGGTCTTTCTGATCGCCCAATTACTATACATGCTTTTATTTATTCACTGTTCTGCGCTTTAAGGTCTGGTGCCGCTGAGATTTCCTAATTTGTCCTGGTTGGCGGATCCACATTGGTCTTAACCAAGAGGCGTGGTTTGACAGTCCAGCTGAGGGTACACACAGCGCGTTCTCAGGGCATCACGGGGCTGTCTGTGCGGCTGGGCGTGCCCGTGGCACCCCCCCGCATGCGGTCCAGCGAGGACCGGGCGCTCTCCTTGCTAAAGGCGCCGTAATCCTGCAGCCTGGACAGGCAGGTCTGCGCCGCGGCTTCGTCGCCGCGGTCCTGGGTGATGAGTGGGGAAAGTGGGGGATAGTTGAAAGGCCATTGCATCGCGTCCATTCCATACCCCTATTCGTAATCAGCCATCCAGCAGCAACGCACCCGGTACCAGTCTGCCAGGTAGGTCAGCGCCTCCACCGCGTCCTGCCCCGCCACCCCCTCGGCGTCAGCCTTTTCCAGGACCAGGGCGTGGTATCGGGCCGCCTCCTCGTGCTGGCCCAGCCTCGAGTGCAGCTTTGCCTGTGTGTGGATGAGTGAAGAGCGAGCAGAGTCGAGATTGCTTCCGGATCTGGTCTGCCACAACGTCATCATCCTCCGTCACCCTCACACACACACACTCCACGCACCAGCTCGTGCAGGGCCACGCCCTCGCGGTCGTGTGGCAGCGCGCGCACGTGGCACCGCACCGCGAGCGCCGTGCTGGGCTCGCCGCAGGCCTGGAAGCAGAGCCCCAGCGCGTTCCACATGCGCGCGTCCCGCGGCCGCAGCTGCACGGCCCTGGAAAGAAGGAAGGGGTGGTGAAGGATTTGAGTGTTGGTGCGGGAGCAACGGTGCATCACTCGTTAGTGACCTCAAAAAAAGCTGGAGACTAGGTGAGACATCCAAGTGACAATGCACCCCATCCACTACCCGCTCCGGCCCGGCCCGCACACCTCTTGAAGTAGTACAGCGCGTGAAAGGGCATGGACACGAGCTCGTACGTCTGGCCCAGGCCGTACCAGGCCCGGTAGTCGCGTGGGTTGAGGTCCACCGCCCGGCGGTACGCCTCTGGATTGTGTAAGGGCGAGGAATGATTATTAAGGGTGAAAGGGGATGTACTTGAAGAGAAAATTCTATCGCAGCAGCAGTGCCCAACAAAGAGACCTCCCCCCATCTCCCTGCCCAATGCACAGCCAGCGCACCGATGGCGGCGGGCGGATTCTTGAGTTCCACGTACTCGTGGCCGACCAGGGTCCAGGCGGTGAGCCAGTCCGGGCTCAGACGCAGGGCCCTGCGGAAGTAGAGCGCGGCGCGCTCGTGCTGGCCGCGCAGGGAGTAGTAGTTGCCCACGATGCAGCAGGTTTCGGGGCGGTAGCGGTCGCGCGCCACCGCCGCGTGCGCCAGCGCGCTCAGCGCCGGCGCCTGCTCCTTGACGTACAGGATGTTGCTGTACAGGTCCATGCCCTCTAGCCGGTGCGGGTTGCGCGCCAGAAGGTCCTCGTACAGCTCCTGCGCCTCGTCAAAGTTCTGCAGGCCGTAGTGCGCCGCCGCGGCCAGCGCCACCAGCCCGTCGCTGGCGGGGAAGCGCGGCGCCAGCGCGCCCAGCGCGCGCAGCGCCTCCTCGCCCTCGTGCAGGTCCACGGCCAGCGTGGCCAGCCAAAACTCGCGGCACGGGTGCGCGGGGAGGGGCAGCGCACGCGCGGCCGCCAGGCCGCCGCAGCAGCCGCGCAGCGCCTCCCAGGCCGCCCAGTTGCAGGGGTAGGCCCGCACCGAGGCGGTCAGGGCCTCGCGCGCGCTCTCCAGCTGGCGACGCTCGCGCAGGACCAGGCCGTACAGGTAGAGGAGGAAGGGGTCGCCGCTCGAGGGCGCGACCTGCCCCAGCTCGGCTTCCAGCAGCTCCAGCTCGGGCGAGCCGGTGGAGCCAAAGGAGGAGCCTGTGGACGCGGACTCACCCTGCTTTGCGGCCACCTCCTCCCTGCGGTTTTGGACGGGTAATGGTACAGTCTTTGCGGCTCGATTTGACGAATGCTGTCCATTGCCGTGGCATGGTCTTTAGGGTATCTCCCTCTAAGCCTTCACCAGTACTCAAGCCGCCACCACCACAACAGCCCGGCAACTCAACGTACTCTTTCTTCTTCTCGCCGGCAAGGTACATGGAGTAGTACCGCAGAAACACACATTTGAGGCTGACACACCCTTCGAGGACGTGCGCTGCCGCCAGGAATTCCTGCAACGTTGCGCGGTCAAAAGGGTTTACTGCTTAGCCGCCACCCAGCTTCTGAACATGCCCCACCATTCAAGATATTCAGGGACGGTCCAATGTCAAATGGAAACCTATCAACCATCGCTTGGCCAGCACCTTGGCATCGAAATCGCAGCGGGCGAGCGCCAGTTGATCGTCCTCTGGCTGCCAGGGTTCCGGGGTGGGCCGCCCAGACCTGTCGCTGATCGCCGTCTCCTCGGGCGACAGGCCCGCCAACTGTCGCGCAGCCCATCTACTAGATATAAAGAGACCCCTAACGTTGCAGTCAATGATTGCCTGACGAAGCTCCCGAGCCAGATCTGGCGGGGTGTCGGGGGGAGCCATGCCGCACCCAACCGCGAGCCGCGCGGCCCGAACGCGATCAGTTTGTCACGTTACGACGGCATTGCATTACATGACTAGTGCTGAAGAACTCGCTCCAATCAAGTCAGAGTCATAACCGTTGCACCATGCGCCGAATGCAACTAATGTGCGTGACGCACACGGGATTCGCGATCTAATCGATTTTGAATGTCGCCCTGGCGTGGGCGCCGGCAGTAGCTGCGCAGGCGCTCTAATTCATGGGAGCCTCCCACTGCGTAATGCCCGTCACAACGTTGTAATAGTATGGCCGCCCGTCGGGCGCGTGGTGCGTCTGCCAGGGACTCTGCGCCGGCGGCTGCGACACCTGTAGGTTTTTTGGAAGGGGAGGCGAAGCGTCGGTCTTACGTGTGTCAAGGCGGCTCGACTACACAGTCAGGTGGATGATAGATAGTGCCACCCTTTCTGTTGCATACCTGAGGCGCTGTGACGTGATCAAGCAGGGTGCCCGGCTGGGCGGGCCCCGGTTGTCCCTGGAAATTGTAGCCCTGCGGGATGCTGGCCACCGGCTCCGCCGCGCCGTAGCCTCCTGCCTGGCCATAGCCGCCCGCCTCGTACTTTCCTGCCTGGCCGTAGCCGCTCGGCTCATAGCCGCCTGCCTGTCCGGCGTACCTGCCCGCCTCGTAGCCCCCTGCCTGGCCGCCTGCCGGCTCCACGAGGGGGCTCGCGCCCGGCGATTCCGCCGTAGTCAACGCCGTAGTCGACGTTGACGTACTGGGCCTGCGGCGCGGGCGCGCCCCACCGCGGCGCGGGCTCGGGGGCCGCCTGGTAGTTGACGACGTCGATCATGCCGGGCGCGGCGCGGCCGTTGGCGCTCTCGCGGCGCGCGGGCCCGCCCGCGGAGCTGGAGGCCGCCTCGAAGCTGCGGTGCAGCGTCTCCTCCAGCGCCTTGCCGGCGTCGCGCTTGGGCGCCGGTGCCGGGCGCCGCTCCTCCTCCTCCTCCTCCCACCCGCTCACGCGCCGCACGATGGCCCCCACCGCGCCCTCCAGCGCCGACAGCCACTCCACCTGCGCCGTCTCGCTCTCGGCCAGGTAGCAGATGCGCCCCGTGGCCGTGGCCAGGCGGATGGAGAAGGGCCGCCCCGTCGTCTGGTTGCCGTCGGAGACGTCCGTCACCGTGGAGAGGTCCACCACGCCCCGCGCGCGGCTCTGCGGCGTCACATCCGGGCCGGAGAACCGGAACAGGAAGCCCTGCTTCAGCACAAACCACCGCTTGCGCCACGTCCGGATGTGCTCGCCCTGCGAGTGCAGCCAGCCCGCCTTCTCCGGGTCCTTCCAGAACTCCACCTGGTCTGCCGTCAGCATCGCGGGGCGCTTGGCCTTCCGCAGCAGGCTCGAGAGGGAAGAAGCTGCCGCCGCCGCATCCGTGGCGCCGGGGAGCCGCTGCCCGCTCTGCAAGAGCTCCGCCATCCTGCGGTGGAAGCATTGACAGGGTGAGGGCAATGTTGGAGACAGGGTATTGCCGTGGTCGTTTCCATGTGGTTTTTATTTGTAGCAAGGTGAAAGACCTGCGTTCTTGCATGCACACATTGCAATGCCGCAGGCTCTATTTCGTGGAGCGTGTAAAAAGGTGTAGGCTTCTGCAACGGCGCACGCCCAGCTATGGACGCATGTAGTCCCCCACATGACCAAAGCCCCACTCACTGCATGCACGAGGAGGTGAGCGTGTCCAGCACGGAGCGAATGGTGTACTCATCGCCCGACAGCACGATCGTCCTGTCCTCCACATCCACCTGCGCAAAGGGGAGCGCGTTGCCGATCGTGGGCGACAGGGGACCCCCGGAGCACAGCGCTCGCCTGCGCCCCTGGGCTGCCCGCACGCACCGGGCTTTTGGCGAACAAGATCAGGCTGCTGCCGCGCATGGACCACCGACTGATGTGGTGCAGCGGGTACTTGCGCAAGACCCTGCCCGAGAGGGAGAGCAGGTTGAAGCCCTCCAGCCCGACCTCGGCCACGACGGCCTCCGCCGGGCCTCCATCCTCGGGCGCGAGCCTGACGTTGAACTTTTCGCCGGGCATGCTGGGGGAATGGTAGCATAATGGCGAGTGGCCGTGGCCCGCTCCGCGCTTGAGGGCGCTCCCACGATCGTCAACTTCCGTGTCCCGATCGGTCCGGTTAACGTGTGCGATCGGGATGGATTCCGTGAGTGGTCAAGCGACCGACATCTATTTCATGGACCTCAAGTGTCTTGAAGTCTTGCGTTTTCATCAAGTGTAATCACGAACGTGTGTAAAGAAGACAGATAAAAGGTTGCGGAGATTTGAGGACACACACTATTGGAGGGAGGGCCAAGGGTCGAGGGCCGAGGGCCTCCCGCCGTCGCGCCAAGAGGACTGGAGAGGCGCCAGTCAGGCGATGACCGGCGCAGACTCCCGCTCACTCGCACTTGATGGCGCGATAGATCCGGCGCACGAACAAGAGCGCTGACCGCCTGCAGAGGGTGATGACGAGAGGAGATGGGCGTTGAGACGCGACGAGGAGTACACAAGGTTGACAACGATACCAGCCACATTCCACTTTCTCTCCCCCACCCCACCCTCACGCACCAGCCGACGTAGCCGAGGAGGAGGAAGAAGCCCAGGCAGACCATGAGGTTGTACCCAAAGTAGAATGTGGCCTGCATGAGCCCCGACATGTCGGATCGTGCAAAGTAGTAGTAGAAGCAGTAGGCGTAGATGAAGACGCCCGTGGAGCCTCCGGCCAGGAAGGAGCGCCACCACCAGCGGTGGTCCTCGGCCGCCAGCTGGAAGTAGGTCAGCGCGACCGTGATGAAGGCGGTGACCACGCACAGGATGCAGAAGACGATGAAGAGGATGGAGTAGATGGTGTACACCTTGTGCCCCCAGACCGAGGCAAAGATGTAGTAGAGCTCGATGTAGATGGCGCTGAAGGGCAAAAAGCCGGCCATGAGCATCTGGAGCGCCACGCCGCGGTACCAGGGCAGCTCCGGGACCTCGCGCGGGTACTTGTTCGTGCGGCAGGGCGCCGCGAACTCGGCGCGCGTGTTCTTGCCCAGCACGCCGCCGACCACGGTGAGCGGCACCGTGACCAGCGCCCAGAGCAGCAGGATGATGACGATCGTGCCAAAGGGCAGCGCGGCGGTCGAGCCGTAGGCGATGGCCACCGTGTTGTTCACGCAAAAGATGACAAACAGCGGGCCGCAGAAGATGCCAGCCGTGAGGAGCAGGTTGGACACCCACTGCGTGCCCTCCATCTGGCGGTAGTACGACGCCGACGCGTACCCGGCAATGCCTGATGATGGGGGGGAGAGAGTGAGAGGGAGTTAGAGGGTGAGGCAAGCATCATACAGTTGGTACAGACGCATGTAAAAAATACACACCCCTTTCTCCCATCCATCTGCAACCCACAACCCAATCAGAATCGTACCCGCGGTGAGGGCGTAGAGGACGATGAGCGCGGTGAACATGGCGCCGCGGTTGTAAGGATAGAAGGCCCCGACCAGGGCCAGGCCAAAGACGCAGAAGGAGAGGGTGAGCAGCTGCGTGCCGGTGCCGACCAGCGCGCAGAAGAGGGAGCGCTGCGGCGGGAAGCGGAAGACGTCGCCGTGCACGTGCTTCCAGCCCGACTCCTCCAGCTCCTCGGGGTCCTCGTCGTCGCGCGTGTACTTGACAAAGTCGTTCTTGAGCACGCGCAGCAGGATGGTGGCCAGGAAGCCGGTGAGCAGCAGCACGGTGACGCAGGAGTTGATGATGGAGAACCAGTGGATCTCCAGGTGCTGCTTGAGGAACTGGTAGCGCCGGTACTTGTCCATGCGCCGCGAGAAGGCGAGCGTGGAGCTCTTCCAGGTGACCGAGTAGGTGAAGGTCACGTCCTGCTCGCCGCCCTCGGGCAGCTCCGCCACCTGGGTCGGGTCGGTGGCCACGTTGATCTCGATCACGCGGTTCTTGTTGTACGACACCTCAAAGTGGATGTGCGTGAAGAGGTAGAGCTTCTTCTGCGCGTCGGCGTCGCCGCCCGGCTGCACCGTCTCCACCTTGCCCACGTAGCCCCAGATGGGCAGGTCGTCGTAGTAGAACTGGAAGTAGTAGTCCTTCTCCAGCGCCTTGCGGAAGGCCTTGACCTCCGCCTGCGTCAGGTGGCGCTGGCACAGCGTCTCCTTCGCCTTGTCCACGCGGAAGGACAGGTCGTACGGCGTCGCAACCATGCGGTTGCCGTCCACCACCTCGCCCAGCGTCAGCAGCTTGCTGTCCTTGGACTCGGGCTGGCAAAAGGGGAGGTCGTAGTACTGGTACGTCTCCGTGGGGCTGGAGAAGGGACCCACTGCACCGGGGCGGGCAGACAGTGGTAAGGGGATGGCGTCAGACAAAGACAGAATGTACAGAAAGGTCAAGCAGCGCAAACGAATGTCCCAGCCCACAGCCTGCCCCGCCAGCAGGGCTGGCCGTGCCCAGGCCCGGTGCCCGGCTGACCCCGTGCCTCGACCAGGGACACGCACCCTTGTTGGCCCACAGCGTAACCTTGTCGCCCTCCTTAAACTTGTGCTTGGCGCCGTGGCCCAGGCCGGCAAAGGCCAGCACCAGGGCCACAACAAGCACACCGGCCTTCATCCCGGGCGAGCTGTCCGCCTACGGAGCAAGGCCTGGTGTGACCGTTGCGATCTCGCCAGCAAAAGACGTCGCGGAGCCTCGTCCTGAAGGCCCTTTCTGATCGAGCCTGTCGTCCACTGGACGCTTTGATTCGCGGGCGCGATGGGATAACCGAGCTGATCTGCGCTCAGATTTTGGTTTGTTTTCGGGCATGGGGCAGCGAGGGGAGGTACTACGCTGGGGTACGAGATCCTCCGGATTCCCACACCGTGTTGCCGGCATTTGCCCGGTCATCGTCAGCGATTCGGAACGACAAGGTCTTATCCTGTGCTGAGAAGCTTGAGTGTTTTTCTAAAATTGTAGCCACAGCGGTACGCGCTGCGTCCACCAGCCGCCACGCCGAGATCCGTGGGGTGGGAGAGCACGTATTGGACTGACGTAGGTCCAGCAACGAGCACTCACCAATAAAGCGCTGATATATAGCTTGTATAGATAACACTCTGCCAGTTTCCATTGGCTATCTCAAAAATGTGGAATCAAACAGATCATGCGGCCGCTCTGTCGTGCAGCTCCTCACGCACGCGACACCCACGGCAATGCTCAGGCACGGGAATAGAGGGTAGGATAACTCCCATTCTTCTGCAAAATATTGCACTGCAGTGGTCCTCACAAGACAAGCACATTGAAAGCGAGGAACCCTGGGCTTTGCATGGGACAGCTTAGCTGGGCCATTCGGTTACTGAACAGGAAAAATCACATAAACCAACTGGCGAAACCTGCTAGATGAAGGTGGGTGATCGGTTTTGTAAGTGGCTTACGCACTCACCCCCCGGCGGCTCACGAGGGGTGTGGTGAATATGCCAGCTGATCAAGTGCTTGCTGACGTCGGCCATGGAGGTGTATGTGATTGGCCGTGGGGCGTGAGTTATCCTACCGCCGGACCCGTGAAGTCACATGACGAATGGCCGTGCGGGATGACGAGAGCACGGCTCGCCCTTTCTTCGCCGGCCCGGCTTCATGGAGGACAATAATAAAGGGTGGCCACCAGCACCAGCCCTCCATACCTGAACCGATTCCCGACCCAAACCTCTTGAATTTTGAGGGATCCAGTTCACCGGTATAGTCAGGATGCAGGCCTCTCGCAACCTCGCCAAGACCTTGCGGTCGGTGACCCTGCGCCAGGGCGCCGAGGACCTGTTGGAGCAGGCTCGCCGCGGGCTGTCCTCCGCTGGTTCGCTCAAGGAGGTTCTGAAGGAGAAGATCCCCGCGGAGCAGGTGGGACTGGGGTGGCACTGGGTGGGCGACCCCTCCAGGGCCCCGATGCATGAGGAAGCGTGCCGGGTTGACGCCTGGCATTGCTGCGCCCTGGCCGCGGGGTGGCGCGCAGGCAGGCAAAGGGCATGATGTCACCCCACATGTGGTTGGGCCTGCTTGCCGGGCCCAGAGCGCTTCGGTCGCCGAGCCGGTTTGCGCCAGGGTTTGGCGGCTCGGGCTTGCTCACCCACCTCGGCCATGCCCCCCTGCAGGAGCGCGTCAAGGCCCTCAAGAAGGAACACGGCCGCAAGGTGCTGGGCGAGGTCACCGTGGAGCAGGCCATCGGCGGCATGCGCGGCATTCCCGTGAGTTGGCCCCAAAAAGGGTTGTTTGTGTGGATTGGGTGGGTGGGTGGCTGTTACAGCCCTGTTGCCAGGGGTCAATGGCTTTTTGTCGTAGAGTCAGTGTGCCCAGTCGTCACTGAAACATCACTTCCAAGCAAAACGGTGACACAACTCTTCTATCACCCTCTTCGTAGGCGATGCTGTGGGAGACGTCGCTGCTTGACCCCGAGGAGGGCATCCGCTTCCGCGGGCACACGATCCCCGAGCTGCAGGCGAAGCTGCCGGCGGCCAAGGAGGGCGGCGAGCCGCTGCCCGAGGGCCTGCTGTTCCTGCTGCTCACGGGCGAGCTGCCGACCAAGGAGCAGGCGCAGGCGGTGACGGAGGAGCTTCGCGCGCGCAGCGCGCTGCCCGCGCACACGGTGGCCCTGCTCAAGTCGCTGCCCAAGGGCACGCACCCCATGACGCAGCTGACGCAGGCGGTGCTGTCGCTGCAGCTGGACAGCAAGTTTGCGGCGGCCTACACGGCGGGCGTGCACAAGAGCAAGTACTGGGAGCCGGCGCTGGAGGACTCGCTGGACCTGATCGCCAAGCTGCCCGAGATCGCGGGCATCATCTACCGCAACACCTACGCCAACGGCGACCTGATCGAGCCCGACGCGCAGCTGGACTGGGCGGCCAACCTGAGCCACATGATGGGCCACCGCAGCGAGGGCGCGCTGGAGCTGATGCGGCTCTACCAGACCATCCACGCCGACCACGAGGGCGGCAACGTCTCCGCGCACGCCACGCACCTGGTCGGCTCCGCGCTCTCCGACCCCTACCTCAGCTTTGCGGCGGGCATGACGGGCCTGGCCGGGCCGCTGCACGGCCTGGCCAACCAGGAGGTGCTGCGCTGGATCCAGATGGTCACGCGCGAGATCGGGGAGGAGCCCAGCCAGGACCAGCTGCGCGAGTACGTCTGGGCCACGCTCAAGGGCGGCAAGGTCGTGCCCGGGTTCGGCCACGCCGTCCTGCGCAAGACCGACCCGCGCTACACCTGCCAGCGCGAGTTCGCGCAGAAGCACCTCCCGGACTACCCGCTCTTCAAGCTGGTCAGCGACCTCTACGAGGTCGTGCCGGACGTGCTCACCCAGACCGGCAAGGTCAAGAACCCCTGGCCCAACGTCGACGCGCACTCGGGCGTCCTCCTCCAGTACTACGGCATCACCCACGAAAACTTCTACACCGTGCTCTTCGGCGTCTCCCGCGCCATCGGCGTGCTCAGCCAGCTGGTCTGGAGCCGCGCCCTGGGGCTCCCCATCGAGCGCCCCAAGTCGCTCACCGTCGAGGCCATCATCGCGCGCGCCAAGTGAGCGAACAGATTGCGCCTGAGATTGACCCCTGCCACGCTGGGCGCCAGGGACCTGGTCTCGCGAGCGGCCGCCCAGCCACTCCCACACGTACCCCGCCCAGCGGCCTCTGCGCGTGCACCCCCACGATGTTTTCCTTTGGTCGACTTGAAATTTTATCCTACTCGTGGCTTTTTCCCATGTACCCCCTTGTCCCGCTCGCCGCATAGAGTCCCGGCTGTCGATCCGCCAACACCAGTGCGCATACAGGCATGGATATCCAGGCAGGAAACAGAATAACAAGAGGCTAGGGACAGGTCGACTTTTGTGCGTAAAAATCGTATGCAAGAACGGGTATTCCGTGCTCGCACCCTGACACCTCATCTTCCAACACAGCCGCTCAGCCGGTCCTGGCCCAGCTCGCACTCCATCCAAACACCAATACCCCTCCCCCGCTACTCTAGTCCTGCTCACTGATGGCGACGATGTGGGTGTCCACCTCCTCGTCGCTCAGCACGCGAAACACGCCCTCGCCCTCGGCCAGGCCGATTTCCATGTCCGAGGCCTTGAGGTCCTCCGCCAGCACATTCTGCACGAGGGGTGGGAGTGCCTGGGTCAAGACGCGTGGCTCTCCCCCAAGCACATGCAGCCTGCATGCATTCCCTCAACCCTCTTTGCACACGCATTTCCCCACCTGCAGGGCGGTGATGGCCAGCTGGACCGTCTGGTCGCTGGTCAGGGCCGCGTCGGGCTTGACCTTTTTCTCCAGAAAGTTGATGGCCTCCTGCTCCTTGGGCCCCGTGGCCGTGGCCTTGTACCCCACAAAGTAGCCGGCCGGGTCGACCTTGAACAGCTGCGGGCCCCGCTCCTCGTCAATGCCAATCAGCGTGGAGATCACGCCCAGGGGGCGCATGTACGCGTGCTGCGGGCGGGCGGGAGCGGCCCAGGCACGTCACGCGGCGGCATACATGACAGTGCACGCAATGCGCTGCCCACGCACCCAGCACCCAACACCCGGCCATCCACGCCTCACCTGTGTGTACACCTGGGCCTGATCGGCCAGGATCCGGGCCAGAAACTCCACGGGGATCTCGTAGCCGTACTTGAACCGGAACTCGGCCGCCTCGGAGCGGGCCTTTTGCAGCAGGGACCGGGCGTCGCCTGGGGACGAGGTGAAGAATGAGGAAACAGTTGAGTCTATTTGCCTATCTGAAACAATCAAATTGACACTGGAAGGAAGCTTTGTTTTCTGTGATTTACTTGAGTCCAGATCTAGTAAAAAGCCACCCAAAGCTGACCATCCTAATTCAGTGGCATTGATCGACTCCCCTCCCACCCAATGGACTTGATCGGTCCCTTCTTCACCTACCCAGGATGCCCGTGGTCAAAAGCCCGATGCCGCGCGTCACTTTGTGCACGTTTGTCACGCTCGCAGGGTCGATCAGCTTGTCCTGTTCAGGGGAAACAGCGAAACACTCTGAGTCAACGTCGATTTGATTGGAGAAAACAAGGCCCGGCACCACCCAACAGCCGTCCAAGCGCAGGGACAAGCATGCCACGCAGCACACATGCTGGGCTTCACACCCCGCATTCCCGATCCTCCCGCTCATTCAGCCTACCGGCACTTTCTTCTGCGTCACGACAACCACAGAGTCGGCTCCCCTGACCGAGATGCTAGTCAAGTTGACAGACTTGGCAGCCTTGAAGGCATACTCTGTCACGCAAGGCGATCCATGGTTTAAAACTCTGCAGTTTCATTCCTCATAAAAAATGCAGCACCTCCACTTCCCTGGCATACCAACTTGGTACAGTCGCCCTTGGGGACTGAAGATGGTGATGTGGCGATCGAAGCCAGCTCCGCTGCCCCTGGACATGATGGCTCCCTCACGCGACGCGCCGGTGGGACACGATGCGTACTATTACAGGAGACCAGCCTTGGTGTACTTGATCAAAGCCTTGCAGTGCCGCAGGACGGCCGGCTGTGCGCTGGGCTGAATAGCCTGGAACGCAGTCCGATCACCCCGAAGAGGGAATGCCCAGACTGACTGGGGGCACCAGCAAATTGCCTCCACGAACATAAACAGCGTCAAGGACGCTGTGCATGAGTTGACAGCGCCAGGAAGAAGCGCTGACGATCCATCATGTTCTGCCTGCCCGTCCGTGATCGCTCCCCGTCCAAATCTGGGCCGGGCGATCCCGATCCACCTGCGGGAGCCTAGACACCATCACGATCTCGAGTGGCGAGAGCACCCGGCTTCCCAAACGGCAATGGCATACAGACTACAATTGTGATATTGTGAATAGCTAATAGGATCCAGAAGGCGATGGCCGATGATGGAGGCATGGCTATCGGCGTAAGGACAACGAGCTGAGAGGGTTGCCTGTCGACAGCAGGCTGGTGCGTGATTGCGAGGGCACAGCAGGACGGGAATGGGAGACTGTATATTAATCGACGACTGTTCCGTATTATCAAGGGACGCCTCAAGCCGCTATGGTCGGAGGGGCAACTCTTAGCCGTACGGTTTTGGTAGCTAGGCCACAATGTCCAACCCTGCAATTGAGTACCACAGGAGGAAGACGCGGATTTTGACTATGAGGCGGCAAGGGCTGCGGCCCTGGCCGCCATGCCCTCATTCCAGGGCGTCTCCGGGTCCCAGCCTGCCCCGCCGCAGACAGGTTCTCAGCCGGCGTTTCGGACTGGCCCCGGTCCGGGCAATGCCAAGCCATCGCCATGGGACACCGGCGACCAGGCCAAGCTCAAGAGTCGAGCCGCACGGTTTCAAGTGAAGACCGTGCCATCGGGGCGCCCGGATTCTGGCATGCAGGGGCGGCTGGGCGCCGGCGAGGATGACGATAGCGGGGTTGAAGGTGCGGAGAGTTTGGGGTGGATGCCCTGGAGGGAGAGTTCTTTGTGAGCGACTAAGAAATCGCTACTGGGTTGCATGCATCTGTTACAAATTATGTAGGCTCTATCATCGTGGGTACCACCAGCATGCATTTAGGGGCGCTTGTACATATGAACAATGCCAATTCTCAATCCCAATCGCTCTGACACACATCAGATGAGCACGGCGGCGGTGGCCGGAGGGCTGGCAAGGGCTCCATTGTGGGGACCTGCGAGGACATGTGCCCTGCGGCGGAGCGTGCACGACGTGAGAATCTCCACGACATCCAGATATTCGAGCGCGCCGACATCAACGACAGCGGCCGCACCTCGGCAGACCTTGCTGTCCGCAGATTTGCCAGAACGGTGAGAGAGAAGGGGGATTGTGCGTTGGGCGAGGTCACGTTGACACCAAAGTTTTCTACAGTTGCTAGCAAGTCGCATTGTATTTGAATCGGGGTTTTTAACAATTCTGCTGCCAACATCCCCTTGCCAATCAGATTGATGACCCGCAACCATCCGATTTCCGCACCCGGGGGGCCCTCCTGCGCACAATGCTGCACCTTCGAAGTCTCCTGGACCGCACGGATGCAAGGTGAGGGGGAATGGACAGGGGTTGTGGACTTCAAGTAGGGTTATTCTTATGGAAATTGCATCCTTGACGGCCATGGCACCAAGAGGATGAAGGGGCACTTGAACACCCTTTGTGGCCGCCCACTTCCCCTACCAGGTTTGGACTGATCCACAAGTTTCTGTGGGACAGATATCGGGCCGTTCGCCAGGATCTATACGTCCAGGGCATGCACGTGAGTACATGTCTGCGCGTGGCTTTGCGTTGATGAAGACTCCATTTGACATGGTGCCAGTCCAGCGCAACTATACTGGCCCACCGCGCGCACGTTTCGGACCGCCCTCCAAAATCTGTTCAGGATGAGTTTGCGATCTCGGTGTACGAGGAGATTGTGCGCTTCCACATCATGTGTGAGCATGAGCTGTGCGACCAGGATCAGTCTGGTAGGTTCTTGGCGGGGGGGTGGGTTGGGCTGTTTGTAAAGGGGAAGGAGCGTGGTGGGGCGCTTGCATGTTTGTTGAGGGGTATCACATTACACCATATCCCGCTGCCCCACGTGTCCCGCAGTCGTCGACATGGAGGGTTTCAACTCGCATCTGAACATTGAGCAGATGAACAAGGTGAGTGGAAGGGTCTCGGCCAGGCAGGGTCTTGCGTGGAGTTTGCTCTGGCGAGTAGAGATATTAGAATTTGGTCTTGCATACACACGATGCACAGGCCCTGATCTCGCTGAGCGACATGTATGAGCGCCAGACCGAGGCTGGGTCACCTTGCCAGACAGGTGCTGCGAGATTATTGGATTCCGCAGGGCAGGGTCATAGCAGGGGACAAGCACCTGTATTTAGGTGCCTGAGTACATGCCACCCAGCTGTATTAATAAACACCCTACCCCACCCCACCCCCTTGTTGACAGAGGCCGAGTTTCGGGCTTACCACCTCCTCTCCCTGATGGCCCAGCACGGCAAGTTCAAGGGCGATGGCCAGGCCTTCCTTTCCACTCTGCAAGCCCTGCGCCCCGAGGTCAAGTCCTCGGCCCCCGTGCGCTGGGTGCTCAAGCTTCAGGTGCGAGCGATGAGGGTGGAAGAGCGTCTTCCCCAATTCAGGTCAAGGGCTGTCGCCTGGTTCCTGGACTCCTGAGAGTCAAACAGCTCACGTATCCCTCCGCTCGTCGACGCCCCATGTGCAGCAAGCGTTTGCGGCAAACGATTGGATCAAGTTTTTTGCCCTGGTCGATGCGGCGCCCTACTTGCTGGCGTGCCTTGCCCACATCTATTTCAATCAGGTGGGCGGCGCGGAGGGGTGGGCAATTCCTGTGGGACAGATGAAGGGACGCTGCGCCCTTTTTACAAACATTTGTCTTTCTGAATGAATGACTTGATCTTTGTGCTCGGCTTCTCTGCAGGTCCGGGGCAGGGCGCTGGTGGCACTTTCGGAGACGCTCACGCCCTCGGCCGCGCGGCCCGCCCTCGTGGCGGTATCCCAGATCCAGGTGCGTGCCTGGCCAGCTGCCTGTGTCTTGTGCTTAGAGGCGTACACGATTGCGTACGCACGGTTCTGCCACCCGCCTCATCACGCACACTTTTGCCCATTGCCGTTTTTTTTCCAGAAAACACTCTATCTGGACACGCCAGACTTGGTGACGGCTGTGGTTGGCCGCCATGGATTCTCTGTCGTGGAAGACCCTGCCGATGGCGTGCCCGCTGTGGAGCTCGCAAAGGCACGCAGGGGGCAATGGTGGCGGGATCGTGGGGCCTGGCAGGCACATATGTCAGAACAATTGGTGCCCTGTGGATCTCTCGGACCCACTTGGTCTGATAATGAATCCTCTCATCAGTCCATCACGTCTCTGCGCCCTCCACACGCCACAGGGCGCCTATGTCGAGCCGCCGCCGCCACACATTCGTGTGCGGTCTGCCAGGATCTCGGCCAAGGTCCAAGGTTTGCGGCTCGGCTGCGGTTGCGTCTCCGGAGCTCAGGCCGGGGGCCGAGATGCAAGCCACGGCGCCTGCGGCACCCGCGTCCACGCCTGCCCCTCACGACTGGGAGGCCGCGGCCGCGAGGCGCCGGGAGGAGCAGGAGCGTCAGGCTGCGGCCGAGGCCGCGCAGAGGCGGGCGGCGCAGGCCGAGGCGGCGCGGCGAGCCGCCGCCGCTGAGGCCGTGCGCCAGAGGGAGGCGGAGGAGGCCGCTCGGCTGGCGGCGGAGCGGCGCCGGGCCGAGGAGGCCGCGAGGCAGGCAGCTGAGGCCGAGGCCGCGCGGCAGCGGGCCATCGCGGAGGAGGCGGCGCGGCAGGAGCGCGAGCGGCGGCGAGCCGAGGCCGCGCGGCGGGCGGCCGCGGAGGCGGAGGCCGCGCGGCAGCGGGCGCTCGCGGAGGAGGAGGCGCGGCGAGTCGCGGCGGCCAAGGCCGCGGCAGAGGCGCGGCGGCTCGCGGCCGAAGCCGAGGCGCGCCGCCGCGCGGCCGAAGCGGAAGCCCGCCGCCTCGCGGCCGAGGTCGAGGCACGGCGGATCGCCGAGGAGAAGGAGCGCCGGCGCCAGGCCAAGTGCCGCGCCGCCATCCTCGCCCTGCACTTTGGCAAGTGGCGGCGGCGCCTGGCGAGGGCCAGGGAAGTGCGGGCCGCGCAAAAGCGCTGCTCGGTGGGCATCTTCCGGAGCATGGTGTCCGCCGTGGTGCCGGGCATGCTCGCCTGGGCATCATCCAGACTGGGCGGCGGCAAGGGAGGCGCGGAGATCCGGCTAGGCGCGCGGCTGGAAGACGCTGTGCCGACGTCCGCTCTCGCCTGGTTCCAGACGCCCAGCGTGGAGCAGCGCGGCGGACCCCGCGCCTCGCCCCCGGCTCCGCCCGGGTGGGAGATCGCAGCCGATCCGAGCCGACCCCCCCGCCTGTGGAGAGTTCGGGTCCTGGAGCACGCGCGCGCCTCGGTCCCCGCCCGACTGGCCGTCCGGCGGGCGCTCGGTGCGGGCGCAAAGGCGGTCCCAGGCCCGGATGGCGGGGAGGCCTTTGTGCTGGGGGCGCCAGACGGTCCGCTGCGCATTCTTGTCCAGTTTGCCAAGCTTTCGGACGAGGCATCCGACGCCTGTTTGTCGGAAGAGGTGGACGGATTTTTAGTTTTGGCACCGTCAGAGGGGACTCGGGATCAGCAGCTGTGGGCGGGCTTGCCGGCCACGCTCGGCGACGCGGCCGCGACCCCGCCCGCGACCCATCGCGCTCCTGACCCCCCGGCGCCAGCGCGCCCGGCGGCGCAGATTTTCGGGGCGCCGGAGTCCGAGCCTTCCAGCTCGCCGTCGACGACCAGGCGGCCGCGCAAGCCCTCTCGCGCGCTTGCGCCTGGGTCGCGAACCGCATCGCGGACTGCGAGCGGGCGCACGCGGCGCCGCTGGTCGCGGCGCCCCCTGGGCGCGCTGCTGGCGGGCACGCTGCAGCGGCTGCTGGTCGCGCACGGCGTGGCGCCCGAGGACGGGGCGGTGGACGCGGCCCTGGGCCGGCGGCTGATCGACCAGACCCTGGTGCACGCCGCGGAGATTGTGTTGGCGGCCGAGGCGTCGCCAGCGGCCCAGCGGCGCTGGCCGCCGCGCGAGCTTGTGGCCCCGGGGTCAAAGCTAGCTGGGTGGTGGGACCGGCCGCGCCAGCAGACCCTCATCGCCTCCCTCGCCGCGGTTCGGGCGCGGCAGGGGGCCCTCCTGCGGCAAGGTGTGGGGGGCTGAGAGCTCAGGCGGAGGGGTTGCTTGGAGAGGTGGGTGGTTAAAATAATAAAAATTCTGGGTACCAACTCCTTGCGCACCCACATGCAGAGCTGACCACCACGAGCCTTGTGGCGCTCAGCACGATCCTGAGTCTGGAGGATCGCCCGGATCTCTTTGTAATCGCGCCGTACGACCTGCCCCAGCTGTGGGAGGACAGCGCCTCGCCCTCGCGGCCGCAGACGCCCACCGATCCGCTGCCCGAGCCTTCTCGCAAGCGCAAGCTGTCGCCGTCGGCGGTGCAGGTAGGGGTGTTAAAACATGCCTTAGGGCTGCTCGGAGGTCATGTAGGACACTCTGTGACAAATGGTGGACCTCACCAGGCCACCTGCCCCTTGCATCTCTACCAGGTCGCAGAGCCAGTTCGCCGGCGGGACAGCATCCTCTCCAGGGCCAGCGAGCTGGAAGACGAGATCAGGAACGAGAGCCTCCGCTTCCAGCTTCTCACGACGTCAAGCATCGTGTAGCATCCTCGAACGCCTTGCTGCAACGCCAGCATGTGGCCCGCTGCCGGGAATAGTGTGCATGAGCGGCCTGACTCCAAGCCCCCGCCCATCGCACGATCTGGGAATCTTCCTCGAGATTTATTGACTCGCTCCGCTGATGAGTCGTGCCCGCAGGTCCAACAGAACGACAGCCCAACTGTAAAACATTTTATATTTCATATATTAGTTATTGACTTTGTCGCCACCCCACTTGCGTGTCGCCTTCGTGAGCAACATCTCGGAGGAGGGAAGCCGAACGCGGCGTCCATTTAGTTTCGCAGCCTGTCCCTGGCGCTCAGTTGCGCACGCACGACAAGGAGTTGACACCTACACCATAACGAGCACTCGTGTTCGCGCGAGCTTGGCGCCATGTCGACCCTCGCGGCGGCGAGAGCGGACAATTTTTACTACCCGCCCGGCTGGGACCCGTCAAAGGGCAGCCTCAACAAGGTGTTGCATTGGAAGCTTGAGCGGGAGGTGAATGTATGCATGACGAAGCTGGAGAGTTTGAGAGGCACATGTATTTGATATATATGTTTCTCTAAGCCTATGTTGCGCCCGCCCACCTCGTAAAACACCCTCTCCTCGCGCAGTTTAACAATTCGCATGGCGCGCTGGGGGACAGGGCGCGGAAGATTGACCAGGGCATCCTGGTCATCCGCTTCGAGATGCCGTTCAACGTCTGGTGCACGGGCTGCTGCCACTTGATCGGCAAGGGCGTGCGCTTCAACGCGGAGAAGAAGCAGATCGGCATGTACCACTCCACCCGCATCTGGTCCTTCTGCATGCGGGCGCCCTGCTGCCAGCAAAAGATCGAGATCCACACGGACCCGAAGAACGCCGAGTACCGCATCGTGACGGGCCTGCGGCGCAAGCGGGAGTCTTTCAACGCGGAGGACGCGGGGACGGTGGAGCTGGCCAGCGCCGCGGAGCGGGAGAGCCGCCGCGACCCGCTGTCGAGCCTGGACCGCGACCTCGAGGACAGGACGCGCGCGGCCGAGGCGAATCGAGCGGTGGCGACGCTGCAGCGGGAGAGCACGGCGCGGTACCGGTGCGTTTTGCTTGGGCGCTTTGGGAGGGCTGAGTGGCGGGAGAGGCTTGGAGCGTTGTATGCGGCCGTGCCTGTGGGTTTCACGCGCGCGTGTGCAGCCTCCTTTAATTGCTGCATTGAATCTTCTCGACCAAAAGTGTTGCGTGTGCGCACGTCCGACACCCTATCGCCACACCCTACAACATGCAGGGACGACTACGACATGAACCGCAAGCTGCGGCGGGCGATGCGCGGCGTGCGAAGGGACGAAAAGACCCGGGACGTGCGTCGAGCGGCGCTGGGCCTGCCCTCCTCCGTCCGGCTCGCCCCTGAGAACGAAGCCGATCGGCTGAGGGCCGCGGCCGTGGATTTCGGGGCGGGCACCTCTGGCCCCTCGGGCGAGCGGGGCTACCAGCGGTCGTGGAAGGAGGCCAAGCGACGAATAAAGACAGCAGACGTATTTTCTGGCACTCCGGTGGCAAAGCGGAAGACCAAGCGACTACCGGCGGGAGTCACATTGCGCTTGAGCGATCCAGGCAGTGTTTGAATTCACGCTGGTCTTGTTGTTATGCGGTGAGGGAAGGGCAGGTCCAGGTTGCGCCAATCTCGCCCTTCTCGGCCGCCATGTGATTGTCAATGTTAACCTTCAAGGTCAAAAATGTGCACAGGGCTCAGCCGCGTCCCTCCGGCTGCGCGGGGCCAGGGGGCGTTACGCCCCCGCCAACCAAAACCCCGCGAGCTGTCCGGCCCAGCGCGGGAAGGTGAGCCAGCACTTAACCGATTTCGGATTCCGGTTGGTGACTGGGGCCCCAAACATGCAGCGATGACAGCTTGCGACATGCGGAAATTTTGTGAAAATTTATTCAATACAAGTTGGTCATTTGCGAGCTTACCGCGCGACTGCCAAGTGCCGACCCTCGGAGACTCCGAGGCCATCACCTCCTTGAAACGTCGACACGAGCACGCTCGGCAACGGCAAAGGCCATGCCATCCTCCGGAAAAGGAGGACCCTGTTGTCACTGTAATGCCACCGAGTCCCATTGCTGGCGTCGGGGACCGCCCTCCAAGCCCATCCTCTGCAACGCGTGTGGGAGCCGGTACGCTGTCGGAACCCACGCGGTGATGCTTGCGCAGAGGAGGACCGACCCATGTCGCGCGACCAGGCTCATTGGGTAGCGCTATATGGGGCATGGGAATTGCGAACCGGCTTCAGACCCGAGGTCGGCCTCCCGGTTCGTGGCAGGTATCTGGTGAAGCGGAGCCTGGACGGATACCAGCCCTTGGCTCTCCGCGGCATCGCTCGGCAACGCGGCGGTAAAGACTACCGGTCCAAGCGCTCCAGGCAGCCAGCCACTGCCTCTGATGACAGGTACGCGCTAGAGAATGTGGTTTGTGAAGCGTCCTTGATACTTGAGCGCAGCAGCAAGCAGCGCTCTGATCGCACTGAATTGGGGTTGACTAGTAGGGTGAGATTCCTAAGCATGAGCTCAGTCCTTCAATGTACCTCCCCCTCCCTTCCATCAGCCTTCCCAAACTGGAGCTCAATGTAGAGTCCGGCTCGTTCAGCTCGGACGATTCTGTGCACGATCTCGCAAACCCTAGCGTCCTGGCCCCGGCGGACCCAGCTCCATCGCTTAAGGTGAGTGCGCAAGAGTGCAATGCCCAGGGACAAACTGCGCCCAATACTGTCTGTCTATACAGGTATTCAGAATCCCACGTGCGGACCCCGTCTGCAGGAGTACCGAACCTTCCGGACGCACCTCCGGAAACTCCTTCGCCCCCAGCGTAGCCCCGCCTGTTGAGAGTGCGAGGCGGCTCACGGGCCCATTGACCCGGACTGCAGCTTGCCTCCCAGCACTTTACCTGTACACACTGGCGGTGGGGCCTGTAGACTGTATTCTATCCTGCACTGTACGCGCCCGATGGGCGCATCCTGGCACAGCTGGCGCGACCTGTGGCCTTGCGTCCCTGGCCTTTTGCGTAGCCCGCGCGGCGCGGCTCCCATTTGTGTATTTCGTATGCAGAGCCCACCCCGCCAGAAGCCGGCTGCCCCGCTTCGTGCTGCGCATCCGTCCTTACCCCGCTCCCCTTTGCTTGAGATGCCCACGACCCCTCATTTGCTGTACCCTCCTGAGACCACACCTCGTCCTCACTTCCCTCTTTTCCCCCGTTTACTTGCCGGACATTTCCTTTGCGAGCTTTTGTCGTTGCCCACGGACGCTCTGATAGATTTTTGTGTGGGCGCAGCGTCCGTCGAGAGTGGCCCCCCCGATGGTGGGCTCTCCGGCGGCCGCCCGGCCGCCCCGACCTGTACCCCCCCGCACTGGGCGCGCACCAGCGCGGCGCCCCTTTGCCCTGTAGACGCTCTGCGCCGTTCCCTCTGCTCACTGCATGCGCGTATAACACACTCGCATTTGCGAGTGCCGTAGAGCACCGCACAATAACCCAATTGCGGCCATGTAAAAAACCGAGGAGAGAGACGGGTAGGGGTTTGAACCAAGCGCGGTGGCGCGTAAAAGGCGCCACTGCCACAGTGCCGAGACGTTGCGTGTATTCTCACAAGCGGTAGCAAGTCTGCATGTCCGCCAGCGCGCTCCTGGCCGAGGTGGCCGGGCGGTAGAGCGCTGTCGGGACCTGGATAGTAATCGATGATTTGGCGAAAGGCCTGGTCTTCGTCGGAAAAAATGGCCGAGAGCAAGGGGTGGCGGCCGCCGCGGAGGGACGGGCGCGCCGGCCAGCGGTCGTCGTCCTGGTGATACAAAAGCAGTGTTGCTGGCACCCACTCCGGCATCCAAATGCCTGCGCCGGAGACCGGTGAATGTGTGTGTTTGGGTGGAGGGACATTGCTCAGACCACATTGCCAGAAGAAAAAAGCGCAAGCAACTTGTGAGATCAAGCACACCACTCACACCACGAATCAGCAGGCCTCGGCCCAACTTTGAGAAATAAACGCCAGTCCACTACCCCGCAGCGCACCTCGGATGTGGTTGACTTGGCCGTGTGCAAGAAAGCGCGCCCGGATGGGGCGCAGGGACAGGTCCACGGGCACGGCGTGCCCCTCCTCCATGAAGGCCATGATGGGGCGGGGGTTATCCTCCAGCTGCAGGTCGTCCCAGTCGGGGACCCCGCCCTCGTGTCCCGGCCGCCACGCAAAGGGGTCCACGACAAACGACAGCCTGCGCAGGCACAGGAGCGAAATTTGGTAAGCTGTGGCCCCTATATTATCTATTACTATCTCTTTTAACGAAATTATTGTCCTCATTGCAGCTGGACGTACCTGCCTCCAGGGACGTTGGGGTCCCCAATGAGCTTGAGCGCCTCCAGGCGCAGCCCGGCAAGGGGCATGCTGTCGGTGTCGTCGCCGATTCCAAGGGACAGACTCAGGACTTCGGTGCCGTGTGTAGCATACTCGCCGGTCACCAGACCCTGTGGAGCGAAGCGGGCGAATAAGAAAGAGTTTCTTCTATAGGCATCAGAGCCGCGAGACAGCGATATTCTCACCACCCTACTATCCCCATCTCGCCAACCCCCCTATCCCAGCAGAAAAAATTATGAAATTAAATAAAACAAACCAGTACCTGGACTTCTGCAAGGAGCTTGAGGCCCGGAGGGATGTCGGCCCCGGCGGGCAGCAGGGACTCGGGCGCCACGGGGAGGGTGTTGACTCGCGCCAGGGTGACCTTTCGCAGCGCGTTGCCATAGTCAAAATCGGCGCGCTCGTCGGACCAGGGAAAGCGCTCAAACATGGTCAGGCGGAAGCCGCCTGGGTCCACCTGGGAGAGCTCGGGGTTGTGTGCATCCTCCGCCTCCCAGTGCCACGTGCAGACCTTGCGGTCGTCCAGGGCGATGGCGTAGGAGCCCAGCTTGGCAACCATCCAGCCCGCAAAGGAGAGGTTGGCCACCCAGGCCCTGCCAGATCCACGCACGCCCTGAGCGCGCTCCGGGGTGATGTTGCTCACCCGGAACCCCGCGGTCGTCCAGTTGATGGCCACCAGGCGGGTGGCCTCCGCCTGGGACCGGGTGCCTTGGGCGAGCCAGAGCCCCGCCGGCCAGGCACCCAGTCGGTGCATGGCCACCGCGATGCCGCGCGCAGAGAGCGTGTGTGAGGTCATGCGCTCCAAGTCGCGCGCGTCGCAAAATGCATCGGGCGGCTGGCGAGCCTGCCACTGCAAGGCGAGCTCCCACCACAGGCTCTGAATCTGGGCGTACAGCCCTCGACAGGTCAGGGACAGGCGACAGACTTCCACCAGGCTCAGGCTGGACAGAATGGTCGCAAAACTCTCCCGTGGGAGGCTGACGAGGGAGAGTGGCTCATCGCGGCCCTGTGGGCCGGCCTCCCAACCCCGGCCACCTTCGACACCCATCACGGCCCTCGGCGGGAGCAGCGCATCCTACCCAGTATCTTAAAAAGCCATGGACGTTACGATCAAGTCTGGAAAAGCGGTTCTCGAAAGTTTGGGGGGCTTTCCCATGCGCAGTACTCGGCAATGCTCATAAACCCCAATACCGGCCGTCCTGTGGCCCGTAATCGCCTGTTGCGCAATCACGACTTTGGCGCTGTACGTAACCAAGGCTCCGGCGCAAACGATGAAGCCCAGTCCTTCAAAAAGTAATGTGCCCATGGAATTGTGAGTTTTATGCATGCGCATCACGTGCACATGCGTCAACGTCTAGAAATGCGTCCTCCGGCGAAGAGTCAGCGGCCAGTGCCCGGAGGGGTCGCCTGACATGGCCCGATGGAGGGAATCTTGTACAAGCGAGGTGCGATGGCGTTGCCAAACGGCATGACTATGCATTGTGATGGCGTGATGGCACGCCCGCGCCCCTCGCGCGGCTGAGTCACGGGCTGCGCGCTTCCAACTCGCAGGGGACGTCGTGCCCACATGGCGTCCGCGACGATTCCAGTTCCAGCCGCGCCCTGTGCCGCTGCTGCTCTACTTCAAGTCCGACCCCGATGCCCCAACGGGCTGCCTGGACCTGCGCCGGGCGCGCGTGACCAGGACGCAGGATGGCCCGGAAGCCACCCGGTTCGTGGTCCAGGGGGCCGAGGGCACCGTCTGGTACCTCATGGCGCCCACGCCCGCGGTGGCGCTGGCCTGGCTGGAGGCCCTGGTGCCCGCCGCCTCGATGCTGACGGAGCTGGGCAACGTGCGGCCCTCGTTCCAGGCCCGGCGCCCGGTCGCAGAGGCGTCGACGTCGTCGACGGAGGCGACCGAGGCGAGCCCCAACTATGCGGCCACGCTGCCCGCGCTGGGCCGGGGCCGGCCCAGCACCGAGGCGATGATGGTGGCCCTGGGGGCCGCGCTGCCAGCGCTGTCCCTGGCGGAGCAGTTTGAGCGCGGCTCGGCCTTTGTGGAGGGCCCCGCTGCGGCCGGCATGCCCCGCGCCGTGCTGGGCCTGCTCCAGGCCTGGCGCCGGCTCGCCTCCGAGGAGGCCGAGCGAGGCGGTGCTGGGGTGGAATCGGGGACGGCGCGAGCGCAGGCCGCGGATGGCGCGCCCGGTCGCGCGCCCGCCCCGGTCCCCGCCTCGACGACGGGGCGGTCGGCCTCGGCCCAGGCGCTCTTCCTCGTGCTCCTGACGCAGGCCCGGCCCGACTGGTGCTCCTGGTCCGAGCACGGGCTGCTCTACCTGAGCCCCGAGCTGGCCTGCTCGATGCTGCGCGGCGCGCCCACCGCCTCGGCCCTGCTCGACCTGAACGAGTGCCTCGTCTTCGGCACGCCCACCTGGGCGCGCGTGTTTGCGGCGCTGCAGGGCCCCGCGCTGCTCCTGGAGGCCCTCCTGCTGCACACGCGCCTCCTCCTGGCCTGCGCGGACGAGGACGCCGACGCGCGCGCGCGCTTCCTCGCGCCCGCGCGCGAGAGCCTGGCCGCCGCGCTGCAGGCGCTGCACGCGCTCATCGGCAGCTCGGTGGGCATGCGCGCCTGCCTGCGCCACGCCGCCTTTCTGCCGGCGGTCGTCACGGCCGCCACGGCCGCCAGGCGGCACGCGGACCTCACGCACTCGCTGGAGCTCGCGCTGCAGATGCTCGCACGCGTCTGCCTGTTTGACGAGGCCGGGTACCGGGCCGCCCTGGAGACGGCGCGGGCGCCGGGGGCGGACGATGCCGTCCCCGGTCCCTGGGACCTGATCGAGGACGGAGAGGCTGGTGGTGTGGGTGGTGCTGAGTCAAGGAAAGATGCAATGCTGGCAGGGAGTGGAGAAAAACCGCAGTCACAAGGTGTGGCGTGCGATAGCGCCTCTACCCGCTCGCACGCGGCGCCGCCGCCAGCACCACCGCCTCCATTGCCGCCCAATGGCACTAAGTCAGCTCTCAAGCGGTCCCCAGGCCGGGCCTCCGCGGCGCCTCCTCCTCCCCCGCCACCGCCGCCTCCGTGGCCAGCATCGTCATCTTCAGCGGCGCCCAACAAAAAGGTCGAGCGCTCGCTGCAGCCGGCCTTTCAGCGTGCCGCAATTCCTAGCGCGGATGCAAGCGGCAGGGACGGATCATCATTAGCAACCCGTGACCTCGACATGCCCAATCCGTCCCTTGGCATGTCTCAGGAGCCTGCGCCGTTGAACGGCCGCATCGCCGCGGCCCTGGAGACGTCGATGACGTTGCCGCCGCCTGGCAGGGCCGCGCGGGCGACGACCAGCGACGGCGGGCAGAGCGCACGGGAGGAAAGGGAGACGGCGGAGATCATAAGGACGCGCCTGCCCCTGGCCGCGCTGGTGCTCGGCGTCCTCGAGGTACGAGTGTGTTGAGATTTGAGCGAGGTAACGTGCATAATGTTTCACGTTGCTCACAGGGGCTCAGTTGTTGTCCGACGTGAGCCAAGTTGATAAGCAATGCCCCCCAAACGCCCACCCACAGATCCAGATCGGCCAGGGTGAGCTGGACGTGGATCTGCTGGATCACGCGCTGCGATTCCTCATCGTGGCGGTCACGTCCCCCGAGGGGGACGGCCAGCACAACGGGCGGCTGCGTCTGGAGTTTGTGGGGCAGCTCCTGGAGGGCGGGCTGCTCAAGCTGCTGGCCGACCTGTCCGAGTTTGACAATGGCTTCCTCAGCATGGAGACGCAGACGCTCAAGGCGAGGGTGGTGGAGCTGCTGGCGCCCCTGCCAGGGCACAAGCCTCCTCAGCGGCTCGAGAGCCAACCGAATGATATTCTGGCGAGGGTGCCTGACGAGCAGTCTTTGATACCAGTCGCGCCTGGCGGACTTGGAAAGGCGCCACCGGTCGCCCCTACTCGCAATCTCAGTCAAGGGTCTGCCGCGCACGGCGTGGATGGCGGCAAGACCACAGCGCGCGGCGCGGCACCGCCACCGCCTCCACCGCCCCTGCCAGCCTCCAGGGCCAAAAAGGCGACGCCTGGCGCCAGTCCGCCTCCGCTTCCTCCTCCTCCGCCACCGCCACTGCCTGGAAGACCCCGACCGGCGCCTGGCACCAGCGCGACGGCGCCTCCCCCTCCACCACCGCCGCCATTGCCACCCGGGGGGCACGAAAGGCGGCGCCCGGCGCCTAGTCCGCCCCCCTTACCACCCCCGCCGCCCGGGGCGCGCGCACGGTTGGTCAGCCCGGGGTCAAAGCGGCCCGTGCTGGACATGGTGTTGAGCCCTGCGTCCGCACCCGGGCCCGGGGCGTGGACCCCGGGCCCAGCCCGCGCTGCAAGCTGCGTTCTTTTTCTGGGACAAGCTGCCGGAGGCCCGCGTGGACGGGACCTTTTGGGCGGGGCAGGCGCCCGCCTATGCGTTCCTGGACCTGCCCAGCCTGGAGCGCGAGTTTTCCGCGGTGCAGGGCCGGGCGCCGGCGCCGCAGGCGGCCGGCGCCAGCCCGCGGCCGAGCCCGCGTAGGACGGCGCTGGTGGTGCTGGACCTCAAGCACGCGACGGCCATCGGCATCCGCATGGCGCGCCTGCCGCTCGACTGGCGGGAGGCCGCGGCCGCGGCCGCGCTCGACCCGCGCCTGCTGCGCTCCGGGGGACGACGTCGACGCGCTCCTGGACTGCGTGCCCGGCCGCGAGCAGGCGGCGGCGCTGGACGCGCACGTCGCCGCGGGCGGCGAGGCGGCGCTGGAGGCCCTGGCGGACGCGGAGCGGCTCGCGCTCGAGCTCGGCCGCGTGCCGCGGCTGGCGCCGCGCCTGCGCGCCGCGGCGGCGGCGCTGCGCGCGCCCGAGGCGCTCGCCGACGTCCAGGGCGTGCTGGCCGCGCACGCGGCCGCGGCGCGCGAGCTGCGGGAGAGCCCCGTGGTCCGGCGCCTGCTGGCCGCGGTGCTGGCCCTTGGCAACGTGCTCAACCACGGGGGGCCGCCTGGGCGCCGCGCCCGGGTTCCGGCTGCGGGCGCTGCCCAAGCTGCGGGACACGCGCGCCGCCGGACGGCCGCGGCACGCTGCTCAGCTGGCTCGTGGCGCGCTGGGCAGCCGTCGAGGACAGGGCGGCGACAGAGGGTGCGTTGTCGGGGGCCGAGCGAGCGGACGCGCGCGCACCGGCCTCCCCGGACGCAGCCGCCGGCACGCCGCGCCGCACGAGCTCGAGCCTCGCGATCCCGACGCTCGCGGACGATCTCCCGGCGCTGTCCTCGCCGCTGCTGCGCGCGCCGCTGGCGGAGGCCGCCGAGCAGCTGGCGGTCGCCGACCGCGCGCTCGCGGCGGCCCGCGCGGAGGTCCACCGCGCGCGGCAGGCGCCGGACGCGGCGGGCGAGCTCTTCCTGTCGGCCGTGGGCGAGCGCGTCGAGCGCCTGAGCGCGGATGCGCAGGAGGCGCTGACGCGGCTGGAGGCCACGCGCGAGGAGGTGGCCGCCGCCGCCGCCTATTTTGGCGAAAACGCGGTGGCGGTCAAGCAGTCGGAGCAGGAGTTTTGGGGCGACGTGCAGACCTTTGTGCGCGCCTTTTCCGAGCAGCAGCGCCTGCAGGCACTGTCCCCCGCGGCCAAGCAGGGCAGGGGCCCGCGCCGGCAGCCAAGAGTGACGCAAGCACGTGGCCTTCTTTCCGGACTGGTGCAAACGCACTTGCTTTTGAACTGAAACCTTGGTAGATTCCTATTTCATTTAAAGACAGTATTCGTCCATGAAGTGTCATTGGAGACACAGTCACCCTTGGCGAAGGCAGGTCTCCTGCTGACGCACGCTTGTCAACATCAGAAACTCTCAGCGCAGCCAAAACGACCGGCCAGGCCCGTTTCTCGTCTCTGGCCTCTGCCTTCCTTGTTCCAAACGCTGCAATCAAGCCTTGCTCCTGGACGCCCCGCGGCGGGTGGTGACCGTCTTGGCCAGCAACCGATCCAGGAACTCGCGCTGGGAGCGGAGCATGTCGACCAGTGCCTGCGCCTCGGCGCCCGGGAGCTCCTCGATGTCCTCTGCAGAGGAGACGGCGTAGGCCGAGCCGTTGGGGGCCCTGAGGACCACCGCGCTCGGCTGCGCCGCGGCGCGGGTGAACCGCGACTTCTTCTGCTCCGTCACAAAGGTCGTGGGCAGCTCCACGGCCGGCCCCGCAAACGGCAGCGGCGTCGCCAGGGGCATGCCGTTGAAGGTGGAGCCCGCCGCGCCGGCGGGCTTTGCGGCCGGCCTGGGGGCCGGCGGCCGGCCGGCCTTGGGAGGCAACGGCGGCCGCGCCGGCGGCCTCCGCCTTGGGGCCCTGCGCCTCGGCCGCCGCGTCCTCGGGTGCCGCCTCCCCCTGCCGCCGTCCGCGCCGCCATGCGCCGCGTCTGGACCGTGCGCAGCACCGTGGGCGGCTCCACGGCCGCCCTCTTGCGAGCAGTGGTGGCGCGGACCCGCCCCGTGGCAGGCGGGAGCACGGGGGCGGCGAGGCTCGCGAGCTTTTCGTGGATCTGCTTTAGGCCTGCCGCAGAGTAGTCGTCCGGCATCGTCTCCTGCAATTTCGCCAGCGTCATCGAGCGGACCTGGCAAGGGGCGGCGGGTAGAGGGGCCTAGGTGTTGGGCACGTTGTGGCACGGGACAAATCTTGTGCCCGCAACCGTGTGGGCGCCTGCCACGCCCCCAGTCGCGCCCATCCCGCACCGATTTGGGCAGCTTGACAAGCTGCCGACGACATTCGTTCCGCAGAGCGAGCACCGCATCCTCCGCGGCCGCCTGAATCTCCGAAATGTGCCGCTCCACTGCCGGAAGATGACAGAATATGCGACCCGCCTGAGCGAAAGGCATCACAGCAGTGTGCTCACTCATAGTGCCATACGCCACATCACATACATTGCGTTTCAATGGAATTGTAATCCCTCAGCAGCTCGGGCGGAAGTGGGGGCGTCGCGATGCCGGCTTCCCCAGCTCCGGCGTCCGCAAGCTCGGCTTCCTCTGGCACAGCGGCCAGGGCCGCCTTGCGGCCTCGGGGCGGCATGTCCGGGCCGTATGTTGTACAAACAAAATATGAATGGAGAGTGAGCTTCGAGGCTTGGCGTTGGCGACGCGATCAGCGGGTCTTTCGACAGCTGACATCTGCGATTGCTCCGACCGAAATTCGGGATCGCGAGCGGCCTTGTTTGAAGGAGATTTTCCCTGGACCAGGCGAGGGACCGGCTGGCCACATTATGTCGGCTCACATTGAGCTTGAGCGAGCCAATCTATATACTTGTGTGTCGCCTCGACTTGTCTTTGTCTCGTGAGGGTAACAGAATACACTTTGAGAAAAGAAGCTAGCCCTCGTCCATGGCTGCCGAGGCGCCCAATTGCGAGGGAAGCTGGCCTGTGGTCAAGGCCTGCTCCAATCTTCGCACCTCCTCCAGCGTCGAGGCCGCGGCGATGGCTGCCTTGATCGCCGTCAGCTGCTCCGGCGTGGGTCCGCTGCTCGGCTTTGCCTCTGGCTGCGGGGCCGGTCCCGGCAAATTGGCCTCCACCTGCGCATGACGGCGGTGCGAATTTGGGAATTAGAAGGTGTGTTGAAGTGAGATTGGCCGATGCCGGCATACTACAGGATAAACGTACCTGCTTCAGCTCCTCATCGGGATCAAACGTCGCGACGGTCGAGGCTGGGGCCTTGGACCCAGCGGGGTGGAGCCGGGCTGCCGCTTGCCGTTCCGACTCCTTGACCTTTTGGAAGTCGAGCATCTTCAGCTTTGGGAGCTGGCTGATCACATAGAGCCTGATTACGCGAAAGGACAACTTGTGAGCATGCTACTGTCTGTGCGCAGTACCGACGGCGGTGTTTTCAGAGCGCAATCAGCCCGTCCGCCAAAAGCGCTCCGCTTTCTCGAGGCGCACCTGTACCCCTTTTGCTTTGTCACGGGATTGTCCAGCAGACTCAGGTACTTGAGTTTCGGTAGCGTCCGCAGAGGGTCCAGATCCTAGACATGGCATTTGTGACAAGCGGGTGTTGAGAGAAGGGGGCCTGAATTGAGCTGTCACACACTTTGAACACAGAACGCGCCACTCACCGCCAACGTGCTCAATCTGTTGTTGGTCAACATCAGCCATTCCAGGTTTGGGAGAGACGCTGCGGGGCGGAATGAGAAGGATTCATGTGCAAAGTCGTCAACCAAATGTATGTGAAATGTGGCCCAGGGAGTTGGCTGTCACTCCCCGCCCGCCCGCCGCAAGGCATACCTTCCAGGTTGCGGCCAATCTTGTTAACACGGTTGTTGTTGAGGTGCAGGACTTTGAGGCGTAGGAGCTTGGGGAAGCCCTCCAGTCTCGCAATGGCATTGTCCGAAAGGTCGATGCTGTCAAACTGGTTCTGCAAGGCGTCAGAGGCGGGCAGGGGGGAGGGTTGCCGGCGGGCAGAGCCGAGACCGACCACGCACCGAGTGCCAAGGCGATGCAGGACCGACAAACTCCCCACCGCGCAGCATCAATATGCGTACCTCAGTGGCCCCGAGGTTCTCGATCACGTTGATCCTGTTGCCGCGCATGTCCAGCTCGTACTGACCCACGCAATTCATAAACTGTGGGCTCCTCAGGATGAGCTCGGGGGTGAGCCGGCCCAGAACACGGGGCCCCGCCAGGGCGCCCACGCCCCTCGTCTCCGCCATTGATGAGGGCACAATGTGCGTGCGACCTGGTCGCAAGGGGGCTCTACCGCGTGCGTCCCCTCGGCACCGCTGGGCCACGGCTTGGCAGGGGTGCCACCCACTCCTGGCCGGCCGAGTTCGCTTCTACTAGAATGCGATGGCAATCCGGTTTTTTTTGTCTACTATCGTACAAAGATTGTTTCAGCAAAGGCGACCGGATGGTCCCCGTGGAGGAGGCAAGGATGCGAAGCCATCACCAGGCGCGCTATCAGCCGACCCGGACGAGCAGGCGTCCTGATGCCCAGGCAGGTGAGACGATGGCCTCAAAACCAAGAAGGCCCGGCAGATTGTCATAGTATAGTCAAGTGGAAAGGGCAAACAGAAGCACACATTAGCCTCTTAATTGCGTGACCTTGCACAAGGTCACGCAATTGCACGGAATAGCAGAGTTTGGGCTGAGGCAGTGCAGTAAGGATCATGAGCAGCTTGCCATGGTAGAGAATATGTGCGATCCTCCTCACTCTCCTAGAGTTTCCAGGTTCAAGTGTCAATTCCCATTCTAACACCACAGCGAGAGAGAGCTGTCTGTCGATTGACGAGCGATGCTTTTTCCTATAGAAAGTGATCACCTGCCATGACTATGTCTGCACGGCCACCAACCCAGCCTGGTCGTCCCGGATCCGAGCATTTCGAACTGTTCACTCATGCCAACCCACGCGCCGCGCACCATCGCTACGAATTCTCGCGAGCAGGCACGGGCCAATAATCACGACGACATATTGGAAAGCGCGCATGCAGCATGTAGATGCATGTGCAGCCAGTGCCGCTGATAGGGTAGTTCTTCCCATAGCTCCATGGAGCAAGCGGACTGCGCCGGACGCCCGACCATCTCCTTCCATGCGCTGTGCGTAGGGGCGGGATACCACACATGGCGCTCCATAAATACTTTCAGCCGGCCATCCCGCACCGATATGACCACTCTTTGCAGGAAACGCGCCAGGCAAACGATCGAGGATTTTGTGCAGACCTACCTGCCCTACCACGGCCTGGGCGCCAACCATTTTCTGGAATGGTGGGACATCTTGGTCTGGGTCGAAGGCACCATATACGGCCTTGATGAGCGCAACGAGGACATTCTGGCTGCAGAACTCGGGGTTGAAGCGTCACCAGCTGCCGTGGAGGAGGACGACTGGCTTGCGCAAGGTGCGCGGTTACGCAATGTCCAGCGCTCTGTGTTCATGTTATGGCGGCATGGTCTCTGCTTCCCTGGCCGTCACCAAATTTTGTGCCACTGACGCTCTACTGCGATTCATACACCTATTCTGCTCAGGCATTGGTTGCATCAAGCAGGTGCTTCGGCAACTGGACCTCTTGAATGCCGAAGTCGACAAGGAGCTCGATGCTGTGAGAGATTTGGCTGGGGTTTTGTTATTGAAGGCTTTTGGGTGTCTGCTTTGGGTGCAAGACGAGGATATTGCATCATTGCTCCATAAGCTTTGTCGACCCGCATGCAACCTCTCTGGGCCCCACACACTGCATGGCAGGGCCTGGCCTACTGGAGAGGAGAGGCAGCCGTCTGTCGCGCGCTCGGATCGCCCGACGCGACCGCACCCACTATTGAAGAGGTCCACGAGATATCCAGAGCCAAGAGCTTTGACTACCGTGTCTTGCACGGGCTCCTGAGCCAGCTGGTGGCCGGGAGCGAGTGGGGGCCCCAGCCCACGCGCAGGCGCACCGGCAGGAGCTGCTGGACTTTCTGCGCCTGGACGAGTGGCTCGTGGACATTGGCGACGATCTCCTGGATTACGAGGAGGACGTGCTCAAGTAGGGGCGGGGTTGGTTGACCCAGGACCGTGCATGGTTGGGCGACGCGTCGCAGCGATGTTGGGTCCCACGGCGATCCATTCCGCCCGTCCGCAGGAACTCATTCAACGTCTACCGCGGGTACGTCCGGCTGTACGGAGATCGCGCGCCGCTGCGGCTGGCAGAGCACATCGGCGGGCTTGAGCGGCAGCACGCGGACAGGCTGGCGCTGCTCCCGGAAAGGCTCCGCCACACGTTCCTCAGGCGGCGCGACGCCGCCGCCAAGCACGAGGACGCGCTGCGCTGGGTCATCCCGCAGCCCATTCTGGGCGAGGCGGCCTACCGGCGGGAGGATGCCCCCTAGCGATCCTGCACCTCCTGCCAGCCCGGCGCGATCAGGCCCCAGAATCCCCAACTCGATCATCATGCGCCCCATCGCTTCCGGCCACGCGGGCAACTCATCGGAACATTGCCGCGCAGCGTTTCCAGCCATTTCATTATTCCACAATATTTAAGACACAGCATTGCACACATCCCCGCGCTCTCCACCAGTCTGGCAGCAGCGCACCATGATTGAAGTCGTGCTGAATGACCGGCTCGGGAAAAAGGTGCGAGACACACAGTGCGGTCTCCCAGCGCTGCTATTTTGCCAAACTTTTGGGTGTATTTAGATAATTATTTGACACAGGTTTGATATTTTCCAACTTCCTGGCACGGTCCCGAGCAGGTGCGGGTCAAGTGCAACGAGGATGACACCATTGGTGATCTGAAAAAGCTTGTCGCGGCGCAGACAGGTGTGCTGGGAATGATGAGAATGGGGGTGAATCTGCGCGTATTGTGGCGGGTGGATGTCCTATGGCATGTTGCCTGCTTGCATTCTACTCTGCCATACGCATCCATCCATTCAGCCCAGCAATCATCCAAACCCAAACACCCAGGCACGAGGCCCGAAAAGCTGCGCATCCAGAAGTGGTACAACATCTACAAGGATCACATCACGCTAGCAGACTATGAGATCCACGATGGAATGAACCTAGAGCTCTACTACAACTAGAGGCCCGGTCGCGCCGATTGGGGAATGCGCATCCCAAGCCGTGCATCACACGTCCCTTGATGTGCCTATTTAATTGAAAGTATATATGACTTGTAACTGTAAGCTGGATACGATAGGAAATTCAATCAGTACAGGGCTGCAGAGAGTACCCAAGCTCGTCATTGCCGTGCCCTGGGCCCGAAGACCAGGCCTGGAGCATGATCGCGGGGATCGGCGAGGGCGCGCGCCTTCCGGCTCGCCCACATCGACCCGCCGCTCTGCAGCACCATGTAACACCCATCGCCGAGTAGCACAGGCAGCACAGAGTTTTCCTTGCACAAGAATATTTATTTCTCCCAACCGCTGCGGCCCGGCATTCTGGTCGTGCTTTGCCGCCAGGGGGCCATCAAGGTTTACGGACGGTGTGGCTGCCGCGGGCAAGGGGCGTGGCGTGAGTAGTGCCGCGCGGGGATATATCCGCCAAGATGGCGACCAAAGGGAAGGGCCTGATGGAGCAGGCAAGTGGGGCGGTGGGTCGGGGGGTTGTGCGGCGGCACGATGGGTGCCCAATTGATCGCGCTGCGGAGTGGCCCGTAGCGCCCTGACGGATGGGTCTGCCCTTTTGCAGGACTTGAGCACGCTGGACGTGTCCACGCTCACTCCCCTGTCTCCTGAGGTTATTTCTCGCCAAGCAACAATCAATATTGGTGCGAAGAGAGAAGGGGGTTTGTGTTGAAAGGGGATGGATGGACATGCATGATGTGGGCAAAAAAGGGGTTGCAGACGAAGGGATGCAGTACGACGTTGGGCACCCTTCCTGCGCTGCACGGCTTTCTTTTCACCCTTGTAACCATCTCATGTTCAAATGCAAGGATCCTTACTTATACTCAGCATCTGATTCAAAACTTTGCTTCAATCCCTTCCCTCCCTTCCTTTTCTTCCACAGGTACCATCGGGCACGTGGCGCACGGCAAGTCGACGGTGGTCAAGGCGATCAGCGGCGTGCAGACGGTTCGTTTCAAGAACGAGCTGGAGAGGAACATCACCATCAAGCTCGGCTACGCCAACGCCAAGATCTACGCCTGCAGCGACCCCAAGTGCCCGCGGCCCGCGACCTACCGCGCGTTTGGCTCGGGCAAGGAGGACGCGCCGCCGTGCGAGGTCCCCGGCTTTGAGGGCGTTCCCATGCAGCTGCTGCGGCACGTCTCCTTCGTGGACTGCCCCGGGCACGACATCCTGATGGCCACCATGCTCAACGGGGCCGCCGTCATGGACGGCGCGCTCCTGCTCATCGCGGCCAACGAGCCCTGCCCGCAGCCGCAGACGAGCGAGCACCTGGCCGCGGTGGAGATCATGCGCCTGCGCCACATCATCATCCTGCAGAACAAGGTCGACCTGGTGACCGAGTCGGCCGCGCTCAACCAGGCCGAGTCCATCGCGCGCTTTGTGCAGGGCACCATCGCCGAGCCGGCGCCCGTGATCCCGGTGTCGGCGCAGCTCAAGTACAACATCGACGCCGTCTGCGAGTACATCGTGAAGAAGATCCCGGTCCCCGTCCGCGACTTTGTGTCCCCGCCCCAGGTGTGTTGTGTTGGGTGTTTTGTTCAGAGGGAGGGAGGGGCGGATATGTGTGTGGGGGGTGTCCTCGTGCGCGCATTGCTCACGCAATCAATTCACCCCCTCCCCTGCACACTCATCCACCTTGACATTACTACAGATGATTGTCATCCGCTCGTTCGACGTCAACAAGCCCGGGTCGGAACTCGACGACCTCAAGGGCGGCGTTGCTGGCGGCAGTATCCTGCAGGTGCGGGGCACGTTTTCTTTAGAGGGGAAGGGCAAACACTCCAACTACCTCGATGCAGCGCATCCTTGCGTGCACGTTGATGCGATTGACCCTGGCAAAAAGCAGAGGCCCATGATAATGGCATGACTCGGCCTCTCGTCAAGCTCAGGCAAAGAAACACACTGATAGTGGGCGCGGTGATTGGTCCCTTGATCCTTTGCTCAATCCACGGTGGCACATAATTTTAGTTTTTGCATTTCTTCAATATATCCGTCTCTGACCATGTGTATCCTTTCTTTCGGTCCTGACGGGAGGTGCATAGGTGTTGTTTTCTCCGTTCTACACCAGTAAATATACGCATTCGAGACAGAACCTTTGTGCATTCTTCTCCATTCGTCTCCATTCTATTACCAACAATCACGACCTCTTCCTCCCCCCTGCCTGCTCGAACAGGGAGTGCTGCGGATGGGCCAGGAGATCGAGGTGCGGCCAGGCATCGTGACCAAGGACGCCTCGGGCGCGATCCGGTGTCAGCCGATCTACTCGCGCATTGTCTCGCTCTTTGCCGAGCAAAACCCGCTGCAATACGCGGTGCCCGGCGGCCTCATCGGCGTGGGCACGACCGTGGACCCGACGCTGACGCGCGCCGACCGTCTGGTGGGCCAGGTGCTCGGCGAGGTCGGCGCCCTGCCCGACATCTTCACGGAGCTGGAGATCAACTTTTTCCTCCTGCGCCGCCTCCTGGGCGTGCGGACACAGGCACGTTTGGAGGGGCAAGAGGGCAGAGGGGTGTGGTGTTCAGGAGCAGGAAAAGCATGTGGGACGCTGCCAATGGAAGCACAAGGTCTGACCGCGCCCTGACCTGACCACCTCAGCGCCATGGCCCTTCTCGAACAACAACTGCAGGGCGAGGAGAAGCAGGGCAAGGTGAGCAAGCTGTCCAAGAACGAGGTGCTCATGCTCAACATTGGCTCCATGTGCACCGGCGCCCGCGTCATCGCGGTACGTGGGAGTGTCTGATAGGGGCAAATGCGGGGTGTCTGAGGATGCGTCGACCATGCACCCACACCCCTCCCACCAACCCCACAGGTCAAGCACGATCTGGCCAAGCTGCAGCTCACGTCCCCCGTCTGCACCAAGGAGGGCGAGAAGATCGCGCTCAGTCGGCGCGTGGAGAAGCACTGGCGCCTGATTGGGTGGGGCCAGATCCAACGCGGCCTGCAGATGGACATTCCCCCACGATCGTAGTGGCTGTACTTTCTTCCTGTAACCAAGCCAGTCTATCACCCGGTCACGAGCAGTCGAGGGCGTGCAGATGCTCAAAAAGGAGATAGAACCAAGTGGAATTAAGAGCATTCTTCTTGCCATGGCACCACATGTCGTCGCAACGGGCGCCACGGCCCAGCGTGGGCCCCTGCCACTGCCGCTCATGCAGGCCGTGGCCGTGGCGGTCGTAGCCGCTCGCCGCGGCAACGCGCGAGTGAAGGAGCTGGAGATTCGATGCAAGGCATTAGAAACGCAATGCAGATCGAGCGATGACGTCTTGGGCCAAGCGCTGCGCGCCATCGGGCAGTCCGCGGACGAGGCGCCTGCGGAGGCCGGAGCCCCGGACGAACATGCGGACGGGCGGCCTGACCAGACCGCCTCCCTGGCACGCTGGCAGGCGGCCAACGCCCTCGTGTCGCACACCTCCCGTCGGGTCCTGGCGCAGGTCCAGTGCTACGTAATGGCCAAGGAAGCCAGACGGGCGGACTCTTCCGCCCTGGGCCCCGCCGCGGCCCTGCTGGAGCGCACGCCCGTGGCTGCCCTGCTAGAGGTCCTGGAGGACGCTGTGTCTTCTGCAATGGAGACCGAAGATGAGGCGCACCAAGAAAGTCAAGCATCAGACACTCGGACCCGTGAATCGGCATCGCAAGCCTGCACCGAGTGCCTGGCAGAGCTGGTGGGCTTGCACGCCAGGGACGCCGAGCCCCGCCCCAGCGCCATGGCGACTGACGACTGGCCGTGCCTGCTCGCCTTTGTGCACTGGTTACTGGCGAGTGACGGCGAGGCTCCGCAGGCGCTGGCCCAGAGACTCACGGCTTCCTCCGGGATTCTAGTGCTCTTGGCCTTGAGCGCGGCCGCCGAGCAGCTGGCTGGTGGCGTTGGCTGCATCGTGCAGGAGGCGTCGGCGGGCAGCCAGCCCGCAACAGACGCGCAACAGGCCAGGTGTCTACGCCTGTGCACCGAACTGACGCGTCTGGTGACCACGCTGCTGCCGGCGGCCTGGCAGGGCGCGGCGGGGTGGAGTGCCGCGGAAGGGCAGCTCGCTGGGGCTGTGCAGCACATTCTGCAGGCTGCGCGGGTGTGCCAGCTGGTGGCGCTCACCAGGCCTCAGCTTGCGTCTGCCGTCCAGCAAGTTAATTTTTGCCTTGTGCAGGCGCTGCAGACCGACTGAGCGCGTGCCGGTGGCTCCGAGGAGCGAATGGCGGCGCTGGCCATACTGGCCGCCAGCTGGGCACGTGGTCAAAACCGGATTCCTTGGATCCAATCGCACCTGGTCTGAAGCTGCTTTCCCCCTATTAAGCACATGAACCTCGTTGCCCAGGAGCAGCCTCTCAGTCACGCACGCATTCCTGACAGCCTCGTTCTTTAGCACCGCGGCAGACATGGATCCCAAGCACATTCCAAGGGCCAGCCCTCAGGACATTGCCCGGCAGAAGCGCCTGCTGGGCGTGGCCCTCGTGGCCGGCGCGGGCGTCCTCTACTGGGTCATCACTCGCTCCGACGAGACCAAGACGACGGTGAACCGGGTAAGGCACTTTGGCAAGTGCTTTCATGTGCTCATCAGGACTGGGTGGACCCAACATGGCGGCCACGCAGGGTTTGGTCGACATGGAAATCGATGTCCTTCTGGGAGCACGATGGTAGCCTTTGGTCGGATGTGTGTCCTGGTATCCCCATAGTAATGCACGTAAACTTTCCTTCTCGCAGGCCAAGGCGGATGCTGAGACCGCTGGGGACCGCATCAAAGACGCGGCTTACGAAGCCAAGCAGGCCGGGAAGGAGGCGTGGAGCGACGCCAAGGACAAGGCGGCCGAGGCGAAGCGTGACATTGAGAAAAAATTTTAGGACTTGCTGATATATTTTTAAATGGGTTCGCAGTGATGCATGATGTTGCTCGCCAATGCAAGGGCGGTGGGGCTGTGTAACTCGATTTTGATTTGGCGTTTCTGAGAAAAAAGGGCGTGACCGCCGACGAGATCGGACAACTGATGGTTTGAAAAAGGTGAAGGAATCGCGTTGCCCAAGAATCAGTGGCGCACCGATGGAAGCGATCGACAGCGCCAATCAATTGCGCCTTCCTCGTTGTTTCCCTTGCCAAGCGAATCGCGGCCAATGGGATGCGGAGTGACCTGTCGCCCGTTGTTGATTTTTGACGCGGGAAGCCAGCTCCCGGACGGCCCCCGGCGTGATCGACCCATCTCGCCCGCCATTCGCACGGTGACGCCTTTGTCGAGCTGACGCTGCACTTGATCAATGAATATACTTGCAAAACAATGTAGCCAGGCTGGATGGGGTCCAGGTCGATACCAACGCCAGGCGAGTCGGCTCGACGATCTGCGGCTTCGTCCGACTCCGGATATGCAATTCCCCGCGGCGGGAAATTCCAGCTTGATTCCCAGGCCGAAAACCAACGGCTGCAACTCAAATTCTGCCGCAAGCCGTGCCGATCACCCTTGTTCGCTATCATTTCATTCGATCAGAAGCTGATCGAAAGCAAGCACAGGTCTCGTGTCCATCCGCATCCCTTCCCTACACATCTCAACAATGGCCCGCGTTGCAGTGTGCCTGGTGGCCATGCTGGCCATTGCCAGCTTTGTTGTGGCCCGCGACACCATCACTCTGGCTCAGATTCTGTCCAACTCCCTGTTCTCGTCCTACACCTCTGCGGTGAGTTGCTCCTTGTTCCGCGGAGCACGCGGCATTTGTCCTAGCTGGACGCCGCGGCCAGCTGTTCGTCCAAACGATCGGGGGTAAATGCTCACTCGACCCGCTCTCATCTCACTCGATATCACAGCTCACGGCGAGCAGCTGCACGGCCGCCCTCGCTTCCCTGAACGCCGGCATTGCGGACTGCCAGAACCTGCCCTACATCATCATCGATGTCCGCGGCTCTAGCCCGACCACCCCCGACACCACGTGCTCTGCTGCCTGCGCCTCCGCCCTGTCCAACGTGCGCTGACTGGGTGGATACTTGATCGTAAAATGTTGTTGTGGGCGGAGCATTTTCAAAACATGTGCACCGTTGTTTCCCGCGCAGCTTGGCGAGAGCTGCCTGACCGATCTGACCAAGATCTTCGAGACCACCGACAGCGCCGTCGGCACCTACACCACCACCTTCTTCAACAACTGCAAGAACAACCCCATCGCCTCTCCCAGCCCTGCTCCCACCCCCAGCCCCTCCCCGAGCCCCCTCTCCCAGCCCCGCTGCCTCCCCCAGCCCCGCTGTCTCCCCCAGCCCCTCCCCCCAGCCCCGCTGCCTCCCCCCAGCCCCGCTGTCTCCCCCAGCCCCCTCCCCCCAGCCCCTCTCCCTCTGGTAGGTGTTGCCTGTATGTCTATGATGCAACGACCACCACATGCACACACATAATGCCGCTTGTGCATTTCAAACACTATTTTGTATCCGGGGACCAACATGAAATGTATCAGATAGAGCGCTCACCACCTGTCCCCGCCTCCCAATGCAGCCTCCCCTGTCCCCGCCCCCGAGGTCGTCCCCGAGCCCGAGGCCGCCCCCTCTCCCGCCAGCGATGCCCCCAAGCCCGCCACCAACCCCCTCTCCCTCCGTGCCCGTGACCAGCACCCCCCCTCCCCCCGCCCAAGAGCTCTGCGCTCTCCTCCGGCCCTCTGCTGGCCGTTGCCACCGCCGCCGCTATTGTCGCTGGCCTGTTCTAAACGCAAGTGATCGATTCATCATTCAAATGCCCGCTTGCCCGGCTGAAATGTCGCGTCGGCTATCTGCATGCCCATGAACAAATGTAAAAAGTTTTGACTTATGTTCCGACCGGCTTCCGGGCAGCCCGATTAGTGGGAGAATCCTGGGGCTCTTAAGCGTGATGATGATTGGGCGGAACCCTTGCCATCGCGTCGTTGAGCTGCTGAACACGTTGTGGCACTGGCAATAAATCGCGATTTAATTACCCCTGTACAGATTTTGTATCGGGGAACTCACCATGCAAAAACTCGCTAGCGCCATGTGGTCCCGGGCGCTCGCCGGGCAGGCGTGGCGGAGCGCAGTCGCGGGCCACACCTCTCCGGTGCCAGCACGGGCCCGCGGCGGTGTGCTCCGCCTGGCCTCGTTCCATGGGTTCGTGCGCGCCTCCCCTGTCAGAGGAGCAGAAGGCGTCCACCAAGGACTTGAACACAAAGCTGGAGGAGGCTGCTTCGCAAAAGGGCGCTGCCGGCGTGGTGCAGGTGGTGGACGAGTCTGGCGAGAAGTTTACTGAGAGCAACGTGACGCACGCCATCCACAGCTTTGCCAGCAGCATCAAGTCTGGCGACGATGTCGCCAGTTTGAGCAAGAAGCCTGGCTTTCAGGTCCTGATCGGTACGCGCGTGGTTAGGTGTGTGTGTGTGTGGGGGGGGGTTGTGGCGGCGACCATGTCCAGGTATTGCTCGCGAATGTTAGTCCTTTTCAAACACCAAAATATCGAATCTGATCCTGGATTGGTGCTGCAGATATGGTGCTGACCGGCCTGCACCGGTACCCTGAGGAGGCCCTGGCGCGCGTGGTGGAGGACTGCGGCCGGCTGGGCCTGGACGAGGGCATGCTGCTGGACGAGATCGGCCGGCACCTCATGGACCGCGTGCCGCACATGCTGGGCCAGGACCTGGTGGCGCTGGTGAAGGGCTACGCCGGGACGCAGCACAGCCCCAGCATCCTCCTCTTCCACGCCATCTCGGACCGGCTCAAGGAGCTGGGCGAGGAGGTGATTGACGCCGAGGCCAAAAAGGCCGTGGACGAGGCCTTTGATTCGCTGGGCTACAGCAAGCTCAAGCCCTTTTGAGGGTGATTGGAAAGGGGGAGGCGATGGCGGATGAGATGGGATCCTTGTCGTCCGCGTGTCCAGGTGTGAAGACTCATGATATGATTTTTGTGGGACCCAACTGTTTCTGTGCATTCCTGGAGCTTGCCCAGAGTCCTCGTCGCTGCCGAAGCCGCAGCATTCGAGCCTTCTACCAAAAAATATGCTGACTTTGTTTTCTGGCGTTTCATCCGTGTACGAATACAGCTTGTGAGCGCAACAGGGCCGGGCGAGCAAGGGAGCATCAAGGTGGGGTGACGACTATGCGGGGATGGGCGGAGTTGGAGGTCAAAGCACCGAGGGTCGGCAGGCAAGCACAGTCGTAGAGCAGCAACTATCGCCTCCTTCTTGGCCCCACAACAAAATTCTATTGCCGTCGCGCGCGACAAGAAAGCATGACCAAAGACATCGCCGCTCAGGCGGCCGCAGCGCCCTTGATGGGCACGAGGCGGCGCGCCAGGCCGGCCGCGCTGGCCAGCCCCGCGCGCAGCGTGGCGACGGTCGCGAGCAGGTCGGCCGCGGGCGACTCGCCCGCGTGCGCGTCCGCGTCGTCGGGCGGGCCCTCTTTGAGCGCCTCGAGCGCGGCCCAGTCGGCACGCATGCTGTCGGCCACGCAGGCGGGCTTGCAGGCCTGGGGCTGGCTCACGGCGCAGGCGCCCGCCCAGTTGGCCACGGCCGCGGGGCGCGGGTGCCGCAGCGCCGCGCGCGCCAGCTCGTAGGCCGTGGCGAAGCAGTCCCCGGCGCCGTTGGTGTCCACGGCCAGCGCGATCGGGTGGGGCGGGCGCCGCACGGGCGCGCGCGCGCGCGGTGGTCGTCGGCGCCGTCGGCGCCGCGCGTGACCAGCACCCGGGCGGTGGCCGCCGCGACCGAGGCCAGCGCGCCCTGCGGCCAGCCGTCCGTCTCCACGTCGCTCAGGAAGACGGTCGTGTCCGGGCCCAGCGCCGCGGTGAGCTGCTCGCTGGGCCGCTTGTGCGGCACCACCTTTTTGGAGGCGTCCAGCGAGCGCTGCAGGCCCTGCGCCATGAGCGCGACCCGGCGCCGCCGGCGGCCCCAGGCGCCCTGGCCCAGGAAGGAGGCGGGGTCCATGTCCTCCGGCATGAGCGGGCCCAGCAGAAAGGTCTGCGCCCGCCGACACCGCGGCGGCACGTGCTCCCAGCGCAGCGTCACGTTGGGCTGCGCCAGCACGCGCAGCCGCCGGTGGTTGCCCCAGAACGTGTACGTGTGCTCAAACGTCAGCGTGGCGTTGCTCGGCACGACGTGCACGTCGTGCCCGGCGAGCGCCGAGAGGTCGACGCCCGGCGCCGCAGCCGTCACGATGCACGTGCGTAGCCCAAACGCCGGTCGCGACCGCCGCCGCGTACGAGACGGCACCCCCGAGGCTGGGCGTGCCGTTGACGAGATCCACCGTCACATTCCCCACGATCGTCAGGGCCGGTCTGTGGTTTGTGGATGAAAGGGAGTGGTTGGCGGGCGAATGTGTGAGCGTGCATGGGAAGAGCTGCACAAAGAGAGAATAAACTCTGATGCACGGGTCAATCCCACGATATAATGTGACTTCAGAATGCTCTTTATAGACATAGGTCCATTCAAAAACGTAACACCCACCACGCACACAAGTTGAAAAGTGCACGCTCCCTGGTCCCGTGGCCAAGCAAGCAGCCCAGCCGAAACCCCGACCCTACTCCTCCTCCCGACACACGGGAGCGCGCCACCCACCTGCTCGTCTCAAACACAATTCCGGCTACAAGCAATGCCAGGGCAGCGATGCCCCATCGCGGCCCAAACATGGCATCCAAATCGCCGCTGCGATGGGGCGCCCGGGTGGGTGCGGCCGGAGGTACCTTCCAGGGAGGTAGCACGGCCCTCGGCCAGCACGCTCCGGCACCCGGTGCTCCGTGCGATTATCGGCTTGGAATGTTTCGTTCGTAATGGGGACGCTGGGTGGCTTGCTAGGAGGATCACCGCCCCCCGCAATGGGGGCACGGGAGGGCCATGCAACCTTGCGGGCGTCAGGATCTCGGTGCCTGCCCAGATTTTCGATCGGCCCACCTCGCCTGGGGTCGGTGCCCAGTGTGTGCATACAGGTGGGGTCGGGAGTTATGTGAGAGCAGATTATTCCACAATCTTCGCTGCAACCTTTATTATGGAATGAATTCCTAGTGATCACTTCAATTTATTGAAACAAGGAGGGCCATTGAAATAGGTGACGACGTCACAGCAATGCTCGCCATTGGAGCTGGGAATGGAATCGAGACCTATCTAAATATCTGGCCAGTACCCAGGACTTGCACGAATGTAACGAATGAATCAATAGGCCCTGCTGAGTAGCAGGAATAAATTGCCGAGGGCCGGGCAGGGAAGAAGGGGTGGGAGGTTCGGACATCTCCGCTCCCACGAGAGCTTCCTGTTGCGGCCTTGAAAGAAAAGGAGACAGGTATGCAAAACGGTACAGGTATGTGGAGTCGCTCAGTGCTTGGCGAGGAGCTTGCGCCCGGCGGCCGCCACGAGGGTGACGATGGAGGGCGTGGCTTCTTCCGGGGCGGTCTCCTGCGGGGCGGTCTCCTCGGCCGCGGGCGCCTCGGCGGCCGGCGCGGCGGTTGCGTTGCCGCCCAGGCTGCCGCAGACGCCGACCTGCTGCTGGGCAAAGGGCAGGATGATGGAGCGCATGGTGTCGTCGCCGGAGCTGACGATGATGGGGTTGGTCTGGACGGTGGTGTCGGTGCCGTCCCAGAGCCAGAACATGGCGCCGCGCAGGGGCCCGCCGCTGGCGATGGAGCGCGCGGCGGCGTCGTACACGAGGCTGTACCAGGGGTTGCGCACGCTGGCGATCTGGTTCTCGTCGCTGACGGCCTTGCCAAACTCCTCCACGACCAGGGGCTTGCCCAGCTCCTGCGCGGCGCGCACGTGGCTGCTGACCCAGGTCTTGCCAAAGTCGATGTCGAGCGCGGCCCAGTTGTTGGGCCAGAGGTGGATGACCGCGTAGTCGATGTCGGGCGAGTCGTGGTTGGCCACAAAGTCCTGGCCGGAGCGCGGGCCCCAGAGGTTGCCGTCGGTGGGGTCCGCGGCCGCGTACTTGCTGGACTCGTCGAAGAAGCCCTCCTCGCCCGTGGTGACCAGGTGGTTGGGGTCCACCGACTTGATGTGCGCCGCGATGTCGTGGTACCACTCGGTGACCGCCTCGGGCCCGCAGTACTTGCACCGCGGCTCGTTCAGCAGGTTCCAGCTGAAGATGGCCGGATCGTCCCGGTAGGCCACGCCCGTGATCGAGTTCTTCCGCGTCACGACCTTGGTGATGAAGTCCTTGACGTAGCCGCGGCAGTCGGCGCTGGTGTACCAGACGTAGGGCGTCTGGATGCGCTCCGTCTCGTTCAGGGTGCTGCCCTCGCGCAGGTCGATGGCGGGCGCCGGCTTGACGTTGGTCGAGTCGCTCCCGCAAAACTTCTCAAACAGCGGCACGCCGTCGTCGTTCCACAGGTTGAGCAGCACGGGCGTCAGCCGGATGTTGAACTTGGCGGCCTCGGCCAGCACGTAGTCAAAGCCCTGGAACACGCTCTCGTCGTACTCGCCTGCGGGGAGAGAATCGGAAGAGGAGGGGTGAGGGAGTTTGAAAGGGGGGAAAGGAGGAGATTAATGACCGACCAGTGGCAGCTTCAATACCTGGCATTCGTGCCAAACAATCAACATACCAGGGGCAGTGGTCAGGTAGGAGTAGTCGCCCTGGACGAAAAAGCGGAAGACGTTGAAATTCTTCTGCTGCGCCTGGCGGAACAGGTCGGTGATGTAGGCGCGGCCATCGGAAAAGCCCGACATGCCCTTCTTGTTCGAGGCGTAGCCCAGGGTGTACCACCTGCGCCACAGAGAGTACCAGATTCAAAATGAGCTCTATGTGCCAGGTGCGGGCTGTGTGGGAAGCCAATTTGAGCACAGCACGCTCACACCAATCTGGACGCCGCCCTGGGAGCGGCACCAAGCCGGAGCAGGCAGACACATCCAGGTCATTGTTGGTACGGAGGCAGCGTGCCGCGCCAATACCGCAGACTCACCCGTTCCAGCCAACGACGTTAAAGTCCACCGCAGTCGGAGACCAGCTTGTTCCCGCTGACCCTCACAAAGTCCTGGCCCGCGGCGGAGCCCACCGCGGCAGCAAAACCCAGCAGCAGGGCGCATGCGGCCACGAGCACGCCCGTGCGCGCCATGATTCAATCTGTAGGCGTATGTAATGGAATGATGAATCGATTTGTGGATTGGGTTTGGGCTTTCAATGTCCTTTATTCGCCACTTGGATCGTCCTCTCGCTGCCTGGGGCTACCGTCGGCGAGTCCCAGGAAGGGGTGGAGCGCCGGGCCAGCACGTGCCCCCGCAGACAGACTGGTCTGCTTTCAAAGCGGGAAGCCCCCGTCCGGGCGCTGTACGGCGATCGAACTGGCAAGCGCGAATCATGATATGACCTTTCAATTTCCGCGATCACGTTCGAATGCTGCTCTGGCGCATCGGGCCCGGCGGCGGGCGGCCGTCTGGCGCCACGTGCCGCCGCGTGGCCGCATGCCCCGATGCACGGACGCGCACTTTTGAACACGATACGGCCCCGGTGACTCACCGCCTTGCCCTAGCCAGCGCTTCGAGGCCTCGCTTACAGAATGACAATTGCCAGCGCGCGCCTCAGTCGCCCAGGTGCAACTGATGGGCAAGGGCCTCCACAACCGGCAGCAACTGCCGCACCGTCGGTTCAGAGCTCAACTGCCTCACCGCCAGCAGCTCGGACTGCAGGCCCGTGCGCGCCACGACCCAGCTCTCCCCCTGCACAGCCCTGACGATCACCTGGCTCGTGTCGCGGCCCTCGTCCTCTGCAGGCACGCTGTCCGGCTCGCGCAGCGGGCGGCGCCTGGCCAGCGTGTCGCGCAGCGACCCCGCCACCGCGCGGTCCGCGTGCGTCATGGCGCTCACCTTTTGCCGCGTGCTCGTCGTCTCCCCCGCCAGGCCGTACCGAGCCGCTCTGAATCGGAAACCGTGCACGTGCTGCGGCAGCAAGGGCTCGCCGCCCCACTCCTGCGGAGTTTGTTATTCGTGTGGGAGTGGTGATGGGTGTTGAGGGGGAAGCGCTGGCATGCAGCATGCATCACTGGGCAGCAAACTTTCCAAGACGCCTCCCTCCGCGCAACACCAAGCATTCGCACCCGTGCCAGCCGCGTCATGAGCGCGTCTGCCGCGGCCGCGAGGACGCTGGCGATGACCAGGGCCCCACGCCGCTCGACCGCCTCGGGCCGGAGCACCGCCAGGCACTTGACCGGCCCACCCGTCTTCCGGCACAGGACCACGCATGCCACCCTGTCCTCGCTTTCTTGGCCGCCCAGACAGAGCGTGGGCAGGCGCGCCGCCGCGCCCGGGCCCGGGATCCACAGGAGCACGGCCAGCGAGCCGACGGGCGCGCTGTCGAAGCGCGCGCCGGGGACGAGCGCGGAAGGCCCCTTGGCCAGGCGCTCGTGCGCCTGCCAGAGGGCCAGGCGGGCCGCGCGGCCCTCGGCCAGGCTCGTCCACGCCGGCCTTTCCTCGTGCGTGACCAGGACGCCCTCCACCGCGCCGCCGCCCGCCTCCCGCAGCGCCGTGTCCAGCGCCTGGGCCGCGTGCAGCGTGTCCCGCGACACGGGCGCGGCCGTGAGGCCGGAGGCCGAGCAAAAGGGGTTGCGCAGCTCGCGGGCAAGGGGGCTCTTGGGCACCAGCAGCTCGCCGTGGAAGTGCTGCAGGGGCAGGCGCAGGCGGTCCCCGGACGACAGGCTGGCCAGGCCCTCTACAGAGCCCCGCTCATCCTGCACGACAAAGGGGGTGGAGTGTTAAAGAGGCATTTTGAAGAGGGAAGTTCCGAATTTGGGTACGGCAGACAATGTCCAGGGCTGCATTTACAGCGCCTGCCCGACCCAGCATGCTCTATCTTGGCCACATTTCCATCCTCCCCGTCACCTCCACGCCGTCGCCACCATCGCTGTCCAGAAAGGCGTCCAGGGGCCCATGCAGGGTCACCAAGAGCTGGTGTGCCTGGTGCATGATGCTGAGGAGGCCATCTTCCGTGCTGTGCCGCGGAAGCGCGGCTTTGCTCACGGTCTGCACCAAGATTGAAAAGGGTCAGGCAAGATGGAGCGATGCTTGTCAGGGATGCACCTCCTTGCAATAGAAAATTACGTTGTATGGACCACTCTTCACAGCCAAAGCTCACCAGGGCGAGCAGAATGCCGGGTGCCACCTCCACATTCAGCCACACGGCCTGGTGCGTCTCCGAGCGGGTCACGCCAGACGACTGCAGCGTTAGGGAGACGGCTAGACTCAGTACGAGAATTCATCTTCCCTTCTTGACGTCCAAAGCACCTTGCAACTCTTCCTACCTCGCCAAACGTCCGTGCAAAGGCCGCCGTGCCCGAGTGCAGGCCAGCAGCCCAGAGGAGGTCGGAGACCCTGGGAACCGCGGGGTAGGCCACCACAATTCGCTTCAACTCCTCGCCATCCCTCGAGGACCGCCTGTTGTCCAGCAAGAAGAACTGAAAATCGGCCAGCAGGGCCGGGCCCATGCGGGCGAGACTGCCCTGGGCCGAGCAGGTCCCCGAGGCGAGCTATAGATGCCAGTGCTTGGGCAGGCCAGGACTAAGAGGGCCTGTCCAGCATTGTGGTGGACGTGTGCAGAATTGGGTGGACCGACATCATCGGGGATGCGCCGTGCTTGGTCGTGCAAATACGCAGCGCTGCGCATGGGTTTCGCCCGCCCACACATCTGATTCTCTGGATCACTTGGCACGGAAGGCGAGCCAAGCATGCCGAGCCAGCTGGCGTTGAAGGCTCACACCCTCCACCGTGAATGACATAACATATTGTTATGAGCCAGACAGCGTGCTACAACCTCTGCAATGACATCCTCGAGTGAAGCTCAGCTCACCGAGAAGGAGGCGGCCGTCTACGATCGACAATTGCGCGTCTGGGGCGTTGAAACGCAGAAACGGTGCGTCCGCGTGCATCGCATGGCATGTGTGGTTGTTGCGATGGGATCCATGTCGAGTTCAAGACGATGGCGTGCTCCTTTCGATCATCTGCAGGCTACAGCAGGCCCGCCTCCTCCTCGTCGGTGGCTCCGGCCTGGGTGCAGAGGTGCGGGGCAACGCGAGATAGATTCAGGATGTAAAGGGATTTTTTGCCAGCGATTCACTTTTCGTAGAAAATCTGGTGATTCCTGTGTCTATCTAAAAAGTGCAGATTGCAAAAGACCTGGTGCTAGCTGGTGTTGGTTCGTTGACAATAGTGGATGACGCGAGCGTGGCGGCTCGGGATCCAAACAATTTTCTGATCAACATTGATGCGGACGAATCACAGAGGTGTGGGGATGAAAATGGTGTAGGGCCGAAGTACATGTGGCTCTGCTCTGTGGCAATTGCGCACGGGGAGGCTGGTAGAAGAACGGGCCTGAAGAGAGTTGTGGTTTTTTGTCTCCGTAGTGACCTGATCACACATTGGGTTGCGCTTCTGTGCACCGCCTACGCAATTGACAGCAGCATAATGTTCCACCCTCCCTCCTTTTCTTACTCCAGCATCGCGGAGGCCATGGCAGCCACTTTGTGCGAGATGAACCCCCTCATCAGCGTGCAAGGCCCTCCCCGAGACATCGCTGCAAAATTGGGAGCCCAGCGCCCTGACCTCCAGGGCAATGGACATTGCCATCGTGATCGACCGACCGACCGCGGAGGTCCGCGCAGCAAACGCGGCCTGCCGGCGCGCCGGCGCGCTCTTCTTTGCGGGCGGCGCGCGCAGTGTGTTTGGCTGGGCGTTTGCCGATCTGGGGGCCTCGTTCGAGTATGCGCTGGAGCACAAGGCGGAGGGCGGCGACGAGGTGCGGCGGTCGCAGGAGACGGTGGCGCAGTGCAGCTGGGAGGAAGCCATGGCCGCAGACCTCACCGGCAGGCGCCTCACTCGGATACACCCCGTGTACCTCATGCTCCGAGGTGTGGTTTATTATTAGAGAGGGGCAGGAGGTTCTCAAGGATGCTTCTGTTCCACTCTGCCACAGACTGGGCACTGGGGGTAGGGATTTATGACCATGAATGCATGACGACCCTTAAATAACTATCAATGTGCGTGCACCCGTTAATCTCGATTCCATTGCCCTCTGCTGGCCCCTCTATTGCCGCAGCACAATCACTGGCCGAGAAGAGCGGCAGCAGCGGCGCAGAGGCGGCACTGTCTGGCCTATCGGCCGACCTGGGGCAGCAGGTACGGCTGGACGCCGCGACGTACGAGAGCTTTGCCCAGGAATCTGCCTCCGGAATGCCCGCAATCGCCGCCATCACGGGCGGGGTGGCGGCCAATCACATTCTCAAGGCAATCTCGCGGAAGGGGGAGCCGCTGGACAACTTTTTCCTCTTTTCGATTGCCAACGGCGCGGGCGAGGTGTCACGCTTTGGCAAGGCATAGACCTGCACTATGAAATGATGCTGCATGTGCATGCTCCCGCAAGTGGCATTGTAACGCCTGTACCGGCTCCCTCCACTGCGGACGCACAGGCCGGATCCGCTACCGTGACAAGATCGTCAGGATGAGTCACTGGATCTGGAAAGGGCGGAAACACACCGGGCGAGGCCCAACCCGCTCCTCGATTTCCAGGCAGGCCCGTGCTGGGGTTTGAGGGCTCCGCAAATCACTATCTTCAATCGTTGCCGGGGTGTAGACGAGGTCAGGAGTAAAGGTGAGCCAGCAACCCTGCGGGCGTGCCGGGGTGGGCAGAACCCGGAGCTGGCCTGCACGCTTCGGGCCCTCGAGGGAGCGCTTTGGTAGCAATAAGGCGGCATGAATTCATAGTATAGGGTATTTTTCACTCCGTGCAGGCGTCACCATGGCTCCGCGGGTTCCCATGAAGTTCCGGGAGGTGGTCTACACGCTCTCCCCTTACGAGCAGACCATCATGAACGGCCTGTGGAAGAACCTGCCCCACAAGGCCGCGCACTTTGCGGAGAGGGTGCGTGGAGCCTTGACTGCGTGGATGGTCTAGCATGCAGTGGGGCCGGTGCCCTGGCTTGTGATGGCCAGAGGATATTGTCAAGCATTTTGGCCATTTTGCACTCTTCCCTTCCTTGCTGCAGGCCCGTGATGCGGTCATCTTCGCCGTGCTGCCTATCTGGGCCATCGGATCGTAAGTGGGAAATGCGTGGCTCTATTATAAAAGGGCCATGTGCGAGCTGCTGTTGTGATGGTCATGATGTGACTTGCGTGAGGATGGCTAGACAGCGTCCCACCTACTCTGATGCCCCCCACCTGAAAGACTCTTCCCTCACCACACACAATCAGGTACTGCGAGAACTACAAGGAGAAGGAGAAGATGCACCACCGCTTCTGAGTCAGCCTGACCAGTGCTGGGTATAGAGCACAGCGGCTTCCCAATTGCTGTCCAGAGGACTTTGGGTCGACACCTCTTCCTGATTCTAAACGTTGAATTTCCTGTGTAATATAGGCCTCCTCTATTGGTGCAGAAAGTGGGGGAGCGGTAGACACTCGTCCTCCCATGCTCTTCAGCAGGGCCTCGAAATCAATTGCGATTTTGTAATTTCGCCAGCGGCTACGAATTGGTCCCGTCTGCTGCTAGCGCAGCGCGATGCAAGATGATCTCGACTCCCTTTTGGATTGGAATCGAGCATGAACTAGTTTACAAGCAGGTTTATACACCGGATTGGCGCGTGGTGGCTGGCGCGAGGGGCGGGCCCGGCGATGGAGGCCGAGCTCCCTCGACAGGACTGCAGTCCGGCCGCGGAGACCGCTGGCCCCCGCTCGGCCGCGTATTTTGAATTTCGACTGGTATCTAGGGTCGAAGAATATTTGCGACAGTACATGTATGACAGCGCCGTCTTCCTGAGCGAGAGACTGGTGGCCGAGCTGCCCACGGAGGTGCGCCAGCGAACGGAGGCAGTCGGGAGATTGTCGGCAGACGGGAGTGGTAGCTGTGTGGAAATGCCCAGTGTGACGATTATCACAATGCTATTTTGTACTGCAGGAGAACGTGTACCTCTTGGCTCGCTGCTACCACGCTTCCAACCAACCTCACCGCGTGTACCACTACCTGAAAGGTCTGTCATATTGCGTGACCTATTGACTGGCTGTACAAGTGTTGATTGCATCGCAGTCCAACGCCGGTGCAACCTTGTGACCGACCCCCTTGCAGGATCAAGGCACATCCCCTCGCGATTCCTGTTTGCGACCGTATGCATCGCGCTCAACCGCCTGCCCGAGGCCGAGGAAGCGCTGACCCTCGTCCCCGGCACCCGCAAGGTGCGTGTGTTGGATCGCAGGGCTGGAAAAACTTAATTGGACTTAAGAGGTCATGCACATCCTGCTAGCGGGAGTGTGTTGGCGCGCGCGCCGCTTGGCACCATTCTACACGCCTGCCCACCCGTAATCTACAGGTCATTCACGGGGCGGCGGGGCTCTACCTGATGGGCCGGGTGCATGTGCTCTCAGAGCGCCACGCCACGGCCATTTCCTACTTCCAAGGCGGCGCTGCGGGCCGACCCGATGCTCTGGGCCGCGTTTGAGGCGCTGTGCACGCTGGGCGCCGAGCCCGAGGCGGAGGCGTACCTGCGCTCAACCGCGGCCGAACCGGCCATCGTCCCCGACGCCGGCTGGCGGCACACCCCCGCCGCGCAGACGCCGCTGTCGTCCGAGGACCCCTCGTCGCTGGGCCCCTCGGCCGCGACCGACCGCTCCAGCACCGGGCTGACCTCGAGGCTGCGGACGAGCCTCGACTTTGCGTCGCCCGCGCAGAGCTGGGCGGCCCCGGGCACACCTGGGCAGCCCGCTGCGGCGTCACCTGGCGGCTTCAGCTTCCAGGCGCCCAGCACGAGGGCGGCCGCGCACCAGACCCCGACGATGCTGGTGGGCACGAGCGCCACGCCCGTCGGGGGCCTGGCCACCCGGCTCGCAACTCCAGCCTCCTCGGCCTCCTCCACCTTTATCACGCCCTCCCCTGCCGGACCCGTGATGCCCGGTACGAAGTTGATGAGGGAAGACGACAATGATGTGGGGACCGGTGTAGAGTAGCAGAACGAATTTCAGGCACACGTATACATTTTCCCAACTTAACATCTCAATCAGAACGCCATTTACTAATACTCCCACCTCTCTTTGCCCTTCCAGTTCCCCAGCCGGTGCGCAAGGCCCCCGGCCACTCGATCCGACCGCCCTGGCCGCCGCGCCCGGCGCAGCAGGCGCCCCGGCGCGAGGCCAAGCTGCGGCGGCTGTTTGACACGGAGGAGCTGCACCACGACATGCAGAGCGTGCCGTCGGCGGCGGCCGAGGCGGCGGCGCCCGCGGACGGGGCCGAGGCGGCGGCGGTGCCGCGCTCCGGGGACGGCCTGGACCCGCTGGCGCTGCTGCGCGCGCTGGGCCGCGGCCTGCTGCACCTGTCCTTTTACCGCTGCGAGGAGGCGGTGGCCGCGTTCCGGTCGCTTCCGCGGTCGCAGTACGCGACGGGGTGGGTGCTGAGCTGCGAGGGCCGCGCGCTGGCGGAGGGCGTGCGGTACCGCGAGTCTGCGGCGGCGTTTGAGCGCGCGCGCGCGGCGGACCCGACGCTGCTGCGCGGGCTGGAGACGTACAGCACGGTGCTGTGGCAGCTCAAGCGCGGCCCCGAGCTGAGCGCGCTGGCGCAGCAGGCGCTGCGCCTGGACCGGCTGAGCCCCGTGGCCTGGTGCGTGGCGGGCAACTGCTTCAGCCTGCAGCGCGAGCATGCGACGGCGCTGCGCTTCTTCCGCCGCGCGACGCAGCTGGACGGCACCGCGTCCGCCGCGCACGCGCTGGCCGGGCACGAGCTGCGCGCGGTGGAGGCGCACGACGCGGCGCTGGCGGCCTACCGCGCGGCCGCGCGCGCCGACCCGCGGCACTACGTGGCCTGGTACGGCATGGGCGCGGTCTACGCACGGCTCGAGCGCTGGGCCATGGCCGAGCACCACTTTCGGCGCGCGGCGGCGCTGCGGCCGGCCTCGTCCGCGCTGCTGTGCCACCTGGGCGGCGCGCTGCGGCGCCTGGGCCGCGCGGCCGAGGCGCTGCGCACGCTGCGCCGCGCGGTCGAGCTGGACCCCAAGAACCCGCTCGCGCGGTTCGAGGCCGCCGCGTTATTGGCCGCCGCCGGGCGGCCGCGCGAGGCGCTGCGCGAGCTGCGCGCGCTGCATGACGCCGCGCCCGCAGGACCCCAGCACGCTCTACCAGATGGGCCGCATGCACCGCCGCCTCGGCGAGCCGGACGCCGCGCTGCGCTGCTTCAGCGCGGCGCTCGACCTCCAGCCCCCGGCCGCCGACGGCGACCTCATCAAGGCCGCCATCGAGCGCCTCCGCGTCGCGGGCGACGACGAGGCCCCGGACGACGAAGCCTCGGACGAGGACATGTGATGTGAGGGTTAGGGTGGTTGGTTGTTTGCATGGAGGGGAGCGTTGAGGAAGCGCAGGTTTTGTGCGTATGACAGGCGGTGCGCTCTCTCGCAGTTGGATGCCCAAATGGCAATGCACGTGCCTTTCTTTTATACCGGGGACTCTAATTTCTTGACCCAATGCTCTGGTCGCGGCGCGCGAGACAATGGTCAGGCAGGTTGATGCGATGACACAAAGGCAAACTGCAGAGACTTGTTGGTGGTCCCTTTTTACCAAGGCTCTTATGACTCAGAAATACTCCTCGATATATATTCCAGAAACGTCCAACAACAACAACAAGAATGGCTACCTTGTCGCCTTCTCCTTTATCATCTTGCACACACACACACACCTAGCCCGCCGCCGCTTGCGCGAGCGCGTCGGCGCGGTTCTCGCGCATCCACTCGACGAATTCGTCAACCAAGTAGGGCCAGGCGCCCGCGTCGTCGTAGTCGGCCAGGTCGGGTTTGACGGCCTGGATAAACTCCAGCAGCTGCTGCCAGGTGTCGCGCGAGATGGCGCGGTTGTGGCGCTCGGCCAGGAAGGCGCACCAGTCGTCGATGTAGCGCCAGCGCTCGGGCGTGAGCAGGAGGCGCCAGAGCGCGACGGCCACGTCCTGCTGCAGGATCTTCTGGCCCTTTTCGCGCGCAAAGAGGAAGGCGTGGTTGTAGATGCGCGCAAAGGTGGGCCGGCTGTCCAGTTCGGCGCGCAGGCGCGGCAGCGCCGCGCGCAGCGCGGGCACGCCGTCGCAGCGCAGCGCGGCCATGCCCTCCTCGAACTCGCGCCGGCTGAACTCGCACATGGTCGCCGCGTCAAAGTGCCAGCTCAGCGCCAGAAGCACCGGGTCCTCCGGGTCCACGCCCAGGTCGTCGCAGAAGCGCGACACGCCGTCGGCCAGCATCATGTCGGGGCTGTCCTCGTCAGCGTAGCCGTCAAAAGCGCGGCGGATGGCGGCGCGGTCCACGCCGCCGCCGCCCGTCGCGTAGTAGCGGTCCACGGCCGCGTCCAGCGCCCAGCCCGTGGCCGCCAGGCACTCACCCGCCGCCTTGGCCGACGCGCCCGTCACCGACACCACCGCCGCGACCTTGTCGCGCTGCGCCTTGGTCAGCCGGCCGCTCATCGCGGTCCTATTGCTCAGAGTCCTCTAGACCTGCAAGAGCACAGTCAGGCGCCCGGTCAAACAACACGCGCCTCCACTGGTCCTGGGCTTTCATACTTCATATTCCCCCACTCCCCCACCCCTTTTTTACTAAACCCCGCACGTTGAATCCTTCGGCGCGCAGGCACGCCTTGTGGGCCTCGATCAGGTCCTGGCACTCCTTTGCCTCTGGGCCGTGCAGGGTCACGCACTCGTCCCGGACGCGCTGCACGGAGCGCAAGGGGGCAACACCATTCGATATAACATGCCATCGACCAGTGGAGACATGGCGTCGACCCATGCCAAGCACCACGTTCCCATGCGGTGAGCCTGCACGCGAGCACGCACCTTGGTCTCCGGGCAGGCACAGCAAATCTTCAGCTTGGGCTTGGCAGGCTCTTCCTTCTTCCAAAAATTATACCAGGCCATGGCTGAATTAAAGGAATGTCAGCATGCTCTGCCTGCGCTGGAAGGTGCCGGAGGGAGCAAACTGATCCTCGGGTGCGCCGGGAAACCCGCACCGCACGATAGATCACGGGTCTCCCAGCCTATAATGGTCCCAACCATACCTGTAGACGTTTGCACAATGCATTCAATTCGTTGGGGCCCCATCGCCACGCGCGAGCCTTCAATGCATGGGGCTCAGCTCATCCGGATTCATCCCAAGAAAGGGCGAGGCCCCACGAAACGCCCCGGCTGGGTCCGGCCAGCGTACGTTAGGCACCGGCCACCGCGCGTTTCCGCAGCCAGTCGACGCGCCTGTTTGAACCTGGATCGCATGCCTGCCCACTCAGGCGGGCATGCCAGCCCCACAGCCAAGCAGGAATAGGTGCTCGTAGCTGGTGACAGGTCCCTGGCGGGCCCCGTCTCGCCCATCATGACCTCGTTCGCGCTACCCAAGAAGAAGAATCTGTTCAAGGTTGGTCTCCCACCCGCACACTCTGTCCCGATGCGCGTGTGTGCGCTCGGGGGCATGGGCCGGGCCGGTGGCCTTCCTGCATGTGTGTGTTGCCACCCCTGGCCTTGATGGATCGGTCTGCTCACGTGGCTCGATGCAATCACGGTGCATGATCACAGAAACAAAAGGAGCTCGAGGAGGAGAAAAGAAAGGTAGTTATGGAGTCTGCGTGAGGGAGCGGGACAAGGGCTCTTGTGATTGGCTAAAAATGCAGAGCATGTTGCGGAGATTCATCCCCGCGCCGAATAAGTGCGCACTACGACCAGCGTGTGTGCGAGGACGATGAGCACCCACCGTGATGTGCCGTTTCTTCGTGCAGCGCGATGAAAAGGACACGGCCGCGGTGTATGAGGAGTTTCTCAAGGACTTTGGCGGGGAGGGCAGCAGCGGCACCTTTGTGCGTGCCGGCGTCATTGAGCCTGGAAAGCGGGGCACGGAGGCAGCCCCGCCCGGTCAAAAGCGGCAAGTCTACTCCTTCTCGCCGGCCGTGGCCTCTGTGTTTGGCGACGAGGAGTCACGTGATGAGGCGCCGGCTCCCGAGGTGCGCGAGTGAATGGGGGGGGGCTAGGGTGGTGCATCCAATGGGAGCACATGCATGGATGCCGAGATTGTGGATGATCAGACATTCTCAGATTTTCTCTTTAAAACCGGTTCAAACATACAATCGCAGCCGGTCAAGGGCGCCAAGACCAAGAAGATCGATGTCTTCCTGGAAAACATGAAAAGGTAGCTTGAGGGGGGTGCTCCTTTATGCAAAACTACGTAATCTTAGTCACACCCTGCTCATCTCATGCACATCGCCTCACCACTCGTTGTCAGGGAGCAGCTGCAGCGCGAGCTGCGCAAGGGCCTCAACCTGCCGCCGGCCGAGGGCGACTTTGCCGAGCGGCCCAACCACGACGTGATCGACCCCGCCACGACCAATCTGTACGTGGGCAACATGGCGCCGCAGGTGGACGAGCAGATCCTGCTGCGCGAATTTGGCCGGTTTGGGCCCCTGGGCTCGGTCAAGGTCATGTGGCCCCGCGACGAAGACCAGCGCCGCCGGGGACGAAACACGGGCTTTGTGCTCTTCATGGTGAGCATGAGCGGTGGGGGGGCAGGGAATGGTGGACATGCGTTTGCCTGTTGGGGACTGGAAACGCCTAAAGTGTCTGACTGTGCCGCTCCCTTGTGCACGCCCCCTTTCTCACACACTGCAGCAACGCGAGGACGCGGAGCGCGCCAAGGACGCGATGGACGGCGTCTTCCTGCTGGACCTGCCCCTCAACATTGGGTGGGGCAAGGCGATGCCCCTGCCGGCGCAGCCCATCTGGCCGCCGCCCGGGGGCCTGGCGCTGGAGGAGGGGCTGCCGCAGTACCCGGCGCCCCCCGCCCCGGACGAGACGGGCGTGTGGCACTGGGACCGCAGCGGGCCGCAGCCGGTGCGGCGCCGTGCGGAGGATGAGGACGAGGAGGCGACGGGCGGCGCCAGGCGCGTCCCCGGCGTGGGCCCCGACATCATCGTCCAGCCGCCGGCCGACGCGCGGCAGCGCTTCATCATCGACGCGGTGGCCTTTTACGTCATGCGCGACGGCTGCGCCTTTGAGCAGCTCCTGATGGAGCGCGAGGGCCCGGCGGCGCTGGCCGACGACGCCGGCGAGGAGGAGGGCGATGGCACGGCCGCGAGAGATGCGGGGTCGAGGAGCGAGCCAGGCACCATTGCTAGCCCTAGTGAAGCATCCACCGACCCCTCTCCAAGTCCCTTGCAAAGACCAAGGGGCGAGTTTGCCTTTCTGTTTGACGTCACCAGCCCCGAGCACGCCTACTACCGCTGGCGGCTCTTCTCGCTGGCGTGCGGCGACAGCCTGCGCGCCTGGCGCGTGGAGCCCTTTGTCATGGTCGACCGCGGCCCGGCCTGGCTGCCGCCGGCCATGACGGCCGGCGCGGCGGGCGCGGGCGCGCACGGCCGCCTCGGTCGGGCGCCGGCAGCGCGGCGAGGAGGGCCGCGCGCCGCTGACCCCGGCGCAGCGCGCGGTGGGAGGCCACGCTGCGCGCGCTGACCGCCTGCGCGCGAGCGTATGCGAGGCCATGCTCGAGGCGATCGAGCTGGCCGACTCGGCGGCCGAGGTGGCCGAGACGCTGTGCGACGCGCTCACCCTGCCCACGACCCCGGCGCCCAGCCGCGTGCGCGCGGCTCTACCTCCTTTCCGACGTGCTCCACAACGCCACCGCGCCCGTGCGCAACGCCTCGCGCTACCGCGCCCTCCTGCAGCCGCTGCTCCCCGACCGTCTTTGCCGCGCTCCACGAGGCCGGCTCGGCCGCCGACTCGCGCATGGCGCAGGAGATGCTGCGGCGCGGCGCGCTGCGCACGCTGCGCGCCTGGCGCAGCTGGTTCGTGTTCCCGGACGATTTTTTGGCGGGGCTGCAGGCGCTGCTCAACGGCGCCGGGACGGACGCGGCCGCCGAGGCCGCGCTGGCGCGGCACCGCGGCGCCGAGGACCTCGCGGTGCTCGAGGGCCTCGCCGACGCAGACCTCGAGGCCTGCTGCCGCCGTGCGGGCGTGCCCACCGCCGGCAGCCGCGCGGGGCGGCTGGGCAGGCTGCTCTCAGTGCAGGACAGCCTCACTGGCGGCGGCGGGGAGCGAGGCGGCTCTGGCTCCGTGTCGGTCGGCGCAGATGTGACCCGTGCGGATCCTGGTCTTGCTGGCGGGATAGAGGGCAGGAGCCAAGCGGCGCCAAGTCAGGGACCTGAAGCAAAACGCGAGCAAGACGCCGCTGCAACGCCAGACCCAACGCCACGGCAACCAACTAGCCCCAGCGCTCCAAAGGATGCCCGCACTGACTCGCAATCCGGCGGTGGCTGGGTCCAGGTGGCTGACGAGCCTGGAGCGACTGGCGGGTGGGGCAGCTGGGAGGAAGCTGGAACGGTCCCGCAGGATCAGGTCTTGGTCAAGTCAGGGTCTAATGTCTTGACGCCAGGGTCCACGCCGGCAGCACCGGAGCCCTCGATCCCCGCTCCCTCGCAAGCCTCTTGTGGCGCTCAGTCCTGCCCCACCTGGCCCCGCTCCAACTCCGCCAAACACCGCGGTGCAAGAGGCGCTGCGGCGTGCGCAGGAACTGGCGGCCAGATTCTCCGAGACGGCCAAGCGTCCTCGATCTCCTGAGCGCGACCAACCCAAACCTCCGCCCCGATCTCGTTGGGCTTAGCCTCCTGGCTATGCATCGTGCTCTTATACCCCATCAACTTATTTAATGTGTCTATTTGCACGCTGTGAGAATCGAACTGAAGTTTCTGAGAGGCGCTGTGCGCGCTTTGATAGCAAACGAGCCTCAAGAAGTAGAGTTGGTCACACGTGTGAGGCAGGCAACGACAGGTGAAAGCGCTCCGCACGAAATCGATCAGGGCTCGCCGATGCTGGGTCGCATGAGTGCAAGACGTTGATATATCCAACCCCATACCTTTCATCAAGTATCTCAACTTTTAAAAAGCGATGAAGAACTACGCACGGCCATCCATTGCTATGGGACAACTGCTGATGCTTATCAGTCCCTGGTCCCGCTAAGCCTTTTGTTCGTCCCTCTCGAGCACACAACATGCAAACGAGGGCGTCCCTCTTGCATTTTTCTGCAAGGTTATGGTTTCCACGCGCTGCGTGGTGTGCTTCCATTCATGACCCTACGGCAGGGAGGAGCTCGGCACGCACTTACGGATCACTTGCTCGGGACCGGGTCACTCGAGATGGGCAGAGAAACGCTGCTCCTCGGCCGCGGCTGGCGCTGGGCAACCCGCATCATGCCCGATCACGAGTACAAAATTATTTATCTGTCCACATCAAAGTTCCAACTGGCCCCTTCTGGCAATCATCGGCGAGAATGACGTCGTGGGCGGCCGGCGGGCAGGAGTGCGGCCCTGGCGGCGGGGACGATGTGGAGACAGCGGAGGACAGGAAACGCGCCGCTCGGGAAGCTGAGCGGCTGGCAAACATTGGAGCGACTGTGGACATTCTTCAGGCAGACTTGCTTCATTTTTTCGACAGGCCCCTCGATTGTGAGTGCAGTGTGAGGATTGAGCAAGGGTGGTGGTGGAGGAGTCTTTTGGGGGCTGCTCCAGAGCAGCCATGTGCATGTGACCACAGGACCTATTGCGCGCGTTGCAGCTCACGTGTCACAAACTCTAACCCATTGCAGACAGCATTTATAGCAAGGAGGTGGTCTTGAGGGACGGCACCGTGAGTTATCAGGGGTTGACACAGTATAAGCTGGCCATGGGATCGGTGCGCCTGTTTGCGAAGATGCTCCTCAAGCGGCGCGTCTTTGCCATTCTCAGCATGACTCAGCCAGATCAGCAGACGCTCAGGTAGGTGAATTGTGTGTGAGGTGTGTGGAGAAAGAGGGGTGAATGGGGTAATTGGAGGATGATGCCTATGCGTCGGACCAGGCACACAGACAAAGTTGAGCCTGTCCAAGTGCTGCACGCCCACCTCATAATCACATCCCCCCCCTCTCTCCTGGATCAGGGTGCGCTGGCAAGTCCAGGGAACCCCTCGGATGCCCTTTCGGGAACCCTTCTTCCACGACGGCATCTCCGTCTACCTCTTGGATTCCCGCGGCAAGGTGGCGACGCACTACGTAACCAACCTGGATCCCCGGCGCCCTCCCAGCAGGACCAGCCTCCTGTACGGCCTGCGCATGCACCTGCCCGCCCGGTCCAGGGACGAAATGCCCCTGCCCGGCTGAATTTGTTGTGAATAGGATCTGAAGATGATTTTTTATGTGCCACATCTGTGATTTTAAAAGTTGCGGGGGCACTGACGCACACCTGTCGCTCACTCACTTGTGGTGATTCAATCCCTCTTCTCTTAAGACGACTCACACGCCGAGATCGTACACCGCAACTAAAACCACCCTACTCGCCCAGTTCCCTTGCTTGATATTTCAATTTCATTTGGGAGGGGGACCGATACGTGCACAAAGGGAACAGACAAGGGGGTGGGGGTTGAGGCCAATCCGACCGCTGCGGAGAACCTCATCAGATGTTGAGCATGCGCTTGGCGACGCGGACGATGTCGGCCGGGTGCGGGAGGGCGGCGGTCTCGAGGGGCGTGCTGTAGGGCATGGGGATCTCGACGCCGGTGATGCGCTCGGGGGGCGCGTCGAGGTCGTCGAAGCACTCCTCGATGGCGACGGCGATGAGCTCGGCGCCGAGGCCGTGCTGGGGCCAGCCCTCCTCCACGGTGATGAGGCGGTGCGTCTTGCGCACGGAGTTGGCGATGGCCTCCCGGTCCAGGGGCTTGACGGAGCGGAGGTTGATGACCTCGGCGCTGACGCCGTCCTTGGCCAGCTCCTCGGCCGCCTGCAGCGCGTAGCCCACCATCTTGCCCGAGGTGACGATGCTCAGGTCGGTGCCCTCGCGCTGGACCTTGGCCCGGCCGATGGGCAGCAGGAAGTCCTTGTCCATGACCTTGGCGTCCACCTCGAAGCTCTCGCCGTACATGATCTCGTTCTCCAGGAAGACCACCGGGTCCGGGTCGCGGATGGAGGCCTTGAGCAGGCCGCGGCAGTCCTCGGCGTCGTAGGGAACCACCACCTTGAGCCCGGGGAACCTGGCCGTACAGCTGCGCAAAGTCCTGCGAGTGCTGCGCGGCCACGCCGGCCGCGGGGCCGTTGGGGCCGCGGAAGACGATGGGGCACGTCACCTGCCCGGCCGACATGTAGTGGTGCTTGGCCGCGCTGTTCACGATCTGGTCAAAGGCTTGCATGGAGAAGTTGAAGGTCATGAACTCCACCACGGGCCGCAGGCCCTGGAAGGCCGCGCCCACCGCCAGGCCCGTGAACCCGGCCTCCGTGATGGGCGTGTCGCGCACGCGCTTGGCGCCAAACTTTTGCAGCAGGCCACGCGTGACCTTGTAGGCGCCCTGGTACTCGCCCACCTCCTCGCCCATGATGAAGACCTGTTGTTGGTGGGTGGGTGGGGAAGGGAAGGGTTTTGGTAGGGGCTATTAAGGTACATATATATATTCATGTTTTGGAATAAGTGACTTAAGAATGTTATTTCCTCATCATCTGCACTGCCAGCTGGACCAGCCATGCGTGACCGCGAGACGCCATGCAACAGCGAGGGCGACCGTTCCTGGCCACCCACATACTAATCTCCATACCCTCCCCTAAAGAAACAAAGCAAGTACATACAACCAATCAAAAACCATCTCCCCCACACGTCCTTACCTTGTCGTCACGCTCCATCTCCTCGTCCAGAGCCGAGTTCAGGGCGTCGCGCACGGTGATCGTCTGCAGGGAGCGGGTCGCAGGGAGACGCGGAGGGTGAGCCGCGGGCGCTCCCTGGGCGAGCCGGCGCCGCGAAACCCAAACACTGACACCAAAAGCATGCGCACGCACCTGCTTCGTCGCCATGCCGCGCAGGGCGCGCTGCTCCAGGGCCCATGTGGCCACCTGCACCGGAAGCGGGCTTGGCAGTTTTGGTACGCCCCAGGCGCCGCGACCCCGCGGGGGCACCCAGTCCAGTACTCGGCCGCATTACACGGCACGCACCTTGTTGGGGCGAAGGGCGGTACCGCCCACGCGGGTCAGGGCCTGCATGGTGCTCGGGCGCTACTGACGACGGGGAAACCCGGGCAGTGGGGCCGCGTAAACCCTGTCCTGACGAGCGCTCGACTCCCCCAAGTCCACCAGCAACACACAAAAGTGTTTACAGAGGGAACAGAGGGCAAGCCGAGGACTCGATCTGGGGCCGGGAGCCCGCGATGGCAGGGTTGGTCCGCTCGCGGTCACTTTCTTTCATCAGCGCGCGGGACCCGAGCAATCGGGAGCGACATCTTCTGGCCTGGGACGGCCTTCCGACTTGCGACGGACAGCTCAGAGCGTTGGAGCAAGGACGAGAGGTCTGCGTGTCTTGACAGAGAAACCAAAACCCTCTGAATTTGTTCATTTTATATTATCGTAATTCTCAAGGAATTTACACTGTCAGCACTGGGCTCCGCGGCGCGCGCTGGTATTGGCCACCTGTCCTGCATTTGGCCACCTGCTGCCTGACCCTGCCATGGCGACAGAAGATGAGGTCGCAGCGGCTTTCAAGGCCGACGAGCACTATATTCTGGCCCATCTGGAGTGAGTTGAGGGCAAAGTCGTAGGGAGTTCTTGAGTTTTCGAGCGCCTTTAACCCGGCCTGGGTATTTCGAACAGGCTGCATGCTCGTGTCCGGACCAATAGTGACGTACGTACAACCTGCAGGGAAATGACTCTGAAGAGCGTGCGAAAACGTCTAGAATCCCATTTGTCGCTCGAGACGGACGCATTAAAGGCGCACAAGGGCTTCATCTCGGCTCTTATTGACGAGGTAGGGGAGGGGAGGGAGGTGAAATAGCATGCGAGATGGTTGCGCCACGAATCATAGTAGAGCTTGCACACCATTAAAGCTGACGCATCGTCGACTCTGGTGTCCGACAGCTGATTGCCAAAAAGGCAAACGCAAGCGACCCCAGCGAGGAGCAGGCAGAAGACTCGGAGTCACCGCCGCCCGCAAAGAAGGCCCGCTCCGTGCCGGAGAAGGCAGCCCGAGAAAAGCCTGCCGGAGCTGAGACCACCAGCGGCAAAAGGGAGCTGTCGTCAGCAACGGAAAAGCTTCGAGCCATGTGCAAGCGGGCGACCATTGGCATTGCGCCCAGCATCTACGTGAAGAACAAAACGGATCAGCAGTTGAGGGCGGCCCTGGAGGAGCTTCTCTCCAAGCACGGTCTCAGCAAATCGTCCGGTATGGCGCAGCATTGGTGGAATGTGAATGAAGAGCTTTACAAAGGGCGGAGTTCGCCAAAAATTTGCTCTTACGACACGAGCTCCATCTTTGTCATGCAGGCCCTGAGGCCGTGGAGGCCGTGAAGCAGCGCCTTGCCAAAGAGAGGGATTTGGAAGGCATCGACGTCTCCAACATTGTGTCGGGACCGCGGCGCCGCCGAGAAGCTGCCGCGCCAGCCAGGAGCTACGCCTACACGTGAGGACGCGCACTGGTTGCGAGTGGAGCGCTTGACAAGGGTGTGTTGTCAATGCAATGAATGTCTATGAAGTCCTTGGTGATAATATTTTCACTGGTCTGTCTTGTTTCAGGGCGTTGTCGGATGAGTCTGGGAGCGAGGAAGAGGAGGAGGAGGAGGAGGCGTCATCGTCAGGTAAGCTCGCGCCTTTAATTTTGGTATTAAAGGAGACGGTATGGATTGCAGCACAAGCAGATGCATCTAGCTCGCCGGCGCTCATACAGAACGCTCACTCCACTCACTCTGTCGCTAGGTGAGGAGAGCCAAGGAGAGGAAGAGGTCTCGCCGGAACCGAGAGGCAGGCGACGCCAGGCATCCGAGTCTGGCAGTGACCAAGGTGCGTTCAGTGGGTCCAGTTGCGGGCTGTTGGTGTCGGACCTGTCAGCACAGTTTCCTGGGCAAGATAAGCGCGCTTTCTTTAATTTACAGAGGAGTCTGATTCGCCCACGAGCAACAAGGAGAACGAGGGGCGCGCTGCGGCAGGCAAGGCGACCGCTGGACGCAGAGGGCGAGCCGTGGCTCTGGTGGACTCTGACGATGACGAGTGAATGCGAGGCGAGGAGTTTTCCAGCACCCAATGATGTCCCAAATATTGTGATATAAGCCCACATGCAAGGCTTGCAACTCGTTCCTGGATCGCCAGGTGCTGCTCAAGGGGCACCCGCTACATTTTTACCCAGCATCTCCCTTGAGGCCTTGCGCATTATTGTCGCCTCCTCAATCCTCCATGGTTTCTCTGGCATCCTTTGCTGGCAATGTATTTGCAATGCTCAGGACAATCAATTTCTTTCACACTCTGGCATGGGCATCATCAGCAGAAGTGACCATTGATAACCTTGTGTTCGATATCCTTGGCTGCCCACGGCAAGGGAGTCCGCCCATTACCAAACGTTTCGTCATGCGCGCCCGGCGCGATGTGGCGGTCAGGTATGAAAAGGTATGAAGCACACAATGAAACCCCTGGTAAGAAGCTCATGTTGCGCACGTGCTAAACCAAAAACGGGTCCATCGCACGCTGGGGCCCTGCATCTGCCCGCACCACCCCAGCTAGTGGAAGACCCGACAGGCCGGAGCGCTTGCCATTTTCGACGAAGGGGACGCCAGTCACGCTCGTGCCGATTTTGTCAGCGCACAATTGATTGCGGGCGTTCATATCTGCTGCGCCTAACCTCTCGAACCGGTCACCGAGGGGCCACCATGTTTTAAAGAGGGCGAAGCGTTCGCAGCGTGTGCCCTATCGTGCGAGACCCCGGCTCGGTCATGACGGATCGTTCTGGCTCCAGCCCGCCCGGGATGGGACTGGCAAGGGCTTACAGCGGCTTCCGAGCGGTGCAGACGCGGCTGGCGGAGGAGGTGCTGCGCAAGCTGTCCCTCGCTGCCAGTGCCGACGGCAAGGAGGACCGGGACATTGTGTGCAGCGAGGTCTTTGCGGACATCACGGGCGATCTCAATGCCGCAGCGCAAGGTATGCGTGGCAGGATAAAGATTTGATGTGTTGTGGCGCGGTGATTTTGTTAGTTGTGGTACTCAAAGACCCTTCTGTGCGCCCAGTTGGAAGGAGGGCGAGAGTGTGTGCCTTGACTCAATCCCCTTTCTCCACTTTTGCGCAGCCCAAACCGGCACGCTGTACCACCGCTGGTACGAGGTCTTGGCGCCCTACTTTTGCGCGGACGACGCGGCCAGCAACCGGCTGCTGGAGCTTTGCCGGCGGCTGTGGGGCCAGCCGTTCACGACGCCGACGTATGCACTGCTCCTACACCAGTGGCTGCTGGTGCACCCCTCGGCCGGCGGCCCCGACCAGCGGCTCAAGCACCTGAACGTGCTCCTCTCCGGCGCGCGCCAGCTGTTTGTGGGCGACGCCGACACCGGGAACGCGGCGTTTGCGCCCATGTACGCCTTCTTCGCCGAGCAGGTGGTGCTGGCCGGGGACGAACAGACGCGACTGCGCTCGCTGCCGGAGACGGGGCGCGAGGCGGTCATGGCGCTCGTGGCAGCCTTTGCGCCCTACTACCTTGCCGCCGGACGAGTTTGCGCGCTCGGTGGCGCGCTTCCCGGCGCCCTCGGCCGTCTGCGGCGCCCGGCGCTGCGCTCGCGCCGGCGGCCGCGCAGGGCGGCCGCAGGGAGGGCGCCGACTTTGCGCTGGCGCGCGGCGTGGAGGCGCTGGCCCGCGAGGTCTGCGCCGAGCCGGGCATGCTGGCCTACCTGCGCGCGCTGCGCGCGCTGGGGGACGCCGGCGTGCTGCCCGCCGTGCGCACGCGGACGCGCATCCGCCTGCAGGCCGAGCTCTACGCGCTCACTCAGAGCGGGGGCCCGCGCTACGCGTCGCGCGCCGTCAACAAGGAGGCCTTTCGCACGCTGGACGCGCTCTTCCCACGTGGACGGCACGTGCGGCGCGCCGTCAACGCCGCTTTTAGGGTCCTACACCCGGGAGAGTGGCCCTGGCTGTGGTGGGACGCGCTGGAGGAGGCCGGTTGGGCGGTCCGCGCCTGGGCCCTGGCGCTCGTGGGCCTGTTCTGGGCGCTCTGGGCGCGTCTGGCCGGGCTCGTGCGGTGGCGGCGGCCGGCGCGCGCCGCCGCGGCCAAGCACGCGTGAGGCTGCGGGCGGTAGTTCAGCAGTGCATGCCCCATAGCTTCCACGCGCATTGAGAGAGAAACGGACTATATTGCTGCCATAGGCTCTGTTTTTACTGCTTTTATGCTATGTTGTGAGTAACGAATGTGCGTCTGCTGCCGCTTGAGAAGCAGAAGGCGAAATCAGTGCGCTAGAATGGAGGTGGGCATGTCGCAGGATCAGGTCCGTGATCCGCACTAATCTCTCCTCCTGTCGCGCAGAGGTTTTCCCACATTGCCGACCACTGCGAGCCCACTATCATTCCTTGTCTTCTATTAATCAAGCAGAATCGGATCTGCACATCATGCGGCGCCAATAGTCTAGGACCCGACGCCATTGTCAGTCTCGGCTCCCTCGGGCGAGTGCCTCGCCATGAGCGGTTCAGGTGAGGCGGATGTCGCGCGTGTCACAGGCGTAACAAGTAATTAATGCGGATTTGTCATACATCTTTGCTCATGGATTCATCATCACTCACTCGCACCCGACCCAGGGCTGCGCGGCGTGTCCGTCGACCAGGACAGCCGCTTCGCCAACAAGGAGGCCAAGCTGCTCAAGCAGATGAAGTTTCCCGCCGAGTACTCGATCAAAGTCAACCTGACCAAAGTCAACTGGGACGTGATGCGTCCCTGGATCGCGCAGCGGGTGACGGAATTGCTGGGAGTGGAGGATGACGTCCTGATTGGGTACATTTTCGGGCAGCTGGAGAACCAAAAGACGGTGGATCCGCGAAAGCTGCAGATCAACTTGACGGGCTTTCTCGAGCGAAATACGGCAGCCTTTTGCAAGGTATGGGGGTGGCGGAGTGAGAGGGTGTGGTTTGACGGAGTGGGAGCCTGAGCAATTGTGTGGCACAGATGTCAATGTCAAAACCGCATGAGATTGTCCCTGCCTCAACAACCGCCCATCATCCCCTCCCCCCCCAAAACCACCAGGAGCTCTGGTCACTTCTAGCCAGCGCAGCGTCATCGGACACGGGCATCCCCCAGCGGTTCCTGGACGAGAAGGCGGCCGAGCTCCGGGCCCGGATGGAGGAGGAGGAGCGCATTCGGGCCAGGGTTGTCGAGGAGCAGGCAAAGGTCCGCGCCGAGCGGGAGGAGGAGGAGCGGCGCAGGCAGGCGCACCGGCGCGAGCGGCGCGGCAGGTCGCCCTCTGCGAGCCCTCCGCGCCGGCGCCGGGACTGCGAGGATGCGGACAGGGGTCGGGCGCGGCGGCGGTCGCGCAGTCGCGAGCGGTACAGGCGGCGAAGCCGCACGCCGGAGCGCCGCCACCGCGACAGGAGCAGGGAGCGGCGGCGAGGCAGGAGCGGCAGCCGCTCTCCCAGACGGGCGTCGTAGTGGAGTGCGGAGAGGGTACTGGGGTCGACGCCCTCACAAGTGTGTGACTGGTCAGCACTTGTGGGCGCATCCCTTACAGAAACAGTGACACCGCCTGACGCTTAATTGACTACCATTTTGCTATTTCTATGTGTTTAAGAACACTGATCGACTAATTTGTCTACCTTGTTTCAATACAAAAAGGAGAGTATTTAGAAATCAAATCTTTGCGATGCGCAATGTACTCGTCACCTTCACGCCAGCTTCTCGCGCTGGCAGGCCTCGACAAAGGGCGCCGGGTCGCGCAGCGCCTTGATGGCCTTCCAGTACACCTGTCCCAGCCCGGAGGTGGCCTGGTGCCTGCGTGTACCGCAGCCAGAGCGCGTGGTCCTCCTTGCCCGTGCGCGTCCACGGCACCCTCAAACAGCGCCTTGACCTGCGCCGGGGCCAGCGCGTCCTTGGGGAACGCGGCCGGCACGAGGTCGACCTCTAGGTCCAGCACGGCGTGCCAAAAGGCGCCGCCGGGCGACGGGCCGCGCGTCAGGGTGCGGTAGAGGTCCCGCGCCTGGGTCAAGCCTCCAGACGCGACCACGGCCCGAAGCAGCGCGGCGGCCACGAGGCCGAGGCCTCCCTGTGATGAAGAGGGTTTGGTAGGGGGAGAATTGGTTGGTTGCGAGGGAAAAGAGTGTGCACTTGGAAGCACGAGACACGCAAGTTATCAGGTCGACGGTCAGGATCGACCTTGAATTATCTTGAAGACCAACCAAATTCCCTGTATCCAAGCATCCCATTAACAAAAAAAACCACCACCCCATCCACTCCAGCTCACCTCCACCGGTCCTGATTTGCCCGCAAGCACCGCCTGTGGCAGGAGGCGGCAGAGCGGCGACAGGTCATGCAAGTTGCTGGCGGCGTACTGAATGGCGGCGAGCCAGGTGGCGACGCAGCGTGGGGCACGCTCCAAGGCGGCGAGCACCGTGGGGTCGAGGGGCGCCGCAGCATGGGCGGAGGCACCGTCGTTGACGTCGTCATCGTCAGAAGAGTCAGCCGGAGTCGCAACAGGCTCAGCCACGCGACCAGCAGCAGCCAGTGCGGCCGTGCACCGCACGGAGAGCGCAATCAGCGCTCCCGCCTCGGCCCCCGCGGCCTTCGCCTGCTCGCTCGCGGCGGCCAGGTCGGCCCTGCGCAGCGACAGCGCCACGCGCGTCTCCAGGAGCTCCTCGGAAGCCGCGCCCTTGGCGACCACCCTCTCCGCCAGCGCCTCCGCCTGCTGCAGGGCGTAGTCCTGCAGCGCCGGCGCCTCTGCGCTCCTGTCGGCCAGCCGCAGCCAAAAGTCGGCGGCCGCGTCGGCAAAGCCGGCCAGCACGCCCGCCGCCTCGGCCCGGGCCTCGCCCGTGGCCAGGAACGGCACCCGCCTCGCGCAGGCCGTCGGCGTCGCCCGCGCCGGCGGCGCGCAGCGCGAGCAGCGCCCACGCGCGTGGCTCGCGGTCGGCGCTGTCCGCGATGGCCGCGTACACCGCGTCCTCGATCTCCTGCGTGCCCTCGAACGGCCCCAGCTCGCGGATGACGTCCAGAAAGCGCGACAAAAAGGCGACGCTGGGCGCCTCCACCTCGCGCAGCGCGGCCCTGAAGGCAATGAGCGCGATGCTGCCGCGCAGGATGGCTGACAGGAGCCGCGTCGGCCTCGGCTTGCTTCCTCGCGGCTTCCGGGTCGATCTCATTCGAGTCAGGAGACTGGACGGCCGCATCATCCTTGATGCCCAGGACCTCGCGGCGCGCGCGCAGGCGCGCGGCGGCCAGCAGCTCGAGGCGGAAGTACTCGACCCAGAGCGTCTCGGCCGCGGGGCGCGCGGCCGCGCAGGCGCGGATGCCCTGCTGCATCAGCGCGCGCGGCGGCCATGTCGGCGTCCTTCTCCAGCGCCCAGGTGGCGGCGTGCGTCCACAGCGCGGCGCAGCGCGGGTGCAGCGCCAGCGCGCGCCGGATGACGCGCGCGCCGAGCTTGGTCGAGCGCGTGGCGTGGCAGAAGCGCACCCAGTCGCCCCACAGCGCCAGGTCGCCCCGGAACTTTCGCGTCGCGCGGCGGTAGATGAAGTGCACGCGCTGCACGAGGCAGCGGTCGGCCAGCGTGGACTTGCCGCGCAGGTGCCGCGCGCGCCGGCGCGCCAGGCGCAGCCGCTCCAGCTGCGACTCGTACTCGATGGCCCGCAGGAAATCGGGCAGCCGCGCGGCCGTGCGCTTGAGCGCGTACTCGTAGTCCTGCCGGCGCCGAACCACCTCGGCCAGCTCCGCCTTGGAAAAGTAGCCGCGCCGCTCCAGGTCCTGGAGCTCGGGCACCATCCGCTCCAGCAGGTACCTGAGAGAGAGAGGGGGGTATTAGTATAATTGGATGTTGTTTGATATGATGGATTTATCTTGACAGCGGCGTATACGACAAGAGCGTGCCACGCTGCTCGAGGCGCAGTGTCCTCGACCTTGCACAGCGACACACCCCACACCCCTCTCAGCTCTCCCCTCGTACCTGACTGTATCCGCCATGTTGTCTCGATTTTATATCCAAAATTGCCTACAAGGGCCACTGATACGATTCAAGGCCACGTATCTTCCTCCTGCACTGCCCCTCACGACCAGTGCTCCGGCCTCCTGTCGAGAGATGGGTTGCTCTCGCTGCCCAGGCGACGCCCTCAAATCTTGTCCACCCGCGCAGTCGCACGTTTTAAACTCGCAGCAAGAAGCCACCAATTATGGTGGCACATCGAATTCCATGCAGCTCCCGAATGTCGCAGTGGTCGGCCGCATGGCTGAGGGCGCGGTCGGCCAGGATTTTGTCGATGACACCAGCGATCTGCTTCTTGCCGGCAGCGACCCCGAAAGCCAAACATGTGGCTGAGAGCAAGGCAGCACATTACCCACGGTCATTAGTGTGCAGAAAAATCCCACTTTTGAAAGTGTTTGTGGTCGGCGTCGGGAAAGGTAGCAGGATGATTGCGTCCCGACAGTCGGTCCGCGTGCTGCCGGGACTGGTCCGGGGTTTCCACGCCTCCGACGCGGTTCGCTCGGCGGGGTTGGGTTCTCCGGCCGAGCCGGCCACAGGGGGTCCCTCCCAGGTCCAGGCGGCGGTAGAATCCCTGCGCAAGCGCCTGGCGCAAGGTGTGAGGCTGGAGTGCGTGTCTGCTTGGTCGGGGGTGACGCTGGGCATGCATGACGGGCGAGTAGGCGACGGGTTTTGACGAGCACATACATGGAAGTGGGAAGGACAAATGATGAAGACTAATTTAATACTCTATCAATTTCATAGGCCCCGACCTGGACGATTTCTTGTCCAAGGATGGCTCTCACCAGGCAGCGGGCTCCATCTCGGGCTACTCTGTGTACGCCCCTCCCCCAAGGAGCGTGCGCGCAAGCCCGACTGGCTGAAGCGCGAGGTGCCGGGCGGCGCCAAGTACACGGCCATTAAGTCCAAGCTGCGCGAGCTGAAGCTGGCGACGGTGTGCGAGGAGGCGCGGTGCCCCAACATCGGCGAGTGCTGGGGCGGCGCGGACGGGCACACGGCGACGGCGACCATCATGCTGATGGGCGACACCTGCACGCGCGGCTGCCGCTTCTGCGCGGTCAAGACGTCGCGCGCGCCGCCGCCGCTGGACCCGGACGAGCCGGCCAAGACGGCCGAAGCCGTGGCCGAGTGGGGCATCGATTACGTGGTGCTCACCTCGGTGGACCGCGACGACCTGCCCGACATGGGATCCGCGCACATCGCGGCGACCATCCGCGGGCTCAAGGAGCGCACGGGCGGGCGGCTGCTGGTGGAGGCGCTGGTGCCGGACTTCCAGGGCGACCACGCCTGCATCGACCTGGTCGCGGGCGCGGGGCTGGACGTCTTTGCGCACAACGTGGAGACCGTGCCGCGCCTGCAGCGCCTGGTCCGCGACCGGCGCGCCAACTGGGAGCAGAGCGTGGCCGTGCTGCGCCGCGCCAAGGAGCTCGGCGTGGCCGTGACCAAGACCTCCATCATGCTCGGCTGTGGCGAGACCGCGGACGAGGTGACCGAGGCGCTGCGCCTGCTGCGCGTGGCGGGCGTGGATGTCGTGACCCTGGGCCAGTACATGCGGCCCACCAAGCGGCACATGGCCGTGGCCGAGTACGTGACCCCGGAGGCCTTCAGTGCCTTCCAGAAGATCGCCGAGGACTTGGGGTTCCTCTACGTCGCCGCGGGGCCCATGGTCCGTTCCTCCTACCGCGCGGGCGAGTTCTACCTCACCAAGCACCTCCAGAACAAGCAATAGGCAGGCATAATTGCAGCATCGTGGTCTTGCAACGCCATCGGTTGTCGAATCTCATTGGCTGGAGCTCGCTTTTTCCTGCCTTGTGTCTCTTCGTGGTCACATTTGTATTTTATATGGCTGTACCATCTCACTGTGAACGAATGATTCGCAATGTGCGCGAATATATCTAGAATCAAGGACCATCTTCTCCTTCTAAGCGGATCTCGGAAGAGATGATTTACGAAACGCGCACAGCTGGTCGCCGTGCTCGACCACCGTGCGTACTCATCTCAGCATCAAAAACAAGGAAGCATAATGCACACTCAATCATGAATATATCATCAATTACAAAGGATGATTAGTTTCTAATCCCTACCGCGTCCTAGCGCATGGCTGGTTGCGAGACGCTCGCCTCCGGGCTGGGGCCGTCCAGGAGCAGCGTGCCGGGCTCGCGCCGCTTCATTAGAAGACAATGGATACACTGCATTATACACACCATCGCTCTTGTATGTTTCGTCAAAGGCTTTCTCCTTACGCGGACGCACCTAGCCAACAGGGCCGTGCTCGATCCGGCCAGCACCCAGGCCGCGCCATTTGATCGCCTTGTGATCCTCGTGATCGATGCCCTTCGCTATGACATGGTGGTGGTCGACGGGACGTACGACTGCCCGCCTGATACGCCGCACTGCCACCAGGGCCAGATGCCCTTTCTGACCTCCCTGGCCGAGGCGGCGCAGGTGCGGGTTTGGGGGTGATGAAGGACTGAGGTTGGAGCGGGGCAGGGTGTTGTTCACGGATGGTGTGATTGCAAGCTTTCACTAGGATGCACGCATACACGTGCAGCTCGAGAGCACTGGTGCGCCGGCAGCCTTCCGCTTTGTCGCCGAGGCCCCCACGACCACAGTGCAGCGGCTGCGCTGCCTCATCACTGGCGCGCCGCCCTCCTTTTTTGACATTGGCAACACCTTTTCCCCCGGGGCCCTGGACGACGACACCCTGGTGGACGTGGCCGTCGCCGCGGGAAAGCGAGTGGTAAGTGGTGTGCGTCCTTATGTACAAGGGAAGCTTCAGCAACTGTACTTCTAGATCTCTTTGTCAGTCATACACTAGTACTTTGTTGTGGATCATCAGCCGAGAACAATTGAACAATCATGAACAATGCGACCACTTTGCTCAGTTCCCTTTTCCCAATTCTGTCTCAGAACTTTGTAGGGGACGCCACGTGGGGAGCCCTCCTGCCTTCCCGCTTCTCCGAGGAGCGCTCCCTGCCGTGCTTTGACGTCCACGACTTGCACAGCGTGGACAGCGGTGTCGCGGCCGGCCTGGCAGAGTGGCTGCCCAGGCCCGAGGGCTGGGACGTGCTCATTGCGCACACGCTGGGCGTGGATCACGCGGGGCACGCCGCCGGGGTCAACTCTGCGCTGATGCTGGCCAAGCTGCGGCAGACCGACGCGCTCGTTCGAGAGTGGCTGGAGGCCATGGCTGCTCGGGCCGGGGCGGGGGAGCCATACGAGAGGACGCTGGCCCTCATCTTTGGCGATCACGGTACGGACGGGCTTGAGAGCCGATGGGCAGTGCCAGAGGTTGTCGTGAAATTTGTTTCTAGGATGGGTTGTGTCAGGTGACTTGACCGCGCTAGATGCAGTCCTCCATGCTCTCTGAACATTGTACGCACAACCCTTGTTCCACCTTCTGACCATATATCAGGTCAAACGTTGACCGGAGATCATGGCGGCGGATCTGATCCTGAAGTGGATTCGGTCCTGATTGGGGTGGACATTGGGGCCTGGGCGCGAGCAAAGGCAGGGCACGAGGATGGTAGTGGGTCGGCAGCCCAGGCAGCCTCCCCGCAGGCCGGCCCCCTGCCGGTGATGCTGCAAGCCGACTTTGCGGCGACCGTGGCGCCCATGCTTGGCCTGCCCGGGCCCTTTGCCAACGTCGGGCGCTTACACCGCGGCCTCTTCCGTCTCACTGGAGAGAGTGCAGGCCTGCAGTCGGCCGCCGAGCGCGCCAACGCCCAGCAGGTGTGGCGGTACCTGGAGGCCTACCAAGCGGCAGGGTCGTTCCCGTCCGACGTCGCCTTGGAGCTGCGGCATGTCTATGAGCGGATTGAATCTTTTTCTGATTCGGCGACTGGAAACAGGCAAGAGCAGCGGGTGGTCTGAGATACTGTGGACATGCCTTTGCTTTTGAGCTTATGATCTGACACATTTGATTCCTGCTTCAAACGTCTTTCTACAGGAGTGCAATTCTGGAGGAGTTCTGGGCCCTGGTCGAGCAAAAAGTCCGGCCGCAGTGGACGCGGTTCGGTCTTGGGTGGATGGCGCTGGCGCTGGGGGCGCTGTTTGGCAGCGCCGTGAGCCAGCTGTGGGGCGTCTGGATGCTTTATACGCAAAGGATGGCGGAAGACAGGCGAGGCAATTCGCTTTCGTGCAAAGCACGCGAAGCCCTTGCCATGGGCGCGCTTGCGTGCGCCCTCGCGCCCAGTCTGGGCGTCTTTTCCTTCTTCTATCTCCTGGAGGAAGGTGAGAGAGGGGTTGGGGAATGGGCAATGTGTCGGTTCCTGGTCAAGCTACGACGCGTGAGCTAGCATTATACTCCTGAAAAGCTAAAATTACATGTACAATGAGCTATCACTTAATTCCATCATCAACATTGTCGCTGCAGGGCGGTGGATCGCAACCCTCACAATCCTGTGCTGGACCCTGGTGGTCGGCAGGCAGCTCCTTCAGGATCGGGCAAGGCTCGGGCCCTGCCTGCTCGCTGCTGTGCAGGGGTATGTGTCCCTTGGCACCGCTGTGGCGCTCGGGGTCAAATACCACTCGGGGCATGCCTTTTGGCAGCGGCTGACAAAACCCGACGAGGGATCGGCCGTTTCAGGGACGGATCCGGCACTGATTTCTCGGCTAAGCGCTTGTCTGCAATCCTGTATGGCTGCCTGGCTCCTCCGTTCGCCCAGCATCGTGTGGTTATCCAGAGCATTGCCCGCCCTTGCTTTGGGCGCACTAGTGCTATGGTGCGTCTCGCCGGGATCCAGGCGTTCAAGAGCTTTGCTGGCGGGAGCTTTCCTCTGCGGCGCTGCCCGCCACCTGCTGGAGGCTGAGAGCGGGGGTGGCAGTGAATACGCTTCAATGCCTTTACGCCAGGCTTTCAAGGGCAAACAACTCCATGCGCTCTTTGACTTGCTGCCACCGACAGTCTGGGCCAAAGCGGGACTGACACGGCCGGCGCAGTGGCGTGCAGCGCTCTGTTGCTCCCTTCACCCCGACTCCGATCTGGAATTCCTGCCCGCTCGACGCACGGCTCGCTGCCAGCCGCGGCGCTGCTGGCGAGCCTGGCGCTCGTCTCCAGTCCCAGAGCCTGCTGGGCCCTGGTACTGCTCTTCCTTGCAGTGGATGCGCTGCAGCAGCTAAACACATCGGGAGGGCGGGCGCAGACGGCGGACAGCGCACGCTGGGGCTGCTCGGCTGCCTACCTGTCATGCCTATCGCTCCTCGCTTTCTTCTGCACGGGGCATGTTCCAGAATTTGCTGGCATCGTCTGGACCGCAGGTAATTGGGTGTTGAGTGGGTTGGAGGGAGGTATTACTTGAACGTGGGCTGATCTGATAGCTGGCGCTGCAAGGATTGCTTGTCTCATCCGTGCGCCGCTGTCTTGCCCTCCTCACCACCCCCAGGGTTTGTGACCGACTCGCAATTCCACCTGTACCGCTCCGGCGCCCTGGTGGCTCTGGAGACGTTTGGGGCCATGGTTGCAATCCCGGGCCTGGCTGGCTGGGCACTGGGAGCTGGGCTGCGACGGCCTGACTCAACCCCACACCCCAATGCCAAGCCGCCATCTCCACGCGGCCGACCAGAGAGACAAGACACCGCGGTGTCCTGCAAGGTCCTGGTCACATCGGGTTTTTCTCACAGCAGCGCGCACCTTAGTGCCCTGGGCGCTGCGTCACTCATGGCTGCCCTGCGCACGTGCTCCGCGCTTTCCACCACACTCAGCGCCGCCATACAGCGCCGCCACCTGTACGCCTGGTCCCTGTTTGCGCCGCGATTCGCCTTTGATGCATGCTTTTTGATTTTTGCCGACATTTCATTCCTAATATTTATGCACGTGTGGCGCGCAGGCGCCATTGAGTGACCGTGATGTGGCTAATGTAAGCCAATCTCTGACGATTCGCCACGATCCCGACTCGGGACTTCCACCCAGGCACGACCCCAGAAGACCCGAAAACTACCTGCTCATGTCAAACTCCAGCATTCCGACGTTGCAATAAACTCTAGAGTGCACACATGAATGCCTAGAGGTCGACAGGTCTGAGCGATGCGGTGAATTTACCCGACATCAGGCGGACGCGCTTAAGCGGAGGGTTCGCTGGGACGATGTCCTCCGACTTTCTGCCTCTGGCGGACGTGCAGAGCCTCCTCTGGCAGCATGTCACCAATAAAAAGGAACGGGATCTTCTAGAAGAGTATGCAGGTCCGTATTGGTGTGGCTGGGCGAGATCTGGGTATTGCTCGTCCCATGTGCCCTCGGTCTTCTCCTGAAAGCACGGCACCCACAAGGCCTACCCCCCCTGTTCCTCAGATCTGTACGCGATCATCAAGACGACGGAGAAGCTGGAGCGCTCGTACGTGCGGGACGCCATGACGGCCAAGGACTACGAGCCGGCCTGCCAGCGCCTGATCGCCCACTACAAGACGCTCTGGGAGACGGTGAAGGAGAGCGTGCCCAGCATCCAGTCCTTCATGGCGGCCTACCACCTGCAGTGCCCCATGGGCGCCCGCCGCCTGGCGCAGTCGGGGATGCCCGCCACGGTGGAGCACGGCGGCAAGCCGGGCGGGTCCGCCTCGGAGGGCAACTACACGGCCGCGGTGGCCGATGCTGTGGGCCAGTACATCACAACCATGGATGCCCTCAAGCTCAACATGGCTGCTGTGGACCAGATATTCCCGCTGCTCTCGGATCTCACCCAGACCCTGAACAAGGTGGGGGTTTGGGGTGGATGGAAAGGGGGGGGTTATGGTTTTTGGTCGAGGGCTCATACCTATGTTGCTCATTGCCTGGACCGCATCGCTGAATAAAAATGAGACCACACGCTGCCTTTGGACACTATTCTCTCTCTATTCCACTTCAATTGCTCCCCCCTCTTCTTTTCTATGACCTTCAGGTGCCTACGCTGTCGCCCGATTTGGAAGGGCGGAGCAAGGTCAAAGCGTGGGTGAGCAAGCTGCACTCCCTGCCGGCGAGCTACGAACTGTCCGAGCCAGAGGCACGCCAACTCTTGTTCGAACTCGAGGGCTCCTACAACGAGTTCATGGCGCACCTCCAGCGCTGATTGGCGAATGAGGGTGCAGCTACGCAGCGTGTAAAATTGGAGTAGTCAACATCGAGCGACTGATGGGGCCCATTGGGCTATATTGAGCGCGGTCGTTTTTGACAGCCTTGTGCACCCATCCGTATGTCTATTTCTCTCTTTGTACCCGTGTATGTAACTTGAAAGTTCGCTCAAATGAGCGCACGACGCCATCAAATCAGCTTGCCAACAAATCTCGGGTCCTCGTTGTCAGAGCCCAGTTTCTGATCCTGATCCATCCCGATCGCACGCCCAGGAGACGCAGGCCAGACTGCTGACTGGGGCACAGAAGAGGGCAGCAACCGCATTCAAGGCATTAGTCCCGCTTGCGGGATGGCTGATTTGGACGCTGGGCAGAGGTAGCGTACTCAAGGAGGCACTGGGGCCCCAGGCCCCGATCGCGTCATGAGCGGCTTGTCGTCGACGCTGTCGAGCCTGGCCAAGCGGTCGATCCCGATCACGAGCGGGTTTAATGACCTGGTCAGGGGCATTGGCGAGGCGAAGAGCAAGGATGAGGAGGACGGCATCGTGGCGAAGATGGTCGACCTGTGCCGGGGCGCATTGGCCGGGGGTCGTCGGGACCCTCGCACGTCCAAGGAGCTGCTGCTCTACCTGGTATACATTGACATGCTTGGCCACGATACGCGCTGGGCGCACGCCTGGGTCATCCAGCTCTGCAGCGACAAGAGCCTGATTGTGAAAAAGGTAGGAGGGAGGGAGTAAGGGGGGGTAGGGCGGGTGGAGCAATATAGGGAAAGGAGAGTGCGAAGGCGGGCTAAATGGTTACAGTTGCGCACGCAAAAGAGGAAGATTGCGAAGAATAGAACCTTGCATCTTCTAGCATGCATCCTCACCCGATTCCTTCTCACCACCTTACTCCAGGCCGCGTACCTGGCCGCGTCGCTGCTGCTGCCGGCGGAGAGCGAGCTGCACATCATGCTCACGGCCACAATCCAGGCGGACTTTCGGTCTGACAACTGGGTGGTGGTGGCCACCGCGCTGACGGCGACCAACCGCATCGCGACCGCGGAGCTGGCGGCGGTGTTTGTGCCGGCCGTGATCGCGCTGACCTCGCACGCCTCGCAGCCCGTGGCTCGGCGCGCGCTGCTGACGCTGCGGCGGCTGCTGCAGCTGGACCCGGAGGCGGCGCCGGACGTGGAGCGCGTGCTGGTGGAGCGGCTGGGGCACCGCGAGCCCGCGCTGATGGCGGCCGCGCTGTGCTCGCTGCGCGAGCTGGTCGCGCGGCGGCCGCCGCAGTACGCGGGCCTGGCCCGCTACCTGGTGGCCATCCTGAAGCAGGCCTACGAGGGCAAGCTGGGTCGCGGCTTCGAGGTGCACCGCGCGCCGGCGCCCTTTGTGCAGGTGGAGCTGCTGCGCCTGCTGCGCCTGCTGGGCGCGGGCAACCCGGGCACGGCGGCCGAGGCGGCCGTGGTGGTGGCCGAGGCGCAGCGCCGCGCGGAGGGCCTCGGCTCCGCGCTGGGCGCGGCCGTGGCCCTGGAGGCGCTGCGCACGCGCGGCGCTGCAGCCGGGCGCGGCCGCGGCCGCCGAGGTGGCCGAGGCCGCGACGCGCATGCTGCGCTCGGACGAGGCCAACGCGCGGTACGCGGGCATCGACGCGCTTTCTAGATTGGTGGACGCCGCGCCCGAGCGCGTGGCGGGCGCGCAGCTGGCGCTGCTGGACGCGCTGCGCGGCGGGGACGGCACGCTCGCGCGCGCGACGCTGGGCCTGCTCTTCCGCGTCGCCGGGCCGGCAAACGTGACCCTCATCGCGGGCGAGGTGCTGGCTTATTTGCGATCCCCCGCGGCCGCGGCCTCGGGCGCGGCCGCGCGCCGCGCGGTCGCGGCCGAGCTGCTCGCGGTCGCCGAGCGCTGCGCGCCCGACGCGCTCTGGTTCGCCCGCACCGCGGCCGAGACCATCGCGGCCGCGGGCGAGGACGCCGCGCCCGCCGGCGCCGGCGACGCGCTCGCCGACGTCGTGGCCGCGTTTTGCCTGGACGACGCGGGCGACGCCGACGCGGGCGCGCGCCAGGCGGTCGCCGACGCCATGCTGGCCTGGCTGGACCCGCCCACGCTGCGGGCAGAGGGTAATGACAAGGGAGAGTGTGAAGGCGCGGCATCGAACGAGTCCCCCCTCGCCAATCGCCCGCCCACGCAGCTGCTCATCGCGGCGGCCTGGGCCGCGGGCGCCTGCGGCCACCTGTCCTCGCGCGGCGTCGAGGGCGCCGTGGACGCGCTGTGCGCGCTGCGCGAGGCGCACGCGCCCGACCCGCGCGTGCTGGCGTGCGCGGCCGGCGCGCTGGGCAAGCTGGCCACGCGTGCGGGGCCGGGCTCGGCCGCGGCACGGCAGGCGCAGGACTTTCTGCGGCACGCCGCGCGCAGCGCCGGCGCTGGACCTCCAGCAGCGCGGCGTGCTGGCGCTGGCGCTGCTCGAGGAGCCGGCCGAGACGCGCGACGCGGTCTGGCTGGCCGATGCGGGCGAGGAGCCCGACGCGACGGCCGCGCTGGACGCCATCGCGGACCGCGCCCTCGCGGCCGGCGCGGCGCCCTACCTGTCTCGCGCCGAGCGGGCCGAGCTGGGCCTGGGGCCCCAGGGGCTCGACGGGCTGTACCCGCTGCCGGGCGGGGCGGGCGGGGGGGCGGGCTCGGCGCCTCTGCTCTATGAGGCCTATGCCCGCACCGAGGCGCCATCTGCGGCGCCGGTCGTGCCGGTGGCCGTGCCGGTTGTGGAGACTCAGGTTGCTACCATCAAGTCTGGCGACAAGGGTCTTGTGAGCGGACAGGCTTCGACAAATTCTTCCCCACAGCAACCCACCGCGGCCGCCCCGCAGCTGCTGCTGAATCGGGGAGGCCAGGCGCGCAAGTGGGGTCCGCAGGCCGCCTCGCAACCGCCCCCCGCGGCCGCGCCGAGCCCGTCGCCGATGCACCCTCAGAGCCCCGGCGCGAAACCGCCGACCACCGGCCCCGGCCCGCGCAGCCAGAGCCGGTTCGTGGACGCGGCCAAGCAGCAGCTGGCGTCTTCGCTGTTTGGCGGTATGCCTGCAGGCGCGACCAGCCCGGCGGGCGTCGCGAGGAGACGGGTCGCCGAGGCGCCCCGCAGCGCCCGATCGCCCGCCAGCGACTTGCTGGGCGGTCTCAGTAGTAACGGACCTGCCTCCTCGTCCGCCAACGGCGCACCCGCACCCACCGCCAAGCCCTCGGCCCTTGAAGATTTGCTTTCCCTTTCCTTTGAGAGTTCCGCGCCTGCGGCGCCAAGCCCGGCGCCCGCGCAGCAGACCAACACCGCCGCGCCCAACTTGCTCGAGCTTGGCTTTGACTCCGTGCTCACGGGCGGTGCGGGCCCCTCTGCGACCCCGAGCGCGCCCATCGTCGACCCGTTTGCGGCCCCCCTTGCGCCCAACGAGCCCTCACCCACCAACGGGCCCCCTGGTGGCATGAACTTTTTCGGCACCAACGGAGGCATGGCCAAGGCAAAGTCGCCCGAGAAAAAATCGCCCATTGCCGATAAAAAGCCCGTTGATCCCTTTGCCGACTTGCTCGGATAGTATCTTGCTTCTCTATCGTGTTGTTACAATCAAGTGAGGGACCTAGGATTGGCGTCTCAGAAGTAAGTGTCGCTTGGCGATGTAATAATTCAGTGTGTTACGTGTACATGATCTCATCGTGTGGTGGCCCGAGCGAGACTGTGACTCGATGCGCTCCAGATTCTGCACAGGCCACGGACGGGGGGTATAGCGATACTGCCTCGTGTCCGCATGTGTGCGCTGTTCGCCGACGTTTATATCAAATTATTCTCGTGTCGTAGCTTTTGAGCAATAACACTGCAAAGGGAAGCTCGAGCAGTCGTGTACGTTCAATAGTCTGGCACCTGCACCATGTCGAGATAAGCTTGGCTCGTTTCTGAGCGGTGTACTCGGAGAACGACAACGACACCCATCATGTGGAGCTCTATGTATTCAGAGACTGTTTCGCCGGCATGGATTTTTACCTGCCTGGCCGCAGTCGGATTTGGTGCAGCGGCTTTTGGCTGGTGGGCCAGAGGCCAAAAACCTTTTCCCAGAGGGACCATTGTCTTCGTACCTGGTCAGGCAATGGTGGGAGAGACCGGTTTGGACCTCATCTGGGAAATGCTGAAGCGAGACCCGCGGTGGAACGATGTCCAACTGCGCCAAAGACCTCGGAATGTGGCCCAAATGCCCCCTGCCGAAGTTCAGCACCCCCCTGACGACCAGCGCCCCGAACCCATCGCTGAGCCTCAAGAAGCACCCGCCATCAATGAGCTGGAGATATCCGATGCCGAGGATGCCGTCTCTGCTGAGGAGGAGCCTGAGCCTCGTGAGGGAGATGCTGAGAGGAGTGACGACGAGGAGGAGGAAGAGATTCCCAGTGCCTTCCAGGACCCCATCAACTTTAACCTGATGCGGGACCCGGTTGTCCTGGTTCAGACCGGCGCCGTCTACGATCGCCAGAGCATCACAGCATGGCTGGAAACGGGCAGCACGCGCTGTCCCAAGACCAACATGGAGCTCCAGCATGTGGAGCTGGAACCGACGCCAATACTACGTGAGCTGATCCGGGAGTGGGCGGCTGCCCACAACATTGCCCCACCCGATGCCGACCCTGAAGACACTCAACCCTTGTCCCGGGAAGAGGCGCTGCTTATTGACCCAGAACTCCCCGACACGCTCAACATGCTCCGGGGCGGCAGCCTGAGCGCGCGTGGCAGAGCAGCCGCACATCTCAACAACGCGCTCATCGGCTGGAGCGAGGGCGGCGGCAGGGCCGCGCCGGAGCTGGCCGACCTGCGGCGGCGCTGCTTTCTGGAGGTCATGGACGGCCTGATCTGGCTCGTGCGGCACGGCGACGCCTTTGGCGCCGGGGTCGCGGCCTCCGCGCTGAGCCAGGCGGACACGGTGCTGGCCGGCGAGGAGTACCTGGCAACGCGCGGCGGCTGGCGGCGCTGGCCGTGGCCCCCGCCGCGCGCCTGCTGGGCTGCCCGGAGCAGTACGCGGCGCACTCGGCGGCGCGGCTGGTGGCCGTGGCGCGCGACGTCGCGCCGGCGGCGGTGCTGCGGCGCGTCGTCGAGACCAGCGGCGTGCCCTGCCTCCTCGAGCAGCTCGAGCCGGAGTTTCCCTACCTGCGCTGCAGCGCCGCGCAGGCGCTGGCCGTGCTGCTCTCGGACCCGGTGGCCGTCGTGCAGCTGCGCGCCCGGCCGCGCGGCGTGGCGCGGCTGGCGGCGCTCGTCGCCGGCGCATCTGGCGACGAGGCCCTGCCCGCCGCGAGCGCGGCCACGCGCGATACGCGGCCCGCGACGCCGCCGACGCCCTGCTGGTGGCCGGTCTCGCGGAGGAGGAGCTGCGACAGCACCTGCTCGAGTTTGCGGCGCGCAAGACCATCCCCCCGCTGCCGCCCGGGTTTGACGCGCAGACGGCGCTGAGCCCGGATAGCCTGGCCAAGCTGCGGGACTGCAGCAGCGCCTGGCTCCGGCTGGAGGTGGACGACCCGCAGGCGCGCAAGGAGGAGGACAGCGGCGAGGACAGCGAGGAGGACGAGTGGACCACCGACGACGGCGGGGACGACAATGACGAGGGGGCCGCCCCGGGTCCTGTTGCCGATGACCAACAAGCCCAACCCGCATAACTGCATCAACCTCGCCACTCACAACAACCCCTTTCCCAAACACCAACAGTTGCTTATTTTCTCAACCGAGAATTTTCCTTACAGTTTGCCCGCGAATAGTGTTGCCCTGACTTTGGATGTGCTCTGTAGTTGCTGATGAACCAATCGTCATCTCCACACACTCTAGTTGGAAAGGGCGGCCGGTTTCGGGCGTAAGTGATCTTTGGGGTTTCGCTGGCACGCCCGACACGCGACTGCCTTGATGCTCTCGAGTAAAGCGCATGCTACCTTGCGTCGAGTACCTGGAAACGGATCCCTTGCAAGATTGATCGGTAAGCTTCCGGGGTGGGTGCTTGCGCGAGCGACCAATATTCCGGGACTCGCAAAGGCAGGTTCTCGACGAGGGTCTCTCCTCGATCGGAAGTTCTGGAATTTCCGTTTTCAGGAAAACTGGGTGATGATCTCGGAATACAAATTTGGCATATGGTATTATGCGCGTTGCCCCTGAAGGCGCAGGAACGGCGACATGGACTTTCTGATGGACGAGGAGACGTCGGGGAGCGAGGAGGACAGCGTGAGTACGATGCGGGATGCGTGTCGTTGCGAGATTTGGGTCGTGCATGCATGTTTTAGATGTATTTGTATTAGTCGGGTCGACTTCCGAGGTGGATGGGAGTCTGATGCCTACCCTCCGCCACCGCCACAGCCTCCCCCGCCGAGGGCCCACCGCGGCGGCGGCCTGCCGCTCCACCAATTCCTGAGACTCATCGCCGGCGGCCGAATGATGGACCATGGCAGTGCTTCCAGCAACGAAGACCTTGTGGCTGCCTTGAGACGTGGTGGCGTCATCGAAAGGTACAGGAGTTCCAAATTGGATCAGGGCACAATCATGTACATCGTTTTTGATGCGTGCCGGGTCCTTCTGTGGGACTCAATTTACATGCCCCCCTTTCTACCACAACAGCGAGCGCGTGGCCCGGGCCATGACAGTGTGCTCGCGGGCGATTTTTGTGCCGAGCGGGTACCGCTCCGAGGCCTTCATGGACACCCCCATCCGCGTGGAGGAGCTCGATTTCAATGTCTCGGCGCCGCACATGCACGCCACCTGTCTGGAAGCCCTGGAGCTGGCGCCCGGTCACAAGTTCCTGGACGTGGGCTCCGGCTGCGGCGTGCTCACCGCCTGCGGCGCGTTCCTGGTCGGCAAGGGCGGCGTCGCCAATGGCATCGACATCCGCCCGGAAGCTGTGCGCCACAGCCGCGAGTGCCTGCGCGTGCTCCGGGAACAGTCGCAAGAGTACGCGCGGTTGAGAGTGGTTTTGAGTGGTGGATTATTGTTTTCGTGTATCTGGACATGGTGTAGGAGGAAAGATCTGGGCTTGTCCTTCAGGAGGATGATTACTTAAAGTTAATCTCCTCACATTACATCATCGCCTGCCTGCCCTCCCAACCAATCTCCCCCCCCTCTCTCTATATTCCCAACCGTCAGATTTTGCACCACGGCCTGCGACGTGTCCTTTGAGGTGCGGGACGTGTTCTTGCCCGCGCCGCGGCACCGAGGAAAGTACGACCGGGTGCACGTGGGCGCGGCGTGCCCCCCCGAGAAGCTGGGGGCGCTGCTGAGCCTGCTGAGCCCCGAGGGCGGCCGCATGGTCGTGCCCGTCGTGCCCAGCGACCTGCGGGTGATCACCAAGGGGCCGGACGGCCGCGTCACGCAGCGTGTGATCAGTCAGGTCAGGTTCAGTGAGCTGGAGCTGCCGGGCGATGCCAGCATCCTGCTGGCCAGCCTGCGGGCCGAGCGCAAGGCCCGCACCGCGCCGCAGGAGCTGCCCAGCACCTACCAGGCGGACCTGGAGTCCATGCCCAGCCTCTCGCCCCGGTTCTCCGATGAAAAGCGCCTCAAGCTCACCGGAACGTCGCCCCAGTCGGGTATGGGTTTGGGGGGGAAGTGTTTTTATGTTTTTCCGTTCAAGAGAGTATAGAAAAATCATAATCCAGTTAACTTCATGTGGAGAACACATTCTGTACACCGTCCTGTTCCAAACCACTTCACTCAACTGCACAGTTTGGGATGCATATGCGGCAGCTTCAAGTTCTTCAGCGACAGCATCGTCCAGCGGCGGGACACCTGGCGCCTCTTCGTGGCCCCGAAAGCTGTCGCTCCTCTTCCAGTCCTGCGCCAACGGCGCGAGCGGCGCTGGAGCGGAAAAAAGCGTGCAGGGCAGCGGCGCCTCTTCTCAGGCCGGTGCGCATGCGACCCTGGGATTGTGACCGTGTGAAGGCCTCCGATTTGCCGATGTGGAGCCCGGCCCACTTCATCGCTTGCCCCACCCCCCAAAGCAGCCCCTGTCACGCCAAGCGCGCCTGCGGTGGATCTGTGGACGGACCTGGGCCAACCAGACATTGCCCTCGTGGGCAACGGCTTTGAAGTGGAGGCTCACAGGTGAGCCGATGCATGACATTGATGCATCATGATCATAAGGCGGCTTGCCACGTGAGAAATCTCACCAATCTCCCTCTCATTTTTTTTCTCCGCAGCGAGGTGCTCAATCAGCGCTGCGAGCATTTTAGGGCTCTGCGGGAGAGCGGCATGCGGGACGCCATGCTGTCCCGCGTGCCCATCCCCTCGCACTTTGAGATGAAGGGGGTGCAGGGCCTCATCCACTACATCTACCACGACGAGATTCTAGCGCCCCTTGACCCCGATGTACGTACGAGGGTATTTTGGGTGTTGGTTGGTGACGTTGATTGATGTGGAATGTACAATAATTATGTGATTATTCTCAAGAATATACCAACATTATTGTGTTGCAAGTCGCTCTCTATCCACTGTCCGTTGAACGCTCACCCTTTAGATTAAACTTTCTGAACATACCCCACCAACAAACACAGATGGCGCTGGCGACGCTGCACGTCGCCCAGTACTACGGCGTCCCCCGGCTGGTCCACCTCTGCGAGCGGCGGCTGGGCCGGCTGCTGACGGGGCGGAGCGGGGAGACGGCGCCCGAGGAGGCCGCCGCGCTGGCGCCCGCGCTGCTGGCGCTGGCCGACGACAGCGGCCTGGCGCACTTGCGGGCCGTGGCGCTGGACTTCATTGTCAACCACCACGAGAGCGTGCGCGCCACGCCCGGCTACGCGGCGCTCAGCCGGGACCAGGTCCTGCTGATCGCCGACGAGGCGTGCGCGCTGCACGGCAAAATGTTGTGCCTGCTCAGATCCATGAGTCGCGACGGCCAGGCCCTCCCGGAACCCAGCTATAGCTAAGGAAGGTTGGGAATAGTCAATCGCACTCGTCATTATTATTATTTGATCTACATTCAAGACAAAATGTGTCAGGAAGGGACGCGGGCCACTTCATCCATATACCCAGCCTTTTCCTTCCTCTGTATTTCTCGCGATTGTAGCGCCTACACATGTCAGCGTTGCGTCAGGCTCTGTGTTGATGGGAAACATGCCTTCTTTTGTACTCGATGCTTGCCCCTGTACAGCTGTGAATGCGGTGGTGATTGTAGAGACACAAAACGCAGCGAAGAGCATCAGGCCAAGCGCCGTTGTGCGAGAGATAATGGACACTTTAGGTACGGATTGCAATGACGAGGCACAAGCGAACATGGCATGCGGGTCAGCTCTGTGGGACTTCCAAAATGGGGGGCGCCTATCGCCAACAAAAAAAGCGTCATCATGGCGGCAGCAGGTAAGGCAACGAGCAGCCAACTGCACCAGGGGGTCGCTCGCCCCTCTCACAACTCCATGGCCGCGACCTGCGGCGCCGGCCCCTGGGCCTCGGCCACGGCCGCCTGGATGCGGGGCCGGGCCGCCTCGATCCTGGCGCGCTCGTCGTCGCCGATGGGCCCGTACAGGTCCGCCCCGGCGCCGAGGCGGCGTCCAGCGCCGGCAGCGCGGCCTCCCGGTCCGCCAGCGCGAGTCGGAGCGCCTCGGGGTGCCCGCAGATGCCCGCGGCGCCCCAGCCCGTCTGGATCAGGGCGCGCAGCAGGCGCTTGGCCGCCAGCCGCTCCTCCCCCGACCCGCGGTCCGTGGTCAGCTCGGCCGCCCAGTCCGCGGCCGCCTCGCGCTCCAGCGCCGCGCGCACGCGGCCTCCCAGGCCGCCGGGCCGGCGCTCCAGCGCGGACGCCAGGGCCTCGCGCGCCGCGGCGCGCTCCCCGCCGGCCCGCGCCTCCTTTCCCAGCGCCAGCGCCGCCAGGCGGCGCAGCACCGTCTCCTCGCTCACCACCCAGCCGGCGCCCGCCTCGGAGTACGTCAGCGCGCGGACTGAGTAAAGAGAGAAGGGGGAAAAAGGGAAGAAAGGGACGATGAGCGATGTGGGATGAAGAGCCCGCGCATTCGCAGTCTCATTCACTTCTTTCGCATGACACGCACCACCTCGGACAAGCACTGCCCGCTCAGAGTCGTGCAGCACCCCCCACACACAAATCTACCTACCGGCTTCGGTCGCGGCCACGACGTCGTCTCCGCCCAGGAGCGCCGCAATCTTGGAAAAGACGGCCTCCCGCTTCCAGTCAAAGGTCGCGTGGTCGTCCTTGAGGGAGGTCACGCCCACCAGCGTGCACAGCGTCTGCAGAAGAAGGGAATGAGATTGGCTCAAGAATGAATGACTTTGTCCTTTTCATCAAAATACTGTGGGAATACTGTCACCACCTCATGCAATACTCCTGCTACACCATCATCCGCGCACCACGAGGGCCGAGTTGCGGAGGCTGGGTTCGTCGCTCTTGACGAGGTCGATCAGCGGGTCAATCAGCGTGTCCAGGATGAGCGCGGTGACCTCGGGCGGCGTCGCGTGCTTGCCGCGCGTGGACACGGCGGCGCTGCCGTCGTAGTACTGCCCCAGGACGGCCGCCTGGATGCACTCGAGGGCGCCCATGGTGGCCAGGACGTCCAGCCGCGCGATGCGCAGCAGGCGGGCCAGGAGCGGCAGAAACTCGTCGCTCAGGCGCGGGTCGAGGCGCACCGCGTTGAGGGCCACCGTCGCGGCGCGCAGGCGCGCCTCGGCCGCGTTGGGCGGCCCCGCCGCGCGCGCCAGCTCCTTGCGCAGCGCCGGGTCGCGGCACAGGAAGCCGAGCACGTCCGGCTCGCTGAGCAGGTGCTCGGCCGCGATGCCGCTGGGCGAGCTGTAGTCGCGCGCCTCGCGGCTCAGCAGGCCCAGCAGCTGGCTGGCCACGCGCGCGCGGAGCTCGGGCGGGTACCCGCGCTGCGACCCAGTCAGCACGCGCCGCAGCTGCAGGCGCGCCAGCTCGCGCACCATGCGCTGCTGGGAGCCCAGCGCGCGCAGCGCGTAGGGCAGCCACTTGTCGTGGAAGGCCACGCCCGCGGTCGTGCCCAGCGCCGCCGCCAGCCCGGCGCAGATGTCGCGCACGATGGTCAGCTCGGCATCGTGCTTAGCAAGCTCCCTGGTAGGTGGAGTGCGTAGATGATTTCAGTTGAGACTGGAATGTCTTATTTCCTTTCAAGCTCTTCTATCCAAATGTGCAGGACAAAACAAGAACCGACATGTGGGCCAGGCCGCGGCCAATATTAACCCGGACGACCATGCCAGATCGTCATTCCTTGCTGGGCCCACACGGCGCCGTGTGAGGGCCCTTTCTTTCTCATGCAACCACTGCATAGAAACATTTTGCAATTTCAACTGCCATTCCCGGCCCCGCGCACTCAAAGGCCTGCTCCAGCGGCCAGGCTGAGAAGAACTGCACGGCCTCTTCCGCCGTGAGCGCCTTGCCGCGTTGGGCGAGCTTGGCCGCTGCTGACGCGTACGTTTCAGATGACATTGGAACCGTTTGTATCAAAGGATTTGCGAATGGTGACTCTCGCTCGTTGAACGCGGGGTCTTGGGCAAGAGGCACTTTCCGGATGGGGCACGGATGATACGCGACGTGGCGTGGTGCGCACGAGATTACAGCGATCAGGCTCATCCGCCGAGACCCGACCATTTCTGGCAGACACTCCGAATTGACAAGGCAATGGGATTTAAGCTGCGAACACAGGAATGTTGAATGATATCGATCAGGATTCGATAGCTGAATCAAGTCCCGTCGGGTCACGGATCACTGGTCGAGCGGGGCGGGCCAGGGCTCAGCTTTGGCTGCCCACGCGGTCGGAGCCGGCATACCGGCCATGAGGGGGCCTGCAAGTCTTCGCGCGGATATCGTCCCGTCGTCTTTTCTTGTGCGCCATGCCTTTGTGGCACGTAGGGCCTGCCCAAAAGCCCGTGCGAGGCGCCCCGTGACAGCTCGGGCCCACCACCGCTGGGGAGGCGGCCCCTCCATTGGCGGCGTGCAGTTTCGCAACTACTGCTGGCGCCAAGCGGAGCACGGCCTCCAAAGGGCCAGCTATGTGCTACTCCGCTCCATTCAGACGACCGCATTGGCCCTGGCAGACGGCGCCGTGTGGCTAGAGCGCTCGTTGGATTTGCGGTGGCGTCTTGCGCGTCTGTGGCACGCGGCGTCCCTCCAGGCTGCCAACCTCGATGCGCGGTGGGGCATCCGACAGCGAGCGTTTGACCTCTGGCTGGATCTTCGACGGCACTGGCCTCAGGTGGGCGTCTGAATGGCTGGTGCTCTGGGGATGTCATGGGGCGAGTGATTGACAAGATGTGGGTACCCACCTGCTTCCCCCACTGCCTGCTCACAGCGACGAGCCCGACTGCTGGCCTTTCTCGCGACGCCCCTCGGCAAGCTGTGCGCAGCAGCGGCGCTCTTCATCGCTCTGCGCACCGGGGATTTTGTCGGTGGTGACCACGGTCCTCATGGCCCAGCTCTGGCTGACACCCGTGCTGCTCCTTGCCTGGGTCAAACGGGCTGCGCAAAGCAGACAGAGCACACGGTTTGACGAAGATTTCTCTGCGCGGCAAGGCCGCCGTGGGGACCAACCCAAGAAGAATGTCGTCGATGTGGAGTGGAGGGTGGTCGACTCTTGACTTGTTACTTTGCTTGAAAGTTTGTGTGCAGCCATTTCATTCGTACACTTGATGACCACAAATACATCCAATTTTTTGGGTTTCTGTACTCGCGCGCATGCCTACCTTGCTACTTTGAATACCATTTTTTTCTGCCTCCGCCTTGATAAGCACAGACGGTATGTGATCATTACAGGCATGCACGGGCTGCGGGGTACAAGCGAGCGTGGTGGTGGCACAGGCGACCCGGCACTGGGGTCGGGTTGGTAAAGCTACAGTGTTGCTGAGCGGCAGTGGCGATGGGTACAGGGGAGGCAAGGGGCGGGCTACCGGAGGAAACACCCCTCCCAGAGTGTTACCATGAGGGCCCCTGACGACATGGCAGGCGAAGCAGACACGCATCGCGCGCTGAGTCTCTTCGCGCCGCGCTCCATCGCGGCTCAGCACGCATAACATACAAGGCCTGCGGTCGTGCAGACTCCCAGCGCCGCGCACGCGGCTGCCTTGGGGTGGCGCTGCGCCAAAGCCCTGCAGGCGGCAAGCGCGTCGAGCAGCAGGCCGAGCATGGCTTCCAACTTGCCGACCAGGGTGCGCTGCTCCAGGACGGGGAGCAGTGCAGACTGACTTCGGCGCTTGCTTCTCTGCGGCAACAAGATGCGATGTGGGTTGAAGAGGAGTGTCAAAGGCAGGAGAGCGCTCATGACAGCAAAAGTGATGCCCATGACATTCCAGCCATGACACACCACATGATGAGTCTACACCCTTTTCTGCACCTCTACATAGAACTGGGCACTGCTCAGGAATTTTTCTGCCTTGGGCCGGAGAAGGATGAGGGTCTCTATCACGATCTGCGCGGTGTCATGAGCGGGCGATGGTGAATCTCTGCATGCCCGGCTTCCGAAGGGTCAGGTCTCGGCCATCCCATCCATACCCACGCGCGCCAACAAACCAGGTACATGGACTCACATGTGCTATGCATGAAAGGCAGGCGATCGCGAACTCGAGGCCCATGAGCATCATGACTAAGGGCAGGCACTCCTCGTCCTTATCGGAGGTCTCCCGCTTCACGTCCCCGCCTTCCGCCTGCACGGCGCAAGCGCAAGGTGCATGGCCGACGCACAACGTATAGGCAAAATTCATGAAACCAATTGAACGTCCTTACCTGCTCCTTCCGGCCCTGCTGAGGCCCCAGCTCCGCGGTTGCCGGGTCGGGCGACAACCCCAAGCGACCCTCTTCCCGTTCCTCCTCGTGACCCTCCCTCCCGACCAGCACATAGTCGTCCGTTTCCGGATCCATCATGCCGAAATCACCGAGACGCAGAGGCCAAAGCGCGTGCCAGTTCCGCCCACAGCTTTACAGGGATTAGGTTTCGCAGGCGGATCATGGGGCGCATCCGTGCACGTGACGGAGATCATTTCCGACGCCCGCCCCGCTCCTTGATGCTGAGCGTCAAGGCCTCCTCGCGCGGCACGTTGTAGTGCGCCAGGCTCAATTCGTCCCGCAAAAAGCCCAACCCGTCCGCGCTGATGCGCTGCTTGTTGGCCGGCACCTTGACCTGCTCCACCAAGCGCTCCTTGAGGGCCAGGACCGTGATGCCTAGGTTGGGCACCGCCACGGACAGCGTCTGCCCACGGAGGGTTTCGTGGCCCTCCACCAGCGTGCAGCTGACGCTCACCTGCAGACATAGGGGGGTGTTGGAATGGATGATGAATCATTCTCATTTGTGCCAAATAATGATTGATTGTGTGTTACCTGGCAGGCACAGCAATGTTCACGCCAGTAAGGGTCCTTCTGTCAACCAATCCGCCCATGCAACCCCAGCCCATTCCAATACCAACAACACCCCATGCTCGTACCTCTGCACTGCCCGGGTGATCGTTCAGCCAGTCCTCCTCCGGCACCAAGAGGTCGAGCTTTGTCCGTTTCGCCGGGGGCTCCTCAGGCAGCGGAGGCGCGGGCCCCATGCCCGGGGGCGGCAGCGTCGGAGGCACCGGCGCCGCCGCTGGCGGGAGCGGCGGGGGGCTTGGCCCGCGGGACGACCGCAAAAACGGCGGCGGCGGCCGTCCCCGGCGCGGCGGGGGGCGCCATGCCCCGCGGGTACACCTTTGGCTTTTCCGGCTCGGCAGGTTGCGCAGGGTCTTCGGCCGGTTTCGCTGGCTCCTCCGGCTCGGCGGACGACGACTCGGTCCCTGCTGGCGCCGACGTGTCCATGGCATCTGTCGGGACGGGCGCGGCGGTTGGCGGGACCGGAAGGGGCGGCGCGGCGGTCGGCGGGGCCGGAGGGGCTGGCGCGGCGGCTGGCGCCGGAGGCCGGGCAGCGGGAGCCACAGGTAGCGCTTGAGAGCCCGCCGGCGGGCCCATGCCCGGCGGGAAGGCCAGTCCTCTGGGTGGCGGCGCGAGGGTCGTCGGCGGCGCGAGGGTCGTCGGCGGCGCCAGAGTGGTCGGCGCACCATTCTCGTTCCCCCCACCACCCTGGCTCTCCAGCCCCGCACTCGCCAGGCCTTTGCCCGCCTTTTCGGCCTCCACGGCGCGCGAGACGGCTGCGGAGACCTCCTCCTCGGACCCGCCAAAGACGGCGGGCATCGTGCGCGCCAGGGAGGCCAGGTTGCGCCCGATCTCCTCGTCGCTGGCGCGCGTGGTCTCGCGGATGCGGCTGAGCATGACGTTGCGCTGCTCGCGCCAGCGCGGGTCCAGCAGGTGCACCCGCATGTGCTCGGCCATCTCGGCCACCGGCACCAGCTCGCCCGTCACGGGCGAGGTCACGTAGCCCGTCGCGTCCGCCACCCGCGCGCGCGGGTCCGCGCGGCGGTAATCGTGCACGATCCGGACCGGGCGCGCAAATTCCTCCTCCTCGTCCGACTCCTCCATCGCCACGTCGTCCTCATCGTCTGCGGGCGCGGCGGCGCTTGGCCCACCTGTCGCGGCCCCCGCGGCCTGCGCCACCAGCGCCTGCTCCTCGGCGTCCATGGGCGCCGGCCGCGCGGCCCCGCCCTCCTCCTCTTCTCCTCCTCCTCCCCGTCGCCGCCGGCCTCGGCCGCGCGGCTCGCGCGCAGCACGTCGCGCAGCACGACCGGCGCCGGCAAATCGCCGATCTCGTCCTCGAAAAAATCAATCGTCTCCACCACCACGAAATCGTGCCAGTCAATCTGCTGCATGGCCACGCGATCCGCCTCCTCCGCCTCGCCCGCCGCACGCGCCTCGGCCTCGCGCGCCCGCGTCCACTCCATGCGCCGCAGCGCGCGCTCCAGCGGGCGCGCGCGGCTCGCCGCGTCCGCCTGCAGCTCGGCCAGCAGGCCCTTGGGCGGCATCAGCACACGCGAGTAGGCGTCGCACAGCGCCGTGAAAAAGGCAAACAGCGAGTGCGTCGGCTTCAGAAAGTTGAACTGCGGCGACGCGTGCTCCTTGGCCGCCAGCTCGGTGAGGAACTTTTTGCCGTTGCGCGCCACGCTCGCCGCCGTGAGCTTGATCACGTCCAGGTCCAGCGCGGTCAGGCCCTCGGGCACGTGCACCGTGTAGGCCTCCTCCGCCGGCGCCTCCAGGGGGGCGCGTGGGCGGGGGAACGGCCGGCGGCGGCGCCCGGGGCGGGGGGCGCGGGCACGGGCGCAGAGGGCGCCGCCGCCGCCGGCGCTGCCGCCCCAGCCGTCTCCTCTGACTTGCCAGAGCATTCCGCCAACTTGTGCTGGTAGTAGGCGTGGTAAGGGTCGGTCGACTTCAGAAAGTTGAACTTGGCATTCTCGGCCTCGTTGGCCTTGATGCGACGCTCAAACTCGGGGCCTGCAGGGTGGGCGGTGTTGAGAGCGACAAGCCTGAGCACCACCGCCTGCCTGCAACGCCCTCGTGATTTATGCTATCCTGAGGAAACATGAATTCTCCTACAAAAAATGAATACGTCCACCGCACCGTTTTTGGCGACGTAGAGCGCCGTCTTGTCCGCGATGGCACGAATGTCGGGAGGCGGGTAGATCAGGCCCACCTTTTGCGTCTGCGTCTCCACCGTCGCGCCATCGACAGTGTGTCCAGCGGAGCGAACCTCGCTGACAGCCACGAGCGCCCCATTCGGGGCCTGCTCCTCGCTGGTCGACACCATCCCTGCCGCGAGTCCCTGGCTAGCAGGCGCCCCACATTCAGCCCCTGGACCCCATCTATGTCCCTCACGACTCCTTTGCAATTGTCAATGGCCGAGAGTACCGTGTTTTGGGGCGGCACGCTTGCTGGATGGGCAATTCTCTCTTCGCGATCCGGCTGCGATTGTTTCCGCGCTCGAGGATGAAGCCCCAGTTCCGGCATCGAGGAATGGCTCGCTCTCGTGCGCATGCATGCAGGCTACATGAGTCCTGCTGGTGCTAGAACTAATTCGATTGGAGTAAATATAGTTGGGGCTTCTTCCTGATCCGTATTTCGTGCCCAGCGACCCTCGCATCGCGCGAAATAGGTAGAGCTCTCCTGGCTGGCGGTCAAGCTGCTGCTTGAAGCGGGCTTGGGGATTCAGTAAGCGCCCTCCCGCGCACGAATCCAATTAAACCAGAGCTTGCGGTCGTCGAAGCCGTTCTGAAAGCCGCTTTTACCGGTTGGGGCATCGGCTACAGGCCAGCATTCTCCTTCAACTAGTAGCATCACCCTTGGCTGGACATGGCCTCCAAAATCAGGGCAGTGCTGAGCAGGCTGTCTCCTTTTCGGAGAAAGGAGATCCTGGGCAGGGACGAAGCAGGGAATGTCTACTACAGGCGCGTGGAGTGTGCACTTTTGCTCAGGAGGCGCCTTGCCTGTGGACGCACCTGTGCTCTTGTGCAATGCAGATCTGATCTGAGTGCGTCGCCCGGCTCGGGTAACCGACCCAACTATACAATCAATCCTGCACACCTGACTGCGCAGGTGGTTTGAGCGGCAGACCGATGGGAGCTCCTGGGAGCGGCGCCAGGTGGACATGCCGGGCGGCGAGTACGAGCCAGAAAACGTCCCCCCGGAATGGAACCAGTGGCTGCGCAAGACGCGCGCCGAACCCCCCAGTCCCGAGGACGTCGCAAAGTGAGTGGCTGGGGCGTGTGCATGGCGACAAGGCTGTGGGATGAAGGGAGTAACTGATATTAAATCTCAATTGCTCGCGGTCCATCGCCAGGGGCAAGGCCTTCAGGGAGCGCATGCAGATGCTTGCCGCGGCCCACGCCCAGGAGGACGCCCGGCAGACGCAGCGGGTACGCGAGACTCTTGATGGGCACGCGCATGCATTGGATGAGAGTGGGCACGTGGATGTGGGTGCCATTGTGTTGTGAGTGCCATCATTTGAAGGCAGATGCCATTGGTCATGCAGGCAGCCGCCACGGAGAGGCCCATGGGCGAGTCCGAGTTTGTCTCGCAGCTCACAGAGGGACACAAACCCGACAGCAACTGAGCAGGAGTGTGCATTGCCCATTATTTGTTCTCCTAAACCTTGTTCACTCCCTCGTCTGATAGCAGTGAACAGCACTAATAAAAGATATCTATTCACACACCTAGAGCTGGGGCAGCACGCAGGCGACAAACGCCACCTGCAGCGACACGGTGAGCGCCATGGTGGCAGCAATCCTGGCAAACACCTGGCGCCTCGTGTACAGTTTTTCGCAGGGGCTCTCTTTTGGTGCTGTCTCTGGCGCCAGCACAGGCGACGCCTCGCCGTCTTGGACGTCCTCCTGCTCAGAGAAGAGTGCACGCAATGTGCCAGGCACGCAAGCAGCTTAAGCTTGCATGCATTAGTGCGCCAGCCCATACCAACGCAGTCCACACGACAGCGTGCCCACGCACCTGCACGGGCTCGGATTCCCTCGGCCCTGGCGACAGGCGGGGCAGCGACACGCGACACTTTGGGCCGGGCTGGGAGGTGCTTGGCGTGCGCCCCAAAGCGCAGCGTGCTCAGCGTCTCGTGGGCATCCCTTGCAGACGGGGTGACACACAGGATGATGGTCGTCAAGCTTCCTGGCCCCAGCACGTCCTGCAGCAAGCGAGTGAGCTTGCTGGACCTGCGCAATGGGTCCGGGGCATCCCAAGCCTGACCAGACAGGCAATGTGAGGTTCAAGCATGCTGCACCCACGTGCAGCGGCCCCCATTTACTGACCTGTAGGGCACATGCGTGGACACACGCTTGGGGTCGGTCAGGCCATGCACGACTCGGGCCAATGTAGAAAGGGAGTGATTGATCTGGTTGCCCTCCGCCAGCGTCTGTCCCTCCGCCTTGGTGCGATCCGCTCGCTCCGAGCCAGCGAGATCCTGCGTGAGTGGTGTTCAAGTCTCGCTCACACCCACAAGCAGGACACACTGTTGGAGCGGGTGGGCACATCCTTGCTCATCCCAACAACACTACCGACCACGAGACATAGTTTTCCACGTGTGGTGACTCCTCCAGGCATGGATCTGGTGACCCTTAGGTCGATGATGCAGTGCGATCGGCTGCTGCCAGAGTTCATGGCCGTGGAGCTCACGGCGCGTTTGGCCAGGGCCGAGGACAGGAGGCGCAGGCAGTGGGGCGCCGAGGCCACCTGCTCGACCGTCGCGTCCACTGTAGTCCGTCCATCTCGAGTCTCCTTCAGCTGTGTGTGGCATATTTGTGCAGTGAGGGAGCTTTAATTGGCATGATCACCAAAAATGGCAACCAGAAGCTTGTCAACCGCTCTGCAAACTCTGCACGAGGCTCACCTGCAAATTGTCCTTCTCCGGATTCAAGAGGTCCCTCACACGCTCGCAGTAGACTTCCACCACAGACAAGGCCACCTGTGTCGCGGATCGACGAGAGACTAGGCATGGAGAGTTCAGGGCAAGTATCTTGGGTGGTGTACGTCGCCAATAATATATCCAGAGACCATTCCTACATAAACCATCTTATCACCACACTCACACCTGTATCTCGGATTCAGAGTCTTCAAAAATACTGTAGACCGCCCTGGGGACGACTCCGGCAGACTCGGTTTGCCCGATGTGACCGAGCAGCGTGTGGGTCTTGCCGCTGCCAGTCTGCCCGTACGCTAGGATGCCGGCTCGGTACCCGGCCTTGGCGGCTCTCACCGCCGGCATCACCGACTCGAACACTTGTTCCTGGGTGGAGTCGCAGTCAAATACTTTATCAAATGTCATGTCCATGGATGTCTTGTATCCGCCATTTTGACTGAGGTGCTGGACCGACTTGCTGTCCACGGCCACCAGGCATCCCGACGGCTCATGGGGAGGCTTGATCCTAACAAACACCTCCGTCTCCGCCTCCATGGCAGTCTGCGCTACAGCCATGGTCGTGTAACTTTTTATAATGAGCGTTTGTCACTTCTAAGGGCATTGATGGGGGCACTAAACAATCGCGCTGGCGCGTCGACTTGCGGTAACAATGGGTTGTTGTTACTACAGTATCGTGATCACTTCCATGACAAACACCTTGGCATGCCACTCCGAATGTCGACTGTTCGGACTGCCTCTTCCACACGCATTACAAGCGCCCGAGACCGTCAAGCCAAGCCAGAAATAGCACAAAACAAGAACGAATTCATTTGGTTCAGATCGTCAGATGGATCGCAGCTTTTGTGGAAGGACGTACTGGGGCGTTTGGCGCATGATGGCCACCAGGGCCACTGCCACGACCAGCACAATTAGCATGGTCTCGGTCCAGGTGGCGGAGCCTGCCTTGGCGGGCGTCTGCTTGACCGACCGCACCGCCTCGGTACTGTAATACCCCTCCAGGAAGCTGAGAACCGCAGAGTGTTTGTACTCGTCACTCTCCCGGAAGCAGGAGGGGCACAGCTGCTTGGAGGGCCAGGCCTCGTGCCGCCCGTCCGTGTCCCCTTCCTCCTCCTTGAGCCGCTTGCTGACGCGGTTGTGCGTCTGCCAGAGCCACATGATGGCGTCGGTGCGGCTTTGGATGCCCGAGCCCTCGGCGGCGTTGACCGCGCGCAGAAAGTGCTCGCTGCACTCGGAGCAGAGGAAGAGGTGCTGCGCAAAGCCCTCCAGCGCCGCCAGCCAGCGCGCGCCGCTGTCGGGCTCATCCGGGAGGGCGACCGAGGTCGCGTGCAGCAGCTGCCAGAGGCCGCACGTGAAGCCATCCCGGGATGCGCCCTCGCCGCACGCCTCGTACCTCTGCGGTCGAGAGGGCGTGGTGTGTGGAGCGGTGTCTTTTTGAGGTTGCTGCTTTACACGCAATGTGTAATTCAAAGCAACACCCCCACCACACTGCCCCTTGCCTTGAAAGATGATCCGGGACAGAGGGGCTGCTCAAGCAGCTCTGGGTCTGGTTTCTCTGAGCCTTCTGTCCAGTACGTGGCCTCCACATCCCGCACCAGGGTCTTGACGTCCTCACGACACCTGTATTAGTGGAGACACACTCGCTCGCACGGTTGTTTTGCCTCACGACAACCTGGATCTTTAGGCTGGCGATATGGAGGCCTCACCCAGCCACATGCACCGTCTCCAGACCTGGGGCTAGGGTGCGCCGAGCTCAGCATGGCCAGCCAGTTGATGAGAGCTGTCCTGGCCTCCGCGCCCCGCAGCGCGGCGGGCGTGTCGTGCAGGATTTGCCAGAACTTGACCGTGGCGCCCTCGACGTCGTTCAGGCTAAAGTGCTTGAGCGCCGCTACGGTCTTGAACATGTCAGTGCCGCCCCGACGGCCAAGAGCCTGCTTCTTGGCGTCAGTGCCTTCCGCTGCCGAGTCCGCCTTGCTAAGCTTCTCGCTCGCGGTGATGACCCTGTCGAATGTGAGCAATTCAACGTTGTGTTCCGCATCGTCGGGGCGGGTTTCGGCCATGAGGGCAGGCAAAGGCAACCAGGGGTCTTGCTGACTAGTCCTACGCACATCTCCCGTGCCAGCCCCCACTCATCACCTGTCCAACTCTTCAATCAGCGCATCCACCTTTCGCTGCCGAACGACCGTCAGACGGTCCAGGGCAAGGGCGGCAATGTCACCTGGCTTGCCCAGGAGCATGGTGGGGTAACTCCGAATCTCGTACGACCGACAGGTGTCGCCCTGGCAGGGGGTTGAGGAGGACGATATGCAGCTGACAGTGCATGATTCAAGTTACTGTGTGGAGCGCCCCCTCGCATGACCTGCATGCAGTACCAGCATCTCAGGCGCTTCCACCACACATTCACTCACGTAGACGGCACAGTCGAGCCTTGCGATGACGAGGGAAGGGTTGTCGGCATAGTGCGCCGCAACCTCCTGGTACACCGGCTGAAACTTTTGACAGGCAGGGCACCTGCAGCAAAAACCGGAGCAGGGTGCGATGACACCCTTGTTGGGGGTTCTCTGCGATAGGATGGACGCGCCAGCCCACCTATCACCGCCACATGCATTCAGGCACCCCAGGCAGGGTTCTGCGCCTTATGGTCACCCACCAGTGCGAGTACAGCTCCAGAAGAACCCATGTATTAGGGTCCAAGCTCCCCAAAGAAGGCTTCAGTGTGTTGCTGCTCCACTCGTGCAGGCCCGGAAACTCATCCCTTGCGGCGTATGCCCCAGCGAGGCAGAGCGTCACCAACACCAATTTCACAGGTAGCGGTGCGGCCATGCCTACTCGATGTTGCCGCGCCACATGCAAGTTGATGAAAGAGGGGAAAATTCCCGATGCACACGCTAGTGATGGGCCTATCGCTCTTGATCGTCGTGCCGGCCTCGCCACTTCCCCGTGCGGAGATCTTTTCGAACGGCGAGATGCGAAAACTGCCGCCCGGGAAGCCTGCCCCGGGCATCGTCCGCGCTCTGCCCACAGACATCATGCCAGTACTTGGACATGGTAGCCCAAAATATTTAGCTCTCGCTGTATTCCGGCGTCGACCCGCCGTTGTCGCCCGCGAGACGGTGTTCGCGGCGCTGCCATTTTCGTGTGCATTGCTTTCGAAGATGTAAGGTGGGGATGAGGAGGTCGGCCCCAGCATGCACAGGCATCCTGTTGCCTACGATCTAAAGACCACCTTCCAGTGCGCCGGCTGTCGTTTTCGCCCTCTCTCGCGCTCGCGGAGGAGCATGTCGGTGGACAGGGCTCGGCTCCTGGGCTCGCTCCTGTCCCGCCGAGGAGGCGGCTCAAGGTACGGCGTTGCGGGCGTCTTTCAGGGGACGAGGGGGTGCATTTGGGGGATGTTGTTTCGAAAAGCAGACCGATGCGGTGCCCAAGGCGATGATCAGTGGTCGGAGTAGACAGTGTGCCTCCTCGTCTCCCACGTGCGTAGAGTCGTGGCCCAAATAGCTGGTCAAGCGCGGTCCTCCATGGGAGGCAGCGCCGCGCCCGCGCCGGGAGGGCCGTCTCACCTGGGCGGAGGGGCGCACCGGCACGCACACCTCAGCCAGGTGCGCGACCCGCGCCCCTGGGCGCTGCCGGCGCTGGCCGACCACCGCACCGTGATCGAGCAGACCCGCAACGACCTGCGCCTGAAGAATCTGCGCAACGAGGCGTCCTCCAAGAGCCTGGAGCGGAAACTGAACCAGCGCCGCGCGAGCGAGCTCCGCTCCAGCGACTTTCGGCCCGTGAGCGTGCCGGAGGAATTCGAGCGGGGGCTGGGCACCGAGGCTCATGGTGCGGAAAGCAGGGCTGGCGGCCTGGAGCAGCTGACCGGTGCCGGATCGAGCTTGGGTGCGAGTTTCGGCTCTACGATCTACGGTGGGGGTGGCCGGGCGGAAGAGCCGGTCTATGACGGGCCAGGGCCGACGGCGCCGCCCCGCGTCGCTGCGTCGCCTTTGACGATAACAGCGGCGCGCGGCACGCGCGAGGCGGACCTCAACACGCAACAGACCGTCGGCACGGCCTCGCCTGCCTTTTTGGAGCGGCAGCGGGAGCTGCACGCCCTGGTGCCCAACACCCCTCCCGAGGACGTGCTGGTCGTGAACACCCTCTCCGAGGCGCGGCGCGTGGCCTCGATGCTCATGGCGCCCGCCATGGCAGACCTCGTCTTTGCCTGCGACACAGAGGTTGCGGAGATTGACGTCAGCAGCCAGTCGCCGTGCTGCCACGGCCGGCTGATCTGCTTCAGCGTGCACGCCGGCCCGGGCACCGACTTCTCCGCCGACGGCAGCGGGCGGCCGACGCTCTGGGTCGACACGTACCTGGATGGCGATTCCGCGCGGCAGGTACGATTGATTGATCTTTTGGGGTCAGGAAGATGGGGTTACGGTTTGGGTTGAGAAGGTACATTGGTCAGTTTTGTGCGTATTTTTTCACAGTAAACCAAACCCTTCTGAATGCTCCAATTCTTGAAAGAAAGGACATGCTCGACAACTCACTACATTCCACTCCTCGCCTGTCAGGACGAGGCCCGCAAGATATTGGACGCCTTTGCCCCCTTTTTCGCGTCGGCCTCGCGGCGCAAGGTCTGGCACAATTTTTCGTTTGACCGGCACATTGTGGAGCGGGCGGGTCTGCGGCACGGCGGCTTCGAGGCCGACACCATGCACATGGCCCGGCTGCTGGACTCGTCCCGCAAGGGCAAGCTCAACTACTCGCTCGAGTCGCTGTCGACCGACGAGACCATTATGAGCGGGCACCGGAGCGGGAGTGCAGGTGGTGGGCTGGATGAGTCATTAGAGTCGCTGAATGGCTCGATGCGCTCCTTGGGCCTCGGCGAGGCAGCCTTGCCCCCCTCCCAACCATCAACCTCGTCCTCGCTGGCGCTGTACAAGGTCGGGATGAAGGACCTGTTTGCCAGGCCCAACGTGCGCGCCGACGGGACGATGGGCAAGCTGCAGGTGCTGTCGCCCGTCGAGGCGCTGCAGTCGGGAGGCGGAGACGCGGTGGCGCTGGGTGCGCTACGCGGCGACGGACGCCAAGGCCACCTGGGAGCTGTACGAGGCGCTCAAGGCCAAGCTGCAGGCGACCACGGGCGTGTGGCTGGACCCGGCCGTTGCGCAGGAGTACGCGGACGCCGGCACCGTCATCCGCAACCTGTGGGACGTCTACCGCGAGTTCTGGCGGCCGTTTGGCGCGCTGCTGACGGAGATGGAGGCGGCGGGCGTGGCCGTGGACCGCGCGCGGCTGGCCGAGGCGCAGCGGCGCGCGGAGACGGACCAGGAGGCGGCGCGCGAGCGCTTCCGGCGCTGGGCCGTGCGGCGCGTGCCGGACGCGGCGCACATGAACGTGAGCAGCGCCGCGCAGGTCGGGCAGCTGCTCTTCGCGGGCGTGCCCAACGGCAAGGACCCCGGCGCCGCGGGCGTGCCGCTGCTGCGCGAGTTCAAGGTCCCCAACGCGCTGGGCATCTCCACGGAGCCGGGCAAGAAGCCCAAGAAGCACCTGGCCATCCGCCTGCACGGCGTGTGGGGCGAGGGCGTGCCCTCGCCCCTCCAGCCCAGCACCTTTACGCCCTCGGGCCTGCCGGGCTGCAGCACGGCCGTGCTCAAGGCGCTGGCGGGCCCGCCCGGCCGCGCGGCGCGGGCGCTGGCTGAGAAATATCCTTTGGACGAGGCCGAGGCCGACGCCGCGGTCGGCCTGGCCGAGCTGGTCGACGACGGGCTGGACGAGGACCCGGGCGTGGAGACGGTGGGCGTCGCGTCTGCAGGGAGCTCGCCCACGCTTCCGAGCGAGGAGCTCATAAAGCTGGGCGCGGCTGCCGGCTACGGCGCGCTCTTCCCGCTGTTTGGGAGCGAGGAGGAGGGCCTGCGCGCGTGCGCAGCCGTGGACGCGCTGGTGGACGTCGGCGCGGTGGACACGCTGCTGAGCAACTTTATCCTCCCGCTGCAGCAGGACGCCATCGCCAAGCCTGGGGGGCTCGAAGAGGCGCGCGCCGCGCGCGCAGGGCGTCCCGAGCCCTTAGGACTGGCGGTAGTTGATAGGGTGGGAGGTGTAGATGGCAAAGACATCATCCTCCCTCACCAATCCCCATCACCTCCCCCACCCACCACTACCACTCCCCCCATTCCGCGTGCACTGTTCGCTCAACATCAACACGGAGACGGGCCGCCTGAGCGCGCGTCGACCGAACCTGCAGAACCAGCCGGCGCTGGAGAAGGACCGGTACGGCGTGCGCCGGGCCTTCACGGCGGACGTGGCGGCGGGGCACACGCTGGTGGTGGCCGACTACGGCCAGCTGGAGCTGCGCCTGCTGGCGCACATGGCCCGGTGCGCGAGCATGATCGCGGCCTTTGAGGCCGGCGGCGACTTCCACTCGCGCACGGCGCTGGGCATGTACGACCACGTGCGCGCGGCGGTGGACTCGGGCGCGGTGCTGCTGGAGTGGGACGGCGGCGCGGACGGGCGGCAGCCGCCGCCGCGGCCGCTGCTCAAGGACGCCTTCAGCTCGGAGCGGCGCCGCGCCAAGGTGCTCAACTTCAGCATCGCCTACGGCAAGACGGCGCATGGCCTGGCGCGCGACTGGGGCGTGTCGGTCGACGAGGCACGCGACACGGTGGAGCGCTGGTACGCGGACCGGCCCGAGGTGCGCGCGTGGCAGGAGGAGCAGCGCGCGCGCGCGGCGCGCGAGGGCTACGTCTGCACGCTGCTCGGCCGCCGGCGCGCGCTGCCGGACGCGCGCGCGCGCAACGCGGCCGCGCGGGCACGCGCTGCGCGCCGCCATCAACACGCCCATCCAGGGCTCGGCCGCCGACGTCGCGGCGTCCGCCATGCTGCGCATCGCGCGCGACGCGCGCCTGGCCGAGCTGGGCTGGGTCCTCCTCCTCCAGGTGCACGACGAGGTCATCCTAGAGGGGCCGCGCGAGTCGGCCGACGAGGCGCGCGAGCGCGTCGTCGCCTGCATGCGCAGCCCTTTTACGGGTGCCAGCACCCAGCCCCTGCTCGTCGACCTGGTCGTCGACGCCAAGCACGCCGACACCTGGTACGACGCCAAGTGATGAGTGCCTGGAGGGTGTCTGTGTGTCTGTGATTCGCCAGACATGGTGGACTCTTCCCAGACGTCTGGGAACTACTATCACCCGACAAGTAGTAGGACGCGTCCTTTTCCTACTGGAATTGCGACGTTTGTCCCCTTTTAGCAGCAGCATACACGACGACGATTGTCAAACTCTAAAATCAAGTCCGCCTCACTATCTCTCGCACGCCCCCTGTATGCAAACCCTCTCTCTCTTCCAAACAACATACAATGCCTGCCCATCCCCGTTGGTCTCGTCCGCACGAGACGTAGCCTTGCAGCGACGTGACTGTAACCATCTGCGCAATCGTGACAAAATGGGTGGTGGAGTCCAGCACTCTCTCTCCCCCTCCCCCAGATCATCATCATGATCGTCGCTGATCAGAGATCGCACAGCCAATTAACCCGTGCACCCGCGCAGAACCTGCACAGAACACAGCGCGCATGAAGGCGCATGTGGCGCCTGAACTAATATACCAATTTCCTTTACCCAAGCGCCTGTGCAGTTCGGTCTCATCGCACATGAGCCGGGTGTGCCGCGCCTGGCGGGCGGGGCTGCCCGCGCGGCGCTGGGCCCGAACACTGAGCTCCCTGCCCCGCGCCCAGCTCGAGTACGATGCGGGGCTGGCGGAACTGAGCGGGCTGGTGTACACGACGCACGAGGCCCTGGGCGAGAGCCTGGAGACCAGGGGCCTGCGCCTGCTGGCGGAGGGCACCGCCCCCTTCACCCGCTGGTTTGTCGCGGAGGACTCGCGGGGCGAGCTCACCCTGTGTGCGCGCGGCGTCTCCTGGCGGCAACCTGGCCTGGACTTTCTGGGCCTGGGCCGCACCCTGCTCTCCATCTGGCCAGCCGATGTCCCCGGCCTGGAGGGCCGTGTAGCGGTGCACGCCGGGGTGGCAGAGGTCGCCGCCGAGCTGCGCGCGCGCACGGCGCCCTGGCTGGAGGAGGGCGCGGCCGCCAGCAAGCCGCTGCGCCTGGTGGGCCACTCGCTGGGCGGCAGCCTGGTCCAGGCGCTGCTCGCCGAGCGGCGCGGCGCGGCGGCCTGGACCCCGGCGCAGCCGGTCGAGCTGGTGACCTTTGGGGCGCCGCCAGTGCTCAAGAGCGGCTCGAAAACGTCGAGCAGCGGCGCTGTGGACGACAGTGCCCAGGGGGCGTCTGCGTCTGCTGAGAGCGCTTTGGGCGACGCCCCCCTGGTCAAAGACCTGGGCCCCCACCTGTCGGCCAGGCACTACGTCCTCGGTCAGGACCCGGTGCCGGGCCTGCTGCTGAGCGCCAAGCCGCTGTTCAAGGCCATGTTTGGCCCCGGCGGCGCGCGGCTGGCCGCGCTGGGCGGGCCCCTGGGCGCCCTGCTCCGCGACCTGCCGGCCCTCAAGGGCGCCTCGCCGCGCCTGCCGGGGCTGCCGGCCTACCAGGCCGCCGGGCCGGTCTATCTCGTGCGCTGGAGCCAGGCCCAGGGCCACAGCGTCGTGCGCCTCACCGCCCAGGAGGTCGCCCGAGAGCTGGCCGTGGACGTGGACAAACTCGCGCGCAACCCGTTCGAGCTCATGCAGGCGCGTGGGGGCCATGGCTGTGGCGTAGCTGGTTACCGTGGCGCTCCTTGTGTAAATTTGTCTTTTGTTATGACAGAGTGACACACAATTCCCTTTTCACCATTTTGCAGGCGTTGACGGATCATCAGCATAGCAGCTACTCTCAAGAGCTACTGGGCGCGGCTAGCAACGCGTCGCATGCGTAAAGCGCTCGTGCTTGGCGGCAGGGGACGACCTGGAGCTGGCTCACCAGCAAGAGAATCCACTTGCATTCTTTGAGATCCATCTCGGATATCGACCGAATTATTTCGTACGCTAATGATGGGCGCACCGTCACCGCGCATACATTGTACGCACATATTTATTGGAATACATTTACCATTATTTGTCAGATCAAGGGCACCGTGTTGGAAGGAACCTTCAAAGTGGGCAGGAAGTAGGCGAGTCCCGGCGACCAGCATTCCGCCCGCCGGGCCATGGCCGTCACCTGTCAAGTGTACGCGGGGTATACTGGGTATCTTATCAGTTCACACGCTTTATTAAATTTTGCAAGTTGACTTCCGTCAATTGATTCGAAGCCAAAGATCGGGCATGCTCGCAGGTGCGAGGAGCGGCCGGCAGAGTACACCTGCCCACGATGCGGCGTCCGCTACTGCTCGCTCAATTGCTACAAGAACCACTCGACTTCCTGCACAGAGTCATTCAACAGGTGGGGTGTGATTGGATCGATGCATTCGGTCGCATTTCGTGTCTAATTGGAGCGCCTGACAGTGGGAAGGAGGACTCAATACCTCCTGGCATGGGTGACGCATTCCCATGGGCGACTCTCTGCCCCTCTCTTCAGAGACAACGCGGTGGAGGAGCTCAAGTCGATCCGAGCGGATGATGATCAGCGGCGTGAGATGCAGGAGATCCTGAAAAGGGTGCACGAGGCTGGGATCAGGGAGGCCGAGGCGCTGGAGCGCTCTGATGACGAGGGGCCTGAAGACGAAGGGCACCAGGGCGCCTTGTCCCAGGAAACGTTGCGGCGCCTCTTGGCAAAGGTGCGAGTCGAAGTTGGATATGTGTTTCTTGTCTTAAAGTTCGGGGTCATGCCTGGTTTAGCTATGTGTGAGTGGTCGCGTATGGTGCTTCCAAAGCCTGGCCAGAGTTTTGGAGGACGAGTGTGCACCACAAAAGTGGGAAATGTCCACCTGAATTTGCCTGAATGTCCCTGCTCACACTTTGACCCAAACCTTTTCTCATGCACGCAGTTGGAATCCACCGGGAAGTTTGAGGTCACGGAGGCTGACTTGACGGAGAAGGAACTGAAAGAGTTTCAGGCTGCGCTCAAGTCGGGCCGCCTCGCTGAGGAGCAGGTGGTTGAGATTTGGAAGCCCTGGTGGACGGACCCAGCAGCAGCGGACTTGGAGCTTGGGCCCCACGGGCAGCCTCTCATCGAAGAAGGTTTGCTTTCTTTTGAGGGGCGGTGGTAGTATTGGAGCATTGGTATCACAAGCATCACCAAGGGCAAGCGGAGGCTGGAACCAATATGAGTGCTATCCCTCGGTACTTCTTTGTGAAATTTCTTCCTGATCACCGACTCGTGACAACCTTTCAACCCCATGCAGTCGGCGCCTCGCAATCAAGGCCGCTCAAGGCCTCTCGACGAGGACCTCCGGCACCCCCAGAGCAGCCTGTGCCCCCATTAAGCTCCCTGACAAAGACGCCAGGCTCGCCCCAGCTCCCTTTCATAGCAATGGAGCTGGTGTACATGCTTTGTGCGACGCTGCGCCGATTCAATGGCGACTTGGCGAATGATTGGGAGGGGGCGGCAGAATTGCTGCTTAGTTTGTCCCCCGACGCGGTGCCCCAAACCGCCGACGATGCCACACGCCAGGCGCTGACGCGGGCATCCCGGGAGGGGCGCCTTGGCGAGGGCATCGTCCTTGGCGCTTTGGAGGACCTTGCAACCGTGCTGGATCTTGGCAGGAGCGCCGTTCTTCTGCTCTTTGTCGATGGAGCGCGCTGGACCCGGGAGGTGCAGGGCGCCCTTGGCCGTCAGACGGCAACCCTTTCCTCCAGGCTTGCCAAGGTACGTCGGGAAATCGCATTTTTGGGGACTAGAACCAATCTTCGCGCGTGTCTCTTTAGTTGCAAGGGAGTTGGTACAGGAACCTAGCTTTATAAACTTGAGAATGCTACTCCAAAACCTCCCCACCCATCGTTCCTCAAACATGGATCCCCACGCACCCAACAAGCAGGGCCACCGGCAAGCCATTAGACAGCTTTTAGCTCTGGAGAAGAAATTAACATTCTTCGTGTCTTGGGCAAACGAAAGCTCCGACCAAGCGCTACAGATGTTGGCCGCGGCTGGGCGGCAAGCCGCTGAAGAGGCCCTCGCAAGGAAGCAGGAGCGCCCCCCGCGGCCGCAAGCCCCTTCATCCCTCGTCACCGAGGTTTGAAATCTTAATTTTACATTTCATTACACTGAATTATCCTCTTGAAAAGAGTGTAGACAGACCTGTGCGGCCCCTTGCGTCCTCCCCTGCTAGCCAGGACAGATGCCGAGGCGCTCCATCCTCTGCCCAGTCAATTTTCAAAACGGGCGCCTGGCTGCCCGGGCACGTGCTGACAGCGGCGATCGCGACACTATCAACGTCCGAAACCCTGCATTCAGCACCCTTTTCCCCGTCTGCGCCCCCTTCCAAAACCATTGTCGCACGTTATAGTCTCTCATCATCATGGCGGACCAGCAAGTGGTACAAGAGAAGGCGCAGGCGGTGCTCGACGCCGTATTGGCGGGGGGCGAGCACTCGGAGGGAGGTACGACGAGCGCCTGTGGCGGGCCTGTGCGCTGGGCAAGGTTCCGCATTGCGTGTTGAGATCGAATTCAATGTGACTGGGCCGTGTTATTCTCGCAGGCGCGGCTGTGGATGAGAGCGTTGCGGCCCAAGCTCAAAAGTTGGCCGGCTCGGCGGACCCCGTCGGCGAGATCACGGAGGGCGCGGCGCAGGTGGACGAGCCTGCCAAGGCCGAGGATGCTCCCGAAATCGGCAATGGGACAGCTGAGACCGGCCCGGAGGCCGCGGAGGAGCCGGCCCCCACCCCGGCCCCGGCCTTTGCCGGCGAGGCGGCCCCGCTGGCCCCGCAGACCGCCGACGAGGTGAACGAGGCGCCGGCCCTGCCCGAGAAGGCCCCGGCCGCTGCGGATGCGGAGGAGAGCAAGGAGGAAGAGAAGAAGGAGGAGGCTGTCCCTGCGGCCGAGGAAGGGGATGAGGCCGCCGCCTCGCCCAAGGCCGGCAGTAAGCGCCGCGCCGAGGAGCCGGCCGAGGGCGAGGACGCGCTGGCGGCCAAGGTGGCCCGGTACGAGGTGGACCCGGAGGACCCCAACGCCGGCTACTTCAAGCTGATCGCGGAGATCCCCACGGGCGAGACGCGGACCTTCTCCGACATCGCCGTGGGCGCCGGCGCCAAGCCCACCATGGCGCGCTCCATCGGCCGCACGCTGGCCAAGGTGGCGACCGAGGACCCGGGGCTGCCCTGGTGGCGCGTGGTCAGCGCCATGGGCGCGCTGCAGTCGCACCCGGAGCGCCAGGAGCTCCAGCTGGAGCGGCTGAGGGCCGAGGGCGCGCGGCCCCGCGAGGGCGAGAATGTGGCCGACTGGGCCGTCCGCGTGGGCGCCAAGGTGGTCGGCACCTACGCCCTTGGCTCCCTGCGCATGGTCTACGCAGAGGCCGACAACGACGATGTCTCGGTGCGTTGAAGGGGGGGGATCAGGGGGGTGGGTGTGATTGGGGTGGTGTTGAAGATAGTGGGGGGTGGTGGGTGGGTGTGCCAACTACCTCTGGTCGTCTGTCCGGTCGAGCGCCTTCATCGCACCCCTAAGTAATCAACCACCCCATCATTCAACCTGGTGCCTCTGCAGACATTCAACCCGCACTGCGTGGAGCCCTTCCCCAGCAAGGACGCCGCCACGGCTCGCGGCTTCTCCCGCATGGTCTGAGCGCCCTCCGGCCGCGCAAGCCGACTTTTCTCCCCGCCCGTAACCACCACGTCCCCCGACCTCACCTGCCATCCCTTCCATGCGCGCCTCATGCGCGACCCCGGAGTGCCGCTGCACGGCAGGCGCTGTTGCAGCCATGCAATCTATAATAGCGTGTCTTTTTCTCACCCCTCTACCTAATCATGTCCCTGGCTTTTGATCGGAGACCGGGGCTCGCTGGGCCGGCCGCTCGCTCCCGCCGCCACGCCGCGCGCAGCGCGCCCCCTCCGCCCCCGCGCCGCGATTTTCGATCAGCGGCGCGCGCGGAAGGGTCCCTGTGACGGGCCATTGCCTCACGCCCCACCCGCATCTGGTGCCCTGTCTCCCCCAATCATGACCGATCGCAAAATGGTGTGGCAACCTGACAACATTTTCTATGGTTTTATGAACAATGTGTGGAATGAACAAGCGGGGTCGTGAGCTTAGAGGTTGCTAGCATGCAGGCTGAGAATCGGTAGTGGGAGCAACAGCTGGCTGACGGAAAGTAGTGCTGGGTCCCTTGGCGTCCTCCGTGATGCTTGCCACCTCCCGGCGCGCAGCGCGAACGCTCAGCTCTCGCTGCTGCCAACCATTCGTCACGGATCGCAATCCCAGACAAGTACATGATCCATGCAACGCTCGCACAATAGGCCCCCCTGCACCCTGGCGACGCAGCGCGGTCGGGTGATCGGACGGGGTGCGGCACTCACGTCGCGACCATGATCCCCAGCTTTTCACAGGTCGAGGCGGCCCTACGCCGCGGATGCGAGGCCTACCCCAAGCCAGGAGGGTACACGCCCTCCTACGGGACGGCGGGCTACCGCGCCGAGGCGTCACTCCTGCCAAGCACGGTGTACAGGTGTGTTGGGTGGTTTCATACCTAGTATGCCTGCCTAGAGGTAAATACGAGACTCTGAAGCAAGCCAGGAGGTGCATTACCCAGATTCGATCGATTTTATCGCAATCAACACACCTGCACCTGCCTGCACTGCACACCAGGTGCGGCGTGTTGATGGCGCTGCGCTCGCTGCAGCTGGGCAGGCCGGTCGGGATTTGTGTCACGGCCTCCCACAACCCCGTGGCCGACAACGGGGTCAAGCTGGTGGAGCCCAGCGGGGAGATGCTGGCGCAGGCCTGGGAGGCGCGCGCGGACGCGCTCGCGCTCGCGGCCACTCCGGACGCGTTGGTAGAGGCGGTGCGGGGTTTAACCAGCGAGCTGCCAGGCCCCGCGCGCGATCCGGCAGCTCGCGCGTCGCCGCCCGACACAGAGACCGCGCCGCTGGTGCTGATCGCGTACGACACGCGGCCCAGCAGCGTGGGGCTGGCCGAGGCCGCGCGGAGGGGCGCCGCCGCGCTGGGCGTGCCGACGAGCGACCTGGGTCCGATGACCACGCCCCAGCTGCACTGGGCCGTGGCCCAGACGGCGCGGGGCCTGCCGGCGGCGCCGGCCGACTACTACGCGCAGCTGGCCGGCGCGTTTGCGGAGCTGTGCGGTGGTAGTGGGAGTGACTTGGACGTTGAAGGGCAGGCCACGCTGCCATTGTTGGTGGACTGCGCCAATGGCATCGGCGCCCCGGCGCTGGAGGCGCTGACCAGCGCTGTAAGGGCCTCGCGCGCCCCACTCGACGTTTGCGCGTTCAACGTCGGCAAGGGCGAGCTCAACGGCGGGTGCGGCGCCGATTTCGTGCAAAAGGCGCGGCGGCTTCCGGCCGGATTCTCGCAGGGCCCGCGCGGCGGCGCCGCCGTCAACGGCTGCTCGCTGGACGGCGACGCTGACCGGATTGTGTTCTGGAATCCATTGGGCGCTAATTTGGCCGCCGTCAGGCTGCTGGACGGCGACCGCATCGCGGCGCTGTGCGCGCTGCTCTGCGCGGACCTGGGCGCCGGACTAACCGCCCCGGCGCCCTCGCTGGGCGTGGTGCAGACGGCCTACGCCAACGGCGCCTCCACCGCCTACATAACGGGACACGCTGCGCCTGCCCATACAGGTGACGTCCACCGGGGTCAAGCACCTGCACCACGCCGCCAAGGCCTTTGACATCGGCATTTACTTCGAGGCCAACGGGCACGGCACGGTCCTGTTCTCGCCCGCGTTCCTCGCGCGGCTGGAGCGCGAGGGGGCGGCGCCCGGCGAGGCCCGGCGCCGCCGCGCGGCGCCTGCGCGCGCTCTCCCGCCTCGTCAACCAGGCGGTCGGCGACGCGCTTTCCATCCTGCTGACCGTGCTCCTGGCCCTGCAGCGGCGCGGCTGGTCGCTGCGGGACTGGGAGGGCCTGTACGCGGACCTGCCCTCGCGCCAGCGCGTCTGCCGCGTGCCCGACCGCACCGCGCTCCGCACCGCCGACGCCGAGCGGCGAGCCGTCGCGCCGCCGGGGCTCCAGGACAAGATCGACGAGGCCGTGTCGACGGTCAGCCAGGGTATGTTGGGTGGTGTCTTTCTTTTCGAGAGTGGGGCGTGTAGTTTGTGGAGAACAGTGTGACATTGGGAATAGGTGTTACAATGCAGGCTACCCGTCATCTATGCCTGAGAGGCCTTTCTCAGGTCCCTGAGCAGCAATCGGACAACCTTTCATCCATTCTATACCTCCCTCCTCTCAACCACAGGCCGGGCGTTTGTGAGGCCCTCTGGGACGGAGGATGTAGTCCGTATTTATGCCGAGGCGGCGACAGAGGCAGAAGCCGAGGCCTTGACAAGTGCCATCGAGGGCTTGATCGCAGAGTTTCTGGGTTGAAAAGGCGACTAGAAACGTGCTTGAGTGGGCATATATGACTCTGCATTTACTCTGTTTGTGATCAAATGGTCAAGCGATGCAATTGGAAGCATGCCCACAAGACAAAATCGCAAGATCTGCTGGCAAGTATCTGAGCGCGGCTGCGGTGGAGGAGCGACGCAGTTGCATGCATCCGCCATGGGTGTGATTATAACACAGCAATTGTCCACCTTTCTTCTGGGGCACTGCATTGACTCTTGGGTAAGTCTTGCAATTGGTGTCTCCGTCACAGAACCAGGCTGTTGTTTTTCGGGGATGACAGAGCGGACATTTTTTTTCTCAAGGCGGGCTTGCTTTGGGGCCGCGTGTCTTGTCAAAAGGGAGGGAGCTTGCAGGGCGCTTAGGTGGGATCCGGAATGGACAATGGAAGTGCCGACGAGGAATGCAACGACGGAGGTGCCTCCAATTTTGTTTTGGTACTCCAGATTACACCACCCTGTCCTTCGTCGTTCCGCGGCATTGACCAATAAGAGTCTGGCCAACCCCACATCCAGCTTCACCCACACATGCCCAAGCTCACTTCAGCTTGGCGAGGATCTCCTTGGCCTTGCTGGCCATGTTGTCGGCGGTGAGGCCGTACTTTTCGTAGAGGACGGGCCCCGGGGCGCTGTTCCCAAAGTGGTCGACGCCGATGGCGTAGCCGTCGGGGCCGAGGTACTTGACCCAGCCAAAGGTGGACCCGGCCTCGATGGAGACGCGGGCCTTGACGCTGGGCGGGAAGAGGGCGTCCTTGTACTCCTGCGGCTGCTCGTCGTAGAGCTCCCAGCAGGGCATGGAGACGACGCGGGCCTTGATGCCCTCGGCCTCGAGCGCGGCGCCGGCCTGGACGGCAAAGACGAGCTCGGAGCCGGTGCCGACGAGGATGACGTCCGGGGTCTCGCCCAGGGGCGGCCCCGCGACCACGTAGGCGCCCTTGGCCACGCCCTCGAAGGTGGTCGTGTCCATGTTTGGCATGCCCTGGCGGCTGAGGGCAAACACCGAGGGCCGGACCTTGCCCGTGGCGTTGATGCCGGCCGCGTTCTCGACGGCGACCTTGTAGGCGCCGGCGGTCTCGTTGCCGTCGCCCGGGCGCAGCATGAGGATGTTGGGCATGGCGCGGAAGCTGGCCAGGTGCTCGATGGGCTGGTGCGTGGGCCCGTCCTCGCCCAGGCCGACGCTGTCGTGCGTCATCACAAACAGCACGCCCGCGTGGCTCAGCGCGGCCATGCGGATCGCGTTGCGCATGTAGTCCGTGAAGATGAAGAAGGTGGCCACGTAGGGGAAGAAGCCGGGCGCGTAGAGCGCGATGCCGTTGCCGATGGCGCCCATGGCGTGCTCGCGCACGCCAAAGCGCAGGTTGCGCTCCGCGGGGTAGCCGCCTGGAAGTCGCCCGAGCTCTTGACCAGGGTCATGCACGAGCCGGCCAGGTCGGCCGAGCCGCCGATCAGGCCCGGCAGCACGGGGCTGAGCGCGTTGAGCATGGTCTGGCTGTGCAGGCGCGTGGCCAGGCCCTTGTCCTTGGAGGTGAAGGTCGGCAGCGCGTCGGCCCACTTGGCGGGCAGGTGCCCCAGCGTGATGGCCTCGTACTCGGCGTAGGCCTCCGGGTGCTCGGCCGCGTACGCGCGCCGCACCTCCTCCCAGGCCGCCTCGGCCGCGGCGCCGCGCTTGCCCACCTCGGCAAACTCGGCGTAGGCCTCCTCCGGCACCTCGAAGGGGCCGTAGGGCCAGCCCAGCGCCTCGCGCGTGGCCTGCGTCTCGGGCGCGCCCAGCGGCGAGCCGTGCACGTCGTGCGAGTCGGCCTTGTTGGGCGAGCCGTAGCCGATGGTGGTGGAGACCTTGATGATGCTCGGCTTGTCCGTGACGGCCTGCGCCTCGGCGATGGCCGCGCGCAGCGCGCCCAGGTCGTGGTTGCCGTCCTTGACGTGCGCCGTGTGCCAGCCCAGCGCGCGGTAGCGCGCCAGCACATCCTCGGTGAAGGAGATGTCGGTGTGGCCGTCGATGGAGATGCGGTTGTCGTCGTAAAAGGCGATCAGCTTGCCCAGCTTCCAGTGCCCCGCCAGCGAGGCCGCCTCGTTGGAGATGCCCTCCATGTTGCAGCCGTCGCCCAGGATGCAGTAGGTGAAGTGGTCCACCAGCTTCAGCTCGGGCGTGTTGAAGCGCGCGGCCAGGTGCGCCTCGGCCATGGCCAGGCCCACCGCGTTGGCGATGCCCTGGCCCAGCGGGCCCGTCGTCACCTCCACGCCCTCCGTCTCAAAGTTCTCCGGGTGCCCGGGCGTGATGCTGCCCCACTGCCGGAACTGCTTCAGGTCCTCGATGCCCACCTTGAAGCCGCTCAGGTGCAGCAGCGAGTACAGCAGCATCGAGCCGTGCCCGGCGCTCAGCACAAAGCGGTCGCGGTTGGGCCACTTGGGGTCGGCCGGGTTGATGTTCATCGTCTCCTTCCACAGCACGTACGACATCGGGGCACACCCCATGGGCATCCCGGGGTGACCCGACTTGCTCTGTGTATGTGTGGGGGGGTGAGAGGTGAGGGTGGCTTAAGCTTGCTGTGTAGCGTGGGCAAGTGCAAATAAGGGTGGTGCGGGCAAGGGACTTTGCGTGGGCACATAAGAATATTGCCGTCGCAGAAAGTCTCGACAACACCCATTGTCATCATGCATCCCACTTTCAAGCACGCTCGTGGGCATCCCAAACTATAGGTTTCCTTGGCGCCACTGAAAATTGCGTCAACACACAGAAAAAGGAGCGTGCTTCCTAGTAAACTACACAATTCCGCCCAAAACCCTGCGCCACCTTGGGCACCACGTGCGACACCCACGCACCTGGTTGACGCCGTCGATCGCCAGAAACCGGATGGCTGCACGGAACACGCACGGGAGGCAGTCGGAATGCTGCTCGCAAGCCCATCTGCCGCATTCACCCCATGTATACACCTCGCCTTCCCCACCCACCGTCAATGGCCAGCTCCGCGTTCTTGTCCTTGGGTTTGAGATCACCCGTCGTGGGTGGCGCTTCCATGGCCACCGAGAAGGGCACCGTCACGCGGCGGCCAGCCCGGGACAGGCGGCGCTGGGCACGGAAGGTTGCGGCGGGGCGGGCCAGGCACGCAGGCCTGCAGGCCGGGCCCATCGCGGCGGGCCGGGGCCCGACCTGCGTGGCCAGTGTGCCGGTGGCAGCCATGGCCGACATTCCGAAAGTCGCGACTCTGTTGCTATACAGAAACGTATCGTATACTATATGTTTTCAAGGATTAGTGCGCGTCCAACAGGGGGGCGGTGGACCTACGACACGGGCTATATGGGTCGGCGCCTCGCAAGCCCTGATGCTCCAGGGGAGATGATCAGTGCTCCATCGGAATCCGCCTCATCGCGCCAGGCCATGATGTCATCTCCTTCGACACAGTTGTGCCCGATACGATCGACTGATTTTCCTGATGGATGTTTCCGAAATGGGTATTTTTCTTATCCAAGGTTAAGCTGGCTTAGTTGCCGCGTCGGCACTGTTCAGTGCGCTGGGTCGTTGACTTTACCACGAAGACATGGGAGCAGTTTTTGATGTATCCAGCCTTTATCACACTACTGTCGCCTGGCCCAATACGCAATTCACAACGAAGCGTGATGAGTACAGCCCAATGCTCTTTGCCCAGCTTCTCATCAGTAGGCCTTGGCAAAGAGAGCGATCTGGCCTTGGGGCTGGCCCGTCAGGAAGCACACGCCCCTGTCCTGCTCCCGGTCCAGTGGGAAGCATCGGAGGGTGGCCCCCGTCTCCTCCTTGACGCGAACCTCCTCCTCATCGCTGCCGGCCCAGAACCCACGAGCCCACTTTCCTGTTGATATTTTTTTCAGGAGGGAGGGATGAGGGATGAGTGCAATGATCACTAATAAAACATAAGGCTGGGCAGCGAATTACCCAGAATGAATGCCATACCCAAAAATCTGCACACGATGCAAACCCACGAACAAACCCTTTCGTAGTACCTTGATCCACGGCTGCTCGCAGCTCAGCATAGCTGCTGACGTCGACGATGTTGCCATCCCGGAAGCGGGTGGCGTCCTCCAGGAGCGCGGCCTGGATTTCCTCCAGTTGCGTTTGCACATGCGGCACGAGACTCTCCGGCGCGAGGGCCACCCCGCGCTCCTTGCCCTGCTTTCCTGGCCGGTCTCGGCGGGCCAGCACGCAGCTGGCCGACTCCAGATCCCGGGCGCCGATCTGGGCGGGGAAAGAGGTGGGGATGGCGTGAGAGACCATAACAGAGAGGTACCCAAAATTGGGTGCCACCGAGCGTATGCTTTCAGTCTGCACACTCCAGAGCGCCCAAGTCTAGAACAATGAAGGGCTTTCCCCACCCCTCACAAACAAACATCTCCCCAACCACCCCACCTCGATGCGGAGGGGCACGCCCTTCATCTCCCAGTGGTTGAACTTCCAGCCGGGGGTGCGGTCCGGGTCGTCGTCCAGGCGCGCGCCGCACGCCCGCGGCGCAGAGCGCGTCGCGCACTTTGCGCGCCGCGGCCGCCACGGCCCCGGCGGCGGCGCCCTTGCCGAGGATGGGCACGACCACGACCTGCACGGGTGCCATGTTGGGCGGCAGGCGGATGCCCGCGTCGTCGCCGTGGGTCATGAGCAGGCCGCCCACCATGCGCGTGCTCATGCCAAAGCTCGTCTGCCAGACGGGCTGCTGGCGGTTGCTGGCGTCTAGGAATTGCGTGCCAAAGGCGCGCAGCTAAAGTTGGTCCCCAGGTCGTGCGTGGTCCCCGCCTGCAGCGCCCTGCCGTCGCGCATCATGGCTTCGATGGTGAAGGTCTCGCGCGCGCCGGCAAAGCGCTCGACGCGCGACTTGCGGCCGGGCACCACCGGCATGGCCGCCTGCGAGACGGCAAAGGCCGCGTACAGGCGCAGGGCTTTGAGCGCCTCCTCGGTCGCCTCGGCCGGGGTCGCGTGGCAGGTGTGCCCCTCCTGCCACAAAAACTCGGTGGTGCGCACAAAGGGGCGCGTGCGCATCTCCCAGCGGTGGACGTTGGCCCACTGGTTGACGCGCAGCGGGGAGGTCGCGGTAGCTCTGCACCCAGCGCGCAAACATGCTGTTGATGATGGTCTCCGAGGTCGGGCGCAGCGCCAGCGGCTCCTCCAGCTCCCGCCCGCCGCCACGCGTCACGATGGCCAGCTCCGGCGCGAACCCCTCCACGTGCTCGGCCTCCCTGGCAAAGTAGCTCAGCGGGATGAGCTGGGGGAAAGTAGGCGTTCTGCACGCCCTCCTCCTTGAGCCGCGCGTCCAGCCAGGACTGCAGCCGCTCCCAGATCGCGTAGCCGTACGGCCGGATGACCATCGTGCCCCGCACCGGGCCGTAGTCGGCCAGCTCCGCCTCCCGCACGACGTCCAAGTACCACCTGGAAGTGTTGTGTCTTGTTTCTTGAGCTAGGTGCGGCGAGTATGCGGGGTGCCGCAGGACGTCTCCATCACACAGGGCTTGCAATGGCGCCGCAAGGGCCAGCAGCCATCCCCAGTAGTGCATCTCCACCCCCCCACACTTAAACACCTCCTGCCCACTTTGAAAAGTCCTGGCTCAGAGGAGTCACACCCTCTTCATGGCGAGACTCGGTCTGGAAGCCTCGTTTCGCGCTCTGGGAAGCCGTATATAAGCCTGGATGGGACCGGCAAGACGCAACAGGCACTGGCCAGGTCCGCACGCACGCCGACAAGCGGCGTGCCGCAGCAACCCTGTTGGGAGCATTGGAATACAAGCTTCATTGCGTTACAAGTGTACGTATAAGATGCAATCGAAGAATGTCAGGGAAGCGTGCCCGCTCCACCGCACCGGGCTGCCATGATGTGCTGGCGACCGCCTAGCCAAGTGCCGTGCGCAGACGGCACAGGCGTCGCCAGCGCGCTTGCCTCGCGACCTCGATCGCCTCAAATAGACTATAAAATAAGGCAATGCATGTGAGTAACTGGCACGGCGGTCTCTGTACCTTGCGAAAGGGCGCTGGACATCGTTCCGGCACGGAACACATCATCCGCCATGCATGCCCCGATCGCAGCGCCCTCCTCGAAAATGAATCGCTCCCAGCGCACCCCTCGCTTCGAGCAGCGCTGCCCAGTAAGGTCCATTGCCTGCCCATATTCGGTACGCATCTGGGCTTTTGGGTATCGTTTTGCGATCGGAAGACGTGCCTCGACGCCTTCTTAATACGCAACTGGACCGCCGCTCTTGCTCGAGTGACTGATTGACCAGACGGCACGACAGGCGACATGGCGAGCGGGCCAGAGCTCACGAACGAGCAGGAGATCGTGATGCGATTCAAGCAGCTATTAGAGGAGCGCAACGCCCTCTCCAGCGCGGCGATCGAGCGGGGAACAGAGGTGGCCGAGCATGACCTCGTGATCCGGACGCTCCAGCCTCTGGATGGCAGCCGCAAGTGCTACCGACTGTTTGGCGACGTGCTGGTGGAGCGCACCGTGTCAGAGGTTCTTCCGTCAGTGCAGGAACAGAAGAGCAACCTGGCCTCGGTGCGTGAGATGGGGCATGAATGCGCTGGACAGAGGGTGGTGCCAGAGGGAGGAGTGTGGGAGAGGAGCTACGGGTCTCCACAAGCCAATGACAATCATTCTTGTATATGAATCTTTCCCAATGCGATGCAGCTAGTCAAGGCGTATGAGGAGCAATTGGATGCCAAGCAAAAGGAGGTGCTGGCTTTCCAAAAAAAGTACAACATTCGGATCAAGGTGGGAGACCTGGTGTCAAGTGGAAAGGGCTTCGTGTTGTGATAACGCCTTGCATGTGATGGGTGCCAAAGGGATGCATTTGCTAGATTTCTACCATGGACTCGACCTACTCCGGGATTGCTGAGGAATGCATTTTCTTTTGAGATCACGTGGGCGACAATCGCCTGATCGCCTGTGCGTTTCGCAATCTCCTTTCAGGGCGAGGATGAGGGTGCTCCTGTTGCGAAGAAGGAGTCTGCGGGCCGGCAAGGGGTGCTGGTCTGAAAGTAGCTGGAGAATGATGGCTAAGGACCAGCATCTTGGACCACTTGGTTCAAACAGGGCAAGCCACGCCTCTGCTCGTCAAACGGCCAGTCTTTGAAGACCTCTTCTTTTGCCCTGTACCTTGTTTTGCCTGCCTACCAGTACACTTGCAAAAGTTCAATGGTTGATGCCACTGCACAGAGCCAGCTGGCTGCAAGGACACGCTGAATGCCGCATCAGCCCTGAGGCATGGCCTCCACGCGCGATCCTGCGCATCGCCCAGGATCATCCGGGAGCATATGCTGGCTCCGGCCATGCAGCCATCGCGCGCGTCTCGCGGGCCGTACTTTGGCCAGTCGGGACATTTCTAATGAGCCATCCTCGTGATATTGCTTCTGGGGATTGGCCGGAGGGCAGGGCCTGCCCCGAGCGCGATGGCCTGCTTTGAATCGGGGCATGCGAGCCTGCGGCCCGGGGCCTTTCCGGCCGGTGCAGGGCGCTCGTCCGTGCGCCCCGGGCCCTGGTTCCGGGGCTGCCTGAGGCCTGCCCCCTGCTCCCGGCGCCAGTTTCTGCGCACGGCGGTGCACAGCCTGGAGCGGGCGGAGGCCCCCTGCCGCGGAGGCCGGCCCGTCCAGCAAGCCGGACCTGGGCGACCTGCACGGGCACGGCTGGCAGGAGCTGCTGGACAACCCGGACAGCGAGATGTTTGGCACTCGCGCCCGTTCCGCCTCGGACGCGGCGGTGCTGCGGCGCAAGGGGCACCTGAAGGAGCAGGACAAGTTTATAAACTTTCTGCAGGACATGCACCGGCACGCACACCTGCCTGGAGGTGATGCAAAAGGTGGAGCGCTGGGCCGTGGACCACCACAGGAGCCCCAAGACGAGCCGTCTGCGCCGCATGGTGCCCAGCCTCGGCAGCTTCTTCACCCCGCTCAAGTAGGATGGTTTGGTTGGGAATAGGGATGAGAGGGCTGCCAAATTTGAAAGAAAAGCAGTTGTTCATTCCTCGTCCATCTACTATCTCTAAAGACTCCTAAAAAAAAAACACCACCCATCATTCTTCAGGCTGGTGCAGGCGTTTGAGGAGTACGACGAGTTCTTCGCGCTGTCGCGGCGGCACTTCATCCCGCCCAACTTTGCGGAGCTGCGCCACATCCTCAACATCGCGCAGATCCACGCCTCGGCGCCGCGGCTGCGCCTGGTCACCTTTGACGCGGACGGCACGCTCTACGCCGACGGCGCGCACATGGAGCACGACAACCAGATGATCGAGCACGTGCTGGACCTCATGCGCTGCGGCGTGCACGTCGCGATCGTGACCGCCGCGGGCTACCCCGGCCAGCCCGAGCGCTTTGAGCAGCGCTTTGCCGGCCTGCTGGCGCGGCTGCGGCGCCTGCCGCCCCGCGTCGTGCGGCGGTTCCACATCATGGGCGGCGAGTGCAACTACCTCCTGGCCCCCGCCGCCGACGGGCGCCTCGCCTTTGTCCCGGACGACGCCTGGAAGTCGGAGGAGATGGCCGCCTGGCGCGAGGCCGACATCGAGGCCCTGCTGGAAGCCGCCGAGCGCCTGCTGCTGGAAGGCGCCGAGCGCCTGCGTCTCCCCGTGCAGGCACGTTGGTTGTCAAGGTTGGGGATGGGGTGATTGCTCTGATATGATTTGATTGCGGACGCCACAAACTGTTGGCGCATTTGATTGGCGCTTTTGGTCGATGTTTGCGGTGACTCCTTAGCCACCGCTATCCTCCTCCTCTATACCATACTCTGCTCATTTGCCGCACCTAATCATGCATGTGCGCGCCCACCTCACGCCCTTGATTGACCACCCAGCATTTTCATACCCACTCCACTCCACTATTCAACAGGTGATCCGGAAGGAGCGGGCGGTGGGCGTGGTGCCGACAGCCCCGACCATCTACGAGGTGCTCGAGGAGCTGGCGCTGACCGTCAACGCGGGCCTGCTGAGCGAGGAGTCCATCTCGCTCCCCTTTTGCGCCTTCAACGGCGGCAACGACGTGTTTGTGGACGTGGGTAACAAATCGCTGGGCCTGGAGGCCCTCATGCGCTACATCCAGGTGTCCCCCGCCGAGGCCCTGCACGTGGGCGACCGCTTCACAGACTCGGGCAACGACGTCGCCACGCGCGACTGCTGCTCCATCATCTGGGTCGCCAACCCCGAGGAGACCGACTTCTTCATCAAGCTCCTCCTTGTCGACCTCGAGCGGGAGCGGCGCCAGCGGCGGGAGAGGGCGTGAGTGGACTTGGTCGCGGCGTGCTCGTCCCAAATTTCGTTATGGAGCCTTATCTGGCTCGTTTTCCTCTACCAGGACTGTCCTAGTGTGCGTTGATATCGGTGTCTTCCGCTGAGAGTGCTGCGATATTGTCAAGCTGCCTTTCGGCGCGCGCGAGGAGCACGTCAGCCACGCAAAATGGATGAGGAAATCGTCGCTTCCAGAGCCTGGCGAAAGCGATCCCACGCAGGCCTGGCCATGATCTCAAGACTATTCTAGGTATTTTGATAGATTACTCGAACGAGTGCAACACGTCACCTTTTCCGCACACGGCCTGGGCATTTGGAGTCTTCTTTCGGAGGGCGAGCGAGGGTCAGAGGGTCGCCCAGCGTCATGGCGCCTGGTGTGTGCCCATTTGCGAGCAAGATGTCCTCCAAGGAGGCCATGAAAGTGCCTCCAGGGCACCCACCCATCCCAGCAATGCCACAAGCCGGACACACAGAGCCGGAGACGCCCGCCGGACCGGGAGCTTCCGACCAGACAGCGGGATCGGCGCCCAAGCGGGGCTGCCCGTTCCGCAACCTGCACATCACCCCCAAGCCCGCTCCGGACAATTCTGAGCACGGAGCACAGGATGTGAGGGCGGCGGCCAAGGCCGCTGGGTGTCCCTTTCACGCCCAGATCCCGGACTCCAGCCCTGCGGCCAAGAAGACCGGAGACCAAGACGGCCAGGCGGCCTCCAAGTGCCCCTTTCTGGCGGCAGCTGCCCAGCCCTCGACGCCAATGGGCACGGAGGCCAAGTGCCCACTGGGCTACACGTCCGGAGGTGTCCAGAAGCTCAGCACATTCCACTGCGTCCTCTGCAAGTACGTTTTGTTTTTGGAGAGACAGGTGATGGGCAGTGGGTGAGTTTTGACTCGTGATCAAGCTGCAAGGCCAGATTCCAATATTTTTTTGGTCTAAAAACCCATTCCCAGGTCTCTGCTGTGCGACTGCGTCCGAACGCCCTGCGGCCACATGTACTGCCGGGGCTGCATCGAGAAGTTCAGCGACTGCCCCGTGTGCGGCGCGGAGGCGCGGCCCCTCACGCCCGACCCGGAGACCCAGGCCAAGGTGGAGCTCTACCTGGAGGCACACGCGGACACGCACTCCATCTGGGAGCTCGAGGGCCTGAGCGCGCCGGCGAGCGCGGCGGAGGAGCCTCGTGGCCGGGCCAACTTTCTGCTCCAGCTGGGGCTGCGCGCCCTGGCGGGCGGCAACCGCGCCGCGGGCCGGACCTGGCTCGAGCGCTGCCGCGCGGTGCTGGAGGACGCGCATTCTTCGGCGCGGCAAATGGGCCGCGAGAGCGCCGATGAGCACGCGGCGCAGCGGTTGGAGGCGGCGCCCGAGTGCGCCCTGGCCACGGTCCGGGGCTGCCTGGGCGACTGCGCCCGGGCCCAGGGCGACCTGGAGGAGGCGATCGAGCACTATGCCGCGAGCGCCCAGCTCCTGGAAGACGCGGCCGTCGCACCGACGCAAGAGGTGCGTTTGTGTGCAGGGTGGTAGTGATGTGGTGGGGAATGCTTCTGGTTCGTCGTCTCAGCGGATAGGACCGACGACGTCATTGTCTGAGAATTCCAATCCCATGAACTTCTGCAGGTGCGGCAAACGCTGTCGGTGACGCTGAACAAGATCGCAGAGGCCCGGCACATGCAGGGCGCCGTGCGGGAGGCCTTGCCGTACTACCGGCGGGCGCTGGAGGTGCGCGAGGCGCTCCTGGAAAGCGCGGCGGGGAGCGAGCGGAGCGACGCGGCCGCCTGGGCCGCGCTGGCCCTGCCCGTGCTGACCAGCCTCGTCAAGACGGCCGACGCCGAGGCGTCGGTGCGGGAGGAGGAAAGCGCGGGCGCGCGGCTGGAGGAGGCGCGGCGGCTGCTCGCGCGCGTCAAGGCGGTCGCGCCGCAGCTGCCCGGGCCCCTGCTGGCCAAGCTGGGGCCGCTGGAGGCCTACCTCGGCCACGCCTCCTGAGCGCATTCGCCGAATGGTGCGCCCGATATCGGCACTGTACGTCTTTCATTGTTTCTTTTGCGCCACCCCAATTTTCCTCGACCCTGCCGCGTGCCGCACCATCGTCGTACTTTCCTTTCTAAAAGCAAAGCAAAGCGCGCTGTGACTTCCAAATAGATATTGTAACAGAAGAGTCAGCGAAAGGGAGTGATGAACAACAGGGGGATTCTACATGGATGCGACAGGATCCAGGTCTCGGGAAAATTCTTCGATTGATCAATCGACGCCGTGAGGTCGATGTGGATGAGTTGAGAGAGGGTGTCAACCAATCCCACGACCCGGCGCCACAGCTTCAGGCCCGCACGGCCACGGGCGCCGGCAGGCGCTGCTGGCTCGGCGAGACGGCGGCAAAGGCGGGCCAGGCGCCCTGCTGCTGCTCCTCCTCCTCGTCGGGGGGCGGGAGGATGAGCCGCCCCAGCGTCTCGAGGCGGGGCAGCGTTCCGGCCACGCGCGCACGCTCGAAGCGGGAGCCGGCCACCTGGCCGGCCATGGACCCGGCGATGGTCAGGGCCAGCGCCCACTGCGGCAAAAACACCGCCTTGCGCAGCATGGCGACAAACGGCACCGCGATGTGCACCGCCACGAACCAGGCGGGCGAGAACTTGCGGCAGTGCTCGCGGACCATGCCGGCCGGGATGTTGCCCAGCATCGCGACGGCCATCAGCGCCGCGCCGCGCACGGGCAGCGCGTGCGGCCGCAGGCCGCGCACGGCTGTCAGGCTCGACACGAAGCCGCGCATGCGCACCACCGCCGTCGGGCAGCGCAGGTGGCCCGCCGAGGTGGTGGGCAGCAGCGCCGCCAGCGGGCCCAGCGCGCCCAGCGGGCCGCCGAGCGGCCGCCGGCCGCCGGCCGACATGCGCGGGTTCTGGGCCCGGCCCTTGATCCCCGCCGCGACCGGGCTTGCCCGCGTTGGCGCGGCCGCCGCCGCGCGACGAGCGGCGGGCGCCGGAGCCCTCGCCCTCGCCGCCCTTGCCCTGCTTCTTGGCGCCTGACCGCAGGCGCTGGAAAAAGTTGGGCTGCACGTGAAGAGGTGGAAGGTGTGAGTTTTGACTGGCAGGGACAGTTGATTATGAAAGGCTTACTAATTTCGTGGAAAAGCAGACCAGAGCCGACGACCAGCCACAAAGACGGGCATCATAATCTGACCCCACCCCACCCATGCCACCGGACACACCAACCCCACGGAACAGATCAGCTCCTGTTACAGCCCCTTCCCATTCCACCATTCCTATCCCTCTTTACATCCCTCCGCCTCCACTCCCAAAACAGCCAAACTCCCTCACCTTGCCAAAGTTGTTGGAGAAGCTCATAGCGGCCAGCGGCAGGCACACGGCATTCGGCTTGGCGCAGACCGCGTCGACCTGTGCCACACTGCGAGGCTCCTCAATCAGGCACTTGGACTCCCGAGCAGTGCCCAGCGGGAGCACACCCTGGGCTCCGTGAAACATGCTGTAGGCGCTCTCGAAGCTCATGGCGTCCTCCGGAAAGAGGGGAGACGACAGCCCGCTCTCCACCACCGGCTTGAACGGGTTCACCGCAAGCCGCATTGCGAATGACTCGCCCTGGGTGGCCGCGATCCTCCTCAAAAAGGGACACGCTGCCACCCCCTGCCGGACATCCGCCTCGCACATGGCTTCCAAACCCGTCGGGCGGGGAAGCCTGTGCGTGTCAAACCCGCTCCTGCTAGAGCGAGCGATTATGAAGAAAAAGTGTATGTGGGTGGGAACTGGTCGGGGTGGGGCCTGGATTTGGTCATTGGGAGGGGAGGTGGTACACGGGGCCCCCCGCTACGCGACCCGGGTGGATCCGATTAGCTGCGCGATCACTTGGCAGGTCGCAAGAATCTGATGTCGGTCGCACGAAATCCGATCGCCGTGAGGTGAAGGAGATTCATCGTAAGCCACGGCCAAGACAATGCATACGAGTTGATATTCATTGGTATTTGTACTATATCTCGATTGCGTCGTGACAGAGTCGCGCTGTTTGCCGGTGGCGCAGGTGTCTCCATGGGCCGGGCCTCTCGCATGATATGAAGACAAGTTGACATGCTGTGCGATTCCACATCATGCCATGACAATCCTTGGTTATCAAGCCATTATCGCGCATGTTGTTAACAATATAACATTGAACTGGTGCAGGTGCACCGCTGGGCTGCTCGGATGTGTTTCTAGGAGACTAGGGTGGCAGACTGACCAGGGCAGTCGCCATGGGCTCCTTGTCCCCAGCCTGGGTTATCTTCTTGCTTGCACTCGCAAGAGAGGTTGCCTCTGCGCTGCTTAATTGGATTCTGGTGCGCTGAGAGGCATCCAGCCGCGGAATAAGTTGTTTGGCAGAATGGCTTAATATTGAGAGTTCTGCGCCACTGTGTGGCCATTTGCCCGCCACATGGCCACACTTGAGACGGTCATGCCATTACTGGCCGATCGTTCATTGGCGGCACAACCACCACGCAGATTCCCGATGTGGGCGCCCAGGCTGCGGAGATCCAGGCTGAGATCAAGGTTCTGCGACTGGAAATAGCCAGACTGAACAGCCCGCAGACCTTTGTGGAGTGCTCCAAGGCAGAGCGGAGGCTACTGGCGCTGCAGAAAGAGCAGGAAGAGCTCACGATGCGGGAGGTAGGGCATGGCTGTGACTAGTAGAGGGGAGTGCTATCATGCTTATAAGATTGTGCGTGGCCATCACCCTCGCCCCTGATTCCTTACCGCAGCGAGTGGCAAAGAGGAATAGATTGTTGGGCGTTCCCAAGGCTCTGGACATGGTGCTTGCCGTCTTTGTGGCGTATGCCTGGTGGACAGGGCAGGGGCCTATGGGCTTGTCCCTGGAGCGTCCAGCCGTCGATTGGCCCATCCTAGGCGGGCTGCTGGCGCAGACAGGTGGGTTGACCACGTTGTGTGGGACGAGCTGGTGAATAAACACCCTGCAGTCAAATAATTAGCCTGTTACGATGCCAGTACTCAACGCTGCGAACATTCTTGCGTCCAGGAATCCGGGGACTGCTTTTCTGGAATTTTACCGCTCGGCATGTCAGCCGGATCTTGGTCAGTGGCTCCTGCTATGCAGGCGGGGCGCTGCAAAGGGCACTCGTCCAAGCTAGGAACTAGATTTAATATATTAAAACGGCAACTCGTTTGTTTAAGAAGTGCAGAAACTCGCCCACCGGTCGTCACATGATCAAGGTCCCACGGTCAAATGATCTCTCTCTCGTAAGCTCCCCGTGATCGTGGACTGCGTGATCAGATCGCAATGCGCGACGCCTTCCCTCCAGGCCACACCCTACCTCGCAAGCGTCACACTCCGGTCGTGCAATTTCGCATCGCGCGGAGCAAGGCGAGGTGCCCTGTCGCCCTCCTCGACGGTCGCTCCCGCCCGGGAAACGACCCCGTGCGGTATCCGGCGGAGCGCAATGCATGCGGTCGCAGCGTGGAGCCCACAGAGCCTGCAATGATATGGAATTGACGGTGTTCACTTCAGCGTATCACATTGTGCGGGAGTGTCGCGCTCCAGGGGCATGAAGTCCCGCTTGCTCGGTCGCTGGCTGCGAGCCCCCTCGCCTGCTGCTCGCCGGTCTGCGCCTGCGGCTCTCCACCATGGACGTCACCAGCCTGGATTGCTTCCGGTACCTGCGCTTCCTGCGCCACATCGGGAAGGCCATGCTGCTCCTGGTCTTTGGATTGGCCTGGCTGGAGATCTATGCCGTCTTCACGTGCGCCCTAGGACCCAGCTGGCGCTCCGGCGGCTTTTTCCTGCGGCTGGGCGTCTTTTGCGTGGCCGGCGTGTTCATTGCCCTGGTGGGTTAAGAGACAGTTTTTTTTGCCATGGTTGATGTGGCGAGTGGGTTCTGCTCCTGCCAAACAATTGCCCGATCGAAGTCGCCTTGGCCTCCTTGGCAGGTGGCGATGCTGCTCTGGTCTTACCTGGCGACCTTTGCAACGTCCCCGGGCTTTGTGCCGGCCGACTGGCAGCCATTTGCCTCTGACGAGGAGCAGCCGCTGACGGAGGAGGAGGTCCACTACCTGGCCGACTCCCTGACCGCCGAGCTGCGGGAGCGGGAGGACGGCTATGAGTGGCACCTGCTCAGGCCCCGGTACTGCAAAAACTGCCACGCCTGGAAGCCCCCCAGGGCGCACCACTGCAGCGTGACGCAGCGATGTGTTCTTAAAATGGATCACTGGTAAGCTGGGGCGAGTGTATGGGGTGCACTGATGCGGGGTGGGGTCCCGGGCGAAGGCCATGCGACTTCCATTCAACCCCTCGGCCACACGCATGCATGGTCACTCTCTAAACAATGCTGCAGGTGTGTGTGGGTGCTCAACTGTGTGGGCCTTCTCAACTACAAATTCTTCGTCCTTTTCCTGGGCTACACCGATGCGGCTTGCATCCTGAGGTAGGAGGGGGATCGAGTTCGGAGGTGCTGGGAATGAGGGGAGCAGGTGGTCATGTCATGATGAGGTCATTCCTTGGTCGGAACCGCCAGGGTGGCCGTCACCACATCTTGGGGCTTGAAATGTCCGGGACTCAATTCACACTCTCTTCGGGGTACCATGCCAAACATTACCACGCCATGCAACTGAGAGCCTAAATAGATCACTGCTCACGCATTCACCACTCTCTCGCGTGATCAGCGCGGCGCTACTGGTGCGACCGTGCGTCCTTGCTTTCCAGCAGCCCACAGGGCCCGTGGGCAACCTGCTGCTCGCCTTCACAGCCTTTGTCTTTGCGGCGGCGTTTTCCGTTGCGCTCCTCGCCTTCTTTGTGATGCACATGCGGCTCGTCGCGCGCAACCAGACGACTATTGAAGCCTTTGAAAAGGCACCCATTGTGTACGCTGAGAAAGGGTGGTGCTGGTGGTAGTGTTTGTCTGATCTGTTGGTATTGGAATAGGCTAGCACACTCCATCTCTCATTCCATCGCCCATGCACCTTTGCCGACAACCCCCCTTCCCATTCTTTCGCACAGACCGTGGCCCTACGATCTGGGCTGGAGGTCCAACTTTGAGGAGGTGTTTGGGCGCGATCGGCGGCTCTGGCTGCTGCCCATGCACACACCGGCCGACCGGGAGGCCATGCGCAGCGCCTTTCTGGACTGGTCCCTGCCCTGGCCGGGGCACCTGGTCCAACCACCCTCCGAGGGCGAGGAGCCCTTTGGGCCGGCGGACGAATTCACGGTGGAGGTCGAGTCCAGCTCCCAGGCGCTCGGGGACCCGGAAAAGTACGCTTGAGGCCACGGGCGCCGCTGCCGCACCGACCCTGGTGATTGACAGGGACCCTTGACATTCCTCACCTACTTCCTTCAGACAAACATTTTTTTCCGGGTTTTAAAATTGATGCTTGGCAAACGTATGCCTGATCTTTGTGATATACGACCCTAGCATAAGACAATAGATTCCACGGCAAGTGCTCCGGAGGGAAAGGTCGGCTGGATGGCCTGGGCATCAAGCCCGCCCAAGCGCGCCTAGCTCAGGCCTTGCTGCCGCCCCAGACCTCCCGCTTCGGGCGGCCAGCCTTGTCATCGACGTGCTCAAACTCGGCGACACTACATTGTGGATGGAAAGGGAACGGTGATAGGTATAGGGAGTCAATTGCCTCCGGAAAAAGTTACACAGACACCTGGCAACAGGGAGGCTCTCACAGTTCCCGAGTGCGAATGCGACCACACCATGCCCTCCTCAGCGCCCCGCCACGCACATGACGCTGTAGATGGTGTAGGGCACAACGAGGCCGAATGCGAGGACGGTCGACACCGTCTTCGCGTCCCACTTGAACTCCTGCTCGATAAGCTCGCGCCGCGTCGCCCAGTCCTCAATATACTTGTTCGGCTTGACGGGCAGGTTCCCCGCAAACCGCTTCTGCTGGTATTGGCTACCAGCCTTGCACAGCTGCCTCAGGCCCTGTCGGAGCGCCGCGGACGCCATGGTGGCCCAGGGACCTCCGGCACGGTCGGTGCGTCTTGGGACGGGGGTCCTCCTGGAACCGTGTTTGGCCACACCCAACCCTCGGTGCGGCGAAGAAGGAACGGTTTGGGGTGAATGGATTGCGGGAATCGGGACAACTGGAGCTCGCGGTCGGGGAGGGGGATCCTGGGCAAGCCAAGATGGATGAGTCGGGGCGTGGGGCGCGACGGGAGATCCTGATTTCCCCGTGCGGTGTATTGGCCATGCTCAGGGGTGCTGCACTTGACATCCTATTCCTAAGCTCGAGACTCTTACCTCCTCTGTACACCCTTGCTGTCAACACTGCTCTGCTTTGAAAAGGCTCATCACAATCAGGATTGGCAAGGCAAAATTCAGAAAACTGCTGCTAGGAAAATTACGCGCAGGTTGGGACCTTGTGGTCGTGAGAGAGCTGTCGAGCGCTCCTTGAGCCACTTGTGGCGCAGCTGGAGCGCGTGCACGCGGTATGAATAGGCTCCTTTTGAAAAATACCAGACGCAGCGCGCGGCAGCGCCGATCTAAAATTGCAAGGGCGCCCCAGGGTGCTCTTCGTAGTAGAGCCAATGCATGAGCGATGAGTCTCGCACATTGCGGCCTCTACAACTGCACCACCTCTCCATTTTCCTCAAAAAAACCACCACAATCTCCCTAGAGCGGCAGGTTGCCGTGCTTGCGCCAGGGCCTGGTGGTCTGCTTGTCCTTGAGGAGCTCGAGCTCGGCGTGGAGGCGCGCGCGCGTGGCGTTTGGCAGGATGATGTCGTCGATGAAGCCGTACTTGGCGGCGGTGAGGGGCGTGAGGAACTTGTCCTCGTACTCCTGCGCCTTGCGCGCCTGCTCCTCGGCGCCCTGGCCGCGGAAGATGATCTCGACGGCGCCCTTGGCGCCCATGACGGCGACCTGGCCCGAGGGCCAGCTCAGGTTGACGTCGCCGCGCAGGTGCTTGCTGCTCATGACGTCGTAGGCGCCGCCGTAGGCCTTGCGCGTGATGACGGTCAGCTTGGGCACGGTGGCCTCCGCGTAGGCGTAGAGCAGCTTGGCGCCGTGGCGGATGATGCCGCCGTACTCCTGCGTGGTGCCTGGCAAAAAGCCCGGCACGTCCACAAAGGTGAGCAGCGGGATGTTGAACGCGTCGCAGAAGCGCACAAAGCGTGCGGCCTTGACCGAGGCGTCGATGTCGAGGCAGCCGGCGAGCACCTGCGGCTGGTTGGCCACGACGCCGACGGTGCGGCCGCCGAGGCGGCCAAAGCCGACGATGATGTTCTTGGCGTGGTCGGGCTGGATCTCAAACAGCGCGCCGTCGTCCAGCACGCTGCCCAGCACGGCGTGCATGTCGTACGCCTCCGCGTCCGACTCGGGGACGAGGTAGTCCAGCGCGGGGCAGGCGCGGGCCGGCGGGTCCGCGCAGGGGATGGCCGGCGCGGGCTCGCGGTTGCTGGACGGCAGGTAGCTCAGCAGCTCGCGCAGCGCGGCCAGCGCGGCCAGCTCGTCGTCAAAGGCGCCGGCCGCGACGCCCGAGCGCACGCTGTGCGTGCTCGCGCCGCCCAGCTGCTCCTGCGTCACGCTCTCCCCCGTCACCGACCGCACCACCTCGGGACCGGTCAAAAACATGTAGCTCGACTGCCGCACCATAAAGGTAAAGTCGGTCAGCGCGGGCGAGTAGACCGCGCCGCCCGCGCAGGGGCCCATGATGAGCGAGATCTGCGGCACCACGCCGCTGGCGTCCACGTTGCGCTGGAAGACCTCGGCGTAGCCGCCCAGCGAGAGGACGCCCTCCTGGATGCGCGCGCCGCCCGAGTCGTTCAGGCCCACGACGGGCGCGCCGGCCGCCAGCGCGCGGTCCATCAGCCGGCAGATCTTCAGCGCGTGCGACTCGGACAGCGAGCCCCCAAACACCGTAAAGTCCTGGCTAAACACAAAGACCGGGCGGCCGTGCACCGTGCCAGACCCGGTCACCACGCCGTCGCCGTTGTACTGCTGAGACTCCATGCCAAAGTCGGTGCAGCGGTGCTGCACGTACGCGCCCGCCTCCAGGAAGCTGCCGGGGTCGAGGAAGGCGGCAATGCGCTCGCGCGCCGTCAGCTTGCCCTTCTCGTGCTGCTTGGCCACGCGCTGCGCGCCGCCACCGGCCAGCGCGTTCTCCTGCGCCTCCTTTACGCGGTGCCATTTTTTCTACGTAGGGGAAGAAAGGAGACGTTCAAGGTGATGCATTGGTGGGTGTACGTCTGATTTTAATAGAATACAGATGCTATTTAGCTCGATGAGGGATATTTTCATGTCTTTCGAAAAGCAAGATCGTCTGGGGCCATCTGACGGCTCGTCTGCGACACGTCGACACCTCGACTTCAGACGACCCCTCCTGGAAACGCTCTCCGCGTCCTTTACCACCCAAAACAATATGAATCACCACCACACACCACCCCGGCTGCGCACATTGTCGTCGAGGTAGACGGGCAACTCCTCCGCGTCCGCCAGCGCCGAATACCACCTGGCTGGAGCCTGCGACCGGGACGCGCGACTCGAACGTCATGCCGTGCCGGAACCCACCAACGATGGAACGCACGGCGAGCACAGAAGCATACGATCACACATCCGTACAAGGCATGTCGGGCTGTAGGTGCGGGTCTTGAGGCCGGTACGGCCAGCGGCCCGCAGAAGCATCATCACGGTGGCCGCGGTCCCACGTAGCACGCGAGTGGGCGGACTGCGCAGGCGTCTACGAGTGTCAGGGGTATTGGCGACGTTATAGAACCACCTGAGAAGCCTCGTACTCTTGGTGATGAAGTGCCCACCTCCGCGAGCCCGGTGCCTAATTAAGGGAGGAACGGGGATCGGGCATCACGTCAGCAGGCTCCCTGAGATCCTCCGGAAGGCTTGTGTCGTGATCGCAAGGGATCCTCATGACGGATATGGATGGAGCCGTGAGCACGGCGCCAGCTTCGCTCAGGCCGCCATTGCACCTTCATGAAAAGACAGTGTATATAAAGTCGATCTATACAGATTTTTAGCTGGCTCAGAACAAGGGTGCTTCCAACATACAGGCTCCTGCGGCTGCCGAGCCTCATGACCTGGCCCCGCGAGGCCGGGTACCCGGACAATGAGAGCAGGATGCCCCGTCTGGAGGGCAATCAGGACCGGGCATGCTACAAGCACACGTGCAGGATACAAAAATGCCTGAGCGAGTCGGGCTACGACAGCAACGCCTGCTCGAAGCAGATAGAGGCCCTCAAGCGATGCTGCCAACTCTACGGCCACAAAAGCATCCACTGCGCCTTTCACTCGGAGGGCGCTGGGTACGGCTACTGAGCACTTTGCTGGTGAGCTTACACTGGGCTGGAGGAGGAGAAGTGGCACTAGTTATTCGCCGACGTGATGCATTGCTGCGCCTCAAGATTTTGTCCCTCTGCTCCAGTGTAAATATTTCCAACGCATCAGCGCGCCGCCGCAGGCATAAATTAAATGGTGTGCATGAGATCAATCGTAGAATGAAAGGAAAGAGCGCGCGGGTCATGCGGGGCTGGAGTGAGGGTGCCAGAGCGCTAGTTGGTGTGAACAAGTGCGGTCCCTGGCACTTCACAAAGCGGCAGGCCCAGCCGCCTATTTTTTCATGCTCCATTCGCGCCGGCGCCGCTCAAAGGCCTGCAGCTGGGCCAGGAGCCTGTGCTTCTGCAGCAGGAGCCGCTGGTGCTCCTCGAAGCGCCTCGAGGCGCGGAAAAAGGCGCGGAAAGCCGCCTGGAGCGCGGCTTCGTCGAGAGCAAGGTCGCCGCCCTCATTCTCCTCCTCTCGCCCAGCGAGCGTCTCGGCAGCGTCTGCCGCAGCCGCTTCCCTCCTCTGCTTCTTCCTGGCGCGCTTGCTGAGCCCCTCGCCCTGCGCTCCAGCGACGAGTGCCAGGAAGCTCTCGGTCCAGGGCGCCGGCGGCGCGGCCAGGCGCGCCTCCACCGCCGCCGCGTCCTCGGGCGCCGCCGCGCCCGGGCACGCTTGTGCGTGGCGGCCTTGGGCGCAGGCGGCGCCGGGCCGGAACCCGCCCCGGTCCGTGGAGCATCGCTCGGCGACCTCGGCGGGACCGGCGGCGGGCGGCAGCGCGGCCAGCCCCGCCTGCGCGGCGCCCTGCGCGACCTCGGCGGCGACCTGCGACACGGTCGGGTGCCAGTGCCTGGAGAGCAGCGCCAGCTCCCAGAGCGGCGTGGCCAGCGCGCCCGCCTCGGCCGGGTCGCGCGCATCCAGCTGGAGCGTGCGGAAGCCCGCGGGGCCGCCGCTCTCGTTGTGCAGCATGGCCGCGAGGCGCACATTTTGGCGCAGCAGCCTGTTGAGCAGCGTCAGCAGGCCCAGCGCGAGGCCGGGGTCGCGCGCGGCGGCCGCGGTCGCGGCCAGGCGCTTCGCAAAGGCCGCCTGCCGCGCGCTGTCCAGGGCCTTGCGGTCGGTCAGCATCCGCTCGCACAGCTGGACGAGCAGCGGGCCGACGCGGGGCGGCGCCGACCGCGGCGTTTCCGCGGTCGCAGAATTAGGCGCCACGCCGCGGGCCTTGCCCTTACTCACCGCCCCATCCTCCTCGTCCTCCTCCGGCTCCTGGAGGCAGACCAGGTCCAGGGCCCGGTACAGGTGGAGGTAGAAGGCGCCGCGGTCGACGTTCAGGGCGTCGCCCTGGCCCCCGAGGATGGACGCCACCGTGAGCAGGGTCCGCACCCGCTCCGCGGGCGGCAGGGCCGAGCTGGCCAGAAGCTTGTCAAACACCGCCATCAAGTCGCCAAAGTACTCGATGCTGCGGAAATAGGAGAGGGGAGAGGTGTTGAGGGGTATGAGCAAAGTAGATTTAGATTTAGATTTTATAGCAATTTTCTGTCCGCGAGCTTTCATAGCATCTCGTCCATAAAACCCCTAGAACCAACCAACCCAAAAGAAAGCGCGGCGCACCCGATGAGGTGCGCGTGCCGAGCCAGCTGCTCCAGGACGGGAAAGAGGAGGGGAAACCGCTTGGCGAACCGATCTGCCGAGAGGGGCTTGCCCTCCGTCTCGGCAAAGAGCCCAGAGGCGGTGGCGTGCTTGAGCACCCTAAAGTAGATCTCAAACACGGCCTCCAGGCTGGTCGCCTGCTGGTGCCGCCTGGCTTCCGCGTCCGTCACCGCCTGCGACTCTGCAAACGCGGCGTCCACCTCATCCCTCTTGTGCTTCTTCTTCTTGCTCTTTTTCCGGTTTTTCTGGGCATCTGCTTGACGAGATGGGGGAGGAGGTTGATGGCAAAGTGACTCAATTCACTCTGCATACCCACACAGACTGAGAAGCAGTGAAAGACTGCTGGAAGCACCCTTGAACAATGACCAACCATGCCCCCCCCCTTTACCCACACACCTCGGAGGTCCTTGAGCGAGGCGATGTCGGCGGTGGTCAGGCGCGCCAGGACCCCGACGACCTCCCTGGGACAAACGCAGTCGCGCCGCTTGACGACGTCGGCCAGCAGCTGGATGGCCTCGGTGACGACGGCGCCGTCGGCCGAGGTGCCGGCGACGAGGTCGCCCAGCGCGCCCAGCGCGGCGGCGCGCAGGGCGGGGTCGCGTGCGGCGACCACGGGGACGATCGCCTGCAGGATGTCGGTGGTGTAGTTGAAGTGCGGCGCCGCCAGGAGGGAGCGGCAGAGGCAGCGGGCCGCCACGCGCGCGCCCGCCGGGTCGCGCGCGCCGCCGGTGAGCTCGTGCAGCGCGGCGCGGAGGTACCGCTGGTACTGCCGCAGCAGGCCCTGCTCAAACCTGCGCAGCTCGCGCACCTCCTTGCTCAGCATCTGCGCGGGGCCCTCCTCCTCCGCCACCGTGCGGATGCGGTAGCCGGGCACGATGTCGGCAAACACGGCCGCGCAGGACAGCAGGGCCAGGCGGGTCACGCCGGGGACAAAGGCGCCGGGCTGCGCCAGCTCGACCAGGTCGGCCAGCTGCGCCAGCTGGCGCTCCGGCTCGGCCAGCACCGCCTGCGCGGCGAGGGCCATGCGCTCCCGGGCCGCTTGGACCTGCTGCGTCGGGGGGCAGGCCCGCGATCGCGGCCAGCGCCGCGGACGCGACGTCCTCCACCTGTTCATCTTCCTCCTCCTCGGCGTCGTCCTCCTCCTCGGCGACCTCCTCCTCGCGCTCCTCGTCCGCAGCCTCCATGGGCTCGTCGTCGTCCTCCTCGATGGTCACGCCGGGGACAATCACCTTGACGCCCTCGGGTGCGGGGCGCGCGGTGAGCACCAGCTGCCCGTCCAGGCCCTTGGTCGGCAGCGCCGTCTCGCGGCGGCGGACCCGCTGCTCCTCCTTTGCCTGCCACTCCCCCGCCCTGTCCCGGCGGTGCTCCCGCTCATAGTCCGCCTCCTCATCCTCCGAATCCACCTCCTCTGCCCCGCTCGATCCGGAACTCTCCTCTTCGTCCGATCCACGCCGCAGGCCCGCCGCCTCAAAGGTGCGGGGCACGGCGGGACCCTTGGCCACTTTTTTATCCCGGGCCTGGCTCACCGACCTGTGGCGTAAAAGGAGAAGAGGAGTCAGTGAGCAAGACACATTCTCGTTAACCACTTCCGCATGCTTTCACTATCCCAGACATTGCATTGAGCTTCGCCCCACGTCAAGACTCACGCATCGAGCTGCTTGGATTTCATCTTTGTCAAGAATCCCAGGCTCTTGGCGTGACTCGCCACAAACTCAATATCCTCGTCGCTGAGCACATCCGCGTCCTCCCGCTCGTCCAGGGCCGTCTTGGGAAGCGGGACCACCTCCTGAGAAAGGGGTGGAGCCAATGGGGGCCTCGTGAGCGACACTCTTGGGGCAATGCCTCGCTGCCAAACGTCACCCTGCATGAATCAACGAGCATACATACCATCTAGAGCATGAAACGTACCTTGGATTTGCCATTCGTGCCCCGCCCGCGGGCCTTTATCCGGGCCATGGTGGCTCTCTAGCCTCTCGGGACGGGCCCGAAAGACCACGACCAGGTGCTCCCTACGTGATATGCTGGTAATATAGTTATACCAAATGTTGTCTCCAATATTGATACTTGCGGAACAGACAGCTCTTCTCCACAGCCTGACGCCCGGCAATGGATCGCGGGGATGGTCCCTTCATCTTGAGCTCCCATGCATGGACGCGCCGGCGCGGCCGGGATATCCCGTTATGAATTTACCTTAATCGGTGTTCCACATCGAGGCGTTTCTGTACGGAACGCCCCTCCCGCGAAATACCTTTCGTTGCGCAGCATTGTTTAAGGATATTTTTCATCGACAAACTGTTAAATCCGGCGATGCGCTAATTATGAATGGAGCGCAACACGATTGACTGGCTTTGCGGACGACTTGCCAAGATGACCGACACGACTATTCGACTGACAATGACCGTCGCACAATGAGATTCTGTCATAATTCATTCTTAAGGTGGTAGCAGCATTGTTTCGCTGGAATGAGCCCGAGCGCAAAAGGACAAGACCCACCGTGGAGGCCCGAACTCGTCGCTGTGGGCATAGGTGCGAGAGGCTTAAACTCGTTTAGACAGAACGCTGACAGGTGAAGTCCTGACACGGCAGCATTATCTGCGCATTTTTTCTTGCCATTCACTATCATCCTCTTGCCCGACGCAACGCAGTGTACCTCGTTCAGGGTCTCCTGGGTCTCTCTCGCTTGGCGATCTTCGTCTACCTGAAAGACGACCTGGGTCTTGATCCTGCCGGCGTCGCTTTCTACAGCAGCCTCACCTACGTGCCCTGGGTAGGGTGATGGCTGATGACAATGTCTAGTAGTGACGTATATGAACGCGCGTGTCAGGCGCGAGCTGGAACCTGAAAAAAATACAGTTATCGCATAGGCTCCCGCTGTCTCTGCGCGGTAGGTGATCAAGCCACTTTATGGCTTTGCCAGCGACACGGCCACGCTGTACGGCTACCCACGCTTTCTCACCCTGGTATGTGCATGGAGATGCAGCTGGGTGGGGACGTTGGTATCCGCTGCATAGCTCGCACCCCGCATCGAACCGGCAAGGCGCCCTTTCCTGAGAGACCTGGGACGGTGCAGGCTCCATACATCTCGCTGCCATTCAACGCCGCCTGATCGGAATATGTTCCATGACCACATTGCCCAGATTCTTTGTGGAGTCCTGAACAGCGCGAGCTGGCTGCTCCTTGCCTGGCTCCCCCCCAGCCGGCTCGCGATCGCGGCGCTCATCCTGCTGGGCTCAGCGGCCACAGCGTGCTCCGATGTCGTCGCCGACTCCATTGTCGTCGAGCTGTGCCGCGGGGAGCCGCAGTCCCGCGCCGGCAGCCTCCAGAGCCTGTGCTGGGGCTGCTCGGCCCTCGGCTCGGTGGGGAGCGCTTACTTCTCGGGGTCCCTCGTCGGCAGCAGCGGCACGCGGCTCGTGTTTGCGCTGACGGGCTTCTTCCCCCTGCTCACCGTCGTGGCCGGCGTGCTGGCGCAGAAGGAGCGGGGACCCCCCGCCCCTGCTGGGTCCCCGGGGTCGCGCGCGTCCGGCCCCGCCATGCGCCTGCTCATGGAGCAGCAGGCCAGGGAGCTCTGGGCGGCGCTGCGCCACCCGGCCATCTACCTGCCCACCTGCTTCCTCTTCTGCTGGCAGGCCACGCCCTCCATCGACAACGTGATGACCTACTTCCAGACGGAGGCCCTGGGCTTTGACCCCGAGATGCTGGGGAGGATCCGCCTCGTGGGCGCGCTGGCCTCCCTGGCGGGGGTCGGGCTGTACAACTTTGCCCTCCGCGCCACGCCGCTGCGCCGCATCTTCCTCTGGGGCGGCCTCCTGGCCGCTGGGCTCGGGCTCACCCAGCTCATCTTGGTCACTGGTACGCTGAAAGTTGCTGTGAGGAAGCTTTTGCGTGTGCAGTAAGAGAGCACTCCCTGTGGCGTCCCACCCTATCCCAATCCTATCCACTCCCCATCCAACGCCCGTCCAGGCCTCAACCTCAGGCTGGGCATCAGCAACCCGGTGTTTGCCCTGCTGGACACAACGCTCTTGACGGTCCTGGGTCAAGTGGCCTGGATGCCGGTCCTCGTGCTGGCGTCGCGCATCTGTCCAGAGGTACTGTGCCTGTGGAGCCGACAGTTGGATTTTGATTGGAAAGCGGGATATGTACCGTGGCCGAATTGGGTCTCCCAACAGATGCTTATTGCCTTGCAGGATGCGTGCAAATCTGCTCCCTGATGAGCTTGAGGTGTCGGATTGTGTAATCACTTACACAGCTATCAACTTCTCGTTTGCCAGGGCGTGGAGGCCTCCCTGTTTGCGACGCTCATGAGCATCCTGAACGCCGGCACCTTTGTGGGCCAGGCAACGGGCTCCATCATGACTCGGCTCGCCGGCGTCTCCAATACCGACTTCCAGCACCTTCCGGGTCTGGTGGTGGCCGTCACGCTGTGCGGGCTGGGTCCGTTGCCCCTGCTCCGACTCATTTCCAGCGCAGACTCTTCGGTTTCCGAGGCCCTGCCGCTCACCGGCGGCAGCAAGCGCGGCCGCTGAAGGGCACTTGTCTGGTACATCCATCTCCCTCTCATGTGTTTGCAAACCCTTTAATTGACCCATGAACCACATTGCTTATTTCACGTCGTGGCAGCTTCCCACTTTTGCCTTGCAATTTCCATTTCGTTCTGTGACATGCGTATGCAAGGGCGTAGGATTGCGGCAGCAGGTGACCGGGGTCAATTATAGTGTGAGACAGGGGAGTACAAAGAAGACTGATGAAGCCAAGAGCGCAATTTGGTTGCCGCCAAATGGTGCGGCCAGAGACAGCGCTCAGTGTGATGCGATATTTATTAGAGCTTGGGTATTTGCTTGAGCGTCACAGAGCCGGGGAACTTGTCGTCCTCCACCAGTAACTGCCGAGAAGGTTCGGGCGGCCATGAACCAATCATGCAGTCGCTAATTCAGCGAAACAATTCAGCCAGCCGCATGCACGCCCCAGCGCCACACCCCCCTATACACAATCTGTTTACCTTGACGTGCGTCCCTTGGGCGACCAGCTTGCCGCTGGCGTCATCGTAAAAGAATACCTCGATCGTGTTCACGCTCGCACCTGGCTTGAGGACCTTGGCCTCGATTCGGACAATGGAGCCCACTGGGGCCGGGCGGAGGTAGTTTGTCGTGATGCTGAGACTGACGTGGTTGACCTCCACCAGGGTCATGAGCGCCGCCGACCCGATCACATCCACCATGGCGGCTGCGAGGGAGGTGCGGGTGATGGGCATCAATTGTAAGTTTCATTATTCTGTCCCTATGTGCGCGCGTTATGGCTGGTGCAACCTTCAAGGATCTCCTCTTCCAAAGCCCCGTCCTGGCTCACCTGTGCATCCGCCGTGCAGATTTCCCATCAAGTTGCGGTGCCTCAAGCCGACCCTCAGGTAGCACGTCACGGCGCCCTCCTCTGCCGTCACGTCGTAGATCCCCTCCAAGCTCGCCGCATCAAAGCAGATGGGCTGGCCCTCCTTGTCCTTGGCCTTGGTGGTGAAATTCACAAACCGCGCCGCCCGGGTCAGGTCAATGCTCGGGGCCATGGTGCCTTTGATGGTGGCTTTACTTTTGATATAGGTAATTCTAAATAATAACTAAATAATATACTACCAAGGGCGCACTGCAATGGACTAAAGAATGAGCAAAACTCGGGCTCCAGGGGATTATGAATTGCTTAGCGCAATGCCACCGCGACCCTCATGTCGGGCAATGCACGAATCGCCACGTGGGCTGTGCCACGGCGGTTCAGGGTTGTTGTTTACGGGTGTTTTATAATACACCGCGCTTGTCTCCAGATTAATTGAATTCATAGATCGATTCTGAAAGGAGTAACAACGGCTTTCAAAATGACACAGAGTGTGTGGATATTTTTGGTGGACCAAGTGAGGCGGGGTCGGCCAGTCTGGGCGCGGCAGCCCTGCTATGCGGCTGCAGCAGACCAAAAAGTGCGTGGAGGAGTACAGGCCGACAGGTACAACTAGCGCTCACATTTTTGAGTAATTGGGAGGGTCCTTTCCAAAAAATTCGGGCGAATAGGAGATGTTGTTTACCGAATACTGCGCGTGAAAGTGGTTGGATTTGTCTGGGATTGTGATCGATAAGAGGTCAGACAGATAGCCGTCCCTTGACAGAGCATGCAGGGACTCGTCACTGTGACAAAACCATGAATGCATCCGCACACAATGGGCCAGGACACTTTTCATCGCAACTCCACCCAACACCCCCAGAGCAGGCTGGCACTCGGCAATGCCTCTTCACTCCCACCCCAATTCACCTTGATGTGAGTCCCTTGGGCCACCAGCTTGCCGGTGGCATCATCATAAATATTCACCTCCACGGTCATGACGCTTTCCTCCGGGTTTGATCACCTGCGTCGCGCCAAGGGGCGGAGCGGTCACGCTGCTTGCAATGGCAAGGGAGCCGGATCACAGGGGAGAGGCTGTGCCTGGCAACACCTCCATCCAACCAAACCCACCACGGCCTCGACGCGGATGGTGGATCCCAGGGGCGCCCCCCTCAGGTAGTTGGTCGTGATGCTCAGGCTGACGTGGGGCTTGGCTGTGGTGGTGCACAGCGCAGCCGATCCCACCACATCCACCAGCGTGGCGGTGCAGCCTCCGTGCAGGTTGCCCATGAAGTTGCGGTGGCCCTCCAGGACCTTCATGCGCGCCGTGATGGCTCCCGGCCGGGCTTTGATGTCGTATATGCCCTGCAGGGCGCTGGCGTCGAAGATTGCGGGCTTGCCGTCCTCGCGCACCGCGCGGCTGGAGCGCTCGAGAAACGTTTCCGCCATGGCGAGGAGATTGGTCGGTGCCTCCGTCATGGTCTACACGCTTTGGAACGATATGGGTTGATTATTGTGCAGAGATTTTGCGATGCTGCGCCGTGAATAGTGCTCGCCCCGAGGTTAATCTTCCGGAAGTGGTCAGGCTATGCCATAAGCCGCCACTCCAGTGCCAACTCAGCAAGACCCTATGGATGCCCGGCCATGCTCTGCTGATTCACGACTCGGCCGTCGAGATAAGTACACAGCTCAAGCAAGTTTATATGATCCGATAGCCGATGTAGTATCGACAAGTCCGGTAGTGCCGGGTCGTCGCGATTTGTCCGGCTCGCTCCGGAACGGCTGGATGCGACCCCTGACGTCGCGCAGCAGAAATTACATAAATTACCAAAAAAATGGCATTCGACGGAAAATTTTGCCAGGAAGGAACGCGACGACAGAGGGAGCTTGTGATCAAAAATTGGACAACAGAAAAGGTCAGGGTGAGTCCGAGCAAGCATGCCCTTGCCTGGCACGCAGAACGACTGCGCAGCGCAGCGATGAGCGACTTTAGGGTCACATTTTGGACCTCTTCAATGCCGCCCGTGCTTCGTCCCGGCGCCGCTTCAGCTCTTTAGGGGCGTCTTCCCGCGAAGGGTACGGCGGCTCTGACGGGCTGGTGTGCTGCAGCGGGAGCGAGAGATGGGCTTGGTTGGAAAATCCACAGAGCGGGGTCGTCAGACAAATGTGATGGTCCACAAAAACGTAACATGAATCTCGGTGGGATGAGTACTTGATTGCGTATGCACCACATGGCATTGGGTTGGCAGCCTGGATTCAGCGCTGCCCTACGCTCCCACCCGTTCCCCCATCTTTCAAAGCCATCCGCCCCGTACCTTGATGTGGATGCCCTTGGCCAGCAGCTGGTCCGTCTCCTTGTCACGCACACTGACCTCGATGGTGTGCAGGCTGCGGCCGACCTTGATGACCTCACCCACGATCTTCACGGTCCGGTAGCCCTTGGCAGGGCGGTAGTAGTTCACCGAAATGTTGGTGCTCACCCCCGACCGGTCGTACTTGGTGAGCTGCGCCGCCGTGCCGATAATGTCCACCAGGGTCGCTGCGGGAAAAGGACCGACGAAAGGATGCCGTGATGACGGGCGTCAGAGGAGGCGCAATGAGTGCTGGGCCACCAGGAAGCCAAGCCCACCCACGCACCGATGCAGCCGCCGTGCAGCGTGCCGTAGCGATTTTGGAGCTCCTCTGTTACATCGAGGTAACATGTCAGCGTCCCGTCGCCTGTCTCGAAGCCATAGAGGTTGCTCAGCGTGAGCGACTCGAACTGCACCGGCTTGCCACCCTCTCGAGCGCCCAAGTTGAACTCCAAGAACGACAGCGCTCGTTCAGGGCTGTTCATGATGATGACAGTCACGAGTAAAATAATGAAATGAGTCAGGAAACCGTGGCGTGACTCTGGTGCCCAGCTGAGAAGGTCTTCATCGGCGATGAGGGCACAGTTGCGAAAACCAATTTGTGGGGCCTGACGTGTCGGGCGGAGCAGGTCGGCACTTTGGCCTCTCGGGACCAGACACCGCGGGGCGAGTCCTCCGTTCACACGCTCGGCGGCCACACTTGCTCGTGAGTTTGCAAGCTTTTACCGTAATCAAGGCATGCGTGACGAATGATTGCGTAGATATGTCTCCCGAGGCGGCATAGCGGCACTCTGACATGCCCCATCGGGGTGCACGATAGTCCGGGACGCCGGACCCCAGAGTCGCTGGGCCCGGGCCGGCAAACAGGCTTGCTTCCCGCCCATGACTCTTTTATTTTGCTTAGATGAGGTAGAAGAAAAGCAGGCGGCACGCTCCCTCTTGCTTTGCAGCCTGACCCTTGGGCAGGCGAGTGGAAAGGGCGGTTCCGGCGGCCAGCCCGGGCCAGTCCGAGTTCCCATTTTCACATCGCAAGGTATGAATAAAGACCCAGTTTGGTATTGAAGTGGTCATTACTTTGCGTACGTCCAACTAAAATTTGCATATCCATGCCTCTGCATTCCCGACGCAGGTGGGAGGCCAAAGCAGTATGCGTGGGATGGCCAGCGTCTCATCACCCTTCCCGTCCATGGAGCCAACGGCAGCGCGGCTAAGCCTGTGAGCAGATGGGGCCATCCATGGCGGTGGCTGCGTCACGAGATCGACCACGCCTTTTTTCCCCGGCCCAGCGAGGTGTATCCAGGTCAGGTTGTTGAAATGGGGGCAGTTGAGCCACATTGACGAGGCTGCCGGCAAAGGGGGACGCGCTGTGCTTTCTGGACAGGCGAATGCATTCTCCTCCTGGTGCAGATTACTGGACCTACACGCGGTGGCGAGCCGCGCACCGGCTGTTTAGCAGCATGAACACCGTGTTTGCGACCCAGGTACAGGGGTGGAAGATCGCGTCAGTTGAGAAGAAATTTGTTCTACTCACATGACGTCAGGCACATTCCTCCCCCCTCCCTGCACAGTCCATGCTGCAAGCCATTGGCGTGGGCGCAAGGCGATCGCTGCCGGCGGCGGCGACCATCAACTGGGTGCTCAAGGATGGGTTGGGCCGTCTGGGCCGGCTCTCCATCTCCACCAAGTTTGGGGGCTCCTTTGACGCCGATCTCAAGGTAGAAAATGTGCCGCTTGCAAGGATCAGAGTGTGCATGCACTGCTCTTGGACCAGGCGTGCATTGGTGGAGTCTCTTGGCACGCTCAGGGCTCCCGGGCATTGACACGGTCCCTCGCCTACCCCTTGTCTGGCAGCGGTTTCGGTTTGTGACCTCCATCATGTACTGCGTGGCGCTGGCGATGGAGTACAGCACGCCCCTGGCCCCGCGACTCTTCCTCCCGCTGGCCTCGCTGGCCAACATTGGAAAGAACGTCGGGCTGGCCACCTATGTGGCAACCCAGGTCTGCGCGGCTGATGGAGTCGGGTCCACCAGCAATTGTGGCATTTGAATGGGTTTGACACTGGTTCACGATTCTTACGCGAATCTCTCCCCACCCCGCTTCCAGCCCGCCTTTCACCGGAGCTTTGCGCGCGGAAACAACTTGGCCGACATCTCCGCCAAGAGCCAGGCACGCCGGCTTGTTTAGGGTCTGGTTTTGTGATCAGAGTTGGGCTGTCATCTATCCTTTCCCCACCACCACGCGCTCACTCTCATCGCGCCGCCCGCTGCGCAGGGCCAGCAAATGGTGTTTGACAACGTGGGCCTGGCCCTGGCGGTGCTGCTGACGCACCTCGTGCGGGGCTCGGAGCGCGCGCAGCGTGTGCTGCCGCTGGCGCTCTTCCCCGTGCTGGCCGCCGGGGACCTGGCCTCCATCTACTTTGAGATGAAGGCCATCCACCTGCGCAGCCTGAACCGGGAGCGGGCCGAGATCCTGGCGGACCACTGGCTGGGGGCCGGGGCGAGCTTGACCCCGGCGCAGGTGAGCCGCGCGGAGCGGCTGCTGCTCCCGCCCAGGCTGGACGGCAGCGCGCTGCGCCTCAGCATCGGCGCGCTGGAGGCGGGCGTGGAGGGCGCCGAGGACGTGCGGGCGCTCGTGCGACACCGCCCGCCCTACTTTCTAAAGGTCGCGCCCCGCGCCGGCGGGCGCGCGCACGCGCACCTGGCGCTGAGCGCCGAGGCCGAGGCGCGCGACGTCCTGGCGGCCGTGCTCCAGACGGCCATCCTGCGCCGCGAGCTCCGTGCCGCCCCGCAGGCGCCGCCGTCGGTGGCGCGCGCGCCGGCGCGCGGGCGGCGCGCGAGCTCAGCGATTTCGTGGGCGACCTCGAGGGCGCCGGCTGGCAGACCGACCACGTGCTGCTCAGCCGGAGCGAGCGGGCGCGCTATTCGGTGCAGGGCGGCGCGTGAGGTCGGCCGCGGACGCGATCGTGCGCGCCGCGCCCTTGGCTCCCAAACCACCACCACCGATGCGCGAGAACAAGTTTTAAAAAATGAGGAGCCGGTCGCCGCGCAGGCGTGCGCGCTCGATGAATGTCAAAGAATGCAGCAAGCGAGTGTTCAGGGGGTTTCCAGAGGGGGCACGGGCTCGAGCGCGGCGACGAGGGTCTCGTCCCAGGCGATGGCCAGCAGGAAGAGCGGCCCCGCACTGCCCCCGGCGTCCAGGCTTCCCAGCACCCTGTGCACCAGCCCGGCCGCCTTGAGGGACTCCAGGAAGGACTCAAACGGCTGGTCGCGCTCCGACAGGGTCGGCACGCCCGTCTCCGGGTCCAGCGCCAGGGGCCGCCGCGTCTGGTGCCCGATCAGCGCGATGCCTGGCACAGGGAGGGCGGGTTCAAAGCATGTTCGGCTACTCATATATATGAACCGTCTGACCAACGCCGCAAAGCCTGCCGCAGTCGCAGAGACGCTGATGCCAGATCGCCGCTTGATCACGCAGCCCTACCCGCCCCACCTTCTGGGTGCAGGAGCGCCTGGAGCACCGCCACAAACGGCAGCACGATGTCGGAGATGTAGAGCACGTCGGCCGCAAGCACGACGTTGAAGGTGTGCAGGTCCCTGCTGTCCATGGTAGACCCCGGCTCGGCCCAGTCCAGCGCGTGGACGGCGCACGGTCCCTCCAGGGAGTTGACCTTGACGTTCTCCTTGAGCAGGTCCAGGACCTGAGAGAGAGAGAGGGAAGTCGCAACGTTTGTCCCGGGCAAGCATTCCTCGTGGACACCCTCCTCAAGAAGCAAGCTTCCTCCCGCCCGCACCCTTTGCGCGCGCTCACCAGGGGTTCGTAGTCGGTGAGGAGGCACTCCCGGGCACCCAGCTGGCCCGCCAGGAGGCCGGGCAGGCCCATGCCGGCGCCGAGCTCGATGGCGCGCCTGCCGTGGACGAGGCCGCGGTGCACCGCGAGGTAGTTGCAGAGCGCCAGCGCGCCGGGCCAGATGTCCAGGCCCAGGACGTCGGCCTTGGGCACCGCCTTGTCGCTGTTGGGCACGGTGGAGACCGGCTCGGGGCAGCTCCCGGAGCCAAAGTTCCAGAACGATTCCTGTCAGGGTCCAGCCGGGGGTTGAGGCGGGGCGGCCAGGGCCTCCGACAGATCCTCTCATCCCCAACCCCCCCCGCACCACGCACCCAGATTTGTTCCACGCTGACTTGCATGGATATGGAGACCTTGGTGGTGTCTTCCACGTACTTGCGCGAGTACACACTGAGGCTTTGATCGCCAAAGCGGTACTCGCGCAGCAATACCTCCGACTCATTGGGGGCCCTTTTCCGTCATCACGCGCAGAGGCCCTTGGCTCGCACCGCGCGAGATCCGGGATACAGGCCAACGTCACGCGATGCGTATGTGTGCGATGCGTTGATTGCCGCGCAGGCGGCCGTGCTGGCCGTTTCGCAATCGCTGCGCTCGAGATGAAATTGATCCGCCCGGTCGGCCGCCAGGCTGACACTCACTGATGCGCCGAGACTCGTGACAGCCTTGAGCTTGATTGAGTACAATTGGGCATGTGTGCCGCAAAAGCGTGCACTTGGGGTCGTAGTCTGCCCAGAATGCCTCTTCTCCTGAGGTGTTGAAGTGGCTGCCTGGGATTTGAAGGTAAGCACTATGGCTGTTGCCATGCCCCCTAAAACCTTGAACAATGTGCTGTTGTGCCTGCGCGCAAGCATTTTGTGTATGGACTGCAAATTTCTTCTCACCAGCAATGCTCTTGACCACATAATCCCTGCGGCCAATCTCCTGACATCAACCTTGCCAGCAGTGCGCAGGGCCGGGGCTGCGGAATGGACTGATGGCGGCAGGACTCATTTGACAACGAGCATCCCTTGGCATCTGATCGGCAAGAGTGGCCACAGGAGCGTCCGTACCTACCCTTGGTGTTTATCTCTGCAGCCTCATTCGCGAATGCAAGTCGCCCAACCAAACCGCTGGGCCTGTGCTCTTAGACACGGGGACCGGCCATGGATTGCTGTCTGTGACCACAGGCGCGGAATCGCATATTACAATGATGGTGCAGAATGATACACACGTCAACACGTGAACCTGATCGAGGGCCAGGGCCATTGGAAAGGAGCGCGCTTAGGAACGGTGAGGATGGTGAGATTGTTTGCAGTGTGTCAATGGGATGGGGAGGCGGGGGACTGCATTTGCAAAGGTGGTCCATGCATGAACAGGGACAAGGGTGTGAAAGCTTTGCGATTCCTAAATATCGAGTTTCAAAAGCGGCAGCGGGGCGATGCCGCAGCGCCAAGAGGGTCGCCGCCACAAACAAAAAACATGTCAACATCCAAACGTTGATAGTAACAATGGCACACGTGGGAATGACGGGCACGCAGCAGTTGATGGGATCGTGCACGCGGCTTGGAATTGTCAATGCTGGCATGGGTCGAAGTAAGATTGCCACATTGCCGGGCAGAGCGTTGGCCTTCCAAAGTTGGGCGCGATGGTTCCCTTTAAACCAACCTGTTGGTTCCAGTCCGCATTTGGTGGGCATGAACGGATACTTTGATGAATGCCAGAGACTGGCCTTTTCTAGGATGCCCCAATGCGCGCTGGCCTCCTAGACTCCAGCTCCCTGAAAATGTCAGCGGACCTGCCGCAATGGGTGCGCGCTTGCGCCCCTTGTCGGCGCTGGACTAGTCCAGCCCAGGGATGCCGGGATCTTCTGGCGGCGGTGGTGGCGAGGCATCGGGCGGCGGCGGGCTGGGATCTGGGGGGGGGGGTGGCATCGGGTGGTGGAGGGCTGGCATCCGGTGGAGGCGGGCTGGGCTCTGGTGGTGGAGGGCTGGCATCGGGGGGGAGGGCGGTCGGGCGGTGGAGGGCTGGTCGGTGGAGGGGGGCTGGCATCGGGCGGCGGCGGGCTGTCCTCTGGGGGAGGAGGGCTGTCTTCGGGCGGTGGAGGGCTGGCATCAGGAGGAGGCGGGCTGGTCTCTGACGGAGAGGATGACGGGGAGGTTTGAGGCGATGGGCTTCCCAGTGGCGAAGGACTGGGCGGGGGATTGGGCGAGGACCCGGGCGAGGGACCGGGTGTGTCTGAGCACGACGTGCGAACCCCGTCGTCCCAAATCACACACTTGTCGGTAAGAACGACCTGCTCGGGAGTGTGGGATGGTGAGTGGCTCGGTCCTGGCCGCGAACTTGCCGCAATTTCAGGCAAGCACCGTCCTGGTTTTGTGTCTCTGGCCTTCACGATGGGCGCAAGACGGGACCGACGTACCGTGGCGGTGCCATTTAGCTCAGAAGAGTCCACGCCAGAGACGTGGGTCACGTTGCCGTTGGAAGCAGAGCTCGTGCGCGTGACATTGCTCGGCACCCCAGAAAGGAGGGCATTCACGCTGGTGGAGACCGTGGCAGGAATGCCGTCCCCGGAAAATGACTGCGGCGTTGGGGTGCGTGCCTGGTCAGTGCGTGCCATCAATCGAATGCGTGGTGTCAGATCTGGGATGAGCAATGATGGCCCGCACTGAGGCTGAGATCAATTCACGCGGAGTTTCGGCCGTGCCGCAAGACTCACCCTGCCACGAGCTTCGCCAATCACCGAGACGCCATCCCATGTGGTGCTCGTGATGAGGGAGGCGGAAACGGCGGATGCTGTGCCGCTAGCGGTGGCTGTGGCCGCCCCCGATTGCAGCAAGAGCCTGCTTAGAAAGCGGGTACGAAGATTAGGGTTTCCCGAGAAGCGTGGTCAAATATCATCTCGAGGATCCTCAAAAAGTCGCTCTTGTCGTTCTAAACCGCCCAACTTGGTATCGTGCTGGCCAAAAACAGATCAGGGAATGCCGGGACTGGGTTATGCCCCCGCAGTCTACATCTCGAAGCCACCCTCCAAGGTTCCCACACACCTGCCGCTTGCGGGATGAGTGCCCAGCAGACCCAAAATGAGTATCGAAATCCAAACCATGGCTTACCGATATATTATAAATGTCCAGTTAAATTTAAAATGTAAGGCCTGTAGAGAATTTATGCGTGCTTTTATTGGCCAGCGGTAGCGAGACCACCTCCCTCGACTTGTCCAAGGGCCCCCGTCAGCAGGGCTGCGTAGACTGGCACGCTCGAGCATCCCTCAAGAATATGTCCCAAACCACCCCATTTGGTCGGATGAGGTCACAGACGCAACGCAAAGCGCAAGGAACGTGTCTTCTCTGTGCTACAAGGGAGCACGCTGAGTCTGAGACTGATACGTACGGAGAGTGTTCACGGGCGTATTGCGCGAGGTATTGTATCATCCAAGATGCAAGGTCGGCACAGGTAACGCGTGGCTTTCAGCAATGTAAACGTCCCATTTCCGATTATTAAGCGCATGCAACGGCGCGCATCCCTTGCCGGTGCTTGTTTGGAGTATAGGAGTGGGGGAGACAGACGGCTCCTCGAGGCACTTTGGAGGTGTTCTTTCATTGTGATGCTACGCCAATCAGGGTGTAGGCTGCACTCTGCCTGCGGTATTGCCTGAACAGAGGAATATACAGAACTATTACTGAGCTCAAAGCGTATCGACAGGCGTGATATGTATATTGTGGAGTGCAAGATGCATTGTCAGACTCAAGGGCTGCCTGTGTGGCCGGGCTTGTTCGAGTCAGCGCTGCCACGACGGACGCGTTCCGAAACGCGGTGGCATCAAACATGCATGTGTCAAGACACATGGGATGAAAAGTATCCGTACAGTCCAATAGCTCCATGGACAAGCTGCGCCGCGGCGGTTACCGGACCATCTTCTTCCTCCCTAAGGCTGATGGTACCACCGTGAGTTTTCAATACCGGTCAGGCCTTCGAAGAGAGGCATCAGCAAGGCGATGCACGCACGCGGCATTGAGTCGACTAAGATCTTTTGGGCGCTACATGTATTCAGGTTTGTTGCAGAAAAATTGATTTGGCAAGGCATCCCACACGCCGTCCGCGCCTGGACCGCGAGCTGGCACCACGCTTCGACAGGGCACTGGAAGCCCGGAGGGAGAGAGTAATATTAACGGGACGCAAATCATCGCGATCAGTGAAAGCAATGGCCCGACAGTGAATCAGCCGGCGCTTTTGGCGAGTTTTAGACTATAGATAGGTTGAGGCTGGGCTGGGCTTGCTGCAGCTGGCTCTACAAGGATCAGATTCCTTTGGGCACAACCCTTGCCAGCACGCGCAATACTCCTCTGCTCAGGGCTTTCCCACCAAATGCCCCTGAATGTGCAACATAATTCGTGTTCCATCTAGTGCTTTGCAAGATTGCTGGGCAAGCATTGGCAATTGTGTCGCTCAAAATGTAACCATGGCACACAGTCAATTGCTCGGAAGAACTACTCAGTTTAAAATTTTCTCAGGGACAATATCAATTCTAGGAAGCAAGCAATACTGGAACTACATTAGCCATCGCCCATTGCCAACAGCTTTGTGAGTGCCACGTGAGAGGAGGACCCTTGTATGGCAATACTGGCCGCTCGTGAGCAGCTGGCAGGGTAAAATAAGTAGTATAAGGGCTTGGGGTAAAACAATAATCAGTGCAATCCGCATCTGCACGGAGCCCAGAAACCTAGCACCTTGATGAAGCAACAGGCTGGTCGAGGCTTTCACTGAAGTCTGCCCTTGCCCTGGTCGGCAGCACAACATCAAACCTTGGGTTTATCACGCCACTGCATTTCATCCGTGTGTCGCAAGCCCGACTGTAGCGGTCCTTTGCCGATGTAGACAAGGCTGTCGTGATAGCGACGCCAGTGGCACCTAGCGCGACACAGCCGGCGGCGGGGGAGGAGGGGGGCGGCGGTGGAGGGGGCGGGGGCGGCGGGCGGGGCGGAGGCGGCGACGGTGGTGGCGGCGGCGGGGGGGCGGAGGAGGCGGCGGAGGCGGCGGGCGGGGGGTGGGAGGCGGCGGACGGGGGAGGAGGCGGCGAAGGTGGCGGCGGGGGCGGCGGACGGGGAGGAGGCGGCGGCGGGGGGGGGCGGCGGTGGAGGAGGGGGGAGGGGGCGGGGGCGGAGGGCGGGGAGGGAGGGGGGAGAAGGTGGCGGAGGTGGTGGTGGCGGCGGAGGCGGCGGCGGACGGGGTGGAGGCGGCGATGGTGGGGGTGGGGGCGGCGGGGGCGGCGGCGGTGGTGGCGGCGGAGGCGGCGGTGGCGGTCTGGGAGGCGGTGGTGGCCTTGGAGGAGGTGGAGGCCGAGTTGGGGGCGGACTCGCCGGAGGCGGGCTAGGAGGCGGGCTCGGCGGCGGCGGGCTGGGTGGCGGACTCGGCGGAGGTGGGCTTGGAGGCGGGCTCGGCGGAGGCGGACTCGGTGGTGGGCTCGGTGGAGGTGGACTAGGAGGCGGGCTCGGCGGCGGCGGGCTGGGCGGTGGAGACGGCGGCGGCGGGCTGGGAGGCGGGCTGGGGGAGGCGGGCTGGGCGGTGGAGACGGCGGCGGCGGACTCGGCGGTGGAGACGGCGGCGGCGGGCTGGGAGGTGGGCTCGGCGGAGGCGGACTCGGTGGTGGGCTCGGCGGCGGCGGACTAGGAGGCGGGCTCGGCGGAGGCGGGCTGCGGTGGAGACGGCGGGGCGGCGGACTTGGGGGTGGAGACGGCGGCGGCGGGCTGGGAGGTGGGCTCGGGAGGAGGCGGGCTGGGCGGTGGAGACGGCGGCGGCGGACTAGGAGGCGGGCTCGGCGGAGGCGGGCTGGGCGGTGGAGACGGCGGTGGCGGGCCGGTGGGGAGACGCGGCGGCGGGCTGGGTGGCGGGCTCGGAGGAGGCGGGCTGGGCGGTGGAGACGGCGGCGGCGGACTTGGCGGTGGAGACGGTGGCGGCGGGCTGGGAGGTGGGCTCGGGGGGGGACTCGGGGTGGGCTCGGCGGCGGCGGACTAGGGAGGCGGGCTCGGCGGAGGCGGGCTGGGGCGGTGGAGACGGCGGCGGCGGGCTGGGGGGCGGGCTGGGAGGAGGCGGGCTGGGCGGTGGAGACGGCGGCGGCGGGCTGGGAGGCGGGCTCGGCGGAGGCGGGCTGGGCGGTGGGGTCGGCGGTGGCGGACTAGGAGGCGGGCTCGGAGGAGGCGGGCTGGGCGGTGGAGACGGCGGCGGCGGACTGGGCGGGTGGAGACGGTGGCGGCGGGCTGGGAGGTGGGCTCGGCGGCGGCGGACTAGGGAGGCGGGCTCGGCGGAGGCGGGCTGGGGGTGGGGACGGCGGAGGCGGGCTGGGGGGTGGGGACGGCGGCGGCGGGCTGGGAGGCGGGCTGGGAGGGAGGCGGGCTGGGCGGTGGAGACGGCGGCGGCGGACTGGGAGGCGGGCTCGGCGGAGGCGGGCTGGGCGGTGGGGCACGGCGGAGGCGGACTAGGAGGCGGGCTCGGAGGAGGCGGGCTGGGCGGTGGAGACGGCGGAGGCGGACTCGGTGGTGGGCTCGGCGGCGGCGGACTAGGGAGGCGGGCTCGGCGGCGGCGGGCTGGGGGGTGGGGACGGCGGCGGCGGGCTGGGAGGCGGGCTGGGAGGAGGCGGGCTGGGCGGTGGGGACGGCGGCGGCGGACTAGGAGGCGGGCTCGGCGGAGGCGGACTCGGTGGTGGGCTCGGCGGCGGCGGACTAGGGAGGTGGAGATGGCGGCGGCGGGCTGGGCGGTGGAGACGGCGGCGGCGGACTAGGAGGCGGGCTCGGAGGAGGCGGGCTGGGCGGTGGAGACGGCGGCGGCGGGCTGGGAGGTGGGCTCGGCGGAGGCGGACTAGGAGGCGGGCTCGGCGGAGGCGGGCTCGGGGGTGGAGACGGCGGCGGCGGGCTGGGAGGCGGGGCTGGGAGGAGGCGGGCTGGGCGGTGGAGACGGCGGCGGCGGACTAGGGAGGCGGGGCTCGGCGGCGGCGGGCTGGGTGGTGGGCTCGGCGGCGGCGGACTAGGGAGGTGGAGATGGCGGCGGCGGGCTGGGCGGTGGGGACGGCGGCGGCGGACTGGGAGGCGGGCTCGGAGGAGGCGGGCTGGGCGGTGGAGACGGCGGCGGCGGGCTGGGAGGTGGGCTCGGCGGAGGCGGACTAGGGAGGCGGGCTCGGAGGAGGCGGGCTGGGCGGTGGGGACGGCGGCGGCGGACTGGGTGGCGGGCTCGGGGGAGGCGGGCTGGGAGGCGGACTCGGCGGCGGCGGACTAGGGAGGCGGGCTCGGCGGAGGCGGGCTGGGCGGTGGAGACGGCGGCGGCGGACTCGGGCGGTGGAGACGGCGGCGGCGGGCTGGGAGGTGGGCTCGGCGGAGGCGGACTGGGCGGGCGGGCTCGGGCGGAGGCGGGCTGGGCGGTGGAGACGGCGGCGGCGGGCTGGGTGGTGGAGACGGCGGCGGCGGGCTTGGGTGGCGGACTCGGCGGCGGCGGGCTGGGCGGTGGAGACGGCGGCGGCGGGCTGGGAGGTGGGCTCGGCGGAGGCGGACTAGGAGGCGGGCTCGGAGGAGGCGGGCTAGGGCGGTGGAGACGGCGGCGGCGGGCTGGGGGGTGGGCTCGGGCGGCGGCGGACTTGGCGGCGGGCTCGGCGGAGGCGGGCTGGGCGGTGGAGACGGCGGCGGCGGACTTGGCGGTGGAGACGGCGGCGGCGGGCTGGGAGGTGGGCTCGGCGGAGGCGGACTCGGGCGGTGGAGACGGCGGCGGCGGACTAGGAGGCGGGCTCGGGCGGAGGCGGGCTGGGCGGTGGAGACGGCGGCGGCGGACTTGGCGGTGGAGACGGCGGAGGCCCACTCGGCGGCGGGCTCGGCGGAGGCGGCCTGGGGCTCGGGATCGGGCTGGGTCTGGGTCTGGGGCTAGGGACCGGGCTAGGAACCGGGCTCGAACTGGGGCTAGGCTCAGGGCTGGGGCTCGGACTAGGCACAGGGCTCGGGCTGGGGCTCGGGACCGGGCTGGGGCTGGGGGCTAGGCACAGGGCTCGGCACAGGGCTGGGGCTGGGGCTGGGCACGGGGCTGGGGCTCGGGCTGGGCACGGGGCTTGGGCTAGGGCTGTGCACCGGGCTTGGGCTTGGGCTAGGGACCGGGCTTGGGCTTGGGCTAGGGACCGGGCTTGGGCTCGGGCTCGGCACGGGGCTCGGGCTGGGCACCGGGCTGGGGGCTAGGGCTCGGCACGGGGCTGGGGCTCGGGCTCGGGCTCGGGCTCGGGCTCGGGGCTGGGGACCGGGCTGGGGCTTGGGCTAGGGACCGGGCTTGGGCTCGGGCTAGGCACCGGGCTGGGGGCTCGGGCTAGGGACCGGGCTGGGGCTGGGGCTAGGCACCGGGCTGGGGCTTGGGCTAGGGACCAGGCTTGGGCTCGGGCTAGGGACCGGACTGGGGCTAGGACTAGGGACAGGGCTTGGGCTTGGGCTAGGGACCGGGCTGGGGCTGGGGCTGGGCACGGGGCTGGGACTGGGGCTGGGCACGGGGCTGGGAACCGGGCTGGAGCTAGGGCTGGGGACCGGGCTGGGGCTCGGGCTGGGCACCGGGCTGGGGCTCGGGCCGGGGACCGGGCTGGGGACCGGGCTGGGGCTCGGGCTGGGCACCGGGCTGGGGCTGGGGCTGGGAACCGGGCTGGGGCTGGGGTTGGGAACCGGGCTGGGGCTGAGGCTGGGGCTGGGGCTGGGGCTCGGACTGGGGACCGGGCTCGGGCTCGGGCTGGGGCTAGGCACAGGGCTGGGCACCGGGCTGGGGCTAGGGCTGGGCACCGGGCTGGGGCTCGGGCTGGGGACCGGGCTGGGGCTCGGGCCGGGGACCGGGCTGGGGACCGGGCTGGGGCTCGGGCTGGGGACCGGGCTCGGGCTCGGGCTAGGGACCGGGCTGGGGACCGGGCTGGGGACCGGGCTGGGGCTCAGGCTGGGCACCGGGCTGGGGCTGGGGCTGGGAACCGGGTTGGGGCTCGGGCTGGGCACCGGGCTGGGGCTCGGGCTGGGGACCGGGCTGGGGCTCGGGCTGGGCACCGGGCTGGGGCTCGGGCTGGGGATCGGGCTGGGGCTCGGACTGGGGACCGGGCTCGGGCTCGGGCTGGGGCTAGGCACAGGGCTCGGCACAGGGCTGGGGCTCGGGCTGGGCACCGGGTTGGGGCTGGGGTTGGGAACCGGGCTGGGGACCGGGCTGGGGACCGGGCTGGGGCTCGGGCTGGGGGCTAGGCACAGGTCTGGGCACCGGGCTGGGGTTAGGGCTGGGCACCGGGCTGGGGCTAGGGCTGGGCACCGGGCTGGGGCTAGGGCTGGGGCTCGGGCTCGGGCTCGGGCTAGGGACCGGGCTGGGGACCGGGCTGGGGACCGGGCTGGGGCTCGGGCTGGGCACCGGGCTGGGGCTCGGGCTGGGGATCGGGCTGGGGACCGGGCTGGGGCTCGGGCTGGGCACCGGGCTGGGGCTCGGGCTGGGGATCGGGCTGGGGCTCGGACTGGGGACTGGGCTCGGGCTCGGGCTGGGGCTAGGCACAGGGCTCGGCACAGGGCTGGGGCTCGGGCTGGGCACCGGGCTGGGGCTCGGGCTGGGCACCGGGCTGGGGCTCGGGCTGGGGACCGGGCTGGGGCTCGGGCTGGGGACCGGGCTCGGGCTCGGGCTAGGGACCGGGCTGGGGACCGGGCTGGGGACCGGGCTGGGGACCGGGCTGGGCACCGGGCTGGGGCTAGGGCTGGGCACCGGGCTGGGGCTAGGGCTGGGGACCGGGCTCGGGCTCGGGCTAGGGACCGGGCTGGGGCTCGGGCTGGGGACCGGGCTGGGGACCGGGCTGGGGCTCGAGCTGGGCACCGGGCTGGGGCTCGGGCTGGGGATCGGGCTGGGGATCGGACTGGGGACTGGGCTGGGGCTCGGGCTGGGGCTAGGCACAGGGCTCGGCACAGGGCTGGGGCTCGGGCTGGGGACCGGGCTGGGGCTCGGGCTGGGCACCGGGCTGGGGCTCGGGCTGGGGACCGGGCTGGGGACCGGGCTGGGGCTCGGGCTGGGCACCGGGCTGGGGCTGGGGCTGGGCACCGGGCTGGGGCTGGGGTTGGGAACCGGGCTGGGGCTGGGGTTGGGAACCGGGCTGGGGACCGGGCTGGGGCTCGGGCTGGGCACCGGGCTGGGGCTGGGGCTGGGAACCGGGCTGGGGCTGGGGTTGGGAACCGGGCTGGGGCTCGGGCTGGGGACCGGGCAGGGGCTCGGGCTGGGGACCGGGCTGGGGCTCGGGGCTGGGCACCGGGCTGGGGCTCGGGCTGGGGCTCGGGCTGGGCACCGGGTTGGGGCTGGGGTTGGGAACCGGGCTGGGGACCGGGCTGGGGACCGGGCTGGGGCTCGGGCTGGGGGCTAGGCACAGGTCTGGGCACCGGGCTGGGGTTAGGGGCTGGGCACCGGGCTGGGGCTAGGGCTGGGCACCGGGCTGGGGCTAGGGCTGGGGACCGGGCTCGGGCTCGGGCTAGGGACCGGGCTGGGGACCGGGCTGGGGACCGGGCTGGGGCTCGGGCTGGGCACCGGGCTGGGGGCTCGGGGCTGGGGACCGGGCTGGGGACCGGGCTGGGGCTCGGGCTGGGCACCGGGCTGGGGCTCGGGGCTGGGGGATTGGGCTGGGGCTCGGACTGGGGACTGGGCTCGGGCTGGGGCTGGGGCTAGGCACAGGGCTTGGCACAGGGCTGGGGCTCGGGCTGGGCACCGGGTTGGGGCTCGGGCTGGGCACCGGGCTGGGGCTGGGGCTGGGGACCGGGCTGGGGCTCGGGCTGGGGACCGGGCTCGGGCTCGGGCTAGGGACCGGGCTGGGGACCGGGGCTGGGGACCGGGCTGGGGCTCGGAGCTGGGCACCGGGCTGGGGCTGGGGCTGGGCACCGGGCTGGGGCTGGGGCTGGGGATCGGGCTGGGGCTCGGACTGGGGACTGGGCTCGGGCTCGGGCTGGGGCTAGGCACAGGGCTCGGCACAGGGCTGGGGCTCGGGCTGGGCACCGGGTTGGGGCTCGGGGCTGGGCACCGGGCTGGGGCTCGGGCTGGGGACCGGGCTGGGGCTGGGGCTGGGGCTCGGGCTGGGGACCGGGCTGGGGCTCGGGCTGGGCACCGGGCTGGGGCTCGGGGCTGGGAACCGGGCTGGGGCTGGGGTTGGGGACCGGGCTGGGGCTGAGGCTGGGGCTGGGGCTGGGGCTCGGACTGGGGACCGGGCTCGGGCTCGGGCTGGGGCTAGGCACAGGGCTGGGCACCGGGCTGGGGCTGGGGCTGGGCACCGGGCTGGGGCTCGGGCTGGGGACCGGGCTGGGGCTCGGGCCGGGGACCGGGCTGGGGCTCGGGGCTGGGGACCGGGCTGGGGCTAGGACTAGGGACAGGGCTTGGGCTTGGGCTAGGGACCGGGCTGGGGCTTGGGCTGGGCACGGGGCTGGGGCTGGGGCTGGGCACCGGGCTGGGCACCGGGCTGGGGCTCGGGCTGGGGACCGGGCTGGGGCTCGGGCTGGGGACCGGGCTGGGGCTCGGGCTGGGGACTGGGCTCGGGCTGGGGCTGGGGCTAGGCACAGGGCTTGGCACAGGGCTGGGGCTAGGGCTGGGCACCGGGCTGGGGCTGGGGCTGGGGACCGGGCTCGGGACCGGGCTGGGACCGGGGCTAGGGACCGGGCTGGGGCTGGGGTTGGGAGCTAGGGCCGGGGCTAGGGCTGGGGACCGGGCTGGGGCCGGGCCAGGCTGGGGCTGGGGCTGAGGCTGGGGCTCGGGCTCGGGACCGGGCCAGGCATGGGGCTGGGGTCCGGGCTAGGAACCGGGCTCGGACTCGGCGGAGGCGGGCTTGGAGGCTGAGCTGGCGGGCTGGCCTCGGGTGGCGGCGGGCTGGTGTCTAATGGCGGCGGGCTGGCGTCCGGTGGCGGCGGGTTGGCGTCCGGAGGAGGCGGGCTGGCGTCTGGAGGAGGCGGCTTGGCACCTGGGGGTGGGGGGCTGGCATCGGGTGGAGGTGGGCTGGCCTGTGGTGGGGGCAATGGCTCTGGCGAGATCAAGGGTGGTGGAGAACGAGCCGGGGGTGGGGGGGATTCTGCGGGCCTGGGATTGATGGTGGCGGGGCTGGTGCTCGGGGCGGTGGATTCCATGTTGCTGGGGGCGGGGGCCCAGTGTTTGGGCAGGGCACCTCTACGCCATTCGATTTGCAGGTATCCACCTCCGTGGACTGCATCATCAAAGGGATGGAGTTGTTCAGCGCGTCGTGCACACTGCATTCAAGCATTGCAGCAGTGCCTGTCAGCTTGAGTACAAGTATAATAGGAGGAGCCGCCTTTACGTGCCTTGTATGTGCCATTCTGCTCGCTGCTGGTGACGTCCACGGCGCGGCGCTCGCTGCCGCTCTCAGTGGAAGTCGACCCAGCCACAAACTGTGTCACCCCACCAACAGTCGTGGTAACCTGTGTGGATGTCGAGCCAACGATGCCATTTCCCGCAACTGACTGCAAACGGGGACGAGGTATTGCGCAGCGATGGGTGAATGGATTCGAAATTTGAGACCGAAAATGGGTAGGGTCACCCAAAGTCGACGTGGATACGGGGCAGCTCGCAACGGGACTCCTAATCTTCGTCCCAGGAAGCCATGGAGCCACATCGCCCAGCCACGGTCACCTTCGTACCAGAGCATCTGTGCTGGCAATGACTGAAGTGGATCCAGGTGTAACGCTAGTGTATAGCCCGGCCGAAGCCGCGGAACCTACGCCCGAGGCAGTTGCGGTCGCTGATTGCGCCTGCAACAGCACCCTGGCATAGAGGGCAAAAGGCTGTATGCATGTGGATTCGAGAAGGTTGCATCATGTATTTCCTAATGACATGAAACTGGCAAATGGTAGACGAGTGGGAGCATTCGGTGTGACCGGCTGCTTTGGTGTGGTACTTCGCACCAGGTCGACACACTGGCAAACCACGCACCTGCCGGCGCTTCGGTGGAAGCCATGTCCAGCTACAAGAAGCACCAGAATCAATATTGCTGCCATGGTAGTGGCTTCATGAAGTGCTAGAGGAGGATATTCACCTACCAGTCGAGCTTCTGGAGCTCTGCCTTTGGCTGGGTCGTCACAATCGCAAGGAAGTACACTCGGGGCCGCATGAGCAGAGCTGGCGACGTGGAAACCTAGTACGGCTGCCGACTCCTACTCAGGGGTCTGCTGGGGTGACGCGAATCGTCGGTAGCAGCCCTCAGAAGTGACATATAAACAAGCAGTATTGCATTACATCAAAACTTGAAGGTATTTAACAGCGGGCAAGGCCTCTATGCCCCTTGACGATGGTGGCATCGTGCCAAGTCGATTCGTCCCGGAGTGGATGACCGAGTGTAGCCAACAGTACCGTCTCCGCGGGTTGGACGGGGTTTCGCTAGGGCCCACCTGATAGCTCGCTAGACGGGTCCACGTTAAAAGCGCTACGTCTCAACATGCCCATTATGTTCGCAGTGCAATGACGCTTGAGGTGGCCGCGCCACTTTTCCGCGCTGACGGCTTACGTGCTCGCTTCGCGAAACTGACGAGGGGAGGGCCGCATCGCTACAGCTTGAGCGACACACACCACCGACAGGCTGCAAACGTGCAGAAATCTTTCACGGAGACTGGAAAGGGATAATGGTTCTCCATTTGGGGTGACCATCGTGTCTTGCTTTCAAGGTGGTGCAGAGTAGGATGCGTCGGGACATGGTGGCCTGACCGAGGTCTCTCAGCTGCGGCCGGGGTCTTGGGTGCCTTGAGCGGCCATCAAGACTCTGCCTTGCGCGTCATTTGTGTTGTTAAATGTCACGCTCTATCTTCTTTGCAGTTCCGCGTAGGCTTCCAGGTTTTGAAAACTGATTCCACGGAAGCTTCCGGCGTGCGCAGCGCGCTCGAAATGGCGAGCTGCCGTCGTCCCGCTGCCGCATAGAGGACAGCTTTGAGACCCTTGGGTTGTCAACTGTCACTACACAGATGGTTTGCGCGCTTCAAGCGTCGGAATTGCTGTGTAAGGGTGTCTATGCGCTGCCCTCTCATGTCAAAGCTGATGAACTGAGCAAGGCGTAAATGTGGCGTGAGTAGATGCGTCGCAGAACTGAGACTGCCAGACTCGCAACATGATACCTTTCCCGCTCTAGTAAATGGAGTTTGAAATAAGCTTGTACATGGTGAGGGGCTTTGAGTGGTCGTGGGAAGCTTGTCACCTCCGCGACAGGCAAGTTCGAGCAGGCAATACAGTCCGTGTCAGAAAGTCGGGCTGCTCCGTATGTCGTACGCAGGGTGGATCACTGCACAATAAAGTCCAACCCGCAGCCGCATGTGGCAACCTCGTTCAGGCACCAATAATCACATATGCAATACAAAGAGGCACTCAACAAAAGATTTAACGTATCTTGAGCCAGATGGAATGCCGGTTCCTGGGTCGGGAATGGAACTGCGCAGTTTCACTGGCAGGTTGCAAACTGCTGCCAGGGCGCACACGCGCGCTGTCGCCAAATCTGGAGCACGGGGTACGCTCTGATACCTGGGCACATCGCTAAAGAAGCGCGACACCCAATGCAGCATGGCGCGTTTGCTGGACCTCGAGTTCAGGCGAATTGGCGCTAGGGCGCCCGAAAGCACGTCCTGGGCTGCTGGGAAAGCATGGAGTGATCCTGCAAAGACAATCTGGCACAAGTGCAACTACACCGCAAGGAAAAAAGCAAGCATGGGTTCCAACACAAACTTTTATCCACCGTTGCTCGAAAATTTTGGAAGTTGCAACGAAAGCCATGTCCCAGGGAGGACTGCTCACAAGATTGGCTGAATATGGCGCCATTGTGTGAACAGCAAAGATATGTTACTCAGAAAGCATAGCATGAGTATGATTGCGCGTCGCCATCACTGCAGCTCACTAGAGTGCTGCCTGAAGGGCATTGGAGGACGTTCAAAAAGCCTACGATAGGGCGACTGCTCGTGCACGGGAAATTTACGGGAACTGTGCTGCACACAGCTCTAACAATGAGATTCAGCGTGGTACAGAAATGAGCATAATTAGGATAGCATTGTGTGACTTGCGGGGCACTGATAATGTTGATTGTGATGACAGATGAACCAGGAATACGACCTGGAACACTGTCACAAGAGCCAACAGCCAAGGGAAGAAGGGGTGGAGGTGGCGGCGGGGAGGGCGGGGGGAGGGCTAGGTGGAGGAGGAGGAGAAGGTGGAGGCGGGCTGGGAGGTGGGCTAGGGGGGGGGGGGACTAGGCGGGGGGCGGAGAGGGCGGCGGAGGGCTCGGGCGGGGGCGGAGAGGGCGGCGGCGGACTCGGCGGGGGCGGAGAGGGCGGCGGCGGGCTCGGGCGGGGGCGGAGACGGCGGTGGCGGACTCGGTGGAGGCGGACTCGGTGGTGGGGACGGCGGCGGCGGGCTGGGTGGTGGGGACGGCGGAGGCGGACTCGGGCGGCGGGCTCGGGGGGAGGCGGACTAGGAGGCGGGCTCGGCGGCGGCGGGCTCGGGTGGTGGAGATGGCGGCGGCGGGCTGGTGGTGGGGCTGGCGGCGGCGGACTCGGCGGCGGAGATGGGGGAGGCGGACTAGGAGGCGGGCTCGGGGGCGGCGGGCTGGGTGGTGGAGATGGCGGCGGCGGGCTTGGTGGTGGGGACGGCGGCGGCGGACTAGGTGGCGGGGCTGGCGGGGGGCGGGCTGGGTGGTGGTGACGGCGGCGGCGGGCTGGGTGGTGGGGACGGCGGAGGCGGGCTAGGAGGCGGGCTCGGGGGCGGCGGGCTGGAGGTGGGGACGGCGGCGGGCTGGGCGGCGGGGTGGTGGAGCTGGGGGGAGGCGGACTAGGAGGCGGGCTCGGCGGCGGCGGGCTCGGTGGTGGAGATGGCGGCGGCGGGCTGGGTGGTGGGGACGGCGGCGGCGGACTAGGGAGGCGGACTCGGGCGGCGGCGGGCTTGGTGGCGGGCTCGGCGGCGGCGGGCTGGGTGGTGGAGCGGGGCGGCGGACTAGGGGGGCGGGCTCGGCGGCGGCGGGCTCGGTGGTGGAGATGGCGGCGGCGGGCTGGGTGGTGGAGACGGCGGCGGCGGACTAGGAGGCGGACTCGGCGGCGGCGGACTCGGTGGTGGGGACGGCGGAGGCGGACTAGGGGGGCGGGCTCGGCGGCGGCGGGCTGGGTGGTGGGGACGGCGGCGGGCGGGCTAGGTGGCGGACTCGGCGGCGGCGGGCTCGGTGGTGGAGATGGCGGCGGCGGGCTCGGTGGTGGGGATGGCGGCGGCGGGCTGGGTGGCGGAGACGGCGGGCGGCGGACTAGGAGGCGGGCTCGGGGGCGGGCTGGGGGGGGGGACGGCGGCGGGCGGACTCGGTGGTGGGGACGGCGGAGGCGGACTAGGAGGCGGGCTCGGGGGCGGCGGGCTGGGTGGTGGAGACGGCGGCGGCGGGCTTGGTGGGGGGACTCGGCGGCGGCGGACTCGGGAGGCGGAGATGGCGGCGGCGGGCTGGGTGGTGGAGACGGCGGCGGCGGACTTGGGGGGCGGGCTGGGCGGCGGGCGGACTCGGGTGGTGGGGACGGCGGAGGCGGACTAGGAGGCGGGCTCGGGGGGCGGCGGCGGGCTGGGTGGTGGAGCGGCGGCGGGCTTCGGTGGCGGGCTCGGCGGCGGCGGGCTCGTGGGGGCGGACTCGGCGGCGGCGGACTCGGTGGTGGGGCCGGCGGCGGCGGGCTCGGGTGGTGGGGGGCGGGCGGGCGGGGGGCGGGGGGGGCGGGGGCGGCGGCGGCGGACTAGGGGGGCGGGCTCGGCGGCGGCGGGCTGGGTGGTGGAGATGGCGGCGGCGGGCTCGGTGGTGGGGATGGCGGCGGCGGACTCGGCGGCGGAGATGGGGGAGGCGGACTAGGAGGCGGGCTCGGGGAGGCGGGCTGGGAGGTGGAGACGGCGGCGGCGGACTAGGGGAGGCGGACTCGGCGGCGGCGGACTAGGAGGCGGGCTCGGCGGCGGCGGGCTGGGTGGTGGTGACGGCGGCGGCGGGCTTGGTGGTGGGGACGGCGGAGGCGGGCTAGGGGGGCGGGCGGGCGGCGGCGGACTGGGTGGTGGTGACGGCGGCGGCGGGCTTGGTGGTGGGGACGGCGGAGGCGGACTAGGCGGCGGGCTCGGGGGAGGCGGACTAGGAGGCGGACTCGGCGGCGGCGGGCTCGGTGGTGGAGATGGCGGCGGCGGACTCGGGCGGGGGCGGAGATGGGGGAGGCGGACTAGGGAGGCGGGCCCGGGGAGGCGGGCTGGGAGGTGGAGACGGCGGCGGCGGACTAGGAGGCGGACTCGGCGGCGGCGGACTAGGAGGCGGGCTCGGCGGCGGCGGGCTGGGTGGTGGTGACGGCGGCGGCGGGCTTGGTGGTGGGGACGGCGGAGGCGGACTAGGGAGGCGGGCTCGGGGGAGGCGGGCTAGGGGGGCGGACTCGGCGGCGGCGGGCTCGGTGGTGGAGATGGCGGCGGCGGGACTCGGTGGTGGGGATGGCGGCGGCGGACTCGGCGGGCGGAGATGGGGGAGGCGGACTAGGAGGCGGGCTCGGGGAGGCGGGCTGGGAGGTGGAGACGGCGGCGGCGGACTAGGAGGCGGACTCGGCGGCGGCGGACTAGGAGGCGGGCTCGGCGGCGGCGGGCTGGGTGGTGGTGACGGCGGCGGCGGGCTTGGTGGTGGGGACGGCGGAGGCGGACTAGGAGGCGGGCTCGGGGAGGCGGGCTGGGAGGTGGAGACGGCGGCGGCGGGCTGGGTGGTGGGGACGGCGGCGGCGGGCTTGGTGGTGGGGAGCGGCGGGGGCGGGGGGGCGGGGAGGCGGACTAGGAGGCGGACTCGGCGGCGGCGGGCTCGGTGGTGGGGACGGCGGCGGCGGGCTAGGGGGGCGGCGGGCGGCGGCGAGGCGGCGGGCGGCGGGCTGGGTGGTGGGGACGGCGGAGGCGGGCTCGGTGGTGGGGCCGGCGGAGGCGGACTGGGTGGTGGGCTCGGCGGCGGCGGGCTCGGTGGTGGGGTCGGCGGAGGCGGACTCGGTGGCGGGCTCGGCGGGGCGGCGGGCTGGGTGGGGTGGCGGCGGCGGCGGGCTGGGTGGTGGGCCGGGCGGAGGCGGGCTGGGTGGGGGGGCGGGGCGGGGGCGGGCTCGGGGGGCGGACTCGGCGGCGGCGGGCTCGGTGGTGGAGATGGCGGCGGCGGGACTCGGTGGTGGGGATGGCGGCGGCGGACTCGGCGGGCGGAGATGGGGGGAGGCGGACTAGGAGGCGGGCTCGGGGGAGGCGGGCTGGGAGGTGGAGACGGCGGCGGCGGACTAGGAGGCGGACTCGGCGGCGGCGGACTAGGAGGCGGGCTCGGCGGCGGCGGGCTGGGTGGTGGTGACGGCGGCGGCGGGCTTGGTGGTGGGGACGGCGGAGGCGGACTAGGAGGCGGGCTCGGGGGAGGCGGGCTGGGAGGTGGAGACGGCGGCGGCGGGCTGGGTGGTGGTGACGGCGGCGGCGGGCTTGGTGGTGGGGACGGCGGAGGCGGACTCGGCGGCGGGCTCGGGGGAGGCGGACTAGGAGGCGGACTCGGCGGCGGCGGGCTCGGTGGTGGAGATGGCGGAGGCGGACTCGGTGGTGGGCTCGGCGGAGGCGGACTCGGTGGTGGGCTCGGCGGTGGCGGACTCGGTGGTGGGCTCGGCGGAGGCGGACTCGGTGGTGGGCTCGGCGGAGGCGGGCTGGGTGGCGGGCTCGGGGGAGGCGGACTGGGTGGCGGACTCGGCGGCGGCGGGCTCGGTGGTGGAGATGGCGGCGGCGGACTCGGTGGTGGGGATGGCGGCGGCGGACTCGGTGGTGGGGATGGCGGCGGCGGACTCGGCGGCGGAGATGGGGGGAGGCGGGCTAGGAGGCGGGCTCGGGGGAGGCGGGCTGGGAGGTGGAGACGGCGGCGGCGGACTAGGAGGCGGACTCGGCGGCGGCGGACTAGGAGGCGGGCTCGGCGGCGGCGGGCTGGGTGGTGGTGACGGCGGCGGCGGGCTTGGTGGTGGGGACGGCGGAGGCGGACTAGGAGGCGGGCTCGGGGAGGCGGACTAGGGAGGCGGACTCGGCGGCGGCGGGCTGGGTGGTGGAGATGGCGGCGGCGGGACTCGGTGGCGGGGACGGCGGCGGCGGACTCGGGCGGCGGGCTCGGGCGGAGGCGGACTCGGTGGTGGGGAAGGCGGCGGCGGACTGGGGGCGGGCTCGGCGGAGGCGGGCTCGGTGGTGGAGATGGCGGCGGCGGGCTCGGTGGTGGGGGATGGCGGCGGCGGACTCGGCGGGCGGAGATGGGGGGAGGCGGACTAGGAGGCGGGCTCGGGGGAGGCGGGCTGGGAGGTGGAGGCGCGGCGGCGGACTAGGAGGGGCGGGGCGGACTAGGAGGCGGGCCCGGCGGCGGCGGGCTGGGTGGTGGTGACGGCGGCGGCGGGCTTGGTGGTGGGGACGGCGGAGGCGGACTAGGAGGCGGGCTCGGCGGCGGTGGACTGGGTGGTGGTGACGGCGGCGGCGGGCTTGGTGGTGGGGACGGCGGAGGCGGACTCGGCGGGCGGGGCTGGGGGAGGCGGACTAGGAGGCGGGCTCGGGGAGGCGGGCTGGGTGGTGGAGACGGTGGCGGCGGACTAGGTGGCGGACTCGGGCGGCGGCGGACTAGGAGGCGGGCTCGGGGGAGGCGGGCTGGGTGGTGGGGACGGCGGCGGCGGACTAGGAGGCGGACTCGGCGGCGGCGGACTTGGGAGGCGGGCTCGGCGGCGGCGGGCTGGGTGGTGGTGACGGCGGCGGCGGGCTTGGTGGTGGGGACGGCGGAGGCGGACTAGGAGGCGGGCTCGGCGGCGGCGGACTGGGTGGTGGGTGGGCGGCGGCGGGCTTGGTGGTGGGGACGGCGGAGGCGGACTAGGCGGCGGGCTCGGGGGAGGCGGACTAGGAGGCGGGCTCGGGGGAGGCGGGCTGGGAGGTGGAGACGGCGGCGGCGGACTAGGAGGCGGACTCGGCGGCGGCGGACTAGGAGGCGGGCTCGGCGGCGGCGGGCTGGGTGGTGGTGACGGCGGCGGCGGGCTTGGTGGTGGGGACGGCGGAGGCGGACTAGGAGGCGGGCTCGGGCGGCGGTGGACTGGGTGGTGGTGACGGCGGCGGCGGGCTTGGTGGTGGGGACGGCGGAGGCGGACTAGGAGGCGGGCTCGGCGGCGGTGGACTGGGTGGTGGTGACGGCGGCGGCGGGCTTGGTGGTGGGGACGGCGGAGGCGGACTAGGAGGCGGGCTCGGGGGAGGCGGACTAGGAGGCGGACTCGGCGGCGGCGGGCTCGGTGGTGGAGATGGCGGCGGCGGACTCGGTGGCGGAGACGGCGGCGGCGGACTCGGCGGCGGGCTCGGGCGGAGGCGGACTCGGGTGGTGGGGAAGGCGGCGGCGGACTGGGGGGCGGGCTCGGCGGCGGCGGACTAGGGAGGCGGGCTCGGCGGCGGCGGGCTGGGTGGTGGGGACGGTGGCGGCGGCGGGCTGGGAGGTGGGCTCGGCGGCGGTGGACTCGGTGGTGGGGACGGCGGCGGCGGACTGGGTGGTGGGGACGGCGGCGGGCGGGCTTGGTGGTGGGGACGGCGGAGGCGGACTCGGGCGGCGGGCTCGGGGGAGGCGGACTAGGAGGCGGACTCGGCGGAGGCGGACTGGGTGGTGGGGACGGTGGCGGCGGGCTGGGAGGTGGGCTCGGCGGCGGCGGACTCGGTGGTGGGGACGGCGGCGGCGGACTGGGTGGCGGAGACGGCGGAGGCGGACTCGGTGGCGGAGACAGCGGCGGCGGACTGGGGGGCGGGCTCGGCGGAGGCGGACTAGGGAGGCGGGCTCGGGGGAGGCGGACTAGGAGGCGGACTCGGCGGCGGCGGGCTCGGTGGTGGAGATGGCGGAGGCGGACTAGGAGGCGGGCTTGGCGGCGGCGGGCTCGGTGGTGGAGACGACGGCGGCGGGCTCGGTGGTGGAGACGGCGGAGGCTGACTCACCTCCGGCGGCGGCGGGCTGGCGTCAGGAGGCGGCGGGCTGGCGTCGGGTGGCGGCGGGCTGGCGTCGGGTGGCGGCGGGCTGGCGTCGGGGAGGCGGCGGGCTGGCCTCCGGAGGCGGCGGGCTGGCGTCGGGAGGCGGCGGGCTGGCCTCCGGAGGCGGCGGGCTGGCCTCCGGAGGCGGCGGGCTGGCCTCCGGAGGCGGCGGGCTGGCGTCAGGAGGCGGCGGGCTGGCGTCAGGGAGGCGGCGGGCTGGCGTCGGGAGGCGGCGGGCTGGCGTCGGGAGGCGGCGGGCTGGCGTCGGGAGGCGGCGGGCTGGCGTCGGGGAGGCGGCGGGCTGGCGTCGGGAGGCGGCGGGCTGGCGTCGGGAGGCGGCGGGCTGGCATCGGGAGGCGGCGGGCTGGCATCGGGTGGCGGCGGGCTGACATCGGGTGGCGGCGGGCTGGCCTTGGGAGGCGGCGGGCTGGCGTCAGGAGGCGGGCTGGCGTCGGGTGGCGGCGGGCTGGCATCGGGTGGCGGCGGGCTGGCATCGGGTTGCGGCGGGCTGGCCTCTGGAGGCGGCGGGCTGGCGTCAGGAGGCGGCGGGCTGGCGTCAGGAGGCGGCGGGCTGGCGCCGGGAGGCGGCGGGCTGGCGTCGGGAGGCGGCGGGCTGGCGTCGGGAGGCGGCGGGCTGGCGTCGGGAGGCGGCGGGCTGGCGTCGGGAGGCGGCGGGCTGGCGTCGGGAGGCGGCGGGCTGGCATCGGGTGGCGGCGGGCTGGCATCGGGTGGCGGCGGGCTGACATCGGGTGGCGGGGGGGGCTGACATCGGGTGGCGGCGGGCTGGCCTTGGGAGGCGGCGGGCTGGCGTCAGGAGGCGGGCTGGCGTCGGGTGGCGGCGGGCTGGCATCGGGTGGCGGCGGGCTGGCATCGGGTTGCGGCGGGCTGACATCGGGTGGCGGCGGGCTGACATCGGGTGGCGGCGGGCTGGCCTTGGGAGGCGGCGGGCTGGCGTCAGGAGGCGGGCTGGCGTCGGGTGGCGGCGGGCTGGCATCGGGTGGCGGCGGGCTGGCATCGGGTTGCGGCGGGCTGGCGTCGGGAGGCGGCGGGCTGGCGTCGGGGGGCGGCGGGCTGGCGTCGGGAGGCGGCGGGCTGGCATCGGGTGGCGGCGGGCTGGCATCGGGTTGCGGCGGGCTGGCCTCTGGAGGCGGCGGGCTGGCGTCAGGAGGCGGCGGGCTGGCGTCAGGAGGCGGCGGGCTGGCGTCGGGAGGCGGCGGGCTGGCGTCGGGAGGCGGCGGGCTGGCGTCGGGAGGCGGCGGGCTGGCGTCGGGAGGCGGCGGGCTGGCGTCGGGAGGCGGCGGGCTGGCGTCGGGAGGCGGCGGGCTGGCATCGGGTGGCGGCGGGCTGACATCGGGTGGCGGCGGGCTGACATCGGGTGGCGGCGGGCTGGCCTTGGGAGGCGGCGGGCTGGCGTCAGGAGGCGGGCTGGCGTCGGGTGGCGGCGGGCTGGCATCGGGTGGCGGCGGGCTGGCATCGGGTTGCGGCGGGCTGGCGTCGGGAGGCGGCGGGCTGGCGTCGGGTGGCGGCGGGCTGGCATCGGGTGGCGGCGGGCTGGCATCGGGTTGCGGCGGGCTGACATCGGGTGGCGGCGGGCTGACATCGGGTGGCGGCGGGCTGGCCTTGGGAGGCGGCGGGCTGGCGTCAGGAGGCGGGCTGGCGTCGGGTGGCGGCGGGCTGGCATCGGGTGGCGGCGGGCTGGCATCGGGTTGCGGCGGGCTGGCGTCGGGAGGCGGCGGGCTGGCGTCGGGAGGCGGCGGGCTGGCGTCGGGAGGCGGCGGGCTGGCATCGGGTGGCGGCGGGCTGGCATCGGGTTGCGGCGGGCTGGCCTCTGGAGGCGGCGGGCTGGCGTCAGGAGGCGGCGGGCTGGCGTCAGGAGGCGGCGGGCTGGCGTCGGGAGGCGGCGGGCTGGCGTCGGGAGGCGGCGGGCTGGCGTCGGGAGGCGGCGGGCTGGCGTCGGGAGGCGGCGGGCTGGCGTCGGGAGGCGGCGGGCTGGCGTCGGGAGGCGGCGGGCTGGCATCGGGTGGCGGCGGGCTGGCATCGGGTGGCGGCGGGCTGACATCGGGTGGCGGCGGGCTGACATCGGGTGGCGGCGGGCTGGCCTTGGGAGGCGGCGGGCTGGCGTCAGGAGGCGGGCTGGCGTCGGGTGGCGGCGGGCTGGCATCGGGTGGCGGCGGGCTGGCATCGGGTTGCGGCGGGCTGGCGTCGGGAGGCGGCGGGCTGGCGTCGGGAGGCGGCGGGCTGGCGTCGGGAGGCGGCGGGCTGGCGTCGGGAGGCGGCGGGCTGGCGTCGGGAGACGGCGGGCTGGCCTCCGGAGGCGGCGGGCTGGCGTCGGGTGGCGGCGGGCTGGCCTCTGGAGGCGGCGGGCTGGCCTCTGGAGGCGGCGGGCTGGCGTCAGGTGGCGGCGGGCTGGCGTCGGGAGGCGGCGGGCTGGCGTCGGGAGGCGGCGGGCTGGCGTCGGGAGGCGGCGGGCTGGCGTCGGGAGGCGGCGGGCTGGCGTCGGGAGGCGGCGGGCTGGCGTCGGGAGGCGGCGGGCTGGCATCGGGTGGCGGCGGGCTGGCATCGGGTGGCGGCGGGCTGACATCGGGTGGCGGGGGGGCTGACATCGGGTGGCGGCGGGCTGGCCTTGGGAGGCGGCGGGCTGGCGTCAGGAGGCGGGCTGGCGTCGGGTGGCGGCGGGCTGGCATCGGGTGGCGGCGGGCTGGCATCGGGTTGCGGCGGGCTGACATCGGGTGGCGGCGGGCTGACATCGGGTGGCGGCGGGCTGGCCTTGGGGAGGCGGCGGGCTGGCGTCAGGAGGCGGGCTGGCGTCGGGTGGCGGCGGGCTGGCATCGGGTGGCGGCGGGCTGGCATCGGGTTGCGGCGGGCTGGCGTCGGGAGGCGGCGGGCTGGCGTCGGGAGGCGGCGGGCTGGCGTCGGGAGGCGGCGGGCTGGCATCGGGTGGCGGCGGGCTGGCATCGGGTTGCGGCGGGCTGGCCTCTGGAGGCGGCGGGCTGGCGTCAGGAGGCGGCGGGCTGGCGTCAGGAGGCGGCGGGCTGGCGTCGGGAGGCGGCGGGCTGGCGTCGGGAGGCGGCGGGCTGGCGTCGGGAGGCGGCGGGCTGGCGTCGGGAGGCGGCGGGCTGGCGTCGGGAGGCGGCGGGCTGGCGTCGGGAGGCGGCGGGCTGGCATCGGGTGGCGGCGGGCTGACATCGGGTGGCGGCGGGCTGACATCGGGTGGCGGCGGGCTGGCCTTGGGAGGCGGCGGGCTGGCGTCAGGAGGCGGGCTGGCGTCGGGTGGCGGCGGGCTGGCATCGGGTGGCGGCGGGCTGGCATCGGGTTGCGGCGGGCTGGCGTCGGGAGGCGGCGGGCTGGCGTCGGGAGGCGGCGGGCTGGCGTCGGGAGGCGGCGGGCTGGCGTCGGGAGGCGGCGGGCTGGCGTCGGGAGACGGCGGGCTGGCCTCCGGAGGCGGCGGGCTGGCGTCGGGTGGCGGCGGGCTGGCCTCTGGAGGCGGCGGGCTGGCCTCTGGAGGCGGCGGGCTGGCGTCAGGTGGCGGCGGGCTGGCGTCGGGAGGCGGCGGGCTGGCGTCGGGAGGCGGCGGGCTGGCGTCGGGAGGCGGCGGGCTGGCGTCGGGAGGCGGCGGGCTGGCGTCGGGAGGCGGCGGGCTGGCGTCGGGAGGCGGCGGGCTGGCGTCGGGAGGCGGCGGGCTGGCATCGGGTGGCGGCGGGCTGGCATCGGGTGGCGGCGGGCTGACATCGGGTGGCGGCGGGCTGACATCGGGTGGCGGCGGGCTGGCCTTGGGAGGCGGCGGGCTGGCGTCAGGAGGCGGGCTGGCGTCGGGTGGCGGCGGGCTGGCATCGGGTGGCGGCGGGCTGGCATCGGGTTGCGGCGGGCTGACATCGGGTGGCGGCGGGCTGACATCGGGTGGCGGCGGGCTGGCCTTGGGAGGCGGCGGGCTGGCGTCAGGAGGCGGGCTGGCGTCGGGTGGCGGCGGGCTGGCATCGGGTGGCGGCGGGCTGGCATCGGGTTGCGGCGGGCTGGCGTCGGGAGGCGGCGGGCTGGCGTCGGGAGGCGGCGGGCTGGCGTCGGGAGGCGGCGGGCTGGCATCGGGTGGCGGCGGGCTGGCATCGGGTTGCGGCGGGCTGGCCTCTGGAGGCGGCGGGCTGGCGTCAGGAGGCGGCGGGCTGGCGTCAGGAGGCGGGCTGGCGTCGGGTGGCGGCGGGCTGGCATCGGGTGGCGGCGGGCTGGCATCGGGTTGCGGCGGGCTGGCGTCGGGAGGCGGCGGGCTGGCGTCGGGTGGCGGCGGGCTGGCATCGGGTGGCGGCGGGCTGGCATCGGGTTGCGGCGGGCTGACATCGGGTGGCGGCGGGCTGACATCGGGTGGCGGCGGGCTGGCCTTGGGAGGCGGCGGGCTGGCGTCAGGAGGCGGGCTGGCGTCGGGTGGCGGCGGGCTGGCATCGGGTGGCGGCGGGCTGGCATCGGGTTGCGGCGGGCTGACATCGGGTGGCGGCGGGCTGACATCGGGTGGCGGCGGGCTGGCCTTGGGAGGCGGCGGGCTGGCGTCAGGAGGCGGGCTGGCGTCGGGTGGCGGCGGGCTGGCATCGGGTGGCGGCGGGCTGGCATCGGGTTGCGGCGGGCTGGCGTCGGGAGGCGGCGGGCTGGCGTCGGGAGGCGGCGGGCTGGCGTCGGGAGGCGGCGGGCTGGCATCGGGTGGCGGCGGGCTGGCATCGGGTTGCGGCGGGCTGGCCTCTGGAGGCGGCGGGCTGGCGTCAGGAGGCGGCGGGCTGGCGTCAGGAGGCGGCGGGCTGGCGTCGGGAGGCGGCGGGCTGGCGTCGGGAGGCGGCGGGCTGGCGTCGGGAGGCGGCGGGCTGGCGTCGGGAGGCGGCGGGCTGGCGTCGGGAGGCGGCGGGCTGGCGTCGGGAGGCGGCGGGCTGGCATCGGGTGGCGGCGGGCTGGCATCGGGTGGCGGCGGGCTGACATCGGGTGGCGGCGGGCTGACATCGGGTGGCGGCGGGCTGGCCTTGGGAGGCGGCGGGCTGGCGTCAGGAGGCGGGCTGGCGTCGGGTGGCGGCGGGCTGGCATCGGGTGGCGGCGGGCTGGCATCGGGTTGCGGCGGGCTGGCGTCGGGAGGCGGCGGGCTGGCGTCGGGAGGCGGCGGGCTGGCGTCGGGAGGCGGCGGGCTGGCGTCGGGAGGCGGCGGGCTGGCGTCGGGAGACGGCGGGCTGGCCTCCGGAGGCGGCGGGCTGGCGTCGGGTGGCGGCGGGCTGGCCTCTGGAGGCGGCGGGCTGGCCTCTGGAGGCGGCGGGCTGGCGTCAGGTGGCGGCGGGCTGGCGTCGGGAGGCGGCGGGCTGGCGTCGGGAGGCGGCGGGCTGGCGTCGGGAGGCGGCGGGCTGGCGTCGGGAGGCGGCGGGCTGGCGTCGGGAGGCGGCGGGCTGGCATCGGGTGGCGGCGGGCTGGCGTCGGGTGGCGGCGGGCTGGCCTCGGGTGGCGGCGGGCTGGCCTTGGGAGGCGGCGGGCTGGCGTCGGGGTGGCGGGCTGGCGTCGGGTGGCGGCGGGCTGGCGTCGGGTGGCGGCGGGCTGGCGTCGGGAGGCGGCGGGCTGGCCTCCGGAGGCGGCGGGCTGGCCTCCGGAGGCGGCGGGCTGGCCTCTGGAGGCGGCGGGCTGGCGTCAGGAGGCGGCGGGCTGGCGTCAGGAGGCGGCGGGCTGGCGTCGGGAGGCGGCGGGCTGGCGTCAGGAGGCGGCGGGCTGGCGTCGGGAGGCGGCGGGCTGGCGTCGGGAGGCGGCGGGCTGGCGTCGGGAGGCGGCGGGCTGGCGTCGGGAGGCGGCGGGCTGGCGTCGGGTGGCGGCGGGCTGGCGTCGGGAGGCGGCGGGCTGGCGTCGGGTGGCGGCGGGCTGGCATCGGGTGGCGGCGGGCTGTCCTGTGGTGGAGGTGGGCTTGTTTCAATGGGCCTTGGGCTGGCCTCTGGAGTCAGGGGGCTTATTTCCGGGGGAGGGGGACTGGGTTCAGGCGGAGGCTGCCCCTGTGGTGGGGACCCCTGGTGGACTAGAAGCTGCAGGATCTGGCGAGCTAGGCGGGCTGGGTGTTGGGATTGCCGGAGGGGGCGGAGGGCAGTTGTCTCCGTAGCACACCCCATTTTCCCACCATGTCTTGCTTTCATCTCCATTCTGTTGGGACAGGTGGGTGGGATGTCATGGCTGCCACTTTTATCTCTCCCAAATGCATTCACGCATGCCCAGCGCCAGCGAAAAAAAAATACAGCGCCTTCCCCACCTGAGAAACACGATGCTCCATGTCTAGCGTGGTTGTGATAGTCCCCTCTTGCGAAGCGTCAGCTAATGTGACGGTGCGGGCCCCATTCGAGGGGACCGTAATGGAGTTTTGGGTAGTGGCCGGGACTCCCGGACCGGCGGCTCCCTGTGGGACATGATGACACTCGTCTGAGTCGGCGGACTTCTGGGACACCATATAATGGTAAGGAGAATAATTTCCTTACCCATGACGTGGTCCAGGCGTCAGTGGATGTCCGCCCGGCACTTGTGGAGACTGCGAGGCCCGCCGACGCTGCAGACGCGACACCGCTTGCTCGTGCGGACGCCGATGTGCTGCAACACAACTAATTTGCTCGTGTCAGCTTTCGGATAAGTGGAAAGCAGGCCGCGACACCACACCCATGACCAGGCTAACCTTGCGGGAAAGGTCGCAAATGCGGAGGGCAGAACGGAGACCAGCAACAGGGCTAGCCTCCACATGTTGAAAGCCCTCTGCTCTCGGGCTCCTAAAAATAATTTGATGAATGTTCCAGGGCCACGATGAGAGAAGCAGGGCCTGTACGATTTTTGCCATTAAAGGGATTTCGCAATTGCCGCCAAAACCCCTCGAACCGTCCTCTCGAACGCGAATCTATTATGGAAAGGTGCGAGCACCGAGTGTAGCACCTTTGAGGTCTCGTAAGACCTTTAATTTCACAAAAGTTCCGTTCTTTATTCTATCCGCCATGTTTAGAAGTCTAACAAGGCATGTTTTGTCAACGAAGGCTCTAACACGGCCTTTCATCGCGCGGGACTCGAGGGGACCCACATGCCCGCCCATGTGGCGAGCGCGCCGCGGTACGGAGAGGGAACCGCCCAAAGTCGTGTAGGACGCGACCAGAATGCTTTCCTACCACCGAAAGTATGGAAGATCTTGCTAGAGACAGTCGATCTAATCATGAGGAAACCTATCAAAACCTGCGCAAGGCATATGTCGATGCCGCGATTTTGTACGTCCCGGTGCCAGGTTCCCATCCGCAGACAGCTCTGCTGCCAGCAGCTGTCGGGGCGACAGCGATTCGAGATAGTGAGTCCGTGTTGCGTCCAGTTTTACGATAATAAACGTATCATGCGAGCTTGCGTGGCCTCATGCGACTCGCAGTCCAAAATGCGGGTGGGAGTAGCCCTAGGTCCCACGTCAGCAGCAGACCCGGGTGTCACAGTATCGGATCACCCAACTCGGGAGCGAGGGCCACCCGATAACCGAACAGAGAGCAATGTTGTATTCGAAACAAACTGGAGAGTCGGAGTGCATTCTGCGAATTTAGGGCATGGCGTGCTGTGACCCCACCACTGCTTGCTCATGTATGGCGCAGCTTGCCGCGGGTTGGGAGCAGGCCCCCAAGCGTCGTCGTTCCGCATAAGAGCTCGACAACCGATATTCCGAGTAAATACCCACTTTTGTCGCTTAACAAAGACGTAATGTCCCTGTTGGCAGCCTCCCACGAGAAAATGGCCCTCGAAATGGAGTTCATTGCTCGGTCCCTACTCTGCATGGCCGTGGACGGTCGGCACCGCAGGGGGCCGTGCTTACATTCTCTGTCAGAAGATATATGGGCATGCCCATAGGCAAATTCTCCGTGAGATGATACATGAGGAAGGGGGTTGGGTGGAGGATGGGGTTTATGCGCCCACGCTAATTGGAGCATGAAGGGTCGCTAGGGGGTCCGGCGTTGGCGGCGACGCTTGGGGAGGTCGCATCGCTTGAACAAGGGGGTGAGAGACGCCATTCACACCGGAGAGGTTCAGGCGCATGGATGCGCCAATAATCCTCGCACATGATTGGGTCAGTGATCACCTGAGTGAACTTGGTGCAGCACCCGACGCTGTCCGGGGTAGAATCACGTCACTCTGTTGAAAACCCCGTCTGCATCTGTAGACTCTGCTCCCGCAAGTCGATAAGATGGTTAGGGTGACCAACAAGCCCGTCTCTTCTTGTGCCAGTCGCTTGTTTCGAGGAAGTTAAAACAAGCCTTACTGAAATGGCGGCGCGATGTGGGTTCAGGACGTACCCTATTGTTCATCTTCATCCAAGTTTAAACACCGGGGTAGGGTCATTGGCGACGCTGGGAGTGTCTCGAGGAAGCTCGAGGAATTTCCATTTGGGGATTGGGGCCTCGCGCGGGCTGTGCGCGTGCGCGTGTGAACGCGCGTTTGCTCGTCTCTACACTGTAGCGCGCACGTTCATGTCCCCGCCTGACCAAGCCTATGCTTGGGCGTGCTCCGTTCTACCCGACCCAAAATCCCACGGGCCCTAAGACACGCTCTTGGTGACGCGGACCTGCCTCTGGAGATGGTGGGACCCACAGGCATTAGATACGCCGGTATGGAACACGATGACACCGCTGCGACAGTTCATGGCAGAGGCAAGGCCGGTGATGCAGGTTTCGCCGTCGATCCAGACAGGGTCTTCATGCAGGCACTGGGAGGTGAAAAAAAGGTATGGGCATTGCAAGCTGCGGCACTGGCCGAGATGTCTCCGTGGGCCTATTTTCAGTTTAATGCCATATACAGGTACAATTGAGCCCATGCAAAATGCCCTCGTATGAACTCGATGTCAAGAAACCAACTGGAGAACTAGCTGGCGGCAACACGTGCGGGCCGCCATTTGACCCTGGACCACTTGTGTCTTACCTGGAAGCCAACGTGTCATTTGGGGATCCTTAATACAAGGATGTGGCATTCATGACTGGCATTGAGTGTGGCGATTCATGAATGTCAGAAAGGGGTGGGAGGGAAGTTCCTGCGGGCTTGCGATAGGCGGTAAATCTTGCATGGTCGAGATAGCCAGCAAGACCGAAGGCTTCTCTTCCCGAAGCCCATTATATGTAAACAAGCTGCCAGTCGCGGGCTGCAATTCGGGTATGCAATCATTGACACTCTGCCTGCTAAATAACACATGCTTAGGAATCGTAGGACCGCTAATCTTGCTTTCTAGTCGTCGGCACCCGAGGCCATCCGGTGGGGCCTTGAGGCGGACAAGAATCGCCAGCCAGGTCTCGTCCCCATGGAAACCAGGGCAATGCAGGGGCTGTGTCAATGCAGGCGTGTCCTTCCGCGTCCTGATTGATAATTGTTCAATATCAGTCGTCTTCGCTGCCAAAACAGATCGCGTATGGTGAGGTCTACGGGGCCCGGAGGCATCGATGCCGCTTGCACGATGGCCCTGAGCGAAGAGGTCGCTCCATCCTTGCACTGGTACCTCTGTCATTAGGAAGTAGCAAATCAGACTGCAAAGCATAGTATTCAGATGCAATATTTGAAGTATGGATGACCTAGTTGTTGGCCAACCACGTCGCTACTGCCAACGGTTGTGGCGCCACCTTCATTGGCCTCATCGGCAACCCCATAGATCAAGCACGTACAAGAGCAGCGCTCCATTTCCATTGCACCAACGCCTTGAACGGGTAGGATTAAGATATATGGCTCCGAATATGGCCGCGAGAGCACACTCGTGCTTCTTCAAGTGAGCGAGGCGTTTGTTCTTCTGATCATCCCCTTCTCGGTGCAGAGTGGCTGTAATCGTCACAAGGCCAGGGCCAGATGAGCCGGTTTGCACATGTTTGCAAAGAAATTCCGCCCGCGACACCCTCCTCTCAACTTCCAGGACCTTGTTGAGGGACGAATCGGGGAATGATACTGCAGAGCGTAGTCTGGTCTCGCTGGATCTCTCCAGTACCCTTGTTGTGCGCGCCCCTCTGCTCCCTGCCTGGGCACCCGCAATGGCAATGTCAGCCCGGACACCCAACATGCACATGCCGGTGGCCACCGGGCCTTGCGTCTCCCAGTGTGGCGCCTTGGAAGGAGACGACATTGTAGTTTCACGTTGGCGAGTCTTGGCCCCACATTCCATTGAGCACTGAAAGATTGCCCGCCCTGTGAGGGAGGGCTGCTCACCATTTTCCTCGCCGCACCACCGAGGCTACATTGTATTACAGGGTGAAAATTCGGCCAAAAGTAAGCCACCGGCTGCAGGGCATAGGAGGAGCTGCGCTTGCACATGCTCATTTGTGTACCATTTTAAGGGGCAGCACCTGCCAAAAATCATGCACGCGGCCCGCTGCTGCAGGCAAGCAATGGTTCATGACGTCTTGTAGAGAATGGATCGAAATTGGGTCAGCGCTAACGCTTTTGTTCACATCATGCGAGTGATGGCAAAGACAATCCAAGTCCAGGGTCAGTAAACTTTTGCCATCCTAGAAGTTGTAGCAGGAGTACGACTGCGCATCGCCATCCCTGCAGCTCACCAGCGTGCTGCTCCCCGGACACTGAAGGACGTTGAGGAAACCAAGAATCGGGCGGCTGTTGGTGCAGGGGAAGTCCACAGGTTCCGTGCTGCAGACGGCCCGCACCACCAAACCCAGAGTGGTGCAGAAGTGGGCGTAGTTTGGAAAGCACTGGGTGACCTGGGGCGCGCTGATGAGGTTGATGGTGATGAGTGCGGACCCAGGGATACGACCGGGGACATTATCACAATCCCCCACGGCGCGAGGGAGAAGGGGCGGCGGAGGAACAGGCGGCGGAGGGCTGGGCGGAGGGGGGGGGGCTTGGAGGCGGCGGTGATGGCGGCGGAGACGGCGGCGGCGGCGATGGGGGGGAGGGGACGGCGGTGGAGGGCTGGGAGGCGGGCTCGGCGGAGGCGGACTGGGTGGTGGGCTCGGCGGAGGAGGGCTGGGGGGCGGGCTCGGCGGTGGCGGACTGGGGGGGGGCGGGCTTGGAGGCGGCGGACTGGGGGGGCGGAGACGGCGGCGGCGGGCTGGGAGGTGGGCTCGGCGGTGGCGGGCTGGGGGGGCGGGCTCGGCGGAGGGGGGCTGGGAGGCGGGCTCGGCGGCGGCGGACTGGGTGGTGGGGACGGCGGAGGCGGGCTGGGAGGTGGGGACGGCGGGGGCGGGCTGGGTGGTGGAGACGGCGGCGGCGGACTGGGGGGGCGGAGACGGCGGAGGCGGGCTGGGAGGCGGACTCGGCGGAGGAGGACTAGGAGGTGGGCTCGGCGGCGGCGGGCTGGGAGGCGGCGACGGCGGCGGCGGGCTGGGTGGTGGGCTCGGCGGTGGCGGACTGGGAGGTGGGCTTGGCGGTGGCGGACTGGGAGGTGGGCTTGGCGGAGGCGGACTGGGAGGCGGAGACGGCGGCGGGGGGGCTAGGTGGTGGGGATGGGGGCGGCAGTGATGGAGATGGAGAGGATTGTAGTGGTGATGGGGGTGGGAAGGGTGACTCGCCGTCACCCGGAGAGGCGGGGGACTCGCCGTCGCCAGGGGGAAGCAGGGGACTCGCCGTCGCCAGGGGAAGCGGGGGGACTCGCCATCTCCAGGGGGAAGCAGGGGGACTCGCCGTCGCCAGGAGAGGCAGGGGACTCGCCGTCGCCAGGGGAAGCAGGGGGACTCGCCGTCGCCAGGGGGAAGCGGGGGGACTCGCCGTCTCCAGGGGGAAGCAGGGGGACTCGCCGTCGCCAGGAGAGGCCGGGGACTCGCCGTCGCCAGGGGGAAGCGGGGGGACTCGCCGGCACCAGGGGGAAGCAGGGGGACTCGCCGTCTCCAGGGGAAGCAGGGGGACTCGCCGTCGCCAGGGGAAGCGGGCGACTCGCCGTCGCCGGGGGAGGCAGGGGACTCGCCGTCGCCAGGGGAAGCGGGCGACTCGCCGTCGCCAGGTGAAGCGGGGGACTCGCCGTCGCCAGGAGAGGCAGGGGACTCGCCGTCGCCAGGAGAGGCAGGGGACTCGCCGTCGCCAGGGGAAGCGGGCGACTCGCCGTCGCCAGGTGAAGCGGGGGACTCGCCGTCGCCAGGAGAGGCAGGGGACTCGCCGTCGCCAGGAGAGGCAGGGGACTCGCCGTCGCCAGGGGAAGCGGGCGACTCGCCGTCGCCAGGTGAAGCGGGGGACTCGCCGTCGCCAGGAGAGGCAGGGGACTCGCCATCGCCCGGAGAGGCCGGGGACTCGCCGTCGCCAGGGGAAGCGGGGGACTCGCCGTCGCCCGGAGAGGCGAGGGACTCGCCGTCGCCAGGGGAAGCGGGGGACTCCGCCGTCGCCAGGAGAGGCAGGGGACTCGCCATCGCCCGGGAGAGGCCGGGGGACTCGCGCCGTCGCCCGGAGAGGCAGGGCGACTCGCCTCGCCGGGGGGCAGGGGACTCGCCGTCGCCAGGGGAGGCGGGGGGACTCGCCGTCGCCAGGGGAAGCGGGGGGACTCGCCGTCTCCAGGAGAGGCGGGGGACTCGCCGTCGCCAGGGGGAAGCGGGGGGACTCGCCGTCTCCAGGGGAGGCAGGGGACTCGCCGTCGCCGGGGGAGGCCGGGGGACTCGCCGTCCCCGGGGGAAGCAGGGGGACTCGCCGTCGCCAGGGGAAGCGGGGGGGACTCGCCGTCGCCAGGGAGAGGCAGGGGACTCGCCGTCGCCGGGAAGGCCGGGGGACTCGCCGTCGCCCGGGGAGGCAGGGGACTCGCCGTCGCCCGGAGAGGCGGGGGACTCGCCGTCGCCAGGGGGAAGCGGGGGGACCTCGCCGTCGCCAGGGGGAGGCAGGGGACTCGCCGTCGCCCGGGAGAGGCCGGGGGACTCGCCGTCGCCGGGGAGGCCGGGGGACTCGCCGTCCCCGGGGGGAAGCAGGGGACTCGCCGTCGCCAGGGGAAGCGGGGGGACTCGCCGTCGCCAGGGGAAGCGGGGGACTCGCCGTCGCCCGGAGAGGCGGGGGACTCGCCGTCGCCAGGGGGAAGCGGGGGGACTCGCCGTCTCCAGGGGAAGCAGGGGACTCGCCGTCGCCAGGAGAGGCAGGGGACTCGCCATCGCCCGGATAGGCCGGGGACTCGCCGTCGCCCGGAGAGGCAGGCGACTCGCCGTCGCCCGGAGAGGCGGGGGACTCGCCGTCGCCAGGGGAAGCGGGGGACTCGCCGTCGCCAGGAGAGGCAGGGGACTCGCCATCGCCCGGAGAGGCCGGGGACTCGCCGTCGCCAGGTGAAGCGGGGGACTCGCCGTCGCCAGGAGAGGCAGGGGACTCGCCATCGCCCGGAGAGGCCGGGGACTCGCCGTCGCCCGGAGAGGCAGGGCGACTCCGCCGTCGCCCGGAGAGGCGGGGGGACTCGCCGTCGCCGGGGGAGGCGGGGGGACTCGCCGTCGCCAGGGAGAGGCAGGGGGACTCGCCGTCGCCAGGGGGAAGCGGGGGGACTCGCCGTCGCCCGGAGAGGCAGGGGACTCGCCGTCGCCAGGGGAAGCGGGCGACTCGCCATCTCCAGGGGAAGCGGGCGACTCGCCATCTCCAGGGGAAGCGGGGGACTCGCCGTCGCCCGGAGAGGCAGGGGACTCGCCGCCGCCAGGGGAAGCAGGGGACTCGCCGTCGCCAGGGGGAAGCGGGGGACTCGCCGTCGCCAGGGGAGGCGGGGGGACTCGCCGTCGCCGGGGGAGGCGGGGGGACTCGCCGTCGCCAGGGGGAGGCAGGGGACTCGCCGTCGCCAGGGGAAGCAGGGGACTCGCCGTCGCCCGGAGAGGCAGGGGACTCGCCGTCGCCAGGGGAAGCGGGGGACTCGCCGTCGCCAGGAGAGGCAGGGGACTCGCCGTCGCCCGGAGAGGCAGGGGACTCGCCGTCGCCAGGAGAGGCAGGGGACTCGCCATCTCCAGGGGAAGCGGGGGACTCGCCGTCGCCGGGGGAAGCGGGGGGACTCGCCATCGCCCGGAGAGGCCGGGGGACTCGCCGTCGCCCGGAGAGGCGGGGGGACTCGCCGTCGCCAGGGGAAGCGGGGGGATTCGCCGTCGCCGGGGGAGGCGGGGGGACTCGCCGTCGCCAGGAGAGGCAGGGGACTCGCCATCGCCCGGAGAGGCAGGGGACTCGCCGTCGCCAGGGGAAGCGGGCGACTCGCCGTCGCCAGGAGAGGCGGGGGACTCGCCGTCGCCAGGGGAAGCGGGGGACTCGCCGTCGCCAGGAGAGGCAGGGGACTCGCCATCGCCCGGAGAGGCCGGGGACTCGCCGTCGCCCGGAGAGGCAGGCGACTCGCCGTCGCCCGGAGAGGCGGGGGACTCGCCGTCGCCGGGGGAGGCGGGGGACTCGCCGTCGCCAGGAGAGGCAGGGGACTCGCCGTCGCCAGGGGAAGCGGGGGACTCGCCGTCGCCCGGAGAGGCAGGGGACTCGCCGTCGCCCGGGAGAGGCAGGGGACTCGCCGTCGCCAGGGGAAGCGGGGGGACTCGCCATCTCCAGGGGGAAGCGGGGGGACTCGCCGTCGCCCGGAGAGGCAGGGGACTCGCCGTCGCCCGGAGAGGCGGGGGACTCGCCGTCGCCAGGAGAGGCAGGGGACTCGCCGTCGCCCGGAGAGGCAGGGGACTCGCCGTCGCCAGGAGAGGCAGGGGACTCGCCGTCGCCCGGAGAGGCAGGGGACTCGCCGTCGCCAGGAGAGGCAGGGGACTCGCCATCTCCAGGGGAGGCGGGGGACTCGCCGTCGCCCGGAGAGGCCGGGGGACTCGCCGTCGCCGGGGGAAGCGGGGGACTCGCCGTCGCCAGGGGAAGCGGGGGACTCCGCCGTCGCCGGGGGAGGCAGGGGGACTCGCCGTCGCCAGGAGAGGCAGGGGGACTCGCCGTCGCCCGGAGAGGCAGGGGACTCGCCGTCGCCAGGGGAAGCGGGGGGACTCGCCGTCGCCAGGGGGAAGCGGGGGACTCGCCATCTCCAGGGGGAAGCGGGGGGACTCGCCGTCGCCGGGGGAAGCGGGTGACTCGCCATCGCCCGGAGAGGCCGGGGACTCGCCGTCGCCCGGAGAGGCGGGGGACTCGCCGTCGCCCGGAGAAGCGGGGGACTCGCCGTCGCCAGGGGAAGCGGGGGACTCGCCGTCGCCAGGAGAGGCAGGGGGACTCGCCGTCGCCCGGGAGAGGCAGGGGGACTCGCCCTCGCCAGGGGGAAGCGGGGGACTCGCCGTCGCCAGGGGAAGCGGGGGATTCGCCGTCGCCAGGGGAAGCGGGGGCCTCGCCGTCGCCGGGGGAAGCCATGGGTGGAGATATTCCCACAGGAGGCCCAGGGGACGGCCCTTCGGTGCTGGGTGGGAATATTGGCGATGGTGGAGGTGGTGCGGCAACGGGCGATATGGCTGGGCTTCCGGGCGGGGGACTGCCAGCGGGAGGAGATGGCTCCCCCGGTCCGGAAGGAGAAGGGCTCGGCGATGCAGTTTCTGGTGCTGGTCCCGGTGAGGTGCCCGGTCCTGGTCCGGGAGGAGTAGTAGGGGTGGGTGACGTGGGCCGCGGCCGAGAGTCTGGGCACTCGTCCCCGTAACACACGCCGTTCTCCCACCATGTCCTTGATTCGCTCCCATCCACCTGCAATTGAAAGTATAATCAGGTGACTTCGCGGGACTTGGTTGCCACGCTGGGCAAATTGTTTTCATCGTTTAACAACGCGGAAGCACGCGGACCTGCGAAATTCTATGCTTCACGTCCAGCGCGGTAGTGACGGTTCCACCATTGGAACCTTCGGCGAGCGTGAGTGTACCGCTCCCAGAGGACGAAGGGACCGTGACAGAGTTCCTCGTGGAGGCGGGAATATTATTGCCGGAAGTAGCCTGTAATGATGATAGAAGGTGTGTTTGGGAACAGCATTTGCTAGTAAGGACATCTTTTCAGAAATTCGGGTGTCCTTACCTGTGAGCGGGTGGTGGCATAAGTGGACACCCGTCCGGCATCCGTCGACACTGACAGGCCCGCGGAGGCAGCAGATGACACGCCACTGGCTGTTGCCGTCGCACTGTCGAGGAATTTATGAGAAGGAGTCATAGAAATGCAGAACATCGTGTTGTTGGGAACCCCGTCACAAGCTCGCAAACGTACCTGTGTGAGGCGGGCACGGTTGCGCGTGCCAAGTGGCAAGCGAGCAGAAGTATTATCAAGTGCGCCATTGCGCCAGCCCCCTGCCGTTTAGCAGTACGGGCATCAAACCATGGGTGCACCGCAATGCTGGAAATGGTCCGTTGTCTCATTCTTGTACCGAAGGCCGAGGTTGCAGCGAGAGCGGCGAACCCTTGAGACTCCAATTCCCGCGTAAATGCGCGCACCTGCCCGCGCATATTCAATAGTCGGCATTGAGGGATGCCATACACACCTTGTTCTGTGTGAAATAACCTTAAACGTTCTTTAAAGGCTGAGATACATGGAACAAGGCAACGAATTTGAAACGCGCAGGGCGGTACTATGATAGTTGTTTGACCCCGCGGGGGACTCTTGGCGTTGGCCCCGTGTTTTCTCAATCTGGTACGGACAAACCCACTCCTAGGCCATTGACCCGGGGCTTCCAGTTTCAACACGTCAGCTCCGACACCCGCAAGTCACATTTGGGCCAATGCATGGGTTAATAAATCATCCCCAACTTTTAAATTGTGGGTGGGTGTGTTCTGCCGTGGTTCCGGGGCCACCCGCGCGATTCGCGGAGTCGACGGCCCGCGACCGAAATCCGCTACGACCGAAGCCGTACGATGTATGTCACAACAAGGGGAATACTCTTAGCCCAACAGCTAAACGCAATTCCAATTCTTCAAACCCTATGTTTAAACGCTGAATATTCCAGGTTGTCCCAGTCGTTAGGCATAGGGCGACGAATGCGGCACTCCGAAGGCGATGCATGCCGGTCGTTTTCTGATGGCAAGCAGGTCAGCTGACCAAGCGTGTGATCCTGCTGACAACTCCAGAACTAAACGGGTCTTGAAATTTTGGTGCAACACTGCTTGATGAATTATAGGCTCTAAGTCGGCCGCTGGTCTGCTCGGACGAGTGGTGACGTAGAGAACTTGTGACCGGATTTGTTTTCAGCAATTGGGCCGCTGACTCGCGTTTCTGTGCCTGGCCAGCGACATCCACGGCTTCTTCAAGTCTGCACGGCCGGTACTGCCGCCTGTATCTGAGCTGCTTCTGGGACAGGAAATCTCCGTGCGTTCATGGGCGTCCTTGACCAAAGCAGGTGGCAGCATTGGGGCCAACAAGGAGTCTCCTCATCATCGGAACCTAGCGGCTGGCAGCCAACTGGGTTCCTTAGAGGCACATCCACGGATCCGCCACCCTTACACAAGATCATGGACTCGACACTTTCGGCGTTTTTACCTTGGAGTTCCCTCAGATACGGCATTTACATGGAAAGATTGTTGCTCATTGCAACCGCCGCGGGTAGGAGGAGTCTAAATCAAGATCAACCATTTAGTATGATAGTGCTGCGGGTGGAAAGCTCCCGCAAGTCTGGTGGCCAAAATGTGAGTTTTTTGATACTAAGTGAGTCTTGGATGGGATTTCGCAAAATGGGTGTTGGTTCGGGCTTGGGGATGGATGTGAGAAAAGCCGTGGCGGGCTGTCAGGGAATGCGGGCTCGAAGGCTCGTGGTACGACCTCATCAAAAGTCCCAGCAGGTGTAGGATTGAGCATCACCTCTGTTGCAGCTGACGAGGGTCAAGCCAATGGGGCAACTGAGGACGCTCGTCGCGATGAGAGGATCAGTGCCCCCAGCGCAGTCGCCGACAACGGGAGAGGTGCTGCAAACAGCATAGACAACTAGGAAATTGTAGCAAAAGTGGGCGTAGTTGGGGTAGCACTCGGTGAAGGATGGAGGATCCAGTGACAGATCAATGGAAATGAGGGCTGAGCCCGGGATCCGGCCTGGCACAGATGAGCAAGTTCCCACAGCCACAGGAAGGACTGGAGGAGGTGGCGACGGGGGGAGGGGGGCGGCGGTGGTGGCGACGGCGGGGGCGGGGGCGACGGCGGGGGCGGCGGCGACGGCGGCGGGGATGGCGGAGGAGGCGACGGCGGCGGAGGCGACGGGGGAGGCGGCGACGGTGGGGGAGGCGAGGGCGGCGGCGACGGCGGAGGCGGCGAGGGCGGCGGCGGGGCGACGGGGCGGGGGCAGCGGGGAGGCGACGGCGGCGGGGGGGCGGGGAGGCGGCGACGGGCGGGGACGGCGGGGGCGGCGACGGCGGCGGGGACGGCGGAGGGGGCGGGCGGGCGGGGGCGACGGGCGGAGGGGGCGATGGCGGCGGCGGCGAGGGGGGAGGGGGCGACGGCGGCGCGGCGAGGGGGAGGGGGCGACGGCGGCGGCGAGGGGGGAGGGGGCGACGGCGGCGGCGAGGGGGGAGGGGGCGACGGCGGCGGCGAAGGGGGGAGGGGGCGATGGCTCTACCGGTGGTGGGCTTGGCGAAATCGAGGGAGAGGGGGACACTCCAGGAGACGCGCCGGGGGGATGCACCAGGCGAGGTGCCGGGGAGGCGCCAGGGGGATGCACCAGGCGAGGTGCCGGGCGAGGCACCAGGAGACGCGCCGGGGGATGCACCAGGAGACGTGCCGGGGGATGCACCAGGCGAGGTGCCCGGGGACGCGCCGGGGGAGGTGCCGGGGGACGCGCCGGGCGAGGCGCCGGGAGAGGCGCCGGGCGAGGCGCCGGGGGATGCCCCGGGAGACGTGCCGGGGGAGGCGCCAGGCGAGGCGCCGGGGGATGCCCCCGGGAGACGTGCCGGGGGAGGCGCCAGGCGAGGTGCCGGGAGACGCTCCAGGGAGACGCGCCGGGGGATGCACCAGGCGACGCGCCAGGGGATGCACCAGGCGAGGTGCCGGGCGAGGCACCAGGAGACGCGCCGGGGGATGCACCAGGAGACGTGCCGGGGGACGCGCCAGGCGAGGTGCCGGGAGACGCTCCAGGAGACGTGCCGGGGGAAGCGCCGGGCGAGGCGCCGGGCGAGGTGCCGGGGGACGCGCCGGGTGAGGTGCCGGGGGAGGCGCCAGGCGAGGTGCCGGGAGACGCTCCAGGAGACGTGCCGGGGGACGCGCCGGGTGAGGTGCCGGGGGAGGCGCCAGGCGAGGTGCCAGGAGACGTGCCGGGGGACGCGCCGGGTGAGGTGCCGGGAGACGCGCCAGGCGAGGTGCCGGGAGACGCTCCAGGAGACGTGCCGGGGGACGCTCCAGGCGAGGTGCCGGGCGAGGCGCCAGGGGACGTGCCGGGGGAGGCGCCGGGCGAGGTGCCGGGAGACGCACCAGGCGAGGTGCCCGGGGACGCGCGGGGAGGTGCCGGGGGACGCGCCGGGCGAGGTGCCGGGGGACGCGCCGGGCGAGGTGCCGGGAGAGGCGCCGGGCGAGGCGCCGGGAGACGTGCCGGGGAGGCGCCAGGCGAGGTGCCGGGAGACGCTCCAGGAGACGCGCCGGGGGATGCACCAGGCGACGCGCCGGGGGATGCGCCGGGCGAGGTGCCGGGGGAGGCGCCGGGCGAGGTGCCGGGGAGGCGCCGGGCGAGGTGCCGGGGGAGGCGCCGGGCGAGGTGCCGGGGGAGGCGCCGGGCGAGGTGCCGGGGGAGGCGCCGGGCGAGGTGCCGGGGGACGTGCCGGGCGACGTGCCGGGAGAAGCGCCGGGCGAGGTGCCGGGGGATGCCCCAGGAGACGTGCCGGGGGATGCGCCAGGAGACGTGCCGGGGGGACGCGCCCGGGCGAGGTGCCGGGGGAGGCGCCGGGCGAGGTGCCGGGGGAGGCGCCCGGGCGAGGTGCCGGGAGAGGCGCCCGGGCGAGGTGCCGGGGGAGGCCCCGGGCGAGGTGCCGGGGGAGGCTCCAGGAGAAGCGCCGGGCGAGGTGCCGGGAGAAGCTCCAGGAGAAGCGCCGGGCGAGGTGCCGGGGGAGGCGCCGGGCGAGGTGCCGGGGGAGGCGCCGGGCGAGGTGCCGGGAGACGCTCCAGGAGACGCGCCGGGGGATGCTCCAGGAGACGCGCCGGGGGATGCGCCGGGCGAGGTGCCGGGGGATGCGCCGGGCGAGGTGCCGGGGAGACGCTCCAGGAGACGCGCCGGGGGGATGCACCAGGCGACGCGCCGGGGGGATGCGCCGGGCGAGGTGCCGGGGGAGGCGCCGGGCGAGGTGCCGGGGGAGGCGCCGGGCGAGGTGCCGGGGGAGGCGCCGGGCGAGGTGCCGGGAGACGTGCCGGGCGACGTGCCGGGAGAAGCGCCGGGCGAGGTGCCGGGGGGATGCCCCAGGAGACGTGCCGGGGGATGCGCCAGGAGACGTGCCGGGGGACGCGCCGGGCGAGGTGCCGGGGGAGGCGCCGGGCGAGGTGCCGGGGGAGGCTCCAGGAGAAGCGCCGGGCGAGGTGCCGGGAGAAGCTCCAGGAGAAGCGCCGGGCGAGGTGCCGGGGGAGGCTCCAGGAGAAGCGCCGGGCGAGGTGCCGGGAGAAGCTCCAGGAGAAGCGCCGGGCGAGGTGCCGGGGGGAGGCGCCGGGCGAGGTGCCGGGGGAGGCGCCGGGCGAGGTGCCGGGGGAGGCGCCGGGCGAGGCGCCGGGAGAAGCTCCAGGAGAAGCGCCGGGAGAAGCTCCAGGAGAAGCGCCGGGCGAGGTGCCGGGGGATGCCCCGGGAGACGTGCCGGGGGACGCGCCAGGCGAGGTGCCGGGAGAAGCGCCGGGCGAGGCGCCGGGCGAGGTGCCGGGGGGACGCGCCAGGGGACGTGCCGGGGAAGCGCCGGGCGACGCGCCAGGAGACGTGCCGGGGGACGCGCCGGGTGAGGTGCCGGGGGGATGCCCCGGGGAGACGTGCCGGGGGGACGCGCCAGGCGAGGTGCCGGGGGAAGCGCCGGGCGAGGGTGCCGGGCGAGGTGCTGGGGGACGCACCAGGGGACGTGCCGGGGGAAGCGCCAGGTGAGGTGCCGGGGGATGCCCCCGGGAGACGTGCCGGGGGACGCGCCAGGCGAGGTGCCGGGGGAAGCGCCGGGCGAGGTGCCGGGCGAGGTGCTGGGGGACGCACCAGGGGACGTGCCGGGGGAAGCGCCAGGTGAGGTGCCGGGAGAAGCTCCAGGCGACGTGCCGGGGGACGTGCCAGGAGAAGCGCCAGGGGACGTGCCGGGAGATGCGCCGGGAGACTCACCAGGTGAAGCACCAGGCGACGCGCCAGGGGACGCGCCGGGGGACGCGCCGGGAGATGCACCGGGCGAGGTGCCAGGAGACGCGCCGGGCGAGGTGCCGGGGGATGCCCCGGGAGACGTGCCGGGGGAGGCTCCAGGAGAAGCGCCGGGCGAGGTGCCGGGAGAAGCTCCAGGAGAAGCGCCGGGCGAGGTGCCGGGGGAGGGCGCCGGGCGAGGTGCCGGGGGAGGCGCCGGGCGAGGTGCCGGGAGACGCTCCAGGAGACGCGCCGGGGGGATGCTCCAGGAGACGCGCCGGGGGATGCGCCGGGCGACGCGCCGGGGGGATGCGCCGGGCGAGGTGCCGGGGGATGCGCCGGGCGAGGTGCCGGGGGAGGCGCCGGGCGAGGTGCCGGGGGAGGCGCCGGGCGAGGTGCCGGGGGAGGCGCCGGGCGAGGTGCCGGGGGAGGCGCCGGGCGAGGTGCCGGGAGAACGCGCCGGGCGACGTGCCGGGAGAAGCGCCGGGCGAGGTGCCGGGGGATGCCCCAGGAGACGTGCCGGGGGATGCGCCCGGGGAGACGTGCCGGGGGACGCGCCGGGCGAGGTGCCGGGGGAGGCGCCGGGCGAGGTGCCGGGGGAGGCTCCAGGAGAAGCGCCGGGCGAGGTGCCGGGAGAAGCTCCAGGAGAAGCGCCGGGCGAGGTGCCGGGGGAGGCTCCAGGAGAAGCGCCGGGCGAGGTGCCGGGAGAAGCTCCAGGAGAAGCGCCGGGCGAGGTGCCGGGGGATGCCCCGGGAGACGTGCCGGGGGACGCGCCAGGCGAGGTGCCGGGAGAAGCGCCGGGCGAGGCGCCGGGCGAGGTGCCGGGGGACGCGCCAGGGGACGTGCCGGGAGAAGCGCCGGGTGAGGTGCCGGGGGATGCCCCGGGAGACGTGCCGGGGGACGCGCCAGGCGAGGTGCCGGGGGAAGCGCCGGGCGAGGTGCCGGGCGAGGTGCTGGGGGACGCACCAGGGGACGTGCCGGGGGAAGCGCCAGGTGAGGTGCCGGGAGAAGCTCCAGGCGACGTGCCGGGGGACGTGCCAGGAGAAGCGCCAGGGGACGTGCCGGGAGATGCGCCGGGAGACTCACCAGGTGAAGCACCAGGCGACGCGCCAGGGGACGCGCCGGGGGACGTGCCGGGAGATGCACCGGGCGAGGTGCCGGGGGATGCCCCGGGAGACGTGCCGGGGGACGCGCCAGGCGAGGTGCCGGGAGACGCTCCAGGAGACGTGCCGGGGGAAGCGCCGGGCGAGGTGCCGGGCGAGGTGCCGGGGGACGCGCCGGGTGAGGTGCCGGGGGAGGCGCCAGGCGAGGTGCCGGGAGACGCTCCAGGAGACGTGCCGGGGGAAGCGCCGGGCGAGGTGCCGGGCGAGGTGCCGGGCGAGGTGCCGGGGGATGCGCCAGGGGACGTGCCGGGCGATGCGCCAGGGGACGTGCCGGGGGAAGCGCCAGGCGAGGTGCCGGGAGAAGCTCCAGGCGACGTGCCGGGGGACGTGCCAGGAGAAGCGCCAGGGGACGTGCCGGGAGATGCGCCGGGAGACTCACCAGGTGAAGCACCAGGCGACGCGCCAGGAGACGTGCCGGGGGACGCCCCGGGTGAGGTGCCGGGGGGAGGCGCCAGGCGAGGTGCCAGGAGACGTGCCGGGGGACGCGCCGGGTGAGGTGCCGGGGGAGGCGCCAGGCGAGGTGCCGGGAGACGCTCCAGGAGACGTGCCGGGGGGAGCGCCGGGCGAGGTGCCGGGCGAGGTGCCGGGGGACGCGCCAGGGGGACGTGCCGGGGGAAGCGCCGGGCGATGCGCCAGGAGACGTGCCGGGGGGACGCGCCGGGTGAGGTGCCGGGGGAGGCGCCAGGCGAGGTGCCGGGAGACGCTCCAGGAGACGTGCCGGGGGAAGCGCCGGGCGAGGTGCCGGGCGAGGTGCCGGGGGACGCGCCAGGGGACGTGCCGGGGGGAAGCGCCGGGCGAGGTGCCGGGAGAAGCTCCAGGCGACGTGCCGGGGGACGTGCCAGGAGAAGCGCCAGGGGACGTGCCGGGAGATGCGCCGGGAGACTCACCAGGTGAAGCACCAGGCGACGCGCCAGGAGACGCGCCGGGGGACGTTCCAGGGGACGTGCCGGGAGAAGCTCCAGGCGACGTGCCGGGTGACGTGCCAGGAGAAGCGCCAGGGGACGTGCCGGGAGATGCGCCGGGAGACTCACCAGGTGAAGCACCAGGCGACGCGCCAGGAGACGCGCCGGGGGACGTGCCGGGGAGATGCACCGGGCGAGGCGCCAGGAGACGCGCCGGGCGAGGTGCCCGGGGATGCCCCGGGAGACGTGCCGGGGGACGCGCCAGGCGAGGTGCCGGGAGAAGCTCCAGGCGACGTGCCGGGGGACGTGCCAGGAGAAGCGCCAGGGGACGTGCCGGGAGATGCGCCGGGAGACTCACCAGGTGAAGCACCAGGCGACGCGCCAGGGAGACGCGCCGGGGGACGTGCCGGGGGATGCCCCCGGGAGACGTGCCGGGGGACGCGCCAGGCGAGGTGCCGGGGGGAGGCGCCAGGCGAGGTGCCGGGAGACGCTCCAGGAGACGTGCCGGGGGAAGCGCCGGGCGAGGTGCCGGGCGAGGTGCCGGGGGACGCGCCAGGGGACGTGCCGGGGGAAGCGCCGGGCGAGGTGCCGGGGGATGCCCCGGGAGACGTGCCGGGGGGACGCGCCGGGCGAGGTGCCGGGGGATGCCCCGGGCGACGTGCCGGGCGAAGCGCCAGGCGAGGTGCCGGGAGACGCTCCAGGAGACGTGCCGGGGGAAGCGCCGGGCGAGGTGCCGGGCGAGGTGCCGGGGGACGCGCCAGGGGACGTGCCGGGGGACGTTCCAGGGGACGTGCCGGGGGACGCGCCGGGCGAGGTGCCGGGAGAGGCGCCGGGCGAGGCGCCAGGGGACGCGCCGGGCGAGGTGCCGGGGGATGCCCCGGGCGACGTGCCGGGGGACGCGCCAGGCGAGGTGCCGGGAGACGCTCCAGGAGACGTGCCGGGGGGAAGCGCCGGGCGAGGTGCCGGGCGAGGTGCCGGGGGACGCGCCAGGGGACGTGCCGGGGGAAGCGCCGGGCGATGCGCCAGGAGAAGCGCCGGGGGGACGCGCCGGGTGAGGTGCCGGGGGAGGCGCCAGGCGAGGTGCCGGGAGAAGCTCCAGGCGAAGCGCCGGGCGACGCGCCAGGAGACGCGCCGGGGACGTGCCGGGGGACGCGCCAGGGGACGTGCCGGGGGAGGCGCCGGGCGAGGTGCCGGGGGGATGCCCCGGGAGACGTGCCGGGCGACGCGCCAGGAGACGCGCCGGGGGACGTGCCGGGGGACGCGCCAGGGGACGTGCCGGGGGAAGCGCCGGGCGAGGTGCCGGGGGATGCCCCGGGAGACGTGCCGGGGGACGCGCCGGGCGAGGTGCCGGGGGGATGCCCCGGGCGACGTGCCGGGGGACGCGCCAGGCGAGGTGCCGGGAGACGCGCCAGGGGACGTGCCGGGGGAAGCGCCGGGCGAGGTGCCGGGAGAGGCGCCGGGCGAGGCGCCAGGGGGACGCGCCGGGAGATGCGCCGGGAGACTCACCAGGTGAAGCACCAGGCGACGTGCCAGGGGACGCGCCGGGGGACGTGCCGGGAGATGCACCGGGCGAGGTGCCAGGAGACGCGCCGGGCGACGCGCCAGGGGACGCGCCAGGCGACGCGCCAGGGGACGCACCGGGCGAGGCGCCAGGAGACGCGCCGGGCGAGGTGCCGGGCGATGCCCCGGGGGACGTGCCGGGGGACGTGCCGGGGGACGTTCCAGGGGACGTGCCGGGGAGAAGCTCCAGGCGACGTGCCGGGGGACGTGCCAGGAGAAGCGCCAGGGGACGTGCCGGGAGATGCGCCGGGGAGACTCACCAGGTGAAGCACCAGGCGACGCGCCAGGAGACGCGCCGGGGGACGTGCCGGGAGATGCACCGGGCGACGTGCCGGGGGACGCGCCAGGCGAGGTGCCGGGGGAGGCGCCAGGCGAGGTGCCGGGAGACGCGCCAGGCGAGGTGCCGGGAGAAGCTCCAGGCGACGTGCCGGGGGACGTGCCGGGGGACGCGCCAGGGGACGTGCCGGGAGATGCGCCGGGCGAGGTGCCGGGGGATGCCCCGGGAGACGTGCCGGGGGACGCGCCGGGCGAGGTGCCGGGGGGATGCCCCGGGAGACGTGCCGGGGGACGCGCCAGGCGAGGTGCCGGGGGAGGCGCCAGGAGACGTGCCGGGGGAAGCGCCGGGCGAGGTGCCGGGCGAGGTGCCGGGGGACGCGCCAGGGGACGTGCCGGGGGACGCGCCAGGGGGACGTGCCGGGGGACGCGCCGGGCGAGGTGCCGGGGGGATGCCCCGGGGAGACGTGCCGGGGGGACGCGCCGGGCGATGCGCCGGGAGACTCACCAGGTGAAGCACCAGGCGATGCGCCAGGAGAAGCGCCGGGGGACGCGCCGGGCGAGGTGCCGGGAGAGGCGCCGGGCGAGGCGCCAGGGGACGCGCCCGGGCGAGCGCCGGGCGACGCGCCAGGAGAAGCACCAGGCGATGCGCCAGGAGAAGCGCCGGGGGACGCGCCAGGGGACGTGCCGGGGGAGGCGCCGGGCGAGGTGCCGGGGGATGCCCCGGGGAGACGCGCCGGGCGACGCGCCGGGGGACGCGCCAGGGGACGTGCCGGGGGGGAGGCGCCGGGCGAGGTGCCGGGGGGATGCCCCGGGGAGACGCGCCGGGCGACGCGCCAGGAGACGCGCCGGGGGACGTGCCGGGGGAAGCGCCAGGGGGACGTGCCGGGGGGATGCGCCGGGCGAGGTGCCGGGGGATGCCCCGGGAGACGTGCCGGGGGACGCGCCGGGCGAGGTGCCGGGGGATGCCCCGGGCGACGTGCCGGGGGAGCGCGCCAGGCGAGGTGCCGGGGAGACGCGCCAGGGGACGTGCCGGGGGAAGCGCCGGGCGAGGTGCCGGGGGGATGCCCCGGGGAGACGTGCCGGGGGACGCGCCGGGCGAGGTGCCGGGGGATGCCCCGGGCGACGTGCCGGGGGACGCGCCAGGCGAGGTGCCGGGAGACGCTCCAGGAGACGTGCCGGGGGAAGCGCCGGGCGAGGTGCCGGGCGAGGTGCCGGGGGACGCGCCAGGGGACGTGCCGGGGGACGTTCCAGGGGACGTGCCGGGGGACGCGCCGGGCGAGGTGCCGGGAGAGGCGCCGGGCGAGGCGCCAGGGGACGCGCCGGGAGATGCGCCGGGAGACTCACCAGGTGAAGCACCAGGCGATGCGCCAGGAGAAGCGCCGGGGGACGCGCCGGGTGAGGTGCCGGGGGAGGCGCCAGGCGAGGTGCCGGGAGAAGCTCCAGGCGAGCGCCGGGCGACGCGCCAGGAGACGCACCGGGGGACGTGCCGGGGGACGCGCCAGGGGACGTGCCGGGGGAGGCGCCGGGCGAGGTGCCGGGGGGATGCCCCGGGAGACGTGCCGGGCGACGCGCCAGGAGACGCGCCGGGGGACGTGCCGGGGGACGCGCCAGGGGACGTGCCGGGGGAAGCGCCGGGCGAGGTGCCGGGGGATGCCCCGGGAGACGTGCCGGGGGGACGCGCCGGGCGAGGTGCCGGGGGGATGCCCCGGGCGACGTGCCGGGGGACGCGCCAGGCGAGGTGCCGGGAGACGCGCCAGGGGACGTGCCGGGGGAAGCGCCGGGCGAGGTGCCGGGGGATGCCCCGGGAGACGTGCCGGGGGACGCGCCGGGCGAGGTGCCGGGGGGATGCCCCGGGCGACGTGCCGGGGGACGCGCCAGGCGAGGTGCCGGGGAGACGCTCCAGGAGACGTGCCGGGGGAAGCGCCGGGCGAGGTGCCGGGCGAGGTGCCGGGGGACGCGCCAGGGGACGTGCCGGGGGGACGTTCCAGGGGACGTGCCGGGGGACGCGCCGGGCGAGGTGCCGGGAGAGGCGCCGGGCGAGGCGCCAGGGGACGCGCCGGGAGATGCGCCGGGAGACTCACCAGGTGAAGCACCAGGCGACGCGCCAGGGGGACGCGCCGGGGACGTGCCGGGGAGATGCACCGGGCGAGGTGCCAGGAGACGCGCCGGGCGAGGTGCCGGGGGACGCGCCAGGCGAGGTGCCGGGAGACGCTCCAGGAGACGTGCCGGGGGAAGCGCCGGGCGAGGTGCCGGGCGAGGTGCCGGGGGACGTGCCGGGGGAAGCGCCGGGCGAGGTGCCGGGAGACGCTCCAGGAGACGTGCCGGGGGAAGCGCCGGGCGAGGTGCCGGGCGAGGTGCCGGGAGACGTGCCGGGGGATGCGCCAGGGGACGTGCCGGGCGATGCGCCAGGGGACGTGCCGGGGGATGCGCCAGGCGACGTGCCGGGCGATGCGCCAGGGGACGTGCCGGGGGAAGCGCCAGGCGAGGTGCCGGGAGAAGCTCCAGGCGACGTGCCGGGGGACGTGCCAGGAGAAGCGCCAGGGGACGTGCCGGGAGATGCGCCGGGAGACTCACCAGGTGAAGCACCCGGCGACGCGCCAGGAGACGCGCCGGGGGACGTGCCGGGAGATGCACCGGGCGAGGCGCCAGGAGACGCGCCGGGCGAGGTGCCCGGGGATGCCCCGGGAGACGTGCCGGGGGACGCGCCAGGCGAGGTGCCGGGAGAAGCTCCAGGCGACGTGCCGGGGGACGTGCCAGGAGAAGCGCCAGGGGACGTGCCGGGAGATGCGCCGGGAGACTCACCAGGTGAAGCACCAGGCGACGCGCCAGGAGACGCACCGGGGGACGTGCCGGGGGATGCCCCGGGAGACGTGCCGGGGGACGCGCCAGGCGAGGTGCCGGGGGAGGCGCCAGGCGAGGTGCCGGGAGACGCGCCAGGAGACGTGCCGGGGGAAGCGCCGGGCGAGGTGCCGGGCGAGGTGCCGGGGGGAGGCGCCAGGCGAGGTGCCGGGAGAAGCTCCAGGCGAGCGCCGGGCGACGCGCCAGGAGACGCGCCGGGGGACGCGCCGGGGGACGCGCCAGGGGACGTGCCGGGGGGAGGCGCCGGGCGAGGGTGCCGGGGGACGCCCCGGGAGACGTGCCGGGCGACGCGCCAGGGAGACGCGCCGGGGGACGTGCCGGGCGAGGTGCCGGGGGACGCCCCGGGAGACGTGCCGGGGGAAGCGCCGGGCGAGGTGCCGGGGGGATGCCCCGGGAGACGTGCCGGGGGACGCGCCAGGCGAGGTGCCGGGAGACGCTCCAGGAGACGTGCCGGGGGAAGCGCCGGGCGAGGTGCCGGGCGAGGTGCCGGGGGACGCGCCAGGGGACGTGCCGGGGGACGTTCCAGGGGACGTGCCGGGGGACGCGCCGGGCGAGGTGCCGGGAGAGGCGCCGGGCGAGGCGCCGGGAGAGGCGCCCGGGCGAGGCGCCAGGGGGACGCGCCGGGAGATGCGCCGGGAGACTCACCAGGTGAAGCTCCAGGCGACGCGCCAGGAGACGCGCCGGGGGACGTGCCGGGGAGATGCACCGGGCGAGGTGCCGGGGGATGCTCCGGGAGACGTGCCGGGGGGACGCGCCAGGCGAGGTGCCGGGAGACGCTCCAGGAGACGTGCCGGGGGAAGCGCCGGGCGAGGTGCCGGGCGAGGTGCCGGGGGGACGCGCCAGGGGACGTGCCGGGGGACGTTCCAGGGGACGTGCCGGGGGGACGCGCCGGGCGAGGTGCCGGGAGAGGCGCCGGGCGAGGCGCCAGGGGACGCGCCGGGAGATGCGCCGGGAGACTCACCAGGTGAAGCTCCAGGCGACGCGCCAGGAGACGCGCCGGGGGACGTGCCGGGAGATGCACCGGGCGAGGTGCCGGGGGATGCTCCGGGAGACGTGCCGGGGGACGCGCCAGGCGAGGTGCCGGGAGACGCTCCAGGAGACGTGCCGGGGGAAGCGCCGGGCGAGGTGCCGGGCGAGGTGCCGGGGGACGCGCCAGGGGACGTGCCGGGGGACGTTCCAGGGGACGTGCCGGGGGACGCGCCGGGCGAGGTGCCGGGAGAGGCGCCGGGCGAGGCGCCGGGGGATGCGCCGGGCGACGTGCCGGGGGAGGCGCCGGGCGAGGCGCCGGGGGGAGGGTGCTGGACTGGGGGGATGTGTTGTTGGTCCCCGGTGAGGTCGGGGGCGGCGGTGGGAACGGGCCAGGGCCAGGAGGGCTAGCTCCTGGTGGGCTGGGGCAACCCGTTCCATAGCATACGCCATCCTGCCAGTACGTCAGTTCTTCAGTCCCATCCTGCCGATGACGGGGTGGGGTGGCATATCGGTTGCAGAACCTGAATCAAGCCTGCAAACCAGAGTGTCCATTGGTAAAAGTAGCACGTACCTGTGCAAGGGTATGCTGGGCATCCAGCTGGCTGCTGAGAGAGCCCGAGGAGCTCTCCTTCTCAAGGGAGATGGTTCTGGTGGAGTTTGCAGTGGGCAGTTTCACAATGGTGGACGTAGTTGCGCCAATCTGGTTGCCCGCCGTGGCCTGCGATGTTTCGGTTTCAAGATGTGAGTCACATTTCTAGTCCATGTGTGTCTAATTAGGAGTCTCCTGGGGCCTCATCTCACCTGGGCGAGCGTAACAGCTGTCGTCGACTGGACCCCATTCTCGGTGGACACTGAAAGGCTTGCGCCGGCCGAAGAGGAAACACCGGAGGCTGTAGCGGTGGCCGCAGTCCTGCAAGGGAAAATCACCAAATTTACTTGTAATTGCTTAGCTCATCTCGCGTCTTCGGATCTGAGCGGGTTACCCATAGTCGCGTACCTCGCGTTCGTTCCCCAATTGGCCAGCACAGGCGAGGTCAGGCACAGCGCCAGCAGGGCCGCCAGGGCCAACCCGGGCGGCCGCATCTTTTCCGTTGAAGACCCTGCATCATTTTGTTGTTTGTATGATTATGTGAAAGCGTAGATGCGATACTTCAAGACTGTGCCTTGGGTCTTTAAACGGCACGGGTCCAAGGACGAGCCGCATTGATGGCAACATCATGGTAGCAGCTTTCCCCCAAACCCTGAACCTCCCTGACCTCAAACGCACCTTTGGTATTTCAAATTTATATTTTGTCTACTTTTATGGCAGGTATGCTCCCTTGTCGCGAGTTAAGTATCGCAACCTAGTCTCTGAGGAGGTCAATGCTGACGCCGGTGTCACCGTCCCATAAGAATCTGCCGATGGTCGGCACATGCAAGCCCTCGAAGGTGTACCCTAGGGCATGGCGATCAAGGGTGTTTTGGTTTTTTTGTCAAAGTCGCCTCTTCAAAGTCTTCTATGTTGAGATCGAGCGGATCCGATGGAGAATTATCCCCGTTCCAGGGGTACAGACGAGCGCACTTGTACGTGTGCATGTCCCATACTGAGTCCAAAGTTCCAGGGTCAAATATATCTTACTAGGGACGAGCGGACTCACCCCCTGTCGACGACCGATTCGCTGCCGAACAGAACGGGCAGCATTCGCGTGCCTAGATTTTCCCTCTTACATACTGCGTATTCTACTGACAGTCACGCCTTACACGGTTCAACCGCGTGGGCTGCTGACACTGCATTGCTGGTCCTGGTATGGTCACAGCACCAGCTACCTGGTAGATGCCGACTTCAAGGTGTATTTCAGGGCGATTCTGGGCATGAAAGAAAGATCTAGACGGATTAAATTTTCTTAGGGAGGCTAGGACGCTTGAATTGGACCATCGTGCGTCACGGAAGCTCCTGCCGAGGTCTTCGTCACGGCACTGTCTGGGACAAGGACAAGCCTCTGGGGCGGGTCTGACAATACCCACCCTTGTCAACACTGCAGGGCACTGACATATTGTAAGAAACATCCATAGGTGATCGTAAGCTATATCAATGGGTTCAAGGTCGTGTTGACCGTGGACGATGGTGATTTGCAGCAACCATTCCGCTCGGCCGTATAGGTCCGACGAGGACCATCACGGTCCCGATGAAACACCAAACGCACTGCTTTGCCATATCCATGCGTGCAAAGCCCAAAGAAGCAGCATTTCGTAGCGTCTCGCACAGAAATCGAGCCCCGTTGTGCAGGGTCCAGCGAGTTTTGCGTTTGATGCTCACGCGAAGCCAGCAATACAGTCTGAGCCCGTGCGATCACACGTCTGGGCCGCAGACATCTGGCCTTGGAGGTGTGTCATGACTATTTTGGATGCTCAGGGCAGTCTGATGAAGTATAGGGGTCTCTTCGGCTTTCCGTTTCACTCATGCCCGTTCCGTCGTCATCTCCGCTCGTCAAGTCGAGTTTCCCGCGGTGCTCGGAGGGCACCATTGGCGCTGATCTCAGCATGGGGCGCCTCAACAGCTCCATCTTCACAGTCGCATAGAAAAATTGACAAGGGTATACATGCTCACAGACGGTACATATTCTACTATCGATGAGTCCGGCTATGAGCTGGAACCCCGGCACGTCCTCGCGCAGCGTAGCCAGGAGGTAGATCGACGAAGAGGGCCGGCAGGCATCCTGATCAAAGCGTTGAGGCCGTCTCTCGCTCCATTCCGTGCATGGTCGTAGTATACTAGGTCTAGCGCACGTATAAACCACGTGTGTGTGCTATTTCTGTACGGAGCATGAGTATAATGAGTGGTCGACAGGGCTACCGCGACTGTCGGTTTCCCTCGCAACACCCATTCAAGGACTCAATCCAGCAGACGCATGCTGCCGCCTGGTGCCAAGCATCCACAAATTCCCAGCTATTGGATGCGGTGATCCCTGAGAAAATCGTGACATCGCGTCACCCAATTCTCGTCATCCCGCATGAGGGCTATATACTACTCGTGCCGAGACCCGTGACAACGCGTGCGGGACGCTTATAATGGCATGAAAAGAAACTAAAAGGTCACTAGATTCTAAAGAAAGTATCTTTTTTACTGATAGGTCACTGTCGGCGGAACAAATGTTAGCCGAAGTATCGACCCTCGCTTTCATACTGAGTTGCATGGGACGGGGGTCTACGAGCCCGCAGGGGATGAAATCCCGTGGTGGCACGTGGCTCCGGCCTTGCAGGCCTATGATCAGGACCACCAGACATGACACATTCCATTCACGCTTCACACAACAGGATGATGTAGAACGGCTGCACTCCTCATCTCGAGACCTTGCTAAGAGTGAAGTTAAAACACGTACATTAGAACCCTTGGGCCCTTTCTAAGTCCAAGGTTAAGCATGTACCTCGTTCCACATGCGGCGAGAGGTGCAGGCCCAGACTTTGCTCACGCCGTGGCGGCGCACGTATACACACACACACACACACACACATACACACACACATACACACACACACACACACATACACACACACATACACACACACACACACTTAAGAGAGCAAACGTAGGCCCCAAATCGATCTACAAATGTTGAGGCTGTGCCGATGACGTGTCAGGTGCTGCATAAGTCTGGTCGGCAGAGAGGAACGATGCGGCCCCGCCGTGCGAGCTCGAATCTCCCGGTCGCCGCGGTGCTATTGCAACAAGCCTCTCCTCCATGTGTCTCATCTTCAGACAAAAAAAGGAAGATGCACCCTGCAACTGGTGGCTGCATGGATCAGTTTGACAGCCACGTGTGCAGACAATGTGCCTGGTCCTTGGACGCTGGCGTAACCCGGCCGGTCAAGGTCTGCACAGCAACCCCAATCTTGAACGGAGACGTAAGCAAACCAACCCTGGAACCATGCTTACGTGAGATACATCCTGAATAAGTGTGTCTTCAAGTTTATTTCTGCAAACCTTACCAGTGTTGGGGTGAACAAGGGTCTTTTGCATTCCACGCAACCCAATCATCATCGCAATTGCCACGATAGGGTCATGTGAAGGCAAGTCTATCTGCGGCAACTCTCAGAGACGAGGCACGCGTTGCATGTGTTCATGGAAGCCTGGGGAAGCGGGGGACTCGCCGTCACCGGGAGAGGCAGGCGACTCGTCGTCGCCGGAAGAGGCTGGGGACTCGCCGTCGCCGGGAGAGGCGGGGGACTCGCCGTCGCCGGGAGAGGGAGGCGACTCGCCGTCGCTGGGAGAGGCCGGGGACTCGCCGTCGCCGGGGGATGCGGGCGACTCGCCGTCGCCAGGGGACGCTATGGGTGGAGATATTCCCACAGGAGATCCAGGTGACTGCCCTTCGGTGCTGCGTGGGAATATTGGCGATGGTGGAGGTGGTACGGCGGCGGGCGATATGGCTGGACTTCCGGGTGAGGGACTGCCAGCGGGAGGAGATGGCTCCCCCGGTCCGGAAGGAGAAGGGCTCGGCGATGCAGTTTCTGGTGCTGGTCACGGTGAGGTACCCGGCCCCGGTCCGGGAAGAGTGGTAGGGGTGGGTGACGTGGGCCGCGGCCGAGAGTCTGGGCACTCGTCCCCGTAACACACGCCGTTCTCCCACCATGTCCTTGATTCGCTCCCATCCACCTGCAATTAAAAATCTGATCAGGTGACTTCACGGGACTTGGTTTCCACGCTGGGCAAATTGTTTCCATCGTTTAACGACGCTGAAGCACGCGGACCTGTGAAATTCCATGCTTCACATCCAGCGCGGTAGTGACGGTTCCACCATTGGAACCTTCGGCGAGCGTGAGTGTACCACTCCCAGAGGACGAAGGGACCGCGACAGAATTTCTCGTGGAGGCGGGAATATTATTGCCGTAAGTAGCCTGTAATGATAATAAAAGGTGTGTTTGGGCACAGCATTTGCTAGTAAGGACAGCTATCCTGAAATCCGGGTGTCCTTACCTGTGAGAGGGTGGTGGCATAAGTGGACACCCGCCCGGCATCCGTCGACACTGACAGGCCCGCGGAGGCAGCAGATGTCACGCCAATGGCTGTTGCCGCCGCATTGTCGAAGAATGAATGAGTACGAGCCATAGAACTGCAGAACATTATGTTCTTGGGAACCCCATCACAAGCTCGCAAACGTACCTGTGTGAGGCGGGCACGGTTGCGCGTGCCAAGTGGCAAGCGAGCAACAGTATAATCAAGTGCGCCATTGCGCCAACCCCTGCAATTAAGCAGTACGGGCACCGAACCATGGGTGCACTGCACTGCTGGAAATGACCCGTTGTCTCATTCTTGTACTGCAGGCCGAGGTTGCAGCGAGAGCGGCGAACCCTTGAGACTCCAATTCCCTCGTAAATGAGCGCACCTGCCCGCGCATATTCAATGGTCGGCATTGAGGGATGCCATACACACCTTGCTCTGTGTGAAATAACCGTAAACGTTCTTTCAGGGCTGAGATACGTGGAACAAGGCAACGAATTTGAAACGCGCTGGGCGGTACTATGATCGTTGTTTGACCCCGCGGAGGACTCCTGGCGTTGGCCCCGTGTTTCTCAATCTGAAACAGACAAGCCCACACCTAGGCCATTGACCCGGGGCTTCCAGTTTCAACACGTCAGCTCCGACACCCGCACGTCAAGCTTGCGCCAATCCTTGGGTTAACAAATAATCCCAGATTTGTACATTGTGGGCGGGCGTGTTATGCCGTGGTTCCGGGGCCACCCGCGCGATTCGCGGCGTCGATGGCCCCGCGACCGAAATCCGCTAGGACCGAAGCCGTACGATGTAAGTCATGGCAAGGGGACTACTCTGCCCCCAACGGCTGAACGCAATTCCAATTCTTCAAACCCTATGTTCCAACGCTGAAGATCCCAGCTTGTCCCAGTCGGTAGGCATAGGGCGACGAATGCGGCACTCCGAAGGCGATGCATGCCGGTCGTTCTCTGATGGCAAGCAGGCCAGCTGACCAAGCGTGTGACCCTGCTGACATCTCCAGAACCATGCGGGTCTTGAAATTTTGGTGCAATACTACTTGATGAAGTCTGGGCTCTTAGTCGGCGGCTGTTCTGCTCGGATGAGTGGTGACGTAGAGAACTTGTGACCGGGTTGTTTTCAGCAGTTGGGCCGTTGACTCGCGTTTCTGTGCCTGGCCAGCGACATCCACGGCTTCTTCAAGTCTGCACGGCCGGTATTGCCGCCTGTGTCTGAGCTGCTTCTGGGACAGGAAATCTCCGTGCGTTCATGGGCGTCATCGAACAAAGCAGGTAGCAGCATTGGGGCCAACAAGGAGTCCCCTCATCATCGGTGCCTAGCGGCTGGCAGCCAATTGGGTTCTTTAGAGGCACATCCACGGATCCGCCACCCTTACACTAGATCATGGACTCGACACTTTCGGGTTTTTTTACCTTGGATTTTCCCTCAGATGCGGCATTTACATGGAAAGATTGTTGCTCATTGCAACCGCCGCGGGCAGGAGGAGTCTAAATCAAGGTCAACCATCTAGTACGACATTGCGAGTGAAAAGCTCTCGCAAGTCTGGTGGCCAAAATGTGGGTGTTCGAATGCCAGTTGAGTCTTGGATGGAATTTCGCAAAATGGGTGTTGGTTCGGGCTTGGGATGGATGTGAGCAAAGCAGTGGCAGGCTGTCAGGGAATGCGGGCTCGAGGGCTCGCGGTCCGACCTCATCAAAAGTCGTAGCAGGTGTAGGATTGAGCATCGCCTCTGTTGCAGCTGACGAGGGTCAAGCCAAGGGGGCAACTGAGGACGCTCGTCGCGATGAGGGGGTCAGTGCCCCCGGAGCAGTCGCCGACAACAGGGCTGGTGCTGCAAACAGCATAGACAACCAAAAAGTTGTAGCAAAAGTGGGCATAGTTGGGGTAGCACTCGGTGAAGGATGGAGGCTCCAGTGACAGATCAATGGAAATGAGGGCTGTGCCCGGGATCCGGCCTGGCACAGATGAGCAACTCCCCACAGCCACAGGAAGGACTGGAGGAGGTGGCGACGGGGGGGAGGGGGCGGCGGTGGCGGCGACGGCGGGGGCGGGGGCGACGGCGGGGGCGGCGGCGACGGCGGCGGGGAAGGGCGGAGGAGGCGACGGCGGCGGAGGGCGACGGGGGAGGGGGCGACGGCGGCGGCGAGGGGGGGAGGGGGCGACGGCTCTACTGGTGGTGGGCTTGGCGAAATCGAGGGAGAGGGGGGACACTCCAGGAGACACGCCGGGAGAAGACCCAGGAGAAGTGCCGGGGGGACGCGCCGGGAGATGCGCTGGGAGACGCGCCAGGGGGACGTGCCGGGAGAGGCGCCAGGCGAGGTGCCGGGGGGAGGCGCCGGGCGAGGTGCCAGGAGAGCGCGCCGGGGGACGCGCCGGGGGACGTGCCGGGGGGATGCGCCGGGGGATGTGCCGGGAGAGGCGCCGGGAGACTCACCAGGTGAGGCACCAGGTGACGTGCCAGGAGACGTGCCGGGGGATGCGCCAGGCGAGGTGCCCGGGGACGCGCCGGGCGACGTGCCCGGGGGACGCGCCGGGCGAGGTGCCGGGGGAGGCGCCAGGGGATGTGCCGGGGGAGGCGCCGGGCGAGGTGCCAGGAGACGTGCCGGGGGATGCGCCAGGCGAGGTGCCGGGGGGACGCGCCGGGGGGATGCGCCGGGCGATGTGCCGGGGGATGCGCCAGGGGACGTGCCGGGGGACGCGCCGGGTGAGGTGCCGGGGAGAGGCGCCGGGCGAGGTGCCGGGGGGACGCGCCGGGGGATGCGCCAGGCGAGGTCCCGGGAGAGGCGCCGGGAGACTCACCAGGTGAAGCACCAGGCGACGTGCCAGGGGTCGTGCCGGGGGGATGCGCCAGGCGAGGTGCCCGGGGACGCGCCGGGCGACGTGCCGGGGGACGCGCCGGGCGAGGTGCCGGGGGAGGCGCCAGGGGATGTGCCGGGGGAGGCGCCGGGCGAGGAGCCAGGAGACGTGCCGGGGGATGCGCCAGGCGAGGTGCCGGGGGGAGGCGCCGGGCGAGGTGCCGGGGGATGCGCCAGGCGAGGTGCCCGGGGGACGCGCCGGGCGACGTGCCGGGGGACGCGCCGGGGCGAGGTGCCGGGGGAGGCGCCAGGGGGATGTGCCGGGGGAGGCGCCGGGCGAGGTGCCAGGGGACGTGCCGGGGGGACGCGCCAGGCGAGGTGCCGGGAGACGCGCCGGGGGAAGCGCCAGGGGGATGCGCCAGGCGAGGTGCCCGGGGACGCGCCGGGTGAGGTGCCGGGGGAGGCGCCGGGCGAGGTGCCGGGGGACGCGCCGGGGGGACGCGCCGGGAGAGGCGCCGGGCGAGGTGCCGGGGAGACGCTCCAGGAGACGTGCCAGGGGGAGGTGCCGGGCGAGGTGCCAGGAGACGTGCCGGGAGACGTGCCGGGGGGATGCGCCGGGGGACGCGCCAGGAGACGCGCGCCGGGGGACGCGCCGGGGGATGCGCCAGGCGAGGTGCCGGGAGACGCTCCAGGAGACGTGCCGGGGGGATGCGCCAGGCGAGGTGCCGGGGGACGCGCCGGGGGATGCGCCGGGCGATGTGCCGGGGGATGCGCCAGGGGACGTGCCGGGGGACGCGCCGGGTGAGGTGCCGGGAGAGGCGCCGGGCGAGGTGCCGGGGGACGCGCCGGGTGAGGTGTCGGGGAGAGGCGCCGGGCGAGGTGCCGGGGGACGCGCCGGGCGAGGTGCCAGGAGACGCTCCGGGGGGACGCGCCGGGGGGATGTGCCGGGGGAAGCGCCAGGGGATGCGCCAGGCGAGGTGCCCGGGGACGCGCCGGGTGAGGTGCCGGGGGAGGCGCCGGGCGAGGTGCCGGGAGACGCTCCAGGAGACGTGCCAGGGGAGGTGCCGGGCGAGGTGCCAGGAGACGTGCCGGGGGACGCGCCGGGTGAGGTGTCGGGAGAGGCGGCGGGCGAGGTGCCGGGGGGACGCGCCGGGCGAGGTGCCAGGAGACGCGCCGGGGGACGCGCCGGGAGAGGCGCCGGGCGAGGCGCCGGGAGACTCACCAGGTGAAGCACCAGGCGACGTGCCAGGGGACGTGCCGGGAGACGTGCCGGGGAGATGCACCAGGGGAGGTGCCGGGGGGATGCGCCAGGCGAGGTGCCCGGGGGACGCGCCGGGTGAGGTGCCGGGGGAGGCGCCGGGCGAGGTGCCGGGGGACGCGCCGGGGGATGCGCCGGGCGATGTGCCGGGGGATGCGCCGGGGGATGCGCCGGGCGACGTGCCGGGGGGATGCGTCGGGCGACGTGCCGGGGGGATGCGCCGGGCGACGTGCCGGGGGATGCACCAGGGGACGCGCCGGGGGATGCGCCGGGCGAGGTGCCAGGAGACGCGCCGGGGGACGCGCCGGGGGATGCGCCGGGCGAGGTGCCGGGAGACGCTCCAGGAGACGTGCCAGGGGAGGAGCCGGGCGAGGTGCCAGGAGACGTGCCGGGGGACGCGCCGGGTGAGGTGTCGGGAGAGGCGCCGGGCGAGGTGCCGGGGGACGCGCCGGGGGATGCGCCGGGGCGATGTGCCGGGGGATGCGCCGGGGGGATGCGCCGGGCGACGTGCCGGGGGATGCGTCGGGCGACGTGCCGGGGGATGCGCCGGGCGACGTGCCGGGGGATGCACCAGGGGGACGCGCCGGGGGATGCGCCGGGCGAGGTGCCAGGAGACGCGCCGGGGGACGCGCCGGGGGGATGCGCCGGGCGAGGTGCCGGGGAGACGCTCCAGGAGACGTGCCAGGGGGAGGAGCCGGGCGAGGTGCCAGGAGACGTGCCGGGGGACGCGCCGGGTGAGGTGTCGGGAGAGGCGCCGGGCGAGGTGCCGGGGGACGCGCCGGGCGAGGTGCCAGGAGACGCTCCGGGGGACGCGCCGGGGGATGTGCCGGGGGAAGCGCCAGGGGGATGTGCCAGGAGACGTGCCAGGCGAGGTGCCGGGAGAGGTGCCGGGGGATGCGCCGGGCGAGGTGCCAGGAGACGCGCCGGGGGACGCGCCGGGGGATGCGCCGGGCGAGGTGCCGGGAGACGCTCCAGGAGACGTGCCAGGGGAGGTGCCGGGCGAGGTGCCAGGAGACGTGCCGGGGGATGCGCCAGGCGAGGTGCCGGGAGAGGCGCCAGGAGACCCACCAGGTGAAGCACCTGGCGAGGTGCCGGGGAGACGCGCCGGGGGACGTGCCGGGAGATGCACCAGGCGATGTGCCGGGGGGATGCGCCAGGCGAGGTGCCCGGGGACGCGCCGGGTGAGGTGCCGGGGGAGGCGCCGGGCGAGGTGCCGGGGGACGCGCCGGGGGATGCGCCGGGCGAGGTGCCGGGGAGACGCTCCAGGAGACGTGCCAGGGGGAGGAGCCGGGCGAGGTGCCAGGAGACGTGCCGGGGGACGCGCCGGGTGAGGTGTCGGGAGAGGCGCCGGGCGAGGTGCCGGGGGGACGCGCCGGGCGAGGTGCCAGGAGACGCTCCGGGGGACGCGCCGGGGGATGTGCCGGGGGAAGCGCCAGGGGGATGTGCCAGGAGACGTGCCAGGCGAGGTGCCGGGAGAGGTGCCGGGGGGATGCGCCGGGCGAGGTGCCAGGAGACGCGCCGGGGGACGCGCCGGGGGGATGCGCCGGGCGAGGTGCCGGGGAGACGCTCCAGGAGACGTGCCAGGGGAGGTGCCGGGCGAGGTGCCAGGAGACGTGCCGGGGGATGCGCCAGGCGAGGTGCCGGGAGAGGCGCCAGGAGACCCACCAGGTGAAGCACCTGGCGAGGTGCCGGGAGACGCGCCGGGGGACGTGCCGGGAGATGCACCAGGCGATGTGCCGGGGGATGCGCCAGGCGAGGTGCCCGGGGACGCGCCGGGTGAGGTGCCGGGGGAGGCGCCGGGCGAGGTGCCGGGGGACGCGCCGGGGGGATGCGCCGGGCGAGGTGCCGGGAGACGCGCCGGGGGACGTGCCGGGGAGATGCACCAGGCGAGGTGCCGGGGGGATGCGCCAGGCGAGGTGCCCGGGGGACGCGCCGGGTGAGGTGCCGGGGGGATGCGCCAGGCGAGGTGCCGGGGGACGCGCCGGGGGAAGCGCCAGGCGAGGCGCCGGGAGAGGCGCCGGGAGACTCACCAGGTGAAGCACCAGGCGACGTGCCAGGAGACGCGCCGGGGGACGTGCCAGGAGATGCACCAGGCGATGTGCCGGGGGACGCACCAGGGGAGGCGCCGGGAGACGTGCCAGGGGACGCGCCAGGGGAGGCGCCGGGGGGATGCGCCGGGCGACGTGCCGGGGGGAGGCGCCGGGCGAGGTGCCGGGGGGAGGCGCCAGGGAGACGTGCCGGGGGAGGTGCCAGGAGACGTGCCGGGGGAAGCGCCGGGAGAGCTGCCGGGGGGACGCGCCAGGGGACGTGCCGGGGGACGCGCCAGGGGACGTTCCGGGTGAAGCGCCAGGCGAGGTCCCGGGAGAGGCGCCCGGGGACGTGCCGGGCGAGGTGTCGGGGGAGGCGCCGGGCGAGGTGCCGGGGGGACGCGCCGGGGGGATGCGCCAGGCGAGGTGCCGGGAGACGCTCCAGGAGACGTGCCAGGGGAGGTGCCGGGCGAGGTGCCAGGAGACGTGCCGGGGGATGCGCCAGGCGAGGTGCCGGGAGAGGCGCCGGGGGGATGCGCCAGGCGAGGTGCCGGGGGATGCGCCAGGCGAGGTGCCGGGAGAGGCGCCGGGAGACTCACCAGGTGAGGCACCAGGCGACGTGCCAGGAGACGTGCCGGGGGATGCGCCGGGGGACGTTCCGGGGGAAGCGTTAGGCGAGGTGCCGGGTGAGGGTGCTGGACTTGGGGATGTGTTGTTGGTCCCTGGTGAGGTCGGGGGTGGCGGTGGGAATGGGCCAGGGCCAGGAGGGCTAGCTCCTGGTGGGCTGGGGCAACCCGTTCCATAGCAAACGCCGTCCTGCCAGTACGTTAGTTCTTCAGTCCCATCCTGCTGATGGCGGGGTGGAGAGGCGTGCTCGTCACGTATCCTGAATTGACACTGCAGAAGAGCGTAATCCTTGTGATGGTTGCACTCACCTGTGCAAGGGTCTGCTGGGCATCTAGCTGGCTGCTGAGAGAGCCCGAGGAGCTTTCCTTCTCAAGAGAGATGGTTCTGGTGGAGTTTGCAGTGGGCAATTTCACAATGGTGGACGTAGTAGCGCCAATCTGGTTGCCCGCCGTGGCCTGCGGTGTGTGGGTTTTCGCGATGCGATTCAGGATTTGAGTCTACCCATGTCCAATGAGGATTCTCACGGGGCCTCATCTCACCTGGGCGAGCGTGTTAGCCGTCGTCGACTGGGCCCCATTCTCTGTGGAAACAGAGAGGCTTGCGCCGGCCGAAGAAGAAACGCCAGAGGCTGTGGCGGTGGCCGCAGTCCTGCAACGTAAAATCTCCGAAATTATTTTTAATTGCATAGATCATCTTGCGTCTTCGGATCCAAGCGGGTTACCCTCGGTCGCGTACCTCGCATTCGTTCCCCAATTGGCCAACACCGGGGAGGTCAGGCACAGCGCCAGCAGGGCCGCCAGCGCCAACCCGGGCGGTCGCATCTTTCCCGTTGGAGACCCTACGTCATTTTGTAGCACTTTGATCTTTGTAAAAGCGCACAGACAATTGTGCAAGACTGTGCATTGGGTTCTTAAACGGCACTCGCCCACGGACGAGCCACATTGATGGCAACATCATGGCAGAAGCTTACACCCCGAACCCCGAGCCTCCCTAGCCTCAAACGAACCTTTGCTATGTTAATTTTTTACATTACCTACTTTTATGGCAGGTGTGGTCTCTCGCCGCGAGTTAAGTATCGCAGCCTAGTCTCTAAGGAGGTCAATGCTGACGCCGGTGTCACCGTCCCATAAGAATCTGCCGATGGTCGGGCACATGCAAGCCCTCGAAAATGTGTCCTAGTGCATAGCGACCAACGATTGCTTGATTTTTGTCGAAGATGCCTCTTAACAGTCTTTTATGGTGAGATCGAGTGTATCCGATGGAGAATCATGCCTCTTCGAGGGGGTACAGACGAGCGAATTTGTACGTGTGTCTGGTCCCTACTGGGTCCACCTTTCCAGGGTCAAATATGTCTTACTGGGGACGCGCGGACTCACCTCTGTCGAAGACCGATTCGCTGGCGAACAGAACGGGCGACAATCGAGTGCCCAGATTTACCCTGTTACGTACTGCGTATTCTACTGACAGTCACGCCTTACACGGTTCAACCGCGTGGCCTGAGGACATTGCATTGCTGGTCCCGGCATGGTCACAGCACCAGCTACCTGGTAGATGCCGAATTCAAGGTGTTTTTCAGGGCGATTATGGGCATGAGAGAAAGATCTAGACTGCTACAATGGCTTTTGGGGAGGCTACAACGCTTGAGTCGGACCGTTGTGCATCATGGAAGCTCCTGCCGAGGTCCTTGCCCTGGCATTGTCTGGGACAAAGGACAAGCCTGTGGGGCGGGTCTGACAATGCCCATCCTTGTTGCCACTGTAGGGCACTGACAGATCGTAAAATACATGTGTATGAAATTGTAAACCTCACTCGTGGTTTTAAGCTCATTTTGACTGTGGACGGTGGTGGTTCACAGCAACCATTTCCCTCGGCCGCATAGGTCCGACGAGGACCCTCACGGCCCCGATGATACACCAAGCCTACTGCTTTGGCATAAACATACGTGCAATGCCAAGAGGAGCAGCGTTTCATGCATCTCGCACAGGGATCGAGCTCCACTTGGCAGGTTCCAACGAGTCTTGCGTTTGATGCTGACGCGAAACCAGCAATACAGTCTGAGCCGGTGCGATCACACATCTGGCCGCAGACATCTGGCGTTGGAGGCGTGGCATGACTATTTTGGGTGATCAGGGCAGTCCGATGAAGTTTGGGGGTCTCTTCGGCTCTCCTTTCCACTCATGCCCGTTCCGTCGTCATTTCCGCTCGTCAAGTCGAGTTTCCCGCGGTGCTCGGAGGGCACCGCGGGAAACTCGGATTATCGGAGTGCACTAATGGCGCTGATCTCAGTATGGGGTGTCTCAATGGGCTGCATCTTCACAATTGTAGACTGGAACTCATATGTCTTATGTGCTTAGAGGCGGTGCAAATTCGGTAATTGGCGAGCTCGGCGTCCAGCTATGAGCTGGACCCCGGACACGTCCTCCCGCGTCGTAGATAGCCGCTGTGGTTAGCGAACGAAGAGGTGTGTGAGGGGCTGGGTTCTAATCCAAGGATCGGGACCATCCCTAACTCGTTTCCATGCATGTTCCTATTATACAAGACTTGTAGCATGTATAAAGTACGTGTATGTGTTATTTTTGTTAGGAGCATGAGAGTAATGAGAGTTCGACAGGGTCACCGCCACCTTCGGTTCTCCTAGGGCACCCATTCAAGGACCAAATTTGGCAGACCTGTGCTGCCTCTTGGTGCCAGGCACCAGCTACTCCAAAGATACTGGGTGCGGTGATCCAAGAGAAAATGGTGGCATTGCGTCGTCTACTTTCTCGTCATCCCAAAATTGGGGCTGCCCTGGTCGCGCCCAGGCTAGCAATATGCCCTGTGGGACGCCTATAACACCATAAAGAGTTTCATAGGATTCTATGGATACTAAAGAAGGTATCTTGTTTGCTGAAAGGTCGATGGCTGCCGAAGAACTGTCTCCGAAACTATCAGCCCTCGCTTGTACTGAGCCCTGCGGGGTGGGAATCTACGAGGTGCCGGGCTGGGCTGGGCATGTGCGATTGAAATCCTGTGGTAGCACGTGACCTCAGTCTCGTTGGGGTTACGTTACAATGGTTACGTCCACCATGACACCTCTCAACACCCCTCGTAAAGTAGGATCCTTGAAATGGCTGCACTCGCCACTTCGACATCTATTCGAAAGTGAGGTCATGCCACGTATTCTGGAGTGTCTAGAGCCCTTGCAGGACGAGGTTGATCATTTGCCTCGTTTCACCTGCGGCCGGCATGCAGAGACGTGTAGGCCCAGACTTTGTCCGCACCGTGGCAGCGCGCGTACGCACACACTCGCACTCATCTTCAAGACGATACGCTTGAAACTCATTCTGCATCCCATCACATCATGGATCGGTTTGAGAGCTAGGTGAGCTGACAGTGTGGCTGGTCGCTGGACACTCGCGTTCCCCGGCACAGCCAAGGTCTGTACAGCGGCCCCATTCTTAGACGGAGGCGTTAACTGACCCTGGCATCATACTACATTGGCATACAGCCTGGTTAATTGCGACTTCAAGCTTTCGCTGTCGTCGTTTCGAGCGTTTGGGTGACTAGAAGTTCTTCGTGCCTGGGGGCCGCGCGACCGATTCATCATGGAATTTTGCCATGATGGCGTCTGGTGAGGACGAGTCGTGGCAAGTCTCGGAGACGACACACCCGTTGCATGTGTTCATGGAATGACCTTGGTCAAGTTCCGGGGTTGCAAGCGCATGGCGTACTGGTGAAGGGTGGTTATCGATGCATAGGACAGGGAGGTACTGTTGCCACCAATGCAGCTGACAAGCGCGTCCGGTGAGGTGCAGGTAAGGGCTTGGTCCCGGAAAGGTCTCAGGGCAGACGGCCAGTAGGAAGTGGTGCCGCACTACATTGATCGCTGCATCGATATAAAAGTGGGCAAAGCTGCCGCTTCCTTCGGCCTGGCAGTTTGTATTCTGTCCCTCATTCACAATGTCGCACTCGGCAGACCAAAGCAAGTTCTCTGCTATGTTGCCGACGTCTGTGCAGCTGAGGAGCGGGGGGTAGGCGATGACTGGCGGCGAGGCGGCGCAGGCGGCGCAGAAGAGACTGCTTGGGAGTCTGAAAGGGTGCATTTGTCTCCGAGTCAGATGCCGTTCTCCCACCACGTTAGCGCCTGTGTTCCATGCGCCTACGTATGGGATTGGGAGTGGAGTGCCAGAGTCTTCAGCAGAGCAAGGACGGCAAGAGGCCCATTGCGTCCAGCACTCTTTGGCGCAAGTGCCGCCCTCACGAGCGTACGCAGACAGCATCCCCACCTCCGTTACATTGTGGCGGGCAGTCAGCATGTTGTTCAGGCTTCTCGTGCCAATTCTGTTTCGCATCACAATGGGTTGGCACGTGCCGATCAAACGCATCAACACGGCTTTGTCGATTATTGTTGTAGAGATGCCATTGCCAGCAGTGCCCTGGCAGCACGTTGAACCTAGATGAGGTCTGCGATGTGAGCTGAGAGCTGTCAAAACCAAGCCCTACTCTCCAAGGCGCCGGTGCACAGACTGCTGAAACCCAGCAGTAGGATCAGCACCTTCGTAGCAGCAGATTTCATTACAACGATCATGGATCCATCTCAACGGTATGAACCCCCCAAAAGGGCCCTTTGTGGCCTTGATTGATGGGTCACCGCGGTAAGGATCCCGTCGTGCGCAGCCGGCGTCGGGCCCAGCAGAGCCCGGTGCCCCTGGTTGTACGATGGCGCGAACACCCGGGAAATGGGGCCGGCCTTTCGTGTGCCCCTAAGGAAACTTTCTGGTTATTCACACTGTCCTCCCAGTGTGATAACGACCAGTTTATCAGGCTCCGAACTGCTGGTCTTCGTCTCGAGCCCATTTCGGCAGGGGAAACTACCGTCGGTCCCGAAACGCGACTTTCTCTGCCATTCGCGCGAACTGGACGAGGGGAGGCCTCCGTGACAGATCAAACCGGGCAAAAATGCTGTATATTGAATACCGAGGCGCTCTGTCAAGCCTTTTCAGGGAGGGAAAGCCTCTGGACGCGCGTCAGGTTTGCCGATCCTTTGGACCTCGTGACGGCTGGAAGCCGTAGTCCCTGAGAAGCGTGAGTCTGTTCGCCCCGGTCCCCCGCGCCGTATCGTGCATCCTTCCCGCGCGACAACCCAAGCAATACGATTACAATAGACAGTAGTATACCTGCGAGCAGATTTTTCCGTCGCTGTGGCTACTCAGGTCGGAAGGAGGACTAGGCGCGCCCACTCCGCTGTTGAGACAGGCCCGTCAGGGCCGCCACAAACATTCGCAGGAAGGACGTTGGAGCGCAGCCTGTCCACCCTACATCGGTAGCAGGCCCGCATCTATCGATGACGTCGAGATGCTGATGTACGAGGTGAGCCTTTTTTGATGGTTGTCCCGCCCCCCCAAACAGACTGTGTTGCTGTAGGTGACCCCAACCAAAGGAGGCGTCCCGAGCGGCGGCGCCAGCACCATTACTCGCCTGGGTGCTTGCTACATCGCCGGACAAGTGCACACATTACAGCTGTATCTCGGGAGCGCTGCGACGCGGGAGGTTCCTGGAATGGGTCCGGCAATGGATGGATTTGCAGATATGCACACGTGAGTAAATCGCAAGGGGCTGCTGTACCCACCCCCTCCGTGATGAAAGGGGCAGCAAAAAAATTCTCGTCGACATGAAAAGGGTGGTAGCTGATCTAAGAAGCACACGGTGAACATGGGTCCACACAAGGCCGCAAAAAATCCCTATTTATGGGGCAAGTCGTCATGGGGTGGGACATGAATGACGCAGGGGAGGCTGTAATGGGCACGATCGTGCCTGTCCGTAACAGAGGGATGCCTGGAGGACGCCAGAAAGAAGCGGGAATCGCCAAGGTGGGGTTGTTGGTTGAGCTGGGTCATTTCCCTGGGCAGATTGGAAACGCCTGCGGCTACCCCGCAGACCGGGGTAGCCGGTCTGCGGGGGTCTGCGGGGCAGCTGCACGGCCTGGGTGCGGCAGTTGGGTGCGCTCACAGGCACCCTGCGGATGGAAGGCCGTCGCGAAGACAGTTCACCAGCTGGCCCCCCATCGGGCAGCCCAACGACCCATTGAAGCCCAGTTCCGGGCAGTCGGCCAGAATGGGCTGGGTGCTGCACGCGATGCTCCAGTTTCCCGCGCTCGACCAGCAAAAGAACGCCGTGCCCTCAAAGCAGGTCGTGGTGCACAGATAGTTATTCTCGGTGCCGTCGCACAAGAATGTGGCGATGGTCTGGTTGGCCGCCAAGTCTGGCACGTCGCTGCAGGGGATGACGGGCAGGGCGACTGGCGGCCCTGGCGGCGACAGGGATGGCGATCCGGGGGGGCAGCCAAAGCCATAGCAAACTCCATTCTCCCACCAGGTGAAGCGCTCCGTCCCGTTCTGCGTGGGGCCAAGAGCTGGAATAGTTTGACCCAGGCATCACAGGCACCCAAGCGCGTGGTGGACACGCTGCAACCAGTCCACCACACCTCGGACACTTGTTGATCGGCGCTCAGCGTGTTGTTCAGGCTGCCAGCGCCGGTGCTGTTGCTCAGGCCGACGGTCCTCGTCGCATTTGCCGTGGGCACGGTGATGGTGTTGGATGTCTGAGCCAAAATGCCGTTCCCGGCCGTGGCCTGCGTTGAGCCAGGGAGCGGAGAGAGTTCAACCAAAAATGCGCGAAAGGTGCGTTTGCATGAGCTATGAATGTTGTCCGACATCAAACCACCTCACCAGAGCGACAGTGGCTGCGCTGGTGGAGCGTTGCCCATTCTCCGTGGAAACGGACAATTGAGCTCCCGCAGCCGATGCGATGCCTGAGGAGGCCGCAGACGCCGACGTGCTGCAACGCAAAAGTACGATATTTTTGAAAGTAATGACCTCCTTCGTCTCATCTCCAAAGCGTGAAACCCAAGCCTTTGGCGCACCTGGCATTCCCGAATTTTGCGGTCGCAGAGGACGCCAGGCACAATGTCCAGGCAAATGTCAGGACCCAAGCAGCCGATGCCATTTTGACCTTGCAATCCTCTATGTAATGCCTTGCAAGGGTGAAAAAATGAGTTGGGGAGCGGGACTTGGCACTACTCCGCGACAATTGCCGCGGGGCACAAGTACGAGTGCGGAGTCCAGCGGGTCTGGCACCTTTCCTAACTCTCCGCACACACCTCTTCCCTCGGCTCCTCGTACCCAAGTCGAAGCTGCAATTGTAAACCCACTTGATTTTAATTTATGAAGAGCTTTAATCCTGTTTTGGTATTGGTAATCGGAGCTTCCGGGGCGGTGCACCAGCGCCCATCGGACGCTCCCGTCCTGGTCCAAGGAAGTACCACAAGAACTTGGCCAGCACCCTCAGTGACCGACCAGCCGCCGGATCGTCCGATCGTCACATATGCCCCTCTCTGGCTCCGGAGCGACCCTCATCGCCCCCTCCCCCGTAATTGGCTCCCATTGAAATGTACAGTGCACAACATCAAGGGTTGTGACCATGTGGAGGCTGCATTGGCGTTTGTTTCATAACAAGATCGGCGGTGGCGTCAAAGTGCATTGCAGATCAGTCAGGGCACAGTGTGGGATGAGCAAGCAGAACTTGGTGATGCTGATGGTGAGAAAGGAAGGACACAAGAGGTAATTTCCGGGGCCTGGGGCAACCTGACGAGTGGTGCTGCTTATCAATGGGCACGGCTGGGGCAAGACAGGGAACAGAGTGGTGATGCCGGCGGCACACGTTTGAGAGGGGAAGACTCGTCAGGAAAGAAAGCGTTGTTCTCAGAGAGTCAAGGGTAGATTCTGAGAAAGATGAATTCCATGGGCAGAGTGGGTATGTGGGTGACAGCGCAGACCTGCAGCAGAGTGCTGCGGGTGACGGTGGACAGCAGGGCGCCCTCACTGGCACCCGGCGGACGAGTAGCCGTCGCGGAGACAGCTCACAAACGTCAAGCCATTGGGGCAGGTAAGGTTGCCCCGGATGCCCAGTTCCGGGCAGGTGGCCACAATTGGCTGGGGGCTGCACACCTGGGAAATGACCTCGTCATTGATCCGGCAGAAGTAGGCAAAGCCTTGGTAGCAAGTGATGTGGCACAAGAGGTTGTCGCCGTCGACAAGGCAATAATAAGTGGATGTGCTTTGGTTGGCGGACAAGGGCAGGTCGTTGCAGAAGCCCAAGGGCAGGGGCACTGCGGGCGGGGATGGCGGGGGCGGCGATCCGGGGCTCGTTGGGGGGACAGGCCCAGCCATAGCAGACTCCATTTTCCCACCAGGTAAAGTGCTCTGTCCCGTTCTGTGTGGATAGAAGATGGTGTTGGCCTGATATCAATTGCAGATCAGCACGACCCACTGCGTTGCCCAGCAGGCGGCGCTCGCACCACCCTACCTTGGACACGTCTTGATTGGCGCTCAGGGTGTTGTTCAGGCTGCCAGCGCCGGTGCTGTTGTTCAGGCTGACGGCCCTTGTTGCATTGGTCGTCGGCACAGTAATGTTGTTAAACGTCTTGGCCAGAATGCCGTTCCCAGCAGTCGCCTGTCATCGAAAGAGGGGGGGTAAGAGCTGACCAATTGGTGGGAACGTGCGCTTATATTGGACAGGTGCAGTGCGTGCCTTCGCAAGCGCCTCACCAGAGCGATGGTGGATGCGCTGATCGATCGTCCCCCATTTTCTGTGGACACCGACAAGCTAGCCCCAGCGGCCGATGCAACGCCCGAGGAAACCGCAGACGCCGATGTGCTGCGGCAAGAATAGAATATTACATGATCTTGCGCATGTATGCAGGTTCACGCTCAGCGACCGGCGCATGGAGCCATAGCCTCTCGCTCACCTGGCCGTCCCGAAATTTGCCGTCGCCGAAGTCGCCAGGCAAAATGCCCACAGGACAGCCAGTGCGCGAGAATAAAATTCCATGAGGCTCTGCGAGTGGACATGTAATGCCGTGTAAGTCGTCCGTGTCGGGTGAGCGCAAGGTAATTGGCACTATTCCGCGAGCATCGTCGCGGGGTACAAGTATGAGTGCGCGGCCGCCGGCGCGGCCGTGGGCGCGTAGCCCATTCCTCGTGGCACGTACCCTTCCTTACGAGTACTCGCGTCGAGAGGAACCTGAAAGATGGGGAGAATTAATTTCTACCTTGAAGGGGTTCAGGGTTTGAACTACCTTGACGCAAGTGGTCGGAGCTTCCCCGGGGCTGCATCCTGGGCCCATCATCGGACACTTCCGTCCTCGTCCAAGGAAGTACCACCGGCGTCTGGCCACAAAAGATCGTAGCCGCAGCCGACCAGCCTAGAGTGCATGGTCACGAACGCTCAGATCTGAGATACTTTCTTTATGGATCACTCATCACGTTTCTTGCGGCTTGGTGAAGCTGTCGGCTGTGCGAGCGCGAATGCCAGGGTACCCGCTCTGACTCAAAATTTGGGGTGACATCGAACACATCGACAGATCGCCCTTGCGGAATACAAGGTGATGGTGAAGGTGCAAGGTGATTTCGTGCATGAAGTGTCCTTCGTGGCTGCAGGTGGAGCGGGTTCTGTACTCATCGGGTAGCACGCGATCTCGTGCGCCCCGATTCGGTCAGTCGTCGTGTGGACAGCGCCGCACCCTATGCCGAGCTCGGAAACCCTATCCTCTTCCGGCGCTCCGCGAGCGCCATGTGCCGCCTCTTGTTTACACCGCAGTCGGACGGCTCCGGCGTGCGACGTGTGTGTGAGCGGGTTGCTCTCCTACCATGCTCCCAGTGTCTGGCCCTGCCATCGGGTGTGTCTGTCATCGACCATGCCCAGACGGTCATCATTTTCCACCAAGACCGCGCCTGCCTTCTCCGCACACACAGTGGGGAGGGGGGTGGCCCAGACCTCAGACCTTCAGCGCACACGGGCACACCAAGGACATTGACGTCCTCTTGGAAAAGGGTGAGCATTCTGTTTCGCGACGCATGGCAATGTGGGACCCATGCTTGGCACGCACCCCGTCTCCATCGTGGTCGCGCTCGTGGACTGGTGGCACGTCATTGGGTGCCTCCATGGGTGCCAGGGCTTGTGTGCACGGATGCACATCAAGTGTGGTGGCTTACAGCGAAAATGCAAGGCGTTGAAGGTCGTCATGGAAGGAGTGCATTAAGCAGGCAGGATTGAATAGCTGCAAATTCAAAAGACGGCTTTTCATACCACTATTTTTAGCTAGCAAGATTCAAATTTCATATTGTGAGGTGAGGTGTTGGGTTTCAGCCCATTCAGGAAAGATAAAGTGTGGATGAAGGAAGCCGACCAAGATTGGGTCGAATCACTGGCAGTCCATGCTCGGTCGACCGTCGCGCATGCAAGTGTAGAGGGACAGACCATCAGGGCACTCTTGCAGACCATTCGGGGACGGGCCAAAGCACTCGGTGGGAGGCGGGTTTGCGCTGCACACGACGCCGATCTGACGACCCCTGACGTAGCAGAAGATTCCGTAGCCCTCATTATCGCACAGCGCATAGCACGTGAAAATGTAGTTCTCATTATCGATGTCGCAATAGATGTATTCAGACTGATCCCCAACCGGGTTGGGCACGTCGTCGCAAGAAATGATGGGGAATGGAAGAACTGGAGGGGGTGGGGGAAAGGTTGCCGGGCTGAGGCTGGGACTGGTGGACGGGCTTGGAGACGCGGCCGGGCTGGGGCTGGGGGAGGCGGCCGGGCTGGGGCTGGGGCTGGCGGCCGGGCTGGGGCTGGGCGACGCAGCCGGGCTGGGGCTGGGGCTGGCGGCCGGGCTGGGGCTGGCGGCCGGGCTGGGGGCTGGGCGACACGGCCGGGCTGGGGCTGGGGCTGGCGGCCGGGCTGGGGCTGGCGGCCGGGCTGGGGCTGGGCGACACGGCCGGGCTGGGGCTCGGGGGACGCGGCCGGGCTGGGGCTGGGGCTGGCGGCCGGGCTGGGGCTGGCGGCCGGGCTGGGGCTGGGGCTGGCGGCCGGGCTGGGACTCGGGGGAGGCGGCCGGGCTGGGGCTGGGGCTGGCGGCCGGGCTGGGACTCGGGGGAGGCGGCCGGGCTGGGGCTGGGGCTGGCAGCCGGGCTCGGGCTCGGGGACGCGGCCGGGCTGGGGCTGGGGCTGGCGGCCGGGCTCGGGCTCGGGGACGCGGCCGGGATGGGGGCTGGGGCTGGCGGCCGGGCTGGGACTCGGGGAGGCGGCCGGGCTGGGGCTGGGGCTGGCAGCCGGGCTCGGGCTCGGGGACGCGGCCGGGCTGGGGCTGGGGCTGGCGGCCGGGCTGGGGCTGGCGGCCGGGCTGGGGGCTGGGCGACACGGCCGGGCTGGGGCTCGGGGGACGCGGCCGGGCTGGGGCTGGGGCTGGCGGCCGGGCTGGGACTCGGGGAGGCGGCCGGGCTGGGGCTGGGGCTGGCGGCTGGGCTCGGGCTCGGGGGACGCGGCCGGGATGGGGCTGGGGCTGGCGGCCGGGCTGGGACTCGGGGGAGGCGGCCGGGCTGGGGCTGGGGCTGGCAGCCGGGCTCGGGCTCGGGGACGCGGCCGGGCTGGGGCTGGGGCTGGCGGCCGGGCTGGGGCTGGGCGACACAGCCGGGCTGGGGCTGGGGCTGGCGGCCGGGCTGGGGCTGGCGGCCGGGCTGGGACTCGGGGAGGCGGCCGGGCTGGGGCTGGGGCTGGCAGCCGGGCTCGGGCTCGGGGACGCGGCCGGGCTGGGGCTGGGGCTGGCGGCCGGGCTGGGGCTGGGGCTGGCGGCCGGGCTGGGGCTGGGCGACGCAGCCGGGCTGGGGCTGGGGCTCGCAGCCGGGCTGGGGCTGGGCGACGCAGCCGGGCTGGGGTTGGGGCTGGCGGCCGGGCTGGGGCTGGGCGACGCAGCCGGGCTGGGGCTGGGGCTGGCGGCCGGGCTGGGGCTGGCGGCCGGGCTGGGGGCTGGGCGACACGGCCGGGCTGGGGCTCGGGGACGCGGCCGGGCTGGGGGCTGGGGCTGGCGGCCGGGCTGGGGCTGGCGGCCGGGCTGGGGGCTGGGCGACACGGCCGGGCTGGGGCTCGGGGACGCGACCGGGCTGGGGGCTGGGGGCTGGCGGCCGGGCTGGGACTCGGGGAGGCGGCCGGGCTGGGGCTGGGGCTGGCGGCCGGGCTGGGACTCGGGGAGGCGGCTGGGCTGGGGCTGGGGCTGGCGGCCGGGCTCGGGCTCGGGGACGCGGCCGGGATGGGGCTGGGGCTGGCGGCCGGGCTGGGACTCGGGGAGGCGGCCGGGCTGGGGCTGGGGCTGGCGGCCGGGCTGGGACTCGGGGAGGCGGCCGGGCTGGGGGCTGGGGCTGGCGGCCGGGCTGGGACTCGGGGAGGCGGCCGGGCTGGGGCTGGGGCTGGCAGCCGGGCTGGGGCTGGGCGACGCAGCCGGGCTGGGGCTGGGGCTGGCAGCCGGGCTCGGGCTCGGGGACGCGGCCGGGCTGGGGCTGGGGCTGGCGGCCGGGCTGGGACTCGGGGAGGCGGCCGGGCTGGGGCTGGGGCTGGCAGCCGGGCTCGGGCTCGGGGACGCGGCTGGGCTGGGGCTGGGGCTGGCGGCCGGGCTGGGGCTGGGGCTGGCGGCCGGGCTGGGGGCTGGGCGACGCGGCCGGGCTGGGGCTGGGCGACGCGGCCGGGCTGGGGCTGGGGCTGGCGGCCGGGCTCGGGCTCCGGGGACGCGGCCGGGCTGGGGCTGGGGCTGTCGGCCGGGCTCGGGCTCGGGGACGCGGCTGGGCTGGGGCTGGGGCTGGCGGCCGGGCTGGGGCTGGGGCTCGCGGCCGGGCTGGGGCTGGGCGACGCAGCCGGGCTGGGGCTGGGGCTGGCGGTCATGCTGGGGCTCGGGGACGCGGCTGGGCTGGGGCTGGGGCTGGCGGCCGGGCTGGGGCTGGGGCTCGCAGCCGGGCTGGGGCTGGGCGACGCAGCCGGGCTGGGGCTGGGGCTCGCAGCCGGGCTGGGGCTGGGCGACGCAGCCGGGCTGGGGGCTGGGGCTGGCGGCCGGGCTGGGGCTGGGCGACGCGGCCGGGCTGGGGCTGGGGCTGGCGGCCGGGCTCGGGCTCGGGGACGCGGCCGGGCTGGGGCTGGGGCTGGCGGCCGGGCTCGGGCTCGGGGACGCGGCCGGGCTGGGGCTGGGGCTGTCGGCCGGGCTCGGGCTCGGGGACGCGGCTGGGCTGGGGCTGGGGCTGGCGGCCGGGCTGGGGCTGGGGCTCGCGGCCGGGCTGGGGCTGGGCGACGCAGCCGGGCTGGGGCTGGGGCTGGCGGCCGGGCTGGGGGCTCGGGGACGCGGCCGGGCTGGGGCTGGGCGACGCGGCCGGGCTGGGGCTTGGGGACGCGGCCGGGCTGGGGCTGGGGCTCGCAGCCGGGCTGGGGCTGGGCGACGCAGCCGGGCTGGGGGCTGGGGCTGGGCGACGCAGCCGGGCTTGGGCTCGGGCTCGCAGCCGGGCTGGGGCTGGGCGACGCAGCCGGGCTGGGGCTGGGGCTGGCGGCCGGGCTGGGGCTGGGGCTGACGGCCGGGCTGGGGCTGGGGCTGGCGGCCGGGCTGGGGCTGGGGCTCGCGGCCGGGCTGGGGCTGGGCGACGCAGCCGGGCTGGGGCTGGGGCTGGCGGCCGGGCTGGGGCTCGGGGGCGCGGCCGGGCTGGGGGCTGGGCGACGCGGCCGGGCTGGGGCTCGGGGGACGCGGCCGGGCTGGGGCTGGGCGACGCGGCCGGGCTGGGGCTCGGGGACGCGGCCGGGCTGGGGGCTGGGGCTCGCAGCCGGGCTGGGGCTGGGCGACGCAGCCGGGCTGGGGCTGGGGCTGGCGGCCGGGCTGGGGCTGGGGCTGGCGGCCGGGCTGGGGCTGGGGCTGGCGGCCGGGCTGGGGCTGGGGCTCGCAGCCGGGCTGGGGCTGGGCGACGCGGCCGGGCTGGGGCTAGGGCTGGCGGCCGGGCTGGGGCTGGGGCTCGCGGCCGGGCTGGGGCTGGGGCTCGCGGCCGGGCTGGGGCTGGCGGCCGGGCTGGGGCTGGGGGCTGGGCGACGCAGCAGGGCTGGGGCTCGGGGACGCGGCCGGGCTGGGGCTGGGGTTCACAGCGGGGCTGGGCGATGCGGCCGGGCTGGGGCTGGTGGCCGGGCTGGGGCTGGCAGAGGGGGCTTGGGGGCGTTGCCGGGCTGGGGCTGGTGCTAGGCGATGTTGAGGGCGAAGGGCTCGTCGAGGGGGGAAGGAGACGTGGGGGGGAGAAGGTGTCGGAGAGGCCGCCGGCGGGGGTGGTGGGGGAGGGCACGGTGGAGGGCGGGCTGGGGGGGGAGCGTCAGGGCACCCGTACCCATGGCAGACGCCATTCTCCCACCAGGTGAACTGCTCGCTCCCGTCCTACAGGAAGCGGGGTGGGTAAGCAAGTCAGCAAAATCAAAATATAATGTCGAGATGTATGTTGATCGATTGCATCGCCTGGCGGGTACCTTGGGCAGGTTCTGGTGAGCAGTCAGGTTGGTGTTCACGGAGCCGGAGGTGGTCGTGTTCTTAAGAGTGACGGTCCTGGTGGAGTTGGCAGTGGGCACCTTGATGGAGGTGTACGTGGTCGCGGCCTTGTTTGCTCCGGCCGTGCCCTACAATGGCGCGATACGTAATTGAATTATACGTATGACCTGTAGATGAGAGTTTCGTGGGTATCACGGCGCCTCGACTCACCTGCGCGAGTGTGGTAGCCGTGGCCGTCTTGTGGCCATTCTCGGTGGAGACCGAGAGACTCGAGCCGGCCGAGGAGGAGACGCCCGAAGCGGTCGCAGTGGCCGCAGTACTGCAAATTGATGGCAGGGAAGGGCGCATGTAACGACAAGTGCATGGTAGACCGACTGGTTCGAGTCAATTATACTACTGAACCTCGCACCTCGCTTTCTTGTCGAAAGTGGCCAGGGTGGGCGAGGTAAGGCACAGCACCAGCAGGGCCGCCAGAGTCAACCCTGACGCCCGCATCTTTGCTGATGAAGACCCTACGACAATTTGTAGGACCTCTTTAGATATTGCTCCGGCGCATGCTGCATCGCGCGACAGGCCACAAAATAATTCACTGCGCAGACGTGCCACCAATTAGCCTTGGCAAGGTGGGCGTGATGGTGACTGCACCCCAACCAAAACCAAAGCCCCTTGCCCAGAACAGACCTTTTTTATTTCTGCAGTAATAATTTTTATTCTACAATTCTAAGCGTATGCGCTGACCACTGCTCAATTATGTATGGGAGCCTAGGGTATGACTTTGTCATTGCTGACGCAAGTCGCACCGTCCTGTAAAACCGACCATGTTCCCTTCATGTGCTTACCCTGGAGGCCGCGGCTTAGAAGAAGTAAGCCAACACAGCCCGGTCCCTCCCTGCGTGGTATAATTAGGATCCCCTGATACTTATCGTGGTGTACGGGTAAGAGTAGGCCTCGCACCCAGGCCAAACTGCGCGGCGCGCCGTATTGGACCGGCGTCATACTGCCATTGACGTGCTGTCGGGGTCAAACCTGCATAGGAGGCGTGAGCTTTGTGACGGGGTCTGGCACCACCGCTCGAGCATCTCGTTGTCGAGCATTATTCCGCCTCAAAATGCTGATGGATACAAAAATTCATTTTTAATCTTCAGCGCTGGACAGGACTGCGTACTGCGGCTGGGTATACTGCCCGCGCCGGGTGTCGCGGCTGACTGCCCTCGCGCTGGGTTTCACAAGTCTATGACAGTCTGCGCAATTGCGCCCTGATCAAGCCCTATCCCCCCCGAGACGCGCTAAATGTCCTCCCCATATTAGAATTCTGTCAACAAACTTGAAAGTTGAGGTATTGCGTGCGCAGGGAACTCGGCTCGCCCAACGAGGGAATGTGAGTCGGACTGATGCTCAGCAGATAGGTGACAGCGCGGCAGCCTCCCAAAGGCTATCGAAAAAGGCAACGTCCCGGGTTTTCAGAGGGCTTGTGGCCCATGCAAAAGTTCTGTACCGCTTCGTGGATACCCTAGAGCCAGATACCTGTGTCGTGCACGACTTTTCATGCCTCACGTGGACAACCCAGCCCACAACCAGTCGGGTCACAAGCGCCCCACGCGCACGAGGGGGTGCCACCAATTCAGCTCAATTGCTGATATGATTGCACAGTCTCGGTTTATCTGGGTTCGGCGCTGTAAAGGTGGAGAGCTTTGTGGATGTGCGCAGGGCAAGGCCGTACGGAATGAAACCACAACACCAGTCGCACTCTGACGAAGGTGCCGGTCGTGGTAGAGTCAGCAATATGACTCACACATGCACACACTCATAAACCCTCATGCATATTGCTCAACAAGTGCCGACTCGGCCCACTGCACTCCTATCCGTGCACTGCCAGCGTTCCTCGGTACGATGCCCCCGCAACGCTCACAATAGGGCAACAATGAGTTTTGGCAACGCAGTTGAGCTGCGTACCCTACCGACTTATCCATCCAGCCCCCCTTGGGCACAATCGAGGTCGAGCCTGCTCTCCGGTATGCATTGAGATCATAGCCTTGACGGTAAGCCATTACAATTCCCTCTCGGCATGGGTTCTCCTTTCAATATGCACCGCTGCTCACGCAGGTTGACTGTGCTAGGTGTAGCTAGGGCAAGCTTGAGGTAATCGCCACCTGCTCGCTGATCCTGGCAAGCGCTGATCAGGGTGCCACGAGCGGAAAACTGTTTAATTCGTGAGCCAGCGTTTTCTGGCGTGGTTGTCTGACAGTGAAACCGTTGGGGTGGGAACGGACCTTGGGACCTGGTCCTGGGACGGAGTGTCCCACGGCAGTTGGCTGCTCTGCCAAGACACGGCAGACGACAGATCGCTCTGCCCGAACACATTCGCACCAAATTCGTAATCATTAAATGTATTTAATTCATATTGGTCTGTCGCAGCGATCGCAACACTCATCTTTCACTCTGTCGTCATGCTTCATTTGACGTCGACAATCGCACGAGCCTTGCGCGGGCCAATGGAACGACTCGCATGCGATGTAGTCGCACCAAGTCCATACCAAGAAGCATTGTGTGGCGCGTTGAGAATGTGTTGTCGCTGTGAGAGCTCAAGCGATCTTTGAGTGTGTCTTGCAAAATCATTAGGCTCGATGCGGCATCGGAGCCGCCCGCCCAGGCAACGTCAGGCGACGACGATACGGCGATCGACAGCGTTCCAGCTTCATCGTCCATGCACATGGTGTCCTATGATATATAATGCGGCCTATTGAATGATGAACGGGTCTAGTGGATGCCGAGTTTCTTTGCTACAGGACTCGCCCATGGCCTCGACATCGAGAATGGATCGAAAACCCTCGCTTGCCAGGGACTATCCCACGACGCCCCCTCATCCTAGGCTTGGCAAGCAAGAAGCGCCCTCGGCGCCATGGCGACAGAGTCTGCCATACCGTCACCTTGACCTACTTCGGAGTATATTGCCATTTAAGTGTACGTGAGACGCACGGTCTGGACTAATCGGGGCATGGCTGACACTGCTCAGAGACGTGTACTGCCACATGCCGATTGCACGGGGCGCTCTGCTCGAGTTCCCGACCCACACTAGGACCCAATCCTCAACGAGTCCATCCACAGCCCCTTGACCGGGAACCAGCTTGCATGCTTCAAAATTAGGAATGACATGTCTCATTGCGCTCAATTTTCGCTTGCTTGGTACCCTGGTGGGTTGTCTCGCACGATGACCTGGTTACGAAGTCTGACGTGGCCACCGCGAACGAATCCCTCACGAGGGCTCATCGATGCAACCGTCTGCGCGCCTCATCGGTTATAAGAATTATGCTCGAAGGGTTTGCCAAATTGGTAATTCCGTTTTATGTCCATCGCTATAGCATCGGATTACAAACGTTAGCCGGTCATGTTGCGTGCGCGGTCTTGAGACTGTATTGGATAGCACCCCTTGTGCCCGGTTGCCCTAGGCATCGGCCTCACAAACTCCTAAAGGTGGCGACTTTGGCAATGCAGCGGCATCGCGGTGAATTAACGTTACAAGATCTAATAGACGGTATTTACCAATTGACCGCCGCATCGCGAGGGACGCTAGCGTGTCGCTGTCGGTCGGGGCTGGAGGAGCCATTCGTGGCGGGACGATTGCAATCCATGTTCGCGTGTGTCGTAGCATGATTGGAGTGAACAGCATGCAGTCATGGAGCCCATTCAAACACATATAAATCCTGCGCACAGTACATGGTAGGTTATGTTTGCCGGTGAAAAAGGTTCGATCATTCCCACGGGGCCTAGGCACAGCCAAAGGAGGCCTGCCCGTCCCGCAAGCACACAAAGAGGCTTGTGGGGGGAGGGCAGGTAGCCGTGTCATCAGGCCCCAGCTCGGGGCAGGTCGCGGCGGGATCCTGCGAGCTGCAGACGACCGAGTACTCCAGCGGGTTGTTCCAGCAAAAGTAGCCAAAACCCTCTTCACAGTTGGTGAAGCAGTCGTAGTCTCCGTCATCCGAGGTGGTGCACTGCAAGTTGGAGGCTTGGTTTTCAGTGGGATCGGGCACGTCCTCGCAGTTGCCTACGGGGATCAGCTCGGCCGGCGGGGGACTTGGGGGTGGCGGCGATGGGCTGGGGGTTGGCGATGGTTCTGGGGAGGCTGGCGGTGATGCGGGAGGGCCCGGGGGGCACCCCCAGCCATAGCAGACGCCATTCTCCCACCAGGTAAAGTGCTCCGTCTCATTCTGTGCGGACGCAACGCAAAGTGATTGTTAAACGCCCTGTGATCTGGGAGCAGCGCTCCCTTTTCTCCACAAGCAAACCGAGCATGAGACCCTCACATACCCTGAATACGCGCTGATCCGCACTCAATGTATTGTTCAAGCCGCCCGTATCGGTCATATTGTCCAGGTGGACGGTTCGGGACCCATTCACGGTGGGCACCGTGATGGTGTTGGAGGTCCTGGCACTGATGTTGTTCCCAGCCTCAGCCTGGAGGGTGCGCCAGTGGTGATGAGCGATCTTTCAGCGATGGGCGTGAACAAGCTCTGGAGTCTGGTGCGGATGCCACCTCGCTGCCGACTTACCAGCGCTATGGTGGACGCGGTGGTCGTCCGCTCCCCATCGTCCGTGGACACCGACAGACTCGCTCCGGCGGCCGAGGCGACCCCAGACGCCGTCGCGGTGGCAGAGGTGCTGGAAACAAGGAGGTCAGGGAGGATGGGCGCAAGGGTAGGTCATTAAGTAAAATAGAGAGCCTGCACATCGCCCAAATCCATACACGCACCTTGCCCGCCCAAATCGAGCGGACACCGCCACCGCCAGGGAGAGGGCCAGCAGCAGGGTGAGGCTCGAACGAGAACGCAACATGACAGCAGTCCGATACCCTGAAACGCATTGGATTACATTTTATCTGCCATTAGGAGTGGCTCTGAAGGGAAGGGCACCCATTCGAGGCCATTTGGCGTTTCGACCGGCCCCGGCGCAGACAGGTGCAGGCGGAGCAGGACCAGCAGCTTGTGCCAGGCGAATGGCTTGCCCCGCACCTTTCCAGGGAGGAATCGCGCTGAAAAAAAAATAATGTGCCGTCTGTAACAAAGTCGATGCTTTGGCCCTCGTGCATATGCGCGGGCATTCCAGTTCCCTGCCGCGATTTCGGTCTGCCCCTCGGCCGGGCGGAAATTCCAAGAGCTTCCGGGCGGGTGCTGTCCATTACTCACAATTCGAGGCCCCGTAAGCACACGCCCCTGCCGCTGAAATGACCATTCGCGCATGATGCGCCCGCACCCGACGGCAAGGTGCATCGGTCGGTCTGCAAACACACGAACACGTGCCCGTGTGCCCTGAGACCGCTCGCGTCGTCCTCCAGTCGACTTGTATCCTGTCCTCCCAGATTCAGCAAATGAAACATCAAGATGCAATCTTTGCAACCTAGAATTTTCAACCGATGTTTTATCAGTCTTTTCGGTCGGTACGAGGCTCCAACCGAGGTACGGGGGCTGCGCACTGGGTGTGCCTCGTCGCAAATCGCGATGAGGGAGCTGGGTCCCCCCTCCGGACCCGATGGCTCATCACGGTACCCGCCTGACACCATAAAATCATGAACAAACATCTCTAAATAAATGATTGTGAGTCAACATGACTGAAAATGTGAATGGTGCGATGGGTTGGGTCGATCGATCGCCCGCGTGCGTCATGTTGCGAGGGGTAGCTGAAAGGGTTTCGAAATCCGAGCAGGGATTGGGCATCAGATCTGCAACGTCCGGTCACGATCCTGGAGAGAAAGACTTTATCGTTTCATAGCACCCTGCTAGAGACTCTGGATCAACGCTGCCGCCCTGAAGTCGGGGAGTCGAGGCGGGTCTAGAGAACAGGAAAGCGGAGCCACGAAGGGAAGCATGCACCTTGGTGCTGGGGGAGATAGAGTGAGGAAAGGATGTGTGCCCCTGAAACATAAGGCCACACCAACCTTGACGACCAAGGAGCGGATACAAGCTTCCTGTTTATAGGATCTGCAGGAGGCTGCGGCGCGAATGTAGCCCCGTGACGGGGCAGGAGTCCTTGGGGCATCCATGAGGAATTGGGCCTAGCCCTTTTCCCAGTGTCAGTGGCGCCCCTAGCCCGTTGGCCATGCTGAGCAATGAGCGTGTCTCTCAGATTCAAACATGATAGCACGTCTGTCGAAGATCAGTCAACTACGTGAACATGCCGGCTCAGCCAATTGTCTTAGCAATGCTGAGTGACTTGCCTGGTCATCATGGCAAGGGTGCCTTGGCCGGGCGCGCACGTGCCTCAGGAAGCAGGGCCTCACTGGCGCCCTTTATGACCATACCATCCACCGGCAAGGCACCGAGATGGGCGCGCACTTGCCGACGTGACCCTGGGATCGAGTTGCCAAATGGCTCCTGCCGGCCGAGGCCGCTTAAATCCTGCTAGTTAAGAAGATGGGGTGATTTAAGTCAACCCAGTAGCTGTGGATAGTCTGCAGCTACTCTGAGAGATCTGTTGCATCTAAATACATGCTCGTCATCTGAGATTTTGGTCATTGGCCAAGGGAGTGCTGCGGTTGGACAGCTTTGCAGGGTGGTTGTATACTAGACCATTCCTGCACTCTGCAGGGTGAGACGTGCCCGAAAACAACTCAAAACGATTTGCGTCTTCAGTTTGGGCTAAACATTGCCCAAGTACAGATGGCCCGAATGAAACGTGGGAGTGCACGTGGCGATGAAAGAGCAGAATGGGCGTTCAAAAGGATCAAGGCGATCTGATCTGCGACACACGCCCCAGATGTACATCCGCCAATGGGCACACGCCCTCGCGTTGTTCCCTGCAGATGTCGCCATCTGAAACAGGCATGAATTTCGATTGCAACAGTGCATAGAATCACTCGGGCACCCAATGGGGGAGACCGGGCCGCGCCGGCGGACCCGGCCGTCTTCCGTCGGCGTTCCGTCGCGGCTTGGCAGGCCGGGCCCTCCCGCCGGAAAGCCTCCCACGAGACAGCAGCGCCGGACTCTACCCCTGCAGTTGATTTGTGCGTATTCAACCGAGTGGATTTGCGAACAGGTGTCCCAGAGACGACTGGAATCAATCGTGGCCGGCTGTGTGTCCTTCACAATCATGGACCCTGCTCCCTCTCAGATGTCATCGGCGCGGCGGTGCTGGCCATCGTCGCATTTCGCGTGCTCGGTTCCAAGCCCGTCCCCGCCAGCAAATGTGCGTGGTTGCGATGGCAGGCTGCGCATCTGTGGTCGCTTGTTTTCCAGTCTCAGCTGGATCTGCGCCCCTCGTGCCCCGTGCAGGGCCCAATCTCCGGCCATTTGCCGCGCCGCGCGTGCTGGACCTGCCTCAATTCAAGGGAGAGCACGAGGACCGCTATTTGTGGGGCACCTACCGCCCCGGCTACTATTTTGGTGCGGCGAGCTTGTTCGGTCTGTTGTGGGTCTTGAAGGGGGCGCAGCGAGCGGGCACGCCGAGCATGCAGTGCCCATTAACCTCCCTCCAACGCGCTCCCTGTCTCGGTGCAGGCATGCGCCCGCGCCACCCCAAGAGTCTGGTGACCGGCCTGATGTGGGTGGACTTTACGCGACCCGACTGGTTCACCTCCATCCGCCACGAGGCTCTGCACTCGGACGGTGAGGGGCGCTGGATATGCACGCGGCCGATGCTACATAAAGGGGAGGCAGTGCGCGTGCCTGCTTGCCAGGGCAGGGTTGGAGCACGTGCCCCACCGGCGCGCATTAACAACCCCCCCACCCCCACCCACCCTATTCCTATGGCAGGGCTGCAGACGTACAACTGGCTGGAGCACGACGGCGAGAGCTACGGCGTGCAGCACCTGGAGGACGACAAGTTCAACATGACGACGGCGTTTGTGCGGCGGCGCGACGCGGGCGCGGGGCTGGGGGGCGACTGGGGGCGTGCGCGTGTCCGCGCAGCCCTCGGCGCTCTTCCTCTCGGGCCGCGCGTCCAGGGCCGCGTCGCGCGAGGCGCAGCCGCAGCGCCCCGTCATCTCCTTCTTCTACTACGTCGCGGCCGAGGGCCTGGAGCCGCTCGAGTTTGACGCGGCCGCCTGGCGGGCGTCGGTGGCGGGCGCGGACGGGGCCGCCGCGGCGGGCCCGCCGCCGGCCACGCTGCGCGGGAGCAGCCGGCCGTTTGGGCGGTTTGCGGTGCGCGTGGGCGCGACGGGGGCGCCCGGCTTCCCCGCGGGCGCGCACTGGGTGGGCCTGCGCACGCCGCACACGGCCAACCTGACGGAGGCCGTGAAGCAGGGCCTGCGCCGCTCGCTGTTTGAGCAGCGCCGGCGCGGCGCGGAGCAGTACGTGCTGCGCCTGCCGGACGACGCCGAGCCTGGGGCCAATGTGTACGTGCTGCAGGTGCTGGCCTGGCTGCCGGCGACGCTGGAGGTCGCCTTTGTCTCCGGCGCGGCGGTGGAGGGCGCCGCCGCGGCCCCGCGGCTGGACGCGCTCTGGGGGCGCCCCGTTCGCGCGCCTGCTGGCGCAGCGCAGCGCGGCCGCGCGCGCGCGCTTCCAGCGCGCCTTTCCCGTGTCGCGGTCCGCGCCCGCGGGCGCGGAGGTGGTCGCGCGCGCCGCGCTGGGCGGCCTGCTGGGCGGCGTGGGGTACTGGTACGGGCACAGCATGGTCTGGGTCGTGGACAACTGGCCGCCCGTGCTGCCCAACTGGGACGCCGCGCTCTGCTCCGCCAGCCCCAGCCGGCCCCAGTTCCCGCGCGGCTTCCTCTGGGACGAGGGCTTCCACCAGCTCCTCATCCGGCGCTGGGACCCGGACCTCAGCCGCGACATCCTCGCGCACTGGCTGGACCTCATGGCCTCCACGGGCTGGATCGCGCGCGAGCAGATCCTGGGCGACGAGGCGCGGCTGCGCGTGCCGGCCGAGTTTGTGCCGCAGCCCACCAAGGCCGCCAACCCGCCCAGTCTCTTCCTGGTCCTCGAGCAGATGGCGGAGGGCCTGGCCGGCGCGGAGGAGGGCGAAGAGGCGGCGGCGGCAGCAGGGTCTGCGGGAACAACACACGCCGCCCGCGACCGCGAGTTCCTCACGCGCGCCTGGCCGCGCCTGCTGGCCTGGTACAGCTGGCTCAACACCACGCAGGCCGGGGAGCTGCCCGGCAGCTTCCGGTGGCGCGAGCGCGACGCCAACGCGACGCGCGAGCTCAACCCGCGGACCCTGGCCAGCGGGCTGGACGACTACCCGCGCGCCTCGCACCCGACCGCCCGCGAGCGGCACCTGGACCTGCGCTGCTGGATGGCCCTGGCGTCGCGCGTCATGTCACGCGTGGCCGGGGTCGTGGCCGCCGCGCGGCGACGGCGCGGCCGCGGACGCGCAAGCGGCGGCTCGAGCGCGACGCGGCCGCGTACGCCGACTACGACGCGCTCCGGCGCCTGCACTACGACCCCGCCGCGCAGCGCTTTGCCGACTGGGGGCTGCACAGCGAGGCGCTGCGCCTGGAGCGGCCCGCGGGCGGCGGGGACATGGCCAGGGTCGAGGACGAGGCGCCCGAGTACCGCTTTGTGCCACACCACGGGTGCGTTGCATGGGTTGGAGTGATCTCTTATACGTGGGGAGGAGATTTTGGGCACAGATTTAGGGTGGCTGGGAATGGATCTTGCCTCGAACTGTGCGTGCACTGAAGCTTGAGCACTCGCACTGCGCTCCTGGCTCTTCAATAGAGTCTGTCCATCGACGCACCCGCTCTTCGTGTTCACCTCTCTTCTTCCTCACCTCTCATACTCACCACGACTCTTCTCCACGCAGGTACGTCTCGCTCTTCCCGCTGATGATGCGCCTGATCCCAGCAGACGACCCGCAGCTGGCGCGCGAGATCGGCTACCTGCTGGACCCGTCGGGCCTGCTCAGCCCCGCGGGCGTCCGCTCGCTCAGCATGCGCAGCACGCTGTACGGCAAGCACAACACCGAGCACGACCCCCCCTACTGGCGCGGCGCCGCCTGGGTCAACATCAACCACCTCCTCATCGATGTGCGGCATTTCTTTTGTGGATTGGAGAGCACAAAGGGCTCAGCGCTCCGAGTGCAGGCCTAACCCTAACCCTAACCCCTCCCACGCAGGCCCTGGAGTGGTACGGGCGGCAGGCGGGGCCGTACCAGGCGCAGGCGCGGGAAGCTGCCGTGCGGCTGCGGCAGATCGTGCTCAGCAACCTGGTCCAGCAGTTTCGGCAGACGGGCTTCCTCTGGGAGCAGTACAGCGACACGACCGGGGAGGGTAAGGGCGCGCACCCCTTTACGGGGTGGACGGCCCTGGTCACCCTCATCGCCGGCCACGAGTGATCCGATGAAGGAGGCGGTCTGGGTACGGTGAGTCGTGAGGCAGGCGTCCATTCGCACCTGCCTCTGCTCTTTTCTTTTAGATGCACGTCGCTTTTTATTTGAACACTCAAAAGTATAATTCGCGGGGCTCCTACTTTACATAGCTCCCGCGAGTAGGACACTCTGAATAAGTTGAAACAGTGTCGAGTTATGGGACGCAAAACAGTGGTGCGCAAGCTTTCTCGGTCAGTCGCCCGACCCAGCGCATGCCAACAGACAACGGCCGCCGCATTACCCCCGTTTTCTAATTGGGCAGCCACAGGGTCTCGAGCGGCACGCCGGCCGCGCAGCGCGCGAGCACGCGCTCCGCCTCGTCCGTGATCTCGGCCTGCACGCTTTCCACGCTGCGCGCGGCGTCGACGATGCGCCAGGTGGCGTCCTGCAGCGCGTCGAACTGGGCGCGGACCCTGGCCTGGATCTCGGTCGTCTCGTACCGCTCGCTGCCGTAGCCGCCGCGCGCGGCCGCCTGCTCCGGCGTGAGGTTGAGGAAGAAGACGACGTCGGGCGCGGGGAGGCCCTCGTCGGGGGCCTGGCACCACTTGCGGTCCAGGCCGGGGAGGCCCTTGGCCGCCGTGAAGGCCACGCCCGAGTGCGCGTAGCGATCGACCACGAGCGTCGTGCCGGCCTCTAGCTTTTCCAGCATTTGCTTTCTGTGTAGGCAAGGGCGGTGAGGGGGTTGAGGACCCTGGGCGTGGGCGCAGCCAGGCATGCACGCTTCTTATGTAATGGGATGCGCACTTGAGCTCCACAAAGATGAGCCATCACAAGACGCCCACTTGGGCATCCGTCCCCCACCAAAGAATCGACCCAGTACTGGCGCACCTCTTTTCCCAGCGATTGGCGGAGAAGAGCAGGTGCATGGCGGCATCGTCCGTCTCGGTGTCGCCCTTGAGGTAGGCATTGATCATCAGCCCGATTTGGGTGGTCCTATCCGGAAACCTCCAGAGCTCCACATTGTACTGGATGTCCAGGGTTTTCAATTTGTCACCAATTAGATCATGCCTTGTGCTGCTGTATCCGACAGGGAACCGCCAGGCGATTATAGCCCGAATTCGCAGGACACGCCAATGCACGCCTCACCCGTCCGGAAGCGCACCCAGGCCCTGCTCACCCCCAAATGCGCCAAGTGCTGCGAAAGTAGCTCACACTGCGTCGATTTTCCAGCTCGGTCCACCCCCTCGAACACGATCAGAGCTCCGCGAGATGGGCTCCTCGTCATCGAGCTGGAGAGCCGGGCCCCGGCTCGGAGGACGCGCAGCGCTGGCAGGCAAGACAAACTGGCTCGCGCAAGGGTACCAGGCATCAACATTGCATCGCGCAATGGTTTGAGACCAGGACCCGAATCCCCCGCATCCAAAGGCACCAGGTGCCGTCCGCTACGGACGGGACCGATCCAGGATTCGAAAAACGGGATTCGGTTCCGCGGACTCGTCAGGGCGCGCGGCGTGGCCCACCCACCAAGTGCTCCAGCGTGCTGAGCAGCTGATGGGGCGCTTTGGGTGCTTGGCAGCAGCAATTGCCGCGCTTCATCAGCCATATTTGTAAAACTCGGCAATTCACCATGCATGCAGCGTGTCTGAGCCAGACCGTGGGCCGGGCCCCGGCTCGCAGCCAGCCCGAGGCGAGGGCGGCCTTTCCCCTGGTCGCCTCCAGGGCTGGCCGTGTCGCCCGGCATGCCGGGCACAGAGCCGTCTGCTTTGCCGTGGCCCAAAAATCGACGCAGGTAGGGGTCGGTAGGGTGAGAGGCTGGGGATTGAAGTAGGGGCTGGTGTCGCATGAGTTCATGCATTGCACACCGCAGCCATCACCTACAAAGGTTTTGGCTTCAGGCGGTTGAATTCGTGTGGTGCGAACTCAAGAGCGGTACATTCAGAGTAATTCTTCATCCATAACGACACAAGGCTGCACCTTCATCCCGCCCTCCTCAATAAACCTCTTCACAGGCCTCCAACGGCGCCTCTGCCACCCTGCCCCTGACCGGACCTGACCGCGCTGGGCCCGCTGGACGGGCGGTACGGCTCCAAGGTGGCGGGTCTGCGCCTGTCCTTCTCCGAGTACGGGCTGATCCGCTTCCGCGTGCGCGTGGAGTGCGAGTGGCTCAAGACCCTGAGCCGCCTGGAGGGCGTGCCGGAGGTGCCGGCCTTCAGCCCCGAGGCCGAGGCGCTGCTGGACTCGCTGGCGCGCGACTTTTCGCTGGAGGACGCGGAGGAGGTCAAGGCCGTGGAGCGCACGACCAACCACGACGTCAAGGCCGTGGAGTACGTCATCAAGCGGCGCCTGGGCGCCAACCCGGAGCTGGCGCGCGTGCTGGAGTTCACGCACTTTGCCTGCACCAGCGAGGACATCAACAACCTATCCCACGCGCTCATGTTCAAGGAGGCCCTGCAGACGCAGATCCTGCCGGCCATGGACACCGTCATCGCGGCCATTGCCAGGTGGGTGAAGAAGTAGGAAAAAGGGGGGATTGATTTAAGACGATAGGGGATACGCCTTACCTGCCCACTCTCTCAAAAACACCACGGTGCGGTGATGCTCTTTTCGCATTGCTCCGCAATGCATCAACACATATATAACCTGATCTAGCCAGTCGGCTCGATGAACGATATATACACCTTTCTGAGCACCGTGAAGATTTTTCCGATTGCATGCACATTGATTGTTGATTGATAGCTGGTTGTTGACATAATCGCAAGTGAGCTAGGCCCAGCCCCTTGTGTGCATGTTCGAGTGCGTGCCTGGGCTCTGCGACCCATCACCCCCTTCCAGCTCGTCACTCACCCCTCAAACTCCCCCCCTTCCACCGGCAGCTTGGCCCGGGAGCACGCGGGCGTGCCGATGCTGTCGCGCACGCACGGGCAGACGGCCTCGCCCACGACCATGGGCAAGGAGATGGCGGTCTTTGCCTACCGCCTCGCGCGCCAGCGCCGCGCGGTGGCCGCGGTGCCGCTGCTGGGCAAGTTTGCCGGCGCGGTGGGCAACTACAACGCACACCTGTCGGCCTACCCGTCCGTCGACTGGCAGGCGGTGGCCGAGAGCTTTGTGTCCGACACGCTGGGCCTGGAGTGGAACCCGTACGTGACGCAGATCGAGCCGCACGACTACATCGCGGAGATCTTTGACGCGGTCGCGCGCTTCAACACCATCCTGCTCGACTTTGACCGCGACGTGTGGGGCTACATCTCGCTGGGCTTCTTCCGCCAGCGCACCATCGCGGGCGAGGTCGGCTCCAGCACCATGCCGCACAAGGTCAACCCCATCGACTTTGAAAACTCCGAGGGCAACCTGGGCGTCGCCAACGCGACCCTGGCGCACCTCGCCGCCAAGCTCCCCGTCTCGCGCTGGCAGCGCGACCTCACCGACTCCACCGCGCTCCGCAACCTGGGCGTCGGCCTCGGCCACTCCCTGCTGGCCTACTCCTCCGCGCTGCGCGGCATCGGCAAGCTCCAGCTGGACGCGCGCCGCCTCGCCGCCGACCTCGACGCCGCCTGGGAGGTGCTCGCCGAGCCGGTGCAAACCGTCATGCGCCGCTACGGAGTGCCGGAGCCCTACGAGAAGCTCAAGGCCTTTACCCGCGGCAACGCAGGCGTCAACCGCGAGTCCATGGCCACCTTTGTGCGCGACGTGGAGGGGCTGCCGCAAGGTAAGAGGGGCTTGGTTATTGGCCGGAGCGATTTCTTGTATTATTAGTTTTCCATTCTCGTAGTAATGGGGCCAGTCTTTGCGTTCTTTTGTTTCTCTCACTACATCTTTTCTCCACCAAACCGCAGAGGCACGCGATGCGCTGCTCAAATTGACCCCGGACACGTACATCGGCAATGCCGAGGCGCAGGCCCTGGACCTCCCCCGGCGGCTGGCGGAGCTCGGCGTCCGCGTGTGACCGCGTGTCCTTTCTCGGACATGCATAATTTCATCTAGACCATTCTGCTACTTCACTTTGTGTAAAGACTTGTTGATTCTACGCAGAGGTTTTCAGACAGGCAATGGGTCGGCTCCACCCCCCAAAAGAGAGGCTCTTTGCCACTCTCCTGCTCCCACGCAAGCGTCTCTCTCTCTCCACATCACCCCCTCTCTAACTTCCTGCGCTCTCGTCCATACTCTACGGGCATACAATTGACGGATCACCAACACTCGACAAACATGGTCGTTGCGAACTCAGATATATCGCAAGAGAGAGAGAGAGCTACCATACATCGTTCAGTTTCAAAAAAGCAAGGCTGGGGCGGGCCCTATTCCACGACCCACCCCTTTTGGGCGGTTAGAACAAAGAGAATTGAAAACAGCAATACGCCAATAATGATGAGAATGGCATCAACGCACCGCGCGCCCGTGGCGGTTGCAAAGGCGGCCACGGGCGCGCGGCGTGGGGCGGTTGCGGAGTGGGAGGGACGGGCGGTGTGGGTAGAGGCCGGTGACAGAAGAGAGTGCAAGGGTTGGCAAGGTGGGTGCGGGCGATGGGCCGCGCCTACGTGGGCGGAGGTAGCTCATGCTCTCCCTCCCCTCCCCCCGCGCGCGCCGCGTGCGCGCTTGGGGCGTGGGCGCCGGCGGGGGTGGGGCCGAATCAGAGGATAAAACTTGGGGACCAAGGGAGCGGGCGCTTCCTGGTTGTATTGTGTCGAACTGGCGGATTCATTGCCAAGCTACAAAAGGTAGACGAGCAGGCGCGGCGAGGCCGGTCTCTCGTGCGCGGGCGCGGGCCGCGAGCGCGGCTGGGCGCTCGGGCGTGAGATCGGGCCGCGCCCGCGATGGGCGTCGCTGGGGGGCGCTGGCTCAGAAAATTCTTGGCCAGCACTTTCGAAGGGTCAAGCTTGTGATTTGGTATCCGGACATGCGCGGTCCCGACGCGCCGGAGATCCTCGCGCGCGCGGGCGGACGGCCCGCGGGGGTCGGCCGGCGGCGCGGTGGGGATCAGAGCGCGGTCGAGCCGGGCGGCGCGCGCGCGGCCTCCAGACACGAGGTCGGGGCGACCGGCGCGCTGCGCGCGCCCGGCGCGCGGGCAGCGGGACAAGGACTGTGAAGTATCTCTCCAAGGTTGGGTTCCGAGTCTCTCGCAGATGGGTGCACGTGCACCGTCGTCACTGGATGTCGCGGCGCGGGGCCTCGGGCCCCGCGGCCATGGCCGCCAGGTGGTCGATCTCCAGCCGGGGCCAGGAGCCGCGCACGCTCGGGTCCAGCCCGCTCACACCGGTCGAGCGCCGCGCGAGCGAGTCGCTGTCGATGCTCGCGCTTCGCGAGACCAGCGAGCCGTCGCTGGTGCGGTTGCCCCCCAGCGAGCCGGACGCACCTGCGTAGAGCAAGGCATCAAAACGGGATGGGATGGCGATGCCGTAGGCGCCCTCGGGCCCCGGCTCCTGCGTGGTCACCGGCGGCGCCCACTGGGGCGCGGCAGGCGTACCTTGCGGGGGCTCGGCGTCGAGGCTGAGGCGCGCCACGGAGGCCTCGATCGGGGCCAGCCCGCCGCGGGCGTACGCGCCGTACATCTGCTGCTGCGCCGCGGCCTGCTGGGACATGAGCGCCTCCAGCACCGCGGCCGGCGCCTGCGGCGCCTGCGGCCCCGCGAGCAGGCCGTCCCAGGCGCCGGGGCCGGCCGCGTAGCCCGCGCCCGCCGCAAAGGTGTCCTGCTCCACGGAGCCGCCGGACAGTCTGGGGCCGCCGTCTGGCGGCGCCGGGAGCAGGCCCATCATCTGCTGGGGCAGGGCCGGCACGCCCATGCCGGGGACGGCGCCGTAGGCCGCCGCCTGCTGCTGCTGCTGCTGCTGCTGCGCCAGCAGGGCCTGGGCCAGGAGGCCGTCAAAGGCGGGGCCGCCGCCGTAGGCCGGGGCCTGCGCGGGCATGGGCGAGCGGGAGAGCACCTGGACGAGGCGCTGGAACTCGGCCAGGCTGTTGGGCGAGCGGAGCAGGGCCGCCACGAGCGAGGGGGGCAGCGCCGCAAACGGGTTGGCGGCCTGCCCGGCGCCGTAGCCGGCCAGGGGCGGCTGGCCGAGGCCGCCGGTGGCGTGCTTCTCGCGGTAGTAGGCGTCGCGCTCCTCGACCGCCGTGAGCGACTTGATCGGGTGCCCCGCGATGGACAGCGGCGACTCGGCCAGCGCGCGGTGGACGGCGTCTGCGGAGGAAAAGGTGACGAAGCAGAAGGGGCGCCGTTTCAGTGTTTTCTTGTGTCGAGGGAAGTAGACGTCGGTGACGGTGCCCCACTGGGAGAAGTGGCTCTTGACTGCCACCTCATCAATGTCCTGCAGGAAAAGAGCACGTGGCCGAGTGGGCGCGCACGCTGCACAATCAGCCCGCCGGGTCAGCCACGAGTGCGGGGCACGGGGCCTCCGCTCGCAATACACTCCAAGTAAAGAATCGCCTTTCGTGCACGTACCTTTGGGACATGGCCACAGAAAATGCGGGGACCCGAGCCGCGAGCCGGAGGGTGCGATCCGAAGTCGGGGTGACCGGACATGGTGGGAGCCTGTAACAGAAACGTCCAAAGGCGCGCGCGGGGACTGAGGTTCGCACCCGGAACACAGGCAGACAGCGCATGGGGCACAGAATCAGCGTCAATGATGACCATCAACGTCTCATCGGACTTGAATGGTGGCCACCTGCAGCATTTTATCAAGGCCCGTACGCAAAGTGCGACGGGTCCGCCCTGCGGGCTGCATTGCCCCACCGGAGCCGGCACCCTACCCCACACACCTTGAGGAAGATGAGACTTCAGAAGCGAGTTGGATGCATGAGAACGGGATGCCTTTCAAAGCGACGCTCTCGAGTGTCGCCCGGGCAGCTCACTTGCACACACCGAACTCTTCTAATTCACCAATCGTCGGGGCTAGGAGAACCAAACAGACCCCAGGAAATAGTTCTATGATGTCATACGATGCGTCAAGGTGGCGACTTGGCATATATATGGAAGTTCGATATCGAGTCGGGTCTGGTTTCGAGGACCCCTTCTAGGCTCAGCGCATCCCAAATGGCAGCCTCGTGCTTTCCTGAGGTTGGTCGCGTGACTCGACCACGCGGGGCCGGAGACCTTTCTCGTGCGCAGGAATCGCCCCCTCTTCAAACACCAAAAAACCAATACATTTGCCAGCTATATTTTCGTGCGTCTCGAGCTACGACCGATGCGCCGAAACCCCATTTCCGAGCCCGGGTAATGGTGACAACAATCTCGTAATCATGACTCCCTCCGGTCAAGCGACCAGCTTCTCGCGAACGTGCTGCTAACGTTATCACGGCAAGTCTCGCACGGGTTGAACTCGATCTCAATTGATCTATGGACACACAAGCTTACAAATAAAATACTATTCGATGGACCGCGGGCCCTATGGAGCTGGGCGGAAATCCCAAGGTCCGCGCGCGAACATGGGGCGGAGGGGTCTTTCTCCCCCTACGTATCACTGACCGATACGAAGCCTCCTGAAGGTATTGTCGTGTGGCGCACGGCTGTCTGCTCGGGATTGCTGCCACCTTCTCAATCCCAATGCAAGCCCAAGAGGACACACCTGGCCTGTACTTGATGTCTTTTATGCAATAGAGGGTTCAACACTTTCCCCTTGCCCGCCATCCTCCGCCTAGGGTCTGCCCAAAGTGACGGGGTGCAGCAAGACTTGGCCAAAACGACCATGCTGTGCTTCACAGTACAGCGTAAAGTCTGTGCGTTGCTTTAAAGGATTGATGCGAGTCACCGAATTGCGATGAGGTGGGGGCCGCAAGTGCCGGCGATCATACGTCAGCGGATGGATCGCTTATCCAGGACGATGGGGTTTGGGATGGGTTTCGCGCATGCATGTCTCACTGGCCGCGGAAAGCTCACGTCCCTGTGGGCCCTTGACGATAAAGCTTGCATGGCTGTATTGACAAGAGCTAACGATATGCAATAATAGCATACAGTCTTCCGGCAAGTTGCCGGACAGGCAGTCGGCTCATGCGCCTTGCCGACTCTCCCCGATCGTTGGCCCCGCGAGGCTGGCCAACATTTGGGGCGATAGCCCGGCCCCTATTCCACATGGATGCATATGTTAGTATGAGCAGATCGCTCCCTGCGCGCCGGGGCTCGCCGACGGTGGCGCATGCCGCTGCGATAGTCAGTCCTTCCGCTCGCACTTTCGAGCCCGGGACGCACGCAGCCGATGTGATGATGGCATGCTCCAAGGGCCTCCAGCTGGTCCCTATACGCCAGGGCAAGAGTCCTGTGGCCTCGCTGGTGGTGCGAACGCAAGGGGGCACCTGGCTCCTTGGCTGCTCGGAGGACAGCCAGCGCGCCCTTGGCCGGGCAGGTCTGCGTAAACTCTTCCCGCATCGACCGCATCTTTGTCACCAGCCTCACCCCCGAGGGACTGCTGGGTTTGCCGGGCATGCTGTGCACCGTCAGCTCGGGCATGCAGCAGGGGCACATCAGGTCTGACTTTCCCGTGCATGTCTACGGCCCACCGGGCATTGAGGCCTGGTTAGAGTACGTGCCGGAGAGGGTTTGGGGGATATGGGGCCGTGCTGTTATTCGCTGGATGGCGCTGAGTCTGTGCTGGGTGGGCTGCGTGGTGAGATCAAGACTGGGCATGCAGGGGGTGCACGCATCTAGGCCGGCCCGGTTACTATTCATGTATGGGAGGGCTCGTGTGTCATGCTCCCTCCCCAGCCCCATTTTCCCACTTTCTGTCCTTCTCAGTACGATGCTGTCCATTTCAAGGACGTACCTGGAAATGCCTGTTCTGGTGCACGAGCTGGTTTCGGAGCCGGGGCTGGTCCGGCCGATCTCCGAGATCAACGAGCGTGCCAGACTTTTTGGCTGTGCGATCTGTGCGGACCGATTCAATCCACAGGGGTAGGTTATTATCGCTGAGTGGTCTCTGGCCAGAGACCGGGTGTTTTCATCGTGGGTTGCCTGCTCAGGGTGGCTAGAAGAAGGGGTGGAGCGAGCCTGATGGTGGGGCTGATATTGGCGAACAGAAGAGCTGTCGTTAAATTATTATCCATTTTTTCTAAACACCTGCCTTGGTATGACATAGTGATGTGACTGGCAATTCTAACAACGTCTAGGAAGATGGACTTACCGAGTGCGCTCTCGTTGCCCTCCTCCTTTCACCAGTTTCCACGACGCCACCATGTCGACGGTGCTGCTTCGGGCCAGCCCCACAAACACCTTGTGGAATCGAAGTGCGCGGGGCGGCAACCTGCCCATCGGCCTCCCTGGCCCAGGTGAGAGAGCAGGCAATGGTGGGACCGGCTGCACAGGCACTTGAGCCAGTCTGCCTTGAGTGTAGAGACGTCTTGAGAAGCTGTGGCGCCCATATTGTTACGGTAGCGCTGCGATTGGCACAAATGTTGCTCCAGTCCGATCGCCCTCTAAGTACTCTCCTCAACACAGGCGATCCGGAGGCCGCTCCGCCCGAGCGCGTCTCCGACCTGCAGTGGACCCTTCTCGCGGGCCCAGACTATGCGGTGGTCATCCGCCCCCTTGGGCGACGACCCCACCCGCCTCTCCCTGCTCGTGCACGAGGCCCCCGAGACCGGCCAGCTCGACGTGGAAGCCGCCGAGAAGCTTGGCATCTCGCGCGGCCCCCTGTTTGGCAAGCTGAAGCGCGGCGAGACGGTGCTCAACGATGAAGGTCGGCGCATCTCGCCCGCCGACGTGCTCGGCCCCGGCCGGCGCGGCCGGCGCGTGGCGGTGGTGGAACTGTCGGGCCTGCCGGCGGCGCCAGAGCCCGTGCCGCTGCCCAGCATGCAGGCGCCCATGTCCGAGGGCACGCCCTGCGACGCCCTGGTCGCGCTGGTGGACCGCGCCGCGGTCGACGGCGCGGGGGACGCCATTGCCAGGGCGGCCCTCGCGGCCAAGGCGAGGGAGGTCATATACTGGACGCGCGACGCGGACGGCTTGCGCTGCCGTGGACAAGGCCTCCGTCGTGAGGTAGGCCGCTTTGTTGGCACGGGCAGCTGCGAGATACTGATTCGTTGCATGTCTGCTCACGCTCCCCAGCCCCTCCCCCCTTATTTATTTCACAGGAGCGTGCGCGCGCGATTCGCAGAGGCGGGCCTGCCCGCACCGCCCGTGACGGTGGCGGGTGCGCACGATCTGCACGACCTGGCGCGGGCGGAACCGAATGGAGAGCTCTGGCCGGCCGGATCCGGGTAGGGCCGCCGCCGCGAATCCCTTCCTGGCAGGTTCTCCCCGACCACCAGCTTCACGTGACCCGATCCGCACGTTTGCCTCCTTGTTCCTCGGTCTCAAACCGGGGGGTTCACCGCTTGCATATTTATTTGACAATTCAGTACATTTTGTGTACACAAGAAAGCATGTCTAGCACGGAGACGCACAGCCCAAGGGTGCGAAGAGTTGGGTGCCGGTGGGTTTCCGGGGAGTCTGGGTGGCCATGCAGCGCGCGTGGGTGCGCGGTAGCTCATGTACACCCTGCCTTGGGCACAGGAAGCGGCGATCCGCGCTCGCGCGGCGTCCAGGGCGCTGCAGGCGCTGAGCTCGGAGGAGCGGGTGGACGTCCTGCGGGCCATTGCCGACACCTTGGAAGCGCACACGGATGAGATCCTGGCCGCCAACGCGGAGGATGTGGAGGCTTCCAAGGGCAAGATTAGCGACTCCCTGCTGCAGCGTCTGATTTTGAAGCCCGCCAAGATCGCGCAGCTGGCCGGTACGAGGGGGAGTATGGAGGGGGTGTGGGGGGTGGGGACTGGAGGGTGGGGAGTGCCTGGGTGGATATTACTCGAGTACACAAGGGACTTGCTTGTTTTCGATGCACGCGATCCATAGATGCACATGCGTGCAACTTGACTTCTAGAGACATGCTGTCGCGCAGGCTCGTCTCTGCATCATACACACCCTCTCCCCTCGGCCCTCTCTCCTTCCTTCTGCAGAGGGCATTCGGTCCATCGCGCGCCAGGAGGAGCCGCTGGGCCACGTGCTGTCAGCCACGCAGATTGCCGAGGGCCTGGAGCTGCGCAAGATCTCGGTGCCCATCGGCGTGCTGCTCATCATCTTCGAGGCGCGCCCCGACGCGCTGCCGCAGATCGTGGCGCTGGCCATCCGCTCCGGCAACGGCCTGCTGCTCAAGGGCGGCAAGGAGGCCGCGCGCAGCAACGCGCTGCTGCACGCGCTCATCGCGCGCGTGCTGGACGAGCGCGTGCCCGCGGTGGGCGCGGGGCTCGTGTCCCTGGTCACCAGCCGCGACGAGATCGACGCGCTGCTCAAGCTGGACGACGTGATCGACCTCGTCATCCCACGCGGCGGCAACGCGCTCGTCTCCTACATCCAGCACTCCACGCGCATCCCCGTGCTCGGCCACGCCGACGGCATCTGCCACGTCTACCTCGACGTTGATGCTGACCCAGCCAAGGCGCTGGCCATCGCCGTCGACTCCAAGGCCGACTACCCGGCCGCCTGCAACGCCGCCGAGACCATCTTGGTCCACGAGGCGCTGGCCGACTCGCTGGCGCCGCGCGTGGTCGAGGCACTGAAGAACGCGGGGGTCACGGTGCACGCGGGGCCGCGCGCCGCGGCCAGGTTCCCGGACCTGCCGCGCGCGGAGACGATGCGGCACGAGTACTCCTCCCTGGACGTCGCGCTGGAGCTCGTCCCGGACCTGGACGCCGCCATCGAGCACATCCACGCCAACGGCAGCGGGCACACCGAGGTGATCGTGACCGAGGACGCCGCCACGGCCGACGCGTTCCTGAGCAAAGTCGACGCCGCCTGCGTCCACCACAACGCCTCCTCCCGCTTCTCCGACGGCTTCCGCTACGGCCTGGGCGCCGAGGTCGGCATCAGCACCGGGCGCATCCACGCCCGCGGGCCCGTCGGCGTGGAGGGCCTGCTCACCACAAAGTTTGTGCTGCGCGGCAACGGCCAGCTCGTCGCCAAGGACACCGGGGTCAAGTACACGCACGTGATCCGCGATCCGCGCTCCCTCTAGCGTGACGAATCACCTTTCTTGTTCCTTCCAATCACCGTATCCTTAGAATCCGCCTCTTGTGGATTGTTTTCATGTGTTTCGCCCCACCATTTGCTGAGTGTTTATCATAGCCTTGCAAAAAGAGTAATAGACAATATCAGTGCAAGCTGAAAGTGGGCGACAAAGGGCCCCAGTCTCGTTACCTCATCGCTCCCAAAAAGATATCAGATCTGCCGGGAGTGCGGGCAGATCCAGAGGCCCGTCGACAAGTACGCGGTCGGTGCCGGCAATCAGTCCTTATTAACACTGCAGAGCTGCACAAGTTGCACGTTGTTACTCGAGACGCATGTGAGGTGGTAATTTTGTCCGGCAGCGCGGCACATATCGAACACATTGCTGGAGTCGCCCTGACGTCGTCGGGGACGGGCATGGAGTGCAAGACGGATGCCCTGCCCGCCGAGAGCCTATGGATTTTCGGTACGAAATGGGGCCTAACACATTTGCATGCCCAGGGGCACTCTGATGACACCCATCTGCGTCGTCATCGTCCCGTCATGCGTGTTGCTCATGTCACGTGTAGGGTTTGGAAGTCTGGTGCACACCCCCGGCTTTGCGTTCAAGGGCCGCGTGCAGGGCCACATCCGCGGCTACCGTCGTGTGTTCTGGCAGGGGTCCACGGATCACAGGGGAGTACCTGGAGCGCCGGGCAGGGTGGTGACCCTCCACGAGGAGCCGGGGAGCGTCACGGTGAGTGCGTAGGAGGGTGGAGTGAGCCGTGGACCTGGCGAGCCTGATAGCGCCCGGTCGCTGTAATCATGATTCACCACCAACCCAAAATTGCAGTGGGGCGTGGCGTACGAGCTCGCTGGCACACGCGCAGAGCAGGAGCGAACACTGCACTACTTGGAGTGGCGGGAGAAGCAGTATGACATCCGGCGCCGGGTGGACGTCTTTGCCTCGGCCGGGGACGCGACCCCGGCCGTCCGGGACGCGCTGGTCTACATTGCCGGCCCGGACAAGGGTCCCAACCCCGACTACATTGGGCCTGCGCCTCTTACGGACATCGCCAGGGTCATCGCCACCGCCGTTGGGCCGTCGGGGCCCAACCACATCTACCTCCTCCGCCTGGCAGAGGCGCTGCGGCGGGTGGGTTGCTGGGAGGAGGTAGAGGGTGGACTTGCTTGTGCGATTTTGGGTATGTGTCAAGGATTCTCAGAGGAATCATCTTGGACACAATCATGCCCATTATCATCTCCTCCCCCTAATCCTACGCAGCTTGAGATGCCGGATGAGCACGTGTTCCAGCTGGAGGCCCTGGTGCTCCGGTACATGGCGGACCATGGCCTGGAGGTGGACGAGGCGCTCCTGCACCCGCCCGCCGACTCGCTGACGGAGCACGCCGAGTACTGGGATAGCGTCAAGGATCTAAAGGGTCTGGCGGGGGATGACGATCCCGGCTCTGAGTGATGGAGTTCAGCGTGCATCTCCCTGAGGAGACGCTATCTATTTATTCTTTGAGGTATTCGGCTGCCATTGATGAATACTCACATGCGAGGGGACTAAATTTTCCTTTGAAAGGAAAGTGGGGCTTGGAAGAATCAACAGGGTGGCTACAACAGGTTAGGAGACCCAAGACAATCGACTGCACAAGCGTTTTGCACCAGCATGGTGCACCGCACAGCAAGGATTTTTGAAAACCGTATTGCGCATTTCATAAGGCGCCTCAGAAGACATGTCGACCTACCGAACAAAACAGCCACTCACGTCAGCTCTTTCCGCGCGGCGTCCTCTTGGCGCCGCACCTCGGCGTGGAGGTCCATGCCCGCCTGGATGTCGACGGGGTCGTCCTCGTCCTCGTTGTACTGCCGGAGCCGGGGGTCGTACTGGTAGAGGTCGTCCTCGGCGCCGTCCAGCAGCTCGAGGAACTCCTCCCAGGAGACCTGGCCGTCGTTGTTGGCGTCGGCCTCGCGCAGCATGAGGCGCGCGGCGGCCAGCGACTCGGAGGCGCTCTCGTCGGCGCCCAGGCTGCGCCGCGCCTCGCGCTCCAGCTCCTCCAGGTCGATCGCGCCGTTGCCGTCGGCGTCCAGGCGGTCAAAGACGGTGCGCACCCAGGCGCGCCAGTCGGGGAGGCGCTGGAGGAAGCCCCAGTCGACCAGGCTGGCCACAAACTCCCAGAGCTGCAGCCCGCCATCGTGGTTGACGTCCAGCCGGCCCATGAGCACCTCCAGCTCGCCGGGGGAGAGGTCAAAGCCCAGGCGGTCCAGGCCCGTCGGTCAGCTCCTGCACGTCCAGCGACCCGCTCGAGTCCACGTCCAGCTCGTCAAACAGCGCCTGCACGCTGCCGATCCAGTCGCGCAGCCAGGGCACGTTGAGCGCCGACCGCGCCGGCAGCGAGCAGGAGGTACAGGGGGATGGGGTGGAGGCTGATTGGTGGTCGTCCTTGTCTACTGTTGTCGTCATTGACCCGTCGCTGTCGCTCACACCCTCCTCCCCAATCACTGGGCAGCACTCGAGCAGCGACTCGGCCAGCAGGCGCAGGACCAGTTGCTTCAGGCGGCCGTGCGTGGCGAACCGCTGGAGGCGCTGCACGACGCTGGCGCGCAGCGGGCGGGGCGCGCCACTCCCGCCCCCGGCGAGCGTCTCCATGAGCCAGGGGTGCTCCAGCGCCTTGGCGGCCGTGATGCGGCGCGCCGGGTCGCGCTCGAGCAGGGACATGAGCAGGCCACGCGCGGCGGTGCTCACCTCGCGCAGCTCGGGTCGCCCAAAGTTGACCTTTTGGGTCAAAATCGCCGTCCAGACCTCCTGCAGGCTGCAGTCCTTGACCGCGTCCCAAAAGGGAAACTTGCCCGTGATGAGCTGGTACATCATGACCCCGGCGCTCCAGACGTCTGCCGGGAAGCTGTAGGCCTGCTGCAGGACCTCGGGCGCCATGTAGGCCGGCGTCCCCGAGCGCGAGCGCAGCGGCGGGTCCAGCGCGTGGTGCCGGATCGCCAGCCCAAAGTCGGTGGCCTTGACGGGCGAAGCCCAGTGCGGCACGCCGCCGGCACGCGCGCGGCGCGACCTGCGCTGGGATCCACCGGCGGCGCTCCCTCCAATCTCCTCGTCGCCGGACGACCCGGATGCGGAGCCGGCCGAGGGGCCCTGCTCGTAAAAGCCGTCCCGCCGGATGTCCTGCGCCCAGTCGCGGTCCTTGGCCAGGAAATTGTCAGGCTTGACGTCCCGGTACACAATCCCCTTGCTGTGCGACTGCGCCAGGAACCGGAGCACGCTGCGCATGACGTGCTGGACCTATGCGGCGTTGAGGGGGTATATATACATGTGTGTGTGTGGTCACTTGATTGCGCTCTTTACGACGTGATGCTTCTGGCCCGTGAAGCAAGCGTTGCCGGATCATATGAACTGGCAATACAAGCCCCTTACACACCCACCCACTCGATCCAATCAACACCACCAACCAACCACCTAACAACCTGGCACTCGGAGTAGTCGCCTTGCGAGAGGCCCTCGAGGACGGACCCGCCCTCGCAGAGCTCCATCACGAGGTGCACGCTGTGGTCGTCCTCAAAGACGTCCTTGAGGTGCACCGCGTCCAAGCTGGCGCCCAGCTGGCGCATGACGTCGACCTCCGTCTGGAGCTTGAGCAGGTAGCGCGGCGTGGGGTGGCCGTTCTTGGGCACCTTGGCGATCGACTTGACCGCCCAGCGCCGCCCCGTGCGCACGTCGATGGCTTCGCGCACGATGCCAAAGGACCCCGCGCCCAGCGAGGCCCCGATCTGGAAGCGCGCCTCAAAGTCACGCGGGTAGCCAAACACGTGCACCAGCTCCGCCGGGCGGAGCTCGGCCTTGAGGGGCTTGCGCAGCACGTCCACCTCGGAGGGCGCGGCCGCATAGTCCCCGGTGGCGCGCACCACGCTGTGCCCAAAAGGGTGGTGCCGGGGCAGGGATCCTGTGGTTCGGAGGGCCAGGGGCCGGCGACCAGCGCGCTGAAAGCTCCCAGGGCAAACCAGAGGCGCCTGGTATTGGCAGGGAGATTGAGCGAATACACTCGATAAGTGGTGACCACATGTCCATGCCGCCCCCGTACCACGACTTGAGCGCCAGGCCCCCCACCCCCACCCCCCCATAAAATAGGCGCTCCCTGGCCCCACCACCAAGGACGCAAACGCACCCTGGCATATGTAACCGCAGGTGTCATGCCTGCGCTCCGTGCCAGGGCCGCTCCCGGCCGGGAGTGGGAAGTGGAATCCATGCGGAAGCCCCCAGCCCTCAGCTCGCGATCCAGGCGGTCCACCCTCCACGACGCAAGTCCGGGAGGAACGAGCGCGGGCAGAGTGTGTACGGTCTATAATGACGCTCTGAGTCGTCTGGCGAGGAGGAAAACGCCCAAAAGGTGCCTGCCCGACCGACGCGGGGGTCCCAGCTCAGATCAAGGGTTCCGTGGCGGACCGGAACCGCAGCAATTCAGCTGCGGCTATGCGCCCACGGCCGACAATGCAAAAACCATTATGCATGGCCAACGCACTACAAGGAACATACATTTTGCGAGATGCATGGCTGGGCTGCTCGGGTACAGGGTCCTTACCGCTGACACCCGGCTCGGCTCGTCGCCGGAAACGGCGCAAGCAAAGATTCGGGCAGAGGGGTGGGGGCATAGTAATTTGCAAGGCACCAGTGCTGAGTGGCAAGCGCTGGCTCACATTTGGAAGCAAAAGTGCCTCATACTCAGGTTGTAAACCAGGTATTGGAAAAGAGCTAGTCATCAGCATTCTACTCCTTAGTCCAGGAATAAGAACAGGGAATGTGCGACATCTTCATGCCCACAGCCATCACCAGTTTAAGCAATCACAGACTGCTCAACCCATTCTCCTAATGCCTCACAGCATTCATGAGAAAGCATGGGCTGCTGTCGGAACAAAAGAAAAACAAAATGTTGGGTTGTTAGGCGAGTACTCTAACCAACTGAGCTATGCGGTCTGAATTGAAGGAGATGACCACACACGGTTTCGATCCGCGGACCCCTCGCGAGCAATCCCAATTGAATGATAACTTTCTAAATTTTAGGGTAATATAGGTCTTGCTCTTCCCCACCAGACAAAACATTGGTTTTGTGACGCTCTTCAACCTTTTAGCAAACATATTTTGCCCCTAGAATGTTTATATTTACTTAGCGCAAGACCGACAACGCGCTGGCTCCCGACACACGCCAGGGCTCCGTGGATGGTGGCCTGGCCAGGATCTCCGCGACCATCGGGCCTGCGAGACTGGAGGCGCGAAACGGCCAGCACTGGTCCTGGGCCCCAATGGGGAACGCCGCGGCGGGTGCCAATATATATTTTGCATTTGTGGTTTATACCCTATACGTAGAGCTTGGTTGCGACTGGCGGGAGGTCTGTCGCCCGCACGCCCCGTTCCTGCATGAGCCTGGCGCGACTGTGAGAAAGAATCGCCCATGATGCGGAAAAAGGTGGACTCCCGCATCAGGACGCTGGTGGAAAACTGCGTCAAGACTCGGCAGCGATCGCTTTTTGTGATTGTGGGGGACAAGGGCCGCGACCAGGTGCGCTGGCGGCGTGGAGCCGTGCTTGAGCGGGCCCGGGGTGGCTCCGAAGCCTGCTTGGCGCACGACTGACCGCCCCGTCAATGCCCTGCAGGTGGTGAATTTGCACTACATGCTCTCCAAGACCCTGGTAAAGGCCCGTCCCAGCGTGCTATGGTGCTACAAAAAGGACCTCTACCTGTCCAGGTGCGTGGTTGACGGCGAGGGGTGGGTCATACGCGGGTGGCGGTGCAATGTGGGGTGTGTTATTAGCGCGCGTGTATGTGTGTGTGTATAGTAGTCAGGAAAGAGTATCATGGGTGCATGTTGCAAAACCGGTCGCGCCCTGCCCGCCACCCTCTTTCCTAATTTATTCCATATGCTCCCCCTCCCCTTCCTCAGCCACAAGAAGAAGCGGATGAAGCAGATCCAGAAGATGTCCCAGCGCGGCCTGCTGGACCCCGAGAAGGAGGACCCCTTCAGCCTGTTTGTGGCCTCAACCAACATCCGCTACTGCTACTACAGCGAGACGCACAAGGTGCTGGGCAACACGTTTGGCATGCTGGTGCTGCAGGACTTTGAGGCGCTGACGCCCAACCTGCTGGCGCGCACGGTGGAGACGGTCGAGGGCGGCGGTGTGGTGGTGCTCCTGCTTTCCACCCTGCAGTCGCTCACGCAGCTCTACACGCTCACCATGGATGTGCACGCGCGGCTGGCGACCGAGGCGCACGCCGAGGTGCGCGGGCGCTTCAACGAGCGCCTCATCCTAAGTCTGGCCGCCTGCCCCACCTGCATCATGATGGACGACGAACTCAACATTCTGCCGACCTCGACGCTGGTGTCGGATATCAAGCCTGTCACGAAAAGCGCGTCCGACGGCGCCGCCTCTGACGAGCTGCGCGAGCTGTGCGCGAGCCTGGCCGACACGCAGCCGGCCGGCGCGCTGGTCGACCGCTGCCGCACGCTGGACCAGGCGCGCGCGCTGGTGACCTTTCTGGACGCGGCCAGCGAGAAGACGCTGCGCTCGACGGTGGCGCTGACGGCCGCGCGCGGGCGCGGCAAGTCGGCCGCGCTGGGCCTGGCCATCGCCGGCGCGCTGGGCCTGGGCTACAGCAACATCTTTGTCACGGCCCCCAGCCCCGAGAACCTGCGGACTCTCTTCGAGTTTGTGTTCAAGGGCCTGGACGCGCTCGACTTCAAGGAGCACCTGGACTACGACCTGGTAGAGTCGACCAACCCGGCATTCGGCAAGGCCATCGTGCGCGTCAACGTCTTCCGCACGCACCGCCAGACGGTGCAGTACATCCAGCCGCAGCACCACGCGGCGCTGGCGCAGGCAGAGCTGCTGGTCATCGACGAGGCGGCCGCCATCCCGCTGCCCATGGTCAAGAACCTGCTGGGGCCCTACCTCGTCTTCCTGTGCTCCACCGTCAACGGCTACGAGGGCACCGGCCGCTCGCTCTCCCTCAAGCTCATCCACCAGCTGCGCCAGCAGGGCGCCAGGGTCGACGGGCGCGCGGGCGACGCGACAACTGCCACCACCACCTCAAGCGGCACCTCCCCCGCCCAGCGCGCGTTCCGCGAGGTGGTGCTGCGCGACCCGATCCGGTACGCGCTGGGCGACCCGGTGGAGCGCTGGCTCAACGGCCTGCTCTGCCTGGACGCGGCCGAGCACGTGCCGGCCGTGCCCGCGCGCCTGCCGCACCCGGACGAGTGCCAGCTCTACTACGTTGAGCGGGAGACGCTCTTCTCCTTCCACCGCGCCTCGGAGGCCTTTCTGCAGCGCATGATGTCGCTCTACGTGGCCTCGCACTACAAGAACTCGCCCAACGACCTGCTGCTCATGAGCGACGCGCCCGCGCACCACCTGTTCGCGCTGCTGGGCCCCGTGGACCCCGCGCGCCCGGGCCTGCCGGACGTGCTGACCGTGGCGCAGGTCGCGCTCGAGGGCGCCATCTCGCGCAGGAGCGCGCTGGCCAGCCTGGCCGCGGGGCAGCTGCCCCAGGGCGACCTCATCCCCTGGACCGTGGCCCAGCAGTTCCAGGACGCCGAGTTCGCCGGGCTCTCGGGCGCGCGCGTGGTCAGGATCGCGACGCACCCGGACCTGGCCCGCGGCGGCTACGGCACGCGCACGCTGCGCCTGCTGCGCGACTACTACGAGGGCCAGATCGCCAGCCTGGACAGCGACGAAGAAGGTGGAGAGGAGGGGACCAAGACGGCGCAGGGAGCGCAGGGAGCTGGGCGCAAGAAATCGTCCGCGCCGACCTCCACAACCACCCAGACAACTGGCGCCTCCAAGCTGCTGGAGGAGCAGGTGGCGCCGCGCAAGGGCCTGCCGCCGCTGCTGGTCGCGCTGCAGGACCGGCCCGCCGAGCGCCTGCACTACCTGGGAACCTCCTTCGGCCTGACCCAGGAGCTGTACAGCTTCTGGCGCAAATCGGCCTTTGCGCCGGTCTACCTGCGCCAGACGCCCGAGCGAGACGACCGGCGAGCACACGGTTATCATGCTGCGCGCGCTGGCCTCCGCGCAGCTGCGGGCCGCCGGGGCCGAGGAGCCGGCCGACGCGGACGCCTGGGTCGCGCCCTTTGTGCGCGACTTCCGCGCGCGGTTCGCGTGCCTGCTGGCGGGGGCCTTCCGCGAGCTGCCCCCGGCGCTGGCCCTGTCCATCGTGGACCCGCGCCTGAGCTGGTCCGCGGGCGAGGTCGACGCGGCCGTCGCCCGCGGCCTGCGCGCGGCCAAGAGCGACGGCGCCGCCTTCTCGCCCTTTGACCTCAAGCGCCTGCAGGCCTACGCCAACAACCTGGTGGACCACCACCTGATCCTGGACCTGGTGCCCCCGCTGGCCGGCCTCTACTTTGCGGGCCGCCTGCCGGCCACGCTGACCTACACCCAGGCCGCCATCCTGCTCACCGTCGGGCTCCAGCGCCGCGACGTGGACGCGCTCGAGGCCGCGCTCAATCTGCCGGCCTCGCAGCTGCTGGCCCTCTTCAGCAAGGCCCTGCGGCGCCTGCACGCGCCCCTGCGCGCGGCCGAGGAGGCCGAGGTCGCGCGCTCGCTGCCGGGCCCGGCCGTCGCGCCCGCCGCGCCCCTGGCCGCCTCGCTCGCCGACGGCGTCGACCGCGAGGTCGACGAGGCCGCCGCCGAGATCAGGGCCGCCGTGCGCGAGCAGCTGCGCGCCGAGGACCTCGAGCAGTACGCCATCCAGGTCCCGGACGAGGAGTTTGTCGCCGCCGCCGGCGGCAAGGAGCTCCAGGGCGGCAGGCTCAGCGTCCGCGCCCCGGCGCCAAAGGACAACGGCGATGCCAAGGTGGGCAAAGGGGTTGAGTGGCGGTTCGCTGTATGGAGGGAGGGGGGAAAGATGAGGGAATGGGCGTCTGCTCTCAAGAAACTACTTGTGGTTGTTTCACAAGCACAGAATGAAAACAAATGTGTGGGCGCAGCATGCTGGGTTTGTGAGATTTGGTTGGCGTCCGCTACAAGGCCCGACCTATCTTTGAAACTGCCCCACCCATTTTATCCCCCCCCCCTCTCCCCCCCCCTTTCTATTACGACCAGACCCCCGAGCCCAAGAAGAGGGAAGCGCCCGCTCGCCCGGCCTCCACGGGCAAAAAGGGCGCCCGCAGCGCCGGCAAGAGACAGTCCCCCGGCAAACACTCAAAGTCGGTGCCGCCCAAGAAGGCCAGAAAGTAGGAGCACCCTCGAGGCCACGATTTCTCATTTCATTCCCTGCCAAGTAGAGTCTGTAGTCTTGCCGCATGGTGAGCGCTGCTGTGGCCCTGGAAGTCGGTACGTGCGCCACTTATGCATCAAGACGTGTCAATACTCTGCAGGGTCCACACCTGATTCTGTTACAGCCACTCATCAGGAACACAGATCGCTCTCGGAAAACACTGAAAATAATGAAATGACAGGGTGCATCGTGGCACTCCCACTATGCCATGGCGTCGAGCTCGGCGTACAGCTCCTGGTCCGTGCGCTGCAGCCCACAGACGTTGCAGCGCGAGACGTCCGCCCGCCGGGCCGAGACCGGGACGAGCGTGCCCGAGCACGCGTCGTTGGGACAGCTGTACTTGAGGAGGAACATGCCGACGTAGCCCTCGTCCGCGCCGCCGCAATCCTCGGGCCGCGCCTCGGCGCCCGCCTCGACCGCGCTCTCCACCTTGCAGCGGGGGACAGGTGCAGACAAAGCCGTAGAGCTCCCGGCACCGCTCCTGCCGCTCCTCCAGGTCCCAGTGCAGCGGGAAGTAGCTCTGCGTGAGCTCCTCCCCGGCGGGGATGGCGTGCAGGGCCTTGAAGGCCACGTGCTTCAGGCCCGCGCCCGGCGCCCCGTCGTCAAAGGCGTCGAGGCGGGCCACGTTTGGGAGGCACTCGTGGTTGAGCCGCGACCCCGTGGCCAGGAGCACGGAGCCGCGCAGGGTCTCGCCCCCATCCAGCGAGATTCCGTACGCGTTGGCCGCGTCGCGTCGGAGCAGGCCCAGCACGTCACCCAGCGTGAGGTCGTGCCCGCCAGGCAGGCGTCTGAGGAGCTCCTCCGCGTCAAAAGGGACCGACTCGGGGGCCGGCACCAGGGAGGCCACCGCCGCGAGCACGGCCGAGGCGGTGGCCTGCGCCTCGCCCGATCCCGCCGTCGCCGCCGTCTTCAGGGAAATCACGCGCACCAAGAGCAGCAGCGCACTGGCCAACTCGTCGTCCAGGCCTTCGAAATTGATGGCCGCCTCCGCGGCGCTGACCAGAGAATTGTGACTGCCTGGGTCAAGCTCGGCTGCCCGCGCGCAGGACTCGGAGCAAAATGGGTACCAGGGCGGTGAGCCTGAATATTTCAAGGGAAGAAAAGTGGTTTGGGCGTCGGTATGCTTGGGAATAAATGGCCCATGGTGCGTGCACGCCTGGCTCAATGGTCAGCACCAGTCCAGTGACCGCATTTCCCCGCACCGAAATCCGCACCTGAGCCATCAACGTCCAGACGTCTTAGGCAATGACGACAGACCAAATTTCTTGCCGAGTACTGGGGGTACAACAGCACCGGGGTCTCGGACAGCACCACCTCGCCTGGGGCGATATCCCTGGTGGCGACAAGGCCCAGGCCTCGCCCTGAGACCGGCCGCACTTCGCACATAGTCCTGCTATATTTGTATTTGTATATCGTGCATTATAATTATGGCAGGCGTTTACTCTCATGCGAGAAAAGCGTCCCTCTGGGTTGTTGCATGGTGGCATTCGCGACGTGCAATTGGATCCGCTCGGATAAGATATGCCGGCGCGGAAACATGCTTCCGAAGTATGATGCCGAAGTGTCTGGAAACACCCTCTTGCAACGCATATTTGGGTGCCGCGCTCTACCTGGTGTCGCCATCTGAAAACCGACCGTACAATTGCAAGCGTTGCGAACTGCATCCCGCGATCTGATCGCCATGTCCGACAACGAGTTTGACAAGCCGGTCGATGGTGGGTGATGGATCACTTTGTTGTGTGCAGTGGTCACGCCATTGGGCGAATGCGTCGCTCATAATACCGAGCCCTCTCCCATTTTTGCAGCCGATCTGGAGCTTGAAGAAGAGCTTGCCCAGGTGGACGAGGTCGGCAAGGAAGTCGCGATCACGGTAGGTGTATGGCTGGGGGAGGAGCGTCGAGGAGTGGCTCGCAGTCACCTGCTGCAAGGGTTTGTGGATAAAAGCGCCGCAATCCGTCTCATCGTGCCCAAATGTCCTTAATGTGTCAATGCAATAGGATGACGGAGGCGTGAAGAAGATCATCACGAAGCTTGGCACTGGTTGGGACGTGCCTGAATCTGGGGACCAAGTGACAGGTGAGCAAACGAGGGGCGGGTTGGACACGATGAAAGGATGCCTGAGGACACCACGACGCGCCATGTGGATCGATGAACAACTATTGCATCCTAAAGACCAAATGATGTATTCAACGTATTGACCTGAGCTCCCCCAATAAATTCTCCTCCTGTGTAGTGCACTATGTGGGGACCCTGGACTCGGACGGGTCCAAGTTTGACTCGTCCCGCGACCGGGACGAGCCCTTCACCTTCAAGCTGGGCCAGGGCCAGGTCATCAAGGGCTGGGACGCGTCTGTGGCCACGATGAAGAAGGGGGAGCAGGCCACGGTCATCATCCGCGGCGACTACGCCTACGGCGCGGCCGGCAGCCCGCCCAAGATCCCCGCCGACGCGACGCTGCGCTTCGACATCGAGCTGCTGAGCTGGCGCAGCTCCAAGGACCTGATGGGCGACGGCGGCATCATCAAGACGGTGGCCGAGGAGGGCGACGGCTGGCAGCAGCCCGGGCGCGACGACGAGCTGGAGGTCGAGTATGCCGTGACGGCCGGCGATCGCCAGGTGTACGCGTCGGAGGGCGCCGCGACCCTGGCGCTGGCCCGGGTCGAGGAGGACCCCAGCTCGGCCCCGCCCTACTTTTGCCGCGCCCTGGCCGAGGCGCTGCCGAAGATGAAGAAGGGCGAGCGCGTGTCGCTCAGGGTCCGGGCCGATTACGGGCCGCGCGAGCTCGACGGCGACGTCACCATCAGTGCGCGCCTGGTGGACTGGAAAAAGGTGGAGCGCCTGCCCGGGGGCGTGGTGAAGAAGACCCTTGGAGGCCACGGACGAGTGGAAGACGCCCCGCGACGGCGCCACCGTCTCGCTGGCTTTAGTTGGACGCGTGGCCGGCAGCGACAAGGAGTTCATCCGGTACGAGCGCGACGCGCCGCTGAGCTGCGAGGTCGGCGGCGACGCGCTGCCCGAGGGCCTGGAGCAGGCGGTGATGAAGATGAAGAGCGGCGAGCGGTGCGTGGTGTTTGTCCCCGCGGCCTCCGGCTACGGCGCCGAGGGCGATGCTGCGCTGGGCGTGCCCGGCGGCGCCGACCTGGAGTACGAGGTCACGCTGCTGAGCCTGGACAACCCAAAGGACACCTGGGAGCTGAGCCACGCGGAGCAGGTGGAGGTGGCCGCGCGGCGCAAGGAGCGCGGCAACGCCTCGTGGAAGGCGGGGCGCGTGGCGCGCGCCGTCCGGCAGTGGACCAGCGCCGAGGAGGGCATCAAGTACGACAAGGAGTTTGACGCGGACGCCAAGGCCGCGGCGCGCACGCTCAAAAAGTCGCTGCTCCTGAACCTGGCCGCGGCGCACCTCAAGCTGGCCGACTACGGCGCCGCGCGCAAGGCCGCGGACGAGGTGCTGGCGCAGGACAGCCTCAACGCCAAGGCCCTGTACCGGCGCGCGCAGGCGTCCATGGGCCTGGGCGACTACGTCGAGGCCGAGGTGGACATCAAGGCCGGCCTCTCGCTCGAGCCCGCGGACCGCGATTTTCTGGCCCTCAAGCGGCGGCTCAAGGTCCAGTCGGCCGCCGTCGCGAAGAAGGAGGCCAAGATGTTTGGCCGCATGTTTGCACGCATGGCGCAAGAAGACGCGGGCAAGGCAGAGGACAAGGCGGCTGGTGAGGAGGACAAGGCGGAGGAAAGGGCGGCGGAGGCTGAGACGGCGGAGGCGCCCGTCTCGGCGTGATCGGGCCAGTCCACCTGCATCGTTTGATCCATCTTTTTCTTCTTTTCCTGAAGACATGCCTTGCATCCATTAAGAAATGGATTGACCGCTGCGTGATACTCCTATTACATTTTGAAAATTTTGCCATCAAAACTGAGGAAAAACTGGGGTGGTGCATCGTCGATATGAGCGGAAAAGTGGTGCAGAGGAAGACAATGAATGGCCGGGAGCCTGATGATGCATAGGCAGCAACGGTGCGGTGTGACACGCCAGAAAAAAGACTCATCAGGTGGCGTGCCCATAGCACAAAAATCCAGTACGTAGACCTGACGGTATCCAGTCCACCCATGCAAGAACCCATGCCTGGCCCTAGGGCTCGAAAATGCGGGCGTCCATGAGCTTGACGTCGCGCACGACCGGGGTAAAATCCATGAGCGCCAGGATATCCTTTTGGATGTCGACGCCCGGCGCCACTTCCACCAGCTCCAGGGTCTTGCGGTCCTCTGCGGTGATTCGGGATGGAAATGGGGGGGGGGGGGGGGGGGGATGAGGAATTTATGGGCGCGCATTGGGCCAGATCAGGCCGGCAAACTACCAACACATCCCATATAATTCCCCTCTCTCTCCATTCGCGCACCTGTGGGCACAAAGACGCATCGCTCGGTGACGTAAAAGATGGGCCTGTGGTCGGTGGGCAGGGCCGCAAACGTCTTTTCAAGCACGTTTTTCACAAACTTGCGCTTCTTCCCCTCGTGCAATATAGCGAGCCTGCCGTCGCGGATGGCGACCTTGAGGCCGCCCGTGGTGAAGGTGCCGGCGAAGATGCACTTTTTGGCGCTCTGGGAGATGTCGATGAAGCCGCCGCAGCCGGGCGCGCGCACGCCAAAGTTGTGGACGTTGACGTTGCCGCCGGCGTCGGTCTCGGCCATGCCCAGCACGCAGACGTCGATGCCGCCGCCCGAGTAGAGGTCGATCATGGTCGCGGTGGGCACGAGCGCCTCTGGGTTGAACCCGGAGCCGAAGCGCGCGCCGCCCGCGGGCACGCCGCCAAAGACGCCGGCCTCGGTGGTCAGCGTCGCGCTGGCGGCCGCGGGGTTTTGATGGCCGTGGCTGGCCTTGAGCATGGCCACGCCCTCGGGCACGCCCACGCCCAGGTTGACCAGAGAATTCGGCGCCGTGATCTCCAAAAACGCGCGGTGGGCCATGACCTTGCGCTCGTTCATGGGCAGGCGGCCCAGGCTGTGCAGCGGCGCGCGGACCTCGCCGGACAGCGCGCCGTCGGCGACCGCCGCCGCGTACGACTGCGGGTGCAGGTGCGGCGGCGCGACCACGACGCGGTCGACCAGCACGCCCGGCAGGTGCACCGCGCGGCTGGGCAGCGAGTGCCGGTCCACGACCCGCTCGACCTGCACGATCACCAGCCCGCCCGAGTTGTGCGCGGCCATGGCCTGGTTCAGCTGGTCCACGTACAGCGCCTCCTTTTCGAAGCTGACGTTGCCGTCGAGGTCGGCCGTCGTGCCGCGCAGCAGCGCGACGTCGATCGAGCGCGGGGCGCGATAATACAGCAGGCTCTCCCCGTCGACCTCCACACGCGTCACCACTTCGGAGGTCGTCCGCGCATTGCGCTTGCCGCCCGTCTGCGCCGGGTCCACAAAGGTGCCCGTGCCGATGGGCGAGAGCACGCCGCCGCGGCCGGCCGCGCGCGCGCGGATCAGGTGGCTCACCACGCCCAGCGGCAGGTTGTGCGCCGCGACCTTGTTCTCCCGGATCAACCCCCCCAGGCCCAGGCAGTTGCCCAGCCAGCCGTACGTGATGTGCGAGACCAGGCCCTCGGCCGCCAGCACGTCGTGCCCGCCGCCCTTGCTGTTGCCCACGCAGGCGATGAAGATGAGGCCGAGATTCTTCGGAGACCGCGTCTCGTCAAAGCGCCTGCGCAGGGCCTGGACCAGGGCGTCCGGCGGGCTGCTCCCCACAAACCCCGCCAACTGCAGAAGGGGAAGAGAGCATTGAGGCCGAGTCAAGGGCGCTGGGGAAGCGGTTTGTCTAGGTGCCACCATGTTCGGCAGGGTGCATGCATTGCCACACTCGTGAACATTTCAATCAGCATTCTTGAATTGAATGTAATGGCACGCCACGTAAATTGGTTCAAGCGTGTGTAATGACGCCCATCCTCTGTACTGCAATGTTCCGATCTCCCCCGTCAGCCCAAGGGACCGACCATCGCGTCCCGGAAATTCCGAAACGGGTCCGCGGTCCGGGACCTGATCGGCACACTCCGGCCTGCTGCTCGTGCGCCCCCAACGGCATCGCATTGATTACAAAATGTCAGTGCCATGCACCCAGCGCCGCATCTCTCCGCGCACCGTGACCATGCTGCCGTCTTTGATCAGCGCCACTGCCTCGTCCGCAGTGCACACCTTGCTCGGCGGCCCGCCAGCTTCCTCCGCACGGCAGATGGCGCGATCCAGAGAGCATGAAACTCCGTTGGGCGCTTGTAGGGCATCCAAGATGTGGCGAATTCGGCGTGCCGCGCGATCCTGCGCCATCTTTGTCGGCCGGAAACCCTGGTGTACGTTCAATACGGGTGAGCCGGCCGTCCTTGATAAAAATGAGTCTGGTCGTCAATCGGTGCTGCTTCGGGCGTTGATCAACTAGTCTATAAGTAGAGGAATCCTGGAAGCGATGGCGAGCGATTGGGGCTCAGAGGGTCTACACATTTGCCTACAACCGGGCCCACAATTGCTGACGCCGATTTTGGGGGATGAGCGTCATCCCGCGTCATCCCAAAAGGGTGACGTCGGACTTGGACCCACAGAGGTGGTACTTTGATGAAGGTGTGCTTTCTCTAGCCATGGGTCTCACTTGATCAAGAGTGATGAATATGAATGCCAAGGAGTACTCTTGGGACATCTGGTCCTGTTCCTTCATCAAGGTGCCACGCTGCCTAGACATTAGTGCCTGGTCTCGCTCCAAGCTGCCAGCAGCGATGCGGACGGATCATCAAAAACAAGACTATTGCACACGAGACACAAAACAAAAACCTGATGTTCAGATGTCATCCAAGGCATCCAAAGCTGCGGCTGCCGCACGAAGCTTCTCCTTGCGGCTCACGGGCGCCGGCTGGGCCCCACGAATTGAAGCAACGGCAACCCCGGGCGCCTTGCCGCCCTCGGCACCCGCGGCACGGCCCTGCTTTGCGCTCCGCTCAGCTTCCAGGATCTCCTGCAAGGCGGCCTGGACCTCGTCGGGCTTGGGGGGCTGGGCGGCTCCGAATTCAGACCCTAGGCGCTCCTGCAGTTGCCGCAGCCGATCGGTCTTGGCCTTTTCTTCCTTCTTTTTCCGCTCGGCCTGCAGTTTGGACACCTGCCAGATGTCCTCCAGATTTTCCACGACCGGAACGTCGGGGTGGGCCTTGATGTAGGCGTCCTCGGGGGCGCCGGCGGCGCTGGAGGCCGCGGCCTCGCCGTCGCTGTCCCAGCCCGCGTCGTCGCCGTCGGCCGCGTAGGCCAGCCGCGCCCGGCTTTCCCAGAGGTTGGTCAGGTCCAGCGGCGCGGGCTTGGCGGCCGGAGGGTTGTTGGCGTCTGCCTGGGCGGCGTTTTCGATCGCTCCGTCGGCACTTGCCAATGACCCCCCCGCAGCCTTGCCGGCGCGCGGCTCCGCAGGCGCCGTGCCCACGGCGACGGAAAAGGGCGAGCCCGGGAGGTGCACGTCGCGGCAGAGGAGGTGCAGGCGGTAGAGCCCCGGCTCCTCCGCCACGTAGCTGCAGCGGTAGCAGGCGTCCAGCTCGTCGGGCTCCACGTGGACCGGCACCGGCTGGCCGCGCGGCCCCTGCAGCTCCGGCGCCAGCGGCACCGCGGCCAGCGCCTCGGCGCCCGCGCAGCGGTTGCCCGCGGGCGTCGCGGAGCGCGACCGCAAACGTCGCCGGCTGCCCCGGGGTCGCGCGCTGCCGGCCCTCGCCCTCGACGGCGCTCGCGCGCGACGGCCGCGCCGGGCTCCACGCGGACGGGGTAGGGCGAGGCGGCCACGTGCTCGTCGCCCAGCGTGACGTGCAGCTCGCACAGCCCGGCGACCCGCGCCTCGTAGCGGACGGCGTAGCTGCCGTCGCCCCTGTCCTCCACCTGGCAGACGGCCACCTCCCTGGGCCCGTACAGCGCCGCGACAAAGTCGTCGCCGCCCTCGAGGCGGCGGTTGCCGTCCTCGTCCCGGGCCTGGACGACAAAGGAGGCCGTCTCGCCGACGCGCGCGCGGATCAGGCCGGGGCCCGCCAGGCGGCTGGCCGCGGGGCACGCCGCCGACTGCACCCAGCCATCGTCCTCCCACTCGCCCCGGAACCGTGTCCCGTCCGCAAACCGGCACGTCCCCTGCCCGTGCCGGCGATCGGCCTTCCACTCGCCTGTGCCAAGAGAAAGGAAGGGTGAGTAGGTAAGGTAATAAAGTGGGGTGCTGGTGGTGCTTCGGGTGTCTTTAGGAAAGAAGAGAGTCTAGGGCGCACATCGTGACACCCTGGCCCTTACCCGCAACCCCGTTGCCCTCCCAGCCTACCTTTGTACTTGTCCCCGTTGGCATAGATGCAGATGCCTTGACCCTGGCGCTTGTCCGCGACCCAGTCCCCCTCGTACTGCGAGCCGTCGGCGTAGGCGCACCGACCCCGACCCTCGCGAACGCCATTCTTGAAATGTCCTGCGCACGGCAATGCAAAGAGACCTTGAGCAAACATATACGAGTTAAAAACTTCTTCAAGCATGTTTTGAAACAAGATAATACGTTTTGAATTCCATAGCACTGAGACACACCAAACAACTGTCCACAATCATCACCCGTACCAATGTAGCGATCGCCCGACTCAGTGACGCATTGACCAGGCCCACACTGGGCATCCTCGGCCCAGGTCCCCTGGTATTTGTACCCCTGAAAGGCAAAGACGCCCTTTCCATGCCTGGAAAGCGAGAATCGAGTTAGGAGGTGTTGTTTACACAAAGGTTGTCAGAAATGAATAAATCCACCGCACAAACAGGCCCGCCACCAGGCGCAGAGTCGCACCCACCCTACCTCTTTCCCTGGCGCCACTCCCCGTCGTAGACGCCTCCGTCGGCGTACTGGCACTTGCCCTGGCCGTGCTGCTGGCCCTCCTGCCACTCCCCCGTGTACTTGAACAGCCCACGCTGCAGGGGCATAATGGACACGTTTGTGAGTAGGGCAGCATTGGTACGTACCCATCTCCTTCATGCCAGCCCTGGCAACCTTGGAGACCTCGGCGCCAGCTGCTTACCCGGAAGAAGACCCCGGTGCCGTGCTGGAGGTCGTCCTTGTACTCGCCGCTGTACTCCCAGGACCCATCCGTGGCCACGTGCTTCCCCTTGAGTCTCTGGCCGGCGCCCCACTGGCCGTCAAACACGCTCCCGTCCTCGAACCACATCATTCCATTGCCTGAGAGGAGGGTGGGAGGAGGGAGAGAGGGATCATGTTTTGGGGGGAATATTTAACCAATCAAAAAATCTGTCAAGATTACTTGCTCCGGGCAGTCATATTGCTTCCACCCCTCTCTCGCAAGCACTTACCCTGCATCGTGTCGTTGCTCCACTCGCCCTCGTAGCGAGCCCCCGACTTGAAGCTGTGAGACCCCCAGCCAGACCGCTGGTCGTCCTCCCAGTCGCCGGAGTACACGGCACCATCCTCGTAGACGCACGTCCCGGTCCTACAGGGCGCGGAGCAACCAATTTGATGGCATAAACGCCCAACCCAAGAAACACTCATTCTTTTGCAGACAAAAACTCCTCCAAAACAACATTCTCTGCCCTCAACGACATACCCGTTGGTCTTGTCATCGCGCCAGTCGCCATCGTATTGGACGCCACTGGCCAGTACCAGGCGCCCTTTTCCGTCCCGCTTGTCGTACTTCCAGCTGCCTATGTAGCGGTCCCCGGAGCTGCAGAGGTGGTCGCCCCTGCCGTGCCGCAGCGGACCCAGGAGTTCGCCCTGGAAGCGTGAACGAGTACGGGAAAGTTGCGGGTCGGTGGTCCAACACTGGCTGGGTAGTCATGCATTGCAGCAAGAAGAGGCATAGACGCAATCCCATACGGAGGACATGCAGTCATCTGCAGCACCCATTATTATTGCGCAATGCATTAAGCAATGCCGCATCCAAAAGTTCCTCTCGTCCCATTATTACTGACCGTGTACGTGTCGCCGTTGGGGTAGTGAATGGAGTCTTCACGAACCCGAAAGTCCTCTGGAGACGTGAATGACGACGCAATTGCCTCCCTGGAAGGAAGGGTAAAGTGGGATATGAGACAACTCATTGGAGCTGAGGGACGAGGCATCTTGACACTCAAAAGCTTGAATAGACAGCAAAACATTGCATAATAGTCGCCCTTTCGTTGGGTAGCAAGTGATCTCGCCCCCCTGCATTTCTGGAACCGAGCCCCAACGCACGAGACGTTTGGCGCTTGGTCAGCGGGCACAAACGCCCCCATTTCTGCCATGTGCACTTGGAGTCGGAGTCTCTCGACCTCCTTGGACAGATCCAGGGGAGCCGTGGAGTCATCGCGGAGGTCCTTGAAGGTCACCATTGCAACATTCGCCGGGAGTTGACGGTCCCGCGGCAAGGCTCGAGTGTCCCTGCACGTTGTTCTAGCAGATATGGGTAGTGCAAATTTTGTTGCTGGATGGTTGCTGGGCGAAGGTATGGTCGGGCCATGCATTTTGTCGGATGCTCTGGAAAATCGCCCAGTCGTTCGAAATCCTGGTGGGGTCAAACCACGCCCCGGCTCGACATGAGGGTGGATGCCCTTTCTTCCTCGCCATCGAGACTCATCTGCCCCAAAAGCACCCACACTGAGCAACTGATTACAGGTCATAAAGAATAATCTGTATGGGTGTATTTTGTAGGGCAATTGGTGACTGTGTGCAGACCAAGGAAATGAGGCCGAGGAATTAGGGGCAACGCACCAGTACATGATCAAACCAACCAGGGCGCTAAATTCTCTTGGTACTGAGCCAACAAGTGCGTGCACCGCCGATCGATCGCCTGGCTGTCCGGCGCAGAGGGCGTGCACCTCGGTGAAAAAGCAACAGTAGGAACGAGGGGCCCTTGGATGACCGTGCGCGCAAAACAGACGCATTCGAGAGAATATGTCTTTGTCCCCGGCGGCAACGGCCTAGTAGGCCACGCTCCACGACCTCTTCAAGGGCTCGAGCTCCCCGTGCAACGTCTCGCCCAGCGCCGCCCAGTCTGGCTTGCCGTCGTCGCCGTGGAGCATGGCGTTCACGCTGGAGGAGCTGTCCCGGGACATGAGCTGCGTCTGCGGCGGCCCAGCGGGGTAGTCCATCCACCCAAACTTGGCCTGAGAGGCGGCCGTCGTCGTCGAGGCCGTGTCCTCCTCCGTCCGGCCGATCGCACGCATGGCCGTCTTCTTGGCGACCTGGGAGGCACAAGTATGAGGGGGTGGGTGGGGGGTGGGTGGGGGGGTTGGGGGGGGTGTGGGGGGGGTGGGGGGGGTGGGTGGGGGGGTGCTGGGGGTGAAGAAACGTGGCTCGCCAGGGCACCGCTGCATTCGGACATGCGCGCTGCAATGCCCCCAGATGTGATCTGCAGCGACCCAGGCATTGCGCTCCCACCTCGGTGACCGTGTCAAGCGACAGGGACTGGCGTTTGACCCTGGACCGGAAAAATTTGGGCGGGTGCGCCACCATCTTGTCCACGAGCTGTTTTCGCTCAGCAATCACATCCGTCATGCCTGGGGCGGAAAGGGAATGGCAAAGGTGAGGGAGCAGGATTGATCTGAGTTCGTGACAGGCGCACGCGAATCCAGAGAAACCAGGTGAAATCTTTCCCAATTCCCCGCACAGACACCCTACCTTCTGTCCTTGCAAAGGAGTTGGGAAGCACATCCAGGATGTGCATGCCCGGCCCGTCCACGCCCCGGACCGCCAGCTCGCGCAACTCCCTGCGACGCCAATGCGACAGAATGCGGTCAGGAGGCACAGCCTCGCATCGCACAGCAGGTACGCATTCATCTTGACCCACGCTGCCGCCTGACCCCGCCACCAACAACTCACTGGTGGCTTGCACAGTAGAAACAGAGGAAATGGACTGCGAGAAAATGGAAAGCGAATGAGGACTTGGCAGCACGCAAACGCCTGGCGATGCTGCACGGAGCACCAGGCTCCATGCACTCTGTATTTAAGAAGCAGCTCACCCCTCCAACAGCAATCCCTATCTCACCAAGAAAATCATCGATGCCCGGGGGCAGCCCAAAGGTGGGAGGTAGCTTGTACCGTCTGCGTAAAAATGCGTGGAGTCCTAGATATGTACAAAATCCCTCGACCAGGCAGGCATTCACTGCTCCCACTCAACCCTGCGATCCCCACCTCCGCAGCTTCTCCCGGGCGTGGCAGCTGTAAAACGCGCCGAAATTGAACAGGCAGTTGCCGCAGAAGGAAAAGACCTGGCCGATGCCGCACCCAAAGACGCAGCTCATCAAGCAGTACATCCTGTGGGCGAGGGCGGGTTGGGGTGGGGTGGGATCTCAAGAGGCGGCAAGATGGCCAAAATCTGCTGATCCTCATCCGGGTCCGGCCCTCTCCCTCTATTCCCGCACAGCCCTCACACACGACCCCTCACCAGCACAGCGCCTTGATGTCGGACTTGTAGCCGGTGCGGCCAATGTTTTGGTAGGGAAAGACGTACTCCCTCCCGAGATTGGCCGCGTACACCGCGCGCGACCAACGGGTTGTCCGGATGCCGGTCCAGTAGCACTCCTCACACGTCCTGAGAGGAAGAAATGAAAAGAGGGACAGAATTTTAGTCAAAGCGCTGCGTACAAAACCACGTCGCCCCCAGGAGGCGCTCCCTGGACAGACCGCACCTTCCGCAGCAGGCGCCACGCCAGAGGTAGGGGTTCCACTTGAAAGAGTCCCAGCAGGGGATGTGCACCGACGACTTGACGGCCTTGTTCTTCCAAAACCTTTGCATTGTGCGGGGGTGTGGTGTGCGGGTCTGGGTACACACGGAGACCCCTGGGACTCCGGCACACCGGAGTCCGGCACACCAAGGACCAAACCCTTGCGGCCGACCACGCACCACATCTCCAGCAGGCCCATCGTCCACATGCCATCCTTGACCACGTCCGAGTAGAGTTCGTAGACCTCCCGGAGCTGGATCGGGCGGTGGTCGCGGTAGTCGCTGTGCCGCACGGGCGCCATGGCCATCATCTCATCTGTCCGCGACCACTGCGTGCACACGCTGGCGCAGGCCACCTTTTTCGCATAGTCCACCACCGCGGCCATCTTGATGGCGCAATGCGCTGCCACGGATTCGGTGTGTGCAGAAAAGGTGCCGGCGAACAGAAAGGCTGAGCGCCGGTGTAATCGGGCGATTGCCGCACCGGACAGCCAGGGCCGCTTGTGCGGGCAGTAACACACGCTCGCGCCACAAAGCGGTCGCAACTGGCCTCGAGACTCGCTCAGCCGGTGGCGCCCGGCATGGAATTTTATGGAATTGCGCTCGCCAGTGCACTGCTGTGTGCTGTGCGGGCCAGCAGGGGTCCCCGACTCGGGCGGTTCGGCTCACGAAAACGCGCGGATCACGGCGGGGATCGCATGTGATGACGACAATGCATTACAGGACCAGCGCATCGAGTGCACTCTGCGGACGAGGCGCTCCGAGCAACACGATTAAACTGAGAGCATCAGATCAACACTTTCACCCATCAATCACCGAATGCGGATCGCCACGATCTGTTTGTAGCCCAGAAGGGGCCATGGCCCAGCAGGCCACGACAGCACGGTGAGCGGGCCATGTCCACCTCCCAGGAGCGGAAGCGGCCCGCCCCGGACCCTGATGAGACGGAGGGCCCCAAGAGACCCAGGGCGCCCGGCTCTCGGCGGGCGCTCACCCCAATCGTCACTTCTGACAGGTAGGCGTCATTCTTATGGACGTGGTGGTCAGCGTGGGTGGGTGCACCCGGCTGTGAGGGTGGAAAATATATGAATTGCTGTGGTATATGGCACGCAATGGAATGTTGCTTGATTGTGATGGTCAATCTTGTTGATTTGGAATGCGAGCACAGCGGTCCTTGCACCACTCCGCAATGCGTCTCTGCTTATGAATGAGTCCGCGCCGCCGCTCTCCCGCCCGTCCAGGTTTGACAAGGAGGTCTTGGGCGCCCAGCTGTGGCACGCCGAGTGCTCCGGCGCGGTGCTCCCCTCGGGCTCGGGCATCCCGCTCGAGTTTGCCTCGGCGGCAGAGTACGTCTCCATCCTCGAGCCCCTGGTGCTGGCCGAGGCCCGCGAGGCCGTGCGGTCTGACTGGGCAGAGGCCTGCGCCGCCGGCGGGGTGCGGCCGGTCAAGGTCCTCTCGGTGGAGGCCCAGAGCGATGGCTGGCTGCGCGTGCGCCTGCGCCCGGCGGAGAAGGAGGGCGGCCCGCCCGATGGAGGGCGGCTGAACCCGAGCCAGGGCCAGGTGGCGGTGCTCACGTCGGGCGCCCCGCCGGCGAGCGGCGCCCTGGCCTGGGCCAGCAGAAGCCCACAGACTGCTGTGACAGACACCGCACGGGAGGCTTTAGCGGCCCAGGGCGCTAACAGCCAAGGCGCGTCAGAGGCCTCTGGCCACGTCTCCCATGCGGACTCGTGCTCCGCTGGCGACGCGGGCGGGGCCTCCGCGCCAGGGGGCGCAGACGGCGCGCAAGAACCGAGCACAGCGGGGCGAGGCGCGGACACGGCGACAGCGAGCAGCGGGGTATTTGCCGTGGCCGGCGCCGTGGCCAGCGGCGGGCGGGGGGAGAAGCACGTGGAGATCCTGGTGCGCGCGGCCTGCGCCCGGCACGCGCTGGCGCAGCCCTCCGACCCGCCGCCGCCGTGCGCCGCGGCGCGCGCGCGCTGCGGCGCGCGGCCGGGATGCAGCGGAGCTGGCACCTCGTGTGCCTCAAGCCCCTGATCAGCGAGCGCCGCGAGTTCGAGGTCGTGCACCGCGCCGCACAGCTGTCCAACGACCTCCTACCCTACATCCTCAAGCCCACGCTGCTCCAGGAGCCGGCGCGCGCCTACGACGACCCGGTGCGGGTTAGGGTTAGGGTTAGGGTCGATTGTGGGCGGATTATTGGCAGGCGATGATGCCTTGTTGTTGGGGTGTTGATTGGATCAAGGATGATGTCGGAAGCGGCCAACTAGGAGATGTCGACTCTGCGAATGTACCAGCGCGATTGCCACTCCCCAAACCATCCTCGCAGTCCACGCGGCAGCACCTGTGGCCGGCGGCCGCGCGCTCGCCAAAGTTCATCCAGCACCTGCAGCGGCAGTACGACTACAGCCAGCTCATCGCCATCGAGATGGCCGCCTGCCACCTGGGCGCGGGCGCCGCCCGGGCGCGCCCGGCGCCGGCCGCGCGCCCGCGCTGCCCTTCACCCTCATCCAGGGCCCGCCGGGGACGGGCAAGACGCACACAGTCAAGGGGGTGCTCAACGTCTGGCACCTGGTGGCCTACCAGGGCTACTTTGACGGCCTGATAGCGGCCGCCCTCTCCAAGCCCGGCCCGGCGGTGCCGCCGCCCCGCGCGTCCGCCCTGAGCGGCGCCGGGGCCAGCGTGGTGGAGGCGCTGCGCGACGACCTGGCCAGCAGCCTGAGCGCGGCCGTGCAGCGCACGCGGCCGCGCATCCTGGTCTGCACGCCGTCCAACGCCGCCTGCGACGAGCTCCTGTCTCGCGTCATGCACGAGGGGTTTTGCGACGGCGACGGTGAGCGGGCGGTGTGTGGTGGGGCAGAGGGTGTGTGGTGGGGGGGTGGTTTTCAATGCGTTGGGATAAGGGTGCCGTGGTCTCGAACAAAATGAACGCAAGTGACTCTGCACGCTTAAACAGAGTCCACACACTCCCCCTCCAACCCGCACAGGCGCCAAGTACCACCCCAACGTGATCCGGGTGGGCTCCGACTTTGACAAGGTGATTGCGCCCGCGGTGCGGCCGCGGGCGATCGGGCACCTGATCCAGCAGCAGCGCGCCATGACGCGCGCCGACTGGCACCGGCAGCACGCGGAGCTCTCGCGGCGGCGCCAGCGGACCGCGCAGGAGATCGAGCTGCTGGAGGCCGCGCTGGCGCGGGAGACGGACGCCGGCGACAGCACCGAGCTCGCGCGGCGGCTGGTGGACCGGCACCAGGCGCAGGCGCGCACGGTGCAGGCGCTGGAGCGGCTGGCGGCGGCGCGCGTGCTGGTCTGGGGCGGGGCCGAGGAGTGGCGCGTGCGTGAGGCGGAGCAGGAGGTGGAGACCAGCCTGCTCATGGAGGCGGAGATGGTCTTCACGACGCTCTCCTCCACGCAGCGCCGCCTCTTCCAGCAGGCGGCGGCCAAGGCGCCCTTCAAGACCGTGCTCATCGACGAGGCCGGGCAGGCCTCCGAGATCGCCTCGCTCCAGCCGCTCGTGTTTGGCGCCGAGCGCGCGGTGCTGGTGGGCGACCCGCAGCAGCTGCCGGCCACCATCCGCTCCGAGCTGGGCCGGGCCATGGACATGGAGCGCTCGCTCTTCGAGCGCCTGCAGCGCTGCGGCGCGCCCGTCAGCGTGCTCAGCGTGCAGTACCGCATGCACCCGGCCATCCGCCAGTTCCCCTCCGCCTACTTTTACGCCAACCGGCTCGAGGACGCGGACAGCGTGCGCCGCGCGCCGGACGAGCCCTACTATGGGCATGCACTCATGAAGCCGTACGTCGTCTTTGACGTCGCGCGCGGCGTCGAGCAGCGCGCCCAGGCCGCCACCGGCTCGCTCAGTAATTTGGTAGGATGTTGTGTGAGAGAGGATGAATGGTTGAGGATAGATCAGGGGTCCGAATGACTGATGATGGAGTAGTAAATCCCAGTATGACTGCTACCAACGTTCAAGTAATTCCCTCTCTATCTAAACTAAGCACCACTTTCACAATTTCCCCTACTTTAAACCTCTAGGTCGAGGCGGAGCTGGCGGCGGCGCTCTTCCACGAGCTGCGGGCCTTTTTGGTGGACCTGGCCAAGCGCGAGCCCGACCGCGCGCGCAAGCCGACGAGCGTGGGCGTCATCACGCCCTACCGCGAGCAGCGCGCGCTCCTGCGCCGGACCTTCCAGGCCGTGGTGGGCAAGGCCGCCGCGGCCGAGGTCATGATTGAGACGGTCGACTCCTTCCAGGGCAAGCAGCTGGACGTCATCATCTTCTCCTGCGTCCGCGCCAAGGGCGGCGGCGGCCTGGGCTTCATCACCGACGTGCGGCGCCTCAACGTGGCCATCACGCGCGCCAAGCGCGCCCTCTGGATCCTGGGCTCCCTTGGAAAATTGCAGGCCGACCCCACCTGGAACGCGCTCATCCAGTACGCACAGGGGTTGGGGTTGGGTTGTGTGGATTAATTATCTTAGTGGTTCTGAATGTGTGTCTGAGGCAGTGGGTGGCTGATGCTGAGGATGCAGGTAGTGTGGATACAAGCACAGCAGTCTGTTCTCACCGCACCAGACTTCCCAACCCCCTTCACCCATTGCCCGACATACTGACGCGCCAAGGACTCTTTCCCCCTGCCAGGGACGCGGAGCGGCGGCGCGTCATCATCCGGGACGCGGACGCGGAGTCGCTCTTTCCTGCCATGGAGTACTGGGTGCGCAAGCGGGCTCCCGCCCCGCCGGCGCCGCCGCCCGTGCACCACTACGCGCCAGTCCCCACGCGGCGATGAGGTTGACGTGATGCTTGGTTGCATTTTGTCCTAGGCCAGATTTGACGCTCGTTGCTGAATATATAATGATACACGGGGCTGAACGAGCGCGCAGGGCAATTGGAATGTACGGAGAAAGGGTGGTACTTAAAAGAAACGGGCTCACTGTCAGAGCCCGCGTCAGGTCCGGAGGTGGATACCTCCAAGTCAATGTCAAAGTCTAGTAAGTGTGCGCTGGGCAGCGGGAGCAGTCGCTGAGTCATCGCCTTCCATGACTCAGCGCCCCAACTAAACCTCTTTTATCAGACCGTCCGGGCCTTGTAGGGCTGCCATCGCAGGCGGTCGGTGTCGATCTCGATGTTTTTCTGCCCCGCGATGGTCTTGAGGTGCTCCTCCACGATCTTTTGGGTGACGCTGATGATGTGGTCGCCCTTCCAGTACTTGATGAGGCTGAGGCTTTCGAGGGTCTTGACCACGTCCTCGGTCTTGATGGCCGTGGCCTCGCAGATGTCCTTGATGCTCATGGCGGCCGCGTGGTCGCGCAGGGTGCGCAGGATCTCGCGCATCCAGTAGGATCGGTAGGAGACCGCGCCCAGGTCGGAGAGCGGGCGCTCGGGCGAGCCGAGCCTGCCCTCCTTCTTGCTGAGCTCGTAGGAGAAGGCGATGAGGAAGCGGCCGTAGCCCTTGCGCTGGTGCGCGGGCAGGGTGAGGATGCAGGCCAGGTTGTTGCCCTCCAGCGAGTCCTTCTCCTTGCTGAAGTAGCCCACCACGTGGCAGCCGCGCGCGTCGCGCTCGCAGAGCACGTAGAAGAGGAAGGGGTCCACGTCGTAGTAGAGGGTCTTGTGGTCCAGGAACAGCTTGCTCAGCAGGCACAGGTTCTGGCAGTAGACCTTGGCCTTCTTGCCGTCCACCTCAAACATGCTCAGCTGCGGCGAGGTCACCGCGCCGCCCGTGTAGCCGGGCGCGTCCAGGTGCGGGGGCGGGGACCTGTAGATCTCGTCCCCGGGCGGCTGCCGCGCCTTGGTCTTGGCCAGGTGCCGCAGCAGCGTCTTCTTCTTCCGGAAGTACTTGAGCGTGTACTCGCAGATGTAGAGCCGCTCGCAGCTCGCGTGCGGCTCGGGGTAGGGGCTGTAGTACCAGGTGTCCATCTCGTACTTGCCAAACTCAATCACCTGGATGTTCTTCACCTTGGTCTTCTCCTGGTGCTCGCGCTCCGCGTGCCGGTCCAGCGGCGGCAGCTCCTCCACGTTGGCGCCCACGTGGTTCATCTCCGCGTACTGACGCTTCAGGCGCCGCGTCATCTTCTGCGAAGCCTCGGCCGCCCTCCCCGCCCGCGGGCGCGCGGCGCCCTGCGCGCCCCGCGCCCTCGCCGCTCCCGGAGCTCACCAGCGCCGACACCCGCGCCCCGGGCACCCACTCGTCCAACCGCTTGTCGACTGCAGGGAAGACGTTGGGGACAGCCGCTTTCAGGCTCGTGTCTGGGCTCTGCACACATGTGCACTCGTAATTCTGATCACACAGGTGCACACCCAACCACCGCACACAATCCCTTCCCCCCAATCAACAGCACAGCCTCCGCTCACACTCTGGGTAGTGGACATAGTAGAGCCATGTGCCGTTCTTGTCCCGCTTCTTCTCCACAATCTCAGCCGGATCTGGACAGGAAAAAAGTCACAAGGGGCGCACTGAGGGTCCATGCCTGTGTAAAGCTACCGGATTCAAACCCTCCCACCACCTCCCACGTACGATACACGCCATCGACAGAGGCCTGGCAGGACACCCTCGACCCTACGTAGTGGCCCTGCGAGGAAAGAGAGAACGGACACTCGTTGAGGGCCATCGCTTGGCCTCTCGTGACAGGTATCGTGCTTCGCCGAATCCCGGGAAAGGATGCAAGGAACCCTCCCCAGGCGCCACTAGCTCACCTCTACCTCTTGGCCACCGCCATTTGTCATTTTTGGAGAGGCTTGCGCGCTCTGTACCATGACTCACAGCCCCGGGACAGTCCGGGCCCCGGAAGGCATAGAGTGCTTGCAAGGTCGGGAGAACGGTCCAAAGAAGAAGGAAAGCGCCGCCTACTCCGCCCTCACTGGAATTTCTTTGGTACTCAATGGCGTTTCGCTGCCACCTGTAGCGGAAAGAGGGTGGGGATGGGCGGTTCTGTGACGAGTGCACAAGGGGCGAGGAATCCAGATTCGCCCCGGAGATTTCGCCCAGCGACAATATGTGGGGGCCCCCTCAGATATTTTAGCTTGGCATACTAGAAAGGAAAGGGTGTCTGCGATTTTGCATGAAAAGGAAAAGATGCCCAACAACTCAAAAGATCAACAAAAAGAAACTCTCTGCAGCCTACAACAATCACGCTGCCTTGGTCTTTCCTGGGGCGGCGGGGTAGCGAGCTCGCCGGCTCTTGTGGATGGACGAGGTGAGCAGTCCGCCAAACACCATGAAGACGGCCGCCCACTGCTGGGGCAGGAGCGGGTTGCCGGACCAGATGACGGAGAGGAGGATGTTGAAAAACTTGCGTGTCGTGGTGACCAGCGTGTTGACCAGCGATCCAAACCTCCGGATGGTCTGGAAGATGAACAGCTGTCCGATCGCGCCGCATAGGCAAAACAGGACGATGTCGTAGCCGGCCTGTCGGGTTTGGGGTTAAGAACACATTTTCAATTAGGAGCGTGGCCTGAGCTTTTGGTTTTAAGGGTGGCGCCTCAGGGGCGGCCACACGGCATCACATACCATCCCCCACCCAGCGCCCACGCCACTACTTGCCTCTGGAAAGTCCAGGCAAAAGGCGACAAGATCGCGCCCAGCAGATGTGAAGCCAAAGAGGTACGGGATGTTGAAGAGCGCGCACCAAAAATTCATCCAGCACATCATGTGCAGGGCGGACCCCTTTGGATACCGCCGGTGGATCTCGGTCCTGTGCCGCATTGGTGTAGCCGTCAAGCGTGAGGTTGGCAAAGCAGAGGAAGTAGCCGAGGGGGGCGTTGGGCTGCGCGAGCTTGCTCGTGACCTTGCTGGAGGAGCGCATGGCAAACAGCGAAATGCCACCTGGCGAGCAGGGAGGTGGGTTGGGGGTTGTGAGATTCGAGCATGGCTTTGGCGCCACGGAAGGAAGCCTCACGATAGGCACTGGAAGGGATCTACTTCTCGCAAACGAGGAGCTGGCAATAAATTCACAATCCCTAAAAATCAAGCATGTTCCCACAGTCCCCAAACCGCCACACAACCACCACCTCGCTTGGGCTTCCCCTTCCCAAAACCTCCCCTCACCAGAGATAAGGAGGCAGCAGGCATACTCGAGGGCCGAGTAGGACTTGGCGTGCAAGAGGGTCCCCATGAGCATGACGGGGATCATCTTGGAGGACTTGGCCAGCACCTGGGCTGGGTAGGAGATGTAGCGCAGGGCCTGCATGCCCAGCGCCGGGCCGATGCTGTTCGAAATGGCGGGTCTGCAGTAGGCCGTGATGGGCGGCAGCCCCTCGCTGTGCCCCCTCTGAAACACATTGATCAGCACAAATGCCCAGAGGAAGCAGGCCCAGCTCTGGAAGCCGTTGAGCGCCGGCAGGTGCGTGAATCGGCGACCTTCCGGCCCGAATCGCTTGGTGGACAGCGTCTCCTGCACGACTCCCTGCGTCAGGTACGCTCCATAGATGCCCGCCACGCAGAACAGGAGGCCAATCGCCGTCCTGATCTGGCTCCGACCGTGGTGTGCCTCCGTCATGGCAATTCTGCCGGCTGGCCTTGCGCACCCGCTTAGCCGGCCCCTGCCCGACAGCCTGTGCAGCTGATCCCAAGCCAAGCTGCACCCGTCGCTTTTCTCAGTCAATAATAAGGAAAGAATTTATTCCCAGCGAGTCCCGTGCCCTCGCAAGCTCGGGAAGGTGCTCACGAGTACTGCGTGCGCCTTGCCGGTGGTGCGATCCGGATCTAGCAGCCGGCTCAAGCCCAGGCAGAGCCGGCATCAGGTCCGCCACAGCGACGGGGCGGCGGTCCAACAGAAACTGACTTGACGAGCCCACGTCTTTCTCAAAGAAGGACATTTTTACCAGACGCATTGAATACACACCTGAGAACGAGGATGGCTACGCAGGAAACCAGCGCAGCTGCGCCAGCAGCACCGCAGCGCCCTCGCCTGAAACTCAAGCCGCGCGATCCCGAGGCAGCGGCGCGTATGGAGGCGGAGCGCCAGGCGTCCATGGGGAAGGTGCGTGGGGAGGAATTCAAGGAAACGCTGCCCTGATCGCGCTACGCACCGGGTTCACCCAGTGTGACTCCGTCCCCGGCCCGTGCAGAGCCCTTTTGGGAACGCCAAGCCCCGCGAAGCCGTCATTGCCGGCCGCATTGGCAAGAGCGAGGAGGAGGTGCTCAAGCAGGAGGTCGAGACCGTGTACAAGCTTCATGTGCGGTGGAAAAGGGGCACGAGGGGTGCTGGGGCTCTTGCCGTGGGCGGCTGGACCAGTTTGCGTGCTGCTGTTGAGCGTCCCTGAGCCCGCCTTCGCCGCTCCCGCGCGCAGTTGCGACTGTCGGGGCCGCAGCTGGAGGAGAAGAAGGCGCAGGAGGCCCGCATCCGTGAGGCCGAGGAGGCGGCCACGCAGGAGGAGGACCCGACCAAGCGCGCCGCGCTGGAGGCGGATGTGGCCGCCCGCCGCGCCGAGCTGGTCGACCTCCTGGCCGGGTTTGAGAAGCTGACCCTCGAGGCCGCACGCACCGGCGCCGCGCCGCGCGTGTCCACCCTGCGCAAGGCGACGCAGGAGAGCGCCGAGGGCGCGGCCCCCGCGGGGGGCGCCCCGCCCGGGACCCAGGGCGGGCGCTACCACCCAACGCAGGGCTACCACATGGGCCGGCACCAGGCCCCCGCCTCGGAGGACGCAGTGCCTCCCAGCCGTGGGTTTCCCAACGGCCAGTACGGCAGCCGCGGCTCGGGCTACGTGCCCCGGCCGCAGGGCTTCTCCGACTACCAGCAGCCGCGCGGGCACCACAACCAGCACCAGAGCCACCACGAGGGCGAAGCGGGGAGCTCCTCCTCCAGGTGCGTGCGCGGTGGGCATGTGGTTTGTGTTTTTTGTATGAGCAGTGGCCGGGCTTCGTAGCGCACCCCTGAGCAATAGTATTTATTATTTCTGCCATTATCAATACCATCATACCCCCCTTCCCTGCAGCTTCAGCAGGCAGGGCTCCAACGCGGCGCGGGAGGACTCGGACGCCGGGTTCTACGACCCGGTGCCCTCGTTCGACCCCGCGGCGGCGGCGGGCCGGGGCAGCGGCGGCAGCTTCGGGCGCGGCGGCTACAACAACGGCAACCGCCGCGAGGGCGGCCGCAGCAACGGCACGGGCCAGTACTACCAGCAGCAGGGCGGTTCTCGGCAGTACAACCAGGGAGCCACTCGCAGCTACTCTGGTGAGGGCAGAGTGCAGTTTTGATTGAGTGGGTCACGGCGGGCGTTGGTGGCTCTCTGCCGGCTGGGTCTGGGGTTTGGATAATGTGCTGGCTCAGCCGACACAATTGCAATCACATCATGCTCCACACGTCTCCTCAACATCTCTCATTTCGTTCTCCGTCCATCCCCTCGTAAGGCAACTTTGGCGCCCCGCCGCCGCCGCCCTCTCTGGCGGGCCAGGGCATTGGGGGCGAGATCCGGTTTGAGGAGGACTCCTTTGGCGGCTCTCAGGACCGGTTCTGAGCGGTCTTCCTATCGAGAGGCTGTGAGAGCGTGCCTTGATCGTATTGGAATGCAATGTTACCGCTGCGCATGGGACGGCCAGAAGAGAACGGGGCACGCGAGAGCTTGTGAGAACTTGCAGGCACGGACAGTGGGCGCCGCAGAATCGCGGCATTGCTGATTGAAAGAACGCGCTGGGCTGGCGAGAAACAAGGCCCATTATACGCGTCAGAAGAAAACTTCCGTCGAGGCTATTGTTGGTACATGTGAAGGTCGAGGCTCTTTTCAGACCCTAGATCCCTCCTCCTCCTAGGCAAAGACGCGGTCTGGGAAGAGCGTGGGGGCGACCAGGGTCCAGCAGTAGATGGCCGCGGCGACCCACTGCGTGGCAATCTTGACCCAAACCGAGACCCAGCCCACGTCCAGGCGGTCCAGCTCCTGCCCCGTGGCGCCCCAGCCGGTCATGAGCATGGCCAGGTACATGGAGGCCAGGGCAAACACGGTGTAGAACTGGGCGTAGCAGTAGGGCACGGGCTCGTCGGCGTCGGCGCCCTCGCCGGCCGCGCGCGACGGGCTCGCGCCGCGCCATCTCCGAGGGCTCCGGCGCGCGCTCGCCGGCGTCCAGGAGCGGCGCGCGGGCCTCGGGCGGCGCGCTGGCCTCCGCGTCGGCGTCCCAGGCGCCGCTGAGGCTGTGCGTGTTGGAGCCGGCGCGGAAGGCCGAGTAGACGACGGAGACGAGCGTGACGGCCATGCCGGCCGCGAGCGCGAAGCCCGAGGCCGTGGACAGGCGCTTGCCCAGCAGGTTGCAGGCGTAGTCGCGCGGCTCGCTCATCAGCGCCGAGTAGCCGAGGTAACAGATGTAGAGCCCCACGGCCGAGGCCGGGAAGAGGCTCGCGTGCTCGACCGCCGGGTGGAAGCTGGTCAGGCAGAGCACGACCACCAGCACCAGGGACAGGCTGATGATAGTCAGGTTGAAGGAGCAGTCGATGTCCGACGGCGCAAACCAGTGGAAGCACAGGCCCACCAGCGCCCCGCAGCCGGCCAGCGCGCCCAGCGTCACCGCCAGCAGCCCGTACAGCCAGCGGTCGTCCTCGTCACCCTTTTCGACCCAGTCGTCGTTCCAGGCCTGCGTCATGTCCACCACGATGATCATCTGGACGAGCAGGAAGAGCGGCGAGCCAAAGCGCGCGACCCAGGCTGCGCAGGCGGGGAGGGAGAGGTTGGTGGGGTGTGGAGGAGGGGCGGTTTTTACTGGGCTTGGAAGAGAGGCAGCCCTCAAATTATTGGGCTCAGTACACAACTTTGACAGATCCCACCAAAGCCCCACGACCAGGCATACCATAGGCGTTGACCGCGCCGTTTGGGAGGAAAAAGGGAAAGACCATGCACACAATCCAGAGGCCAGCCTTGATGAGCCAGGAGCCGTGGTGAAGGTAGCGGTCCCGGCGGTCGCTCGTCCGGCGCACACCCACCATCACCAGCGCCAAGCTCCCGAACAAGATCTGCAATACAAAGGGTCAAGATGATTGAGAATTGGTCCGCATAAGCAGCGTTGCACACTGCACAGCTTTGAAGCGGCCCACTCCTATCAGCCCCTCTCACCAGATTGCCCATGCTGATGCGGTACACAGCCTGCGCACCAAACCACTCATCCGAGGGCAAAGCGCCCTTGTTCAGGGACCGCACGATCCCTGGCATGGCGAAGAGGGCGGGGTGAGCATATCGCGCCGGGGCCGCAACGCACACACGCTTCTAAAGTCACGGGAGTCACCCCACGCGATCAAGCCCCTTCCCGAGCCGCGCCACGTACATGGAATTTTCATGAGGAGGGGCTTGGCAAAGTCGCGCAGCACCCAGGCCATGATCATGGAGATCGTAAAGACAAAGCTCCACGCCATCCGGGCGCTGCGCACCATGGCCTCCCGGCTGATACATGTGCACGCGGAACAGGCGCACGCCGCTGCCGCCCCGGCCAGGCAGTTGGCAAATGACCCCAGCAAGAACATGGTGGTCTTTTGCGACAAGCCGCGCGCTGCCGCGCACGCGGACCAAGGAGGGCCGCGAGGTCAAGGACTTCGAATACTTCCTCGAGGGTCGCTGAGGTCTTGCCCAAACGGGCCCGCTTGTCGTAATAATCCGGCGCGTGCTTTTCCACGACTGTTTTAAGGGGAATATCTTGCGGCTGGGCGCTTCAAATTTGCCAGTGTCGTCCACGGATTCCTTCTCCGCGATGAAGATTTTGCGCGGAACGGGATTCTTCATGTGCTTCTCGGGAAGGTATGGAGCCCCTACTCTTTAGCAAGGTTGCCCAGCACGCTGCCCTTCTCTGATGCCTCCACACACACGCCGCTACATGGTGTACACGATCACAGAAGTCAGTCCAACTCGACAGCATGCAGGTGAATCGGGCCACAGAGAGAGAGTAGTGGACAAGAGGCCGATCCGGGTTCACCAGCGTGATCACTCAGCTTAAGCCAACAAGGTTGTAGCGTCGTCATTCAGAGGCGCTGTGCCGAGATAAAAATGCGATTTGCAGCATCGCGCAGGCGGCGTCGGGTCCCGTCCGCGGCGGCCCACAGGCTCGCGCGGGGGCTCGGCCGCACGCGGCGGCCAGGCCTGAGGGACAGGCGCGGAGGCGGAAAGGTAAGCAAACGGGCGAAGGACGAGCCCTGCAGACAAAAACGAGGACCCGAGGGCAGACTGGGCGCCAGTGCGGTAGTAGCTCTCAATAAAACGCACCCGCGACGCCCGCAGCGCGGCGCCGGGAGCGCTGCGGGGCCGGGTTTAGGAAGGCGAGGGCGGGGCCGCGGCGGTCAACCCCAAAAGCGCGCGTCCCGCCCTCTGTGCCAAGAGCGTGGGCGACCAAAGAAAGGGGTTGGGAATGCATCGACGAGAAGAACGCGGCGCCTCTCGATGTGCGCACGGAGTCTCACGATGCATCGGCCGTTGTGGACGAAAGGTCACTGTTGCTTGGTGGCGGCGCGCTAGCGCCCGCCCCAGACACCGCTCCCGCTCAGCTTGAGTCCCTCCAGCGTGGAGGAGAGGGGCCCCATGTCGTGCGCCGAGCCCCGAAGAAAGGACCCTTGCGGCGTGAGCGACGACGGCACGGGCTCGTCCTGTGGTTGGTTGTTTTGTGTGGGGTGATAAGGGGCTTCGTCAGGATAGGTGCACTTGCGATGAGGCACACGAATGATGGGCGCATTGGTGTATAAATGTTGTATCTGTTTGGAATTTGTACACACTATTCAAGACGCACAAAGCCTTCTGTCGCTTCATTGCAGATTCCCTCGCACACAAACAGATCGGCGCTGCATCGCAAAAAACAATCATACCACTCTCCTAACCACCCCCCTCTCTCTCGCACCTGCCGTGGCACGGCGGCGTCGATGGCGACAAAGGCGCCGCGGATCTGGTGCGGGCCGTGCGCCACGACCCGCTGGATGGCCGCGTCCGTCTCAAAGGTCACGAACCCAAAGCCGCGGTGGTCGCGCTTGTTCACGCGATCGCGCGGGAGGTAGACGTCCAGCACGAAGCCAAAGGCGGCAAAGTACTCGCGCAGGTCGGCCTCGCTGGTGTCGCGGTGCAGCTTGCCCACAAAGAGGCGGGGACCCGCGCGCGCCGAGGCCGGGCCCGCGCCGCCGGCCGCGGCGCCGCCGTGCAGCGAGCCGCCGCCGTGCGTGGAGCCGCCGGCGCCGCCAAAGGCGGACGCGTAGCCGCCGCCGTAGCCCACGCCGCTGCCCATTGACCACAGCGGGCCGCTCAGCGCGCCGCTCAGCGAGCGCGGGATGTCGGCCGGGTACTGGCCCAGGGACAGCTCCGCGCCCAGCAGCGGCGCCTCGCCCGCCGACCCCGCGGCCAGGAAGCGGCTGGGCGAGGGCGACGCGTCATTCACCATGGACCCGTGGCTCGCGCTGTGCGCCATGCGCTGCGCGTGCAGCGCCGCGGCCTGCGCGGCCAGCACGGCCTGCAGCCCGCTGGTGCCGCCGTGCACGGTGGGGCCCTGGCTGCCCGGCGGCGTCGCGGCGCCCAGGCCGCGCCCGGCCGAGGCCAGCGCCTCGCGCTGGTCCAGCGAGCCCAGCAGCTCCGACAGCGTCGTGGGCGAGGCGTCGTGCGCGCCAAAGGCGCGCGGCGGCGGCGAGGCGTGCGCGCCGGCCGGGCCGCCGCTGCCCACGGTGCTGGGCGAGGGCAGGCTGGACCCCGCGTCCGCGGCCCCGCGCGCACCGGGGACAGGTTGGACAGCCCCGGCGGCGGCGTGGTCGCGTGCGGCGACAGCTGCGCGCCGGGCGACAGCCGCGCGGCGCTGCTCGACTGGCTGCCCAGCGTGCGCTGCTGGATGAAGGACGCCTGCTGCTGCAGCGCAAAGAGGTACTCTGCGACGGCCGAGGAGCCGTGCGTGGTGGCCGCGTGCGGCACGGTGCCCGCGGCCTGCGCGGGGCCCTGGCCCAGAAAGGGCGCCGTCGTGGGCGAGCCCATGCCCGGCAGCGCCTGCAGCGCGGCAAAGGAGCCGCCCGAGCCGGCCAGGAGCGGCAGGTTGGGCTGGCTCATGGAGAGCCGGCCCGGCAGCGCCGCCGCGCCCGCGCCCGCGGCGCCGCGCTCCTTGGGCGTCGCGCGGTCGATGGCGACCTCGTTGCCGCCGAGCACGTGCGACCGGGCCATGACGGCGTCCACCGACTCGGCTCGTGCGTAGGTCACAAAGCCGATGCCGCGGTGGCCCTGCTTGGAGGGGTCCTTGGGCATGTAGGCGTCCTGCACCGCGCCAAACCGCTCAAAGTAGGCGCGGAAGGCGGCGTCGCCGACGCTGCAGGGGATGCGCGCGACGAAGATGCGGGTGGTCCGCGCGCGAGCCGACCTTGCCCTCCGGCAGCGCCAGGCGCGCCTCGCAGCGCCGGCCGTCCACCACGTGCTCCGAGGCGATGGCCGCGCGCGCGTGCGCCGCCGAGGCGTACGTCACGAACCCAAAGCCGCGCGACTTGCCGGACAGGCGCTCGCGCATGATGAGCACCTCCTCCACCGGGCCGTAGCGGGAGAAGTGGGCCTCCAGGGTGGCATCCTCCGTCTGCCAGGGGATGCCCAGCACCACCACCTTGCGCGACTCCACGTCCGGGGCCAGCAGGGGCGAGGGGGAGGCGGGCCCGTGCTGGGCCACTGCCGGCAAAGGCACCTCCCCGAACGACTCCGCGCTCGACTCCGAAAGCGTGGACAGCTGGCCGGCGCTCAATATGGCCGTGCCGGCGGACCCAGGGATGCCATGGGCGCACGGAATGGCAGCAGAAGGGGTGGGAACGGCCATACGATCCGGTACGGGCCCAGGGACGGGCTCCGCCCACGTCGAATCCGGTCCCAGCTTTCAAAAGCGAATTGTACTGAGCTACTCAACTCGGGTCGAAGATATTAACCTTGACCTGCAACACGAGGGGGCGCGATGTGACGAAGCTGAGTGCGCAGGCACACCCCGCGCTCCGGCAGCACGCCCTCGACGGATCTCTCTCAGAGACCAGCCAGTGCTCGGCAGCCAGCATCAAAATACCATGGCGACATTTACAGGCATGGGTGGGGGTGCCAGGCACGATCGCGAGCCCCCAATGCCCGGAGGGCTGCCTGCGGCAATGCCACGTCACGGAGCTCCGCGCACCTCGATGACCACGGCTCACGGCAAGCGGAAGAGAGAAGCTTAATGAAACAAACAATATCCTCAGGCTGTGTAGCCCCTTGGAACCCTCGCTGGGTCACATTCCACGGTCCGCAAAAGTGTGCCGGACCGTGGGGGGATTCGCACCGGTGCTGGGCCATCCATGCGACGGGAGGGGCCGGGGGGAATCCCGCAACTTGGACTGCCCGGGGCCTGTTCCCGCGCAAAATCTCGGGTCTCGCCGGTGTGTGACACACCACCGGCCTGTAATGGGGTCTGCCCGATCAGCCCCCCCTCTTCCACGGGTGGACCGCTGGCACCAGGGATTCTTCTGACACAGCAATCACGCCGCTGCTCCCGGTCCCGACCCGTGCAAACAGAGCTCCCCTGCCCGTGCCACTCGCAGTCGGCACTTGCCCCGCCTTTTGAGTGTTACGGCGGTTGAGGGCTCTGCTTCGATATACCATTCGACCTAGCCATTTGACTACCATGCTGCGATTGGCCCTACAGCGAACGTGCTCCTCGGCGCAACCGGCGGCAGCGGGATGCCTCTCGTCCGTCACCCGTGCATTGCCATGCATGGCATCTGCGCGTGGTTTCTCGTCGGAGCCGGAGAAGGAGAAGCGTGTCATTGATAACCCCGTTGTTGTGGAGCTTGCGGACCGCATTGTGAAGCTTAATCTGCTCGAGGTGAGCGACCTCACCGACCTGCTCCGCGAGCGGCTCAATCTGCCCGCGAGCTACGGCATGCTCATGATGGCGGCAGGCCCCATGACGGCTGGCCCTGCGGCAGCGGGTAAGCAGCTGGGTTGTAGCGTGCGAGAGCGGTTGGGGTGACGCAGGCATTGAAGGATGATGTGTTGAGGGGCGGGCTGCTGTGCCCGTGGTGGTGGCTCTGGACCACGGGTATCGAGCCATCCATTAACCATTTGGACATTTCGCTCTGCTCTGTGCAGCCGCGGAGGAGGCACCCAAGGAGGAGAAGACTTCTTTCGATCTCAAGCTGGAGGGTTTCGATGCGGCGACCAAGATCAAGATCATCAAGGAGATCCGCGTGATTACGGAACTGGGCCTCAAGGAGGCCAAGGAGTTGGTGCGTCGTGATTCTGGGAATGGGGTGCTCCCGCAACAGCAAGGGCAGATGTGACGCGCTTGGATGCTCTGTGCCTCGCTGGCATTGCCCATGTGCGTTTCTCATCGTGCTTCCCCGCCTCACTCCTGGATCCATCCTCACGCAGGTCGAGGGCGCGCCCGTGGTCGTGAAGAAGGGCCTGAAGAAGGAGGAGGCGGAGGAGCTGCAAAAGAAGCTGGAGGCCGTGGGCGCCAAGATTGTGCTCGAGTAGACGCGCCGACGCGATCGGTCACCCTCCCCTGGCACGCCTCTGGTCGCGTGGGCTGGTCCAGCGACGCGGCCCGAGAGGTAGAACTGCTTGCTCGCCTGGCCGCTCCTATGAGAGTACAGATTTTCCGGTACTTGTATTTCCCGAGCTTGGCCGCGGGCTGATGGCACGCGTGCTGTAAAGGGCGCATGCCGAGATCGAGGGCGTCTGTCGACGTGGCTCTGTGCCGATGGGCAGAAGCGGTGTCACATGCGAAACAAAAAAGAGAGGGGATGCACAAAAGGCATGCCGTTTTCACGAGGCAAAGAGGGGCTTGCAGAGCTGCTGCCACTGGTTTCGCAGCTCGTTGGACTTTTGCACTGCTCGAGCCTGCACACGGGTTGGGCAAAGGAGCTTGATAAAGAAACAGGCCACAGTCATGCATGGGCGCGATCGGTCAATCTACCGGCCAAACGCCAAGCAGCAGCAAGCCATTTCCATGTCATAACATCCTGATGAATTACCCGGATGGCCTCGCTCAAGCGCTCCGTCTCGTTGAGGAGGTACTGCTCCACCGTCTGCTGGTCATCCAGCGCCGCCACGATCTGAGAAAAAGGTCGTAACGGGGTTTTAATGCTAGAAAGCGCAGTACATCGGCCTGAGGTCGCCACCCATGCACTCCAATCACGATCGCGAGCCCTCCACGCAACGCGCCTCCACAGTGGCCACTGACTGGCCTCCAAAGCAAACAGTGTCTCCATTCCGCAGCACCACAGGGTCGCCTGCATCCACGAGAATTGGCAAGCGCATTGTGCGTGCATGCATGCGTCGTTCATGGTCAAGGTTGGAGCATGCATCAATGCGTTCGCCCATCCCTGCCTGGCAGAAGCATCTCGCGCCCAGCACAGACCTTGTCGCTCCAAGGGACGATCGTTGACCTCTGTTCCGTTGCTGCTGCCCAGGTCCCTCACGTTCCAGGCCTTGCCGTCCCAGAATATCTCCGCATGCCGCTCAGAAACATTGGGATCCTTGATCTGCAGCTGCCTGGCCACCCGCGTCCTGCCCAGGATCTGCCGCTCACCCTGGGCCACCAGCTCCGAACCAGCGGCGGGGCCCTTGGTAATGCGCAGCGTCAGTAAATCCTACAGGTATCCGAACAAGCTTGTGGCATGGTGGAGCATCGCGGCGTAGACCGCAAGCGCCGAGAGGCCGCTCAGAAAGCACCACAAGGCACCCTCTGCCCATAAAGACCGAACCTGCGCGCTCGACTGAGTGTCCGCCATGACAAATGGGCACGTCGAGAACTACGCAATGTGTCCCAAAATTCTTTATGACAAGCTTGGTGGTGGCGTTGCTCGCGCCATCTGTATAGATACTCCCCGACATGCTCGTCGACAGCCTGAGGAGATCCGTACTGGATGAGGAGAAAATTTTGAAATCGCCATGCATGCCGGCTCGACAGGCTCGCGCAGACGGTCGGAAAGGGGCGGGATGTGTTGGTTAGAGGGCATGAAAATTGCGATTATCTGGCCATTATCTGAGGTTGTTGAGCGATGGAGCTGAAGACGTACTCTCGAAGGAAAAAGGATGCTCAGGTGTGTGCCGGATCCGGGCCCCGATCCTTGTCGAGAGTCAAGGCCATGCCCGACAAGAACATCACTTCGAAGCGCACCGCTCTCTCTTGCACAGGTCGATCATGGTGTTTCCAAGGCCGTAGTGGCCCCAGAACTGGCCCTTCCTGACAACTCGGATGCCATTTCTGCGGCACGAACCCCCAAGCAAGCCGGATGTGGAGGAGGGCCCCCGTCCAGCTCGCTGGCGCAAGGCCGGGACGGAAAAGGACAATGCTGCCGTGACGCAGAAGCAGCAACTCGCGGAAATCAAGGCGTATTTCGAGGAGGTATAGGCCGTCTGGGGGGGTTGTCCAGGGTGAATTGGTGTGCTTGGGCCAGGCACAAGTAATGGCTCCTGTGCCACCCGCATCCTCCTCTCAGGTGGACGCCTTTGATCTGGTCGCGGAGACGCCTTCGCCGGCCGCCAAGCCCGCTCGGTTGCCGGCAGCCAAGCGCGAGCCGTCTAGTTTGGGCCCTGCGCCTGTCGAGGCATCTGGAATGGACCCCACTGAGACACAGGAGGCTGCTCAGGTGCGGGCCCCTGCTGATCGGCGCAAGTCGGTGGCCCCCGGGCTGTCTCGCCGCATTTCAACGGCGCTGGTCCCCGAAAATGGGCGTTTGTCTCTAGCGCCAAGGGCGGTCGATGGGTACGTGCCTTGGGTGGTTGAATTGATGCCCAGCAATGTGAGCATTCCCTTTTGGTTGGGCCCGACTGCACACTGCAGTGGCCGCATTTTTTCAGGCTTACAACAAAGGACAGTGACCTCAACACAAACGGCACCACATCACGGACACACGTGCACTCTCTGCCCTCGCAGACGGCGCAAGACGGCCGCATGGGGCCTCGGTCATTCCTGGCGGCATTCGCTGGCCCCTCGCTTCAGCCTGGCTGGCCACAAGCTCGTGGATGGCGCCCGGCAGCTGCTAACCATGAGCCGTCGATCCTCTGTGGCTGTTCCGGAAAAGTGTGCGGAGCCTGCCCAAGATTCTGGGGAGCACGTGGCTGCGCATGGCAGCGACGCGGCTGGAGAGGGGCCGCTCGTGCCCGGCGAGGCAGACGCGGCTGGCCCGCCCGCTGAGACCACTGAGCTCGATGCCGGCACAGGCATTGCGGCCGAGCTGGAGGCACTGTCACTGAATGAGCCGGTCTCTGGCTTGGACAGGCTGCTTCGGTTCTGCAAGCAAGAGGCAAGCGGAAGCAATTCGGAAGCCGTGTGGGTTGTGTGGGTGGCGCACGGTGTTCAATTTCGTGGTCACCGGGGCAATTGAAGTCCAAGCTCTTGATCTTTTTGCAGGAAATTCCCTCGTTGGAGGGCCTCCTCTCCCAATACGTTGAGCTAGCATCGGTACGTTGAGGGCTGAGATGTGACAGTTGTTGCCGCGAGCGATGTCGATGGGGTTTGTGGCGTCGCAAGCGTCCTGCACTCAAGCCTGCGCCCCTTTGAGCATCATTCCACTCTGCTTCATCCTATAGGCCTGCAAGATTGGCGAGGGCACGTTTGGCGAGGCCTTTAAATCCAAGTCGTGCGTCCTGAAAATCGTGCCCATGGAAGGCGACATGAAGGTGAGGGTGACATAGGGTGGATGTGTGATCAAGTCTAGACGAGATCAGTAAGGCACACCCGCGCCCCGCCAATTTGCACCTTGAGATCCACTGTGCATCACCATCACATGCGTGCCAATCGTCGTCGCTGCAGGTCAATGGGGAGGTGCAGAAGCGAGCCGAAGACATGCTGGGCGAGGTGGCCATTTCGCAGACGCTGGCATCGCTGGGCGACAACTCGGCAGGTGGGGACAGGCGTGCGGCTACCGGGCTGGAGATTGTATTGGCCCGTCTTGTACACAACCACACCCAGACGCTGACACTGGGCCCCTCTACCAATCTCCCAGACCGGCCGGGCTGGACGTCGGGCTTTGTGGCCAGCGTCGGCGTCGGGGTGGCCCGGGGCAGGTACCCGCCTGCCCTCCTGCAGGAGTGGCACCGATGGGATGAGGAGTTTACCTCGGAAAACGACCCCGTTGACAACTTTGGCGACGACCAGCTGTACACGGTGGGTGCATGAGGACCGGGAAGTGGGACTCAGATGTCCTTTGCCCGCCCCCTCATCGGCGGGACAGCCAAACCCACCCGCGTGCCTCCCTGCAGGTCTTTGCGTTTGGGGACGGCGGCATAGATCTGGAACGAGCCTCCCTGCAGACTCCGGAAGAGGTGCAGACCCTCCTGTTCCAGGTAATGTCGCCAGGTTAATCTGTGGGTGTGGTTGCCCAGGACATTGGGGTAGAATTGGAGAAGTTCCTGGAAGGGGATCGGGGGGTTAGATTTTGAGGCCAGGGGTAGCTGTTCAGGCGACCGCCTGGTGTTTGTAGACGCACCTACGGCTGGTGCCACCCCACTCTGGATCGAATGTACAAGCATCCGACCCCTGTGCGCAGACAACACTGGCGCTGGCCGTGGCGGAGGAGGAGGTGGAGTTTGAGCATCGGGATCTTCACTGGGGCAACGTGCTCATCCAGCGAGGCGGTCCAGACCTCCTGGGCGCGCGTCTCCGGTACGTGCTGCTGCTGAGTGCTCCGTGTATTTTCTATGTGGGGTCTGGAACTGAGTGTGGAAATGTGGCGGGAGCAGCTGGCCCCGGTTCGCGTGGCTACATGGCTCCACGACATCCGTGTGGACACCCCTCCTCCCAATCTCGCCTCCAACCACGCTCATGTGCAGGGGTGTTGACATTTCTGTGCACACCGCCGGGGGTCTGCGGTGCACGCTGATTGACTTCACCCTGTCGCGTCTGCGGACAATGGACGGGTCCCTCGCCTTTTGCGACCTTGCCATCGACCCCGAGCTCTTCCAGGGACCCAAGGCCAACATCCAGGTCGGTCCTTGGGGTGGAGTGTGGCAAAGCCATTGCTCAATGTATTTCGTAGCGACCCACATCGACCCTCACTCTCAACACCTCCCATGATCATTTTCTCCAGGCGGACACGTATCGCCGGATGAAGCGCCTGACCAAGAATCGCTGGGAGGCGTACCAGCCCGCCACAAACGCGGCCTGGCTGCACTACCTGGCCGACATCTGCCTGACCCACAAGCTCCCGCAGCTGCCCAATGCCGACAAGACGGCACTGCGCGGGTTCCGGAAGCGCGTGCTCGGCTACGCCTGCGCCGCGGACGCCATCTGGGACGAGTATTTTCAGGGGTGCTGGTCCTCCGACGCCAAGCACCATCATGCATCATGAGGCACTGCCGGGGCTGTCGATCCTCGCGCATCTTCTTGTGCAAGGCTCACCACTATTTGGTGCCATAAACGAGCGGGCAAGGCAGCTCAGCGCCCATTGTACCTATGACCGAATCCACTATCAACTTGGTGCTGCGACTTCTGACCACTTCTGTTCGACCTTTTCGCCCTTTGTACGTGTTACAACACCGGTCAGAGCAGGGCGCCCAAACCAGCGTTCACGCAGTCAAGCTCACTCGGAGGACTTGAGGATGTCAGAGTCACCAGCGTCGGTGATGGTGAGCACGGACACGCGGTGCAGCTTACCGCAGGCGGTACCCAGGTCGACGTTGTTGCCGGCAAAGTGGTGCACGTTGGACTTGGCGAGCATGGCGTAGTACTCGATCTCCGACTTGCGCACGGACGGGCAGTTGTTGGAGATGATGACCAGCTTGGCCTTGCCGTTGCGCAGGGTCTTCAGGGTGGTCTTGTACCCCAGGGTGTACTTGCCGGACTTCATCACCAGCGAGAGCTTGGCGTTGAGGTCGCCACCCTTCTTGGCCTTCTTGACGGGCGCCATTGCGATAGGTTTAAAGTCTCCTTCTCAGCCTGAGAGGTGCGTAGAAATATAATACATCGTTAATGAGCTTGCAAATGAAGCCGTCCGGGACGCCGTCGCGCACGGCGACCTGAGCGCCACAACGGGCCCCGCGCCGGCTGCCTCGCGGAGCGAGGGTGCTGCAACCCTCACAACTCGGCTCCGAGTCCAAGCTATCGCCCTCCAAACACGCACCTACGGCTCCAGAGACAGTTTCGATCGATGGGGAAAGGGAGGGAGCAGGGCAAGCCTGGCCCGCTTTGGCGAGTCCCCGGCCTCCATAAGTGGTAGAAAGATCGAACAAGATTCTCCCGGGCGGCTGGCCCGGCCCGGCCCCTACTTGCCGATGGGGTGCGCCTGGCTCCGTCTCTTTGTTAAGCAGACACAGTCAAGATGGTAAGGGACAGGGACTGGTTGCGGAGAGCTGGAGCGTGGTCCCACCCGGGTCGGGGCTGACCGCCGTGTCCTCCCCATTGCCACCCCGCAGGCGCCCAAGGAGCAGAAGTCCAAGGAGGCCAAGGCCATGGCGGCCATGTCCGCCAGCAAGGGCAAGAAGAAGGTACGCTCGATGCGGAGCGGGGCCTTATGGGGCTCCCTGGCCTCCGTGTGTCGAGCCACTCACCTCTCGCGCGCGCTCCCCGCTCGTCCTCGCAGAAATGGTCCAAGGGAAAGATGAAGGAGAAGGTGAACAACCAGGTTCTCTTCGACAAGGTATGAGTGCACCGCGCGTGGATCGGGGGCGTCGTTCCGGGCAGGGCGCGGTCGCATCCGGCAATGGGTCAGATGTCTCACCCTGTCTCCCACTTGCCCACGCCAGGCCACCCACGAGAAGCTCCACTCCGAGGTGCCCAAGTACAAGCTGATCACTCCCTCCGTCCTGGCCGACCGCCTGCGGATCAACGGCAGCCTGGCCCGCGTCGCCATCCGGGAGCTGCTCGCCGCCGGCTCCATCCGCGTGGTCTCCAAGACCCACTCGCAGGAGATCTACACCCGCGCCACCAACACCGAGGCCTAAGCCCCCGGTGCTGCCCGCGCTGCTGCTAGATGGCACGCCCATGGTTTACTCGCGCCGCAGCTGTGTCGAAAGGCACCGCGCAGGCGTGAGGCCGGGGCCGTCGCTGCAGGCGTCCAACCTGACTGGGAATGCCGCTGTATCTCGTGACCGCGCGTGCCTGCGCAGTCACGTCTTTCTTTGTAAGAGAGACTCTATCGATGGAGCGGGGGTGGCAGTGAAGGAGCTTGTGGGCGAGATTGAGTTTGAAGGACCGGGTGGCAGTAGCGGAGGGATCACCAGGAAGTGTTGTTTGTGCTAATGCACAGTCGCTACAATCTGGAGATCAGTCATGGTTTCCTGCTTTCCAGCTCCACTGCGACATAAATACTCCCGTAGCTCGTACTACCCCACCCTAGCCTGATGTCACAAGAAAAATCGGTTACAAGGCCTGAGCTGCAGCAGGGGCTTGAGGCAAGACCACTGACAGATTGGATGCCTGAAGCAGCTCGGAGCTGCGCAGAACACGGTGACTCTCCTGATCAGAAGGACCTTGCCCAGGACCACACACACACACACTACAGCGTAGGTCGGCCGTTGATCAGGGGGTTGTTGAGGATGCCGGTGGAGGCCCAGCCATCGCCGAGAGGCATGGCCACCGCGGCCTCGGGGCTGGCCAGCGACCTGGAGGACAGCTCGCGCGCCGAGGCCGGCCCCCTCGCCAACAAGCCCCCGCTCGTGCCGCGTGGGGTCATGTCCCGTGTACCATCAAACGACGCCGATCGCGTGCCGCCCTGGGTCTCATCCTGGGCGGCGGCAATCTTGTTGCCCAGCGCCCGCACCATGAATTGCCGCCGGCACAGCTGCCGCACCTGTGGTGGGGGAAGGGGGAGTTGATCTGATGCATGAGCATGCATGGGAGGTCCGCGCACCTGCACAGCGATAGCAAGGGTCCCACCTAAACAGTCACAACTCGCACCGCACAGCGCAACCTCACCTGCTTGACGTAGGCCTCTGCCGAGATCGTGCCCGCATTGAGCAATCGGTCCAGCGCGTAGAGCGCATCCTCGATGGCGAGGTCCTGCGCCTGGACGGTGAGGGCCCGGGACGAGAGCTCGTCGGCGGGCAGAACCGTCGCGTCCGCGTCTGCGCCCGGGGCGGCGTCCGCGCCGCCCCGCCTGCCGGCCCCGTCCTCCAGCCAGCGCGCCAGCGCCGCGCCCGCCACCGTCATCTCCTGCGACAGGCTGTCCAGCGAGTTACGCTCCTCCTGAAGGGCAGCGACGCGCAGACGAGCCGCGTGCTGACGGGCAGCCAGCTTCCCGCCGGCTTCTGCGGCTTCGCCGAGTCGGCGCTCCAGCTCGACCCGGCGGCCCGCGAGCGCCTTTTGCAGGCGCGATGTCAGATCCGTGATGGCCGCCTCGCGGCAGGCCGCGTCGACCTCGGCGGTCGTGTTGACCGCGGGGGGTGGTGGCGGCTGCGCGGCGGGGGGTGGCGGCGGCGGTTGGGAGGCCGTCGGGCGCGACCCGGGGGACAGGGGGGTTGGCGATCACCTGCGCGGCCTGCGTCCCCGCGGCGGCTGCGCCAGAGGCTGGGCGAGGCGGGTGCAGGAACGACCAAAAGCCCGTGCGCCCGTCTGGCGGGGGCGGGTCGGGCGGCGGGCCGGGTGGGGGGGGGCCCGGCGGCGGCCCGCTGGGCGGAGGCGGTGCCGGTGGGGGCGGGGCGCCCAGGTCAAGCGACCCTTGACCAGAGCCCAAGTTGAGAGACTGAAACTGCTGCGTCGCGCTGCAGCGATGGGGGTGAAGAAGGGGCGTTTAAGCAATCGGAACCTGTCCGGCTTGCGTTCTGTGCAGCAACGCAGTGTCTTGAGGCGCAAGAACAGCAGCGCCGTTCCCAAAAAGGAAAGCATGATCACATGAGCCTGTGCAGGACACAGCATCGATCCATCGAAGAGCTATAGCCCCAGTCGACACCTCATCCTCTCTTGCAGCAACTCACCCGGCCATAAGTGGGTTGTGAAAGGCTGCGGGATCCGCCTGCGCGGCCTGCTGTGCGGCGGGCGGCCTCGCCTGGCCAGCGGCCGGCGCTGCGTGGGCGCTGGTCGCCATCCAGTTTGGGGGGCTTGGTGTACAGGGGAGGGTCCGTCCCAAACGAAATCGCCAAATCCTGAGAAGGTGGTGATGAGGAGCCGGCGAAAAGAGGCTGAGCGACTGAGGATTCTCATCTTGTCAAGGAAAGCACACACAAAGAACAGCACACCAACCCTGCTTTCATACATACAATTCCTACGCCATGCCTGCAAACAGGTATACCCACCAACACTGCCGCCCCACCTCTGCCAGAATGCGCAGGGACGACCCCGGGTACAGCCAGTTGTCGAGGTAGAGTGACGTGACCAGCCCAGACGGGTCCACAAACGGGTGCCCTGGCTTGACCATCATCTCACTGGTCGGCTCCACATAGACGATCGGCGACGTCATTGGAAACTGCTCTGGCAGCCAGACCACCACTGGAATGTTGTACTTGACCCCCTGGGGCAGGCGGGGCAGGTGCGGGGAAGCTGTGCGGATCTACAAGTGCCTGGATACATGCATGGTCGGCCGTCTTGCCAAGGCAATGTGTGGCTGTCGGCTATCAACCCCGGTTGCAATCCGCACACACCTGGTAGTACATGGGCAGCGTGCCCTCCACCAGCAACAGTCGGCTCGTTCTGCAGCAATGGGCGGACGCGGTCGTTGATTGCGCCTACTCCCAGCCACGAAAGATCTCGAGTGCCAAGCCACGCGCAGCAACCCGCGCATCCCCCCACCATATGGTTCGCTCATTGACCCACACATCCACCCCCCCTTGCACTCCAACACGCCCTCACCTTCCGTCCGAGTACACATACGGCCGCTCCTTCACCTTGAGCGAGGGCATGTCCTGCGCACCCAGATGTGTTGCGCGGTTTCCTTCCAGGCACCCACATGCGCCCACCAGGCCAAGTGCCCGCCCCTGTGCCTTCCCAGCAACCACAACCAACCACGCACCGCCACAAGCTCGTGTATCTGCTGGCGGATCGCATACTTGAGCTCGTCCGCGTAGGGCAGCGCGTTGGGCCCCTGCCGGGACAGCGCCTCTGACACAGAGGCCAAGGCCCTCGTCGCCATAAGCTCGAGACGAATGCCGTTGACGCGCTACCGCTTTTCTGGCCGATCAGACATGGCGTCCCATCGTTTCGCTGACTGGCCCAGTGCGAGCGTCCCTTCCCAGATGAAGTAACACGCTTGGGACCTCACCACCGTCAAGCTAGTCGAATTCTTGGAGCAATTTGACCTTGAATGTGTGCAAAAATTTCATACCCGCTGAGAGTGCCTGCGGCATGGCCTCTGCCTTCGTGGGTGCCCATGCGATCCCTCCCGACACAGAGCCGTGATCACCGCGCCCGTCGCGATTGTTATGCGCTGCTCGCGTTTTCCCGACTCTGACCTGCAAACAGATGTGCTTCTCCGTGACTGTATCTTTTAAATTGCGAGCTACGCTTCGCTGCATAAATTTTGCATACGTTTGGCGTCTGGATTGGAGCCTGCAGAGGGCCAAGAGGCACGCTCACCGGCAACGCCAATGCGACTCGCGTAGCAGAGCCCGACAATGCCGCTGACGGATCCGCGGATCGGCATCGCTGGAGAACCGGCTCTCACGGCTGTTGAGGCGGATCACGACGCCAGAGAGGGTGGCAATAGGCCATCCGTCCCGGCGTCGACCTCCCCGGAAGCTGGAATCCAGATGGCGTCCGTGCTTAGAGGCCTCGCAGAGCTTGAGCTGGAGGTTCTCCAGGCGGGACTTAAGAGGCTGGTAGACGGCGACTGGGGCCATCGGAGCATCGTGGAGGCGTACGAGGGTCTGAACGCCCTGCTAGCGCTCCCTGCGGCGCCAGATGGAGCGGGCCCTTCCTCGGAGCAGGATGGTTCCGTCAGGCGTGAAGGCTCCGTCGACAGCAAGGAGGAAGAGCCTACCGCTGTGTCTCGCCTCGCTGCACTCCCTGGGCTGGCCATAGATCGGCACCCTGAGCAAGTCGCTGGGCCCCCCACAGCTCTTTGCCAAGGCGGCAAGGGCCCATCACCTGAGCACGCGGGAGCTCCTCCACACGTTTGCTGCAAGCGCGGCAGGTGCGTGGGTTTGTATATGCTAGGGTTAGGGCCGAGTGATGGCGATGAACGCTAGCTCGAGACGGCGCTTCTTTGACGAATCAGCGTGCGGGACAGCCTCTTAAGACTCCCCTTCACCACCCTGTGCGCGGCCCCAGGTTTGGACTCTGATTCGCTGGCTGACTACCTGTACAATCTGGTGGTGCTCTGCAGCGAGGCCCCGGAGAATGAGCTGGTGGTACTGCCGGCGGTGCCTTCGCGCAGCGCCGGCCCTTCCTCGGGCCTGCCATCGAGCGGGTCCCAGCCCCTCCCCGGCCAGACGACCGTCTACCCGCCAGGCCCCGGCCTGCCCCGCCCTCCAGCTTCGCTCAGCCGGTTCAGCCCCGGCCCGCTGGGCCTGGGTGCGCCGCAGCTGCAGCGCCCATCGCCGGGTCCCAGAGGGCCGACCGCGGTCGGCCCACGGTACGGTCAAGGTGCCCGGCCCGACGCCGCGCCGCCCAGCAACCCCCTGCTTCGCTCGGTGTCGGACCCGCTGCGCCTCCTAGGGGCGCTGGAGGAGCGGGAGCTCGTGGGTGGCGTCGATTGGGGCCCCGGCGCGAGCGGCGGGGCGCCCTATTACGGGGGTGACGGCGGCACCACCGACCTGTCGAGCATCGCCGCAGCCATCGCAAAGTCGGAGCGCGACCGTGCGGCCCCCGTGGCCGCAGCAGTGCCCTCCGGTGGGCTGATGAAGACCGTCTCTGCCCCCGAACACCAGCTTCGCCGCATGGCTTCCCCTGGGCCCGACCTGGGGTCCGTGGGCCCATTCAGCCCGTGGGGCTGAGGCGATTCTGGATGTCTCATCGTTGCCAGGTACCTGTTCCTGGTTTGACCTCGTGATGTGGTGCGCTTGCTTCCATCTGCCCAGATCGGCTGCCCGCATATGTGGGGTGTGGGCCCAACGTCGCCCGGCTCGCAAGCCAGGATGCCTGCGTTGGGCCCCTCCTCAAGAGCACCCCTTGCCTCCTCTTCTTCCTTTTCCCTGGGAAAATAACATTCTTCCTGCTCAAATTGTGTGATCGAGTGCTCTTTGGCTGGCAGAGATATAATGCATTTGTACATTCGCGCCTGTCCTGTCGATGGGCCGGGCGGCACTCCCCGTCTGGCAGTACCCTGCCCTTTGGAGGCCCTCATGCCGGTCCCCTGCCCTGTACCTATTTCATTCCTTACATTTGAGTGCTCGATATTTGTCTAATGTATTGTAGTTACGGATTTAAAGGCGGGGGTGAGACTATATTGGCGTGATTCTCGATTCACGATGGGGAAGATTGGCGACGCTTGGGCGCCTGTTCAAATCTGCAGGGGCTTGCGAGCCATTCACGCGATGGGCGCCCACTCATTAAAGGGCGCCACGCAAGGCAGCTGGGCGATCTATTTCTTGAATATAACCAATACACATGTTTAGCCAAGCCACCAATGTCGGCGGGAGTCATTCAGGATCTCACATTGCAAAAGGGTGAGTTTCGGGGTGGGGCTTTGACTTGCACGGGCCGGGTGCGCTCGTGCCGAGGGAGACGGTCACGATCGCAATCGTCCCAGGAAACCCAATTGTCGATTTGGCTGCTTTGTTCAGGCCCGCAATCGTGCCGGCTGGTGGTGCACCGGGAGGAGGGTGCCGTGCTCGCCACCGTGAGTCAAATGTCCGTGTCCGCCGCTCAGTCCGGATACGGGCCAGCGGCCGTGCGGACGAGGTGCGCGAAGGTATTGGAGAGAGCTGTTGCCCATTGATTTTGCAGGATGCATTCCAACGATTTTCAGTAGGTGGCCGGCCAGATTGTGCTCCACAGATCGCGGCCCTTGGGCGCGCCCATTCTTGATATACCTAGTCCCCCTTTCATCGGCGCAGATTCACCGACGAAAAGCTGTGCAGCTGGACAGCGCTGGTGGAGGCGTTTGTGGCTCTCAAAATGCAAGAGGGGTACACCATTTCCCGGCACTTTGCGGAAGCGTCGCGAATTCAGGGTTTGTGATTATTGGATGAGGAGGGTGGTTTATTGCAGGGACCATTTGCCAGGATTTGGGGCCAGTGCGACGGCTGCTGTTTCTTTGGGGACTTTTACTAAGAAACACTCCACTAATATTCATGCCATTGCGTCGTGACCGCCTTTCAATTCGCCAAAAGGACAATACTACCCCCTTATCATGTGCGCAGAGATGGCACAGGTGGCGTCTGCGACCTCGGAATTCGAGCTCTCTGAGCCAGCCAGCATGAGCGTCCCGACGGACATAGGCTGCCCCTCCTCCAGCGTCGGCCCTGCAAGCCTATCGGTCCGTCACCGGACCTCACGCTCTGAAAGACAGAAGATGCGCCTGTCGATGCGGGTCTTTACTGAGGTGAGCACCCATCACCCATCCTTGTGTGCAGGATTTTTCGCAGCGATCAGACCACAAAAAGGGCTGCACAGACATCCGGGAGATTGCCCGGTACTTTGTCCACCCGATCAGCGACGCGGCCCGCATGATGGACATCTGTCCGACCGTGCTCAAGAAGATCTGCCGCAAGCATGGCATCAACCGCTGGCCGCAGCGCAAGGTGCGCCCGAGGTGTGAGTCACAGTGCTGGCCAGGCATAGAACATCACGCGGCCTGCAACTCTACCCCCCTCCAACTTCCCACCCCCCGCCAGCTTCGAAGCATAGAAAAGCGGCTCCAGGAGCTCCTGAACAAGGTGCCCGAGTGCGGGCCCGAGCAGGGCACGATCGAGGCCCGCCTGGAGGAGCTCCAGGTCGAGATGCTGCACCTCACCTGCGGCCAGCTGACCGTCACGCCCATGGGCATCTGCCACGCCTCCCCCCCGCCGCCAGACGCCGCGCTGGGCACCACCGCGATCTGGTCCGGGGATGGGTAGCGTCGTGTGGCAGGGGCTGCAGGTGCTAGGGGCGGGCTTTGGTCTCACTAGAAACAAGGGCAGCAAACAGAAATCGAGAAAGCCTTGTTGTGCCTTTTACCTGACCACCACCTCCATTGCCCACATTTGAGAAGATGTACACGGTATGAATGGAAAGACAGTGTCATTAGGAGTTGAGCACGCATCCGACCCAACCGCAGCACAGGGGACTCACGCGTCATCCCAGCGCCAGTCCTGGAAGACCTTGCCGGTCACCAGGGCGCCGGTCACCGCGGCCCACTCGTCCTCGTCCGCCGCGCCGGCCGGCGCCAGACCGAGCCCCCGCGGCGAGGGGAGCTGCGGGCTGGCCGCCGCGGCCGCGGCCGCTCGGTCCAGCGCCCCGCCCTCGGAGCCGGCCCACTCGGCGCCCGGGACGCCGGCGTCGCGCATGACGGCGCCCAGCACGTCGCGCTGCACGGCCGTGAGCAGGTCAGCCTCGCGCCACAGCGCGCGCAGCGCCGCCTCCAGGTGCAGCGCGGCGCGCGACCCCGCCTCGAAGCGCGAGCCGTCGATGGCATAGAGCAGCGAGAAGACGGCGGCGGCGGCGCCGGACAGCGCGGCGGGCGAGGTCCAGGGCACCGCGCGCTGGTGCACGGAGGCCAGAAGCAGCAGCGCGCGCTGCAGCAGCCACTCTGTCAGCGCGGGCGGCGCGGACGGGGCCAGGCGCAGGCAGGCGCGCAGCACCGCCAGCTCGCCGCCGCCGAGCCGCGCGGCGTCGCCCAGGAGCTCGAGCACCTGAGCCCGCAGGGCCGGGTCCTGGCCGTGGCACGCCAGGAGCTCCACGCCCGCCGCGACGACCGCCTGCTGCGCCGGGGACGGGGCCTCGGGCGCGGAGACGGGCGCGTCCACGGTTTCGGAGCTTCGGCTCGGCCGCGGCTCGGCCAGGATGCGCCGCAGCGGCGGCAGCACGAGGGCTGCGACCGCCGCCTCTGACGCCAGGGTCGGCGCGACGGCCGCGGCCACTGCTGCGGCGCACACCCGCGCCACCGCGGCCGGGGCCCCCGCGCAGTCCTCAACAAACTCCAGCGCCTGGCCCCGCACCGCGGCGCTCTCCGCCGCGGCAAAGCGCACAGCGTGGGTCAGCGCGTGCACGTTCTGCAGCGCCCACGCCGCCTCCCCGCCCGCCGCCAGCCGCAGCAGCAGGTCGTGCGCAGCGCTGGCGCCCGCACTGGGGAGCACGCCGGCCAGCAGCGCCGGCAGCGCCGTCCAGGGACCCGCCAGCTCCGCGGGCGTGGTGCAGGGGGCCAGCTTCCTCGCGGCTTCCTGAACGTGCGCGCCAGAAGGGCGCGGGCAGGACGCACCACGCCGGCAGCGCGGCTGCGCAAGGTATCGGAAGGGGAGTAGTGGTTTGTCTCGTTTTCCAGCATGTACCCAGAATGTCCTGTTGACCTCACACACAGTGCGCATCCAACCCCGCCCGCACAAACCTGCCGCGCGCAGGAGGGGCTCGACGCCGGAGCGTGCAAAGCGCTCGTCGCCGCCCGCGCAAATTTCCTGGAACAGGGCCGCGCACCGCTGCCGGAGGCCCTTGGTCTCCGGGACGGGGGCCAGCATCCGCGTGACGTCCACCAGGGTGGCAGCCACGGTCAGGACCAGGGTCTCCAGAATTTCCGGCAGCAGGTTGTCTCTGGGGGCGCCCGCGTGCTGGGCCCTCGCCGGGCGGGCGCGGTCCTGCGCCCATGCTGCGATCGCATCCGCATACGTGTGCGGGGCGGCCTCCTGCGCCGGAGCATCCTGCGGGCCCTGCGCCTCCTCCGCCTCTGCGTGCTGCGCGGCAAAGGCGGCCGCCGCCTGCTCGTGCAGGAACGGAACGACGCTCGAAAGCATCTGGAGCAGCGCCATGGCCTGCAGAACGTGGGAGGAATGCATTTTGAATGATACGTGATCAATCAAGGTATTCAATTCACACGAGACCGCCAAAACACATTGATCATCACGGCGCGCGCACCCGCCAGGCGATGGCGGCCGAGGGCGAGCGCAGCACGGCGGTGCCGTCCACGACAAAGGCCTCGGGCGTGCCGGAGACAAAGGGTGCCTGCTGCAGCGCACGCACGAGCTCCGAGACGAGCAGCGGGCACAGCTGTCTGAGGACGGCGGGCCCCACGGCGTCGCCGCGGCGCGCCCACTCGAGCACGGCCGGCAGCAGCCCGCCCTGCGCGTCCGCCGCGACGTCCACGCTTTCCTCGTCCAGGGCGAGGGCGAGCAGGCACTGCGCGACGCGCTCGCCCGCGCCCGCGCCGAGGTCGCCGCGCAGCAGGCCGCGCAGCGCCTCGGACGCGGCGAGGCGCACGCTCGGCTCGGCGTCGGCGGCCAAGTGCTCGAGCAGGCCCAGCGCGGTCCCGGCCAGCGCGGGCGCGGGCAGCGCGCGCGCCGCGGCCGCGACGCACTGCGCCAGGAGCACGCGCCGCTCCGCGTGCTCGGCCGCGGCCATGCCGCACAGCGCGGGCAGCACCTCCGTCTGCACGCGCGGGGCTGAGGCCCGCGCAGAGCGTGGCCAGCGCCGCCGCCACGGCCGCGCGCTGCTCGCCGGACGGGCGTTTGATGATGTGCAGCAGCGCCTCGGTCGTGGCCACGCGCGTCTCGAGGCGCGGGTGGTCCCGCGCCAGCGCCAGCAGCGCCTCCACCGCCTCCACGCGGCGGTTGATGAGCACGTGCGGGAGCAGCCGCGGCAGCGCCTCGGCCGCCGCGTCCAGCGCCGAGCGCGCCGCGCGCGCGGCCGCGTGCCGCCGCGGCGACGCTGGCGGGCGCTTGGTGCTTGGCAGAGAAGGTGGCTGGTCATTGGTGCTGGGAGGCGTCTGCCCGGTGTCCTCACGCGTGCTGCCCTCGGCAGCAGCAATTTGGCCTCGACCCGCCGACCCATTCTCCTCCTCCTCCTCCTCCCCGCCCAAAGCAATGCCGTCGGCCCGCAGCTGCGCGGCGACCACGGCCTCCTCCAGCGCCAGGACACGCGACCGCTCAAAGTCCACGGCCGCCAGCAGGCGCGCGCGCTCCTCCAGCCGGCTTGCCAGCTCGGCCTCGCGCCGCTCGCCCTCCTCGCGTCGCCAGGCCACCTCCTCGCGCGCGGCCCGCAGGTCCTCCTCCAGCTCCGCGATGCGCTCCTCCGCGTCGTGCAGCGAGGCCACGGCCGCGTAGCAGGCGGGCAGGTCCGGGCGCGCCCGTGGCCTGGCCCGCGCCCCCGGCCGCCGCGGCGGGGGCCACGCCGCTGCCGGCCTCCGAGCGCAGCGTCCCGGCGGTCACGCGGTACCCCTGGTTCAGCAGGTACTGCAGCACGATGTCGTTCAGCACCTGGCGCTGGCGCGACGACTTGACCCGGGGGGAGGACGAGGGGGGCGGCGGGCGCGGCGACGCGCCCGCGCTTTCCAATGGCTGCTTGGCTCCTCTGGCGGCCACGCTGGCGCGGCGGCCGACGATCGCGCCCCCCTCCCCCCGCTCCAGCGCCTGCAGGTCCTCCCTGGCGATGCAGAGCTCGTACTCGACCACTGCAAGCCGCTCCTCGCGCTTCCGAGCCGTCTCCTGGACATCAAGCGCTGCAGAGAGGAGCGGGCACGCGTCAAGTGAGCTGCGTTTCCATAACAATTCCCCCCTCCCGCGCATCCACAGTCTCGACTTGCCTGCCTTTCCGGTGAATGCAGCCACTTCTTCTGGCGGAAAGAGCGCGGGATCGGAAAAGAGCTGCTCCAGAAACTCGACATCCTCCTCCCGGCCGGCGTCGCCAGCCTCCAGGAGAAGCTCGAGTGCCGTCAGCAGATAGTTGCGGCTCAACAGCCATTGCGATACCTGACCAGTCGTGTTCGATGTATGTAAATGTTTATCTCAGCATATATACTATGAGCAGCAGGTCGCGTCTGTACCTACCTGTTTCGTGGACAGCAAGTGATCTCGCGAGTACTGGCCAGGGACCCCTTCCATGCCAGGCAGGCCAGTGCGTTCATGAGGATCTCATTTTTTACGCCAATGATGCATGCACACTGCTGTTGCTCATGTCTGTTTGGACTGATCGGTTGGCCAGGGCCCTCGTGTCGGGGCTGCGACGACGGGACGCACTCGCCCATTTGCCACCTAGCATCCGCACTGGGAGAGGCAGGCACCGATTATCCGGATCACAGGGATCTTTCCGGCCAATTCATGGGATGGTGGACGGGATACTATACGATTTTCTAGCGACACAAGTGCTAGAATACTTTGCAAAGTCGGCCACACATTCCGAGGAGGCAAGTTTGAGGAGTAGGAGCCCTGGCAGCCCGGGCCGCACTATCCAGCCGGGCGCTGCGCCGAGCATATTAGTCAACACCCTGAGGCATGCGATAGGCCCCCCATGGATTCCTTGATTGAACCCGATGACCTCTCGAGTCAGGAGGAGCTTTTGAGGGCTCCCTGGGGTGAGCTTGGCCGCAGCCTCACGCTGGGCGTGGTGGCCGGCCTCAGCAAGCTCGTCCTCAACGTCTTCAACACGCTGACCACGGAGAATGAGGAGCGGTTCCTGGAGCATGTCTTGCACCGGGACCCCGGCGTGGGCCTGATCACGGTCTCCAACCATACCAGGTTTGTGGATTTGTGTCGGTGTGGGTGGTGCGAGGGCAGTGAATGAGTTTGTTTGTTGATCCGGAACTCGGGTGTCCAGGTGATAGCATGAAGCATCAAAGTGTCACAGAAAATCTCACATCCCCACCCCTTCAAACCCGTTGTGCAGCACCCTGGACGACCCCGGGCTGCTCTCCGCCATCACGCCGCTCTCTTATTTTTTCTCCGAGCACCGCCACCACGGCGTGCGCTGGTCGCTGTGCGCTCGAGAGATGTGCTACCGCAACCCGCTGCTGGCGGCCTTCTTCCAGTCCGGCAAGACGCTGCCCGTGGACCGCGGCGCCGGGCTGGACCAGCTCAGCATGCGCGGCGTGGGGCGCGCCGTGGGCCGGGGCGACTGGCTGCACATCTTTCCCGAGGGCCGCGTCGTGTACACGGGCACGCTGGGCGCGCTGCGCTGGGGCGTGGGCCGCGTCGTGTGCGACGCCGTGGCGGCCAGCGGCGGGCGCGCGCCCGTCGTGCTCCCTTTCTACCACAGCGGCATGGGCCGGGTCATGCCCTACCGGGCCAGGCTCCCGCAGGTCGGCCAGCGCGTGCACGTGCTGGTCGGCGAGCCGGTGCAGATCGAGGACGTCGCCTGCAACTGCAACCGCGCCGGGGTCAACCAGGAGGAGGTGCGCGAGGGGCCGGTGCTGTTTGCTTCCTTGGCACGAGCTGCACTCACAGACCTCGTTGCGCACCTCACACCATCCAAATATCCAGGTCTGGAGGGAGCTGACGGCGCGGATAGAGCGCGCTCTCCTGGACCTGCAGGAGCGGGCGCCGCCGAACGAGGAGCAGCCCGCCGCGGTGAGGAAGCACGGCGGAAGGTACCCAAAGCGCACGCCAGAGGCCTTGCCGCAGCCGGCGTGAGGCGCGGTGGGCGCATCATGCGCTGGCGAGTGTTGCGAGTCCCGTCGTTCAGTCGCCAGTGGCGTTGCAGAGGTCTGCCCGTCCAAACATCTCCTGCCTATTTATTGCCGCGCATGCATTTGCTCTCTGAGAAATAGTATAAGATTATTCGCGAATAAGTCTGCATAGCATGTCCTCGAGTATCAAGATTAGAGATTCGTTGTCGCAATTAGTGTCGCGAATCCTTGGTCCGCTGCCCTTGCCGGCAAACCCGAGCGACCGAGGACCGAATTCTTTAGTCGCTCGCGAATGACTGGCCACAGATATAATGTCCAAGATTGGATGCCCTTCCATCTCAAGACAAGCGCGTGTGTTCAAACACGACGGCACTGTAGCTCAATGGATAGAGCATCCGCCTACGGAGCGGAAGGTCGAAGGTTCGACCCCTTCCTGTGTCAACCCTTTTGCAAATGCGCATTTTGGCTGCATTTTCGGCATTTTTTCAAAATCAACTTTGGAAGCGATTCAGGAGTGCAAATTTTGATACTTTGCGTCCATCAAGGGAGCGGACATTGTTATACTTTAGAATCTCCTTTGTCAATCCCTGCTCGGTATTAGGCAGCGATAAGACATACTTGCTTCTGGAGGGATCAGAGTGACCTGACTGCTGGTACTTGTATGTATAGATGACATTTGCCACACTGATTCCGTAACAAAAGGCCCTTTGGCCCCTTTTACAGGCTGGAGATGACGCGACGCACATCTATCGGGCAATTCGCCCGCTGCTGGTCGATGATCGAGCGCAGTGCTGTCGCGTCCTGCCCCTCTGCCCAGGGCTCCCATTGTAGCACAATTTCAGCCGCCAGCAGGGTCTGCGCCAACACGATAAAGGACGAGGGATTCGCCCAGTCGGCAGAGCCTGCGTCCTGGGCCCTGCGCAGAGCTGTTACCACCTGGTCACTCCAGGCCATAAGCTCGGCGTCTGGCCCGCTGGGCAGCACGCTTTGCAGTGCAGTCGCCGCCAACTGCGCGACGTGAAAAGAGGCGAGCGAATGGTGTCGAAGCAGGCATCCACTTTTCAATTCCTGTGCACATCTCCCTATCTTCATAAGCACTGCACACATTCTGAGAAAATCCACCCCCCCTTCTCTTACCTGCGCAAGCCGAACGGCGTCCGCATAGGTGTTGTCCGGGTCCACCTGGTAGACCCGTTTGACCCCGGCATCTTCCTTGACCATGTCATTCCGCTCCGGGTCCCAGACCCAGGAGGCCAGGAGCAGGTCGGGCCTGGCGGGGCAGCGCTCGGCGACCAGGCGCGCAAAGCGGGCCGTGGCCGCGGCGTCACAGAGCCGGAGCAGCTCTTGGTCGTCCAGAGCAGCCGCCAGCGCGCCCACAGTCTCCCGGCGGACGGCCGCGTCGTCGTCCTGCAGCAACGTCGCCGCCAGGCGCCACCAGTCGGGCCGGGGCAGCGGGTCTGGGACCCGAGCGAGGGCCGCGGCCGCCGCCGCCCGCAGCTCCTCCGGCCGCGTCGGCTCCGAGCAGGCCGCGATGGCCTGCAGCGCCTGCGACGCGCAGGGCGCCGTCTCGGGAGTCGCACTTGCGGCACTGGAAAGCGCGCGCAGCGCGATCGCGCGCTGCGCGTCCGAGCCGTGCGTTGCCAGGTGCCACGATCGCTGTGCGCTGCCTGCCTCCCCAGGGAGGCGACGCACGGCGAGACTCAGCATCGGCAGCTTGGTCCCTTGGTGCCAGTGGCGGTCTGCGATGGACAGCAGATCCACGTTGTGTGGCAGGGCCAGCTGCATTCCCTCTTCTCCTTGAGCAAGGAGGCGCTCTGCGATCACCGCCGCGGCCTCTGGGATGTCCGACGCCAGCAGCCTTGCCATCAAATCTGGGCCAGTAAGGGAGCACACGTGAGTCCTTGCAGCATGTTTAGTAGTATGACCCTCTCTTGCACTCATCGAGCACTCCTCATTCCAACCGACCTGCTGCGCCATCGATTTCGGAGGCCATGAGCGAAAAGAGCCTGGCCGCCTGTCGGAGCAGTGGCGGGCCCCATGGGCCTCCGGGACAGCTGTTCATACCATTGCTGATCTTCAAGAGCCCTGTGGTTGAGAAACAAAAAGCAACAACAGCGTAAAACCAGGTGAGCATCAGCCCTCAGCTTAAACATTCTGCAAAGCGGCCAAACGTGCGATTTTGCACTCTGCCCCGTCCACAGCAACCAACCATCGTACCGCAACAGGACTCTCCGACTCGCAGTCGCCGCCTCGACAATAAATGAGCTCTCAGACGCAGAGGTGCCAGGAGAAGGAGGTCCAAGTGTGACAGCTACGGCCAGAAGAGCCTCGGCCAGCGGTGGGCAGCCAAGATCATCGCAGACAAGGTCGTGGATGCAGGACCTGAAAGAAGAACGAGCAGTGTATTGTGAGAAATCATATCAGATCTGTCATCCTATGAAATCGATACAACCGAATCCGACTTTCCACCCCCTCTCAATTAAACCTCGACTCACCCCAGCAACCTAAACGCCTCATGAAGCTCTTCTTTTTGGCAGGCTGCACTCTGGCAGGCTGGCAGGAGCTCACAGAGCTGCAAGAGCATCCCGTGCGCGGCATTCGTGCTCTCGGACCGGCTTGAAATGTCAGCCCCCGCCCAGCCAGCCAGCCGCCGCGCGATGCTCGCGGCGTGCTTGGCGCCATCTCCGGGCGCCAGCAGGGGCACCAGCGCCCTGGCCGCCAGCTCGCGCACCGCCAGCTGCGGCGCGGCGGCGAGGGACGAGACGGGCTGCACAAACTCTGCGAGCTCCGGCAACCAGTCGCTTGACGCTGGGCCATTCTTCTCGGAGCCTCGTTCCACGCCCGGGCTGAGCCGCGTGAGCAGCGCCAGCACCGGAAACACCCGGCCCTGCACGCGGACGCCGTCGTCCGCGACGCCGCTGCCTGTGACATCCCCGAGCCGCATCCCCGCGGCCGCGGTTCTCGCGTGCGTGAGCATGATGGGCAGGAGCGTGGGGAAGCGCCTGAAAAAGTCCGAGGCGGTGAGCCCGCGCCGCGCGCCGGCGGCCTCGTGGCTGGCGTCGTTGCGGTAGCCCACCAGGCGGGTCAGGAGCGCAGCGTAGCAGAGCGTGCCGGCGTTGCGCACCTCCCAGCGCGGCTTGGCGAGCGACGCGAGGCAGGCCTCGGTCGCGGCCGGGAGCGCGGCCGCCGTGCCCTCGGCCAGGTCCGAGGAGGAGCAGAGCAGGCGCAGCGTGTTGAGCGCGTGCACGCGCGCCGCCCAGGCCGGGCCGTCGGCCGAGGCCAGGCGCAGCAGGCGCGGCAGGGCCTCGGCCAGCAGGGCCCGCCGCGCAGCCTTGGGCGCGTCGCAGGCGAGCACAGCCAGGACGCCCGCCGGCAGGCCGGCGGAGCGGCGCACGATGTCGGAGAGGCCCTGGCCCGGGCGGGCCATGTGCGCCAGGAACCGGCCGAGCCATGCGCTCGGCCGGCGCTCCAGCTCGGGGACGCCGCTGGACAGCGCGCGGGACGCCGCGGTCGCCAGGGCCTTGGCGCACTTTTCCACCGCGCCGTTGTGCTTGAGGGCGCAGAGCTGCTCGACCAGGCCGTCGCCGATCTGCGCGATCTGCGCGGCGCCTGCTTGCGCGAGGAGAGCGGCTGGAGAGGGGGAGTTCTCTGTGCGAGGGTTTCAAAGCGAGGGGTGTGTGGATTGTAATTTTGGTTTGGTCAATCACCGCGCACCAAGCAGCAGCACTTTCAATTCCATCAAACCCCGCATGGCGACCAAACCGATGCACCTTGCGCAACAGTGCTGGCATCTAGGACCACGCATTGCGAGAGGCAGCTCCAGAGCATGACGGCTTCCCGGCAGCTTCCCCAGGCGGTCCTCACGATGAGCTGCGGGCGGGCCGCCAGGCGCCGCCTCTCCTCGGCCTCGGGGTCTTCGTGGGACGGGAGGGCCGCCTCGATCTCCAGGACCCCTTCGGCGTCAACTCCGTGGTCCTGCGCGGGGTGTGTGGGACGGCGGATCGGGTCAGTAGTCGAACGGTGTTTGCTGTCTCAATAAAAGAACGCAAAGACCCAAGAAATATACACAAGACTGATTGCTTAAAAATCCCAAAATCATCACTCATTCCGGAAGCGTACCTGGGGCCTGGACAGGATGGGGCTGGTGATTTGCAGGCACTCGAGCACCATGGAGTGGACGAGCTGCGAGACCCGGAGGACTTGCGTTTGAACTGTCGGGTCCCGGGACTTCCAGGGCAGCTCGGGCAAAAGATGCCGCAGCACTGCAAAGGGCCCCTGGAGCAGGCCACGCTCCCAGACCGAGTCCGCCTCGTCCCGCGCGGCCCGCAAGATGCACGCCGCATCAAACAGTGCCCGCTGGAGAATGGAGGCGTCGCGCTCCGGGGCAGCGACTGCCAGCTCGCCAGAAGGCGTCGCCCACTCAATAGCCGACCAGGGCTGCTTGGAGACCCACAGCGCCAGCAGTCGTGTGCCTGCATTTGGGCGGCACAGGGTAGCTCAGATGAATAATTGGTGCATGTGCATGCATGGATACAAGTATTTCAGGCTCGAACAAACATCTTTGAAAAACCAACGATGCGCATCAACTCGCTTGACCCGTTTGCGCACCAGCTTGCGCCGTTTCCTCCGTCTCGGAAGCCGCCCACTGGAGTGAAAGCTGGACAACATCCAGCTGCGGCGCGCTGAAGGCGTCGAGCCAGGGCCCGGCGCCGAATGGAGCCGGCAGGCAAGCAAGGCAGGCCAGCGCCGCATCTCGAATGGCGTCCCACGAATCGATGCTGGAAGCTGCGGCGGGGGCAGAGGGAAGGGGAATTCATTTGGTGGACCCTTTCATTGCATATCCAGCCCTCTCAGCAGCCACACAAAATGCGCTCGTACCCATCAGCGCATAGACAGTCCTTCGATCCCAGAAGTCGGCCGGCAGCGGGTTGAATTGGTCAAGGCGCAGGACGCCGGGCGTGCCGCCCCGAAGCGATGTCGGGCGAGGCCTCGACGCCTCTGGCGCCCACAGCTCTGAAAACTCGTTCAAAAAGATGTGCAGCATCCTCAGACTCATGATCTTGGGGTTGTGAGGGGCACCGGGGTAGATCCCGCTCAGGCCAAGGGCGATGAGCTGCCTGGCCAGCCCGGCCGCCACCCGCAGCACATGCGCGTCCTCCTCGCCTGGGTAAAAGAAGCGGTAGAGTGCGTGGATGGTGCGAGGAAAGGGCAGGTGTTTGAGGTGCGAATACTCAAGCAAGGTTCCCACATAAACTAATTGAAAAACGGTGCCAATGAATAAGAGATTGTCCAACATATCCCCCCAACAACAACCGCCCTTCTCTCCATCCCCACCTCTGATGCCCGCTTTGAGGCGCGCCCCAGCGACGGCGTGTAAGCGTGCCGCCAGCTTCCCCAGGAGCCGGAGGACCTTTTCGCGGTGGGAGGCGTTGTCCTCGTGGATCTCCACCCTGACCCACCGCACCACGAGGCGAGCACGCTCCTCGCTGATGGGCATCAGCGTCTTGGGGTGGAGGCAGACAAACTCTGCCGCTGCCAATCTGCGATGGAAAGGAGGAATGATGGTGAGTAATTGTTACTAGGGTGGCACAGAATGGGACTCTTCTGCTCTCCAGAAAGGTATTCCTCGCTCCTCCATCCGCCCACCGTTGGGTCCTGGAATGGCCGGCGAGGACGTGCTCGATGACGTCTGCCAGCGACGCATCGGTGGCCTCCGTCGACCCCTTTTGATCCAGGAGACCGGCGGCCTGCGCGGAGCTCAGTGCCGTGAGCCGCGCGCCCGCGAGGGCACTCTTGTCCTTGGTCGCTCCAGCCAGCGCCTCGAGCAGCGCCGCGTACGCATCAGCCCCCCCGATCTCGAAAAACAGGGGCAGGATGTGGGCGCCGATGTTGGTGCTCGCGGCGTCCCCGCCCTCGCAGAGGCCCGCGGCCAGGTCACGCGCGGCCTGCGGCACCCAGCCCTCGACGCCGCTGTCCCGGCTCGCGGCCCAGAGCGCGCGCAGCAGGCCGCCGACGGCGGTGCACAGCCGGTTGGTGTCGAGCACGCGCAGCGACTCCTGCACCAGCTGCGGCCGCAGCTCCAGCAGCGCCTGGGGCCCCAGCCGCGCGACGAGCGAGGCCAGGGGCGCGTACCGCCCCTTCCTTTCGGCGCCCTGGTCCAGGAGCTCCCGGACCACGCCGCCCAGCAGGGCCGCCGGCGCGGGCGCGCCCGCCGCGGTCTGCAGGGCCAGCACGTCCAGGAGCGCGGCGAAGATGGAGTGCGCCTCCTTGGCCACCTGGCGCCGCGGGTCCTCCCAGCATAGCCAGAGCGTGCGCAGCAGGGAGTTGACCAGGGCCTCTTCCAGGACGAGAGGCATGACTCGGCTCGCCTGCGTCTCCTCCCACAGCCGCCGCAGCCGCTGCAGACAGGCTTTGACCGCGGTGACCGCCAGGAAGCGGGCGGACGCGTCCGTGGCGCCGGCCAGCTGCTCGACCAGCCAGGGCAGGCTGGCGGAGACGAGGAGCTGGGTTGGGAAATCCGACGGCGCCGCGGCGCAGTCCTGCAGCAGCACCGCCGCCGAGGCCGCCTCCATCACCCCCCGGCATGCGCACAGCCGCGGGACCGGTCAGGTTGCTCGCCAGGCGCCGGGCCAGGGGCGTTGACTCGCTCGTCGCCGCGCCGAAGCCGAGGCACACCGCCCAGTGGCGGGCGAGGAGCTGCGGGTCCGGCATGAGCAGGCTATCGCAGGCGTACAGGGTGCTGCTTGCGGCGCAGAGCGCCTCCCGCTCCGAAATGTCCTGAAGCAGCGTGGCGACCAGCCGTTCCTGCAGCGCGCGGCCCAGCTCCGGGTCGATTTGCGCGTCTGTCTTTCCGGAGGAGACCAGAATGAGAAGGGAGTGGATGCTGGAGACTGCGCAGGTAAGGAAGAAGGATGAGAGGGTTCAGGCGAACATGTTTATTGATTTGGTATTCGTAAAGAAGTAATGACTAGCACATTAGATCCTCTGTGTGCGGGCCCACTTCATTTACGTCACCCATCAGGCCACCCTCTTCCCACAAGAGAGCATCGTACCGCTGTCCAGCAGCAAGTCCAGGCCCTCTTGGGAGGCCTGGTGCCCCGCAATCAAGCCAGTCGCCCGGCCCAGCTGGGCGCAGGCGCAGCGAAGGAGGAGCTCAGCATCGAGATCCAGGTGGCCTCGCAGGGCTGGCGAGCCCAGGCAGGACACCAGGGCCGCCGGCAGTCCGCTGGACACCACTGGATCTGGGGACCGGGCGGCAGTCTGCAGCAACTTTGTCAACTCTTCAGCGACGCGACCCAGGTCTGGCAAAATCTTGATCAGGCCCTGGATGGGCTGGTGCAGGGGCTTGGTCCCGGGGACAAGCATTGTCTGGCCCAGCACACGGGTGACAGTGTCCAGGGTATCCGACAGCTCGGTGGCTTGCGCACCCTGCGTTTGGTGGATTGGAATGAAGTATTTTCGGTGCACAGAAATACTGTTGAGTATGGAGCAGTGCGGAAAATCTTGCAAGTACAGACTTATTTGTGACACCCTTTCTGATTAATGCGTGCCCACCCATGTACCTGAACAGCCGTCCATGCAGCATCTATGACATCCGCCAGGAAGGCAATATGAGGTCTTGACTCGGCCATTCGCAGCCACGACGCGGCGAATGCGCCAACGGAAGCGTTTGCATGGCGCTCCAGGGTTCGGACCTGCAGCGCGGAGAGTATTAGAGGGCTTTCCACCACGGCTTGTGACGGCTTGTGCCAGCTCGACGCCTTGACCCACAGCAAAACAACCTCGCAAAAGTATTCGCTGTCATGACGCAATAAATGTACCTCATCCAGCAGCGAAGATGGCCAGACGATGGAGACATTCACGCCTCGCTTGGATTTTTGTGCCCGAGCGGGCTCGTCGGCACCCATGGCGACTAGCCACTATCGCGATGGCAGAGAGGAGACGTGGACAACTCGCATGGACGTGGATTTGAGAAATTTAATGCAATTTATATATACTATATTGCCAAGCGCCTCTCAATATTGCTTAGTACGACGTTGGGACTATCATCTTGCCCCAAACGGGGCGCATGAGGGTCGGCTTGTCGACAGAGGATAAGATTTCCCCGTTGAATGTGGACCAAAGCTTTCACCGGGTTGCTACGCGAAAATCTCGCTCGTACATTGGTCGATACCGTTTTGTAAGAGATTACATCTTGGTTAGATGAACATATCTGATCCATGGAATGGCAACAACGGAGCAAGGCTTGCCTATCTGGGGCGGAAGGCGAGCGGTGGGGGCTGCCTTGCCAGGCAGGTCCGGAAGCAAGGCCCGTAAGCATAGGGCTCGTCGATCATGTCTCGGCCTTCGAAGGAGTAGAATTGCGCAAGCTATAATTTTGGCTCTATTTCTGCTGGCTGGCGTGTACAGTTTGGTGCGTGGCGACCGCAAAGAGCTTGGATAGACTTGCGGTGCATGTTTTATGGGCACGAGAGTTGGCTACGGTTGCCGAGCCATAACCGAGCGTCCTTGCTATATATTTCAATATCCATATTGATATATTTTCTGGTGCAGTTACGGCGACCTCAGAGCCTTGGAACGTGCACCAATTTGGGTCCCACGCCCGCTGCCGATGAGCACATCCTAGCCGTACTCATTCCGTATCGAGATCGGGAGGCTCACTTGCGCGGCTTGCTGGAGCCGCTTCGGGCCCACCTTGGCGCCCAAAATGTTACCTATGACATATTTATTGTGGAGCAGGTGTGTCATGGGTGTGATAGGTTGGGTGGTCTGTTCTGGGACCATTGCCTGACATGTGTCGTGAGCGCCCAGGCGCTGAAAGGACGTGCTGCAAATACACGACCGTTCCTGTCGCTTCCCAGTCGCCTACTGACACATTGAAATCGCTTGGCCAGATTCCCGTTACCCTATACGGCCGCACTGCAGACGGACTCACTCCTGTTCAATCGAGGTGCCTTGCTGAATGCGGCCGCCCTCGTCCTCAACTGCTCCAGCTACGACTACTATGTCTTCCAGGATGTGGATACAGTGCCAGTCGCGGCCCACGGCCTGGCGTACACCTTTCCAAAGGGCCCTGCTCCCCTGCACCTCACGCCCTTTGGCATCCACCCCCACGCCAATTTTGAGGTGATGCATCGTACAAAGGTTGATGTGCATGCCAAAAAAATGGCAATGCACAGCGTAATTTACAACATTTATTCAACCTGCCTCTCAACACAGGACTTTTTTGGCGGCATCCTTTCCATCTCCCGCCTTCAGTTCTGGCTGGTCAACGGCTTTGGCGCGCACTTTTGGGGTTGGGGCCGGGAGGACGACAACCTCCGGGGCCGCCTGGAGCTGCAGGGTGCGCTGGTGGTCTGGATTTTGTATTGGGTAGAGTGGCATCAAGAGCCGAGGAAGCTGAGAGTGTCCCCCAACCACATGCCTCCCACTGTTGCCAAATGACTGCATGCCCCTCCCACCAATCTCCATCAAAGGTCTGTGGCCGCCCGAGTTGCCCGACGTCCCCAGATCAAGCCGGCCTGTCCGCACGTACTTTACGCATCAGCGCCACACAAGAGCGGGCGAGGTACCTTTTGGATTGGGGAGGGTTTCTGAGCGTGTGTGTACCGGGTGGAGCAGCTGGCAAGAGCTTTTTCTTGTCAGCAGATGCTCATGGGAGATTGGGCCGAGCTCTAAAGGGTCGGCCAAAGTCCACAAGCAAGTTATCTAACAAACAAAACCTTCTCACCTCCCCCAATTCATTACTCTTACACAGCTGCGATCGCGTACAAACGCGGCCAACGGCTCCAGCGAGTTCTTTTTCGCGGATCCACGGAGACCCTACGGCGACGCCAGCATCGTGAGCAGCCAGCCGGCGCTCCTGAGGGACTATGCCTCTGGTCTCAACTCCACCGCCTTTACGTACGCTGAAGTGGTCGGTGTTGTCGCTTGGTTGCCTTTTGTGCACCCCTTGTGATTGCCTCATCATCATCATGAGCGCATAGTTCACCACGCCCCACCGCCGCGCACACAACAGGTTGGAGTCCCTGGACAGCTGGATGGGCGTGCGGCGCATGCGTGTCCGGCTGCACTGCGATCGCAGCCAGACGCCCTGGTGCTCGGTGCCCGCGGTGCCGCCGCCGCTCCGAAACGCGCGGCGCAAGGATCTCAAGGACCCGCTGCTAGGATGAGGCTGTTGCGTGTGTGTGCCAGTATTGTGGTTACACCACCCATTGTTACTGAAGATGGGATCAGTAGTAGTAGTAGGAGGAATTTTCGACTCTCTCTAGGCTAGGGGGAAGCATCGCGCACACGGGGATGCGCCGCAGGCGAGCTTCAAAAGCATCTGCGCAACGCAACGTTGGCGGACCAAAAGGAATCAGAGCAAAATGCTCTGGGTGGTAATTCAAAGAGGACTGCTGCTCGAGGAGCAGACTCGCCAGGAGAGAGAGCCTGATATCAATCAATGACGATATCGTTCAGGATCGAGCGCGACTCATAACCCAGCAACAGCAGCACTCTGCCTCCACCTTTACGCATCGTCCTTTGCCGCCTCCCCCCCCCTCGCCGCCCGCGCCTCGTCGTCGCGCCGCGCGGTCAGCGCGGCGTCCACGACCGCGCGCAGGCGCTTGGTCGCGCGCACGACGTCCTCGGCGTCGAATATGGCCGACACGATGGCCACGCCCTGGACGCCGGTCCGCAGCGCGGCGCTGGCGTTGGTCTCGTCGATGCCGCCGATGGCGACGACGGGGATGTCCACCGCGGCCGCGACGGCCGCGATGCCGGCCGGGCCGATGACCTCGTTGTCGGTCTTGGTCGAGGTCGCGGAAGCCGCCGGCGCCGAGGTAGTCGGCGCCGGCCGCGCGCGCGGCGCGCGCCTGCTCGGGCGTCTGCACCGTCACGCCCAGCGTCTTGTCCGGGCCCAGCAGGCGGCGCGCGACCGCGACGGGCACGTCGCCCTGGCCGATGTGCGCGCCGTCGGCGTCCAGCGCCATGGCCACGTCCAGGCGGTCGTTGATCAGCACCTGCACGCCGCGGCTGCGGCAGTGCGCCACCACGTCGCGCGCCTCGGCGATGAACGCGCGCGCGTCGCTGCGCTTGTCCCGGATCTGCACGATCGTCGCGCCGCCGTCGATGGCCAGGCGGACCGCGTCCAGCAGCGAGCGCCCACGCCGCGCGTTGCACGCGACGTCGGTGACGGCGTACAATTTGAGCTCGGCCGCGTTGGGCGTGCGCGGCGCAGTGCCCGCCGCCCAGTCGTGCAGCGCCCACCCGTGGTTCAGCGCGCGCTGCTCGCCCGTGCCCAGCGGCAGGCCGCGGCTGCGCTCCAGCGTGCGCCAGAGGAAGCGCTTGGCGCGCTTGACCGCGGCCAGCACGGGGCGCCCGCGCGCCAGCTCGGCCGCGATGGCCGTCGCGAGCGTGCACCCCGTGCCGTGCACGTTGCTGCCAGCCACCCACGGCTCGCTCAGCTCCAGCATCGTGCGCCCGTCGTACAGCACGTCGGTCACAGTTCGCGAGGCGGGTGGGGGGGTAGTAGTAGTAGAGGAGGGGTCATTGGCGCTGCCAAAGAACGCGTCTGCATCATCCGCCGCGTGCCCACCCTTCACAAGCACCCATGCCGGGCCCAAAGCGTGCAGGTCGCGCGCCGCGGCGCGCATGTCGTCCAGGTCGCGGATCGCGCGGCCGTCGCCCAGCAGCGCGGCCGCCTCGGGCAGGTTGGGCGTCACGATCGTGGCCAGCGGCAGCAGCTCGGCGCGGATGGCGTCCGCGGTGCCGGGCTGCGCCAGCGCGTCGCCGGCCGTGGCCACCAGCACCGGGTCGACCACGACCTGCAGCGCGCCGCCCGCCTCGCGCAGCGCGCCCGCCACCGCGCGCACCGTCTCGCCCGAGGGCAGCATGCCCGTCTTGGCCACGTCCGCGCCCAAATCGACCAAGACCGAGCCCATCTGCCGCGCCACAAAGTCGGCCGGCAGCGCGTGGATGGCCTGCACGCCGCGCGAGTTCTGCGCCGTCACCGCCGTCACCGCCACCGACGCGTACGCGCCCAGCGCCATGGCCGTCTTAACGTCGGCCGTCACGCCCGCGCCGCCGCCAGAGTCGGTGCCCGCGACCACCAGCACACACGGCACGCGCGCTCCGGGCGCGCCGCCCAGCGACCCCGACGACGCCAGCGCCGCCTCGCCCAGCGGCGCGGCCTCGTCGGCGCGCAGCGACCCCGCGGGGCTGCCCAGGCCTCCGCCGCCGGAAGCGCGCGGCAGCGTCGAAAAAGGCCCCCGAACAGCAGCGCCTCGATCTCCGACCAGTGCACCGCCTCGTACAGCGTCGGGCCGCCGGCCGCGCCGCCGGCCGCGTCGGCGCCGCCGCCGGCCTCCGAGGGCGGCGCGCCGCCGGCCGCGCCCTCGTCCTCGGCCCGCGGCCGCACCGTGGACAGCCGGCTCAGGGCCGGCGGGCCCACGACGCTCGCGCCGCTCGTGTCCACGGTGCGAGGGGCCTGCCCCTGCGCGCCGGCGGCCGCAAAGGGCCCGGACAGTTGGGCGCTGGTTGGCGCGACCGCCGCCGCCTGCTTCTTCTCGGCCCCGCCGCCGGACCCTTGGCGCTTGCGGGCCGCGCGGGCGTCTCCAGGACTCTCCGCCACCCACAACCGCCGCCGCCCCCGGCACGAGGGGCTCGATGGGCACCGCGCAGAGCGGCGCCAGGCGCACGCCCGCCGCGCGCGCCAGGCGCCGCGCGAGGTCGTTGCTGCCGACCAGGATGCCCGCGTCGGCCGAGATGAGCGGTGTGATATCGGTCATGGAGTCGCCCACGTAGAGCGTCTCCGCGTCCGCGCACCCCGGCTCCGAGGCCAGGCCCAGGATGAGGTCGTCGAACAGGCGCGCCTTGTCCGCGCCGCTCTCGCAGCGCCGCACCAGGTTGCCCGTGGACTCCTCGCCGAAGAACTCGAGCTCGTTCGCGTACACGGTCACCGCGTCCAGCGAGGGCGCCTCGGCGCCGTCCCAGCCCGCCACGACCACGGGCAGCCCCTGCTGCGCCAGCGCCGCGCGCACAAACTCGGAGCTCCAGCTCACCGACATGACCGCCACGCGGATGCCGGCCTTGAGCGCCTTGTGCATCAGCGCCAGCGAACCGGGCCGCGTCTCCACCGCGTCGCCTGCCTGCGCCAGCTGCTCGCGCCGGACGCCGCGCAGAATGCCTTGAACAGGTAGAAAGGGGGGAGGAGAAGGGCGGTGGGAGGATGGGTTTGCACCATTGCTCGTGTGACAAGAACCAGCTCAACCAACATTTGAACCTTGCGCCCCACCTTTTATTCAATCACCCATTTCCACAGCCCCACACCCCTCACTCCGCGCACCAGACTGGACCACCAGCTTGTTCATCTCCACGTCGAAATCGGCCAGGCGCTCCACAAAGTCGCCCAGCCAGCCCATGTCAAACTCGGCCGGCCCCGTCGCATTCTGGGCGCAGAGTGAGGGAGGGGAGGGGAGTCTCGATGAGTTTGCGGGACATGATTGCAGAGCCAAATTCTCTCCTATTTGTTGGCGTCAAGAGCCGGGCTCCCCACTCTTTCGCAGGCAACCGGCGCCGGATTAATCACTTGCTTCAACAAAACAAACTCACAGAAGCTCCAACCACAAACACCAACTCCGCGCATCACCTCGGGGAGGATGTCCTTCAGAAGCACCGCTCGCTGCTTGACATAATTCTCCTGCAGCGCGCGCAGCGTGCCCTCCAGATCAGCCTTGATAGTGGCGCGCTCCACCGGGTCTTCCGCCTGAGGCATGGGGAAACGAGGCTACTATGCACACATTCTTCAGCGCGTACCTTCAGCATCCCAACAATGTAATGCAACATCTCCCGCCAACACCACAAAAGGAGAGCCTCCCCGGACCTTGCTGGCCACGGCGTCAATGACGGCCTTGGCGATGCAGCCGGTCGTGTCGGCCAGGGTGACCGTCTCGTCAAAGTCCACCACAATCATGCCGAGCGGACGCTGCTTGATGGCCAGTGGCTGGCTGGAAAAGAATTCCTTTTCCAAGTCCATGCCGGTGCGGTACTGACTCAGAAGTCGATCTGCGCGAACAATGGGTGGGGTTGGGTGGGTGAATGGGGTTGCGATCGGGGGAAAGGGACTGTCATCGTCAACCAGGGGCAGCACCAAAGGAATGAAGATGTGATTGGTGAATTAAAGATGATTATCCTCAATCATCCCTTGAAATCTAGTCTAGTCTTCCCCAGTGGTTCCTCTCGCGCAGAAGAAAAATTTAGCAAGATGGCACCCCCACCCCTCCTCCCCCATCCAGAGCACGAGGGCCGGGATCCGGCGCCGGCGCCTGGGCCCGGAAACAAGTCGGGAGAAATGGAAAAGCCCCGACATGGAGTTAGCCCGCTGACAACGGTGTCAGTATATACTATTGGAAATCGAGCTCGGAAAAGTGTTGTGCAAATACGGAAACGGGGCCCGGGCTCGCGCAGCACAGACTCGTCCCGCTCGACCAGGGGTGGTGGTCCAAACCCCGCCATGAAGTTGCTCACGCACAACATGCTGGCATGCCCCATCAAGGGAGTGAAGGAGGGGTACCCCTTTGCCATCGAGGCGACGGAGGTGGCGACCAAGGAGGTCGAGTACGACCCAGACTTTTTGCGCCACATCTTCCCCAGGGTGGAGTACGATGCACTTCGTGCAGCCTCCGAGAGCCTAGGTAGGAAGGAGCAGGAGAAGGCCCAAAGAACGGGCAGAAAAGCAAAATTGGCGGTTTGGAAGGAGTTTGATGGCGCACACAGGGCAAAAAATGACAAAAACCCTCTCGCAGGCTTTGCGGAGCTGCCAGCAGCGGTGCCGGAGGGGGCCTTGGAGGACGACGAGTTCCTCCAGGCCTTCCACCATGCGCTGCTGGAGCTGCACCTGGAGGAAGGAGCGCTCATCTGCCCGGAGACGGGCCGACGATTCACCGTGAACAAGGGTATCCCAAACCTCCTCCTCCATGAGGACGAGTGCTGAGCTTGAAAAAGGTTCCGGATGGGCATCGACAGCATCCCCGGAACATCCATGCGCAATCATTGCTATTTATTATTGCACCACCCCTTTCATTACGACCACTGCCCGTGCGACGGCGCCTTGCTAGCCCACCAAAAAGACCGTGTAATGAACAGCGACCCGGTCATCACTCCTGAAGGACCCCACCGTCAACAACTAGAGACCAAGACCCCAAACTCTCCCTCACAAATCTCCGTACCATAAGTGCTGGGGTCCCAAGTCTCTTCCAGAATGGCCTCGGCAATCGGCGGCAGCGAGGCGTACGGCTCCGAGTGATACGTCGCAATCCACTCTGGAAGGGGATGCAGGTTCAAGGAGTTTGTGAGCGGGCACCCTTCTGGGCTCCTGATCAACGCCCCTGGTGAGCCCTCCAACGTGTCCCTTCGCATACTGCAAAAAAGTCATCAACCACCCACCAGCATAGGGATTGTCAGTCGAGGTCTGCAGCTTGGACAGCTGGCGGCCGAGCCAGAGGTAGAGTCGCAGGCAGGGAAGGACCGCGCTCATGATGTCAGCCAGGGTCTACAGGCGGGGGTGTGGCGAGGCGTCAAATACGAGCTGAGCATATTTAGAGGCCTTGCACCATCCCATCGTAATAACGAGCGTGCATCTCCTAGAAAAAATTAATAGTTAAGCGCACGGACCGTGTCGTTTTGACGGCTGACCATCTGCAGAAAATAAATGTAGGCCTTGGTGGCGGGGGTGGGCCGCTGATGCTCCAAGGAGCAGGCCCCACTTCTTGGCGTAGGACTCGTGCAGGCGCAGCTCGTCCCGCGCGCCGCGGAGCATCTTCTTCACCTCCGCGGCCAGGTGGGACTGCTCAGGCGAGCACAGGGCCAGCGCCGCCGAGTAGGTCTCGGCGAAGCTGAGCAGGAACGCCGCATCCTGCCCAATAAAATGCTGAAAAGACTCCCTACGGGTGGAATGGGGGAGTGGCATGTCAGCTTTGGCTCGCAGGCAGGCCGGGCACGGGTGTTGCCGGGCCGGATCCAGTGGATGCCGGAACGCTCCAGCAGTAACAACACGCACCGGGGCAGCGTTCCCTGGCAGAGGGCCATGACAAAGGGATTCATGAGCGATTGGTGCGCCAGATCTTTGCTGTCTTCCCACAGTCGGTGCGCGATGCCGGCCGAGGGGTGGGGCTCGCCGGAGGGCTGGGATGGCCGGCATTGCAGGGCCCGAGGGCCCGTTGGGGACCCTCCCTCCTCGCCTCCTGCCATACGGATTCAGTGAAACCCAAGAATCAACGTGCAGGGCATAACACTGATCGACACGGTGATCCAATGAATTACAGGCCGCTCGAGACGAGAACGCAAAACCTGGTCAGCAAGTCTCCCCCCACAGTCACGTAGTGCCTCCCGCAGCGCGCCCGGTCGGAGAGGCGTGGGCCTGTCCAGAGAAATTTACTGGGCGACGCCCGCGCATGCCCCAATCCTCCAGGGCTACAAAAACACCGGGAACCCCCAACCAATATTCATACAATAATTAATATAGGATAAAGATACCCGATACACCCTCGGATCACGACTTTGCCGGCCGCCGTCGACGCCTCACGCACTCGGAGTCATGGTGCTGCAGGGGGAGGACACCGCCAGCCTGGTGGCCCGCTGCCGCGAGATGAGCCCCTTGGTGCAGTGCATCACAAATTTTGTGAGCATGGATCTCATGGCAAACGTCTTGTTGGCGGCTGGAGCCTCGCCGGCAATGGTAGGCACTGGGGTGGGACCGGTTCGGGCGTCACATGCATCGCTCAGAGACCGGGCACGATGCGTCTGAACCATCGTACTTTATTTCCGAGTTCAGGCACATTCCATTGGGGAGGTTGAGGCATTCATGCGGATCTCATCGGCCCTCTTGGTGAACGTGGGGACCCTGTCGGAGGACTGGGTGGGCGGCATGAAGCTGGCCGCGATCGCTGCCGATAGATTGGGCAAGCCCTGGGTGCTAGACCCTGTGGGCTGCGGCGCGACGCCGGCGCGCACCAAGGTGAGGACAGCGCACATGACTTGTCGCATTCTCCGCAGGGGGGCGAGGTGCCCCAAGCGATCCGGGGCCACGTGGGTTGACTCACAGATCACCTAACGAGAAGGGGGCGGCGGAATACTCTTTCCAAATGACAGTCATATTCCCCAAAGGCCACACGCGCGCACCTGTGACAGTATTGATCACCCAACCCTGCAGCTCTGCAAGGAACTGCTGGCGCTCAAGCCCGCGGTCGTGAGGGGCAACGCGTCCGAGATCCTGGCACTCGGGGCGGCGACCGGCAAGACGCAGACCCGGGGCGTGGACAGCAGCCACGGTGCGGAGGACGCGCTGCCGGCCGCGCGGGCCATCGCGAGCCTGCACAGCTGCGTCGTGGCCGTCTCGGGCGAGGTGGATTTTGTGACCGACGGCGATTGTGTCGCCATGGTCCACAACGGCGACGCCCTGCTCCAGGCGATCACCGCCACCGGCTGCTCGGTCACGGCGCTCATCGCCGCCTTTGTGGTGGCAGCCAGGGGGACGCCCGAGAGCGACCTCGTCGCCACCGCGCATGCCCTCGCCTTTTTCAAGTGAGCATGTCAACGTTGATGGGGTGTTGCGTTGCCGGGTGGGGCAGCCGTCTTGATTGCGGCGTGTTTGAAGATGCTTGACGCCCTGTTGTTCATAGAAAAATAACCTCCCACGGATCACATCGGCGCTCACCTATCTCGCTACTGAAGCTGCATCAGTCCCTTGGCCAAAAACTCAATTTCCCCCTTCCGCGCAGTGTGGCGGCAGAGGCGGCCCTGGAGCGCCTGCCCAAGCCGGTGGGTCCAGGCTCGTTCCGGGTCGGCCTCTTGGACCAGCTGTACCTCTTGCGGGGCGAGGACATTGCCTCCCGCGCCAAGTTTGGCGTGTATGCCACGCGGTCGGACTAGTCTGTGAACACAAAAACAAACTGGGTGAAACTGTCTTGGGAGGGGTGACGGGCTAGAGGTGTGAGCATGCGGCCTTGGTCGCATGGACCACCTCTGGCCCCTTTTGCGCTTGCGAGAAAACCCATGCTTGACCCCACTGTGGTGCTTTAAATCTTTATTCTCTCTGAGTCCTGATATGTTGAACAAGAGCGAGCGATTAAGGGTGCAATGTGCAGCCGCCCAGGTGCCAGTCACAGGAAGCAGTCGGAGAAGAAAGCGCGCTCCAGGTGCATGCCCCTGGCGTAGAGCTCCCGCAATCGATCTGCAGCGCACAAGTGGTGGAAATGGGTTATTTGCAAAGGCACTGCAGTGCGGACACCACTCCATTCCACAAGTGCACACATGCCTGGATCCGCCGTGTGATGCACTTGCTCCAGGATCGATTCCAGCAACTGGACGCAATGCACGCTTTGCTGGGTCAGGTAGTTTCCAACCCAGTCTGCGGGTGAGGCAGGGGAAGGATGCGTGGCGCCTGGGCATTCTGACAAACGCCCTCGAGCATGCACGCGACCCTCGTCCAGCGCACCGGCGTAGGGGTGCCCGGATGCGGCCACGGTCTCCTGCAGCTCAAACGCAAACCAGTGGTAAGAGACGGGCACAGGGGATGAGGGCGGTGACGGCCTCGGCAAGCGACTGCGAGCGGTGTGACAGGGCACAGTGAGGGTGCTGCATTGCTGCATGGGCACTGATGAGTCTGGCAGAGATACCTCATGGCATAACAATGAGAAGCACATTGCCCCTTGTCAGGACACCTCTCGCCTTGCGACCAACAATACATATCAGACTCTCGTTCCCGTACCTCTGCCCGTGAGGTGCTGTCCAGCAGAAAGGAGGTGTACTCCACGGTGGCGGCATGGGGAACAAGCGGCTTGCTGGCCTCAACCCCGCTCACCTACGGAAAACAAGACGTATTTCTGAGCACTGTACGTGCACAGTATTGCTGTCCCATGCTCGAAATTATCGGCCAACCCCTCAAGGCACCTCGTCATGATGCCCTATCTCGACGTCGATGCCGGTGAGGAGGGCCTCTAGTGCCTCCGCAAAGTGCGCCTGATCAGGCCTACAGAGCTTTTGCACATTCCGGCACGCCGCGGCGTAGGCTCGCAAATAAAACGTGTCCTGCTTGATGTATCGCCGGAAGACGTCCCTGCGTGTGCCGCAGGCGGGGCTTCTGATACATCTAGTGCGCTCCAGGCTGATGCTGTCTCGAGATGGGTGCCCTCCCAAGCCAACCAGGCACTCCCTGTCTCGGGAACCCTCGTACATGGACAGGTCCCCTGCCGCAATGCCCTTCAGAAATGGATCCTTCCAGGATTTGGGTAGCCACCGGCCTGGTATGATCCCACAAAGCAGCCGCAACGCCACATGGTTCCAGAGCAACGCCAGGTGAATTAACCGGCGACGGTCGCGAACCCTCACCCCCGACCGGAATGGTGGTCATGGTTGCAGTTTACGGCTGGAGCACCGTCAAAACCTTGTTGACGCTCAAAGTGTTTGATCGCAATGTGTGGAGCCTTGGCGATATCATGCAAGCAGCGCGCCGTACAATTATGCCAAGTGGCCACGAGACGCCATGATGTGTTGCAAATGCAGAGAGCACAAACCTTGGCGAGATCAGGAGCGCGCCGAGTGTGTGATTCGCTACGTTTATTAGTTTTTATCGTCATGCGACTGCACTGCTTGGATGACTTTGCACATTCGCGACTTCATCCGCCCAACAGGCGGTCCCATCGTGCCACTGTTCCCAGGTTAAACAACGCCGCAGTACGCACCCGAGAAGAACAGTGCCAAACAACCTGCTACAAAGCAAAACAATACCAACAAAAACCCAAAATTTTGGGTTAATGTATATCGTATCGAGTAGATCGCGGCCAGGTGTGCCCCGGTGTTCTCGCACTTTTGCCCAACTGTCCACAGTCCGGCAGGGCTGCCTCCAACTCTCGAGGATATGAAAAGATTCGGGACAGCTGGAAGTTGCGCGCCCGCGAGGGCCGGATTTGCAGCCCATGACCGCTACAAAGCAGCGACGTTCCTCCAAACTATTGTACTAAAACCTCTTCAAAAGCATGGACAGACGAAAGACGCTCGGGGCCTTGAGCCCCGGGTCGCTCAACGCCCGTGCCTCGCTGGCCCCCGGCCGGTACGCCAAGGATGGAGCCAAGGCCGCTGGATGGGGCGGCAAGGTCCCCCTGGACAAGGCAATGGGCCGCCTTTCTCTTGCCGGCCCCGTGCAGCGGCGATCGTCCGCCTACACGACCGTCAAGGGGTCGGGCCTGAAGTCCGACCCCCGGCCCATTTCCGACAAGCAGTTTCAAGCAAACTGCGCGCGGACCATCATCACCTACCTGGCCACGCACAACTACGAGTACCAGATCAATCCCAAGGTGTGTGGGTTTTGGGGGGCCGTCATTGGCGTCTGGATGCGGGGTGCTTTTCCGGAGGGGCGTGGTGGTCGGTTTCCGCATTGAACATGTTGTGTACATTAATGTCCGGGACCATCGTGGAGGCTTGAGGAGCACATACCTAGCGTCTCAGCAAAAATCCCAGCTTCCTAACAACCCACCACATCTTGTCCTCCCACACAGGTGCTCACCAGCCCCACCACCAAGGATTTCAACAACGTCATGCTCTTCCTGCTGCGGCAGCTGGACCCCACGGCCGCCAAGGGCCCGGTCAAGATGGAGGAGGAGGTCCCCGCGCTGTACAAGCGCCTGCGCTACCCCTTCCAGATCTCCAAGTCCAACCTGACGGCGGTGGGCTCGCCCCACACCTGGCCCTCCATCCTGGCGGCCCTGACCTGGCTCGTGGAGCTGCTCAACTACCAGGAACAGGCGGACCATGCGCAGCACGAGGTGTGTAGTGGTTGGGTGGGTGGGGAGCGAGGGGGGTTGAGTTGGAGGGTTTATGGGAGTGGGTGAATTTTCAAGGTCTGAGCCTCGCAAGAGTTGGCAGGGTGAGGGTTTGGCCGTTTTTGTGTGAGAGCGCCATTAAATATCTTTGCTCGATCTTCACCCACACCAGTCCCCTCTCCTCTCATGAACGGCCTCCAATCCTCCCCCACCTACACAAACGCAGTCAAGCCCCGAGAGCGCGGCCGAGGCAGATTTTTTCGACTACGTGGCCACGTCCTACCGTCACTTTATGTCTGGCGACGACGCGCTGTGCGAGGAGGTGGACGGCACCAAGGCCGCCGAGTTTGAGGACCGCGCCGCGGCGGTGCGGGCAGAGACGGCGCGGCTGCAGGCGGCGAACGAGGCGCTGGCAGCCGAGGCCGCGGCGCTGCGCTCGGGCCCGACGGCGCTGGAGCGCGCGGGCGCGCCTGGCGGAGACGCGGCTCGACCGCGAAAAGTTTGGCAAGCTGATCGCCAGCCTGGAGAGCCACCGCGCCAGCCTGGAGCGCAAGGCGGCCGAGCGCCGCAGCGACGTCGCGGCGCAGACGGCCGAGCTCTCCGGGGTCGAGCGTGAGTGCGACCAGCTGCGCGCGCGGCTGGCCACGCAGACGGTGCAGCCGGCGGACGTGCAGCGCATGGCGGCCGGCGCGCGGCGGCCGAGACGGAGCTGCGCGCGGCGGCCAACGGCCGCGAGGCCCTGGAGGCGCGCCTGGTCGCGGGCGACGCGCGCTCGCGGCCGCGCTGGACGCGGCGGAGGCCGCGCTGGCCGACTACCACGCACGCGGCGCGGCGCTGCAGCTGGTCCCCGCGGCGGCCAAGCGCGGCGGCGGCGCGGCCTTTGAGATTGCGCTCGACCGCGCGGCCGTGCTGGCGGCCACTGGGCACGCGGCCGTGCCCAACCCGGACTGGAAGGGGTCGCTGCGGCCCGCGCTGTGCGCGCTGCGCGACCGCTACGCCGCGCGCGCGCGCGAGCTGGCGGCCGAGCGCCTGGCGCTGTCGGAGCGCGCCGAGGCGGCGGCGGACGCGGCGGCCGAGCGCGAGGAGGAGGTGGCCGCCGCGCGCGGGCGTGGAGCGGCTCGAGGCGCAGCTGCGCGCGGAGCGCGAGGCGCTGGACGCCGAGGTCGCGGCCGCGGGCGCGCAGGTCGCGACGCTGCGCGCCGAGGTCGCGCAGCTGCGCGGGCGCCACGGCGCGGCGGTCGCGCGCAGCGAGGAGGCCGCGCGCGAGGCGCAGGCGCGGCTGGAGGAGGCCACGCGCGCCGCCGAGGCCTCCAACGCCGGCTTGCACCGCGACCTGGCCGCCGCGCTGGAGCTTGTGCTGCACCACAAGCTGCGCGTGCAGGAGCGCCTGGCTTGGGCGCGCACGCGGGCCGGAAAGGCCCGCGACGAGGTCGTCGCCCTCTGCGCCGCCCACTGAGATTGTGTGTCTGCGGTTGAGAAGAGGATTAAACAGCGGGGGGCTGCGTAGACTGTGCCCCGCTGGCCGACCAAGACCTGACCCATAGTTAATGCCCTGCCAGACGAGGAGCTCGCTCCCCTGTGTCTTCTGTTGACCATGCATGCGCAATTGAATCATTGTGCTCTGTAAAAGGAAGGAAACCATCACATTAACTCTTTCCATCGCCGTGTCTGACCGGCGACTTTGAAAGCGCTCCGCCGCAGCACCTTCTGTCCGGCGCCCCGCATCGAAACCCTGCCACCTTGCGGAAAAAACGTTTCGTCCTCCATAAACCGCTTGGCTCCAGGCACGACCATTTGCCATCTCAAGTTTGTCTACCATTCAAACCCGGCCAATTGGTGTGCATCGACTCGGCACAATGGCTGGGCACGGCGTGCTGGCGGCCCGAGCTGGCTGCCTGCGGCCTCTGCCACCGTCTCGCGCGACGCCCGGCGTGCCTGGCGCAGCGTACCGAGCTGGCAATGCCCTCCTGCACCGATTGCATGCCACTCCAGTGCCGCAAAAGACGATTTTTGCGGGTGCAAGGGTGCGTACACGGGGGGGCCTTGGGAAAACCCTATGGGTCGTGCATCCAGCCAGGCTTTGGCGTGTGGCCTTGCCGCCGTGATCGACAAAGGGCGTTTGTCATTCGAGCGTGTCCTCCATCCAAAGCGTCAAGACTTGAATGTCAACGACTGACTCTGTGCGCATACTGTTTGCCCCTGTGTAGGTGGCCGTGCGACGGGGCTTTGCAGGCGCAGTGCCCCGCGCCGCAAAGCGCAGCGTGACAGACCTTTCCGGCGCCGATCTGGATGGAAAGATTGTGCTCGTGCGCGCGGACCTGAACGTGAGAGGGCGTATTGGTGCTGTTGTGTGGGTGGATCCATGCAATTGGGCAGTGGTGATTTGTATGCAAAGGCTGGATACGCAGAGGAGGGGCGAGGTAGTGGGTGGGATGCTGGCTGCCACACCCTCCCTCACACCCTTGCCCCCCGCTGCACCCGAGCGCAGGTGCCGCTCGACTCTGCGCAGCAAATCACGGACGACACGCGCATCCGGGCCGCGGTGCCGACGCTTCGGTACCTGCTCTCCAAAGGCGCCAGGGTGCTGCTGGCCTCGCACCTGGGCCGGCCCAAGAGCGGCCCCGAGGACAGGTTCAAGCTCGCGCCGGTGGCGCCCCGCCTGTCGCAGCTGCTGGGCGTCCCCGTGCTGCGCGCGGACGACTGCGTCGGCCCAGTCCGTGGACGAACAGGTTGCGCAGCTGGAGCGCGGCCAGCTGCTCCTCCTGGAAAATGTGCGGTTTCACAAGGAGGAGACCAAGAACGACCCGGGCTTTGCGCGGCAGCTGGCCAAGCACGTGGACGTGTACGTCAACGACGCCTTTGGCTCAGCGCACCGGGCACACGCCTCCACCGAGGGCGTGGCGCGCCTGGCGCCCGTCGCGGTCGCGGGCCTTCTTTTGCAAAAGGAGCTCGAGTACCTCGGTGTGTTGAGTGGGGCTGGGGGTTGATGGAAGGGCCTGAAGATAGGGTGGGTGGTTAGGGTTTGAACGCGTCGAGCTCATTCAGCACATCTGTGAGTAATGATACCACCACTTTACTGCCCGCTTCTCACACAAACACCCCCCCCTCCCTACATCGTATTCTCTTTGCAGACGGCGCGGTGTCGGATCCCGCGCGGCCCTTTGTCGCCATCGTGGGCGGCTCAAAGGTCTCCTCGAAGATCGGGGTCATCGAGTCGCTGCTGGAAAAGGTGGACGCCATCATTCTGGGCGGGGGCATGATCTTCACCTTTTTCAAGGCCCAGGGCCTGGGCGTGGGCAGCTCCCTGGTGGAGGAAGACAAGGTCGCGCTGGCCGCCAGTCTCCTGGAAAAGGCCGAGGCCAAGGGCGTCCGCCTGCTGCTGCCCACAGACGTCGTCCTGGCAGACAAATTTGACCCCGAGGCCCGGACGCAGCTCGTCGACGTCGACAGCATCCCCGACGCCTGGATGGTGCGAGCGCGCGGCGCCGTGGGGAGGGGCTTGAGGGCTGCCACGATGTGATAACTCTTGATGCTCTGTCTGATGGTTGCGACAGAGACTCCCCTTCTTTACTTCCCCCACAACAGGGCCTGGACATTGGCCCGGAATCGATCAAGCTCATCACCGCAGCCCTCCAGGACGCCAAGACCGTCATTTGGAACGGGCCCATGGGCGTCTTTGAGTTTGACAAGTTTGCGACGGGCACGTTTGCCGTCGCCAACGCCCTCGCTGCCCTCAAAGGTGGGCTGGCGGTTTTTGATTGGGGTCATTTTTTTTTTAATATGGGGCCTGGCGGCAAGGTTCATCGACAAAAAGCATTTGCTAGGCGCCATAACTGCGGTATGGAACCCGATAATCATGTGCTTCATCGCCAAGCTCTAGAGGGCTCAGCCTCCTCAACCTTGCTCAATCTCAGGAAAAGCGACCACCATCATTGGCGGCGGCGACTCGGTGGCGGCCGTTGAAAAGGCGGGCGTGGCCGCTGCGATGAGCCACATTTCGACAGGTGGCGGCGCCAGCCTGGAGCTGCTGGAAGGCAAGGTCCTTCCAGGTACGTCTGGCTGGATCCGGGGAGGGACTGGTCCGTGAGCCGATGTTCTTCTTTGGGATGCAAGGCCACAGCTTCTATATTCTTTATCGAAAATTGCAGAGCAACGCACACATTTTTATGTTTGCAGGTGTTGCCGCTCTCAACGATGCCTGAGCAAGCCAGGGCCTCGCTGGAACAGCTTTGCTCCAGAAATTGGGGCACCAACATGGTGGTGCTCCCGAGTCACCAGTGCTCTTTTGTACATGGCCGATCCTGTTACAGACACAAATAAATACAGGGAAGAGGGAGCGCAGGCCTGGATACTCGCAGTCTGGGAATGCCAGGCGCACGCGTTTTGTTAACCCTGAACGTCACCCTCTTGCATAGTACCACTTGGAAAATGAGCATCCTGCTAGATGCCGCTTGACCAGACTGCATCCGGTATCTGGTGTCGCATCACCGTCCAGTGGTCTGCAGCAAGCTCGCCGCGCTGTCGCCAGCCCGACTTGCGGCCCTTACCAAAGGCAGCTGTCCGGTCCAGACCGTCGCAAGCCTTGCTTGCCAAGTCGAGGCCAAACGCACGCTGGGGCAAGGCCCGGAGCGTGGTCAGGCAGGCGGCGTCGGTGCCGCACAGCCGCCTCAGATCACGTGCTCGCTGCCCCAAGAGCTCCTGGCTCGCCGTCGGGAGGGCCGCGTCGGAAGCAATGATGACGTAATTTTTCACCGCCGATTCCTCGGCGTCCTCAAAGACGGCCATGTGCGGAAAGATGGGCGAAAGTGTGCACAGCAGCGCTGGAAGTTCCCGGGGTCCGTCACCCTGCGATGAGAGAGCAGTGCAAATGACTGGATGAGAGGCCGGAAAGGCCAGATGGAGGTTGATTGGTGGCATTCACTCACAGCAGGGCAATGTGACTTGAAGAATTAGGCATGATCAAAGAAACAGAGTGCTTCCCGTCGTCCCTGCATGCACCTCCATATACGTAGGACAACACGCTCGAGTCTACACTACGTACATAGAAATTGACGCTCAAGACGCCGGTTGGGGTCATTTTGGACCGCAAAAGGCGGAAGAATGCAGGGGACACCAGGGCTTCGGGCACGTCCCCGCCGCCAAAGACATCGTGGATGATGTGGTCGTACGCTCCTGCGGGCAGCAAGTGAACCCCTTGCAAAGCATCCATTCCCAAGGCCCTGCTACCAGGCAGCAGGCGGAGCCCAAAGTGCGCCTGGGCAGCAGCGATGATGCCTGGGTGCAACTCCAAGACGTCTGCAGCTCAAGCGAGGGATTTTAGGGGGAGGCAATTTGGTTATCTGGACGTACGGCGTGCCGAAACGAGCGCCCGTCCTGACAACGTCTGTCCCAGCCCGCCACATGCACAAGGCAGCCGCCCACAGACAGGCACAAATGCACACTTGCCTGTGGTGACATTGGCGCGGATGAGGCTCCTGGCCGCCGTGCCGACGCCCAGGCCGAGCTGCAGGGCCCGGCCGGCTCCGTTGGGAGCGGGCCGCAGCACGGCGCCCGCAAGTTGCAGGTAAAAGGCCGAGTAGATAGACTGGCCCGCCGCCGAGGGCGGCGAGGTGTAGTAGCCGCCCATGACGCTGTGATCCAGCCGCAAGAACCGGTACCTGGAGAAGAAAAGGAAGAAAGCGGGAAATGAGCATCATTTGCTTCAATGTGACCAGCACAAGCCATCGCTTGATTGCCTGTGTGTTGAAACAAGGTACCCCTTTTACGAAAACAATCATCCTCCCGCCGACCTCAGCGTGGGATGGCCGGGAACCGTCCCTTCCACGACGGCCAGGAGTGTCCCGTCCAGAGGCAGCCTCGACTGAGACAGGACTCGCCAGTGGGCGGGGAGGCCCCGGGCAGCTGGCAGGCGCGGTGAGCCGCCACCGCTCATCGCCCAGGCCGCAAGAACGACCAGAGGAGCCGCTCTGAAGCAAGGAGCGATGCCGGCTGGTGCTTGCACCACCCAGGAGCCAGAAGGATAGTGTGCTGAGCAGCGCCACAGCCACTGGAAGGGCCCTTGCGGGGTCGGGAAACCGAGTGGTCCAGCGCCCCATAGTGGGAGCAATCAAGCACAGCAGTGCCAGGGCTGCACGACGGACTGCAGCACCCGCACTGCCCTTGTTAATTCCTGGAACAGCCAGGCTGCCGGGCTGCCAGGTCGCCGCGCTGAGCAACAGGCAGGCGGGCCCGCATGCCAAGGCGCATAGCACAGCGCCTCTAAGGCACAGCTCCCAGACCCCTGGCGATCGGGAATGGAGCTCCAATGCCGGAGACAGCACAATGCCGTGCCAAAATTGCAGCAAGTATCGCGTTGCAAGCACGAGACAGCTCGTCACGGCCGAGTACCATGCCAGGCTGGGGGCGGCCAGGGGGACGTATCCAGCCGCGATCAAGGCAAATATAGCCGGGCCGACGCTAGAGGCTACAGTCGCGTGCCAGGGCCCGAGGACAGAAGTGACCAGAATTTTCTGCCATGTCGCCAGGCATGCGAGCGCTCCCCACGATGCAATCAGGGCGCCCCAAACCCTAAATACGCCGAGTTTCTCAGGTCTCCGCCCTGGCCTGGCGGTGGGCGGAACTGGATTCCGCCTCATAGTGTCCACATTGCAGCGAACATGGGTGAAATTGAAAATAATTTACATCAAATTCTTGAAATCATCGGGCAATGCTTTCCCTCCTTCTCCACGCCTTTCAGGCTTGTACCGGTCCGGTTGAAGATCACGCTCGCGCGCGCGTAGGATCTTCTAGGCGCTTGCCCAACAAAATGCAGCATTTGTGGTCCTTGTGTCGCCACCTGCTACACGAGAACTCGCCCAAAAATTCAAAAAGGTAGCTCCAGAGACGCCTGTGAGCGACAGGACATCCCCCGCAGGCATTGCCGACCCGGGCTCGACTTTCCCGTGGCCCAAGCTTTCACCGTGCAGCCATGGCGGGCAGGGGGAGGTCTGCCGTGCTCCCGGCGTGGATGAAAGGTGTGTTTTGTGTTTTGACATAGGTTTACACCTGCGTACGATGGCCCGATCTCACCCATGGACCCCCACACCCCGTTGCAGCTGCCGGCGGAACCCCCGCAGCCCCTGGCTCCGTCGCGGCCGCACCGGTGCGTGCAGCTTTTATAGTATTGGACGCTAGGGTTGATGTGTACATTATGTTGGAGTGGTATTGGGCTCGCGTGGCATTCTAGAGGTTGACGTGGCCTTTCTTTTTCGTTGCAGGTGGCTGCCCCTGCGGCGCGCCCAGCAGCAGCTGCGCCCGCGTTCGTGCAGGCGGCAGCGGCGCCCTCGCCCTGGTCGGAGCACGTCGCGCCCGACGGCCGCAAGTACTACTATAACGCGGAGACCAAGCAGAGCTCCTGGACAAAGCCTCCCGAGCTGCTCACGCCGGAGGTGGGTTATTTTTTTTGAAGAGGGTATTTGACTGCGTGCTGGTCTTGATGGCTGCTGGGCCAGTCGTATATGCGATGCATATTATTGTTCTCCTCCACTGCAGGAAAGAGCTGCAGCGGCGGCAGCGGCGGCGCCGGCGGCGGCGCCCATCGCGGCGCCCGCGGCGGCTGCGGCGGACTGGAAGGAGTTCACGGCGCCAGACGGCCGGAAGTACTACTACAACGCCAAGACCAAGGAGTCGCGGTGGGAGATGCCGGCGGAGATGCGCCAGTCCCCCGGGCCGGCGGCGGCCGGGTCCACGCCGCCCCGTGCCGCGACGCGGTCGCTGAGCCCCGCAGCGCCCGTGGCGGCCCTGGCCGCGCCCGCGGCGGCGGCTGCGCGGCCCGCGGCGGGCTCCGCGGCGGAGGGCTTTGTCCCGCGCCCTGGGTCGATCCAGCCCGGGGCGACGCCGCACTTTGCGACGGCGGCGGAGGCCAAGGACGCGTTCAAGGGCATGCTGCTGGAGGCCGGGGTCTCCAGCTCGGACGGCTGGGCCGAGGTGTCGCGCGCGGTGATGGCGGACCGCCGCTTTGGCGCGCTGCGCACGCTGGGCGAGCGCAAGGCGGCGTTCAACGAGTACGTCCAGCAGCGGCGGCGCGAGGAGGCCGACGCGGCGCGCATCGCGCGGCTCAAGGCCAAGGAGGCCTTTTACGAGCTGCTGGACGCGTGCGCCGAGCTGGCGGCCGCGCCGGGCGTGCCCACCTTTGCGCGCGCGCAGGAGCTGCTGTCGCTGGACGCGCGCTGGGTCGCCGCGGGCGACGCGCGCGAGCGCGAGGACCTGTTTGCGGACTGGGCCGAGGAGAAGCAGAGCGCGGCGCGGGAGCGCGCGCGCGCGGCGCGCCGCGCCGCGCTGGCGGCTTTCGCGAGCTGCTGGAGGGCGCGCGCTGGCTGGAGGCGGGCGTCTCGTGGCGCGAGGCGGCCGGACCGCCTGGAGGGCGAGGCCGCGTTTGAGGCGCTGGAGCCGGCCGACCGGCTGGCGGTGTTCAAGGAGGTCGCCGCCGAGCGCGAGGCGCGCGAGGCCGAGCGCCGCGCGCGGGACCGCGAGGCGCGCGCGCGCGCGGAGCGCGCCAACCGCGCGGCCTTCCGCGAGCTGCTGGCCAAGAAGAGCGAGGAGGGGCTCATCCACGCGCGCTCGCGCTGGCGCCAGGTGCGCGAGCTGCTGGCCGAGGAGCCGGCCCTGCTGGCGGTGGAGGCCAACGCGTCGGGCGCGCGCCCGCGCGAGCTGTTTGAGGACCTGGTGCTCGACCTCGAGGACGCCTACCTGCGGGACCGCGAGGTGCTCAAGCGCGCCTGCGCGGCGCGCGGCGGCGTCGAGGTCGCGCTGGACGCGCCGTTTGAGGAGTTTGCGGCGACGCTGCGCGGGGACCGGCCCGTGGAGCGCGAGCCGGGCGAGGCCGAGCTGCCGCCCTTCCCCGAGGACCTGGCCGCCGAGCTGGAGGCCCTGCCGCAGCTGAGCTGGCGCCTCTACCACGAGGAGCTGCTCCAGCGCGCCAAGGAGGACGAGGCGCGCCGCGCCAAGCAGGCCCGCTACCGCCGCGAGGACTTTACGCGCATGCTGCGCCACGACCGGCGCATCGTCGCCGAGTCCACCTTTGAGGAGGCGCAGGAGTGGCTCAAGGACGAGCCCGAGTGGAAGGATGTGCGTGGGGGTAGTTTTGGGTGGGGTGGAGGGTTGGGCGGGGATCAACTGACCTGGGTTTGGAGAAGCAGCAGCACCGTCTAAATCTCAAGCTTTCCAACACCCTTCATGGCGCAGCTGGCCTCGGATGCGGAGCGGAAGGAGCTCTTTGACGCCTTTGTCGAGCGACTCAAGGTGGGTTGCGATGAGGACGAGTCTAGGCTGATTATGGACTTTTATAATGTGCGTGACTCTGACAGTCCACCACCACCACCGTTTGTGCTCCAGGGCAAGGACGAGGACTCGGAGGAAGAGCGCCGCGACCGGCGCCGGCACAAGCACAAGAAGAAGCGCCACCACTCCTCCAGCGACGAGGAGGAGGGCGGCAGCCGGAAACACCGGCGAAGGAGCAGCAGCAGAGAGAGGCGGCGCTCCTCCGAGCGCCGCCGGCGGCGCAGCCCCAGCCGCGATTAGCGCGACCCCATTCCCCTTCTTCAATCACGCTTGTGCGCACTTGTTCGACCCCTTGAAAACGCTCGAAAAGAATGTGCAATGCAAGGCGACGAATCTGGCATCGAGACAGTATAATTCTAGTGTGTCAAGCCACACGGGAAGACGGGGGTACAACCCATACCGAGATCGCATTCTTTCCGCAATCCCCAATTCAATCTGCCCACGCAACTCACGACTGCACACTTGCTACGCATTGTTCCGCTTATTGAGCGCAGTACAGTTGATCCACCTGCTACACATTCATGATTAGCACCAAATAAGGATAAAATGACGGTCGAAGAGGTAGGAAATGCTGTTCATGTGGGTGCGGAGCGGGTCATCGGGTCGCCCATGCCCTGCTTTGACTCGCCAGGTTGACCCCTCCCAGGTGCCCGTGGACCCGATTGTGCTGTATGGATCGGAAATGGAGGCTCTGCATGTGGCATCGGCACTGCCGCCAAGCCTGCAGTGCCGCACCGTGGTGATCAGCCCGTCGGGCAAGTGGCTCAGCGAGTGGGGCTCCAGCCTGAAGAGGCTGGGCTCCCTATACGTCCGCAGCCCAATCACGCAGCACCCCGGGGCGGCCCCGGGCGCGTTCAAAGACTGGATTGAGAAGACAGGAAGACAAGCGGTGCGTGGGTGTGTGTGCCTTTTTTGCTTGAGCAAGTCTGGTGTGCATAGCGGTCGATGCGAGACCATTGTACTGATGGTGCCCGCAAGCATGCCTTCCACTGCAGGAGCTGACTGAGAGTCTCCCAGGCTATGCACCTGTCCCGATGGTGGACTTGCTGGAAGATTTTTGCATTTCAAAAGTGGTCAAGGATCTTCCCAACAATCTGCGAAGGGCCCAGGCTGACACGCTGGAAGCCGCGCACCTGTGCCGAGGTATGTGTGTGAAGGTTTTCATCATTTGCTTTTGGAGGTCAGGAAACGTATGCGGTCAGCTGACCTCCATGAACGGGGGTCTCCTAAGAGCCTATAGGTCGCCATACATGGTCTCTTGTTGTTGTGGTATTTTCCCCGTAGATGAGAGCGAAACTGTGCTGACACTGGACTTTGCATCTGGCAAAAGTCTACGAGCAGCTGCTTTGATCCTCGCTTTTCCCGAGGCCGCTCCCGTGATTCCTAGCTGGGCTGCTGACCAAGGCGACCTCCTCGCGGGCATTAGGAGCTTTGACGCGATCGACATGCAGACTGAGCGGCTGGAGGACGAGCGCGTTGTCGTGGTGGGCGGGGGCATGCGCGCCGCGACCCTGGCGCTCGCGGCGGCCGAGCGGGGTGCCGCCGCCGTGACCCTGGTGTCCAGGCGGACTCTGCAGCAGGCCGCGTTTGAGGTGGACGTGGGCTGGCAGGGGCCCAAGCTCATGGTTCCCTTCCGCGCCGAGACCGACGCCGCCGTGCGGCTCGCCCGGTGCCGCGCCGCACACGGTCAGGCGTCCATCCACCGCCCGCTCTGGGACCGGCTGGCCGCCGCCATTGGCTCTGGCGCGATTGAATTGGTGGAGGGAGCCGTCGTGGAAAGGGTGGAGGCCGCCGGGGGCGGGGCAGCGCTGCACCTGGGAGCGACGCAGGGCCTGCACGTCGCTCGGCCCCGGCCGTCGCCCATGGGGGAGGCCGCGCAACACGGGTCCGCTCCCGCCAAAATCTGCCTGCGCTGCGACGCAAGTGTGGCTGGCATGCGGCGCATCGCACCAGTCGCAGCCGGCTCTGGGCCGAATCCTGGCGCCCCTGGCCCTGACCCCTGACGCCTGGATCGGCGGCTACCCTCGCTGCAGCGACGCCAGCTGCGTCCTGCCTGGAGTGCCGGTGTATGTGGCGGGAGCTGCTGCATGTGTCGCCGTGGGACCCACCGCCGGTACGCACGGGAACAGAGACGAGTGGTTGTGTGGGAGGGAGTAAGCTTTATCTACTCATCTGTTCGTTGCTACCTGTTTATCGCGATGACCGGGGATTGTAAAAAACAACATCTCAACGCTTCAATCTCCACGCCCAGGTCTGCCGAGCGGGTTCCGGTCCGCTGCAAAGATGATTGCGGCTGGACTGAAGCGGCTGGGCATGGCCGGCGCGAGCGATTGGGAAAGCGCGGCGGCCTCCTTGGCCAGGCTGGCACCCCCAAATGCGGCAATGCTTCCCCCGCCAGAGTCCGAGGGCGCGCTCTGGCAGGCGCCGCGCAAGCAGGTCGGATTTGGGGAGTGTATCGATTCCATTGCGCACGACCCTCATTGCGTGCCCGGCATATGAGTGACCGAGCGTTAAATCTGCCAATAAAGCGCTGTTCTTCCACCCCTCAATGCAGGCCCCCGTGGCGGTGGACCCCGGCCGCATCGATGTACGTGACCTCGACCCCCGTCTGACGCGAAAAGAGGTTGAGCAGTATTACATAATTGATGACGGGTTTGACCTCACCGTCGTCCTTCCACTTGACGAGCCCGTGCCCACGGAGCAGGTAGCAAGAAATCATGGGGTGCACGGTCTATAGTGATTTTAGGGGTTAGCTACGGATATGCATGGGGCTTCCGAGCTCTTTGCATACCGTACTCACCCAAATGGACAGTCACCATGGCTCCACCTCTCCCGGCACAACTCCTGCTCAGGTCCGGTCCCTGTTTGGCTGGCAATCACTGGAGGTCTGGGCCGTGGGCCCCAGCACCGCCTTCCACCTGCACGTTCCCAAGCTCTGGGCCAGGATCATCCCTGGAAAGTGCAGCGTGAAGAGCAACACCAGGTCCAAGAAGCTCTACGTCCGCCTGTACAAGGAACGCGATGCCGAGTGGCGCTACCTCAAGGGATTTTAGATGGCGCGAGGGTCTCGACTCTGCAACGGTGTTGGAGCGGTGCTAGGCATGCCATGAACCGAGCAGTGCTGTGCCTGATTGCGAAATTGAACTTTAAAATTCACATGGTCTCTATACACTGACCTGTGTAAACACGTCACCAGCAAAGAGCAGCTGTGAACCTTTGTACACACGATGCTGTGTGGCATCCAGGCAGAAAAGGTGCAGCCTCAAGAGCTATTGCACTGATACCTTGCATAAAAGGCATGCATCCTGGGGTTCTCTAAAAATGCGCAAGCGCCAAAGCGCCCACATTGGTCACTGGCAACGGTCACGAACAGTCCTCTGAGGTCAGCACAAGGCGCCATTCAGGCCTGCTCACGCCTCTCCACTTCATTGGGCACGCAAAAAAAACTTGATCATGCAAATAGAAATCTTGCTAGAGATTTTGTTTTTTTTTCCGTCAGCACTCCTAATTTTATTCCAGCCCACTCATGCGCCACCCGCATCTCACCCGCAGCAGGGCATGACGAGATCTCAACACGCCTTTCGATCTCGCATCCTTCATCGTTGGGCACACCGGAACGAATAGTCGCCCGAGCCCCGCCTCTCCACCAATTTCACGGAAAAGATAGTTGGATGAATGACTGTCTGTGCCTGGCATGGATTGATTTCCTTAGAAAAGGCCGGGACAAACGTCGGCCCTCGCCCAGCCGTACAAAAATCCTCGGCGCCCATGCGATCGAGGCTATAAGGTGGCGCGGGTATGGGAAAACAAGACAGCCAGGTTCCAGGCCGGCGCCTGTCTTGCTATTACCAGCCCGAGGCGGGCAGGCCTTCCGAGCTTCCATGCGCGGCGCCGGGAGGCGTGGCGACAGCACTCGACAAGGCTCTTCCGATGGTGGGCCGCAATGTTCCACGGGCGCTGGGACACGCTGGCTACGTGTTCTACATCCGAAAAGTGCTGCCAGAGGCGTTGGACATGCCCTCCCTGCTGGATTCCCTGCTGGCAGTCACCGGCATCCTCCTGGCGCAGCAGGGCGTGTCGCTGGTTGGACCGAGAGCCAGTCATGCGCGCCTGGCTCGATCCCTGTGGACGCTCTGCCTGCTCTCGGTGTTCCGCCCGTGCTTCAAGCCGGACAGCGCGGTCTCTTCGCTCCTGGAGCCGAGCTGCAGCGAGGGTCTGGCCGCCTCGCCCGGATTGAACCGTGGGCGGGCGACCCCGCAGCCGGTGCGGAAGAGGAAAGGGAGCCGCGAGCCTGTTCACCTGGCCCAAACCTGGAAGAGGTCGGCGCTACTCGCTGCCGGGCGGCAAGCGGCGGCAGGGCACGAGGTGCCTGGGCGCGGGGCTCTATCGCCTAACGACGGAGCCCCCGCATCTTCCGCCTCTTCCATGTCTTCCCACGTGATCCCTGGGAGCAGCGTGGCCAAGCCTGTGCCCGTGGCCAGAGCTGTGTCGCTCAAGGAGCCGGCAGGGAGATTTGAAGAGCTCGATTGTTCAAGACTTGACCGAGCTGCGGCAAGTAACCGGTCTGCTGTGGCCCTTTCGCCCAAGCCCATGGCTGCAGGAAAGAATGGCAAGAACGAAGCCAAAGGCGGGAACCCCCGGGATCCGAGGCTGCACGCCCCGTCCGCCAGGCCAGCTGAGAAGGACGAGCAGCGCCCGTGCGGCCGCTGTGACGCGCTTCGGCGCAGGGTGGAGGATTTGCGGGCGGAAGCGGGCCTCTACGCCCAGCGCTTGGATGCGTTGCAGAGGGAGCAGGTCAGAAGATGGTTGCGTCGCGTGAGGATGCCTTGAATACCTTTGTGTACCGGTTGCCTGAGATTCTCCTTGTCGTTGGCCCCAACGTGCAGGAGGAGCGGTGGATCCCGAGGCTCGAGCACGAGGCCGAGTGCCGAGCGATGGAGGAAAAGGCCGCCGCCAGGCTGAAGGCCTCCATCGAGCAGTGCGCCTCCTACAAGGCCGTCGGCCTCACGGCGGCGGTGCGCCGGGGCGAGAGGCTGGAGGCCCAGCTGCGGGCCGCCCTCTGCGAGAACAGGAACCTGCAAGAAAGCCTGGCGACGAGCTGGCGTCGGGCGCGCGAGGCGGAGGCGGACGTCGCAAGCGAGCGCGGCAGCGGCGCCTCGGAAGGCGAACACGCAGAGCCCTTCCAGGCGCGCGTGCGGCAGCTGGAAAGCGAGGCGGAGGAGGCGCGGGGAGCGCTCGCGAGCGCGATGCGCGAGCGGGACGGGCTCGCCGCCGAGCTGGCAGAGGCGACGCGCGAAAAGGACGGGCTTTCTCTTCAATTGAATGCGGCTCAGGAGCAACGCGTCTCGCTCGAATCGCGTCTTGAGGAGAGCCAGCGGCAAGTCGACGCCTTGCGAGGCGCTCTGGAGGAGCACCAGGCCCGCGCGTCCGACCTGCAGGCGCAGCTCGCCGGGCTGGAGAGCTGGGCGGGCGTGGAGGCAGGGAGTGCAGACGCCCGGGCCACGCCGGCGAGCTCCGCTCGGGAGTTGATGGAGCTCCGCGAAACAGCCCTGTCAGCACGGGAAGACGCGCTGGCCGCCCGTGAGGCCGCGGTCTTGCGCGCGGAGCGCGGCGCCCTGGCGGCGGGCGCGCGGACGGACGGCGACGGCCTGGAATTGAAGCGCCAGTCCCTGGACGCCGCGGAGCGGGCTTTGGCGCGACACGCCAAGGATGTAGGTTTCAGTGTTGCGGGTTGTTGAGGAGCCGAGTTGCCTTGTCTCGTTTTGCATGCGTGTTGTTCTAATGCGCTCCTCCATCAATGGGCCAGCGCTGCCAGTCCACCACCTCAAACACAACCTTTGCAATCAGGGGCATGCACTGCTGGCTGTGGTCTGAATGCCCAATGGTGTGTTCTCTCTGCACTCATATGTTCTCCCTCCCCCATTCTTCCCTTTCCTCGCAGCTGCACTCGGTGCTCGTGGCCATGAGCTCCCTGGCGCACATGTACAATCACTGCCTGGCTGGCCCGGGCGGGCTCGGGAGCCAGTCGGCCCTCGTCTGCGTGCGCACGAGCGTCTCCATGCTGGACAGGCTTCGAGACACCATGGCGCCCCTGCTCTGCGCCCTGGCGAGATCGACCGGCGGCGCTGCAGGCACCAGGCGCGCCCTCCCGGCCGCAGCAGGGTCGCAGCCGCACGAAGACCCTCGCCACGCGCACGGCTCCTCAACAAACCGGCTGGAAATGCCCGTGTCTCAGCTTGCAAGCCTGATGCCTGCACACGAGGCTCATCAAAGAAGTGGTGGCGCGCACGTGTACTGGCGCCGCCCTGTGTAACATCAAGGGTCCTGGCGACTTTAAAATCGCAGGCGCCAACATGCACATCCTATTCCTGCTGCCGCTCAACTTTGCTTGATATACAGTACATTGATGAGTCTTGAATGAGACATATATGTAAAAATGCATGCTGTGTACAATCATCTGTAACTGGTTCATTATCTGATGCGGCGTCTCTGGCGAGCAACTGCTGCTGCTTCACAAGTCACGACACAGCGAGCAGGGGGGTGCGCTGCATCCTTTCGGAAGCTACCGCTTCCTGGCGTCGCGAAACCAGCGACAGTTCCAACACCAGGCTCTAAGTACTACATTTCATTTTTGGCAATTTTTCAGACCAGTATGGGAGTCTCGGACGCAAACGATGGAGCGACTTTGGATGGCCAGGTGGGAGTGGGGACGCAAGCACTGGCGCTGGGCGACTTGCGAGGCCCATCTCCCGCATTTCACCGGTAATGGCGCGTCAAACACGCGCAGAAGGTGTCCAAGCTGCCCCCCACGTGGACGGACAAGGTCACCTCTTGGTTTCCGGCCTGGGCCCGGGCGCGCCAGAGAACCCTGATGGCCATCGAGCGGAACACCCAGCGCAGGCTCCTCAACGAGTACCGGAACCAGCTGCGCCAGTATGAGCCCGTAATCCGCGAAAGGGGCCGAATGTGCGGGGCGATGGCGAAGCCTGAGGGCGGGTCTGTTCATGTTTGTGCATGAAGGCTTGCTTGGACGTGGCAGGAAGAGGAGTTGGTCCTTGCTTTTTATCTTGACACACATCAGCCCTTCCCCATTCCTTTTTCAACCAGCATCGGCGAAGCGCTGCTGCAGAGCATATTTCCACACGGCATGACTCAGAAATCGCAGACAGCCCGCGTTTCGTACGCAGCGGTGGTGAATGCGTCGCTTGCCAGCGGGAAGCCCCGGATGCGGCCGCTGGGGGCCAGCCTCGACCCGCTGCTGGTGCCGGTGCTCAACCCCTTTGTGGAGGGTCTCAAGGGCCCCATCATGCGCAAGGTCGGGGAGAAGGAGCGGGAGGTGACGATGGTGGTGACGGTGGTGGGCGCGGCCGCCTTTGTCACGGGGTTGGCCCTCGGCCTCGGCGTGCGGCGCAGCAGGCGGCCGGGCCCTGGCGCTTCCTCTATTGACTGACGGGGCGGCGTCGCCGCAGCGTATGCACACCCTCTAGGAACTGCGTACATATCTTAACTCCCTGCCATTCTTTCTCCAGCGACGAGCATGCTGCTCTATTTTAAGATATTGCATGACACGAGCGCTGACGTCTCCGTTTTGTCTCTTGCGCCCCCTCGCGTGACATGTTTCCTGAAATTGAGCGACAAACGCCCACAAAAACATAAATCACTTACCCCCTTTGCCTACAAAACTAGTGTTGCGCTCTTTGACAGGAATAATAACAGGCAACATCAAGGATCTCGCTCAGGGCAGCTTGTAGTACTTGGTGGGCACAAAGGGCATCTTGGTGACGGTGGCGTCGTAGGTCTTGCCGCGGATGCTGACCTTGAGCTCCGTGCCGGCCTTGCCAAAGCCCTTCTTCACGTAGCCCATGGCCACGTTCTTCTTGAGGCAGGGGCTGAAGGCGCCAGAGGTGACCTCGCCCACGACCTCGCCCTCGGGCGTGGCCAGCTCGCTGTGCCCGCGCGCGGGCGGGCCGGCGGAGACGAAGCCCACGCGCCGGCGGCCGGGCCCGTCGGCCAGCTGCTGGCGCAGGACGTCGCCGCCCAGGAAGTCCCAGGCCTCGCGGCGGCGCTTGCCGATGGTCCAGGTGAGCCCGGCCTCGATGGGCGTCACGTCCTCGTCCAGGTCATTGCCGTAGAGGCAGAGCCCGGCCTCCAGGCGCAGCGCGTCGCGCGCGCCCAGGCCGCACAGGCGCACGCGCTCGTCGGCGACCAGCTTCTTGGCCAGGTCCAGGGCCGCGGCGTTGGGCACGCTGATCTCGAAGCCGTCCTCGCCGGTGTAGCCGGTGCGGGTCACGTAGCAGTCGGCGCCGAGGATGTCGGTCTTCAGGAACTGGCCAAAGCCGACGCGGGCGAGGTCAGGGGCGACCAGAGCCTGGAGCACGGCCGCCGCCTCGGGGCCCTGCAGCGCCAGCAGCGCGCGGTCGTCCAGGACCTCCAGGGTCACGCCCTCGGCGCCCTCCAGCCGCGCGCGCAGGTGCGCCAGGTCCTTGTCGCGGCAGCCGGCGTTGAGGACCATGTAAATCTCGTCGTCGGCAACCTTGGTGATGACGGTGTCGTCGATGATGCCGCCGCGCTCGTTGGTGAGCACGGACAGCGTGCCGGTGCCGGGCGCCAGGCCCTGGATGTCGCCCACGACCAGGCCCTCCAGCCAGGCACCGCGTTGGGGCCGCGCAGCGTCACGCCACACATGTGCGAGACGTCAAACAGCGAGGCGGCGCTGCGGCAGTGCAGCGTCGAGTCGATGATGCTGTCCTTGTACTGGATGGGCATGGACCAGCCGGCAAACGGGACCATCTTGCCTGGGAGATGATGGTATAGTGGGGGTGGGCGAGGAAGGGGATGGTGAGAGACGTCATTGGTAGGGTTTGGACAGGCATTCATCGCGCAATGGTGCTCGTTTGATGTACATGATCATTTAGATCTCATACGCATCAGTCATCACCAACAGTCTAGTCTGCTTTGCCCCAAAGTCTCCACCGACGTCTCCCCGACAGGCAGAAAACCTTGGGTTGTTGCCAAAACCCATGGAGCCCTGCCTGGTGCACACGCCCCATCGCCTCCACAATATCCTGCGTACCGCCGTTCTCAACGTGAAAGTCGTACAGCGGCGTCTTCTTCAGATCGGCATCGCTGGCAAACAGCCGGGCAAAGGCCACGGGCGTGCTGGCTTGGCACTGGGCCCGAAAGCCCGCGGCCAGCTTGGCACCCCTCGTCAACGCGCGCTGCATGGCTCAGTCGTGAGCTCAAGTATACGCAATTGCAAAAGAAGAATGAGCGCTGACGACAGGTCGGGAGGGGGCCATGGCCGCGCCGGGCCTGCGGGCGTGACTCCCGGCGCGGCCGAGGCCGGATCCGCGGCACCTTGCTCGCGTGGCCGCCTGATGAGTCATCACTCACTACGGCAATGATCTAGCAACACGGAATCAGCAGCCAGGGTACAAGAAATGCCTGCTCCACTCCACCAAGAGCACTACGCTACACAACTAGAACCAGACGTCGCGCTGGTACCGGCCCTCTGCTGCCAGGGCGTCCAGGTAGGCCCGCGCGGCCTCCTCCCCGCCCGTGCGCGCGGCGACGATGTCGAGCAGCGCCTTCTCGACGTCCACCGCCATGGCCGCCGCGTCGCCGCAGACGTAGAAGTGGGCCTTGCGGCCGTCCAGAAGCTGCCACACGCGCTCCGCGCACTCGGCCAGCCGGTGCTGCACATACACCTTTTTGTTAGGCTGCCGAGGTGAATGGGGGTTGTGAAGAGGCGTTGGTGTGCATATGCAGACGAATGCAGGTGCGCATAGAAAGAGCACACATTGAGCGTCGTATATCTACTCGTTGGTTATCCGCACGCACCCACGCCCACGCCTCACCCCACCTCAACCCCCCTCCAAAAAACAAAACAAAAAAAATCATCCTCTTACCTCGTGTCGGGAAAAGGCCGTCTGGAGCTCGATGGCGCCCTGGGCGGCCCAGCCCTCCAGCAGGTCCGCGTACAGGTAGTCTTGGTCGCGGCGGCGGCAGCCGAAGAAGAGCAGCGCGTCCCCCGCGGAGGCCTGCCGCAGTTCGCGCTCCTTGAGGAAAGGAGCGGAAGGGGGCCAGGCCGGTACCCGGCCCGACCATGACGATGGGCGTGCCGTCGTCCTCGGGCAGCCGGAAGTCGGGGTTGGCGTGGACGTAGATGGGCACGCTGTCCCCGACCGCGAGGCGCTCGCAGAGGTCGGTGGAGCAGACGCCCACGCGCTCGCGGCCAAGGCTCGAGTAGCGAACCACGGCCACCGTGGCCTGCACCTGGCCCGCGCCCTCCAGCTGCGAGCTGGAGATGGAGTAGAGCCGCGGCGCCAGCTGGCGCAGCGCGGCCAGCAGCTCCGTGGGCGCGAGGCGCGCGGGCCTAAAGGCCGCGAGCACGTCGCTGACGTGCCGCGGCTCCAGGTACGCCTCTGCCGCCTCCCGGTCCGCAATCAGCCCGTCCAGCTCGGCGCCCAGCGCGCCCTCCCCGACCGGCAGCGCCGCACGCAGCGCCGCAAACAGCTCCAGCTTGGGCTGGCGCAGGTCGTAGCAGCGAGAAAGCGCGTCGCGGAGCGGCATGGTCTCCGCGCCGTCTTCGAGCCGGGCGTCCGCATAGTGCCACCGCGGCACCGGCACCGCTGGATTGCCGGCGCCCAGGGCCTCCATCACAGTCTCCACCTCCTGCATTGCGAGTGTGAATAGTTTAAAAGGAATTTGATCGATACAGTCAGGGCACACCCTTTGGTCAGCTCCGAGCACCTGCTCGGCATCCATCGCCTCACCTTGGGGTCGTTGGAGGGCCAGACCCCCACCGCATCGCCAGGAACATACGTCAGGTTTGAGTCGCCCAAATCAAACTCGACCCGGACTGCCACAGGAGGATGGGAGGCCGGGTGCATGAGAGAGTCACAAGCATAAGTAGATTGCCGGCGACGAATTTTTGGTCAGTCGTTCTTCATTGACCGACTTGAATGTGCATACAATCAATCAACACCAGCGCCATACCCCAAGCACTCCGCTCCACCCACACACCAGTGTCCTTGTCATCAGCACTTTGGACGCTGCAGAGACTCTCGATGGCAGTCACCCGTGCCATGAAGGGCCGCGACCGCCCCCAGGCCTTTTTCTTGTCGGCGCCGGCCCGGGGCGCCGCCCGTGGACCACAGCGCGGCCGCCGGGGTCCCCTCCAGCTCGGCGCCGGTTCGCAGCGCCAGGGTGCCGAGCTCGAGCAGCGCCGCGTCGATCCAGCTGTCGATCGCGGTGTAGTCCTCGCGGTTGACGTCCATGCGCGGAGCGATGCGCGTGCCGCCCAGCGCCTCCAGCTGCCCGTCGATGGTGCGCCCACACCGACAAAAGTTGGCGTACGCCCTGCGATGCGACGGGTGGGGGGTCATGTCGGCCTAGATCCTTGCAGGTAGGCAAGTGCACACAGGTACAGGCTCAAGAGTGATAGTCACAATCGAGCCTCCCGATGCCCCCTCAAAACAAAAAAACCTTGTCGACTTACGTGTCGCCCAGGGCGCAGACGGAAAAGGGGACGCCGTCGAACTCGCTGGCCCCGAGCTTGGAGAGCCAGGTGCAAAAGCCGCGCGCCTCGGCGGGCGGCACGCCGTCGCCCTGCGTGGAGCACACCACAAACAGGGCCTGCTGCGACGCCAGGGCAGGCAGCCCGTCCTCGTGCTCTGCCATGTCCACCACAATGGGCCTGTGGGAGGGACACGGTGTCGCGCTCAGCGGCAAGGCAATCGAATGCACATTATGTATGCTAGTCACCAGTATAATTTTTTGTATACTGCATGCTGTGATGCGATATCACGCGCCCTGTATTTATATCCGCAAATCCCAGTCAAACACCACCAGGAGGTCTGACCAACAACTCTCGTGCCACCCCCCTGCCAAACCACCAACGCACTCGTAGTTCTTGCCGGCAGACTTGAGCTTCTCCGCCAGGCGCTCGGCGACCTCCTTTGAAAAGCCAAACTCGGTCCCAAAGACAATGGTCACCGGCACGGCGTCGGGGGCGACGCTGGGGCCGCTGGCCACTACCCCAGCATTATTTTCTTGGTCGGCGCCGGCGGCCTTGAAAGCGCCTGCCCGCAGGTAAGCCTCAAAGCTGGTGTCCTCGTACGCGTCCTGGCCGCCCTGGGGAGCTGGTTGGGGAAGACCCACGCTCAGATCCCGCAGGTACGCCCCAAAATCGGTGTCCTCAGGCGGCGGAACGGGCGGCCCGCGTGGGCGAGACAGGTAGTACAGGGCAGCCCCTGAGCCGATTCCGGCGCCTACAACGGCAATCCAGCGGTCCGCGAGGAGGCCCATGAGCAATGACGGACCGCTGCGAGAGGGGTGGTGGGTCGACCAAGCAACTCTGCCGGTCGAGCAGGCTCTGGAGGGCCTGTCACCGCGCAAAAACGTCCCAATGGATACTAATGCGGTAACACAATATTTCCTAGCATGTGTGACCAGTTCTGCCAAGGTTTGCTGCAGAGTCTTCGCTTGGGTCATTTTTTTGTCACCGCAGCGCCTTGCGCATGGAGATCTGGGATCACGGCCTCCATCCGAATTTCGAAAGCCCGTGGCGGAAACTGTCTTAGGATACGACTACCGCCGCATCCACTGCTTCGTCGTCTTGCGGCTCCGAAACGACCAAGGATGGCTTCCACGGGCATCAAGGTGCCGCGCCTGGAGCTAGGCTCCGGCAAATCGGGCGAGCCCAGCAGCGGCGCGGATGGCTCGGCCCGCACGTCGGGCTCGGCCCGCAGTCGCTTGCTGGCCATCACGGAGCGAGTGCTGTCCAAGAGCAACGCTGACAATATCACGCCCCGCCTGAGTTCCCGAATTGGGCCAGGAACGAGCCGGTTGAGCGTGCGCTCCAAGGTGCCGGGCGCGGACGATCCGCCACCCACCTCTCGCCGGGAGGGCAACTCGTCCCGGCGGAAGACAGGTGGGCAGGGTGTGGGGGGTGTTGGTGGTCCAAGGCTGGCGCGAGTGCTCCTGCAGACCCAAGCGCAGGGTCTCCCATCTTCGTTGATCCATTTTCCCCTCCTCATGTCTCAGAGGACTGTGCCACCCCGCAAGGAGGCACCGTGATGCAGCGCGCCACGTTTCTTGATTCGCTCATCACGGCGCGGCGGGCGAGCTCCATCCCCACCCCGCGCAGCACCACGGGGGGCCCGGTCTCATCCGCCGCCACCCCCCTGCCGCCCAGGCTGGCGGTGGCCCACCTCACGACGCCGGGGAACCTCACCTCGCGCACCTTTCGCGCCGGCACCCCCAAGGCCGGCGCGGGTCCCCTGCCCTCGTCACGCATGGCCAACAGCGGGAGCATGACCGCCCGCACCCCGCCGGCCGCGACCCCGACCGGCGCGGGCCCTGCCGCGCTCTCCGTCGCGCGCGCTCGCCGAGCTGGCGGCCAAGCGGCGCGCGGCGGCCGCCAAGGCCCTGGAGCTGCAGGCTGCGGCTGCCGCCGCGCGCTCGGCGGCAGCTGCACGCCGTGCCGACCTTGCCGACATGGGTGCGTTGCGCAGGGAGCGGGGCCATTGTTTGATGGAGTGTGGGTCTCACTTGGACGAAATGTATGGGCAAACAATGCTTGCTGCCAGCAGGTGGGGGGTTGGCACGTGCGTGGCAGCAATTCAACGGGCAACCACGCCCTTTGCAGAGGTGGCCAATACCGCACTGGCAGCCGAGGTCACGTCACTCCGGGGTCAAGTGGATGGCGAGGCCAGTGGAGTGAGTGCGGCGCGCAAGGCGCTTATGGAGACCATGAAGGCAAGTTGAGGGATTGGGGACCGATCGGGTGGAGCCCGAGGAGTTATGTTTGGTCATTGTGGGGCCTTGCCTGACCCACGCAGCCGCATGCACCTCGCACCAGCTCCATACATTTCGGTCCCCTCGCACTCCATTCCAGGCGGCTGCAATGCTGCTGGAGCTCAAGGAGGTGGAAGCTGCCGTGTCAGCGGCACTGGAAGAAGGCCGAGGAAGCAGAGGGCGCCGAGGATCTGGTCTCGCCCCTGGCAAGATTGCACTTGCCGGCCGCCGGCGCCACGCCGCCCGCCATCGAAGCGGGTCCCAACACCAGCAGGTCCCTGAGCCCCGGGGCTGTGGAGCGCCTGAACAAGCTGGGGAACAAGCTGAGCGAGGCCGAGACCATCTTGCAATCGGCCACGTGCTCCCCGTGACATGCGTAGCCTACAAGTAATTCATGGGTGCTCCACCTCAGAGACGCTATTCTGAGAATCGATGCCCTCACCAAACATACTACTCTTTTTCTTCGGATTGTTTGAAAAAAATGGATTCTGCTGGGAATGTCTTGTACTAGCGGTGTTCGTTGCTGTCTGTGACCAGATACGGTGCCCATGCCAGAATCAAGATCTCGCGGCTGAGAATTTAAAATTCGGAAATGGGCGATATGAAAGACTTCCCCTGCGGCCCAGACTGTCACTGTTGCCCTCCTTGCAGCTGACGCCACCATGCTGTCGGCACAGATGAACGTAATGGGCAGCCGTCCCACGGCCTACGGCACGATGGGCCACGTCTCCGCGACGCATGGCCTGCCCGCTCCGTGCATGGGCGTGCGGGGCACCAGCTCGCGCATGCTCCCGGTCACGCCCACCGCCCGGTCCACCGCCCTTCGGCGGAGCACCCTGTGTCGCTACGCGGGCTATGGTGCTTCCGGCTACGGCCCGGTCGGCGGCGATGCCCGCATCAAGGTCATCGGCGTCGGTGGTGGGGGCGGGAACGCCGTGAACCGCATGATCTCGAGCGGTCTCCAGGTGAGGTTGACGGGGCGCATGGGCAGGGGTGTGTGGGTGTGGCTTGCCCGACTTTGCTCGAATTGCTGCGCGTTGAGGGGGTTGAATCCTTTCGGACTCAATGGGGCCTGCCGGGGCAGGGCAGATGAACCGTGGTGGCATCGAGATAAGACTTTGAGATCATCAATCGCTGCCCCCGTGCAGGGCGTGGAATTTTGGGCGGTGAACACGGACGCCCAGGCGCTGGAGAGCCACCAGGCCCTGAACAAGGTCCAGATTGGCACGGCCCTCACCCGCGGCCTGGGTGCGTGGTTTTGGTGTCGTTGATACGCCGCAGGCGTGGTGCAGCAGCAAGAGTCATGCATAGTGGGCATGAGAATACTTTTTCCAATCGCTTACTTTCAAAAGCCTCCCTTCTGCCATCTGCGCAGGCACGGGCGGCAAGCCCGAGCTCGGGGAGGAGGCGGCGCAGGAGTCGCACGAGGAGCTGGCGGCGGCGGTGCAGGGCGCCGACATGGTCTTCATCACGGCGGGCATGGGCGGCGGCACGGGCACGGGCGCGGCGCCCGTGGTGGCGCGGCTGAGCAAGGACCTGGGCGTGCTCACGGTGGGTGTGGTCACCTTCCCCTTCACCTTTGAGGGCCGGCGCCGCGCGGGCCAGGCCAACGACGGCATCGACACGCTGCGGCGCAACGTGGACACCCTGATCGTCATCCCCAACGACCGCCTGCTGGACGTGGTGGGCGACTCCACGCCGCTGCAGGACGCCTTTCTGCTGGCCGACGACGTGCTGCGCCAGGGCGTGCAGGGCATCTCCGACATCATCACCATCCCCGGATTAGTCAACGTCGATTTTGCCGACGTCAAGGCCATCATGTGCAACTCGGGCACGGCCATGCTGGGCGTGGGCGTCTCCAGCGGCAAGAACCGCGCCGAGGAGGCCGCCATGGTGAGGGGGAGGCGAGGAGGAGGTGGTGGGTGGGGATGCACAGGTTTGGAGTTGTGATTGGGGCGAGAATTCTAGGGTTTCTGGACATCAACTCACCAACGTCAGCTGTTCTTGCACTGATGCAACCCCTCAACCCCACCCACACTCTCTACTGCGCCAACCAACAGGCTGCGACATCTGCGCCGCTGATCGAGCGCTCGATCGAGCGGGCCACGGGCATCGTGTACAACATCACGGGCGGGCGCGACCTGACCCTGCAGGAGGTCAACCGCGTGAGCGAGGTGGTCACCGGCCTCGCCGACCCCTCGGCCAATGTCATCTTTGGCGCCGTGATCGACGACCAGTACGAGGGCGAGATCCACGTCACCATCATCGCCACGGGCTTCAACCAGTCCTTCGAAGACGCCATCCTCAGCGGCAAGACCAACGTGGTATGTATTTCATTTTGTGTGTGGGGGATTAGGTGAGAAGGGGGGGATTAATTATGTAATGGATTGGGTGTTTGACCAGCCACGATCAGCTAAACTGTTGCAGGACCCCCATGCCCTTTCCAAACTCAATCTACCCCCCCGGTACCACAGCCCGACCTCGCGCGTGCCTCCAACGCCAAGTCCGGCAACGGCATGGCCCTGCCCAAGGTCTCGGCCAATGGCCACGCGGCCTCGCCCAGCATCGGCGGCGGCAGCAGCTTCCTCGGCCGGACTTGGTAAACTGGCATTTGACTAGCTTGGGTTTTTTCTTGTTTTCGCTGGCGTTGCACGCGCATACTACCGCACTTTGATCTCCGTCGCCGCTTTGTACCACGTCTCCTGTTACATTCTTGCTGTGGGTGAGCAGTGTGGTGAAAGGGAAGTTCCTGAGGGTATTTTCTTGGCACGCGTGAGGGGTGCCCATAAATAGCGGCGGGCAGCGAAGCCACCCTCGCGCAGGAATCAAATTGGGCACATTGTTTGGAAAGAAGGTAATGCCTGTTCTACATCAGCAAGCACACGCTATGTCATGGCGTATCCCTCCTATGAAGCGTGCCCACAACAGAGGTGCCTGCTGGTGATCCAGGCCATGTGGAGGAGGGCCAGGCCGCACTCGAGCAGGAGCCGCGCGTTGAGAAGCAGCGCGAGGCCCACGACGGCGAGGAGGCGCAGCGCGCGCAGCAGGCGGACGACCGGCTCGACGAGACGGCCAGCGATCGGTCCGACGCGCCCGCCGGCGCGCGCGCGCCGCCGCGCGCGCGGGCCCCGCCGCGCCGTCAGGCCGAGACCCAGGGCGCCGGGGTGAGCACGTGGGGCCGGCGTCCGGCCACCGCGTAGTGGCTGCTCCAGTAGCAGGCGCGGGGCGAGGAGAGGGCGTCGCGCTCGCCGTCCCAGACGAGCATGGGTCGCCACTCGCTGACCGGCCGGCTGCGCCGGCGCTGCTCAGCTGGGTAGCCCAGCGGCCACTGCACGAAGCGCACGCCGTGCGGCCCGACCGCGTCCCAGCTAAAGTGCGTGTGCCCAAACACGTGCGCGGCGGGGCGCAGGCGCGCCACGCGCGCCGCCAGGGGGTCGCTGCCGGCCGCCTTGGCCAGGTTGGGGTAGTGGAGCATGCGCTTCTCGGGCAGCAGCTCCTGGAAGGGGAGGAAGTGGGAGAAGGACACCACCGGCGGCCGGCGCCCCGTTTCGCGCTCCTCGCGCTCCACCGCGGCCAGGGCCTCGCCAAAGGCGGGGTCGTTGAGCGCGTCCATGTGCCGCGCCACGGAGTCGTCCCCGGCCCGCAGGCCCGGGACCGAGGTCCAGGTGCAGGCGTGGAAGTCCATCATGACCTTTTCGATGGGGATGGCCCCGGGCAGGTCGGGCTCGCGGTCCCAGCTGGCGTGGTACCAGGAGAGCAGGGGGAAGACCCACACCCCGCCCACACAGGCGGGCGAGGTGTGCACGCCCAGGCGCGCGCAGGTGTCGCGCACGAGCTGGAGCTTGACCAGCGAGTCGTGCCGCTGGCGCTCCTCGCGCCGACACCACAGGTCGTGGTTGCCGGGGACGAAGAAGACGTGCCCGTACGCGGACGTCAGGAGCTCCAGCGTGCGCGCGAGCGTGTCCAGGTTGTCGCTGACGTCGCCCGCCACGATGAGGGCATCCTGCCGGCACTCGCGGCTGCTGCACAGCTGCTCCGCCCTGCGAGTAATGAAAAGGGCAATGGTGGCGAGCATGTGGAAAAGGCGAAGCGGCACTCACTACCGTTCAACTTTGTACTCTTGATACACCCGTCCGCATACTTGAACGAGAATAATACAACAAACAACGCAATTTTACATTACAAGATATACTGGAGCACTCCAGCCCAATGTAAGCCGGTAACAATCCAGTCCAGGATACCCAACCTCCCTTTGACGCAGGACTGGCATGCCGCGCGGGCGGACCGGTCGCCTACCCACTCGTGCAGCCGTCCATGCAACAACCCTACCCAACCGGCTGCAGCGCCAAACCACGCATCCTACCATGCCATGTTGTCCTTGTAGTCCGTGTGCAGGTCGCTCACCGCCCAGACCCTCATGGTGACCGACAAGTGCCAACTGCTGTCGAACGCGTGCAGGAACGACACTCGCTTCGAAGCAAATGAATACAGAGAGTGTGAACCCCCTGAGCACTTTCGCTCGGCACAATCAATTGCAGCAAAACTTCTTTGGTAAAAAAGTATACATACACACGCGCGCAAACCAAGCACACAAGCGACACGCCCCTCACGACCAGTCGAGTGCGCGCCCTCGCAGCAGCGGGGATGCTGATCACCGACCGGAGCTTCCGAGGGCGCGCCCGATTCCCCCAAACCCCAAGATGAATGCGCCCTCGACAGTTCGAAACAGATCTCGAGAAGTTGAGCGACACAGATCGGAATCTTCAAATCATGTTTCAAAGATGGACTTTTGAAGCGGACAATTGAAGTGGCCCCGTTGTCCCAACCTCAACGCCGACGCGTTGTTACCGAGGGGTCGCCAGAATCGGTCGGCAAGAGCACGGATTTCACCCCCAAGGGCTCCCATTTCGACAGTGTTCCAGCGAACCTTTCATTACATTGCCCATCATGTCGTTTGCGGGCCCTGGATGCGCCACCTTGCCTGCCTTGCCCAGCATACCTGGCCCGGAATACCGAGGCCCAACTCCCTGGAGTAATTGGGTTATCAAGCCCCGGCTCCTCGCAGGTGATGATTTGTGGTGCGTGAAGTAACCCTCACCCTATCGTATCGGCCAGCCTAACGTAATTCCGTCGTCGCCTCTTCGACGGCTCGACAGGTGCTTTCCCGGCCGCCCAGGATGACGCCGAGACGGACCACATCCTTTCGTCCCTGTTGGAGCTGGGCGTCACCACATTCGTTTGTCTGCAGGCCGAGTTCTCGTTGCATGTCACCGAGTCCGTATGGCGCTCCGGTCAGGTGAGGCCTGGGCTCCGAGCTGGGGGCACCGGTGCTTGTGGCCCGCGAACCGCGTCGTACGAAGTTTCTCACGACATCCGGTTTCCCCTGGTCCGGCCCACCAGGCGCTGCGCCCATACATCAAGGATGCCCAGCGCCTCATCACTCAAGCCCGCTTGCAGAACAGCGCCCGCATCAAGCAGGCATGATGGGAAGGTTGATGCGATTATTTATCTGATGCCGTGATTGGTGATTGCGCGTTTTCTTAGGAAGCGAAATGACTTTTCAAACAATACTTGTCACCCCTACGCGTGACCCTTGAACCCCTTTATAAGGCGCCTCGCATATTTGTGATCTTGCAGGAGAAACTCGATTTTCTTCATCTTCCGGTCATGGACGGCCATGTGACATCCGATGCTGCCATGCATCGCCTTGTGGACGACTGCTGCCTGCGCTTGCTCAAAGGTGGGCTCAGTGCTCGTACGGCGGTTGTGTGCCTGGGCACGGGCATGCCTAGGCCGACATAGATGTACTAGACTTTAGATTGGCGGGTTCTTTCGTAATGTACATCCATATGCGTCCAGGGTCGAATCTTCCCAGTGACACCTCTATTATTTCCCGTCTGCAGGAGAGAGATTGTACGTGCACTGCTGGGGTGGCCACGGCAGGACTGGCACGCTTGTGGCCACCATGCTGGGGAGGCTGTACGGTCTGTCTGCCGACGCCGCCCTGCACTACACCCAGCTTTTCCACGACGCGCGGCGGATCCCCCAGGGCGTGCGCTCGCCCCAAACTCCGGTCCAAGTTTCGCAGGTGGGGCACTGTGGCTGGTGGGTTTGTTGCTGCCTTAGATAAGTCCTTGAATGATAGGGTCGGTTGTGGCAAAAGCACACCTCTTCCCCCCCCCCCCCACCCCCCCCCCCACCCCCCCCCCCTCCCCAAGCAGGTGCGCCGGCTGCTCACAGATTCCCCACCCAAACGCCAGCTCGTGGCGGCTCGTGAGCCGGGTCCGGAGGGCCGCGTCGCTCCGGCCCCTGTTGATCCCACGAGGCAGGCCCTTGGTCCGGAGGCCAAAATGCTGCCCGCTGCGAGACCGAAGCAGCCGCTGGGCGCCACGGATGGCTCCTCGAGGCGGGTGGCCGAGGCGCGGCCCCTGGGCCCCAGCGAGGCTTCCTGTTCGGTCCCCCTGAGCAGACGGCCCATCGTATCTGCTGTGCCGCAGTGACCCTCTGGGCAAGGCTCATCGAGTGTCTGGCAGGGAGCGTCATTTGCATGCGCCACAAACACATTTTTTCTAATTCCAGTCCCCTGGACTGGTTCATTTTTCGTACCATCCCCGGCGGGTCTCTTGCGCCGCCCACCACAGGCGCGCCCAGCGCTCGATTTTCAAAAATCACTGTGCTTTTCGTGACGAGCCAGGCACCCTCATCGTGCCGGCACACACTTGTTCCACTCTCTCCACACTGAGGACTGCCTCTCTTCAATAAAATACATTGCCTCCACGGCAGAGCGCCAACAAGTGAGGAGGGGTCACGGGGCCAGGACAGTGCTGGGATGAAATGTGTGCAGTGCAAAGTCGTTGAACGCGGAGACGACGTCAAAGCCGAGCTCGGGCAGGAGCAGCTCGTGCGTGGTCCACCCCGCGTGCTGTCCGGAGCACAGCGCGCAGAGCGTGGGCGCGCCGTCGCCCTCCTGCCGGTCCCTGGCCGGGCGCCGGCCCAGGGCCTCGGCCACGCTGGTCAGGCTGTTGCCGAGGAGCACCACGTTGCCCAGCGTGCCGGCTTCTAGGTTGGCTCGGAGCAGCGACTCGGTCAGCGCGGCCCCGCAGTGCGCCAGAAAGAAGAGCGTCGGCGTCGCGGCGACCTGCCGATTCTCTTCCAGCACCTGAGGGTGAGGGAGGGGGGGTGGTTCACCAGGAGGGTGGGCATTTCTCGCGCCGTGCCAGGCACCGCAAAGGATCATCAAATGTCACACAGACCCAACATCCATGTCATCGCCCATCAATGTTCCCAGCCCACCTGGATGTCTTTGAACGCCAACAACGCAATGTCAGCCGGAGAAAAGGCCGGGTCGACGGCCTCGGCGGCTGCCCAAGGACAGAGCTCGTCCCTGAGCAGGCACAGCAAGGCCAGCTGGCACTGGATGTGCGAGGCGCGCGCCTGGCGCAGCGAGCCCAGGCCCCAGAGAACCACGCGCTGGATGCGCGGGAGGGCCGGCTGTGTCCTCAGGGAGTCGTAGCCGTCAGACGGGGGGCCCAGCAACTTGAGGACATTGTCGTAAAAGGCCGAGCCGCTCACTATCCGCGTCGCCTGCTTGAGCTTTGCCTTCAACATCGCCTGCTCCTCGTTGGAAGTGGGCTTGACATCCTTGCTCTGCCCCGAGCTGCACCGCACGGCAGCCTTCCGCGTCTTCCGGCCCCGAGCCACCACCCAGCCGCCCTCCCGGGGGTCGGTGACGGTCATTACGCTGGGGTCATCACGCCAGGACGAACCATATGGAAGAAATAAAAAAAATATGGTGAAAAATATGGACTGTTAAGTGATGTCCTGGTCCATGAACGTGCTCTCCTAGGGCTCTCTGAACTCAGCAAGCGCTAGGCACGCGACAGGGAGCAAATCTGGCGGGCTTATCCTGATGGCACGCCTGATGAATAAAATGATGAATAAAATAGCTGGGCATTACTCTAACACCTGGTAATGCTACGCGGAGTCCATTCGTTGGAATCTCTTCAACGATATCGGCTCTGGATGACAGCATCTGACTTCACAGAGGGCAAGGGTGCTAGTTTGAAATTGGCGTGATCGTGGCAAGCTGCTGCAAGCTGAGTCTCAGAGCAAGGGGCGCGCAAGATGATGCGGTTCTGTCAAGCATTTGTACAGTAGCTAGAGCGTTGATATCCAATCCAATGTATTCTGTTTACAGGGGGCAACCGCGTGGTCGCCTCACGGCTGCGGGTACGCTGGCGCCTGCCGGGGCGGCTCCGCGGCCAGGCAGGTGACCTGGCGACGAGTGAGCTCCCGCGCTTTCTTCCCGTGCTCCAGGTCCAGCAGCAGACGCCTGGCCGCCTCCCGGCAGGCCGCGGAACAGCCGGGGTCGTCCCGCAGCGCGCCCAGCAGGTCGACGAGCTCCTGGCGGCCGCCCGGGCCGGTCATGGCCACCGCCCAGGCCCTCACCGCCCGCTCGGCGGGAGGGCTGGCGGACAGCGTGCCTAGCGTCGTCACGCCGGCCGTGAGCGCCGCAAAGACGGCCTTGCACCGCCCCGCGAGCGCCCGCGCCGCTGCGAGCCGAGCCTCCCGCGCCGGGCCGGCGGTCTTGGCCCCCGTCACCTCGTCCGCGAGCTGCGCGTTCAGGCGCGCCAGCAGGCTCCACAGCCCGCAGCACAGGCCCGTGAGCGTCAGCGCCACGGGGATCGCGGGGTCCACCTCGCCCGGCGGCTCCGCAGCCTCCAGCGACCCGTGCAGCTGCCTGAGCACCTGCGGCAGGCGGCGCCGCCAACGGCTCGCCTCCTCGCCCGTCCGACCCGGGACCTGGCCCTGGCCCTGGCTCTGGCGGCGCTCACTCAGCCCAAAGCCGCTCTTGCTGGCGCAGAGGTTGCTCGTAAAGGCGCAGGCCAGTTCGGCGCACCTCACAGCAGCGACTGGATCGGGAGGAGGGAGGGATATGCGAGAAAATGAGCAAGTGTATGCAAGGTAGCATAAATAATTCTTCAATCCCACAAGCATTCCAATTCATCCACGCCATACCATGATCGCCGTCGTCGTCGGCCAGGACGGCCGGATCCCCCAGCGTGCGCAGCAGGCCGGCCGTCACCGCTCTGGGCTCAAACACGGCGCGCGCCGCCTCGGTCGCCTCCGCGAGGGCGCGGTTGATCGCGCCCTCGGGCTCGCCCACGAGCGTCGCCAGCCAGCCCCAGATGTCCGCCGCGAGCGGCCCGGCCGGCAGCGCGGCGGCGCAGCGCACGGCGGCGTCGATCGCGGCCCGCGCGTGCGCGCTGCGGAGGTGGGCCTGCTTCCAAAAGGTGCCGCTGACGCCGGGCTCGCTGCCGAGCACCCAGAGCGCCCGGCAGAGCCGCCCGGCCTCGCGCACGGGTGCCAGGATCCAGCAGCATCGCCTCTGAGGCGGCGCTCACGAGGGAATACCCAGAGGGCGTCGACGTCCTCGACAGCGGCGCCGGCGCGGTCGGCGTCGACGCCCCGTCCTCTGCCTCCGCGCCGCCCGCCCCGTGGCCCTCGTCGAGCCGCGCCGCGGTCGCCCGCAGCAGCGCGTCCACCAGCGCCTGCAGGTCCCAGCTGGACCCCCTGCCCAGCGCGCACAGCGCGCGCTCCGCCGCGTAGCGCAGGTCGTCGCCCGCCGCCTCGTCCGGGCAGAGCGCGATGGCGCGCGCCAGCTTGCCCGGGACGGCCGAGTCCGCGGCCGTCAGCGCCGCCTCTGGCGGCACCGGCCGCTGCGGCGCGACGAGCGCGTGCACGAGGAGCACGAGGTTGCGATCTTCCGGGGACAAATCCGACGTCTCCCCCTCGTCCGCGCCCTGCCACCGCCAAAAGGCGAGCGCCGGCCTCGCGTCCAGCCCGCGGCGCCGGGCCTCGGCCGCCAGGTCGCCGAGCAGCGCCGGCATGGCCGCCACCGGCGCCTGCTGCGCAAGAAAGTAGAGCGCCAGCGCCGCCGCGGCGCGCGTGGCGGCGTCCTCCTCGCCCAGCAGGCGCGCCGCGACCAGGAGGCCCCCCGCCCGCACAATCTCCACTGCCACGTCCGCGCGCCAGGCTGCAGAGGGATTGGAGGTGGGCGTGTGCATAACACCTTGAAATGCTATTCCTATACGAAATGCGCATGCAGCTGCGAGCATGCTTGTACCTAAAAACCCTACTCGAAATACCTGCCAACCGGTGCAGGAGGCGGAGCAGGTGCGGCGCCAGCCCGCTCGGCGCACAGCTGGGCCTCCCCAGGAGCACCAAGACCAGTGGAATGGCGTTGAGGTCCAGCATGGCCCTCTGGCAGGCCGGCCGACCGGCCAGCAGCGCCAGCGTCCGGGCGCCCAGCACGGCGCGAGCCTCCTCCTGCGGCGTGGGGTCCCCGGACCGCTGCAGCGCGCTCAGCGGGCGCAGCGCGTCCTCCACCTTGGCGCCCTCCTCGACGATCTGCGCGCCCGGTCCCAGCTCACTGGGATAGCCCCGCAGCGACGTGGCCTTGTGCGCCTGGGGCGCTCCGGCGCCGTCCCCGGCTGGCAGTGATGCGCAGTTGGAGCTCACGTCCAGCTCCAGCAGCCGCGCAGCGGACCGAGGCTCCGGCTCGCCGCTTTGCGTGCCGGGTGCAGCGATCAGATCCAAGTCCTAACGACTTGCGCTGATGCACTGTGTCCTTCGAGTCCAGGGCGCCGTCCGCGTGCGCTTCCTCCCCTTCTTCCTTCCTCTTGAATATCCAGCGACGCTAGCACAGGGCGCTGGGCTGCTGGCGTCCCAAACCGGCCTCGGCGCACGCGGCTGAAATTGCCTATGTCGGCAATGTAATGCCGCTCCGCCCACCTCTCGATCAAGTTTTTCAGCGCATGGTTTGGGATGATCTGCGCTCATGGGGCAATAAAAGAGGCTTTGAGGTGGTTGATTGGTATTTTACCGGAAGCACGAACACTCATACATGACTGATCGCGCACAAAAACAAAGATCACTTCAAGAACCGCCCGTGTCTAGTCCCCGCCTGACACTACTCTCACCGTCGGGTTGCTTCCCACGACCACGCCGGTGAGAGGGTCTGTGGCCTCGCGACCCTCGCGAGCGCATCTATCCAGCCATGTCTGTATAATTTCGCGCTCATACGTCTGGCCCGTCGACCCCAAAATGACGGGATCCTGCATGATATCGCCCGAGATGGGGTCCAGGCACTCCTCTGGAGGCGTCAGCCCTGCGGGAGATGCCGGCCCCGCCGCATTGGAGGGGTACAAAGGGGGTGAATCCCCCATTTCATGAAATTGTTGGTCAACGATGGTGCGTAGTGGTGCGCGATGAATATGGGGTCACGCGGTGGACGAACGCGGAGGGGGCCTCGCCGAATCTAGGCTTGCATTCCTCAGATCACTTTCTGCCGGCGGTCTGGGGTTTGCGCGTCGAGCAAGGCGACGTCTCCCTGGCCGCTCCGCACTGCGCGTGCGACGCGGAGGGCACCTTTTGGAACAACGACCATGCCTTATTTTAGCGATCGCTCGAACAAGTAGTAGTGGGTCGTACGCTGGAGCCAGTCGCCAGCAGGAGAAGGCGGCAAGTGCCAAGCTTCGGCTTGCCAGTTGTGACTCGCATGTGATCAGGAATCATTTGGACTGGTATCATAACAATTCGACTTCCAAGCCGCTTATGGGCACGGCAAGGCCCATATGCAGCCGGCCTTAGTCAACCACTCATGGGTGGCCTGCTCCGGGCGACCGGGCTCCGTGTCGCCCGGGCACCATCGACCACCATGACTTACACGGTCGCTCTCGCCTTCCGCGTTGAACCCACTGAACACCATGCCTGCCAACCCCATGGTGGGCTGCCCGGCCTGGCGGGACGGGCAAGTACCCGCGCGATCTGGGGGGTTGGTCTGATACCTCCAGGCGGTTTTTCACCCGAGAAAGAAAGGGTGCCGATTTCAAAGCAGAGCCATGTGCCGGGCCCTGTGGCCTGTGTTGGCGCCTATGTAGTCACCCCCCTCACCCAATTGTCGCCAGTTTGCGCAATCCATAAACTCAAAACAGCAGCTTCTGAGCTGCGCTGTTTAAGAACACCTCTGGGGTTTGCTCACCCGCGAGGTCGACGCCCAGCATGGCTCTCAAGACGAACAGGCAGCCGGTGGAGAAGCCCCCGTTCACGATCGGGACGCTGCGCAAGGCCATCCCCGCGCACTGTTTCGAGCGCTCGGCGCTTCGTAGCAGCATGTACCTGGCCTTTGACATCGCGGTCATGTCCCTGCTCTACGTCGCGTCGACGTACATCGACCCTGCGCCGGTGCCTACGTGGGTCAAGTACGGCATCATGTGGCCGCTCTACTGGTTCTTCCAGGTGTGTTTGGGGGTTTTGGTTGCCCGTATTGAGGTCCTGGTGGCGCGCATGGGCGGGCAACCGACTCGGATTCGCTGACCTTCCCGCCGCTCCCCTCTCCATTTCCCAGGGCGCCTTTGGCACGGGTGTCTGGGTGTGCGCGCACGAGTGCGGCCACCAGGCCTTTTCCTCGAGCCAGGCCATCAACGACGGCGTGGGCCTGGTGTTCCACAGCTTGTTGCTGGTGCCCTACTACTCCTGGAAGCACTCTCACCGCCGCCACCACTCCAACACGGGGTGCCTGGACAAGGACGAGGTGTTTGTGCCGCCGCACCGCGCGGTGGCGCACGAGGGCCTGGAGTGGGAGGAGTGGCTGCCCATCCGCATGGGCAAGGTGCTGGTCACCCTGACCATGGGCTGGCCGCTCTACCTCATGTTCAACGTCGCCTCGCGCCCCTACCCGCGCTTTGCCAACCACTTTGACCCGTGGTCGCCCATCTTCAGCAAGCGCGAGCGCATCGAGGTGGTCATCTCCGACCTCGCGCTGGTGGCGGTGCTCAGCGGGCTCAGCGTGCTGGGCCGCACCATGGGCTGGGCCTGGCTGGTCAAGACGTACGTGGTGCCCTACCTCATCGTCAACATGTGGCTCGTGCTCATCACCCTGCTCCAGCACACGCACCCGGCCCTGCCGCACTACTTTGAGAAGGACTGGGACTGGCTGCGCGGCGCCATGGCCACCGTGGACCGCTCCATGGGCCCGCCCTTCATGGACAACATCCTGCACCACATCTCCGACACCCACGTGCTGCACCACCTCTTCAGCACCATCCCGCACTACCACGCCGAGGAGGCCTCCGCCGCCATCCGCCCCATCCTGGGCAAGTACTACCAGTCCGACAGCCGCTGGGTCGGCCGCGCCCTCTGGGAGGACTGGCGCGACTGCCGCTACGTCGTCCCCGACACGCCCGAGGACGACTCCGCGCTCTGGTTCCACAAGTGAGTGAGTGGGTCGCTCACTCAGCTCGCCTGCGCGAGCAAGGAGAACAACGCTGCCGCCGTGCGCGTCTCTTGCACACGCGACTCCGTCGCTTCGCTGGTGGCACCTTCATTTAGAAAAACAAACCCTCAATTCTGTTTGTGGAAGACACGGTGTACCCCCAACCACCCACCTGCACCTCTATTATTGGTATTATTGACGCGGGAGCGGGCGTTGTACTCTACAACGTAGCGTCTCTGGTTTTCAGCTGGCTCCCACAATTGTAAATTCTCGCTAGAATAGTGCGTTATTATGTGAGAGGTATAGTGTGTCTGAGCAGGCAGGGCGTCAGTCATCTTCTTTTTCGTGCTGATCTCGGGCATCGTCGACGTGATGTGCCCGATGATGAGAGCTACACCGCGCTCAAAGCCGATGCATGGCCCTTACTCTGCAATCCGAACGACTGTCGCTCGTCTTTCTGAAATATCTTTTTTTTCAAAGAGCGAGCACAGCGCCGGGCATGGGCCTGAAAGGCCTCGCGGCCGTGCTCGTGGTGGGGGCCGCGAGTGCGTGGGGCATCGCGGCAGTGCACCAGGCGCAGACGGAGGAACGCATGGTGAGTGCGCAACATGGGATACATGTATGTCATTGTCTGCACTACAATGCTAGAGCGCCACTAGGGGCTTAGTCATCGCACCTGCTTTGGTCATTACAGAAGCTGCACAAGGGCGTCCTCCGGGATGAGGAGATGTACCAGCTCAAGCTGGAGCGGCTTCGAGCCAAGCAGGAGCGCGGCGCATGACGACCAATCCATATGCGGCAAAGGGGTCCTGGGTCGTACGAATTGACAAGCCAGTCAGGAGGGGTCCATGAGTTGGCCCGCTCGCAGCTTCAACGCTTCCAGCATGGCGGCGTTGTCTGCGATCCAAGGCTCCCGCAGCGCCTCCTTGGGACCCCTGTGCACGGAAGTGGATGCAGAGAGGGCTGTGAGGGTGGAGGCTTGAGGAGAGGCTGCACATCATTGCTCTGCCTAGGCGTCTGCCGAGTAGAAGCACACGACATGCCGCCGCTTTCATTTCATTATGCCCGTTGCTGTAAGGCATGCGAGCGATCCTGCACTAAAAGCTATGACCACCACCGCAGCGTTGTTCTCCTCTAACACCGCTCACCTGACCACGCGCACGGAAGAGTGGCGGTCGGCGACGGCCTGCTGGACACGGCAAGTGCAGGTCCACGTGTCCCAGGAGCAGGTCTCGCAGCTGCAGCACTGCGCCCTCGTGCTCACCGGGGTCCATCCAGTCCATGCCCCGCGCCGGGCCCTCGAGTCGGACGGCCAGCAGCCAGGGACGGGGGTCCGCGCCGACGCCCGGCGGCCCCGCCGCGCAGCTGGGGTCGGCCAGGAAGAGCCACTGGGCGGCCGGCCCGGGCGAGCCCCGGTCCGGCGCGGGACCCACCCGCAGCACCACCGCCTCCTCCAGGTCCACGTCGCTCGGCGGCAGGCCCGTGTGCGGCGCCTGCGCCAGCGTCCAGGGCAGACGGGGGCGGGCGTGCACGCGCAGCGGGGACGTGTTGGGCGCTGGCGCCTCCAGGGGCGTCCAGGTCGTCCCTCGGCTGCTCTGCAGCTCCATCACCGCGCGCGCCGCCGCCTCCCCGCGGGCGGCCCGGGGCTCCAGGCCCAGCACCGTAAACACTTGGCCCTCTCGAACATCCGACAGCTCCAAGGGTGGGCGCCAGACACTGAGGAAGGGGTGGAAGGGGAGAGAGTGGGGAGACTGGGTGCTGTTATGGGCATTCCACACTTTACGTGGTGGAATTCTTGCGTGCAATCCTGCCGTATGCCCGCTCGCACACGCCCCCCCCCCCACACAAACCCAAGCACGCACGTGCAGAGGGCTTCGGTGGGGATGGCGTCGCGGCAGGCGGTCGCGTGCGTGACCGTGCCGAGGAGGAGGGGCTGGATGGGGACGGCGTTGGTCACGAGCGCGCCCGACGCCGGGGCGTGGCCGTCTGCGGCCTGCAGCGCGCCCTCGGCCTGCGCCCGCAGCGCCTGTTGCCGCTGCTCCATGTGGCGCTGCAGCTGCTCCGCGCTGGGCGTTGGTCAGGTCGTCCAGGCCCTCGGGCTCGCCGCCCACGCGCCAGCGCGCGTAGGCGCGCTCCACGGGGTCGGGCGTGCGCTCCGCCAGCAGCTCCCGGCACCGGTCGTGCTCGGCCCGCTCAGCCGCCTCGGCCACGGTCGCGTGCAGCTGCAAGGGGTGATTGGGCACAGACCACGCAGGGATGTCGAGTGCCGTTGCAGCATTCCATCTCCCATTCTCGAGCACATATCCACTCGACCACTTACCTTTTCGGCGGCCGAGGCGGCCGAGCTCACGGCGGCGTTGTGGGCTCGCTGGGTCTGGACAATGGAGGTGCCATCCGAAAATTGTGTCCAGACCAGCGGGGGGTACACCCGCTGCACGACCACCATGGTCCGTGGAATGGCCCCCCCGCCGGGGACCGCGCCGCTCAGTGGCAGGAGAGTGGACCGGTGCCGCGTCCGGCCAAGCCGCGCGGCAGGCGGCGCCCTGCGGAACAGTGGCAGGGGGGCGAGCGAATGAGTCTAATAACCCTGTTCCATTGTGCTACCTCACTTTGCGCCTCAACAGAGCCTCACTGGTGACCAAGCACGCATTTGAAATTCCTATGCTTGCCCCCCCCTCCCACACACACCGGTGTGTGCCATTGATGGTTAGGCAGAGGTATGACGCCTGGGCGGCCTGCAGGGGATCCCCCGGGCCCGGGCTCTGGAGGGAGGCCCCCGTTATTCGCAGTTTCCTGCCTGCTCGTAGCCGCCCTGCCCTGCGCAGCTCGTGCAGGGCAGGGTCCAAGCTGGCCCTGACGCAGTACCAGCCGTCTGTCAGCTCGATCTGGTTAAAAGGTGGAGGGGTGGTAGGAGAAGTGTTGGCAGAATCATCGCGAATCGGATTGATCCTCAGGTCCAAACCCTGCAGATCCATGGGCACCCGAATCAAGGCCAGCGAATCCATCCACCAAAGTCACCATGCTGTTGGCGTCGTCGGTGGGCGGCTCGGCGGGCCCAACAGCCAGGACCATGCACGGCGAGGGCGGCTGATCGTGCTGCAGAATGGCCTTGAGCGCAGAGCACTTGCCGCGCCCAAACTCCAGCTGGTACCTGGTTGCCGATAAGGAAGGTATGACAGGTCCTTTGTCAAAATATATATATACTGGTTGTAGCAAAGCAGTGAAAAATAGTGGCAGGTGACAAGTCCCATATATACTCTACCCCGCAAACCCACCTTTTGCGCAGGAGATCCATGGCAATCTCCTGGGAGTGCATGCATTCCCGTCCTGGAGGGTGCTGCCCCCACAGCGCCGCCAACCTGCCCAGTTTCCAAGAGATGAGGCGCCACGCATTAGCGACCCACTCGTGGGAGCAGTAGCGGGCAGCGGCGCCTGCCTCCAGGAGCTGTGATCTGATGAGATCGATGTCTGCCGACAGGGCAATGGTCGAATCAGGGACTGGTGGCGTTCAGTGGGGGTTCCGACTCAGATGCCCCTCGCAATCTGGGGCTTTCTGGGAGCGCCAATGCACGCTGCAGCGTTGCGTGAAGCAAAGTCGACTGCAGGTCGTGCAGGCATGCCCGCGGCACGCTCGCCGCCTCTGCCGGCGTGCTGCTTGCGGCCCCGGCGGGCCTGGGCCTGGCGCCCAAGGACCTGGGCGTGTGAAACTTTTGCCGTCGCTTGACCCCGGTTACTGGTCCTCCCAGCCTGGTGGAGGGCAGATGGAGATCGGGAATGTTAGGGAGAGAGTCATGCTTCCCTACAAATGTGACTAAACAATGTCACAAGGCTGCGTCGCACTCGGCCGTCCTCATCCCGGACAACTCACCTGGACACGGGCGCCGAAAAGGGCTGCCGCGTGGCACGCCCAGAGGCGGGGAGACACCCGGTGCCGCGCTGGCCGTGGGCGCGTGGGGAGCGCTGCCCGGCTGCTGGGGAGGCCCCAGCCGGCTGGGACCTTGCAGCGTCGCCACCGGCGTCTGAAGGGCCGGCCGGGTCTCTTCCTCGGGCGCATCGGTGGCTCCACCTTCCTCGTCTTTGAGGAGCAGACGCGCAGCTGCCAGTCTGGAGGCGCTCACAGACACGGGCGTCCCCAAGCCCGTGGAGAATCCAACCATGGGGGCCGCGGGTTTAGGGTCTTACCTCTTGGTCTTGCGCTGGGTTCTTTCTGGGCTAGCTGGCTCCCTGGCGGGCTCACGGTGGGAGGGCGAGGGGTCCTCCGGGCGGTCATCCAGCAGGCCCTTGGCAGCAGCCAGTTTGGCGGCGGACATGCTGACGGGGGCGCCCAGCCCTGTCGTAAAGCCGGGCATGACGGCCGTGTCGGGTGGGGGCGCGGTTTGTGCCGGCGCGGGCTCCGCTGGTTCAGAAGCGTCATCATCTTTTTCGTCGTCAAAGAGCTTGCTTGCTGCCTTGATGCCCGCCGCAGAGACGTGGATGGCAGCTCCCAGGCCGTTGGTGAAGCCAAATGATGTGCTGTGTCTGTCGATAGGAGGACTAGACTCCACGACTGGCGCTGGATTGCTCTCGTCTGCAAGCGGCTCGGCAAGGAGCTTTTTGGCCGCCTGCATCCCAGTTCTGGAAATGTGTACCGCCGCGCCAAGCCCAGTGCTAAAGCCTGGCAGGGGCACGGTCTCGGGCTCGACTGGAGAGCTCTGGCATGCGTCCGCAGCCGTCCGCTCCTCGTCTGCCTCGGCGAGCAGCGCCGCCGCAGCTTTGATGCCGGCAGCAGATACACGGACAGGTGCCCCCAGCCCGGAGGTGAAGCCGAGCATCATCTGGGGCGCAGGAATTGAGATTGAAGGTGGAGGCGGTGCGTCTGGCGCGCACGGCTCGTAAGACGTCTGGGGGCTCCCGCGAGAAGCATCAGTGTTTCTGATTGCAGGGGATGCGTCAGAGTGCGGTGGAGCACCTGTCTCGAGAGGCTCCTCGGGAATCAAGTGAGCGTCACCTGCATTGGTCGGCCCGCCGCCTGCAGACGCGGCATGGTCGATCGGGAAAGTCGCCTCAGAGACATCCTGCGCGCCGCTGCGCCGTCCACCCGCCGCAGACTCCGCCTGGCACGCCCCTGCGCGTGCCTCGGTGGGCATCAATCCCAGCTTCTGGACCAGCTGCCTCAGCCTCCAGTGCCAGCAGGTAGTCCTCAAACTGGGTATCGTGCTCCTCCTCCACAGCCTGGTCGTCCAGCGCCGCCCACAGATCTTCCCGCGGCTGCGCAACTTCCGAAGCGCCCGCCGCTGAAAAGGACGCGAGGCCGCCCGGTATGTCGCTGCCATCCTCCTCAGGGCATCCCATGATGCCTCTCAGTTCGGCAATCAGCGATGCGGCGCCTCGCCCGCTGTCTCGCGCGCCGCTGCTCTTGCCTGCCGTCTTGCCCAGGGGCGGCGGCGACCGCGCGGGGGCCTGTCGGCCAGGCAGCTGGTGGCGTTTGAAGGCCTGCATTCCGCCCGTGGACCACTGGCCGGGCGGGAGCTCCGCCGCCCGGTCGCCGTCACCTGTGGTGCCTGGAGACGCGCAGCACCTGGCCAGCTCTTGGGAGAGCCGCCGGGCCTCCAGTGCACCGCTGGGCAGTGGGCCGTCGCCTGCATCAGCTGCAGTATGGTTGCTTGGTCGCAGAACGCTCTTTTCAGAGGACTCCGCGGTCGAATGGCGCAGGTGGGCTGCATCAGGTGGTCAGGGGAGCGGCATGTGAGCAGGCTTTGGTATTCCCTTGGGCCACATAACTCAGCGCGCAAAGCATGCACACCTGGAATCCAGCTCTGGTGCCGGTCTGGCACCGAGAGAGGCGTGCCCAGCTCATAGTCGAACCCCAGTGCTGGGCTTTCCGGCAGTGGTGCTGCTGGCGCGTGATGCAAAGAAAGGGGGAAGGATTAAATCACACGCGCATGCAGTGCCTTGTGTTGTTGACAATGTGCGGAGCCTTCACAAGGCAGTCAGCGCCAGCCAGATACTCACCAGAGCCCTTTGGAGCAGCATCAGCCGTATCAACATGCAGATCGAAGAGGGAAAGAGGGTCGTGGGACGATGCTTCGGGCGCAGGCTGGGCGGGTTCAGCGGCTGGAGCAGGCACGGCGGCTTCCTGGGGTGTCTGCAGGAATAGGCTCCTGAGCTGGTTGGAGCGCCCCGACGTCGATGGTACGGACGCTAGAGAACAAGGGCTTGGTGCTGGTGCGGGGCTAAGTCTTGCTGAAGGCGCCTGCTTGTCCCCTGAATCAGGCGCAGCCTCCGTGCCTCTGTCTCCACCTGTTCAAAACCGGGCTCATGAGAGAATCATGATTCAAGACCCTGGTCACCGTGCGCGTCATAAAGGCACAACGAGACATGTATAACAGCCTTACATACCGAATTGGAGGACAGCACTCTGCCATGCGCCGAGCAGTGGGTGGGAGAGCGGCGTCTCGATCGGGATGTCGACCGCTGGCAGCACGACCGTCTCCCACCCACGCTCGCCCTGGTGCAATTCCAGCACGCGACTCCTCAGCATGACACTCGCATGGTATGCTTTAAGGATGTATAAGACGAGTCTTTGCGAGGAATGTTCTACGAGCGACCAGCCTGGCCCTCGCGGGAGCTGGCGCCCCCTGTCGGGCATTCGCGTTTGTGCATGCGAATCCAGCAGGCATGAAGAGCCTGCTGCGGCCTTTTGAAAAGGGGCTTGGGTAACAAGGTGCCGAATACAAAACCTCCCGCCGCAGCCCTCCACGACAAACTCTGCTGTGGCCGACCCGTCGCTATAAGCTGCACCCAAAACCATCATCATGTACAGTGAGGCAAGGGTTACGCGAAGCCGGGCTCGCCTGGCGGCCGAGCATGGCGAAACACGTACGCAGTCATGGTGGGAGTCACAGCCTTGATGCGCGCAGGCTGGGCACGTAGCGTCCAGATAGGTACTCAATGCAGGGACCATGACCGCTTACATTCCTTGTATTATTCTATCGCGCAGCAATGCTCGTGTCTCTGCCGACTCGCCAGCCCGCCACGACCCGGACCGGCCGCAAGGCCGTCTCCAAGCGCACCGATCAGGAGGAGTCCTGCCAGCCAACCGTCCTCTTCGCCAACGAGCCTACGGTACGTAAATGCTTTGAAAGATTGCACGAACTCTGAATACGCCTGCATCCAACGTCTTGCTGGCGATCGGAGGATCGTCGATCATGTGATAGGCCCATCCACTTCTGCCTGCAGGTGGTCACGAGCACTCCCGAGGGCAAGCGTGCGCCAGCGGAGGCGAGCAGCCCCAAGCCCACCCCCACCGGGCTGGGCCTGTCCACCCTCCCGCCGGTGACCCCCGGTCTCCCCATCATCGTCGTTAACCGTTCCCCGCAGCCCACGCCAGCGCACGGCCTTCCCAAGCTGCAGGACGCGCTGGACATTGAAGCAGTCACCGAGGTTTGTCTTGTTTGCTGACAGGGCGGTGTGCGTGAAGCAAAAGGGGCGGGGGAGGTTGTAAACAGTGTGCTGATGACTGGACTGGGGCTTGCTGAGCGGCCTGGCCATTGACTCGCAGAGGGTCTGCTTGCGATCGATAGTCCACCCTATCATTGGCAGAATGTGAACACACCCCAATCCCCTACGCAGGCACTGGAGAGCGCACAGCTGGAGGACGAGAGCCCCGGCCTCGAGGGCACGCCGACGGCGCTGCCCCAGACCTATTCCAGCGCCTTTTTCTCCCCCGCCGCGACCATGTCGCCCAACGAGTTCTCCACGCCTCGCGCCCTGCCCGACTCGCCCTGCGAGTCCATCTCCCTGGGCGGCCTCGTGGTCGATGCGGAGCAGGTCGCCAGCCCCGAGATCGAGTCTGCCGCACCCGAGGAGCAGCTCGCCGCGCAGGGCGCCGTGGAGGCGGTGCCCGTCACGCCCCCCGTGGCGGCCGCGATCGACCTGGACGCCATGGGCCCGCCGCCGTCTGAGCTGCCGCTGGAGCTGACCCTCGCCCCGACGCCCTTTCCCCACGGCAGCACTCCCTCAGAGGTGGTCTCTCCCGAGCCGATGCCGTCGCACGCTCGCGCTCGGTCGATTGCCGTGGCTGGGACGCTGGAAACCGAACAGGTGGCCAGGGCACTGGTGGAGGAGACCCAGTCGACCCCTGTTGCTGCTGAGACTGCGATGCAGCAGGCCCAGCCGACCACCGAAGCAGCCGGCGCCGAGCCCCGCGCCCGGCGTCAGCCCCGGCATCCTCTTCATTCGCCCAGAACAAGATCAGACGGCGGTGCAAGAGGCGGAGCAGCCAATCTTGGAGACTGCCCAGCCTGTGGACAAGTCTGAGGAGGCTGAGACCGGCGACGTTGAGGCGCCGGCCAGTCCAGTCGACAAAAATAAGGAGGCGGATGAGATGATGGACAGCGAGACGGACAGCCTCATCCGGGCGATGCGTCCCGAGCCAGTTCAGGCCAAGAGCCGCGTCGTCGCATCCAAGGTTGTCAACCCCACGCCTGGCTTCCACTTCAAGTATGATGCGTCCGTGTGTGTGGGGGATAATGGTTGAAATGGTGGGACAACTGTATTGAGTTTAATCAGGCATTCTCGCATACCTGATCTTGGCATCTTGGGCCGCTGGTGTGCTTCCTCACAAGATCAGCGGCATTTGCTGATGCCTGCCTTGGCCCATGACACATCCTAAGCCGGACGCCCGCCCATCCTTTCCAGGTCTCTCCGGCAGCTGAAGAAGGAGATTGGCCGCAAGCTGGAGTCGCTGCGCAAGAAGGAAAAGCCCGCTGAGAGTGAGGAGGCCGCCGATGACCTCACAGGGGCCATGGCGGATCTCTCGCTGGGCGCCGCCGAGAAGCTCAAGGGCCTTCCCACGCCCGCCGGCAAGCACATCCGGTAAGGGGCTTGTGGAAGACAGCTGCGACAAGGCGGGCATAGTTACATGTTTACGTAAAACAATTACCAAAAACTCCCATGTTCCCCAATAGATCCGTAGGTTTGACGAGCGGGGCCGAGCGGTGGAGTGCCCCGCCCCCGCACAGGCCGAGATGGTCGACGCTCTGCGCGGCTTGCCCCAGCCCACCGGAACCCACCTCCGCTTCGAGGATTAAGAGCCTGCCTGCCTGCTCGTCAATGAGAAAAAGAAATTCTTCATGCGTGTTGCTTCAACATTTGCGGCGTTGTCATTGTGCTTTTGTTAAGATAAAAAGCATCTCTGTCCCATGGCTGCCACCAACAGCGGCTCAGTGCCAAGCAGTCCGGCGGCGTGGAAGTGATCAGGATCTATATTGTTGATGGGAAGCTCGACCACTCAATGACCATTCGATCGTAGAGCAATAGCCGACCCCGACGCGTCTACTGATGCATGCATTCAATTGTACTGTTACATTGACACATAGAGGGCATGCTACAACCCAGATTTGAGACCGCAAGCACGGCACGGTCGGGAGCATGTTTGACTGCCGCGAGCGGCGTCGCGGACGACAAGGCCAGGGGCGATGCGTTCTTTAAGAATGGAGACTACTTCAAGGCAGTGCATGCCTATCAATCGTACCTGGCGTCGAGTCCGCCAGATCCCGGGGCGGCATGGAGCAACCTCTCCATCGCGGCCTTGAAGGCCGGGGACCTGGCCCTGGCGGAGTCGGCAGCCAGGTCCGCCATAGGCTGCCGCGCGCGGTGGGGCAAGGCCCACGCGCGCCTGGGAGCTGCTCTGGCCGCTCAAGATAGGTTTGTGGAGGCCAGGGTCGCCCTGGAGCGAGCGGCAGAGCTGGATCCAGGCATGGCTCAGCAGGTCGGCGACGAGGTCCGCCGACTGGCGACGCATGCCGCCAGCGCTGCCCAGCTGGCCACTGTTGCAACTAGGCGCGGCGCTGTGCATCGGCTTGCGGTCCTTTATGCGTCGGATGAGGTAGGATTGTCTAGATTCTGGGCGACTAGACTTAGGGTAGGGTGTCACATCGTGGAGGGTTTGTTTTTTGTGTCTATCTGTCTTCAAAGATGAACAAGGATGCCACGGCCACTTGCCCGCCATTCCAATGCCCTTCAACCCCACTCCTTGACTAGCAGAAAATACTACTAGTTGCTGGATTCTCTGGTGGCGCCATTGGCGTGTGGGATGCCGCCACAGAGGGCACACCCACGCTGGTTGCAGAACTCCAGGCACATGAAGAGGCCGTCGTCGCGCTCCTGCCCGTCCCGGGGACGGACCGGTTTCTTTCCGGGTCCCTGGATGGAACCGTGCGGTTTTGGGAAGTCGGCACGGCAGACTGCCAGCCAGATGCGGCGCTGCGGCAGGTCATGTTGCTGGAGGGCGCAGGAGACGCCAAGGCGACACCACGCTTCCTCGCTCACCTATCGGCCCAGAACCAGGTCGTCTCCTCGTGGACCGACGGCAGGCTGCGCGGCTGGGACCTGGAGCGCGGCAAGCTCGTCTGGACGCTGGGCGGCTTGCCGTCGGACGCGGCGCCGCAGTGCGTGGCCTGCTGGGCCGAGCAGCGGGACGACCTCTTCATCGCGGCCTGCTCACGCTCTGGTACGAAGAAGAGACCTTTTGGAAAGGGGTTATCAATATCAGTATCCCAGCTGATCAGACCTCGCCACACACTCCCCCATCGGTGCAGAACAGGGCACCGCGGCTGTCTGGCGCGTCAACGCCGCGACCGCGGTGCCTGCAGCGGCCGAGATGCAGCCGTACGCCCTGCTGGAACCAGAGTCTGGCTACATCCCGGCGTGCGCGTTCGTCCCCGGGCCGACCTGCCCCCGCCTGGTGACGGCGCACTGGGACGCGGGCCGCCGCGAGGGGAGGCTCATGTCCTGGGCCATGACGCCGGGGTCAAAGGGCTGGGTCGCCGGCCAGGGCCTTGCGGGGCCCGAGGAGACGCTGGATGGGCTGACTTGGGCGCCGGTGGCCATCGCGGCCAGGGCTGCGCGTGGGGAGCCCCGGGGCCTCCTGCTGGTCCTGGGCGCCGATGGGGTCCTGCACGGCGCGGAGCTCGATGCCTGGCCGGCAGATGCATTAGCCGGCCCGCTGGGCGCGCTCTTTGCGCTGGCCACAGGCCTGCGCTCGGCGCAGCGGGCCCGCGAGCTGCCGGCCTGGGCGGAGGCCGCGGCCGACTTTGCGCAGAGCGCGCGGTCGACGCTGGCGGTAACCGGCCCCAGGATCGCGGTCTGCTGCGGTGACGGGCAGCTGCACGTGCTCAGCTGCCCCGACGCGGACAGCGTGGCGGATGCCGGGGCCCGGCAGGTGACCCTGGCCACCAAGGCGACGCCGGGGTCGCTGACCTGGCTCACCGACGATTTGCTGGGCGTGGCCTCTGCCGTTGACGGCACCATTTCCGTTTATGATGTCCGGCGTTTGGGTGTGTGAATTTGCATGACCTTGGAGAGTGCTTAGTTAAGATTAAAGTGTTTTCGATGCTTGATTGCATCGAGGCTCCATTGCCACAACCACCCCTCGACCCGTTCTTCTACTCCCCGGATATGTCTCGGTGCTTGAGTCGCAAGTGCTCACTACAACAAAGTTTGGCCGGCAAGGCAGGAGAGAGAGCGCACAGTTACTCGGAAGAGAGTTGCGGCTTGACGGGGACGACAGCAATAAGAGAATTGGGCGATTGATCGAGGGTGGTGCACGGGGCGAGTGGTGGGAGAGTGTGGCTTGGGTGGACGCGCTGGACATTTTTGAGATAGCGGTCAATGTTTGGCCTGCTCGCGGCTTCAGGATCCCACCGGGAACTCGTCCAAGGCGGTGAGCTCGCCGTGGACGTACCGCTTCTCCGCGGCCAGCATGCGTTCAAACTTGTCTGCAAGTGGGTGGGTGTGAGACGGGGGTTGTGTGAGGCGGGGGGGAGGTCGGAAGAAACAGAAGCATATGTAGGTGCTAAGACATTCGGGATTCCTTACTGTGCCTAGTACATCACCCACGATCCTCCTGTCCCTTACACACCAATGCCCACCCATGTTCCTCCTCCTCCCAAGCACTTCAAAAAACGTACTGCTGTGGTAGTTGACGTGGAGCATGACGGGGGTGTGCTTGTGATAGTCAGGCTCGTGGCGGTGGTACTTGAAGAGGTATTTGGAGTTCATGAACAGGCGCATGTCCAAGACACGCCGGGTCACCGATGGGTCCTGGGGGCGTCGAGGATGGGTGGCGTCGTTGAGAGGGGTGATTGCGTGAGGGTGGATAAAGGTTCTGATCAAGGATATCCCCCCCCTCTTCCACACTCCACCGCTTGCCTTGTAGTTGGGGTGGGAGGGGAAGAAGATGACCTCGTTGAAGATGGCCTGGTCCCAGCCGCCCTCGCCCTCCACGCGCTCGATGACCTTGTCGATGAGGTCCATGGAGGCTTGCGAGGCCCGGATGTAGAACAGCCCGCTGTTGAAGCAGAAGACGCGGATGGAGTGCGCGTAGCGCGACCAGCCCATCTCCTGGTCGTCCATCACGTCATCATAGCCGTAAGCCGTGAGCTTGTCCCAGCCGTCGCTCATGGCCTCCACGTCCGAGTCGCGGGCCAGGTACTCAAACGGGTTCTTGAACGTGAGAATGTCCACGTCTGATGGAGAAAGAGGGAGGGGTTGGGAGGGAGAGCGAGGGTGTGGGTGGTCGATTGGGTGGAGATTGTGCTCGTGATTTGGATCGACAACGATCTGTGACCCCACCCGGCCCAATCCTACTCCCTACCAGACAAAAACACAGAGTACCCCAGCTGCAAAAACTCTTTCAAGATCCTGAACTTCATGGCCGAGACCGCGTGGTTGCTGCCGTTGCCCTGCTGCGCCTTGGGGATCTGTCGGGCACAGGTGGGTGGAGCGGAAGAGAGGGGAACATGGATTGATGTACATGCATCAGGACTCGTGTGAGGAACACATTTCCCCTTCTTTTCTCCATCATATTCTTCTTGAATAATAACACCCGCCCACTACAGACTGTCGTGCCAAACGCTCCACGGCCACCGCACCTTTTGATGCATGCGAAACACGGGGAACCCAAACTTTTCCACATTCTCCTTTGTCTCGTCATCAAGGGCCAGCACAAAGGCGTTGGTCACCCCGGCGCGCTTGACCTGCGCGACAGATGTCGAAGAATTGGCGATGATGAGTGATCGGCCGAGCGATGCAGCTCCCCAGAGCAAGGGGCCGCGGCCATCCATGCAAAATCTGTCCACCAGTCACTCAGAGTCACGCATCTTGTCTCATAACTGATTAAGCATAGAGAGACCCTTTCCCCAATTGCAGTACAATCTCCCATGCAAAAACTCACGTTGCGCATCCAGGCGTCAAGCATGCCGCCGGGCTGGGCCAGGTTGATGTTGCTGACTGCCATCAGCACCTCATTGTTGATGGCAAGCTGATGGAGACAGGGGGGGAGATGCGATTTGTGAGCTCAGGAGCTCTTCAAAATGTATGCTTAAAGTAACTATTGTCACGAATGAGCACGCGCGCAGCCAGATCAATCAATTCCAGCTGTACCACCCGTACCCCTTTGAGGAATGCAGCCAATTCCGGGTTGAGGTGCTCGGTTTCGGGGCCGGGAGTCCATGGCGCGTGTCGATCCTGGCACATCAGAAAGATCAGCCCTTGTTACAACACATTTCAGGCGCGCACGTGTGGCGAGAGCTGCCCCAGAGGGGTCTGTCGATGGGCTGCCGCACGCTGCGCACAGCTCGGCAAGCACAGCTCACAACCAACCTTGCACTCTTGGTCGGAGTGACCAGCCAACATGCGGTTTGTGACGCCGTCCAGCGCGCTTGGAGAAGTGTCTCCTCGCTTGGTAGAATTCCAAACCACGAATAGAAACGCAAGGCTTGCGGCCAGGGCGAACACTAGCCGGGGAGTTCCCGAGCGGGAACCCCCACGCTCCAGCGGCCTGGGTCCCATGCCGACAGGACCGCTCCTCGGGCTGTATGCTATCAATAAAAAGGATTGAGGCGCTTGTGAAGTCTAGGATCTGCTAAATGGCTCGCTTTTACCCTCCCCGCACAATCGTCCACGGCCCGGATCTTGCGGGGCATGATGAGCGACAATGACCGGAAGCCCCAAACAATCCCGGCTCGCTCCGCAAGGATGCGCGGCATCCCGATCCAGTGGGCGATGCGTACGAGCCTCCAGCGTACGAAATTATATTTCACAATACTAGTCGCATGTGCATGCATATGTACATGACAAGCTTGCTCAGTATCTGAGCTGCGTCCAGTCGTGGTCGTGCATGACGGAGGCCCGGTAGCAAACGGGCGGCCATGTCCTTGAGGAGTCGCCTCCCGCTTCGGGCCCGCGCACTGGGAGACACAGCAAGGCGCATGGCACATTCATTATCGGAGGATGGCCCTGGGCTGCAGCTGCTGTGCTCCCTGCAAGATCATGAGCGTCAAGGCGTGCCCGTGGGCGCCGGGACCGACACGGCCAAAGGCTTTGACATGGTGGGCGGATGGGGCACAGGCCACGGTGGACAGCGTGGGCCCGGAATAATTCTACAGGTTTCATTTGCAATTGCACCATTTTTGAGTCATCCCGCCCGCCTCATTTGTCAGGAGCGTATGCACTTGCTGCTGGAGGCGCTGGGCAACCCTCACAGACACTTCAGGAGCGTGCATGTCGCGGGGACCAAGGGCAAGGGCTCCACGGCCGCGCTGCTGGCCAGCGCGCTACGCGAGTCGGGGTACCGCACCGGCTGCTACTCCAGCCCGCACGTGGTGTCCATGGAGGAAAGGGTGCGCGTGGACGACCAGGAGATTGAGGTGGAGGAGCTGGACGCGCTGCTGGCGGCGGCCGCGCCCGCGGCGGAGCGGCTGCGGCCCCGCGGCCTCTCGCACTTTGAGCTCCTGACGGCCGTGGCCTTTGGACACTTTGCGGCCAAGGGCGTGGAGGTGGCCGTCGTGGAGGCGGGGCTGGGGGGCGCGCGGGACGCGACCAACGTGTTTAACGCGGGCGACCTTGCGGCGTCGGTGATCACCCCCGTCGGGCGGGACCACCTCGAGGCCCTCGGCGGCGACCTGCGGGGAGTGGCCCTGGCCAAGGCCGGGGTCATGAAGGCCGGGCGCCCCCTCGTGCTGGCCCCCCAGCCAGAGGCCGAGGCAGAGCGTCTCATCCTCGAACAAGGTGCCCGCGAAGGGGGGTGGAGGGGCGCAATGCGTGCGATGTGCAGAGAGATGATACCGGGCCGGATATTACATGGATCCAGAAGCTTTATGAATTGACAATCGCAGCGGCCAAGTTGGCGGCACCAGTCCTGCGTGTGGAGGGGCAAGTCGAGATCGCTCACCAATCTGGTTCGGACAGCCTACACATTACGGCCAAAGGGCAGCTGCTCCAAGAGGCATTTGACTTGGCGCCAGGCGCGTCCATTGGTACGAAGCTGGGGTCAGCGGGGTTCAGAGGCTGGCTGACGAGTGGGGCCACATGTACTTGGAGATAATAATGCAGCTGCGCAGGCCTCGTTTTGCGTGGTCAGAATCATCTCATAATCTGCTGTATTTTTTATACCAAGGCTCAAGTCCTTTCTCACGCCTCCCACCCTCTCCCTGCGCGCCCTGACAGAGTTCCCGCCGCTCGGACTCGAGGGCCCGCACCAGCTGCAAAACGCAAGCACGGCGCTCTGCGCGGCGGCGGCGCTCAAACAGTGGTCGGCCTTTGACCGCCTGTCGCTGGACGCCATCGGGCGTGGGTTTCGCCTGGCCTGGCTTCCGGGCAGGTTCCAGCGCTGCCGACTGGGCGACGGGCCGCTGGTGATCCTGGACGGCGCGCACACCCCGGAGGCGGCGCGCTTTCTTGTGGAGACTCTTCGATCCGCTGTGCCGGCCGGATCGCCCGTGGCGCTGGTCCTGGCCATGGCGGCCGACAAGGATATCGGGTGCGGTCTAGGTGTGCTGCATTCGGTCCTGGAGTGCATTCTGAGAATTCGTGCAGGGAAGCTCAAGCTTGCGGTACAATCATGCACACACAGCGGTGTCTGTGCGGAGCTGGGCAAGCTGCAGCCTGTGGCGACCTTTCCGGTGGAAGTGGACGTGGCTGGGGCACGGGCCCGATCCGCGGCGCCGGGGACAATCATGGCCAACTGGCAGTTTAACGGTAGGCCAGATGGCAGTGCAGGAGACAATGGATTAGGTTGCAGCTTGGGCAATACAATAGGGTGCTCTGTGTCTGTCAATATCATGTTTCAGAACGTAACAATGCTCCCCTCTTGTGCACCCACGCAGTGCCGCGGCCCGGCCGGATCATGATCCAGCCGTCGCTCATGGCGGCGGTGGACCGCGCCAAGGTCGAGCTGGCAGCGGCGAGTGCCATGGCCAGCGAAAAGGGCGCCGAAAAGGCCGGCGTGATCTTGCTGACCGGCTCCATGCACATTGCCGGCGCGGCGCTGAGGCAGCTGCCCTTGGAGCCCGCAGTTTGAGCGGCTGATAGATGAGGCCTCGATGCTGCCTGGCTCTCATTTTATCTACCGGCATCAGTTGATAAACCAACTCCTCTCCCCACAGTGATTCTTCAAGCTAGAACAAAAATCAGCCCGAGGGAATGAAATCAACATCAGCAAGTCAGTTCATTTTCTGGCGTTTGGCAGCGAGAGCCCCGTCAATTGACACATCTTCGCCGCCAATCACACGTGTGTCGAGCGGCTTGGGAATCCAGGCCCGAAAGTCATCACCAGCCTTGATTTCGCTCCAGAGGGCCTGATAGTCCGGGGCCCAGCGGCGCTTGAGCTCCGTGTGCTGGAGGGTCTCTACCTCCAGCTTCTTGATTGGCCCCAATCGCTTCAGGAGCCCGGCCCATTCCAGAGCAAGGGCCCGGCGACACAATTTAGACGCGGCCACAGGGCGGATGGCCTGGCCCCGGCTTCCGGGCGTGGCCGGCGCGCAGCCCCGTCCCGCCCGTCAGCCCCTCGTGAAACGGAGGCCCCGCCGCGGCAACCCCATCGTGCCACGCGAGGCTGGCGCCGCAGGACACGCGCCGCCCACCCAAGGGCGCCAGGGCCAGGCGCTCGAGCACTTCTGGATCGGGAGCAAGCACGTGCACGGTCGGTGGGGGTAGCTGGGTTTTAACCCTAAGCGCGTCTGTGCGATGCACCAGGGCCCGGCGCAGCGCGACTTTAGTCAAGGCCGGGTCGACCCCCAGCGGTGCCAAGACGGTCACCGAGCTCAGCGCCAGGGGCGCGGCCAGGAGCGCGGACCAGAGGCTGCCTTGCAGGCCCAGCAGGCTCCAGCGGGCGATCTTGTCGCTGCACGACATGCTCAGCGTGGACTCTCCCCGCCCAGGCTTGCGCCGGCACCTGGCGGTCTCCTGGCCGAGGTGGCTGGCGTGCGCGTCGGTGACCACGGCAGGGGAGACGGAGCCATCGCTTTTGGGCAGGACCAGCAACTTGGCCCCCGTGCGGCCTGTCGCCGGCAACGACTTGAGCGTCGCGACGTCATGGTCTCGGTGGAGTTGGACAGCCCCACCTGGAATGAGCGCATCATGTGGCACAGATGCTCCTGGCTGTTCTCCTTGGCCACTTCCCGCGTCTCGCTCAATGACGCAGGCGTCCCCGCACGGCGGCTGGCTGATGAAGAGGTGCAAGGTCACTGCGGGCTTGAGGCGGAGCGCTGCCCGCCCATCTGGACGCTCCCATCGCTCCAGGATGCGATTTTCTGCAGTGCAGCCGCCAGGCGCCTGCTGACTGCCTTCGCCCAGCAGCGCACTCGCCTCGGCACACAGGTAGCGCAGCAACGCCCGGCGCGTCAGCACCTCGGCGTGGCAGTCGCCCAGGGCCAGACCGCCGGGGTCGCGCAGCGACGCGCCCAGGCACTTTGTCCCCGTGGCCACGGTCAGCACGCGCAGCGCGGGGTCGCCGCCGCTGGTGTCGCAGGCCACGATTGCAGCCATGACGGTCCATTCGTGCGGTTGGGGCTTCCCGGTCTTGGGCAGGCCCTCCAGTTTTTGGAGGGCCACCTGGGCAATCAGGTCTGGCTCAGGGAGGTGGTCTGGCAAGCAGTCCCTTGGGGCGCGGCTCGCAGAGGGCCCAGTCATAGCGGGGTCGCCGCCAGCCATGGGCCCAGCGTCACTGCAGAAAATTGCTCCTGGTACTTCCAAAAAGCATGATGTTCAGTCACTGACATCGTGTCAGTGCATGGATTTAGGGCCGTTCATGACCGGTGCCGTAGTTTTCGCTCGCGGCCCTTCAGTGTGATGTCACGGACGGTGGATCGTACACCTGCACCAAGATAGAAATATATTTTACTCTCACCACAGTCAGCTGCAGCAAACGAAGGAGAAGAGTTCGTACCAATTTGTATCTCATTGATTCTCAACAAGGCCGCTTCATTATTGGGAGGGCCAATAAAAGCGCGAATGTAACGTAAAGCACGTCGAGTTTTGCCCGATCCGCGCATGTTCATGGGCCATGCATGTCTTCCTGCCGCGCACCTTAGGTCCGCCTGTCGTCTCTCTGCACTCAGTTGAACATCATAAAGACGCATGGTAGATTGATTGAAAATCGCCAAAGCTTTCTGTGTCGCACTGCTCGTCGAAATCCGAGCCAAAGGCAGCATGCTCAGATGACGCGATGCGGTCGCGAGCGCGGCGGGGCGCAGGAAGGACCCAAAATCCAAACCCTCTCCCTCACGCGAAAGGCTGGCGCATGCCATGAGAATCGCACGCGCTGCTTCGGAAGGCGCAAATACCAGCTAGTTGGGCTAATAATTTCACCTACGTCAATCCTCGACACCCATTCGTGCTGCTATAGAGGCGCCCGCTGGTTTCAGGTCGACAGACGGTCCTCCACCCCGTTGGCAAGTTTCCGAAGGCGGTCCCTGTCCAGTTCATGTCCACTGCCGCGCATCTAAGGCTTTTGTCGGACCTCAAAGCCATCAGCCGTGAGCCGCCGGACGGCTGCAGCGCCTCCCCCGTCAGCGACGACAATCTCTACGTCTGGGTGCGTGGCGCTTTGCTGGATCACTTGTGTGCTCAACCTTCTCTCCATGTCGAGCGCATGGAAGGTTCATGAACCTGGAGGTGTTTTCCTTGTCGCAGAGTGCATCGATTTTGGGCCCGCCGGACACCCCCTGGTGAGGCTCTCGACGGGCGCGTTAGGTTTCCTCCGAATGCCACTTTCCCTCCCCCGACACCCCGCCTTCCTCGGGGGTGCCGTGGGGAGGGAGGCGGGCGGGCTGCTTGCTGACGAATGGTTACTGTGTGGTTCTGTTCTTGGTCTCGAGCTTTCACCTGTCAGCGTTCACCGAGACTTGGTGTTCTTCCTGTTGCAGGGAGGGAGGCATCTTTCAGTTGCGGTTGACATTTTCGGATCGGTACCCAGACAAGCCGCCTCGTGTGCGGTTCACGTCTGAGATATACCACCCCAATGTCTATGTATGTGATTGGGAGTGTCTATATGAGTTTGAGGGGTCAGCATTGATTCTGGGGCTTGAAATTGGCTGTGAATGAGGCATTTGAGCAGAGATTATACCTGCGGAGCAAACGGTTGTGGACGCTCGACCTTACTCTCCACCCTCCTCACGCATTCCCCTGGCAGGCGGATGGCACGCTGTGCATGGACATCATCCAGGACAAGTGGTCCCCCATCCACAATGTGTGCTCGATCCTGACCTCTGTGCAGTCCCTGCTGACCGACCCCAACCCCGCGTCGCCGGCCAACCCGGATGCGGCCCGCCTCTTCACGCAGTCCCTGACAGAGTACAACCGACGCGTCAGGCGCATTGCGCAAAAAAGCGTGGAGGAGTAGGCTCTGCTGACGGGATGCATTCACCTTTGGACCTACGGTTGTTTCCCCCCGACCACCAGCGCCGGGCAATCACGGTCCTCCCTGTACGAATTCTTTCTTCCGCCCTTCACAATGGATGTATTCAACAATGCCTCATGCTGCTGTAACCCTCTTGCAATAGGCATACTGATGGTGAGAAGGTCACCCCTCACTCGATTTGTGTGCACATTACACGAATGGAATGATCGTTTTTCATGATGATCGTGAATCCAGCAATGGCTGACAGCTGGTGCGCTGTTGTCGCAAAAGCATGCCGGGTCGCCGCTCAGATGAGAGACGAAAGGGGACCCCTCGACAGCACGCCGACGCGGGGGAGATCACAACTACCGACAGAGCTCCGCGACGACGCCGCGGGCTCGAGACATGCCGCGCGTCCGCCGCCTTGCTGAGAGGACCTCTGGCCCTCTAGAAGCCGTGCACCTTGATGTCGTCCTTCTTGGTCAGGTCGTTGCCAACCAAAAAGGCAGACACGTTCTTGCGCTGGTCGCCCTGCAGCTGCAGCACCTTGCCCAGCTCCTTGTCCTCAACCACGGTACCGTTGCAGCAGTACTCTGTACATAAGAAAGGGAGAAACGAGATCAGTATATAAGAGGATCACGCGGGCAGTGAATGAGAATCATCGACGAAAAACCCTCCCACTCTGTTCTAGAAACCACCCATAGATGTAGGTGATCCAAGATGCCTCGCCTGCATCACCTCATCATCCCCCAAAGCGACAATCGCACCAAGCCCTCACGATCAAGCTGTTCACTCTCAACAAACCACCTTCCATGCACTGTACATGGCCCCCTCCCAACACCACATTACACCAGCTCACCCTTCTTGAGGGCCTTGAGAATCTTCTCCAGATCAAACTTCTTGGGCAGACCCTGCACGGTAGTCAGGCACTTCTTTCCGTTGCGCTGCTGCACACGGACGTGCACGTAGTCCTTGTTGTCCTTGCCCTTGCCGTCTCCAAGGCCAGCGTCCGCGAACGGGTCTGCAACGGAGCGGGGACCGGCGTCGATGACTGCCCCACTCGACGACCAGCTTCCCGCATGACTCCACCGACCAGTTATCGGATATCACAGCCTCCAGTATCAAGTACAACCCTCAACGCGTCTTACCGAAGCCGCCGAGATTCGAAGCAGGGAGAACGGAAACGTCGGACATATAGTGTTAAGGCTGCTGAAACTGCTCGCCGGGGTGTCTTTGCCGGTGTTCGCGGGGGTGTGTGCAAAGAACGACAAAGGCTGCAGTCGTGAATGATTAAAGTTTTGGCTGGAACGCCCTCCTGGTGCTCATTTGACACCCTGGCCTGGGCTCAGCCCCTCGGATCTCCCTTTCTTCCGTAAGCTGGGATCGTCCTGGGGAATCGGGAGAACGCCTGCTCCCTCACGGCCGGGGATCGGGCCTATCCTGGGAAAAGCGCTCGCCAGGCACCGCCCGCCAGACGCGGTACACACCGGTAGAGTGTTGCCGCGCTTGATGGCTGTTCAAGTGGAATTGTGAAGATGGTGAGCATGAGGGGGCGGGGACGCTGGCTGCCTTGATCTTGGCTTGGGGAGGTGCCACTGATCCGCCCGCAGCGATCGTAATTGACGAGCACCCCCCGCGTTCCCTTTGTTGCAGCCTCTCAAGCTCGATATCAAGGCAAGGCGGGGCTGCAACCCGCGCAGCGGGCAGCTGGGCCGGTGGTGGTTGCGTGCCGTGCTCCCCAGTGCAGCGTCGTTGATCCGGCGAGATCGATCGGACTCCTCGAACCGCCCGCCGTTGCCTCCCCTTTGCAGAGTGTATTCACGCAGCGGTCTGACCGCGTCAAGGGCGTGGACATCCACCCCACGGAGCCATGGTGCGTTGCGTGGTTGGGGAGTGGAAGGGGGTGGGGTGGGGAGAAGGAGAGCAAGTCTTGGGGTCTTGACCCCCAGACTTGGCAGGGTGCTGGAGGCATGGCGTGCATGCTCATTATTCTAAGAATGCAGTTTTCATGTTTGCGCGTGGACTGTTGAATAATGTCTGTGCGATCGCTGCAATTATGACACCTGTGCGCGCACATTGTCGATGCATCATGATGCACCCCTACTTCAACGAACAAGCAAGCCAATTTCCTCTCTGCAACCCACCCTCTCCTCTCCTCCCCCTCACCATACCCAAACAGGATCCTGGCGTGCCTGTACAACGGGCACGTGTACATTTGGAACTATGTGGAGGGTTCGCTGGTCAAGTCGTTTGAGATCACAGACCTGCCGGTGCGGACGGCCAAGTTTGTGCCTCGCAAGCAGTGGGTGGTGTGCGGCTCGGACGACATGTGCGTGCGCGTGTACAACTACAACACCATGGACAAGGTGAAGCAGTTTGAGGCGCACACGGACTACTTGCGGCACCTGGCGGTGCACCCGTCGCTGCCCTACCTGCTGACCTGCTCGGACGACATGCTGATCAAGCTCTGGGACTGGGACAAGGGCTGGGCCTGCACGCAGGTGTTTGAGGGCCACTCGCACTACGTCATGCACGTGGTGTTCAACCCCAAGGACCCCAACACCTTTGCCTCGGCCAGCCTGGACCGCACGATCAAGGTGTGGAGCCTGGGCAGCCACGTGCCCAACTATACCCTGGAGGGGCACGAAAAGGGCGTCAACTGCGTCGACTACTACGCGGGCGGCGACCGGCCTTACTTGGCCTCTGGCGCGGACGACCGGCTGGTCAAGGTTTGGGACTACCAGACCAAGGCCTGCCTGCAGACGCTGGACGGGCACTCGCACAACGTGACGGCCGTGGCCTTCCACCCGGAGCTGCCGCTGCTGCTCACGGGCGGCGAGGACGGCGCGGTCAAGGCCTGGCACAGCACCACCTTCCGGCTGGAGCACTCGCTGGCGCACAACATGGAGCGCGTGTGGAGCATCGCCTGCGCGCGCGGGTCCAGCGCGGTGGCGGTCGGCTACGACGAGGGCGCGGTCATGGTGCGGCTGGGGCGCGACGAGCCCGTGGCCAGCATGGACGCGGGCGGCAAGATCGTGTGGGCGCGGCACAACGAGGTGCAGACGGCCAACGCGCGCGGCCCCGGCGGCGAGGCGCCCGCCGACGGCGAGCGCCTGGCGCTGCCGGTCAAGGACCTGGGCTCCTCGGAGCAGTACCCGCAGTACCTCGCGCACTCGCCCAACGGCCGCTTCGTGGCCGTCTGCGGCGACGGCGAGTACGTGATCTACACCGCGCTGGCCTGGCGCAACAAGGCCTTTGGCGCGGCGCTCGACTTTGCCTGGGGCGAGGACAGCAACGTGTACGCGGTGCGCGAGAGCGCCGGCGCGGTCAAGGTCTTCCGCAACTTTAAGGAGGCGCTGACCATCAAGCTCGGCTTTGCGGCCGAGGGGATTCGTGGGGGTGCGCTCTTGGCCGCGCTGTCGCGCGACGCGGTGGTCTTTTACGACTGGGCCTCGGGCGCGGTCGTGCGGCGCATCGAGGCGCCCGTGCGCGACGTCAAGTGGGCCGATGGCGGCGCCTGCGTCGCGCTGCTGGGCCAGGCCGGCGCGCACGTGCTGGCGTACGATCGGAGCGCGGCGGAGGAAGCCTTGGCGTCTGGCGCGGCCGACGAGGAAGAGGGCATCGAAGAGGCGCTGGACCTGCTGTACGAGATCGGCGAGGCGCCCACCAGCGCGGTCTGGGTCGGCGAGTGCCTGGTCTACACCACCGCCGCGCTGCGCCTCTGCTACGCGGTGGGCGGCGAGACGACGGCGCTCGCGCACGCCGACCGCCCGCTGCACCTGCTGGGCTACCTCGCGGCCACCAGCCGCGTCTACGCGCTCGACCGCACCGCCGCCGTCGTCTCGTACGAGCTCCTGCTGCCCGTGATCGAGTTCAAGACGCGCGTGCTGCGCGACGACGTCGACGGCGCGGTGGAGGACTTTTTGGAGGTCGCGGCCGAGGACGAGGCCTTGTCTGCTGAGCGCAGCGCCCTGGCGCGCTTCCTGGAGGCGCAGGGCCAACTCGAGGCCGCGGCGCGCCTGGCGACCGACCCGACGCACCGCTTTGAGCTGGCGCTGGCGCTGGGCCGCCTGGACGAGGCGGCCGAGCTCGCGCAGGCGCAGGACTCGGCGCTGACCTGGCGCGCGCTGGGCGAGGCCGCGCTCGAGCGCGGCGCGCTGGGCGTCGCGCGGCGCGCGCTGGGCGCGGCCAAGGACCGCTCGGGCGAGCTGCTCGTCGCGGCCGCGGCGCGCGACGCGGGCGCGCTGGCCGCGCTGGCCGGCGCCGCCGCGGACGAGGGCGCGCGCAACGTCGCCTTTGCCGCGCTCTGGCTTCGCGGCGACGTGGACGCCTGCCTCGACCTGCTGCTCGAGGCGCGGCGCCTGCCGGAGGCCGCGCTCCTCGCGCGCTCCTACCGCCCCTCGCGCGCCGGCGCCATCGTCCAGCGCTGGCGCGCCGACCTCGCGCGCGTCAACCCAAAGGCCGCCGAGGCCCTGGCCGACCCGGACGAGTACCCCAACCTCTTTGCGGGCTTTGCCGAGGCCGTGGAGGCCGAGAAGAGGCTGTTTGGAGCGCAAGGGGAGGGGTATGCGGATGGGGAGGATGCGAGGTCGTCGAGCCCGGTCGGGCCGCCGCTGGCCGAAGAGGAGGAGGACGAGGTGGAGGAAGAAGCGGACGTGGCGGCCACCCAAGAGGCGCTCGATGGACTGGCCCTCGAGCCGGCGGCCGACGAGGAGAGCGAGGAGGAGGAGTTTGGCGATGCGGAGCCGGAAGCTGCTCATGACGCGGCGCACGAGCCCGAGCCGGTCGCTGCGTACGAGCCTGAGCCGGTGGCCGCGTACGAGCCCGAGCCGGTGGTTGCGCCCGTCGCGGACAGCGCCCCCCCTCCCTCGTTCGCCCCCCCTCCCTCGTTCGCCGCCCCTCCATCGTTCGCCCCCCCTCCATCGTTCGCCGCGCCTCCGGCCGCCCCGCCGGCGGCCCCCGCCGATGATCTGGCCGATGCGTTTGGCGCGCTGACTCCGGACGAGGAGGCCCTGCTGGCGGAGGATGGTGACCTGGACCTGGGCGACGTCGACGATGAAGACGACTGGGGTGAGCGTGAGGAATGAGTGGGTGGGCGATAAGATACTGGTAGTCAGCAGTCTGTGTACCTTGGATTGAGCATGCAGTATGCTTGCCCTGACGCTCGAGCGCCAACATATGCATCGTCCGCAGGTCTGGACGAGGACGATGAGGAGGAGGACAGCAAGCGCGACTGAGGATTCACAGTTGCTGGCATGTCCTTGTTTCTGTCTTGCATGGCGTGCTGAGGCCACTGGCCATTCTTGGTTTGAGACTGCCAGGATCAGCTGATGCAGCGCAAGCACTCTCCCTACTCGTCATTCAGACCATGGATTCTCTTTGCTGTAAGGCTGGAAATGAAATCGAGCTCGCACGCTCGTGCGGTCCAAAATTTTGGGAGAGCAGCCGCACGTCTCACGATGAGAATTGAGGGAGCCACAATCTAAGCATAGGAGTATCGACGCTCTGACACACCCCAACTAATTTCAGACGTCATCCAAGTTGACGTCTCCATTGGCCGTGTGGCAGTCAAAGAGCACCTCTTTGGCCAGCTCATCGGCCCAGCCCGGCCCAAAGGCCCGGGCCACGGGCTGGCGCACCTCGGTGTTGCCCGCAAGGCAGGCGGCCCGGAGCGCCTCGTGCGCCTTCTGGACGGCATTTTGCCGCCGCGCGGCCGCCGCATTGGCGGTGATCGGGTCCAGGATCCTCCCCACCTGGTGGGAGTTTACCAGAGGACGTGTCGTTCACGCGCGCAGACGAACAAGCATGGCAGACGCCAGTGCCCATCCTGCTTGCCATATCAGCAATGTCAAAAACACAACAACTCCCAATGCCCCTGGTCTCCTGCTCCTCGTACCTCGGTGTGATAGCGGACCAGCGCCACGGCGTACTTGATTGTGTCGGCCTTCTGGGCCGCGGTGCTCGGCTCCAGGCAGACGGCCAGGGGCGAGCAGACCGCCTGCGCCCAGGCCGGCAGCGGGCCCTTGTCGATCTGAGGGACCCGGAAGCGTTCCTGCGTGTCCCTGCAAGGGTTATTTTTGTGGGGGAGAATGGGAATTCCGGCTGAGAAATGGGTTGGCATTCTTATCATCTCTCCTTGTCCGTAAGACGGGTACACATCACTTCAGACGCCTCCTCACCGGACCGGCGCGGCGTAGTAGGGCGGCAGCTGGCGCATGGCATTCACGGGGCAGGCGTCGATGAACGCGGAGGTGATCCCCGAGGCGTCGGCCGTCACTTGGAGCATGAGCACTGGGAGGTCAAAATTCACTCGGGGGTACATGGCGCACAGCAGCGTCTGCGAGGCAAGACATCGATGAAAATGAGCACGTCATGCGGGTGTCTGAGTGCAGCCATAGTTTAAGCCGACCAATGGTTTTACCCATGACCCTCCCCCATATCTCTCACCCTCCCTCTCTCTCTTTCATCCACCAGCTCACCCAACCCCATACCTGGGAATCGTCCTGCCTGTGCGTGAGGTGGAGGAGGCACTTGCGAAACACCCGCGTGCGGTATGCCCGGCTCTCCAGCATGAAGCGCGGAAACCCCGGCCCGTCGATGGCCGGGTCGATGATGTCGCCGTAGGAGGCCGGGTTCTCCTGGTCCGGGTCCACGCTGTCCCGGAACTTGAGCCGGAGCGGGGTCAGGAAGAGCTTGAAGTCGCCGTGGAAGGAGCCGCGCCAGGCAGCCTCGACCTGCGCCACCAGGGCCTCCAGCTGGGGGTGCATGCGCCCCTTGAGGCGCCAGGACCCCATGCGCAGGGACATGGCGGCCTCCTCCGGGCTGGGCGGGGCCCAGTCCTCGGGCCGCCGTGGCAGGCCCGGCTCCTGCTCCCTCTCCTGCTTGGCCCCCTCCTGCTGGGCCTCCATGATGACGTCCCAAAACTCTTCCGTGCTGATGGCCGGGCCGATGCCGTCGTCTTTGAGGTGCTTGAACATGTTGAGCCGGGGGTTGAAGCGATCATTAGACTGGGCTCGGGCGGGGGCTAGCCTGCGCGCCGCGAAAAATGGGCGAGCACCGAGCGGAGGCCTGCCGGCACAGGCAGCCGGTGAGGGGGCCGTCGCCATCCGCATCGCTCCCATGCTTGGCAATGGTAGGGAGCACGAGTGCATTGATGGATAAAAGTTTATCTGTTGACTCTATCGTCGCCATGTTTTCTCTGCATTTTTGCGGATAATTGTGTCGGATGTGATCTGGGCCATCATCGACATGGCCGGATGCCAACTGCGCGCGCGCAGTCCAGCATGAGCAGCGAAAGGCTCCCGTGCAGACAAGCGCACAGCCATCGGGCTCATATTCTGGACTGCATGCCTCTTCCAAGCGGCCAGCGCACATTTTGCATATTCCATTTCCTCACTCAGCCTCGAAACAGTGCGGAGTCCCCGCGGTATCGGGCTGTGGCAGCGGGCCCGGACGTGAGGCCCCATGTCATTCGCGGACCTGGGCCTGGACCCCCGTCTGCTGCGCGCACTGCACAAGTTGAAATTCCGAAAACCTACCCCAGTCCAGGTAAGCGCCCGGGACGCGCGAGCTTGCGTGGGTGGGGCATGCATGGAGCATGTGTGTTGCCTGTGCGCCGTGGTCTCCGTTTCGCAGGACCACGCCCGCGACCCACCAGCGCTCCTCCTTCGGCACTACACTCCCAACCCATCAATTCTACCTTTCGCAGTCGAAATCCATCCCCCTGTCCCTGAGCGGGCACGATGTCGTGGCCCGCGCGCACACGGGCAGCGGGAAGACGCTGGCCTACCTGCTCCCCGCCCTGCACCGCATCCTGTCCGCGCCGGCCATGGCCGCCTGGCAGGCGGTGGTGCTGGTGCCCACCCGGGAGCTGTGCAGCCAGGTGCAGGCGGAGGGCGCGCGCCTGGCCGCGGCCAGCGGCGAGTCGGCGCTGCGCGTGACGGCGCTGGCCGGGGACGGGCTGCCGCGCTCCGCGGTCGCGCACGCGGGGCACCTGGTGGTGGCCACGCCGGCCAAGCTGGCGCAGGCGCTCAACACGGGGGCGCTGCCGGCCGCGACCCTGGGCGAGCGCCTGCTGACCCTGGTGCTGGACGAGGCCGACCTGCTGCTGGCCTACGGCTACGAGGACGACATCCGCGCCATCGCGCCGCACGTCCCGCGCTCCTGCCAGTGCCTCCTGCTCAGCGCCACGACCTCGGAGGAGGTGGGCCGCGCTGAGCAAGCTGGTGCTGCACAACCCGCGCGAGGTGGACGTGCTCAGGGCAGGCCCCGGCGCGGGCGCCCTGGGCGGCGGCGTGGCCGAGCGCGTGGCGCACTACCGCCTCGAGCTGCGCGCCGCGGCGGTGGCCCTGTTTGACGACACGCTGGAGCGGCTGGTGGTGACCATGGCGCTGCTGCGCTACGGCCTGGTGGACAAGCGCGTGCTCATCTTTGTCAACTCGGTGGAGTCGGCCTTCAAGCTGCGCCTCTTCCTGGAGGCCTTTGGCATCCGCGCCGCCATGGCGCACGGCGAGCAGCCGCTCAACTCGCGCTACCACACGCTCCAGCAGTTTAACGCCGGGCTGTACGACTACCTCATCGCCACGGACGACGTGCACGCCGGCGACCGCAAGCGGCGCCGCGGCGGCGAGGAGGAGGGCGAGGGCGCGGCGCCCGAGGCCGAGGCGGGCAAGGGCAAGAAGAAGGGCAAGCGGGGCAGGAACGACGAGGAGTTTGGCGTCACGCGCGGCATCGACTTCAAGGGCGTCCGCACCGTGATCAACTTCGAGATGCCCCTCGGCGAGCGCGGGTACGTGCACCGGCTGGGCCGCACCGGCCGCGCCGGCGAGGCCGGCGTGGGCATCAGCCTGATCGGCGCCCAGGACAAGGCGCTGGCCGCGCGCATCGAGCGCGTGCTGAGCGGCAAGCCCGTCGAGGAGGAGAAGGTGGAGGAGGAGGAGGAGAAGAGTGTGGCTGCTGAACCTGCTGCGAGCGGCGAGGAAGCAGGCGAAGGGGCTGAAAAGGTGGATGTGACGGAAGAGGCGGAAGAGGCTGAAAAGGTGGATGCGTCTGACGCGACGGAAGCGACTGAGGCAGCTGAAGCGGCTGAAGCGGCCCCAAGCGCCCAACCCACGAGCGCCCAAGCCCCTGGCGCGGCAACACCAGCGCCCGCGCAGCCGCCGCCGGCGCCAACGACCTTTGAGTTTTTCAAGGAGTACGAGGCGCTGACCAAGCCGGCGCTGGACGCGCTGCGGTACCGCGCCTCGGACGTGGCGCGCAGCATCACTCGGTCGACGGTGGCCGAGGCGCGGGCGAGGGAGCTCAAGACCGAGCTCCTCAACTCGGAGCGCCTTCTCGGCCTTTTTCGAGGAGCACCCCAACGACTTCCGGCTGCTCAAGCACGACCGCGCGCTGACCAGCACCAAGGCGGTCAGCGCGGCGCACCTCAAGCACCTGCCGGCCTACCTGCGGGACCCCAGCCTGGGCGGCAAGTCGTTCGTGGGCAACGCCGGCAAGGGCTCCCTGCCGGCCAAGAAGAAGCGGAAGCTGGCCAAGAAGCTAGACCCCATCAAGAACATCGCCTTCATGCAGAGGTAGGGGTTGAGTTGGTTTTGTGATCAAGGGAGGGTCGATATGTTCAGATGGTCTTGAGCGCCTGGTCGTCTATGATATGAAGATCGAGCTCTTTCCTGCGTTTCGTTGACGCAATGCGCCATGCTCACACTCAACCCTATTCATCCCAAACTCTCTTGCAGCAACGCGCCCACGGACATCGAGCTCAAGGCCGAGGCCAAGGGGAGGAAAGAGCGGAGGAAGCGGGAGCGTAAAGAGGCCCAGATCGTCCCCAAGCAAAACGTCCGCAAGAACAAGCCGCGCAAGCGGTGACGTGGACACCTGTCCCTCGGATCTTCCTATCGCCAGTCGGGGCAGCGTCGGCTGCTGCTGCTCACACATTTCATGCAGATAACCTCGCTCAAATCTACAATTTCATGTAATGGCTCTTCTTGAGAAGAAAAGGAAAGGGTGTCTGGGTGAGAGGTGTTTTATTATAAAGACAAACAGGCAGACACTCAAAATAAATAGTGGTGAAAACAACCAGGAGCATAGCAAGGGGCGAGCATTTGCATGGACAATGAACACCCTGCACACAGACTAATCTTCCTGTGGCCATCACCCAACAAGCACTGGCTCAGGGATGAAGCAATGGCCACACAATAAAACCGACCACCCACTCTTAGCGCTGCTCCAGAACGGCCCGCAGTTTGGCAACGATCTCGAGGAGGGGCCCCGCGGAGGGCAGGGCCGCGATAGCGGCGCCGTTTGCGGCCGCCGCCTCCTCCTCCTCCAGCACGCTCCTGCCCTCCTCGCCCGCGCGGCCCAGGGCCGCGTCCAGGGGCAGGCCTCCGAGGAGGGGCACGTCCAGCTGCGCGGCCATGGCGGCGGCGCCGCCGGCCGAGGGCGCAAACACGTCGGCGGTGAGGAGGAGCGCGGCCGGGTCGAGGCCCGCCTCGCGCAGCGCGCGCAGCGCGTCCTCGCGCACGTCGCGCCCCGTGGCCGCATCAATAAGCCCGCAGGCGGCGAGCGGCTGGCGCAGTCCGCGCATGTTCTCCACCACGCCCAGCACGCGCACGCCCGTCTTGCGGCAGAAGCTGATTTCTTTTCGAACGTCGGCGATGGCGACTTCCTGCGGCGTGGTAACGACGACGGCGCCGTCGACGCGGGCGGCCTTGAGGAACTGGACGATGGAGATGTGCTCGTCGCTCGTCCCCGGCGGCGTGTCGATGAGCAGGTAGTCCAGCGGGCCCCAGTGCACGTCCTTGAGGAACTGCTTGATCAGCCCGTTCTTGCGCGGGCCGCGCCAGATGACTGCGTCGTCCGGGTTTGGGGAGCATGAAGCCGATGCTCATCACGCCCAGGTTCTCCTGCACGTACACGGGCGACCAGCCTGTGCCGCTCTGGTGCACCTCCTGCCCCTCCAGGCCCAGCATCTTGGGGATGGACGGCCCGCAGATGTCGATGTCCATCAGACCCACCTCCAGGTCCTGCGCGGCCATCGCAAAGGCCAGCTGCGCGGCCGTGGTCGACTTGCCCACGCCCCCTTTGCCGGACAGCACCAGCACGATGTGCTTGATGGGCGCCAGGCGCTCCGCGATGGCCGCCAGGTCCGGGTCCGGGCCCTTGGGGCCGCTCGCGCACACGCTCTGATTCGGGCAGCCGCGGCAGGCGTCGGCCTGCCCCGCCCCGGAACTCTCAGGACCGGGGCAGTCTGGAAATATGTGGATGGAAGGCGAGGTGAGGGGTGCTGTTGTATTCTCAAACTAATTCCAAGCATATACAATATGCACATGCATGTCGATACGCTTAATTCCATGGCATGCGCACGTTCGTTGGCGTTCTCGGGAGGCGAGGCTCCGGCAGGAACTGGGGCCTCGGCAGCCATGCTGCGTAAAGTGTATAGCGCCCAGACGACTACTTGGTTGGTTAAATACTGGATATGAATACAAGATTAATGTAGTGAATGCATTTACTGCGGTCGAAACTATGACAGGAGAGCGTTTTGGGTCAAAGACAGGCTCCGCGCGCCGTGATGTCCATGGGGATCACGCAATTTTTGAAAAGTCCCTGCCGCTCGAAACACCTCCTGGTGTTGCTCTCTATGCAACTATCCCATTCAAGCAGGGTTCTTCTCATATCACACTTTTCACAGAATGAAACCCTCTAATTTCCATCAAGCCAAAGTTGGCATGCTTACAGCGGTCAGGTAGCCACACCAGATGAGAGCAAGACAGGGCAGGGCGGGGAACGAGCGATTCGCCGCCTGGGCCCCAATCGAGGTCAGCGCCTAGGCCTGCAGGAGGGCAGAGGCGGTGGAGGACTCGTAGCGCCAGTTGGGCGGCAGCTTGCGGGTCTTCTTGTAGTAGCGCGCCAGGCGGTGGATCCGGGACTCCACCAGAATCAGGTGGAACTTGCCGTCCTTGTCCTTGCGGTTGGAGTCGAGGTGCTTGCGCATGACCACGGCCTTCTTGATCAGGTGGTACAGGTCCTCGGGGATCTCGGGGGCGAGACCTGTGGGCGGGGAGGCGCGGGCCCTGGTCAGCGGGGGGCGCAACACCAGCAACATGCGCCAGCCGCCTCGAGGGAGGACAACCGGCTGCATTCGCGAAATGGTGTGCTTGAGCAACGCGGGCCAGCGCCGTTGGCCTCTCGTGATTTCAAGACGCGAGGCTGCTCGCGACGCACTGGCGGCTTAATGAGGCCCGGGGGAGACGGGCTCCCGAAGGGTCCTCCAGAGGAGGAGAATCGCGGGCGATTCCGACTCGTGCCATGCCGAGTGCACGCAGTGAGCAGGCGCGCGTCTTGAAATCACGAGGGGCAACAAACACACGGTCCCGCTTGCTGTTGAATGCAGGGCAAATGACGCAAAGGGTAGCATGCACTGGTCCGCGTGGGGTCGGAAGTGCGAGGTCGCAATTTCCAACCCCGCCAAGCACAGGACTCCCCGCGACACAGGCAAGTGCACTGCAAAGCTCCAGCTTTTATAGCAGGCACAAACTCGATTTATCACCCCTCAAACTACCGAAAGAAATGATACACTACGCACCGTGTCCCTTGAGGATGCGCAGGATCTTGTTGCCGGTCACGGACTTGACCTGGGCGACACCGTGGGAGTCACGCAGCAGGACGCCAATCTGGGAGGGGGTCAGGCCCTTCCTCGCAAACTTGACAATCATGTCATCGACCTCGTTGGAGGTGATCTTCAGCCACGAGGGCGGGGAGCGGCGGTAGGGGAGGGCGGACCGGGACAGGCCCTTGCCCTTGCTGTGCATGCGACCCATGGTGGCTTGGCTCTAAGCTGCACCACTCCAAAATATCTGTGAATAGGGGGGGATCGAACGAAGCGAGCGTCAGGTGACCCGCTGAGCGAGACGGCCTGCGGCCGCGCGCGCGAGAGCCGGGGGCCTCCGCGGCGCGCTTCCTGCCGGGGGTGCCCTCCGTGCCACAAGTACCAGGCTATCTCCAACAGGTACCGTACCTTGGGATGGGGAAAGGGACTGTCACGGGCAATCCGCCGCACTATGTCGCTCGGTGCAGCAGGATGGGGGTGCCGGCCCGGCTTGCGAAGATTTTGGCGCGAGATTCGCTCCCCCGATCCCTCCCTCTCAAATCTCCAGACCGCCCGTCCGCTCCTTCCACCTGCGAGATGACTCTGGTCCCACTGTCGCACAAGCCCTGCCATTCCGCGCATGATCGGCCTGAACGACACGGGTGTATTTCGTTTCCAAACCATGTTTGACGACCAGGAGCTCGGTCGCTTTGCGGTGCGAAGAGTGCATTCGATGTAAACTGCTGCGAGAGTGTGTGTGTCCACCGTGCGATCGGGGCGATCCATTCCCAAATCACCGTGCGCCCTTGCAGAACCTGCTGGGAATCCTGGTCCTCATTTTGTTGTTTGCGTACCATTTCGTGGTGGCGGAGCCCCAGCCCAGGCGAGTTTAGGAGCGTGCGCGGCAGTCATGTCGACGTTCACGGGCGGAGCCTTGAAGCTCAAGGGCGGGGTGCAGCCCGTGAAGCACAAGAAGAAGAAGAAGAGCAAGTCCAAGAGCCAGGATCTGGCTCTTGTCCCTGATGCGGACCTCGAGAAAAAGGTGGAGGAGCCAGAGACAGACCAGCCGTCCGGCTCCAGCACAAAGGGCCTGCCACCGCTGCCCAAGGACCGCCGGACCGAGGCCGAGAAGCGGGCCGAGGCGCACATGCTCAAGTACGAGGAGGCCCGGCTGCGGAAGCAGGCGGCCAAGTCCCACCGCGAGCGCGTGGCCGAGCTCAATGACAAGCTGGCCAGCATGACGGAGGTGAGGTTTGTGATCAGTTGGGTGGGTGAATTTATTCATCGGGGATGGGCGCGCACCGTGCTTATTGCGTGGATGTTCAAAGTGTGTGTGGTAGATAGACCTTTTACGTAATCTGTTGTTCCCATTGCAGCACCACGACCTCTTCCGGATCAGCTACACGGCATGAGGCGCCGATCGTCAGAGTGGAGGGTGGATGTTGTCGGGAAGAGTGCGTCGTGCTCTCGGCGACAACCAGGGCGCAGCTTTCTCTCTTGCGCTCTGTGTCTGTGCATCCTCGGCCGTTTCCCTTTGGTTTGACATGGCACTCGACCGATTTGAGAGTCTGTTGTGTCCTCTTACACAAAAGTGCATACCGCGGTTGGCGTTCAGAAGACTAGAGGAGTCCAGTCTGTCAAAACCTTCAAAACCCCGATCATTGGCTCTGCCTGCCACATATCTCAACAAGACACACCAATCATTGCAGCACATCCAGCACCCCTCAACACCCCACCTCCTCTAGGGCGTGGGCGCGAGCATGTCCTCGGGCTTGACCCAGTCGGCAAACTCCTGCTCGGTGCAGTATCCGAGCTCGAGCGCTGCCTGCTTGAGCGTGCTGCCGTCCTTGTGCGCCTTCTTGGCGATGGCGGCGGCCTTGTCGTAGCCGATGTGGTTGTTGAGCGCGGTGACGAGCATGAGGGACTCGTGCAGGAGCTGCGCGATGCGGCCCTCGTTGGCCTTGATGCCGACGACGCAGTTGTCGGTGAAGGAGGTGGCGGCGTCGGCGAGCAGGCGCGCCGAGTGCAGCAGGTTGCGGATCATCATGGGCTTGAATACGTTGAGCTCAAAGTGGCCGTTGGAGCCGCCCACGCTGACGGCCACGTGGTTGCCCATCACCTGCGCGCAGACCATGGTCAGCGCCTCGCACTGCGTGGGGTTGACCTTGCCGGGCATGATGGAGGAGCCGGGCTCGTTCTCGGGCAGGCTCAGCTCGCCCAGACCGCAGCGCGGGCCGCTGCCCAGGAAGCGGATGTCGTTGGCCACCTTCATCAGGCTCACGGCCACCGGTGTTGAGCGCGCCGCTGGCCTCGACGACCGCGTCGTGCGCGGCCAGCGCCTCAAACTTGTTGGGCGCGGTGGTGAAGGGCAGGCCCGTGTCGGCGGCCACCGCCTCGGCCACCTTCTCCGCAAAGCCGACCTTGGCGTTGAGGCCCGTGCCCACCGCGGTGCCACCCTGCGCCAGCATGCTCAGGCGCGGCAGCGCGGCCTGCACGCGCTCGATGCCGTACTCGACCTGCGTCGCGTACCCGCTAAACTCCTGGCCCAGCGTGAGCGGCGTCGCGTCCTGCGTGTGCGTGCGCCCAATCTTGATGATGCCGTCAAACTCTTTCTCCTTGGCGCGCAGCGCCTCCGCCAGGTGGCGCAGCCCGGGCACCAGGCGCCGGCTGATCTCGGTCACGCCCGCGATGTGCATCACCGTGGGGAAGGTGTCGTTGGAGCTCTGGCCCTTGTTGCAGTGGTCGTTGGGGTGCACCACGCTCTTGTCGCCCAGCTGGCCGCCCAGGATCTCGATCGCGCGGTTGGCAATCACCTCGTTGGCGTTCATGTTGCTCTGGGTGCCAGACCCCGTCTGCCACACCACCAGGGGGAAGTGGTCCGTCAGCTTGCCCTCCGCCACCTCCTTGGCCGCAGCCACGATCGCGTCGCCCTTGGCCTTGTCCAGCACGCCAAGGTCCATGTTCACCTTGGCGGCCGCGCCCTTGAGCACGCCAAAGGCACGCACCACCGGCTCCGGCATGCGCTCGGGGGCGCCGCCGATCTTGAAGTTTTGCAGCGAACGCTGCGTCTGGGCACCCCAGTACCTACGTAAAAGGGGGTTTAGTATACATGGTTGATTAATAAGAAAGGCTATCCGTGTCAACGCACGCATCCTCGGCGGTCTCGGACGCGATGAGAGCGGCGCTCACCCAACACGGACCGCGTGCCCGTCATTTCTGCGCAGGCCTCCGCCCGATCACCGTACGCCACCCGTACCGGTCGGAGGGAACCTCCAGGGGCCCAAACGTGTCGCGCTCCGTGCGGGTACTCATCTGGCGGAAGATGCCTGCAAGGGTTTCGAGAGGGGGTGGGCACTCCCAAGTCGGACGCAGGTCCTTGACCTTTATTCACACGCGGGAAAGGCACCCTCGACCAGAAAATTAAATAAAAAAGCGACAGGGACGTGCCCGTGCCTCACCTGGCAAGGCGCGGGCCGGGGAGGCCCGTGCCGCTGCCCGGCTGGACAGGCGCTGGAGAGCGCTGGACATGACTCGAGGAGGAAAGCGGGATTTACCCAATGCCTCAAGCCTGGCACGTCCTTCTTTATGATCGCACGCTCAAAACCGTTCCAGAATGGCCTAGGAGTCCAACTTGAGCGGGGCAACCGCCATGAGGTAAACTGCCATGCGCTCATCGTGACCGATCCCCATCTTGACAAATGCAGTACCCTGGGTGGCAGCCACGTCAGGTAACACGGACCTCTGTGCCTCCCCACGCAGGCAATTCGCGCCCAGGGACCCTGGCATGGCGCAGTGACTGGATTCGCTTGTGTTTGGGGCCCATCGGGAGCTGCTGAGGAATACAGTTGAGGACTCGGCAACCTGTTTGGCTCGCACGCACCCCTCTAGTGCTGGAGCTCTCGGCTGCAGCAGATCCGGGAATCCTTCGTGCATTGACCACACATAAACCCACCGGGCCCTGCAAGCATGCAGCGGTTGTGCGCGGCTGCCCTGTCGGCCGTGCGGCCGGCCCTCGCGGGCAGCGCCGACGTGCTGCGCCCGAGCCTCGCCGCGGGGGCTGCCCGGGCCCTGCGGACCAGCACCGGGGCCTCGACCAGCCAGGCCGATCTGGAGACCACGCCTCTGGCCCGGGAAAAGGGCCAGGCCCTGCCCCCCTGGACGCCCACGCAGCTCCTGCAGAAGCGCAAGACGTACATGAAGCGCGCGGGGTTCATGCTGTCGGTTCTGGAGCAGGAGAAGGTGGAGGCCCTCAACAAGGAGCGGAAGATCCCTGAATTTGGACCGGGCTCTGTCGTGGAGCTGAAGCTGGTGCGTAGAATGTTTAGGGAGTTGTTTGCGGGGGTTTGGAAATGGCTCTGGTGAAGGGAGTTTGTGAGAGACATTTGTGCACGGAGCGGCGCCTGCGCTGCTTCCCGACCATCATTGTTTGTCACAGCCACGGGCATCTCACCCATCGTCCCCGCCACCCCCGCAGAGCGTCCCGGAGAACAAGCGGCGTGTGACGACGTTCAAGGGCCTCTGCATCGCGCGGACAAACAAGGCGCTGCGCACGACCTTTACGCTGAGGAATTTCATTGGCCCTGCCGCCGTCGAGCGCACCTTCCCCTTGTGAGTTTCTGACTGGGAGCTCACAGTCGCTGGGCACCAAGTGCTTGTAATGCATGCTGCGTCGGTCAGAGGGTTTGTTGAAAAGGAAACCTAATCGTCCTCACAGTCCATCACCCTTGTCCTCCTTTCCTCGCCCAGGTACTCGCCGCACATCCAGGAGATCAAGGTCACCGAGCAGCGTCGGGTGCGGCGGGCCAAGCTGTTTTACATGCGGGAGCGCGTGCCTCGGGAGTACCGCGTGGCATAAATAGAAAGCGGGGCGTCTACTCGACGCGGTGTCGGAGAGAGAGGACGACTTGGCTGTGCGTGATGATGCTCACAATGTCAGCGAAAAGAGCGCCGAGGGAATGGGACTGGCGAATATGCGCCTGCCTGTTGCGCTCTGTCCCTCTCAAATGTGGTGTCGAGCCTCTATGTAATCGGATAAGAGGGAGATCTGCTCCGCCTCGCGCCCCTCGGCCTCGTTGCCCAGCATCTGCCGCGCCTTTTGGAGGATGAATAGCGCTCGCCGCGGCTCCCCTCTGCAGCGCGTTCAAGTGTGCGCTGCTTGCATCGACTCAAAATGTCGGCACTGATCGCGCGCCCTCTCGCAGGCTCCACCAAACAAACCCAAGAGGAACTCAGCAGTGCCCACCTCACCCACACCAGCCTCTCGCACCTCGCCAGACACCCAAAGGCCGCCGCGATTTCTTTGTTGGCCAGCGTGACTTGTCGGGGGGACAGACTGCTGGCGCCCTGGGGGGCCGCTCGTCCGCGTACCCCCGCGCCTCCAGGAGCATCGCGATCGCCTCGCGGCTGACGTCCACGCGCTTGAACGGGGCGCTGGCCAGCACCGCCTGCAGGACTGTGCCCGCCTCCTGCCTCTTGCCACGCGCCAAGAGCGACCTCGCCGACTCCAGCATGGAATGCAGCGGGTCGGTGCCGCTCGGTGGGGCGCCGTCCTCGCCACGCCGCTGCACCGTCGCGGCGGCGAATGGGCTGGCAGCCGGGATTGCCTCCTGTTCGGTCGCCGCGTGCTCGTTCTCAGGCTGCCTGGTGCGCTTCTGTAGCAGCAGCGCCAGGGGCTCGTCTGACACGCGGACCAGCCCGCTAAAGCCTGTCAAATTCAGCGGCGAGAGGTGACATCGATTCCCACGGCCAAAACCCAATGGCGACAGTGACGCACCCCTGCCAAGCACCCACTCTGCGCACCGTCCCAGTGAGAAATGGGCGTGGCGAGTTCGCAGTCTTCTATTTGCCGCTCGTAGGTCCGCAGCTGGTCCGCCAGGATGGCATCCGACTCGTTCACTTCCGGAGCGGCGAACCACATGGCGCAAGGTTAAGGACGCCGCGAATAACACTTCAGTTCAGTTGCATCATGCTGTACACGCATATATCATGAGACCACACATACTATTTTTGCAGATGAATGGGTGTAGCAGGCTGTGCATGGCCCCGACTGGTATGTGGAAATCGATCGGGTCGTTGCACCGCCCCGAATGGAATCGTCAGCGGTCTCGTGCGGAATCTGCATGATCATGCAAGAGACTCCATTCGAGGAGATGCGCCGAGGCCCAAGCTGTACGTTGCCAGTTGGCGCATTGGCGGTGGTAAAAAGTGAGATAATTTTACTATATTGACTGTGTTTTGTGCAGCAGGAGCAGCAGTTTTCGCGGTCAGTCGCTGCTGGGCACGTCTCAGTGCGGGCAAAACCATGGCGGAGGACCAGGCACTGGCACAGGTGAGAGGGCAGGCGTTGCTGCCTCGAGTCGAAATCTGCGCTCATGCACGTGTATCCATCCGACATGCTCGCGCCGCGCACCCTCATGGCAGCCCGACGAGTTGCGGGAGGTGCGGCTGGACGCCTACTACATGGACGACTCGGAGGAGGACCAGCGACTGCCCCACAAGTGCGTTGGAATGGCTGGGCGTTTTATTGACGGCTTGAAAGATGTCAGGAATTGGTTGTTTAATCGATTTTACATTACCAAGGCGCAATAAGAGGCGTGCTTGTCAATTGACCACAATTGCAGGAAGTCGCCCAACGAGGCCGCCAGCCCCGAGGCGCTGCGTGCCCTGGGCGTGCTGAGCTGGCGGATCGACCCCGACACGCCAGAGGGCGAGGCTCGCCTGGCCGCGATCAAGCGCGTGCGCGGGTACAACTACGAGGACCTCGTGACCATCTCGCCCACGGCCCTGCCGGGCTACGAGCAGAAGATCAGGACATTTTACGAGGAGCACATCCACAGCGACGAGGAGATTCGCTACGTGGTGGAGGGGTCGGGTTACTTTGATGTGCGGGACCTGGAGGACCGCTGGATCCGGATCGCGGTGGCCAAGGGCGACATGCTGGTCCTCCCCGAGGGCATCTACCACCGATTCACCCTGGACACCGAAAACTACATCAAGGTGCCGAGGCGGGGCTCTGTTCGTGCGGGGGGGGGCGCAGATTCATATGGGGGGGGGGGGGAATGCGCGAGGGTGACTGTTCCTGAAGAAAAACGTTTTCAAATTGGGGCTCGGTTGCTTGTTGTTCAATTAGTCATGTGCCCCACTCTCAGCCTCCTCTCCTCTTCTGCCTCCCGGCAATAGGCCCTCCGGCTCTTCATCGGCGAGCCGGTGTGGACTCCATTCAACCGGCCTCAGGAAGACCACCCTTCCCGTGCCAAGTACATCCAGAGCTTCCCGGTGGCGGCGCACTAGAGGCTGGCCGCAAGCGGCTTCTGGCGGCAACCGATCCGCGTGCCCGCTCACTTTTGTTACCTGGATCCGTGGCCTTGCCAGACTGTAGAGTCTCTTCTTGACCATCTCAAGGCGACCAATCATCTTTGCTGTATCGCTTGAGCACTCTAATCGCCTGTGGAATGATTGTGAAAACTGTATTTGATGGGACAATCAGCCCACGCGGTATTGGCGGCGATCGCGGAATCAGTCGTCGGCCGATCTTGTTCGCGGAACAAGGACGCACCATGGCGGCACCAGCAAAGCCCTGCCCATGCAGCAGATCATCTCCAGACAAGCTCATCATGCTCGACTAGCTGGCTCGCCCTTTCGTGCAGCGGTCGCGAATGCTCACGCGCCTGCTCTCGACGTCCAGCACGTCCATTCAAACATTCGAAAGCTAGAGTGGCGGCCTGTCGATCGATGCCGGTGTCGGGTCGATGGTCGGGTTGCCTCGTCGGCGGCCTCTAGAGACGTGGAAAACCGTGAGATGTAGCCTTGGGTGCCCCATACTGGATGCATTCCTGGGCGGAGGCATCCGCTGTGGCTCCGTCACCGAGCTCGTGGGTGCGTGGGAATGCGGCTAGCGTGCGGCAAGGACATGAGAATTGCGGAGGCCGTGCTTATCTGAGCCATATGTGGATGTATGTTTGAGTGTTGACCATTAGACGGGCATATGCACGCCGTGGTGCCGATGTTTCACAAAATTTATTTCACCCCAGGCGAGGCCACCAGCGGCAAGTCGCAGCTGTGCCTCCAGGCCATCGTCCATGCCAACCTCTTACACGGCGCATCCTCCATGTACATGCGTGATTGGGCGGGGAATGCAGGGTGGTGACAAAAGTTGGGTGCATTATGCTATCGGCTAGCAATGTACGAGTTGTTTAGGAGTCGCTACAGCTCTTGGATTGATTCATTAAAAGCCGCCCGACCCTTACAAACGAGCTCCCATCCCCTTGGCTCTCCACAGCCTGCTGTGCACCGAGGGCAGCGATGCGACCCTGGAGCGGCTGGCCTCGCTGAGCCGCCACGCGGCGGGCGGCGCGGGACGGCGCCGCGGAGCGCATCGTCTCCAACACGTACTTGGAGCGCGTCAGCGGCGACGGCGAGGAGCTGCTGGCCCGTCTGCGCACGCTTCGCCTGCTGCTGGAGCGTCTGAGCGGGACCCCGGCGCCGGTGCGGCTGCTGGTCATCGACTCGGTGGCGGCCCCCACGCGGGAGGCCGCGCGGGACGACTACGCGCTCCGGGCCGCGCAGCTGCTGGAGATCTCCGCCCTTTTGCGGCGCTACGCCGACGAGTTTGAGCTGGCCGTGCTGGCCTCCAACCACGTGATGGACGTGGTTGACCCCGGGGAGGGCCCTGGCGGCGCGCTCCAGCGCGCGGCCACGGGTGGCAGGGCCCTCGTCTCCGGCGGGCGGGAGGTGACGCCGGCCCTGGGGCTGGCCTGGGCCAGCGCGGTGGACGCCCGCCTCTTCCTGGCCCGCGAAGCGGCCGCCTCGGGGCCGGTGCGCCGCACGCTGCGCGTCGTGTGGAGCCCAGACCTGCCAGAGCGCGTCTGCAGCTTCTCCATCGGCGCTTCCGGCGCGCGGGGCCTGCTGGGCCCGAGCACATGTTGATTGACGAGATTTATGAGGCAGTATTATTATTATTTCAAGGCAATTATTTATTTATATGTCTGTTACTCTGAGAGCAGTGACCTGATAGAACATTACAAAAACGCTTGCAGCAAGGAGCATCATCCTGCTTTGGTTTCTCAGCAGGTAAAATCCTGGACGCACGGTAGACACAGAATCCCCCTTAGGCTCTCGTATCAGCCTCCTCCTCCTGTACTGAGGAAGAGACGCCCCCCTCGGCCAGGGCATCGCGGAAGATGTCCGAGGGCAGGGACAGGCTGACGGGCGAGCCGCGGCCGCTGGGCGGCGCCAGGCCCCAGCGGTCCCAGGGCTCGGGCCCCAGCAGGCTCAGCAGGACGGGGAGGAGCGCGAGGCCGTGCAGGGCGCCCAGGACCACCAGCGCCGCGTACATCTTGAAAAAGTAGACGCGGAAGATTGCGGTGCGGGCGAACGCAAGCACCGCCACGCCCACGACCTTGGTCAGCGTGATGCCCGAGAGGACGGGGGCGCCCACGTGCGCCAGCGCCGCGCCCGCGCGTGCCTCGCGCCCGCCCGACTCCTCCAGGAAGGCGTGCAGCAGGTGCGCGCAGAACTCGACGCCGATGCCGAGCGCGGCGACCAGGTTGACGGTGCTCACCGCGTTGAGTTGGATGCCCGCGAGCGCCATGAAGCCCGCGAGGTCGGCCACCAGCGAGGCCAGCACGCCCAGCAGGATGGCCGCGCCCACAGCCGTACCGGTCAGCGCCAGGGCCAGGATGAAGACGGCCGCGCCCGCGATGCAGAGCATGGCCGTCGCCTCGCCGCCGATGCTCAGGTACTGCTCGAAGAAGACGTGGAAGATGGAGTAGGCGTACACGCGGCGGTGCAGAGATTCACTCTCGCGCTCGGCCAGCGCGCGCGAGGAGGCCAGCGCCTCGATAAAGTCCGCCTGCGTGCTGAGCGGCGTGTACGCCGTGCGAAAGGCCGAGGCGGCCACGACGCCGCGGTCCAGCCCGGCGACGCGGCGCGGGCCCTGCGGCGGCGAGACCCAGGCGACGGCGCCGTCGTAGGCGCCGGCCCCGCCCTTGGCGCAGGCCTGGCTCGGCCGCGCGCGCATGAAGAGGGGCAGCAGGCGCTGGAACTGGCCCAGCGACGGCCGGGAGCCGGCGGGGAGCTGACCCGGCGACAGGCAGGGCGCGCAGTCGGCGCAGGCGCCGGGGTCGCTGGCGCACGGCTCCTGGTCGGGGGGCGGGCAGTAGTCCTCGGGTGATGCGTCGGGAGGTTCCGACGCATCCGCAGACGCCCAAGCACTTTCATCAACCCTCACGCCGCTCACGTTGCCGTGCAGGCGGCAGCAAAAGGGCGCCTCCGGGTCGACCCAGGTCATGAAGTCGTCGAGCCAGGAGGCGGCCGGCGCCGCGACGCGCGAGGACCAGGGCGCCTGCGCGGCCGCCGCGATATTATTCAAAAAGGAGTGCCCGTCGCAGCCGGAGATGGAGCAGACGGCGTCCAGCTCGCTGGCCGGCGAGAGCGGCAGGTCCTCGGCCACGAAAAACAGGGGCGGCCCCACCCGCAGCAGGTCCGCCACGTCAGCAAAGTAGCCCTGCAGATACGAGTCCTGCGGCAGCGCGGTGGCCTGCTCCAGCCCGCGCTCCAGCCGCGGCAGCGCGGCGAGGCTCGCGCACAGCGCCAGCGCAAACGCGGTCACGACCGCGGCCTTGACCGCGGGGCGCCGAAGAAAGGGCGCCCAGGTGCCGCGCACCCAGCCGCGCAGGAGCGGGGTCAGGCCGCGGGCCCTGCTGTCGTCGGCCGCCTCCTCCGCCACCGTCTCCGCGCTGAAGCCCGGCGCCGACTGCGTGAGCAGCTGCCGCTCCGCAAACGGCAGCGTGTGCTCGCCGGCCTCGGGCGCAAAGGGCGCGCGGGCGCGCGCCGCGCGGGGCGTGGAGACGAGCGGCGAGCCCACCCCGCTGCCCGCGTCGCCCGCCTCGTCGTCCAGCTCGCACTCGAGCAGGGGCTCCGCGCCGCGCAGGCGGATCCAGGGGGCCAGGTCAGCGCGTCCCCGGCGCACGCGCCGCAGGTCCAGCGCCAGCACGGCCACGAAGACGGTGATCTGCAGCGCAAAGTCGAGCGCCACGGCCGCGGCCGCGCAGAGGCTGAAGTGCCGCAGGGCCGGCATGCTGGTCAGCGCGCCCAGCGCAAAGGCGCTGGCCTCGCAGGCGGCCGCGAGCAGGATGGAGGGCCCCACCGCGGCCAGCGCCAGGGCCGTGGCGGCCGCGTCCGGGAGGCCGTGCCGCCCCCGCGCGCGTCCACGGCCGCGGCCAGGATGAACATGTTGTCCACGCCGATGGCGAGCGCCAGAAAGGGAATGACCTCCATCACGATCAGGCTGGCGGGCGCGCCCGCCCAGCCCAGCGCGCCCAGCGCGGCCGCGGACGGCGGCGGCCACGACCAGCACGCCCGCCAGCCCCACGCCAAAGCGCGTGTGCAGCAGCGGCGGCTGGCGCCGCGGGAAGGAGCTCATCGCCAGCGCGATGTAGATCAGCATGAGCGCGTAGGAGGCGGCCACGGTGCCCGCGTCCGCCCAGCCCTCGCGCCGCAGCTCGTCCGCCACCGAGCGCTGCGCGCTGTAGGACAGGCGCAGCGGGGCGCTGGTGGTGGAAGCGTTGGCCACTAATTGCGCAATTTCACTTCCAGCAACCTCTAAAAACGCCCCCTCCCAGGCCTCGGCCACCGCGGCCGTCTCCGCGCCCGCCTCGAGCAGCAGCGTCACCACAAAGGCCGTGGCGTCGGCCGAAAAGTTTCGAAAGGCGCCCGCGTCGCGCGGGAAGCCGCCCAGCACGACGTGCGGGTCGACCGGCGCGCCGTAGGCGGCCAGGCACTGCGTGTTCCAGTGGCTGTAGCAGAACTCGGGGGTGACCGGGGTCATGGAGGGCGGCGCCCCGTGCTCGTACACCTCGCGGCTCAGCTGCCAGTACTGCGCGGCGCTCTGCACGGCGCAGGCGCCGCCCAGCGGGCGGAAGCAGACGTCGGACAGCCCCACGGGCGCGGCGCGGCCCGGCGCCGGCGCCCGGACGCGCTCGATCGCCTCGTGCACGTCGAATAACAGGTGCACATTCGCATCGGTCGTGATGGGCGAGGCGTCGTCCGTCGAGATGATGACCTGGGAGATGCGGAAAAAGGGCCCAAAGGCGGCCTCGTAGACGGCCTTTTCGCGGGCGGCCTGCGACCCCGCGCCCACCCAGAGCCGCTCCGGGTCCGTCTCCACGCGCAGCCTGACAGTTCCAGCCGCCAGCACCGCCGCCGCCAGCGCCGCAAACGCGACCACTCGCCAGGGGTGCAGCCCGCACAGCTCGCCCAGCGCGAAAAAGGCGCGGCGCAGCAGCGCCTCGGGCCCGGGGTAGTCCACCAGGCGCCCGTCAAAGACGGCGCCGTGCGCGCCCTCGCGCTTCAGCGCCCCGGGACCCTCGGCGTCAAACAGCTGCGTGCGCGAGCCCTCGCGGCGGCAGCGCGCCCGGATCAGCGGCGGCAGCGTGGCCACCAGCGCCAGGGCCACCAGGATCCAGGTCAGATCGCCGCAGGTCAGGGTCTTGATCGGGCCGCAGTGCGGCGGCTCCGGCTTTGGTGGGGCCGGCGGCTGCGCATGGGATACGGTATGTGCTGAGTATGAAAAGGAACCTGATGGGCGCCGTACATTCGGGCACAATAGACATTTAAATACTACTAACAGCTGTGTATATCTCGTCAATCAACTCGTCATCTAGCAATACCGAGTTTTCTCCACATCCTCGTGCTCCCCCCCCCTCACTGAAACACACCGGGGTGCAGCCGTCGGCGTTGGGGCAGTCGCCGCAGGAGCAGGCCAGGGCGCCGGAGCAGCAGCTGGCCAGGCTGTCGTTCAGCGCCGCCATGCCCTCTGGCAGGTCGTCGATGGGAGGAAAGTCCATCTGGAAGGGCGAGCCCGTGGGTGGAAAGCGCGCATCCTTGACCGTGCCGATGAAGTCGAGCCACTCCTGGTAGTTTGCGGCGCCGCCGCCCACAAACTTCATGGCTTTCTGGTTGAGCACCGGGTACGTCACGTCCTTGCAGCTGTCGTAGAGGGCCGTGCCAAACTCGGGCGCGACGTAGTGTGTGACGTTGGCCACGGCGGTGGCGTTGGTGTCGGCCGCACGCTGCGTGGCGGTGACGTTGGTGAAGGTCGCCTGGTCCGGGTGGCAGGACAGCAGGCAGAAGAGCTGCTTGAAGTTGTGCGCGCAGGCGGGGCAGCCCACCAGGAAGATGTTGGCGATCTGGATCTGGCGCTGGATGACGTCCAGCTGCTCCTCCGTGCAGCAGAAATGCGCGTCGTCGCCCCGCTCCGCGGCAAGCTGCGGGCAGACCTGCTGCAGCTTGGCCAGGCCCCTGGCGCCCAGCTGCGGGGCGGGGCGCGTCTCCGCGCAGCTGAGCACGTCGCCATCCGAGCGGTGGCCGCAAATGCCATAGGTGGCGCAGGTGCCGGGGCCGTGCGGGTCGGTAGCCCTAGGGGGTGGGTCACAGGCGGGGTGGGTGGGGCACGATTCGAGGCCACATATACACGTTGTCAACGCGCGTGCACCCGATTGACAAATGGATAAAGTCCGACTGGTATCTTTAACTGCATCATGGCTGTACCTGGTCGATCCAAGCACGAGGCACAGCGTTGCCAGGACCCACACGAGTCCTCGCCACTCGCCCATGTCGTCCGTCGAATGCGGGTTGCCCAGCCCTCAAGCACCCATCAAATTCATGAGACCCTTTTCTCAGAAATATTAGGTGCAATTGTGTACGATCGTATCTGCCAATGAGCATCGCGCGAGTGCGGTCTTGGTATCGGAGGGCGAGCTTGCTGGATCACTTTCTCAGCGCGCGATCCAGTGTGTGGCGCAGTGGCCAGGGCCTCGTCCCAGCCTGCGGCGGCCCAGAGATCCCCAGATGCTGAACAACATCACCCGCGCCCTTACAAAATCGTGCAATGTGTCCAGCGTGCCTGTGAGTACATATCCCAGGCCGCGCCGACGTCAGCAACACAGGAGAAGGAGGGGGAGGAGCCAACCCATTCCAAAGAAAAAGGGGCAAAGGTTTCTCATGGGAAAAAGGCCCGATCCTCGGTCAACACCAAGGATCGCTCTATGTGAAAGGAAAGGGTGGCATTGATACCGTGCAGGCCCGCGAGGGTCGGCTCGCGGGCGTCAGCTCGTCCTCCAAAATGGTGAGGGTTTGGTTTAACCAGGTTAGGGTTCCGGGAACGTGACGTGGCGTTCCCAGAGTGCGCTTGGGCAATGGCAATACTAGGGGCGCGGTGTGCCCGACCGTGTACAACAAAAATGGTGTGCCCTCCTCGTTTCTCTAGCACTCTGACTCTGCGGCGTCCCTAGTACGGCCCGATGGCGGAGCCGAGCGCGCCCTGCTGCTGCTCATACCGCACGGCGGCGCCCTCCCAGGCTCCCTGGTAGAGCGAGGTGTTGGTGTGGAGGCGCGTGGCGCGGTAGTCGCCCGTGGGCGTGGGCGCCTGCTCGATGTCGTCGGTCTTCTTCTTGGTGTAGCCGAAGAGCTCGTCCTCGCGGTTCATGCCGCGCACGCAGGCCGTGCCGAGCAGCGGGACGGCGCCGATGACGCGCTTGAGCCCGCGCGCGAGGGGCGTGCCCACGCTCCAGCGGCCCGTGGGCAGCACGGTCCGCTTGTACTGCTCGTTGATGACGTCCGCGGCGGCGATGTACCAGGAGATGGCCGCGACGACAAAGCCCCACCAGCCCGCGATCTTGGCCCAGGGTGCCGGCGTCGCCTGGGCCGCGCAGAGCAGGAAGAAGAGCACCGCCAGCGTGAAGAAGAGCGAGAAGATGGCAAAGTTGAGCTCCAGGGTGGCGATCATCATGATGAAGGTGAACATGCCCCACAGCGCCAGCGTGATCTGGCCCGCGTTGGCCGAGGTGGCCGGGTAGACCCCGGTGACCACCAGCGTCCCGTGCAGCGCAAACCCAATCCAAAAGGCGCCAAAGGCCGAGAAGGCCGTCGCGCCAAACGTGTTTTGCCGCTTGAACTCCCACATGCCCGCCAACAGCTGCGCCAGGCCGCCAAACGCAAAGCCGTAGCTGAACACCCAGAACTCGGTGGGCTCCGGCGCCGTGATGGCCGTGTTGGCGCCCTGCAGCAGCGCCGTGGTCATCCCAAAGGCAAACAGCCCCAGCGGCGCGGGGTTGGCCACCTGCTCGCGCTGCACGACCTTGTACTCCCTGCAGGTGAAGGGGTGGTGGAGGGGGTGTTGGTAGTTGTTAGTGGCGGTCGTCGTCTGCATGACTGCTCACCAGGGGGATACATACCCCACCTGTCACCCCCTATACCAATGTGACCAGTCTCACTGAGCCCGCCATTAACATACCCCGTTCCATACCCCAAACCCAAACGTACTTGTCGGGATCAAAGTAGGTCGAGCCCATGAAGGGGACGGGCGAAGGCACGGGCTGCAGGCATCAAGAGGACGAAAACAGGGAGATGGGTGGCTCAGCCCTTTTTTCCATCGACGGGCACGCTCGACATCCCAGGCGCCTCGTTTCGAAGCGGATCGGTCCGCCGATTCCGAACGCATATGATTTGATCGTCCCTTTACCTTGTAATCGTAGGCGGCGGGGCTCGGCCCCTGGCCCGGGACGTTACTGTCTTGGGTGGTCATTTTGCGAACGTCAGGCCACCCGAGCTGCAAATTGCGATAAGCCCGCGGCGGATGCGATCAGTCTCGTTATGTGCCTGGAGTTTTGAAATTACTAATTCGCAAGACTGCACGCTTTCCTGGCGGCGATTTACCAATTCCATGGTCAATGATGCAATGGCTTCTACGGAATGATGTGAGGACGACCTTTCCCGCCAGCTTCCCGTGACCCCGAGAGCAGCCAGACAGACGGAAACGCCCGTCCCTTGGCCCAAATGAGGTAGTCAGAGACTGCGATATTATTTAAATGCTTTTGAGATATCGCTTTTTTATCTATAGAACCAGCTCGGCAACATTACAGGCCCAGATTGGAAATGGACGGAAATGGGGTGGGAACGTGTCACCCCTCATGTCATCTGTCGGCTGGTCATGGTTTGGATCTCGGTAGGGTTTGGGGCCAGGTCAGCACTCCCAAAGCGGGTCTCGTCAAAGTAGGTGCCCGACACCACATTGCCGCCAAAGTATCGCCCATTCAGCTCCATCAACGCCTGGTAGACGAGCACAAGTGAGGAGGAAATTGTTCATATGGGTCCAGAAACGGGTAGGTGTGGACGCTGAAGCTAGCACGCAAGCGCGCCCCCATCCTGCCCCTGTTCACCCACCTTGGTCGCCTCTTCTGGCCGAGAAAATTGCACGAAAATCCGCACAGCTTCGTGCGGCGGAAAATTGGGCTCTGTGACCTCGAATATGAGTACGCTGCAGAAGGGAAGGGGTGATGAATAACAAGTCACTGTCTGCGCGGGGCATACAGTGATGGGCGCTCTATGGATCCTATCCAGCCAACCACATCGAACGGCCCAACATAGTGGTCAAGAATTCCTGACATTGGGAATACCCTAAACAAATCTGACAACCGTGTGCACAAACACAGGCCCATTTCTCCACCAAAACATACCTCGTCACTTGGCCGTGCTTGCTGCACTCGACGCCGACCTCCTCGTCCAGCTTCTCGTCGACTTCCCCGGGTGCCACCATGTTTTTCAGGAGGATGACCCTGGTCGCAGGGCCTGGAGGCAGCGGGGCTGCCGGGGCCGCTGCATGGGCCGAGCCGAGGCCCGGCGAGGGCCCCGTGGCCGAGGGCAGGTCCGCCTCCCTGATGATCCCGCTCCTGGCGCTGGTTTTCTGCACCTCCAGCGGCGCCGCAATGCCCTGCCTGTTCTTGCCCAGGCCCTCGCCCTCCTTCCAGCCCATCTTCTCCAGCATCTTCTGGGCGAACGATGTGCCGGTCGTGGGCGCCGGCGGCGCGGCGGGCGGGGCTTCGGGCGCCGCTGGCGGCTCAGCCGATCCTGCCCCGCTGCCCGCCCCATCCGCGGAGCCTCGCAGCATCCACGCCGGGAGCTGCGGCTTCCCGCGACGAGCATAGGGGTCCTCCTCCGCGCCCGCAGAGGGCGGCACCGTCCGCGGGCCCGCCTGACGGGCCGCCTCCGCGGCCTCCCTGGCCGCCTCTGCTGCGGCGGCCGCGGCCTCTGCGTCTCGTCGCTTGGCTTCCCGCTGCCGCCGCACATCCTCGTAGACATTCGGCTTCAGAGGATCGTACTCGTCCTCAATGTCGCGGTGCGACGCGCTGGCCCCAACATTGCTGGTGGAATGGGTCGACTTTTGGAGCTCGATGGGGTCGTCTGTCGTGGCTTTCTCGGCGTGTGCCGCGCCCCTGCCGGCCGCCAGTGGTCCGGGACCGGGGCCCCGGCCACCACTGCCGCGACCGGGGGCCACCGGCCCTGGGCCCTCGCGACCTCGGCCCCTGCCGGCTCGAAGCACCGATGGCGGGGCCATGCCCTGGCTCATGCCCGATTGCCGCCTGGCCGTGACGCTGGGAGGCGCCACGAGGCCTGTACCAGCCCATTTGCTCTCGGAAGGCTTGGCATCCTCGTCCTTGGCCGACGGCAGGTTGCCGTAGAGGCCCGAAAACATGGCAAACTAGCCTCTTCGCATGCGGCAAGTCTTGTTAGCGTGCGACTACAGGACGGGCTGGTCGTGCGTACGATGATAATGTATGTTTATTTCCACCTGGATTGGTAGCATGTAGATGCAGTCAGCTGATCGGTCAATGGCCATCAAAACATGCAACTCATGGTGCCGGAGCATTGTGTATTATAAGATAGGATTCGCTCTTGCCGGATTGAAACCGAGCTGACCGATCACGTTGCCAATGCTTTGATGAGAGCGTTGCCCATCAGGGACTCGTGCACGTTTGTTTGTGAATTTATTGTCGCGATCTGGGGGGTGCCATGCGGGGGCCGTGGTCTGGGCGGACTGGAGTCGGTGCTGGGCCCCAGGGGCGAGTGCCCTCCTGGTGAGCACAGCATGGAGCGCCCACGCGGCGCGGCCCCCATGCCGGTCACCCTGTTCGCGACGACGTCCAAGCTGCACAAGAAGCTAGCTGGGGAGTACGAGAGCCAGCGGCTGGAGCGCGCGGCGGACATTGTGCAGAGAAATCGGGAGGAGCTGGCTGAGGCCCTGGCAGGGTTGCGACGCTACCGTAAACCGAGCGGCAGCACTATATTTATTAAGCCCCAGGCCCGCATTGGCTCTGCGTCCACTGAAAAGGACAGTGATGCGCGCCCTGTACCCGTCAAGCTGCAGCCCTGCCCAGCTGGCAACGAGGCGGACAGGGTGCTGGTCCCAGCCCGCGGCGGCCAGTCGGCGACCAGCACTCGCGCCTGGGCCATCCCCTCCCCAGCGCCCCTTGCCCCCTACAAGGGCTGGACACACACGAGGTCCAATGTTTTGGCGGTGGCTCGGCCGCGGCGCATGTTTTACACAGGTGCGCCTATTTTTTTAGGTTTTTGGGGTGGAGGGTGGGGGGGTTGGTGGAAATTTGCGAGGAAACGACACCAAGACCAAGAAACTTGCGTTCGATGGCCATGCTTCCATGCTTGCGTTATGAATCGCATTTGCCTATGCCCGCTGAAATCAAGCACGTCTACTACTGCACTCACAAACGCATTCAAGCCTCTGCGCAGACAAGAACGGGGAGACCATCCCAGTGAGCGACGACGAGGAGGAGGACCCCATCACGGTGCGGCGGCGCGGTTGCATGCTCCCTGTAGGCCATTCTTGATTAGCAATGACCATTAGACCAGTTCCATTCCATTCCACGCGTCCCAGGTGGCGATGCAGCGCCTGGCCGGGCCGCAGCGGCCGCGGCACGACTACATCATCCAGGGCGTCACGCAGCAGATGGGCTCCTCGGCCGAGGTGTGCGCGGCGGTGGCGGCCTGCCTGCGGCTCAAAAACGGCACGGAGGCCGTGCAGGAGCGCGCCAAGGAGCTGCGGGAGGCGGCCAAGCACTGCCTCTTCCCGGTGCCCAGCCCCGGCGCGGCGCCGCAGGACGTGGACGGCACCGTGGAGGCGCTCCACCGGGCCTGGTGCCGCCAGTGCCGCACCTACGGCTGCCGCGTCCACGCGCGGCCGGCGCCGCTGCCCGTGGCCGGGCCGCGCCCGGTCCGGCGCGCCGCGCCCGGCCCCGGGGCGGCCGTCTGCGGGCCCGGGCTGCGCGCTCGCGGCGCCGGCGCCGGACGGGGCCTCGGACCAGCTGGCCGCGCTGAGCCTGCGGCCCTGGGACGCCTGGGAGCGCGGCCTGCTGCGCCAGGGCGCCGAGATCTGGGGCGAGCGCTCCTGCGAGATCGCGCGCCTGCTGGGCACCGCGCAGCTGCCGGGAAGTCGCGGCCGAGCTGGCACGCCTGGGCACGGCGCACCGCCTGGGGTCGCCGCGCAAGCCGCGGCGTGTCCAGCGCCGCGCGCCGCACGGCGGCTACATGAAGAAGAAGCGGGCGCGGGTCACCTGGGCCCGCGTCCACTACGACGAGCAGGTGCTTGCTTGATTAACGAGGGGATGGGGGGGGCTTGATAATGGTGTTAGCAGAGGTGCCTCTACAATGTCAGCCAGGACCGCGTGTACTCACCCTGCCCCATTCTGACTCCTCCCCTCATTCCCCCCCTCTCTCTCTTTCTACGCAGTTGTGGGGCGCGTACGAGCCGTGCGGGTGCCAGGGCCCCTGCAAGCCCGAGACCTGCCCCTGCATCCAGTCGGTCAACTTTTGCGAAAAATTTTGCGGGTGCAACTGCAAGACCTGCGGCAACCGGTTCGAGGGCTGCAGCTGCCGCGCCGCGCCGGGCGGCCGCTGCGCGCGCGGCACCTGCCCCTGCATCGCGGCCAGCCGCGAGTGCGACCCGGACCTCTGCCGCGCCTGCTTCCCGACGCTCACGGGCCAGGCCGCGCCCAACGACGCCTGCTGCAACATGAATCTGCGCAGGCGCGGGCGCAAGCGCATCGTGATGGGCCTGAGCGACGTGCAGGGCTGGGGCGCCTTCCTGAGCGGCTCCGCGAGAAAGGGCGACCACCTGGGCGAGTACGTGGGTGAGCTCATCAGCCACGAGGAGGCCGAGCGGCGCGGCAAGAGCTACGACCTGGACGACAATAGCTACCTCTTCGACCTGAACAAAAAGTGGGTCGTGGACGCCAAGTCCAAGGGCCGCACAGTACGCTTTGCCAACCACTCGGACGCCGCCAACTGCCAGACCAGGTCTGTGAAAAGGGGTATGAAGATTTTTGGGGGTGTCAGGGTGTGGGAGGGAATGACACTGAGGAGCCTTGAACTTCCTCCTCTGACCCCCGTCCATCTGTCCCACCCCAGAATATTCATGGTCGACGGGGACCACCGGATCGCCATCCTTGCGAAAGAGGACTTGCAGGATGGGGAAGAGATCTTTTACAATTACAGCTACAAAAAGGAGGTGGGTTGTTTGAGGGGCTGGGTGGGATCTGTTGGGGCTGTCGCATCCGCACACTGGCTCGTCGGCCTCTTGCGCACATAGCTTTCCACACACGCTGGTAAACACAAGAACAAGGCATGCTGCAGAGCACTCACACACAAAATCTGTCCCACCATCGCAGACGGCGCCCTCGTGGGCAAAAGGGAAGCAGCAACGGCCGCCCGGGGGCCCCTCCTCCAGCCACAGCTCGGCCAACCCGGTCGGCGCCAAGGCGGCGGCGCCCTCGTCAGACTCGGAATCGGACTTTTGAGCGCCCAGAGACTTGTGTGTATGCGTGCGAAATGTCGCAACGTGAGCGTCGCAGCGTTTGCCCTTTCTCTTCAAATGGACAAGATCATGGGGCCACCCTGGAGCGAATGTAGGCCTCGATGGCCGGGATGCCGTCGCCTTCTTGGGCACTCAGGCTCTCCGCGCTCAGCGTGAGGCCCCCGCGTTGCTTGGAGCTCCGCAAACGTAAAGGGCTCGTCCTGGTCAGACTCTGGCAAAAGGCGGGTCGTCGCCGCCCGGCCTCCGCCGGCCTCCTCCAGCGTCCCCCGAGTGTTTTGCAGCTGCGCGGGGCAGGGCAAGGGGGGGATTTTGGGGTCAAAGATACTTACAAACGGCGAGCATGCGAGCCATCCAGGATACACTACCTCCTTGCGAGTGCGTGCCCACATTGTCCATGCCAGTCAGCCTCCCAGACACACAAGGACCCAGCGACGAATGCCGACCCCATATAGGCAGGGTGCCACTCGGGACCCATTGCGACCTGGCCCCAGTAACCCCTTACGCCCTCCCATTCAATCCACCGCACACCTGGTCCAGCTCCTTCTCGAGGCGCTTGCGGATGAAATCGACAGAGTGCGCCTTGAGGCCCATGTCGATCTTGTTGCAGGCCAGGAGGATCGGGATCCGATTTTGCTGAATCACCGGGTGGGCCAGCACGTCGTACAGCTGCCTGTTGGGAGCGGGATGAAAGGAATATGCTGAGCAAATGGCATCGATGCGAGCATCCAAGCGCCCCAAGTGCACAGATAATAAGGAAACAAAGCAGTAATCCAACAGGCTCCAGGCTCCTCACTCGGCAATGGACGTCTTGTGCGGCAGAAAGTCGGTGGCGTCCACCACAAAGACGATGCCCTGCGTGTCCTTGACCCAGCCGGTCCACGCGTCGCGGACGCGGAGGTGGCCCGGCACGTCCACCAGGGTCACGGGCCGGGCCATGACCTCTGTGTCCCCGGCCAGGCCCGTCGCCACCTCCCTGGGCTCCATGGAGGTCACCGTGCCATTCAGCGTGCCCCCGTGCTGCAGGCGGTGGAGCAGCGTCGTCTTTCCAGCCCCGCTCGGGCCCAGCAGGAGCACGGTGCTGCCCTTGGGCCGGGACCTGATCACGCTCACAAACACTGCGGACCGGGGGCTCGGCTAGGACGGTGAGCTCCATGTCTGTGTGTTCTCTCACCGCACATCAAGACCTTGTACATACACAATACTACCGTTCAGTACTACTCACGTGCAATGCCCAGCGCCAGGAGGATGAGGAAGACGGCGTGAAAGGTGTGAAACCCGCCCAGCAGTATTTCCTTGATAAACTCGTCAGTCCTCATGGCGCCGAGTTTGCGCGATCGAATTCAATAACCAATAAAAGTACGCTTTAAGCAAGAACTAGCAATGCATTGTTTATAGTCAGCTGCATGTATGTAGACAGCCTGGGCAATCATGTGTCGGGTGATCGTCGGGCACGGCTCCCGATAGCATCAGGGCGCTCGATCGAGCGTGCCCCGCTGCGGACCCCATCTCCCCTCACTCTCGCTCGGGCGAGGACCCGGCCTGCATGACCAGTCTGTGCAGAACCGCGGTCTTGCAAATCCTATTGCGAGAGCCAGGTGCCGTATAGGTCAAGGGTGATCCGTTTTTCACTAGCCAGCGCCGGTGTTGGCACGACTATCCCACCAGCCCGGGCGCACGGAGGCAGGCCAGCAGGACACGATGGCGAACGCGCTGCAAAAGACCAAGATCGTTCACCTGTACAGGGACAGTCTGAAGACCCTGTTGAGCTGGGCGGTGTCCCGCGAGGTGTTTTACGACAAGGCGAGTGGGTTGGCCGGGAGCGTGCACCGTCGCGTGCATGAATGCGCATGGCTGCCACAGGCTGCGTTTGGTTATTGCGACACTCACTTAAGCTGTACGGACGCGGCGCAGGCGGCGGAGCTGAGGAAGGTGTTTGAGGCGAACGCTAGCCTGGTAGGTGGTGTGTCTCAAGCCAGATGGGTTGGCAGCGATGGAGCTGAGGGCGCTCCTCCCATTCCCTGGCTCACACTCCTGTCGCCCCTTTCATCACGCCAGGACAACCACGATTCCATTGAGAGGGCCATTGCCAAGGGAGAGTCGGCCCTGAAGTCGTACGCCCACCCCGACCCTTACATCGGTATGGTGTTGCAGGATTAAGGTGGCCAGTGTGTGACAATGTATCGTGTACACTATTATTCTCACTCCCTCGATTCACACCCAATCCGACAGTCCCCTACCGGCCTGGCGGCTCCCTGTACGCCCGCAACCCTCCTTTCCCGGATGGGGTGCGCTCGGTGGTGGGGGTTTTTGAATGGGTGTGTTGGTATTGTGATACCATACCACTCTTTGCTGAGCCTTATCGCCCCTCCCTCTTCTCTTTTTCAGCTCACGATTCACATGGACTTTGGCCGCGAGGGCGCGCACTGATGCGCACGCACTGGTCGGAAGCAATCTCCTGTTGTGGAATCTCCCCCTTATGTAATTATGACAGATCTATCGTACCAAGGATTAAAAGGAGTTTTTGCATAGAAAAGGGCCGCACCGGATGGGCGGCATTGGATGACACTGCATAGACGGTGCGATGCAAAAGGGTGTGTAGACAAATGGGCAGGGCATTGCATGGCTGTGCGTCAGTGGCCTGATTTTCAGCGAGGGCTCTTGGCCAGGTGGACGCTGTTTGTGTTGGGGCCCTCCACCCGAGGGGTCACTGCTCGTAAGGCTCTACAAAGTCTGGCCGCTCTAGGGGCTCACAGCCTTGAGCCCCAGACAAGCCCAGGTGCGCGCCAAGCTCTCAAGGCCCCCCCCAGGACAGCGCGGCCGCCGCGCTGTCGAGGGCGGACTGGACCCAGGCGCCTCACGCCGCCCTCGCCGGATGCCTCGTCGGCCGTGGCGTTGGCCGCCGCCGTCTGGTTTTTGAGGCTGGCCAGGAGCTTGCCGGAGCTGACCTGCTCCTCCCAGCGACCGGACTCGGCGACGCCCCACTCGGCCTCGACGACCGCGTCCCGGACATCGTTGGTGCCCTTGTGCTTGAGCAGCCGCTCGGGACCCACCAGGTCTTGCAGGGTCTGCGAGCGTGCAAGGTGTGGGAAATTGATGAGGATTGGCCAGGACGTATCTTAGTTGTCCGAGGGTTACTCTGTGCTGCGCGTGGACAATTGATACCAAGCACTGGCACTCGAGGAAATAAAATTCTGGTCCCCCCTATTACCCACCTGGACGTTGGTCCGCAGGAGCTCCTGCCTCAAGGCGACCATCGCGTCCACCTTGGCCTGAACGACCGGCGCCGACATCCTGGCCACGCCCAGCAGCGTCTGCGCGCGGGTGGTGGAGACAAGGTGCTGGGCCGGCCAGTGTGGGTGGAAAGGAGCCTGCAAACACACTCCGCACCGCCCACCAACCTCGATGTAGGAGAGCTCGGGCTCCACCAGGAAGACGGCGTCCTCGTTCAAGAAGCTGCACACACACACAATCGAATGCAGACGGATGAGATGGACTGGTACATGTGGCATCCAATAATAGCAATGCAGCCCTAACTCGATACAATAGGCCACAGTCCTCGTTCCCTAGCAAAATGCACCATTCTCCCCAGTCCCTCATCACACCCACCGCCCGTTCACCTATAAGCCTCGAGGAGCTTGGGCGTGGCGATCAGCGGCGTCCCCGCGATGATGGCGGTGCCGATGCTGGAGGAGCCCTTGTCCACGTAGTAGGCGTCCGAGGCAAAGGCCGGGAACACCGCGATGCAGCCGTGCAGAATGTCGTAGTACTCCTGAAACGGCGCGGCGTGGTGCACACGGACCAGGCCCAGCTGCAGCAGCTCCTCCGGCACCTCCAGCGTCGACGCGCCGCGCCGCCCGCCGCTCTTGCCCTGCAATGTGTCAGGAGACGCGTTTAATTGAGAAGACGACATGTGGACAGCCATGCACACGACCACACATGACGCGCCCAGCACAAACCCACTCCTTTGGACCTGGAGGACGAGGGAAAAGTTGGCAGCCACCAGCTCGACCTTTGCCCTGAGCAGCTCGTCAAAAATGGCCCGGTAGTCCCGTCGAGCCGGGTCCATCTTGCCCTGCGTTTGGATAGCGGAGGGGGGGGCGCTTTTTATTGACCAAGTTGACTTTCGGAACTGTTTCATTGGTGATATATCTCTGGTGTGCATGCGACCCGGCTGCCATCTCTTCATGCACAGAAAGGGCCCCAACGTGTTGCACCCACCCCCGTCCATGATCCTCTTCTCCTTCCATCGCTCTTGCCTGCACGCAGATACCCGCCCGTCTGGGCGCCCGGGCGTGCGTCGGCGCCGCCTCGTCTGTCGAGAGGAGCGCGGTGATGCCCTCCAGTCGCTTGCAGGCGGGTGTCGCCAGCTTCCAGCTCCCAGCGACGCACTCTTCCTGGAAGATGACGGGGAAAATCGGCGCAAACCAGCCGCCCTTGGGCTTGAGCTGCGCAAGTAAAAGTTGGGGTTGATCATGGAAGTGTGTAGAGCAGCAGACTACAGTATGAGCTACCCACTGTGAACGATGTGTGGACCACACGGCCGCCAATGTGCTAAGCACCACCACCACCACCAGGATTCCAAGACCGCGCACCTTTGGAGCCACGCGCGCAATCTCCCGCTCTGTGGCGCGGTACACGTGCGGCGCGATGGTCAGTATCCTGGCGTTGCTGGCCGTGATGGCTGCCAGGGCCTCCTCATCCTCCATGGCCGAGGGGTTGTGCAGCACGGTGAGGTAGCGCTGGGGGGGAGCTGCGGATTGCGGAGGGGTGGGGGTGGGAGTGGGGGGGGGGTGTACAGGTGCGGCATGTGAAGGGGGGGGCGGGGTTCTTGTTAGTCAAGCAGATCGCCTGCAACCCTCCCGGCATCACCGTACCCTGAGGCTGGCCAGGGTCGCCAGGACCGGGTGGTGGCAGGTGGGAAAGGTGACAAACACGACCGTGTCAAACGTGTGGTAGGCCTCGAAGAAGCGCTCAAACTTGCGAAACCCGCGCCAGAACCAGGGATCGATGACGGACTGCATGTTGAGATCGTCGTCCCGGGCGAACACGGTAACGTCGTGCCGCATCTTGACAAAGTGGTAGACGAGCGAGGTCACCACCTCTGTGTGGTAGGCCACCATGTTCAGGATGGCCGTCCTGGGCTTGCGGTCCTTGGGGGTTCCCATGTCGGGGTCCACGGCCTTGAGACCCCCCATGGCCTGCGGACAGGAACGTTGGTGGGTGGCGTTATCAGACAAACGATGGTATTCCCAGGTCGGTGCGATGCATTGCGAGCGTGTGTGTGGATGGGGTGGGCAGGGGAAGGCACCGAGTTGCATTTTACCGACAAATATACACACGCACACAGCGCCATGGAGCACCCCAGCAATCAACAATCTGGATCCAACACCCACCCCTCAACACCAAAAACACTCCACGTGCCTGGAACTGTTCTGGCATGGCTTCTGTCAGGCCCAGGATTTTAGTGGGGCACCCCAACGAGTTCCAGCCCTCCACCAGCCTGTGGGTCCGCCTCCAAGGGTGGTTGAGGCCCTTGAAGTAGGTCAAGCCCACGACCAGGCACAGCGCCGATAGGAGGCAGAGCCGCAGCATAAATCGGTGTCGGCCCATTTTTCTGCTGTGATGGGCGTGCCGCGGAGAACACCTGATCCAGCCGGCCGCTCATCATGTCCACACCAGCGACAGGGAGGCCCAACGACGCCAGCGTGCCGGGCCCAGGCGCATCGCTCGCCGCCCGCCTGGTCTGTACTGACGCTGGAAAGAACTTCTTGTATGCCAAAAATTCAGTCTAATAAGAGACTATTTTGACCCCTCAAACGCGGTGGTATCTGTGCCGGGTCTCATTTTCGAAGATCGGGTTAAGAATTTGATCTTTGTAACAAAGGGATTGAGGCAGGATTGAGCAGCGCCCGCGCGCCCTGCCATGCTCGGTGCAATCCCGCATGCAAGCCATTGCCGTGCTGCCAACTCCGGCCCTGCTTTTCACAGGCCAGGCGACGAGGGAGCGGCCACTCTACTCTGCAAGGCGCAATGACGGAGCTAAATCCCAAATTTAGCTTCGACTTGGGCGGCGGAATACAAGAAGTCCAGGCGCCATGGGAGTTTAGCGGTGCGAGAGGGTGATGGTGGTTCGAGAGGCGCATTATAGGGCACGACTGGTCTATCACGTACTTCCCATTTTTAATTACAACACAACACATTGTATTTGGCTTTTCAGGTGCTCTGAAACAGGCGCTCAAGGCGGACCCTGGCAGCACCACCGTGGACCAGAAGATCCGGAAGCGGCTGGCGGAGCAAAAGGCTGGCGCTCGCAAAAAGGGCAGGACAGGCCGCTGCCGGGAGCGAGGACGAGAGCGATGATGAGGAGAGCGACGCCCCCTTGCCAGGCGAGCTGGAGGATGACAGCGATGGTGGTTTTGAAGAGGTTGAAGAGGACGAGGACGAGTCGTCGGACGAGGCTGAGGACGAGTCGTCGGACGAGGCTGCGTCTGGCTTGAGCGACGAGGAGGAGGACAGCGAAGTCGACGCCGAGTCGAGCGAGGAGGAGCAGGAGGAAGAGTCGGTGACGAGCGAGGCTGACGACGGCGCCGAGGTCGAGAGCGAGGACGAGAGCGAGGACGAGGGGGCTGACAGTGAAGAGGTCGATAGCGAGGATGAGGAAGCCGCCATCCTTCCGACCAAGGGCAACGACACCAAGGCGGCTCCGGCGCAAGAGAGTTCCAAGCGCGGAGCGGACGAGGGCTCCAGCTTTTACGCGCGGACGCCCGACGGGACGAGCTTCTCGGCGAGCACCTTTGGCGAGCTGAACCTGTCGCGGCCGCTGGTGCGCGCGTGCCAGGCGCTGGGGTACACGCGTCCCACGCCGATCCAGGCGGCGTGCATCCCGCTGGCGCTGACGGGGCGCGACATCAGCGGCAGCGCCGTCACCGGCTCCGGCAAGACGGCGGCCTTCATGCTGCCGCTGCTGGAGCGGCTGCTGCACCGCTCGCGGCGCGTGACCGCGACCTACGTGCTGGTTTTGACCCCGGTGCGCGAGCTGGCGGTGCAGGTGCACTCCATGACGGAGCGGCTGGCGCAGTTCACCGATATCCGCGCGGCGCTGGTGGTGGGCGGGCTGAGCCTGCAGGCGCAGGCGCAGGCGCTGCGCGCCGAGCCCGAGATCGTGGTCGGCACGCCCGGGCCGCGTGATCGACCACGTGCGCAACACGCGCTCGGTGGGGCTGGAGGACCTCCAGGCGCTGGTCCTGGACGAGGCGGACCGGTCTGCTGGAGATGGGGTTCGCGGACGAGCTGCGCGAGGTCATCCGGCTCGCGCCGCGCAAGCGCCAGACCATGCTCTTCTCGGCAACCATGACGGAGGAGGTGCGGCGCCTGATCGCGCTGTCCATGGAGCGCCCCGTGCGCCTGGCGGCCGACGCGGCCGCCGCCGCGCCGCGCGAGCTGGCGCAGGAGGTGCTGCGCCTGCGCGGCGGCGAGGCCAGCCGCAAGGAGGCCACGCTGCTGGCGCTCGCGGCGCGCACGCTCAGCGCGGGGCGCACCATCGTCTTCTTCTCCACCAAGCAGCGCGCGCACCGGGCCAAGATCCTGTTTGGCCTCGCCGGCCTGCCCCCCGCCGCCGAGCTGCACGGCGACATGACCCAGGCCGCGCGCCTGGAGAGCCTGGAGGCCTTTCGCTGCGGCGAGGCCGCCTTCTTGCTGGCCACCGACGTCGCCGCGCGCGGCCTGGACATTTTGGGCGTCGAAACCGTGGTCAACTACGACGCGCCCAAGCAGCTGGCCACCTACCTGCACCGCGTGGGCCGCACGGCGCGCGCGGGCAAGCGCGGCCGCGCGGTGACCTTTGCAGAGGACGCGGACCGCGCGCTGCTCAAGTCCGTGGTCAAGTCGACCGGCGCCGAGCTGCAGCAGCGGCAGGTGCCGGCCGCGACCGTGGCCGAGTGGCAGGACCGCGTGGAGCGCCTGGCCGCCGACGTCGCCGCGGTGCTGGCCGAGGAGTACGAGGAAACCGCCGCGCGGCGCGCGGAGATGGAGGCGCAAAAGGCCACCAACATGCTGGAGCACGAGGCCGAGATCTTTGCGCGCCCCGCGCGGACCTGGTTCCAGACGGCCAAGGAGAAGCGCGCCGCCGCCGAGGCCGCGCGCGAGCCGGAGCCCATGACCGCCAAGCAGCTCAAGGGCCGCGCCAAGAACGAGCGGAAGCTGGAGCGCAAGCAGCAGGCCGCCAAGGAGGCGGCTGAGCGCGAGGCCCAGAAGCCGCGCAACAAGTTCATGGAGGAGACGCAGGCGCAGGCGCGGTCCGTCAAGGCGCTCAAGGCCAAGGAGAGGCAGCTGCGCGGCGAGGGCGTGCCGGGCCTCCGCGCCGGCCGCATGGCCGCCGAGATGGTCGCCGGGCCCGCCAAGAAAAAGACCAAGGCCTCCAACAGGGTGCGGAGGGGTGACAGAAGGGGGGGTGTTGTGGGTTTGTCTGTCTGGAGCAAGGTGGGCTTGATCGTGATTGTACCTGGGATTGAATACGTATGAGCAACCCGCTCAAAAAGCGCGCATCGGTCCACCAAGCGCCACGCCCCCTCCTCCTGCCCACTCACCCCGCAGAAGGAGGACCTCTTCACCGGGGACGGCCTGGGCCCAAAGCCGGCCACCAAGTCCAAGGTCTATGCCGGAGGCGCCAGGAGCACGAGGCCCATTGTACGTGAAGCGTGGAGGGGGCTGGGCGTTGCAATTTTGGGGGGTTCTGTGGACTGTGACCATTAATGTATCGCAAAAATGATAAGAATACATTCCCCTGCAAACTCACCATCCGACCCCTCTCCCTCCCAAAACCAGCTCGCCAAGTCTGGCAATGCGTTTTCCAAGTCGGAGCTCGCCCGCATCAAGCGCGGCGGCAAGGGAAAGCACGGGTTCAAGAGCAAGGCGCGGCACAAGCGGCGATGAGTGGATCGCTGGCCCGCTTCTGCGATGCCGCGAACGCTCCGGGCGCAGAGGCGCATTCTTCGAGACGCCGTCTTCTCTGCGGTTGTCTGGCCTCTCCTCTATCACCCCCCTATTTCATATCCTGTGTGATCGATCGCCTGCCCTGCTGCGCGTCGCGCACTGCCTTTCATTCCCTGTAATGCAATCGTTGCAACGAGCAGGAATCGTCCTGATCAACACAAAAAATTGGGCGTTGATGGTCTAGAGAAGAGGAAAATTCCAAAATGTATCAACCGTGGGTGATGATGTGTTGGTTGATTGATAGTGGGGGACTAAATGTCGCCCTGCCTCGATCCAACGCGCCATGCCCACGACCAAGAGCGCTCGAGAAAGAAGAAGAAGAAGAAGAAGTAATCTTCCCTACTTCCCTTTGGCAGCGCTCAATAGATATCACCTGAGCACACACACCATAAATCTCTAGGCCCCACTGGCCTCGGCGGCCTCCTTCATGAGTTCGCGGCCAATGAGCATGCGCCGGATCTCCGAGGTCCCGGCGCCGATCTCGTAGAGCTTGGCGTCGCGCAGCAGGCGGCCGGTGGGGTACTCGTTGGTGTAGCCGTTGCCGCCGAGGACCTGGATGGCGTCCAGCGCGCAGCGCGTGGCGGCCTCGGCCGCGTACAGGATGACGGCCGCGCAGTCCTTGCGGTTGGCGCGCCCCGCGTCGGCGGCGGCCGCGGTGGCGTGCACAAAGGCGCGCACCGCGCGCGTGCTGGCATACATGTCGGCCAGCTTGCCCTGGACGAGCTGGAAGTCGCCGATGGGCTGGCCGAACTGGCGGCGCTGCTGCGCGTAGGGCACGGCCGCGTCCAGGCAGGCCTGCATGAGGCCCAGCGGGCCGGCCGAGAGCACGAGGCGCTCGTAGTCGAGCCCGCTCATGAGCACGTACACGCCCCGGCCCTCCTGGCCCAGCACGTTGGCGGCCGGCACGCGGCAGCCGTCAAAGATGAGCTCGCAGGTGTCGCTGCCGCGCATGCCCAGCTTGTCCAGCTTCTGCGCGGTGCTGAATCCGGGCATGCCGCGCTCGACGATGAAGGCCGTGATGCCGCGCGCGCCGGCGGCCGGGTCGGTCTTGGCGTACACGATCAGCGTGCTGGCCACGGGGCCGTTGGTGATCCACATCTTGTTCCCGGTCAGCACGTAGTCGCCGTCGGGCTGGCGCTCCGCGCGCAGGCGCATGGACACCACGTCGCTGCCGGCGTTGGGCTCGGACATGGCCAGCGCGCCCACCGCGTCGCCGGCGATCAGGGCCGGCAGGTAGCGCGCCTTTTGCTCGGGGGTCGCGTTGCGCACGAGCTGGTTGATGCACAGGTTGCTGTGCGCGCCGTAGGAGAGCGCGACCGAGCCCGAGGCCCGGCTCAGCTCCTCCATGGCGATGCAATGGTACAGGTAGCCCTGGCCCAGCCCGCCGTCCTCCTCGGGCACGGTGATGCCTGAAGGTCGTGTTGGGGTGGTGGGTGAGCAAATATGGCGCGGGGTTTGGTGATTCTGAGGTCAGCCCACGATTGAAAACATATGTATCCTGCACCACCATGCATTTCCGGCATGTACCACCCATCAAATGCAGTCTCCCCCTTTTCTCTTCACTCCACCCCACACATGTCTTCAATCTTGATCAACAAATGAACCCCTTGAACACCCCAATCGCGCTCACCGTGCAGCCCCATGTCGCCCATGGCCTTCCAGAGGTCGACGTCCTTGGGAAAGGTGTTGTTGGCGTCAATCGAGGCCGCGTGGGGGGCGATCACCTGCTGGGCAAACGCCCGCACCGTCTCCCGAAACTCCATGGCGTCCTCCGACTCCCCGGGGCCGCTGGTCTGCATGGCGGCCTCGGAAAAGCAGCGCTGCGAGGTTAGGGCGGCCGGCAGGGCCGCTGCCCGGACGGGAACCGCCCGGCGGGCCAACGAGCTCGATAGCCGCAGCATTGTGAGGATACAATCACTAAAACGAGTACACACTCTCTAAATAAAGTTTCAAGACTGCACGAGGTGACCTCTGTGGTCCAATAGGCCCGCCTTTTGCGCTTGAGGGGGCGTTGTACAGCAAGTGCCCAGCTGGCCCACCTGAGCGGGACGCGGCTGACTCGGACTATTTCTCCGACATCAGGCCAGGCGGTGCGGAGCCGCTGCGAATCGCGCTCTTTTCTTGCTGTGCCAGTGCTGTTCAGAATGAGTCGTCGTGTTGCGCGTAGCATTAAATGGCATGAATCAATGCGAAGATCGGACGCAGCCGATCTCAACCAGCAGAGCGGGTACATCATGGGGCGGGGCAGTATAGTGCGAGTACTCGGTCGAGAGACCTGCCACACAGGGTGACCGGGTGAGGCGTGACGGGGAGGCACGGCAGTGCATTGCAGCGAATGAGCTGCGTGGGGGAGACTGGTCAACAATAGTACGGATTGCTCACGCGCTCAAAAGAGGGGTGGTCAGGAAAAACAAGCGGGAGCGATGAGTCCCAAAAGGAGCAAAATTGTTTTTACCTTGCTGCCCTTTGATGGAGCCAGCGGGGGCACCAAGTGGGTGTCGACACTGGGCTGCAGATAAATATGGCCAGAAAGTAAAGCTCGCACGGCCGGCAGCGCTCACCAGGAGAGCAGACTGTAAAGCTTGCGGCTCCCAAGGAGTTTGGGCGTCTTGTGGCGCGCCGCCTCGGCCGCCTCCCAGCCCGGCGGCAGCATGCAGGGCCGGTCCTCCAGGCTCGGGGCGCTCCCCTGTGCGTACACGCTGTTGTAGTGCACGTCGGCCCAGAAGGAAAGCCAGAGCACCCGCGTGCCCTGCAAGGGCGTCCTGGGTGTGATTTCCAAAAAGGCGGCGCCGGCAAAGGACGCCACTACCGCAATGCGCAGGCCGTAGTAGTCGGCGGCCGCCTGCAGGGTAAGGTGGTCGCCCCAGGTCCCCTCCAGGGCCATCCGGCTGCAGTAGGTGATGTACGGCTGGTCGCAGTACTCGCAGTAGAGCTCGGGTCTTGCGCGGAGCTGTGAGACGATGCAGCCCCGAACGGTGGAGTGGTAGTCCTCCCGCCCGTACAGCTGGTCTGCCAGCGCTCGGAATTGGCAGTTGCCATCGCCGCCCACCATGCGCTCTGTGAGATGGTACATGCCCAATCGCAGGTCAAGGCGGGCCCGGTCGCACAGCTCGGGTGGCTCCATGGTGGGTGGTGGCAGCGCTGTCGCACTCGGGAAGTCAGAGGGAGGTGGTGCTGCCGACACCGCCTGTGGGGTGCGCGGATTGCCCAGAGTCAGCGCAGATAGTGGTAAATGCACGTTTGAATTGATACGCATCGCACAACCGCGCATCGCTATAGTGCGCGACGACCCCAGACACCCTCGTACAATCGCGTTGTCCGCCTTCTCCCAGGTCAGGTCCACCGCCTTCTCGGACGTTTGTTCCGGCAGCTCGGCTGTTGTGTGTATTAGAAATGGGCATCATAATCACATACGCCCGCCAATGACCGTGTCGCGGGCATGCATGTGAAAATGTCAAGCGCTCGTAACTCACCTCGTATCCACCCGTAGCCTGCCATGATGTCCACCTGCGGCCGTGTGCCGCCATTCCCTCCCGTGAAACCCATTCTGCAAACACCAAAACGGGTCGTGCGCCGCTCCCGCACGCTCGAATCTGGACGTCGGGCTGGCCACGCGTCTACGGGAGCCCACGGCGCGAGTGCATGCACAAAGGCGCCAGTCGCGGCCTAGCTTCCTAAAGTGACCAATAAATGCAGTAGGCACGGCTTACAATTGCGTTACGATGCCCGCTTTCGCTGAATGGCTGTCGTTCCCGGTGGGTGGTACCCCGTTCTCCCTCTGTGGAAGCAGGACTGCTCACGCGGCTACTCGGGCGCGGCACGTTCCGGAAAGGCCGGAGCCGGAGCGCCGGATCATGGCCAAGAGGGCTGGAAAGCCATATAGCAGGAAGTTGTCTGGGTTTGCGCGCGATTTAAGACTCGTACTTCTGGAGCTAATCAACCAAGTTGTTTGCTTGGGATGGTTTCACGTCAGGAAAGTGTAATGGACTAGAATCCATCCGGGGATCTGCGGCTATCGCCGGCCATCCACAGAGTATCCTGGAATCAAGTATGCCATGAGACAGGGAAGGGACGCACCTGCCTTGAGCCAAGTCAGGAGTGAACTACTCCAAGAACTACCGGTCGTTGTTGTCAGCGCCAACGCCAGAGGCTCCGGAACGGACGTTCTCGAGGCCGGCACCCCACCCGCCGCGCGGCGCGTCCGAGTATGAGGACTGCGGGTAAGGTACTTGCGTTCAGGCGGCATAGTATTCGTGCCAAGCGAGCCCACGAATGAGACTGGCCCATGAATGCAAACGAAAGAGACCACGACTGTGCCCCGGCGCCCTGCCACTCACCGGGTCCATAGGATCAAGGGCCCCTGTTGCTGCCTGCTTTCGGGGGCCCGGGGGGTTTCTCGGCTCTGCTCTGGTCGGTCGCACCATGACCACCTCTGAGACTGCGGAGAGTGATGAGCGGGTAAGAAGAGGTTCGTTCGCCAATCATCGAGGCCCAATGAGTGAGGGGCGTGCACTCCATTCCCTCAAAAACAAAGCATGGGCTATACGCTCATATCCAGGCTCCCCACCTCTGTGAGCCGTGGCCGCGCTGACAGCCGGCGCCGGCGCCTCATCCTTGTAGTACCCCAGGCCCAGGGCGCCTGCCTTGAAGGCATAGCCAGGGCGAGGCCCTTCAAACCGAGCGGCCGGCGCAAACTCATGCGCGGCGTCAGGCTCGCTCGCCGCACTCACGAGGGCTGGCCCGGCCGAGGCCGGCACGGTCGGGCCAGGCCCCGGGCGGTTCCACTGCGTTTGCCCGCTTGCCCTGTTGTAATAGTAAACCTTGCCTGTCGAGTTGTCCACCGTCTCTTGCCAGCCGGGCGGGAGCTGCGCAGGTGACAGGAGGGGGCAGGGAGTGAGAGGAAGTTCTGGGCAAGACTGTCCTGCACTTATAGGGCCCCCTCTCCTATACCGGGGGTGGGGCCTTGGGGATCTCCCAGCTCCGCTGTCCGGAGCCGGGGTGGAAGTAGTAGATGGCGTTGTACCGCGGATCAATGGCGCTGTACCAGCCCAGCGGTAACCGCTGACCAGACGTCGACGGCGCGGCTGCAGCGGCGGTGGTGCCGGCGGAGGATTGGCTGCTCCGTGGCCCGGCCTGGTCCTGGCTGCTCGAGGCCGGGGGTGCGCTCTCCTTCAGCAGGCCTCTGGCCTTGAGACGAGCGGCAAGTGCGGGCGGCAGGGACCTTGCCTGGCTGTTTTCAGCAGGCCCCTCCCTGTTCTCCTGTGGCAAAGCGTCCAGGCCCTTTGCCGTCTGCTCAGCGGCCGCAGCCGCCTTTTCGTCATGCTTGCGCTTGGATACCGCCAGACCTTCAGAAGCCATTGCCTCGACCTCGTTCAAGACGTCCAGTGGACCCTCGTCTTCGACGGCGTCTTGTGTCGCGGAAGGGGGAACCGCATCCCCACCTGGACGGCATCAATAAACTTGAACGCACATGGATTGCAAATACAGGCAACGGCGACGAGCGCTCACATTATGCATTGATTACCATGTATTATTTTTGTTTACTCGCCTTGAAGATGGGCAAAGGCACCGGAGGTCATCCATGCAGGCAGCACGGAGGGTCGACCGGGTCGCTCCATAGTGTGACTGATCGTGCGGAGGGTCTGTCGTCTACATGCCTCCACAAGGCGGCAGCAGAAAGGACCTTGTGTATATTGATCTGTTATGTGGCCCCTGATGGCAGCGGTTGGGTCTCCAGAGGCCCCAATCACATTTCTCCGTTCGTCGGGCAAAATCTTATCCTCACCCACCGACAATGCATGGAACGACAACCTGAAAGGGCAAACATTATCGAGCCAGAGGGCAGAGCAGGCACCAATAAATCATTTTGCGTAGCTGTGCTGTATAAAAAACTTGACCAGCGACATTTTGACCTCAACTGTCACCCGGCCATGGCGAAACGAGCGAGAAAGCAGGGCGGCGCGTCGGAGGAGGCCACCCTGGCCGGGGAAGGGTCGTCGGCGGGTCCTGCGGCCGCTGCCAGGGAGTCTACAGCGGCTGCTAGGCACGACGAAGACGCGTGCAAAGGGGAGAAGCGACGCGCAGGGGCTGCGGCCTCGAAATCAAACGAAATTGATGACATTTTCGCCAGCAAGCCGAAACAGGCGAAAACCGCCACGGCTGAAAAGGCCGAGAAGGCCCTTGGCGACTCGAGCAAAGGCAGGAGCCAATCAGCCGCTGTCGTGACCGTTGACACTTCTTCCCTGGTGCGTGCATGTGGATGGGTGTTGTGGTGGCTGGGATTGGTATGCATGCGGCCACACACAGGGTGAGCCTGAGTCTGCGCCTGCGTCATGGCAGTCACGACGCACTTTTGTGCTGCGCAGGCTGCAGAGGTGGGGCCCGCCTCGGGCAAGGCGGGCCGAGGGCCCAAGGTGAAGGGCAGCAAGGACGATTTATTCGGCGCCGAGGAGGCGTCTGGGCGAAAGAAGACGGAGGAGGGCTACAAGATTTACACAGAGGACGAGCTAGGATTTGGAAAGTACAAGGGCGGCGACACGGACCTCTGTCCCTTTGACTGCGACTGCTGCTTTTAGAAGCGCTGCTTAAGTGTGCAAGCCCAGGTGATGTAGTGCGGAAGCGAGGCCCTACAGGCGGCATTTAGGAAGTGAATGAAGGAGCAAGGGTGTTTGATTGGAAAGATGGACGTATCTGGGGCGAATGACTATAGATGGGTGGCACTAGGAAGAGCAAGGGTCTAACGCAAGGTGGATGAAATAAGGGCCTTTTCAGCACCCTCCACAAAGCTACGCATCACACCAGACAAGAAAGCAAGCCCTACGTCTCAAGGAATAATAATAAAAGGATTAAGCAACAAAAGGTAGGGGCAAGTCAAACCGGGAAATTGCACATCAGACTTTATACCCCAAGTCAACGTTGGCGACTGGACAGGCAGTCCGCACACCGAGCCGGAGCGTTGACGGGCATCCCATCATTGACGGCAGTGGCATGCTAAAGAGAAAACTTGAAACTATTCGACTGCACAGTCACCAACAGAGGCGGTTTCAAGAACATGAAACTCCCCGATGCTAGACATGCAAGCGCGCTGCCCACTCGTGATCGATCAGGACAACAAAAATGGGAGCAGGAGATACTGCAGGTAGAAGCAGCGCCAGACCTTCATGTAAAAGTCGTAGACTGCCGGGGGGTCGTGCACGTCGACGCGCGCGGCGGCGCGCGAGCCAGGCCCCCGCGGCCAGCTGCACGGCGGCCGCCGGGATGCGGCCCGTGCTGGCCGCGGCGCCGGCCGTCAGCAGGTGCACGCCCTCCAGCAGGGCCAGGCAGCCCCAGAAGACGGGCCCGGGCCCCAGGCGCACGGCGGCGGTGCGGACCCCCGCCCCGGCGTCGCCGGCCACGTCCGGGACATCCTTGAGGAGCGAGATGACGATGGCAAAGACCAGGAAGACGCCCACCGCCAGGCAGAGCGCGGGCGGCACGCGCGCGCCGAGGCCCAGCCCGGCCATGCGGGCGTGCAGGAAGAAGCCGAGCTGGACGGCGACGCCGCGCACCGTGGCGATGGCCGTGGCGGCGAGCAGCGGGGAGCGCTTCCAGCGCAGCCCCGGCAGCGGGGCCGAGTACGCGAGCCCCAGGAGCTGGGCCACGGCCACGGCCGCAAACAGCGCCGGCGGCGCGCGGCGGCCGCCACCGCGAGCGCCAGCACGCCGGTGACCGAGCTGACGGTGCGGCCGGTGCGCAGGCGCCACTCGCGGCTGGCCAGGGGCAGGTAGGGTTTGTTCACGCGGTCGATGCGGACGTCGGTGAGCTGGTTGTAGCCCACCACGCTGACGTTGGCCAGCAGCGCCGCCAGGGCGGCGCTCGCGACGGCCGCGAGAAAGCGCGGCCGCAGCGCCGCCGCGGGGCCCGCGCCGCTGTCCCGCAGCGCCAGCGCCGAGAGCGAGCATATGGACGTCAGCGTGCCGTAGATGGTGTGTGGTCGACTGAACTTGTACAGCGAGCGCAGCCACTCCGGCCACGACTGGGCGCCAGGGAGCTGGAGGGCGCTGCCGCAGAAACAAGAGGCGGCCTTTCCAGGAATGAGTCCCCTGCTTCAGCTGGCAAGCTCTCGCATGCTCCAAGGGACTGCGCGCAAGGCTCCTGGGCGGGTGCTGCCGGCACTGTGGAGCTTTCCGCAGCCCGACGATGGCCCAGCCTTTGACTGCTCAGTCGGCTGGCCTCATGTGCCACGTTGTGGAATCCTCCTGCAAACCGCACACAATCAATAGGATTCAGAGCCCCGTTTCCACTTTTGATCATTATTATGCGTTTGTACTGCACTGTCTGGGATTTCTGGCCAGCTCGTGTGTCCAGAATGGGTCTCAGACACAAGTTTCTCCAGGAAATGGTTCGTCCTCTTCAACACCGCCAGTCACCACCGAAAGGGGCGATACCGCAGCACGCTTTGCAATCAGAATCACACACCTCGAATTTGTGGGCTTCTACCGTGCCAATAAAGCCCACATGGCCCAGGTCGGGAATCCCAATTGAGCGCCTGTGGGTGTCGCCCTCTTGTCAGAGCCTCTGCTCGCGCGTCGGTCAACAACGACGCACAGCGCATCGCGGCGAGTTTGCACGGGGGTTATTACTGATATTTACTATTGCAGCATTGTCATTGACGCGCAATTTGGGCGTCCTCTGCTGCATAAAACAGTCTACGAGCACCTTAGCTTCATGAGGGTTTCATAATAGATTTCCTGCAACCCTTCAAGATTCGCCCGTCGCGCGCGAGGGTGTGTGGTACCCTGGGAGTCGGCGGGGCCTTATACGCCCTGGCGCACAGACAGCACGTCTTTCGTCCTGCGTTTCAACTTTTTCAAGATATTTTATCATGCTCGATCTGAATCTGGATGGCCTGCGTATAGTGCAGTGGCCCTCAAGCACCTTTACAAGCACACGCCCGCCAGTCTCCCATCATCAAGGTGCGAACTCGTGCCTCGGAGCACAGATGTGGGCCCTCCCAACCGCAATGACGAGAGTTATGCGAACATATTCTTCGGAAAGTGATGGTTTTTCTTCGCTTATTGCCGGAGCGGTCTGGGTCTGCGGGTGTGCTTGCTGTACTGTAGCCGCGAGTCGCTCCTAGCCCTTCTTGAAGCTGCCCATCTTCTTGGCAAAGGTCCACTCAACTTTTCGCGGAGATAAATTGGCATGCCCTATTCTGTCTGTGACTTCGTACAAATATGGACTGTGCAGAAGTTGCGTGCCGACATATCTTTTATGCCTTTTCACCATATTGTATTTGATTGTGACTTGTGCCCTCACCTCATTCTGTGCCTTTGCAACTGTGCAGATAGCTACCGATCTGTTGGGCGACTGAGCGGCAGCATCTTTGAAGATGGATTGGGAGGGGAGGGGGCCGCGTGGGGTATTCGTTTCGTCCACGGGAACATAGAAAGGGGGGTAGGTCTCTTTCTATGCCTTGGTTAGACTTGGGTGGGTATATAATTTGCAGACATTGGGATTCAAAACTGATCTGTCCAAGAGACGATAGAAGCGGCGTGGAAAGTGGCTTGATGAAAGGCAACGCCGTCCTCGGCCGCTCGGTTCATGCTTGGCTTAAAAATTTTTCACAATCTTACAATGAGCGCGCAGCTTCGTAAGGAACAGCCCATGGCCACTCCAAAACACGATGCCTGGGGCGGTCCCGCAAGCGTTCCGGGAATACCCTGGTTCTGCGTGTGCGCCTAATTCATTTATTGGGGGGAAATTCTCAGCCGAGCACAACAATGCTAGTGTGCCACATGAGTGACCTCTCATGACTGACTGTGACGTCCTCGCTCTTTAGCCAACTTCCATCCTAGCACACAGCACAGCTCTTGTACCGTGCCTGAGACGTCAAATCTGGCTGTTTCACATCGAGCTCCGAGAGGGGCTGGTACAATGGTAATACGTGTGGGTTGGGTAAAATAATTGTGCCTGCGACGTGTTCCAGGTCTGGGGAGGACACACCATTGGGTTTTGTCCCCCAACTACTTTAGTTGGACATCCAACTTGGCAGCTTCCGGCGCCTCCTCCTTCTGCTTTTGCATCGCATACCACCCTGCGAGTGGGAAAACAACACGATGAACAGCTTTTTAAGGGAGTGAGGGCGAAGTCATACCTCTCCCTCCTTGGGTCCGCGCTGGTACGCCTGACTCAAAGCGCCCCAACCCCTACCCGGCGCTTCCACTCACCAGAGGAACCGGCCATGAGGGCCACAGTGGCCCCCTGGGCGATCACGCGGGCCCGCATCATGTGCTGAGACATTGCGGTGTTGCCCTTTTTGAAGGCGATCAACCCGGCCATGAGCACCCCTGCCGTCACACCGCAACCTGCGCGCGAATACACATGCACGGGGAGTGCTTTAATTGGCACATGCCACTTTGTGGCGTCCATTTCCGATAAGCTGCAGCCTCAGACGCGCGCGGAGACGTACCGACCATCACCCAGGGGCTCTTCCTCTTGGGCGGCTCCTCATATTCCTCCCAGTTGATGGACATTGTGGTCGCGGCTCCGGGAGAGGCAGGGGCAGGGGGTCGAGTGGTCGTAGAATACAAAAGGACACAGATGCAGCGTCCAACGCACGAGGGTTGCCAAGGCCTCCCCCCCGCTCGTCATGGGAGGGTCGCGGCGCTGGGGGATTACGGTGCATGACGGGAGCGGGCCCGACCCGATCGTGATTTTCCGATCTGGAACGATCGCGGGATAGTATGATTTGAGAGCAACTGTGCCCCACTTTGCGCGTTATTCGTCGCCCATTTATTTGCACCGCCTCTTGATGCCCATCGGGAGGGCGTTCGCATGGCCTGCGAGGGAGGGAGGGCTGGTCGCGGGGCTCCCTCGCTGGTTGCCATTTCATTGGACTGGCTGGCAACCAACATCAACCTCGTGAGCGGCCTGGACTTTGTGCCCGAGGACCTCGTCGTCAGCTTGTTCCAGGTAGAAGTTTTTGAAGGATGCCACTGGGAGGAGGGAAAAGTTGCCTGGGGCTGGACGTGCACCTGCTGAGCAGGATTATTCGTGAACAAGTTTGCGCGTCACACCATGGCAAGAGGGCAACGTAGATTGCGTGAGAGAGTGCAAACCGGCTCAGCAAGTCCTCTGATCCCCACGCAGCGCGTTCTCCAACAGGGCAGACTGACGCCCCGGGTGCTGGACAAGTTTCTGGCCTCGGGCCACCCGGCCATCGCCGAGCTTGTGGACAAGCTGCGCATCCGGAACTGGACGCCGCCCCTGATTGTCAACGATGGGCGGGGCTTTCTCGGGGACAAGTCCCACCTCTGGTGAGGCAAAATAGTTGATCATTTCCACATGAGCCCTGACTAGGCGGGCACTCGGTACAGGGTCAGCGTGGCGGTGGTGTCGGCCGCGGCCACGACGGCCGGGCCCAGCGCGCACAGCGCGTTGAGCTTGGGGCCGTGCCTGTGGACCAGCCGCGGGCCGGCGCCGTCGAGCGCGCGCAGCATGAGCCTGCCGTCGTTGCCGCCGGAGACGATGAGGTCCTCGCCCAGCCAGGCCAGCGAGGTCGCGGCGGCGCTGTGCGGCTCGGGCAGCAGCGCAGCCTGGGCTGGGCCGGCGCTGGCCGGGGCCGGGCCTGCGCGCCGCGCGGGGCCCCGCCGCGCCGCCCGGGCCCGGCCCAGACGGTGCGTGCTGACGTGGCCGTCGCCGCGGGCCACGACGGCCGTGTCCCCCTGGCGCGTCAGCAGGAGCGTGTGAGCCATGGGCGGATTGATCATCTGGTCTGCGAGCAGAAGACGAGGGAGGAGCTGGTCAGTGGAGGCGCACGCGGACGAAGTGTATGTGCAAATCATCGCATGCATTGTTCCTCCACACGTGTGCATGCACGCCGACACACTTGACGCCGCGGGCGAGGCTGCTTCCGCGGCGCCAAGGTCGTGGACGCCCAGCTGCCCGAGGCGGGCGGCGTCCCAGTGCACCAGGCGGCAGTCCGCGCCGGCGGAGACGACCTCCGTCTCGCGCCCCGGGCGCAGCCGCACGCAGGAGGCCAGGTTGGTGTGACCCCGGCGCAGCGTGCGGTGCGCGGCCCTGGGTGCGTCCCAGGCGTCGAGCGTCGCGATCTGGACCTCGCCGCTGTCGTCAGCCGCCGCCAGCCAGGCGCAGCCCACGTCCACGCTGTTTATCTCCTCTCGCGCTAGTTCCCTCGCGCCGCACACCGCCTCTGTGCCGTGCAGGCCCTGTGTGCGTGCCGAGCGGTTCATATGTGATAGCCTTGTGTACAACTGTGCACGTGCCCAGCCGAGCTCACTCGCACACCACCTGCTCAACAGTCACCTTCCGCACGCCCCTCCGCGCACTCACCCGTCTCAAGTCCAGTTTGTACACAAATGTGTCGCAGGAGGCGTACACTTCGTGCGCACTGCCTTGTCGAAACGCCAGAGAAGTCACGTCGCCTGGGAGGGTCAAGCTCCCTTGGGTGGCCAGGGTGGCGGTGTCCGTCAGGCACACTCGACCGTCCTGCGACGATGCAGAGCGTGGCGAGGACTCGTACAATATTGAAATCAAATTGTTTTTATTTGAACTACTCAAGTCAGACGTTGTCCCAAATATATGCCCACCAAAAGGTCAGTACCTCGCCTCCAGACGCTAGCAGCCCGCCACCAGTGCTCGGCGTCGCCATGCAGAGCACTGCATCGCAATGCGCCTGGACAGAGCCCGATTTCAACATGTTGAATCAATTTTGGTTTCTTGTATTATATTATTATGGTGGCTTCATTCGAAGCCAAGTGTCGCCCGCACCGTGCCGTAGCACTGGCGCATGAGGATTTCCTGCATGAGAAATACCGGCGTCTGATCTGCGTATCGCGCCAGTGCGAACGTCATCCAGGCCCAGCGTCCGCCATTGGCTGTGACCCGCATCGCGCCGCACAGGGGTCACGCTGTCACTGTAAATGAACTGTCGATCACTCGACAAGCTCGCCCGCGGTTGATCGCAGCGGGACGGAACCATGCTGCCGCGGCTGGCTCCCAGCTTCCGGAAGGCTGTCCAGTCTGCCGGCCCAGCCGGGTACGTGCCGATGCGGTGGCGGTGCCGGCTTCTGCATTATTACTACATCTATGTATCTGTCTCTTTCGTTTCTGACTTGCAGAGCCAAATGGATGGGGGGTCTGGCTGCCGGTGGTGGCCTCGCGCTGCTCGGGTTGGGGACGGCGGTGTCCCTGGCAGAGGCGGAGCCTGCCGGGCCCATTGACCCCTGGGATCGCGCCCTCGGCTACTGGGAGAGCACCAAGAAGGCCCTTGGAGCGGGCACGAGCTGGTGGGGAGGATCATCAGGAAGTCAAGGCCCAATCCCGCTGCCCACAGACAAACTGCGCTGTGCCGCCCAGCCGTATGGTGTGTGTATCTGGCTCTTTTGTGTTTTCGGGTGGCCGAGGGTGGCGGTGGAATTATTATTGTGAGATTGTTAGGTGAAAATGGTACTCTGTGTGCTTGCGTGGTCTGGATAATTCTTTGTGGAAAGGGAGAGATGGGTGTTGCCGGGCACGGGCGGTCATCAAGCCACATACTCTGATGGACGCGTGTCTGCACCTACCACACTCTAATGCAAGGGTTTGTTCGACCCGTTTGTTGAAAAAGGCACTGACTGGAGAATCCGTTCTAAATATATCCACAGTCTCGGAGAGCGGGGCGCCCATCGGGTACCACCCGGTCGTGCTGGTGGCCTGCGGCTCGTTCAACCCGCCCACGATCGCGCACCTGCGAATGATGGAGCTCGCCCGCGACGCGCTCACGGCGCGGGGGCTACGACGTGATGGGCGGGTACCTGTCCCCGGTCTCGGACGCGTATTGGAAGCAGGCGCTGGCGCCCGGCGCGGAGCGCGTGGCCCTGGCGCGGGCGGCGGCGGCCGACTCCGACTTCATCATGGTGGACGCCTGGGAGGCGGCGCAGCCGCGGTACACGCGCACGCTGGTCGTGCTGCAGCGCGTGGCCACGGAGCTGGCGCGGCTGTTCGAGGCGCCCGAGGTGGATGTTGCGGGAGGATACATGGACCCGCGGCACCCCGGCACCCCGCAGCGGCCGCGCCTGCCGGCCGAGGCGGCGCCCGCTCCGGCCCCGCGCTCGGTGCTCGTCTGCGGCGCCGACGTGCTCGAAGTCCATGGCCGACCCGCAGCTGTGGCAGCAGGACCTGCTGGAGCGGCTGCTGGCCGAGCACGGCGTCGTCTGCATCAGCCGCGGCGCCGTGGAGACCGCGCAGCTGCTGGAGCGGCCGGGGACGCTGCTGAACGCGCATCGGGCCAACATCACCGATCGTCCAGGAACCCGTTCCCAACGAGATCAGCTCGTCCCTGATCCGCCAGGAGCTGGCCAACGGGCGCTCGGTCAAGTACCTGGTCCCGGAGGCGGCCCTGGCCCTGATTTATGACCGCGGGCTGTACGGCTCCGCGGGACCCGTGGCCCGCGCCGGCACTGCCCTGCACACGGGGCGCTGAACGCGGATTGCTGCTCTTTGTTTATAGAATTTTGTCCAAAGTTAACGAATAGATATATCTGATCAATCGATTTGGGCCACACAGAAGCCAAATTGTGCTATTTTTTGTCGTTCACCTGATGGTGCCGCACCTCGAATGCTAAGTCCGCATCCCGACCGAGAAAAAGTGGAAAGCCCGAATTTACAGTTCTGCGAGCTTGCGCGCCCAGGCGGAGGTGGGGCGTTCACCCCCACCCCGCCCGCCCTCTGGTGCCTCTTTCTCACTGGATTGATCTGTCGCTGCAGGTGGGTACTGTGACAGCCTGAGGCGCGCTGCGTTCCGAAATGTGTGCGCCCGAGCAGCCGACGCATCGCCGCCTCCCACCCCTCGTCCCGCAGGCTTGTTCGACAACAATCGCCACCATGTCGAGCGCTCTGGTCTGGGAGATTGTCAAGAACCACAACTCTTTCCTGAAGAAGGGCCCCAATGGCTCCCTCTTCACCACCGAGCCCGGCAACCTGTGCGTGGCTGCCTTTGGGGGCGGGGTCCTGGCCCAGGCGTTGACATACGCCGCGATCATGCGGGGCACTCGGACGCGACAGCGCCCTCCACCCGGATCGACCGATCCCAGCCTCACCGCCCGTCTCTCCTCGCCCACAGGTTGAACAAGCACAGCGCTCAGTTCTCTGGCCTGGCCAACTACGGCAAGACCGTCGATGTGGCGCTGTCCGGCAAGGGCATCGTCCTGAAGACGAGCAGCAAGAAGAAGGGTGGCAAGCTGGTCTCCCAGCAGACCAAGACCTCTGCCGCCCGCGCCGCGCGCTCCGCCGCCGCCGTGGCCCGCAACGCCGGTCGCCCCGACCTGCAGGTAGGGGATCAGACGGGGCAGGACGGTTGATGATTGGGAGCTTTTTGGGAGGTTTGTGTTTTGGTATCGTGTATGTGAACAAGTGTCATGGTATTTCAATATGGGTACCCTGTTTTGAAAGCGATGAGGAAGGAGCGGCATTGCGCCTGATCGAGCATCCTCTAAATCCTTTCCTCCCCGCTCGTCTGGCAGCGCGCCGCCCGCGCCAAGGCCTCCACCCTCTACCTGGTCAAGCTCCGCAAGCAGGCCGCCCAGAAGAAGCAGCAGAAGGCTGCCAAGGCTGAGTAGATGCTCGCTGCCCTGGACGCTTGACTTTCTACCCACTATGCTTCCCCTTTAAAAAAATATAAACCAAGCTGGGCGGGATAGGAGTGTGAGAGAAGAAAGCATGGTGATTTGAGTTGGGGAGACAGGCGTACTTGATCAGAGGGGTGGTTGCATGGTGAAGAGGGAATCGGCACATTGTGGATGCCGCTCTAGGCGGTCGAAGACATTTTCAGATATGCGCCAGGCAACCAAGGGAGGGCTGGAGATGCAATGGACATTGTTTGCTACATGGGTCAGGACTGCATGTATAGATCACACCCATCATCGGCACACACACTGGCCTCTCATTCCTCTTGACGTTCTCTCTTCTAGCAACACGACCCTTGTATCATCGTGCATGCGCGCTGCTCAACTAGCTCTAACAACACAAACATGGACACACACGCTGTCTTCGCGATCAAAAACAGGATCCGTTCCGAGGTGCGGGCCTGTGCACGGCAAGGCGCTTGTCAACATGCATACGCGGGACAAATACACAAAAAGGGCGGCAGCCGCTGATGTGTCCGGCTGCAGCAGCGTATGCGCACGGAGCGGCAAACAGACGCGGCTCCAGCTCTTCATTAAAGTTCGGAGCGCGCGGCGTCGTAGGTCTTGTCGACCGCGGCGTGCGCGGCGGCGCGCGCCTTTTCGGCCTCGGAGGGCCCGACATTCTTCTTCACGTAGCCCCAGGCGTCGCCGGCCCAGCACTTGGCGTCGTCCCAGCGGCAGGAGGCGCTCTCGGAGACGGTGTCCCACCAGCTGGGCTGGGTGGTGCCGTAGTTCCAGAGGTTGTGCGCGGCCTGGAGCGCGTCATCCCAGCTCTCGTTGGTCTGGTCCTTGGTGGCCTGCCAGCGCTTCTTGGCGGCGGCCTCCACGTCCTCCCAGGCCCCACCGCGCGCGGAGGAGGAGCGCACCCAGCCGTCCCAGGCCTCCTTGCCGGCCTCGGCCCAGCTCTTGCGCGGGGCCTCGCGCTTCCCAAACAGCCCGCCGTGGCCGCCGCTGTAGTAGTCCACGCGCGCTCTTCTCGGCCTCGGCCCAGGTCTGCCCCGCGGAGTTGCGGAGCAGCCGCCCAGTTCTCGTAGGCCGCGTCCAAAAAGTCATCGTAGCCCTCCTTGGCTGCGCCCTTGCTCTCGCGCCAGTAGTCGTCGGCCAGCTTCTTGGCGTCCTTCCAGCTGGAGCCCGCGTAGGCCTTGGCCGCGTACCAGTTGCGCCAGGCGCGCTCGGTCGCGCGCTCGAGCGAGGCGGGCGCGCCCGATCCGGTGCTCGCGGCCGCACGGTCATAGGCCTCGCGCGCGCCGGCCTTGACGCTGTCCCAGCCCTGGTCCGGCCGAGCCCTTGAGCTCGTCGTACGTGCGCTGCGCGGCCGACTTGGCGTCGTCCCAGGTCGAGGCGCCGGGCGCCTCGCGCCCCTGCCACCACTTGTTGAAGGCGCCGCGCAGCCAGCCGCGGTCGCTGTCGGTCGATTTTGGCAGATAAGGCGCGAGCAGGCTCGTCTCGCGCACGTCCGTCCAGGACTTGCGCGCCTGGGCCGAGGCGTCGTCCCAGGTCTGCCCCGTCTGGGCCTTGGTCGCCTGCCACTGCTCCCAGGCGCGGCCCTGCGCGTCCTCAAACGACTCGGTGCCGCGGCGCCAGAGGTCCTCGAAGCCCTGGCGCGCCGACTCCCAGGTCTCGGGCGCCTTGGTGGACTGCCAGTTGCTGTGCGCCGCCTCCAGCGCCTTTCTCATAAGAATTCGACACCGCATCCGAGGCGGCGTCGTAGCCCTCGTACGCCTTGCCCTTGCCCGTCTTCCAGGCCTTGTACGCCGCGTCCTTGGCGTCCTCCCAGCTCTGCTTGCCCTTGCTCGAGCCAGAGACATAGGTGTCGTATGCGGACGCAAGCGCCTCGCGCCACGAGGCCGAGGCCGCATCGGAGAGCTTGGCCGAGGCCTCGGAGATCTTGTCGCCCGCCGCGCTCGCGGCGTCCTGCACGGCGGCGCCCACTGCGTTGGCGGTGTCCTGCACCTTTTGTCCGGCCTCGGCCGCGGCGCCCTGGGCCTTGGACCCCGCCTCGGAGGCGGCGCCCTGGGCGCGGTCGGCCTGACCCTTGGCCGCGCCGGTCGCGTGCGCCCAGGCGCCCTTGACGGCCCCGGTCACGTGGTCGGCCACGCCCGCGGCCTTGCCCTTGCCGTGCTCAACCGCCCCGGCGACCTGGCCCTTGGCGGACTCGACCGCGCCGACGGTCTGGCCCTTGGCGGACTGAGCTGCGCCGACAGTCTTCCCCTTGGCAGACTCAGCTGCGCCGACCGCCTGGCCCTTGGTCGAGTCGACGGCGCCGGCGACCTTGCCCTTGGCGGCCTCGTAGGCTCCGGCAACCTTGCCCTTGGCAGTCTCGTAGGCTCCGGCGGCCTGGCCCTTGGTCGCGTCGACAGCGCCGCTGGCCTTGCCCTTGGCGTCCTCGTACGCTCCGCTGGCCTGGCCCTTGGCGTTTTCATAGGCTCCGCTGGCCTGGCCAGATGCCTTGGCGGCCTGGTAGCGGGACCAGTCCACGGTGGAGTACCAGCTGTCCCAGGCCGCCTTCTTGGCATCGTCCCAGGTCTGCTGGGATGAGTCGCGGGCAGACTCCCACGACTTCCTGGCGGCCCTCATGGTGTCGTCCCAAGACTCGCCCGCGCTGTTGCGGGCACTCTTGGTCTGCTTGTAAAAGGCATCCTGGTACGACCCGCCGAGGCCCGTCCAGGCCTTGAGCTGGCTCCACAAGCGCTCGGGGTAGGTTCTGGGCGTCGGCGGCGCCGGCGTCCTGAGCAGGGAGAGATATTGCGGAGGGTGACATATATTGCAAGCTACTCATTCTGCTGTGGCTGTGCTGCAACTAAAAGATTAAGATCATTCAAAGCAAATTCATAATAACTAGCAAGCACACACAGGTATGGCCAGTATTTAACGTCAACTCACTGGACGTGGATGTACTGCGTGTCGCCAACGTGACCTGGCAAGTTGGTACTGACGGGTACCACAATGTCATCTGCAGAGTGGTGAGTGAAGGGAGGACATAAGACAGGATCATATGATTATGTTTTAATGTGCTGAATTTTTGCCATCATCTCAAGTAACGATGTACTGTTGCAAAAAGAGCGCTGCTTCCAACACACCCAAACACATCACCTCCCATTCTTATATAATGCGCCCATGCACAGTCATCCCTCACCAGCAGTACCACCATAGACTATCGCTTCAAATTACTTTGTTCACACCTGACACGAAAGAGGATCGGATGGCGGCTCCCAAATTGGACGCCTTTTCCCGCAGGGAGGCGCCCAGACTCTGCTGGGAGGCCTCCACCTGCGATCGGAGCGGAAGATGGCGCGATGGTGCTCAGGCGCCGCAGTGATCGGGCGCCCTCTCGTGCACCCACGGCACCACAATCGCTGTCCACCCTTCCCAATCTGGTCTACACCAATCCAACCGCAATGTACCTGACCAGCAGCAGCGATCACCAGCGCAAGCGCCAAGAGCGCGGCCGCGCGGGATCCGGCAGCTGATGGGCCTGCCCCTTTGCCGCCCATGTTTCCCGGCCGGGCCTGTGCCTGCTCAACAGTTCAGATGCTTCTAAAGGCGATGCCGCCGCACACCAAAACTGGAATTTCGTGGGATTGTTTCGGTTCTGTGGCCCATTGGAGGTTTAAGGGCCATGTCAAGGCCTCACACGATGCGTGCAGGCAAACCGCAGCTACTCCGAAGGTGCCCGCTCGAATCCGGCGGACCTTCGGCGCATCTGCCGTTCCGGAGCCGCCCCGCCCGGTGATAAAACCAATTGCCCGCCTGTGTATGCGTGCCCCAACAGTCATTTCGCGGTATAACGTCATTTATCTGCGAGCATTGCAAGTTATACAGCTGCACAGATTGTGAAAGCGTCGGGTTTCCCACTTATCACCATGTCTCTCCGTCTGATGATGCTGCGCTCCCTGCCAATGGCCCGGGCGGCCATGGCCCCTCGCGCTTGCCCCCCGGCGATCTTCCGTCGCCAGTACCGCACCGCGCCCGTCCTTCGCGCCGTGCAGGTGAGGAATTTGGGTATCTGATGCTCGTGACTCGGTTTCCGAGGCTGGGTTTGGCCTGATCAACGGTGGCTGAGATCTGAGGTGGCAATGGGGGTTAAGCAATGGAATATTCATCTGACCAGACACGGCTCCCCCTCATCAAAACAGGAAGAGTCCCTGGGCGACAAGGCTCGCCACGTGTTTGAGGACGCCAAGCAGGCCGTGAGCAACGCGGCGGAGACGGCCAAGGAGAAGCTCGGGGCCGCGGCGCAGGACATCAAGGCGGGCGCCCAGGAGGTGACTGGCGCCGCGCAGGCCAAGGCCGAGGAGGCCAAGGGCTCCGCCGCCGCCACGGCCGACGACGTGTCTGCCAAGGCGGACGAGATGAAGGGCGCCGCCAGCCAGGCGGCCCGCGAGAAGTCCGGCGAGGCGGAGAACCTGGTGGACGCGGCCAAGGAGAAGGCCTCGGAGCTGGGCCAGGAGGCCAAGCAGCAGTACCAGAAGGCCAAGGACGCGGCCAGCGAGTACGTGGAGGGCGTCAAGTCCGACTCCGAGAGCGCCAAGGCGGAGGCCAAGGCCCAGGGCCGCGAACTGAAGACCGAGGCCAAGGATGCCGGCCGCGACGCCGCCACCTCGGCGCAGAACCTGGCGGACAAGGCCACGGACGCCGTGAAGAATGCCGCCGACAAGGCAAAGGCCAACATGTAATTGGGTGTATTGTGACGTTGTGCGCCTCTGATACGCCGCGCCTACCCACTCCCTACCCGGAGAGTCCTCATTTTTGATCGTTGGCGCTATTCTTTTACAAGAATGTGTGCAGAAGCCAACTTTTCTTGCCTGCAAGACGCTCTGTGATTCCGCTGGTACACTATTTCTATACGCTCCTTGAACACGTTGTTACACTTTTGATTGGAAAGACATGACGAGCGTAGGGGTGAGGAGAAGAAAGGTTACATATTTTGAATGGGAGTAATGTGCCAAGAAAATGTAGCTGTTCACGCTTCTATGACAGCATACTTTTAACCCCACTCAATCACCTACAAACTCCCCCCCCTCCTTCATACATACGCCTCACCCTGTAGGTCCTTTTGCACGAAGTTGTACCAAAATCTCCACAAAAACACCGTGGCCATGTGCCAGACCGCGTGCGCGTCGACGAGATCCCAGAGAATCGGCGCAAAATCCAGAATCTCCAGGGTGCTGGCGAGGTTGAGCAGGCCGATGAAGAGCAGGAGGTCTGCCCGCCCGCGGTGCCGCCGGCCCTCGGGCGTGTGGTAGACCCAGTGCAGCCAGAGCGCCGTCTGGAGCAGGCCCAAGAGCAGGCACGCCGCCACCCAGCCGCCGTAGTCGAATTGTACTACCAGCATGGACCGCACCCGCGCGCCGTAGGCCAGTGCCAGCGCCAGCGCCAACGCGGCCTGCGCGCGCCGCGAGCGGCGCACCGGCCCCACCGTCCTGGCCGCCGTGACGAGCACGCCCAGCGCCACGACCGCGCCCGCGAGGAAGTAGTCCCACCGCTCCGTGGCCGGCACGTCCCGCGCGTGAAACACGGCGCTGGCGGCCCAGGAGAGCACGCTGAGCGCGCTGTGCAGCAGGTAGCCGTCGCAGCGGGAGAGTGCCTGGGTGGCAGGGTCGGGGAACCGGTCCCACCCCAGCGCCTCGCTGGGCAAATTCAGTCTTCGCACCGCGGGACGGCTGGCGTCAGGGCCTGAAGGCCCGCTTCGCGTGCGCCTGGCGCGCCGCCGGAGACGTCGGCGCGTGCGTATAAGAGCAACCACGGCACGTATGTGGACGGCCAGGTTGGCGAGGGAGGCCAGCACCGAGACGAGCTCCTGGCAGCGCAGCACGCGCCGGAAGGGCCACTTGCCGTAGTACTTGCGCGGCCGGGGCTCCTCGGCCGCCGCCTCGGACACACGCATGCACTGATAGCGGCACTCGGAGGCGCAGTCCCAGCGCAGCGTGCGCGGCCGCTCGTCCGGGAGGTCGCCGCCCGGCGGGTCACGCCCGCACTGGGCCGGGCGCGGCGTCCAGGCGGCCCCGCTCCCCTCCAGGCAGTGGAACAGGCAGCCCCGGAAGAGGGGCGCCGAGTCCCCGGGGCTGGCGCGCGTGAGGGCAAGCGTGCACAGGAACATGAACAGCGTCAGTATACCTCTGAATTTTTTGTTGTCGCGCGATGCACGTGGCGCTTTGATCAGCGAGGTGATCCGCCGCGGCGCTTCGCCACGGCCCAACTGAAAGAGCCCATCACGAAGCCAAAGCTCCTTGGCTCCGGCGCGCATCGTCCACTTCCAGCTCCCACTGCTCTTCTCGCTGGTCGACATCCGTGCCGGGGTCGGCGGTGAGGTTTATGAGCTGCAGGGAGGTAAGCGTAAATGCTCGCTCAGCGATGCTCAATTTCGGCACAACTCAATTGATTCAAGAGGCGCATCAAAACCAATCCAACCCATCGTCCCCTGACACGTCCACAACCTTGTGGGCCTTGATGAAGGGCTGGCCGCCGGCCGCCTCGGCCAGGGGCCCAATGACAAGGATGTAGTCCCCGGGGAGAAGGGCGTCCAGCGCGGCGCCCGGCGGGGGGACCTCGAAGACTACCGACACGCTGCCAGAGGCATCCCCGACCGTGAGCGCCTCCGCGCCGGGCTGTGGAGCGGCTGGATCCTCCTCCAGCACCCGACCCTGGCAGTAGGGTTTTCATGGAGGCCAGTCAGAGTACTGCAGCCGGTGCTCGATCCCTGTCCGCTCCGACGCTCGCTCTACGCCCTAACAAACGTTCGTGCCTGGATCCAGACGCGATCAAAGGTCCGCGTGCCACGTCGGTACACCCGCCGGCCTTGCGAGGGAGCGCTCTCCAGCCCGGCCAACTCGCCGACGCGGATCTTCACTGCGGGCAAGCCGCAGAGTTGCATATGTGAAATGTCAGATCTTCACTTTGCAGTGCGTGCATCTGCTGGACTCGCCGTCGAGCCCACTGTCGAACTGCGTACGCAGCTGTTCGGGCTCGCATTCGTTTTTCGGATACGATTGCGCGGAGATCGGCAACCCCGCGGCGCTCGTGCGTAAGCAAAACTCGATCGCATTCCCTGGGCACGCGCCTGGTGGCCATCCAAGGCCCTCCAAAGCGTCTAGAGGCATTGATAGAATTGTTTACATATCCGTGCATCGTCTGCTGAGGCAGTTTGGCAAGGGAAGTTTGTCAGGTCGGCACGTGCTTCGCAGGGCGGGTCCGCACGGGGTCCGACCATGCCGGCAGTGGCTTCCCCCGCCATGCACCGCATGCAGCATGCCGTGACGACCCTTTTGCACTGCATTGGGGAGGACCCGACGCGGGAGGGGCTGCGTGACACTCCAAAGGTGGGTGCGGGCGGTGGGGTGGGAGCGCCCCTGGGCGGCGACGGAGCGTGTGCGGCATCGGTGCAGGAGCGCGAGGAATTCCGTGTTTCTACGTATTATTATATGTTTCCGAGCAGAGAGTGGCCAAGGCGTGGCTGGACATGACGCGAGGGGAGGATCAAAACCACACAGAGTAAGCGATCCAGTGTGAAATGGTGTCGTTTGCGTAATAATATATTGAAAGATGCAAAGATGTGTATGATTATTCTCGCCATAAACTCACACATTAAATGATCTACTCTACTTTAATCCGCGTGCAGGGCGTTTGGAACCGCCTTTTTCCACGAGCCGCAGCTGACAGAGTGCCCCGACGGGATTGTGCTCGTGCGCGACATCACCTTTTCCACGCTTTCCAGCTCGACGCTGCTGCCCTTTTACGGGGCCATCCACATCGCCTACGTGCCCTCCCGCGGCGTCATCCTGGGCCTCAGCAAGCTCGCGCGGGTGACGCGCGTGCTGGCGGCGCGGCTGCAGAGCCAGTGGGCGCTGACGCAGGCGGTGCTGCGCGCGTTTGCCGAGGAGCTGGCGCCGCTGGGCGCGGCGGTGGTGTGCGTGGCGCGGCACCTGGGGTCGGCGCGGCCCGAGGGCCTGACGGAGCCGCGCGTGACGTGCGCCGTGACGGGCTCGCTCAAGGCGCCCGAGCGGCTGGCGGAGCTGGAGCTGCTCCTGGGCCTGGCGCCCGGCGCGGCCCACGCCGCGCGCGCCGAGGGCGTGACCGACGCGCCCGAGCCGCTGGACCTCTCGCACGAGGCGCTGTCGCCCAAGGAGGAGGGTGCGGCGCCTCTGGACGATGCGCGGCGCGGCGCCATGGCGGCCGCCGTGCGCGAGCTGCTGGCCGCGGCGACCGAGGGCAGGGGGGCCCACTTTGCCCGGCGGCGCGCCCGTGCCCGGCGCCTCGCGCTACGTGGACTGGCTCTGGCACGCGACGGCCGGCTACCGCATGGCCGCCGAGCCGGCCGGCCTGGACGACGCGCTGGACGGCGCGGCCACGCCCTCGTCCGGCGCGAGCGAGCTCATGGACTTTGACCCGGCGCACGTGGACCCGGGCGCGGCGCCGCAGGGCACGCCGCGCGGCTGGCGGCACGTGCGCGGCGCGGTCCGTGGACGACTCGGGCAGCGGCGAGGGAGGGCGACGCCTGCCGCCCCGTGAGCCCGGGCGCGCTCATGGCCTCGCTGGCGCACGCGGCCCCGCGGCCGTCGCTGCAGGTGGCCTCGCTGCACTTCAGCTCCGAGTGCGAGCACCACCTGCTGCCCTTCCACGGCACGGTGGGCGTCGCGGTGCAGGGCGCGGGCGCGCTCCCGCCGCGACTGCTGCGCCGCGCCGTGGACCGCTTCGCGCGGCGGCTCCAGGTGCAGGAGCGCCTGGGCAACCAGGTCGCCGACGCGCTCTGGGAGGCGGTGCCCGGCGCGCGCGGCCTGCTGGTCGTCGTCCGCTCCGCGCACATGTGCATGGTGGCTCGCGGCGTCGAGCAGCACGCCAGCACGACGATGACGACCTGCGCGCGCGGCGCCATGGCAGGCGACGCCGCCGCGCGCCTGGCGGCGCTGCAGGCCCTGCTCCAGGAGCCGGCCAGGGGCTGAGGGATAGAGGGGAGCTCGTGAGAGAACCAGAATCTGGACAACTGCTGCCGCTGAGCGGATGAGATGTAGGCTTTTTTGCGGTACAAGTGTCTCCATTTCTATTCTAAATCATCACCGTCGTGCGCGTCAATCTCCTCATAGGAAGCGTGTCCCTTGCTATACCTGGTCTCTCGAGTTGTGCTTGATGACACTCGTCCTTGCGAGCTCAGACATCTTTGAGTCTGGAATGCCCACTGATTATTATTTATCCGCTGCTGTACACCCGGCACCGAGCCCGATGCAGCCCTGCAGGCTGCCACTCATTCTTTTCTACACTATTGAGTTTGCTTTCTCGCGCTGAGGCGGATGCTTGTATCTGGACAACAGAGATTTGCCAACAGCGTTACAAAAGGCAGCGTGATGGGTCAGCTTCTAGAGGAGCAACGTCTATACTTCTTATTATGGCATCGTGCAAGTCAATGGAATAGGCAACTACCATGAATACTGAGAGGTGTCTGTGACAGGTGTGTAGACCCACCTGGGACTGCCCAGAAGACCAGAATCACCATTAGTAGGGTGTACCAACAACACCGCCCTTTCTCTCCAGATGCGCTGAAACAACAAAGATTTTTAAATCGGCGCATAACAATCAATCGTGCGATACGATCTTCTTGGATGGAAAACAAATAGCAACCATTTTGATTGAGGGATTAATGGAGGTCGGTAACGCTTACTTCCCTCACAGAATCTTGGTGCGCTGGGTCTGGGTGTCCGAGGGAATCTCGCCGTGCGCGATGGCGGCCTCCTCTGGGGTCGCGGGCTCCATGTCCTCCTGCAGCTTGCTCATGCCCTTGCTCACCTCCTCTTGCGCGTGCTCCACCGTCCAGCGCGCCTTGTCCCCCGCGGCCTGCACGCCCTCCGAAATCTTCTCTGCCACCTGGTGGAAGGTGTCGCTCACGGCAGCCCCGGCGTCACCCACACGCCCCTTGATGGCGTCGGCCGCCTCGGCCGTCTTGTCTTTGGCCGCCTCGTAGGTGCTCTCGGCCTTGGCCTTGGCGTCCTCGGCCGCGCCGGCCACGCCGGCCCTGGCGCGGCTGGCTGCCTCCTGGGCGTTCTCCGAGGCAGAGGGGCGCGTCACGTCCTCGGCCAGGTCCGACAGGTTGACCGACTCGCCGGTGGCGTACCGCGCGGCGCGCTGCTCGTCCGTCTCTTTTTGATTATTTATGGAGTGATTGGGATTCGATTAGAATATGTGTGCAGACTGATAGAAGAGTGCATTCAATAAAACAAGTACTCAAAATACACCCATTATCTCGCACCATTGGCCTGGCGGAGACGAGCCTCATGCGCCTTTTGCTCCACCTCGTGGTACTTTTCCTCCGTCTTCTCCACGGCGCCGCCAAGCTTGTCCCTGCAGAGTGGAGAGAGGAGAAATATAATGAGCTACCTAGATGGGACTGCAGAAACAGGCTAATCTTGAAACAACGAGACAATAAATATTGAACAAAAGAAACGTGCCTGACGGCTTGGGAAACTTGCACAATGTGAATGTCTCCGGGGAGAGCGCGGTATTCGCGGGGGCTGGGGGGTTGATGCGGTCCGGGAAGTCCGGGGAGATGATCCCTAGTAGGGGAATATCCAACAACAACAACCATCATTGCCTCAGGATTGGGAGCGACGGGGTGCAGTGCAGCGCTGGAAAGCGGAAACTATTACTGTGCCAACACAAGCGTTCATACAAAAGCATACACACCCAAACTGGCCAAATAACAGAGCGGTGATGATACAGGGCACATCAACTGGCAATTTGGGGAGTAGATGTCAGCAGAGTGTAGGCGCTGAAGTTTACGTCACATGCATAAAAATCTGGACCCAACCTTTCCCAACCCAAATTTCCCTTTTCCCACACTGGACTCACTTGACGTAGGTGGCGGCGCCCATGACGGCGCCCAGCAGGCCCTGGGCGGTGCCCGGCTGCTCGCCGCGCTTGAGGGCCTCGGCGTCGCCGCGACGGCGGAGCTCGTCTGGCGCGGCGTCGCGGGCCTTGGCCGCCGCGGCGTCGGCGGCGCCCACGGCGCCCTCCTTGGCGTCGTGCGCCGCGTCGCGCACGCTCTGCTTGGCGTCATGAGCCGCCTCGGAGGCGCGGTGGCCCAGGCGGCGGGCCTCGTCCTCGGCCTCGCGCCCGGCCTCGCGCAGGCGGTCGCCCGCGTTATCAGCCGAGGCGCGCACGTCGTCGCCCAGGCGCTCGGCGCGCAGGACGGCCTCGTCCTCGGCGCCGCGCACGCGCGAGCCCAGAGAGGGGCTGGTGGGCGCGGGCGCCACCGGCATCGGCCCCACGCCCGAGCTGATGGCCATGGCCTCGTCCAGCACCGACAGGCTGGCGGCCTCGGCGGCCGAGGGCTTCTCGTCCGAGTGCTCCACGTGGATGGTGGGCACGTGCTCGCGGACGTAGTCGGCGCCGCGCTGCGCGGCGTCGCGCGCGCTCTCGGCCGCGTCGGAGAGGTGCTCGCGCGCGGCCTGCGCGTATTCGCCCACGGCCTCGCGCGCCTGCTCCAGCTTCTCGCCGGCTACCTCCTTGGCCTCGGCCGCGGCCTCGCGCGTGGCCTGCGCCGCCTCGTGCGCCTTGGCCTTGGCGGCCGTCGCCGCCTCCTGCGCGCCCTCCTTCACGTCGCGCGCGGCGGCCGAGGCGTCGGCCTTGGCCCGCTGCGCGGCCTCGGACGTCGCCTGCTTGACCTCCTCCGCGCCCTCGGCCGCCTTGTCCTTTGTCACGCGCGCGGCGTCCTTGGCCGCGCGGCCGGCCTCCTGCGCCGACTCCTTGCCCTTCTGCGCGGCCTCGCCCGCCTTGTCCCCGGCGCGCTCCGCGTGCTGCTGCGCAAACTGGTAGTTGGGCTCGTTGCTCAGCGGCTCGCCGGCCTTGTTCTTCCGCTGCGCCGGCTCGGGCGTGCGCAGGCCCTCCTTGACCGTCTCGGCGTAGGTGACGTCGCCGGGGGCCTTGGACACATCGGGCTTGGCAGGCTCTGCCAGAGGAAGGGTGTGGAGGGCTGAGCGACTGGAGATGGTGGTACCTTTTGCTGTTGTCGAACTACTGCACTTTTACTCCGTTTGTCAGATGAAAAATATGCATCAAAGTCTATACCATCACCAATCGACTCATCAAAGCCTCCAAACTTACTGACTGATTTGGGCTCGACAGCAGCCGACTTCTGGTCAGGAACGGACGCACAAGGGACGCATTGGTCAGAACAAGCATATCGTCAAGAGAAAAGCAACCGCTAGAGTTCCGGCAAACACTGCGCGAGAATGGCACAGTCGTCCATCTCACACCCAACACCTACAATCCAATTCTCAAGTTCCACAGCAACACACCTTTTCGGGGGCAGGGGCCGTCTGGATCTTCGACTCCGCCTCCGTGGGCTGGGCGTGCGGCGCGGAAGCCTCGCGGCGCAAAACCTCAAACTGGTTGTCCGAGCTCATGGCGTTGGGTGAATGCGTTTCAGACCGAAGCGACACGGCAATTGGTAGAAAGTGGGATTTGACAAAGCGTGTCTTGGGTTCGATGGACCCTTGTCGTTTGCTTATTAGCGTGCCGGAGGCGTAAGATGGCAGCTGCCCCGCAGCTTTCACCGCCCCATGATTCCCGGGCATGACGTGGCCTGACCGGTCGCGCCGCGCTGGTCAAGCGCGCCATTGCGTCGTGGTGTGCCTTGGAGAGACGAAATGATTGCTGATACGGCGGTGCATTGGCGCCGGGACGACCGTAGAGCGTCTTTCAACTGGTGTCTGGAAGTGTACTTTGCTTTTCAAGCCTTACTCATCCCGTGATATAATAACGCAGTGCCCAGTCCAGCCATAGACAATTCGAGGTTGGTATAGATTATCAAAGTATTCCAAAGAGCGAATCCATATCATCACTGCGTTTTGTCGTGAGAGGCACTTCCTCCGACAGTTCCCAAGCCTGTGGTTAAAACAGTTGTCGCAACGGGTGGCTTCCAGTCGGGGATCAGGCCCGCAAAACCCCTGCCATAGAAGCGAGGTAGCAGGCGGACACCTAAAGAGTAATGAACAGAGCCTTTTAACGCCTTGAACCGTTTGCAATATGTGCGCGGGCGACATGACGGATACCTCGCGTAGTTCTTACACGAGAAACACTTTGCTGTCCGTGCATGCGAGCGCGTCCGGACGGATGGGTTTGCAGGCCACACGCACGCGCTAGGCTGGTAGAAAGGACCGTGCGGACAGTGCAACCATCGCGCTGGACGGTGGAGGGAATTAACAACGAGCATGGACAAGGTGACGGGCTTGTCGCAGCAGGAGCTCCTGTACGTCACCTTTCAACCGGATGAGCGAACCATCGTCGCCTGTGACCTCGACGGCTGCGAGCTTTTACGTGTGCCGTTTGCCGACGAAAAGGAGGCGGCCGGTCGCCAGGCGCAGGACGTGGTGGCGGCATCGGTCGAGTCCCTGTTCCCGATAGCCAGGCCACTGTGGGCTTCCGAGCCCAGCGCCCCTGTTGGGGATGACTACAACGAACTCGTGGCCGCCTCGCTGCAGCAGCTGTATGAGGAGGAGCGGCGCTCGTGGGCGCAGAAGGAGCGGCTACGGGCGCGCAAGGACCGCCGCCTCGCTCGCGAGCTGCAGTTGCAGGAAGCCATGCGGGCTCCGGCGGCCGCGCTGCCAACTGCCGGGCTGGGGGCGCCCGCGTGGCGCGCCACTCCCATGCAAGCGACCGATTCCAGGCTGCCCGCGGGCGAGTACCCCTCGCTTTCGGCGGGGGTGCGCAGGGAAATGCGGAAGCGCGAACTGACCCCTCAGCGCGCCAGGCATGCTCCGGGGCGCAACAAGGACCGCGAGCGAGCACAAATGCCGGTCCCTGGCGCGATGGATCGGTTGAGAGAGCCTCTGGACGGCACAGAGCAACCGACGCAGAATCGCGAAAAAAGAGTTCCTGAACCCCTCCCCAAGGTAGTAAATGACAGTCGCCCATTGCCTGGAAATGCACAGCACCCGACACCCCGTGTGCCCCTTCTCAGACCGCCCCTCCTGCTCCCTTTCTTGCACAGTTGGATGCCGCTGTCCAGAGGGTTGTCCTTCGTGTGGCGACTCGGGAGGAGCGCCGCGGCGATGCCCGCCCGGAGCCGCCCAGCCCCGGCGGGCTGCGGCGGCTGATGCGGGTCGCAGAGGGGCCTGGCCGGAGACGAAAGAGCCTGGCCGCCGCCGAGGAGGAGGACGATGCTGGTCGTGACCCGCTTTCCACCAAGTCCTTCCGCAAGCTCATTCAAGACATGCTGAGCAAGGGTTGGCAGCCGGTCAAGGTGCGGCCAGGGTTTTGCTGGTGGAGTAGAAGGGCGCGAGTGCTGGGAGCCTAAAGCCAAAATCCTGGACCCCGACAGGTGCATGCCTGCTTGATGCGCGATCTGCGATTGCCTCATCACCCTTGCTCGCGCCGACTCGTTCGCAGCAAGGCAACACCGGGCACTACAAATTCGAGAGGTTTGTGGAGCCGCTGGGGGGCATGAAGCAGATGCTCATGCTGGCAAGCACGCCCTCCGATCGCCGGTACATCTGGACACTGCGTGCCGCCATCGCGCGGGCTGATCGGGAAGTCGAGGAGAAGCTGCAGGAGCGTGCGCAGACGGGCCTGGCGTGACAGAGTATGCGTGGATGCTCAGGGCTGGACTTTCTAGGCTCGAGCGCGTCCCTGCCTGGCCTGCACTGTCGTCAAACAATTGTCGAATCCTGAAATAGGGGGTGGTATCGTCGGTGTCATTGTTCAAGGTTGCTGCGTTGACCACGGTTTCCCGCTGCTGGGTTGGCACCCACTTGTGGTTGCTCAGAAAACAATCTCCAAATCCACGTGATATCTCCCCGAATATATCTTGGGCTATGAAGCAGCAATGGACTTGTGCCCAACATTTTCTTCTGTAACCGCCACTGTGCATTGCCTTTCTCAGAGTGCCAGGGATATGTCGGTCACAAGCAACGTACTAGAAATCTCACAAAATGGGTCGGGCACGAGACAAAAGGGCTGCAGAAACTAGAGGTTGAAAAGAAAGCATGATACAGGTGATCGGCCACAGACAGGTCCTGGGCATGTGGGTCGGCGATGAATGGCACGTCCGGCGTTGGAGCGATCAAAGGTGAGAAAGTTGCTGCGGGTCATTGGCAATGAAAAGTGCAGCCTTGCAGCACAAATGCTGCTGCGAGCGAGGTATTGGCAGTGAGAGCAAAGGGGCCGCAAAGTGGTGGCCAAGAGGCACATGTGGGGTCGGTGGTTGAGCCGCCGTCGTCGTCGTCGTCGCGTGGGCACGCAGAGCCCAGGCTCGTTGTGTACAAGTGTGGAGCTGACCGAGCGCCAGTGACCTAGTTGGCAAAGCCGGGGATCTTGCGGAACGAAAAGCCGCTGCCCGAGGCGGGCGCGCTGCTGCCCAGCGCCACCGGGGCCGGGGCCGCGCCGGCCTGGAAGGGGCCCGCCTCGCCGCAGACGGGGCTGTTCTCGGTGCTGGTAGACCGCGAGGAGCCAAAGGACGGCCGCAGCACGTGCCGGCGCGTGGGCGTGACGCGGCTGAAGCGGGGGGAGGTCTCGCGGAAGGGCGAGCCGCCGTCCGAGAAGCGCGGGCTGACCGCCTTGTCAAAGTCAAACTTTCGAGCGGTGCGCATCTGGTAGTGCTCCACCTCCTTCCACGAGTTTTGGACCTCCATCAGCGCCTGCGTCTGCTCATCGTCGCCCGTCACCTCGCTGGCAAACTTGCGGATTGGCTCGAAGGCGGCCTCGGGGGTGGACGGACCCTCCGAGTCCGGGTCCGGGTCCGACCCGGTCCCGGGGCTAGACACGTCGCGGCCCGGCGAAAGTGGGGACCCTGGGGCCTTGCCGTCCACCAGGTCGTCGACGTCCTTCTTGATGTGCTGCGCGCGGGATGGGGACAAAAAATTGGGACCCAACATATCGCGCCAACAGCACCCCTGATACTCAGCTTTCGTGCGGTGCGCGATGTTGGGTCCGCAAGCGTCCCAGATCACCGCCGTGGCGTCGGCCTGGCACGCGCAGGGTGCCCAACCCTCGCCCCCCCTCCTCACCTCCACGGCCGACTCGAACAAGGATGGGTCCGATCGATGAAGCATGGCGGCCTTCAGCTGCGCCCTGTTGACGGCGTGGCTCACAACGCGGCTAATCTCATCCCAGCCCAGCTCGTCAGAGCGCACCCGCAGAAAACCCTCGAGGGAGTGCAGCTGGCGCTGTACGCCGGCATTCGTTGACTTTGTCGATCCGATATCCATGTTTCCAGACTGTGCGAGGCGCTGTTTGGACTGGGATCATTTGCCGCCGGTCGACGTGTTAAAACCCTGGCCAGATCGGACGGGAGTCTCGGAGATGTGTTCGATCCCGACCCCGCTTCGGATCGACTTCGGCGCCTGGCCCAGATTTGCTGGGTTGTCTGGCTAATCCTCCGGGTCTCGCACCCGCTGAGAAGCGAAATTCCAAAGTACAACCGACCATTTCCCGGATCGTGGATCGATTCGCTCAGGAGCGGCACAGCATAGCGCCGCACAAAAAGTCGAATTTCGTCACCTGCACCGAGGGGATAGAAGCCGGTCGATTGTGCCGGTTTCCGGTCGCACGACACGAGTCTGACCTCGAACGGAGCGAAACCCAGCATGAGCGAGCACGATGCCGGCGCTGCCGATCCTAAATGGGCCACGACCCTCCCAGACGAGGCCCCAAAGCCGGAGACACCGGGCTCTGGTTCCACGGGCGACGAGGCGGCGGCCGCCACGTCGGCACCTGCCGCCCCTCAGGGGGCTGCCGCGACCGTGCGCGAGGCCATCACCGCCGGGTCTGGCAAGCTGTCCGAGATAGTCCACACCGGCAAGGAGAAGGTCATGAAGATGGTTGAATCGGGCCGGAACAAGGCCGCTGAGTTGGTCGAAGCAGGCAGAGAAAAGGTGGAGAGCATCCGTGAGCACCAGGTGCAATGTGGGAGGATGGGAAGGAGATGATGAAGATAAAGGGGGATTTGTGGTTTGTTTTACAGTGTTTCTATGGCTTCCTATGAAGGAATATAGGGAAACTGTCGTGTAGTTGATGGTGACAAGAGGCATTTGCTTTGTTTAAAGTAGAACATATGTCATTTGCATCACCTCCTTATAAGCAACCCCACTTTGTTCCAGCAGGATGCCGAGGATGAGACTCCGCCGAGCAGGGACTCGCTGGTAGCAGCCACGCAGCCGGCAGGCTTTGCGAGGTCCAAGCTTTGAATTTTCGGTCACATAGAGATTTTGTTGCGTTGGTGCCCCCTTTCTGTCTGTGCAAATGTCAGACTAGGTTCCTAGCTCTCTTGCGTACATATTCTGCGGCTCCCTAGATATTCCAGCTGCAAATTTTGATGTTGAAAGGCCAAGATGCAACGAAAACGACAGCTCTACACAAGTATTGCGAAGGGTTGACCATTCATGGGCGGCGGAAGCCCTCATGGCAGCTGCTCCCCCTTGCACTGCACACGCCTGCAGGACCGGAAGAGACAGATGGTGTTCATGCTTTTTCTTATTGCGCACGCAAGTGCATATGGTCAGGGTGTCAACTGCAATGCGTTCAAGCTCCATTTCCAGTCGATCAGAGTAGTTTCCCAGCGTGTTTCAGTCCACAAGGACAAACAATTCCCTCCCCCCCCCCCCCCCCCCCAAAGTCTTCTCTATCACACCCCCCATTCCTATCCCCTTACCTGGTGGCGCTGGACATGGTGACCCACTCCTCGGCGGCGGTCGGGTGGATGCCGACCGTGGCGTCAAACTGGCGCTTGGTGGCGCCGCACTTGAGGGCCACGGCCAGGCCCTGCATGATCTCCCCCGCGTCCGGCCCGACCATGTGGCAGCCGACCACCTTGTCGCTGGCCACGTGCACCAGCATCTTCATGAGCGTTTTCTCCGGCGAGCCGCTCAGCGTGTTGCGCATGGGCCGGAACTTGGAGACGTAGACGTCCAGCTCGCCGGCCAGCTTCGCGACGGCTTCCTCCTCCGTCATGCCCACCGTGCCGAGCGGCGGCTGGCAGAAGACGGCGCTGGCGATGTACTCGTAGTCGGGCTTGACCGGCTCGGGCCCAAACAGCGTCTCCACCAGGGCCTTGCCCTCCATGATGGCCACGGGCGTGAGCTCCATGCGCTCCGTGGCGTCGCCGATGGCCCAGATGCTGGGCACGCTGGTGCGGCTGTAGGCGTCCACTTTCACGGCGCCGCTCTTGGCGTCCATCTCCACGCCCGCGTCCTCCAGCCCGATGCCGCGCGTGCGCGGCCGCCGCCCCGTGGCCATCATCACCACGCCGCAGCGCACGCTGCGCTCCGCGCCGCTCGGGTCGGTGTAGTGCACCACAAACGCGCCCTCGCCCTCGCGCTCGACGCGCAGCGGCTGGCAGCCGGCCAGCACGTCCACGCCGCGGCCGCGCAGGTTCTCCAGCACCTGCGACCGGCACTCGTCGTCAAACTTGCGCAGCGGCAGCGGCGCGCGGTGCATGAGGTGCACGTTCGCGCCCAGGCCGCGGAAGATGCCCGCAAACTCCACCGCGATGTACCCGCCGCCGATGACCACCACGCTCGAGCCGGGGAGCTCCTCCAGCACCAGCGCCTCGTCCGACGTGATCGCGTGCTCCGCGCCGGGGATGGGGATCTTGACCGCGTGCCCGCCTGTCGCCACCAGGATGTTCTTCGTGCGCAGCCGCCGCACCGAGCCGTCCGCGGCGCGCACCTCCACGGTGTGCGGGTCCAGCACCACCCCGCGCCCCTCCAGGAACTCCACGCCCGCGCCGCCCAGGAGCTTGGAGTAGACGCCGTTCAGCCGCCGGATCTCGTCGTTCTTCTTCGCGATCAGGCGCGCGAGCTCGTGCGGCGGGCGCGACTCACCCCAGCCAAAACCCTCGGCCTGCTTGAACGCATCCGAAAACTCCGATCTGCTCATTATTGTTGTTAGTGAGGAAGGTGGAGTTGGATTATTTGGTAAAAATGGACCTTAAGCTATGATAGAGGTGTGAATTGATGTTTTTTTCGTCAGGACACACAGCCTTAAGCCACTATAACCTCGTGTCGCCTGCGTTGCCCAGGCACGATAACCCACCCACACATTTTCACGCTCTCCCTCCCTGCTAGAACACTTAATCCGCACGTACGCGTAGACAAGGAGCTTCTTGGGGACACAGCCGCGAATGACGCAGGTCCCGCCGGCGCCGCCGTGGTTTTCGTCCGAGACAAAGTCAAAGGGGAGCTCCACGATGGCGACCTGCGGGGCAGCCGGTGCGCGGGGTGGGTCACCTTCCGGCAGGACCCCCGTGCGATCACAGGGCACTCTGCTGGCCACTGCAACATGTCCATGTACCATCCGCATCAAACTCCCGTCCTACCTTTTTGCCGTACTTGGACGCGGCCACGCGGGAGGCACGCACACCCCCCGACCCGGCACCTATGGTGACCAGGTCGTACATCTCATCGTGATTTTCTGCCATGTCGCTGTGCGCGTCGTCAGGCAGGGGACGCAAAATGGTATGCAAATGATTCAGCATGAACCATGCGTGCGAGAGGTATACGAGTGGACCCAGCAGCGCGTCGCGGTGGCTGAAGGAGGGGTTGTGTGATCCGCATCGCGTACCTGTGGTTGCGAATGGTAAGCGATGACGGGAAGGATCGCCCCGGGGCGCGTCGAATTTTAAGAGCATGCCTTGAAAAGAATCACACCTAATCGTCCTGCGCGGCGAACACAAAAGAATTATGTTTGTTCCTGCCGAGATAATGCGTTCTTCTTGCTGTCTCTACCTTCAGGAGGACAGCGTCCCGGCGGAAAAGGCTGCTATCAAGGTTTGCACAGTGGCTTCAATAAATACCAGGAGAAAGACCAAGTGCGTTTGATTGATTCTACGGAACATGGAGCATCACGCCGCCATGTCCACTATGTCCTTGCAAGTGAAAAGGAAGCAGTCCAAGGGCAGTGCGGCACCCAATCAGTCCTTGGCCCAGCTCTTGCTCTCTTAGAACAGCTGTCCGGGCGTGGTGCTTCCAATCCCCAGCGGCAAGCGATGGTGCCGGAGAACGGTCCTGAGCAGCTCCGCATCCAGCCCACTGGCTCGCGCCAGCTCCGCGACTTTTTCTCCGGATCCTCCCTCAGCTGCGGCCATGATCGCCGCCAGCTGGCGGCTGAACACACGGCCCTTGAGCAGCTCCTCCCTGTCCTCGCGGCTCAGCCTTGGCCGCGCCACCTGGCCCAGCAGGGAACCCTGCGCTAGGCAAGGGGTGCTCTAATATATGTGTGTGTGTTTGGTGCGGGAGCCAGCGGGTAAAAGTTCATCAGGGCAGTCAATCTGCAACCGCCACCCTAAGGTGCTTGTCAACATAAAAAGACGGGGCGGCAACGCTGCAGGCCGCCCTGAGTCCTTGCACAGGTGCTGACTTCCAGGAACACAACATACATACACATGTTCCCATCCTCATGATAACAGCCACATGCATACATACGCCACTCGCCTCTGAAATGTTCTTGTTCTTCTGGCGAATGAGCCGCCCAAGCGCCTCCGCCTGCCCGCCCACTCGCTGGGTGGCCTCCACCACCTCATCCTGGGGCTCTGGCAGCTGCACGACTCTCTGGATCTCTGTAGGATGGAGCAGTAGAAGCAAGTGGTAGGTATTTCCAGCAGCGCGCATGTGCTTTCCGGAACTCTCCCCGGCAATGGGGCCCCACCTTGCGCGCTGACGGCGTGCCGAACTTCGGGAACAGCCTCCGCCTTGGCGACCGCCACAGCACCGGTGCGCGAGGTCGCTCTGCTCAGAATGCCGCCCATTATTGGTAACAAGTCTCTGGGATAAAGGCCTGACCGATCAACGTCCTCCTGTATTAGATCCCAGTGGCTCCTTGCATGTTCGCGGAGGCTTTTTGTAGTCTCGAGCGAGTCTTGTTTCAGAGAGATGCTAACATGAGGAAGCAATGGGTTTTACGCATGAAGCCGTCTCATTGACTAAAAGCCTGGCGTTCGCGACTGTTGCATTGCGTGCAAGGATGGGCCAGAGAGCCGATGGTGCGCGATCGTCGCTCACGGATGACGCCCATGACGAGTCAATCCTGGTTCTGGCCGAGCGTTCCCAATCAGTCGCCCACACCAATCTACAGTCCCAATCCTTTTTCAATTTTCAGCACCCTTATCACAAAAGTTGCTAGAGCCTATCGATGCTCAGGTTTTCAGAGCTCAGCAGTGGCCGGTTCGGCATCCACGGGCAGCTCCCCGCTCTTCACGATGACCACCTTTTTACTGGGCTGGCCCGACTGGCTGCCCACCGCCTCCACCTTGTAGACCACGTCCATGCCCTCGATCACTGCGGAATGAGGGGCGCAGAGGTGAGGAGGCCGGGGATAGAGTGTTGACACTATAACGAACAACCGAGCCTATCCCTGCGTACCGCGTCCAAACACGACGTGACGGCCGTCCAGCCAGGAGGTCTTCACAGTGGTGATAAAAAACTGGGAGCCGTTGGAGTTGGGGCCGGCGTTGGCCATGGAGAGCACTCCGGGGCCGGTGTGCTTCAGCTTGAAGTTCTCGTCGGCAAACTTGGTGCCGTAGATGGACTCGCCGCCCATGCCGTTGCCAGAGGTGAAGTCGCCGCCCTGGAGCATGAACTGGGGGATGATCCTGCGCGGCGTTGGCGGGGCGGGAACGGTGGGGGCCGACATTTAGAGAGGCGCTGTTGGGCGGAGTGCGCGCCCTGCTCGAGCCCCTGTCTGCGTCAATTATCACCATGCATGCGTCCACAGTCCCCACGCGCACACACAAAACCACAAAATTTACCTGTGGAAGATGCTGCCCTCAAAGTGCAGCGGCTTGCCCGACTTTCCGACGCCCTTCTCCCCTGCGCGGCGACCAGCCAATGGAGCGTTGTGAGCAGGTGGGGGCACGCAGGATCGGCAAGCACCCGGCCTCTCCGCCACCCTTACCAGTGCAGAGAGCGCGGAAATTCTCCACGGTCTTGGGCACGGTCTTGCCGTACAGGCCCATCACAATCCTGCCCGCCGCCTGGCCATCGATCTCGACGTCGAAGAACACCTGGCAAGGGGGGTGCAGTCCCGAATGTCAGCAGACTCAGGTGGGCCCATTGGCGCGATCCAAGCCCCACAGGGTCACAATCACACATTGTAACCACCTTGTTGGTGATCTTCGGGCCGCGCTTCTTTGGCGCAGCGCTGACCACGCTCAGCGCAATCAAAAGGAGCACACACACGGTCGCCCGACGCATCGTGCCGCCGCAGTCTTTGATCGATACTAGAGGAATAAGCAATCAGTAATCGACAACAGCGCTTCTTGATCGCAGTCGCGAGCCTACTTGTGATCACTGCCCCGGCGTGAGTGAGCGAGGGAGTTCCCGTGAGTGAGGTACGGGGTTCCGGCCGCGCGCCTGCTGCCAATTCCCCCCGAATGCCATGATCTTCCAGCTGGGGGACGATTGCCACGCGCTTCTCAGGTAGAGACCGTGCGCCTCAGCGCGGACATTGCAAAATACATGCAAGCATACGTTCATTGAGGCGTCTATTTGTACAAGATTCCGGGTTGCGCGGATCGCACAGCGAGCTCTGGCTTTTCCCCGTCGGAGGCACCCACATATTCTTGGCGTGAGAGCGGTTTCCGGAGGCTCCCACGAGGGTCGGTTCCCCCTTGCGTCTGACATACGTTCTAGACTACTACAACCTGCCCGAGGCCTCCCTCAAGGTCGCTGCTGCGCCAGCCGGGGTCGCCTTGAGCATGCCGCTCTCGCCTGGCTACGGCCGGGCCGGGGCTCCGGTCATGGCGATTGGTCCCTACCTGACCAACTTGGAGTCCTTTGCAGTGCACACAACGCCTATTGTTGTGCATGAGGTGCGCAAAGCCTGGTCACTGTGCGCTCATGCGTGTTTCGAGGAAATCTCCCGGCCCCCGCCCTATGCTGACGACTCACTCGGTCCACGCGCTGCAGGTCTCCGACGAGTCAGCCGTCCACTCCGGGTTCCCATTGAAGAGTCTTTGGTGAGTGTCGCCTGTTGTTGTACCTTTGGGCCGGGGGGACGGCGCCGGGGCCGTGGGGGAGCTGCACAGGCAGCCGCGGGCAGTTAACAAGGGGTTTTCCACGCTGTGTATCATGTGCCCCCTGCCGCATGCCCCCCCGACAGGAATTCCTACGAGGCCTGGAGTGCCTACGGAGCGGAGGTCCCACTGACCCTCAATGTGCCCGGCGGAACGCAAGAGGTATGTCGTCAATGGTTGACACACTTGAGCTGGCGCAGCGCTGGCAGGAATGCTTTGCCGAGTAGTGGGGTTGGATAGTGTCGCCGCGCTTGTCCGGCGGCAGGGCGAGATGCATGATGGCGTGCCTTCCTACTCTGATGGCTTTCTGTTCACATAAATCAATGGCAATTTTGCTGTCAACATCACGCAGGTGGTTCAAAGCTACGTGCCGTACCTCTCTGGGCTCCAAATAATTGCCGCGTCGTCCGCGGCGAGCGTGAGCAGCACGAGCAGCGGCGCCAGCGACGGTAGCTGCGAGGGCGTCGCAGCCTTGGAGGACCTCGAGGCCGACCTTGGCAGCGCAGGCGGGTCGCCCCAGGGCGCGGCCTCGCCTCGCTGCGTGGGACGCCGCGCCGGGGCCGCGGGACGGGCCCCGAGGCGTGCCCGGCCTCGCCGGACCCGGACAGCGTGCTGCAGCGGCGCTTCCGCGAGTCGGACGGCGTGGCGCGGGACTCGACGGCCTCGACCGCGGCCTCTGCGCAGCTGGTGGACGGCCAACGCCGAGCCGTGCTGTGCGAGCACGTTGAGCGGGCGCCGCCGCACACGCGGCCGCCCCTGAGCGTCGCCATCGCCGAGCTGGCGGAGAAGAAGTGGCCCGGGCTGTCGACGGCGCACAGCGACGAGCTGAGCCCCGCCTCCTGGTACGCGGTGGCCTGGTACCCGCTGTACTCGGTGCCGGCCCCGGCGGCCGCGGGCCCCGCGCGCGCGCTGCAGGCGGCCTTCCTCACCTTCCACGCGCTGGGCACCGGCGGCGCGACGGGCGCGCCGCGCCCGCCGCCCGCGTCCCCCTCGGTGGCGGCCATGCTGACGTGGCGAGCCAGCGCGGCGCTGCACGCGGCGCGCGTGCACCCGGGCGGCGTGTCGGCCCTGCGGCCCTTTGGCCTGACCCCGTACAAGGCGCTCGGGCGCGCGTGGCGCAGCGGGCCGCAGGCGGAGCTGCACGCCGCCGCGAGCGCGTGGCTGAGCGCACGCGGCGTGGACCTGCCCGACTTTGAGTTCTTCGACCGGGTCTTGCGACGGGCCGCGGCGCAGCAGCAGGAGCGGAGAGCGCACGAATGAGCGGGCAGGCAGGCGGGGTCGCACGGGTCCGACCGCGCGCCCCTTGATTTTCGCGAGTCTGACACATTATGCGGGGCCCTCCGCCCGATGGTTTCCGGGGCCCTGCTTAAAACGCAACCGTTGTAAATGAACCGAGTGCTGTCGTCCTGTAATTGCGGGAAAAGTGGCGGTGGGCACGGCCCGTCCTGCGCCAGTGTGTCGCGGAGGGGTTTTCCAACCATTGAGGTGCATGCCAGGTCGACCAATCGCGCCCGCTCCAGCCCCTCGTTCGCCATCAGCCCGGCCCCGCGGGCATGGATGTCGCTCATGAGACGCCAGCGCCGCGGTACGGCCCCTCCCAGGCGCATGCCCTGTCCGGCCGGTGGCGCGGCTTCCCCGCACCGGCCGAGTGTGTCCGTTCTCAGATTGGCCGAGCGCCTGCTCTTTGAGCGCTGAGGGGCCTTTTACTGAACCTGATGAGCCCACATCTTCCCACAGGGCCGACTACACGCTGGCGGATTTCGAGCTGATGCGCCGGCTGGGCGATGGGTCCTACTCGCAGGTGGTGCTGGCCCGGCACAAGACCACGGGCCAGGAGGTGGCCCTGAAGATCATGGACAAGCGCTACCTGCTGCGGCACAACATGGTGGAGTACATTCGCCAGGAGCGGGGCCTCATGGACAGGCTGCGCCACCCGGGCATCGCGCGGCTCCTCTTCTCCTTCCAGGACAACCTCTCCCTGTACCTGGGCATTGAGCACTGCCCCCACGGTGCGTTGACGAAGGGGGGGAGGGGTTGATGAGAGGGGACAGGTTGTGTGCAGGCACATTCAAAACATGTACTCTTACTTGGCAACTACGCGCAAGAAAGAGACGCGCGCGCGTCACAACAATCCCTGCCCCCCACCCACACGCACACATAGGCGAGCTGTACGACCAGATCAGGGTCAAGCGCAGCCTGCCCGAGGACACGGCGCGCGCGTACGCGGCCGAGATCTTTGACACGCTGTGCTACCTGCGTGAGCGGGGCGTGGTGCACCGGGACCTCAAGCCCGAGAACCTGCTGCTGAGCGGGGAGGGCCACCTGAAGCTGATAGACTTTGGCAGCGCCAAGCTGCTGCCCGGCGGCGGCGTGGCGCGCGCGGACCCGGCGCTGCTGGAGCTCTTCGCGCCGCGCGGCGCGGGAGGAGCGCGCGGCGCGCGGGCGCGGCACGCCCTCGCCCGTGGACGGCCGGCGGCCGCCCGTGGCCCCGGCGCCGCACCTGCAGCTCGCGGAGGAGCGGCGCGCGGTGAGCCTGGTGGGCACGGCCGACTACGTCTCGCCCGAGGTGCTGGAGAACCGCGACGTGACATGCGCCTCGGACCTCTGGGCGCTCGGCTGCGTGCTGTTCCAGATGCTGGCCGGCGCGGCGCCCTTCAAGGCCGGCTCCGAGTACCTCACCTTCCAGCGCATCCTCGCGCGCGACTTCCAGCTCCCGCCGCACGTCTCGCCGGCCGCCGCCGACGCCATCGAGCGCCTGCTGCACCCGGACCCCATGCAGCGCCTCGGCGCGCGCGACCCCGAGGAGTTCCGCCGGCACCCGCTGTTCGAGGGCGTGCGCTGGGACGCGCTCTGGACGCAGCCGGGGCCGAGCTTCGTGGAGATGGACCTCGAGTCCCTGGGCAGCGTCACCTCCAGCTTTGACTGGGAGCTCCAGGTATGGGGCGGGGGGGTTGTACATGGGTGGGCGGACTCTACGTGCGCTCTCCTTTTCGTGTGCCTTGTGTTCTCATCTCCCCCCTCTTTCCTCCATGCACAGTCGCTCTCCATGGGACCGTCCATGGGCTCCAGCTCGCTCCCAGAGATCTCTCGCTCTCGGGGTAGCAACATGGACCACGAGGGCGAGCAAGCCGCGTGAGCAGGCCATCACAAACGTGCCTGCAACGGCCGCATCGCCGCAATGTGCCCACAAACCAGATAGCTTCAGCTCCAAGAAACGCAACGTATGAGCGCGTCTGTTGCCGACGTATCCACCCTTTTTTGTCGTCCAGCTAGCCGTCTTGCGAGCAACACATTGTGGTTGCCCTGTGTGGGCTCGTGCTCGGCGCCCGACACCTCAATGCCTAGCACTGCAAAGCACACCACTGTGGCGCGCTTGCCATGCTTTCTTCGTTCTAGCTTGCTAGCACTGTTTTTTTCCCTCCAAGCTGCCTCTATGTTGCGCAGCCCTCGGCTGCGCTTGAGCGATCAGCGCGCTCCAATTGCTGGGCGTGCAGCCGACGGCTGCGCGTCCCCTCCGATACAATGCGTCGCTAGTAAAAGCCCCTTGCCTCCACACATGATCTTTCCTTCTGCACATGTGCTTGTACACTCCAAACTGTAAAGCAGAGTGCTTGTGTGCAAGCAGTCTAGATGGAGAGTGTGCAATCTGTTGGGGGTTGCCAGACACTGGGGGGTCCACCCACGTGCCTTCGGCGCCCGGCGCCGGGACAGTCTCGAACTAGCGCACGGCGATGCGCGCGGTGTACATCGCATGCCAGCTTGCCCAACCTTGCAGAGTCATTGCATGAACCAACACCCCCTTTTGCGCATGGCGCCGGGCGAGAATGGACAGGAAATGGCGTCTCAACAGGGGGGCCATCCAGACCGTCCGGTCGTATGACGAGTTTAGCGCCTCCATACCCCCAGCGCCTCGAGGAGAAGCGGAGTACACACTCTGCTCGACGTCTGATCTGTACGCGGTGTACACCGTCTTGCACATCGAGAGCAAGCAGTCGGAGCTGCGATGGAGCGACAGCGGCCGGTTCTACTATTTCCTGGCCAACTGGCAGGAGCAGCCAAAGGCCGCCGTGCCCATGGTACGTGGTGTGCTCGATGAGCCATGAAGGTTTCCGGGGCATGCCTGCTCTGCAATTGATTTGTGTCATTGCACACGGGAGCTTTCCCATCCACCCTTGAGCAGACGGGCACAGAGGGCCTGCAACGAAAGATGGGCATCTGCGACGCGACGCTGAGCGGCGACGAGGACGCGCCGGAGAGCGCCGGGGCTGCCGATGGGACAGCAGAGGGCGCTGGTCCCGCGGAGCGCGTCACTCGGACCCAGATCCTGGTGCCTGTCAGCAGCGCCTGCACCTGCCTGACCCCGGCGCTGCTCCGCTCTTTCTTCTCCATCCGCGGCGTGTCGGCGCAGCAGCTCCTGCTGGCCCTTGTGGACCCAAACGGCGTGGTCTCGCGGACGTGCCTGTACAACTACATCCAGGCGCCGCTGGAGGGGCCCGGCACCGCCGACCTTGACTTGTTGGACGACTAATGGCAAGGGGGTAGTGGGGGCGGGCAAGTGCGATTGCTGCACTCTCCTGCTCGTGTTGCTCCCCCAAGTCGTAGTATCATATTTATGAGTATCATTGCCTTTGAATTTACCGCTTCGTCTGACTGCCCTCAAAGCGGCCCAGCCTCTGACAACACACATACACCCTCTGCTACCCTTTTCTGCACACACTTTGATTTTACATTGTAAATAGAGTCTTCGAGACATCGCTACGGAAGCGCACTACGCCTTGGGCGGGGTCCAGGCCTGGAACTTGAGCCAGTTGCGCTTCTCCGGGCCCTTGAACCAGGAGCCCTTGGGCTGGTGCCGCGCCGGGGTCCCGGTGGGGTTGCCCACCACGTGCGAGGCGTAGATGGGCTGGACAAAGGTGGTCTGCGGGAGGGGAGGAAGGAAGCGTTTGGTTTGCAGGAGACTGCGTTCCGGATCTGCGATCCGCGAAGGCCAATCGGAGTGGCTGCTCCGGCAGGTGCCACCCCCGGCCACCAATGCCCTGCATGCCCGGCCAATACATTGCAAAGGGGAAATCCCTGGCTGCGCATTGAGCCCACGTACGTTCTCGGGACAGCTGTCCGTCGTGGCGTGCAGCCAGCCGTGCCACTCGGGGGGGACAAATGCGGGGTCCTGATCCTTGGGGATCCTGGAGTTGGCAAAGATGACCCACCGGTTGCGACCTGCGGGAGGTGACAACGGCGCTCTTGAGTCAAAAAGCGTTCTTTCTTCTCAACTCTCCAAACACAAGTCCCAACCTATGCAATCGTTTGCATGAGAGGCCCACCACTAGCATACAACACCCACGCAAAGCCCAACAAAATCGCCTACGCACCGACTTGGGTGTCCATCTTCTCAAAGTACTTGTTGCCAAACTCGTCCGTGCCTACCAGCCTGGAACCGGGCTGGTGCTCCACCAGCTCCGCCCTGCGCGGATGAGCGTGCGTCCGGGATTGCAACGACGAGCACCGTGGCTGCTAGTGTGCGAGACCCGACCACGGTCGGGCCTACCAGACCCCGCCGGGACAACCCCACGCTTCGCACCCGAGGTTTCCATCCAGGATGACGTGCGCGCCACCGAGCTTGAGCGCATCCCCGAGCGTCTGCTTGGCACCAACCTGGCCCACCGCCGAGGCCACGGTCTTTGCGATTTTGCTCGCCATGGCGTTCCTTGCCACCGGGTTGAGGGCACGCACCCAACCGAAAACACCCCGCGGTCGATCTACTACGCAAGTATGATTGAGTGTTGACAACGTGCCCGCTAAAATCTGCCGCCTGTCCAGTGCAGTGGCCCTGAGTTGCGAGGCGAAGCACGGGTCAGAACGGGCGCGCTCGATAGCGGATGGATGGATGGATTCTGCCGAGCACCAGTCAGCGCTTGTGCGTTGCGGAATGCATCGGTATTGGATTCCTATGTCATCGAATGATGTCTATTTAAAAATCAAATGAATCAAGGACAGTATGAATCCCAATCTGGTGGTATGCCCAGGCGAGAAAAGTTTTTGTAGGAGGCATGCGCAGAGATTGCTGGCGTGAGGGTGCCAGGGATCGGGACGCCAACAGGGGCGCGCATGCATCCTCTAGGAGAGGGGATCTGCAGCATCCCAGTCAAAGTCAATGGCGTCCAATCTCTGTATTTGCCAGTCCTCCAGCACGCCGCAGCGGCGCCCCACCCGTTGCACGCTCATCCAGTTGGTCAGCAGGAATGTGTCCGAGGAGCGGGCCCGCACCCCAGTCTGGGCCCAATCCGCCAGCTGCCTCCACCAGCCCAGCCACTCGGCCTTGGCGCCGTCAAACTCAAACTCGAGCGCACGCATCGCGTCCATTTCAGGCGCGCTCAAGAGACCCGCCGCCGCGCGATCACGCTGGAGGCCCGTCCATCGCTGCAGCGATGCATCGTCGTCCGGCCGGCTGCCCACGAGCACGTCGCCGTGGCGGGTCCTGTAAGCTTGTAGCTGCTGCAGCTTTGCCTGCCAGTCCGCCTGGACCGGCACCCCGTGCTTCCAGGACAGCTCCACAGCGCCGGCGTGAGCAGCAGCCCCCTGTGTATTTAGGAAAGGACGGTGACTTTGGTGAGCGCATGGCGATCTATGCCGAGCCGGGCAAGACCCCACCGCATACCGCGCCCGGCACTCGACACACCACGCTCTCACCTGGTCCCAAGTCAGAGGCCCCTCCACCAGCAGCCAGGGTTCCCTCTGGACCAGCGCTATGATATTAGCCTGCCGCGCCGTGAGCCTCATGAGTAGTAGGCGGCGCTGCATGTCGGCCACAGGCGCGGTCAGCAGCGCTGGCTCGCGGGACACCATGGACCCGAGATCGACCTCCTCGAATGACTCGCTGGACCCGCACAAAAGGTCGTGCAACTCGTGCAGTCGCCGAGTGAGCAGAGCTACCTGCGTGTGCGGGCAGATTTTGTGAATGGCCCCCTTGAGGTCCTTTCAATCATTTGCACGCCATTGATTGACAACACTTCCTCGATAAAAAATGTCCCACCTCTTTTTCGCGGGACTCAAGGGCCCACATAATGTCCGCTCCAGGCAGAGGACCCGAGTACTGGCTAGCCCCCGACGCCTCCTCGTCCCGAGCCGCCTCCAGTCCAATTCGCAAAAGCTTCTCCCTGTCTCTCACGTCGAGGACGCCCCGATCCCTCCAAAAATTAGACAAAAATGCTTCAAAAGCGGAGTCATTGGAGATTCTGGCGATGGCTCGAGGAGGAGCGGTGGGCCCTCGCCTAACTCGCAGAGAGGGCGGCCGTCGACCAGGCAGCCACTGCACCCGCGAGGAGGGCCCGGTTCGAACCAGTTGCGATATCATGACGCTTCAAGCTTACTTGAGTCAACTATGTATGTTTCTCTGCACAGATGCCCTCGCAGACCGGGTTATGCCCGACTAGTCCGTGGCGACTGATCACTTTGGGCGTGGATGGCTGGGATCCGATTCGATAGCCCGACCGATCCCTTGTTGGCCATGCATGGCTTCTCACAGAACACCCATAGAACAGACGGCATCTGAACGCGTGCGAGTGATACCTGCGCCATCATTTCACCCATTGACACATACATCATTGCATTGCGAGTGCTTTACACATCGGGTCATCATGCACAGCCTGGCGCTCTTGCGACGAAGCTTGGCAGCTGATCTGTCCATGTCGAGCGCCAGAGTTCGTCGCGGCATCTGGCATGCCGCCCAAAGGCCATTGGCCGCATGCGAGGCACAAGCTGCCCAGTGCGTGATGCCGCCCTGCGCGAGCAGCGCCTGCCCGGCGGACGCGGGCTTCCGGCGGTGGCACACGAGCGACAAGTCCGCCTCCTCCCGCAAGTGCTGGGACTGCAACGTGCCCGTGGATCAGCGTAGCCCGCACTTTTGCGGCCAGTGCAAGAAGATTCAGCCCCCTGCGCCCACCGCCAACCAATTCCAGCTACTCGGAATGTGAGGATGTGGACTGGCAGTATGTTTGGGGGGTGGTAGTAAACTGGATGCGCAACATTGTTCTTCCCTTTCAGAAAGTTGTGGGTCGTTGTCAAGGGCATGTCATGTATCAAATATGCAAGTACTGTGGATCTTGGCATCCAACAAGTGTACCTGGCAACCTTCAACTGGCAGAGACCCTTCGTTTGAGGTGGACGAGCGGGCGTTGGAGGCTCGGTACAAGGCTCTGCAAAAGGAGTTGCACCCGGACAAGTTCTCCACGGCTTCCCCCGAAGAGCGTGCTTTCTCAGACGCCCAGGCGGCGGCCGTGAACGCGGCGTACGACACGCTGCGGCACCCGCTGCGGCGCGCGAGGGCGCTGCTTCGCCTGCACGGCATCGAGCCCGCCGAGGGCGACCGCGTGGAGGACCCGGCGCTGCTGGCGTACGCGATGGAGACGCGCGAGGCGGTGGAGGAGGCGGAGACGCGGCCGGAGCTGGAGCAGCTGCTGGCGGAGAGCCGCGAGCGCCAGGCGGAGACCACGGCGGCGCTGCGCGAGGCCTGCGGGAAAAAGGACTGGCCGGCCGCAGCCGAGGCCACGACCCGCCTCCGCTACATCTTCCGGACGCAGGAGGCCATCCTCGACAAGATGTAGGGTGTCTTTGGTTTGTGAGGAGAGAGATTTTGGCTAGTTGCACAGTCGCTCCTCCTCCCATGAAAAGAAGTCGGCCCAAGGTGATGATGCGTGCGCATGGAATGCGACGATTCCTTTGTCGGAATGCGTTGACGACTGCTGGTGCTACTAATGTATACACAGTGCGATTCACCAAGCTGCAGTGCTTCTCTGAAACTATGAGCCACTCCTTGATCCACGTGTCATTGCAACTTTCAGCCACTGGGCAAAAAAGGGTCAGGAACAGTCAGATGCCAAATGCACTTGCAAGCGAGCGCCCCCTCACGCAGCAGCATTAGCCTTGTGTGCCTTGCGGCCCTGCTCGATGGCGTGCTGGAACTTGTCGATGAAGGCCGTGCGCGCCGGCTCGAGGCTGTAGGCCTCGAAGTAGGCCAGTGCCGCGTCCTCCCAGAGCGCCAGCGCCTCGGCGGCCAGGCCCTCGCGGTACCAGGCCTTGACGTACCGCGGGTTGAGCGAGCGCGCGGCGCGCGCGTCCGCGAGCGCGCTGGCGTGGTCGTCCAGCTTCGAGGAAGGCGGCCGCGCGGTTGGCCCAGACGGTGGGGTCGGCCGTCTCGTGGCGCAGCGCAAAACTCCAGAGCTCGACCGCGGTCTGGAAGTCGCCGTGGGCAAAGGCGTCGGTGCCCTTGGCCTTGAAGCTGGAGGCCAGCTCCGCGCTCGGCTCCTCGGCCGGCGGGACCTCCACCCCGGCGGGCGCGCGCGGGCCGCCGGCCGCGCGCCGGCCTTGCCCCCGGCCGCGGCGGCGCGCTCGCGGTCGCGCGCCTCCACCGTGGCCACCAGCGCGGCCGCCCGCTTCTGGCGCTCGGCCGCGCTCTCGTCCGGCCGCGCCAGGCGGAGGAGGAGGTCCAGCGCCTCGGTGCGCTGCCAGCTGGCGGCCAGCTCCGCGGGCGTGTTGCCGGCCGGGTCGCGCGCGTCCGTGGGCGCGCCCGCGCGCACCAGCGCCTCCACCATGGCCGCGTCGCCGCTCTCGGCCGCGACGTGCAGCGCCGTGAACCCGTTGGACGATGTCCCCACGTCCGCGCCGGCCTCGATCAGCAGGCACACGCACTCCTGCGCCCCGGCGGCGCTGTCGGCCGAGGCCGCGCCCCGCCGCGACAGGCCCGCGGCGTGCCCGGCGGCCGCCGCCATGAAGAGCGGGGTCATGCCGTCCCTGCCGCCGTCGTTCGGGTCGGCGCCGCCCTGGAGCAGGGCGCCCACCGCGCCGGCGTGCCCGGCCCCCGCGGCCCACAGCAGCGCCGACCCGCTCCCAGAGTCCAGGGACGGGTCCGCGCCGGCCTTGACCAGGCGGGAAACCGCCTCCGTCTGGCCCGCGCCCGCCGCGCGGTGCAGGGGCCCGGCTGTCAGCGGCCGCTTGGGGTTGGCGCTGGCGCCGGCAGCCAGGAGGTAGTCCACCGTCGGCAGGTGGCCCTTTGAGGATGCAAGACCCAGAGGCGTCTCGCCTGTGACACAAGGAATGGGAGTGGATAGATTTTTATTTGATGGGTAAGACTATGCCAGAATTTGAAGGACGTTCATGTGTCCAGAGAATGCAAAATGGTCGACAGTGCACTGGCCAAAAAAAGCACCAAAGCCGTCGTCCAGCCAGTGTACGAAACCATTAGCAGTCTACAACAACCATGGAGGTACCCTGAAAATCAACTCATCCATACTCATCCTCCAAAAATGTCCCACTCGCCTTCTTCGTCTTCCAGGTCTGCCGGAAATGCGTGCTTCTCGACGAGGTGCTTGAGGAGCTTGTCATTCCCAGAGGCGGCCGCGACGTGCAGCAGGCTGCGGCGCTTGGTGTCCCGAACTTGCGTCAAATCGGTCTTTTCGAGGGGGCCGAGCGCCTTGTCAAAATCCTCCGGCGAGGCATCGACTGCCAGGGAGAACAGGCGCTGGGCGGCCTGGAAGCCTTGCATCGCGGCGCCGCGCGACTCCGTCATGGCGGGCAGGCAGGCTCACCGAGTTTGAGCGCTCCTGGCCAGCGAGCTCAAATGGATAAAGGGACTTGTTGCATGCCCGTTCATCATATGTGGCAGGACGATACCGTACCCCGTGGCGAGCGCAGCAAGAGGTCGTCATGTCACAGATCGCATTTTGATGGTGCCGTGAGCGCCTTGAATGGGGAGTGGAAATGGTAACGTCATACACACGAGCATTGGCCAGCACCCATCGCACCCTGTCGCCAGTACGCTGGGAAATGGACTCATCAGCACTGCATGCTCCTCTCCTGGCGTTCACTTGTAATAAAATCATGTCTGGGATAGCTTCCAACCATCTCATCTATGCGCCCGAAAACGCCCCATGCAGGACGGGATAGGGCCTGGTATTCAATTAGCCGCGATTTGTGGATAGTCTTGCATCAAGACAGCAAATCGAGCTCCCAGCTTGACAATGGAGTGCCCACACGGTCTAAATTACCGCCATCTACTTTCGTGAGATTGGAACGGGCGTCCAAGGTGCTTAAAGCTCACGAAAGGCACAAGTGCAAGGAGCACACGTAAAGCATAAACTCCCTCAGGTGGAAAAATAATTTTGAAACTGCATGCTTACTACAGAATCGAGCGTTGTCGAGAGGCCAAGAATGCCTGCATCTAAGACAAGTCTTGCCACAGGGGGCTCAGGCCCAGCACTGAAGAGCGAGCAGCGTGACACGATGCCAGTCGATCGGAACAGCGGCCTCCCTCAAAAAAACTTGAGGGGGCGCTCTCAACATCAGGTATTGACCCAGCATAACCCTGTTACTCCTCTTTTCCACCATGCGCGTCCCACATAGTCGATAAAAGTGGCAGCAGTCGTCTTATGCCTAGAGTTGGCACAAACAAAAGCTCCCTACCTCAATCTCTGTAACACACCCTGCGAGCAGAGTCAGAGCACGAACAAGATTGCAAAAATAGTCGTTCAACTAAGATACACGCTGGTGAACGTCGGATCGAATATTCCCACCTGAGGCTCGTACATCAGGGCGCAACAAGCCCCGCTCCTGGAGACTGTCCCCGATGCCTCCCAGGTGCGCGGTGCCCAGAAGGCGCCCAGCGACGCAATCCCAGGACCCCAGCAGCTCTGGGCGCACAGGAGCGCGATCCCTTGCCCACGTCAGACAAACGAGTGTAATCGGTGTCGGCTTGATCGGCTTTGTTTCCGCCTGACCCTTGGCTGCGCGTGGTTTCGCGACCGTACTCGCCTTGCTGCTGCTTTGGACCAGCGTGGGCAGAGGTTGCGCGAGTTGTCACCGGCGGTGACCCGCTTGCCATGTCCAAGGCGGCTTCCAGCACATGGGAGAAGATTTCCAACCGGGTGAAGAACTCGGCGGAGAAGAAGGAGGCGCCCAGTAACCCTCTGGAAGCTACCGTGGAGGAGCTCAAGCAGGAGAATGCCCGCCTCAAAGAGCTGGTGGGTGGGGGTGGTGAGGGGAAGGGACGGCTCTGTTCAAGGACTGGTGGAGGGATGCAAAGTGCAATTGATTGACTTGGGTTTTGAGTTTATTCAACTGTATGTTTGGGAGATGTATTGGGTAAACGGGGAAGCTGAGGCGTTTCTTGATGGGTCGCGACGAAAAAGGGTGGGAGTGGTGTGTGAGACGGGGTATCGCTTGCTGGACCAGCACCCAATTCTTGAAAGAGTATAGCGAGGAATTGACTGGGTTTTCCAGGGCACTAGGGCCTCGTTAGTCTTACTCTGAACTCACAAATCCATCCTGGGCAGTTGACTAGGTCAACACAGCTCTTCATCACTTGAAACCCCACCACCACCCGCGCCCGTGCTCCCAGTGCTCACTCTCCCCACCTCCCTCCCGCCTTCTTTACATCCCAGATCAAGGATCGCACATCCCAGGATGCGACCAAGTCGGGGTACCTGAACAAGTACCGGCCGTACGCGACGGCGTCGCTGTGGGCGAGCACGTGGGAGCCGCGGTACGTGGTGGTTCGCCACCGGCACCTGAGCTACTACAAGAACGAGGCGAGCGTGCAGTACCCTCCGCGCGGCCAGTTCGACCTGGACGGGACGAGCGTGGAGCTGGAGGGGCGCAAGCGGCACCTGTACTGGACCTTCCGCATCCTGGACAGCGGCGGCGTGAGCCTGCTGCGGCTGAGCACGGAGAGCCGCGCCGAGGCGCGGGCCTGGATGGACGCGCTGGAGAAGGCCGGCAGCCGGCGCGTCAAGGCGTCCGAGGACGGCGGCGGCGCGGGCGGCGGGACGTGGACGTGGACACGGGCGCGCCGGCCATCATCGAGCGCCGGCGCGCATCGCAGGCGGGGGGCAAGGACGGCCGGCCCAAGCGCGACGCCATGGTCGGCTCCTCGCCCGTGCACGCGCGCACGACGCACTCGCTGCTCTCCTCCGAGCGCATCTCCTTCAGCAACCAGAACGGGCTGGTCAACCTGACCATGCTCGCGCTGCTGGCGGCCAACTTCCGGCTGGTGCTGGAGAACATGCTCAAGTACGGCGTGCGCTTCAACCCGTGGCGCGTGGTGCGCGGCATCCTGACCCCGGCGAACAACCCGCCGCTGGAGCTGTGCTGGCCGCTGCTGGCGCTGCTGGCGCTGGCCGCGCTGGGCATCGAGCGCTTTGCGCTGGCCGCGCTGCGGCGCGAGCAGCGCTGGCTGGACGCGGCCGCCAAGAAGAAGGACGACGTCGCCGCCGCGCGCGCGCGCCGCGCTGGCCGACGCCGCGGCCAGCGAGTGGGTCGTCTTTGCGCTGAATTTTGTCAACACGAGCGCAATCCTGGGCGTGCCTGCGGCGGTGATCCACTACACGCACTCGGAGCTCTTGCCCGGCTTTGCGCTCTGCACCGTGTCGGTCATCCTCTGGCTCAAGACCGTCTCTTACGCGCACTGCAACTGGGACCTGCGCATGGCGCACCGCGCGGGCGAGCTGCGCGACGGCGAGCGCGACAGCGCCTGGGTCCCGCGCGACTGCGCCGCGCAGCTCAAGTACCCCGAGAACCTCACGCTGCGGAACCTGGGCTACTTCCTGGCGGCCCCCACGCTGTGCTACCAGCTGAGCTACCCGCGGTCGGAGCGGTTCCGGCTCAAGTGGCTGCTGCGCCGCGTGCTCATGTTTGCGCTCACCATCACGCTCATGATGTTCATGATCGAGCAGTACGTCAACCCGCTCATCCACAACAGCCTGAAGCCGATGATGAGCATGGACTGGCTGCGCCTGTTTGAGCGCGTGCTCAAGCTGTCGCTGCCCAACCTCTACCTCTGGCTGCTCATGTTCTACGCGGGCTTCCACCTCTGGCTCAACATCGCGGCCGAGCTGACCATGTTTGGCGACCGCGAGTTCTACAAGGAGTGGTGGAACGCGACCACCATCGGCGAGTACTGGCGCCTCTGGAACCAGCCCGTGCACCAGTGGATGCTGCGCCACTGCTACTTCCCCTGCGTGCGCCACGGCGTGCCCAAGGTCTGGGCCGGCATCGTCGTCTTCTTCGTCAGCGCCGTCTTCCACGAGTGGATCGTCGCGCTGCCCCTGCACATGGTCAAGGGCTGGGCCTTTTTGGGCATCATGTTCCAGGTCCCGCTCATGCTCGTCACCGAAAAGCTCAAGCAGCAGTTCAACAGCGACAGGATCGGCAACGCCATCTTCTGGATCTCCTTCTGCATCCTGGGCCAGCCACTCTGCATCATGCTCTACTACCACGACTACTACAAGGCCCAGCTGGAGGGCTGAAGAGGGGTTTTGGGAGTGTGCAGACGTGCAGACGGGTAGTATTGTGGGTGGGTGCGTGACTGGTGACTGGCGCAGATGCATGATCGTCGTCGTCGCTATCGCTCGAGCGCGCGAGCCAGCAAGGTGCCCACTTCTTTCGTCTGTCCGACCAGTGCGGAGCACCGCACGCATGTGTGTATCCGGTCGCTGCCTCGTGCATCCCCAGACGCGCGCCGTCGCCCCCGCGCCATCATTTCCCCCTTCCCCCCATCCTTCCCAACACCTTTTCATCAATCTTCGTTTTGTAGCAAAGAAAATAACGTTGTTGCCTCTTCTTTTTGTCGCCTGCCCTTGCTAGATATACTGACATCATCGCACCCGCCGCGCTGCTTGTTGTCGTCCATTGCCCTTGTGACCACCCCGTGTGACCATCTAGGTTGCTGGCCCCACCTCCCATTTTGTCCAGCCTGTAACACTCCCGGGCTGTTTAAAGAGGTCGGCCTGGACGCCAGCGGTGATCTGGCGCACGCCGACGCCCGGCTAACTTAATCGCCGGAGCATCCCCTTCAGTAATCAAAATTTACAATACATTGCATTGCGATCACCTCGTCCACAGCGCGGACACCACCGCCAGGCCAGGATGGCGGTCGGCTTCCAACGTCGCAAAACCTAATCAGCCGCACGTAGTTCTGCGCCGACCACGACCGCCTGATCCGGATCCAAAGAGGCCATCATTGCCCTTCGCCAGGCCATGTCCCGCATGCGGCTGCTGCGCGAGCGGGCCTTCGTGCCCCGGACGGCCCTGACCGGGGACCCGCACGAGGGCCCGGCCCTGCGCCGCTGCCTGACGGTCTGGGACCTGGGCTTCATGGGCATCGGGTCCATGGTGGGCGCCGGCATCTTTGTCGTCACGGGCGTCGCGGCAGCCAATGTCACCGGTGGGTGCCAGCATTGGTGGGTGGGAGGAGGGTGCTCCAGCTGCTCAACCAAGCTTGATTTTTGGTGGTGCCCCATGATGAAGGAGCCTTGTTGTTACACAAACTAAATTTTGTTCGCCACAGCCGACAAGAAATCACGATGCCACTCTAATAATACCCATTCCTCCCAAATACTCCAGGCCCCGCGGTCGTGCTCTCGTACGTCATCGCCGCCTGCGCCGCTGGCCTGTCGGCGCTCAACTACGCCGAGCTGGCGTCGACCATGCCCGGCGCGGGCAGCGCCTTTGACCTCACGCTGGTCTGCTTCGGGGAGCTGCCCGCCTGGAGCGTGGGCTGGGGCATGCTGCTGGAGATGGTGCTGTCCTGCTCCGCCGTGGCGCGCGGCCTGTCCGGCTACCTGGCGGCGCTGCTGGGCCTGCCCCGCGCCAGCCTGCTCCCGCGCGGCCTGGCGGGGCTGGACCCGGACCCGCTCGCCGCGGCGCTGCTGCTGGCGCTCTCCGCGCTGCTGGCCTGGAGCGTGAAGCAGGGGCTGCGCCTCAACCAGCTCGTCTCCGCCGCCAAGATGGCCGCCATCGCGCTGGTGCTCGCGGCCGGGTTCCCGCACGCCCGCGCGAGCAACCTGCAGCCCTTCTTCCCCACCGGCCCCAGCGGCGTCTTTGCCGGCGCCGCGCTCGTCTTCTTCTCCTACGTCGGCTTCGAGATGGTGGCCAACGCGGCCGAGGAGGCCCTGCGCCCCGAGCGCGACCTCCCCATCGCCATCCTCGGCTCCCTGGCCGCCACCACCTGCCTCTACGTCGCCGCCAGCGCCTGCATCGTGGCCATGGCGCCGCGGCACGCCATCGACACCTCGGCCGCCTTTGCCACCGCCTTCCGGGACGTGGGCATGGCCTGGGCCGCGCGCGCCGTCGCGGCCGGGGCCGTCGCCGGGGTCACCACCTCGTGCCTCTGCGGCCTGCTCGCCGGCGCGCGGCTCGTCGTCACCCTGGGCAGGGCCGCGCTGCTCCCGCGCGCGCTGGCGGCGGTGCACCGCGGCAGGCAGACGCCCGTGGCCGCCACCGCGACCGTGGGCCTCGTCTCCGCCGTGCTGGCGCTCCTCCTGGACATTGGCACCCTCGCAGGTGCGCGCGTGGTGCATGTGTGCAAGGAGTTTTTAAGGGGGAATAGTATTCTTGTGTCGTGCCTGCGTGGGCTGACCAACATGACCGGCATCAAGTGCCATCTCACACTCGACTACCCATGCTTGCACCGCCCACGCCGCACAGAGATGGTGTCTGCCGGGACCCTGTACGTCTTCCTTGTGGTCTGCCTGGCCGTCGTGTATCGCCGGTACAAGGCGCAGGGCACGGCGCGGCCGTGCGTGAGCATCCTCGCCGTGCTGGTCGGCCTATCCATTGGTGCGCGTCAGGTGGCGGTGTGCACACATGTCCTCCGTCTTTAAGTTCAATTTTTTGTTCTCAGATCTCACTGACGACTGCTTCTGCTTAAAAGTCCCAAGCTCGTAACCCTTGCAGGCGTGGGGCTGACCTTCCAGCTTGGAGCCCCCCTGTTCGTCACCTTGCTCCTGCTCGGCCTCTGGGTCGCGGCGGTTGGCGCACTCTGCGTGGTGCCCCACTCGCCGCCAACATTTTCCTTTGAAAAGGTTTTCCATGTCCCTGGCTTCCCGGTCGTCCCCGCCCTGGGCATTCTGGTCAACACACACCTGTTTTGCAGTCTGGGCTGGGCCACACAAGCCCAGTTTGCGGTGTGGACCCTCATAGGTCTCGCGACGTACGTGCTGTACAGCGTCAAGTCTGCTGCAGAAGCAGACGAGTCCAGCCTTGATAGGTACGCCTTGGTACTTTGTGTCTCAACCACGCCTGATGATCGCCTTCATGCACAGTGTGGGGGTGGTAAAATGTTGGCCCGACAACGTCACCCCACTTCCCACCGCCACCCGTGCAGGCACGAGTCGGACTCTGGTATTCAATTTGTGCCTCTCGCACAGACATGACACGGGCGCTGACTTGATCTGCTTTCGCACTTGATCGCGCCTTGTAAACTCAACCAAGACCGCCAGGGAAGCGCTCGTCCGGGTGTCACGGAACCGGAGGCAGCGAATCGACCCCGAGCCAGCGCTAACAACAGCAAGAACCCCCATGTCCGGAGACTGGCAAAGATTGTAAAACTTGACATTTAGAGCGCGTCTTTCACCATTAACGGATCATTATAAACATCAATCTGATCAATCAATCCTTACCTGACATCTATTCGCTTCACTCGAGCGACCATGGCTCCCCAGGCGATGGCCGTCCAGCAGGGCCAGATCACTGCACAGGAGTCATTGCAGTTGGTACGTCGTGCGATGTGGCATGAAGAACCTCACTTATAGGTTTAATGTAAAACCAATGTGATTGAGACTGTGGCAGAGTCAGTGTGACCGTTGCTCCTACTTTTCTCTGCAGGTTCAGTGCCTCATGAAAGTGGTGGGTGGGCGTGATGGGTGGCCTCGCGATGTTCACACAGAATAAATAGCCGCCAGCGAGAGGCAACCACACAATACTCAATAGATTCCATCTCCTCATGTAGTCGATCTACCATGTCTCGTATCTGAGAGGCCTCCTTCCCGACAATGTTTTTCACGGGGTCGACCTCCAACATCTTGACGGTGAGGTTTTGTGAGCGAAACATGACCACCGAAAGAATGTGAGCATGAGCATGTCCAACTCACAAAGGCCATCATACCTCCACAGGCATGAATCTGAAAATGCTGCTACCGCCCCCAGATTTGGAAGAAAATAATGCACCAGACAACCCCTTGGAGATCACCCCATCTCAGGAAGCAAGCCGCCTGGCAGCCTGGGTTGAAAATGGTGAGTTATCGTCATATCTACCTCGACATATTTTGCGTAACTTGGGGCTTTGCCCAATGTCCTATCATTGGATTCCCTATTGGCAGGAATCGCGGACGCTCTGGAGAAGAACTACCTGCACAAATGCTTGTTTGGCTTTGCCGCGGATGCCGACGCTCAGCACCTTTTGGAACAGGTGGATAACGACAGAATGCATGATTGACGAGGGAGACTTGCAGACAACAACCTTGAAACATGTACGCGATATATATTAAAATTTGAATATTCCTCTCTTTTTCTATCGTCGCAGTATGTGTTCACCTTTTCGTACGATCCAGATGGCTGTGTGCACATGCACTTGACCGGCAAGGACAAGAAGTTCACCAGTCGCCCTGGAAAGGCTGGAGTGGAGAGCGTCAAGAAACAGTGCGTCCGCTTGATTGGTGTGTACCTCTGATACTTGGTGGTTTGCAAACCAACAAGATTTAGTGCCCTCACCTAAACAGAGTATGCCGCCTCATGCGGATGCTGGTGGAGGTCTGCCACACCCTGGAACCTGTCCCTGAAGAGGTATAGTCATGGCAGGGGGAAAGGGACAAAGACTCTCTCTGCAAGGCATTCAACACATTGCGAAAACTTACCACTCCGGGTTTCTTCAACTCTGGCAGCGCTATTTGTACATTAAGCTGACATATGTGGATGGCACTCCGTCTGACTATGAGCCGCCCATGTTTGAGCCAGCCGCCCACCGCGCCACGGGCTGCTTTCCGCGCAAACCCTTCAACATGTGAGAAAGCGATATTCGGTTATTTTGTCTGATTTGGGATCGTCGCGAATGAGGCAGACATGCGTCGGTGTGCGCCACTTCATGCCGCTCATGCCCCTCCCATCACGCAATACTCACAGATGCGTTGGCGAGGTGGACAGCAACTACCATGCGGTCTCTCTGCAGGTCAAGTCTGTCCTTGATTCTGTGGCGGATGGGGAGGGAACCAATGTGATGGACACCACCAGCTTCCAAGCCTCGGAGAACCCCACTATGGACATTGGCACGGCGGCTACAAACATGGCGAGCGACCATGTAGGTTGCAAACAGGAATTTCAGGGGTTGGGATACCACGCTTGAATGTTGGATTTGGCAGGCTTGCATTTTGCTTTCGGATACCTTAAGAGACTTGCACATCACCTCCTGTAGGACATGGCCGACAATGATGTAGATGCACAGCTGCTCCAGCAGGATACTGGAGTTGTGAGCCCAGGTGAGCAATCAGGGAGTGGCAGTGCGCGTTTGCAGCAATTTCAGCTGCATTTTTCATCATTCAAGTCTGACACACACAGATCTGGAGGACGTACTTGCTTGGGCTAGCCTGCAGACCGGACAGGTGCAACATTATAGTTGGCACAATGGAGTTGGATTGTGTGTTGTCCATCTTCCATGTTATCAGCGTTCATATAGCCACGTGCCCTCCCTGCTTCATTCCTTTTCAACACAGTTCAACATGAGCATGGCTTTGGCTCATTTCAAGGGCGCCAATGCAGCATCCGTCCAGGACGCTTTGACCGATCTCGTGAAAGGTGCGGGAATTGGGATGCCTATTGTCGAGCTGAACTGCCATTCCACTCATTCAAACAAAACTGGCCACGCATGCCTTCTTTTCTGTAGCTGGAAAGCTGGAGAAGACCAAAAAGGGGAGGACCTGTTCCTATAGCATCAAGACGGTCGCTGACTCAGCTGCCCGTGGCGCTCTGGACACCGCATTGAAGCGACTCAATGTGTCAGAGGCACCAACAACCAGGCGGCCCCCAGGCACAGACTCGTGCACGGGTGGCATTTTCTCCCAGGCCGGCACCATGCAGACGCAGGTACGGTGCATGCTGTGTGTATCACCCTGGCTGATTGCTATGGCTGCAAAAATCAAATCTTACCTCCCCCTCCGCAGTCTGGCATCGCGCCGATCGATGGCCACTGCACCGCTGTCTGCGAGTCAGAGGATGGCATCAGCAACCCGGCACCGCAGTACTGGCCAGAGAGCCAGGTGTCTGACGGACGGGGTGGGCGTGGCGGCGGCAGGAAGGTCAGCATGGTCCATGAGCCCATCCGGCAATTCAAGCGGGCCAGGGTCCCTTCACCCAAGGCTGTCACGGCCAAAAAACAAGCAATCAAGCCAGCTGCGAGGGCGACAAGGACAAGAGGCAACCGCATGGCGTACGGCAAGCTTGGGCTGGTGTCCGTCAAGTGAAGCCCGCCAAGGGCCCTCAGTTGCAGGCCGCCTCCTGTCCGGAAGACCCGGTCTATCGCGATTCATGCGAAACAGATCTGCAAGACTCGTCCCACTTCTCCACTTGCAATACTAGGGAGGAAGTTTTCTGCATTCGCTTGAGATATTGCAGCCTTTCGATCATATATCCTCGCGAAAAATAGTAATGTAACTCAGCGCGTGACCATGACAGTGGATCAGCAGGGTCTGCCTCTGGGCGAGTGGCGCAGGCGTGAACTCCGAGCCCACCGTCGCAAGGTGTGGACCGGTGCGCTGTGCTTGCCCATCGATGGCCCGAATGCATGTCTTGAATTTTAAACTTGCTCCGCTTGTCTGCGCCTGCGCAGGTCTTGTGCGTGGGATGGAATGTGGAAGGCCGGCGACTGGCCACCGGCTCCAACGATGAGACGATGCGCGTCTGGGCCGTGGACGAGTCGTGCAATGTGTGTGTGTTTTCCGGATGGAGTTGATGGGTAATAGTGCCGATGTGTATAGGTTGACGTCGTTGCATGCGCCACTATGTGGCGGCTGGGTCTGTATCCTTTGGGCAAAGGGTAGTGTGCAGGAGTGCAAATCAGCGTGCCTGGCAAGTTGTCCACCGCCTCACCTCTGTGCCCCAACCCCATGCGCATTTGATCTTACACAGCCGCGGCAGGAACTGGAGCTGCAGGGTCACCACGACCCCGTCGCCCGCCTGCTGTGGCACCCGCTGCACGCGGACAAGCTCGCCTCCACCGGCCTCCTGTCCGAGACCTCGGTCCGGTTCTGGGACACGCGCAGCGGCAAGAACACGGCCACGTCTACCGACTCCCGGGGTCAACCTGTGCATGGCCTGGTCCTCGGATGCGCAGTACATGGTCGTGGTAGGAGTTGGGGCAGGATGCCGGGCGCGGTTCAAGATTGTTGTGATGCTTGCTCTGCCACCTTAGGACCTAGCTCTCCTCTGCACCACCCCGACGCTCGCCTTTGGCACTCTTTCCCTTCGCCTACAGAACGACTACGACGACGTGCTGTCGGTGCTGGACCTGCGAAAGATGAAGGTGCTCGCCAAGCACCAGTCGCGGCAAAAGGTGCACGAGGTGGCGATGGCCGCCACCAACACGCACGTGTACGCTGCCGCAGAGTCTGGCGTCGTGGAGGTGAGCGACGCGCGGGCAAGCCTGGGGTCTGCGCCGGGCCAGCGCAGCGGCTCAACCCTCACTGCCCGCCGCGCCCTTTGCAGGTGCTCTCCTTTCCGGAGCTCAAGTGCGAGGCGGCCATGCAGGGGCACGTCTCGCGCGTGACCTGCCTGGCGCAAACCGCCGATCGCAGCACGCTGGCCAGCGGGAGCATGGACGCCGTGGCCTGCGTCTGGGACATGGAGGAACGCATCTGCACCAGGACCCTGTACGACATACACCACGCCATCCGAGCGCTTGGGTACGAGGGCTGGAGAGCGTTTGGAGGGGACGCGTATTTGGGGCTATGCCTGTGGAGCGATCTATTGATTCCCAATGGCTGGACACACATCGACGCAGTGCCCACCCTGCAGATTCAGCCACGACGGCAAGCTCTTGGGCGTGGCGAGCGAGGAGCCCGCGCTCGAGGTCTACAGGACAGACACGGGAGCCTCTCTGGGCAAGGTCATGCTCCGCGCCTGTCCAGCCGATGTGGCGTGGAACCCCACGCGCCCGCTCCTGGCGATGCCCGGTGGATCGGACCGCGACAGCACAGGCATGGAGCACGGTCTGGTGGACCTGCGGTGGGTCCCAGGCGGCCATTCTGGCGTGCTGTAAGTTGCCTCGCTGTGGTGGCCATTGCGATCTCCGTGAGGCGCCATTGACAAGGCAATGTCTCTAAAAGGGTTGCCGCTGGGGTATGAAACCGGTGCCAAGGCCGGTGTCATCCACTGGCCAAGAGCCTCAGGCCCTCAGTGGCTTCGACATATCTCTAAGCGACATGTATCATCCTTGATTACACAAATAAATGACTACATGACAAGGCTCAAGGCGAATACAGCGCAGCTGTACGCAGGCACGAGCCCGGTGTTAACCGGGAAAGAGGCATATCACACGCGGCTTCGTCCCCGGCATCCTTTCAAATGCCCGCCGCGACACCGAGCGCCAGAAGGGGCCAGCCCCGGCACGAAACATAAAGTCGAGCCCATGGCCACACAGATACAATCCCCACACATCATATTTTCATACTAGATAGTATAGAGTGTGCCACAAGTAGATCGGCATCATGGAGGCCGAGTTTCGCTTTCAAGCATCCAGCCCTGTCAAGGGAACAATCCCGACCCCGACGGAGGCCATCACCCCAGCCAGCGATCTCATTCAGAGCTGGGGAGGAAAGCCAAACAAGTTTGCATACGCGCAGGTTCCATCGACACCCGGCGAGCAGCTGATCGGCACCAAGGTGCGCCCCTGCCCCACTGGTGTCGGCCCCCTGGGATCAGCTGTCGCCCTCGGCAGTAATTGCTCGATCTGTCAGAGGCATGGTCACTAAATGACAGCGGTCTTATGTCCCGCAGGTGCTGTTCAACTCTCCCCAGCCCACACCCACCGGTGTGGCCAGGGAGGATGCTCTGGAGAAGATTGAATACCGCCTCGAGGAGAAATTGGAGGCCGAGAGGAAGGGTTATGATGCTGGTAGGTGGTGTACTGTGCAGGCGTGTAGAATTGTTTTTTTCCCAGGGATTGAAGGGCATTCGCATCTCAGCAGGGGCGCTTGACTAGCCAGTCAAATTCACAAAGGGATGTGAGCAGTATAAGTTACCATCAATCTCAAAGGAGACTCACATTCCGTATTTCCCTTTTCTACAGCCGAAACCAGGCTTCGGGCAGCCGGCCTGACTGAAGACCAGGTGAGATGCCGGCAGACCGCCAGAGATTGTGTGTGCATGCTGGGAGCAAACATTGCGCAATGCAGACCCATCAAGGAAGCAACGATGATTTGCGATTGACCACCAAGCCTGCTATTCCTCGTCTTTGTCCACACCCTCACTTGCGTGACACGTCCCCACTCTTCTCCGGCAATTGTGCAGTCGTCGGTGCTGCGCACGGAGCTGGACAAGCGCTCGCAGCGGCTGCGGGAGCTTCAGCAGAAGCTGGGACGCACGCGCTTCACGCTGACGGAGCTGCGGACGTCGCGCCACCGCCTGGCGGCCTCCACCGACCGCGTGCAGGGCCTGCAGGCGGAGTTGCGCCGCGAGAGCGAGGCGCCCGCGGCGCGGCCCGCCTCGCACAAGGCCTCGCTCGCGTCGCTGCGTGGCGAGCTGGGCGCGGCGCTGGGGGTGATGGAGGCGGCCAGCCGGCGCGTGGAGCAGATGGAGTCGATCACGGACCTGCTGCTGAGCCAGCTGGCGGACCGCGAGGCGGAGCTGGGCGAGGCGCGCCGCCGGCTGGAGGACGAGCGCGAGACGCGCGCGAGCGAGGTGGGGTCGCTGACCGAGGAGCGCGACGGTCTGATCGACGAGCTGGGGGCCGCGCGGTCGTCCATTGCGGAGCTGGAGGCGCGGGACGAGCGCCTGGCCCGGGACCTGGACCGCGGCGCTCGCCGGCGGCGAGGAGGCGCTGCGCGAGGAGCGCGCGCGCCTGGCGCGGTCGATGCGCGAGGCTGCCGAGGCGCAGCGCGACCTGCTGGCGCGGCTGGCGCGCAAGGAGGAGGAGCTGGCCGAGGCGCTGGCGCGCGTGGGCACGGTGGGCACGCCCGTGGGCGAGGGCGCCAAGGTGGTGCTGCCCATGGCGCTGGCGCGCATCCGCGACACGCAGGCGGCGCTGGCGGCGGCGCAGGCGGCGCGCGAGGAGGCGGCGCGCGAGGCGGAGGCCGCGCGCCGGCAGCGGGAGGAGGAGGTGTCGCTGCTGCGCGAGCGGCTGGCGGTGGTCGACTCGGAGCGCGCGCGGCAGGTGGCCGAGAAGAACGCCAGCCTGGAGAGCCTGGTGCGCGCGGCGGCCGCGGCCACGGCCGAGGCCGCGCGCCGGGCCGAGTCGCTGCAGTCGCTGGCGCGCGAGCGGCAGGCGCTGGAGGTGCGCGCCAAGTCGAGCGAGGCGCGCTGCCTCGACCTGGGCGCGCGCCTGGAGGAGAGCGAGGCCGCGCTGGCCGAGGTTGCGCGGCGCGTGGAGCGCGCTCGAGGGCGAGGTGGTCGTGGCCGGGCGGGCCGCCGAGGCGGTCGGCGCCGAGCTGGAGGAGGCGAAGGAGGGAGCTGGCAGAGACGAGGCTTGAGCGCGACACTGCGAAGGAGCGGATCTCCGAGGCCGCCAAGGAGCAAGACGACCTGCGCGACCGCCTCGCGGCACTCGAGGTGGCGCTCGTGGACGCGGAAAAGGCGCGCAGTGTTGCAGAGAACCGCGTCGCGGCCATCCAGCGAGACCAGGCGGCGCTCGAGGCCGAGCACGCGCGGGCGCTGGCCACGCTGCGCGCGGACGCGGCGCGGGAGCTGACGACGGCGCGCAGCGACGGCGCGGTGCTGGCGGCCACGGTGGCAAACCTGGAAGCCAGCGTCGCCGGGCTGCGCGACGAGGCGGGCTCGCTGCGCCTGGCGCTGGCGGAGCGGAGCGCGGAGCTGGAGGAGGCGCGCGCGCGCGGCACGCCCGTGGGCGAGGGCGCCAAGACGGTGTCGCGCATGGCCTTTGCGCGCATCAAGGAGCTGCAGGAGGAGCTGGGCGCGGCCGCGGAGCGGCTGCGGGCCGCGCGGCGCGAGGCCGAGGTGGCGGACGCGCGGCTCGGCGGCCGCGGCCGCGCGCGCGAGGCGAGCCTGGCGGCGCAGGCCGACCTGGAGCGGCGCGTCGCGGCCTTTGTGGCGCGCGAGGCCGAGCTGCTGGCGCAGGCGAGCGAGAAGGAGGAGAAGCTGCTCACGGAGATGCGCGCGGAGCTGGAGGGCGTGCGCGCCGAGCGCGACCAGGCGCGGGCTGAGGCGGTGGAGCAGAGGGGCAAGGTTGTTGAGCGGGAGCGCGAGGCCGCGAATACGCCCAGCGTGCCGCCGCGGCGCAGCAGCTGGCAAGCGACACCCAGACCGCCGTCGCGACACTCGAAGCCGCGCTGACCCAGGTCCGCGCCGAGCACGAGGCGCTGCAGGTCGCGGTGGCGGCCGAGCGCGCGACGCGCGAGGCGCAGCGCTGCGCCGAGCGCGAGGAGCACGCGGCGGAGCTGGCGGCCGCGCGCGCGCAGAGCGAGTCGCTGCGCGGCGAGGTGTCCAGCCTGAACGACGCCGTGGCGCACCTGGGCACCGTGTTCCACCGCGCCGACGCGATCGCGGGCGAGCTGGGCGCCGACAAGGCGCGCGCCGAGGCCGCGTGGTCGGCGCGCCTGGCCGAGGCCGAGCGCGCGATGGAGCTGCGCGTGGCCGAGGACGAGGCGCGCTTCTCGCGGACCGCCGAGGAGCTGGTGGCCGAGCGCGCGCGCGGCCGAGGCGGGCGAGCGCTGCGCGGCGCTGCGCGAGGGAGCTGGAGCGCGCGCGCGGCGAGCACCGCGGCGCTGGCCGAGCAGGCGGGCGAGCAGGTCGCGGCGCTGACGCGGCGCCTGGACGCCGTTTCTCATAGGCACGCCGACGCCAAGGCCGAGCTAGAGGTGCGGTGGAAGAGGAGGGGGGGAGTTAGAGTGGTTGGGGACAGGAACGTGATTGAGTTTGGCGCGAACAATAGTACAAACGCATGGCATTCACAACCCTCCTCCTCCTCCTCCCCCCCAACTTACGACAGGTGCTGGAGCGGGCGCTGGAGGCCAACGCGGCAGAGTCCAGGGCGTTGGCGGAGGCGCACGCTGCGCACGCGCAGCGCCAGGCCGAGGCCGATCTGCAGGCGAGCAGTGCGGGGGAGGCCTGGGGCCGGCTGGCGCGACTGCTTGTCTTGTGTTTGCTGGGCCTGGTCGTGGTGCTCTACCCGCCCCGCATGCTTTGAGAAGGGATTTTTGGGATTGTGGGAAAGGCGCTCTGATGTTGGTGCTTTTAGAGGGACGCAAAGCTTGGCGCTGAATTGCTTTGCACATATTATAGCTCCTATCCTTCTAATGTGTCCCCGCGGTGGTGGAAGACATATAATGTCTCCACTCGCTTCTTTCTGCCTTTTGAGTCCATACCAACGGCTCCAGGGTCCCGCGCTTGGTTTGGGACCCACTGCAATCCTCTTGTCGTCGCTTCTTGCGTGGAAACATCCTTCTTTCTTTGGAAGTTTCTTTCTGGTTCTCTCACTGGGGCGAGCATGAGACCCCCGATCACCTTGCCTTGCAGCAGCAGTTGCGCGTGCCGCTTGCGCATTCATCAGCGTGTGCTTTAGAAAATCTCTCCGCAATTGTGCACTCTCCAAATGCACACACTTGTCCAAATCACCTTGTTGGCCTGCGTCTGCCTCCCCCTTGGCCTGCCCCGAGAGGCTCCTTCGCAACATCGGATGTAATTTCTCAAGTCCTTGAAGTGGGATGTAAGAGTGCTTGTCCCCGCCGCCTCCAGCTCACTTTGCCGCGGTCTGCCCTTGGAAGCAGGTGCGCGTGGAGGAGCTGGAGGCGCGGCTGGAGGAGGAAAGCAAGGCGCGCCAGGACGCAGAGGCGAGGGCGGAGGACCTGGGGGTCCTCGAGCGCGAGGACCAGAGGCTGCTGGCCAGCCTGAGGCAGGAGGTGGGCTGGCTGCGGGTGGGCGGCGTTGAAGTCTTGGGGCCAGGGACCTCGTCCCGGAGCGCACAGTCCAGCAGCATGGAAACCATAGTACCCCATGGATCTTTGGTAGGCTGCTGCTGCCAAGCGCGAGGCGATGGAAAAGGCCTCGCTGCTGGACCAGGCGGCGAGCGCACTGGCCCTCCAAGAAGGAGGCCATGGAGCTCAGCCAGAAGCTGGGCGAAGAGAACGCCCGGGAGCTGGAGGATGCTTTGGAAAAGGTGTGTGATACAATTTGGGTTGATGTGGGAGAATCTCTGTGGATAGTCAGGGACATGCCTTGTCATTGCTCCAAAAAGTGTGTGATCAGCGTGACAAATTCTGCAAGCCCATATCGAGCCAAATCCCCTTCCACTATCGCGCGCAGACGCGTGAGCAGGCGACCGCCGCCGCGGCCGAGGTGCGTGAGGTCCGCGAGCTCAAGCGCGATGCCGAGCGCGCCAAGCGCCAGAACCGCGAGCTGGCGGTGGCCTTTAGCAACGCGCGGACCAAGATCGAGGCGCTGCAGGTCGAGCTGAACGCGCTGCGCTCGGAAAAGGCGCTGCTGATCCGGCAGGCGACCGAGCGGCGCGAGGAGGCGGCGCGGCAGCGCGGCGCTGCCGAGGCGGCCCCCGCCGAGGCGTCGGCGTCGGCCGCGATCGAGGCCTCGCGCAAGGCTCTGAGCGCCAAGGAGGCGAGCATGGACCAGCTGGTGAAGAACCTCAGGGCCGAGGTGCGGGCGCTGACCGCGAGCTCGCAGAGCGCCCAGGGCAAGCTCCAGGACCAAAAGGACGCGGTGCGCCGGCTGCAGCGCCAGCTGGCAGACCAGCAGCGCCGCGCCGGCTTCCTGCAGCTGGCGGCGAGCCTGGCCTCCGGTGCCCTCGTCGCCCTGTTCACCGCCTGGGCCGCGGCGTCGTTTGCCGCGCAGGGCGGGGAGTCTTTGTAGGGTCCGGCTGGGCGGACAAGCGATGGCTGCGCTGGACCACCGGGCGATATACTCGTCTAAACCCTCTGAGAAGCTCAATTGTGTGTCAAGACTCTGGGTGATCGACCTTCCCAGACGCTCGTATTCGATCCTGTTTGTGAAACGAGGCCACTACTATTATCCTTCCGGATGCACAATGCCCACGTCGTTTAATCATGTTGCAAAACCTCTCATTCAACAGCAAAGCAACAGATCATTGCCGCTCGTAAATCTGCATGTACGTCTCTGAAAGCGCCACCATTTGCGGGAGGACGTCCGTCACGCGCAGATCCTGATGGTTGGTTGGGAGGTGAGGAGTATGTGCGTGACTTTGAATTGATGCACGCTACTACGGCGAGTTCAGACAGTGCTGCCAACTTAATACCCCCACACATCAGATCAGGATCGGATAAGATCTCACACGTACCTGGACGTCGTACCAGGTGTTTTCCACCTTGCGCAGGATGTGCACCCGCAGCGTTCCGTCTTCGTGCTTTCCTTCGTGCACAATGTTTGCGATGAGGTTGTACTTGGCGGCAGCGCTTGCCTCGCCGGCGGGCAGCTCGAGGCCTTTTGACCGGGAAGTTGACGATGGTGGGGTTTTTCTCCCAGAAAAACTGCGTGCGGGTGAAGCGCTTGACCTGGAGGGCGAGGAAGCACGGCGGGGAGAGCAGGCGCATCCTGCGCCGGCCGTGCTGGATGTCCTCTGACCACGCGCTCGCCGCCGTACTTGGCCAGCAGCTCGCGCATGGGCACCTGCGGGATGACCACGTTCTCCAGCGCGTCCTTGAAGAGCGGCGCGGGCGGGAGGTCCAGGCCCAGCATGAGGAAGGGCACGCGCTCGACCAGGTCGGCCGCGCGGTCGCGGGCGCGGCCCGTGCCGGCCAGGGTCGTGACCTCCAGCTCGCCGCGCAGGCAGTCGGAGACGATCGAGCGCCGCCGGTGCCGGCCGCCGGTCAGGTCCAGGTGCAGCGCGTTGACCAGCCACTGAAAAAACTCGATCGCGTCCGCCTGGCAATCGATGGTGAAGCGCCGCTTGCTGGCGCCAATCACGGCTTGCATGAACTCGTGCGGCGAGACGTGGCCCTTGAAGGCGCGCGGCAGCCACAGCTTCCGCACCAGGCTCGCAAACTCGCGGACCAGGGTCGATGTGCAGCCGGCGTAGTTTTCCTCACGCAGGAAGAAATCTCTGGAGAGGTGGAAAGAGGGAATGGATGGATGAGTTGGAGACGTCAGGTTATGAACGTTTTCCATGTGGTCATAAAGGAGGAGTGGGTCGGGAAGATCCTCCGTTGAGATGAAGAAGGAGAAGAAGGAAGAATAGTATCGGTGCCCTTCTCTGGGGTCAATCGCTGGCCTGGCAAAAGCAGCAAGGGCAATTCCGAATGGCACCACGGCCCCCTCACAGCAGCTCATCAACCAACAATCTCGGCCCTACCGGATGGGGCCGATGCGGACCAAGGCCTGGACCACCACATTGGCATAGTCGTTGCGCTTCATGTTGTTCAGCCCCACCAGGCCCGGCATGTACTCGGAGCCGTCCAGCGCCCGAGCCCAGGTCACGTCCGTGTCCAAGCGAGAGATCTCGGCCTCTGCGCAGAGTGTGTTGCGCGTGCATGCAGTGGGATTCAATGATGCAGTGACAAGTGGCGCCGTAAGAGAGTCTCCTGGCACCCTTCAGTGCCCCCTTTCCCCCCCTGCTACTCACCAGTGTATGTCGGGTTGAGGATGTACTGAATGTCCGCCAGCGACCGATCCACCACCTGGTACATGTCTGGCAGGCAGTACACCTGCGTTTGTGAGGGAGAAAGGATGCTTGCTTAGCGTGATGTTGATTGTGCCAACGGATCATATCTTTGGCTTCGACATGTGTGGCACCATTACAAAACCCACCCAGCACCCGCCAGCCCCACCCAATGCCACCTGCCTTGCCATCCTGGATTTTGATAAACATGTGGTGACCAGCTTCGAGAGCATGTGTGTATGCGTGCGTGCTTGGTCCACGGCCCTGTGCGTTGAATTGAGGGTGCCAGACAAGGGGGGTTTTGAGACATAACAAAGATTAAGAGGGCCCTGGTCGACCCCAGAAAACACAAATTACATGAAAAAATACTGCCCACAAGCGCAAGAGGGTAAAACTCCCGTCGCTTGCATATTCCGACATAAAAGAGCCCCACTTGAACAAAGCACTTCCTCAAGCAACCTGCCCCCTCCGTTCGAGCAAACACCAACGCACCTGGAAGAATTTGCCGCAGACGAGGCAGGCATACACGTTGACTGGGCTCAGCGACACGGAGCAGCACTTTTCAAAGTCAAATTCCAGATTCTGAAACGAGCAGGGTATTGTTAAGGAAGGGTGAGCAGTGCTGTGCAGGGATGGAACAGGGTCGACTGCTCTGCCATTTGGTTCATACCAATCCCATCCCCTTATCACAAGCAAACTTGTTGCCCGTCATGCCATCACAAGCTACAATGCAATCCTACCTGTCGCGAAATCGTGTCCAGGTAGGGGCATTCGGCCCCCGTGCGAACAGCTTTGCTCATCTTGTAGTTGCGGTGGAGTGGCTGGTCGTCCTCGTCGCGCTCCTCAGGCTCCCTGGTACCACGTGCGGCGCCATTGGCACCCTCTGCGGCAACAATATCGCCGCCATTGGAGGGAGAAGTGGCCGAGGGCCGCCTGCTCCTCCTCGACGGAATCTCTCGGCCGCTTGGACATGCTGCTCCCGAGCGCAGCTGAATCGCACGCACACAGCAGGAACGAGCTGAAGCTAAATCATTCTGGTATATATAATATTGTTTACCAATGCTTCGATTCGATGGCGTCGCATGCCTGAGTGCAGTCCTGTGCGTTTATCATGATGGGCTTGTCGGGCATCCATCTCGATCGCGATCGGGATTCTTGGGGGGTGGCCTCGGTTTGCCGTGCTCGGCTTCCGGGGTGTAGAGACGTGATCCGGTGACTACCGTAAGCTTACCAGGCCCCGCCCATGTGCACTACAGTCACAGAACAAAGCCGCATTGATTGCCATCCACCCTTTGCGTGCCCCCCGCTTTCGGAAGTGCTTGCGGCAGGCCTCCCTTTACGGCCGCCCGGGACCACATTTATTGGAAGGTGCGTGAGCCCACCTGGCGCATGATCGGTCCATCGTGGCCCATTTTCTATCCATTGCACCTAGATCTGGCAATTTTATCATAACCCTGTACCCGTGCGCTCGACACAACTCCTTCCCTGATTGGCCTACTGTCCAGGTCCGTGGCGCTGCCTGTGATCTCGGTCCCCGCGACCCAGCCAGGCGAGGGGTTTTTCCAATCCCGAGCGGCCTAGAAGAGCCCGTCATGGGGTCAGTTCTCAGCTGCCTGGAGCCTGTAATGATGTACCTCGCACAAATCGGAATGAAACTGGGCCTGGCGGGCGTACTGGGCGGCATCCTGGCAGTGCGGGTAAGCGTGCTAGGGAGTGGGGCTGCGGAGGTGGCGAGTGCCATGGCGCTCTTTTAAAAGTGTCGGCTGACGCGCCTACACTTGAAATTAATAATATGCAGATAGGTAAGCTCATTTTCGAGGAGCTTTTTAGCAAGAAGCGCGAGCGCTCGTCCGGTCGACGGCTATCTCACCAGGTCGTATGGAGCTCCCCTGACGAGGCTCGGGCGGCCGGCACCCAGGTGTGACGATGGGCAATGGCAGTCTGGGCGGCCGCGCGCGCTATTTGTTTTCATAGATTTTTTGTTTCGTACCATAACGCAACCTCTTCGCCGCATGCCGCATGCTGAGTGGGGTAATGTGGTTGCTGGCGACGTTGTCAGAGGGTTGCATGGATGGCCTCCAAAACGCTTTGCCTGCGCAGGCAGCAGAGGATGTGGAGGCGCTCAAGAGTCAGATCGAGGCGCTCAGGACGGCAAATGCGGCCTTGCGCCGCTCGCACAAGCAGGCGCTTGTGGGGTCTGCTGGCGCGGAGGACAACGCCGGCTCAGAGAGGAGTGCCATCAAGGCCGCTCTTCGAAGACGATTGCCGCCGAGCACAAAGGTAGGTTGTTGCAAGAGAAGCGGTATGTCTTCTTTCGTGTATTTTTTTGCGCGACCGATGTGGTGCATCGCGATTCTGAGTGGATAATGTGAAAATTTTGGTGGCAGAGGACGCGGGAGCAGAATGCCAAGCTGTCGTACGAGGAGCTCCTTGCAAGCAACGAAAAGGCAGGTTGGGGGCTGCGCTGGGTCTTTGTTATGCTCATGCAGGCCATGCGCGATTTGGTGCAGGTGTCTTGTCTCACAAAATAGTCAACTGAGGATCTACTGCCTTTGGCATGTCATGCCCACCTCTCATGCAACATGCCAGGATCCAGTTGCTGACCCTGACTGCTCCAATATGTGCTTCTCACGTTCTTTTGCAGCTCCAGGAACAACTGGAGCAGGCGCTGAAGCGAAACAGCGAGCTCGCAGAGCGGCTCATGGAGGCAGCCTTCATGTCTGGCAGCGGTGCGCCGGGGACGAGAATGGCACTCTTTCATTGTAGCTACTCATTCGATCACAATCAAGAGTGTCATGGATCACTGACGAGCACTCTTGTCAATAAACTCATCGTCTCCTGTCCCAATACGTTCCATTGCAGAGGTAGTTGAGGACGATGTTGGCGGAGCGTTGCCCACCCCAGCCCGCTGGAAGGAAACGATCCACAGCGGGAGTCGTCAGGCCGTGTCGGGCCGGACACTCTCCGACCAACTCTTGCCGGGGCCGCCACCTGCTCGGGAGGATGATGGGGTGAGTAGGTGGGGGGGGAAGTGTCTGTTTCGGAAGCATTGGTGACAATCACTCGATCACCTTGTCGGCATGCGTGGCAGGACCATTCGTGTTTCCACTCTGTATTGGCCTGCCATCGCACCCTATATCACCCAATGCCTCTCCTGCCCTTTGCTCCATCCAGCCGTCGCCATTCCAGACGCCAAGGAGCCGGAAAATCTCTCGATCCACGAGCGCACCCTCCTCAGCCTCCCGGCGGCGGATGCTTCTCTCCATGTTTGCGGAGCTGGACTCGGGCGCCGAGCTGGAGGCAGCGGGCGAGGGTGCGGAGACGACAGAGGGAGTGGAGACAGAGATTGCCCAGTTGGAGGCGGCCGAACCCGCACGCGACGCAGAGCCAACCCCAATTTCTGCCGCCTAGCGTGCAAACGATTCTTAGAAACTTTTTTGTTGCAGTGGAATACTATATCCTTGAGAGGTGTGCCCCAGTAATCGGCTGGCAATGCCTTGCTGCTTGCTATGATTTAATGTGCTCGTTCTATGCATAATGCTACTGCCAAGCAAAACTGTGGATCGTTAGAGCCATTGTACAAGAGGCAAATGAGCTCATTGACCGTGTGCGACGTCAAATTTGGACGACCCAACTCACTCGCAAGTTGCCGCATTAGTTGCCCCTTGGCCGGTCCCAGGTTGGGGTTTCCTCAACAACATCGATCGTCCGAGCAAGCGGCCAAGGAATAATGGCTCAGAGATTGGCCATCTTTTGCACATCTACTAGCTGTAGAAATCAACTCTTGCCTCTTCCTATGCGGCTGCCTTTCGGGGCGACGATTTGTGAGACACTGTCCGTCGGTCCGGGCCACCGGAGAATGAGAGAAACCGGGGCTGCTCAATGTGTCGCGAGTCTGCCAACAGTAAACAATACGCGCAGAAACTGGTACATATATTGAAACGTAGCGCGTTTTTAGCTAAAGATTGGGTCTTTGCACAGCGTGCCGAGTTTTGGCCGAGATCACTCCGAGCGGGCAGACAGCAACAACTGACCCCTCGTCCAAGGGTCATGCATTCTGCAAAATATTCTCTTCAAGCCAGGCGACGGCCTCAATCGAGATCCCTAAAATATAAATTCAAATCTTGCCAAAGTCCTATGCCAAAAAATTCTGAGACCTGGACCCCCTCCTGCTTTCGAGTTTCGTGGCTGCTGCGAAGCAGCATCATCGGCCGGCGTGATCGCATCATCGGGGCCTGGTGCCTTGGACGGCATAAGAGGCAGTCAGCTGCTCTCCGGAGGCCAACCCGTGCAAAAATAGCTTTATTTCTGGTCTTTTAATTGGTTCTTTACCTCAATTTTGTCGCCATGGGTCCCTCCATGGGGGTGATCGCGGTGCTATGCATCTGCCTGATGGGCAATTCCCTTGCCCAGCCGCCCGGCAGCAATGCCGGTCTTCCCCCCTCGGCCTATGCCACTGGCCTTGCTCCGCAGAAGCTGGTCGCCCAAATTGGCGAGACGCTCATGGTACGATCTGTCTGTGGTTGGTTTATGGCAGGGTTTGCATTATGGGGTTGGTGATGTATGCGCGGATTTCTCCGGCGGCGGCTTCCAACGGAGATCCGGTTGTGTGGTGCCCGCACCTCGGGCAACATTGTGGGCTCGTGACGTCAAGAGATCTCTCTTGTTGCGTGCTGATCTAATTCACAAGCATTTGTGTTTGATTTACCTCCCAATTTTGATCAAAACATGGATGAAACCCGCTCCCTATCGACCAACTTCATCTCCCCACACCCACACAGAAAGAGAAAAAGTACACGGATGCCGACCTCTTGAATTTCCTGGTCAACACCGAGTGCCTGGAGGCGGAGTTCAACAGTCTGGCGGCTTTTGGGGTGGGCATGCACCCCAAGCTGTTTGGCAAGGCCTCCGAGACGCCGACCGGCGGCAAGAAGGCCGACCTGAGCTGGGACATCCAGCTCTGGGCGGAGGAGGTGGCCCGGGACGAAATCGGCCATGTGCGCATCCTGCACGAGGCGCTGGGCGCCGACGGCGTCTGGTGCCCCAAGATGGACTTTGATGCGGGCTTCTCCGGGCCTCTTCAACGAAGCCATGGGCACCAGCAACGTGGAGTGGGACCCCTACAAGAACGACATCAACTTCATCCTCAGCACTTTTGCGCTGGAGGAGATTGGCGCCACGGGCGACAAGGGCATCACGGGGCTGGTGGCTTTCAATGGTAACGCCACCGTCGTGGACCTGGTGGGCGGCCTGGCCCAGTCGGCCGGCTACCAGTCGGCCGCCGACCGCTTTTTGCTGTGGACGCTGCGCAACGAGACCGTGCCCGAGTTTGGCAAGACCGTGGCCGAGGTGACGGGCGCGATCACGCAGCGGCGGCAGGCGCTGACCGGGCACGTCAGCGTGGACCAGGCGCTCGTCTACCGCGGCGGCATCAACGTGGTCCCCACCGAGGGCAACGGCGTCACCATCGCGCGCACGCCGCAGCAGGTGCTCAGCATCCTGACCGAGGGCGCCTCCAACGGCAAGGGCGGCTTCTTCCCCGACGGCGTCAACGGACGCATCACCACCCCGGACCCGTTCAACCCGCCCTCGGACCTCAACGACCTCGTCCGCCAGGCCAACGCGCCCTACGTCATCGTGCCCTCCTTCAAGGATGTCGAGGACCCCTTCAAGCTGCAAAACATCCCGGGGCCGGTGGACGCGACCAAGGGCTCCACCGCGGGCGTCACCGAGGGGACGGGCTCCTGGTTCACCTCCATCCTCCCTGGCGTGCATGACAAGGAGCTGTGAGGCTGTAGGGTGTGCCTCTTTGTTGCCCGTGGCGTGTGTGTAGTATTATTTTTCTTTGGAGAACGAGGCTTGTCTGTTCTAGGGTGGTTGGGCGTGTGTGATTGGTGTGCAGCGTGGACAGGATACCAACCAGTGAACCTTTCCTAATCAGTGTACATGCATCAGTGACACACTCTCTCTGCACACCTCCGAGCACACCCTGTAAAAACAGGTGTACATTGTAAATGTACTCGATTACTAACAGTTCCCCTGTCCAGCTAGACATAGAATCCTGAACGAGCTTGGTCCCAAACCAGGCTTACAGCAACGTACTCGCTGTCAATAAATAAACGATCTTGACGCAACAAAGATCACAACGAAAAGCATTCTTCTCTCAACTGCAAACGTAGCGGCCACACACGTGGCGAAAAAGAGTGGCGAGCTCACTGCCCAGGCTTGGAACCGGGGGGCGAGAGGTTGGCGCTGGGATAGGCTGGGTGCCCGGGGCCGAGGGGCCCCGGCGCGGCACCGGGGTTCATGCCTCCCTGCCCCAGGGCGCTCAGCAAGAGCAGCAGCTGCTGTTGCTGCGGGGTCATGCCCGGGCCCGGCGGCGCCTGCTGAGGCGGCCCGGCCAGGGGGGTGCCCGTAGCCGGGCGGGGCGTACCCCGGCTGCGGCGCGGCGCCCTGCGGCCAGCCGGCGGCCTGCCGCTGCTGCTGCTGCGCCTGGAGGTGCGCCGCCAGCAGGGCCAGCTGCTGCGCGTTCAGCGGGGGGCCTGCTGGCCGCTGCTGGCCCATGGCGGGGGGGACGCCAGGCCCCGGTCGCCCAAACTGCACTTGGCCGGGCATCCCATTGGGCAACAGGGGCCTTCCGTCCATGCCAAACCGCAGCCCCAGCTGCTGCTGCTGCTGCTGCTGTTGCTGCTGCTGCTGCTGCTGAGCCAGCAGGTGCAGCGCAAAGAGCTGCTGCGGAGTCACCCCCGGGGCGCGACCAAGGAATGGGTTTGGCACCGGCAAGCTGCGCGCAAAGGGGTTTTGCAGCGCGGCGGCGCCCGGCGGGTGGGCCGGGGGGGCGCCTGGCGCGGGACCGGCCTGGTGCTCCTGCGCAAAGGCCGCCATGGGCGACCGCTGCTGGAAGACCGCGGGCGTGGACGGTTCGCTGCCGGGGGAGGGCCGCGCCAGCGGCACAAAGCCGCGCCACTGCGCCGGATCCGCCGCCAGGGGCGCGGCGGCGCCCTTGGGCTGGGCAGGCGCAGGGTCTGGCGCCGGCGCGGCGCGCGCAGCGTGCGTCGCATGGCCGCCGCCAGCAGCGGCCGGCGTGGGGCCCTCAGCGGGGTCCTTGGCCGACACGCCGTCTTCGCGAGCCCTCTTTGCCGGCCGCACAGGCTTGGGCTTGCTCGCCAGGGGCGCGCGAGCATCCTCCGCGCCGGCCTTGTGCGCCCTGTCCTTGGCATCCAGCGTCAGCGGCAGCCGCGCCGAGACCACACGGACCGCGCCGGAGCCGCAGCGCTCGCGCACCGCCCTCGCGATCGCCTCCAGCGCGCCCACGCTGGAGACGGTGTCGGGCAGGGTGGGTGCTTTGGTGTCCTCCTCTGCAGCGCTTTCCAGCAGGAGCAGCTGCGCGGCTGCGGCGGTGAGCGCAGCCTTCTTGTCGGGCCCCTGGTCGCGCCGCGCGTCCAGCGCGGTCCGCAGTGCCCCGGCCAGCACCGCCCTCACGCGATCGCCCGCGATCACCCGCAGACGCCGGCGCAGCGTCTGCAGCTCCGCGGCGGTGCTCTGGCTCCCCTCCGCCGCTCGCTGCAGGGCGGCAAAGCGCGCCGCGCAATCGGCGGGGCGGCGGGTGCGGCCCAGCCGCGCAGCGGCCTCTGCGCCGGCGACGGAGGAGGCCGCCGAGCCTGCGACCAGCGCCGCCGCCGCGGTGCGCCAGCAGGGCCCCGAGGGCTCCAGGGGCACGGCCCGCGTCGACCCCGGTGCGCTCCAGCACGAGGCAGAGGACAAGGTCCTCCAGCGGCTCCCACGGCCGCCGCAGCGGCGCCTCCTTCGGCTTCAGCCTGGAAGGCGCTGCCGGGCGCGCGCGCGAGCGAGGCGACAGGGCCGTGTCCGAGTCGTCCCCGGCCTGCGTGGGGACCAGCAGGTTTCCCCCGCTCTTCTTGCTCCGGTGCGACAGGGACTTTGAGGCGGCGGCTGCGGCAGCCGCAGCCGCAGCCGCCGCCGCCGCCGCCCGCTTCTCCTCCTTGGCCAGCCACTCGGCCTCTGCCTGGGCGCGGGCCTCCTCTTCCAGCATCGCCTCCTGCAGCTGCGCGTGGTAGGCCTCCGTGGCCGCCCGCTCGTCCCAGTCGGCCGCCACGTTCTGCTCCTCGTCCTCGTCGATGGCCTCCTCCCGCTCCAGCTCGGCGCCCTCCATGGCCGCGACGTCAAACTCGGCCACATTGTAGTCGCGCGCCACGGCCTCGGCGACCGCCGCCTCGTCCACCTCGGGGATGAGCTCCTCCAGCAGCGACACCGCGTACCGCTCGATGGGCCGCAGCGCCGAGCCCAGGTCGGCGGCGGCCAGGGCCTGGGTTGGCGGCGCGGCCGTGTCCGGCGCGGCCTCGGGCGAGGCGCTGGCGGCGCGCGGGCCGTCCTCGCCCGACGCCTCTTCGTCGCCGTCCTGTGTCTGGTCGGGCGTCGGCGTCGCCGCGTCGCTGCGCGCGCCAGACGCCTCGGGCTCGCCCGGTGCCGGCTCCCGGATAAACTCATCCAGCTGCGCGGCCGTCTCGCGCTCGGCCGCGGCCGCGGCCTCGGCGTCGCCCTCGTCCTCGGCAGCCCGCATGGCCGCAGCGACCTCGGCGTCGGTCTCGCGCGCGGCGCCGCGCCCGTGGCCACGTCGCGCCCGAAGATGGCCCCCGCGTCGGCCAGGAGGTCGGCCGGCGCCAGGCCGCCCGCGCCGCCGCCCAGCACGCCGTCGGTGGTGAAGCCGCCCGACTGGATCGCTAAAAAGTCCAGGTGCCGCTTCTGGTCCGATTTCTTGAGAATGTTCTCCTCGATCGTGTGCTGGCAGACCATGCGGTAGATGTGCACCTCCTTGGTCTGCCCGATGCGGTGGCAGCGGTCCTGCGCCTGCGCGTCCATGGCGGGGTTCCAGTCCGGAGTCGTAGAAGATGACCGTGTCGGCGCCCGTCAGGTTCATGCCCACGCCGCCCGAGCGCGTGGACAGGATGAAGCAGAAGATCTTGGCGTCCGCGTTGAAGCGCTGCATCAGCAGCTGGCGCTGCTCCGGCTTGGTCGCGCCGTCCAGCCGCACGTAGGTATGCCCGTGCAGCGACAGGAACGACTCCAGCACGTCCAGCATGCGCGACATCTGCGTGAAGATGAGCGCGCGGTGCCCGCCGCGCTTGAGCCGCGCCAGGAGCGCCGCAAGCTCCTGCAGCTTGCCGGAGTCGAACTGCACCAGGCGCTTGTCGGGGAAGAAGAGCGACGTCCGCGTCCGCGGCACGTGCAGCACCGAGCCCCGGTCGTACCACACCTGCGCGGAGGGGGTGATGAGGGGGTTGGTGTTATTAGGTAGGATGTTGAAGATGCAGAGGTAGAGGAGAAGGGAGTACACTGCTGATCACCCCAAAAACGTTGCGGAATGCAATATTCATTTTCCCAATCCTCACCCCCCCACACCCCCCCCCCTCCCCCACCCTCCCCCCCTCTCTCTCTCTCTCTCTCTCTGTCTCCCTCCTTACCATAGCCAGGTCCCTCTCCAGCCCCTCGTCCGCGGCCGCCAGCCGCCGACAGGGCGTCACCAGCGCCGGGCGGGGCGCGCGCGCCTTGGGGATGTAGCAGAGGTAGCGGGTCAGCGCGTCCATGCAGCGCTCGAGGCGCGTCTCCGGCAGAAAGACCATGGAGGCCAGGACGCCCGACACCTCCAGGTACGCGCGCGGGTCGCCGTCGAGCCGGTGCACCGCCTCGGCGGCGCGCGGCGCGCGGAGCAGGTCCTCCAGCTCGGCGCCGAGCGCGGGGCCCGCGTTGCGGCACCGCTGGCGCGACAGCCGGCCGAGGAAGCCGGTGCGCTCGGCGCGCCACGCCGTCGCCGCGCGCACCAGGCCCTGCAGCGAGGCCGCCACGCCCAGCAGCGCGCGGTCGCTGGGCTGAAAGCCCAGCCACGTCTCCAGCGCGCCGGGCGCGAGCGAGTCTGGGGGAAGGAGCGCGGGCGACACCAGGCTCGCGTCGGGGGCCAGCGGCGCGCTGAAGGACACATCTGGCTCGGCCCTCTCCCGCGCAATCGCGCCGGCCCACGCCGGCGTACCTGCAAGATAAGGGGGTTGGGCCGTCCGAAATGATGCGCGAGCGACAAAGCGACAGGTGAGATGCGGTAAAGTTTTGCAAACAAAGTGACCCATGCACTTCTTCATAGCCCAAATCTTTTCCTTTGTACACAATTCAAGTCCCAGTCGCTCTATCCCCTCACTCAACACCCAATTTCAACCTGGCATGATGATGGCGTCGCCGAGGCCAGCGGGGATGTCGGTGGGCTCCAGGACCAGGGACCGGAACCCCCGGCCCCTGGGGCACCCCTCCAGCCCGCCGCCCAGTGCGACCGCCATGCTCGGCACCGGGACATGCAGCCCCGGCAGCATGTCAAAGGCCGAGACGATGGGCCGCGGCTCGAAGAGGTCCGGGTGGTTGCACACCTTGCGCAGCTGCATGAGGCAGTTCATGAGGCCGACGTAGCTGCCCGTGGAGAGCGCGGAGCGCGCCACGCTGGAGGCCATGTACTCCTCGTACAGCAGGCGCTGGCGCTTGGAGAGTGGGCAGTAGACGACGTGCTCGTGCTTGCCCGGCAGCTGCTTCTCCACGTCCTTTTTGAGGCGGCGCAGCAGGAAGGGGCGCAGCACCGCGTGCAGGCGCTCCACGATGGCGCGGTTGAGCTCGGCCGAGCCCTCCACCATGCCCACCAGCGGGTCCGAGAACCAGTTCTTGAACTGCGCGTGGCTGGCAAAGACCTGGGGCATGAGGAAGTGCATCAGGCTCCAAAGCTCCATCAGGTCGTTCTGCAGCGGCGTCCCTGTGATGAGCAGGCGGCGCTTGGAGTTGAAGTTGAGCAGCGTCTGCCACCGCTGGCTCTTCCAGTTCTTGATCATGTGCGCCTCGTCCAGGATCAGGTACTTCCACTTTTTGCGCTTGAACATCCGCGCATCCTGCGTGTAGTATTGTGGAAGGGGCAACAGGTTGGGTTGTCGGTACATGGGCGAGAGGGGTATACCAAATGAGCCAGATCAGACTACAACCACCACGAATCCATGTGCACAACCTCCCCCCTTCTTGCCTGGAGCACGAGGGTGTAGGAGGTGATGCAGACGTGAAAGGCGTTGGGCTTGGACCAGCCCTGGCGCTTGGCCGCGCGGTCCTTCACGCTCCCAAAGTAGGTGAGGAGCTTGAAGGCCGGGGCACCACTTCTTGAACTCCATCTCCCAGTTGAGCATGACGCTGGTGGGCACGACCACCAGGTGCGGGCCCCAGTCGCCCTGCTCGCAGGCCAGGTGGGCCAGCAGCGAGATGGTCTGGATCGTCTTGCCCAGCCCCATCTCGTCGGCCAGGATGCCGTTGAGCCGCTTGTGGTAGAGCGTGACCAGCCAGTCCAGCCCGATCTGCTGGTACTCGCGCAGCTGGCCCTTGAGAAGAAAGGGCGTCCGCGTGCTCACCTGGTGCGTCGCGAGCGTGTACCCCGTCGGCTGCGCGCTCTGCATGGCCTGCAGCGCGTCCGCCATGCTCGCGGGCGTCTCCTCCGCCTCGGAGGCGGGCGTCAAGTCGGTCGGGAGCGGCAGGCAGGTCGGCGGACATCGCTCTAGATTGAGTCTCAACCAACTCCGCCTCCTGCTTCACGACCGTCGCCTTGTCATCGCCGACCCTAAAACCATTGGCCCGCGCACGGCCGTACTGGCCGAGCAAGTCGTCGAGATCCAGCTCCGCGTCGGCCGCGAGGCCCGCGAGCTCGTCCGCCTGGGCCGCGGCGGCCTGCGCGCCCTCGGCCTCTGCCGCCCGCTCCTCCTCCTCCAGCGTCGCCTCGTCGTCCTCGTCGTCCGAGTCGGCCGCGTACTCATCCTCGGCGTCGTCCTCGCCGTCCAGGCCGCCTTCCTGCGCAAGGCGCGAGGGGGCCGCCGCAGGGACGGGTCCGCCTTCGGCAACTCCCAAAGGCTCTCCTCCAGGAGCATTGCCATTATCACTAACACGCGCTTTCCGGCCCAGCGATGCTGGGAGGGGGGACCACCCATGGACGCCAAGAGCTCCTCCAGGGGCACGTCTGCGTCCTCTTCCAGCCCATTGAGCTCCTCCGCCTCGGTGGCCTTGCTGTAGCCCTCTGCTCGCGCCGTCTCCTCCTCCTGCTCCAGCGTCGCCTCGTCATCTTCCTCATCAGAATCCGCGACGTACTCATCGGCGGACGCAGCATCGTCGTCGTCCACGTCTTCCTCCATGGCGTCGTCCTCCAGCTGCGCAAGCTCGCTCCTGCCGCCAGCAGCTTGTGCGGGCGCGGGCACTCGCTCTTCTGACTGAGGCTCCTGCTTGATGCTGGCTGGAAGAGGGACGCCCATGGACGCCAAGAGCTCCTCAAGGGGAACATCTGCATCCTCTTCGAGCCCATGAAGCTCTTCTGCTTCGGTAGCCTTGCTGTAGCCTTCGGCTCGCGCCACCTCCTCCTCCTGCTCAAGGGTCGCCTCGTCGTCTTCCTCGTCCGAATCAGCCATGTACTCATCCGCGGACGCCGCGTCATCGTCAATGTCGTCGTCGCCGTCGTCGTTAAGGGCAGTGGCGTCCGAGACGTGGGAGCCCAGGGCGTCTTCGTGCTTGACTGCACTCGCTTCTAGAGCTTCAGGCTCTTGCTCCGAGGCAAGCAAGCGACCCTCGCCGTAGCCTGGTAACCCATTATCGCGTTGCTTGACAGCAGCTGCCGCATCTGGCTCGCTGGCCTCGCCATTGTCCTGCCCTGAACCGCCCGCTTCCGTCGCGGTCGCCGGGGCCTCGGCCGCTTGCCCCGCCTCGCCGGCGAGCCGGGCCGCCAGCATGTTGGAGTATCGCTGCGTCTGGCCAAGCAGCGCGTCCAGCTGACGATCCATCATCTCCTTGCGCCGCGCGGCGGCCTCTGCCTGGCGCCTGTGCGTCACGATGCGACCCGCCTTGTCCCAGAACGCCGCCACCTCCTTGGCGATCCAGGAGGCGCGCTTGCGACGCGCCTTTTCCTCGTCTCGCGCCCGCTGAATCGTGCGCGACTCCAGATCCTTGTTCGACCGTGCCACCTGTATTTGGCGGGCAAGGGGGGCAGGTGCAGAAGGTGGGAGAGTTGGTTCACCGCCAAGAGACTGGGCATTGCAGATAGGTACTTCTCAAGGATGAGGAAACACAGAGTGTTCAGGCCACCCATATCACTGAACCCATCTCATCCTCGCAACCCACCGCTTGCGCAAAGCGTTTAGCCTGGCGCAGTTTCCAAGCCCGTTCCTTGTGAAACTCCTTGGCAAGCCACTGCACGTGTGGACATAAATTGTGTTGTCACCACTCGTGGCAAGAACAGTCCAATGGTAACCACACCACAGCAGCAAATAGTCGCACCGCCATTTCGTCGAGCAAGTGGTCCCAGTGCGACTTGGACGGTTTCGGCTGAGGCCACGCCGGCACCTGCGCACCCAAAGCACGAGTTCTTGGTACAAGCGACAGTGTAAAATATTGACCACAGCCTAAGAATTGTCCAATTATCTGTCATTCACAACCCATCCGTCCCAGCCAAGCGTCACACCAGCCGCCTCCGACAGCCAGCCAAAAATCTTACCTTGACGGCCGCACGGATGTCTTTGATGGAGGCAGCTTGCCGCAAAATCTCGTACCTGCGCTCCAGCTCGTTGGCCCGGTCCGTCATGTCGCCGTCCCCGAGGTAGCCACCCTCTGGGGCTGACGACAGGGAATCGTCGGGAGTGTCCATGGTGCCAGGGGTCGCCCCTGCACAAAATAGCCACCAAGCAAAATGCGTGGCCATTCCAAGGCCCACACCACCAATGGCTGCAACATGACCGTCCTGATAAGTCTACAGGCGGGAGGCTTACCTGCAGTATCACTTCATGTCAGTCCACGGCCTGCTTGGCGTGCATGACACCCAGGCCCGACAGGCCCAAACCCGGACACTCGATCAACCTCTGCGCCAGCGGTGATTGGAGCGACATGGCGATCTGTTTCGATCCATTAAACACAAGCATGTAGCATTTGGATCAGAGCCGTGGCCATCAACGCTGCACGGAGCCAGATCCGTCGAGCGACCTCCCGCAAGCCCGCACCTCCGTTGAAGCAGTCGGCCTGGAGCGTCGGTCAGCACCCACCCCGTCGGCAAACTTTTCCTTTGTTTCTAACTAAAAACGAGTATTTCACTGCTCGAATCCCCAGAGAGGCCCTCTGACGGGCCCCGTGTCTCCTTGGGCCTTGCTCCCCTGCAATCCGAGCCTGAGTGGCGGGAGATCAGATTCGCGATTGGCATAGTGCCTGTGGGTGCCTTGGTGTCCTGAAACTGTCTCCACACGGATGGTCATTACAGGGTTGTACATCAATCTTACGCTGCAGCTTATATTTATGTTCTTGGGGCAGCACGGGTCATGGGGACGGGGCAACGCATGTCAGATCGGCGCACAGCATAGCGCCAAACAGTATTTCAGTCACAGGCGGGGGTCGTAAGGTTTCAAATTGGTGCAAGAGCTTCACCAGTCCATGGGCAGCCCGGGCACCCATTTCTCGCCATCCCACCAGGAGGGGACCCAGACGCAGCCGTCGTAGTGGCCAGGCATCCACTGCTGCCCATCAGAGTAGCCGTCGTAGCGGCGACCTTTGTGGAGGAAGGAGCCCGCCTGCCCGTAGCTCTTGCCCTTCCCCGAACTGGGCCGCAGTGCCGGAAGGTACTTGTAGACGCGGATGCCCTGGATCCAGCGGTGGCCGTCCCACCAGGCCTTGACCCAGGCGTGGCCGTTCCAGTACCCCTCGTGCCACTGATGCCCGTCCCACCAACCCTGGCGGTCAACTCCGCACTTGTCCTGGAAACCGCCTCCCTCGGAGTTGATCACTTTCAGGAGATCATCCACCCGGTGCTCGACTGCAAGGGAAGCATTGAACGCATTGGAAGGTTTGGGAGGTGGTAATTTTGACTAAAAAGGAGGGGCGTCTGCACCCTTTGTGCCAAAACGAGGCCGGCCTAAACGCACTTTTGTCCAAGGGGTCGTCATCGGAGGCGGCCAGGGCGGCGCCAGCCACCGCGATGAGCAGCAAGAAGAGGCCGTAGTGTTTCATGATGACCTTTATTCAAAAACTGCACTTGAAGAGTCTCAGATATGCTGAAAAGCTACACATTTTAGTGCATTTTGTGGAGTTTCACGATGTCCAGATGGTCCGAGGTGATGTCAGGTTCCGGTGACTCCCTGGTTCCGATCGTCTTTACTGGAAGCCTGCAGCAGTTGATAACCTCGTTAGCGCGCAGACATTCGTTTCGGCATGGTTTGGACAGTATTGGCCTTGGATGGTAAAAATGTGTGTGGGAGGACGGGGCACCGCCCAGAGCGGCTTGTGCACGCCGAGTCTGGTCGATTCGGCATTGTGGCCTCTGCGCTCGACAAGACCGCACGTCACCGTGTAGCTCCGCAGCACATGGGTGTTCTTTCCACCCTCCGATCCTCACTAATTGACTCAAATTACACGATAGGGTTGCAAAATGTCGACGTACGAAACACTGCATGGAAGTGAATAAGGAAAACGATCTCGGTCATGGAGGTCAGAAAGGTGTCAAGGCTTTTGCGGCTGGCTAGCTATGTGCCGGCCAGAACTTGCGGAAATGTCGGTTTGGTGATGCAAGGGACGGCAATGGGACACGAAAGAGCGATTGTGCAAGTCGACGAGTTAAGTTTGGGGGTTCTGCTGGCGGATGGAAAAGCGCGCCTGCGGTCGAGGGAACCAAGCTATCGAGGCCGCGGCCCGTCATACCACATGAACCCATCCCACCAGGCTTCGATCCATTGTGCGCCACCCCAGTAACCCTCGTGCCATTCCTGGCCATCCCACCAGCCGGTCCTCCAGACGCCATGTCTGTCGTAGAAGCCGCCGGCATTCGCCACGTGTCCACTGCCTCCCGAACGGGAGACATGCGCTGCGCAGGAGATATGCTCGACCCGCTTGATCTACTCGGTAATAGTGCTGCATATGTCATGCAGATTAAACTTTGGATTCCAAAAACTCACCCGAGGGCTCCGAGGGCGGGCTGATCGCATGAGCTTGCAATAATGATTGAGCGCCCGGCAATGGTCCGGAACCCACCATCCTTACGCAGCGCACGGAGAGCTCCCTGGACCGTATTCCAGCCTCTATGGGTATTCTGTGGCCTGCCTGCCACTTGAATCCATCCCATGTGGCATGAACCCAGCGCTGGCCGTCATACAGACCCTCATGCCAGCCGGTGAGGTCTCTCCAACCCGTACGCCAGGCGCCAGTCGAATCGTAAAATCCACCCGCTGCGCCCCTAGGCACGACTTGGCCATCGGGCATCCTTTGGCGCCATCGCGCAGAGCCGATCGTGATAAAGCGTGTGGAAGCGGGCGGTCATCGGCCCAACCCAGCACGTCGCGTCCAAGAATGGGCCATTCGAAAATTGAAAAGGACGTGCATGTACCGACGCCTACGAACTCCCAATAATTTTTACATGGAAAATTAAAGCAGTAGAGAGCTCCTGCTAGGATTTTCGTCCGAGCGCGCGAGGGTTGCTCGCGTCTTTTGTCGGGGGGCTGCTCTGGCGCGGAAAGGAGACGCAATGGCCTCTCCATGCTGATCAGGAAATGTTGCACAAAATGGTACCTCATAATTGTACTGCGAATGCATCGAGATTGGCGGGGCGCATACGCTCGGCGCACGAATCGGCAGGATGCGACCCGTCATGGGATCGCGGGGATCTGGGCGGAAGCGAGTTGCCCACAATGTGAGCGCAATATTTTCGCCATCAGAAGTCCTGGAAGACCCCACGGCACGGAATCAAAATCTCGATTTACATATTTGCGCTTTTTCAAGGTCTTCGAGAGGCTGAAATTGAGCGATTTGCCCCGGATAAAGTAGCATTGCAGGGACTCGACAGCACCCTTCTTCACACGCTGTCTGTCAGGGCCTCATCGCCGATCATGGAACAGCAAAATAGCGCAGGACCAGACATTAAAGTGAGAGCGTGATGCGCGCATGGAGTGTTTTCAAGGCGCTTGATCGTTGTGATTACGCATCAGTATCCTGACCGACCTGCCCTTTCCAGGGGGAGGTGTTGAAACCCTCCATCGTCAACACATGGTACTTCCGGATCGGCGCGCTGCTCGGCACCCTGGCGCTTGCGGCTGAGCCCCGGGCGCTGCTGAGTCAGCGCGGACTGGCCTTCCTGCACCTGTTCACCTTCTCCCTGGGCGCTGGGGCCCTGACATGGGTGACGTTTGTCTCCGGCATTGTCATGTTCAAAAACATGCCCCGCACCACCTTTGGCCGCGTGCAATCACGCCTCTTCCCCATCTACTTTGCATGGACGACCATCGTCTGCGCGATCCAGATGGTCACCATTGCCGCGCTCGTCCCGAGCCGCTTCCCACTCATCGTGCTGAGCTTTGAGCTTGTGAGCGCCCTGGCCAACTGGCTCTGGATCGAGCCCCTCACGTCCGGGGTCATGTTCCGGCGATATGCTCTGGAAAAGGCCACCGATGACAGGCGCGATGCAGGTAGGGCGATGGGTTGGGACTCGCTCATGCTGGGCTGCCTGTGAGGCTATGAACGCAAGTGCCTGGCACTGCCTTTGTTTGTTTCGCCAGCGGGCACTCAAGACTGCGATGCAATGCCTCACAGGCAGGGTGGAATATCATTTCATGCTGCTTTGATACACGTTGCTGCTGATCAAACCCTGCCTGGGCCTGATCTAACCGTCTCGGCGGGCCCAGATATCACCCAGGAACCACACATGCCAGGCCTGAATCTCAGCGCCCCCTCCCCTGCCCAATTGCCAGCCGCAATCAAGGACCTGTACCGCAAGTTCACACGGCTGCATGGAATCTCCTCGGTTCTCAACCTGATAGCGCTGATGGCTGGCCTCGTGCACGGCTGGTACCTCTCCGGCTTTCTCAAGTTCTAGGTGTCCAGAAAGGGTGCAGGCGCATAACTGTCAATGTGCTTGCGCTTGCGGGCGTACCAGGTCCCCCAAAGTGCTGTAGTTTATCAAAGCTATGTATATGTCACGCATGAGTATCTCTATTGAGCACCTTTGGTATGATGCTCTCGAGCAGAGACTGCCCTAGCCCGTTGACAGAGCACCAGGGTGTGCCGCTCCTTCCGTGCAACTCAAACTTGCGAGTCGTCCGCCACGCCAAGGCGGCAATCACGGTCGATCAGGCGCACCACCATCGAATGCAGCATCATCGAGTGCGCGATTGACGCACCACAGATCTAATTTTAGTTTTGTGTTATCATTTATGAACAGCAACTATTGGAAAACTCCCAGCACTGTGCCACGCACTGCCGCGCATGGCTGTCCGGGCAGCATGGTTTTGAAGCGCATCTAGCACCATCACGGCATGCGACCCACTCCAATGCCAATGCAAGCCACACAGCGCGCGGGCAGCGCATTTTGGAGCCTGCGTCCCTTGGCGCTTCAGTGTTGCACCGGCTTGACGCGCAGTCAGCAGGTCCCTGGCTGGCCCCGGGTACGCCTCCTGCGATGCACGGGCGATCAGACAGCGCCAATGATGCCAGTGCCCCGGCCTTGTCACTGTCTGAACATGCTCTCACGCCCGACTGACACATTGCGCTCCATTTCCCCCTGGTCAGCAGTTGCTGCGGGCGCAAACGCTGCACACCTGCGCCGCCCTGCGCAAGGCCGCCGCGCCTCCCAGCCCCGCTGCCGATGCCAACGTGGGACGCGTCATCGAAACGGAACTGTCGGCGGAGGCAGAAAAATCATATCTTTCGGTGCGCGAGACGAGCGCTGTGTGCGTGTGAATGAAGGGTGGGGATGCTGTTGTGGGTCCGGCTGGATTGGGCTGAGCATCCAACCAAGATGCCGATCATGGGCCCAAGGATATGCAATGAAGAGACAATGAGGGATGATGCCTTCGTACCTCTGCCGATAACTGACGATAGGTCAGCAAGGTTGTTTCCACGTCACCCCCCTCATCTCACCCCGCACAGTATGCCATGTCGGTGATTGTGGGGCGGGCGCTTCCAGACGTGCGCGACGGTCTGAAGCCGGTGCATCGGCGCATTCTGTATGCCATGCACGAGCTGGGCATGGCGCCCAACAAGCCCTTTCGGTGCGTCGAGCGGCAATGTAGTTGTTCGAGGACTTTGTGATTGCAGCTTCTTACAAAGAGCTACCCGCGTGCGCTGTGTCTTTTGTCGGCATACTCTTGGTTCAACCCCACCCACCCACGCTTTCTCAAACCTTTTCCAAACTGCAGCAAGTGCGCGCGCGTGGTGGGCGAGGTGCTGGGCAAGTTCCACCCCCACGGCGACACGGCCGTCTACGATGCGCTCGTGCGCATGGCACAGCCGTTTTCGATGCGGGAGCCGTTGGTGGACGGGCACGGCAACTTTGGGTCGCTGGACGCGGACCCGCCGGCGGCGATGCGCTACACCGAGTGCCGGCTGCGCCAGTACGCGTCGGCGACGCTGCTGGCCGACCTGGAGGAGGAGACCGTGGACTGGAGCGCCAACTTTGACGGGTCGACGAGCGAGCCCGCGGTGCTGCCCTCGCGCCTGCCCAACCTGCTGGCCAACGGCGCCGCCGGCATCGCGGTGGGGATCGCGACCAAGATTCCGCCGCACAACGTGCGCGAGCTGGTGGCCGGGGTCAAGGCGCTGGTGGCCGACCCGGCCATCTCCGACGAGGCCCTGATGCACCACGTCCCCGCGCCCGACTTCCCCACCGGCGGCGAGATCCAGGCCACCGAGGCGCTGCGCGAGGTGTACGCCTCTGGCCGCGGCACCTTCACGCTGCGAGCCAAGCTGCACGTGGAGGAGAGCGCGGCCAACGGGCGCCGCGCCGCGGCGCCAAAGACGCTCCTGGTCATGACCGAGCTTCCGTACCAGACAAACAAGGCGGCACTCGTGGAGCAGATCGCCAGGCTCGTGGACGCCGGCGTGCTCACGGGCGTGGCCGACGTGAGGGACGAGAGCGACCGCTCCGGCACGCGCGTGGTCGTGGAGCTCAAGCGAGGTGGGGAGATTGTGTTTTTGGTGATGTATTCAATTTCTGAAACATATCAGGTGTCATCGTGGTTTTCCGCATCCCCACCCACTCACAATCCCCCCACCCACACACACAAACCTACGACGCAGGCACCCCGGAGCAGCTGGTCATCAACCAACTGTACAAGCACACCGCGGTGCAGAGCCGGTTCAGCTGCAACATGGTGGCCCTCGTGGGCCGCACGCCGCGCACGCTGGGCCTGCGCGCGTTCCTGCAGCACTGGCTCAACTTCCGGGCGGAGGTGATCGTTCGCCGCTCGCGCGCGGAGCGCGGGCGCGCTCGCGGCGGCTGCACCTGGTGGAGGGCTACCTGCTGGCGCGGCGGGACCTGGGCGCGGTGGTGCGGACGATCCAGGCCGCGGCCGACGGCGCCGCGGCCGCGGCGGCGCTGGTGGAGGCGCACGGGCTCACGCCCACGCAGGCCGAGGGCGTGCTCGCGCAGCCGCTGCGGCGGCTGACGACGCTCGAGGCGGGGCGGCTGCGGGAGGAGGCGGACGCGCTGACGCGCCGCATCGAGGAGCTGGACCGGCTGCTGGGCAGCGAGGCGGCCGTGCTGGCCACGGCGGTGCGCGAGGCCGAGGAGGCGGCGGCGCGCTTTGGCTCCGAGCGCCGCACGGCCATCGTCGGGCTGCCGGCCGACGGCGCGGGCGGCGAGGCGGCGGCCGCGCCGCCCGGTGAGCTGGACGCACGAGGACCTGACGCCCAACCTGCCCTCGCTCATCGTGGCCAGCGCGCGCGGGTACCTGAAGCGCCTCCCGGCCGCGACCTTCAACGCGCAGCGCCCGCGCGGGCGCGGCAAGCGCGCGGCCGCGCTGCACGGCGACGACAGCGTGGGCAACGTGGTCGCGGCCTCCGACCACGACCAGCTGCTCCTCTTCACCAGCAGCGGCGCCATGCACGCGATGCGCGCGTACGAGGTGCCCGAGGCCGGCCGCGGCGCGGCCGGCGCGCCGCTGCGCACGCTGCTGCCGCGCGCGGTGGGGTCGCTCGCGGCGGTGCTGGCGCTGCCGGCCGGCGACGCCAGGGGCCGCCTCCAGGCCGACGGCGAGGCCGACAGCCTCCTCCTGCTCAGCCACCGCGGCCTGATCAAGCGCGTCGCGCTCGAGACGGTCGGCCGCCTCACCAAGACGGGCCAGCGCCTGATCGGCCTGCAGGCCGGCGACGCGCTCGACAGCGTCGCCTGCGTGGGCGACGGCGACGCCGCCCTGCTGGCCGCCAGCGACGGCTACGCCATCTCCTTCCCCATCGCCTCCCTGCGGCCCATCTCCTCCCGGAGCGGCGTCGGCGTCAAGGTACAGAAGAAGAGGGGCGAGATGTTGGCTTTGGTATTGAATGAGCGATGCCTGGTCGTGGGTGCAGCCGGGTCAGAGTGGTTGCGGTCAAAAAAAATTGGGGTTGCTGCTCTTGCAAGTAATTCATCTGAGCAATGCCTGTACGCCTACGAGCGCCCTTTCCACACTTGCAACAACAACCCCACCAACCACCGCCTGTCCAGTCGATGAACCTGCGAGAGGGCGCCGAGCTGGTGGGCATGACGGTGCTCCCGAGCCAGGTATTTGCGGCCGAGGCTGGGGATGGCGAGGCGCCGGAGGAGGCCAGCGCCTCTGACAGCGACGAGGAGGCGTCCGCCGCCGCCGAGCAGGGCGACGCCGTCGAGCCCTGGCTGCTGCTGGTGACCAGCAAGGGCATCGGCAAGCGCGTGCGCGCCTCGGAGATCCGGCTGCAGCAGCGCGGCGGCGTCGGCGGCCGCGTGATCAAGCTGGGCCCGGGCGACCGCCTGGCCGCGGCCCAGGTGGTGACGCCGCCAGAGGACACCGCGGACGCCGGCAGCGTCGAGCTGGACGTCCTCATCAGCACCGTCCACGGCATCTCCATGCGCACGCCGCTGTCCAGGATCCGCGTGCTCAAGCGCCAGAGCCGGGGCCACCGGCTGGTCAAGCTGGACGAGGGGGATGCCGTCGCAGACATCACCATCGTGTCCACCAATCCCGCGGCATAGGGCTTGTATGTGGGGGTTTGCGGCGGTCACACCGCAAAACTGCTTCTGAGCTAAAGCCTTGTTCACTAGGATTTGTGAAATTCAGTAATGCAGTGAGATTTTTGTATAATCATCTTGGCATGTAGCTGCTTGACTTCCAGTCTGAAACACGAGCCAGTGGGAACTTCATCGCCCCACATTCTGGAGACGACGCGTGCGGCGCAGCACGCCCAGCACGTGCTCATCTGCATGGCTGGCCATCAGCACCCCCCGCGACGGCATAATGCACCGCCCAGCCCATCCACAAACCCGTACTGAAGATCATTGACGGCATCGATCGAAGCATCATGGCGACTACTGGTGTCCAGGTACGCGTCGGCCCGTCCACATCCGCCCTGCGTGACTCTGGCAGGGGCAGTTCGAGAACCATCCGAACCACTCGACCACCTTTGCAGGCCACGGGCTGCACGCTCGCGCCGGCGTTTGCCGGTAGGATCTTGCCCGCTTCCGTCACTGCCGGCCGTCGGAGGAGGGCCAGGGGCGCCGCGCAGGTGCGTGGGTCGGCGTGCCTGGGTGGGTGCCGACCGTGGGGCCATGCGTCTGCCCATCGCGCCGCGCACAAACTGGATCGCCCCATCCCCGCAGGTGGTGCGCGCCGAGGCCAAGAACATCCTGTTCGACAATGACTCCAGGCGCAAGATGCAGATCGGCATCAACAAGATTGCTGATGCTGTAGCGGTGACCCTTGGACCCCGCGGTAGGTGGCTGGGGCGAGGAGCATTGCGCGTCATGCCACACGTGCACGTACTATCAACTTAGCTCACGTATCTGTGCACATTACCCTAAGCTCAGGCCGCAACGTGGTGCTGGAGCAGTCGTACGGGACGCCGCAGGTGATCAACGACGGCGTGTCCATCGCGCGCGCGGTGGAGCTGCCCGACCCCGTGGAGAACGCGGGCGCGCAGCTGATCAAGGAGGTGGCAGGGAAGACGAACGACGTCGCCGGGGACGGCACGACGACGGCCACGGTGCTGGCCCGGGAGATGATCGGCCTGGGCCTGCAGCAGGTGGCGGCCGGGGCCAACCCGGTGTCGATCAAGCGCGGCATCGACAAGGCGTGCGCCTTCCTGGTGGGCGAGCTGGCGGCGCGGGCGCGGCCCGTGCAGGGCAGCGACGACATCCGCGCGGTGGCGGCGATCAGCGCCGGCAACGACGACGCGGTGGGGCGCATGATCGCCGAGGCGCTGGACAAGGTCGGCAGCGACGGCGTGCTGTCGATCGAGTCCGGCGCGGGGATGGAGACGAGCGTGGAGGTGCAGGAGGGCATGGGCCTCGACCGCGGCTACATTAGCCCCCAGTTTGTGACGGCCTCGGAGCGCCAGGTGGCGGAGCTGGAGAACGCGCTGGTGCTGGTGACGGACCACAAGCTGGAGGGCGTCAAGGACGTGGTGCCGCTGCTGGAGACGGTGAGCCGGCTCAAGCGGCCGCTACTGATCGTGGCCGAGGACGTGACGGGCGAGGCGCTGGCGACGCTGGTGGTGAACAAGCTGCGCGGGGTGGTGTCGGTGGCGGCCATCAAGGCGCCGGCCTTTGGCGAGCGGCGCAAGGCGGTGCTCCAGGACATTGCCGTGGTCACGGGCGCCGAGTTTGTGGCCAAGGACCTGGGCATGCGCGTGGAGGAGGTCACGGCCGACGCGCTGGGAACGGCGCGCAAGGCCACGGTGGGCGCCACGAGCACCACGCTGATCGCGGACGCGGCAAACAAGGAGGAGATCGCGGCGCGCATCGCCGGGATCAAGCGCGAGCTGGGCGAGACGACGTCGACGTACGACCAGGAGAAGCTGAGCGAGCGCATCGCCAAGCTCTCGGGCGGCGTGGCGGTGATCAAGGTCGGCGCGGCCACCGAGGCGGAGCTGAACGACCGCAAGCTGCGCGTGGAGGACGCCAAGAACGCGACCTTTGCGGCGGTGGAGGAGGGCATCGTGCCCGGCGGCGGCGCGGCGCTGCTGCACCTCTCCGAGCTGGTCCCGGCCTTTGCCGACGGGCTGGAGGACGCGGAGGAGCGGCAGGGCGCGCGCATCCTCGCGGCCGCGCTGCGCGCCCCCGTCCGCATCATCGCCGACAACGCGGGCGTGGAGGGCGAGGTCATCGTGCAGAAGCTGCTGGGCACGCCCTTTGAGACGGGGTACAACGCCATGCACGACCGCGTGGAGGACCTGCTGGCCGCCGGCGTGCTGGACCCGGCCAAGGTCACCCGATCGGGGCTGACCAACGCCTGCTCCATCGCGGGCATCATGCTCACCACGCAGGCCATCATGACCGAGGTGCCCAAAAAGATCGCCAAGCAGCCGGGCGTGCCCACGGTGCCGGGCATGAGCATGTGAGCATGCGAGCATAGTTCTTGAGCCCTCTGGGTTCCCGGCCGGCCTCCGTCTTGAGTACTACTATGATCTTTGGCTGGGCCTTGCCCCCATTCTGTACCCCACTCACTGCTACACCATTCCATTCTTCTTCTGCTCTACCTTATGTCATTTTTCTGTTGGCAACATTGCTGCTGCGTACCCAATCTTTAACAATATCCGCAGGGGCGGCCTGCTTCGGCGGGTCGGTAGTGGTGGGTGGATTGTTGGGTGGGGAACGATATTTTTGCAAACACATCGCCTCAACCGTTTCCAAGCACCTCATTGTACGTATTCATCTGCTTGCACAATAATCACCCGGGGTTTATAATCCGGACACACTTGATCCCCCGTGCGTCTCGGCTGATTGCCACCGGAAATGAATATTTTGGCTTGTGCAACAGCTTGTGGCATCTCTGTCCGTGAGGTCACGAGTTATATACCCTGCTACATCTCCTTACTGGCTTTGCATGCTTGCCCTTGTTGGTGGTAGGGAGGGGCTGGAATGGGGGACTCGGCTGGGTGTCACGTCGCTGGGTGTCACGTCGCTGTGCCTTGGTAAGGTCGCGAATTGGGGCGACATGGATGGCCAAGCGCTCAGAGGGAGGGTGCCAATCGGCGATGATGGTGGATTACATTTGATGCGGTTTGCTGTGGTCATTTTTATGTCTGTATCCGTATCTCCAATGTAAGAAATAAAACTCAAGAGTATTTTTATTCAAAATAATCAATGCATCTGTTATAAGCTTGATAAAGTCGTCATCATATGTTTGTGCACACCAAGGCCGACTGGTCTTGCAAGGGCATCACATCGGCCGAGTCGTCCACGCCGGATTTTGCGCGCCCGGAAAGCCGCTGTCCGGGGGCATCCTGGCGCCCACGGCCAGGCACGGCACGCGATTGCCTGCCCGGCCAAAGGCCGGCATGAAACGCCGCTCCTGTATATCACGCTTGCGTGCGATATTCGGGCGCCCAGCATTTGACTCAGAGCTCCCGGTCGACTGTGGGGGAGCAGCCGTCCGCCATGGCCAAGTCTGCCGCCTCCAAAGAGGAGGCCAGCAAAGGTGCGTGTCCGTGCATGCGGCTCTGGCCGGTGCATGATTGGTGTCCGGGTGCATTTGAGGTTTGCTGGTCTGCATGGCTGGTTTGTGTTGCGTGCCTGCGGTACCCGGGTTTGTCGGGGGGCACGCGATACCCCGAGCACCACCCAGGGACAGTGCAGTAGCGCATGCGATTGGGCCATACCTTTTTTGGTATTCTCGTCGTGTGCTTCTGTTTGTGGATGATGTCGGCGACGGCACTCCATTCATACAAGTGGGCGGCTGGTTAGAGCTACCTAGCCAGGGTTCACACCCCATCTATTTAGCCCTCTCACACCAACCCCACTCATTCACCCTCTCACCACACCCCACACCAGATGTCATCCTTCCCGAGAAGTCGACCCCTGCGCTGGACACGAGCAAGTGGCCTCTGCTGCTGAAGAACTACGACAAGCTGCACGTGCGCACGGGGCACTACACGCCCATCCCCGCGGGGCACACGCCGCTCAAGCGTCCGCTGCACGACTACGTGCGCTACGGCGTGATCAACCTGGACAAGCCGAGCAACCCGAGCTCGCACGAGGTGGTGGCCTGGATCCGGCGCATCCTGCGCGTGGACAAGACGGGGCACTCGGGCACGCTGGACCCCAAGGTCACGGGCAACCTGATCGTGTGCGTGGACCGCGCGACGCGGCTGGTCAAGTCGCAGCAGGGCGCGGGCAAGGAGTACGTCTGCATCGCGCGCTTCCACGGCGCGGTGGAGGGCGGCACCGTGCGCGTGGCGCGCGCGATCGAGACGCTGACGGGCGCGCTGTACCAGCGCCCGCCGCTGATCTCCGCGGTCAAGCGCCAGCTGCGCATCCGCACCATTTACAAATCCAAGCTGATCGAGTACGACGAGGAGCGCAACCTGGCCGTGTTCTGGGCCAGCTGCGAGGCCGGGACCTACATGCGCACGCTGTGCGTGCACCTGGGCCTGCTGCTGGGCGTGGGCGGGCACATGCAGGAGCTGCGCCGCGTGCGCAGCGGCATCCTGGGCGAGCGCGACAACATGATGACCATGCACGACGTGCTGGACGCGCAGTGGCTCAAGGACAACTACAACGACGAGGCCTACCTGCGCCGCGTGATCATGCCGCTGGAGGTGCTGCTGACCAGCTACAAGCGCCTGGTGGTCAAGGACTCGGCCATCAACGCGCTCTGCTACGGCGCCAAGTTCATGATCCCGGGCCTGCTGCGCTACGAGGCGGGCATCGAGGTGGACGACGAGGTCGTGCTCATGACCACCAAGGGCGAGGCCATCGCCATCGGCATCGCGCAGATGAGCACCTCCGTCATGGCCACCTGCGACCACGGCGTCGTGGCCAAGATCAAGCGCGTCATCATGGAGCGGGACACCTACCCGCGTCGCTGGGGCCTCGGGCCCATGGCCCAGAAGAAGAAGCAGCTCATCGCCGAGGGCAAGCTCGACAAGCACGGACGCCCCAACGAAAACACGCCGGCAGAGTACCTGCGCGCGCTCCCGGCGCTCGACGCGCCCAAGGCTGCGGCTGTTGTTGAAGAGGAGGAGGCTTCCGAGCCGGCCCCGGCCGCCGAGGCGACCACCCCCGCGACCAACGGCGAGGCCGCCGAGAAAAAGGCCAAGAAGGAGAAGAAGGAGAAGAAGAAACGGGACCTGTCGCCCGCCGGCACTGACTCCAGTCCAGAGAAGAAGAAGGAGAAGAAGAAGAAGAAGAAGGCCGAGGACGACAACTAGGCGGCGAGCCGGTCACCTTCCAAGATCGTCGATGACGCGCACGCCTGTCCGCGCATCACCCTCTCATTCCCCACGCTCCCTCTCGAGCCTGTATGTATCGCACCCCCCTCCTTCACGCTTTGCTCTCGTTTTATTCCGTGGGCGTCCCTGATGCCCTTCCCTTCCCAGACTGGCAGGCAGCCCCACGCTGCCCCAGACGTTTTGACTCGTAAGATTTCATATGACAGGATTGCGAAGGAAGGGAGGGTGGGTTTGGGCAAAAGGCCTGAGCTTTCGGGAAAGGAAAACCTCTGAAAGGAGTGAAAGCATGCAATTATTCAGTGCGGACCACGCTGTCGTCATCTCTAGCAGAATCTCGGCGATCATTGCATGCATGTGCACCAGAGCGTCCGCATGCAGACGCCGTACCGCTCATGAACACTGTCGATTGTCGAGTACAAAGAGTAGAAATCCCCCATATAAATCAGAGTGGTATGAGCTAGCGTCGCGTGCCCGGACTGCTGTTGCCGGAGGGAGCGAGGCTGGTCGTGTGCGGCATGGGATCCCGAGCTCGAAAACTGTTCAAGCTCGGGTACCTCATGCCCGAACTCTTGGCTTTCTCATCTGGGTCGGGCGCCTCCTTGGCGCACCGCGCGGGCTCGAGGGTTTTCGGAGGCACCCACCTCGGTGCACCACGGACTGCGCTCGGCATGGGCACCGAGGACGCGCCCACGCATCGTCCGCGAGCTGCGGACGTGTGCGGCCGCCCTGCGATCCGAGGTGGCCGCCGCTGCAAGCGAGTGGCCACGAGGGCGGAGTGGCTGGGCCTGACGGCGCCAGCGCGGGGACCAGCGACCAAGGGACCGCTGCCCAGAGCATGACCCTGGCCGACCTTCCGACCAACGAGAGCTCGCCGCACCTGCTCGCGCTGCGCCACAGCAGCGCGCACATCATGGCCATGGCGGTGCAGAAGCTCGTCCCCGGGTCGCGCTGCACGATCGGGCCCTGGACGGAGCGCGGCTTCTTCTACGACTTTGACATCCCGCGGCCGGTGACGGACCGCGACCTGGCGCGCATCCAGAAGGAGATGCGGCGCCTGGCCAGGCGGGACCTTGCCCATCTGGCGCGAGGAGGTGAGCGCGGCCGAGGCGCGGCGGCGCATCGAGGAGGCCGGCGAGGCGTACAAGCTGGAGATCCTGGACGGCATCCTGGGCAGGGCGGCGGACGGCGCGCCGCCGCCCGCCATCACGATCTACCACATCGGGCGCGAGGGCGAGCGCGAGCACTGGTGGGACCTGTGCGCGGGCCCGCACGTGCCCAGCACGGGCGCGCTGCCGGCCGACGCGTTTGAGCTGGAGAGCGTGGCGGGCGCCTACTGGCGCGGCGACGAGTCCGCGCCGCAGCTGCAGCGCATCTACGGCACGGCCTGGGAGTCGCGGGAGCAGCTGGATGCCTACAAGCGCCTCAAGGCCGAGGCGCAGCGCCGCGACCACCGGCGCCTGGGCGCCGAGCTGGACCTGTTCTCCATCCAGGAGGCGGTGGGCGGCGGGCTCGTGCTCTGGCACCCGGCCGGCGCGGCCGTGCGGCACCAGATCGAGACCTTTTGGAAGGAGGTCCACCTCGCCGCCGGGTACAAGCTGCTCTACACGCCGCACATCGGCCGCGCGAGCCTGTGGCAGACGAGCGGGCACGCCGACTTCTACCGCGAGTCCATGTTTGGCGAGATGGAGGTGGAGGACGAGCGCTACCGGCTCAAGCCCATGAACTGCCCGGGCCACGTCAGCGTCTACGCGGCCAGGCCCGTCAGCTACCGCGACCTGCCGCTGCGCTGGGCGGAGCTGGGCACGGTCTACCGCTACGAGCGCTCCGGCACCATGCACGGCCTCTTCCGCGTGCGCGGCTTCACGCAGGACGACGCCCACGTCTTCTGCCTGCCGGAGCAGATCGCGGGCGAGATCCGGGCCGTGCTGGACCTCACGGAGCGCGTCTTCCGCGCCTTTGGCTTCGACGCGCGCCGGTTCGAGGTCAACCTCTCCACGCGGCCGGACGAGTCGGTCGGGTCCGACCAGGACTGGGCCAGGGCCGAGGCGGCGCTCGCGGAAGCGCTCAACGACAAGGTAGGTGTGTGTTTGTCAGTAGGGAATGGCCCAGTTCAGTTGATGAAGAGGGTGGTATTATCATTATTGACTCTATAGTAGTAGGCATTGTGCAGCATGCGTGTCGCTGACTGGCGCGAGCATAGTATCATTGTGGTGCATACAGCACTGTCATCCAGACCTTGAACCCCCCCACACACACTCCCAATAATTCATCACTCGTCGATAGGGCTGGCCCTTCACGGTGGACGCCGGCGGCGGCGCCTTTTACGGCCCGAAGATCGACGTCAAGATCCAGGACGCGCTGGGGCGCAAGTGGCAGTGCTCCACGGTGCAGCTGGACTTCAACCTGCCCGAGCGGTTTGGGCTCGAGTACGCGGCCGCCGACGGCAGCCGCCAGCGGCCCATCATGGTGCACCGCGCCCTGCTCGGCTCGCTGGAGCGCTTCTTCGGCATCCTGATCGAGCACTACGCGGGCGCCTTCCCGCTCTGGCTGGCCCCGGAGCAGGTGCGGCCTCCTGCCCACGACGGACGCGGTCCGGCCCTACATGGAGACGGTGGCCGCCGCCATGCGCGCGCGCGGCCTGCGCGTGGAGCTCGCGCCCGGCGGCGCCTCCATGGGCAAGCTCATCCGCAACGCCGAGAAAGCTAAAGTCCCCGTCATGGCGGTGATTGGCCCGGAAGAGGCCGGGACCTCGACCCTGGCGGTGCGCACATATGCCGACGGCCAGCGCGGCTGCCTGCCGCTGGAGGAAGTCATCGAGCAGCTGTGCCGCGCCGTGGAGCTCAAGAGCGAAACGGCGATTTGACAATTCGGCCCCGTATATATATGTATTGGTTCCTTTGAATTGTAGGCTGTAAAGCTGTCTTTTCAAGGTGAATGGCAAGCAATGCCGCATCAGTAGTTCTACACAAAATCATGTCGACCAATGACTGCCACAATTGCGAGGCCTCGCGATTGGCGCCTAATTGTCCGCAAACCCTCTCGACGACTACCCCCTCCCGCTCAACAACAGAGTTCCTGGGATGCTTGCACAGCCAAACAGAGTACGGCCACAGTCGGAGAAATAATAAGAATGGCCACGGACAAAACACACAGTTGCTCGTTGACAAGTAGATTCAGGCGCGAGGAGTCTGCCCATGCGGGGAGAGTATCGCGCGCACAGCCAGCCCGCTCACGACACGCCTCCTTCCTCAGCAAAGCACGCTCGCGTCACTTACTCGCGGAAGGGCGCAAAGGCGACGACGGAGTTGTGCCCGCCAAAGCCAAAGGAGTTGGAGATGCCGACGTTGATGTCGTGCTGGGCCTTGGCGTTGGGGACGACGTCCAGGCCGTCGACCTCGGCGATGGGGTTGTCGTGGTTGATGGTGGGGTGCACCCAGCCGGTGCGGATGGCCATGAGGGTCGCGACGGCCTCCATGCCGCCGGCGGCGCCCAGGCAGTGCCCGATCATGGACTTGGTGGCGTTCATCTTGATGCCCTTCATGTCGCCAAAGACCGACTTGACCGCGCGCACCTCGGCCTTGTCGCCCACCAGGGTGGAGGTGGCGTGCGCGTTGACGTAGTTGACCTCGTCGGGCTAGACGCCGGCGTCCTCGAGCGCCAGGCGGATGCAGGTGCTCACGCCCAGGCCCTCGGGGTGCGGGTCCGTCATGTGGTGCGCGTCGCAGGTCATGGCGCCGCCCAGGTACTCGCCCAGGATGGGCGCGCCGCGCTTCTGCGCGTGCTCCAGCGACTCCATGACCAGCACGGCCGCGCCCTCGCCCATCACAAAGCCGTCGCGGCCCTCGTCCCACGGCCGGCTCGCGCGCTGGGGCTCGTCGTTGCGCGTGGACAGCGCGCGGCAGGCCACAAAGCCGCCCAGGCCCACGGGCACGATGGAGGCCTCGGTCCCGCCCACGACCATGACGTCCGCGTCGCCCTTGCGGATGTGGTTGGCCGCGTTCACAAAGGCGTAGTTGGAGGTCGCGCAGGCCGTGGAGACGGAGTAGTTGGGGCCCATGAAGCCCTGGTCGATGCCCACCAGCGCGGAGCCCATGTTGGTGATGGCGTAGGGGATGAAGAAGGGGCTCATCTTCTTGTACCCCTTCTCCACCAGCGCCTTGACGCCGTCCTGGAACACCGTCAGACCGCCCATGCCTGAGCCCACCAGCACGCCCGTGCGCGTCTTGTCCAGCGCCTCGTAGCCCTCGGGGCACTTGTCCTTCTCCAGCCCCGCCTGGCGCAGGGCCTTCTTGGAGGCCACCATCGCGTAGGACAGCGCGTCGTCGTACCGCCGCGCGTTCTTCTTGTCCACGCAGTCCTCCACCGAGAAGCCGGTGATCTGCGCCGCAAACTTGGTCGGGAACTCGGAGATGTCAAACCTGCAGAGTGAGTAATTAGGAGGGTGTGTATATGTGTGTGGAGTTGTTGCATGTTTTCGAAACAAGACTGGATAATTATTTTTATAATGAACCCTCAATTTTCCAGAAATCGGAATACCAAACCCCAAACCTGCTGCTTCCTGGCCAGCCGCCTGGCAACCTAGACAACGCATGCATCCAAGGACCTACACACCTGGAAATCAGGTCCACGCCGCTCGTTCCTTCCAGGAGCTTGTCGTAAAAGGTCTCGACATCGTTGCCAAACACGGAGGCCACGCCCATTCCGGTGATCACAATGCGCTGGGTGGGGTCCCGCTTCGCAGCCCGGGCGACCACGGCTGGCGGACAGAAACGGGGTCGCATGGGCATGGAGTGAGCGCAACCGTATCCCGTTCGTCGCAATTCAATCACCGGCATAGGCATTTGCGCGCAAACCCTGCTGATCCGCTGCCCCAGGCCCCACGTCCGCACGGCCGACACGGGCCCAGAGGCGCGGGCACACCAAACCCCCCTCAGCGCACCTGATCGAGCCCGGACGCCAACATGGGGGCGGTTGAAGGCGACAACCCGCTTGCCGGATACGCACTGCGTGCTGCAGGCGGGGCCGGCGAGGGAGAGGGTCGCGACCATTCTGGCAGGGGCAGTGGTCCCCTTTCTCCTACTGTGAGCGTAGCGAGCTTGCGAGATCCGTTGCGGACCTCGAAATGCGACTGCCACTGCTCTACTATACGTAATAATACGATGATGTGCCCGCTTTCAGCCTCCGGTTTTGGTCTCTCCCTTCGCCAACCTGCGCAATCTTGCTTGCCACCAATCCGACGGCAGCGCTCTCCACCAGCGGTCCAGGATCCCCGGATCCAGGATCGCGTGACCGAGCCATGATAATGCTTACGTTTGGGACAGCAATTCACGCGGTGAGGCACGCAATGTTACAGAATTATCAAAGCGTATTTGCTGCTATTGAATCCAAAAACTGGTGTGTCGCGGTCCATGCGGTGGGCATGGAGCGATCAGGGAAGGTCCATGGGCAGGCCGACGGGCTTAGCGAGTTTCGAACAGGCTCACACAAGCATGTCGACTACATTGTGAACAGCGATTGTATCGCATTACAAGTACCGGTTCACTCTTGGGAGTAGTTTGAAGGGGGGTATCTGAGAGGTTTGAGAGGGACAATTTTGGGGATGGGCGGTGGCACTGGGATGAGGCGGTCATTGTCAAAGAATAAAACGGAATGGGCGAATTGGTCAGGGCCTCCAGCACCGGCCAGGGACCAGGAGGCAGGCGTTTAAAGGGCGGGAAGAATGGGGGTCCCCAGCTAGTGTCGCGCCCGTCAGCCCTCCACGCCTCGGGCAAACACGTCGATCACTCCACGGTGGAGCTGCGCGTTGATCGTGCGGCTTTGAATGAGCTCCCCATCGACGTTCCAGTGGCTCTCTTGGCCAACCTGTTGTGAAAAGAGAAAAGGGAGGTCAGGCAGTAAATCAGTGGTCCAACAAGCGCCTCCCTTAGGGCGCCCGTCCCTTGTTTAGCGACGCGACTGTCGAGCGCCTCCCAGCCACGCTCGTACCGCTTCAATGTGCACCGCCTGGGCGGGCAAAACCTGGATGTAGGACCCATGCTGCCCGCCCGCCTCGAGGCCGATGTGCGACATCCTGAGCAGAAACTTGAGGTACTGAAAGCGGCTGCACCGCCTGATGAGCACCAGGTGCAGCAGTCCATCGCTCAGGTGACCATACCTGGGGTGGAGAAGAAAGGGTGAAGTTCGCACACGGCATGGCACATGATAGGGGCATATTTGAAAATGGACTAGATATGCGTCAGCAAAGCCGCAGAGTGACTCTCAATTCACAAACTTCCGACTCGCCAATCTGAACCACCAAACACCACCATCTTCATCCCCACCACCACCCCTCTCTCGCTTGCGTACTTGGCGACGCCCTTTTTCGACTTGTCAGAGCGGCAGGGCATGATGACGAGCATGATGCCGGCAAACTCCTGCTCCGGAAGGTGCACAAACTCTGCTCGCCGCCGCTCCCAGAGCTCCTCGGCCGAGGCGGCAAACCCCGCCGCGCCGCCGCGGCCCTCGCGCCCGCCGCGCGCGCAGAACTCGCAGTTGGCGAGGCAGGCGTGGCTGAAGCTGGCCCGGCCCGGCCCGGTGGCCGGGGCCAGGTACGAGACGCGTGCGGCGTAGGCCCGGTTTGCGGCGAGCATCTTGGCGCCCACCACCTCGTACCGCGCGGGCCCCAGCCAGCGCAGGCGCTCCGACTCGGCCATGAGGTCGCCCATGAAGCCGTAGCTGACCATGCAGGTCGCAAACTCGGGCAGGCCCGGTCCCCGCTCCAGGACGCAGCACGTCCAGCGCCACGCCGTCGCCCAGGACGACGTGCACCGCGGCCGTGAAGGCCGAGCGCGTGCCGTTGAGCGTGCAGGCCACGGCGTCGGTGCTGCCGGCCGGGATGTGGCCGATGCGGAACGGCCCCCGGCGCGACGGCCGCGCACCCGGCCGCGCGCAGGCCCAGCACGCCGTTGACGATCTCGTGGAAGAGCCCGTCCCCGCCCACGGCCACCACGCCGTCAAACGCGCGGCGCGAGGGCGAGCGCGGGCGCCGCGGCTTGTCGCGGTCGGCGCCGGCGGGGGACAGGGAGCGACGCTCCCCTGCCCCAGCGTCGCTCTCGGCGCCGCCGCCAATCACCTGGCGCACGATGGTGACGGCGTGCTGCGGCTCCTGCGTCTCCACCACCGCGACCTTGATCCCGGCCTTCCGGAAGACGGGCGCCACGGTGGAGCTCCAGGTCGAGGGCGCCTGGCGCGAGCCGCCGACCGGGTTCACGATCACCAGCAGCCGCCGCGGGCGCCAGGTCTGCGCCCGCATGCCGGCTTGCAGCTGGGCGTGCCAGGCGCGTAGCAGCTCCTGCGCGGGAATGGGATGATGCTTCAGCAACAGTGGGAAACACGTCCCCTTGCCATGCCCACCGCTTCACGCATCCATCACCCAAAAGCACACGCACCTCGTCCGTGGAGACCAGGGTCACTTGGCGCGGGTGCCAGTACGAGGGGTTGGAGGGCGCGCGCCGAAAGGTAAAGAGCGTCAGGGCCCAGGCCTTTTCGAGCCAGGAGCACCACTGGCGACGGAGCGACGAGGGCTTGATCTCCGCCGCGATGATCTCTTGCAGCGGCAGCGACTCTGCACGCTGCCCAAAGCCTGGCAAGAGGTTGACGCAGCCGTCCATCTCAAACGCCCAGCTCAAGCCGCCCTCGCTGCCCGCCAGATCCAGGCTGACTTGCGCCAGCACACCGTCCACCTGCATCGGCACGCCCTGCAGCTCCGACTCGCTGAGGCGCTTGGGAAAGGAGGAGGACCGCGATGTCGAGGGGTGCATGAGCGGGGGCTGCCTGGGGTGCGCCATCAGGCTGCGCACATGGGGGAGGGTGGAGGGGAGGGTGGAGCACGATGCCAGGTGTCAGGGACATTTACATCACGATGCCCAAACAGTTTGCGGCTCGGGTACACACAAGCTCTAAATCTGTCCAAGGTTATACATAAATGAGGACCTGGACTCGATACAGCCCTGAATGCCGCCCATGCTGCACTTGCGCGTCGTGCTCGGAGGAGGCCTCACCTGGGCGACGCATTGGTGCCTCGTGTCCGGTGCGGAGAAGACAGCGATCCCGCCCGGGAAGAGGGCAGACTCACTGAATCGTCTTCCATGTGCGATGACGGGCGCTGAAGCACCAGCTCGGTGCAGAGAGCGTCACGGGGAGCTCCGCGCATGTCCCACTACCGACCCAACCGCACGCACGGAGACGGTCCGTCGGGCATGAACGCGATGCGCATAAAGAAGCAACAATCATGCGCGTGTGGCAATCGAAGGGCGAAATGGACCGAATATTGGGAAAGGTGGGAGGCCGGCGAGGGACACACACACCGCGTCTTCCGTGGGAATCACGTGGATCTGTCGCTCATGCATCGGGATGCCTTACATGCAACCATTGGCACCGAGGCAGGCGCGAATGAGGCCGAGCAACAGGGCACGCACGCCAGGAATCAATTATACTGACTAGACATTTCTGCCATGAACCTTTCGTACTCGCTCTCCACGGCAGCAGGCGCTGGCGGGGCGGGAGCGGGGGCGGGAGCGGGGCGGGCGGGGGGGGGGGCGGCGGGGCGCCTCGTTGTCGGCCATGCCCCCGACTGGCGGGGGCGGCGGCGGGGGGACGTCGTCCGCGGGCGGCGGTCCCGGAACCGCCGCCCCGCTGGCGTCGTACATACCGTGGTACGCGCCCGCCTGATCCGGCGCGGGCGGCGGCACGGCCCCGTACTGCGCGCCGTAGCCGTACGGGTCGGCGCCGGGGTAGGCCGCGTACGGGTCGGCTGGGGCCTCGGCGCCGCCGGGGTACGCGCCCGGCGGCGGGGGCACGGCGCCGTACGCGCCTCCGGGCGGCGGCGGCGGCGGGTAGGCACCGCCGTAGGGTGGCGGGGGGGCGCGCCGTACCCCGGGCCGTAGGGCGGGTGCCCTGGGAAGGGCGGCGGCGGGCCCCCGTAGTAGCCTCCGAAGCCGGGGGGCCCGGGGGGCCCCCGGAAGGCCATGCCGCGCGGCGGCGGTTTCCGGTCCACGCCCGAGCTGCGGACGATGAGCGGGCGCCCGCCCTCGAGCCCCGTGAAGCCGTTCATCGCCTGCTGCGCCCCGCGCGCGGCCTCGGGATCCGCGTAGTTGACAAAGCCGTAGCCGCGCGAGCGGCCCGAGTCGCGGTCAGTGATGATGCGCGCCGAGAGGATGTGGCCGAACCGCGCAAACTCCTGGTGCAGGAAGGCCTCGTCCGAGTCGGGGGGCAGGTTTCCCACGTAGAGCTTGCACTCGGGCGGCAGGTCGTCGTCCGGCCGCGGCCCCGGCGGGCCCCGCGCGCCGAGGCCCGGCGGCCCGCCGCCAAAGCGCGGGCCCCCAAACCGCGGGCCCGCGTCGCGCGGCTCGCCCTTCATGCGCACGAGCAGCGTCCTGTCCTCAAACGGCGCGCCGTCGAGCGCCTGGCGCGCGGCGGAGGCCATGCCCTCCTCGGCAAACGTGACAAAGGCAAAGCCGCGCGAGAAGCCCGTCCCCTGCTCCCGCGGCACCGAGCACTGCACCACGCGCCCAAACGGCTCAAACACCGGTCGCAGCGCCTCTTCCGACGCCATCTGCAAAGGAGGGGGGGGGGGAGTGTGTGGTGAGTGGTGCTTGGCCAGCGCCAACGATGACGGCTGAACAACAGTCTTACACAGAGAGCACAGTAGTCGCTCTGAAACAACATCCCCACCCCACTACCACAAAACACAGAACCCAAGCGCACCGATCCGAGGTTGCCGACGTAGACCTTGCACGAGTCCGGGAGGTCGTCCCCCGGCCTGGCGCGCGGGGCGCCGAGGCCCGCGCGCGCGGGGCCTCCCCGCCCGGCGGCCCCGCGCGCGGGTCCGTCCCGCCCAGCTCCGCCAGGAAGGAGCTGAACTCCTGCTCCATGGAGGCGCCCTCGCCGCCGTGCACGCGCGCAATGTCTCGCGCGTACTGCTCCTCCACGCGCGAGGCGATCTGGTCCGGGAGGCGGTAGACGTCCAGCGCGGCCTTGGGGCAGTTGACGGCCGTGTGCCCCGGCTCCGCACAGTTGCTGCAGTAGACCGTGTCCTTGAGCGTGCCGTTCATGGCCGCCAGCTCGCGCAGCTGCATCTTCTTGTGCTCGTTCATCTCCTCGTCCAGCGGGCGCAGCAGGCGCTCCACCAGCGCCTTGGCCGCGTCCACGTCCTCCTGCCGGTCGCCCGTGATCATGACGTGCAGCTCCTCGTCGTCGCCGGGCTGCTGGTGCGCGCGCAGGGAGCCCTCCTTGGTCGCGCCGCGCCCGCGGATCGCGATCTTGGTGTTGGTCTCCGCCTGCATGCGCTGCTGCGTCTGCCCGCGCGGGCCGATGATGAGCCCGATGAAGTTGTACCCGGGGTACTCGCGCTGCGGGATGAAGAGCTTGGCCCACTTCTTCTCGGGGCGGTAGTCGGCCGGCGGGCGGTAGGTGGGGTCCTTGGCGATCAGGCGCTCGATCAGCTGGTTGCGCTGGCGCTGCATCTTCTCCCGGTACCGCACCTCGCGCGTGTTGAGCCGCACGCCGATCGAGTCGTAGACCGGGGGCGGCGAGGGCGAGCGCTCGCCCTCGGGCGGGATGTCGATCAGGCCGTCGGCCAGCTTGCGGTTCAGCGCATTGAGCTCCTTGTGCAGCTCCACGACCTCGGGGTCGCCCGTGGGCGAGCGGCCCGTTACCGAAGCCGGGGAGGAGCACCTTGATGCCGTTGGACAGGACAATCTCGCTCGGCATCAGCACAATCGCCCTTTCGTTGTTCACCTCCTCCTTGTCGCCCCACCGGCTCTTGCGCTTGCGCTTGCGCGCTTCCGACGCGCCGTCGGCCGCCTCTGATGCCTGGCCTGGGATCGGGCCCCACTTGTGTCGCCGCCTGGAGTGGAACAAAATTGTGGACAGGGGCTTGAGAACATGCTCGCGGCCTCCTGGCCGACAGGCGACTTTCACTGAACACCCACTGGCGCCTCCTGAGGGGCCTCCCGAGCTGCGTGTCCATTTCTACTCTTCATCCCAAGTCACCAAGCATGTCCATGCCAGCAACCACACCAGCTCTATCGACATACCTGCCGCGCAGCTCCGTCACGGGCTGGGCCTCTCCGTCCACGCCATCGGACTGGACAAGTCCCGGAGCCACAGGCGGCTCAGCTACATCTGCCATGGTAGATTGCCTCTCAATCGAGGCAAAAGCCGTGTCCTTTGTGAATCTCCTGGCCAGAGTCCCTCTCAGAGTCTAAATGGGCAGTGTCGCTCAAGTCTCGCGCGATTTAGCGGTCGCACCGCCACTGAGCGTCTCGAAGAGCGATCCAATCCCTCTTCATGTACGCCTTGAGTTATAATAAGGGACAAGGATGCGATCGTATGTGTTATTACGATGGCATTTATGAACGACTGATGCTGGGATTGGATCGACATGAATTCGGAGGTTGTCGCTAGGCGCGGGCGCGGCCGCGATTTGCCTCATGTAGTGTGGGACGGCAGCCCCGGGCCCCAGCCGAGGCTCCACGACACAAATGCCACTCGAGCTAGCGTGACGGACCTCAGGTGTTCGTCATGATGGACAGCGACGCCATGCAAGTGCGTGGCGGGGGCCAATTCACCTCCCGCCCGCACCTGGTCACCCCGGACGGCAAGACCATATTGGTCTGTCATGGCAACACCGTCCGTGCGCACAGCGCCCTCACGGGACAGCCTATGTACAAGCTTGTAGGGCACACTGATGCCGTTACCGCAGTGGCGCAGGATGTCGACCTGCCGCGAATGGTGGGTGTTGCGCATTTCGTCGACGTTTATTGACGGCCAGGGGTCGGGGGGTGCTTTGCTCTGACAGTATTTGCGGCATTTTGGGGGCCTCCATTGCTTTCAGTGATTAGTGAGAGAACAATAGTATATGAATATGTCGTATGGCTGGCCAAGCGTGTTCCCGTGCCTTTTCGACGGCACGCTCATGGTGACACCTTTGTCCATTCATTCAGGTCTACACAGCCTCAGCCGACGGCACCATTCGGCGCTGGGACCTCGGATCCCAGCTGTGCGTCCGCGTGCTGCATGTCTCGGACGCACCCATCCAGGCCATGGCAGCTGGGCCCTCTGGCTACCTCTGGCTGGTCTCCCGCCAGGGGGGCACACCCTATATCTACAAGTATGACCTGAGCAAGGAGGCCCCCTGCGAGGAGGACAAGCGCAAGATCAAAGCCATCAACCCGCTCATGGTAGGGTGGCGGACGGGGCGAGATGCGTGTTGATTAATCATATGGTGGTTGCGCGTAGAGACGCTATGTGGGGCATTGGGTCTGAAGAATGCGCGTGCATGGCAGAGCAATTGACCCATCGACCCTTGTCACCCAATGTATCACAGACGGGATCGGCGGGCGGGCTGATGGCCACGTTTGACCGGCAGACGCTGATTGTGGTGGACCCGGCGGCGGGCATCGGCTCCGCGCTGGCCATCACGCACAGCCGCGAGTTCAGCTGCGTGGCCGTGTCCTCCGGACGACGACGTGCTGGCCGCGGGCGACGTCTCCGGCCGCATCTGCGTGTGGCGCGGGATGAAGGAGATCATGCGGGCCGCGGTGGAGGAGCACGCGCGGCGGCGGGAGGGGGCGGACCCCCCGCCGGCGGACAAGGGCCGGCGCAAGGCCCTGCTCTCGGCCCTGGCCGAGCCAATGACGGTGCACTGGCACCCGAGCGCGGTGGGCGCCGTCGGCTTCACCAGCGACAGCCTGCGCCTGCTCTCCGGCGGCCGCGAGGCCGTGCTGGTCATCTGGGACCTCCGCTCCGGCGCGCGCACCTTCTTGCCGCGCCTGGGCGGCCCCATCGTGGGCATCCGCGCCTCCCCCGTCGACCCGGCGCGCCTCTCGCTGCGCCAGGCCGACAACACGCTGCGCTGCGTCAACATCGCGACCATGCGCGTGGAGAGCTCCGTGCACGGCATCCGCCCCGCGCCGGCGCCGCTGCCGGGGCTGGCGCCGCCGCCCCTGGCCTCGGAGCCGGGCGCGGGCCGCCTGGCCGTCGCGGGCCGGTACTGCCAGCTCCAGTTCTACGACCTGGCCGCCGGACGCGCACGCCGACAAGCTGGCCGTGTCGCCCGCGCAGAACGCCAGCATGGTCTACGTGGCCGAGGAGGAGCGCGCGCGCGCGCCGGACGACAACTGGCGGCGGCCGCGGCTGACGCACCTCGCCTTCTCGCGGACCGGGGGACGTGCTGATGACGGCGGAGACGCGCGTGGACGCCGGGCCCTCCGTCGCCACGACCTGCCCCGTGCCCGTGCTCAAGTTCTGGCAGCGCGCGCGGCAACCCCCCAGAGCGCGGGCCTTGCGCTGAGCACGCTGGCGGACGACCCGCACCGCGGCGGCGACCTGCGGGCGGCGGCCTTCCACCCGCACCGCCGCGCCGCCGCCACGGCGAGCGGCACGGCGCGCGAGGTCCGGTTCTGGGTGGCGGAGGAGTCGCAGCCGGAGACGCGGCGGAAGAAGGCGACCCTGGAGCCGTTCCGGTGCATGGCCGTGGGCGCCTACGCCGACCTGCCGATGACCGCGCTGTGCTACACCCACGACGGCAGCACGCTCGCGGCGGCCGCCGGGTCGCGCATCACGCTCTGGGACGCGGCGGCGCCGTCGCTGCTGGGCGTGCTCCCGCCCGTCGCGGGGCTGCAGGCGCCCGACGGCCAGTTCCCGGGCCAGGCGCCCGCCATCACGCACCTCGTCTCCGTCGCGGGCACCTCGCTCCTGGTCGCGGCCTTTGCCGGCGGCGCCGGGATCGCGGTCTACTGCCTCCTGCGCCAGCGCGCGCTCTGGGCGGCCGCGCTGCCGGTGGAGGACCTGGCGGCCGACCGCGACTCCGACCACTGGGCCGTGGCACTGCACCCGACCCGGACCCAGCCGGCCGCGGTGCTGCTCTTTTCCGGAGCCTCCCGCGCCCCCGCGCAGTCCTGGACCCTGGCCAAGCGCCACCCGCCGCAGCTGGTCCACGTGCCCAACCAGTTGCTGTTCCTGGAAAGCGCGGCGTCGACGGACACGGGAGTCGGCGCCGCAGGCGGCGCGGCCTCCCCGCTTCTCCTGATCACGGGAGACCGCGAGTACGCCTTTTTGACCAAGCCGACCGGCCCGCCGTCCGGAACGGCGTTGCTCGAAAAGGAGACCGAGGAGCTGCCGCGGGGGCTCGGCGCCCTGTTTGGGGATGCCGCGCAGGCTCCGACAAAACCTGCGGCGCCCTCGGTGCCCTTGGTCTCGAGCACCAAGCCCTGGGCCTCGCTGCTGGACGCGCCCTCGCACGTGCTGCCGTCCCTGGACGCGCTGTGCCCCGCCTTCCTCAAGCTGCAGCTTGGGGCGGTGGTGGCCGTCGAGCCCACGGCGTCCTGACCAGTCGTGCCTTTCATTCCCACCTCTTTCATTCCTCACCCAATTGATTATGTATATTCCCCCTCAGGGTGCCATCATTTGTAAAATGTGGACACATGCAGGGACTGTGTGTCAAAAGTGTGGTCTCGGATAAATGGGAAGGCGGGCATTTGAGAAGCACACAAACCTCCTGTGCTGCAAGAATGGAGCTTGGCAGCGGTACCATCTAAGTGACTTCATTACAGTGCCTTCAGAACTCTCTTTCTAAAAATAACGGAGACTCGCCGTACCGGTTCCCACACCGCCTGCTGGAGCACGCGCACAGCCACGTGCCAAGCCACGGACGCCGCAAGAGCGGCGAGAATCACGCCCGCGATCATCAGGCCCAGGCTCATCAGCGGAGCGGCGGTGCTCAGCCGCCGCAGGGCTCCTGGCGGGAGGAACCCCGCCTCCAGCCAGTACATGAGTGGGATGTGAATCAGATATGCTCTCCAGGTGAGAGGGCCCAGGTCTTGCATCCAGGCCAGTGCCCTTGCCAGCACGCCGTGTGGACGCAAGAGCACGCCGCACAAGAGTGCCAATGCGATGAGTAGGGACAGTCCTGCAGAGGCGTGGTAGCCCAAAGGAGGCCAGCAGCAGCGCATGCAGGCGCCCAAACGAAGTTGAAACGTCTGGCCCCGTGCTGGGCTGGATTCTGGAGAAAGGCCCCGGACCGGTAGACCAGAGCCGTCCACGTTGACGCCACGGCAACAAAGGCGGCATCGACGAGCCACCGACGCCGTTGTAGTAAGGCCAGCACCGCTGGGTCCATCACCAGCGCCGCGAGCAATGCTCCCGAAAGAAAGTTGGTTGCGCGGCTGATTGGCGAAAAGTAGCCAAAGGGCCCATGATAATAGTTGAGCACCAAGCCGATGGAAAGCTCGCTCAGCTGCGTGGATGGAGCAAGGATGCAAGCGTTATAGGGTAAGACAGGTCTGGGTGCGCAGAGCTATGCATCCAAGCTTACGTTGGCCTTTGAGCCACTCGGTTTACCTCTGGGTGGCCCAGAGCAGGGATGGGAAGAATAACGCCCCTCCACCAATAGTTGACGAAGCGCCCCGCACTGATTACCACCAAGAGCATTATAAGCAGGACTCTCGTTCTGCTCAGCAACGCCTTGGCGCCCCACCTGCGAGGCGTGACCATGCAGAGATTGAACCCCTTGCTGCCCACAAAAAGGATGGCATGACGATCAAGTCTGCGTCAGGCCTACCTGCGACGAAGAGCCGCGAGGAGCAGTGGAAACACAAAAAAGAGCTGCATCTGAACAGCCACACTCCAGTAGACCTGACCACGTCCAAGTGGGGAATGAGTGATGAGAGTTTTTATCGTCATTGCTGCTCTCCATGCACGCCGCCTCCGCTGTGGCCACATCCTCACCACACCGCAGCCACCAAAGCCCACAAAATTTCCCGAGAGCAGGAAATTCAAAGGAAGGCTCAGTTTGCAATACTCCATGCACGTGTCGTGATTGTCTCGGAGAGGGTGGTTGATAGGAAGCTGATGGTCTATCCAGAGCGCGATGGCAATCTGGACCGCAAAGTAGTCCGGAAGCATGCGGAGCACACGCCGTCTGTAAGACCGACAGCGAGGGTTAATTATGTAATTCCAATTTTATATGGTGAATGATGAAATGATCGTCGCCTACGCCATTTTTAGACGCGTAGGCGCACCGATAGTAGGACGCGATGGCAGAGCGGCTCCGGACATCCGGATGACAGAGGGAGTCGAGCAACTGTCGGGCGGCCAAGTAGCCACTCAGGACGAGGAACACATCGGATCCGAGCATGCCATGCCAGGTTATTTTGGCAAATGTGCTTGATCGGAGGATCTGGGAAGCCGGGCCGGAGATGCTTTAGCCGCGTGTCCATGGGACATGGCCGCCATGAATTATTTAAGCAACTCGCCCCCCCCTTGTGTTACCTGCTGCGTCACCGCCAGAGGATGGAGTCGTGCCCAGTACATGAGGCAGTGGAAAGCTATTACAGAGAGGCAGAATACTGTGCGCAGTCCTTCGAAAGCCCGTCTCAGTGCTCGCTCATCATCCACTCGCAACTGAGCAGTCGAGTTCTGGGGCATCGACGCGGAGTGTTTCGGCGCCGGCCGATCTATCCGACAAGACGCCATGCTGGGTCTTCTTTTCAGTCCTAATGGATTTCAAATGAAAGCCTGGTCATGTGGGTGGTTCCCATCTGGGAGCAGGTACTCGGTGCCCGCTTTCGACCTGTGGTGTGTCTTGCTGTCGAGCAAGCAATCCGCCGGCGGTCGGTAACGATCAGTGAGTCAGTGACAGCACCAGACGATTGTTTCTAACGAACGCTCCTTCTTTGTGCATTGGTGGTAACAATAAGAAACTAAATCAGCATCATTGGGGCTCAATGTAGCTCGTTTTCGAGGTGGATGTCCCCGGGTGCTTGTACCCCTCGTGCAGAGAGGCACAAAAGGCTGGCGCACAAGATCGCATGTGACCTGAGCTTGGCATCTGTCGTCGCGGCGCAGGCGGCGTAGGGGCAGCATGTTTTGGAACGCGCTTGTCCCGGTGCTCGCTACCGCCTCCATTTCATCGGGCCGTCATCCGCGGCTTGCTTGAGCCTGTGCTCTTGTGTGGAAGCGTGGTGTGCGTCCTGCGCCAGGCGAGTTTATACCATCCCTGGAACGTCTGCTGCGGCGAGCCCCGGCGCTCATCCTGCAAGGGAGGAGCCCACAAGTCTACTGCAGCACCACCGTTTTTGAAGAGCTTGCATTGTCCCCTATCACTTTACTGGCGGCTGGAAGGTGGACATGGGCATGAGCCATTTCATCACACGTGGCAAGGGTGATTGGCACATTGTGTCAGCGGCAGGCACCCGGGCATGCGCCGCCGCACTTGGCTGACTGGAGCTCCACCCCAGTTAGGCAGAATTCTTGGTGTAAATTATTCTCCTGCCCTTTTGTATCACCCTCGGCGCCTTGCCAGGTTGGTCCAGAAGGGGAGGACAAAAGTTACCAAGAAGGTCCTGCCGCCTGGATTTGGGACCCAGTCAGCCAGGTTCGATGCCGCAATTGGAGGTGGTGTGGCGCACATGCTTACTTCTCCCTTGTAAAGCCCCGCTGACCGAAGCAGGCGCTCGATTAGTTCAAACAAGCCCGCTTGGTGCAGGGTTGACAGCCACGCTTATATAAGTAAGGGTTGCGTTTGGGCTGGGACGTGTGTCTCGTCTGTGAGTCACCAGCCGACTTGACTTGTGAGCCAAGCCAGGAGCGATGGCTGCCGCTTTCCCAGCTGCCAAGAGGCTGCAACGAGACGAGGTCAGCCTAAGCCCCCGTTCAGACTCTGCCATACGAAATTTGTGTACCTGACATTATTTTGGAGAGTCAGATCCCCGGCATTCAGATGCACGTTGGTAAGCCCCCACAGGCCTCTGACCAGGCACTGCCATCTGAAAGACGCCGACGAATACCAGCACAGAGTGTCGTATCGTGCAAGTCGAGACATACGTGTCACATTCCGCTCCAGAAATACTCCATGTGCAACAGATGTTGATTTGGACGGCGACAAAACCTGCAAAGTTAGGAACGCCGTGTCCAGACACGAATCCCTGATATACGGGACCAGCCTTCACAGAAGGACAGAACCCAACTCATCAACCTTTGTTTGTATTCTTCTACAGAAGAAAGAAAGTCTGTTTGTGTCAGAGATGTCGTTAGCGAATACACCAGGCTGAGGTCCGCCGAAGGCTTGCAATGCTGGCGATCCCAGGATCGGCTACCAAGCCCGCCCGGAATCTGACGAGCAAATGCATTGCAATCCCGGGCGATGAGCGGCGACAGGTGCGCTATTGACACTGCTAGCATATAGAGAGTGCCTCGTCAGCTGATATTTCGACTTGTGCTGTTGAATTGGCCCAAGCGTGTGGGCTCGGTTGTGGATTCGCAGGCCTGTCCAGGTCCTTCCGGCGGTGCAAATCTATTTTGCGTATTGTGCGGTCCTCTCGCAAAAACATAGTAGAGGATTTGGAAACACACATATTGCCTTGCCGGTGCATTGCCAAGTAGCGGCCATGTCGCTGACAATTTCGGCACATGCACTGGTGGGAGTGCCTCACGCTCGGCTGCCGAGGCCCTTCATGGCTCACCAACGGCGTGCGAGCGTGGTCGCTTTCAGCAGGAGGCGCAGCATCCGTATTCAAACAGTGGTACGTGTTCTAAATCTGCGCGATCATGCCACGGTGGCAAGCGCACCAGCCAGGGCTTGTTGGCTGTGCGCAAAGTGGATGGCTAGGGTGCGCGGCTCAGCTCTCACTCCTCAACTTTCCAATTTTCCAGCTGGAGGACACGGATGATCACGCACACGAGCTGGCCATTAGGCAATTCAAGAACGACAGCATCGTCCTTGGCATTGCGCAAGAGGTGTGGTTGAGACTTTGATTGTCTTGTTGTGATGAGGGACTGCGCCATTGCCCAGCCACATTTGGAGCTCAGCAAGCGCAGAGCCACTAAACACGAGGTGCACCCTTTTTGTCCGAGTGTCTGCAGGCCCAGTACAGACGTTTTTTCGAAAACACCATTGAAAAAAGGAAGCGCAAGTCAAAGCAAAAGCACCTGCGGCGGAAACTGTACGAACTTTGTGGTCCATGCAAGTTGGCCGTTGGGAGTGGTGCTCTCGTGAAGACTTTTATGAAAAAGATTATAAGTCGTGCCCCATACCTCCACTCCTTGCAGATTATCGCGGATGGGCCTGGATACAGAAGGCATGCCCACACTTCGTGAAGTTGAGGAGGGCGCTGTCGCGACATATGGCGATCTTTTCAACGGCACCATCGAGGAGGAGAGTCAAGAGGATGAATTCGACGATGGGTTCCTGGACTACTTTGCGGAGACAGAGGAGGATGACAGGGCGGAACGACCCCTGATTAAAATGCGAACCGACAGGGACGACGGCTATGAGGAGGACGACTCTGACGAAGAGTACGACGACGACAGCGACGAAGAGTGGGAGGACGATGACGAAGGCGAGTTTGAGATGGATGACGACGACGAGGAGTGGGACAGCGATGAGGAGGGCGAGTACGATGAGGATGAGGATGAGGATGATGATGACGAAGAGGAGGAAGCTGCGAGTGATGAGGAGGAGGATGGGCCGCAGGAGGAGGCGGCCGACAGCGATGACGATGCTCCTCTAAGCGAGGACGAGGAAGACGATGACGATGACGACGATTTTGAGGACCCCACGCACGCCTACTTCCGAACCATTGCACGATCCAAGCCCAAGCCGCAGATCCCCTATCGCAAAATGCTGCGGACCGCAAAGCGACAGGAGGAGGAGGAGGAGGAGGCGCCCGAGGACGACGAGCGAGGCCACAGCAGCGTGGCAAAAAAGGGGACGTCCAACACCAAGTGGAGTCGTGGCCGGCGCGAGAGAGACCCTTTGGATCCGTTTGCGGTGGAGACTGGCGATTTCCTGGAGGAGCTGGACGCACCTGACAAGTCTGGGCGCCAGGCAAAGCGCTCACAGCGGAATAGAAGGCGCTAGTCTTTTGTGTGTGCGCTGAGAATGTTGGTGTCATGCTCACTGTCAAGTCGTCTGTTAAAATTTTGAAATCTCAGGTCCTTGTAGCACCGCCCACCTTGCCGCCGGGCACGCCGGCACACCCCGGACCGCGGAGCCAGCCAAGTGGCGAATCCCGAGAGGGCCCGCGATTTGCCAGAACGCCCCAACGGCACCTGTTCCAGCAAAGAACCCCGCGCCAGGTATACAGCGTCGAAAACGAAAAAAATTGTAGTAAGTGTTACGTACATTTCGCTGCTTTTTGCTCGTGTGTTTGCCGAGCAGTACTGGCTCGACAGCCCTAGTCTTGTCGTGCCACCGTGCCCTTCGGATGCCCACCGGCCTCGTCAAATTGTCCACCGACCAGCCGACCTGCATGCACTGTATTACTTGCGGAGGAATGACCTCCTATAACGCGGCCTGCTCGCAAAGGTGCGACGAGGGTTGGCGCACTGCTCGGGCACGAGGTTTGAGCTGGGCTCACGTTCCGGACGAACTGAAGGCGTCAGCAGCTGCACGTTCGAGCAAATCACATCCAGCCTCGGAACCCCGTTCTCACCCGCTGTCACGCTCTCCTGTCGCAGGGGCATGGGAGAGGGAATGTTGACCTCGGTCTCAGCGTGGTGGCCCAAGGGACTCACGAACGCCCGCCTATACTACGCGCTGTCCGCGCAGCAGCTGGAGGGGCAAATACGGCAGCACTCCAAGTGCGTTTCGGATGGCTCGTTCCGCCGCTGCTGGGAGCGCGGGTTGTAACCAGTGTCATTAGAAAGTGTTTGTGCAGGAATTCATTTCTGCCGAATATTCCAATATCAAGAACTCATGTCTGAAAATCGCTCTCCTGCCACAGCTGCCCACGGACCTGGCGGGAGCCGGCCAGCACAACAGAAACCTCCCAGCTGGGCAAACGCCGTGGCCTGCGGGCATTGACGGTCCGATTGCCAAGGGCTGGGCCCCTAGAAAATCAGGAAATTCGAGCACGTCACCCGCCTCGACGCCACGGCCTACAGGACGACGCAAAAACGTGCACAGTCCGATGAGGAAGTCGAGAGCTCTCCGGCAGGCGCGGAGGAGGACACTGGCTTTGCAAAGGGCCCCAGCCCCAAGAGGCTGCGCACGACGCTTGCTGTTTGATGCTGGCAAGTGTTTTGGATGCCTGTGCGGACATGTCAGTGCCCCATTGGCACGGTTTCGCCAGGCATTTTTGCGCTTAGGGCCTGTAGCCTTAGAGAAGAGTCTCATTTTTCCGACCACTCTGCTTGGCCTGTCAGACTCTGTGTACACTCACTCCGCACTGCTCTCGCCGGAACTGCTCCACACTGTGTACACTACTCGGATGGTTTGCTGTTGTAAGTTGTTGCCCTCCCAATGCAGTTGGCATATGTGAAGTAGCTCATAGTGGTTCATGCCGGGAATGTGGCAAAAAATTATAGGAAAAACCACTCACAAAAAACATTATCAAACAAAAATCTACAGCTCCTCTTTCGCATCCGCCACCGCTTCCTCTGCCTCTCTGTCCAGCTCGTGGAGGAGTCTGATGTAGGCCTGCCGGGCGTGGTGAAACATGGCGAGGCTCATGTGCTCGTCTGGGGCGTGGGCGCCGTCTGTTGGCAGCGCAAAGGCAAAGGGGATGGTGTCCACCCCCAGCTTGGCGCGGAACGCGGCCAGCGCTGGGATCGAGGCCCCGCTGCGCTCAAACTGTGGGGCCGTGCCGTACATCTCCTCCAGCACGCGGGCCACCGTGCGGAGCGTCGGGTCGTCGCGGCGAGTGGCGTAGGGGTGGGCTGCGAACCCGGCCTCTTTGGCGGTGACGTTCACGGCGGGCGGGGCTTGCCGGGCCACGTGCCTTACGATCAGCGCCGCGATCTCGGTCGGGACCTGGCCCGGCACCAGTCGCGCCACCAGCTTGGCCGTCGCGGCGTGCGGCACGATGGTCTTCATGCCCTCGCCCAGGTGCCCACCCGCCAGGCCCACCACTTCGAGGGTGGGCCGGTGCCACAAGCGCTCCAGGGTGCTGCGGCCCGCCTTCCCCGACAGCAGCCAGGGCGCCCACGGAGCGCAGCCACTCTTGCTCGTCGTTGTCGTAGGCCTCCATATCGGTGTAATCAGCATCCGTCGGCGGCGTCACGCTGGTTGTGAGGGGGGGGTGGTGGGAGAATAAAAGTCAGAATGGTTGCACACGAGACATTTGATTGCAGCCGCTCGTGGTGCAATGGTCCATACATCCTACGCACAACACAACCTCCCATACCCCCTTTTCACCTGTCATAAAATCCCTCGACGGCGACTGAATTGTTTTCGGGGTGGTGGAGAGAGGTCACCAGCTGGGCCATGGCCCGTGCAGCGTTCTGAACCGCGCCTCCGTAGCCGCCCGAGTGGAGGTCATTGTCGAGCGATGTGAGTGTGACCTCAACACCCACGGCCCCGCGGAAGCCAAGGCAGATGGCGGGCCGCGTGGCGCTCAGCTGGCTGCCATCGGCCGACAGCGCAAGGTCGGCGGAGAGAAGCTCGCGATGGGTGGCCAGAAACTCTTCTAGGTAGGGACTCAGCACCTCCTCCTCGCCCTCGATGAGCACCTTGATGTTGAGGTTCGCAAGGCCCCCACCGCGAATGATTGCCTCCACCGCCTGGACGGCACTCAGGAAGCCTCCCTTGTCATCCGATGCCCCCCGCCCGAAGAGCTTGCCATCACGCAATGTTGGCTCAAAAGGCGGGGATGTCCAGGCGCTGACTGGTTCCACGGGCTGGACATCATCTATGCGTGGAACGGGGGCAGCAGGAAATTTTTATTTTTGCCAATGGATCCGCAGTCCCAAGGGAAATTTGGGATTCAAGAAAACTAGCTCATGCAGATGTACACCCTGGCAACCCAGACTCACAGTGCCCATAGATCAAAACGGTCTTGGCCTTGGGGTCGGTGATGTACTCTCCAAAGACGACGGGTCTAGGCCCATTGGTGGGCAAAATGGCGGTGTTCTGCGAGGCAAAAGCAGCAAATGCTGTCATGCATTGCCAAGGCGTGGTGTGCCCCAAACCTCCAACGGCCGGCAAACCCAGACTGAAACTCCAAGCAAACCCATTTACAGCCTTGAGGGTACCACGAATTCCATGCACATCCAGTCTTCCATCGTTTGAGGACTCACCTGCAGGCCTGCGGCAGTGAGGCGAGTCTTAACCCATTCTGCGGCCCGCAGGAGATCAGGAAGGTTAGAGCTTTGCGCCGAAATGGAAGGTATTGCAACGATCGCCTCTAGTTCGGATACATAATTGTCGTGATGAGCGGCTTCATGATCCAAGGCGGCTCGTAGATCAGCCCGGGCGAGGTGGGCCAGCACGAGGCCGGCCACCAGCAGCCTTGCCGTAATGGCGATCATGGAGCTGCGCTCCTTCAGGACCAAAGACAATACAAGAAACCCCACGATGAGCTCTTCTTGGGTTTTGACTGGCGTCTTGCAGGCTCCCTGTCCGATGCCGACAAGAGTTGAGTGCATTTTTTTGTGCGTACGCGTGATGCTGCGATCTCAAGCGTCTCCGAAATGTACACTGGGTCTGCATGTGCAGGCCGCTGACAGGGCCACCCTCAAAATCGGCATTTATAGACCTCGCATCTAGCCATATACTAGGCTCTGCAAGCAATGCATTCTATTTTCAGAATCTCGAACGTTGCCGAACTGTCTGGCGGTGGTCTAAAGCCACCTCGCATTCAGACATGTCGTCCCCAATGGCCCAGCGCAGTACGTTTTCAACGGACTTTCCCAGTCAGCGCCGGCTTGACGTCCAAGCTCTCGCCCTGGAACAAATGGTCAAGGATTGGCCTTAAATCTCACCGCAGCACTGCCCGATTGTTAAGATTTTATCAAAGCTGTCCTCCTCCCTTCCCCTTGGTGGAGTCAATAAATGAGCAAGCACCGCATACCTTGATGTCAGCTGCATCCTTGATATCATCGACAGCGTCATTCTTCTCTTCTTCAGCCCTCTTCTCCATTTCTTCTCCGGCACTGCCGAGGTTATCCACAACATCCTGAGCCGCTCCGACAAGAACAAATTCCGCTTTTGGGTAATTCAGCAACTGTTCAAGGGAGATAGTGTGTGAGAGGTTGAGTGGAGTAAACGAGCGAGTGCCAGAGACAGTGCTCGCTGGGAACTAGGTCACCATGGCCCAAGGCTCCCTATGCCATACCTCCAATTTTGTCACAGAAATGAAGGAATAGTCCTCGAACTCCTTCTTGAGCTCCTCTGGGAACTCAGCCTTTTCCTTGAGGCCAATGCCAGTGTTGCTGGGCTTGTCTGGGTTCTGCAGAAAGAATCACAGTTCCCCTTCCTGAATACCTGTTACTACGTCCAGCCCATAGGAATGGTTGCACATAACAGGCATGCAGCAGTTCACATGAAAACCCTAGCCACCTCTGCCGCACCTTGATAGTCAATACGCACGAAGCCTCTTCCTGGAATTCCACACATTTTCTGCGCATCGCCCGGAGTGTCAGGGACTTCCAGTCTGCACAGAAGTGTTTTGGCACGGGTGATTGTGGCGCCGACGACTCAGAGCCTATGTGCATCGCTCCATGAATGCCCCAATTGCAAGGATCAAAGACGCACTTGTAAGCAAAGTGGGTGCTCGAGTCCTTGTTCACCAGGGAGTAGCTGGCCTCAGCACACGCTCGGCAGGGCCCCACATGGCGCTCGCCCTGAGTCTTTGTCTCGTATGTGCTGGCACCCAGACCCTGGCAAAGTGTGTGCGAGAGAGGAGGTTACATGACTGGAATGCACAAACAAAGGGCCCAACAATCCAACTTATGCCGCTCCTCACCAGCCCAGCTTTCCAAATACGCCCCTGCCCACCTCCAACAACTCCTTCTTGGGACCCACCACCTCCACAAATCCAAGCAGCCTCTGATATGAAGGTGGAAGTGTGCCGGATGACTGATGAACGGTTTTGAAGGGAGAGTACAAGTCTGACATCATTCATCACCACCGCAAGACACACCTCATGCTTGGTTGGCGATGGCAGGTGCTTCTTGCTGATCTGCAGCAGGCGGCACTTGGATTCGGCACCATCTGGCTCGAGCAGTAGGTGGAAACGCTGCACGTCATCAGGGGAGCTCACAGTCTCGACGCCGACCTGCATTGGACAAAAGAAGCGGGTCAGTGCTCAACTTGGCCAGTATTAAGAGATCCTCTGTGCCATCTCCAATAACCAACTCACCTTGGGTCGGTAGAAGAAGAAGACACGACCAATCTCGAGCGTCTCCGGCTTCTTGTCCTCCTTTGACCCCTTTGTCTGCCGCTTGGCTTTGGGGGAGCGAGGCGAAGCGCCATCCCGCTTCTTGCCCTTTGACTGACCTTCCTCCGCCTTTGGGCCCTCATCTGAAAAGAGTGGATTTGGTGCAAAGGGCTGACGATGCTGTTAGCAATCTGGGCACTGAAGCGGTGATTCATATCGAGATGTGCTGAGTGACCAAAAGCCCCTGATCCATCCCCCAGTGGGGCACCTCGTTCCCCAGAGATTCACTGACCTCCGGCAGCATGCTTTTCCTGGTCCGGCTTCTTCCTTGGCATCCGCATCTTTGCTCTTTCTGGGCGAGGCCACCCCCGGTTTTGCCTTCTCCTTCACTTGCGGGCGTTTAGGTGATCCTGCAGACAAGAGATCCGATCAGGATTGTCTCGGCGCACACGTCGAGAGATGGCCTATTCACTCGTTTTTGCTGTGGATGCGATCAAGGCCCCCGCAATCGAAACCCCAATTCCGTCCTGTCCTCACCCGGCTGCTCATCAGGCTTGTTGGATTCCTTGCCGCGTTCTTTTCCTGAAATAAATTTGGTGATCACCGTGCATGTCGATCTGACATACACAGCGCACGAGAGATGACGATCTCAGGCTCGGGTGCACCACGTACCGGCATTCGCCTTGGACTGTCCCGCCGCCGTCGACGTGCCTCTGCGTGTGGCCACCATGGCTGATCGTAGCTCTACCGTGTGTTATTTCAATTTGCCACGAGAATGTGAGATGCTCCCGTCCAATAGAAGACTAATTCCCTCGCTTGCAAAAATTGATTCGCGGATCTAAATGGGTGGGCGGACGTCGGACAGAAGTGCGGCCGAAACTGTCCCAACCGGAAACCGAAATGGCGAGGCTCAAAATAATTTGAGCAAATATCCGGCTTTAATTAACCAGCACGTCGGCCTACTTCCTCCTACAAGTCCCCATCGAGGCCAATTGTTTTCCGATTAGATACAAGAGTCGCCTGCTCGTTAGGCATCTGGAAAATGTCCATGGCAGCCCAAGTGATACACTCAGGACCGATCAAGCCTGGCGCGCATGGCATCTCACGCATACCGCATCGTGCGGGCTCCGAAAAACGGAAATCAACCTTGAAGACGCAACTCAGCCAGCTGTACTCCTTGATTACATTCTGATAGACACGATGCGGGTGATGATGTGTGGATCCTTGGCAAGAGGCCCCTTGTTGGGCTGGGTTACCCGCTCGAGGTCTCCCTTGGCATGGCGGAGGCTGACCAGTGCTGCGACGACGGGCAAGCGCAGCAGCACCGCGCCCACCATTGATGCGCGAGAAGTCAAAGATCTCGCGGCAATGGCTCACTTGTCTCTCGACCCCCAGCACGTGCGTGGAGACAAGTCGTGCGAGCACCACAACACTTCGCCAGCGAGCCCATCCAGCCCGGTCCCACCCCATCACAGATTCCGGAAGTCACACGCGATCTCAAACGGATGCTGGACTGGTTTTCAGAGCTTCGCGCCATTGACGTGACGGGTGTGCCGCCAGCGTTGCAGGCCGACTTGCGAGGCGATGGTCACTTGCGTTCCAGACCAAGTGCAAGAATTCCCAGACAGGCAAGAGGGAGGGTGTCATTTAACAACTTGGCCACGCGCACTAGTATTACAGACATTGTGCCTTGACACCCGACTCAGCGCGCATCGCCATGCAGGGAGGCATTGACAAGGCAGTTTCCGAAGACGGACGACGGTTTCCTCGCAGTGCCTCGGACAGCTACGACTGACGCCGAGTAGAGCGGAAGCATGCGAGGCAGGTGCACCATCCACTGGCCGGGCTTGAGGTGCCCTCTAGAGTGATGGAGCTGGCACCTCAAGCCGGGGCCATCATCATGGCCTCACCCTCTTTGCACTTCCGTAGTCGATTCATCAAAAGCACTTGGGGGCTGATGAGGCGATCATGAACACGAGGCGACCTGGCTGGCTCCCACAAAGATTCTCATTTGAGACGCTGGAGATGTCCCGGGCGACCTCCAGCTCAGCCTCCAAGCACAAGGGCTTGGGCAATCCTCCATTTCCCTGCATCACATTTCATTGTATACTCGACCTGCAAGAAGCAAGAAGAATTGCCGACGGGAATGTGAGCAAACAGTCTTGCAGTAGCCTTTTGTTCACCAATCCTAAACTTTTACGCACCTGGTAAGTGGTATGGTAAGAGTCGCCCTTTCGGCCATTGCTGGCCCAAAGCTCTGCTGCCTCCTCCACGCTGGCAAGAACAGTGACGCTGCCATCGCTCCGAGGGCCGCTGATCTCTGAAGCCTGAAGAAGAACACAAAATTTGAGATGCGATTGTCGTTTGTTGCGATCTAAGAAAAAGCGCGCACCAGGTACTTCCATCCCTCTGTCGCTCCAACCTTTGTTTTCAGCGGGCGTATGTTCCAGAACCAACCGCTCATGGCAGCGTCCCGCGCCTCTGACAGGACCCGGCTCAGCATTGGCTCCGCCAGCACATTCGAGAGCCCATCCAGGACATGGCGAGGGCCCATCGCCCGCACCTTGGCACCCTGGAGAGGCAGGCAGAGGGATTCCGTGATGAGTTGTTGCTGCCCAAATCAGCCCGCATTTGGGACAGATTCCAACCATCACCACCCGCTGTGGATACCCACCAGCCACTCTCGAATGATGGCTTCCGCCGTTTTTCTTGTCATAGTCTGCTGCAACCTGGAGTCTGGTTCACGACGAATGTGGTCATGTGCAATGGCTGCGGTTCCCATCGTCTGTGCCGCTGGCAGCTCCAGTGCCCCAGGGGTCGCCGCTTGCTGACCGCTTGGCCACATTCCGGCCAGGGCCACTGCCACCACCGTGGCAAACCCGACGGCTGCATACACGGCGCGCCTGTCGGGCTTGACATTGAACTGCCGTGAAAAGCAAAATGGGGGACTTTAGTTGCCAGATGTGCTTGTAAGACCAAAGAGCATGTCGTCAACGGGTGCTAAAAAAACCAGTCCCTCGCACCTTGCGCGCCAGAGGCTCGTCGTCTTCGACTCCACCAGACACGGAGCGCAGCTTGCTGAGCCAGGAGAGAATGCCGTTGGCCTGGGTCTCCTGCGTCATCCGCACGTGAAGGTAGAGAATTGGTCAAGAATTGTTCGCCAATGTTGCCAAGCCACATCCAACCACAAACCCTACCTTGGATGACAGCGTAAACTGCACAGTGGGATCCTCAAAGTAAGCGCTGAGTGCAGGCTCTCCCAAAGTGTTTGCAGCCTGAGCCAGCGGCCTTGCGGCCATGCTTGGGATGGCCTTTTCGTTGATCCACTGCAAAAGGACAGATTGTAAAGGAATTATATCCAAGAGTCCTTGCTCGTCAAACATTTGATGCCTCGGACTTTCAAACCACTATACATACCTTTTCGACAAAGGCGCAGAGCCCAGGCAACAAGTCGCCGGCCTCGCAAGCTCTGATCCAAGCCATGACCTCATCCCGCATTGGAAAGTCGCGGACGGACAGATCCTCACGCGGCACATGCCTGTCAAGGAGCAGAAAACACTTCATCGTACAGCATTTAGGAATGGAGTGACCCACAACGCTGTCGAGATCACAATCATCAAGCGCTCGCAAAAGCCCTCTCACCCAAGGCCCTGGCCAATGCCTTCATCCTCTTGCAGAATGGTCAGCGCAACCTCTGGAGCGCCGAGCAGGACGTGACAAGCCGCCATTTGAATGGCCATGTCCACATGCTGCGTAAGGTATGCAATGCCTTAGCCAAGCTGCGGATACAGGTGACAACGTGGATAATATTTGGCTCGCAAGGAGCTCTTCACTTACCGAATGGAGAGCATTCGCCACCGCCAGGGCCTCTTCAATCAGCTGCGGCTCCCGCTCAAGAAATCCAGTGACGATGCATGCATGCACTACTTCGATGAGCAGCTCTTCCGAGCACCTGCGGTCCACACAGAGAGATCGCAGCGATTCGAAAACCTAGGGAGAGTACTTAGGTAGAAAATGGAAACACAAGCCCTCTAACTAACCAATTCCCCACTCGGCTGCTCGCACCAGGAAAAGGATGCTTGGTCGGCGGCCACAAGCTTCCAGTTGATCACATGCGCGAGCTCATCCACAGACAAGGCGGCCAAAGCGGACTGGGCATCCGGGAGCGTGATGGTCGGCTGATTGGGGCTCCTCCTGCCCAGAAAGCTGGGGAGCGCAGACTGCTGCCCCATCAGGGCCGCCCCCAGCTCCAGCACCGCAGCCTGCCGCCGCTGCTCGTCAACGGGAGTGGCCCTCAGCGATTCCACCAACGCAGCCCACCGGAAAGCACTGATACCCGAGCTCAGCTCCTCCGCCAGATCAGGGGCCAGCGGAGCTCCCTTCTTCGACGCCCGCTTGAGCGTCTCCAGCGCCGCCACCATCTCCGCAGAAGCGCGGGCCGGGCTACCCTCGTCGAGTGCCACCCTGGCTCTCCCGCACCTGGCGAGCGCCAGCGCCAGGGCACAGTCCCTGCTCCAGTTCAGCTCATCCTCACGGCTAGCACCACGTAGCTGTGGTGTGCTGGATGCCGCCTCGCCCAGCGCGACCACAAGATCGTATGCGCCCAGCTGTTCCAGGAGGGCAAGCGCACCCGGGAGCAAGAGCGGCTCGATGGCAATGTCGGGCGAAAGGCTCCGCACGCGGCCGCGTGCCATGCGCAGTCCCTCTCTCGCGGCGTACAGAACTTTGTCACGACCAAGTTGAGCAAGGGGGCTGTACGGAATTTCCAGTTGCTCGCCGGCAACCGCATCGTGCGCCTTTTGTATCTGCGTTTCGCCGCACAGCTCGCGGGTCCCAAGGCCCAGCAGCTGTGCTCAAAGAGAGGGAATAAGGGGCGATGTGAAAGCTGAGAGTGACCCAAGCATTCTTGCGATGCTAGTTTTACGCGACAGGCGGTATATCTCCCTGATCGCTGGGGCAGCACCCACCTGTGCATAGTTGAGGGGCAGTACTATGCTGGCCTGGCTGGCGGGCGTCTGCACAGCCGTCGCGACGCCACCGCGAAGCAACCTTCCCCGGTCGTCTGATAGAGACACGAGTGCGGATCAAAGGTTGACGACGACCCGCGATTCGAATGGCCGGCCGGGTGCCGACCTCGCCCGGCAAGCAGGCGGAGTGCCCGAGCATGGGCGATCGATAACCGAGACTTCAACCCAGGTCAGGCAATCGCGATGCGCGAGTAAGGATTTAAGCACCAAAATATTCAGTGAATTAACAGCATTTGGTAGGCGCTTGATGGACTGCAAGCGGCAAATGGGCTCGAGTCGGTTGGGCGACAGAAACCTCCGAAGCGCGGGGTTCAAATTTGGGGTCAACAGGCATGGGCAGCTTAAAGTACGTGGTTCTCGCCTTGACCCGGTATGGCGCTCCTTTAAAGCTCACCACTATTCAATCAAAGACAAGCTTGCTATTGCGGCGTGCAGGCGATTTGATCAATAAGACCTTGCCGGCTTTTGTCAATTTGGAAGGCTGGGAGCCATGTGGGGCCACAGTGCCCCCTAAGCTGCACAGGAGGCTTTTCATTTTCCAAGCTTGCCGGCATGTTGAGGATGTGGCAGATACACGTACTAAGGGATATCAATTTCGGCACCATGCGCAATGAAGCGAGTCTCAATTGATCGGTTGGATCAAACCCGGTGGCCAGGCAAGATCCTGCTTCCACCTTCCCAGCAGGTGGCGGGACAGGCGCGTACTAGGTGGGTCGCGACCAGCGCGGATAGGCCCCGCTGCTCAATAATGTCTACGACGACGCCGCGAGCTGCAAGCGCATTACAGCTCAAAACAACAATGATGCTGCTACAGATCCTCTTGGCCTCCTTGGCTCTTGGGGTTGCCGCCAAAAGACCCGATCAGGAGTGTCACTCCAAGGAGTTTCGGAAATCCACTGCCAAGCTCGTCAAGGAAACGCCGTTCATTGGCTTGTTTTCCGATATCAGAGAGCAATCTGTCTTTGAAGGATCGGATATTGCTCGTGTCCGAGACGAGTATTACGTCGTTTTTGACAGGTGACTCGCAAGCACGATGCTGCGTCGCATGGGTGGCTCCGTGCCCGGTGACCCTGCTGGTCGCCCTTTGACTTGCCCATGCCCACACCCTTGGCACTTGTAGTGTCCATTCCCTTCACCGCTCGCACGATCACCAGGGCCGCATTCTTCATTTTACCATCGCAGTTCCTATTCCATTGGGCTGTTGAATGATCGGTTCAGCTTCAGGGGCCCTGCAAACAAACTTATCGGCTCCAAGGGTAAAAATGACTCTCAGTTTGAGGGCATCGCCTATGTCCCGGAAAACAACACCTTCCTGCTTCTTCAGGAGGTACGAGTGTTGAAATCGGAATTGCTACCGGCATTCTGAGCGCCAATTTGGCTCAAATTCAATGGCCCGGTGGTCATGCCCGCTGCGTGTTCATCTTATGCCTCATCCTGTGCAGTCACTGGAACACCAAGGTGCCTACAAGCCTCGTGTCATTACGGCAAAGCTGAGCCCTGATCTTCCTGAATATCAAGTCGTCTCCAAATGCATTGTGGATCTGGAGTTGGACACGGAGAACAAGGGCCTGGAAGGAATCTTGTATTTAAATAATGGCAACGGTGCGTTTTGGGAAGGCGAGCCATGCTAAATGACAAGATGGATGCAGGTGGTCATGCGCATGTTTGCTCGCTCATTGGATATCACGCCAATCGCATGCTATCCAGGATCTTACATGCTGGGCTTGTGTGAGGGCAACCACTGCCTTGGAGGAAGGAAAGGGCGTGACTCCGGAAATGGCCGCATAGCAGTCTTCCAGCTGGATGGTGCCGGAGAGGACTGCCGGTGCGCATGGACAGGGACTTCGTTGAGCTTAAAAAGATTGTTGGGGTCTATCTGACTTGTCCAGTCCGTAATACCAATGAGCATTGTCGGAAACTGCCTAATTCCTTGCGCGCAGGTGGGAGCTGCAAGACATGATTCACATTCCCCCCGAGGCAGACTTTGTTGACTACTCCGCGATGGCACTCGATTACAATACAGGGCGCATCGCAATTCTGAGTCAGGAAAATTCAGCCTTCTGGGTATGTGGGCCACACTGTTCTCCTTTTATCAACGTGATGCCTTTCCTCCATCAGAGTCCGCTTTCATTAGCGGATTGTCACTCCTATACATGCAGGTTGGCCAATTTGACATAGATACGCTGAGATTCAAGGGAAGCGGTTCGGTCGTTCATTTGCCGCGTGACAATCATTGCGAGGTAAGCAGAGGCATTTTTCTCACTTGTTATCTCGAGTCCTGTGGTGAGCAGCGCGTGCACCGCCTGATGTCTTCGAATTTAAACCATTTACAGATGACGTACTGCAACGCCGAGGGCATTCAATGGATTGATGCTGACCGTGTCATTGTTGTCAGCGACAAGGCAAAAACCAAGCAGCCTTTCTGGTGCGACGCGAAGGACCAAAGTGTTCACATATTTGCCATACCGCCCAGTGTGAAAACGGCCATTCCCAACACCGAAGCTACTGACTATTGATCGCAATAGGCGAGCTTTCTTGTTGCTCGCCCATTGAAGAGTACTCACTCCCAAAGGGAGTTTTTCGCAAATGAAGCGTTTCTGTGATATAGGTCCATTTTGGACCGTTCATCCTCTCCATCCCTCGCCGTGGACGTAGCCTTTTGTTTTTATTGGTACCCGACGGAAGTAGATTAATTTGGGCCAAACGTCAGATCCCTTCAATTTCGCCTGGACAAAGATGCGGTTGGTGTTGTGCTTATTCTTGCGAGAAAATCTCATTCCTTTTCCACGAACGATTTTAGGCGACTGTAAATGGAGGCGATATTTTTTGTTGACATATGAGAGTGGTTTTTGAAGAATTGATTCTCGACATGGTGGCTGTCGCTTACCTAGTCTTAAATGGACTTCAAGGAGATGCGCCGTTATCGGTACAGGCGGACACGAGTACCCACGTCTTAACAACTGCAGTCTAACAATGAAAGACCCACCGTCCCCAAATAACGTGCCCTCCAGTGTCGGCGGTAAAACGATGATAAGAATGGCCGAATGCTGCCCAGGGTGCTGACCTTGCCAACCGGCCGTTGCGGCATTGGGCTCTAAATTAATGCGAGCCACCGGTGCCCTTTAGCGCCTGGATCATTGTTGCCATCCTGTTGTGGATAGCAACAGTGAGGTCAGTGAGCTGCTGATATCCGTCGAACCTGTTAGTGTACATGGGAAGGGTCCCTGCGTTTTCCAAAATCGCGCAGCCCTGGCTGGTAGTTATTTACTCGCAAAGTCACCTCACATTTACTCTCTGCCCTACGAGCGTTTTCCTGACCCAGCTGCGCCACTGTCGTCTATTTTGGTGGATACGGGGGAGTGGCCGAAGACATTGAATCACAATCTAGAGTCATCACTCGCATCCACCTCTCCGGCAAACAGAAACTCATATGAGCTTATCTGCCAATCAAAATTGCCGTGGGCTTAGCACTCGCCCTGAGGACCCGCTTTGCAGTTCCAAGCATTTAAGAAGTCTTCTCCCTGGATCTCGTGTAGCTGCCCGCGCCAACAGGGTAAGCACCTGGACAATGCCGTTGACCCAGCAGTTACCACTGAATAGCGCAGGACGCCATTCAATGCTCCATCTGGAGCCCAACCCCTGACAACCTCAAGAATTCTCCATAACCTTCCTGTCATGTACGGCAAGTCCAGTTTCCCATCTAGCTGGCAGAATAAAAATCAGCATTCAACGATCGCTAGTCCCGAGAAGAAGATGCCCCACTGTTGGAAAGCAATTCTCTCGACTCCACTTGGTCGCCGCTATAATCTATTGAGACTAGCCATAGCATGCCAATTTACCCGGACCTGCAAGCCAGATGCCTAAAAACCGAGATACACAGAGCCAACTATCAAGACTGCGATGCTAACCCCTTGTTTTGACACTTGACAGCAAAATCATGAAACATGGCGCGTTCAAATATCCTGCAGGGAAGCTCACGAGTTTCCAAATCGGGCACGCATTGAATAAGGAGTTTCGTGCGTGGCTGATGCCGTGCATAAGATGGCCAGTCGGTAGAGAAAGACACCCAAGAAAAGCCTCAAGCCAAGAAATGTGTCCCATAGCATTGACCATGGTTTAGCGATAGGAAGACCGCAGTACCAGTGTAATAGTCAGAGAAGATCTCATGGCCAATCTCGTCCATGCCCAACGTCTAGGTGGTTTGCCGCAAGAATGGTAACAGCATTTATCAAAGCTGGGACATGGTGAGGCCATGCTGAAGCAAGCGGGTAAATTAACATCCTCAATAGAGTCTGCGGATTGCAATAAGAGGGCCAGAATGACCAAGGTGACTGCTAAGAGGTTTCTCTGGTAGGTTACCGTCTTTCTGCGACCTGGTCAGACAGCGTCTCTAGCCAAACATCTGCATTTGATCTTATTGAGAGACCATTCATTTTGTCAATGGGCTTCCGTTTACATTGTAAGAAAAGCAATGCATTCGCTTGATATACGTTGAGTAGCGTGCCTTTACAAGACAGAACAGAAGAAGCCTGGTCGTTCGTAGTGCAGATTAAATTACCGCGCATAAACACGGTGGTTCAGACAACGCAGCCTGCCACATCCCACCCTACATATTTTGGAGGCTCAGTCAGCATGAGTCGAGAACATCATGGACCGCACGGCGCGCACAATGATATATTATACTAGCAAAACCACGCGCTATTAAGAAAGTGGAATGGTCCCCCACTTGAAAGTTCTCTATTAGTATGTCTCCCTCGCAAATCAGGCACCTGGCCAAAGATATTCGCGCAGACCATGTCGCAGGAGCACATTTGTGTGTGTCAGCTTCTTGAGCTCTGTGAGTGCGCTGGGAGTGCCATAAATCGCAGGCAGCGAGGTCGGGACAAGCGGATGAATATAAAAGCAAGTCTTAGTATTGAATGGACTGATCAAACTACAAGGAGCTTGTACATTACAGAGCCACACTCATTGCATGATGCAAGATTATAATGAAACCGGTTGGTGTTGCAGGCCCGAAGCGTGGCACGTCCACCAAGCTCACCGAGTTGAACAAATGCCTGTTCCGCTAGAACAAACTTATCAAGTGTACAACATCCTCTGCTCTTGTAGAGGCCCCAGGCTCATTGCTCACTGACGGAGAAGCTCGCAAATAATTTAATGTTGCTCCGTCTGTCGTGTTCGCAGGGTGTAGATCACTGTGTGTCTGCAATCTACACATATAACTTCTGCGAACTAGGAAGATATATCTATCCATCGTTGTTGCTGGATGCCAGACTTGGAGTAGGGAATGCAAGACCAGCCATCCGATTTCTCAGACTGATGTGTAAAATTGCGAGACAATGTTGGAGCCGGCCTCCCTTATTTTGACCCCACTCTATGGCGCAATTAGTGTTTGCTTTCGGCTTGTGTCCAGAGGCTTGGCAGCCAAAGCTCTCAGCAATCGACTATTTTCAGAATGACCACAGATGCAGGCAATATGTACGGCTAGCACGCATCTGACTGTGCGTGACGACGTCACAGGGCAAGTGAGGGCCGTTTTGCGAGGTATCAAGTGCAATGTCTAGCGTGAGGGCGGATGACCTTGATCATGGGGATCTTTCGATTCCTTTGCTCTTGTTTGTAGAGCGTAGCGCGCTGCTGAGCATGGCAATGACATCTCGGCGAAGAATCAGCAGTAGTCCTTAGGGGCTTTGCACTCTCAGCTGACATGAACTTAAAGTCAAGGGCAGGACACGCGAGCGGCTCAAGATAACCTCAAGCATCCTTCAATGTCAATTGCAGCCAAAAATGCCATGCGTGTCTCTGGTGTAACCTTTATTGTTACGCCAACGCTGCTCAAATGTTGCCTCGCTGTTGGGGTCAGATGCAATACCACAGATGCTGGATGCTTTTCTTTGTAAATTGTGTTTGTCGTTCAATCCGGCGCGGCCGGATGGGGCACCGAGCACAATATTCTGGCTGCGCAGAAGTGTGGAGCAGTTACGCTCCGGGGCACTTTGAGGGTAAGCGGCCAGTCCTCGCCGACGAGCTCCTCATACTGTGCTCTATACGCGGAATAAAGACATGGTCTGAGCTGCATCATTGCCAGAACTACCGTGTTTGGAAGCTCGAAAGGTGTGGTGCAGGTGAACCTGTGGAGGGACAAGTGGGCAGAATTCAGGTTCTTTCAGCACCGTTCCGAGTAGATTACTGGAGTGCAAGTGACTGAATAGCCGTAAAGCAGCACGTGTATATTCAGACTAGACTACCGTACTGTGCCCCCACTAAAAACCCTTGGTGTCACCTGAACATCACAGGTATAGAAACAGTTAGGGAACTCCTCAGATATGTTGTCCCTGCGCATTTGTATCTGCTCACTAGCTTGCCCGCAGTGCACCGCCAGGCGGGTGCTACCACGAATGCAGATGTGTGCAGGCAACTGACTTGCCCTCCTGCTCCAAGATCGATCAAGCGCATTGCAAAAACATTGTGCCGCCCCAGCAGCCGCCAAGCATCGCTTGCATTGCGCGATGTGTCCATGCTTTGAAATGCTCTGGCCAACCAATCACCGGTTCGTAGCGGACTCTGATACCGGCAATTGTATGAGATTGTTCAGCCCTTAAGAAGCGGATTGGCTGCCGGCATGCAAATATGTGAACATACAGTATCTAACGTTTTCGCTGCGTCACTCTGATGTAAGGAGTTTTGGTCGATGCCCTAACTCGTCTCACACAATAGCTTCGCGACCGCAAAGCGTTTCCCATTCAAGTTGAAAGATAACTAGGAAACTCGCTTTAGTTCGCTTACACCGCGCATATGCGTTGTGCGCTTTCTGGTCCGCAAACAAATTTCATACTACTGCTCAGCAGCCGCCCTTGTTGCGCCGTCCACGGTGTTGCGCAAGAGCATGGCGATGGTCATGGGGCCCACGCCGCCAGGCACTGGGGTGATGAAAGATGCCTTCTCCTTCGCCTCGTCAAACTTGACGTCACCCACCAGCCGGTATCCCCTCTTAGCGGAAGGGTCCTGTGCGTGTGTAAAGTTATGGAACGGTCAAAAATAAGTTCTGTGCCAGCATCCATTAGGTCTTGCAATGGCACCCAAGCTTTCCCAAATTATATCTCATGCTCCGTACATCGACTGCGTTGATGCCGACATCAATCACCGCCGCCCCTGGCTTAATCCAGTCGCCAGTGATCATTTCTGCGCGACCGCAGGCCGCAATAACAATGTCTGCCTCCGCGCAGAGTTTTGCCGCATCAGGCGTGCGCGAGTGAATGACAGTCACGGTAGCGTCCTCTTGTTGCAGAAGAAGGGCGGCGGGCAGACCCACAATGTTGCTCCTCCCCACAACGGCAGCCCGCTTTCCAGCAAGGGGCACACCGGTCCTCTTCAGCAACTCAAGACAGCCCTTGGGAGTGCAAGAGACGTACAGGGGCTTGCGACCGCGCATTGCCAGTTCCCCGATGTTGTTGGGGTGGAAACCTGCGTATGGAACGAGAGCAACCTGGATATCGAGGACCACTTGACAAACTTTTATTGCCATAGGCTCAAATGTGAATCCAGCGCACAGCTATCACTCACGAGATCACCTCCACCCTGAAGCACCTTACCATCAACATCCTTTTCGAGGGAAATCGCGTCCAGGACGCGAGTCTCGTCGATGTGCTTGGGCAGCGGAAGCTGGACCAGAATGCCATGCACCGCAGGGTCGGCGTTGAAGTCAGCCACCACCTGCAAAGAGAAAAGACTCACGCATAGGTCTTTGCAGCTGTGGTCTACGGATTGGTCATTACTAGCGAATTGTACTGTACAACTGCTGGCTCCCCACCGCACCTTGAGCACTTCATCCTCGGTTGCAGTATCGGGGAGGTCGACGCCAAAAGACTTGATGCCAACCTCTTCGCAGGCCTTCTTTTTGCTGCGAACATAGGTCTGGGAGTCCTTGCGCTCTCCAACGAGGACCACGGCCAGGCCGGGTGTCTGTAAAGTGGCAAAAGGCAGTGCGAGGGTGAAAAGGGGTGAGCATGCAAGTGATGGCCAGAGCGGCACCACAGTACCCTTGTAAGCAGTGCACACCAACAAGATGGTTGTCTCACCACGCCGTGCTTCTCCTGAAGCTGCTTCACTTCGGCCTTGAGCTCCCCGCGGATGGTTTCGGCAATCTTCTTCCCATCGATGATCTCTGCGCATGAGGGTTTCGGGTGCAGTATTGGACATCCATGCCAATGATGCTGTGGTGACCAATGAGCAAATAAGATCTACATATCAGCCCTTACCAGCTGCTTTTGCGGTCATCTTGGCAGCTTTCACGACCGTGAGCCTCCTGGGAAGCACTGGCTGGGCGCAGCGAACGTTGGCCTGGGTGCTGGGACGACCGCGGTGCGCGGAGGTCGGAACGGGAACACGCGGGGCGAACGAAACGGCCACCCCTTGCATGCTTATAAATGGTTGTAAGCCCAAAGTTGTGGATGAGATTAAGGTCCAGTACGTGCGATCGATCGCAGGTCATGCCATTGCAATTTTCTGCAGACGACGGCAGCGCGCGGTCGTATCAGTCGCGAGCTGGGCTTGGATCTCGGGCTGGGCGCAATTCGACGATGTGAGGAAAACCAGTCTCCGAAGCAGTTTTGTAAATTTTATATATTTCTAAAGCTCCTTGATGTTGTCTGGGTCTATCGGTAGCCAGTGAGGGCGTGGCGTAAGGCCAGTAGCCATGGCTATTTCGGAGCATGCGGGCGACGGTAGGAGCCTGCGGAACAAGAAGGGCAAGCCCTTGCTGGACCCGGCCGAGGTAACGAGCGAGACCAGGGAGCCGCACTTGAGAGATATCTGACAGGTTTTTGCACGTACGATTTCAGTTGCCCACTTGACCGTCGTGCAGGCTCGCCTTCGGGCGATTTCGGACATTGTTCAACTGCTGATTGGGGGGGTCGAGTCTGGCAAGGATGTCGACCTCAATCAGATCAAGCGTCAGGTATCAACCAAGTACTCCCTTGCCCGCGCTCCAAAATTGGTGGAAATCATCTCTGCGCTCCCCGAGGAGCACAAGGCGGCCCTCCTTCCCAGGTCAGTGCGGGCAGAGGAAGGTTTGGGGCGATGTGCGGCAAATATCAATCGCTCAGTTGGCAGAGCCAGGACGGTGGATGCCAAGGGTGGTTTTGTAAGATGCAATCGTTTTGTGTAACAGGTTGAGGGCAAAGCCGGTGCGGACGGCGTCTGGAATTGCAGTCGTGGCCGTCATGAGCAAGCCGCATCGGTGTCCCCACATTGCGACGACGGGGAACATCTGTGTGTACTGCCCAGGCGGCCCAGACTCTGACTTTGAGTACTCCACACAGTCCTACACGGGCTATGAGCCTACATCGATGCGAGCTATCCGGGCGCGGTACAATCCGTACGTCCAGGCCCGGGCCCGGGTCGATCAACTGCGCCGTCTGGGCCACAGTGTCGACAAGGTTGGTGGGCATTCGATCGGTGGGTCAATATGCCCCTTTTTAGAAAAGCGCAGTGGCAAATGAATGGTTGAAATTTGTATGCCGACGCAATCAATTGCAATTCACCTCTGCGCTGCTTCACTCTCACAGGTTGAGTTTATTCTCATGGGAGGCACATTCATGTCCTTGCCAACCGACTACCGAGACTACTTTATCCGCAATCTGCACGACGCACTCTCGGGGCACACCAGTGCAAATGTTGCCGAGGCAGTGAGGTAGGTATGGGTTGGAGACCTTGAAGAAGCATGCTCTGGCTAGAGCAGCGCATCCTCTGGCATGCAGCCCTGGAAGCTCAAGCATTTGTGCCTTCATCCCCCCCTCTTGATGTGCAGGTATAGCGAGCAGAGCAAGACGCGCTGCATCGGGATGACAATTGAAACCCGACCAGACTATTGCTTAACCCCTCACCTGAGTGCCATGCTGAGCTACGGGTGCACTCGTCTGGAGATTGGGCTGCAGTCAACGTACGAGGACGTCGCTCGCGATACCAATAGAGGCCACACAGTTGCGGCTGTGGGAGAATGCTTTCAGCTAGCCAAAGACGCCGGTTTCAAGGTGCGGCGCTGTGGCTTGCTTGCAAATTGTTCATGTGCGCCCGAGAGGATCCTGCCTGTGTACATCGAGGATGAGCCAGTGCCTTTGGTCCCGTGGTTGCCCAGGTCGTTGCCCACATGATGCCAGACCTGCCAAATGTTGGCTGGGAGAGGGACCTGGAATCATTCCGTGAATACTTTGAAAACCCTGCCTTCCGATCGGACGGACTCAAGCTCTACCCCACGCTCGTCATTCGCGGCACTGGACTCTACGAGCTGTGGAAAAAGGGGCTATATCGAAATTACCAACCAGAAAAGGTGCGTGTGGAACGCGTACGACCCTGTCACGGTCGCTGAGTGCGGCGGATGCTTGTGCAATCCATGCATGCCCGTCCTTGTTCCACCAGAGCAAAGTGCTTGTCCCTCCGTGCAGTTGATCGATCTGGTCGCCCTGATCCTGGACATGATTCCCCCCTGGGTGAGGATCTACCGCATTCAGAGGGACATCCCCATGCCCCTTGTCTCGTCGGGAGTTGAAAAGGGAAATCTGAGGGAGCTGGCCCTCGCCCGCTCCGCTGAGCTTGGTCTCAAGTGCAGAGATGTGCGGACGCGGGAAGTGGGCATCCAAGACATTCACCACAAGGTAGAGAGGGATGGTCAGTTTTGAGACATTCGGCACATGCAAAGACTCTTCTTAACCACAAACACGTCTCTGTTGCCCTGGAATGCAGGTTCCGGGCAGAGGAGGTGGAGCTTGTGCGGCGAGATTACGCAGCGAACGGCGGCTGGGAGACCTTCCTATCCTATGAAGACCCCGCCCAGGATCTCTTGATCGGACTCTTGAGATTGCGAAAGGTTGGTGCCGTGTTTGTTTGACAGGAGCAACGAGCACGTGTACTGAGGTGCAAGGTCATACTACTAGCTGCTTGATGCTTGCTATGCTTCATCCAGACGCCCATCGTGCTGCCGTTGACACCAATCGAGCTCTCCATTCGCCAATCTCGAATCTGCACCCATTTGGGCAGGTGACGGGAACGGAGCGGCAACCGGAATTACAAGGTCGCTGCTCCATCGTTCGGGAGCTGCACGTCTATGGCACAGCTGTGGCAGTACACGCCCGTGACGCTTCCAAGTACCAGCACCAAGGATACGGTTCCCTCCTCATGGCTGAGGCGGAGAGGATTGCCATCGAGGAGCATGGCTCTGAACGTTTGGCCGTCATTTCCGGTGTGGGCACGCGCCACTACTACCGGAAGCTGGGCTACGAGCTGCTGGGACCATACATGGCAAAGGACCTGGTTCCCAGGAAGCCCAGCGCTCCAGATTGGGATTGGTTGGAGTGAAGGCCCCCTTCTGGTTGCGCTGACACCCTGCCATCAGTGTGTGAAATTTATCTGTACAAATTGGCATTCACTTGCCCCGTATGCTCTGATAGTTCGCTGAATATGCTCCTGTGTGTAATACCTTGCCTGCTGCTGGTGGTCGTGCGCTCCGTTGCGTGCGCTGGCACGTAGGGGCAGTAGATCTGTATTGCGCAAAGGGCGTCGCACCGACATGCTTCCGGATCCCCTCGGTTTGACTCACTACCCGCGAGCGACCGGGCTGCATACATAAATTCCTTCAAATTTAGCTTGCCGCATGTGCTCGATATCACGCGGCTCAGTAGGCTGGGCAGCGATGAAGGTGGAACATGGGAGGGGCACGCCACCCACCCATCGAGCCTCCAGCCCTGGTCCCGCAGCCAAGCGCACAAAGACAGGGCATGCGGAATCTCCGCAAGTTCTTGACTTTTCCAGTGGGCCAAACGTTGTGCGGCGTGCACCCGCGGCGGCCTACATGATTCGACAGGGTGCCACCGAGGAGCTCGAGCTTTCCCTAGACCTGAGTCCGTCATCCTCTGCCATCGCGGGAGACAGCAGCGGCAGCAGTCATCCCAATGCGGAGACATGGGATGGAGGGTCCAAGGACTTAGGCTCTCGATCGGACCAGGAAGCTGTGGACCGTCAAGTCCGGGCCGGGAAGGCCAGTGCCTCCCTCTGCGAGGAGTTTGGGCGGAACCTTGGTAGGGTCAACCGAACAAAGGAGAGCATCGTCCGCGCAGCACAGTCGGCAGTTCGGGCTGGTAAGAATGTTGGTGCGAAAGCGTGCTCGAGTGGCTTGTGGGTGTGGCATAGTCCTATTTACCAAGAGCAGCAATCACCGAGGGGCATACCATATCACAGGTTGGTGCGGCGGCGCTGCGGATGTCGTCTGTGCCATACTGGAAAGGGCGGAGAGGTGGCAGGATGCGCAACGTCAGCTGGACATGTTTTACTTGATGGATGCCATCCTGCAGGTACGAGGGGTGTGTGATGTGAGTCGAGATGTGTCGCGCTTTTTAATGGAGTGATGCATTGTTGTCCCTTGACGACGCATGGCCTTCCTGCACCTGACATGTTTTTATGGAATGTATCAAGGTGCTGTTTTGCAACACGCTTCTCTGCACCGTCCCTGCAGCACGCGGCTCGAGAAAATTGTGCCGCGTATTCCAGGGCGATTGGCGCAGCAATCTTGAACATCGCCCGCATACTTGTGGACGACAAGTCGACCAAGGACAAGGTGGGGAATGTCCGTTGCCGCGTCAAGACTTTTTGGTACAATCATATGTTCTCACAAATCTCAATCAACTGTCAACTGCGCAGGTTCTCGGCATAATGAGGAGCTGGGCTCGAAAGGAACTTGTTTCAGCTACCCTCATTGAAGCCGCAATCGATTCCCTCGACGTACAGACACACCCATCTCATGGTCAGAATGACCAGCCACAAGAGATGGGCAAAGGCGAGGGTATGCAAACACCCCATGCCAGGGGCGAGGTCGTCGGTCGGAAGGAGGTTCGGCGTGGTCAGGAGAGTGATTCTCGGCCTCCCAGCACATCGCCAGGTGAGATGTGTGCGTAGTCTCGGAGTAAGAAGACTCAAGGAAACCTACTTTGACCATTACCTAACATCAAGCTGTGCTGCTGTCTGACAGGCAAGTCTAGTGAGCGAGAAGATAGGACGATTGCTCTCACCCCCGGGCCTCGACCGGACAGACTGGCACCGCAAAGCACTGGTGGGTTGGGGGTGAGGCAGACTCGGCTGTCTGTACAGATATCGAGCTCTCGTTTGTGTTGTTCATCTCAAGTCACAGCATGCAATGAATGCAATGGTGTACAAACAGGGTGGTCAACTCTCCCATAACATCCCTTGCTGGGTGCAGGAGTGCAAGGCGACGACCGCCGTCCTGCGCTACACAGGGAGACATCCACGCCTCTCAGCGGGCTGCCCCACCGTGCGCCGCTGATGGTGGGCGCCAGCACCTCGCACTCTGTGATGCTGCCGAGCGGCAGCCCGGCTGCGCCCAAGATCCTGAGCTGCAGTTCGCCACGGCCAGGCCGATTGCGCGCTCGGCCGACAGATACAAGCACTGGCAGCAGCACGCCAGTCGCTCCCTCTGGGAGTGCGAGGCAGCGTGCACCGAGCCCTGGCGCACGCATTCCAAGCTTCACAGCTGTGGATGCCGGAGCTCGTAGTCCCAAAAGGGCACGCTCACCCGCACCCGCCCGGGCAGGTTCCGGGAAGACCAGCGCTGTTGCGCAGTCGATAGAACACACGCAACCGCCGCCAGGGGCCAGCCCGTCCGCCCAGCAGGCAATGTCCTTGCCAGGTCCTCTGCCGCCAAATTTTCACATGCTTGGGATGCCGATGCCGATGCCAGCAATGCCCGGCATGCAACTGCCTCCTCCCTTCATGCTCCCCAACGGCTCACCGATGGGCGCAACCAGAATGCCCAATGGCGTCCCAAACATGGCGTGTGGCTGGATGCCCATGCCCATGCCTGCGGCCATGATGTTTGGCATGCCGCCTCCACCCGGCAGGGGCTGGATGCAGCGGCCGAACCAGTCCCAACCGCACCGTCGCCAAAACTCACGGTCGAGTCCAAGTGATCAACGCTCTTCTCCACCACACCGACGTCGTCCTTGACACTCTCATTGTTGGTCACCCGTCATCTCTGTTGCAGATATTCACTTGCACAGTCCTTCTGTATCAGCTTCCATCTTTCGCCGTGCCTCACCTCGTTTGCCATCGTGACGAATGGGCTCTTATCACCTCAAAGGTTGCGTCAGACAACTTTGTTCATACAAGCTTGGTTCTTCTTGACTCGTACAAGACGTGATACAGTGATCTTTCCATCAAACATTGCCATAATTTATTTCAGTTGCTGTACATTGCTGGGGCCAAAGTTGCCACGGTCCGGGCAAGGACCGCATCACTCCCATGTACTACCCAATCGACCCCGCCAGCCCACGCGAACCTCTACCATCTGTCGACAAACAGAAGTGTGAATCGAAGACGCTCTCCGTGTGTGCCAGGTCCAGTGTAATTCAAGGACAAATATTTGGGCATGAATGTGATTTTCCAGGACGAGAATAGCCAGGCGCTCGGGACGCCTTTCAGGCGCTCCGATGGCAAGCCTTCCGAGACGCTGAGCGCCCGCAAGCCCTTGGGCAACATCACCAACTCCAGCCTGCGCCACGGACAACCCGGAAATGCTCAAAAAGATGCTTCATTTCAGAAGCTCGGCGCGCTTCCATCCGCCTCTGCGCGGCCAAAACCGTCGACCTGGTGGGCGGAGAAGGCCAAGCCGGTCGACACCAAAGCCACCCAAGCTCAGAGGAGCCGCCTGGATATCTTGTGCGACAACCCACCCGAAAAGGCATTTGGAATGACCTGGGAGGACCAGGAATTGAGCAGAGTGCGGGCCATCGAGGCGGAGGTGTCCAGCAGCTGGAGGAAGACGGTCCAGTCATGGAAACGCCCTGCCCCGGCAGCGGTAGGTGCAAAGGGGGAAGCGGTGTTTCTTAGGCTAATGCCAGAAATGTATGGTAGGCCTCAAACGCGCTCCGTGCTCACTTCTCAAATCGTCGCAATCCATCTGCAGCCATCGGCGTGGTGGCCTGGGAGTATGCTTGATGAGCCCGCGCTGCTGCCAAGCCCTTCCTGCAGCCCTGTCAGGACGGGAGCATCGCAAGGTGGGCAGTGTGTGTACATGAATGAACTGTACGCTGGTCGCTTGTTCATTCCGCCATCTGACACAAACTAGCCAAAAAATTGTGTTGCAGAGCATTGCTTAGAAGACCTTGAAAAGCTGCTTCCAGAGGTAGACTGTGAGCTGGACCCCAACATCCTGAATGTTCAAGGATTGGAGGAAGATTGGGATGGCTCAGACTGCGCCGGGCAAGCGTGTCCGCCAGGCTCCCCCTAGTTGTTTTCTGTGGGTAGCGCCCATCTAGCCTCTTGCCCATGTATACATGATTTCCGTCTCAATTCTGTCTTATTTCATTAAAATGTCAGACTTAAAGAAAGCTGTGTAAACTGATTCCATATAGATATTGGAAACGGCAACTTTCCTGGAAGGCGGCCCGGCAGCCTGATTTGCGAGGATGGACGCCAGCAATCCAGGTCGGATGCCGCACGAACCCTACGGCCACGCCCTCCCTGCGCCTCGACGGTCCCGCCCCGCGCATGTGTGTGACTGGTCATCTATGTGAGTGGTACATCAGTCGCACAACGATATTCTCGCGCGTGCGGCACGGACTGTAGAGCCTGCGCGGCGCCATTGGAACGAGGTGGGCAGCTGACTTTCGGAGATTAACGCCGCTAGAGCTCAATCTCGACAGCCTGAGTGGCCACCATGCGGGCGCCCGCTCACCATGGGTCCGATGACATGAGCAGCCAACAGGAGGTAAGATTGAAGCGTGACGAGCTTCTCTTGCGACCATCATGATGTCCAGGCCAGGCGTGCACCCAGGTGGCGTGCACCCCCCTTGCGCAGTACGGGACTTCCATTTCCCGACCCGCTTCCTCCTTGCTGACGCTACCAAAGACCCTGGCGAACGTCTTCTGGAATACTCTGCTCCTCCTGGTGTCCCTCGTTTGTGGAGCCCTGGCCACACTAGGCTGGGCTATCCTGCTGTACCTCCTGCTCACGAGGTCACTGACGCCACGTCAGGCCACCAGGAGCGAGAGCCTCCAGCTGGATTTTACTGAGGGCGCCATCGTGGGCGTTGCCTCGTTTCTACCCTCCTCTGGGAAAACAGGCCAGCAGACTTCCGCCAACAGGTATGGTGGGGCATGCGAGACGGTAATGCGTGGTAGGTTGCACCATTCACAAAAGCATCTTCCTCCTGACCACCTTGCGCTCCTCGCTGGGCGCAGGTTTGTGCCTGCAGGAGAAAAGCTGGACGTTTGGATTGAGATCCTGGTCCCAGGCTCCAATTTTGAGGGGGGCATGGTGCAGGCAAAGGCGGAGTTGCTGTCTCCAGAGGGAGCGATCGCCGCGACCACGAGCCTTGCCGTTCGGCTGCATGGTCGGCCCCGCACATTGAGGTAGGGGCTGGATCGATGGAGCGGCATGCAATTGTGTTTCATAGAGACACGTCCTGCGTGTGCACAAAATCATGTCGCCTCTCCTGCTGTGAGCAGGACCCTGTTGTCTGCCCCTTACCGCTGGGCTGGGATCCTGAGCGATGCGTACGCCATCAAGGTGCCTCTCTTCAAGGGGTACAAAGAGCAAACCATTATCCCCTTTGCCCGAGGCAAAGTCGAACTCAGGGTATGGGTTTAGTAATGTGGGTGCATCGTTTGGGCAGGCAATGCAGGGCGTACATTGCATGCCTTTACATTTAGTGGCACTGTGTGCGCCAGTAGGAGTGAACATCCAATCAAGCACATGTGCAACCCAGAGTCCCTTCCACTCCACCCACAGTTGACGCAAGCCAACTGGGTCCCGGAGATTCTTGGAGCGACGATGGGCGTCCACACAAAACTGGGCCTGTTGCGAGGGTTCCTCTACATGCTTCGGCCGCATGTCCTTGTCGGAATTGTGATGATGGTGGTGGCCATCCTGATGATTGCGGGGGGCTCCATCTGCTGCCTGGTCTTCCTGGCACTGTGGATAAGCTCGCTCACTGGGGCCTCTTCCGGCAAGCGGGTCGTGCTGACCCGGAGCTCCAGTTCGATGAGGCATGAAGACGAGCCTCTTAGCCGACCTTCTGAGGAGGCGGGCTCTGATGACGACGACTTGTCAGGTGAGGCCTGTGCGCCAGGGATGGAAGAGTTTCATGGAGACGTAGGCCATTCACACCTTGCGTGCGTGTTGACCAACTCGATACTCTTGCCAATGCATTGCTGCAGCACTGCTGCTCGACAGCGATGATGAGGGTAGAGCCAAGCTGCGGCTGAGAAAGCCCGGGCGTCCCAAAGGAGCCGAGCACGATTGGGGGGAGCCCCTGTTGGACCCCGGCAGCAGCGCGAGCGAGAAGCTACGTGACTAGGTAGCCAAAATAATGTTACGCACTACTATTATGACCACTTGTACGATAGAATGCTGCGCTTGGAACGCACCTTGCCCTTTCTCCATCGCGACGACGCCTTGCGGCACGATTAGCTTGTAAGGCTCAATAAGTAGCAAGGCAACCAACAGGAAGATGGTTGTCGCAAATTTTTCTCTGACACACAGCATGCACATCAGTACTATTTGCACTACAACAGTCTTTTGAGACCTGTCATCGCATGTTCCAGGAGAAGCTGCTGGAGGAGGTGCCATTGGCAGGGAGGAGGCGCTGGCCGCCCGAGCCTTCGTCCGACTCGGTCGTGTCTGCCCGTCCCTGCCTGCCTCCCAGGTTGCCAAACAGGTCATCGATCCTCGAGAGACTGTTGCCGGGGAGCGCCGCATTCTCTCGCCTCTTGGCCGGCACGCCCGGGGACGGGTAGCTTCTGCCGCTCTCCTCGTCCATGTTGCGGCTTCGGCTCCCAGACTTGGTGAGCTGGATGGCCGCAGCCGCTTCGCGGCGATCGGCCGTGGCGGCGGCGACAGCCGCCGCATCGCGCGAGGCCGACACGCCGCTGAGGTTGATGCCATCACCCAATGCGCCGCCCCGCAGCAGGGCCTCCTGTTCCTCCTGCACCAGCCGCTGTCCCTTGCTGCTGTGCTCGTCGTCCGCGCGCTCCTGCGTGAGGGGCGGAGGTGGCGGTGTGACAAGGGTGTGTGTGGTCCTGCTGGCTTTTAGAGGTCGTGTGCTCTGAGCGCCCTTTCTGCGTCCGTCAAGAACAAAAACCCACGAGAACGACCTGTCCACTCAGACTAGCCACGCACCACATTGAACCTGACAGTCTGTGGAATGAAAAACTTGGAGGCGCAGCTCTCCCACAGGTTGAAGGTGAGCACCAGGACCCAGAAGACCAGCACGATGGGGAACCACGTGTTGAAATTTTGTCCCAGGATGGGGACATCCTTGAACGCGCTCCCCATCTTCTGGATGAACACCATCTGCTGGCCGTCGCGGAGGTACTCGTTCATGCGAATGACGTGCAGAAAGTTGTAGCACAGCGGCGCGGCGAACCGGGCCAGGAGGCTGCCGCTCAGCAGCAGGGAGTAGGACCACGTCGCCCGAGGCACCTGGAGCGCACGCAGGGAGCGAAGGTGGAAAGTGACAGATGGGGGATGCATGTGGGTCCATGACAAGCGCATATGATAGTTCTCCAAACAGCCCCCCCCTCTCCTTACCATGTGATAGAAGCCAAAGTTGCCCAGCTTGAACAGGGAAAAGTACGTGCAGACACACATGTAGACGAGGGGCAGGGCGACGACCAGCTGCTCCAGGAACTCGCGCTGCGTGCTCAGCGCGTGCACCGCCAGCGAAAAGGGCGAGAGGTCCGGGTCGCGCCCGGACCCGATGGTCACCTCGGACCACACGACCGCCGCGGAGGCCGCGAGGGCCACCGTGGCCTGCAGGCGCAGGACCCAGGGGCGCAGCAGGCACACGTAGTACCACCAGAACCGGGTCGGCCAGCGCGCGGCGCCGTCGGGCGGCAGGTAGACCCCCAGCGCCCGCGACTTGCACACCGCGCCCAGGTGGATGGCGCGCCGGACGTTGACGATGTACTCGCCGCGGCACCCCACAAAGTGCGCGATGGCGGCCTTGCACCGCGCCCGCAGCCGGGCCAGGCCCGCCTCGTCCGAGGCGTAGTCCAGGTCCGACTCCTCCAGCGTGTCCAGGTCGACACGTCCCCTCCCCACAGCCGCAAATGGCACCGGGGAGTTGCTCTCAAGGTACCTGTGGTGAGTGGGGGCAAGGACGGGCGTTATTGTTTGATCGGTCAAGGTGCTTGACGCGGGCCAGATCAAGACATCCCTCAGCCTATCCGCATGGCTGCCCGCCCACAAGTAAAACATACCGGATAATGGCATCGGAAAGCGGGCGCAGGCGTTGGTCTGCCCTGGGAATCTGTTGCGTCGTGGCCAGCGCAATGGCCAAGACCCTTTCAAGCTCTGTGGCAGCATCTGTCAGCTTTTCTGCCGACCGTCCAACCCTGCAAACGTTGGAAAGCGCCTTGCTTGGGCTTTTGCTGCATTGGTCAAACCATCCGGGGACACTCAGTCATCTCTCCGCACCTGTGGTGGTGCCACCGCAGCCTCTTTTCCGGAAAAGACCTGCGCCAGACGGTGCGCGGTACCTCCACCAGGCCATAGCCCAACAACGCAATAATAACAAACAGACCTGCAGGCAGACGGGATGTAAAGCGCCACTCAAACTACAGGCCACGCAAGGGCTTGCACCCTCGATAACTGGCACGCATACCAGTGCGTCCATCCCTGTATCCATCGCACCATACGCATTTGAAAGAGTCACGATGAGCGCAGGAAGCGTTGAGAGCTGGAGTTTGTGCATGGCAAGGGCAATGAGAACCCCTGCAAGGCATCGGAAATGGGGTTGGGAGGAGGATTATTCACTTAGGTGGCTGCCGCCCAGCTCACTGCTTTTATAACTTAGGAACCAGATCTTTCAAAATAGACACAACCATGCACTCGCCACATGCCAGTCATGAACGCAAAAACTCACCTGCGCCACAGAGGACTAGGCAGATTGCCCAAAACAGCCACAATTGGTGCAGGGCCTCCCCTATCCGCTTCAGGACCGAAAAGCCCCCGGCCCGCACATAATTTTGGAGGATGGGAATGAGCGCCCACGTAAGGACCTGTGTGGACCTGTGATTCAAAATCAAAGGAAACAGAAGTGGTGTATCAGCGGGGTGCAAGTTTAACGCAGTAGACAGTGCCAGCCCTGCCACGATACATGCTGCGCCAAGCCTTCAAGCCTCACCAGTAGGACACAGTCCACAGGATCTCGAGGGCTGGCACAGGTAGGTCAGCGATCGTCGTGTAGACGTCGATGGGCACCAGTGCCACGATGGACAGGGAGGTCAGCCAGGCTATGCAAGTGACCACCACGGAAATGACCGAGACCTTGGGAGCGACATAGCGCCAGGTCCTACAGGGAGAAGCGGCGATCACGGGTGATCAAGGAACAAAGAAAACTGGTGTGCCAGGCCATCTCTCCAGAACACTCACATCCAAGCGACAGCCACGAGCACGAGGCTCATGCTGACGCAGTAGAACGCCCACATTGAGGCGCGTCCCGCAGGAGCCGGTCAACTAGCCCAAAACTACGCCATGCGCGAACTACTTGCTTCTTGCTTTCGTCAGCTGTAGGTATTCGGCATCGAAAAGCAGGCTCCGAGCTTGGTCGGGACCTATTGTTGGCGTAGACAAATTTTACCGGTCGAGATCGGATCCGGATGCCCTGGCTGGGCGGATGTGAAATGGCCATATACGAGTGATGCAGCGGCCCGTCGGTCATCTGTTCGACCATCGACATGACATAACTACCAGCAAAGGGTTTTGAATCATTGTTAAACGCGTTGTGTGCGAGCGCGAGCATGGCAAATGGCTTGCCGGGGCTGGAGACGCTAAGCCTGCGCGAGACTGATGCGGGATCGGGTCCGCAGCCCGGTGTGGATGACTTATTGGGCCGTCAACTCCTGAGCCAGCTTCAACGGGGATCCGGGGGCCATGGCGAGCAAGGCATCCAGCTGGGACCCTCTGCAGGGCTCCCCCAGGACCCCCCGCGCTGGGGGGGCCCAATAGATGGCTTGACGCAGTCCTTTGCGCCACAGGCGATGGGGCTGCCGATGCAGCAACGGCCTGGGGCTGCGGTAGGCCAACAGCAAGGGCCTGGTCAAGCACCTGGTGGGTCCGGCTGGCCGCAAGGCCACCCTGTGGCGCCCCCTCCGCCCGGCTTTCACGTGCCGCCGATGCAGCCGCTGCCGCCACCACACGGCCCCCCGCCACCCGGCCTCTGGCCACCGGGCGCGCCCCCCTCCGCCACTCGGAGGGCTCTTCCCACCTCTGATTCCACCGCCACCCCCCGGCCACGTACTGACCAGGGACGAATGCCTGGCGCTGCAGGGTCCCCTGTCCCGGCAGTTGGATCATCAGGTCATGCTCATCCAGTCGCTCCTGCAGTCTGGCCAGACCTCGAGCCCCATGCTGCCGGGCCTGCTTCAGGCCTTTGAGCAGACCAAGGCTCAGCTGGCGCAGATTGCGGCGGAGCTCAGCTCTCCGGGCGCAGCCCGGCCGACTGTCGTGGCGAAGCAGGAGCATCCAACAGAACAGAGTCAAAATGGGAGGCCCAATGGCCAAACCATGACCACCAGCGGGTCCACACCCAAGGCAGGGCCGACTGCCGACGATCCGTCCCAGGCTGGGAAACAAAAGGGCCCCTTCAAGCCTGCGCCTGGGCGCCAGGGTCGCTGGGTGGACGTCATGGATTCTCGTCACGATGGCCGCCGACCCATTGCCGACATGGATGAGATGGACACGATTTTGTGCGCCCTGGTCAAGGCGCTTCAGCCGCCCCCAGGTGCGCGGGTGGGGAGTGTGAGAACTTGGTTGAGCTGGCAGAGAAGACTTTGCGACTGGAGTATAGGCTGCTATTTTGCTGGAGCACGAAATTTGAATGCACCGTGGCAGTTGTAGCGTCCTTGCGCAGACGCCCTGTCTTGCGATGCGAGTGACGCCAAGCCATGGTCTTATCTTCCTATCTTTTTCATCAAACACCCTGAATTTCCCCCACCCACTTCAAAAAAAAAAATCCGCAGAGGAGGAGCACCGACAGGCCAAGGCGTTGGAGCAGGTGGAGAGTCTGCTCAAGGCCGCGTGGCCTCAGGCGGAGGTCATCCTGTTTGGGTCGGCCGCCAACGGTCTGGCGGTGCGCGGCACGAACGACCTGGACATCTGCCTGCAGCTGCCGCCCTCGTTCGACTCGCAAGAGTCCAAGGCCGAGGCCGCCGTGGCCGTGGCCGAGAAGGCCCGCGAGGCCGGCATGGAGGACGTGGTGGACCTGCCTGGGGCCCGCATCCCCGTGGTCAAGTTCTGCCTGCCCCACTCGCCCTGGCACATTGACGTGACCATCAACAACGCGCTTGCCTGCGCCAACACGCGCTTGTTAGCCGCCTACAGCGCCGTCGACCCGCGGTTCGCCCAGCTGGTCCGCGTGGTGAAGCACTGGGCCAAGCAGCGCAGGGTCAACGAGTCCTACACGGGCACGCTTTCCTCCTACTGCTACGCCCTCATGTGCGTGCACCTCTGCCAGACGCGCAGGCCGCCCATCCTGCCCAGTCTGCAGATGCTGCCGCACCAGCCCAAGCCCAAGGTCAACGACTGGGACGTCAGCTACTATGAAAATGTGAGTGGGAGGAGGGTTTAGTGCAAGACAATTGTCCAGTATCAAGACCAGTACGAGCACGTTGTTATCCCCCGATCATCGTCCAGACGGCCAGCCTCCAGGGCTTTGGCAGTCAGAACAATCAAAGATTGTCTGACCTGGTCTGGGACTTTTTCGAGTACTGGGCGTGGAGGCACGACTACCGCAATGCGGTGATCTCCGTTCGCACGGCGAGCACCCTCACCAAGGCCTACAAGGGCTGGGCCCAGCGCGTGGGCCGCGATCGGCACCTGGTACGTGGTGTTCCGGGCCATCTGGTGTGCTCGGGCTCGTATTAGCGGGGCGCCAGGCCGAGGGCAATTGCTAAACGCGGTTTCAATTGCCTGCCGATGCGCAGGTGTGCATCGAAGACCCCTTTGAGCTCAGTCACGACCTTGGCCGCACTGTGGACAAGCAGACGAGCGGCGTGCTTAGGAAAGAGTTTTTGCGCGCGGCGACAATTTTGCGGGACCAGCCAAACCCCCTGAACATGCTGTTTGAGCCGTTTAGGGGCCGGCACGTCGGTACGCAAGAAGTCAAGCCCGTCCTTCCCTGACAATGTGTGTCCCCCTGATGAAGTCTTGCGACATGTCCTCTAGCCTGACAAGTAACCGCTGTTTCATGGTTTGGGTTGGTGGCACACGCTCTCGTGGCAAAGGGACAGTTGGCGCCAAAAGACGAGATCACCCGACACGATGACTAGTAAAGTAAAATTAAATGGCAGGGGCTCCCGGACCACCCCAGAGGCTGGCGGGCTGCGAGGACTCAATTCGCGTGCTCCGGCTGGCTGGTGCAAAGAGCTGCGGCGCCGAGGCGCCGAGGCCGTATGGCGACGGCGTGGGCGCGAGCGGGACATATGGGGCCGGCGCAGTGGCGGACGCTGGGGCTTCGGCAACGACTGGTGGGGCACTCGCAGGCAGTCCGTCGCCAAGGACGTCGTCTTCTGCGGCCGCCGCCTCCTCCAGGAAATCGATCCAGCTGGTGGCGAGGGAGCTGCCTGGGCGGGTGGGCACGGTGCCAATCACGTCGCCAGCCCTGCTGGGCCCGCGCTGCCGACCCCACTCGCGTGCGCTCGCTGACAGCTTGCCCCGCTCCTCGTCGGACAGGCCCAGCATGCGCTGCATGAGCGTCACTACCTCGTCGCTGCCCTGCCGCTCGCAAAAGGCCACCAGCATCTTCACCACGATGCGCCTGTCGATGGAGGTGCCGGCGTCCGCGCGCAGGGCCTCCACCTTGCGCGCCAGCGCCTCGCGGGCGCGGCGCTCCTCCGCCAGGGCCGCCGCTGCCGCCTGGCCTTCGCGCTGCGTCGCGGCCAGCGTCGCCGCCAGGTGCTCGGCCCGGCCCTGCGCGCCCTCCGCGGCCTCCTGCGCGCGCAGCGCGGCGAGGCGCGCCGCGTCGCCCTCGTTCTTGGCCGCGTGCAGCGCCGCGTTCAGGGCGACCACCTCCCCGCGCAGCCGCTCGGCCGCCTCGGACTCGTACGAGAGCTCGTCCAGGGCGCGGGTGAGGTTGGCCAGCTCCGCCTCGCGGGCCAGCGCGAGCTCCCGCCATCGCCGCGTCTCCGCCTCGTCGCCCGCGCCGGCCATCGCCCCACTCGGGAGCTCGGCGAGCCGCCTTTCCAGCTCCAGCTTCACCTCGGCGTCCACGCGCCAGCGCAGCCGCTCCTCCTCGTCCTCCTGCTCCGTCAGGAGCTGCTGCTTCAGCTTGGCCAGCTGCTGCCGCGCCGTGACCGCGCCCGCCGCCTCCTTCTCCAGCTCGGCGATGCGCGCCCGAAGCTCTTGCAGCTCGGCCTCGTCGACGCCGCCGCTCGCCGGCGCGGCCAGCGCCACGCGCTGCTCCTCCGCGTGTGCGGCCCGGCGCTCGGCCGCCTCCAGCTCCGCCTGCAGCTCGCTGCACCGCAGCGCCACGCGCTCCGACTCTGCCTGCGCGCCCCGTTGCTGCTCCCGGGCACGCTGGAGCTCCGCGTGCGCCGAGGCCGCGTCCGCTTCCAGCGCCGCAGCCCTCGATCGCAGCGCATCCAGCTCCGCCTCCAGCGCCGCCGTCGACGCGCCGGCGCTCAGCGATGCCCGTGCCTGTCGAGTGATGGGGTGGCATCAAGGGACACTGTGGCTGAGTGTACTGAGCATTCATGTGCATTCAATGGACGCCTGTCAAACCGTTGCGCCTCACCGCGGCTTCCTGCGCCTGCTTCGCGTGCTGGGTCCGCTCCGCGGCCATGGTTGATTCGAGCATCTGCAGCTGCCGCTGGCTGGCTTCGAGCTCGGCGTCGCGATCGCCCAGCTCGCGGCGCATGGCAGCCCGCTCCTGCTCCCAGCGCCCTCGCCGCTCTTCGAGCTCCGCCTGCGCGGCCTCGAGCGCGCGCCTCGCCTCTTCCCACTGACGCTCCCGCAGGGCCGCGTCGCGCGCGCGGGCCTCGAGCTCGCGCTCGAGAGACGCCGCGCGCCGCGCCTGCTCCGCCGCGATCTCGCCGTGCTCGTCTTCCAGTTCCGTGCGCACGCGGTGCAGGGCCTGCGCGTGCGCCTCTGCGGCGCTCTGCGCGCTGTGGGCGGCGGCAGACTCGACGCGCGCCAGCTCGCCTTCCAGCGCCGCCACGTGCTGCGCGGCCCGCTCCTCGGCGGCCGCCAGATGCTCCTCAAACCTGGCCTCCTGGGCCCGCTGTACACGCTCCAGCTCCTCTGCGTGCCGGCGCTCGTGCGCCTCGCGCTGCTCCCGCTCGTCGCGCAGCTGACGCTCCAGCGAGGCGATGGACTCTTTGAGCGCAGCACTCTCGGCATGGTTGTCGGTGGATACGGCTGCGGCGGGCGCAGCCGGGGCTTGAGGAGCCGCCGTCACCAAGGGATCTCGCCCGGAGTAATACTCTGAGCCAGCTTCCTTGTTCACATGGCTGCGAGCTTCAGAAGAAAGGTCGTCCAACAGCGTCTTGACAGGCAACGGAACGGGGCCCTTCGCCTCTGCACTCTCCGCATCCGATCCGGGCCCCGCCTCATCCACCCCATCCGCAACAGCGCTTGCTGGCGCGACCACCGGCTTCTCACTGTGCTCTGCCCCCTGCCCGGGGTGGGGAGGAAACATGGGCACGGGGGCTTGTGCCGCGTTCACAAAAGGCTGCGGCGCCGGGAGCCAGCTGATGCCACTCGGCGCGAGGGCCGCCGGTTTGGGTCCGGTCGCCATTGGTCGGCTCGGCGCAAACGCAGCAAACATGTCCTTGTGTTCGGGGATCGCCGGGGCAGCTGTTGGTGGCCGGGCCACGGCTGGTGGCGGGGCACTCGGCACTGCCATCATGGGTGGTGGGGGAGGGAGCGGCTGCGTCGGAGCCGGCGCAGCAGGTGCTTGCCCTTCCGCTGCTGCCTGTGCGGCGTGCGACCACGTCGGTTGCACCGGGGCATCCGGTTGACGCAAAGAGGGCTGCCGTCCGATGGACGTCGCCGGCGAGGGCAGCGCGCCCGAGCCCGTGGACGAGGAGGGGGTCTCCGCCCGCGGACTGGCCGCCGGCGCGCCGGGTGCGCCCTTGCGCCCTGCTTGAAGCTTCTCCTTGAGCGCCAGCAGCCGAGCTGAGACGTCGCTCGTGCCGCCACCGGCACCAGTGCTGGCGCTGCGCACAGGCGGGCCATCCGACCCACCTCCTTGGGCCGGCGCCGGGAGGGGACGCAGCGTTGTGGGAGGAGGGCCAGAGGGTGCCGCCTGTCCAGCTGGCTGCGGATGGGGGCCGGGGTACACAGGGGGAGCTACCGGGGGCGTGCCCCCTGACGCTGTGCTGGGAACTGGAAGACGAGCGGGAGGGGCAAAGCCAGGCGCTTGCACGCCCGCTGACTGGGGCACGGCCGCCTGAAAAGGGTCACTGGGTGCGATGCTGGAGTCATACGCTTGGCCCTGACGCTCCAGTTCCGCCCTCTGCGCCCAGTCATCCTGCATTTGTCAAATTGGCAGGGTGATGCAGAGGCTACGTGTCCGGACGCGAAGCTCGGCCGAGTGGGCTCACGTAGGCTTGTCATCCTCAATCCACACCCGCAACTCCCTCCCCACCTGGTGTATGGATCGTAGCTCGTTGGCGGTCTCATATGCCTCTGCCGCGATGACTTTGGCGGTGTTCTTCACCTTGCTGGCCACGGCGTTGAGCGAGTTCCACATGATCACCGGCGTTCTAGCCCACACGTAGGTCCATTATGCTTCCGAATTTTGCAATTGCGGCCGTAGAATATGGGGATCGCGGCGAGAGCATGTTTCGAGGGAGCAGGCGGGGGTCCAACCTGCCAGCTCGACAGACTATGCCTGTTTGAAGCGCGGAAATCGATCGCGCAATGGGTCCCAGACGAGCCTGCTCTCCCTGTCAGAGGCACTGCATGAACCTGATCTCAACACACCAAAGCAATTCGTTTCATTGGAAGTCAAAGGGTTTCGGGACAGCGACGCGGCCTGCACCCGAGGGTGGGTCGGGAGATCGCTTATGGCGCTGGCACGCCTAGCCAGCACGATTGGCCGTGCATGCAGGCCCGGCCCGCAACTTGTTGGGCGCTGTCTCCACGTGCATGCGGAGTGCGCGACCAGGAGTGCGCTGGGCGTCCGGTTGCCCCTTGATCTGGGCCTCGTTGGGGAGTCCCGGTCGGCGGGCCTGCTCTCCAATGCTCGGTCCCAGTGGCGGCGTCTGTACGCCTCGGACGCCCCCTCCGGCTCCCAGGCGGCCAAGTCCCTGACGCAGGGGCTGGCCAATGCCCTGGCGCGCGTGCCACAGGCCGCCTACAAGGTCCTGCCCGGCGAGGCCAGGACGCTGGTGGACGCCTCGCGCCGCCCCGGCACCTTCCAGCGCGTGGTCTCCCTCCAGCTGGACTCCTTCTGGCAGCGCCACGCGCGCAAGGTCTACGTGCTGGCCGGGGTCTTTGCCGCGTACGCCCTCTGGCGGACCATGTACGGCATCACCTCCACCTTCATCAACCTGTCCGAGACGATGGCCGCCGGCGGCTTCCTCGCCCTCTCCGCCTCGATCGTCATCTTGGGCGCCCTCTACCTAAAACGCAAGTACACCATCGACCCCGCCGTCGCCTGCCGGCTGGCCATGACCCGCCTCAACACGCACCCGGGCGTGCTGGAGGTGATGGGCGCGCCGCTGGTCAGCTCTCCAGTCCGCGCCTCGGTCGTCACCGGCGGCGGCCTGCGGTTCAAGGGCCTGGCCCCGAAGATTCGCTCGCGCCGCGCGCAAATCATCTTCCCGCTGACTGGATCTGAGCGCCGTGGCCTCGTCTCCATCGAGGCCAAGAAAAGAAAGGTGTGCGGTGTGAGAAGCATTGGACTGGGAACACCTGTGTATATCGTGACCTGCGCCGTCTGCGGGATGGCCCGATCAGGGACCAGAGTCTCAAATGGTCTGTGATCCTGGCGCCCCTTCCTCACATGGTGTCCCCTGTTCCCTTCACAACCCAGGGTCAATATGTGTTCAAGCTCATTGCTGTTGATGTGCCCACCCTGTCGGGTGACGAGCAGCGCATCTTTATCGAGGGCGGCCCTGCCATCTACTCGCGTGGGGGCATCCTCGACGAGCTCCGTGACCCCTTCCTCCGGGTGAGTTTGAGGCGCCGTGTGTTTTGAAAGGCCTAAGATGCGTTGGATGGTACTGTTAAGCGTGCTCGATTGTGACGAGAGACTGCATACCTTTGGGGGTTTCAAGAATTTCCAAACACTCAAAGGCTCAACCTTGTTGTCTCCACTCTGCCACAGGCGGTGGCTGCACAGGATGTTTTCGTCAAGGAAGACGACGCCGAAGACGAGGAGGACGAGCGACTGGAGGAGGCGCAGGCCCTTGCGGCCAAGCCAAAGCCTCTGGAGCAAGGGGGCGGCATGTACTTTTGGGAACGCATGACCCTGGGCTTTCAAAAGCTGAGGCACAAGTTCAACACCCCTTCGCCGCTGCCTGCCCAGCCCAAAAAGAGCTAAATAAGGGCCTTGCATGGCTGTTGCGGACGCTGGTTGGCATGAGACGTGCATGTACTTGATCGGCAGAGCCCCTTTGGCCGTGGTGCAAGCGTGCATGGCACCCTACAACGTTGTTGTTCTCGTCCCCATACCCTTACGCGCCACATATTTACAACAATGCGATGTCACCCGACAGGAATCGCTGCTTGTAGGATGTCTTGGAGGAAAGAATGAAGAATACGGGGATGCCGGGGATGATGTGGTCCTTCTTGCCCAGCACCTCTGCCAACGTCCACCGCTCGTCCACCCGCTTCCAGGAGGCGGCTTCCGGGCCGTACCGGGCGGGGCCCTCCTCCCGCGTCTCCGGCCAGCCGCCGTACAGCACCTCTGTCAGCTCGGCCTGCGTCAGGGGCTTGCTGGCATAGGAGAGGTAGTACACCTCCAGGTGGTCCCGCCGGTAGGCGCCCTCTGCGTCCCACTCCAGCCCCGGGGCCTCGGGCCCAAACATGACGTCCAGATGATCCCTGCAAGGGGTAAATAAAGGTGGTTCCGTGACAGCTGTGTGTGTAGGGTCGAGTACGATGTCTCGATTGCAGGCAGTGGCCCTCAAGTATGCAAAGGCGCTTCCCGCTTGCAAGAGGAGGGTCTTAGTTCCACCAACAAGCCCACCCAATCCCCGCGCCCTCACCCGAAGCAGTCGTCAATGCCAAACTCCTCAATGACATCTTGTTGCATGCTGGCTTCGGGGTAGAAGAAGATGACGGGCCACTGAATCAGCCCGTCGGCGAGCATGGTGGGTTTCCTGTCGCCCACGGAGAACTGGGGCCGCCCGATGCGCCAGCCGGCGGACAGCAGGGAGGAGGCCAGGCGGGCGGCGGGCGCGCGCTTCTCGATCTCGCGCTGCCGCTGCGCCTCTTCCCGCTGCGCATCCGCCGCCTTGTCCTGCTCCGCGCGGGCCCGGAGCCGCTTGAGATCCGCGTTCTCGGGCTCCAGCGCCAGTCCCTCATCACAGAGCGACACGCACTCGTCCCACCGTCGCAGCCCCGCGGCGCCCTTGGCGCCCCGCCAGAAGGCCTGTGGTCATGGGGTGTAATGGCGAAAATAGGTTGTTGTACTCTATGCGTATAGCACTGATATTGCACATGCTAGGCAGACCAACCAAGACAAAATAGGTGCAAGACCCCCTGCACCCCTTCGATCAACCAATTATAACCCACCCACACCTTGACAAACGTGGGGTTGTTCTTCAGCGCCGCCTTGGAATCCTCTAGGGCGTTGCGGTAGTTGCCCAGCAAGAGGTTGACGTGGGCGCGGTTGGAATACAGCACCGCATTCAGTTTGGCGTCGCTGCACATCAGGTTAAGGCCCTCCGTGTACTGCTCGATTGCCTGACGCAGGTAAAACTTCTTCTTCTGCTGCAGACCCACTTTGAGGGCGTCATTGCCTTGGTCCTGCAACGATGGCGGAACGGGAAGGGGTGGAGCTGATCCTCAGTAATACTTGCACTCTCCCGACAGGGCAGGTCAGAGCAACCACTCGCACGTCGCATACCTTGAAGCTTTCCGCCCGCTCTTCCGGCGTAGACTCGTCCATAATGGCCTTGATGGCAGCCACATCCGGATTGTCGGGGTCGTCGGGGAGCTCATCCCAGAACAGGGCGGGGAGGTCCTCATTCTTCAGCACCGACTCGCCCTGCTGGGACGCCATGTCCTCGTACACCCCCCTCCTCACGAATAAGGCTTTTGTTAAATACCGATAATATCCAAATTAATCTTTGATAAGAGTAAAGATCTCTTTCATGCTGCGGCAAGGGTGCGCCAGCCGTTAAGACAGAGTGGCCTTGCGTTCGATTCGCCATGCAGGCCAAGCCGAATTTGCACGCGCCCAGGCCCGGGGCGCACCGCCACGGCTGGTGTCGAGATCCCGCGAGCTGGCTGACTGGCCGATTACGAAACAACATTCACTCCCATACAGGCCCTGGCTGCGAGCCTCTACCGGGAAGCGGACGTACACTAGGGTCTCTACAGCTTATAGTACGATTTATATGTCGCCTTGGCCCCCAGGGATCGCTGCATATCGTTGCCACCGGTAGGCTGTCGTATTGCAGCGGCCTGTGGCCCGATTGAGCCCGCTTGCACGAGGTTTAGCCTTGCACGATGGCCATGGTGTTTGTCGACGGGCTATCGCCCGCTCAAAAAAGGAGCTTGGCGGTGCGTGGGGTCTGGGAGAGTGGTCTGTTGCCCTGCGGGCCCTGCGTACCAGAGATGCGCCGATCGGAATGACGAGCACCAGCACATCTCTCTGTGCTCGTTTGTTATACCCGTTGCTTGGGTCTGGGGCTGCTTTTATAAGAATTTGCCCGATTGTTGCATCAAGAGCATGCGCATTGTTATTATCGATCATGTGTGTATCGATGATGTGAAATGCACGGGTACAAGAGGTAGATGAGTTTCTTTCTTACCACCGCTCGCAGGTGGTGCTCATCGTCGGGGGCAGCGCCGGTGCGCGGCAGCTGCGGAGCGCGCTCCAGGCCGCGCAGAGGGAGCAGGTGGCGCTCGCTTCCGGGATCGAGCGCCCGGACCGCAAGCTGAAGACGCGGGCCGTGCGCGTGGACGCCGTGTTTGCCTCGCGCCTGCGCTACATCATGAGCATCTGCATCCCGGGCCCCTTCAGCGCGGAGGCGGGCCTCATCTACGTGCAGGGCGCCATGCTGGTGGCGCGCACGGTGCTGTCGGACATGGTCTCGCGGCTGGAGGGCGAGGTGGGGCGGTACATCATCGCGGCCGACGACAAGGTCCGCGGCACCATGGTGAGGTTTGTGCTCCTGTCGGTGCCGGCCGCGCTGGTCAACAGCGGGCTCAAGTACATGCAGAAGCGCATCAAGCTCGCCTTCCAGCGGCGCCTGACCCTACACCTGCACGAGCTCTACTGCGACCGCCGGGCCTACTACGCGGCCTCCACGCTGCGCGGCCTGACGGGCGCGGACCAGCGCATCACCGAGGACGTGGAGAAGTTTAGCTACGCCATCTCCGAGCTCTACTCCTACACCTTCAAGCCGCTGCTGGACGTCGTGCTCTTCACGCGCTCCCTGGGCCAGATCATGGGCTACCGCAGCCAGCTGGCGCTCTACGGCTACTACCTCTGCTGCGCCAGCATCCTGCGCCGCACCTCGCCGCCCCTGGCGCAGATGACGGCGCAGGAGACGGCGCTGACGGGCGCCTTCCGCGCCGCGCACCAGCGCCTGGTGCAGAACGCGGAGGAGGTGGCCTTCAACGACCCGCCGGCCGGCATGGCCGAGCAGATGATCCTGAACCAGCACCTGTACCGCATGCTGCGCCACGCGCGCCTGTCGGCCTTCCAGCAGGCCGTGCAGCAGGTGCTGGACGGCTTCTTCGTCAAGTACGGCGCGACGGCCGTCGCGCTGCTCGTCTACGGCATGCCCATCATGCTGGGCGGCAAAAGGGCCAGACCCGCAACGCCGGCCAGGCCACGCAGGACTACATCCGCGCGATGCGCCTGCTGGGCAACACCTCCAAGGGCATCGGCGACCTGGTGCTCGTCTACAAGCGCATCACGGGGCTGGCGGGGCACACCAGCCGCGTGAGCGAGCTGCTGGAGCAGGTCAAGGCGCTGTCCGGGGCCAACCCCGAGGACACGCACCGCCGGCTCTACCTCAAGAACGTGTCCTCCTCCGGCTCCCTCTCGCACGTGGCCAAGGCCGCGGCGGCGTCCTCGCCCGGCCTGGAGCCGCTGCCGGAGCCGCGGCGGCGCGAGGGCGCCTTCCCGCGCTTTGACCGCGTCACCCTCACCTCGCCCGACGGCATCACGCTCGTGCGCGGGCTGACCTTTGACGTGACCCCGGGGCGCAGCGTGATGATCATGGGGCCCAACGGCTCGGGGAAGAGCAGCCTCTTCCGCGTGGCCGCGGGGCTCTGGCCCCTGCAGGCCGGCGAGATCACGCTGCCGGCCAAGGGCCAGCTGTTCTACCTCTCCCAGCGCCCCTACCTCGTGGACGGCACGCTGCGCGACCAGCTGCTCTACCCGGAGCCTCCGCGCGGCGTGCTCAGCACGGCCTCGCCCGCCTCGCGCGCCCGCGTCGAGCCCTGGTCCACCTCCGCCAAGTACAAGTCGGAGGAGGAGCTGGACGCGCGGCTGCACGCCTGCCTGGAGGCGGTCGAGCTCGAGTCCCTGGCCGCGCGCGGCCGCGGGACTGGACCAGGTCCAGCCCTGGGTCGAGACACTGTCGGGCGGCGAGAAGCAGCGCCTGGCCATGGCCCGCCTGCTCTTCCACGCCCCGGCCTTTGCCGTGCTGGACGAGTGCACCAGCGCCGTCTCCGCCGACGGCGAGCAGGTCCTCTACACGGCCTGCATCCGCGCGGGCATCACGCTGCTCTCCATCGGGCACCGGCCCACGCTCAAGCGCTTCCACTCGAGCATCGTGCACTTTGAGGGCGCCGACGCCGGCAAGGGCTGGAGCGTCGAGGAGCTGCGCCAAAAGGACCTGGACGGCCTGGAACAGCCGGCCATGGAGTGAGGGCACGCTTGAATTTGTTGGGGTACGCACCAGCAAGCGTGATATATTTGCTGCAACACCTAGTACAATCTGCAGTGCGTCCCTCTGGCGAGCGCTGTGTAGCGATTTTCCTGCGCGCCTGCCTCGTACTCTATCCGAACAAACAACAGCTAGCACACGCTTGGGCTTTCCTTTGCTTGACTCGTCCTGCCTGGGTCTAGGCCAGCCTCCATGTTTACGTGCGCAGCCAGCCACCGCCTGGACTCGAAAAATGGTTGATGGGTGCCCTGCCAGGCACTCTGTCGTGTAAGTGTCCTGTGCCGGGAGCTTGACATCACCCTGTGTAACATATCACGTAGAAATGGCAATGCAGGGGTCTCAGGGACGGCCCAGCTTGAGCCACTTGGGCCCCTTGCCGCTGGCCTTGTGAGGCGCGGCGGCTGCTCGAACATCAGAGGCTCTGGAGGTCGGGTCAGCCTGCGCGGTCAAAGCGTTTGCTCCGCCGCTCTCATGTGCGCCATCACGCGTCCTCCCGGCCTCGCGGTGAAACGGGGACGGCGGCGGCATCTGTTGCGTCAGGGCCAGCACGTCCGGACGCAGATACCTGCTTGCGAGCGCGTCAGCGCCCGCTCCCGGGCCGTCTGGCAGGCTGACGTGCACGCGAGCGGCTGGCACGAGCCCAGCGGACGCCAGCGTCGCCTCGCCCTGCCTCGACGGCAACACCACCCGCGGCGGGGTGAGAAAGAGCGAAAAGTGCTCGGCGAGGCCTGGCAGCAGGGCCTGCTTGACCAGGCTGTGCAGGGCCGTCAGCCGATCGCCGCCCAGGAACGCGGTCTGGAGGCAGAAGCCATCCGGAAACTCCACGATGATGTGCGTCGTGCGCGCCGCCTGCGCCGCCTCCCGCTCCCTTGCCTCTCGCGCCCGGAGCTGAGAGAAAGGGGACGCGGCAGAAAGGGTTTTGGACTTTCAGTTGCGCGTGCGATATTTGCTCTGCCAAAATCCTGCCCTCCCAGCCCCTCACTCACCTCCTTGGTCTTGAGCACCGCGCTGGCGGCCTCGCGCACGCGACTGGTGGCCTGCGCTGCCAGCACCCGGTGCAGATCTGCCTCGGTAAACTCGTAAAACTCATCGGGAAGCTCCTCCTCGTCCCGGTCCGCGGAACCCGAGGCCTCGGCAGAGCGGTTGTACACATAGACTGTCTGTCCAAAGACGGCGCTAGATGGATGCGCCTCCTGAGGCGGCTCCGCGCTTGGCTCGTGCGCCGCGCCGGATTCCTTGGCGCCAGCGGTCGACGATGGCATTGGTGCGCTGGGGGCTTCACTGGTAGAGCCTCCTACCACATTGGCAGGCCCAGTAGGAGCTTCATGCTGCCCGGGAGAGCGTGGCGGTGTCGCTACTTGATCGGGTCGGGACTGGTCCCGAGATGCGGTAGAGTTCCCGCTCAAGGACAGGTCACGCCCCTTTTCTTTTGGCGCTTGAGCCAGCGGTGCGGCGTTATCTTGAACGCCCAGCTTCGGCTCCTTTCCTGCGGGATTCGTTGGATTTATCGCCAGCCTCAGGATGCATGCATGTGTCTGCGCGATAATCAAGCAGCCAATCTCCTTCCCACTCCCGCCCCCTCCTCCATCCTCACCGGTCAGCAGGACCAGCTTGGAGCCCGCTGGAATATTGGCAAAGCGCACTGGGAGGGACAGATCCAGCGGCTTGTCCTTCAGGAGCAGTCGGCAAGTGGAAGGATCCGCGCCCTTGATTCCCAGCTGGTTGAGGGCCGCTTCCAGCACCATCTTGAGCGAGGCCATGGGGGACGGGCGGACTTGGGTCGTTTTCCCTAAAGACAATTCCATTTCAAAGATGAATCTTAAGCCATTCAATCTATTTCATCGCAAGGCACAAGGCCCGACACAATCGCCATGGGCACCTCCAGAGATCACTTGCCATGCGCACTGACAACGAGACTCGCCATGGCAGCGGCTTGCTCCCTAGAGCATGGATGTACACAATAATGTTGTGATGCAGCTGCTGCAAACGCGAAATGGAACTTGAACAACAAGGATGACCTGCTGACCTTGGACTGTTCTCACACACAACATCCTGACCAAAAGATCAAGACGCGAATGCTCGTCGAGTCGCGCGCCAAATCTTCCACAACCCGGCAGCATCGTCACCAAAGCACTGGGTGCGCTCGGTCCACCACCGACATGCACGAGGTAGTGCCTATCCAGACACAATAGATCTTTCCGTTGCGGCACGTATTGTCCGTCGGGTGTGCAGGCAGTCCGGGCACTGCAGCTGTACCTCGTCGCCATGCAGCGGCTTCAGGGTCTGCAGGCGAGCCTGCTGCGGCACTTTAGGCAGGTGCTGACCAAGGGCATGGCCACGGATGTCTCTGCCGTTGCCGAGGCGAGCAACAGCCCGGCCAAGGCCCTGACCGGGCGCCAGGAGCACGTCCGGTTTGTGACGCCGCAGAACAAGAGGCGCAACTTTGCGCGACGAGTGCTCGCCCGCCAGCTGCAAGTGGCGGTGAGTAAAGAATGGATGGTGGGCGGTATTGCTAGAGAGTTTGGTAGCAGTGGGACTGCGAGGCGATGAGAGTAGTTGATGGGTTTTTTGTTTCATAAGTCAGCATACGCGCTCCCTTCTTCGCCCACCGCCACAGCGGGAGGCTCGGGAGCGCCAGAAGAACACCACCCGGAATTTGCAGGAGCGGGATGCTAAGAGGATTGAGCGGTGGCGGCAAAGAGCGGCCTGGAAGGCCGAAGCGCTGGCTGCGGAGTCGGCCTGATCACTTTTGCGTGGCTGCCCAGACTCTTGCCGACCCAGACGGCTGCCGTCTCTCGATTATTTACATGCTCCCAGTTTTTGGTCACTGCGACCAGCTTTTACTCAAATTGCGCCGCTCAAACACCGCAACAAAGAAGCCATCAGATGCATCCAGCACCGGATCTGTTGGTGAAGGTGGGAAGGAGAATGACCATTTTGTGGAACTAAGAGAGCCCACCGAACGCCAACTGCGCCGGCTGAGCCGGCTATCAATGACAATCAAATCGCACACAATCAGCAACTTGACCGGGCCAACCATAGAGGAGCTCCCGCAATTCCCGGATTACTCTCCGTACCTATTCGTATGCAGCACTGGCTGGGGTCCAGGTCCGGGAGTCCACGCCTGGGCCAGGAGGGCAGGGCGCGCGCCAGCACGAACCCACGCTCCCGTGCCACTTTTTCGACCGCCTGGACGACCATTTCGTTCTCCTCGGCGTGGATGGAGCAGGTGGAGTAGGAGATGCGCTGGACGCCGGGAAAGGAGAGCGCGTGCTCCAGCGCCCGCCTCTGAAAGGCGGCCAGGGCCTCGATGCGCTCGGCCTCCTCGGGCGCGACGCTGAGTTCCGACGCCTCAGCGGATTCACCACCATCCCGCAGCATGGCGTCGAGCCGGCCGGCCTCGGTGCCGGTGCCGGAGCAGGAGGGGTCCAGCAGGATCGCCTCTACATCCGCGTGCTGCGCTGGGTCCAGCGTCAGGAAGTCATCGCAGCGCGTCTCCACAATGGAGGCCGCACCCGCCCTGTCCACCGTCTCCCGGAGCCGCTGGACGCGGCGCTTATCCTTGTCGAGCGCGAGCACCCGGCCGCCCGGCCCGACGGCGGCGGCGAGCTGCGTCGTCTTGTTCCCCGGCGCGGCGCAGGCGTCGAGGAGCTTGGCGCCGCGCGGCGGCGCGAGGGCGCAGGCAGGGAAGCAGCTGGCCCGGGACTGGAGCACCGCCCGCCCGTCGCGCACAGGGGCAAAGTCGTGCAGATCCGTCCCGGCCGGGAGCAGGAGGACTGACTCCAGAATCGGGTCCCTCTGCACTCCACGGTACTTTGCCTGCTTCAGCTCCGCCTCGATCTCCTCCACCGTTGCCAACAGCGTATTCACACGCAGGGCCCTTTCATGGTCGCGGTCGATAGCCCCGGGACGACTATTCACCAGCTCTTCCACTGTGCTTGCTCCGCTGCCGGCCACCTGCTCTTCCATTGCCTTTTCCATATCAGCCTGCACGATCGTGAGGCGTGGAGCGATTGCGCAATCATGCATGGATACACTGGCAAGGGATTGTATGGCACCTCCTTGGTCACGGGAGCATCAACCATGTGGACGGTACCCCAACCCCCGCCCCACTATTCCTACCTTGCACTTGAGGACGGCTCGCTCCGCGCCGCCAATGGGGCGGATCCCCTCGCCCAGCAAGGCATCATAGGCCAGGACGTACGCCACCGACTCGGTTAGCCGCGGAAATCGCTCCAGCACGCCGCTGGCAGCTACAACCTTGCGCAGCAGGAAGAGGTGTCGCACCGTCTCGACGGTGACCGCGTGCGTGGCGCGCTTGGCTTGAATGTGGGGCCCCAGCGTCAGAGACTTCATGTTGCACATGCGTCGAGCCTTGCAGGCGCTCATGAGCTGGTCAAGGGCGTGCGCGGCTTGGACGTGGACGGTGGAGACGGGCTTCCAGGGACCAGGTGCCCCGGTCGCCAGGGAGGAGGCGGCCGCCCCATTCGGCCGGGCAGGCCTAGGCGTGCTCTGGGAAGGTCGAGGCGGCGTCGAGTGCGGCCGAACTCGAGCTTGTTTCGCAATAGGCGCCTTTAGCGCGGGTTTTGTTTGCTTGGGAGTCGCCGATGGGCGTGCCTGGGCCTGGGAAGGCTTGCCGGCACGCCGCAAGAGGCTGACCGGCCGCTTCTTTCCCATGCCCGTGCCACTCCTGGTTCACTTTGATTTCTTCATGCAATTAATGAAAATTAATTATATATTGCGTTGGAGACGCATGCAAAAATGGGTACCCGAATGGTGTGGTTTATATGATACGAGCGCGTGGCATCTCAGTGGCGACTTGGCAAGGCGAGGTGCATTGGTCCAGACTTGGTCATGAGGGGGCGTCTGCAAATTGTGAGTGGATGCCGCCTGTGATGGATGGCGACCGTATCATAAACGTATCTCGTATCCTAATTTTCTACTCTAAAGTCACTCACGCATACTCAATTTTGCTGGCCTAGTTGCGACAAGGTAAATCGAACAATGTCATCACCCTGAGCAAACCCCTGGCCAACCAAGCTTTACACTGTGCGACGCATGCTTTGATCGCGTCTCGGGATGGGAGGGGTCATGGCACTGGGTCCAAGTGGGTGGATTCCAAAGTCGATGGGTAAGCAAAAACGGGAAACACAAAAGTGTGCGATGATTTCCAGTGCCGCATCTGAGACTGCTGTTCCACAGCGATGCAAGACCAGATCGGGTGCAGTCATGACATGTTGGGGTGATCGCCGAGGGACGGTGCAGGCTGCATTCGCATCAGCTGCGCATTATTGCAGTCCCGCTGCGCATTCTCGGTGGCCCCGGGTCCTGCCACGGCTGCGGCAGCTTGCTTGCAGGCTGTTGAGTCCGCCAAGCGGGGAATGCAAATCAACAAGGGAGCACAATGAGCATCTACTACCAACAAGGAGTATGTGTGTGGCCGGGTCTTGAATAGGCATTGCGGGGTGCCTGGAGAAAAAGACACGGGATCAAAGGGCGCTTGGGTTACACGCGGCTCTAGATGATCGAATTACTGACGCAGCACCGCTCCTTTTATTTCACACAACCCCACCTTGCTCATACCTTGGATCAGGCCTCGGCAGCGACGGCCAGGGGCCCCTTGCCCGCGTGGCGTTCAGCCTCTGCCTGGAGGTCCTGCGCGATCTCCTCGTGGGTGTCGACCTCGACCTGCGCGCGCTCGACCTCCTTGACGAGCTCCTGCGCCTTTTCCTTCTGGAGCTCGGCGGTCTCGGCGCGGACGCGGGACTCGTAGAGGCGGCGGTCGACGCGGCCGCCGACGAGGGCGGCGTGCGCCTCGAGCGCCTTGGCCTGCGCCTCGAGCTCGGCGGCTTCGCGCAGCTTCTCCTGGCGCACGGCGACGGGCGCCTGCGCCTCGCCCACGATGGCGAGCGCCTCCTCCTGCAGCGACTTGGCCTCGGCCTCGAGCTCCTCGGCCTGCTTGGCCAGGCGCGCGGCCTCGCGGTACTTGACCTCGGACAGCTCGCTGGGCTGGCGGGCCTCCTCGGCGGCCTCGCGCGCGCGCTCGCGCGCGACGTCTGCGGCCTCGCGCGCCTCGGCGATCTTGAGCAGCAGCACCGAGGTCTCCGACTTCTTGCGCGCCGCGATGCGCGCCCAGTCGTCGGCGTCGGCGCGGACCTTGACGATCTCGTTCTCGGCCCACTCGATCTCCTCGCGCAGCTTCTTGATGCGCGCGGCCAGCACGCCGATCTCGCGGTTGTTCTTCTCGATCAGCTTGGGCAGGCCCGCGCTGGCGTGGATGGACTTCATGTGCTCCACGATCTCCGCGTGCTCCTGCTTGACCACGGTCAGCTCCGCGGCGAACAGGTCCGCCTCGGCCAGCCGCCCGCGCGCCGCCTCGGTCAGCTGCTCGCTCTCGCGCAGCAGCGCCTTGGACCGCGCCTCCAGAACCTGCGCGTGGTACTCGGTGTCGGCCGCCGACTCCTTCACGCGCTGCGCCTCCAGCTCCTTCTCGTACGCCTCCGCCGCCAGCGGGCGCGCGCGCGCCACCACCTCGCGCCGCTCGCGCTCCGCGGCCGCCGCCGCCTCGTACCGCGCCTCCTCCTCGCGCTCGATCTCGCCCACGCGCTCGCGCGCCTGGTCCGCCTTGATCTTCTCCAGCGAGGCCTGCGCCTTGAAGCCCTCCGCGTCCAGCTCCAGCGTCTCCGCCTGCGCGCGCAGGCCCTCCAGCTCCTGCTGCTTCGCCTCCAGCTCCTGCTTGCGCTGCGCCGCCACCAGCGCCGCCTCGCTGGCCTTGGCGCTCGCCGCGCCCGCCGCGGAGACGACCTCCACCTCGTGCTCGGGGCGCACGTCCACGGTCGGGATGCCCTCGCCCTCGCCCACCGCCTCGCGCGCGGCCTCGCCGGGGCCCTCCAGGCGCTCCACCGTCACGCGCTCGCCCTGCACGGGCTCCGCCAGCGGGCTCCCGATCTCGATCTCGGAGGTCCCGCCCTCGGGCGCGTTCTCCGAGGTGATCGAGGCCGGGGAGACCGGGGCGCGCGGCGCCTGGAACGTGATCCCGGGCGTCTCGGGGGCGGCGGTGCCCACGGACGTCTCGGGGACCTCAATCGTGGGCTTGGCGTGCCAGGACTGGCCCTCGATGCCGCCGGGGCGCACGTCCGCGGGCAGGGAGCCGGGCGTCTCCTGGGCCGGGGGCGGCGTGTGTGCCACCTTCTCAGGCGTGTATGGGGCTGCCGGAATAAAGGGGTGGTGGAGAAACATTTGGCTTCTTGGGTTGTGTACATCAATCGATCATCTCCCTGCCTATCGGCGTAACAGTCGTGACGAAAACGTCCACATCTGCCAACATGGCCGGGTGCCCACTCCTCCTTCATGCCTGAGCCCTCCCCCCACCCAGGACCCCGTACCCGAGCCGGACGATTCGCCGGGCTCCGCCTGCGTGACCGTCGCTGCGAGGCGGAAATGAAAACGTGAGTACATTACAAGGTACTTGGCGCCACCCGATTCCCACGTCGACGAGCACATGGCTAGGGTCGGAGGGCCATACCGTCACTCCCCGGTGAGCAGGAGCCAGTGCCCTCTCCGGGCACCACAGCCCCATCGGCCCATCGTTCCCCGCATTTGGTTTCCATAACCCACACGCACCGGATGCGGGGTCCGCGGACTCCTTGGCACTCATGCCCACGGCCTTTTTCATGCTATCCGCGACTTTGCTTGTCCAAGTGCCCTCACTCGGCTTCTCGGCTGTCGCCATGGTTGCTCTCCGGAACGATAATCCTTTTGAGCCGTACTTTTGCGTGTCGAAACTGTTCAATGCCCTCAGAGAAGCTCGCGATTCGGGTCACACGCGGGTGTTCGAGCCACCTGTGTGCGTTCGGCGCCTCCCAGCTTCATTTCAGCGACCCATGGGACAACTCCCACATGGCGGGAATGCTGCTCGCCACGACCCAATGGCTCAAGCCGAGACCGTGTGAGAACTCGATGCGGGGCCTCTCGCTTCAGAACAACGGTCTCATTGTGTATGAATGGAAGAATAGCATGCAATAGCGGTGCTTGGAAGAGAGAGGGCGACATGTTCTACGGCGCAGCAGGCCGCGCGGTGATCTAGATCCCACGGAAGCGATGGTGGCCATGGCTCTTCTTTCTCGCCCGGGGCACTTTCATTCCCGTTGCCTTCGCACTGGGGCACCTTGTCCATTGCAGCATGAATTGAAACATCAAATGTCACGATAGTTGTTGAGAGACACGTGCTAGCCAAGGGCGGGAGAATAGTTTAGCAAGCCTATTTGACCTTGGCGGCAACCAGGTTTGGGCCTTTTCCCTTGATCATGCGACGCTGGCCGGACGTGAGGACGGCCGCGGGCGCGTCCACGTCCGTCACGCGGCCGGAGAACCAGCCGCCGCCCTCCAGGGAGCAGTGCACTCGAATGTCAAAGCGAGCCAGTTCGCGAGAGCAGAGCAGGCAGGGTGTGGCGCAGCCCAGTGTGCCATCCTTGCGGCAGCGGTAGACGGTCATGTGAGACCCAAGCTTGCGGCGCACCCAGGAAACCACGCGCGAGGCGGGCACGCCGTGGCGCCTGGCGTTGGCGATCCAGGACTCCAAGAGTCTGCAGTGGAAGGACTAAGGATGGATTGATGGTCTGAGTTGGGGACGTAAAACGGCCCACGGAGCCAATATCGTCACGCATTCAGTGATTTGACTCTGGATGAAAGCCGGAACGCAAGCAGAATCACACCCGCTCCCTCCTCTTCGGGGCTTGACCCCTCCCCCCCCAGCAGCGCCCTCCACGCACCTTCGCTCAGCGCAGCAGCGGTGCGTGCTGTTGATGCGGCCATTGTATAGATGCTCCTCAGGCACCTTTTTCGCACTGTTGTTCTTCGTGACCGTCCAGGGCGGAAAGGTTCAGAAATGGTCCCCGAGTGGGCACGGCGTACACCACCTTGCAGGTGCAAAATGTCTTGCCGCACATGGTTGTCGTCTAAAATGATTCAATCTAGCGTCAAGAAATAAATGGATGGCTCAGCGATGCGACTTTGATGGCCAGGACCGCGATCGGCCTCTCTTGTTTTGGAGCGGAACTCCGAATGGTCGCTCGCTCCCCCGTCTCCCCCTTTCCTCTTCCTAGCTAGGGGCCCTGAGCAGCGGGGGTGCTCGGGTAGCAACAAGAACGCTTTGGGCTGCATTATAACGACTTTAGACATACTGCCAGCGAGTGCCAATCCAAATTAAATTACAGAGCAATCGGTCACCGGGGAGGGTCTGTGTGTAGAAGAATCAAGTAAGAGGGTAAAGGGGGTGTACTGGGGCCAGGAGTCCAGGACCAGTCATCCATGGCTGGGGGGCTTTTGCATCAAAAATAGCGACCAGACCGTCTTCCTAGGCCACCGGCGCCCTCTTGGCCGGTTTTTGGGAGGCCAGACGGTGCACGGCTGTGTAGGAGGCGTCAAACAACATCACGAATCTGTTGAGCAGCTCGAAAACGGCGGTGGCCTCCTGTGTCCTCCCTACGCCCAGCCAGTCCAGGGCTTCCCGGGCCACCCGCTCCGTCTCCGCGCTCGTCTCCTTGAGCTCCTCCAGCTCCGTTTCCGCCTCCTCCAAAAAGGTGCCCAGGACCTTGGTAAAAGTGCCTATGCTGGGCTGCGACTCGGCAGCACTCTGCGGCTCCGACTCGGTGCGCTCCGCCGCCAGCTCGCGCTTTGCAGCGCTCAGCCCGCTTTGCAGCGCACGCAGCGCGTCCTGGACGTCTGCACACGAGCATGATAGTGGAGGAGTCATAAGAAAGCGGGCCCTGTTTTCGAGCGGTGCTGAGATCATCGACCTCTCGTTAAAAAACAACTTTTCAAAGGCAGCCCACCGCTCCCACCCCCTCTCAGTATCCACCACCTCAAAACGCACCAGTTTGCATTCGCCGCACCGCCTCCCCAAGGGCTGGGAGTTCCGGCGCGAGGTACTTTTGGGAGGCGCCCGCGTCGCCGTCGGCGGGCCTGGGGTGCGCCGCGTCGTCGGCACCCTGCTGCATGCACGTGACCCAGGCCACGTAGTCCAGCAGCGAGCGGAGCCGCGAGATGTACAGGGGCGGTCCGGGAAGAGGGTCTCCAGCCTCGGCCGGCTCCCCGTTCTCCTTGCCATTCGGCGCGGGCTTGGCTCGCACCCCGGCCCCGCCCACCGCCTTGACGTCCGCCAGCTTCAGCAGCGTCTCCAGCTTGAGGGCCTTGGCGTTGCCGCGCGCGGTGCCGCTGTTCAGCGCGTTCCCGGCGGCAAGAATCGTGGCCAGCACGCGGCGCAGGCGCCGGCTCTGCCTCAGGTTCGAGGCGGCCTCGCGGATCGCGCTCATCCCCGCCTTGGCGTCCGAAACGAGCGTCCGGAACTGAAGCCGGAACATAAGCGCCCCGATCTGAGGAAAGGATGATTGAACGCTTAGTTGGGGAGGGGGCGACTCGAATGTGTTTCTTAGTCATGGCTTGGGTCGTACCAGGCGTGCACCAAAAGAGCAAAAAACAAAGCGGGTGGCATTCAATACACACACTCCCCCCCCTACCACGCACATACCTTGTGGACGACCCGTGGGACGTGGCTCATCACCAGACAAAACTGTTCCGGAGGGGAGAGCTCCTCGCGGGGCCCAGGGTAGGCCAGCAGCGCCTTGCTTTCCTCTTCCGTCGGCACCACCTGAGCACACACGCGGTCAAAGGTCGAGTGTGTCACGGAGGAGAGGGTGCTCGCCAGGGCATGCGCCATGGCAACTCAACCTCATCCGCTTTTTCATTCTGGCTCCCCCATTCTGGTAACCCACCTGCATCAAGAGGCTCAGATGGTCCAGTCCAAGGGCGTCAGAGCCCGTCAGCAATGCGTCCCGCAGCGCCTCTGGGGACTTGAAATTGGCAAACTGCGCCGTGATGAAAGGGGGGAAATTTTTGAATGAACGGTTTGGCAAGCGAGTGGCCAAAATGATGGGTCTGTCTCACTGACCGGTAATGCATCTCACATACACACGCTCCTTCCAGCACCGTTCCTCCCCATTCTCAACAGACCTGGGTTAGCATGATGGAGATGTTGTTGGCCCGAGGGAGGGCCAGGACCTTGACCACCGCGCCCCCGGCGCCGCCGCCTGGGCGGTCGCCCGCGCGGCCCCCCGCCGGGCGGGTGCCGAGGGCTTGACCTCGAACAGGGCCTCCAATGCCTCATTGGCCGTGGAGGAAAGCTCGACAGAGTTGCCGTCCAGCTCCTCCCACACCGTGCCCTGCCGGAGCGGGGCCAGGTCCCAATAAAATGTCCGCAGCTTTTTGGATGGCGTCCCGCCCGGGGCGCCCGGGCCGAGCTGGCGGCGGGGGCGGACCGGATCCAGCGCGTCGAGGCAGCGGTGGGGCGCCCTTTTTCCCCGGAAGCGGGGGCGGCGGCGGTGTCCCGGGCGGCCCCGCCTTTTTTGCCCCCTGGCGGAGGAGGAGGCGGTGGGGGGTGCGGGCGAGCGGGCGCCGCCGGGGGCAGAGGCGGGTCGTCGCAGGGGGCGGAGGGGGGCGGGGGAGGCGGCGCAGGGGAGCCGGTCCCTCGCTTTCCCGGTGTCGGCGGGGGGTGGTGGAGGCGGTGGCGGGGCGGCCTTGCCTGGCGAACCGGACGCGGCTTGTCGCAGCTCCGGCAGGCTTGCGCTGCGCCGGTTTGGGGGGAGGTGGGGGTGGTGGCGGGGGGCGGGGTGGTGCTCTTGCGCCCCGGGACTGGACTCGCCGCTGGGGTCCCGCCCGGAAGGGGCGGGGGAGGTGGCGGCGGCGCGCCCGCGACACCCGCGGCGCCTCTGTCGCCGCCTCCCGGGGAGGTGACACCTTGACGGGCGTCTGGAAGGCCTCCTCGCTGTATGCGGAGGCTTCCGGCGGGGGATCAGCAAGGCTGGCGGATGAAGGGCCCGCCGCTGCTCTGGGCTCGACCGGGTAGCACTCTTCGTCCTTTCTTTGCACTGGCGAAGCGTCGGCCGCCAACGTGGCGCCGCCGTCGGCTCCTTGCGCCCCCTCTGCCGCCTCGCAGACGTCCGCCTCCGCCCCCTCCAGGCTGGCGGCGCTGCTCTCGGAGCCGCTGGCCTCTGTGAGCGCGGGCGTGGGCGCCTGGGAGTCGCCCGCCCGCCTGCGGTAGCGCGCGTAGAGCGCGGTGGGGCTGCTGGCGGCGCTGCTGGCCGCGGAGCCCGGCCGCGAGTCGCGGAAGAGCCCGCGCGGGATCTGGGAGGGCCGCAGCCGCGCCGACTGCACGGCCCGGATCTGGGACATGACCTCGTCCATGCCCGACTCGGCGACGGGCCGGAAGTCGAGGTAGCCGTCGGTCTGGTCGATGAGCGCCTCCCAGCTGTCGCGGATGCGGCCGACCTCCATCTGCAGCTCCGGCTCCTCCCCCGCCGCGCGCTGCACCTCGCCGCCCAGCATGACGTCCATGAAGAAGCCCTCGGCCTCGGCCAGCGCCGCGGCCCTGCGCCCGAGCCCCGGGAGGTCCAGCTTGCGCGCCGTCGCCCGCACCACGCCCGGCTCCACAAAGGCCGTATGGAAGGAGTAGGCCGCCGCGGGCGGCTCCCACTCGCCCACGTGGTCCGCAAACCAGATGGCCAGGGTCACGTCCCCGGTCACCACCAGGCCCACCTCCAGCGCCAGGGTGTCGTCCTGGGACGAGAGCACGTCTAAACTGGCGCCGTGCGTCCACACCGGCCGCCCGGCCTCGTAGATGGTCATCAGCACGCGCGACGAGCGCGGGCCCGCGCCCTCGCCGCGCGCCGGCGTGCTGGCCGCGCTGCCGCCGCCCGCGCCGGGGCCGTCCTCGAGCGCGCCCGCGGGGCCCGCGGGGTCCAGGCACCCGATCCGGCTCGCCAGGACAGACTTGACCAGCAGCGGACGCGTGCGCGGCGCGGCGCCCTCGTCGGAGAAGTGCAGCAGCGCGGCCAGATAGCCGCCCACGCGCTGCTGCGAGGGCAGGAGCGCGCGGGAGCTGGACCCGGCGCGGCCCGCGCCCTCGCCCTCGAACAGGCCCTTGGAGGCGCGGGCCTTGTAGCCGGGCGGCGGCAGCGAGTCCAGGGCCAGCCTGAGGTTGTCCAGCCCCGAGGAGAAGACCAGGTGGCACGCCGCCAGCAGGCCCACCAAGTAGCCCCCCGTCCCGCTGCAGGTCCTCGCGTGCAGCACCTGGCATGGTTGTAGGAGGGGATGTTGCCCACTGATTGATCGCAAGCAAGCGGGCGGTGTAGATTTCATCGGGTGTCGATTTGCACCCATGTTTCAGACAGGCCCCTTCTTCACCACCCACCCCTCCCTGAAAGCCCACTCATTCCAAATCCGATCCCTCCACGTACCACAATGTTTTCGGGGGATAGACTGAGCCACTGGTGCATCTGGCTGCAAGATGGTGAAGATGATGTGCAAAGGTACCAGGCCCAGACCAGGTGGCCGCTCCCAGAAGCTGTGCGGAAACTCCATCACTGCGAGCAGGGTTTAAGTGTAGTAAAATGAGTACCTCTGTTTCTCACACCCGTCGCCCGCCCATCACTGCCCGACTCCATGTTCCCGCCAACCCTCCAGCCTTCTCAGGCGGCATCTCACCAGAATTGTTAAAGTAGCTGTACACATTTTGGTCTCGCCAGGCGGGGCTGAGGTTCACAAACTGGATGCCGCCCTGCTCCTTGCCCGGGCCATCACGGATGCCCTTTATCTGGGTCGAGAGATCCCGCAGGAAGACCTTGTACCCCTCCGACAGGATCCCCAGCCTTGCAGACTTGTTCCATGCCTCGCGCGATTCCTCTGCGGCACAGGAGGGGACAGGCGCGCCAAAGTCTGGGCCTAGCCCGGGATGGGGCGCGCAGGAAGACCCAGGAACAAAATTTGACAGACCATTGTGTGCCCAGGACCCGACGCTGGGGCTCGATGTGGGCCTGACCGCGAGAGCCTGCCACCCAACGTACCGTAAACGCACGCGAGCAACCGATCGGTTAGATAGTACGGCCTGGCCTCCTGACTCGGCCCGCCAAACCACAGTCCCTTGCTCAACCAGTTGAAGGGCGAGAGATCCATGTTGAAGGGGTAGGCGGCCCCTCCGCGTCCTCTGTGGGGTCGTCCCTGTCGCTAACCGACGGAGCTATCGCCCATCACGAGCGGCTCATCTCGACAACGAAATCGCCGGGTCCCTCGAGCAGTTTCGTTCTTCTTGGACACGATTCGAGTAAATACCAACACCAAGTGTACTGAAATCGGCTTCGGATCGTCGGGGCAGAGGCTCCTGTGTGTGCTGGGCACGCCTCCCAACGGGAATTACTAGTCGCGCAGGGTTTCGCACTCCCAAGGCGCTGGAGCTGGCTTGAGCGGGGATTTCGTGGGGGAGCGGACGTGCGGCTGCCGATTACATTGGCAGGGCGCACACTTGCTCATATTCTAGAGAAATGCCACCATATAATTTCTTTGTTCACGTTCTTTTTCTTAGTGAAGCTCAACTCGTTACACACGAGTTGCAGTCTCTTGGAAGAGAATCACACATGCAATCAGGCACAGACGTGGCCCAGCAATCGTTCATGGTTGGTAGTACAGATGGGCGCTGGTAACATTAAGAATATGGTGGGTGCTGTACAGGGGCGCCTGGGGGCGCGAGGAGGTGCGGATTTGCCGCTCAGACGGCGGCCTCCTTGGCCGGCAGCGCCTGGTAGGCGTGCTGCGAGGCGTAGACCAGACCCGGGTTGGCGCTCATGAACTGCGGCTCGCCCGCGGCGCGGCGGCTGCAGTGCAGCAGCGAGCGAGTGCCGTGGAAGATGAGCCAGGAGCCGGCGGCGACGGGCACCAGGACGACCAGGAGCGCGAGCAGGGCGTCCACGGCGCTGGGCGGCGGGGGCGGGCCGCGGCGCAGGGGGCCCTCCTCGTCGGCGGCCTCGGGGCGGCGCGGGTGCTGCGGGGGCGCGCCCATCACCTGCTTGAACCAGTGCTTGGCGCGGCGGAAGAGGCAGGGGCGGTGCGGGTGCGCGTGCCTGTGGTGGTGGTGGGCGCCGTGGCGCTCGCCCTCGCCGTGGAAGTGGTGGCGGTGGTGGTGCTCCGGGGCGGTGCTCCGGGCCGTGCTCGGGGCGGTGCTCGGGGCCGTGCTCGGGGCGGTGCTTGGGGCCGTGCTCGGGGCGCTCGGGGCGGTGCTCGGGCCCGTGCGCCTCCTTCTCGGAGCCCTCCTCGACGGCCCTCGTCAGCTCGGGGATGTCCTGCGTGGTCACCATGGCCTCCTCCGCGTCGCTGTCGCTGTCGCTGTCAGAGTCGGACGCATTCCACAGGGCGCCGCTTCACGGCAGCAGACCTGTCCACGTGCGCGCTGCTGGCAAGGATGGCCGTCGCGCGGGGCTCCTCGGGCTTGGTCTTCAGGGGCTCGGCGCGGACGCCAAAGCCGGGGAAGGCGCGCGTGGTCTCGGGCTGGGCATCCGAGGCCGGGTCCTTTTTGAAACCATGGGGCTCGCCGGCGGACTTGTCCCGTCCGGGGAAGGCGTGGTGCGCGTGGAAGGCGCCCGCGCGGCGACCCATCATCTGCTCCATGGCCGCGGCGCGCTGCTTCATCGACTCCAAAAGGTCCTTGTTCATGATCAGGATCGTGTGCACGGGGCTGTCCTCCTCGGCAACATCCTGGGGCGGGGCGAGAGATCCCTAAACGCGTCAGTCCACTGCGCACACTCGAGCACCGACCATTTCTCCACCTAAATTCATCAAAGACATTACACACCTTGGTGTTCTGGGCCGACACATGTCCGGTCACGGACAGGACGGCCAGAAGGCCGACGACCAAGTAAATCGTCCTCATGGTGAGGGCCCCACAGATGTGCGGGCTCCGGTTCCGAAATGGTCTGTTGTGTAATTTCGGAGGTTGTACCTCAAAAAATAAGGCGATCTGGAGGGGCCGCCGCAGTGCAAACTGCGTGGCGTGCGCCCGGGCTTCAGCGTGCCCCTCCCCAGAATCAGGTCTCGAGCCTCGACGTGAAGTTGGCGACGAAGCTAAAGGATTATGGCAGGGGATGATCTGGCAATCTTCGCAAAACTTGAATTTAGGCGGCTCATTAGCGAACGAAGAGCGATGTGGTCTGATTGTGGACAAATTAGGAGTTCATACAGTTTCCCGCAAGGTGGCCCGACGTCGGTCTCATGCATGCCTAGTCTTGACTCGCCGACGTGCGCTTCGGGTGGGATTTTCTTTTCCCTTTCCGAGCAAGGATTATCGCTGGGGCGAAGTATTTTTAAAATAAGGGCCGTATATGCACTGAATTGTGTTTGTGTCCACGCTTGGCCCCCGGAGCTAGCGCTTTCGCCATGAACGACGGGCATGCATGCCGTTGCTGAACGATCGAAACTCCGCGACGATGCACGATCTTCTACTGCCCATCGCCTGCGCTGGCCCGTAACTCCGCCCATGCGTGACGCCCTCAAAGGACGAGATAACGGTTCCATAATCAGATACACCGTATAAGAGACATTGTGCATCTTTCTATTCCACTCAAGTGGACGCTTGCGAGCAAGCAGACGAGCGTGCTCGCCGGACCGAGACTGTGCGGGCTCCAGCCCTCGCTGCATCGTCGCGATGCCCAAGGGTGGCCCCCTGTCCTTCTTGAACAAGAAGACATGGCATCCAGGGAGGATCCAAGAACATGGAGGAGGTGTGGAAGCGCGAGCAGGCTGCCGCCAAGGAGGACCAGAAGCTGGCGGACTTGCGCAAGCAGATTGCGGAAGAGCGGGCGCGCGAGGAGCTGCACTCCATGGCCGAGGCCGCGGGCGTGCAGGTGCGGCAGGACCGCCTGGACTGGATGTACCAGGGCGGCGTGATGGCGCGCCAGGAGGCCGACCAGCGCGCGGCCGCCCAGGAGCCGCAGCCGGAGCCCAGCACCTCGACAGAGGCACGGGCCCTGCCCTCCTTCTACACAAATGACACGCCCGCGTCGGCCAACGAGATGTGGCAGCGGCTGCACACGGACCCGCTGTTTGCCATGAAGCAGCAGGAGCTGGTGATGCGCCGCCAGATCCTGGCCAACCCGGTCCAAATGGAGGCCATCAAGGCCAAGGTGAAGGACCTGCGGCCGGACAAGAAGGCGAAGAAGAAGGACAAGAAGCGGGAGCGGGAGCGGGAGCGGGAGCGGGAGCGCTCGCCCCCCGGTCGGCGGCATGAGGAGGCGGACCGGAGAGACAGGAGGAGCCGGTCACGTGAGCGCGAGGGCCGGCGGCGCGACGAGCCGGACCGGAGAGACAGGAGGAGCCGCTCCCGCTCGCGCGAGGAGCGGCGGCGCGACGCAAGGGCGGACGATGACCGCAGGGGGGCCGAGCGGGACAGTCCCAGGAGCCACCGCGCGCGCCGGGCCAGCCCCGATCGGAGACGCTCGCGCCACGAGAGCAGGAGCCCGATTCGCGATCGGTCGCGGCGCGATAGCCCTGACCGCCGCCAAGCAAGGGAGGCATCATCGCGGAGTCCGGTGAGGGATTCCCGCCGAGAAAGAGATGAGCCCCGTCGGCGGAGCCCAGAAGCGGAGCGACGCGACCGGTCTTCCGGTGTGATTGACGCCGCGTCCGCGCAAGGTCAAGGCGTCAGCTACGGTCTGAGTTACGCCCACCATACCGCGGATGCTGCTGCCAGAAGGTGGGCAAGGGGCCAGACAATGTGTGGGAGTTTGAAATGTGCACAAAAATAGTCATTCAGTGGTGCCTGCGCGTGCGTGCCTGACCAATTGCCCACGCTTCACTCCATCGCTTGCAGCGGCCGGGCCGAGCAGACGCGGCGCCATTTGGAAGAGGCGGCGCGGAGGCAGGAGGAGGAGCGCCGGGCGGCCGAGGCCCAGGCGAGGCAGAAGCGTGTGCAGTACAAGGCCGGTCGCCTGACAGACGAGGAAAGGGCGGCCAAGCTCGCGGCCATGTCTTCGGCGGCGGAAGAGCACGACCGCGAGCGGACAGCGCGTGTTCGATCGCAGGTGGCCTCGCGAGGAAAGGGAGGAGAGCACGGTCGCGGCGCGGACGGCCGACAGCGCGGCTGCCTTCCTGGAGGCTGCCCAGCGTGAGACCCTGGCTGCAACGGTGGCCAAGGGCATGTCCCTTGAGGAGGCCGTCAATCGCCGCAAGCATTTCCAGCAACGAGGGGCTGCGGCCAGCGGTGCCGGCTTTAGGAGATGAAGGTGTCTGCCTGGCTAATTGCCTGACGAGCATTGCTTGCTGCAATGCATCAGAAAAACTGCCCTTTGCTTCTGGTATGTATCAGCTGGCACGTGCAGCAGCAACCTTGGCATGGGTACCCAGAAGGCATGTCACAAATAAATATGAAAGAGGGCAGGAGAGGGCACGCGGCAGGGAGACATCGATAGGGTGACCATTCTGCTTGGATGCTCTTTCCACCACTCTGTGTGTCACTGCCATTCACTCCTCGGGTTTCCCGCCCGGCACCAGCAGCGCGATGTTGTTGCCATTCAGTAGGATCTGACTCAGCTTGGTCTCCTGGTTTGGATAGGAATTGCAATTTAGGGAGGAAAGTTTCATCTGCCACAGCACGTACTATGGCCACCCATGCCGCAGAGCCCAGCGCGTACCTTTTTGCCCTCGGGCGTCACTTCATACTCGGTCACATCCTCCAGCACCATGTTCACGTAAACATCAAAGCCGCTGCGGCACATTTTGAAAAAGGGAGGCGCGGTGAGGTGGTCGTGCCCACACACTCGAGCCGGGACAAAGACAACTACACCCTCCTCCCCGCGATCACCACTTGCCGAAGCGTGCCGACAATCTCCTTATCGCCTCGTAGGAGAATCCAGATCTTGCTCCCGACGCATCGGTCGACCAGCTCCGACGGCAGCAGATGGCTGGGGTTGCTCTGAAAGTTGGAGCGCTTGGGTGCCAACATGGCCACTCGGGCAGCTCCTGCTGCGTGATAGTACGCTAAAATATGTGTGCGATGGAAAATAATTATCCTAACGTTGAAACGATGTGAATCAAACTGGTCTCTCGGGCCAGCGTTGGTTCCCGTATGATGGCCGCACACCGTCCTCCCGTGTGATCAGGGTGTCGCACGGACCGATCCGAGCCCGCTGCCATTCACGGGCTGCCCACAGAGCTTGTCCCTCTGCAACTATCGTGGCTTTTCACCATTCGCAGATTCCTTTCCCAATAATTAGCATTACAATGCGTTGCTTCAAAAATGGCCATGCAAGAGATCGACTTGCACGTCCTTCCTTCCCACGACAACAAAAGTGTGATTCTCCGCTACTGCTGGTAGTTGAGATTGAGCCGGCACTGCTGCATGGCATCAAAGTACTGCTGGCACTGGCCCATCTCGCCGTTGGAGTAGGCCATGCAGTCCGCAAAGGCCTTGGCCTGCTCGTGGCAAGGAGCCTTCTCCTCGACAAGCTCCTGAGCGGCCTGGGTGGCGGCCGCAGGCTCCGGGTGCCGGGAGCCAAGCACGGCGTCCACCGCGCGGTGGCCCAGGGCGGACCCGGTGCCCATGGCCATGCCTGCGGGGGATCGAGAAGGCGAGATAATATGTTGATAATATGTAGTATGCAACGGGTAAGATTTCCGACCAACATGTTTCCGACCAACATCAGACCCTGACCATGCAAACCCTTCCAAAGCCAAGACCCTGCCACACCGTACCTTGCATCACCATGCCGCCAAGACCAGAAAGCATGCCGCCGCCGCCAGAGGGAGCAGGCGCCGGCGGGGGAGGAGCTGCGCATAGAGAGGGATATTATGGTGCTTTTCAGGATTCTGTGCCGCTGACAAGCTGCATGGCAATGACCCCTTTTCAATAACCCCAAACAACGCTTCACCCTTGCACGTAAACAGCCATCATACCGTGGTGCGGGGCGGGAGGCGGGGGCGCATGGTGGGGCGGGGGGAGGGGCGTGGGTGCTCACGGGACGAGCGGGGGCACGGAAGGAGGCCGGGGGGGGCACGGGGAGGGGGGAGACGGAGCTGCATACATTTATAAAATGAACAATAAGACATATATCCGACGCATGAACTCGGCCAGGGCGCCATGCAACTCGCGAGCATGCAATCGACGCGTGAGGAACCTCCTCGAATTCTCACCTCGGCGAGCACCACCACCGCTGCGACGAGCCATATTTACTAAAGGGATATCAAGTACACGTAAGGAATACAGAGATGAAATGTATGGCGCAATTGGCAGGGCTGCTCGACCTTGTAATGATGATCCCAAACCACTAGGATCCGCGCATCCTCGAGATCCCAGTTGGGTGAGTTCTGGAAAGCAGGGCCAGGTGCCCAGCGAGACCCGACAGTGCTTGGGTCGCGATCCAAATGGCCCTGTCTCACCCCAGCACCCTCGGACACTCTCGGGCCTGGAACGGAAACCGGTCATTAGGAAGCTGATCTCACCGGGTTAGGGTATTTGGTAGGATGTCGTCCTCGGCTAGCTCCTCTGCCTGTGAGTCGTCATGGAGTGGGGAACGGTCGCTAGATAGAGGGTCTGGACTGCGCCCAGGGGCACGCACATTCATCGAATCGATACGAGGGTGTGTCTCACGATGCTCGCTGCGCCGTTGTCCTCTGCAGACTGGCGTGTGGCCGGGATGACATACAACAAGTATGCCGGCCTGTGCGCGGACATGCTCCGCGCGGCCCTGAAGGAGCCCGCGAAGAGCAAGGCCAAGCTTAGCGAGACGGTCTACTTCCGGTCTGCGCTCTGGGAGAACGGCGCGCCCACCAAGCAGGGTGCGTTTGTGGGGTCCCTGGGGTGGGGGGTTGCTCTGCCTGGTGGTGTATGCTGAACTCTGCTTAGTCAAGGAAGGCGCTTTGTCCCGAAGCTCATCATTCGCTGCTCATGCTCGTTGCAGTGATCACCGACATCACGGAGGGGGCAGCAGGCAAGCTTTCATGATACGTCCAGGCGCACACGGCAGTTGCCTGAGCCAAAAATGGTATTCTGCGTGGATGGCAGACGCTGCTGTGGTTTGCTGTAATCGAGTTTTTCTAGGGGTGCACCCGGTTAGTGCTGCAGGGCAGCTAGGAAGAGGGTGTCCAGGGCCGACATGTGTTGCCGTTCGACACTGTTGTCCTGCTTGAGTCGCGAGGGTTGGTACTTGGAGGCGACGCGCGCGTCGTCTCGCGCGCTCGTGCTGTGCGGGAGAGAGAGGAGAGCAGAGTTGGTAACGAATAGACCGATTGATCGAGCTCAGGGAACGAGGGCCACCTTGCATGCACCCCGAATCGCCCAGTACCTGCGCCGGGGACTGGAGACGAGGGACGAGGGTCCTCGGGACGAGGGTCCTCGGGACGGCGGCCCTCGGGCCGAGGCGCCGCTGGGCGCGGGCCGAGGCACTTGTCGCGCGCCCGCCGGCTCCTCCTCCTCCTCCTCCTCCTCGTCGGAGGACTGGAGGGCCATCTGCTGCGCGTGCTTGGCGCAGGCGACGCGGTAGGGCTGCACGACCAGCAGGCACTTGGAGCGCAGGGCGCAGGGGAGGTGCAGGCTGGTGGGGCAGTGCGTCATGCACCCGAGCGTGGCGCCCTTGGCGCTGCACATCTTGCACCGCAGGCCGCGCCCGCGCAGCACGGCGCGCCCCGCGAGGTCGCGGATGCCCTCCGCGGGGCCCTCGGCCACCTCGGGTGACCAGCGCAGGCACTGGTCGTGCACCCAGGCGTACGTCTTGCGCGTCGGCTGGACCAGGACCAGCGGGCCCAGCGCGCCGCGCGCGCGCCCGCCGGGGCCCAGCTCGCGCCGCGCCAGCAGCGGCGCGTCCGGCTGGTGGCAGAGCGCGCAGCGCGTGCCGGGCTCCGGGCCCGCACGCACCTTGGCCCAGTACCGCTCGATCTCCACGGGGGTCGTCCCCGCGCGGGCCGAGCGGCGCGGGCGAGACCAGCTCGGAGCCGCTGTCGCCCTGGGACCGCGAGCGCTCCGGGGCCTGCAGCGAGGGCGGCGCGGGAGGGGCCGCGCTTGTGGACGGGGCGGGGGCCGGCGCGCTGGAGCGCGGCGCCGACGACGCGGCCTGCTGGCGGGGGGCCAGCGCCGACGACGCCAGCGCCGGGGATGACAGGGGGCCCTGCGCCCACTGCGGCACTGCGTAGGTGACAAGGATTTTGGAGGAGGAGGGCTGGGAATCATGATCATTTGTTCGAAGTAACAACAGCGTATGTCAATTTCAACACATCTGGTTCTTAGCACACATGTTGGTGCATCAAATCACACAACAAGGTTTCCCCCCTCGAATACAAGCCCCCCTCCCAATCCCGTACCGCTTCTGGGCCTGGTGGGCGCTCGGACAAAGGGCTGGGGCCCCGGCGCAGGGCCGTGCAGCGTGCCGTTGTAGTCCCGCCCCTCAAATCGCACAGTCAAGTGCAGGTCTGCGCCCACGAGGCTCCAGCTCGCGACCTGCGGCGGCGTGGCCGCGGGGGGGCCCTGCGGCGGACCCGACCCCGGGCAGCTGGCGCGGCGCTGGCCTCGGCGGCCGGGGGTGCCTGCAGCGCGGTGCCCAAGCCCAGCGCCGCCGACAGTGCGGAGAGCGTCGCCGGGTTCTGCTGCAGGACCGACTTGATGCTGCTCACGAGATCTGCCCGGGTCTGCGCGGCCTGGGTCGGGGCCCGGCCCGCGTCGTCGAGCGCCGCGCCCATCGGCGTGCCCCGCGCCTCTGTGAGCCCAGATTCCACGCGCTCGGGGCCGCTCTTGCTCGCCGGCTCGTTGCCCAGCTTTGTGTTTGGCAGGGCCGGCATGAGGCCGAGCGCCTCGCCCGGGTCCACCGTCTCTGTAAGGCGCTGGGGCAGGCGTCGGGGCCGCTTGCCCGCCCGCTCGCCGGGGAGCCCCTGCTGCCAGCGGGTGGCGCTTGGGGCGCCGGCACCGGCGCGGGGCCCACGGCGCGGTCCTGCGTCGGCACCGCTCGCGCCGTCTGCGCCGCGCGCAGGGCCGGGTGCATCGTCAGGTACTGCGCGAGGACGCGCGGGTCGCGCGACGGGGTGGGCGGCCCGCCCTTTGGCTGGAGCGAGGAGGGGTCCGGCCCCACCGCATCGCGCGGGGTCATGGGCTGGCTCGGGGGCAGGGTCTTGAAGGCGCCCGTCGCCGTGTGCCAGCGCGGCAGCACCCCGCTCCCGCTCCGCGCCAGCGGGGGCTCCGGGTGCGTCGCGATGCGCGCCAGCGCCGGCTGCCGCGCCGAGGAGGGCGGCTCCGCACTCGCCGTCGATGGAGCGCCCTCCGGCCGGCCCTTGGGTCGTTCTTCGCCCTGCGCCCGGGCGCTGGCTGGCACCGAGAGAATGCCCGGGCCGCGGTCGCTCGAGAGGGGGGGCGCCGGCTGCATCCGCTTGGCGCGGCCATGAACCGTGATGTCCAGCCCCCGCGCCTCCAGCCAGTCGCCCAGCAGTTCGGGCTCGGACCCGTCTGCCTGCGGCACCCTGATTGTGTATTTCCACTTCTTGCTCGCCGCCATTCCTGCGGGGCACGGACGCGGCAGTGAAGACGACGAACCAAGCGAGGCGCGCTTCGACCGCCAGACACAACGACTGAGACACCTATTGTCATCCCCCGAGCAACATGCCCCCCCACCTCTCCTCGCGCTCACCAGAGTGCCGCTCAAACTCATTGGGAGTCATCAGGGGAGTCTCGGCGTCCCCCTTTTCCACGCAGTCCCGGCATTTGCACTTCTGCGAACAGATTAATAAGGGATTGTTGATTTTTCTGGATAGCTCGCGCATGCCAGCAGTGGCCCCACACGGTATACTCCAGCAACAACTTACCAGCCTGTGGGTCGCGGGAAAGAAGTGTCCGACCACACCATTGCAGAGGACCTCCAAAGCAGTGGGGATAGCGTTCGACGGGCCACTCTGGCCAGGCCTGCCTCGACTCTGCAACGGATGCAAGCGGGGAGCCGGTTGTCATCCAGGCAGCGACCCCTCAGTTGGGAAGTCTGCGAGGGGCCAGCCGCTGATTGCGCACCTGCGGCCGCTCGATAGCCATGCCAAACTCCTTGTTTTCTAAGAGCGAGGAGTCAGTGCTTCTGCGATCGGGTGGAGCCGGCTCGAGCACGTCGCACTACCTCGCGTTCGCCTGGGACGAGGGAATGGATGGCGCACGAGATTGAACGGGCAAGTGAGATGAGACGGCCAAGACCCCGGAACGGGCCTGGACACCCCATTCTTCGTGCGTATACAGCAAATCGACCAGATCGAGCTCATCAGACAGCCCTCTCATGCACACTCGACCGAGAAACGAGCAGGAGCTACCTGCTCGGCCGCGACTCTCGTTCTAAGGCGAGCACCGGGGAAGAATCATGGGAAGGCGCCTGATAAACGAATGTACTGTATAATTACGACTGAGATGGCAGTCGCGCCAGTATGTGCTTGGGATCGGTTCAAAACCGCTTGTGCCAGTGAACCCCCTCAGTGGGGTGTCAGTGCCCTGGGACCTTGAGTGACCAGCTTCGGGCCCGTGGGGAGCGATTTGAAGGCGGCTAACACGCTTGCATTTGAAGCAGGTGATTGGTGTGCGAGGTCAGAGTCGTGGCATTCAGCGTCGATGGCAGGGTCACCAAGCATGGGCGTGGCCTGGAAAGAAAGCCTCCCGAGCGGCAGATTCGGCGGGCTTCCGGTATGCCATACCGCTCCGGCGCCAGGGGAAGGTCGTAGAAAGTCGCGGCCGCGAATTGGGCAATTTTGGCAGTAATAAATTTTGTGCGAATTCAGGGGAGCCTCTTGCAGGACGTTGCCCTCTCGCTCTGGAGGAGAATGTTCCGAAGCCGGGAAAGCGTCCCGGCAACAGTCTCGTACGCCGAGCGCTGCTGGCTGGCGTCTTCCTCGGCGCAGGCCAGTCTGCGCTTCAAGTCTTCTTCCAGCTGCTTAGAGCTTGATTTGGATGCCTTTGACTGAGCCTGTGGTGTTTGGACAGCATTGTGGGCTAGGGTCGTCCGGCTTGGTACGTGCGAACCCTGGCCTGAGCTGCGCACCCCCCGCCCAACTGACCTTGAGCTGAGCGATGACCTGCTCGCGCTCCGCCACGGCGCTCTTCAGCCCAGCAACCTCCGACCTGAGCGCCTTGCACTCGCCATCTACACGGCCCCCCAGGGTCGAGATGGCGGCGGCCAGGCGCCGCTCCTCCCCTTCCAACACCCCCCGCGCGGCCTGGGACTCGCGCAGTTGCGCGCTGAGCTTGGCAATCTCGCCATCCCTCACATCAAGCAGCTCCTGCAGCGCCGCCAGACGCTCTTGCGCGCCATCAGCCGATGCCTCCGCGCTGCGCAGCCGCCCCGCCAGCGTGGCCCGGTCGCGCCGCTCCACCCGCCGCTCGGCCGCAACGGCGTCCAGCTCCGCTTGCAGGCGCTGCGTGGCCCGTCGCTCGCTCTCGAGGTCCGCCTTCAGGCCCGACACCAGGGAGGCTTGGGCCTTGGCGGCGGCCTCCCACTCCCCGGCCTGCTTGCGCTGGTGGCTGGCCTCCTGCTCCAGCTCCTCGCGCGCCGCCGCCGCCTCGCGGAGCTCGCTTTCCATGGCATCATCCCAGTGCCCCGGCTGGCATTGGGCGTACATGGAGGCCGGTGTTTAAACGGAGGATTGCGTGTATTTAAGGATGAAGACGATGCTACGCAGTAGTTCCTGCAACAGAACCGCCACTCCCCGTAAGATTTAGACGCTACCCACATTGCTGACAGTGACTGCTACATCGCCAGGACGGGGAGACATGACCACGGTGGTGATCCTCGGGGAACCACTTGCTCCAAAGGAGCGAGGGGTCTTGACCTTGAGGATCTGAGCATGGAATTTTGGGGGGCATCGTGTCAGATGTCGAAAAAAGGGGCAACATACCCCTGACTGGATCGGCCCTTCCTAGGCACGATCGTCCGCACCGGCCGGATGTATCGACAGGTCGGAGACTTTCCGTTGCGCTCGCACGAGTCTCCGGCGGAGCCCATATCTGCATGAAAATAATATAACCATATAAATGTGATGTATGATCCTGGACAAGAGAGCGTTTGTGGTCGCCAACGCTCCTTTTCCTCGGAACAACATGTCGACATCCGCCCCGTTCAAACCTACTTTTTGACGTCACCGTGACCTCTGCTTGATACATTCTGAGCAGATTGTATTCAAACACGTTTTTTACCAGCTGATATTTAGATTCAAGATAGTATGCCGTGACTGTTTTGCTTCATTTTTGGAGCCGCCCGACAGCGATCGAAGTCGCGCCCGCCGCTGCCGCTTCCGTCGATCCGCTAAGCTAGGAGAATAAATCTCCATAATTGAGCGCATAGCGCTTGAGGCGTTTAATGAAATCGTTCCGATTTGAGTAAAAAAGCTTGTCCTGACCCTCCCTAAATTGCCGTTTTGTGAATGGGGGGGGTACGGGGTTTAGAGCCGGTTGCGGGGCATAATTACGTGGGACCAAGTCCGCTGAATTCGCGGTCACGCTTTTCCACTGACACTGCCGGGCGGCATTAATTGAATATAGGACATGCCTTGCACAGGCGCAGGTCTGTGCCCAGCCTCCTAGAGGGCAACCCTTGCCCTTGCGCACTGTCTCCGTCTCGACCCGGTGTCGTGCCTCACACCTACGAGTAGATTTGCAGATCTGGGTTGGCACGCTTTTGACCGAATTTGCAGTATTTGTGCTGCCAGATTCGCTCAAGTGGCCCGCGATGCGCCGGCTGCGCCCACGGGTCCGCCACAGGCTCCACCTGCGGACATGCAGAGTGGATAGCGCGACGTGCATGCGACCTGTCGACGGGCCACGCATGTCCATGGAACTGGCTCAGCGGTCTAGACAGTAGATTGCACTGGGCAGGCCTGGCCACGCACAAAGGAGCGCTGTGGCAAATCAAGAATAGGGGGGATTGTTTGTTTTTTTTCAAAAGACAGCACGGCATGGCCATGTCTGCATCAATGCTGCGCCAAGCAGCCATTGATTGGCTCGTGGTAGCGCGCAGATGGGCAGCCGCTTCCGGCGCCAGCAACTTGGCTTGGGACCCCAGGGTACCCTGGCGGGATCCTCACGCAGAAAGAGCGCTTGGCTTTCCGTTTTTTCCCGCTAGGGTTTCTTATCGCGCGGAAGAACCTTGTAGCACTGGGTGAGGAGGAGGGAGGAGGATGGGAGGGGAGTGACTTGGCTGCGCGTGATGAGGGCTTGACAGTTGTGCAGACCTCCTTTTTTGGGGGCAGCCTCTTACCTGGTCGACGTGGTGATCCTCCTGTGCCTCCATGCTGATGGCATACCTGTACATTTCCTCGTCGAGCTGCCCCGCCGTCGTGCTCTGCCCGGTCGCCTGTTGCTCAGTGTGGGCGTGGTTGGATTAGGTTGTGTGCCTGGACTCAGCCAGATCAAGACCCCGCCAAGGTCCCAGCAGCTCACGCTCTAGTCAATAACCCTAGAAACCCACCCAATGCCTCCCCCAGCGCACGACACACCCCCCACCACGGGCACCCACCTGTGCGATCGCCCACTCGGCATATTTGTCGATGAACGGGTGGCCCACGTGCCACGACGCCTTGACAAAGACGGTCTCGTAAGGGTGCATGGAAATGCCGTCGTACGTCCCATGCCGGCTCGGGTGCACATTGTTGTTGCAGTTCCAGTTGGACTTGTCGCCCCAGTCCACCTGCAAGGGGGGTTGTGTACAAAGAAATTGATGCCTGCGGGTCCTGGAGAGTGAGCTTCCGGGCTACACGCATTCCCAATCCCGGGCACACCCCACCCCAATTTCGGCAGGTCGGCACGCAAAACGTGTCTGTCAAGCGCAGACAACGAAAATTCAAATGTGCAGGTAGTGGTCGGGGCGAGCGTGTGCAGCAGAGTAGTGACGCACTCTAATGATCAGCACGCACCAGACCCAAATGCACCCCCCCCACCTCCTCCACCTACCCGTCGATACTTGGACATCAGCGTGTCGATGGTGTACCCATGCTTTTCCATGGCGGCCGTGAGGCCATACTCGCCCTTGACCACCACGCCATCTCTGCGCAGTAGTAGTAGGGTTGGGCGAGGACCTTTGAAGCGGGGCGCCGGCGCCAGGCGCAGCGCCCACAAGACGAGATCGCACGGTCATGTATCGCCCCACGCCCAGTTCACCACCACTCCCCCCAACACAGCGCACGTGCACGTCTTGCAGGTGCGCAGCTCAAAGACCCCCTCCTCCACGAGGATGTCGAGCCCCCGCCTGTGCGTCGCGGCCGCCCAGGACTCGAGCTTGGGCCCGGGGCCGCCGGCGTCCTCTTCGGGCAGGCAGACCAGGGACGAGGACACCACGCCCACGTTGCTGACCAGGCGGTCGATGAAGGCCTGCGTCCACTGCCAGCCCGGGGGCATGTAGCTGGGCACAAAGGGCCCCCGGATGGACGAGTTGAGGAGGAAGAAGTAGCTGTACCGGTGAAGCCGGCGGAGCGCGGTGAGGTAGGTGATGGTGGTGTTGTGCGCCGCAAAGTCCATGCCCTCGTTGGCTTTGCGGACCAGGTGTGTGACCGAGCCGGAGCCGATGGTGGCCGTGGCCGCGCTGCGCACGCTGTCCAGCACGGGATCGGTGGGGTGCAGCAGCGAGGCCATGCGCTGGCAGGGCGTGCACGCCTCGCCGCTCTGCACCACCACAAAGTCGATCGTGTTGGGCGCGTCAAGCTTGTTGTCAAAGCCCATGGCTATGGTCAGGAAGAAGTCAAAGTTGGCGCGCTGGGAGGGGCAAGGAGTGGGAGGAGTTTTGGTGAGAACATGGCAGCACGTTGAGCTCAGCAGGGGGCCGGGTCTCGCTTGCCTGCTGCTCTGGCCCGCCCGCATTCTCGATGCGAAGCCCCGCGCTCCCCGCTCGCTACAAAACAAGTCTCCCAATCCGGTGTCATGCGACAAGCGCAGACTCATAAACTCGCACCCTCCCCTTACCTGGATCGCATCCTTCTCGAAATAGGAGTAAGACACCAGCACTGGCGGGAAGCGAGCATTCGCCCCACCGCGACCCACGCTACTTCTCAGGAACAATATCCCAGGCACGGCAATGAGGAGCGTCAAGAGTATCCACGACCGCCGCGACCTTGCGCGAGGTCGGCTCGGCGGAGCCATGAGCCCCCTCTGACGCCGCAGACTGAGCGACACCTTGCTGCAGTCGAGGCCACGATCAATCTCCGCGCGGGCTCGTAAAGGGCATGAGACAAGCCGCGTGTGATGATTACAGTCTCCAATGCTCCAGGATGGCCGTCTCCTGGCCCCCAGCGCACCGCGTCAGTTGCCTAACCGACCCCTCTCACCGCGCCTGGTTCAGATCCAGCGACCCGATCCCAGCTTTCCGTCGACATGGGTTCGCCAAGCCCGAAACACATACCTTGAGTTGCCGGCGCTCACGCATGCATCATAGCGATTGAACTCCGCGTGTCATTGTACGGAGTTGAAAAGGGTAATACGATCGAGTAAGCCATGCTGGTGGTGGCACAGGGCGCTGGCCCGGCACTGCAAAAGCCCGGCAGGCTGCTACCCCACCCCCTGCGTGTGCCAACGTATAACGGCGTATTCGGCGCCCGGAAACAGGCTCCTAGGCTCCTACTACGCCCCATATGTGCAGCTGAAGGTTTGTTAAAAAGGCAAGCTTGTGAAGTCTGCACCGTTGCAGAGATTATGGCTTGCTTACGGGTCCTCCCACTGCGCATGCACAGTGATTGGCACCGTCAAGCTGGCGCTTCCAGCTGGCAAGGCCACCCCCGCACCACCCGTGGGACCTGCGCTTGGGGCCAAGCAAGTGAACATCATGCAGTTTTGCAAGGAGTACAATGCCGCAACCCAGAGCAAGGCGGGCTCCATCATTCCCGTTGAAATTACAGTCTACAAGGTGTGTGTGGGGCGCTGAATTCTGAATGGTGCACGATATGCATTGTAAGTTTCCGGCTGGGATACTTATTCTCTGCAATTACCATGTACCATCTCTCGTTGTTCCTTGCAGGACAAGACGTTTACTTTTGTGCTAAAAACGCCACCAACCTCGACGCTTCTGGCCAAGGCTGCTGGTGTGAAGAAGGGGTCGGGCACTCCCAATGGGCCTCCGGTTGGCTATGTGACCCAGGAGCAAATCAAGGTGGGCGGGGGGCAAGGGCCTAAGGGGCCTTTTCCACGTTCTCTGCTCTGCTTGAGATGTAGGGAGGCATGCCCAGGGGGTGTGCGCCGCGCTTGATCCCCACGATTTTGTCTGTGCAAATCGCAGCGGCTGTCAGTCACGCGCCCTTTACTGGCCCGACGCAGGAAATAGCGGAGATCAAGCTTCCAGATCTGAATTGTCGGTCAGTGGAGTCCGCCATTCGCACCGTGCTTGGCACGGCGCGAGACATGGGGATTGCCGTGAAGGAGGCCGCGTCGTCCTAGAGAATAGGTGTCTTTACTAATTGGGACAAGAATTCTGATATTATACTGTTGCTCCTGCCATATCTTTGTATTCTGCTCAGAGGTCAGACCAATAACCCACACACCGTGTGTGCATGACACTGTTATGGCTGCACAGCGGCCAAGAGAGTGCTTCAAATACTGGCAAGCGCATGGATAGTTTTTCTTGGTGGGGGGGCATCCGTGCAGACCGAGAGTCAAATAGGAAAAGTGGCACAGAAGAAGCCCTACAAAAGAGCCAATCCGTGCCACCACGACACCCTCCACAGTTCTCCACAGCCCTCACCCGCTCTACGCCTGGGGCCCCAGCTGGTCTCCCAGGGAGTCAAAGAGCGATTTTTGGGCGGCGGTGAGGATGGGCACGCGGAATCCCGGCTCCTTGCTCTCGCGCCAGGTGGTGATGAGGTCGACGGAGGAGGCGACGAAGATGGCGGAGAGCGCGAGCACGACGAGGACGACGAGCAGGTAGGGCCCGCGCCGGTCATCGATGTAGGAGGCCTGCTTGAGCGCGATCTGCCTGCTGCGCCAGGTGAAGACCACGGCCGCGTAGGCAACGATGAAGATGGCGAGCGGGAGGAGGATGAAGGCCACGAAGAGGACCAGGTTGCCGCCCACGCGGTGCAGCGGGTCGAGGCGCTGCTTGCTGGCGCCGGCAAAGGCGAGCAGCGCGGTGGCGATGGAGGCCAGCGTGATGGCCATGTGCATCCAGGAGAGGAAGGTGCGCTCCGAGGCGAGGAAGGTCTTGGGCTCGAGGCGCATGGGGATGGCGGTGGCCACGCCGCGCGGGCGCAGGCCGAGCCAGGCCAGCCAGCCGCCGCCGGCGGCGGGCGCGCCGACGCGGCGCAGCGGGCGCGCGGCGCCCTCGCCCGAGCCGTCCATGAGCTGCAGCGTGGGCGCCTCGCCCAGCAGCGGGTGCTGCAGCGACTCCGCGTCGTCGGGCGCCTGCCCGCGCTTGCGCGGCTTGTCGCCCTGCACGACGCCCGCGTCGCGCGCGCGCGCGTCGATCTGGTGCGGGTCCGGCGCGCAGGCGAGGATGGAGTCGCGGATGGACTCGTCGTCCATCCAGTAGGGCACGGCGCGCACCATCTCCGGGAAGAGCGCGGCGGTGCCGTGGATGAACTTGCTCATCTTGTGCACCTCGGTGATCAGGCCCGAGTCCATGAGGTCGGCCACCCACTCGGGCGGCGACTCGCCCTCGGGCAGCGCCAGCTTGATCTCCAGCACCGCGTGCGGGAAGCGCGTGATCTCGGTGCGCGTGATGGGCAGCGCCGGGTCGCGGTACCAGCGCCCCGAGATCGCGCAGGAGGGGTGCCCCTCCGGGTTCTCCTTGAGCATCACCAGGTTGGTGTCCAGCGTGAAGGACACCGAGCGGTCGTGCCCCATCTGGAAGGCCGACCGCATGTACTGCGTGCGCACAAACGGCTTGAGCTGCTTGCTGTCGATGGCCGTCTGGATCTCGCGGAAGAGCTTGGAGGCCTTGGCCACGTCCTCGGCGCCCTTGCCCCGCGCGCGCAGGTCCGCCTCAAACTGCTCGGCCGTGTAGTCGCCTTCCAAGTAAGGCACCACCTTGTGCTCGGGCAGCGTGAAGCGCTCCTTGACCGACTTCTCGCCCTTCCAGGACTCGCGGTGCGTCTTGCGCTCGATGAAGCAGAGCTGCGGGTCGCTGGGGCCGTACCAGCGCACGCGCACCGCCAGCGCGCCGGGCTTCTTGTCCAGCCGCCCGTGGTAGAGCTCCAGCGAGTCGTTGTCAAAGTACACCGAGTTGACCAGCTGCGCGTCACCGCTGTAGTTCTCGGCGTTGAACACAAAGACGGGCATGTTCTCGATGATGATGCGCTTCACGGCTGACACGTCCGCGGTGCGGACCCAGTACTTGGTCGTGGAGCGGTTGAAGGCCTGCGCGGAGGCCGCCTGCGCCTCGGCCAGCGTGTCCCCGCGCAGCTCCGAGAAGACGCCGCTCAGGATCACCATCATGTCCGAAAAGTTGCCCTGGATCCAGGGCTGCTGGTGCAGGTGCGAGATGTAGAACTGGCGGCACGGCGTCTTGGGCAGCAGCTTGTCGTGCTTTTTCAGGATCTTGTGGCACGCCATGTAGTTCAGGTTGACGTACTTTTCCAGCTGCAAAAACTCGTCCCCGATCTGCTTGGCCTCCTCCAGCAGCTCCTCCCGCCGCGCGGAGCTCAGGTCCTTGCTCGAGTGCGCGCGCGAAGAAAGCTTCTCCAGACGGCCCTTCAAAGAAGCCACCTGCTGCTGCGTAAACTGCCCGACCTTGGCAACCTCCTGCTCCAGCCGGCGGAAGAACTTTTCCTCCGACTGGTCGCGCTGCCCGATGCGGGCCACCGACAGCGACGTCACCCGAGACGAGTCCCAGTCCGACTGGGGGGGGGGGGATTCGCATTGATCACCAGAGAAATTTTCTGCACGTCTTTTGAGCCAATGCACACCGTACCCATGCTTGGACTGAAGCTCTATCACAATACAACATCCCCTAACGCTGCCAGCTCACCACCACACCCAAACACCCACAGAGACTGCCCCCGCCAACCCCTCACCACTTCCGCCGTGGCCGCTGCATCCTTGATGAGGTCCTTCAGGGCCTTGTAGTCCACATACTGCGTGGCCCACACCGTGCGCTTGTTCTCGTCCAGGTATTTGCCAAACTGCGGGGGGGGGCGCGGGGATGCACGTGACAATTTCGGCATCTCGACGGCCTCGACCTGGGAGCACACTACGCCCTCGGCTCCGTCTGAAGCCCTGGCAACTCCCTCGCCCAGACACCGCACCTTCATGGTGACAAAATGAACCCCTTATACAGCTCCACTCAAATCTGCTGGGTTGCCGAAGCACCCGGGCCGTCCGCTGGCGCGCTGGGCGGTACGGGAAGCGTGCCCCAAGCCCGGAGCGGCTCAGCAGGGACACTCAGAGGGCCCCGAGCATGCACCTGCCCGATGAAGTCCTCAATAACGCAACTCGGGTTATTTTGTACTGCCTATTAGAAAGCAGACGTTGCCATTGGCCGCGGGTTGCCATGGACACCGATGGGCGATGCCGGGGCATGGGAGGGTAGCAAAAATATTCTCAGATTAATGCAGCAGAGATTCCCCGCAGCAGGCTCAGCATGGCCCAAGACTCGACGGGCCGCGAGTGCGCATCCCAAAAACAAACAGGGAAAGTGAGTGTTGCGAACATGGGACTGCTCGTGTTATGTAAAAATATAAGCGCATGTCGAGGGTGCTCGATCAGCCAGCGGCAGCGTGTCCGCATCCGTGAAGAGGTATACTCTGCCACCACCGTTGCAGAGGAGCAGCCTGTCGATAGCCACATCACGAAACCTGTGTGAGAACCGCACTCGTTCACGATATAACTGCAATATAACCGGTAGTTGTGTACGAACCGATGTGGCAATGCGCGGACAAGGCATGTGCCGGGTCCTCGGGCATTTTCCGAAACCCTAGCGACCCCAAAGTTCCATCGATCGCCCCGAAAAGTTCGTTTGTCTTGCCCCACTCTTCAATAAACTGGCGCCAAAAAAGCACTGAGAGAACCTCAAGCGCTGTGTAGCGTCCGATCTGCTCACGGGCGTTCGAATTTCAGCAGTGCGGGCCGTTGGCATGGGAGTCGCGCCGACTCATGCTGACCTTCGAGTGCACATTTGTGCTCAACAGTAATTTGGCAACCATGGGAACCTCTCATCAAGCTCTATAGTCTACGTAAATCTGGTGCGCACAGTGCCGAGGTACAAGTTTGACTCCAGCCCTGGGCGGCTGGTCGGCAGGAACAGGCCGCCCTAGCTGGCGACGCCAGATAGCGCTATGTTGGACGGAATCCACGACCCAACAATATGACCCTTTCCAATTTCATGTCATGGTGGGCAAGCGTGATGTTGGCGAGACAATACAGGGGCGCGCCGCGCACGCGGTCGCCTTGGCGCACGACGGGCTGATTTGCCAGTGCCAACAAACAGCGACAGCCTGGTCGTCACAGCCTCGATCGATGCACGCAATGATTGTTACTGCACACCATACATCATCCGTACCGCCCAATATGCCAACAAATCTCAAACTGTAACACAGTCGATGCCCCGGTGGGGCAGGGGCCGATGCGTCGGGGTCACGCCGGGACCGCCATGCTTTGCATGTTTCGATTTCGCACAAACCAGCCCGGATCCTTATCCCGACAGGTAATGGGAAAGGCGGTGGCACCCTCGCCACCGTCTACCACTTCATGAAACCTTGACGCGTAACTACAGGGTCTCTTACTTAGTAACTGACAGTCTTTTGCGGCGGCAGGGCCATCTTGAAATTGACACGCACCTGCTCGCTCGCCCAGGTCGGAATTGTGACCGCGCTCAGTCGGAGCCTTCAAACGCCTTTCAAGAGTCCTATTCTCGAACACGGAAGCTTGGTTTGAGTCCCAACCGGGCGTTCTTCGCCGACTTCTTCCGCGGGCTAACTTCACGGCGAGGATGTCTCGCATTGCACCGAGGCGCACTGACCGCGGAATCGCACTGGAAGAAGCTTGATACGAGACTAGACATGTTGGAGTGTATCACCGGCTTCCTCACTCTCGGCTTGCTGGGCGTGGAGCGGCCAGTGCCTGGCGTTGAACGAGCCCGGCGGGGCCACGTGAATTTGGGGTTGACATTTCTTACGGCATGGTTTTTGGTGGGTGCCGGGGCCAAGGGTGTTGAGCGGGGTTGGGGACGCGTGGTGAATGCCAATCTGTTTGACTGGACGCATTTCCGTCATCAGTTGCGATACATTTGTGCGAATTAAGACCTTGATATGTTTTTTTATTCTCTTGTTCTGCAGAGATCGCCTGCCCACAAGAAGGGCCCACCAGGAGAGGAGCAAATAGTCAATACTGCGGCGCCGGTGGACGCCGCACCCGTCCTTCCTACAAAGGCCCAGGAGTCGGTCTGCGAGGCCTTTGATGTCGCCGACTGCCTCCTGAGCATGTCTGGTGTCGCTGCGGATCCCGAGGGGCCGGAGGAGTGCGGGCCGGAGGAGCTGGGCTTGGAGCCAAGCCCGTTCCTGCAGGTAACAACCGGCCGCGAGGCGGCCACCGCCCCGGTGCCGGACGCCGTGCTGCCGCTGAGCCCCCGCTCCGCGCACGAGTCGGCGTTGAATCTGTCGGTGTACCGGGCAGAGCACGCACAGGCTGTGGCGCACCTCCGCGCCGCGCTGGACTCCATCGTGCCCCTGGAGCTCGACGAGCCGTGGTGGCCAGGCGCTCCGGCGGCCAGCGAGGCTGAGGCGGGGCGCAATGCCCAGGCCTGCCCCTTGACCCCCCCAGCGCAGCACCGTCGGGTAAGGGCGACAGTTACGTGATATGGGAAAAGATTGTGGGCTTCTGCTCTGCAATCTCCCGGCACTCTCTCGCACCATCTGTCCACGGTTTCCTGTCGTGTGGCCAGTGCTGCTTTTCTTGACATACTACGACCTCTACGCTCTCACACACAGGTCTCTTTTGAGGATGGCGGCTTTCCTGGAATGGCCGGGGCCCTGGACGAGCGGGACAGCAGGTGCGAGGCTGTTGGCGATCACTGTGTTAATGCTGGGAGTGCGGAGACCAGACTCTGTCCACCGGAATCAATGTGATAGATATTTCCCTCTCTCTGGCCCTCTCCATTTCGCAGATCCTTCCGGGCAAAGTTTGACCAGCAGAGGGCCGCCGGCCGACCGCGCAAGCGGTCCAGGAGCACGAGCGTGACCGGGGAGCGCCTGCACGTGATTGCGGCATCGCCGCGCCGGCGGCTGTGGCTCCCCGTCTCCTCGGCGCCCGCGAGGTCGGCGGGCGCCGACGGCGCGCCCGGGTCGCCGACGGCGGCCGACGCGCAGGCCAGGGCGCTGCAGTGCTGCCTGGACATGCTGCTCGTGCGCCGCTGGCGCAGCGCGGATGGGGAGAGCTGGTCGGGCCTGGACCTGCGCGGCGTGGTCTTCCCCTCGCAGCCGGCCGCCGCGGCGCGCGCAGAGGCCGCGCTGCGCGGCACGCTGCTGTCCCTGGTGGCCAGGCTGCCGCCCGTGGCGGTCTGCCAGCTGGCGGGAAGCCTGCGGCGCGAGTGGGCCGAGCTCACCGCCTCGCGGCGGCGCTCCTGGAGCCGCCGCGGCGGGGACGCGGCGGCCGAGGCCTTGTTGAGTGGGCTTGCTGTCCTTGAGCCGCACAACCGCTCGGCAACAGAGGGCGGCCCGAAAAGCATCCTCAAGTCGCCCCAACCGCCGAGGCGCCAGCAGCGCCTGTCGTTCGAGAGCGGTACCAAGGCCGGGGCACGCACGCTTGTGTAATTGCGGACGCAAAGACCGCCGGCTTGGAGTCCGACTGCGCGTTCGGCAGCGCCGCCTCGCCGAGGGCGGGTCTGATGGGCTCCATGGGCATGGAGGAGGCGGCCAGCATCATTGCGGGCTTGCCAGATGCGGCGGGGCTCGCGACGCCGGCCTCTCCCTTGACGAATAGTGATAGGGAGACCGCGGGCGGGTCGCCGCGCAGCGCCCCCGCGCCGCAGGGCGCCTGCGAGTCGCCCTCTGGCCTGTCTTCCCACCTCCCCGCCTACACGCCCCCTCACAGCGGGGCGGGCCGCGTCCCCGGCGCCTCGCCGCTGGGGCGGCAGCCGGCCTCGGCGCCGAGCCCCGCGCTCGGCCCGCGCGCCTGGGGCGCCCGGCGCGGCGCCGCGACGCCGCCCCAGGGCTCGCCGCGCCTCACGCCCCTGCGCTCCGCGGCGCGCTGCTCCTGTCACGGTCGACCTCTGCGGACGCCGGCGCGTTCTCGCTGGTGCTCTTCCAGCCCGAGGGCGAGCGCGCCGAGTCGAAGCGGCTAGCCGAGGAGCGCAAGCGCCGCGGGCGGCTGTCCTCGCCGCAGTGGAACCCGCAGCTCTCGCGCCGCGGCCGGCAGCTGCTGCACCAGGCGGGCGGCGTGACCAAGCCGGCGGGCAAGGGCCTCGGCGGCGCGGGCGTGTGCGCGGTCCTCGAGGCCGCCCAGCTGTGCTCCGAGTGCTGAGGGCGATGAGGCCTATCTGTTGAGAAGAACTGCAAGTGTCTTGGTATGTATATCAGAATTGGTTCTCTCTAGTACGTGGCGTCGTGGCAGGGAATTTTTGCGCTTCCTTTGCCCCGCGCCTCTGGCTGAAAGCTACCTGTACTCTGGTGCAAACTCGCCAGGCTTCGATCGTGCCCAGATGCACACCACACTTATCGCAAAGCCTTGTACGTTGTAAGCGTGTTACCAACGGGATGAATGAAAGAATGAATGGACAGGGCAAGGGGTGTGTTGGTTCTTCTCTCCGTGGACGACAAAGGGTGGACGATTGGGCGGTCTATCACCGGCCGATCTGGCCCAAATCGCCGCCCGATGCAGCTCAAATCGCCGCCCCAACGCTGGCGCTCAGCCGGTGATCATGGTGCCCACGCCCTCGTCGGTGAGGAGCTCCATGAGGAGGGAGTGCTTTTGCCGGCCGTCGATGATGTGGGTGGCGCTGACGCCCTGGGAGAGGGAGCGGATGCAGCAGTCGACCTTGGGGATCATGCCGCCGGCGATGACGCCCTCGCCCACGAGCTCGGTGGCGCGGCGCAGCGAGAGCTCGCGGTAGAGGGAGGCGGGGTCGTCGCGGTCGTGCAGGATGCCCGGCACGTCTGTCATGAGGATGAGCTTCTCGGCCTTGAGCGCGGCCGCGACCTCGCCCGCGGCCGTGTCCGCGTTGACGTTGAGCGCCTGCCCGGCGCCGTTGGAGGCGACCGAGGCGACGACGGGGATGTAGCCGTCGGCGACCAGCGTGCTCAGCAGGTCCGCGTGCACACCGGTGACCTCGCCCACGAAGCCGATGTTCTTCTCCACCATCTGGCGCGCGAGGATGATGTCCGAGTCCTTGCCGCACAGCCCCACGGCCTGGCCGCCCGACTGCTGGATGAGGGTGACCAGCGACTTGTTCACGCGCCCGCCCAGCACCATCTCCACCACGTCCATCGTCGCCTCGTCCGTCACGCGCAGGCCGTTGCGGAACTCGGGCTCGATGCCCAGCTTGCCCAGCCAGATGTTGATCTCGGGCCCGCCGCCGTGCACCAGCACCGGCTTGATGCCCACCGTGGCCAGCAGCACCAGGTCCTGCACCACGCCAGCCTGATGAAAAGAGAGGGGTTTGGAAAGGGGGAATATGAGGATGATGATACGAGGATATAGTATTTGGCACGCTGATCTGCGTGCAGTATGCATTAAGCAGTGTGCGCGCCATGCACGACGGCTCCTAATTGTCGACTCCTCGGCAACGATGCCACCGTCTGTGCACCACAGAAAATCACAGAGCTGCTTGCTCCACGCAGCAAAATCCTTCATTCATGACCCTCCTACCTTCAGAGAGGGGTCCTTCATGGCCGCACCGCCGTACTTGATGACAATGGTCTTGCCCCTAAACTTTTGGAGGTAGGGCAGCGCCTCGGAGAGGATGGAGACCCGGTGCAGGGGAGTGAGCTTGTCCATCTGCGAGGGAGGCGAGGGGTGAAGCCGTCGGCGACCGCGCGAGGTATCGAGCCGCCCGCCAACCGCACAGCCCACACCTGCTACCACGTACCGAGAGCTCGACCTCCATCTCGTGGGCGGACATGACCCGAGGCGCGACAGCGCGCTTGAGCGGCGCAGACGCCCCCCTCCTGCGGAAACCGGCGCTCAGGGCGGGCTGGGCCGGCGAAACCCTGGCGGGCCGCGCGGCACTGGTCAGGGGGGCATAGCCCACCCTGGAGCTTGCGACCACCATCCTGGTTGACTCCGATGCACCGAGTCGTCGGACGCGTCAAGCAAAATCCTTGTTTTACAAGCGAGCACGGAGCGGGTACGCTAGCTTTGGGCCGCTGGCTTGTCGAGTGGGTAAGCGTCACGATGTGGGTCGCTGAGATCTCCCCAGATTCGAGGCCCTGCACGTGCCGGGAGTGGGCGCCGACCAAAACGAGTAGACAGTTGAACATATCACCAATATCTGATGCATGCAGAACATTTTTGTGCGTAGATTTTGTGAATTTTGATCAGGAGGTTGGATGGCTTTTGCTTGAGGAGCTCTAGGATTTTTTGGGAATGGCAATAGGAAAGGTGGCAGCGCACGTGCACAGGCACCTGCATCAGAGGCATCTAAAATCTTGGGAGCGTAGGAATAACAATGGGGATGCATCTCCTAGTTAACAATATAACCCCCTTCGGGTGTTTCACGTATGACATCTGCATTGCATGGGTCCCCCGGGCCAGCTGCGTAGCTCGTCATCTTTGGTGCGCTATTCAGGAACGTCTTCCAAGCCGTCCAGGTCCCTTGAAGATCCTCATTCTCAAGCATACTGGGTTTACTCTTAAAAATACCTCTATGTAGCTCAATGCACATCATTCGTGCTAGTCCCCCGTCCTGGCAGTGCCAATGTCCTCGCAACACTGAGGTGGAAGAGGCCTATTGTCACCGACCTAGTCTGAAGAGATCGCCCTCAGAGAGATGCACAGAGAGCCAGTGGCGCTCAGAACGACTTGTGCGTGCCTGTATGCACACATCCAACCCTTGCTTGCTGGCGTTTCAAATCTAGATCTGCCTGAAAATTGTCAGCCCTTTAATCAACGCAGATACGACCTCAATCATGGCAATGCCACCCGACATTACAGAGACACTGGTCCAATGTTACAAACTTCCATCGCGAAATGTGTGCCATGCACTAACCGGTGCTGTGGGGTCTGGGGGTGCCGGAGTGCCTGTGCGGACTCCGGACGATTCCGGACCGGCGATATGGCCCCCCAGTTGGTTTGCCTGCGATCCCGCTTGTAGGTCGACAGCAACTTGCGCGCGATACCAATTTACTTTGATGTAGTTCTTCTCCCTAGATTGCCACATGCAAACCGCGACAATGCAATGCGATCAGCAAACAGCATGAGCTGCTGGGGATCCGGGTTTGGTGTCCTCTTTGTCTTCTGGTCAAGCTAGCCAAGAGGTAAGCCCAGAAGAAGATGGGCACAATAGGAGCCCTAGAGTGACCAAACTTGGGCTTGCGTAGAAAGAGGCTATAGCATCTCAATTCGTGCGATTATCAATCCGTGTAAGTTGTTACGGAACACTCAAAGCTGAAATGGTAACCTTTTATTGTTCCATTCCCTGCCATGTGCACTACTTCTCTTTGGAGGTAGACTGCGGGAGGCCAGGTGCTCACCACCCAATCAAATGCGCGAGTTGAAGGAAATACTGCGAAAATGCGCTCATGATGACGCGTGGTAATTACTCAAGGAAGCAACGCAGTGTACTTTGAACATCCCCAATGACAGACACCGCAACGCTTCTTCTGGAGGCCTGATCCAGACACACAATCCATGCTCATGATGCATTCACTACAATAAGCGCCCGTTATCGCCATGTGCGTCCGCGGATGCCAAGGATACAAATGGCCACAGCTTCCGGGGCGTGTCGACGGCATGTCGAGGGCGGGCCGTTGAATGGGTAATCCACATGCCACATCACGGCTTGATCAATGCCCGGAGGTGTATTCAACTTAAAAAATGATATTAATACGCATATTTACAATAACTAAAGTCTGCCAAACGGAGTATACAAAAGGCCGCCGCCTAGGGTTATGGTTACCTCCTAAATATAGCGGCTCCACGTGCCCCATGTGAGTGGTCGCGTGATCACGTTTCCGCAATGCCGCAAATCAACTCTCGGGGGCTGACGTCACACGCCGCCTGAGATAAATCCCTCTCCCAGGCCTACGATACCATAATCTCCCCCACAACCTGTTGCTTACATCCAACATATTGACTTGCAATCCCGTGAACGGCCCCCGACACTTGTTACCAAGGTACACAGCGGCCTCAGCGGGGATTTTTCGGAGGCGTCCCTTTGTCCGCCTAGGGCGCCCGGGAGCGCGTTTGTCTGTTCAACCCTCTATTTAGAGTATGGTGAAACGCTTACATGGCGCTTACGAGATTGTTGCCGCCCCCCCGCACCTCGCAGATGAGCCCTGTCGTCAACGTCTCGCTCCCCGGCGTCTCCGTGCGCTTGCCCAACAACCAGCGGGTCGCGTCGCACCACATGTACCGGCAGCACCACCACGCCATGGCCCCCATGCGCGCCTTCCAGACATACTCGGGCGCCAACCAGAAGCAGTCGACCACGGAGGCCATCCAGTCCCTCCTCCACTCCAACCTGGCCTCCTCCGTGGTTGGCATGGCCGATCGCGCCGCGGCGCAGGGCAAGGAGCAGGTCCGACGACTCTCCGCGGCCGCAAAGCAGGCGGCCTCACAGGCGCTGGAGCACGTCCCCATCCACGGCAACAAGCTGGCCGACACCCCGCCTGCCGACGCGCACATGCCGTTTGCGAGCAATGCCCGCACCTCCTCCGCCCTCGAGCAGGCCTCCTTCCAGACCAACGAGTCCCAGTTCCGGCCCAACATCCAGTGAGCGCCCGACCAGACCGCATGAGAAGAGCAAAGGCCCCGCAGCAACTGCCAATTTTTCGGATGGCAGGCCAGGCCAGGGCACGTGACCCCGCGCGCGCCGCTCTCTTTTGGAGCTGGCGCCCTGGCCCCACACCATTTTTGTACACCAGGAACTGTGCGTCGCATTGCACACGGCACCGCCCACTCGGTTGTGAAGACACCGGTGCCGCCGTCGCACCGGGCAGGGATGGCTACCGACCCCCCATTTCCTTACACGCTCCATTTAGCGACTGTTTTTGTTCCTCTCTTCCCCTTCCCAGAATTCTGTTGTAGCTCAGCTAGATTGTTTTCACCCCAACCGCGCCGCGTGCTTTCTTCCTAGAAATCCCGGCCGCTTCGTCCCGTACCAGCTTGTTCGCGAGCGCAGTGACTCACGATGTAATATGCGTGTCGATCAGGTGTTTCTTTCATAAGCGGAGACAAGGCAACGAGAGGTAACGAGTGAGCACACGAGGGGGGTGATGATACCACCACCAGAGAGGGCCGAACAGGTGGAAAGGGCTGTGACGCAGCGCGCGGGCGTGTCTAGTCCATTGGTGTCGAGAGAAGACAAAAGGCTGCCAGCGGAAGCAAGCAAGTCAGGCTCCCGCAGGCCAGACAAATGCCTTGCTAGTCGCCTCCAAGCCTTTACGCTCAGGCGCGGCCAAAGTTGAAGATGGCGGCCTTTCGGCCCGAGGCGCTCTTCTTGGAGGATTTGAGCGCCTTGTCGAGCGCGGCCAGGCGCTGCTTGAAGCTGGATTTCCAGCGGTCGAAGCGGCGGTGCAGCGCGGCCAGCTCGGCCTCTGCGTCCATGCCCGGCGCCTCGGCCAGCCCGGCGTGCACCTCGCCGATGAAGGCGGCGTCGTCGTCCAGCAGCGTGGTCTTGCGCCCAAACTCGCGCGCGAGCGCGGCCGCGTCGCCGGCCACGGGCGAGCGGAAGGACGAGCCCGAGGGCGAGACGTCCGACTCGGCGCCGTAGCTCGCCGAGTCTGGCGTCGCGACGCGGAGCGCGGGGCCCGAGGTCGACTGGCGGCCCGGGCCAGGCCGGCGACAGTGAGCCAAAGCCCTTGGGCTCCTCGGGCCGCGCGCCGCCGGCGGCCGCCAGCTGGCACCGGAGCGCCTCCAGCTCCAGACGCAGCCGCTCCACGTCCGACTCGGCGGCCCGGCGCGCCGCCACCGCCTCCTCGATTTGGCGCATAGCGTCGGGCCGCGCGGCCGGCCTCGTCGTCCCCGGTCGCCGGCAGGTGCGAGCGCGTGCGCCTGGGCGCCGCTCCCGCCTCGTCCGGCACGATGATGCTGCACGCGAGCGTCGTCGCTTGAGAGGTGGACTCTGGGAGCGCGGCCGCTGACTTGCTGTTCTGCAGCTCGGCCAGCTTGGCCTCCTCGGCCAGCTGGCCTCCCGGCCAGCCTGGCTTCGTCGCGCCGTCGCCGCGCCTCGGCGCGCGCCGCCGCGCCGCGCCAGCCGGCCTGGATGGCCACGGCCGCGGCTTGCCGCCGCGCGCGCAGCGCGGCCGCCTCGCGCCGCGCCAACCGGGCCGCGCCAGCGGGCCTGCGCGAGCACCGCCGCGCGCCGCGCCGCCAGAAACGCGCGCCGCGCGACCGCCATGCGCCGCTGGCGCTGCAGGAGCGCCGTGGCGCGCAGCACGCGCGCCGCATAATCCTCCAGTCGGCCCAGCACGCCCGCACGGCAGAAGAGCTTGCTGTGCCCCAGGCGGTAGTCAGCAGTTGGCACGCCAAAGGCCGACAGGATGCGGACGCACCGCACGCGCTCCGTGGACGTGGGGGCGATGCCTTGTTGAGCGTCGCTCTTGTCCGAAGACGACGACAAGTCTTCACCCCCCTCGCTCCCTTTTTTGAGGGCCAGCAGGGGCTCGTACAGCTCAAGAAACGTCGAATAGGTGTGCCGCGTGGGAAACCCGGCGCGCGCGAGACGCACCGTCTCCAGCACGCCGCAGCAGCGCAGCTGGCGCAGCACGGCGCCCGCGTCAAAGCTGGCCGGCAGCGCGTGCGCGTTGGGCCGCAGGCAGCGCACAAAGTGCAGCTGCGTGCCGTCCAGGCCCGTGACCAGCGTGCGCAGCTGGTCCCGGAAGCGGCCGCCCACGGTGGCCGCCGCGGCCGCACGCCGGTCGCGCTCGGGGACGGCGCCCAGGCTCGCGGCGATCGCGCCGACCAGCGCGTCGCGCGAGCCCGCCAGCGCCAGCGCCAGGTCCTGGCTCAGGCTGTCGCGGTTCTTGTCCAGCATGCCCGCGCAGCGGTAGGTCACGGTGCCGGCCGAGTGCTGGATGCTAAAGTCGGTGGTGGGGGCGCGCGCGTCCCAGCCGAGGCGCGCGTGCGCGCCGGCCTGGCGCCGCAGCTTGTGCCCAAAGCTGTCGTCCGTGCCGCCTGGGAAGAGGCACTCCTCGTCCAGCAGCGTGAACACGCCCGTCCCCGCCGGCGGCCGCGCCTCCAGCAGCGCCACGCAGTCGGCGTTGTCCGCGTAGTCGATGTCGGCCCAGGGAACGCCCTCTGCGTGGTAGGCCGCCTGCTCCAGCTCGAACAGGTGGCGGTTGAACTGCTGCTGCAGCCGCTCGTTCGCGTAGTTGATGCACAGCTGCTCGAACGAGTTGCCAGAGGCAAACGACTCGAAGCCGTAGATGTCCAGGATCGAGATGGACGGGCGCGTGCCGGGCGAGGGCGCCCGCGGCCGCCGCGTCGGCGAGGGCGTCCCCCGCATTGACCGACGCAGCGCCCGCGGCCTCGTGCGCGAGCAGCGCCTCGTTCACGGCCCTGACCAGCCAGTCGAAGAGCTTGGAGTAGAGCGCCTTGGCCAGGGCGTCGCGGTTCTCAATCGCCGCGGGCACGTCCAGCCGCCGGTTGACCAGCTCGCCGCCCGCGGAGAACCGGCGTCGCGTCAGCGCCGCGCACAGCACGTCCTCCGGCACGCCCAGCAGACCGCTGGCCCATTGTACCGGGGAGGACGTGGCGCCGGCGTCGCCATTCAAACCTGCCTGTGCAACAACAACAGCCGCGCTGCCGTCGGGCCCAGACGCGTCAAAGGCGACGTTGCCCAGCCACAAGATGGCGGCCAGCAGGCGCAGCACGGGCGCCAGCGGGATGCCCAGCTCCTGCATGGCCAGCGTGACCTCCTGGAACGCGGCCGCGTCCTCGTGCGGCGCCGCGGCCGGGGTGTCGCGCGGGCTCGAGGCGCTGGACCGCACATACGCAAACGCGTCCGTCGCGGCCGTCAGGCTCCCGTCCCCGCCCGTCCCCGGCAGACCCAGCTCCGCACGCTGCTCGGCCGTTGCGCCGGCCAGCAGCTGGTAAAAGATGTGGAAGGTGCGCTCGCCCGGCGCGCGGTGCACCACCCTCGACTTCTCCAACAAGTAGGTCTGGATGGACGCGCCGGCGATGGCCCAGCTCTCGCTAAAGTAGATGGTGATGAGCTTGCCAAAGCGCGAGGAGTTGGCGTTGAGCAGCGTGGCCGCATTGCCAAAGGCCTCCAGCAGCGGGTTGGAGTCAAGCACGCGCCGCTCCATGCCGGAGCCGCGGGCCAGCAGCGACAGGTACCGCATGGCAAACTTTGTGGTCTCCGTCTTGCCGGCGCCGGACTCGCCCGAGATCAGGATGCTCTGTGGCTTCTTGGTCGCCCTCATCTAGTGGCCAAGGGGGGAATGGGACAGGGGTCAGACGTCCGGTCGGACCACGCTCAGCTACCGCTGTAATGCACGCAACACCAGCAGGTACAAGGTCACGTGCTGCTTCAAATGATCACCATGACCAACACATAGTAATGTGCACGCACTACCTCTACATCCAGAAATAACGCCCCTTCCCTCCACAACTACACAAACCTGCTCAAATGCGCAGCGAGCAATGCTGAAGATGTGTGGGCCCTTGGCGAGGCCAGGCTCGCCGGCGTGGGCCTCGGCATCGTACAGATGGGGCAGGCTCTTGAACGGGTTGATGGCCACGAGCACGGGGCCGGCGCTGGTGTAGACGTCCTCGTCCTGGAATCGGCGCTCCAGGGACCGCAGCAGGCCCGGCTCGGAGACGAAGGGGAGGGCGGTCAGATCGGTCCCGCTCTCTGCTTCGGGAGGGTTGGCCGGCGCCACGTCCGACCTCGACACCGTGAGGGGGACATTCTGGTCGGTCAAGACCTGGAAGGCGTCCGCGTGGGGGTCCTCCGCCGTGCAGGCCAGGGAGCCGGGGACCCAGGTCTGACCCTGCCGAATCCACACACGACTGCCCCAGCCGAGCCCATCGAGGGCATCCTCGACCACAAGATCTCGTGGTGAAGGCCTCATGTCGTAATTAAATAGCTACGCGACCGCGCTGCGTGAGCACTGTCGACCGTCTGACCAAAACGTTACGAGCAGGGGACGGGTCGCAGAGGGGTGTGGCAGCGCTACTGTCGTTGCGAGAGGCTCATAGTAATCCCACACGCTCGTTTAGTACCTAAAAATCGATTTCATACCTCTCGGCCCGGCTCACAGGGGCCGAGTTGATCTGATCTGTCGTGTTGGGCGGTCGAACGTGGGGTTTGAGACAGGTAGGTGATTTTCGATTGCACCTTGTTAATCAATATGGATGCGGAGAATCTGGGATCAGATGGGCCGGTCCGTCGCGCCTCCACCCCCGGCGCCTGGACGGGCGCGACCCCTGCCAGTGGCGTACGCAGCCCAATGTTCCTGCATGCACGGGGGAAGACATCAATTTATTTCATTTCATATACGGAATTTTGCCTGTCGACTGCGTTGGTCGGACTGAGCGTCCATCGCAGCAGTCATGGCCACGGCGCTGGCCCAGCAGCTGCGCCAGCTGGCGGTGGCCAGTGGCCGGCCGGTGGGTACCCGTAACCTGCGCGGAAAAGCCAGTATCATCTGGTCTCCCCAGGAAGCCGCGGATATCGACAACGAGACGGTCTACCAGCTCGGTCGTGAAGGTGCACAGTTGTCGATGGCTAGAGCTTGCGTGGTTTGAGGCTGCAAAGATATTGTTGCATATGCAATTTTTTTCGGTAGTGAATAGATTGAAAATGGGGCACGTCAATTATTTCCAGGACTCGGCATTCCCCTTTATCGACCATGATCCTAGCCCGCCTCACACCCCTCTCCTCCTCACTCACTCACCCCCGCAGGCTTCAAGCAGCTGTGCCAGATCGATTCGCGCTTTGGTGCGTACGAGACGTCGCTGTTTGGCCCCGGCGCCAAGGACCTGCACCGGGGCCAGCAGAGCCCGGACGTCGTGGCCGCGCTGGACGCGGCCATCGCCGAGTTCTGCACCCTGCTCTCCCCCGTCTTCTTGCTGCCGGCGGCCTCGCAGGCGCTGGAGTGGCTCATCCGCGGCTTTGGCGTGCAGGAGCACAACGTGGCCAGCGTGATGACGGCCGCGCTGCCCAGCCACGCCACCAACGAGTTTGTGCGGCTGGTGCAGATCTGCAGCCTGCGCGGCACGCTCTTTGAGTTCCTGGAGCCCATGCAGGCCAGCGGCGCGGCGCTGCCGCGCCCGACGCTGGTGCAGCGCTGCCTGTCCGACGCCGGCCTGCTGGGCTTTGTGCTGGACCTGGGTCGCGCCCTCGGCACGGGGCCCCTCGCCAGCAGGCCGGGCCTGCCCTTTGTCGCGGCCACCCTCTGCGAGTTCCTGGCCGAGCAGCAGGCGGTCACCGAGAAGCTGTCCGCGCAGCTGCTGCCCTACATTGTGGCCGGTCTCGCCAAGGAGGCGCTGCCGGACTACCGCGCCGCCACGCTCATGATCCTCAGCCAGCTCGCCGTCCGCACTGCCCTGAGCGAGGCCTTCTTGAACGGTGCGCTGTTGTAGAGTGTGTTGAAGGGGAGGAGGAGTTGGAGAAAGTTTTTTTTTCTGATGGGCTTGGTCATATATTGTATTTTGCAAGCAAGGTCCCGTGTACACACTTTTTTTCCGCTGGCGAATGACGAAATTCTTATTATTGTGTGATGATTGACGCACTGTGTCGATCCTGAGCTCCTTTCATTCAGTTTGTATTCCCTGACGCCAGACGTTTATGCATTTTGAGAGGCCTTGCGCTGCATTTTGACGTGGGTAGCAATGTGTTGTTGACTTAGAATTAGCTACACACCCCTTGGCCCAAACTCACTCACCCCCCCAAATCACCCGCAACAGGCATCGTGCTGGACGTGTGCCGCAGCGCCAAGACCGACACCCTTTCCTCCACGCTGCTTGTGCTGATGACGCTCGCGAGCCGCCAGTCGGCGCTGACCGCGTTCCCGGCCGAGGCCTACCGCGCGCTGGCGGCGCTGCCCGGCCTCGTGCCCGAGCTCGCGGCGCTGGAGGCCTACGCCGCGCCGCTGGAGGCGCTGCTGGCCCTGCTCGTGCCGCGCGCCGTGGAGGCGGCGCCCGAGTCGCCGGCCCTGGAGCGCCTGCTGGAGGAGCTTCTGGCTGAGGTGCCGCTGGGCTCGAGCCGCGCGGCCGAGCGCGTCGCGCGCGAGGTCTTCGCCTCGGCCGCCGGCGCCAGCTTTGCGGCGCGCGCGAGCTACCGCCGCGCGCTGCGCACGCTGGACCTCCGCTACCCGGCGGCGCTGGACGCGGCCGTCGAGGCCGAGACGGCCGCGCTCCTGGCCGGCACCAAGCAGGGGGGCCAAGCAGGTCGAGCAGCTCCTGCTGGACGTGTTCCCAAACACCAAGCGCGCCCCGCTGGAGGGAGGCAGCGGCCTGTCCCTGCAGCTGGCGGTCGACGGGCCGACGCCCGCGCTGCGGGCCGCCGCGCTGCGGCGGCTGGACGCGCTGCTCGCGGAGAAGAGCGCCGCCGAGGCCGACAGTGCGGCCGAGGAGGAGGCGGCCGCGCTGCGCGCCTTTTGGTCTCTGCCGTGCAGCGACGCCTGGCCGACGAGGACGCCGGGGTCGTGTGCGCCGCGCTGTCGCTCGCCGCGACCGCCGAGGCGGCGGCCGAGCTGCTGCGCGACGTCCTCGGCGCGCTCGACCGCGCCGTCGGCGGGGTCGAATTGGACGTTGTCCGCGCCGCCTCGCGCACGCTGCTGGCGCACGCGCCGGCCGACGCGCCGGAGACGTTGCTGGGCCTGCTGGGCGCCGCGGAGGCCTCACCCGAGGCGGCCAAGGTGGTGGCGGCCGAGGCGCACGCCGCGCCGGCCGCCCGCTTCCCGCTGGTGCAGGAGCCCCAAAAGGGCGCCCGCAAGCAGGCCGCCGCGGCCGACCACGCGACGCTGCTGCGCCACGCTCTGCACAACGCGTCCGCGGCGACGTCTCTCGTCGCCGCCTACGCGGCCCTCGTCTCCGGCAAGGCTCTGGAGGGTCTGCCCCACCTCGAGCCCCTGGCTTGGCAGTGTGTTCTGGCGGTCCTGAGTGCAGCGTTTGAGAGCACCGAAAAGGGTGCGGCCAAGCAGGTCCAGACCCTGGCTCGCGACGTGCTCGCTGCGCTGTGCTCGAGCGCCTCGTCCTCACCCGCGAGCTCGGCGCCTGTGCTTGCCGCCGATGACGCCGCGCACGTGGCCATGCTCAAGGGCGCCCTGGAGCGCCTGGTGGCGGAGGACCTTGCCGCACTGGTGAGGGGAGCTGCCTGTTTTGCTGTATATTGTGTTTTTCAGGGTGGAGGACTAAGGCCGCGGCTAAGACACTGACATGGCAAATCTTTGTTCAGGCAAACTAACTCATCATATCACTGCAGCAACCTTAAACTCTACTGAATGATCCACAAACTCCCCCTCCCCCTCCTTGACCCGCGCAGGACGTGCCGGCCGCGTTCCGCTGCTTTGAGGGCCACGCCGACCTGGTGCGTGCGCTGGTGGACCGGCTCTCGGCGCAGCTGGGCGCCGACGCGGCGCTCGAGGCGCTGCTGGCGCACGCGGCCACGGGCAGCGCGCCCGGGCGCGCCCGCGCTGGCCCGTGGCAGCGACGAGGGCGTGCAGGTGACGTCGCTGGGCGTGGCCGCAGAATACGTTGCCGTCCTCGACGACGTCGTGGCGCCGGTTTTCAGCGCGCTGCTCGCGGCGCTCTCCTCCGAAGCGTCCCCCGAGGTGCGCCGCGCCGGCCTGCGCGCCGCGCGGTCGCTGCTGGACGCGGAAGCAGGCGTCCTGGTGCGGCGCTGCGCTCGCCGGCGGCGTCCGCGCCGCGCTCTCCCGGCTGGACGCCGAGGGGGCGCGCGTGCGCGACGACGCTGGCGCTGCTGCGGCCGTGGTCGGCGCGCTGCTGGCCGAGGGCCTCGAGCGCGCCGCTGCGCCGGCCGCAAAGACGCCCGCCAAGCGCGGCAAGACCCCGAAAAAGGGGGCCAAGCCGGACAGCGACGAGAGCCTGGCGGCGCTGGCCGCGGCGCTTGCCGCGCAGCTGCCCATCGCCGCCGCCGCGGGCCGCGACGCCGAGGCGGCGGCGCTGCTCGGCGCCCTGGCCTCCGAGCCGTGCGCTGCGCTGCTCCGGCCCCGGGCCGCCGAGGCGCTCCTGGCGTCCCTGGAGAGGGCCGCCCCGGCCCCGAGCGCGCTCCTGACCGACCTCTTCCGCGCGAGCGATGGCGCAGAGGCGGTGCCGGTGCTCCAGGCCGTGTTTGCCAGCAAGCACGCGGCCTGCGCCGAGCTCAAGCTGGAGGCGGCCGCCGCGCTGGCCAGGGAGGCCGCCGAGTCGCCCTGGGCACGCTCCTTTGCCGAGACCGACCTCCAAGAGGCTGTCCTGCCCGCGCTGCTCACCGCCTTTGGGAGCGACGCGCGCGAAGAGGTCCGCCGGGCGGTGGGCCACGCGCTGCGCGCGCTGCCGATCAAGCCTGCCCTCGTGGCCGAGATCCTGGGAGCGGCCGTCGCGCCGCGGGCGCAGGGTCCGGCCGCGCCCGCCACGCCCGCCCGCAAAAAATCCAAGGCTGCCGCTTCCGAAGCGGCTGATGCGCTGCGCATCCAAGGTGCGTGGAGGGGGGATGTTTGGGTTTTAGGTGTGGAGTGGAGATTCGGAGGGTGGAGGGTGAGGAGACGGTTCATATATAAGGGCAGCAGGCTTACTATTACTTGAAATATCGAGTTTGTATATTGATCCCATATGCATCAATGATATCAAATCACCCATCCACACAAACAATAAATAAACACAAAAAACCCACTCGGTCCATCAACGCAGAGGGTGGCCTGCGGCTGGCGCAGCCCGCGTTGGAGGTGCTGCAGACGCACCCGCTCTGCGAGGACGCGGCGGCGGCGAGGGTCCTGCTTGCCCGTGCTGGAGGGCCGCCTGCTGGCCGCGCTCGTGGCCGAGGCCGCGGAGCGCACGTCCCGCATGGCGGAGGCCTCCGACGAGAGCTGGAGGCTGGACTACCTCTCGCAGCTCGTGCTCAGCGCCACGCTGCTCCTGTCCTCGGCGCTGGCGGACAAGAGGGCGGACGACCTCGCCCTGCCCCGCCTCGACGCCGTGGTCCGGTTCGTGCTCGCGGCCCCCGGGCCCGAGTCGCTCGCCGCGGCGCTGGCGCTGGCGGGCAGGCTCGCGGCCTCGCAGCCGTCCAGCGCCGTGCAGTACGCGCTGACCCTGCTGTCCGCCGGGCGCGACCAGGAGCTGGGCGGGGCATTCCTGCTGCCGGGCTCGCGCCTCGAGGCGACCGTATCGGAGGCGGCCGTCGCCGCGCTCGCGGCCGCGGTCCCCGGCTACCTGGCCCAGGCCTCCTCCGAGCCCTCGCCCAAGAAGAAGGGGCGCACTCAGGCGCCCGCCCGCCTGCCGGAGCTGGTCCAGAGGGTGGTCGCCGCGAGCCGGGGCAAGCCCGTGCCGCTGCGCGTGGCGCTCGTGCGCGCCCTCGCGGCGGCGGGCGGCCTGGAGCAGACGCTGGTGGCGCTGCTGCTGGCGACGAGCGCGGAGGGCCCCGTCGCTCGCTCGGGCGTGGACGACGCCGCGCTGGGCGACGCCACGACCCTGGCTTCGGCCCTGATCGCACAGGTGAGGTCTGGTTTGGAGAGTGCATCAGTCTCAAACACGCACCCATCGCGCCAGCCCGGGGATGAACTCTACTTTTTTGCACGTCAGTCTTATCTTCTGATATGCTGAGAACACAAGTCTACACACGCAGCAGCTCTGCTGTCGTGGTCTGAGGGCAACTGTGCATGGGGGTGCTGATTTGTTCAGGTTTTCAAGTCGCAGTCTGACATGCAGAGTTATTGTTTCAACGTCATCTCCACCTTTTCCGACGCAGCACGCCGCGTCGGACGACATTGCTCAGGCGCTCGCCAGCCTGCTGGAGCACGTGGGGTCTTCCACGCCGCCCGCCGATGGCGGTTCTGAAAAGACTGCCATCGACCTCGATGCCGTCGAGCGCTGCGCGGCCTTTGTGGCGGAGGAGCTGGCCAGGGCGACCCGGCCCACGCCGGCCGGCGCGGCCGCCATCCTGGCGCGCGCCCTGGCCCTGCTGCAGGCCCTCGCCGGCGCCGACCCGGCCGCGCGCGCGCGCCGCGACGCGGCAGGTCGAGCGGGTGCTCCAGGAGCTGCAGCACCACGTCGAGGGGCACGCCTTTGTGGCGGCGCTGCTGGGCCTGGTGCGCGCGCCGGGCGGCGGCCGCAAGGCGGTCGCGCTGCTGACGCAGCACGCGCAGCGCGTGGCCGCCGAGGGCGCGATTTTGGAGCCGCGCTCCGTCCAGGCCTGCTGCCGTGCGCTGGGCGAGCTGGTGTCCAAGACGCCCGCGGACGCGCCGGTCTCGAGCTTTGAGGTCGCGTTTTTGGCCATTGGGGCCGTCGCGGCGGCCTCGGCGCGCGCGGGCCCCGCGCCTTCCAAGGCCCCCGCGATCGACGCCGGCAGCGCGAGCGCCCTGCTCGAGCTGCTGCCGGCCGTGCTGGCGCACGCCGACGCCGACCAGCGCCCCGCGGTCCGCGCCTCGGCGCTGGCCGCCGCGGCGAGCCTCGCGCGCGCTGGGCGCGCGCCTGCTCCCGCGCCTGCCCGCGACCATCGCGGTCGCCGTGGAGGGCCTGTCGGCCGGCCTGGACGAGCTCGAGGCGGCGCTCGAGGGCGAGGAGGAAGGGGCCGCGCCGGCCGCGGCCAGCGGCGCGCTGCCCGCGCTGGCGGCGCTCGCGCTGCTGGACGCGCTGGTCGCGAGCCTGGGCGCGTTCCTGGCGCCCCACGCGGGCCGCCTCACGCTCGCCCTGCTGCGCCCGTGCTGCTGGCGGACGAGGGCGCCGCGGCGCCGGCCGACGCGGAGGAGACGCGCCGCCTGGCCGCGCGCGTGCGCGCCCGCCTGGCGGAGGCCGTGCCTGTGCGCCTGCTGCTGGAGCCGCTGCTGGGCCTGCTGGAGGAGGCGCTGCGCTCCGGCGGCGAGCGCGCCGCGCTGGGCCTGGTCTCGGTCGTGCAGCTGGCGCTGCCGCGGCTGAGCCGCGAGGAGGTCGCCGCGCAGCACGGCGCGGTCGTCGCCTTTCTGCTGCGCGCGCTCGCGTTGAGCGAGGACGCGCCCGCGCTGCAAAAGGCCGCCGTGGACGCGCTTTGCGCGCTGACCCTGCGCCTGAGCGAGGCCCAGTTCCGCCCGCTCTTTGTGCGGCTGCACGACTGGGCCGCGGGCGAGACCGGCGCGCGGCGCCTGGCCTTCTGGGGCGCCGTCAACGGCCTGGCCGACCAGCTGCGCGCCATCCTGGTGCCCTACTACAAGCTGATTCTGCCGGACGCGCTCGACGCGCTGCGCGAGGCCGCGGGCGCGCCGGCCGCGCCGGAGAAGAAGCGCCGGAAAAAGGGCGCGAGCGTGCCGGGCGCCGACTGGCGCCTCGCGCTGCGCGTCGTGCGCGCGCTGCACCGCGCCTTCCTCTACGACACGGTCGAGCCGCGCTTTCTCGAGGACGAGCGCGTGGCCGAGATCGTCCCGGCCCTTGTGCGCGTGCTGGCCGCCGAGCCGGCGCGTGACGCCGAGCCGGCGCTCGCGGCCGACCCCTGGGCCATGGAGCGCGTGGTCGTGGAGAACCGCGCGGGCGCGGAGGAGGAAGGCGCCGCCGGCGCCGCGCACGAGCCGTCCGCGCTGCAGACCGCGGCCGGCGGCGCGCTCGTGCAGCTGGCCGCCTCCTGCGGCCGCGACCCCGTCTCCAAGTCGCTCCACCACGCTGTCCTCCTGCTCACGCGCGAGCGGCGGGCCCGCACGCGCGTCGCGGCCATCCGCACCGTGACGGCGCTGGCCGAGGCCCTCGGCGAGGAGTACCTGGTGCTGCTGCCCGAGGCGCTGCCCTTCATCGCCGAGCTCCTGGAGGACGGCGACCGCGAGGTCGAGGCCGCCGCGCAGAGCCTGTTCAAGCAGCTGGAGCAGGCCTCGGGCGAAGACCTGGGGCAGTACCTCCGGGCCTAAGAATCACGACAACGTTGAGCTTTGAGCATTATATGTTGCTGCATCTGTCAAAGACGCGCGCTCCATTTATCAGGGTTTTATTTGATTCTGCTTATTCTAGCCTAAACGCTGCCTCTTGCAAGAGCCAGACATCATGGCCATGGCTCCAAGGACAATTTCGTTTGTGACATTCTGAACACGCGCTTGCAAAGCGTGCATGCCAGGAAAGAGTGAGCGGTGGTTCCCAGAGACGACTGCACCAATGACGCATACCCGTTATTCAGGCCCTCTTATAGAAAAGTCTGCCCACATGCACAAACACACAGTCGATTGTCGTCCCTCCTCACAAGGCGATCGTGTCAGCGCCCGGCACCATTGGCATTGCCGTCGGGGATGAAGATGAGAGGCGCGTCCCGCCCGGCAGCTCCAGAGTGACCCCGCAAGAGCTGGTGGGGCCCTGCAGGCGGCTGACTCAGCCCCAGCCCCGGGACGAACCAGCTCTGCGGCTGCTGCGACCCCGGCGGCTGCAGGGAGGCCCTCAGCGCCGGGTGGCCGTACAGGAGCGGGTTGCCTGGTGCCCGGGCGTCCGCAGCGGGTTCCGGTGGGGCCTGGCCCACGAGATGCTGGCCACCGAGCTGAGGAGCCGCACCCGGCGCCGGCGAGGGGTGGGCGAGCGCCTGGCTCGCGCCTGGAGCTTGCAGGCCTTGCGCGGCCGCGCCAGGCGCCGAGTTTGCGGCTGCCGCAGCGCCCTGACTGAGCAGGCGCTGCAGGTGCTGCTGCTGAACAAAGTGCAGGAGGTGCTGCTGCTGCGTCGGCAGGCCGCCCAGGAGCGGCAGCGGGCGCCGCGGGCGCGCTGGCGCCCGGTTGCATGGCCGGCGCCAAGCCCGGGCCAGGCCCCCGACCGGCGCACCGAGCTGCCCGTTCGGGCCGCCCTGCTCCGCCGCGGCGGCCCCCTGTGCCGCGCCGGCCGCCTCGCGCTGGCGCAGCGCCGCGGCGTGCTGCTGGAGCAGCAGGATCTGGCGGAGGCGGAGCGCCTGTTCCGGGGTCAGGCTGGGCGCCGGCAGGCCAAGCTGCTGCTGCCGCTGCTGCTGCTGGCGGAGCAGGGCCAGCTGGTGCTGTAGGATGAGCTGCTGGCGCTGCACGGGCGTCAGGGCCATGAGCGGCGGCACGCCGGGCGCCAGCCCCGGGACGAAGGGGTTGGGCGGGGGGTCGCTGGTCTGGGGCCTGCGTCGCGGGCGCCGGTCCCGCGGGGTCCGGCCGCGGCACCACGTGCCCCGTCCAGGGTAGCGGGTGGCCGCCAGCTGGCGCCGCCTGGAGGGCGGCCTGGCCGACCGTCTGCGGCACGGGGCCCGTGGCGAGCGGCGCGGGAGCGCCAGCTGGCGCTGCGTTTGCGAGCTCTGGCGCGGCGCCGGGCGCCGCTGCGGAGCCAGCGGCCGCCTTGCCCCGCGCGACTCGGCCCGACAGGTTGGGGTCGGACGCCAGGGCGGCCAGCGAGGCAAACCCGACCGGCGGCAGGGGCGTGGCGCTGGGGCCGGCCCTGGCCGCGCCTGGCTTGACGGCCCCCCGCTTTCCTTTCCCTGGGTCCTGCTCCGGCTCGACGCTGAACTGGCGGGGCCGCTGGGGCGTGAGCGACCTGCGCCTCCTTGCCTGCCGCGGCGGGACGAGCGGCGGGCTGCCGGGCTGCTCGCCGGACCCAGCGCCCTCCAGATCGCTGTCGTCGTCCTCGACGTACGGGCTCGGAGCTGCAGGGGGGGAGTATGAGTTTGCATTCAGTTTTTATTCTCGGGTCCTCCCAAGAAGTGATAGATCGGCCTCCTCTCCAAGCAGCACCGCCTCCCAATCTGCCTGCGCACACCCACCTGGAGGGCTGGCGCGCAGCCCACCGCGGCCAAAGGGCCCCGTCCTGGTGCGCTTGGTGTCCCTCGCGGGCAGCCGCAGCGCGTCCCCGGCGCGCAGCAGGAGCTGCTGCCGCGCCCGGCAGGTGACGGCGTGCGTGGCCGCGCGGTGTCCCAGCATGACCTTGTGGCAGCTCTCACATATGACGAGGTCCAGCGGACCGGCAGGCATGTCTGCCAAGAGCATGGAGGGCTCGCGCCCGTCCGCTGCGCCATTGGAGCCGGGCCGCGCCTTTGCGGGAGGCGGCGCGGTCAACTCTGTCTTTTGGCAGAGCAGCGATGAGGCCCGCGACCGCGCCGACTCTCTGCATGGGCCAGTGGTTGAAGAAAGTGTGTTCACAAGCAGCCACAATGGCCACGTTTCGGAGCATGCACAGCAGTTTTTTTGAGTTGCAAGCGGGTTTTAAAAGTTCCAAGAAGCTAGAAGAGGGGTTGCCAGGCGCTTGAACGCACACTGGCGGCCAGCCTGTACGTTACCAGTGTCAACAGCACCCCCTTTCTGCCGCCGACATCCCCTCCTCCCCTCTTCCACTGCCACATACGTCGTTTTGCAGGTGAGAAGCTGCGTGGGCAGGGCGGAAGAGAGCCAGTCCACGCCCAGGTCTGGGAATTCTGACTGGAGCGCAGGGGGGAGGCGGTTGACAGCCCGAGTCAGCTCTGCAAAGGGGATGCACAAGAACCAACAGGCAGATTCAGAAGAGGATGCATGTGAGTGGGTCCAGATTTTTACAACATAAAAATGCATAGGAGAGAGGGACAAGATCAGAGGTCGCGGCTGTTGAGCTGCCCAGCAAGCGTGGGAACATCCTCCCGACCTGGGCCTCCCAGCCACGCCCACCCCTCCCCTCGCCGCAAGGCCCGTACCTATTCGGAGGGCATTGATGGTCTCCATGGCGCCAACCGCGACGCCTTCAATGTCTGAGCCCGCGTAGCCCTTCTTTCTAACTCATGGAATTGATACAAAGGCGGATACTCGCTCTTGCCATTCCACCCGACTCTGTCGCTGTGCCGGACCTCTGCCCTGGCCTGAGCCCCGCTATTCAGGGGGCAGCACCTCTCCCGCTCACAAGATCAATGAAACTCTCGGCATGCACCGGAGTATGGAGTCAGACTGCGTTGTATCGCTCGGTGGCTCTTGAGCTGCACGTGTTTTTGCGAGCGATATGCGGGAGGGAGGAGCTCTGAATGGGTTCTGTGCTCGTCGAGCACAGTGCCGATTCCGGATCCAAGAAAAAGCCGATCTGGTATTTCGCGTGCGAGGCCGACAGCCAGGCGCAGACGGGGTACAGAAACTGGAGTGGGGCCACTAGATAAATGATACAATCAGCCATGTCGTGTTGATGAGATAAAGTGGCATGGCGAGCTGTGGGGTGTCCCGTGGGCCCATCGTGGTGGATGCCGGGGCGTCTGGAGTCCGCACAGGTACCGGCCCCATGCTTGGCCTGTAAATTCGATTTTCAAGTCCTCCCACGCGTGCCATGCATTCATCAATATTGCATTTGAGTCTGTTCCATTATTTTACCGGCAGGATTTGCCGGACAGGACTTTCCAGTGCTCTGTCAGGGACCTGGGACCACCAGTGGCAAGGTAACAATCAGGAGCTAACAATCTCTTGCCATTCAAGAACCAAATAACCGCGCATTCAGGGTAATGAATTTGGCCCCAAAAGCAAAAATAAGCTCTTTCATTGGCATCATGCGCAGGGGGACCTCTTCGAAAGGCAATTGGATTCGGCGTTTGATGCCTTGGGACAGGAGCCCGCTGGGGCATCCTTGCTGGCAACAGTCCCTATCGGCGCCCCCACCGACAAGCTTCACGCCCGCCTAGAGACCGCTTTCGAGACCTTCGGTTTGGAGCGAGTGTCTCTTCAGGCAAGTGCCCGACACAGGGCATGGGAATGTTTTGGAGTCGAGGGCACGCTACCCAGTCTCAATTTGTTGCCTTGCATGCCTGCACACCCATGGTTGTATGGCCATTGACCATGCAGTGGGCTCCCGTGCTGGCGCTGTACGGCCTGGGACACTTGACGGGGCTGGTACTGGATTGCGGCGAAACCGGCTCCAGAGCGGTGAGTTCCCCGAGGTTGGGGGTTGGGGGCCGCACTGATTGCTGGGAGACTTGGCTGCATGACAGCGCAGACTCTGCTTAATTAGCAGCAGCAGCAACACCACCCCGACCAGTCCATAATACTCCCTTGCCCACCGCAGATCCCAATCATGGACGGGTTCATCCTTTCCAAAGCCATCCGCGCCAGCTCAGCAGGCGGCGCGCAAGTCACCGCCCGGCTCCAGGACCTCATTCTCAAGCGCGCACGGCCCTCTGCACGCGCGCTGACCCCGGAAACAATGCGCGCGATCAAGGAACGACTCTGCTATGTGGCCGTGGACCGGGCTCAAGAAGCCAAGGTGACCAGACTGCGTTGGGGGCCTGGGTATGCGTGCAATTGGGTCAGAACTAGCGCATCCACTGCTGCCTTCCTCCGATGCTGATCCTCTCGCGACGCATACCCATCGCAGTTGGCTCGGGAGACCACGGTGTTGCTTCGGCGCTACTCGCTTCCAGACGGCAACGTCATTCGCGTAGGAGCCGAGAGGTCAGCCGCGCCAGAGCTTCTCTTTGACCCTGGATGTGCTGGCTTGGAAGCCCCGGGCCTCGGGGACCTCGCCCACAGCGCCATCCAGGTAAGGGTGGCGACGGCGCCTGCTGTCTTGCGTGCCCTGCGATGACTGCCCGGTGTTGCATTTCTACTGCTCGGGGTATGAGTCGCACCCATATCGTCCGTGACCACAACCCCAGGCAGCGGAGATTGACTGCCGGCGCAGCTTGTACCAGCGCGTGGTTGTGACGGGCGGGAGCTCGCTCCTGGCCGGCCTGGAGGTCCGCTTAGCGGCGGAGATCCAGGCGTTGGAGCGACGACAGCACCGGGCGGAGCCTCAGGACAAGAAGGCAGTCAAGATTGCCGTGGAGGCGGCGCCTCTCCGGCGCTACCTGGTCTGTACTTGGGCGGAATTTGATCATCTCGACTCGCCACCAAAGCGTGTCACATGCTGAAATGGTTTATTACCTTCGAAATCATTCACCCAAATGAGTTTTGTCATCCCTGTGCTGCGCTGCGCAGGCGTACATGGGGGCGGCGGCTCTGGCAGGCCTGGCAGCCGACCAGCCCAGCGCGTGGGCCAGCAGAGCAGAGTGGCGGGAAGACCCTCGGCGCTGCACCGCAAAATTCTCCATGCAGTGAAAACGTAATCTGGCCGACAAGATTGTCTGAGGAAGGTTCTATGAGACCCATTTCCTGACCTATTTGCCAGAGTGCGCTGACAAAGCCCCATTTCATTGCACGACAACCATGTCTGGACCCACTACTGTCGAGTGAGCACGCATAATGGCACAAGAATACGCAGAATTGTAGTTTGTATCAGGTGTTACATAGCTGCAATGCGTGCATGCCAAATTAGAGTCTGTATCCTCGCCTGAAAGCTGCCTGTCAAGGCACTTCCCCTGGGCACTTTCGTGCGGTTGTGCGGCCCCGCCACGTCCGACAGATTGCGATTCTTCCGACGTGGCCTAGCCCAACCCAAAGCTGGTGCGCAGGTTTCCCAGCTCAAGGGCCCAGCGAATGGCAGACCTGGTCGATTACGACCGTTTTGTTCCATTCAGCGCAGGAAAGTACGATGCAGTGCGCCAGCCCGCACACCCGGGCCACCCGGCCGTTTCTGTCCGCCAGGCAGCAGGCCGTCAGATCGGTCGCCCATCAGCCCCGGCAGGTGATCGCCCGCTCTGCGGAGACCTACATTTCTCCATCGTCTCGCACGGCTTTGTCGGAGCTTCAGGCGCTGCAAAGATACAGCGAGGTGCGAGTCGGCGGTGTCGCGGGGCGGGTTTCGTCGACGACACGCCCTGGTCAGGGCATGATGCGGGACCTCTGAGCCCAGCAAGCCTTGTCCTGGCCCGCAGGTCGTGCCGGACGTGCTGCTCAGTCAGACGCTGCAGAATGTGGAGGCCCCCAAGGCCGCCACCTCCTCCCGGAGCGTGCTGTACGGCATCATGAAGAGCCCCTCCAGCTTTGGGAGGTACAAGGTGCGGTGGAGAGGTGGTGGTGGGTGGGTCGGGGGGATGTGCAGAAGACCAGGTCGATTTCATTGCACGAAGAGGGCAGCTGTATTGAAAATCGATGGCGCTGCCACACTGGAGGCGCGCTGCCCTCAATGATCGCTTGCGCCAGGGACCGGATTCTGCTTCACGCGCCCCTCAATCCCCCCCTCGCATCGTTGCCAGTTTGCGGTGGAGCAGGCGAGCTTTTACGACAAGGCGCAGAACGCGGCGACGGCCGAGGAGGCGGCGGCGCTGCGCGTGGACAAGGCGCTGGTGAACGTGGGCGCCATGTTTCCTTGGAGAACGTGACGGGCCGCGTCTCGACCGAGGTGGACCCCAAGCACGCGTACGACGCGGCGGCCCTGACGGCGCGCGGCCGGCAGCTGGTGGCGCTGTACCGCGAGGTGGGCGTCGCGCCCGAGCGCGTGATCCTGCGCCTGCCGGCGACGTGGGCGGGCATCCGCGCGGCCGAGGCGCTGGAGCGCGAGGGCGCGGCCACGCACCTTGTGCTGGTCTACTCGTTCGCGCAGGGCGCCGCGGCCGCGCAGGCGGGCGTCTCGGTCATCCAGCCCAACGTGGGCGCGCTGGCCGACTACTACCAGCGCAACCCGGGCCTCATCCGCAACCCCAAGGGCCCGCGCCAGGCGGCCACCGCCGTGCCCGACACCTTTGCCGAGCTGGAGAACCCGGGCCTCCTCCTGGTGCAGGACCTCCACTGCTTCGTCAAAAAGTACCACCCCAAGACCCTGGTCATGGCCTCGGGCCTGCGTTCCAAGCAGGAGGCGCTCAGCCTGGCCGGCTGCGACTACCTCGTGGTGGGGCCGCGTGTGCTCGAGGCCCTGGCCGCCGGGTCCACCCTGGCCGGCTACAACGACGGCCTCCGTGCCCAGGGCGAGGCCTCGGATGACGAGGGCGGCGTCGCCGCCGCGCTCACCCAGGCCCTGGCGGACGCCGCCGAGTTCTCGGACCGCGAGCGCGCCAAGCTCGACGAGGACACCTTCCTCGACCGCCTGGGGCCCGCGGGCGAGACCCTGCTCCGGGACGGCGTCGCGCGTCTGCAGAGCGACGCCAGCAGGCTGGAGGAGCTCCTCCAGTCCGTCGCCAGCGGCCAGGAGTAGGGAGGGGGGCCATGCATTCTATACCGGCACCGAAAAATCTCGGTGCCTCGCGGTTTTTGTAGCGTCGCTCGCCTGGTGATGGTGCGAGTGCGCCTTTTAGACACACAACTGGCGTTGGTGTCTCACACAGAGGGGCCTGGCTGCCGGCTTGCCAGTGCATTAGAGGTGGCACCTCTCTGAAAAACACCAGCTCCACTCCCTCCCTGGAACTCCCCTGTCGCCCGCTTGCTGAAATTGTTTGGGCGCCCCAGTCACTGATCTGTTCCCTCTAGTGCATTGTGTTGAAAATCAGTGGAGAAGACAAAGGTTTTTAGTCAAATGAAGTAATTCGAATGATCCAATGACTGGAAATTACTGGTAGAAAATATAGAAAGTATATAAACCTCGAATATATTGGCAAGAGACTTCAAAACTGCATCAGGCACAGCATCAACAAATACACTATGCGCTTTGCCCCGATTCCAGCCTGTTTAGCGCGGCGGCGGCCTCCTTGTTCGCCGGCTGGAGTTGGAGCGCGCGCTCCAGGGTCTGGCGGGCGCGGTCCGCTTGACCCTGGCGCTCGCTGGCCGTGGCGAGGCGGAGAAGGGCCTTGACATTTTCCGGCTCCAGCTCCAGCACGGCCGCGGCGTCTGCCTCGGCCGCGGGCCACCGCTCGAGGTTCAAGAGGGCCTGCGCTCGGTTGTTCCGGGCCGCCACCAAGGTGCCGTCCTTCTCCAGCGCGCTCGAGTACAGCTCCACCGCCTTTTCAAAATCGCCACGCTTGAAGGCTGCGCGTGGTGTGCACGGTTGGGCGGGCAGGAGTTGGATATAGTGTATAGGCGAGTGGCAGCCATTCATGAGCTGAATAATGGGCACCCCACTATCGAGCAAAGCACACAAGCCTCTCTCCATGCCCACTGTAGGCACTTCAAGCTGCCCCCCCAACCTAGAGTGCCTCAGAGCTATGCGCCCTCTATAAAACTCCCGCCGACTCACCTTGGTTTCCCTCGTCCTTGAGCGTCTCCGCGGGGCTCTTGGCAGGCGCGGCACTCCCAGCACTGCTGCTGGTGGTGCCCTGGCCCGCCTGCAGCTGCCGGAACAGCGCCTCGGCCGAGGCGCCGCCGTGCGCGGCGGCGCTCTTCTCTCGTGCCGCGGCCACCCAGGGCGCCGTGGAGGAAAGGTCCGCCAGGGTAAAGTCCCTGCGCTCAAAGTCGTCGCCGTTGTCGAGCACGCGCGCCAGAAAGGCGTCGCCGCGGACCTGCACAAGCTTGCCGCACAGCGTCGCGACCTCGCTGGCCCGCGCGTTGACGGGCGCGTCGCGGATGGCGCCCTCGTCGTCGACGTAGAGGTTGACGCCGACAAAGCCGTGCGCGGGCATGTTGGGGAGCAGGGCCACGCTCTCCACCATGTTGAGGGACGTGGCCATGTCCATGAGGCGGCCCTCCAGGGCCCCCTCCGCGCCGGGGGGGAGCTTGGCGCGCAGCTCCGCCAGCTGGGCGGCGCGCTGGGCGGCCGTCTTGGCGGGGCGGACGCGCGCAAAGTGGGCCTTGGCTGCGTCCATCAGGCACTCGACCTCCTTGTCCTTGGAGTACTCCAGAGTGCGCTCCTCCAGCGGCTCCGAACTGGCAGGTGGGTACAAAAGGGGGCGGGATGAGGTTTCATGGTCGCAAAAATCCATTGTGCGCAGAGAAATACCCTGCCAACTCCCGATCAACACCCCCCTCCTGCATGCCCGATCGCACTTGTCGGCCGGGATGAAGACATATTTGAAGGATGGCATGGCGACCGCTGATTCAAGGCAGATGCCTCGTTAATTTAATAATCTTATAACCAAAAAGCGATTGTTGCCTTCCAGTGTAGCCTTAACCCCTCACTCGAGCGAAATATTGCACCCCGTGAGAATGTTCCAGCGCAGTCGGCATTTTCGTAAAATCGGATCTCATCTCTTGTTGATGATGGCAAGTATTTGGCATGTGCTGTGACCTTTGGAGGCCTTTAAGAACAACCTCTTGCTCCACATAAGCTGGCTTGCATAAAATAAATATAAAGCCTACTGAATGACAGCTCATGGCCGGGATCGCTTCGCCAGACTTTCCTCTAATGGGGTCTCGGATTCCAGTTCCCGCTTCTTCCCTACAAATTTGGAATGACACGGAGCTATTGGATCCTAAACCGCGCATGCATGCCACACACCGCTGCCAGTCCAAGAGCAGTACACATCGGCACGATCGCAAGCCTACCTGCCACCCCATCGCGATCAGCAACGGCGGAACTCGGCGACGCCGGAGCAACGTCCAGGGCTCCCTCGGCCACCTCGATGACGTCGTCGTCGCTGCCCGCCTCGCCCTCTTCGGCAGCCTTTGCCGGCAAGTCGCCGCGGATCTCCCAGCGCTCCGGGGTGACATCTTCGTCCCAGCTCGCCTCGTGCTCCAGGACCAGTCGGAACGAAAGCTGCTGGGCCTGATCACTGACCTCCAGTGCGCTCCCGGCGCCCAGGCCGCCGCCCGGGAGATCCTTGAGCCTCTTGAGCAGGTTGGCTTCGTTGAACTCCACCTAGGATAAATGGAGTGCGGAAGGAACGAACAGTGGTTGTAGGTCGGGCCATTGAAAGGAAAGTGGCTGCGCAAATGCACAATACTGATAACACATTTCATGACGCCAACCACCGCACCTCATCCGGTTCTAGATCGTCGCCCTCCTCATACATAAAATTTCCGGCCACGACGGTGGGCGCCAGCAGCGCCAGCCTCTTCTTTAGCACGTCCTTGACGACCGTCTCCAGCGTCGTGCTTCCCAGGTCGGCCCGCAGCGTGAGCTGCGCAGTGCCGCAGATGATGCACCGGGGGTTGGGCTCGGGCGACGTCATGGGCGTGAGCACCTTGTTGTTGCTGGGGTGCTCCAGGAGAAAGGTAGTCTGGCACCTGTCCAGCTGGCCTGGTGCACAGGGTGCAAGGGAAGAGTTGGTTGGGGCGGGCATAGGAACCCCGTTCGCCGACATATGTTTGCCACGCACCCACCCTTCAACATGATGCGCACGTCGCACCTGCCAGGATTTTAAAAGCCTCGATCACGATCAACCCCGACGCTATCGCGTTGGTGGTCGCCACCGCGTGAATGATGTTGCCGGCCATTCCCTGCAGGCAATGGCCGTTTTGGTTAGAAGTGTAAGAATGCGACGAGTTCTGACGCCTTGAGGTATCCATTACTCGGTCTGCGCAAAATAGAAAAATTTCCTTAGATCCACAATCAAGAACAAAGCGCAGGCCGTGCGTACCTTGATGTGGAAGAGGGACTGCGTGGGAATGCCGTAGGAAAGCGCGCGCAGATTGGAGGCCGCCGCGACAAAGTCGACGGCCAAGGCATCGTCCTTGTCAAAGCTGGCGGCACCGATGTCGTCCAGTCGCACGGTGAAAAAGGCCCGGATGGAGGCGAGGAGGACGGCGGCGTTGTCCTCTGCCGACCAGAGCGCCTGGGCGTTCAGGAGCCCGAGCGAGCCGGTCACGCCCTGCCCCACACGTGGCAGGGCCGCCGCGGCCACCCTGGCCCGCACCGCCTCCAAGTCGACGCCAGAGGGCGTCGGCGGCGCCCGGTCCTTCCACATGCCCTCCACCGCGGCCAGCCGCCGCACATCCTTTACGAAGAAGGCCTGAAACACGCGTGCCGCAAAGTCCAGCGGATCCTCGTCCGGCAGGCGAGCATAGTCCCGGCGCTTGCTGGCCTGGCTCGAGGGCGCGTTAGCGTTATCTGATTGCACGCCTGCCTCGTTCGCCTCGCCATCGCCCTCCCGACCTCCGTCCGCGCCCGCATCGTCCAGGTCCGTCACCGCGTCGGCGGGCCCAAAGAGCCTGGCGAACAGGAGGTCCTTTGCCCAGACCACGCAGTGGATTCGGCCTGTCCGGCGTGTTGCGGATGGTGCAGATGGGAAAGGTCTTGGGCGTGGGCTTGGGCTGGCACTCGAAGCACTCTGTGCGCTGCCCGACGTGCACGCTGACCTGCCCCAGGAAGCCGGCGGTGCCGGACTCCACCAGGGGCACGCGCGCCGCCAGGCAGAGCCGATTCACGTGCCGCCGCGCCTCCAGGTTGTCCAGGCCGTTGAGCACCAGCGAGAAGCGCGACACAAAGTCGGCGCTGAACCGCGGCTCCTTGACATTGGCCTGGTAAGCCTCGATGCGGACGCCGGGCGCCATCTTCTGCACCACGCTCGCCGCCACCACCGCCTTGCTCTGGCCCACGTGCTGCTGCCTGAACAGAAACTGCCGGTTCAGATTGCTCGTCTCGATGGTGTCCAGGTCGATCTGCGGAGACATGTTTGAAGGGGGCATGATGAGCACCTGGCTGGGCATGGAACCATGATGAGTCCTCATCGACAGTCTCCACCAGCACGCCACGCGATCAGCTCGATAGCTCAATACCATCCAAATTCAACAGCATGTGCATGCATGCACGAACGCTCGCTCGTACCACTTCCAGCTGACGGAAACCGCTGAGCACCAGGGTTTTGAGGAGCTCGCAGCCTATGCCGCCGGCACCGACCACCAGCACACGCGCGCTGGCGACCTGCGGGCGCAGACAGCGTCAATTCGTTAGTATAAAGACCTCAGTTCCCTTGATCGCGCACCATGGAGCGTATCCTCGCGCACCCTGTCTTTTAGTTCGTCGCTCAAGGCCCCGAGAGGCCACGGCACCGGCCTCTCGGCAAAGGACGTCATTGTATCGCGCCCCTGCAGCCTCTGTATTGGCACAGGACTTTCATATGTGTGCTATGTGTCCCTTGTACCATGCTGCGCTGAGTAATGCGGGCTGGCTGTTCACCGGTGGCCGAAGCAATCGGGTGATGAGATCAGATGGATCATGCCGCCGAGATGATAAATTTGGTCAGTCATCCGTCGCTCCAGTGAGCGCCTTGGAATAGCATACAATGAGGCTCTATCATACACGCATTAGAACGAATGGGAATAATGGATCTTGCAGAGAGGCTGAGGGTCGCGCATGCCAGGATTGGGATTTCGGGAGGTGTCATGGAAGCGCACCACACTTGTCGCAATGCAGGGCAGAAGGATGTGCGTGCGGCACCCGGCACACAACACCGTCGTCACTTTCTCTTGGCTTGCTGTAACCGGAGGTACCTGCACACGCAAGCGAGGCGCGGCGGGGTTTGATAAGGCACCGTGCCGGGTGCAGGAACCAGATTTCTCCGCCACCGACTACTACGAAGGCGTCTAGACCAAGCGTCTGCGCAATACACTTCCCAGACCAAAGCATTTCCTTGCTCCCTTGCTTCCATCCACCAGCACGCAAGCACACCTCGCCACGCACTCTTCATAGGAGAGACTCGCCGCCGTGCTCTGGTAGCGGGTGAGGCTGATCTTTGGGAGGAGGTTCTCAAACGCAGGCCCCTCCGCCGCGCAGCCCGCCTTGCTGACAAGGTGCTCCAGCGTCTCGCGGCGGCCCCACCCCTCCTCCCGGGCCACCTCTGGCAGGAACGTGGCGCTCTTGCGCCGCCCGTCCCGGGGGTCAACGAACGAGATAATGATGCCGTGCCGGCCGGGCTCCCAGGCGTCCCAGGCCTTGTTGCCCTCGAAGGAGTGCAGCAACGACACCGTGCACGTCAGATTTGGCAGCTCGCTGGCATCGATCGGCTGGAACCGGCGGTCGCGCAGGGCGCTACATTGGACGGGATAACAGCGTGAGTCAGCGATGAGATGCGATGAAGCATAGTCACAGTGCCTTTCCAGCTGGTGCCACATGCTCTCCCAATTTAAAGTACTCTAGGACAAGATCTTGGAACTGGTTCCCTACTACTGACCTGGTTAGAGCGTAATCGTGTAGGGCGGTGGGGAGGGAGCAGGGCTCCAAGGAGCCGATGCAGCCACGCAGTCGGAGGTCCCCGTGCCTTGCCCGCGTTTTCCACGTCACAAACAAGGGACTGTAGAGTGCATAAGCAAAGTGACATGTTCAGGAGCCAGAGCCTGGCGCCTACGAAGTTTGCATAAAAACTGTCTCGGAGACCCCCATACCACACGCATCTCGAAACAACCCTACAGGAGCCCCCAGCTCACCACTCTACGGGCTCAAATGGGACTTGAAGGCGCGGCGATGTCTTGCCATCGTAATATTCAATCAGGCTTTGAAAAGCGTACTCTGCATGCGCCGGCGTGGTATCGATGGCCTGCGTCGGGAGTGCGCTGGTCCTCATCGCGATGACCGATGATCGCAGCGTTACCAAGTCGGCTGCAAGGTGCTCACAAGTCACCGTGACAATGAACTGGAAGCCTGTGCGCGGATCGAGGGCCACTCGGATGCAAACGGTGGAGCCAAGGCTGCGTGTGCGGGGTGAAGCGATCTCGGGGGACGGGAGCTAGGGTTCGGCATCGCGTGGCGGGCCATGGCTGCACCTGCGCAGTTTTTGCACGTGACTCCAGGATTCCAGCCATCAAAATTGTAATCTGGGCGAAGCAGAGTCTCAATGCTCGTTGTACGCTTTCCTGAGAGTGTTGTGGGCTCTAGTGCGTGTAGGGTCGTCGCGAGCATGGCCGCCTCGCAAGCAGCGCAGGTGGGCTGGCTGCCCAGCGCGGGAACTCCCCGGCCCACTGTCGCACACCCCCCTCCTGCGTGCCCCGGGGGGTTTGCCGATAACGGGGCCGCGGGTGGCGACAAGCTTGGCCCTAGGGCACAAGCCAATCATTTAGAATTTTTCTAGCAACATACTAGCAGCAACCCGTAGTTTGGTGGCGGCTGTTCCGTGTTTTGGTGGCGGAACGCAAGGCCAGCTGCCCACAATATTTAATGGCGCACTCGGAGTCCGGCGAGATGGTGGGGCCCAACGATGAGCAGCTCATCGACAGGAGACTGACCATTCGGTGGGGTCCCGAGGAGACGGCCATGTACCGAGAAGGCGCTGCCCGCGGAGACCAATGGGCTCGCCAAGTCCGGCTCGGCCGAAGGCATGGCATCCTTGCACGGCAACTCGGTGCGCGATCAGGCGGGGCGGTGTCGTCGCGTAGCAGGGCATTATTCGTTTTGATGTTGCAGCATGCGCAGTGCACGCCCGATACCGGGCCTGGTGGGGCCCTGGAGGACTTTGCCAGGACGAGGCGGGCATGGACGCTGCTGCTGCGGTCGGAGCCGCATACGCGCACGGACGCTCTTATTGTCGTAGCATGCTTGGCATTGCTGTTTCCAAGCGAGAATAAGCGCAAATTGAGCGCACACGAGCAAGCTGTTGACGTACGGGCACCCCACTCCCCACCCTCGCACAGGCTGCCCAGCGTCGCGCGATCACGGAGCTGCTCTTCTTCGCCTGCGTGGGCGACCTGAAGCGCTGCCAGCGCATCGTGCGGCTGTGGAACCTGACGGTGTCGGACCCGGCCTGCTGCGACTACGACAAGCGCACGCCGCTGCACCTGGCGGCCAGCGAGGGCGCCTACGGCGTGACCGAGTGGCTGCTGGAGCAGGGCGTGAACGTGAACGCGCTGGACCGCTTCAAGCGCACGCCGCTGGAGGACGCGATCCGCGGGGAGCACAACCTGGTGGCCTCGCTGCTGGCCAAGCACGGCGGGCAGGTGTACAACTCCTCCGAGCGCAAGCTGGTGGCGCTGGAGTCGTCGGAGCTGGTCAACGCGCTGGGCTACCGCCCGCTGCCCTCGCGCGGCATCGTGGTCGGCCTGGACTGGGAGCTGGACCCCAAGGACATCAGTGTGCGCGAGAAGCTGGGCGAGGGCGAGTTTGGCGTGGTGCACCGCGCCAAGTGGTTTGGCACCGTGGTGGCGGCCAAGGTGCTCAAGGCCTCCTCCGACATCGCGGTCAACGACTTCCGCGCCGAGATCGAGATCCTGCAGCGCATCCACCACCCCAACTGCGTCCAGTTCCTGGGCGCCTGCACGCAGAAGGAGCCCTACATCCTGGTCACCGAGCTCATGTCCGGCGGCTCGCTGGCCGACGCCTTCCGCCTGCCGCAGGCCTTCCCCCTGCGCCGCGCGCTCGAGATCGCGCTCGACGCCGCGCGCGGGCTGGCCTACCTCCACAACCGCAAGCCCACGCCCGTCATCCACCGCGACCTCAAGCCGGGCAACCTCATGCTCTCGGGCTCGCAGTACCAGGACAGGGCGCAGATCGTCTTCAACACCGGCATCGTCAAGCTCGCAGATTTCGGGCTCTCCAAGACGCTGCCCATGAACAGGCACGCCGACTACCAGCTGGACGAGCGCTTCAAGCTCACCGGCGAGACAGGTGTGTTTGTGGGAGGAACGGAGGAATGGATGGAGTGGAGGTTGATAAAGTATGGCTTACGCTGCATGTTTTCCACGACCCTCCCCCCCCCACACACACTCATCATCATCATCATCTCTTGCAGGCTCATACCGCTACATGGCGCCAGAGGTCTTCCGGCACGAGCCCTACAACTCGCGGGTGGACGTCTACTCCTTCTCCATGATCCTCTACCAGCTCCTCGAGGTACTGCGTGTGGATGAGGAATCGGGCATGCAAGCTGCCGTGATTGACTGAAAGGGGGGTGGTGTGCACAAGCTCCTCAAGTGTCCCTGCCCCACCCATTTCCACTCTCCCACCTAAACCCACAGTACCGACCGCCGTTTGCGGAGATGGACCCCGTGGAGGCGGCGCGGCAAGCCGCGCTCAACAACGCGCGGCCCAGCTTCATCGCGCTGACCAAGCCCGGACCGCACCGCCGCGAGCTCAAGACGCTCATCGAGCGCTGCTGGGCCCCCAACGCCGACCAGCGACCCGCCTTCCCAGAGGTCTGCAAGATCCTGGAGAAGATGATTGCCAGCATGCCGCGGCAGGAGGTCATCGTCTCCAACAACTCGGCCGGGGACAAGGGGTGCTGCACCATATCGTAGGCCCGCGCGGGCGTCGCGGCCTCGGAAGCCGCCCGGCCCGCGGAGGCGGTGCTGCGGCCTCGGAGCCGCCCGGCCCGCGCAGGCGGTGCTGCGGCCGGAGCCGCCCGGCCCGCGGAGGGACGGACCTTGAAAGTCGCCGCGGCCTGCTTCTTCGCAATGCTGGCCCCGCAAACAAGCTGACTCGACGCCTTACCTGACACCACCCCGCACCCCACATAAACGCAATCCCATCTTGATCACTCGGCAACGCCAACCACACTCGTCGCACCCCTCTCCAGCGACAAGCCCTCTCGTTTGACGCTCGCTTGGACGACCACGACTCATTCCTAGTGTGCGCTGTTTGCGCGCAGGGCACGGGGCGCCCGCTTTTTGTCCCCGGGACGGGCCTCTCCGCCGCCGGCGCCGCCCTGTGCCCGCGCTCTCCGCGTTTTTTCTGCACTTGGCCAAACGGATGCTTTCGGAGCAATGTAGCTGTACACCTCTCTATGGAAGATTATATAGGAGAAGGCAGCCGGTGCGAGTTAGGAGGGCGATATCATAATCAGCCATGTAGAAAAATGAATGTGTCATATAGATTCGGTGCCCACCCCTCGAATGCGGAAATCCGCCAGGCGGGCGCGGCGCGGCGCCTTCGCATGCTGGATCGCTCATTGCAGAGTGCGTCGCGGTGACAGTGGCACGCAGCACTCGTAGACACGCGATATATGTGTGCAGGCTCAAACTGCAAAACTCGCTTGACTATTGAAGAGTGGGCGACATTTTTGTAAGGTCGTGTCGAAGGGCCTCCATGCAAGCTCCCGTGGACACTCGTGCCTAACAGGCAGGGCGCATTGTTCGTTCTACAATATTTGTTGACGCAGAGGGACATCAAATTGCGAAGCCATGTCCATCAGCGTGGCCGCGCCGGACGGCGTCAAGGTGGGGACGTGCGAGCGCAGGGAGACGGGTTGCCCCGGCAGTGGAGTGGGAATGCATGGAGCCACCTGGGTTCGTTTTGGATGAGCACGCGAGCTTGTAATTTGTGCTACAATTTTCTACAGGTCTACACGGTTGCTGGGGGCAAGAATTTGCCGAATTGGGCTGCCAAAAAGCAGCAAAAGAGCCTGAAGAAGGATGATGACTACCAACGACGGTAGGGCAGGGGTCGATGTGTTTGTCTGTGTGGCGTTTGTTAAATCAAAAACGGTCCTTAGAAGCCTTGACATTGTATTCTTGGCGAAATCTAGTCGTGATGATGGTGCCTGTGAGGGTACTATCGCCTCTTCATTGAACATGGCACAACACAAAAGACACATCTCGACTCCATTCTGCTCCCCCCCTCGCCCATGCGCTCTTCTCTCCTCCCGCCAGAGTGGAGCTGCTGCAGGAGTTTGCCTTTCCGTCGGTCTGTCAGAAGATCAAGGTCACACCGGACGAGCAGTACCTTTTCGCCACGGGCCTGCACGCGCCGCGCGTGCGCGTGTACGACGTTTCGCAGCTCTCCCTCAAGTTTGAGCGCCACTTTGACGCGGAGATCGTGGACTTCCAGGTGCTGAGCCAGGACTACAGCAAGGCCGTGTTCTTGGGCTTTGACCGCACGCTCGACTTCCACGCGCGCTTCGGGACGTACCACAAGACGCGCATCCCGCGCGCGGGCCGGGCGCTGGCCTACACGTCGCCGCGCGCGGAGCTGTACGTCGGCGGCTCGGCGCCCGAGCTCTGGCGGCTGAGCCTGGAGGAGGGGCGCTTCATGGCGCCGCTGCCCTGCCAGTCGCCCGCGGTCAACGCGCTCGGCGTCAGCCCCGCGCACGGTCTGCTGGCGGCCGCGGGCGAGGAGGGCCTGCTGGAGTGCTTCGACCCGCGCGCGCGCGTCCGCGGGCGCGCTGGACGCGGCCGCCGCGGCCGGCAGCGCCGGCGCGGACCTCACGGCCGTGCGCTTTGACGCGGCGGGCATGCAGGTCGCGGTGGGCACGGCCACGGGCCGGGTCGCCGTCTTCGACCTGCGCTCCTCGCGCGCTCACGGTCAAGGACCACCACTACGACGCGCCCATCCAGAGCCTGCGGTGGCTGCCCGCGCCGCCGGGCGTCGCGCGGCGCCAGGGCCCGCAGATCGTCTCCTCCGACCGCCACGTCATCCGCGTCTGGGACGCGGCCTCCGGCGCGGGCACGGCCAACATCGAGCCGCGCGAGGCGGGCGACATCAACGACGTCTGCGTCTGGCCGGGCTCGGGCCTCATCTTCGCCGCCTGCGACCAGCCGCGCGTGCAGGCCTACTTCCTTGCCCGCGCTGGGCCCCGCGCCGCGCTGGTGCTCCTTCCTGGAGAGCATCACCGAGGAGCTGGAGGAACGGGCCACGCCCACCGTCTACGACGACTACCGCTTCGTCACGCGCACCGAGCTGGACGCGCTGGGCCTGGCGCACCTGGCCGGCACCTCCCTGCTCAAGCCCTACATGCACGGCTTCTTCCTGGACAACCGCCTGTACAGCAGGGCCAAGGCCATCGCCGAGCCCTTTGCCTACGAGGCCTACCGAGCCAAGCGCGTCGCCGACAAGCTCGAGGAGCAGCGGCCGCTCGCGCATCTCCGTCCCGCGCAAGGCCCCCAAGGTCAACGCGGCCCTCGCCGCGCGGCTGGAAAGCGCGGATGGCGACGCCAAGGCCGACCGCCGCGCAAAGCCCGCCGCCGACGGCGACGACAACGTCTCCGAGCCCGCGCTGCTCCAGGACTCGCGGTTCAAGGCGCTGTTCGAGGACGAGGCCTTTGCCGTGGACGAGCGGTCCGAAGACTACAAGGCGCTGCACCCCAGCGCGCCCAGCGGGGCCCGCGCCCGCAAGCTGGTGGAGGAGCACTTTGACGTCGTGGAGGATGACGAGGACGAGGAGATTGGTAGGGTCGCCGGGGACAAGGCCGCCGCGGCCCGGCCGGCTGCGCGGGCCAAGCCGTCCTCCGCCGCGCCGCGCATGTACGAGGCGCGCAGCGAGACGGCCGCGGCGGCCTTCCGCTCCGGGCGGTCGCTGGAGGACGAGAAGCAGCGGCCGCTGGCCGAGCGCGTCGCGGCCGCGGGAGGAAAGGCCGGCGTGCAGCCGCGGCGGCGGCCGGTCGGCAACCGCGAGGTCACCTTTGAGCTGAAGCAGGGCGGCAAGAAGAGGCGGGCGGGCTGATGTTGGTGTGAGATAGATGTGTGGATTCCTGCGTACGATTCCCTCAGCATAGGTGTGCCTGGGCTCCTTTGCTCGCGTCACTCTGACTTGATCCCCCTCTGACGTGCGCCCGTTCAATTTCATTTCCAATCGACGAAAAGGCCAACGTTTTCATAAGGGGGTCCTGGGGACGCATGCATGCAGAGCGGGTTCGGTAAGGCGCTTGTGGCCACAAGAAAGGGTGGAGTGCGTGCGTGCCGCTGGCGGCGCGAGGTGCAAGAGGTGTAGGTTGCATGCATGCCACGGGCCCCGCCAGCTGCGCGCCGTCCCACAAAAATGAAAATATGCAATCACTGTGCGTTCGTTCGAGTCATATTTGCTTGGGCAAGGGTCAGGTATTGGTTCGAGGGACTAGTCATGAGAGGCACGCGAGTTTCCTGTGTTTGAAACGAAGCAACCGTCTTCACTCTCCCCACACCCACCCGCCTCCTAGGCGGTGCCGACCGAGCCGATGAGCATGTTGAAGTTGATGTTGATCTTGCCGCTGCGGATGTCGGCCATGCTGAGCGTCTTGCAGGCGACCGCCACGATTTCCACCTCGTACTTGGTGGTGCTGGAGCGGTCAAAGATGTTGGTGATGGCGATGCCCGAGGGCAGGCAGCCCGTGCCGTGCGTGGGCACGGTCGCAAACACCATCTGCCCGTTCTGGGCCAGCCCGTGGTAGATGTAGAAGCGCCGCGCCTCGCCGCGCGGCCAGGTGGGGCCGTTGGCCGGGGTCTTGCCCGTGCGTGGGTCCTTGCTGGGCACCGCGTTGCGGATGACCACGCCAAAGGTCGTGTGCGTCAGCGGGACGTTGCCGTTGAACTTGCTCCGGCTATTCCGCGCGGTCATCGCCGCCACCGCCGGCCGCGACGGCGGCTTGAGCACAAAGTTGTTAAAGTTGTTGGAGGTGACGCCGTCGGTGTGGAAGGTGGGCAGCTGCATCTGGCGGGCCCGTCAGCGGCGCCGACAGCGCCAGGTCCAGCAGACTGTCCTGTAGGTTGGCGTTGGTCAGGCGGCCCAGCGGCGGCAAGGGCTTGAGCGACCCCGTCACGCGCACGTTCTGGCGGTACACCGTCAAGCTCGTCGTGTCGGCCTTGATCAGCGTGAACGTGTTGCTGGAGCTACTGGAGCGCGGGGTGACTGCGGGTGAATGGGTGGAGAGAATAATTAGGTTTTTTTAGTGTTTTTAAAGGGAACCAAGGGCAGAATTTACTCCTTGTGAGCTGGCAAGAGCGATGAGTAGGCAACCTGCAGAACTAATTCCTACAACGTTTTATATATTACACCCTTCTCCCACTCCCCTTCAAACACGCAACGCACATCATCTACCCACCCCACCAGCGTACGCACCGGTGCCAAACGTAAAGTCGTTGGAGTCCCAGTACGCCTCCGCCCCGCCCGTGGTCTTGAAATACACGAGGGCCTGTGAAACCCCAGAGTTGTCCACAAACGACCCAAAGTTGACGCTGTTGCCCTGCCTGCGGTGGGTGGACGGCAAGGGAGTGGATTTGGGAGGTGCGCTTCTGAGCGCAAGGACTGCGATTTGCAGAGGGGTAGACGAGTGCCGCCGCATCGCAACAACCCCTCTTGGCATTGCTCTCACAGGGAATCCAAACGAGGGCCACTGAATGCGCTCCCCTTCCCAACCCTATTCCCACACCATCCTCCCCTCCGTCCTCCCCTTTCTTCTCTTCCCACGCGTACATGACGGCCTTGCCAATTTTGTCGAAGAAGACGATGCCGTTCATGGCGTTGGTCACGCTGCCGACCTCGACGCGCACTTGCGTCACCTGGCGCCCGGCGCCCTTGGCGCGCGTGGACTGCAGCTGGACCGCGCTCTGGACGTTGGAAATGGCCGCGCTGTACACATCCACCTGTCGGGGAAAAGTGGTGAGGAGCGGAGCGAGTCAATCTGATGAATCGAATGATTCGTGCCGCTCCGACCCCGAGCATCTCAGAGAAAGAGAGCTGGACACCATCGCCTGAGCTTCAGGCCCACTACCAGCACCCACACAACCCCCATATCTCCCTTCCAAACCAAGACCCCGTGCGTACAATGCCAGCATCAGAAAAGACGATGGCCTGGTTCAGGCGGTCAAGGCGGGGCAGGACGTGCCGTCCCCGGTAGCCGCCGTTGTTGTTGGTTGGGATGGTGAAGACAAAGCCGTTGACGTTCTGGGAGCTGCCGCGGACGGTGGATGCTGCGAGGGGGTTTGAGGGGGGATAGTAATGTGTCTATGGTAATAGAGCTCAGGGAGAGCGTGCGTCGGCCATCTTGGCACGGCGCATTGCTCACAGAATTGAGCGCACATAAAGTTGCAAGGCTATATATGCAACAAACTCATGCAGCCATATGCCAGATGTCCCCACAGCAAATCACTTGTAACACTGGCTTTCATGTGGTGGTCTTTCAGTGTCAAGCAAAAGGCAAGCCATGTGTGACCTCCTCATCATCTCCAACTCTAATAAAGGCCTCTTGACCCAATTGGTCTTCAGCGGCCCTACTCTATTGCACCCCACCCCCTCCATCTCCGCCCCACCCCACCCCAAATCAAAAAAAAACATCACCCTCCTCCCACCCCCATCCACCCCCACGCACATGAACTGGCTTCCACCACCACGTTTGGCGCCACGGTCAGCGGGCCGCTGATGATGTAGACCTTGTTGGGACCAAAGTAGACGTTGCGGTAGCCCATGGAGGAGGCCAGGGCCCGGTTGATGGCGGCCGTGTCGTCCGTGGCCCCGTTGCCCTTGGCGCCAAACCACTCCACCAGCACCGTGGCCTGGACGCCATAGCCAAAGGTCACGGTGCCGGCGCCGGCAAAGAGCTGGGAACTGGACGGTCCAGTGACTGGGCTGTTAAAGGTCACCGTGACCCCGGCATCGATGTTGAACTTGGCCCCGGAGGCAAAGTTGACGGGCTTGGAGATGGACAGGGACTTGCTGATGCGGTAGGTGCCGGCCGTGACCTGGATGATGCCCGAGGCGTCCCAGTTGCCGTCGGACGTCGCGCTCGACAGCACGGCGCTGACGTCCCGGGAGCCCGTGGAGTCGGCGCCCAGGGCCTTTAGCGAAGCCTGTACTCAAAGGTGCATCGCGGTGGGGTGGTGCGCGGGCGTGGGCGGGTATGCATGGGGCCCCTGATAACAACACGGCCACACACGTGGGCGGGCATGAAGGAACCCACGCCCTCCCACTCACCGCGTCGCAACTGAAGCCACTAGGATAGGTATAATACCATACAAAGGAGGAAGGAAGCCCTGCATGGACGCTGGGCAGCGCCGCGATCAGGGCCAGGCAAAACACCCAGGCCGTCCGGCAGAGCGGACGCGTCCGGTGGGACGCTCTCGACGAGTCGCTCATCTGATAAAGACGGCAGGATATAAACCGTACAACTCTACGACACTGATAGAGAATGGACTTGGACCCGGCCAAGCCTCTCGTAAACTTCCGTGATGCGGCCTTCGCACCACCTCTCATTTCCGGGGCTGCTCGGAAAGGAAGGTGACCCTGTGGCCGGCTTCTTTCGGCGATTCTTCGGCCCTCAACCCCTTGCGCAACCGCGCGACACCGGGTCGAGAACATGCGCAAAAGTCACAAGACATACACACGAGCGCATTGTACACAACTTTCAAGCATAGCGCTCGTACAGAGTCCGGGGCGCACGAAACCGGGCCGGCCGGCCTAGGGTTTCAAGGGCTGCCCGGCATTCCCCGCCGCGCCGGGGTCACACGTGCACCTCCGCCCCGTCAATCCGCCAAGTGCTGCCATCGGGCTGCGACACAGTGTACGACACCCGGAACCTGGCAAGATGAGCACGAATATGGGTCGTGTTGAGGGTCGGATAGGCGGAGGCGTCACCACATATGCGGCCCTGTGTGAATTTTGCGGCTGCCCTTTCATTCTCGGCCCCACATACCGGCTCAATCGCATTGCGGAGCTTGCATCAGGGGCGTTGGATGCCCTGAGGGTCTCCTCCACGTCGGCCAGGATGGTGGGGTTGCCATTCGGCCCGTGCTTGACTGCCACCACGTTCACTGCCTTGGGCACGCACTCAAATGCCCTGCAGCATGTGTGGGTGGACCAGGGACGAATGAAGGGTATCCTGGATCAATGATAGCAACAGACTGGTCTCAGTACGACATATGAACGAGTCGGAATGCGTGCCCCGGTAGTGATGTTGCCCGTCACGCACACGTGGCTGGAGGCGAGCTCTTTTGCCTTGTCCTCCCAGCGGGTAAGGAGAGGACCGTTGAGCAGGCTCGAGAGCTCCGACACCAAGTGCTTGGGGCCAAGCACGGCAGCCTACGCATCGTGGGGAAGCGGGGGGCGCAATGCTTGTCAATATCTGCCGCTCCCTGTCGGTAAAACACTCTTGCATATGTCCACCAAATCGCACCCTGACTGCCTGCCAGCGCTGGACGAGCTCTGTAGCCTGGTCCATCGAGGGCAGCGGGGCGGACTGCGCTGTCTGCGAGGGGCCGGGGACAAACGGCAGACTGACGACGCCCGCGCGCCAGAGCAGAGCCGCCGGCATGCCCTGGGTTGGAAAAGAGTGCGAGGCGCGAGTGAAAATGCCTGGAAGGGTTGCATGGAATTTCCCAAACCAGTCCCCTTATCGAATAAACGGCCCCGCACCAGGACCACGGCGGCGACAAAGGCGACGCGACCCCAGCGCAGCGACTTTCTGTCCAGTTGCAGTTCGGGGAGGTTGTCGACCGAGACGATGCTGCCCCTGGAGAGGCGAGGCAGTCCGGTTCGCGCGCCCGGCAAAGGCGGGCTTGTCGAGCGCCGCTGCGCTGGCGACACCCGTTTCGTTGGACTCGGCGGCGGCCTCGTGCGCCGCTGCGGCGCCCTGCTGCCTCGGCTCCGCCGCCGTCAGGCGGGGCATCTGCCGGTTTGCGCCCACGGCCAAGAGCTCCGGATCGGCAAACGTCTCTGCTTGCGTCGGGACCTCTTGGGCATCGCTGTCCGCGGGCGGTGTCGCAGACAATGGTGCCTCGCTGGCGTCACCTGACGGCCCTTCGCCCGCGCCGACGGCGCGCTCGCCTCCCCTGCACCAGCGCACGAGCTTGCCGAGAATGCCCACCCGCCAGGGTGCCCGTCCGCGCAGCCTTGGGCCCATCAAAGTATGCCTGGACCTCTGGCGCCGCGAACCAGGCCTCCAGCGCAAAGGGCGCCGTGCCCCGTGGCGCGTCCACCAGCGGCACCGCGATGGCGTCGATCCAGTGCTCGGCCAGGGCGCAGAGCCCCGGCAGCGGGTCGTCCGGGTCGGGGGAGTTGCTGCGCACAAACGCGGCCACCTGGCGATCGGCTGGGCCGCCCCCGGGGCCGGTGCCCCAGCCTAGGGCCTGCTTGCAGGCCTCCGGGTCGGCGAGCAGCAGGTGCGACACGGCGGCGGTGATGCTCAGCTTCTGGCGGCGCTCGCGGGCGGTGAGGCGCGCCGCGCCGGACGGGGCCGCGCGCGCCTCCTCCTCCGCCAGGGCCTCCGCCGCGGCCAGGCACCGCTGGGCACGCGCGACGCCGGCCGGGTCCGGCCGGGGCCCGCCCGCGACGGCCGCGCCGATCATGGCCGCCGCCAGGGCGCCGAAATCGGTCGACGACCCGCAGGCCGCGTCGCCCACGGCCGCGTGGAGGCCCAGCTGCTCGGCCGGCCTCAGAGAAGTGAGGAAGCGGGTCTTCCAGACCGCGTCGACCCGGCCGCTGCCGACCGCGTCGGCCGCGAGCCGCAGCGCCGTCTGCCGCTCCTCGGCGCTCGCCTCCTCGGCGCGCTCGATGGTCTCCAGCGCCAGGTCGGGCCCCAGGCTGGAGATCGCGCCGGCGATCTCGGCCTGGAACTGGCCGGAGACGGCCCAGGTCTTGAGGATCGCCTGCGCGGCCTCCAGCTCCGCCACCGCGCGCGAGACGGGGCCGGACCGGCCGAGGCAGTCCGCCGCCATGTCGCAGTGCGCCTTGGCCACGGCCACGGCGATGTCCTTCTTGCTGGCGACGCGGCCAGACCCCTCCTCCAGCCAGGCCCGGCCGCGGCGGGCCACATCCTCGGCGCACCCCGTCTCCAGCAGGAGGAGCAGGGCGCCCGACACCAGGTTGCCGGGCACGGTCTCCTCCAGGCTGCCCTCCCGCACGCGCTGGCGGTACCGCGCCTCTGTGGCCCGGTCCGACAGGAGCTGGGCAGCGCCCTCGAGAATCTCCTGGCGCGCGGCCAGGGCGGGGGCGCTGAAATACTGGTGCCTGAGCAGAGGGTGTAGGTGGGGGGAGGCTGGTGCAACGCATGCCAAGAAATTAGTGTAGGCAAGTCCTTCTCATGATTTTATTGGCGACATTTGTGCTCGCTCCTCCTCAAATGTATCCATTCATATATATATATATGTGTGTGTGTGTGTGTGTGTGTATGTATACACCAGCATCAAGCAAGCATGCACCTCACGCTCTAAAAGCAGCGCACTGTGCCCAAATTCAAGTGCTCCATAGCCACCTGGGTACCTGTCGGGCTCATCGGGCTCGGACTTGGCGGCTTCCAGAATGCTCATAAAGTTGAGAGGCAGGGAGAGGCTGCCCACAGTCTCCGTTCTGGAGGCTCGTGACCGAACCCTGGACGTCGCGGCGCGGCGGGGCATCGCGGGCGACCCACGAGTGACCCGGCCAGCCCATCGCAGGCCAGCGGCAGGAGGAGCCCGCAGCCCCAGAGGCGCCATGTCTACGGTCATGCAATCTCCGAATTATGTATTAAAGCCTATGCACTGGGGATGTACTTCCCTATAGCTTGGTAGCGTGAGCTGGCGGGCCATGCACTCGAAAGGCCTGCCGCTGTCCGGATCAGTTGGATTTGAATCAGGCTTCGAACATGTCTCGGGATGGTGGCGCAAGCAGGCATTCGCACACCGCGCTGGCTGCTGACTACGGCTGGGCTTGAGCTGGCCATAAAAATCTTGGTCAATCATGTCGGGCGATTCATGTTGGTTTGAACAATGCATGCGTTCGAGAAAAGGGGCCCGAGGCTCGGGTTGCCACGAGCGCCCTGACTGATGCGTCTGTGGGACCAGCTTCACGAGGAGCTTGCAGCCAAGCCAGACCGAGTCGTAGTCAAAGAGTACAAATCGCAGGATGGAAGTCTCAGAAAAATAACTGCACGGCAGTTGTTGTACCAGGCAAGGGTATACGGGCTGGCTGATATGTGCCTTAGGACCAGGTAGCATGCCCATCATTGCCATGGCTCAGCATGACGAGGCCAAAAACACCCTTGAGTTTTGGATTAAATGCATCTCTATCTCGTCCTTGCATTCGCCGCAGGTTTGCCATCTACAATCATTCATTCTCTCCCAGTCAGCACCCGACAGCCAACCACCTGTCGCGGCCGTTGCCGCCGCCAGCGGCCTTGACTACGTGACCCTGCTCTTGGGCACCCTAGCGGCCGGGTGCGCGACAGGACTTTGTGGAAAGAAAGAACGGGGTTTGAATGATACGTCGCTCATTGGTCAAGTTCTTGAGGGCCCTGGCTTTCAATGAAGATTGCCCCATTTTCTGTGAACAGGTGTGCGTTTCTTCCTGTGAGCCTGAGCTGGCCTGCCGGGGTCGTGAGGAAGCGGCTGGCAGCGACTGGGACTCGCGTGCTATTCACAGACGATGCCGCAGCTGGGGTGTTTTGTGAGCAGACCGTCGGCGTGCCGACTGTTCGAGCGCCCATCGACTGGGAGGACCCGGTCTGGAGGGAGCACGCGCCCTCGTGGCATGGCTCCACGCAAATGGACAGGATCACTGGGTCAGAAACGCACGGCTCGGTCGCCATCATATTCACTTCGGGCTCCACTGCCGAGCCAAAGGGCGTGGTTCTCACAGACAGAGGTGAGTAGATGGGGCTGGAGCTGTCGGCAAGACAATGCGTTGGGCAGCGGGATGTGTCAGTATTTGCTGGCTCCTCAACCAGTGAAACTTTCCACGTCTCCGCACAGGGATCCAAAACCGGATTCAATGGGCAGTTGACCAGAAGCTGCTCTGGTCCGGGGTCTGCGTGGCTTGCTCCAGTCCCATCCAGTTTGTGGACAGCGTGACTCAGTTCATGGGCAGCCTCCTGGCCGGAGGGACTCTTCTCTGCCACGCCGACATGCCATCCATCGGACCTGAACCCCATAAGGTCTGCCCGGGGGATGACTCACGAGGGGGACCTGTGCTGCTGTTAGTAGTCTAGGGAGTTGCATTGGCGGTTGTAAGACTCAACCAATCCTCCAAAGAATCTCCCTCATGCAAATCCCAGATGCTGGAGTGGCTTCAACGGGGAGAGGCCGAGGTTGCCACCGCGCTGCCCCGCATTTGGGCGGCCCTGGGACAGCTGTCCCCCCGGGGTGAGCTGCAGCAGGGAGCAAAAACGCCCCCGCTCTTACCGGCGCTCCGCTTGCTCATCAGCAGCGGTGAGGGCCTGCCATGGGCCACTGCCAGAGTTATTTCGGAGCGCCTGGCGGCGCCCACTTGTCGGGTCATCAACTTGTACGGGTCCACAGAGACAACTGGCGACGCGACGGCTTCTTGAAATCAAAGGATCTCAACGCCTCTGGGACACTTGTGCCATCCGGCAAGCCCATTGCCGGGGCCAGTGTCGCTGTCGTGCGGGAGGAAAGCAAGGGCGTGTACAGGCTGTGCCCTCCCGGCGAAGAGGGACAGGTGGCAGTTGGCGGCGCAGTCCTGGCAGGCGGGCGCCTTGGGACGACAGGCCAGGTGGAGCCCTTGCCTCTCGTACCCATTGCTTATCAAAAGGCAGGGACGACCAACGTGCAAGAAGCGCCTTTGGCTGGTGCTCAATACTACCTGACTGGCGATATTGGCGTTCTCGATTCGTCTGGCACTCTGCATCTTCTGGGCCGAAACAGCCAGTTTGTCAAGCTCTCTGGTAGGCTGGGTGTATCGCTGGCGCAGGCGCACCAGACTATGCGCTCGGAGCACCTTCTGTTCTGACCTCCCTTCTGGGTCTCAATACACTTCCTGCAGGGGTGCGAGTGAGCTTGGCCGAGGTGGAAGCCTGCCTGGAAAGCTGCAGCGGGGACGTGCAGGCGGCCACAGTCTGGCTCGAAGTTGGCACGGACCTCTTGGCCACACTTTTTGTGGCACGTGCGGACGCGCTTGGTGGCGGCGATGATCACGAGGAGGAGGATGCCTACGTGCTGAGCCTGAACAAGGATCAGGCAGTGACTGGGTCCTTGGCCCAAGCACTGCAGGAGGCCACGCTGTCTCTGCTCCCGCCGGCTGTGCCCAGGCAGGTCGCCGTGCTCCCCGCAAAGCAGCTTCCACGCCTGCCTTCCGGGAAGCTCGACCGTGCCATGGCGGTGGAGCTTGGCCGGCAGCAGATTGAGCGACACTTGGGTTCCTCTGCGCGCGCCAGTGTGTCTCACTCAGCAGCTAAGCGGCCACGAATGGAGTTTTCCGAGGCACGCGTTGCCGGGGTCGTGCGGGCCGCGCTGTCCGGCGCAGGCGGCGCGGCCGTGGAGGCGGGTCAGGACATTTTCCTTGCGGGCGCCGACTCGCTGACGGCGGCGGTCATCGCCCATGGGCTGGGCACGACCCCGGCCGTCGTGCTGCAAAACCCCAGCATCCGGAGCCTCGCCCACGTGCTGGGAGCGGGGACTAAGCGGGGATTGGCGGCTGATGATCATCATATTGACTCGCCCGGCAGCACATCCCGGTCAATTGCCCCGCTCTTGGCGCCTGCGCTCGGGGAGCCAGGGCTGCTTCATGCCAGCTGGAAGGCGGGCTTGGCGCGATGTATTGATGCGCCGCTGCTCGTGCATGGGCGCAAGGCTTTTGCATGCTCCCACGGCGGAGATGTCACAGGGCTGTGTCTGGACACGGGCGCAGCGCTCTGGAAAATGCAGCGGCCCTTGTGCCAGTTCGACTGCGGGCTGGCCGTCGCCACGAGCACAAATGCCGAGGCCGTAGTTGCAGTAGTTGCGGCGGACGGCTGTGTGCTTTTTTTGGATATCGACAGCGGTAAGGGTATCAGTCCCGATGGGATCTGGGGTTCCTTTTCCTCAAAATTAATATTGGCTAGCAGATGGGCTGCTCAGCTCGCCTGCGATAGTCTGCACCAGAAGGACCTCTTTGCCATTCGCTGCACAGTGTGGCCACATTCAACCCCATTTCACGACCATGTCAACCCGCGCAGGCGCCTGCTTGTGGGAGGAGCGCCTGGGGGCCCCGGCGCGAGCGAGGCCCGTCACAGACCCATTTGGACGAGTCTGGGTTTCCACGCATGGTCAAGGCTCGGTCAACATCTTTCGTTGGCTCGGTAGGTCAACCGGCATGACAATTTTTGTTTGTGTTGACGATCGACTCTGCAGGCGCCTACTTATATGTTAAAACTAATTCATATGGTTGATGATAAAATCCATGCACGTGCTACAGGCCCTTATTCTATTATAACACAACAACCAACTCATGGTGCCCTCATCAATTCAAGGCACCTATTGCACCCAATGCAGGGGACCGCAATGTGCAACGAGCGTCCATTCCTGTACCAGGCTCTGTCTCTGCACCGGTCGTGTTTGCGTCTGCACAAGAGACGGCCATTGTGGCGACGCTGAATGGCGTCTTGCTCGGGATTTCCTGCTCTGGGAGTGACTGCGAGGCAGTGCTGTGGCAGATGGAGACGGGCAAACCGCCCCTCTTTTGTGGACCCCTCCCCTTTTCAGCGCCCTCTCCGGGCTCCAAAGCAGCACATGCCTACATCGCAGCGGTGCATGTGGCCGGCGGGCTGACCTGCGTGCGCCTGCCTGCATCCTCAGATGCACCTAGCTGGGAGCACTTGGCGTGGCCGGCAGACGTGCCCCTTGCCGGCGTCTACCAGGCCGCCTGCTGGGCAGAGGACGGCGCTGTGGCCATCCTGGGCGACGAGCGGGGATGCCTGGCCCTGCTGCGCATCGAAAAAGAGGCTGCGCGGGAGGACAGTCCTTCATCGCACGATTGGCGCAAGCTGGTGCCTTCCAGAGCTTCTGTGCCACGCTTGCCTAGCTGGGAGTTGTGTCGCCTGATGGACTTTGGAGACCGGATTACGGGCCTTGCGCGCTGCGGCAGCCATAGTGCCAGCTGCGACCCGGTTCTCCTGGCAGTGACCCTGGCCAGTGGCATTGTTGCCCTCGTCACCGTTCAGACGACTAGCGATGGCCCGAGCGCCGGCGTGAGGGCCTCGGTTCGCGCCTCGGTCCGCCTCCCGGCGCCCTGCTTCACTGGCCCTTGCTGGGACGATGCCAAGTCACGCATTCTTGTGGGCTGCCGAGACGACCACGTGTACTGTCTTGCGGGGTGGACCAAAGGATCTGGAGACAAGCAAGATGCTCTGTCGAAAGCAGCGGCGTGTCCCTGATGAAGACTCATGTGCAACATACTTTCTTCTCACAACAAGTGTCACAGACCCTTTCTTCTCTCTGTTCTCCATTTTTATGCCGCCATACTTGTACCAATCGGTTTTCAATTTCAGTGGGTCATAAATAGAACAAAATCGAGTCCATGCATGTGGGTGAGCGGCCAATGCACGTGAGATCAACTGAAGGGGTTGATGCACTGAGCTCTCGTCTTGGAAGGTCTTTTGGCCACCCTAACACTCTTCCAGCATGACACCTTTCCACAAGGAGCCATCTCACCCCAGCGAGAGCGCATCCAGCTCTCGCACAGCGGTGGTGACTTTCATGACGTGGCGCTTGCAGCTCTGCAGGAGCTCCTGTGCCTCTGCCTCTGCCTGCCGATACTCCGCCCCGGGATCTGCCCGCTGCTCCGTGAACTGCGCACGGTGAGATTTATTTGAGATTGGAAATAGGTCGTGCAATACTGTGCTGACCGGTTTTACGGGAGCGCATGTGGCCCCTCACCAACCACCCCTAAATTCCGCACCACCCCTTTGTCCGTACCGTCTTGCGCAGCCTGGCAATGTTCTTTTCCAGGATCTGCAATTTGATCTCAGCATATCGCAGCTGCGTCAGCTGTTTCCTGGCCCTGGCCAGGACAGATTTGCTCTGTGGCGGCACAGAAAATCGGGAGGTGGGCACCGCGTGGCATGAGAGCAGGGCAATTACTTGCTAAACAAGATTTGGGAAACAAGATCACTCCCATCTCCCAGCGTACCTGGGCCTCTGCGTCCCTCTTCTGGTGCTCTGCAATCCGTCTTCGCAAGGCGTCGTGGAAGAGGATGCTGTCAGCCGCCACCTCGGAGATCTGTGCATGTGTGTAAAGAGAAAAGGTTGGGTATGGCATGTGCTTGTATTGAACTGACCTTTGGAAGATCCTGCTACTTGCCCCTTGCAAGAGCATCCCTCTGTTGGACCGCAAGGGAGCCCACAAGAAGGATACACACCCCCCCCATTCTAAACCCAGCCACAGCCCCACTCACCCGTGCCCAGTCGCTCCGGAACATGAACCAGCTGAGGGACATGACGTCCTGGAAAAAGTGGGGTCCCTGCGCAAAGGTCCGCAGATCCTCGTCCGGGTGTTGGGCCATGATTTCTTGCAGTTTCCCCACCTCCACGCGCATGACCTCCCGAATGAGTGCCATTTTGGCCTTGGCATGCAGCGAGATCTTGAGCTGCGGAGAGAAAATGGCGATGGTCTTACGAACTAAAGCGTGTATGACCTAAAACAGATGCAGAAGCTGAGTCCAAACTGACACCACAGCCCGAACCAGCAGGCTTTTATACCACCAATCCACCTTGGTCTCCTCGGTCTGGGCTGGACGCGTGAATCGGGCCGCCTTGATGCGGGCGTCGACCTCGGGCCGCTTCATCGCGGCCTGCGTGGCAGCCTTGATCCTGGCAATGGTCTCTGGCGAGTGCTTGCGCCCCTTGTTCCAGGCGGCTTTGCCCTTGTTGGCCTGGCTTATCCTCATGCGCCGCGCTGCCTCGGCCGGATCCAGGTCTGGGGGCAGGTGGATCCTTGTCCTGGTCGCCTTGGCCACGGTTTCATCGCGGGACAGCGTGGGCGGGTTGTGCGCCTCGAGCGAGGGCGCTGGCGACGTTGAGGTGGTGGAGTGGCCGAGGCTCGCGCAGGGGCCATCCAAGACGGGTCGCGATGCCCGCCGCCCATTATACGCAAATGAACGGCGCACGGTAACAAATGGCACGACGCGAGCTGCGCGGAACTCCCTCAGCAAGCTTTGCGGGACGGGGCGAGCGCCATGCATGACCCGGCTCGTGTTTGCCTGCGAAGCCACTGCCCAGACGCTCATGGTGTGAATGCTCGCAAGGGCATCACGGCCAGACCATATTTCAGGTAATGTAAATGACTTATCATCGACTCATGCCACTTTCCTAAGGGCGCATCTTGGAACCATGAATGCATGGGCAATCCCTTGCCGAAAGTGCCCTCTGCTACCGATCCCGTTCGGGATGAGGAAGTGATATACTGGCCTAAATGAAACGGGCCTTCGCCGACGAATCAGAAAGCGACAGCTTTAGTGTCGGGAAAATTTTCATAATTTCTCCGGCACATTTCTGGTCAGCTATGCTTGCCTTGAAAGAAAAGTATGTGCCGTGGGGGTTTCTAAAGAAAGGGCTTCAGAGGTGCCAGGCAACAGCGTCATACTTCATTTGCATACTAGGCGTGTCTTTGCTACAAGGCTAAGCAAACCAATGGATGGTGCATACCACTCCTATACTACCAGTTCCATGCCCATGTGCGCCTTATGGGTCAGGTAAATGCGCAATGTCCCGCTTGCATGCGTACCGCCCCTTGCTATGCAGTTTTGCGCACACGCCTCGGCGCTCGAACGCCGAAATGCCGAATCCCGTAACGCAGAGGGGCCCACTGTCTCCAATAATTGCGCGCAAGATCCCCCCACGCATAGCACAATTCACAAGCAACAATTCTCGAAACGAACTCACGCGATTGGGGCACGGGGCTAGCTGCTGGCCTTGCTCCGCGGCCACGTGTTCCGAGATGCCTTGACGATGCGAATCTCCCATGCGCAATGGACTTTGTTCATTACGGAAACCGCTCCTGTACGCGCAAATTGCAAACAATTGAACTCTTGAGCAAGTAATTCAGAGCGTGGAACGATTCGATCTGCACCGCATCGTGGTATTCATCGAGAACCGGCGGCGACCAGCATGGCCTCTACTCACCGCGTATTTGTCGTTGCCGTGGACAACACAGAGGTAAGGGTTTGCAGCGCAATATGATGTTCATGGAGTAAATATGGCCAAGTAAGACTTTTAGTGAGACGTATGACCGCTCTCCACCTGTGGCAGCTCGCCAAGAAGCGACTGGAGCGATTCCTCGCCGAGTTTGTTAACCCCGGAGACGAGGTGCGTGCGATTGGCCGCGATTGCCTCAAGATAATGGATCGACTGTAATGTAAAACATACATGCATACTTTATCAATTGTTTTATCCGCGCAGGTGCACTTGGCGCATGTTATCCCCGAGGCCAAGGAGACGCTCACGGTGGGAATGGCCGGGGCCCTGTCCTCGACGCTGGGGGGCAGCGGCCGCGCCAGCACGGAGAGCGCGCAGGAGCAGGGAGAGCGCAGGGTACGCCTAGGTATTGCATTTGGGCGAACATAGTACCTAGTACAAAGGGATTGAGTGCCATGGCTACCCCAAGGGCTGGTTCCCGTGTCTTTGTGCTTGGGCCTCTTGGCAGGAGCATTCTCAACAGTGTGCTTAACCAGACTTGCCGCCTGCGCACCACAGATCAAGCAAGCAAAGGAGGACATGCAGAACAACTACGTTCCAGTTCTTACGGCCCGCAATGTCCCGTTCGAAGGTGAGGTGCTGAGGGCGCTGGGCCTGAGCTTGCTTTGTGTTAACCCGCTCCCCCAACTCTTAACCCGGTCCTTCCTCGCACCTGCCAGTGGCCATCCTGGTGACCCCTTCCAAGACCAAGGCCATCGGGGAGACCCTCACCAACTACGCCACTCGCGTCAACGCCACGGCGCTGGCGCTCGGCAAGTCGGACCGCAGCAAGGTCCAGGAACTGTTTCTTGGCTCTGTGTTCAAGGTGCGTGCCTTTGGTTGGTCATTTGCGTGGCGAGGACAGCGCATTGGCCGATGAAATAGGAAAGCGTGAGGAGGGTGCCACACTCGTCATACTTGGGTGCCAACCAATTCCAGTCTTTCTTTACATTATTCCTACACTTCCTCCGCCCTCCTCTACTCAACAGGTGGTGCTGGACAAGACCACAACAAACGTGATTGTCCTTGCCTAAGGGCGTACAGAAGAAAGGGAGAGCGTCGCGCAACGCATTTTGCTTTGGACATTTTTGGTTGCTAGTGTATTGAGCCGTTGCTATTTTGAATGACTGCAAATTGGACTCTCAATCATTTTTCTAGCGTGTAAAGCAGGCCAGCACGGGTCCATCTGGGGAAAAGAATGGGTGAGGGCTTGCACCCCCGGGATTGCGTTAAGCAATCCAACGTGCGCGTCGCCGAGGTGACGTGGGTGGGGTTCCATCGCGACATGGCCGGCCGCGGCAGGTCCGGGAGGCACAAATAATCCATGCACTTTGCAAGGTAAACACCGCGTATCAATCAAGAAACCAGCTCCCACCACTTTGCCACATCGCCAAGCACCCTTGGTCGACGATCATGGCCGCTTCCGAGCCCGCCAAGCGCGTGCTGCTCCTCGCTGTCGACGACTCCGAGGTACTTTGCGATGAGCGTAGATGACTTTTTCCCGAACGGCAGTGCACATCGTAAGCGCTGTTGCCTTCCGATGTGCCCCCGAGGCACGTGGCCGGAAAGTGCTCACCTGCCAGCCATTCCCGACCGCAGACATCGGATCGCGTGGTCGACTGGACGGTCGAGAACCTGTACCGGGATGGCGACGAGGTAGAACCGTGCGGCGGCGATCTGTCGGTGCTTCGAATTTTGCTGGGCCCCTTGCAGACGGTGACGTGTCCGCGAGCTCTGAGCCTCCGCTCCCCCGTCCGCAGATCCACCTCCTGCACGTCGTGCCGGTGCCCCTGCCCGAGATCGTGGGCGGACTGGGCGGCCTTGACACGGGCCTGGTCTCGGTCGACCCCGACCCGAAGGAGGACATCAAGCATGTAGGTGTTCAAACGAGAAGGGGGTGGTGGGAGGTGTGGGCGAATTTGGGGTGGTGGAGAAGACAAGCGTACTCAATCTCCACCATCACGACCTCTGTGCTTGCTTAACGCCCACCCGCAGATTGCCGAGGCCAAGGAGTTCATCAAGCGCCGCTTTGTGACCAAGCTCGCCACCCGCAACATCGCGTACAAGGTGGAGATTGTCCACTTTTTGACCGACAATGACTCCATCGGGGAGGCCATCTGCACTCGCGCCGAGGCGCTCAAGGCCGCGACCGTGGTCGTCGCGAAACACCAGCGCGGCGTCGTGGCCGAGTTCTTCATGGGCTCCGTCACCAAGGTGTGTGGTTGGGGGGGGGGTTGGGGATGGGGTTGAGGGGGGGGGGCGGGGGGGTGGAGAGCGTGAATAGAGACGGGGTTCCATTGTGTGTTGTCTGGAGGGGTGTCTGTCCAGAAAGGCCTGTGAATAGTGTGTGCTTAGCCAGCACGGGCCTCCAGCGGCCCAATCAAAGGCCGTACTTTCTCACCGCAATGCAATTGGGTCCACCATGCGTGCAACACGCTCATATAAAAAGGCCATACAAAAACCATTTATCCTCTCCTCCATCTCCTTCTTTCCAATGCAGTATGTGACCCACCATGTCAAGCAGCCCGTGGTCGTTCTGCACTAGGAGTCTATTGGGATCGCCGTCAAGGCCCTCTTTGCTCATGCACGAGGCCCAAGGCTCGGTCCGAGCGCAAAAAAACGTAGTTGAGTCTGTTTGCACAGTCCCCCACCCGTTGTTTCTTTTAGTCAGCCGGCCCTCGGTGATGCTCATAGCTGTTGATTTTCAAGAGGCATTTTTTAGATGGCAACGTATCAGAACAGAGGGAAGTGGAGAATGATAGTGGTATAAATAGGAAAATTGTCGCCGCTGAGCGGTGTGCAAAGACGTGCGATGATTGAGGAGGGGCTTCTTTTGCGGGCAACCTTGCGTGTACAAGTAACCACGCCTAGAAGGATACGGCCACGCGCTGCTGCTCGTCTGCGGCGGCAGGTGCAGGGCCTGATTCCCCAGGCTTCTCCAGACCGTCGCCGCGTGCTCTGGGAGCGGATGCGGCCTTGAGGCGCTGCCGCCGGCGGACGTGCTGGAGTAGAAGCACGATGGCGGCCGGCGTGACCCCGGGGATGCGCCTCGCCGCCGCCAGATTGACCGGCTTGGCCTCGCTCAGCTTCTCCACGTCTTCGCCGGAGATCTGCATGAGAATTGGATGCGATTGGTTCATTGTTGTTATACATAGGGAGTGTACAGTACTATTATACAGCATGTTGCACACCCAGGAGCAGGCCTTCCACATACCGGGAGTGTGCTGTAGTCGAGGTCGACGGGTAAATGGAGCTGCTCGTCGCGCTGCAGCTCAGCCACCTCGGCCGCCTGCTTCTGGATGTAGGGCCGGTAGTGGCAGTTGTACACGGCCGTTGCCACGTCGTACCGCGAGTAGGAGTCCGAGGGGGAGGCGGGCGAGTGCGGCGGCTCGGCGCCCTCGGCGGCGCGCGCGAGGGCGGCCAGCTCGGCGGCGCGGGGGGCCTCTGCCTGCGCCGCCGCGCGGGCCACATCGTCCAATGCAACGCCCTTGCGCGCGAGCATGGTCGCCGCAGCCACGCGCTGGCCGTTGGCGCCCATCTCAAAGCCCGCACGCGCCCAGGCGTGCGGCGTGAGGCGCACGCCCTCGAGCGCGTCCTCGGCGGCCTCCACGGCCGCCCGGCGGCGCGCAAACGCGGCCGCGCGCTCGGGGCCCGACGACGCCGGCCTCGAGGCCGCGGCCCGTCAGCCGTAGATCCGCGTTGTCGGCGCGCAGGCTGAGCCGGAACTCGGCGCGGGCCGAGAGCATGCGGTAGGGCTCGCTGGTCCCGCGCGTGACCAGGTCGTCGGCCAGGACACCCAGGTAGCTGTCGGCGCGGGTGACGTGCAGCGGCTCGTCCGGCGCGGCCGCGTTGGCGCCGGCCAGCAGGCCCTGCGCGCCGGCCTCCTCGTAGCCGGTGGTGCCGTTGATCTGGCCGGCCAGGAAGAGCCCGGCCGCGCGCCGCGTCTCGAGCGTGGGGAAGAGCTGGCGCGGGTCGACGTAGTCGTACTCGACCGCATAGGCCGGGCTGGAGCATGACCGCGCGCTCCAGGCCCGGGGATGGTCTGCAGCAGGCGGCGCTGGTCGGCGACCTCCATGCTGTTGCTGATGCCGTTGGGGTAGACCACGTGCGTGTCCAGGCCCTCGGGCTCCAGCCAGACGTGGTGCCGGCGCCCGGGGAAGCGCGAGAACTTGGTCTCCAGGCTCGGGCAGTAGCGCGGCTCCACGCAGCCGCCCCCGGCCACCGTCGCGCCCGAGGCAAACACGGCCCCGCGCCCCGAGGCCATGCACTCCTTGACCCAGGCCTCGGTGGCGGGGCCCGTGTAGGTCGCAAAGCACGGCACCTGCGCGGCCGCCGGCCGCCAGCCGCGCGCGGCCGCGTTCAGGAAGCTAAAGGGCGTCGGCAGCGCGTCCCCGGGCTGCGGCTCGCACACGGCGTAGTCGATGCTGCGCGCGTCCAGGCGCGGCGGCGTGCCGGTCTTGAGCCGGCCCAGGGCAAAGCCCAGGCCGGCAAAGGTCGTCGCGAGGCGCGTGGCGGCGCGCGCCGCGACCTCGTCCGCGCGCTGCGCGCGCTCGGCCGCGTCCGAGGGGCCCCCGGCGGCGGCGCTCAGCGACACGGCCGAGGCGATGCGCCCCGCGGGGCGCGAGGCGCCGCCCACGTGGATCACGCCGCGCAGGAAGGTGCCGGTCGTGACCACCACCGCCCCGCGCGCCGACGACGGCGCCGTCTGCCAGGCGCACGCCCGCCACGCGCGGCGTGCCGGCCGCGTGGCGCGCGCTGCCGCCGGGCTCCATTATTAAGTCCACGACGGACCCGTCGCAGATCTCCAGGCCCGGCACCGCGCGCAGCGCGCGCTGCATGGCCGCCTTGTAGCGGGCGCGGTCCATCTGGGCCCGGGGCCCGCGCACCGCGGGGCCCTTGCTGGCGTTGAGCATGCGGAACTGGATGCCGGCCTCGTCCGCGACGCGGCCCATCAGCCCGTCCAGGGCGTCGATCTCGCGCACCAGCGTGCCCTTGGCCAGGCCGCCGATGCTGGGGTTGCAGCTCATCTCCCCGATGGACGTGCCGGGGCTGGGCGTGATCAACAGCGTCGCCGCGCCGCGCCGCGCGCGGCGCCGCCGCCGCCTCGCACCCCGCGTGCCCGCCGCCGATCACCACCACGTCCACATCGCGCGCGTAGGAGCTCAGGCGCCGGGATGTGGCTCTCTGCGGGAGGGTCCTGGCCGCCGTGGCGGCCCTCCTTCCGGGATGTATCCACCTGCATTGAGGGCGAAGATCGACGGAACTGAGCAATGCGGACGGTGTTTGAGACTTCGCAACTGTATATGAATATACACTTGTATATTCGAATAAGAACTTAAGCATCGATTAGCGTGTAATGCTCCTGGCATGGCTGTACAACAACAGTGAAACCCACCGCCCAACCTCCACCCGCCACGTACATGGTGCAGGAGCGGTGCGGCCCGTCTAGGACATATGGCATGATCTTGTACAACAAAGGTATACGCCCGAAATTCCTCCTTGTGGCCCTTCAAGCCATGTCCAGCGCCCGCGACCGATCCAGGGCACCCCTCCTCCTCCGCAATCATGCGGATCGAGGGGCCAGGTTCGCGCCCTTGCTGTGGCTGACAACCTTCTCCCTGCCTTCCCCTCACGGCCCGGTCCAGGCAGCGCCGGAGCCCGGTGGGCCGTTTGCGGCCCATAGCGAGGCTCTCAGGCCCATGCTCGCTACAATTGTAAACTGATTTCCTCGCTTGCTGCCCTTGTTCGAGAGCATTGGGCATCTGAGCGGCGCGTACGATCTTAATCATCCCGGTGGTCCCAGCACCGCGGGAGCCCCGATCGGCGTGGGCCCCCTCCCGGCGATCGACAAACCAATACCCTGCATCCATGATCGGTCATAGAACGCAGTAGCTCTTCCGAGAGGAGCACCGACACCATGTTTGAGGCACAGGTGGCCTATTACCTGAACAAGTACCTTGGGGCGTACCTGGAGGGCATTGATCCGGCCTCCCTCAGGTGCGTGTGACGGTGTTTGAGGGTGGTTATATTAAGTTTGTTTTTTGCAACACGCGTGTGTGTGTGTATGTTAGATGATCATGACTAGGGTGGTGCAACTAGGGCGGTGTATGGCAGATGAATATGCCTCTTTTAGCGACAGTCCTCATGCTTGCATGGCCTGGTGCCCAATATCGTTGATCCTCTTTGCAATTACTACTATTCTTCGAAGACTGCATAGACGTGCTAGCATGGATCGAATCAGGAATCATGCCGCCCACCCCCACACCACCCTTTCCCCCCTTCTTCCCGCACAGGATCTCTATCTACAAGGGCGATGTTGTTCTCAAGAACCTCAAGCTCAAGGCGGATGCGCTGTCGGAGCTGGGTCTGCCCATCGCGGTCAAGGCGGGCCTGCTGGGCAGCCTGACGCTCAAGGTGCCGTGGAGCGCGCTGGGGCAGGCGCCGGTGGAGGTGCAGATGGACCGGCTCTTCCTGCTGGCGCGGCCGCAGAGCGACTCGGAGCGCGGCGTGCTGCGCACGCCCGCGGACGTGGAGGCGGCCTTCCAGTCGGCCAAGCGCCAGCGCGTGCAGCAGCACGAGAGCGCCTGGCTGGCGGAGCTGGAGCGGCTGGAGGAGGCGCGGCGCCAGGCACGGCGGCGGCGGCGGCGGCGGCTCGTTCTGGGGCGGCGGCCGCCTGCGCGGCGTGATCGACACGGTGATCGGCAACCTGCAGCTGTCCATCACCAACATCCACGTGCGCTACGAGGACGAGCTGTCGCACCCGGGGCACCCCTTCAGCTGCGGGCTGACGCTGGAGCGCCTGGCGGCCAGCACCGTGGACGAGCGCGGGCGCGACGCCTTTGTCACGGCCAGCCCGCTGAGCATGCTGCGCAAGGCGCTCGACCTCCGGCGTGCGGCCGTCTACTTCGACACCGACACCGAGCTCTGGCGGCCGGCCGGGGGCACCGGCGACTGGCACGCACTGGACGCCGCGGGCTGGGACGCCTGGTTCCTGCCGGGCGTCGCCGGGCGCAGCGGGCGCCGAGGGCGGCAGCCGCGCGGCGTCGCCCTCCAAGGCCCCGCTGCCGGCCGCGCTGCTGGAGCAGGGCGGCACGGCCCGGCACCGGGCGTACGTCGTGCGGCCGGTGGGCGGGCGCGCCTTCTACAGCCGCGTGGGGCGGCTGCAGACGACCGAGGAGCGCGAGCCGCGCGTGGCCGCGGCGCTGGCGCTGGACCCGATCGCGCTGCGCCTGTCGCGGTCGCAGTACCAGTCGTACCAGCGCCTGCTGGCGGAGGTGTCGGGCTACGCGGCGCGGCGCGCCTTTGCGGCCTACCGCCCGGGCGTGCGCCCGGCCGCGGGCGAGGCCGCGCGCCTGGTGGCGCTACGCGCTGCGCGCGACGCAGCAGCAGCGCCAGAGCCGCGCGCTGAGCTGGGCCGAGACGGTGCGCTTCGCGCTCGTGCGCCGCCGCTACGTCGCGCTCTACGCCAAGCACCTGCGCAGCAAGGGCGCGCGCATGCTGGGCCTCACCGACGCCGAGCGCGCCGAGCTCAAGGCCTGCAACGACGCGCTGCCGGAGCCGACGCTGCTCATGTTCCGCCGCCTGGCGCACGCCGAGGTGCAGCGCGAGCGCCGGCGCGAGGCGCGCGCGGCCGCGCAGCAGCAGCAGCAGCAGGCGGCCGCCACGGGCTGGGTCGCCTGGCTGACGGGGCGCGGAGGTGCGAGCGCGGATGCAAAGGGCGCCGCTCCTCCTACCCCGGAGGACCCCACCATGCGCGCCGACTTTACCCCGGAAGAGTTTGCGACCCTGGTCGATCTGGTGCACGACCAGGAAGAGGGCGTCGTCTACGGCACGAGCACGCCCCACACACTGCTTGCGCAGGCGCGCGTGTCCATCTCCTCCGCGTCGGCGGAGCTGATCGACGACGTCGCCGGGCCGGCGTCCATCCTGCGCGGCGCGCTGGACGGCATCGCGGTCGACCTCAAAAAGTACCCGGAGACCATGGCCGTCGGCCTGAGCGTCGCGGCCATGGGCCTGCACTCGCCCGAGGGCGTGGTCGCCCGCACCGGGGGCAATGGGAAGGGGCGGACGAGGGGTGGTGATAGTGGTGCGACTGGCGGTCTGACACAGGAGACCGGCGACAATACCGCGGCGCACTCGCCGTCCCCCGCGCAATCTCCCTCTTCAACAGTCCCCCCCCACACACAAGACTCGTCGGCCTCCGCGCACAACAACGAGCGGTGGCTGCTGGCCATGCTGGGCCCTGCGCCCGACGCGGGCTCGCAGCTCCCCGAGTCGGCCGCCCCCGCGCTGTCGGTGACGTTTGTGCAGTCCCCGCAGGACGGCTCGGCCGACGCGGACGTCGGCGCCGTGCTGCGGCCCTGCTTCGTCTACTACTCGGCCGCGACGGTCGAGCGCGTGACGGGCTTCTTCCGCACGCCCGAGGCGCTCGACTTCTCCAACCTGCAGATCGCGGCGACCGGGCAGCTGGAGCGTGCGCGCCGCGCCGCGGCGGCCTACGCCGCGGCGGCCATGCGCTCGCGGCCCAAGCTCAGCCTGCGGCTGCAGCTGGACGCGCCAAAGATCGCGGTTCCCGTTGAAGACGAGGAGGGCGCGCTGAGCCTCGTCCTGGACCTGGGCCAGTTTGTCGTGCGCTCCGACCGCGACGGCGGGGCCAGGCACGGGCTGACCCCGGAGCAGGCCGCGCTCTACGAGGCGGTGCGCGTCGACGGCAGCGACGTGCAGGCGTTTCTGGTGCAGGGCCGCCACTCCTGGGACGACGACGACTTTGGTAATGAGGATGATGACGAGGGAAAGAGTGACGGCGGCTCCGTCGGCGACATGGAGGGCGTGCCCAAGGCGTCTGGCGCAAGGATCTCCTCCAAGAAGTCCACCCCTTCCGCATCATCCACGCCCATCCCGCTGCTGGACCGGTGCGGGCTCAGCGTGTCGGTGCAGGTCAGCCTCTTCCCCGACCCGGACCGGCCCGCGCTGCGGCTGCAGCCGGTGATCCCCTCGCTCCGGTTCCACCTCTCCCCCGGGCGCGTGCGCTGGCTGATGCGCATCCTGAACGCGGCCGCGCCCGGCGGCGGCGGCGACGCGGCGCCCGGCGGGCCCGCGCTGGACGAGCCGGCGCTGGCCGTGCTGGGCGCGGGGCCCGCGCCCGACGACGCGCCCGTGCGCGCGGGCGCGCTGCGCCTGCTGCGCTGGACGGGCCTGGGCCGCACGACCGAGTCCTGGCAGCCGGTCTACGCGAGCGTGAGCCCCAAGGGCCGCCTGACCGTCTACGCCGAGGCTGCCGGGGGCCGAGGCTCCGACTGGCGCGCCGCTGGCCAGCCAGACGCTGTGGGGCGACCGGCGCGTGGCGCTGCTTGAGCCCGAGCACGTGCACGGCATCGCGCACGTCGTGGCCATCACGCCCCTGAGCGTGGAGCCGGCCGATGCGCTGGAAAGCTCCAGCGCCGTGCTGCTGCGCGCCGAGGGCGAGGCGGACGCGCTGGCCTGGTTCAAGGCGTTGTGCGAGGCGCAGCAGGCGCTGCGCGACCTGTCCGGCGGCGCCGAGGTGCCGTCGCCCGAGTGGGACGAGTCCTCGTCCGTGCTCTCCAGCGATGACAGCGTCGCGCTGGGCCGCGACGTGGCGGCGCTCGAGCGGCGCCGCGCGCCCGCGCTGCGGGCGCCTTTGCCGCGCCGACCACGCTGCTGCAGCTGGACGCGGAGCTGGGCGAGCTGGCGCTGTACGTGGCGGGGCGCGTGCCGCTGGTCTGGTGGCCGCCCGAGAAGGAGGACCCCGGCGCGGAGCGCGAGCAGGAGGCGCTGGCGCGGCGCGGCAACCCCGAGTTTGTCCCCGACGACGCGGCCAACGTCGAGGGCGAGCAGCAGATCGTGGTCGTGCGGGCCACGGGCGGCAGCCTGGGCTTCAGCTACGGCGTCCCCGGGCCTGCGCGCGCACATGGTGCTGGAGGCGCTGGAGATGGAAGACCTCCTGGTCGGGCCGCGCAACCCGCGGCAGCGCTTTCTGGCCAGCAGCGCGCCGGTCGCCGCGCTGCGGCCGGGCGAGGACGACCTGTTCTTCGACGCGGACGAGGACGATGCCGACGACCCGGACCGCGCCTCGCGCGCGTCCTCGGGCGAGCTGGGCCCGCGGTCGCCCAGCGTCGCGCGGTCGCCGTCGCTCGCGCGCTCGGCGTCGCTGGCCAGCCGCGGCGCGGGGGCCGACCTGGCCGAGTTCACGTTTGCCATCGCGCGGCCGGGCACGGCCGGGTACGAGGGCGTGGACACCAGCCTGGACATGCGGCTGGGCACGCTCTACTTTTACGCCAACCGGCCCACGCTCGCGGCGCTCATGTCGGCGGGGACCGACCTGGCCGCCGCGGTGGCCACGCGCGCTGCTGGGGGTGATGCCGGAGAGGACGGGGAGGCCGATGCGGCGGACGCGCCCTCGCCGGGCTCGTCGCCGGGCCACCCATCCTCAGCGCCGCCGCCAGAGGACCTGGGCCGCAGCTCGGGCCTCGCCGTGGCGCAGACGGCCGAGCACGCGGTGGCCGAGGTGCTGGACCAGACGGCCGGCCCCACCGCGCCGCTGCTGGGCGGGGCGGGCGACGCGGGCGCACCGCGCACGCTGTTCAGGATGCGCATCACGCTGGGCACGCTGGCGCTGGCGCTCAACTACGAGGGCGCCGGGGACCAGGTCCTCTCCCGCGCCTCGGTCGCCAACTTTGCGTTCGGGCTGGACATTCTGCCATTAGGTGTCATGCGGATCAGCGCGCAGCTGGGCGACATCCAGCTGCGCGACGCGACCCTGCCCCCCGACCACCCCTACCACGTCGCCTGCGGCCTGCGCAGCGACCGCACGAGCTCGCTCATCGACCTCCAGCTGTCCATGTTCCCGCCGGGCGTGCGCAGCGACCCGCGCGCGCCGCCGGGCATCGCCTGGACCCACCTCGTCGCGCGGCTGAGCCAGCTGCAGGTGGTCGTGCTCTACCGCCTCCTGGCCGAGCACCTGGCCTACCTCAACGTCATGCTGGCCATGCGCATGGACGTGGGCGGCGCGCTGCCGCTGCGCGCCGAGGGCGGGACGGCCGAGGGCGCGGCCCCGCGCCCGCCGCCCGCGTCGCCGCGGCGCACCCGGTCCGAGTCGCTGCCGGCCACGCCGCTGGCCCCCGCGCGCCCCGGCGCCCAGCGCCATTCCGCAGCAGGCCGCGCAGCAGCCGTTTGTGCTGGTGCTGGACGTCGAGATGGATGCGCCCGTCATCGTGCTGCCGCGCAACTCCGAGTCCCTGGACAGCCTGGAGATCGACCTGGGCGAGCTGGCGCTGCACAGCCGCGTGACCGCGCGCGCGGACGATGAGGGTGATGGAAAGGGCACGGGCGGTGCTGTTGGAGCACCGACCTCCTCCGAGGCGCAGGGCCCCGCCGCCGCCTCGCACGGCGCGCTGGCGGCCCTGGCCGGCGCGGCCGAGGGTGTCCCGCTGATGACAGAGCGCGCCGAGCTCACCTTTTCGGGGCTGAGCTGCGTGGTGGTGCAGGCCGGCAAAAAGGGCGAGGACATCTTCTGGAAGCAGCGCGAGCAGGGGTGGCGCATCGGCTGGCGGCGCCCGCTGCAGCCGGAGCGGCGCGGGCGCCAGCCGGCCTTTGACCTCGGCATCGACATCCCGCTCATGTCGGCCGTGGTCTCCAACGCCGAGTACGCGCGCATCACCTCCATCGCCGCGGCCAACTTTGCCGAGAAGCCCGACCCGCCCGAGGGCGTGCAGTGGCTGGCGCTGCACTACGAGCCGGTCATGAACCCGCCCGCCGGGGAGGCGGCAAGGGGCACGGAGCCGGCCAGCGGGCCGCCGGGCTCTGCGGAGCGCGCGCCGTCTTTCGCAACCAAAACAGACGCGTCCTCCGTCCAGGTGCGCGTCAGCCTGACGCTGCGCCGCGCGGAGCTGGAGCTGCGGCAGCTGCTGGAGGGCGTGGCCGAGCCGCAGCCGCTGGCGCGCTTCTCGATCGAGGGCCTGTGGGTGTGCTTCAGTAACACCGAGGGCGGCGGCATGGGCGTCTCGCTCTGCCTGCCGCGCGTGGACGGCACGGACCTGCGCCCCGAGGTGCCGCTCACGCACAACCGCGTGATCAGCTCGGCCAACAAGGCCTCCTTCCTCATGCTGCGCTGGCAGGCGGGCCCGGGCATGGCCGACATGCGGGTCGGGCTGACCCTGCAAAAGCCCGTGTTTGTGGCCGAGCTGTCCTTTTTGCTGGCGCTGTCGCGCTTTGTGCTGCCGGGCCTGGCGCTCACGGGCTCGCACCCGATCCCCTACGCGAGCCGCGACACGCTGCTGGACGGCAAGGCCGCGCACGTGGCCACGGCCGACGCGTGGCTGACCCCCGCCACGCGCCTGCTGGCGGACGCGCCCGGGAGCAGCAGCTCAGGGGAATTCGTGTACGACGGGCGCGGGCACCGGCTCATCCTGCCCCCGCCCTCGGCGCTCGACGCGCCCGCGCCGCTCATCCTGGTCGGTGCGGGGTGCACGCTGCGCCTGCGCAGCGTGCGCGTCGTGCACTCGGACGCGCTGGCGGCCGTGCTGCAGCTCGCGCCCGGCGCGCGCCTGCTGGCCGAGCCGGCCGACGACGTGACGCTCGTGCCCGGCGGCGCGGCCTCCCAGCGCGAGCTGGCGGACGCGCTGCTCCCGGCGCCGCTGCGCGAGGTGCCCACGGCCGCGAGCAAGGCCATGGGCGCCAAGCTGGAGCGCCAGGTCGCCAGCGGCGCCGAGGGGCCGGCCGGCGACGCGGCGGCGGCCGACGCCGAGGCGACGCCCGCGGCCTCCATCGAGATCAGCGTGTGCGCCGTGGGCATTGGCCTGGAGCTGGCCAAGCTGGACCCCAGGACCGGCAGCGTGCACCTGCTGGCCGCGACCATGGACCTGGGCGCCGGGGTCAGGCTGGAGGGCGCCTCCAAGAGCGGGCAGGTGCGGCTGCAGGGCCTGCACGTGGAGAGCCGCTACCTGGGTCGCGAGGACGCGGCCGGCGACGAGGAGGACGCGGACGACGACGAGCGGCGCGGGCGGCTGACGTCCACGGCGTCGAGCGAGGTCGAGGTCGAGTCGCCCGCCAATACTTCGAGCGCAACTTCAGCCCGCTCCAAGAAGAAGCGCCAGAAGAAAAAGGGGAGCGTGGACACGCTGGTGCTGGACCCCTGCCGCGTCAAGCTCGACTTTGACCTGACCGCGGACCGGGAACAGCGGCACGGTGACCACCGACGTGCGCCTGGGCGTCTCAGACGTGGCGCTCAACCTCTCCCCCGACGTGGTGGAGCTGGCCGGGTCCATGATCGGGGGTATGCTGGAGCCGCTGAGCGCGCCGCCGGCCGCGCAGCCGCTGTGGAGCTGCAGCCGGTTCGAAAAGGTGTGGGTCTACCGCAGCGCGGCCGCGCCCGAGGACGACGCCGAGGCCCAGGCGCTGCCGGCCACGAGCCTGACCGCCTGGCGGCCGCGGCCGCGCGCCGGCTACCTGCCCCTCGGCGACGTGCTCGCACCCGAGAGCGAAATGCCGGTGTTTGAGGCGCTGACCGTCGCGGCCGGCTCGGGCCTGGCGGCCTTTCCCCTGCGCTACGAGGTCGTCTGGGAGGGCGCCGGCGCGACCGTCTGGCGGGGCGTGCCCCCGCGCGGCTACGCGGTGCTCGGCGACGTCGTCACGCCCGCGGGCGCGCCGGCGCCGCTCCTGACCGCCTACGCCTGCGTGCACAAGGGCGCGCTCGTGGCCACGCCGCGCGGCCAGTGCCTGCTGCTGCCGCCGCGGCTGCCGCACGCGCCCGCGGCCGCCGCGGCCCTGCGCGCGAGCGTGCCCTCCGTGCGTCTCTGGTGCTGCGACAACTCGGTGGGCACCTTTTTCGCGCAGGCCGACGCGCCCCGCGGGGCTCGGCGCCCCCGCGCCCCTCCCGCCCTCGCTCGACCTGCGCACGCCGCTGGGCGTGCACAGCGCGGCGCTGATCGCGATGGGCGCCGCGACCTTCACGCCCGACGAGACGAGCGGCGCGCTCTCGGCGGGGCGCGCGAGCGCGCGGCCGCGCTGCCCGGGCCGCGTCTCGCCCACGCTGGACGACCGCGCGCTCTACCGCCGCTACCTGGACGAGGTGCGGCGCTCGGCGCGCGAGGACGTGCAGCGCGTGCTGACCCCGGCGGTGGTCGATTTCGTGCGCATATGGAGCGACGACGGCGCGCGCTCCGGCGGCCGCGGCGTCTCCTTCTGGCGCCCCGTCGCGCCGCCGGGCTACGCCTCGCTGGGCGACTGCCTCGTGCGCGGACTGGAGCCGCCGGACCAGGCGCGCGTGGTCCGCAACCTGGGCCTGGCGCACTCGCCCTCGAGCGCGCTGGCGGCGACGGCCTCTGGGCCAAGCCCCGCGCGGCGGCGCTGGCCTCGGCCAGCGGCGGCCGCGGCCGGCCGCTGCTCTGGAAGCCGCGCGGCTACGAGCTGGTGTGGCAGGACACGAGCGTGCGCGAGGACGCGCGGCTGACCATCTGGCGGCCCGTGCCCTACCCGGGATATGTGGCCGTCGGCTACCTGGCCGGCCTGGGCATGCGGGCGCCGCCAGACGGCAGCGTCGCCTGCCTGCGCGACGACGCGGCCGGGAAGGCCGCGCTGGGCCGGGTCCCGGCGTGGAGCCTGCGCCCCGAGGACGGCGGGCCGCCCCAGCTCTCGGCCTGGCTCACGGACGACGCCACGCACACCTTTGTCACCATCAACTCCGCCCTGGGCCGCCCGGGCGAGGCCTTCAGTCTCAAGTCGGTCGAGGACGCAGAGGGCGGGGTCAGCCGCAAGAGCCAGGACGCGAGCGAGGTGGGTGTTGGTGTTGATATGGATGGTAGTAGGGTCGGGTGCAGCCAAAGTGGGGAGTCTCGTTTGTTGATTTGTCGTCTGGCGCGTCCGTCGTCCCGGAATATCAATAAATCAACACCAATCACTCCCACAAAAAGATATATTCAACAACTCTTCAACAACCCCGCGCAGTCTGACCGCGGCTCGGTCAACGTGGTCGCGCGCATCGGGCGGACGAGCCTGCTGCTGCGGGACGCGCTGCGTGTGCCGCTGCTGGAGCTGGACCTGGGCGCGGTGGAGGCCGGCGTGCAGGGCCCCTCGCAGACGGTGCTCCAGGCGTACGCGGGCTTCTCGCTGAGCCTGTGGAGCTACAACGTGGCCCTGCGCGCCTGGGAGCCCGTGGTCGAGCCCTGGCAGGGCGTGGCGCTGTGCGACGCCAACTTTGGCGCCCGCGAGCGCGCTGGCATCGCACCGGGCGTGCGGCTCTCGCTCAAGGCCTCCAGCGAGATGGTGGTGGCCACGCTGAGCTACGCGGCCGCGGCCTCGCTGCTCAGCGCCGCGCGCGACTGGAGCGACCTGCGCGCGGGCGCCGAGGCCGACGACGAGGACGAGGACGAAGCCCTGAGCCGGCTGCGCGGCGACAGCGGCGCGGCCGCGCAGCACGTGCTCGTGCACAACGCGCTGGGCATCGGCGCCTTCATGGAGCTCGATTTTGGCAACCGCCTGGAGATGGTGGTCCTCCCGGCGGGCAAGGCCACGCGCGTGCTGCGCCCACTGCCCAGCTTCTCGCCGCGCGAGTGGGCGCCGCCGCCGCCGGAGACCCTGCCCTTTGACCTGCTCCTGCTCGACGTCTGGGGGCTGGACGGGGAGGAACGCGAGGCGAGCGGCACTGGCGAGAAGCGCAAGGCGAGCGGCGCCGGCGAGAAACGCGAGGCGAGCAGCGCCGGCGAGATACGCGAGGCGAGCGGCGCTGGCGAGAAACGCTCGAGCGCCGACTCGTCCGCTTCGTCCCAGGCGTCCGGCCGCCAGCTGTTTGCCTTTGTGACCTGCGAGGACGTGGGCGAGGACGAGACCCTGGACGTCGGCGCCGGCGCGCGGACGTGCGCCGTGGCGCCGTCGGCCGGCGACGCTGGCGCGTGGCGCGTGGAGTGGAACGAGCGCCTGGTCCTGGCGCTGCCCCTGTGGGCCCGCAAGCGCCCCGTCAGCGTCAGGGTCCAGGTGCTGGACGCGGCCGACGAGGACGAGCCGCTCGGCAGCGTGCTCTTCGCGCTGCCCGCGCTGGAAAGCGTGCCCGAGCGCAAGCCGGTCGCTCTCTCTGACGGCATCGAGGTGCGTGGTTGTTGTGGTGATGCGATCTTCATACATTCGTCCTCATGCTTGGCATGCACAACATTTCATGCGTTTCACACTTCACATCTCACATCCATTCGCTAATCTCAACCCCAATCATCATTACAGGGCGTGGGGACGCTGCGGGCGTCGTGGCGGCTGCAGACCAGCCGCGGCCGCAAGGCGCTGCGCGAGCGCGCGTCGCCGCTGCAGGAGAGCGCGGGCGACCGGGCGCTGGGCATCGCCTCGCAGGAGGGCATATGGAGCGTCATCCCAAAAACCAGCGGCCTGGGCGGGCGCGAGGAGGGCGGCAAGCGCCTGGCCACGCCCGTGCGCCTGGGCGCCGAGACGGTGGTCGTCGAGGGCGGCGTGCGCGACGGCGTGCGGTACGAGACGCTGCGCGCGCTGTGCTGCGTGCAGAACAACACGGAGCTGACGCTGGAGGTGGCGTTGGGGCGCGTGGAGGAGGCCGAGTGGGCCGAGATCCCCTCGCGCGCCGGCAGCGTGAGCGCGGAGCGCAGCGCCAACACGGTGGTGGAGGAGGTGTTTGAGCACGAGCGCTGGGACGCGGGCCAGGGCTGGTCCTTTGGCAACCTGCGCCGCGGCGCCGACCCGCCGCGCTTCCTGTTTGGCGTGCGCGGCGAGGAGGTCTTCCCCTCGCCCGAGCCGCCCGCCGGCTGGGAGTGGGACGGCGGCTGGATCTTGGACAGGGGCCCTGCCGGGGACAAGGAGGGCTGGGCCTACGCGTCCGCATTCGAGGCCCTGCACTTCCCGCCCCCGGCCGGCGCCTACCGCCCCAGCTCGCAGGACCAGGTACGCGCGCGGCGCTGGGTGCGGCGCCGCGTGCGCCAGGGCTCCGCGCTGGGCGAGGGCCTGGCGCCGGCGCACTCGCTGCGGCGCGCGGGCGACGACGACGGCGCGCCGCGCGTCGTCGGGCGCGTGGACCCGGGCGAGAGCGTGCCCCTGCCCCTCGGCTGGGACCGCGGCGGCTCGCAGCTGCTGCTGCGCCCGTCCTCGTCGAGGACGCCGCGCCGCGGCACGCCTGGAGCCGCGGCGGCGACCGCGGCGAGCAGGCGCTGCTGCTCGATTGCCTGGACGAGTCCACGACGCGCCTGGTGGCCTGCGAGCCGCTGGAGGGCCACGCGGAGCTGCCCGACGAGCCGGCCGCGACCAACATCGACGCCTCGACGCGCGCGTGGTTTGCGCTGACGCTCGAGGGCGACTCGCTCGGCGGCGGCGCCGAGGCCCGGGCTGCTGCACGCGCGGTGACGGACTGGCGCGTCGTGGTCTCGCCGCCGCTGACGGTGATCAACCAGCTCCCGGTCGCCGGCAGCCTGCTGGTGTGGGAGGAGGACCCGACGCGAGGCCAGCTGGTCAGCCGCCAGACGCTGCGCGTGCGCAGCGGGCAGGGCGCGCCCGTCCACAGCGCGGACGTCCGGAGGCCGGTCAGCTTCTCCTTCTACCCGGACGGCTACGACTGGATGGAGGTCGCGCCGGCGCTCGTCACGGCGGGCGTCGTCTCCTCCCGCGCGGGTCAAAAGAGGAGGGCCCCTGACCTGCCAGACCGCGTCAAGGTCGGCCGCGCCGGCGCGACGCGGGGCGTGGACGTGCACGTGCGGCGCGAGGTCGAGCTCGGGCGCTGGCTGCTGCGCTCGCGGGAGGAGGTGGACCCCTCGGCCGCGGCGGCCACGGGCGTGCCCATGAAGCTCACGCTGAGCGTGCCCCTGTGGGTGGTCAACGCCACCAGCCTGCTGGTGGACGTCAACGTCGTCAGCCTGGGCAGCGGCGGCCAGCTGTCGTCCTCCTCGTCGGCCACAAACTCCTTCAGCGCGCCGCAGCGCTCCTCCTCCTCGTCCTCGCGGACCAACCCCTCGGCCGGCGCGCTGTCGGCCGCGTCCGAGGGCGCCAAGCTGCGCACGCTGGTCACCGAGGCCAGCGCGGCCGAGGCGGCGAGCGACCCGCCCGGCGCGCGGCACGTCGCGGCTGGCAGCGCCGAGCTGCTCAGCTTCCCCGTGCCCGCCGCCGCGCGCCCGGGGTCCGGCCCCGGCGCCTCGCACGGCGTGCGCCTGCGCGTGGCCGGCTCGGGCTGGACGCCCGCGCTCGCGCTGGAGAGCGTGGCGCTCGGCGCTGGCGAGGCGGCCGCGGACGTGGACGGGCTGCAGCCCGTGCGCATCGCGCGCGCGTGCGCGCCTCTGGGCGCGTGCACGAGGTCGTCGCGCGGCTCGAGGTCAGCGCCGGCCGCGCCTGCCAGGTGCTGAGGCTGGAGCCTTATCTGGTGCTGAGCAACCGCACGCCCGTGCCGGTCACGCTGCTGCACTGCCGCGCGCTGAGCCTGATGGCGCTCGGACCGGGGTCCGAGGGCGGCGTGCTCTCGCCCGCGGGGTGCCAAGATTGTGGCGCCCAGCCCCCGCCCCGGCGGCGGCGCCGGCGTGCCGGAGCTGGCTGGGCCGGGGCCGCGCCTCTTGCGCTATGACGAGACGGCGACCTTGGATGTCAAGGAGAAGGAGGGTGCGGGCGCCGACGCGCAGGACAAGAGCGCGAGCATGACCTCAACATCATCGAGTATCGATGCAAAGTTTGTGCCCGCGCCACACCACATGCTGGCGACGGGCCCGCTGCTGAGCCTCCCGCCCTCGCGCGACGAGCTCCTGGTCGAGCCCGGCTCGACAAACGTGCCGCTGGACCTGCCCCTGGGCGCCGAGAAGCACGCCATCTGCTTCCGGTGCTCGGAAACCGCCAACGACGAGCGCGCCGCGGCGCTGTGGAGCCGTCCGTTTGTGGTCGGCAAGGCGGTGGAGGACACGCAGGTCATCGTCGCGCCGCTGGGCGCGCGGAGCGGCGTGCTGCTGCTGCGGCTGAGCCTGGTGCGCCGCGGGCCCGGCACGATCCAGCTGGTCATCGAGTCGGCCAACGCGGACCCGCCCTACTGCCTGGAGAACCGGACGGGCGTGCCGCTGCTCTACCGCCAGGCGCACCTCCCAGATTCGGCGCACTGGCACGCGCTGGCGCCGCTCTCGGCGGCCGGCTGGTGCTGGGAGTACACCGTGGCGGGCGTGCCCTTTGAGCTGGAGCTGCGCGAGGCGCTGAGCGAGGCGCGCACCTACGACCTGGACGTCGACTTCCTGGCCGGCGCGGCGGCGGACGAGGGCGGCCCCGCGCGTGCGCCCTGGCGCCGGCGCGCGGGGTGCGACGACAGAGGCGCTGCCGCTGTCGGTCGCGCCGCACGCCTGCTCCGTGTCGGTGGGATGGATGGAGCAGCTGCAGAGCTCCGGCACGGGCTCGCTGCGCATCGGCGGCGACGGTCCCGGCGGCGCGCTGGGCCGCGGCGGCGTCGACCGCGTGGTCGTGCTCGCGCCCGGGTCGCGCGGCGCGGGCGCCCCGCGGGCGCGCACGCGGCGTCGCTCGACGGCGTGGCCGCGCCGCGCGAGCTGGCCGTGCGCTTTGAGTGCATCGAGCTGTCCCTCATGGACGCGCGGCCGCAGGAGCTGGCCCTGCTCAGCCTGTCGGAGGTCGCGCTGCGCCTGCGGCAGGGACCCACGCCCAACGGCTCGTACCGCGCGGCCTCGCTCACGCTGGGCGGCGTGCAGATCGACGACCAGCTGCCGGGCACGCGCTTCCCGGTCGTGCTCGCCCCGGCCAAGGGCCAGCCGGCGGATGCGGCCGTGCTGCGCGCCGCGGTCACGCAGCAGGTGGCCGCCGGGCGCGGGCGCACCTTTTACCCGGTCGTGGCGCTGCACCTGCCGGTCGTCATGCAGCTGGCCGTGGGCGAGCCCCTCATCTGGCGCGTCTACGACATGGTCGAGTCCCTGCGCGTGGCGGCCGGAGGGGGGCGGCGCGGAGGCGCCCGGCGCCTCGGGCGCCGCGCAGCCGGCGGCCGCGCACCAGCTCGCGTCGGCGGACCCGCACTTGCACATCCGGCTGCTCTCCGTCTCGGACCTGCGTGCGCAGATCAGCTTCGGCGCCGACCCGCTCTCGCGGCCGCGCCAGATCAGCGGCAGCGCCATCGCGCTGGCGCTGGACCTGGCCACCTTCCAGGCCGCGCCCGTGGCCCTGCGCGGCTTCGAGCTGTCCGACCTCTCCATCCAGCAGAGCGCCTTTGTCTCGCAGGTGCTGCAGATCGTGCAGGGCCAGCTGTTCAGCGTGGGCCTGAGCCTCGTGCGCAACTTTGGCGTGATTGGCGGCGCGGGCAAGGTGCTGGGCCTGCTCAGCGCCTCGGTCGCGCGCCTGGCGGCGCCCGAGGACGGCCCCGGCGGCCCGCCCGCGCGGCCCGGAGCGCCCGCGCCCGCGGCCGCCGCGCCCGCCGAGGGCAAGCAGATCAGCGGCATGGGCGACGGCCTGGCCGAGGGCTTTGGCGCCTTTGGCACCGGCATCATGCGCGGCCTGCGTGGCGTGCTGCAGAAGCCGCGCGAGGGCGCGCGGCAGCAGGGCGTGGCCGGCGCGGTGCGCGGTCTGGGCCGCGGCCTGCTGGGCGTGGTGGCCGACCCGCTGAGCGGCGCGCTGGACGCGCTGTCCGCCACGGCCCAGGGCGTGGACGCCACGCTTTCCAAGTCGCGCGACCGCCTGCTGGAGCTACAGCGGCGCCGCCTGCCGCGCGTGATCGCCGTGGACGGGCGCGTCGTGCCCCTGCTCAAGGACAACTCGGCGCGCGAGTCGCGGCTGGAGTCGCTGGGCCAGGCGCTGCTGCAGAGCACGCTGATCGCGGCCGGGCGCGCGCCCAGCGCGCTTGGCGAGCGCTACGAGCAGCACTTTGTGTTCCCGGACGCGCGCGTGGTCGTGCTCACCGAACGCGCCTTCTTCCTGCTCCTCGCGCCCGGCTTCGACACGCTCTGCGCGGCGGCCGACCTGGGCGCCATCGCGGTCAGCGAGGTCGGCGCGGCCGAGGTCAAGTGGCGCGTTGGCTGGGACGACGTGCTCTGCCTGGAGCTGCGCATGAGCCGCGAGCAGGCCGATGCCGAGCCGGACCGACTCGTCGTGCACCGCAAAGGACGACCTGGTGAGTTTTGAAAAGGGGGGATAAGTTAGGGTGGGGGGTCTATTTTTCTATGTATAAGATCGCTGGAAACCTTGAATCGTTGCAATATTTCTGTTAATGCTTGTCTTTTGTATATTAGGTTTATTCTCTACAAACCCCTTTGCAAACCCCCAACTCAACTCCTCATCCTCACCCCCCACACACGACAGGTCGACAGCAGGAGGAGTCGCTGGCGCACCTGGTCAAGTGCTTCCCCGGGACGCCGCAGGCGTGCCAGGTGAAGATGGTGGCCCAGCTCATCCTCAAGCGGCGCTACCTGGATCCCATCCGCTCCAACGCCCTCTGGTCCGCGCGGCACGCGGGCGGCGCGCCCGGCCGGCTCCCCGGCCGGCCCGGCGGCGCTGCCGGCCGACCTGCCCCCGGCCTCGGCCCTCCCCGTGCAGCTGCCCTGCCTCGAGTTTGCGCTCATGTGGCACAGCAACCCCCAGCGCGCGCCGGTCGTGTCCTTCTGGAGACCCCTGCCGCCGGCCGGCTACCGCCCGGGCGCCGACGTCGTGGTGCAGGGCCTGGAGCCCCCGGCGACGCCCGTCCACTGCTTCCGCGACGACACCGCCTTTCTCGAGTCGCGCGGCGCGGCCGGGCTGGGCACTGGTGGCGGTAGTGGTAGTCCGCCATCAAGCACGGAGCCCCCGCTGCTGCGCACCGCGCGCCCGCGCGAGTTTTCGCTGCTGTGGCGCTCCAACGCAAGGCGACCCGTCACGATCTGGCTGCCGGTCGCGCCCCGCGGCTACGTGGCGCTGGGCGCGGTGGTCATCGGCGCGCCCGAGGCGCCGCGCCCCGAGGACTACGTCTGCCTCCGCGCCGACCTGGTCGGCCCCGGCCGCTGCGCGGCCGCGCCGCTCTGGCGGTACGACCCCGTGGCCGCGGCGGCCGAGGCGGCCATCGCCGCGGGGCAGGTCCCGCGCGGCGCCTCGGGCGAGTCCTTCTCAGGCACGGCGCAGAGCCACCACCCGGAGACCTGGCGCGTGTCCGTCTGGCCCGTGCTGCCCGCGTCGGGCGCCCAGGCGAGCCCAGAGGGCGCCGCCAGTGCCTTTATGGCGGTGCGCGCGTTCACCCAGCCGACCCAGGGCTGGCTCAAGGTGTTTGACCCCCAGTCCGAGGCGGCCCAGGAGATTCACCGCGCACTGTCGTAACTGTCAGATGGACGTGGCGGCAAGTGTGCTTGTTGGTGATCAAATCTGGTAGATTCTCTGGCCATCCCAGCCGTCTGCCCGGTATTATTCAGTCGACCTTCAAAATAAAAATGTTGCGCGCCCTTTTGTGCGTCAAGAAATGAAGAGCTTGTGCGTTCGTCCTGTTTATTGCCCGCATGCATTCACATGTATACATTTGCAAACGACTTGTGCAAAGGACGAGCGGTGATCAAGGTTTATTTTCATGAATTGGCAGGGACAATACTGGAACTTTTCCAACTTGTCTTGTTGCATAACAAGAGCGTCAGAGGTAGCAATTTCTCATCTGCAAAATCATTCCCTCTCACGCCTCACTTTCCATTTATATGTCTCATTAATACCCGGCCCAGCATGGTTCGTTCATACCATCCAGAACATACCCGATCCCATTAGACCTCGGCAGTCAAGCTGGATTGGGCGAGAATAGTACTGCGGTGGGTGACCACGTGGGAAGTCCTCGTGACGAACTGTTTTTGCCATTTTTTGATCTTGCTCCTGTCACACAAGCCTTCCCCAAGTAAACTTTGCATTTCTTATGCGCATCTGTTTGGTGATGACGCATGGGCACTTGTCAAAGAGAGGCTGTGTAAAGTTTACAGGCGTCCGGCACAGCAAAGACTGCGCGGGTGGCACAGGCCTTGTGGGTGACAACACCGCGTGTGTGAATTTAAAACGAAATAGAAATTTTAAAGATGCGTACCAATGGCGAGATTCTGTGCGTCAGGTAAAAAGGTCTGGTCGATCAGAGAACAGGCAGCAAGGCCACACAATTCCTTTTGTTATGTCCAAAAGAAGCCAGCTCACCGCTCCTATCTATGCCAACGTAGCAGGGCCGCTCTTGTGGTTTTCCCACATCAGGCACGCCCTGGAGACGTTGGTGTCCAGCGCTGCGAGCGGGCCCAGCCTGCGGCAGGCCTCTTGGACCTGGGCCAACCTCTCCTCGAGCTTCCTACTTTCCTCCTCACGTGCCTTGGCAACAACGCTGAGAATGGCCTCCAACTGCTCGACTTCGGCCTTGCGGGCGGCGAGGAGGGCTGCCCGGACCGCGAGCGTTGGCTGGGCAGAGGCGTCCGCGGTCAGGTCGCCAGCCCCTCGGGCGACGCCCTGCACCTGGCAGAGCTCCTCCAGCTGGTGCAGCTTGTCTGGCAGGGCCGCCTCTTCGCAGAGCGTGTCAAAGTCGGATTCGATGTGCACCCTGGAGCCGTGGAGCGCCTGTGGTGACAGGATCAGGCGCGCGTGAGGACGCGACAATATTTGGGAGCCCTGTGCATTTCCTGGGTGTAGCCTGGGCATCCAGCCCCCCCTCAACGTCGCCTACCTGTCTGTATCCTTGCCACAAAATCTCCAGGAGCTCCGGACTGGCGTCTGGGAACTGAGTTGCGAACTCCTCCTCGTCGACGCCACGCATCGCGTACTTGATCGCGCTACTGTACGCACTTGCCAAGGCACTCATCCGACGCCCCTCCCGGGTCGTCGGCTGCTTGCGCTCGGTCGCTCCACTCTCTGATGCCCCCATGCTTCTCTGTCAGACAACGAAATATGCTCAAAAATGCTGTATCTGGCGGGTAGGAGGGCTCTTGCCTTTCCAGCTGACTTGCGACAATCCGAAAGTCGCGCCAGATCTCATGCGATAACTTGAATCCGTTCGCACACGTGGCTGCGAGGGCATGCGCCCTTCAAGGGAATCCAGACTGGCTCACAAAGCCGGCGGGCGAGAATTATCGGCCCGCTGCGAGTTTGCTTGTTACCAAGGGACCGTATGACGAGCTTTGCGCTACATTGGGTGCCACTCGTGGTAGTGAATGGGTTTTGATGACTGATGACAATGGCTTAATATTCCAGAGCCACAACAACCAGCATGAGTCCACAACCCAGGAACACAGAAACAATCACCGTTGGCATCATTTTTCAAGCCAGTGCCTTGCAATGCGCTTAATGTTTGCTGATGTTCACATCAGGGGAGTCAAGGAGTGCTCTCACAGCAGCGGAGAGGGAGGGCGGAGTGGGCTGGGTTTGCGGAACTTGGCAAGGCAAGACAAGGCAAGCTGTCTGGTATTGCAGGGGTGCCGAGTGCCCTCAGAGCAACTCAGAAATATATAGTATGTCGTTTTCTCAAATTTCTATCAAGTACCCAATTGCATGATGCTCGGTTTTCCACAGAAGATTAAAGTTTCTAAAAAAGGACAATGGAGACCATCAACTTGTGTCGAAAACTCATCGACCGCGGACATTTGATGAATAGATGCACAAGATACCTTGATCAATAAGAAGATCGTGATACAGCTCGCATCCAAGTTCCTTGCAAACAACTCCAGACTGGTGCCATACCTGCCTGCCTGGCGGGAAGCTTGGCCCGATCACAATGGATATGAACGGGGCGCCCAATCTGATCCATCCATGGAAGCAGGCTCGCCGAAGCACGCCCCTTCCGATCCCTCTGAAAGGGCAATTGCCACAATCTCTGCCGGAGAAAGGGATTTTGTGCTCGGCCAGTGGATGCGACGGGCTCGGTAGGGTCGTCTGGGTGGAGATCACTCCCTTCCGAGCGGTCAGAAAGAGGCACACCACACCCCCTGCGCGGGATCGTTTCCCTGCCATGGGACAGGAGCACAGCTCCCAGGGCCCTCCGCCCGGTGATCAGCAGAATGGCCAGGTGCGCGTCGGGCTTTGTCGCGAGGGTCCGGAGCTGCAGCGACGGAGTGGACTTGTCCCCATGTCACTGACCTCTCCTCGTCCCGATCCCCGCAGCCACCGAAGAAAAAGTATGAGCCCCCACCACCCCCGCCGCGCGTGGGAAAGAAGCAGCGAAAGAAGGGGGCGGGAGTGAGCCTGGGCTCCAAGCTCCCCACAGTGATGCCCACAGCCAAGTGTAAACTCCGACTCCTTAAAACTAGAACGGGTCAAGGATTGGCTGCTGATGGAGGAGGAGTTTGTGACCAACCAGGAGCGCCTGAAGCCGCAGGAGGAGAGGAACCAGGAGGACAGGACCAAGGTAGGAGTTGCGAGAATTGCGGTGGTGCTGCTTCTCACGAGAAAGTGCGCGCCTGCGAATTGGGTGACCAGTTACCGACCAACTGATATTGATCATTTGTCTCACTTCGAAATCAGGTTGACGACTTGCGTGGGTCCCCGCTGTCTGTGGGAACGCTGGAGGAGCTTGTCGACGAAAAGTAGGTTTGGGCAGTTTGCGGCTGGGGTCTTGTTGGCTTTGCTCGAGGGCGCGATTCTGGCTTGCATGGAATTGGGCAGCCAGACTCCTGACTGGGAAATCTATGCGCCTCACATTCACTTTGGCCACATTTCCTAGCCTCCGACACGTCACGCTTCACCCTGTGCCCCTTGTACAGCCACGGCATCGTGTCGTCCTCCAGCGGCCCCGAGCATTACGTCACCATCATGTCATTCGTTGACAAGAGCCAGCTGGAGCCCGGCTGCTCGGTCCTGCTCCACAACAAGGTGCCACAAGAGAGAGTGGGGAAGGAGTGCTTGTTTATATGTGATGGCGGTAGACTCAACTCCCGACTATCAACTCTCCGAGGAGCGGTACCTTTACATTGTCATGCGTGTACGTTGACGCTGCATTGCTGACCATCTCGATGCGCTCGGTCCACAGGGCATGCACGTGGTGGGCTTGCTGACGGACGAGGCGGACCCGGCCGTGTCGGTCATGAAGGTGGAACATGCGCCCACCGAGTCGTACGCGGACGTCGGCGGCCTCGACCAGCAAGTCCAGGTGCGTGGTGGCAGGGGGGTTTGGAGATGGGGGGAAGTAGGGCCGGTGGTTGGACTAAGGACATTGTATGGTGAATCATTGATCAGCCTGCCTCAGGGCATCTCACACACAAAAACTCCAACCTCAATCACCCCCGCAGGAGATCAAGGAGGCGGTGGAGCTGCCGCTGACGCACCCGGAGCTGTACGAGGACATCGGGATCAAGCCGCCCAAGGGCGTGATTTTGTACGGCGCGCCCGGCACGGGCAAGACGCTGCTGGCCAAGGCGGTGGCCAACTCGACGTCGGCCTCCTTTCTGCGCGTGGTGGGGTCGGAGCTCATCCAAAAGTACCTGGGCGACGGCCCCAAGCTCGTGCGCGAGCTGTTCCGCACCGCGGACGAGCTGTCGCCCTCCATCGTCTTCATCGACGAGATCGACGCGGTGGGGACCAAGCGCTACGACGCGCACTCGGGCGGCGAGCGCGAGATCCAGCGCACGATGCTGGAGCTTCTCAACCAGCTGGACGGGCTTTGACGCGCTGTCGGACGTCAAGGTCATCATGGCCACCAACCGCATCGAGTCGCTGGATCCGGCGCTCATCCGGCCCGGGCGCATCGACCGCAAGATCGAGTTCCCGCTGCCGGACGCCAAGACCAAGCGCCGCATCTTCGCCATCCACACGGGGCGCATGGCGCTGGCCGAGGACGTCAACGTGGAGGAGTTTGTGGCCACCAAGGACGAGCTGTCGGGCGCCGACATCAAGGCCATGTGCACCGAGGCGGGGCTCCTCGCCCTGCGCGAGCGGCGCATGAAGGTCACGCAGGCCGACTTCGCCAAGGCCAAGGAAAAGGTCATGTACAAGAAGAAGGAGGGCGTGCCCGAGGGGCTCTACATGTGAGTGATGAAGGTGGTGGTGGACGACTGAGACGAGTGTGCTTCGCACTGGTGTCTGTCGCTGCCTTGGCGTCCTAACTCTGCCCGCTCTTGCCTCAAGACCCATCTGCGGCGACTGCTGTACAGCAACATGGTCATCATCGGAAACCGGAAAGCAAGGAAAAGGGGGGTGATGTTCTTTTTTTGGTGGTGTGTCGCAAGGTGGAATTGGCACAAGAGTGCAGGCGCTGAGCTGCATGCGTAGTACACGAGCCCAGCTTCGTGACGTCATGCGCCTCCATTCCAGACAATCAAATGGCGAGGTGTCGGGTGCAAAGCGTGACGTGTGGCATAAACAAGTACTCTACCAAGGAAGGGGAAGAAACAGTACGAGCAGCAAGGTACATAGAAAGTTGGAACTGAGCAGCTCACTCTACACAAACAAACGACCATCACTTGTCGTCCTTGCCGCCGCCGAGCTGGGAGGAGCGGTCGGCCGCGGCGAGCACGGCGTCAATCATGGCGGCACGGAGGCCGCTGCGCTCCAGGCTGGCGATGGCGGCGATGGTGGTCCCCCCGGGCGAGGCCACGCGGTCCCGGAGCACACCCGGGTGCACGAGGTCGAGCTCGCCGTCGGGCTGCTGGTTGAGGACCATGGCCGCCGCGCCGGCCACCGTCTTGGCCGCGAGCGCGAGCGCCTTGGCGCGCGGCAGGCCGGCCGCGACGCCACCATCCGCCATGGCCTCGATCACCATGTAGGCGTAGGCGGGGCCCGACCCCGAGACCCCGGTCACCGCGTCCATCTGGCCCTCGTCCACGCGCACCGCCAGGCCCACGCCCGAGAGCAGCGCGCGCACGACCTCCTCGTCGTGCTCCGTCGCGGCGGCGCCCAGCGCGTAGGCGCTGGCGCCCTGGCCCACCAGCATGGGCGTGTTGGGCATGACGCGCGCGACGCGCACGCCCGCGCCCAGCGCGCGCTCGAGCGCGCGCAGGCGCACGCCGGCCGCGATGGAGACGACCAGGTGCTCGGGGCCCACGTGCGGGGCCAGCGCGCGCAGCACGTCGGGCAGGCCCTGCGGCTTGACCCCCAGGATGATCACGCTCGCGTCGCGGGCCAGCGCCTCGGCGCCCCCGGCCGTCACGGCGTCGCGGTACACGCGCCCAACTCCCAGCTCGGCAATCTCCCGCGCCCGCACAGTCGAGCGCACCGAGGCCGACAGCCGCGACGGGTGGCTCACCCCAGACTCCAGGAAACCGCGAATCATGGCCTCGCCCATCTGGGTGGAGAGGAGGGGGGGAGATAAGATGAGTGATTTGTGAGGTGACTGAGGGAGCAGGATATGCGTGTCATTTTTTATCAATTGCCAAGAGTGATCCTTTCAGCCATCCGACACTCGCGAGCGAGATGTAGATGCAAACGCCTGTCTCACCCACCCATCATCTTCAGTCAAGTCAGCACCGATGCCGACATCACCACCTTCCGAACAGCCACGCAGCCGAGCCATGACGCAAGCCTCGATCAAACCGTACCTGGCCAGCACCGATGAACCCGATATCCTCGTTCACGCCATAGCTCAGGTCGACATCCTCGTTCAGCGAGACCGCGGGCTGAGCAGCCGCGCAGGTGGTTGTCGAGTGCTGGTGTCGGACAAGGACCCTGGGCCCTGCCAGATCTGGGGGAATGCAGACGTCAGAAGACCACAGACGATGTAATGCGCCATGAATGTACCATTTCTGCCGGCTTACCAGTGCTTGTCGAGGCCGATGCTCCCGCCGATTGCGTGCGCAGGGCGGCAGGTAGGCACCCCTTACCGGAGCGCACAGCACTCCTGCCTAAAAGACTCACAGCCGCGGCAATACGCTGATTCATCATGTGGTTTGTATAATGAGCTCTTGTCGCGAGCTCCAGGGCTGCAAATAGGGCGAGCGCGGCGTGGGGAGGCGCTTTTGCAATAAAGTCCTTGGCAGAGTACGGGACGGGGAGGGGGCAGCACAGAGGGTTGTGCAGACAGTCACGAAACTGTTCGTGCGCTTCTGATCTTTGCTCGTAATTTTCAGGGTCAATGCGCGAGTCACTTGACTTCTCGGCGGGCGTCGCAATTGGGAGGCATGTTCCACACTGATTCCCATTCTTATCACGTGGCCGTCGAGTCGGGCGGACGGGCCCGACTCGGGGCAGCGGAGGTATTTGCAGGAGCCGGGCGGCGAATCCCCGGTCCCACCGCCCATGCAACGGTCGTAGGGAGCTGGAATTTGGCCCTAGATGCTATTGAAGAGACAAGAGAAAGGATATGAGCTCCCTGGTAATTTCCTGAGGCTGTTGGTAGACTCCATGGTTCATGACAGCAATCACAGAGGCGGCGAGCGCAGCTCGCGTGCGTAACCGCAAGTCGTGCTCGAAAGGGGGTGTTTGCACAGCACGACCGACATGTACAGCAGCCGCTGGGGATGTTTCATTCTAGAATCGATTGACAGCTTGTGCAGCGCGTCGGTTAGCTGCCGCTGTTGCCCAGCTCGTAGTCGCCATTCAGTTTTAAAAAGCGGACACGTGCCAGCCCACAGGCTGCTTTCGAAAAGACCATTGAATAAATCACTTTCGCATGATTTTCAGCACCGGAAGAGAGACGTCCTCCACCAGCTGTACGCCCTCGGGCAGCTTGAGGTCCGAAAAATGAAGCTTGTCGCCGACAGCCAGTGTGCTGCGAGGGAGGTGGGGGAGAGTGAAGGTTGGACCAACCATTCTGAAGGGCTTATTTTTCTGTCGCCAGCGCGGGCAAACATAATTCTGTGTGGCTGCTCCGACTAATTAGAGCATCTTAAGCAACTTTATCCCGTAGTGTGCCTTTTCCCTTTGTCATTCCCTCACCTGACATCCAGCTCAAAGCTGGCGGGGATATTGTCGCCTGGGGCCAGCACCCTCACCTCCCGCGCAATGCGGTTGATGCGGCCGCCAGCCTTGAGTCCAGGGCAGAGCTCCTCGCCAAACGTCTGATCGGTGAGGGGGAAGGGGTTGGGAGGAGGTAAGGTGGTGGAATGCAGGACCCTTGTGACCATGAACGACGGAGGCATGCTCGTCAGTACATCAGCGACTCTCTCAGACTGCAACAATGCAAGAGCTGTCGTCCTCTCAACCAACCTTGAGGGGCACAGCCAGCTTGACAGTGCGCTCCTCCGGGCAGTCAATCAGGGTGACGTTCTCGATCTCGTCCGTATCGGCCCGCACGTGAACTTGCCGGCCCTGCAAGGGAGCAGGAATTGACCAAATGATACGTGCAGTAGTGAAAATGCTTTGTCTACTTTGTCACTTAATCACATAGAAGAGTCCTTTGCTCTACACTGACTCCCCAGACGCACCAGGGCGCGGACTGTCTTCGCGGCCTCGCCTTCGGCGCCCTTGACCTCCACCTCGAAGACGTGGCAGGCCCACCCGACCCGGCCGAGCTTGGAGATCTGGGTCATCAAATGTACAAGCGCTGTGTGAGACAGTCATTTTTGTGAGATAGTGACAAGCCGCTACCCTACATGCGCTTCACTCACCTGCGTGGCAATGTCCTTGGCGGGGAAGGAGACGAGGAGCTCCTGCTCGCCCGGCAACGAAAAGATCGTCCCCGGCACGCGTCCAGCCTACGAGAATAGAACAAATTGAATGCCTCTAGCTCCTATGTCCCCGCTGATTCTCGGTCTGCAATCTTGTCTCAACAAGTAACCCACCTTGCGCAGGAGCTGGGAGACCCCCTTGCCAGACCCAGTCCGCAGCTCCGCAGTCAGGGGGGTTGCCGCCGGTCCTGAAGGGGATCGCATGGAAAATAATGCACGCATTTTTTGACGCAAGTCTGTCTGCACGGTCCTCCCTCAGCACTGGGCCTCCACCACCCGGCTACTGCCACTAGCCGTAGAGGACGCACCCCGAGACGGTGCGGTGGAACTGAACGCCGCTATTTGATTATGAAAAGCTCCTCCTGTTGCGACACGAGAGTACGATGTGCTGCACAACCCCAGCGTCCGCGCAATGGTCCGCCGAGACATCGTGGCTGAGTTGGCCCGGCAGCCTGCGGCCAGTGCTAGATACAAAGAATGCGCCGATGCACGGCCCCCGTCTCAATTGATGTATAAATGTATCTTTTCGCACTTTGTGCTCCGGTTCTGAGATGCCCTGGCGGTGCTGGGCCGAGGCCGGCATGCCTCACTGCATGGGGCCAAGCGGTGAAGCGCGCAAGTCAATCGCGGATCTGGCAAGCGAAGCTGCATCCGAAGATCACCGATCGACATCGGGAGCCCTTTGCGCACGGATTACAGCGTGTTCAGCAGAACGTATTGCGTCGCGATGCACTAGATATCTAGATCTTGACTTGCATTGGGCAGTTGCCACTTTGTGTCGAGCGATCGACTTTGCCCGGCTCCCGACATGGCCTGGGCCTTCCTCAGGCCATGGCTGGCGCTGGCCGCGCTCCTCCTCGTGTGGGGCGCAGAAAGGGGCCTGGGATCTTGCCTAGGCGGTTCCTTGTGCGGAGCAGGCTGCCTCTGCCCAGGCCCAGGGCCTGCTGGGTTCCACGCTGGGGAGCCTGGGCATTTGCGAGCCCAAAAAGTACCCGACCACCGGCAGCCTCGTCCCGGTGACGCTGGACACGCGGATCACGGACGTTCGGTGGGTCAACGTGACGGCGTCCGGGGATGTGCAGCACGTCTACGCCATCACGCAGGACAAGGGTGGCTTCAACGGCGGGCCCCTGTGGCGGACGGAGGACCCGGGGCGGGCCGATGGCTGGCGGGACATCACCTCCACGCTCATTGGTGCGGGGGGGCGAGAGATGTATGTTTGGGCATTGGCATGGACGGGGGATGGGCGTGGCGGCAGGGTGCTGAGTGGGGATTTGTTAACTTTCTGCGCACGAGGCGCAGTCTCTTGTGTACTCTCTGACCCATGCCCCCATTTTCCCCACCCCCCGCCCCAGATCTGCTGCCGGGCAAGGCCTCGCCCTACTTTGGCATTTCGGACGTCAAGGTCTCCCCCGCCCTGCCGCAGTACCTGTTCCTGCAGGGCCGCGGCAGGTACCACTTTGTCTCGCGCGACGGCGGCCGCTCCTTCTCCGCCATTCCCACACCAGGCAACTCCACCGGCTACGAGCAGGTGCGCATGAGTGGGTTTTATTTGATTGAGGGAATAGAGTTGCTCTGACGAGAGTCAGACGGCTAGTCAGACTGCCCCTCTCAACCACCCCCGGCCTCCATCAATTCAGTTCCTCCCCACCTTCTCAACCCGACCCAACCGCGCAGACAATCAAGTGGCACCCCACGCAGCCCGAGTGGCTGCTGGCCATGGCCCGGCGCCCCGGCTGCGTGTGGTACGTGCCCTCGGACGCCTGCGGCTACGACCTGTTTGTGACCCAGGACCTGGGCGCCTCCTGGGCCAACCTGACCGCCAACTCCAAGGGCCACATCTCCAGCTTCCGCGACTACGAGTGGGGCGCCAGCCTCCCCATGTGAGTGTGGGAGAGGATAACGAGGAGGTTTATAGGGATGAGAAATAGAGAGCTTTATTCAGAGTGCTGCTGTATCATCACTCACCCTAATCCTCCTCCTCCATCTCCCTCATCACCAATCATCTCATAGGTACGCAAATAAAAAGACGCCGGACGAGGCGATTTTCGCGACGGTGTTTGCCGGGGAGCAGACGGGCAAGAGCCTGTACCCCGGCTGGAACCGGGACCTGCATTATGTCGTGAGCCTGGACCTGTTCCGGTCCCCGCCCGCGCGCACCATCCCCTGCGGCAACCTGTTTGAGGTGGTGGCCGGCAAGGTCTTTTTGGCGGTGCCCAGCGACTGCCCGCTGGGCCCCGACGGCAAGGCGCGTGCGGTGCCCAAGCGCAGCGTGGCCGGGCGCACGGTGACGCTCTACGTCTCCGACACCGACGGCGACGACTTCACCGAGGTCTGCCTGCCCAGCAACCTGGAGGACGACGGCTACAACATGGTGCGCACGCACGACGGCGCGGCGGCCTTTGTGCTGGCCGACCACGCGGAGCCCGGCTCGCGCGGCCCCACCAGCGACTCGCCCACCAGCGACGCCTACGCGCCCGCCTACAACGCCTCGCTGCACACGCTGGCGCTGCGCAACGTGTATAGACGGGATTACCTGGCCGATTTCCTGCGCGTCGAAGGGCTTCCAGGTGTCTTCATCGCCAACGCGGTGGACGACCGCGCGATTGGCAGCGTGCCCGTCGGCGACTACGGCGCGCACCTGCGCACCCTGGCCTCGCGCGACGGCGGCGCCAGCTGGGCGCCCGTCGCGGCGCCGCGCGCCTTCCGCTTTGGGCAGTGCAACGCCTGCGAGCCCGGCGCCGGACGCGCGCGCCTGCTCGCTGCACCTGCACGGCGCGACCAGCTGGGCCAACGCGCTGGCGCCGCGCCCCAACCTCTACTCGCCCCCCGCCGCGCCGGGCCTGCTGCTGGCTTCAGGGAATGTCGGCGCGCACCTGGCGACGGGATTCGGCGCCGGCGCCTGCACTTGGGTCTCGCGCGACGGCGGGCTCACCTGGGAGGACGTCGCCGACCGCTCGCTCATCTACGAGGTCGGCGCGCGCGGCGACGTCGTCGTGGCGGCCGGGCACTCGTCCGACGGGCCCACCGCCACGGTGCGCGTCTCGCTCGACGCCGGCGCCTGCTGGCACGAGGTCGCGCTGCCGGAAGCCATCCTCGTCGACAACATCCGCGCCGACACGGACGCGCGGGGCACGGTCTTTTTTGTCCACGGCACCGCCTGCACAAGGACCAGCCGCCACCCGGACTGCACCTTCCGCGGCGGCATGAACCCGCCGGGCAAGCTCTTCGTGCTCGACCTGGCCGCGCTCATGGGCCCCGCCGACCTGCGCGCCTGCGGCGACGACGACTACGAGCTCTGGGCGCCGCCCGACGCCGGCGGCTGCCTGCTGGGCGCGCGCCGCGAGGTCCAGCGGCGCCAGAGCCGACGCGCGATGCGTCACGCCCGCGTCCAGGGAGCTCAACGCCTCGGCGCCGCGCCCGTGCGCCTGCTCGCGCGCCGCCGACGCCGAGTGCGAGTACGGCTTTGCGCCGCGCGTGGCCGAGAATGGGTCCGTCACCGGCTGCGAGGCGATCGCGGGCCTCGAGGCCGCCAGCTGCCCGCGCTGGAACGCCAACCAGGGCTACGCGGCCTCCAGCACGCACCTGCGCCTCGTGCACGGCGACATCTGCGCCGACCCAAAGTCCATCATCCCGGACACGGACGGCAAGGGCGGCAGCGGGGGCGGCCCGCGCGGCGGCGGCGGCTGCCACGACGGCAAGCGCTCCTCCCGCTTCTCCTTCCTCCACGCGCTCTTCGTGACCCTGCTCGTCGCGGGCATTGTCGCCGTCGTCGCCGGCGTCGTCTGGACGCAGTGCCTCGGGCCCGGCCTCGCGCGAGGCCTGGGCTGAGCGCCTCGCGCCGGCCACGGCTGCGCTGGGCGCCGCGGGCTTTGCGGCCTTGGACGCCGTCATCGCGGCCTGGGACTGGCTGCGCTTCAAGTGGGCCGAGCTCACAAACCGCGGCGCCGCCAGGGACGCCTACTTTGAGCCCCTGACCGACCGGCTCGACGTCGACCCGGAGGATCACCGCAGCCCCCCCATGTTTGACGGGCCCTGAGCCATTTGATGCGCTGATTGTGGAGCCAGAGGCGGTGGCTGGTGATGAATGGTTATCTTTTGAGGTAATCTGTGTCCAGTGGGTAGCGGCACTCGAAGAGGTGGAGGCTGAGGATTTGCTTCCCTCGGTTTGCTAGGCTCCCTCCCCTCCTCCTTCTAATTCAGACCCTCCTTTGCGCTCGGATACACGTCTTCGGTACCTTTTCAACGTGCACACACTGTCAAGAACAACATCTAGGACCGCCAATAGCGACATCAGCGACACAAGAGCTGGTACCATCACAAAACAACCACAGGCCCCTCACTTGGAATCTGGCTGGCTGATCTGTTCCCCGATTTATCTTGGGGCGAAGCACAGACGCAGCCAGCAGCGCGAGGCCATAGCCCCGGCGATCGATGTCCATCACCAATTGCAACGCTTGCAGCCCGGTTGGTGCGGAGCTCAAGGGAAGTCGGCGCAAGGGCGAAGCAACCCTTGGGAGGGCTGCTGCTGCCTCTGCGAGCCTCTGCCAGCACCATGCTGTCTGCCGGGCGCTAGCAAGCCTTTGCTGCCCAGCAGGCACTGTTGACTGTCGATTCATTGCTTGACCATTCAACATGGCGCATCCCGAGCCGGGCATGGCCGTGCTGCCGCCCGCAATCACGAAAAACATAGCGGACAAGGTGCGACCAGGTGGCCGCGACCGGGCGGGGACCGGGCGAGGTGGGTGAAGCGGGTCCTGGAGCAAACATGCTTTGATCCCAGTCAATTTCCCCTCTCCTCTCTAGTTTTACGACAAGCGCAAGATCGCGGCCTTGGAGGTGGAGCAGATTGTGCGGTCCATGGCGGTGGCCCACAACCGGGGGGCCATCGAGGACCTGGTGGACACGCTGAGCAACAGCTACGCGCTGTCGGCGAAGAACAACGCGCGCAAGGGCGGGCTGCTGTGCCTGGCCGCCTCGGCGGTGGGCCTGGCGGCGGCGCCCGACGACGCGGGCCTGACCATGGCCGCCGATCTGATGCCTCGCCTGGTCAAACCGGTGCTGGCCTCCTTCACCGACCCGGACCCGCGCGTGCGCTACTACGCGCTCGAGGCCCTGTACAACATCGCCAAGAGCACGCGCGGCCACTTTCTGGCGGTCTTCTCCGAGGTGTTTGACGCGCTCTTCCGCGTGTGCGCCGACGTGGACCAGAGCGTGCAGAACGCGGCCGCCTTTCTTAACAATCTTGTGAAAGACATCCTCGCGGAGAGCGAGGGCTTCCGGCTGGAGGGCTTCTTCCAGCAGCTGGCGCTGTGCATGGACGTGGACGACCCGCACAAGCGCCAGTTCCTGCTGGGCTGGGTGTCGCTGCTGGAGGGCCTGCCCGGCCGCGACCTGTGGCCGCACCTGCCCGAGCTCCTGCCCGGCATGCTGTCCATGCTGGCCGACCCGGCGCCGGAGATCGCGCAGTCGGCCTCGCGCGTGCTGGCCGACCTGGAGGGCGACCACTTTGTGGACGAGCCGGGCACGCCCTCGGGCGCCGCGCGCGCCGACGAGCGCGACCGCACCGACGCGCAGATCGCGGCCGTCATGGCCGCCACGCTGTCGCGCTCCGCCTCGGGCTGGCTCTTCGGGGAGCTGCCCGCCGGCGCCGCGCTCAACGCCTTTGAGGGCGCCGCGCGCCCGCCGCGCCCGCGCACGTCCGCGCTCGCCGCGCAGGCGGCCGAGGCGCTGATCCCTGAGACCGCGCTGCGCTGGCTGCACGGCCTGCTGGCGCTGGGCAGGCGGCGGGCGCGGGCCGCGCCGGGGGCCGCGCCGGGCGCGGCCTTCCCGGTGCCGCTCCAAGAGCACTGCCCGGCCATCCTGGAGGCGGTGCTGCTCAGTCTCGGCAGCCCACACTCTTCCATTGTCGCGGTATTACACAGTGTTTTGTTTTTTGGGGGGGGTGGGGGGGGGACTGCTATCTGGTGGCGGTTGAGGTAGTTGACAACGTGCATTGCCCAGCCTGTAGAGAAGAGAGTCCTGAAGCGCCTCACCCGCGCTCCTTTGTATCCCTTCCCACCCCGACGCAGGCTGCCAAGCGGCTGAACGATGAGCTGATAGAGGACGTGCGCCGGACGCTGGAGGCCGGGCGGGACCGCCGCCGCGCGCTTGGAAACAGCGGCAGCGTCTCTGGCGGCGCGGAGCCCATCGCCATCCGGTCAGCGGGCTCGTCGGGCTCGCTGCGGAGCGAGGGGACGTCGCCGCCGCTGCGCACGGCCTCGGGCCGCCTGGTGCCCGTGTCCTCGATCGAGGCGCACCCGCTGTGGGAGCGGCAGCGTCGGCAGAACGCCGAGCTGGCGACGAGCGCGGCGGGCTCGCCGCGGGACGTGCGGGGCGTCGAGGACGCGCCCGGCGGCCAGCCGCCGCGCGCGGACGCGGGCGGGAGCGCGCCCGCCGTCGTGCTGGATGCGGGCACGCTGCTGGGCAGCACGCTGGCGGCGCTGGAGTCGCCCTCGGAGGCGATCAAGCTAGCGGCGCTGCTCTGGCTGCCGCTCCTGCTGCGGCAGGTGCCCGCGCTGGGCAGCGACGCGGCCGAGTCCGACGCGCCCGCCTCGCCGGCGCGCGCTCGCTGCCGCCGCGCGCGCGCTTGCCCGCCCTGCTGCGCGTGCTGTGCGACTCGCTGGGCGCCAGCTCGGCGGCGGTGGCCGAGCAGGCGCTGAGCGTGCTGAGCGAGCTGGCGCGGCGGCCGGAGCACGCGCGCGCGGTGCTGCTGGGCATCGTGGACGCCTTCCGCGGCGCGGCCGGGGCCAAGCTGCTGCAGCGGCGCGGCGTGCTCATCGTGCAGACGCTGGCGGACCGGCTGGGCGCGCTGCGCGTGCTGGCCAGCCTGTCGGAGCTGGCGGCCAGCGACGCGGACGCCGGGCGGCTTTGGCGCCTCGCTCATCCAGGCGCTCAATCTGCTGCTGCTGGCCAACCGCGCGATGCGGCCCGTGCGCGAGCTGGTGGCGGGCGCGCGCGGACGCGCACGCGGCGCGCGTCTTCTCCTCGCTCCTGCGCAGCTGGGCGCCCAGCGGCGCGGCCAGCCTGTCGCTGGCGCTGCTGGCCGGCGCGGACGACCTCGCCTGCGGCATGCTGGGCGTGCTGGCCAGCCCGCTCGTGGCGCTGCGCGTGGACACCATGGTCGAGGCCTGCCAGCTCGTCTCGCTCCTGGACTCGCCCGCCTTTGCCGCGCTGCGCCTCCGCCTGCTCGACCCGGAGGACCACCCCGCCCTGCGCCGCGCGCTGCGCTCCCTGCTCATGCTCCTGCCCCAGGGCGACGCCTTTCGCACGCTCTCCACGCGCATGGCGGCCCTGCCGCGCGAGGAGAGCCGGTATGATGGGAGAGCAACGAAAGCTTCCAAGGATGATGCGGCCAAGCAAAATTCAAGCAACTTGATTGACGAAGCGGCGCTGCTCGCCGAGTTTCGCAGGGTGCAGGAAGGGCTGGCGCTCAAGGAGGAGTCGGCCGCGGCGCCCTTGTCCCCGGCAAGCGGAGGCAGGGTCGCCAAAATCGTCGCGTTCTAGACGCCTACCCTCCAAGCGCTGATTTATTGAGCAAGCGATTCATAAGCCTTGTGTGCTCCACGCAAAGGGCTCTCTCTCACATTCTTGATGACATTGAACTCCCCTTGTTATTGCTGTCGGCACTCACCCTCGCACTCACTCCCAGCCCGCCTGGATTGCACGATGAGAGATCCTCGAGACTTTTTGCTGTGAAAGTGGGCAAGTGTGCGGCGTCCGTTTTGTAGAGTGGAGAATTGGGAATGGGACGAAACAGGTTTTCGTGACTGGGCTATTTCGAGCCGGCTCCGAAAGTTCGCCTCCAATGGCGGAGGAGGCCGATTGTTGAATTACTTTGGCGACGGCCACCGAAAGCTAGATTCAATGTCATGACGTAATTAACACATTATTTTTTGATATATGCGGCTACATTTTATCAAGTGTCGGAGGACCTGTGTGCAGCATTTTTGGATGGCCCCTGTCGGTTCCGGCTCCAAAGGTCGAGCACGAACAAAGCCAACATAGCTCGCCGACTTGCCACTGCCCCAAATAATCTCAAGCTTCATGTGCGGACGCACAAATACAAGATTGAATCGAGACCAGGTCTGCTTTCGTGTGGTCGGAAAGGATGGCGTTGTTGTTAAATATGTGGGTTAACGCCGAGGACCCTCATTCACCGGGTTCCTTAACCCGACGCACATCGCCCGCGCAGGTGGTCCATGCCGCCCGCAGCGAGCGTTGGAGCAATGAGCAGGAATTCAACCCAAGCTACAATGCGCAGCCTGGCTCTACTCGGTCGCCCGTCGTTCGTATGGCGGAGGGAAATCAGCGTGAGATCACAACCATGAGGCACGTCCTGAGTTGATATATTGCATGCATTGTCTTCTGAGCAAATTACAAAAACTCACAACTTATCCCCTGCCGATCTGCGCGCCGCCAGGTGGGGCCTGGTGCCCTCCTTCACCAAGGCGGACGAGGTCCCAGACTTTTGGAGGATGTTCAACGCCCGCAGCGAAACGCTGGCGGAGCGGCCCGCCTTCCAGCGCCTCCTGGCCAGCAGGCGGTGCCTGGTGATCGTCGCCGGGTTTTACGAGTGGAAGAAGGAGCACCGCAGCGCAAAGCAGCCGTACTACATCCACTTCCAGGACGACCGGCCGCTCGTCATGGCCGGGCTCTACGACACCTGGGCCGGCAAGGAGGGCACGCTCCAGACGTACACTATTCTCACAACAGACTCTGGGCCTCGCCTGAACTGGCTTCACGACCGCATGCCGGTGCTGCTGCCAACGGAGGAGGCCCAGGACCGCTGGCTGAACGTGGATAGTGGACAGGCCGGGTGAGTCTTGGGGAGGGGTTGGAGGGAGGATTGGCTTCAGATTTTGTTTCGGGCTGCGGCGGTGGTAGAATGTGTAGGGATGAGGTGCAGGAGAAAACGGTTCTTTGAGCTTGCTCAGTGCCTTTTGCTGAACGATGGCGCGCCTATCCTTTTAAGGTTGACAGACCACGACGCCTCTCATGCAGTACACCCGCTCATCCCCCCCCAGCCCCCTTTTCAATCACTCCTTCCAGGGCGTGGTTTGGGCTCTGCGGACCCTACACCGGTGAAGACCTGGTCTGGCACCCGGTGACGCCCGACATGGGGTCCCCAAAGGTCCAGGGTCCAGACTGCTGCGCGCCCCTCAAGCGCATGACCGTCGATCAGTTTTTTGGGACGGCCAAGAAGCGACGGCAGGAGGTAACGCCCAGAGCAGGAAAAGGGGTCGGAGCAAGGGCATGAATTGCCGAACAGTACTCGAGCTGCCAAGCAGGAAGACGAGGCTATTGAGGTCAAGCTCGAACCTGCACCACGGGATGTCAAGGAGGAACATGGCACGCCCACCCCCAAGCGAAAACAGCAGCGGGCCGAGGCATCCCCGCAGCCGACCCCAGACCCCAAGCAGCCATCGCTCTTCAAATTCATGTCGCCCGTGAAGAAGACCACCTGAAGTGGAGCCTGAGCTCTGGGCCCTGACAGAGGAGCGATCGATTCTTTGAGAGGCGATGCTGGCAAGTGTAATGGATGTTTTAAAGTTTACAGATGGAATGGGTGGATAAGGGAAGCAAGGACCAAAGACTGCTTTCCTGCGACCACTCGGGCTATCGCTCACCGACTTCCATTTGCAACTCCTGCGGCATGAGATGGTGTGCTTTGTCACATTCATCAGAGGAGCAAGCCTAAAGAAGAGGCGCATCTTCTCACCGTCACCCATGCTCCCGCCAGTGCTTCCCACTCCCAACCAGCGCTTCAGTCGTACAAACGACTTATCGACGCTCTCACCCCCACCTGAATGCGTGCGGACAGACACTCTTGTACTGCCTGGATGAGCCGCTTCTTTTCTAGCCTGTATTCTACAGCTGTACGAAGCGGCGCATTACCCGCCACAGAAGTCAGCAGCAACTGCTCATCCTCGGCAGCTGTCGAGGGCAGGATCTCTAAGACCACTTCGCACAGGGCCCGTAGAAGCGACAGCGAGGCAATCTGTGTTGAGTTAAGGAGGTGTAGTGAGAGTGGTTACTTGCGGATTGGCCTGACTGCTTGGTAATGATCCGAAGCCATGAGCCACACGACGTTCAACGGCAACGCATGCAGCCAGTGCAAGCCGCTGCCCTTTGGCCCCACCTCGTGGGCTGGGCTGAGGATGGACGTCCAGTCGCCCAGCGCGCGCAGCGTCACGCTGTGCAGGAGTTGCGGCTGCCCGCTGGCGCAGAGCGCTCGGACGGCCGCCAGGAGGCGCGGCTGGCAGGGCGCGCCGTCGGGCCTGCCCCTCGGGTGCCCGAGCCCCACCGCCGCAGGCAGCCAGTCTGGCGTGTCCTGCCGAACAAGGCCCAGCGCGCGCAGCGCGGCCAGCGTCGCGGCATGGGGTCTACTGAGCTCAGACGGGAGATCTGCGTTGCGAACTTGGGCACGTGCGGCTTCCAATAGCGGCCACTGGAGCTGGAGGGAGACCGTATCGTGCCGATTTCCTCTGCCAACAAAGCCTGGCAACGTCGGGAGTTGTCGAATCAGGCGACGTTTTTGTGAAAGCCAGAAAAGATTGCGCAGCATGTGCATGCCACAAGATCTGGAGATTAAATACAAATTGTGTGCGCTCCACACTCGCAGTCCTTCGCACCGTAGTCGAGCAGCAAATCGTCGTTGCTGAGCGCCCCGTAGCTTATGGTCACTTCCGCGCCGGCCTCAAGATCGCGCGTGGCAACAAGCCCGATTGTCCCCGGAGCCTCGTCCGGCAGGCTCCTGACAGACGCATTGGCTGCGTCCCCCGCATGGTTGGCCATGTCAACAAGGGGCAAGAGGACTGGCGGCTGGCCGTGCTGCGCACGAAAGGCTCGGCTCGAGGCCGCAGCCCAGGCCCAGGGGAAATGCGTGGAAAGGTGCGCGGCCTTCGGCTCGGTGAGCGCAGCCCGGTCCAGTGTCGTGCTCACAAAGCTCTGCAGCCATTCCTGTCGCTTGCTCACCTGATAATCAAAGGTGTGGATGTTGTGTGTGCAATTTGGAGATGGGAGGGGTTTTTCACGGTCTGGAAGAAGACTCGTTCCTCCCTTGCATGCCACGTCCAAACCCTACACAGCTTGCAGCCCTTTTCTCAAATAAAATTCCTTCCAAGATCCTGACCTGATGCGTGAGCGTCATGAACTGAAGTGCATCAAGACAGGGCTTGTCGGAAAAGAGGGGCACCGTCGGGAAGGCCTGCGGCAGCGCTCTGATGTAGGGATGGAACAGGGATTCGGAGCCGCGGAGCCGCTCGCTCGCCAGCAAGAGTCCCAGACGAGCCGCCCACAGCTGCTCCGGGATCTGGGCTGCAATGGCGTCCAGCCAAACCGGGCGCGGGCCAGCGCCGAGCTGCAGCTCGGGGGGCAGCTTGACGAGCAGCTCTCCAGCGCTCACGGGAACCTTTACTCCCAAACCCGTGCCGCCCAGTGGACTCAATTGCAAGACCAAATCTGCGTGCGACCAGCCTCCCAGGCTCGACAGCCAGGACTTGATGTCCACAAGCTGCGATTCCAGGGCCTCTGAGGAGGCGGCAGAGGAGAGGTGGGCGCAGTGGGCTGCATTGCCCTGACGGCTGCCTATCAAAGCTCTGCCCTTGAGCACAAAATCGGATATTTTTAGGCACAGAGCGTTCATCACTCGGAACAGATAGCGATACGTTTGAAGTTGGGCAAGGGATTGTATGCCCGCTATTACACGGGCGAGCATGCCGTGAACATCCGAGTGCGGCCGGGAAGGGCGCTGATCGCCCCAGCCTCGTTCTAAAGCAGTCCTAGAAAAAGTTGGTTCGTGGACAAATAAAATGGGTACCACATTCCTGTATGGATCGCCGATAGTACGCTGGACCAATTCACCGCTCAATTGTCAGTATCGACCCGACCGCGATTTGGGCGGCCGGAATGACGTGGGCTCCCGGTTTCGCAATCGGGTGCTCAGCGGCATATTTAGCCCTATGCTCGTCATGTTGACAAACACTTCCCGACGACCCCATAAAACACGTTTGAAATTTGTTCTGTGCAACGGCCGTGCCGACGTTTGTTCGGTCTCGATCAAACATGTCGCTCAGGAGCGCTTACCTGACTTTTTATAATGGATCGCTCGCGCTGGGCTGGTGCGTTGCTGGGTGGAGGGCATTGCTGGTGGAGGTTGTATAGTTTTCAAACCTGTGCAAAAGTAATCGTCGTATCGCGCCCGACGCAGGGCGTACCTGCTGTGGCTGAGCGTGTCTGTCCTGGCCGCTGGCGGCAGCCTGTGGGGCCTGTGGAAGGTGCTGAGCCTGAGTGGCGATGAGGGGTGGAGGGACAGTTTGCGTATGTATAGGTGATTTTCTCGCCAGTGCACATAGGTCATACGATTTCGCCCTTTCCACCTTCAGACTGTGGAGGTGCCTCTCAAGATCGTTCAGACGGCGGCGATTGCCGAGGTGGTGCATGCCAGCATTGGCATTGTTCGTTCTCCCCCGCTCGTGACGGGTGAGTGTGTGCGTGGGGAGAGTTTGGAGCTTTTTAAGTTATGATGGAGACTCTATTGCTGTTGCAGTCGTAGATGAGCCTTGCCCGCTTGCTCTCATCGCCTGGTGTCACTCACCCTGCCCGCGCCCCGGGTCCACTGCAGCCCTGCAAGTGGCTTCGCGTGTGTTCCTGGTCTGGGGCGTGGTGAATCTGGCGCCAGAGGTGGCAACCGGCTCGCAGGTGGCCGCCATTCCCATTCCCGGGGTCGGCCGCGTGGGCCTCTCCTTTGCGACCCTGGTCATCGCCTGGGCCCTCAGTGAGATCATCCGCTACGGCCACTTTGCCACCAAGGTGAGATGCTAAACTGACACGCGAGCTGGCTGGGATACTACGAGCACCATGTCTTGAAGCCTGACGCAAGTACCGATTCTGTCTTTCTAAAATCCACCCCTTGAGCACCACCACTCCTAGGAGGCGGGCATTGCCAGCAAGCTGCTGCTCTGGCTCCGCTACACCGGCTTCCTGGTGCTCTACCCGCTGGGCGTCTCCAGCGAGCTGACCATGATCTACCTTGTGGCTCCCTACGTCAAGAAGCACAACATCCTGAGCCTGGAGATGCCCAACGCCGCCAACTTTGCCTTTAGCTACTACACCGCACTCTGGATCATCAGCCTCACCTACATTCCCGGTGCGCTGCGTGGGCAAGGGTGGGTGGCTAGGCGTGGATGTCAAGGGCTACAGGGTGAAGCAAGGGACACTTACTAGGAGTAAAATCTCTTCCCTCTTCAACAGGCTTCCCGATGCTGTACGGGTACATGCTCAAGCAGCGGAAAAAGATGCTTGGTGACGGCGCCAAGGCCAAGAAGCTGGCTTGAGTGCCGTGGGTAGAGAAGAAAGCGACGAGATCCGGTCAGCGTTTCCACGCTGGTTGCTTCCTGCGCAAATGCGCTGCATTTTTGCACTTAACCAATAATTATATTTGAAGTAGAGACTCGCGGAGAAGACGGATCAAAGGCATGGTACGCAGTCGCGCAGTCTAGAAAATGCTGCGGCTCAAAGGCAAGCACGGTTCGTATACCGAGCTTGCAAATCCGGCCGATCGCCAGCGTCTCGGAGGTTTTTAATCTTCTCACTATACCACTCTCACGGAGCTCATTTCTATTTATGTATCCATTGCCAAGCATGGATCTCGAAGAGGAGCTGGGCCCGGGCCTGGGAGCCACCTCGCCCGCCAAGGGACCCGCCACCTCCGCGCCGCTCGTGCACATCGACATCGATGGCGACGACCTGTATGCCGGACTGGCTCAGGGGAGCGGCATAGAAAGTATACAGCTGGCGCAGGTGAGGCGATCGCGACGTTTTCGGGATCGGGCGAGCGCCGCCATCAGGTTGGCCGTCACCGTGTCGCTCGAGCTCCCCCGCATCGCAGGAGCGGGCCCGGGCTGACGCTCTGCAGCAGGAGCTGGAGGCGCTGCGAGTCGCGCTCGCCTCCTTGCAGGAAGAGCACGGCGTCGTGCGCCAGGAGCGGGATGCCCTGCTCACCAACATCTCGTCGCTGTACAACACCGCCAAGCTCGAAATAGGACGCAAGGACGGCGAAATCAAGGACCTACGTGCAAGGTCTGTCTCGTTATTGCGGGAGGGTGAACGTATCACTAGTTATTCCCAGGCAGTTGCGACTGAGCGTGTTTTCATGCGTTTCCCAGGCTCGAGAGGCAGGAAGCGAGAGGACGCAGCGCAGAACAGGCGTCCAGTGCCGGCGAGAGGTACGGAGTGACAGAGGAGGGGGCCTGACAAGAGCTATCTCCATTGATGCCTACTCTGCGGCCTGTGTGCCTGATTATACGCGCATCCTGCTCATCCGCTGACGCAGTGGACGAGCGCTCCAAGGAGCAGAGGACCCTCGGCGTCCGCGGTCTGTGCCGACTGCGGCGCGGCCAGCTCCCGCGTCGGAGGGACCAGCGCAGAGGCACCATGGCGGGCACTATAGGGGGCCGGAGGACTCGCATCGGCGAGCAGGCGACCGGCACGGGGAAAGAGGCCCTCGGCCAAGCGCAGAGCATGGCCACAGGGCATCGCTTGAGCGCGATGCGGACAGATATAGCCGCTCCAGATCACAGTCTCTGGACACTTCTCGGCCAGGCTCGTCCAGATGCCACCACTCTTGACAGCCAGAGGACTAGTCGTATTTGTACTGATTGATTCATGTGCAAGACTGTTGATCATGCGCTTGACACCGCTGGTGAACGTTTAGAAACGAAGCGGGTCGCCTCCGTAGGTTGTTGCCGATGAACATCCATCCGTTTAACAAGCGCGAATCATCTGAGCAAGAGCGACCAAACTACGTTTCTGCAGGATATGACGTATAAAACCATCCTGCACAAAAATTGACTGTACGTTGAGAGGCGGGACGCGCACGCCCATAAATAGCTCTCCATGCACACAACACGCACACACGCGCGCAAACACACGATGCGCACAAGCACATCGCAAATAAACCCCTTTGATCCGTCAGGGGAACTCGAGGTCGGTCCGGAGCTCGGTGAGGGTGAGCGCCACGCCCAGCACGTTGAGCGCGGCCGTCAGAAGAAAGACGGGCGCAAATCGGTCGACTCGCCCGATGACGACCCCCATGAGCGTCGTGCTGGCGATCCCAGCCATGCAGCCGACGCAGTTGGTGAGCCCAAAGACGGTGCCGGCGGCGCCCGGGGCCACGTCGCCCACGGCGGCCACAAAGCCCGCCTGGGCGCAGGCCGTCGTGCCCAGCGTGAAGATGAAGGTCGCGGCCGCGGCCGGGACCGTGAGCCGCCGCTCCAGGGCGCTGAGCAGGCACATCGCCGCGACGGGCCCCAGGAACGCGACGCACTGCATCCCCCTCCGCACGTGGAGCACCTTTTGTCCCCGGCTCGTCACCAGCCAGTCGGCGACCCGCCCGACCACGGCCGAGACGAGGGCCATGAGTGCCCAAGGCAGCATGCTGAGCACGCTGCTGCGCTGCAGGTCCAGGCCTGGGCATTGGGGTGGAGACAAGAAAGGTGACCGAGTGGGGTGGGAGCGGGGGGTACAGATTGCTGCCGACGTGGTGGCAGCTTGGTACACCCCGACGCAGCAGCTTGGGGACTGTCACACTTGGAACTGGATCTGCCCAGACTCCTCAAGCAATGACTACAGATCGTGCCCACGCATCCCCACAATAACCCCTCAACACACAACCAGCCTACCAAAGGTGCGGTAGAAGAAGGACGGCATCCAGCTCAGGTAGAGAAAGTACCCCCAGTTGTTGATGGCGTTCAGATAGAGCAGGGTGCGCACGGCCCGGCTGCGCAGCAGCGATGCGACGCTGTGATGCGTGGGGGTCGGCGTCCCGGCGCCACCGCGCGCCGGCCTCGTCTCCTCGTCCGCGCAGCTCGTAGCTGGCCGGCCGCTCTCCGGCACGGCCGCCCAGGCGGCCAGGACGAGCGCGCCGGCGGCGGCAAAGGCGAAAAAGGGGGCGCGCCAGCCGCCAAAGGCCTGGATGATCCAGCCGGTGAGCACCAGCCCCAGCAAGTTGCCCAGCTGGAAGCCGGTGTAGCCGGCGCCGATGGCCTCCGCGCGGCGCGGCGCCGGGACGCTGGAGGTCGCGATGCTGAGCATGGAGGGGATGGCCGGGCCGCCGCTGAGGCCCAGGAGCACGCGCGTGGCGACCACGGCCGGGAGCGCGAGGCCCAGGGAGCGCGCGAAGGCGCTGGCCGCGGCCAGGGGCAGGAGCAGGGTGGACAGGGAGAAGTGCGCGGTGCTGACCATGAGCACCCGCCGGCCCCCGAACCGGTCCGCGGCCCAGCCGCCCGGCAGCTGCATGACCAGGTAGCCCCAAAGAAAGGCCGACTGCACGAGGCCCTGGCGCGGCGCGCTCCAGCCAAACTCCTTGGCGAGGGGCAGCATGGCCACCGACAGGCACACCCGGTCGATGCTGAACAGCGCCAGCGTCAGGGTCACGGGCAGCATCGTCTTGAGGACATGAGTTTCGTTAATTGGACGCGGTGTCTGCGTCGCTCCGTCTTGCACGAAGGCTCGGGCCAGCAGGGGCTGTCGCAGCCGATCACTTTTTTCGGGGCTCCCCGGCCGCCGGCCCGGTCGGTCCATCGCGGTCGAAACGGGCAATCTCGGACCTCCAAGTCTCCACCTTGCAATGCATATGAACATGGAAGAGACATCGTGAGCGTCTCTGGTAGCTGAATCAAGAGCACATGACAGCGCCCGTCGACAATAATGTCACACTTGGGCTCCCGTGACACGCTGCTGATCCGGAAGTCGGACAGAACGTCCAGGAGAGGCATTCCAACCGTCTCGCACCCGCCATTATACCTGTGTAAAACGGCCTCACGTGTGCATGGCCCATGCGCTGGTCTGCGACCGGCGTTTGCATGTACCGTCAATGCCGGCGGGCGAGTCGCGGCCCATGCAGGGGCGCATTGCCCACCGGACTGCATGCGGGGTTGGACGCCTCCTCAAGGCATGGCGATGATGGTAATTTATTTTAAGGAAGCAAGCTGTATAGTGCAAGACCGAAGTCGCCGATCGGAGTATGGGTCTGCCATATTTGGCGCTTCGTAGTTTTGGATTGCTAACGAGGTGGGTTGCCGCTCTGGATCATTCATTGCGCTCCGTACGGAGGCGATGGGGGACACCCTCCCTCCTTGGTGGCACGTACAGAATTTCAGGAGGGGCTTATGGCACAGGCGTCGCTGAGAGGAACAGAGGGCGCAAAAGAACAATAAATATGTAATGGGGAGGTGCCCCATGTGCAGAAAATACAGAGAGGTGAAGACGACAGGTTGATTATGTAGTAGGACAATGCTGAGGTGGGAGGGCCTTGTCGTCAAGACATGAATGTGGGCGATTGCTACTTCCTCCAGTGCCCTTCTTCTTCTCAAAAAGGGGCACAAGCCTCATTCGCCTCTCCACTGGGACACTTGTCTTCAGCGCATTTGGGAGCCGGTAAACATGTCGGCGGTGAGGGCCCGGTAACCAAAGGGCAGGGGCTCAAACTCGGGCTCCCGGCCGTAGGCCAGGCGCGCGACCTCGATGAGCATGGCGGCCGTGAGCCCCCAGACGCAGTAGGTCCGGCCGTCGTGGTCTGTGTAGTCGAAGAAATGCACGCGGTAGGGCGTGCCGGGCACGAGCTCTGTGTCGTGGCTGCGGTGCTGCGCGGCTCGCAGGAAAAAGTCCAGCGGGCAGGCAAACACGCTGTCCACCTCCTCCGGGTTGGGCCGGAAGGCGTGGCGCGCGGGGATGGCGGCCAGCACGGGCGTGACGCTGAGCAGGTACTTGGAGAGGAAGGGGCGCAGCGTGCCCAGCACCTGCACGCTGCGCGGGTCCAGGCCCAGCTCCTCGTGCGACTCGCGCAGGGCCGTGGCCACGTCGTCCGCGTCCTCCTCGTCCCGCTTGCCGCCCGGGAGCGAGACCTCGCCGCCGTGCGCGCGCAGCGTGCTCGTCCGCTCCGTCAAGATGACGTGCGGGGCGCGGGTGCGCGGGTCCTCAAACAGCGGCACCAGTACCGCCGCGTGCTTCTGGCTCACCTGCGAAATGGTGATGGTGAAGGGATGCCAATGACATGCCGGGCACCGACTGATCAAGCATTGTTGGGACCAAGTATGACGCGGGGCATTGCGCGAATGTGTGCAATGAGCAGCGCCGCGGAAGTCGACAACTTTGCGAACAGAAACCTGCCGTTTGTGAGGCGGGCACGAGGGCGTCTCGCCTTCATGGGCCTCGGCCCCGCAAGACACTCATAAGGAAATCGACACTCCCAAACACTCACTGGCTGGGAGGGGGGCTGCGTCTGGATCGCCCGCTGCAGGTTTTTCAGGGCGGTCGCGAAATCAACATCGCCCATTCTGGGTCCCTGGGCGTCCGCCGGTTGCTGCCAGACCATGTCCGCCGGATAAACGGGCCTGAATGGCAGACTTCTGACCGCCTTTCGCGATGCGTTTGCGCTCAGCACCTGCCGGACGGGTCGGATGAGCGCTTGCATGGGCCCCCGCCCATAGCCCGCCCAGTTGGCCCCGGGGGTGTGACGAGGCAGCGACGAGTCGACCGCTGCCAGAATTTAACCTCGGCCGCTCGCGATCACGCTCCAGTCAAAACTGCACAGCCTGTGCAAATGCAGCGAGAATCCGATTGTACATGTGTGTGCAATTTTTCCGAGCAGGTGAGCAAGGCTTTTCTGGTGGGGGGCTGAATTTGTCGTAGCCCTTACGTGCGGGTGTCTGATCTGACTGGGATTTGGTAATTATCCGACCAGATGCCTCGATCCCGTTTGTTTTGGGCAGGAGATGCTCCGGATAGTGCTGCTTTGGTGAAGGCAAGGACGCGCGCTTTGTTTTGTCAATTGTGCTTGAGCAAAATGTGTACAAAATTGATACAGAAGGGGCTTTTCAATACATGACTGGAAGAAGCTGGCAAGGAGGGGAAACCTGTGCCAATGAACCCGGTGGGGAAACATGCACCATGCCAGTGCCGCCTCAGTTTCTTTGGGGCATCGCCGGCACGGCGGGGAGACCAAAGTCGTCGTCGGCGCCCACGGCCTGCGGCTGACCGTGCGCGGGGACGGGCGCGGACGGGAGCTCGGGCTCCTGGAGGTACGCGGGCAAGCCCTGCCCGGTCTCGCTCTCCATCGTGAGCTCGTCCTCCAGCGCATCCAGCTCGCCCATGAGCTCCGACTCGTCGATGTCGTCCGGGGTCGCGTAGTTTGCGCCCAGGGCCTCTGTGATCTCGTTTTGCATGTCCTGTGGTGGGCGGTGTGGAGGGGTTTGAGGGGCAAAGGCGCTGGTTGGAGGATTGCCTCCAAATTTTAAAGAAAGGGGCACCATTCTCCGTCAACATGGGCGCTCCGGGTGGATCAGATCTATTGTCTGACCGGACCTTTTCCCACAGCCTTGTCTGCAATGCATGGACTTGACCAATCCGTCACCCCTAGCCCAGTCCCAATCCACCCCTCTCGGCTCACCAGCAGATCCTGCATGTTGTCCTGCATCGACTCGATGTTCTCAATTTTGAGGTCCTTGTGCTTCATCACCTGCTTGAGCTCCTTGCTCGCGGCCTGTTGGGAAGGGTGAGCGATGGATGGCTCATGAGTTGAAAGAACAGGCAAGGCACTCGGGACCCACCTCGACCCCCAAGCATTCACTCGCAATACACACAACATACCGCCATGGCCTGCACTGTGTGCACCGAGTCCTGCATGGACTGCACCGCAAAGGTGGTCTGCTCGATGTTGTACTGCTGATTGTAGAGCTGGTCGCGCTGGTTCTCATAAAGGCGCTTCTGCTTCAGCACGGTGAGCGCCCGACGCTTGGCCGCCTCCTGGGCCGGGCCGGGCCGCGTGCGCTTTATGATGTCCCTGTGCTTGACCAGCTCGGCCTCCAGCTTGCGGATATTCTCATCCAACCTGTGGGATAGCAGGGGATCGCGATCAGTCCGGGCTGGGTCGCAGCGACGAGGCCCGCCCCCGATGGGGGGCCCACCCGGGCTCCTTTACCACCCACGCACGTGTCGCCTCTTGTGTTCAACTTGTCCGTGGCTTGGTCAAGGGTGGGCGGCGGCACCTTTTCCTTCCTCCCGAAGATGCGCTTCATTTTAGGAGGAGGGCCTTCACCGCGTTGAGAACCAAGTCGGCCTGAATTCGCCAAAACTGTCGGCCCTCTTCCGTGGAATATAGGCCAAAAATGTACTTTGAATATCAAATCAATAAGATCGCGCAGTTCGACTCCTCAGTGCGGAAGAGAGCGACCCAACCAGCAGGACACCTTTCGTAGTGACGAGCGGAACGAAATCTGGGTTAAGGCGTGCGGGACAACCTTTTCCCTTGGAGAGATTTCGCCCAGCAAAGGCCTGTGCAGGTCCATGTACAGATGACGAGTCGAACACTTCCAAGTGCTCATTGCTGGTATTGTTTTTGATTCTGGGCATGCGGACTTGTCTGCTGATCTTTAAGGCGGTGGGCTGTGGAGATCACCGCGACAGAGGCCACCCATTGACAGTCCTCTTGTCGAATGCGGGCCACACCAGCGTGCGATAGGCATACAAGGTCACACCAACGTATATTCGACAACGGAGCGCTAATAGCTTGGTTGCGTGTTCTTGGATCTGCGAGTCAAAAAACACCCACTCCCGAGACCGGCATCAGGATGCCACGCCTATTCCATGAAGTAACGCCACCATCGGTCACCAAGACAAGACCTTTTGCCGACATAGGAAAGCATACGGAGATGTGACATGCATACGCCCTTCCCCCAACTAGCCTGACCAATGCTTCCCAAGAGCGATCAGCCCAAGCACCGATACTATCTTAAGCACAACTCCCGGCTCTGAAGCGATCAGTTAGCCGTAGTTGGCACATTTAAATAAGTACACAACTCGAATTGGTAAAACAATTGCAACCTGATCAAGTTCAGCCCGTTGTGCTCCGTCTGGGCCCTGAGCGAGCGAGGGCAGAGGCCGAGACCAGGCCCAGTTTGTCCCGGGCGTGATCTTCGTGGCGCGACCCGGGCAAGGGGAGGGGGCCCCCTAGAAGCCTCGGCCGCCCTCGCAGGAATAAACGGCCTCTCTGCAGCCGGGCTCGCCCTCTTCCACATTTCTGAAAACGCTGTACGTGCGCTTCAACTTGAAGAACTAGTCACCATGTCTGAGGGCAAGGAGGTGAGCCCGATTGGAGGTGCCCCATGACCTGTGATGTGACTCGAGGAGATAGTCAACCCGCTCACCTCTGTCCTTTCTCCCCCCTTGCAGCATCTGTCGATTGTCATCGTGAGTCCAGTGGCTTTCCACCTGACCTAGGCGGCTGTTTACGGGACCGCAGGGGGCCGACGGCCGAGCGCGGGCTTTGGCCCGGGAAAACGGGCACCACGCGCCGCACACGTCTCACCTTCCACCTCCCCCCCTCCTTCCCCCCTCGCAGTGCGGACATGTCGATTCCGGCAAGTCCACGACCACCGGTCGCCTGCTCTTCGAGCTCGGCGGTATCCCCGAGCGTGAGCTGGAGAAGCTGAAGGAGGAGGCCGCTGCCCTGGGCAAGTCTTCCTTCGCCTTCGCTTTCTACATGGATCGCCAGAAGGAGGAGCGCGAGCGCGGTGTGACCATCGCCTGCACCACCAAGGAGTTCTTCACGGAGAAGTGGCACTACACCATCATTGATGCCCCCGGCCACAGGGATTTCATCAAGAACATGATTTCCGGCGCCGCCCAGGCCGACGTGTGCCTGCTGATGGTTCCCGCCGACGGTAACTTCACCACCGCCATCCAGAAGGGTGACCACAAGGCCGGTGAGATCCAGGGCCAGACCCGCCAGCACGCCCGCCTGCTGAACCTGCTGGGTGTCAAGCAGCTGATCGTGGGTGTCAACAAGATGGACTCTGACGTCGCCAAGTACGCCGAGGCCCGCTACTCTGAGATCGCCAACGAGATGCGCCACATGCTGACCCGCGTCGGCTGGAAGCCCGACTTTGTGACCAAGTCCGTGCCCATCATCCCCATCTCCGGCTGGATGGGCGACAACCTGATCGCCAAGTCCACCAACATGACCTGGTGGAAGGGCGTCGACGTCGAGGCCGGCAAGGGCCGCAAGGTCCACGTCCACACCCTGCTGGACGCGCTGAACGACATGGTCGACGTCCCCGAGCGCAAGGTCGACGCGCCCCTGCGCCTGCCCATCTCCGGCGCCTACAAGATCAAGGGTGTCGGCGATGTGCTGGCGGGCCGCGTGGAGCAGGGCATCGTCAAGCCCGGCGATGAGGTCGTCTTCATGCCCACCCACACCACCGCCAACCCGTGCACGGGCAAGGTGTTCACCGTGGAGATGCACCACAAGCGCGTGGACAAGGCCGGCCCCGGCGACAACGTCGGCATGAACATCAAGGGCCTGGACAAGAACAACCTGCCCCGCACCGGCGACGTCATGATCCTCAAGTCTGACGCCACCCTGAAGCCCGTCAAGGACTTCACGGCCCAGATCCAGACCCTGGACATCCCCGGCGAGGTCAAGGCGGGGTACTCCCCCATCGGCTTTGTGCGCTGCGGCCGCTCTGCCTGCCGTATCTCCAAGATCAACTGGAAGGTCGGCAAGGAGACCGGTGGCAAGAAGCTGGAGGAGCCCCACAGCCTCAAGGCCAACGAGATGGCTGAGGTCGTGTTTGAGCCCGTCCAGCCCCTGGTCGTCGACTCCTTCAAGAACTGCGAGGGTCTGTCCCGCATTGCCTTCCTGGACGGCAACACCGCCGTCATGCTGGGCAAGGTGGTCTCCACCTCCGCCAAGTAGAGAGGGACTCACGTTGTCCTTTCTGGAAAAGCTCGCATGTGAGTGCCCACACGTTCTGTAAGCAGCCACTGCCGTGAGAGATGATTAAGATAAAGAAGAAGACAGCATAATAGTAGAAAGATCAATAGGACTATACTGTAGTAGACAATTAACTATGGAGACGTGCATGTGAAAAAAAGAGTCAGCCTCCTGGGCCAGCACACCTGAAGCCGTCGCGTCCTCCCAGGGTTTTGGCCGGGCGCGCACATGGCCCGGCCCCTCCCGTGGCTTCCACACGGGTCCGTTCGGAAACCCAAGGCGCCCCGCAAACCCAGACGGATTGCTCATGATCGACAGCCCAAGGCGCCTGTACGTGCATTATAACCCTACTTCACTCCCCGAAAGGCCCCCAGGACAGCAGAATGGCCACCGTCACGGAACAGACCTCGGGCGGACCCGACCTGGGACCCAAGAAGGGACAACCCATTGTGGAGGAGCCCTCCTCCGACACCGAGCAAGAGGGAGCGCCCTGGGCCACGGGCGACTTTGGGAACAACCTGAAGACGCCGGAGAAGATGGAGAACGAGTCCAGGGGCCAGCATCTGGAGACCGCCCACAAGGAGGGCGCCCCCTCCGTGAGTGTCGCGTCCGACGATGAGGGCGCCGCGCCGGTCGCCAAGCCGCAGACTCGGGGGCTGAAGACCTTTGGCGACAAGTACATGCCGTTTGCCGCGGGTGAGGAGGCGCAGGGTTGCCCCGACTCTGGGACGGGGGAAAGTGCCATGGGGAGGGTTGATGGGCAGGGTGGGTCCCAGTACGGGGAGCGGCCCGGGGCCTGGGCGTGCCTGGCCGGGCGGCCCACCTCGTGCGCGCCACGCTACCCCGATGCAGGTTTCGAGAACATGATCCACACTGCGCCGGTGTACCGCTCCGCCAGGCTGCACGCCATCAACCCCACGGCCGCCGTCTCGGACGACGTCAGCTACCTCTACACCCTGGTGAGCAGCGCAGGGCGGGGGGGTGCTTGAATGGTCTGATTGACGAGGAGTTGTGAATTTTGTGCGTACTATGGAAAATTTGTCAGGGTGCCCGGGTGCGTCGTCGTGATTTCTGCCTCTTAATGTTCTTGTCCATACTCGCATCCGCCCAGGACTCTGGCGTGGTGACCCCCGCCGCGGCGGCAGCAGACCCGAACTACGATGCCGAGTTTGTGCGCAACACCCTGGCGGAGTCTCGCGGCGGGCTCATGAACGCGCTGAAGAAGCCCATCAGATAAACCATTGCGCTCGGAGCCTGGACTCTTATTCCGCAAGCCCCACCGCCGTTTCCCAGAGGCGCGCCCCATCCATCGCGCGTCGCTGGTCCTGTGCTGCAGCTACCAGATCAGCTCTACCCCAATCCATTGCCTGCCGACTACCATAGTGGGGAAGTGACATACTTTTTTTTGTGTAGGCAGACGCATTGTTCAGGAAGACAGTCGGCGGAAGCATTTTCACAGGCGGATGCGATCCAGGGCACAATTAGAATCGGTCTACTCTTCCACAGCGCAACGACAATATCGACGATTCTCAAAGTGGCACATGAATTTTTCAAAGTTAATGCAATGAATGTCGAGCAAGATCGACCAAACAGCTAGCGTCGGTAGTCCTCGGGGCCCTCGGCGATCGCTCGTCCGTGGCTAGCACTGGGACCGTCACGATGGCAGATCTCGAGCAATTTGCCACTGCCAAATTTGACGCGGTGGCATATGTCAACGATTTGTGCAAAGCTGCCCCCGCAGGGGTCTCCCTCGAGAGGTGCGCCCGGCGAGTGGTCGCGCCTCACGCCTCTGGCATAGTCGATCGCACCGACCTGCACGAGTGCTCAGCTGCCGAGTGCACCCCTGTCGCACATTGCGCAGGCACCTGACGGACGTGGAGCTGCGTCTGCAGCTGGCCAGCGACGACGTGACAGGCAGGCTGGAAGATGCGTCTGTCCGCGCCGCGCAGCGCGTCCCTGCTCTCTTGCAGGAGCTGCTCAGGATCCAGGTAGGTCTGAGGAGAGGGTCTGTGCGTGGTAGAGGGAGCAAGTCTGGTTCAGGGTCCAAAATCGCGCTGTGGCGCCTCGAGCCCCAGAGCTTGGCGACAAGCTCCCCAACCGCCATGGCCATCGCCCGCTGCAGGGCGACCTGGCGACGGCGCAGGAGGCCATGGGCGAGATGCGGTCGGCGGTGGCGCAGAGCTCGAGCAGCTCCGGCGCGCGGGCCGTGGACCGGCTGGCGGCCCTGGAGGGGGTGAAGGGCCGCATGCAGGCGGCCGCGGACGCGCTGGAGGAGGCTTCGGGCCTGGCCTCCCTGTTCCACCGCGTCGACGCGCTGTTTGAGGACCGGGACCTGCCCGCGATCGCCGAGGCGCTGGCGGGCATGCAGCGCGGGCTGGCGGTGGTCGGCGGCCGCGCGCCGGGCGTGGCGGACGGCCCCGCGCGCCTGGCGGCGCTGCGGGCGCGCCCGCGGCCATGCTGCAGGCGCCGCTGAGCGAGGCGCTGCGCGAGCGGCGCGCGACCGAGGCGGTGGCCCTGTCCGCCTGGCTGGAGGCCGCGGGCGACGCGCAGAGCGTGGCGCGTCAGTACTGCAACGAGCTGCAGGCGCCGCTGCTCCGGCTGTGGGGCGCCGCCGCGCCGCCGGCCTTTGTCGGCTGGCTGCCCCAGTTCTTCGACGGCGTGGCGGCCCTGGCGCAGGCGGAGGCGGCCTGGCTCCGCCCCGCGCTGCCGGCCCGCGCCGCCGCGCTGCTCTGCGCCGCGCTCGGCACCTTTTTCGAGGACATCGCCCCGGGATTCAAGTCGCGTCTCGATGGCGCCCTGGCCGCGCCGGTGGGGTCCACGGTTCCCCTGGACCGCCTCGCTGCAGCGTATTCCGCGGCCGCCGAGTTTTTGGAGCGTGTGCGCCCTGTCATATTGCTCGAGAAGGATCTAGACGCGTCTTCATTGGATGCGTCCGCGTCCGACAGCGAGGCGTTTGCGCGGGTCGCGCGCGCGGTGCTGGCGCCTCTCGAGGAGGCGCTGGTGGGTCGGTACGCGCGGCTGGAGGGTGCGGCGCTGGAGGCCGAGGCGCGGCGCGCGGTGGGCGTGCTGGGCGCCGTGGGCGGCGACAAGACCGGTGACCTGGCGGCAGCATTGGTGTCCTCCGCGCGCGGCCTGTGTGTCGCCGCGCACGCGGCGCTGCGGCGCTGCGACGAGCTCACGGGGGGCACGCTGCTGCCGGCCCTGGTCCCCGTGGCCGACGACGCGGCGAGGCACTACCTCGTGGCGGCGCGCGGCGCGCTCTCGGCGCGCCTGGCGGCCGCGCAGCGCGACGGCAGCGTCGACGAGGCGGGCGCGGCGGCGGCGCTGCAGCTCGCGGCGCCCTCGCCCCGGCGGCGGCCGGCGTGCGCGCACGCCTGGCCGCGCTGGACGCCGCCTTGCGAGCGCCGCGGCCGAGGGCGGCGCGGCGGACGAGCGGCCGTCGGCCGCGGGTGGCCACTACGACGCGCCCGCGGCCCGGCTCGAGCGCGACCCGGAGCTTCGCGCGCGGCTGGCGGCGCTCAGGGGCGCGGTGCGAGGCGCCGGGCGCGGGCCGGTGCCTGGCGCAGGCCGCCGCCGGGGCCGCGGCGCTGGAGAAGCTGGTGGAGGAGTCGGTGGTGGCCATCGCGCTGGCGCGGACGCGGGAGCTCCTGGCCAAACTCGCCGCGGCCCCCGAGTACGCGGCCGCGACCCCGGTGCCGGCGGGCGGCGCCGCGCTCCCCATCTTTTCCGCCATCCCGCTCTCCGCCGTCACGACAGGTAAGGAGTCTGTTTATATTGAGAATAGGGGGCCGTACACAAGTATCTGTACCTGTTCTCACAACTGACTCCAGAACATCTCCTGGCAGAATGCATAAGCAACCCAACCTACTCCCCCCCCCCCCCCCCCCCCCCATCATCTTCAAACATTTGCAGTTGGGGAGCACCTGCTGCTCTTGCCGCAGGTACTGGAGAGCGCGCTGCTGGGCGAGGAGGGCGGCGAGGCGGCCGCCTCCCCGCACGCCTCGCAGGAGGACTCGCTCGGCGCGGTCACCGACTGGACGGTGCGCATCGCCGCAGAGGCGGCCGCGGACCTCGTGCGCCTCGCGCTGCGCCCGCTGCCGCGCCTGTCTGGCGCCGGCGCTGCGCAGCTGGCCGCGGACCTCGAGTACTTTTGCAACGTGCTGGGCTCGCTGGGCGTCGAGGTCCCGGACGAGCTGGGCGCCTGGACCGCGGCCGCGGCCGCGCCGGACGCCCGCGGCGGCCGCGGCCCTGCTGCGCGAGGCGGGCAGCCCCGCGGCCCGACAAGTCGTGCGGCGCGTCGTCGCCCTGCGCGGCTGGAGCGAGGCCGCGATCGGAGCATAGGGTTCTGGAGTTGGGATTTGATTCGTGGTCGCGTGCCGCAGACTGATGGGCGTATGTTTTGTGGTCAGATGGCCGCGTGTCGTCATAGGCGGTCCTAAACAGTCGTCGCGTGCCGTGCTTCTTCTTTTATGTAAAGGGTTTCCGACAGGAAGAGAGCCAAAGGGAAAGGCTGCAGAACTGTTATAGAGTCATGGCACGTAGCTACCCCACCCAAAACGACACCCGGCTCCGGCGCCGCTACTGCTTGCGTGTGTACGGGTTTGGGACGAACCGGAAAGGGCCGTCCTCCATGGGCCAGCCAATGTGCCGTTGCACCGGGAGCACCGTGTTCTCCCGCTGGATGACTGATCGTGATTGGTCATCGGCGGCCACGATCGACCCCCTGATGGTGCACCCCTGCCAAGGCAATGAGGCGTTGACGGGTGATTGCGACAATATGTGTCGGTGTGATGATCATAACAATCATATTTATATGGCTGAACAGCGATACACGACCCCTGATCAACAGACGTGGCAGTCCATGGCCCTCCTCCCTTCTCACGGCTCCAACCCCTATATCGATTCTGACCGACCTTGATGTCGCCGCGGGATTCAGCTCCATGCAGCACAAGCGTGTGCGTGGCGCCGCCCTCCAGGACGCAGTCGCGGAGGTGCAGCGCGGCCCGGTCCCACGCCCAGGCGCCGCCCTGGCAGTCCCGCGCCCTGCAGGCCACCAGGCGCGCCTGGCCCGCGTCGCTAGCGTCCAGCGCGGGGCCCTTGCACCCGGAAATCTCCGTCTCCACGGCACTCACGTTGGCGCTGTCCATGACCACGATGCCGTCTTCCGCCGAGTCGCTGATGTGGCACCTGGATGACGGGAGGTTGGGGCGGGCGCGTTGCTGCACCCGAGGATGGACGATTTCACTCCCATCATTAAGTCGACACCCTTGTAGTCAGCCGATCCAACTGTTGTTCACCCTACCTAATTAATTCGGCGTGGCCCTTGTCCATGAGCTTGACGGCGGTTTCGAAGCAATTTTCGAGGGTGCACCCGACCAGGGTCGCCCGCGCGGCGCCAAAGACGCGGACCCCGGACTTCTTTGCCGAGATGGTGCAGTGCTGCAGCGTTGCCCGGGCGGTCCCGCTCAGGTTGACCCCGTCGTCCCCCGAGGACTTGATGGAGCAGCCCAGCAGGAGCGGGCCCTGGCTAGGAAGCGCCGCCGCTCCAGCGCGGCGCCAGGGGTCCGTGGGGCCCTTGGCGCCGACCAGCACCGTCTCCTTGAAACCCGTCTGATCCAGCACCAGATTGTGGATGACCGCGCCCGGACTGTAGATATAGATTTTGAGGGTTGTGACCAGATTGGCCCAGCAGAAGTATGATTGCAGATGATCAGGATGGATCCCAGTCAACCCACACCCACAAACCTCTGGATGCGGAATGTGGGCGTGTTGGAGCGCTGATCGATCACGACCTCGCCCAGCTGGCCCTCTCCCTGGATCAAGACCCGCTTGTCCACCACAATCGCTTCTCTGTGCAGATGTTTAAGGGTAGTAGTTGGTCACGTCACTGAAGGGAATGCCCATTGCGCAAAGATGGATGCTTCTGGCCCAAGGGTCAGGCACGTGCTCAGGCCCCCGCTTGGCTCTTCACGCAGCACGGGAGACCTCGCCGCCTGATCCACCCCTCCACCACACGCACGGCGCACCCCATGCCATTGTGCGTCCCCGAGCCGAGCAGGATGCGGTCGCCGTCCTCTGCGGCGAGCATGGCTTCCTTCAGGCTGCGAAAGGACGTCCGGCGCTGCGCGTGCTGCGCCTGCCACGTCACCAGCCGGTCCGGCGCCGGGCCGGCCTGCAGGGGCGCCCCGTCCGGCCCGAGGGGCACGACCGCGCCAAGGGCCGCGTCGCCCTTGAGGCCGGCGGCGCTGGGCAGGTACTTGACCACCTGGCCGGGGTCAACGGCCTCCGGCCCGTCCAGTTGGGGGTCGTACGGCGCGGGGCCCCCCAGCCAAGCCTCGTCCCCGGCGCTCCGCACGTGCAGACAGGTGCCCGGGAACCCGGCGAGGCTGCCTCGCAGGTAGGCCTGCACTGCAATGTCGTCCAGCAGCGCGGCAAACGCGCCGCTCTCCGCGCTGGGGGCCAGCGCGCGCCCCTGCTCCGCGGCGGCCGCGGCCGCCGCCCAGCGAGCCAGCTTGAGGTTTGCCTGGGCCGAGCGCAGCGCCGGCTTCCACCAAGTCGGGTCCTGCGCGGCGGCCCGCTGCGCGGCCGTGAGGGCCTGCGGTTGTTATGGAAATGCGCTGAGCGGAAGGATTGCTTGAACAGTGCTCCGGAAGAGGCACGATTGACCCCGCCCAGCGGAAGCAAAAACCCAGCCTGCTGCGTCCACCTATGCACACTTATTCCCACCTTGAGGTACGCGCCGGTGCGCATGTGGACGGCCGCAATGTTGCTGTGCAGGGTGGCGGTCGCACGAGCGTCGCTGCCCGCGGCCGCCAGCCCTCGGGCATAGTGCTCCAGCGCTTCCTGGAATCGTCCCGCCTTCATAGCGGCGTTCCCAGCCTCCTTGTGACATGCATGCGACGAGGCCTCTTCCTGGGCGGGCGCGAGCCGTGGCTTGTGACTGCCGCCTTCCCAGCCAGCGTGGGTGAAACTGGTGCCCTCCTCGTCGCTGGACGCTAGCTCGCGGGTGCCGGGCGGCACAGACACACCCTCCTCGTCATCCGAGAGCTCCAGCTCCCGGGGCTCCTTCATCGCGTTCGAATCGCGCTCTGGCATCTCCGTCATGCCGCGTGTCATGTTGCAGGCGGTCAACTCCTGGCCATGGCCATGGCGGTGAGGTACGCTGCGCAATCCACCGACACAGAGATGCGACGAAATGCGATCTAATGCCAATTACTCGCTGTAAAACGTGTGTCGAGACCACGACACGAATATCTTGTTGCCTGGTGTGCACTGGAGATCGCAAAAAGGGGTCGGGAAGAGTTTGACTGCACGGCTGCAATCCGATCGACCCACCAGAGGCCGGCAAGACAACTCGCCATGGCATGCAATCCCCCTGCGCCCCGCTAGAGTGCTCAACGTGCAGCGAGGTTTTCGTTGCAAAGTCGCATCGTTATCTTTTCGGGGCCTTTAAAAAGCCATCTCATCACTGGCTTGTTCCGTGAAGTCTTCCGGCCGAGGGGCCAGGACCCGGTGCGATGGCGAGCGCCTTGCAGCAGGAAAGCTTGGGAATTTACCCCCTCTCTTCCTACACATTTGGGCAAAAGGCTGCTGTGGTTGAAAAGCACACTACCGTGCAGCAGCGCATGGACCGGCTCAAGGAAAAGTAGGTTTGCTGCCGGGACTGGGCGGTGGTCGGTCCTGCCTGGGCGGTGCATATGAGAGCGGGTGTCACCAAGGAACGCCCCCCTCCTCGCCCGCAGGTATGCCCAGGAGGGCATCCGACGATCCGTGGATGCGGTGCTACTGGTGCACGAGCACAACCACCCGCACATTCTGCTCCTTCAGTTGGGCGCCTCCTTCTTCAAGTTGCCCGGCGGGCGGCTTCGTCCTGGAGAGGACGGTGCGTGAAATGAGGCTGTGGCCGTCCTGACACTGTGTGTGCGGGTGGCACGTGCGTTGGAAGTTTCTGTGGCCGCTGACCGGCGAAGCGCGTGGTCTGCATGTCTCAGCGCCTTGCTAGCGTGCTGAATCTCTGCAGAGGAGGCGGGTCTGCTCCGAAAATTGTCGCGCTCGCTGGCGCCCGAGTCGGACACGGTGAAGCCTAACTGGAGAATCGGTGATCTGGTGGCAACTTTCTATAGGTGTGGACGGCATTCTCGAGGTTGCTTGGGCAGGTCTTCTTATTCAAAAGCTTCTACTCCAACAGTGGCTGCCTCAAGCATTCGAACACCCCCCACTTCCAAGTGCAGACCCAACTTTGAGAATTTTCTGTACCCCTACTGCCCTGCACACATTGAGCGGCCAAAGGAGCGGAGGAGTCTCTTCCTGGTGCACCTCCCTGAAAAGTGTTTCTTCAGTGTACGCACCAGTGGAAGGGGTGTGCCCTGCCTAGGAGGGCGTCGAGCTGGAGCCTCGTGAGATACAATACCATTTGCATACGACTTTGTAGCTGACGATGACCCGGCGAATTACTTCCGTGCCCCCGCAGGTCCCGAAGAACCAAAAATTGCTGGCCGTGCCTCTGTTCGAGGTCTACGACCATGTCGTGCGCTACGGCCCAGTAATTTCGGCAATCCCGCAAGTCCTCTCGCGCTACGCATTCCGGCTCGTTGGACCCGTACAAAGCGGCGCGCCATCCAGCACGCAAGAACAGACGCAGGCCGAGATCGCGGAGGAGCAGTTGGAGATCGTGCCCATCCCCCAGCATCACGGCGGGCCGCCTCCGGGAGCGCCTGCCGAGCAGCCCGGCGAGTCGTTTGCATTTGATTTCGAGGACGATTGATCCGAGCCTGGTAGTGCCAGCGCGTGGCTTCTGCGCGCCGGGAATGACCCTGTAAAGTCCAAACTAATGCGGCATCCACGCCAAAATTCGGGAGCATCATCCGCTCCGGCACGTGCAGCAGATGCGCCGCTCCTGCTGATTCATCACGGACAGTGGAACCTGTCCTGAAGTGGTCTGTCCACCAGATATTGGAACCCAAGCTCGGAACCGTATGCTCATCACGCCAATTGGTCCGATCGCTTCATTCATTCATCAATCGACGTCCGAATCTTCCGCCTGTAGCCATGTCCGACGCCGCTCCCTTTTCCGGTGAGTGCTTCTGGTGGTGTGGGTTGGAAGGCCGCAGCTCTCGGTTTTAGGCAGGGGAGCGGTTTCACAGCGTTGGACCCGGTTGGAATGCTTGCTTGGGGCGCAATGTGCCAGCGGACGTCCGCGACGAGATGCTGTGCGGGATGTTCTGTTTTCCGGAGGCGGTGTTTCGGGGGAAACCGGGTGGGCTTTCGACGGCCCCGCATGAGCTGTCTGATGCCTGTGAACCTATCAATATGATTTGGTTTTATTAGGTAGACTCACCTTTTACATTTTGTCATCCAATGCCAGGGTCCAGCGATCATGACAAGTACGCGGCCGGCTACGCGGCCATTGCGGTCGCCAGCGCCGGTACGTACCGGCTCCCGCTGCGCCTATGGAGGGGTTGCTCTGGGACGCGGCGTGCCAATGGGTCTTGAGAGGGCCCTGGGTGCTGGGTACAATTACTTGGTGTGGATTTCAGCAACTTAGAATTGCATAAATCGCATCTCTGTTGATGGTCCTGCTCCCCGCACATGTGCAGCCATGGCGATTCCGCTGATCTTCCAGCCCCGGTCGACGGCCGAGTTCCTGCTTGGCGCCTCGGCCCTGCCCACCAACATGGAGCAGGACAGGCTCATGGGCCTCGTGGCCGCCGGCCTGCTCTCCGCGGGCGCCACCGCCTGGGCCCTCAAGGTATGGATTTTGTGGGCCCCTGATTGTGCAATGCGGATAGCACTTGCCTTGTGTTTATTATGCACGGGCAGTGAGCGTGCAGGGTGTTTCTTGAGGCCCGCTCACTCTCCTACACATCCCCCCCCCCATCTCCATCTTGCAGTCGGACGCTGAGAAGCACGAGCTCGACGTGGGCGCCAGCGAGACGCTGCAGCTGGGCCTGATCGGCTTTGCCGCGACCAACCTGGCGGCGCACCTGGCGCACGTGAACGACCTGACCCCCAACGGCCTGGCGGCCGGCGTGGCCACGGCCGCGGTGTCGGCCGCGGTCCCCGCGGCGCGCCTGCTGCTCTCGCCCGCGGGGCGCCGCAAGATCGTGGACCGCCTGCGTGACGCGGTGGACTCTGTGTGCCGCCGCTCGCTCGACTTTGGCAACCGCGGCCGCGGATTCCGCTTCACCAGCGCGCTCTACGCGCTGATGGTGCCCGGGCACGCTGGCCGCGGGCGTGGCCCTGACCGCCTCGCCCGCCGCCTCGCTGGACGGCACCCTCGGCTACGTGCTCAAGGGCGCCGACTCGGTCTACCTCTGGCGCCAGATCGGCACGGCCATGCTCACCATCGCGCCCGCCGCGCTGCTGGCGCTCAAGGACCGCGCCGACAACGACGAGCTGGGCGAGGCCCAGCCCCGCGCTCTGAACGCGGGCCTGCTCCTGGCAGGCACCGCGCAGCTGGCCGTGCTCGCGCCCATGGCCGCCGATGGCGCCGGCGGGCGCTACCTGCCCCTCGTCCTGGGCCTGTCGGGCGCCACCGCCCTGGCCGGCGTCCTGGGGCTGGCCAGCTCCAACGGACGCAGGCTCTGAGTCCCACCGGCTCCCAGTTTTGAAAGCCACGACACCTGATTGGCAGCGCACGAGAATAAACAAACAGTCTGGCATGATTGGTTGGCTCAATTTTGTAATCACGAGAGACAGCAACTTGGGTTGTTGAGACGATACTGATGTGCACAACGCCCGCATTGAAAACGGGTGCGTAAGTACGGTCTAAAACAGGAATCCTGCGTCAACACACGGCACAAACGGGAGGGGCAAGTGGCCGGGCATGCATTGCTTGGCGGCCGGACCGGATGCGGACTGCCGTGACCGGGATTTGGAGCGCGGGAAAATGTCCGGGGAACCTGGCGCGGGGGCTGCTGCCTCTCCGGCCGCACACTGGGGGTTCTGGACCGCATAAGAGACTCGCCGCCGCCGCGTTACCCAATTCGTAGTTCAATAACCTTTACACGAGAGCCCTATTCTAACATGTTTTAGGATACTAGTGGCACTGCGTCGTATTCGTTTCTGACAAACCCTTCCAGCCCCTCGACAGACCCTTAGACACCCAAGGTGCGCGGTGGGCTCCAGCGGCCGTTCAGCAGCATAATTGTTGGCTTAATTTGCAGTTTGCATGCGGGTATGCCTCCCTGGAGCTTGTTGGTGATGTGGTCCCTCCCGCGGTCGCTGGCGCAGATGAAGCTCGCACACGTTTTCCTGGCCTTCCTGGCCGTTTCCGCCGTGTCCGTGGCCACCGGTAAGCATTCGCGTGTTGGGTCGCTTATTTTGATGGGTGTTGTCCTATCTCGCGCAAACCCTGACGGCGCCCCCTTCCGTCCCCGCGGCAGCCGAGTTCGAGGAGGTGTCCATCTGGGACGCGCTGAGCGCCTCCAAGGAGCACACCGTGCTGACCGAGACCCTCGACTTCCTGGGCCTCGCTGAGGTTCTGGGCGAGACCAACCTGACCCTGACGCTGCTGAGCCCCACGGACCTCGCCTTTGACATTTTCTTCAAGGCCCTCGGCCTGGAGGGGAAGTAAGTGGTCCTGCAACATGTGGTGGGGGATTAGTCGTGCGCAACCCTCCTCCAAGGGAGGGTGTCTGACAACAACCAAGCAAGCTTGCGGGAGGTTGCCTGGTGCATGTGGTACCAATGATGCGCAACCTGGAAATCATGTGCCAAGGCCTGCGCACGATTCCAACCTCGCCCTTTGCTTCTCCTCTGCAGCGTCTCCACCATCCTCAACGCCTTCAACATCGACGCCCTCGCCGAGGTCATTGGCTACCACTTCCTGGTCGATGCCATCCCGGTACGCAATGACTTGTTGATTGGTTGTGGGTAGTAGTATCCCTGCATTTTGGCTTGAGCATTGGTATATCAAGGAAAGAGGGCATCATTGGGTGAACCTGCCTTGAGCTTCTCCGGGACCATCGCTGATCACCACATGCAAAGCCGACTTGGCACCAACTCTGCCCCATTAATGGTCATCTTTTGCGTGCCACTCACTCTCGGCCCCCCCCTCATCTCAACTACAGCTCGAGTACATCCTTGACAACAACAACAAGACCATCAAGGAGCACACGCTGGCCGGCAACGTGACGGTGCACCTGTTCGAGAACCACAGCGACGGCGCCGCCTGGGTCAAGGGCCGCACCGGCGAGTCGATGCTCAGGGAGTGGACCGCCTCGGAGCAGCCCTACCCCTCCTTCCTCTACCCCGTGGACAAGGTCCTCCTCCCCCGCAAGTACAGCGACTTCCCCGGCTACTAGGCGGTAAACCCTCCAAACCCCACATGTCCTTGCACACATCTGGATTCTGACATACAAATAAGGCAGGTGACCTGTAAGCTATTCTTCAAACACGCCGAGCGCGAATATGGGTCGCGAGGCGCAAAGAAGCGGGTGGGGGCTGGGACCTGGGAAGGCCTGGCTTCCCCGTGCCGTTCGCGAGGAGAGAGTTACAAGAGTCGCACGCCGACCGAAACCGCTCCTAATCCCGTGTGTCTCCGTCGCCATGCCTGCGCTGTTGCACCATGACAATGGCACGGAAACCCCATCAGGGCCTGTTCGCAAACCAATAGCTGATCAGTCCCTCTACCGCTTCCTCACGCTGCCCAACGGGCTGCGCATTCCTGCTCGTGCATGATGCCTTGGCAGACAAGGCCGCTGCCGCATGCGATGTGAGTACGAATGCATATTTATCGAAGTATTGAGGCAGCACACCGCATGAAACCCCCCTGGCCCGTTGATCTGGCATTTTGCTGGCCCATCGCGTTCTGCAGGTGCGCGTCGGAAGCATGTCGGATCCCTCCGACATCCCCGGCCTGGCGCATTTTCTCGAGCACATGCTTTTTTACAGCAGCGAAAAGTATCCGCAGGAAGACGAGTATAGGTGGGAAGCGTGGCTGGCGGGGGAATTGGGCGAGTGCGGGTGGCCGGCAGTCACGGACTGCGGCGCCACCAAGCAGGGCTCCCCACGCACCCTCGCAGCAAGTACATTGCGGAGCACGGCGGGAAGACCAATGCCTTTACGTCTGCAGAGTCGACCAATTTCCATTTTGATGTCAACTGGGATGCCCTTCCCGAGGCCCTCGACCGGTGAGAGAGTGGTGAAGAGGCCGCAGATGTGTGTGATGACTTTGGATAAAGGATTCTCCAAGCTAGGAGGCACACATCCCCACCTACCGCCTCAACACCACATTCCACTCGCTCTCTCTACAGCTTTGCCCAGTTCTTCATCAGCCCGCTCATTTCCAAGGATGGTGTGAGCCGTGAAGCCAAGGCCGTCGACTCCGAGTGCGTGTGCTGGTTGGAAGGTTTCTGAGCTTTTTGTCATGCGGGTCACTCGTCTTGTGTGTTTGATGTTCTTGGTCAACGTGCGGGGGAGAGGTTGAGTGAGTGTGGATCGCGCAGTCGGTGCCTTGCCTTGGCAGCGAGCTGACTGTCACCCCCCTGTTTGCGTGATGAAAAAAATTTGCAGGCACGGCAAGAATCTGAACAGCGATGCCTGGAAGGCGCTGCAGCTGTGGAAGCACACAGCAAACCAGGAGCACCCGTTCAGGTGGGCCGGCGATGTTTTGTGGGGGTGGTTTGTGCTTTACGTGTGTGCTGTATTTCTCACAGAGACACCCAGTCACCACGCGCAGCCACTTTCTCAACGGGCAACCTTGAGACGCTCATTCACGTACCGGAAGCCAGTGGGCTGTCTGTGCACAAACGGTGCGTAAATCGAGGGTGGTTGAGGGGTGGGAGTGCTGGATCCTTGGTTGCCCAGGCTTGGGGCTGGTGGCGGCGCCTGCGTGCCTCGACATCCCACTTGACCATAACGTGTTATGCAAACATCACTCCCTCAATACCCCATTTCGACCCCTAGGTTGCTGGAGTTTTACAGGACGCATTACTGCAGTCAGCTGATGCGGGTGGCGATTGTGGGCAGGCACAGCCTGGAGGAGCTGGAGGCACTCGCGACCGCCGCCTTCAGCGCGGTGCCCTGCCGGGGCCTGGAGCCGACGCTCTTTCCAGCCGGCGCGACGTCCACCGAGGGCCTGCTCATCAAGATGGTCCCTGAGAAGGAAGGCCACACCATCGAGCTGCAGTGGCGCGTCGAGCCGGAGCTGGCCCACTACAAGAGCGCCCCCAGCCAGTACCTCTCGCACCTGCTGGGGTGAGGGCATCGGGTGGGGGCGTCGTGCGTCGGCAACACGGTGTCTGCGTCTGCTTGCTCTGCGACTCACAAAAAACAAGCGCTCACTCCTTTCCAAATCCGCAGGGACGAAGGGGAGGGCTCGCTGTTTGCGGTGCTCCGTTCGCAGGGCTGGGCCACGGGGCTGTGTGCCGGGGAGGCCGGCACCAGCTTCTCGGCGGCTTCCTTTTTCATGATCCACATTTCTTTGACCGACGAGGGCCAGCGCCACGCCCTGGAGGTGACCTCGCTGGTGTTTAGGTGCGGAATGGTGACGACTGAAAGGCTGAGTCTGTGGCTGCTCATCGCGTACTTTTGGCTTGTTCTAAGCTGCGTGTTCTCGATTTTCAGGTACCTGGAGCTCCTGCGTCGAGAAGGGGGTGTCTCCCGCGAGCTGTGGGAGGACGCCAGGGCGCTCGCCGCGGTGCGTGCAGTTTTTGTCTGGGGGAAAAAGTGGAAATGGCGTGCGCTTGCAATGAGGGAACGATTCCGATTCTCTAGGATTTGGAATGGCGTGTATCGCGTTGCCAATCACCGCTTCTCGCGCTGACTCTCCTTCCTTACTCATCAGATGAGGTTTGATTATGCGGAGAAGATCCCGCCGTGCTCCTACGCCAGTCTGATGGCGGGCGGCATGCAGGTGCGAGGTTGGATGTGCGCCAGTGCATCGTTGTATGCGACGATGTCAGGTTTGCGAGTTTGTGATATCCAGGGTCCTTTGGTCAGCACTCGTGCGTGACACCCCGCGTCCCAATCGCCAGGTGTATGGCCAGGAGGACTTGCTGATGGCCCTGCACCACGTCCCCCAAGTCTTTGACCCCGAGCTCCTGCAGAGGGTCCTGGACTCGCTCCGGCCCGAGGGCGCCCGCGTGCTCTGGATGTCCAGCGACTTCAAGGTGCAATGGGTTGTCTGCGTGTGTGGATGGGTGACCATGTGCGCTGGGCATGGCGGGAGCTCAAATCTGGGTCGTGAATAATCACACTCTCATCACCTCCCCCCAACAACTCTCTCTCACGTACAGGCGGAGCCGTCGGCGTGCGTGGAGCGGGAGCCCTGGTACGCGACGCCGCACAGCCGGGAGCCGCTGCCGGCGAGCTGGCTGGACGCCTGGCGCGGCGGCATCCTGGCGGACCCGCTCACCGCGACGCTGGGCTCCTCCGAGTTCGCGCTGTGCGCGCGCGGCCTCGCCGCCGGCGCGCACGCGGGCGAGAGCGAGGAGCCCTCGAGCGCCGTCGTGGAGGCGCTGGGCGCCGACGAGCTGACGTCGTCGGCCCGCCCGACGGCGCCGTCGAGCGGAGTTAATGCTGTCGTCGACGCAGACAAATTCTCGCCAGACGCTGGCGCCGCGGCGCTGCTGGAGGACGGGGCGCTGGGTCAGTTGTTGCAGTCGCGCCTGCGCCTGCCGGTCAAGAATGAGTACATCCCGACCGACTTTTCGCTGATCGAGGAGGCCAGTCCGCGCCCCACGCGCGTGCTGCGACAAGCGCAGCTGACGCTGTGGCACCGCGCGGCGCCCGACTTCCGAGTGCCCAAGCTGGCGCTCTACGCGCACCTCATCCTGCCAGCGGCCTACGCCTCGCCCGCGGCGGCGGCCTCGACGCAGCTGGCCTGCCGCGTGCTGGCGGACGCGCTGACGGAGGCCGCCTACCCGGCCGAGCTGGCCGGGCTGAGCTACGGGGCACGTGCCACGACGCGCGGCGTGCTGCTTTCTTTCTGGGGCTACGCCGGCACGCTGGGCCGCCTGGTCGAGCGCGTGACGGGCGCGCTGTTTGACCCAAGTACGCGTGCGGCCGAGCCGGCGCGCGTGGCGGTCGTGCGCGAGCGCCTGGCGCGCGACTACGCCAACGCGCAGTACGAGCAGCCGTACCAGCGAGCGCTCTACCTGCTCAGCCTGGCGCTCGAGGCGCGGCGCTGGCACCTGGACGACTACGCGGCCGCGCTGCCGGGCATTTCGGCGGAGAGATTGGTCAAGTTCTGGCGCGAGGACCTCTTTTCCGTCGCGCGCGTTGAGGCGCTGGCGCACGGGAACGTGGGTGCTGATGAGGCAGCGCGCTTGGTCGAAAAATCGATTCTACATAATCTCCCATCCCAGACGGCGCCGACGCCGTCGCAGGGCCCGGAGGCGCGCGTCGTTTCCTTGCCGCGCGGCCTGGCGGCCATACACACCACCCTAGGCCCCAACGAGGCCAACGGCAACGCGGCCGCGCTCGTGGCCTTCCAGATCGGGCCGGACGACGCGCGGCGCAACGCGCTCGCCGACCTCGTCGCGCACGTGGGCCAGCGCGAGGCCTTCCACGCGCTGCGCACGCGCGAGCAGCTGGGTTACATCGTCAACCTGGCCGCCTACTGGGTGCTGGCCGTCAAGCACGTCCTCGTCCTCGTCCAGTCCTCCAGCCGCCAGGCCGACCACCTGCACGCCCGCATCCTCGCCTTCATGCCCACGGTAAGCAGGGTGTGATGGCGGTGGGAGCTTTGGTATCATTGGTTTGTCGCTGACGTCTTCGGCTGACTAACCCACCCCCCCCACTTACATCCACCTCAGTTGGCGCGCCGGTTCACGGAGATGAGCAAGGCAGAGTTTGCGCAGCAGGTGGAGGAGCTGGCCAAGGCCAAGCTGGAGAAGCCCAAGCGACTCCGCGACGCGGCCGCCATCGACTGGGCGGAGATCGACGACGGCATCCACCGGTGCGGGGCGGGGAACAAGGGGCGGGTTGTGGTTGTGGGAGGCTGCGCCCAGAAGGCTTTTCGCGCAACAGCGCATTTTTATACGAATATCGAGAGACACGCGACCTTGTCCGATGCTCGCAACACTATTCGTGCACCTTGTCGACCTCGCATCCTCAACGCACACAGGTTTGACCGTGCCGAGGAAGAAGCGGCCGAGCTGCGAAAGCTCTCCAAAGCGGCGGTCGTCGAATTCATTCAGGTGGGGTGTTTGCAATGAGGGATTTGATCAATTTGTGTCGGTCATGTGCCACACATGGGTGGCTGCAGTGGAGGCGCTTTGGGTGCGCAATGATGCAAGCAATCCCTGGGACCAGCGACAGCCGGTCAACGATCCCAAAATCTTGACTTTTTGGATCCCACGACTCTCCTCCTTCCCAAATATCAACGCGCACAGGAAAATTTGGTCAACCCAACCAGCAGACGACAGTTTGCTGTGCTGGTCAAGGGCCACGGGCTGGAGGAGCCCGAGGCGGGGGAGACCGACGCCCAGGCCAAGGAACTCGCCAACCATCCAGACCTGAAGCAGCACGAACCGATCCAATCGCTGGAAGTCACCGACCTCTACGCCTTCAAGCGGTCGCAAAACCTGTACCCATCCTTTCTCTAGCGCTTCGACAACACTAGTGTGTCACAGGCCCGTGTTTGACAATGGCGCACCAAACACATTTGACAACGCAACCTTGCCTCTCTCGCTCTTCCCAAATCATCACGTGAGCGAAGGATCCCTGCATCTCCACACCGCATCTCCCGAGACTTGCCCTTGGTCCCTGCATCGCGCAATATTATGGAAATGGTTGTTCTTCTTGAACGCACGACAGCTCGTTGATGCATCCTGTGAAAAAGAGACTCTTGCCAGAAATGGCAGGGGCAACTGGAGGGAGCCGCTCTGAATCTTCGCTCTAGCTTCGGCACGTAGACAGATAAAACGACGCGGAGGCTCTCCGCGTTTTCGAGTATCCGACATTGCAAGCGCAGAATTGCATCGTATCTTTCCAACGTTCAGCTAGTCGAGCAATTTTCACCTCCCCCAAGACACAATGGCGCGCGGTGGTGCTGGGGCTATCGTCCATGGCCTGAAGACGATCCTGGCAAGTTCTCAGGGTTTCGGCGTTGGGGGGAGGAACGATGGTCGCATGCCTGGGCACCATCAAGAAGTGCTCTTTCGCCACATCTAAAACATCCCATCATTACCACCTCATTCTGCAGCTCGCTCCCGTCAAACTTGTGGAGCAGGTCTGCCACGGCATCGAGCAGTGCATGTGCCGACGCGCTTAGCGCAGAACTCGACATTCCGGCGCACATTAGAATTGCGCCCGATTGACTTTACCCAATTTCCAAGAAGACGTTGTGCTGCCTACAATTGAACTTCTTGCAGTGTTGCATCGGACAAAAATCGGCAAATTTTGCGGACCATGCGTGACCGCCTCCACTTATCGCACTGCGTGTCATGGACACTTTGAACCTCCATCCCCATGTGTAAGACTACTACTTGTGCACGCAAGACAAGGACAGACGATGAAAATCTTTGCACCCACCAGCGATATATGCTGTGCAACAGTTCTCATGCTGCTCGGAACGTCTCTTCGTCGCCAGTCATGAAACTATCCCGGAGGCAGAGATTCTGCTCGGTTTTCAAAGCGCGCAGGCAAGCACAAGAAAACACCACAAAGCACACCCAATGGGCACAAATACGCTAAAAAATCAGCGCCAATATATGTTTCTGTAGATTTGATGTCACCATATACCACTGAGAGGGTCACCCAGGGGGCAAGTGGTGTGTAAAGCCACTGGCCCCAATCCAGCCTGGGTAAATCCCCGGATATCCAATATTTCTTGGAGCGGGGGACCGGGCTTCAGCTCGGGCTTGGCCAGGAGTTCCGCGTTTGCTCGGCGAGTTCAGAAGTGATCACATGCCCCTTGTCATGTTTCTTTAATGGGAACGTCACGATGTCACGATGGTCTGGCACTTTGACGCTGCCCCGCTCCGTGGCGTCGATTAGTTTCAGAGCATGGCTGGCCAAAAGCCGACGAGCTCTGTCGCCCGGCGCGCTCGCAGGTGCGCGTGCATTGGCGATAGGCTGCTCTGTGCATACATTTGTGTGGCATTAGGGCGGGAACCTTGTCGGTGTACGAGCACGCCCAGTGTGCTCCCTCCCCCGGACGGCAGGCACACGGCGGAGGTGCGCCAGCAGAACCAGCGCCCGGTGCCTGGGGCTGTCCCTGGCGCTGATCGCCATCAGTCTGCTCCTCCTGGGTCTGTTTGCGCGGGCCAGGTCGAGCTGGGGCCCCTCGTCCCGAGGACCAGACGACCTATGAGTTTTCCAATGAGCAGTCGGCGGCGCGCTGCCGCAGCGTGGGTCTCTGCGAGAGCGCCCAGCTCAGCTGCTCGGTGGCCGATCGCGTCGCCTCGGACAGGACCGTGCGGGACTGCGCCCTGTCCAACACGACAACGCCCTCGGCGCGGGCCGAGGCAATCCGGCACGCCATCTCCAGCTCCTTTGCCGCCTACAGGTGGGTTTTACGATGGCAGATAGGGAGGAAGGGAGTGCAGCGCTCTTGCTATTTTGCCATGGTGCTCGCACTTTCATGTCAACCCATCCCCTTTTTTTTCGGCCACCCCCTACAGGGCCTGTGCCTGGGGCGCCGACGAGCTCGCCCCGCTGCACTGCAATGGGGCCAAGACTGCGGGTCTGGGCCTGGGTCTCGTGAGCTCGCTCCCCTTCCTCCGGCTGCTGGGGCTGGACGACCACTGGCAGGCGGGGGCGGCCTGGGTCGCGGAGCAGGACTGGTCGGGCCCGCTCGTGAATGAGACCGACCTGATCGCGGACACCTACGCCTCCACCAAGTTTGGGCTGGGGCCGCTGATGTCGGCCTACGCCATGAGCGGCAAGAGCGTCAGCCGCCAGACGCGGCAGGCCTTTCTGCAGCGGGCCAACGAGCTGGGCTCGATGCTCCTGCCCGCCGTCGCGGACAGCGCCTCGGGTGTGTGTATTTGGGTGGCAAGGCGGGGTTTTGTGGGTCTGTTGCGGCCCGAATGTGTCCGAGTATGTAGCCGGTAGCTTGCGTAATCAATCCATGCAACTCCTAGCAACTCGCACATTGTGATGCACCCTGCTTAATTATCAACCCCTCGTGGCAGAGTTTCCGCTGCGAATGATCAACCGGACCACGGGGCAGCCGATGCTCCACGCGCGGCTGGGGAACGAGACCACCCCTGGCGACGTCGCGGCCGTCGTGCTGGAATGGACGCTGCTATCTAGGTTCACGGGTGCGCGTTTTGGCGGAAAAAGTGTGTGGATGATGTATGGAGGCAGCCTCTGTGGAGGTGCAAGCAGAAGAGACTGGCGATGGCTGTCTTGGTCGGCTGGTTGTGACGGTGACAAGGCAGGCGCCTGCATCCGTACCGCTCACCTCTTGATCACTCCCCTATCTGTCACAGGCAATCGCCGGTTTGAGCAGGACGCGCACGCGATGCTGGCGGCGCTGATGGAGGAGGGCGCCGAGCACAAGGGCCTCGTGCGCGGCAAGGTTAACACCTCGACCGGCGAGTTTACCGGGCTGCACTACGTCATTGGTGCGTCAGTTGGTTTAGTAGTTGGAGATACATGCCTAATGTGATTGTGCTTGCTTGCACAATTGCTACGCATTCAATGGCCCGTCACCCACATCTCACTCCCCCCCCCCCCCCCCCCCCCCCACACCCACACCCCCGCACACCAATCGTCAGGCTCGGAGACGGTGGAGTACTACGACACGCTGCTCAAGCTCTGGATCCTGCTGGGCAAGCGCGACGCCTCGCTCAAGCACGCGTTTGTGCAGGCCATGCAGGCCGGTGCGGCAGACCATGGTCCGCGTCTCGGCGCGCAAGCTGTGGTACGTGGGCGAGGTCACCGTCAGCGACGGGCGGCAGTGGACCAAGATGCAGCACGCGGCGTGCGCGCTACCGGGCCTGCTGATGCTGGCAAGGGCGCACGGCCTGGACACGCGCGTGGCGGGCGCGGACCGCAATTCGCCCGCGGGCGCGTCGGACCTGCGGCTGGCGCGGGAGCTGATGCAGGCCTGCTACGAGGGCCACCGCAGCATGCCCACGGGCCTGGCGCCCGCGCGCTGGCACTGGCTGGCCACCGTCCCGGACGGCAACCCGCGCGGCGTGGCGCACTTTGTGGTCAACTCGGGCGACGGCGCGGCCGACCTGGGCCCCGAGACCGCCTCCTCGCTCTACCTGCTCTGGAAGACCACGGGCGACGCGCGCTACCGCGACTGGGCCTGGATGCTCTTCCGCACGCTCCAGCGCTGGGCGCGCGCCGAGCGCGGCGAGTGCAGGGGCGCGCGCTGCAAGCGGCTCAAGGGCGAGGCCGCCGGCTACCTGGCTGTCGGGGACGTGCAAAAGGTGCCCCCCGTCACGCGCGACGCGCAGCCCGCGCGCGTGCTGGCCACGCTCAGCTACCTCTGGCTCACGCAGGCCGACCGCGCCGAGGGGTGCACGGGCGACGCGTGCCGCCTGGGCCTGCGTCAGGCGCGCGCCGGCGCCGAGGACCGGTCCATCGTGCGCCTCAAGGACCACGTCTTTGTCGCCGAGGGGTACCCGCTGCCCCTGGCCTCCAGCCGCATCGTCCGCGGCGCCTCCGTCAAGGCCTGACCATGCGCGAGAGCAGCCACGAGCGCGCGTCCACTTCGTGCCCCGCGTTTTTGCAAGTCCACAGCTTGAGCATAGTTTTTGCCATCTTGCCACATGGCCCTCCGGTCTGCTGCGTGCGCGCTTTCTTTTCATAGTCTACCAAACTTGGGCCCCAGGCCATGCAAGCAATCGATGCAGAGAAGAAGGGAATAGTTGGATTTTATAGAGGGGGCATGCCAGAGCCAGGGGCGCATGCGGTTCGTGATCTGGAGCATCGCACGTTTTTGAAAAAATCAAGTTTGGGACAAGCCAGAGAGATCGCCAAAGTCGCCCACAACGTCAGCCTCTGACCCGCTCCAGTCTCAGTGCAGGGCGCCATATGGGAGACAGGCCTTGATGTTGGGGCTATCGGCCGACTTGGCGATCTGATCCTTGCTGCAGACGCAGAATGGAGTATACACTGTCAGTGCAGCGTTCCTCGTACGTTTCCACATGACAATGATGCTGAACAGCTAAAGAAACATAGCCACAATAAAGCCCCCCTCATCCACCAGCGTACCCCAGGCGTGCGAGGCGCGCACACCGCATCTTCTCGTTCAGGTGCTGCTTTCCTGCCCGTCGAAACATGATCTTGCCCGTTCCCGTGACGTGGAACCGCTTGGCGGCAGCCTGCGCGGTCGAGGTTGGGAGTGACGGGCGTCAAGGTCTATTTGGGTTCTGGCATGGAAAACGGGACTCACCAGAGCACGTTCATCGGCGTACCTTGCGGGTCTTCAGCTTTCCACCGCGCCTGCCATCCGCGCAGGCGACGAGCTGGTCGCCACGGCACGGTGCAAGGGGGCCGACCGTGACCAGGGGAGCCCGCGGGATCTGGGCGACCAAGGGCACTGCAAGCCTGCTCGCCGGCTTGTGCGCCTGAAAAGGACGACCGATCGGGGCCTGCAATGGTTGTTGATGGACAAGGATGCCTGATTAATTAAATTGTATTTTTCAGACACTGGTAGACACACCTCAAACGACACGAGTTTCCGCACAGAATGCATGGCCCTCTATCCATTGTGGACCCCCGCCTGACCGAAATTTGGACACGCAGCCCGCTGAACGCTGCGCACAGACCCAGCATGGGACAGAGTGTCGACTACCACATTATTAGATAAGATGTAAGTTTTGCCTTGACCACCGCGTTGGGCCCGCTCTGCTGAATGAAGCACGTCGATGCCCTGCTCCCCACTAGTAAGGTGTCGAAAGGTGCCCATCATCGTCAACCGGCGCCGAAGATTTTGCGCCCGGGCCAGCACAGGCTCTCAGGGGCATTCGAGTCAATCCGCGCATTCGAGAGCCCTTCCAATCAACCAAGGAACAGGGGACTCGAAATCAAAACACAAGGATATCATTTTGATCATTGCACCGTCCATCTTTCACTGGTGCCATTGCCGCGAGGGTGGTTGATCAAACACTGCCTGCAGGCGCCGGGCTTGTCCGCAGCACGCCCGCCTCCCCCACCAGTGTCTCCATCCGATCTTGGGTTCACTAGCTGAACATGGGTCAAGTCGGGTACGCCATGTCATGGACCGGCTCGAGTTAGTGCATTTGATCGCCCTTGCCGCCGAATCGTGACGGGAACCCCCCCACATTTTGAGCTGGCGCAGGGTGCCCAGCAACTTTACGCAGTCGGTGCTCGGGGCGGGGGCGACCGAGGAAAAGGGCGAGAATGCGCGCATGTCTTCGTTCGTGGGCGCCATGGCGATCGCGGACCTGGTGAAGACGACGCTGGGGCCGAAGGGCATGGACAAGATCCTGCAGAGCATGAGCCGCAGCCGGGAGGTGTCGGTCACCAACGACGGGGCCACCATCCTCAAGTCCATCCACGTGGACAACCCCGCCGCGCGCGTGCTCGTTGGTGAGGAAAGAGTGGTGGGAGGGGGACTGTGCGGCGGCCGCTGCGTGTGTGTGTGAAAAGAGAGACCTGCACATTCACGCCTCGCTGCTCGCTCCCTGCACACAGACATTTCCAAGACCCAGGACGACGAGGTGGGCGACGGGACGACGTCGGTCGTGGTGCTGGCCGGGGAGCTGCTGCGCGAGGCGGAGCAGCTGGTCGGCCAGAAGATCCACCCGGCCACCATCATCGCCGGCTATCGCGAGGCGGCCGAGGCCGCGCGCGGCCGGCTGGAGGGCATCGCGCTCGACCACGGCGCCGACGCGGAGGCCTTCCGCGCAGACCTGATCAACATCGCCAAGACCACGCTGAGCAGCAAGATCCTGACCGCCGACAAGGACCACTTTGCGCAGCTGGCGGTGGACGCCGTCATGCGCCTCCGCGGCTCCAGCAACCTGGACGCCATCCAGATCATCAAGCGCGTCGGCGGCACGCTGAGGGTGAGCTTGGTTTGTGTGTGTGTGTGGGGAGGCATTATCGTCTCTGGGCGCCAACAGGGTCCCTTCTACAATGCGCGAGCGTGCCTACGGCACCCGTTTACGCCAATCTGAACGCACTACCAGCAAGTTCCCACACCTCCCCACTCCCCTGTAGGAGTCGTACCTGGACGAGGGCTTCATCCTGGAAAAGGCCATCGGCGTCGGCCAGCCCAAGCGGATAGAGAAGGCCAAGATCCTGGTGGCCAACACGCCCATGGACACGGATAAGATCAAGATCTACGGCGCCCGCGTCCGCGTTGACGCCATTGACAAGGTTGGTCGAGTGGAGGGGCTTGGTGTGGTAGTGATATTGTGGGGTGGTTGATTCCGTGTGTGACGCGGTGGTGGCTGGAGTCTGGTATAGTGGAACCCTAAAAACCTGTCAGTGACCCCTCACACACACGCCAGGTGGCGAGCATCGAGGCCGCGGAGAAGGACAAGATGAAGCAAAAGGTGGAGGCGATCCTGGCGCACGGCTGCAACTGCTTCACCAACCGCCAGGTGCGGGCAGGAGGTGGTGGGGGGTAAAGTGTGTGGCCGGTGGACCAGTGGCGCCTGCAGGAAATCCGCACCCTTGTAATCTTGCCGCACGCAATCTTATCCCGCAGCTGATCTACAACTACCCAGAGCAGCTCTTTGCCGACGCCGGGGTCATGGCCATCGAGCACCTCGATTTCGACGGCACGGAGCGCCTGGCGCTCGTGACAGGTGCGAGTGAGGGAGAGGGGGTTATGTCAGGGGACTGTCATTGCTTCGTCAAAAACACCTCAACGTCAAGTCACCATCAACTCATTCCCCCTCCAGGCGGCGAGATTGCCTCCACCTTTGACGACCCGGAGCACGTGACCCTGGGAGAGTGCGATCTGATCGAGGAAATCATGATTGGCAACGAGCGCATGATTCACTTTTCCGGCTGCAAGCTGAACGAGGCCTGCACCATTGTCCTCCGGGGAGCGAGTAAGCCTGGTTTGGTAGGGACTGGAAGGCAGTGTGGGCCACGCTCGAGCCTGGGCACCCTCCTCACAACGCACCCATTTCCTCCCCTCTCGCAGGCCAGCACGTGCTCGATGAGGGTGAGCGCTCGTTGCACGACGCGCTGTGCGTGCTGACGCAGACGGTCAAGGACTCGCGTGTGATCTACGGGGGCGGCTGGAGCGAGACCCAGGTGCGGGGGCCTTAAAGGATGATGGCGCTGGCTCGGGCATGCGCCTGCTCCGGCCATAGTGGAAATACATCCCCGTATTGAGTCTGTGGCCCGGCGCTGCGGGCCACTGCCTCTCAAACTCCTCTGCACACCCACCTCCCACGCTCTATCATCGCAGATGGCGCTCGTGGTGGATGAGCTGGCGGCCAAGACGCCGGGCAAGCGCTCGCTGGCCATGGCGGCCTTTGCCCGCGCGCTTCGCGCGCTGCCCACCATCATCTGCGACAATGCCGGTGTGTGGAGGGTGATTTAAGAGGGTGTGGAGATTCCTTCTTCTGTGAATTTTGCCATTTGCCTGCTGGGTCCACTGCCTCCTTCATCTCACAACCCCCTCACTTCACCTTTTCCCTCATTACAACCCCCTTCCCAGGCCTGGACTCGGCAGACATCGTGAGTCGCCTGCGGGCGGCGCACGCCGCGGACCCGCAGGGCGCCAGGACGGGCGTGGACATCCTCACGGGCGGCCTGGGCGACATGCGGGACCGGGGCATCTTCGAGGCCTTCAAGGTCAAGAACTCGGTGCTCATGAGCGCCACCGAGGCCGCCGAGATGATCCTGCGCGTGGACGACATCATCAAGGCCGCGCCGCGCCAGCGGCAATGATCAGAGGGGTGCCTAGATTCTGTGTGGGAAGAGGGCGGCTCGAGCATGATCGCCTGGCGGCGCGAGGGAACTTGCCCATGCAGCGTGCTCCCTTTGTAAACGCATGCTCTTCTATAATGTTTCAGAAAAAACTTAGGACAAATTCTGCTGCATGATAGAATCCACCTCCAGGCTGTGCGCGGCCAGTCCCATGGACCAGTCGCGACCCCGCTATTTCCTAGAGCCGGGCAAGCCCTGACGGCCTTCAGAAAATCTTCCTCGCTGGCAGCGACATCGGGCAGCATGCAACGCCTGCAAATTGCAAACAGGCCGCATTCTGCAAGAGCCGCGTTTTGTCCCTTTGTCGTGTCATTCCCATATCATTGTTGGGCCCCGCATTCACTCCCGCTGTGAGGCCCGCGCGCAGACGCACCTTGGTGACTGGGGTTGTCGACGAGGGCGCGGCCGGCTCGTCCAAGTGCTTGCTCCTGCCGCACCAGGGACACAGTCTCGTTGTGGTTTTTGGATAATAAAGGCAACTCGTTCCCTGCTCGACTGCTGATCGGAGCCAGTGTCGGTGTCCGCCATGGTGGGGGTGGGTGATCATGCCAACCGCGACGAGGGCGCTCGCTGCCTGCACATTGCGGAGCAGGCCCTCCAAGCCGGCGACATTGCCAAAGCCACGCGCTTTGCCGAAAAGTCCATGCGCTTGTACCCCAACGACGAGGTAATGGGCGTGCGAGCGTCGCGCATGGGGTTGTGCGTGCTCCAATGCCCTGGATAATGTGCTCTGGTCTGATTACTAGCCCGTCAAAATGAGGCACGACCACCTCTGACGTGACACGTTGCAGGTGCGCAAGTTTAACCACAAGCTGGACCGCGCCAGGAGCAGCGCCGCATCGTCCAGCAGCGGTGCCAGGCCCCAGGCCCCCAGCGGCATGGGCAGCCAGACCGCTGGTTTGCGCCAACGCGGAACTGCATCAGCTTCCACCGCCGCCACCAGCGCCGCCCCAGAGGATGAGCATCACAAGGTGCATGGCCGGGGCGGGAGCACAGATGCGGTACTGGTTGCTGCACTGTGGGCGAGTTTATGTGTAAAATCTCCATTTCTGCCGAGTGAATACTGGATGTTCAGGTGCCCAGCCGTTGCATGGTCATTTCACACCCCTCCCGCCCCCTTCCCCCACCTGCCACAGTCCACGCCGGAGCAGCGGGAGCTCGTGATGCGGATCAGGGCGACGCGGACCTACTACGAGGCGCTGAGCCTGGAGCGCGAGTGCTCGGACGAGGACCTGAAAGCGCGCCTACCGGAAGCTGGCCCTGAAGCTGCACCCGGACAAGAACAAGGCCCGCGGCGCCGACGAGGCCTTCAAGCTGGTCTCGCGCGCGTACGCCTGCCTGTCCGACCCCCAGAAGCGGGCGCACTACGACCGGCACGGCACGGAGGACGCCGTGGCGCCCCGGCCCGGCGGCGGTGGGCCCGCCGGGGGCGGCATGTATGCCGCGGGCGGCATCGACCCGGAAGACCTCTTCAACATGTTTTTCGGCGGCAACCCCTTTATGCCACCCGGGTAGGCAGCGTTGGGAGGTGCATTTGTGATGGAAACTGGGTGTGACAGCGACCTGCGGCGGGCATGCCCGATCTTGTGTGAAGACACTGCTCAGAGAATTCAAAGGGTTTCTGTCTCAAGCGTCCACACTCTACCCCATCCACACTCTACCCCATCCACACTCTACCCTCCTCCTCCTCTTCTCTGCTGCAGCACGCGTGTGTACCGGACGCAGTTTGGAGGCCAGCCGTTTGGGCGGCGGCCGCAGCAGGGCAACGGCGACCGCAGCGGCGGCCTGCCGCCGCAGCTGGCGCAGCTCCTGCAGCTGGCCCCCATCCTGCTGCTGGTGCTCATCACCTTTCTGTCGCGGTCCTCCGCCGCGCCCTACTCCCTCAACAAGACGCGCGACTACGCCGTGGCGCAGCACACGAGCGCGCACGACGTGCCCTACTACGTCCCCAGCGCGCGCGCGTTCGAGGGCGACTACCCGCGGGCCTCCGCCAAGCGCGCGCGGCTGGAGGCGCAGGTAGAGCAGCAGTACCGCGAGGAGCTGCAGCAGGCCTGCTACCAGGAGCGCATGATGCAGCAGCGGTACCGCTACTACGGCCACAAGCGCAAGGCGGAGGAGATGAAGCTGGAGCGGTGCGAGGAGCTCAACGACCGCTTTGGCGCCCGACCAAAGACCGTCCAAGTCAACTGATGAGGCCAATTGATTGCACACACCCCTTGACCCTCTATTTTGTTGCAAATTTATGTTATAACGAGCACGAAGAACTGTGGCGCGCACTTTCGTTGGCCACAGCAGTTGGGAATGCAGCTCCGTGCTCTGCTTTCTACGCACCGACGACCCCTCAGCGCTCTGGACTGGTTCCCACTCGACCGGCTTTCTCTTCCAAGAACAATTTTGGCACGCAGGGGGACGCTGGCAAGCCTCACGCCGATCGTCAGGCAGTGGTCACGTGTCAGGGTGGCATCACCTCTCAGGGCACCACGCGCAACCCCACCCCACCTCGCGCGGCGCCCACCTCTCCCTCCCTTCAAGTGGGGGAGGGCCCGTCGCGACGCCGCTCCACGCGGAAGGCCGCCTCCTTGGGCGCCCAGCGCCTCCTGCAAGGGCAGCTGGGCTCGCAGACCCCGTGCGCACACCTGGCACCGCAACCCGTTCCTCTGGCCCCGCACTCAGACTCTCAATTGTACGCATCTGACAAGGCACTGCCTCCCCTCTCAAGTCACACAGGCCGCAGGGCTGGGCCCGACGCGTCAGGCACCAGACGCGAATTCACCACCGCATGGAGAGAAAGCGAGCCGCAGGGCAAACACCCTCGTTACCTTTTGCTCGGGGTCGATGCGCGCCGCCATCAACTTCTCAACGAAGAAGAAGAAAGAGCAGGGAGCCTGCTCAGGGGGTCGCAGGCCGCCGCCGCGCGCGTGTGGCGCGGTGCTAGGGGATTTGACTCGAAACGCAATGGAAACGAAAAGAGCAAAGACAAGGAAACAACTTAGATGTGTACTATTAGGAGGTAAAGGGTCCACGTCCGCGTGGTGCGGCGGAGGAGGGTGAGTATGCAGCGGCGATGAGCGCCACGAGCACATTGCGATGTTGACCACAAAACGGTCGCGCATACGGTGGTCCCAGCCAAACATTGCGCGGGCATTCGGCAGGGAAGAGGGGGTCATCGACGCGCGCTTGAAATTACGCAGCTCCGCGGACTCGTGCGGCTCCGTTACTCCGCGCATCTGTGCCCCACAAAAGCCACATTCTCCCTCTCATTTCTCAAAAGTCGGCTGGCTTTTCCCATTGCGTGACGCCCGTGCTGGCGTTGTAGTAGTAGGGCCGGCCCTGGTCGTCGTGCAGCTCCTGCCAGGCGCTGCCGCCCGCGGGCGGCGCAGCGCCACCCGGCGCAGCGCCGCCGCCCGCGCCCGCCTGCTGCTGGCCGTAGGCCGCGTAGCCGCCGTAGGCCTGCTGACCGTAGGCGGCCGCATAGGGGTCGGCCGCCGCGCCGCCGGCCGCGGCCGCGCCGTAGGGGCGCGGCGCCCGCCGCCGCGCCGTAGGCCGCGCCGTAGGCCGCGCCCGGCACGCCGTAGCCGCCATAGTAGCCGCCGTAGGCCGGGTACGCCTGGTACGCGCCGTAGCCGGCGTACCCGCCGTAGCCGCCGTAGCCGCCGACCGGCGCGCCGCCATACCCGCCCGCGCCGCCGCCGTAGCCGCCGTAGCCGCCGGCGCCGCCCTGGCCCGCGCCAAAGGGGTCCGCGCCGCCCACGATGTCGTCCACCATGCGCTTGGCGCTCTCCACGGCCGAGGGCTGGCCCGCGATGGTCACGTTGCACGGGTCGCCGGCCTGGTCGATCTGGATGGTGGCCTGCGTCGCGCGCTGGATCTGCTTGATCGTCTCGCCGCCGCGGCCGATGATGCGGCCCACGATGCCCTTGGGCACGGTGAACGACTGCGAGCGCCCGATGCCCTGCTCCGCGCACACGCGCTGGATGATGGCCTGCGCCGAGCCGGCCTCGCCCACGATGAGCTCGCGGATGAGCGCCGCCGCGCGGCGCGAGGCCTCGGGCGTGCCGGAGATGATGATCTTGCGCGGGTGGCCCTCGGGGAAGTTCTGGTCCACGGTGATGTGCGCCTGCGAGGCCGACTGCAGCGCGCGGATGGTCTCGCCGCCGCGCCCGATGATGCGGCCCACGATGCCCGCCGGGCACTCCATCGTCTCCTGCACCTCCTCCTCCCCCGTCAGCGAGTCGATCTCCGCGCGGCAGCGGTCCACCGCCTCCTGCGTCAGGCCCGAGATCGTGATGCGGCGCGAGTCGCCGCCGCCCTCGTGGTCCACCTGGATGCGCGTGTCCGTCGACAGCTGCAGGTTGCGGATCGTCTCCCCGCTGCGCCCGATCAGCTTGCCCACCATGCCCGCCGGGATGTCAAATGTCACAGAGGCGCCCTGGCCGGCGCCGCCGTACTCGCCACCCACGCCGGCCTCGCCGGCGCCGTACTTGAGCGCCTCCCCGCCCGCGCCGTACTCGCCGGCGCCATAGGGGGGGTCCATGGCGCCCGGGTTCTCGCCGTTGCCGCCCTCGCTCGACAGCAGGTTGGTGGACGCGCGCTTCTTGTCGGGGCCGTCGTCCTCGTGCTCCTCCCCTTCCCCATCGCGAGGCCGCTTGTTGTTGCCGTCCGCCGCGTCGCCGTAGCCCTGGTAGGATTCGCCCGCCTGCGAGAAAGAGGGCGCACGTGGCACATTTATGAGGTACATGCTTTGCAAGGAACTGGTTAATCGTCGCACCGTCGCCCTGCCGGTGTGCTCGGTACGCCCATCGTGACTCACATCGTAGTGGCTCGCCCCCTGCTGCTCGTGCTGCTGGATCAGTCGCGCTGCCACAGCGGCCGCCGCGGCAGCAGCGGCATCCACATCCGCCGGTGTGGAGCTTGCGGGCTGCTCGGGCTCCGAGGCGGGCACCTCGGCGGTCCCATCATCGACGGGCGCACCCTCCACCGCAGGGGCGGGCTCCGCTGCGGGCTCAGCGGGAAGCTGATTCGGGACTTCTTCCGCCTCCGACATGGTTGCAGAATCGATCGATGGGCAATGGAGGGGTCCGTGAGCGCTGGCCCATCTGGCCCGGCATATTGAGCAACTCGATGAAGCCTTCCAGGGACGAATCCCGGGTAAGATTTGGATGTCCACCACGGACGGCGGGTGGCACAACGGTGGATCGCGAATTATTTTGGGAGTGCAAGTTTTGCTTTCCCACAGACTGCGCTCAATTATGCCATGAAGATGCATGTTGTCCAGGGGCAGTGTGCAATGACCTGGGTTGAGCACACTCGTGTTGCGCAGTGTCAGGTGCAGCTGTGCCCCCTGCAATTTCAACCGAGCCCACCTGGAAACCCCAAAACAAGAGAACACTCTGCAGCCTCTTGTCCCCTGCCACAGCTCCCTAGCAAAAGACTGGGGTTTGCATCAAGAAAAGGTCAGGTCATTCTAGTAAAACCGAAAGCGGCGGCGGACCGCTTGACCACACAACATCTGGGCGGGAGGCTGCGGTCGGGCGCCATTGACAAGGCCCTCCCGCTCTCCATTCCATCGCCGCAGCCGGTATCACGCCTTTGATGAACCGAAGCAGAAGCACCACCCACACCACCGGCTCACGCCGCTGGGTTGTTGGTTGTGGGGGTTGCGCATCTCCTTTTGGGAGGCGGCAGCGGTGATGGGGCCTCCGGGCTTGCTGTTCACGCCAACTGCACGATGATTAGTCAGGGACGCGAGTGTCAACCGGCCTGTCACACAGTTCCATTTCGAGATGTATCCACATGCTGGTAGCCATGCATATTGCGGTACTTTGGATTGCATCAACGACACTCTTGTCATGGAGGCAGCAATATATGACCCCCACACCGATTAACCGACCTGAGGGATCGACATCAAATGGCGGCCCTGCCAGCGCCAGCCAGGCCCATATCCTCTCTGAAGGCAGCAAGGGTTGCGTAAAGCGTTTCCGTGTGCATCTTATAGCGCCAAGACGCAGGCCCGCACACACACCGGGTACGGACTCGATGACCTACGCATCCCCTGCCGCCCACGACGCACCTCCGGGATCGACCCGCGCGTGACTCCTTTCGGCCTGCGCCACCGACTCTAGGTTTTCGTGTGTGAGCAAGCTCCTGTAGGCCTTGCTGGAAATGCTGCTCTCCGAAGGGACCAAATCCGACTGCGTCGCAGACAGCCGTTGCCTGCGTGTGGAAAGCATGGAGGACGATAAGGAAGCTGGCGCACCTCGTCACGAATCACCCAGCAGACGTCACATCTTCCACGCCCACAGGCCGGCCACGCATCGCATACACCCCACTGCCCAAAGGCACACTTCCCAAACAAACATCAAGATCACACCCTGACCTGCTATGGCCAGGCAAGTCCAAGGGCAGGCCCTCAGCCGCCCGGCTGCCGCCCGTGAGAGGCGCGGGCCACTCAGAGGTGTTGTTGGTGGCCCTGGAGGGGAAGGCCTGTGGCAGCGGGCGCACCACGGCCGCGTGGTCGGAGCAGCCGGGCGGCGATGCCCGCGACGCCACGGCCACGCCCGTCAGCGCCACCGAGGCGCGAGGCACGTCCAGCGGCAGCGTGGCGGCGGGGAGGTGCCGCGCCTGCCCGTTGGGCGGCTCCAGGGCGTGCGCCTCCTCCATGATGATGTCGCCGCTCTGCTCGCGCAGCGTGGGCTTGGTCAGCAGGTGCGGCCCGGAGGCTGAGACGGAGTGGCGTGGGGAGGGCGACGCGTGGGACTCATCCTCTCCCTGCTTGGAGGACCTGAGGGGCTGGGACACGTAGCCCGCGCCGGCTCCCTCCGTCAAGGACCGCTCCCTCGTCTCAGAACCTCTATCCGGCATGGGGGTTGCCGAGCTGTCAGGTCCAAACTCGCGCCCCGCTTCTCATGTGTCCCCGCGCAAGGGGTGTCCAGCCACCCGGTGCCACTCCCCGGTCTGCGGCACATGAAAAGGTGCAATCATGAGTGTGGGAGGCACCCTGCGCAGGCAGGGACCGCCGCGTCGTACCAGCCCTACCTCTCGTCTCGCGCTGCTGTTGGTACGCCCTGCGGAGTCCCGCTTCGAATGGCCAGGCCGGGTAGCTCCGGGCCCTGAAATCCACCTGTGACCCGCTCAAGTATCGCAACGATTCCCCGTCGGCCTGGACATAGGGGCTGGGACACCCAAATTGTTGCTGCAGTTGCTGGAGCACCCGCGGGCGCAAATCGTGATCCCGCAACCAGATCGCCAACGCCGGGTGCCAGCCTGCTGTCCCCAGCGCCCTGCGCCCTTGCCCCCCGGCCTCGACGCCGCGATTGCTGTGGGATCCTTCCGGAAACGCCCGGCATGCGCTGGCTTCCCATGGCCTGGCCCATCGGCGCTGTCGGGCGGTGCCGCTGGGGCGGGTGCTGACCCTCGGGCCATGACTCACCCGGGCCGCGTGCCGGACAGCGGCAGCCCCGGCTGGCGCACCTCCGTCCCCAAGATCCTGGACACGCACTATGAGGTGCTGGGTGTGCTCGGTACGGGCGTGGCCGGGAGGAATCGCGTGGGTTGTGTAGTAAGTTTGGCAGGGTCGGCGCAACGCGCCAAAGAGGCACACGCGTGCGCGCTGTAGTCCATCAAGGGCCCTTCCCTCCCACCCCCACTCGTTTAGGCGAGGGTACCTTTGGGCGCGTGTACCTGGTGCGCACGCGCTCCGACCCGGCGCGGCTGCTGGCGGCCAAGCTGACCAAGCCCGGCAAGGAGCTGGACGGCGTGTGCACGACCGCGCTGCGCGAGATCAGCCTGCTGCGCACGCTGCGCCACCCCAACGTGATCCGCATGGAGGCCTTCCACATGGACCCGGAGGACGCCTCGCTGGTGATGACCCTGGACTGCGCGGCCTGCGACGTGTACGAGGTGCTGCGGCACCACCGCGAGCGCGGCACGCAGCTGCCGCTCTACACCTTCAAGTCCCTGCTCTGGCAGCTGCTGCGCGGCCTGGTCTACCTGCACGGCAACTGGGTGCTGCACCGCGACCTCAAGCCCAGCAACCTGCTGCTCATGGGCCCGCCCGGCGCGCCCGAGCACGGCGCGCTCAAGATCGCCGACTTTGGGCTGGCGCGCGTCGCGCGCGCGCCGCTGGCGCCGCTCTGGCACAACGGCGTGGTGGCCACCATCTGGTACCGCGCGCCCGAGCTGCTGCTGGGCGCCTGGCACCACGGCCCGGGCGTGGACGTCTGGGCCGCCGGCTGCGTCGCGGGCGAGCTGCTCACGCTGCGCCCGCTCTTCCACGGCGAGGAGCGCGCCGGCCCGGACGCGCGCGCGTTGCAGGCGGACCAGCTGCGCTGCATCTTCACCGTCATGGGCCACCCCTCCGCCGCCGACTGGGGCGACCTGGAGGCGCTCGCGCACTGGCGGGACAACACCGACAACGTGCGCGTGCGCAGGCCCGAGCACGGCTCGCGCCCGCTGAACCAGCACCTCTGGGAGGGCTCGCCGCTGCTGCGCGCCATGCCCCAGCCCGAGGCGCTGGTCGACCTCATGACCAGGCTGCTGGCCATGGACCCGCTCAAGCGCGTCTCCGCCAAGGAGGCGCTGGAGCACCCATTTTTCAAGACCGAGCCGCTGCCGGGCATGAACGCCTTTGTCCAGTTTGGACGGCAGCTGGTGGCCTACCCCTCGCGCGTCCACCCGCAGCCCTGAGCGAGCGCTGGGGATTTTCTCAAAACTGAGCGCGCGCCGTATTTATGTTTTTTGTGTCCCGCAAATAGAATATGTGTATTTAATGGCGATGTATTTTTCCAATTAGTACTTTTGCGCCTTAGTTTTGCAAAGTATGCCATCGCACTCGCGCAGCACAGGGCACAGGCCGTCGGACGCTCCCATGGGGCGGTCCCGGATCGGCGCCCATTTTGTACCGAAACACATGCCAATCGTGGGCCGGGACTCTAGGCCAAACCTCTGCCCATGGGGATCGCATGGTACTATCCGCGAGCACATTGTGCGCGTGTTAATGTCCATCATGACCCGCTGACCAAGCTTGTTCGTCTCTTTCGGGCTGTCGCACAGCGGGACCAGAGGGACAAGTAGGGTAGCACCCCCATACCCCCCGCAATGGGCGAAGCACTTGCGACACATGCCCTCCCCCCTGCCAGCCCCGACAGTCTATCCAATGCCGGTCTGAGTTTGTGCAAGTGCCCGGAGGGCGTGCAGCGGGTACTCTCGTGGGGCGCACCCCCGACCCCGTCCCTGTCGGAGACCCGCTCCGTCGGCAGCCCCTCCCCAAGCTCGCGCTCTGCCTCCCTGGACAGCCATGGCAGCAGGCAAATCAACATTTCAGAGTACGTCATGGGTTCCCGAGCGACTTGGAGGCTCTCCCTGGCACGTCCGAGGCGGATGCTCGGCCTCGTCATTTTCGGGAGCCCTCGTTAACATGACTGTGCGGGACGTACCCGGAGGCTGCCGGAGCACCCGCTGACGGGCCCGTCCAAACGCGGCCCCGGTCGAAACCCTGCACTGCGGCCGTGCCTTTCGGTTGTCTCATTCAAGTGCATGCACTGAAAATCCTGTTCTCATGTCCGGCACCCACTTCCTTCGCGCAGGCTGCCCGACCATGTGCTCCTGGCCTGCTTTGCCCAGCTGGACTGGGCGACCCGGTTCCAGGTGGTCCCCCTGGTCTGCCGCTCCTGGGCGGAGCTGGCCTCCTCCGCCGCTCCCGAGCTGTGGGGTTCGGTGACCGTGGACTTCACCTCGCACATGTGGCTGCGCGCGGGCCGCCTGGCGGCCTGGCTGCGGCGGCGGGGCAGCGCCATCTGCTCGCTGTCGCTGCTCAACTCCGACTCCAGCCTGACGCCCTGGGTGCGCGGCTGGGTGCCCGGCTCGCGCATGCGCCACTCCATGCACGACTTCTACCCGCTCAGCGAGGAGGGCCTCGCGCGCGTGCTGGCCCCGCTGCACGCGCTGCGCGAGCTGCGCATCGCGCGCTGCGACGACCTGCTGCAGCGCGGCGCGCTGGCGTGCGCGCTGCGCGCGCTGCCGCTGCTGGAGCGCCTGGAGCTGACCACGACCGACCCGGCCGCCTGGCGCGGGGTGGAGTGGCGCTCCCTGCGCCGGCTGCGCACGCTGGCGCTGCGCCACGGGCCGCTCAACATCGGCGCGTGGCCGCCGAGCCCGCTGGCGCTGGGCGCGGAGGAGGCCGACCCCGAGACCGGCTTCCCGCTGCCGCTGGCCGACCTGCGCGGGCTTACCTCGCTGCTGGTGCACCACCAGGAGATGCGCGCGCTGCCGGACGACATCGCGCTGCTGACCGAGCTGCGCTCGCTGACGCTGTGCGGGCGCAGCCTGCGCGAGCTGCCGGCCGCGGTGGGCTCGCTGCCCGCGCTGGAGGAGCTGTCGCTGCGCAGCTGCCCGCTGGGTGAGCGCGGCATGCCCGGCCAGCGTGGCGCCTGGGCGCTGCCGCCGGAGCTGGCGCGCTGTCCGCTGCGCCGACTGGACCTCATGAACTGCCAGCTGGAGGCGCTGCCTGTCGCGGTTGGCTCCCTGGCCGCGCTGGAGGAGCTGTCGCTCGGCTACAACCGGCTCACCTGGCTGCCGGACAACCTGGCGGGCCTGGCGGGCCTTGCGCTCGCTCAGCCTGTTTGGCAACGACTTTGACCGCGTGCCGGCTGGGCTGCAGGCGCTCACGCGGCTGGAGGAGCTCTTCATGGACGAGAACCCGCGGCTCCAGTTCGGCCAGGGCGCCGCCGTGCTGCTTCGCCTCCCGCGCCTGCGCTGCCTCTCCGTCATGCAGGACAGCAGCCCCGATGAAGGGGTAAGGTTGCGTTGTATTGTTTTTGGGATGGGGGGTCTGGTAGGGTGTAGGAACAGATTGAGAGTGTGTAATTCTGTGTGAATGTCTTGTTCTTGAGAGAATATTGCACGCATAGCCCATTAGGCCTGATGCTCCAAATGACATACCACAAAATCTCATCACCCGTCCCCCCCCCCAATCGCAGAGCTTTGATTTCTGGTCGGAGAGCTCCATCTGCTTCCTGCACCAGCTGGACGAGGTGCTGCGCCAGAGGCACAGCGGCCGCGGCTACGTCCGCCTCCACTGACGTCCTCATTCCTTTCTTTCTTCTTTTGCCCTGGAACCGGTCCAGGGACCTATCTATGGCGCGGCGCTCGTGCACCACCAAATGCGGTGCGCTCCCCGCTCCCCTCTTATAAGTTAGCTGTGCGCAGAGAGCACCATTCACACGCAAGGGCCATTGCGCCTCATACAAACGCTGCTCTATCACTATTTAAACAAACCATTCTGTATCGAGGCATTCCTCTCCACCCTCATGTAAAACCAAATCTCTCAGGAACATCGGCAGCCGCTCATATGTCTCCGGCCGGCAAAAAGAAAAGCAAGGCCGGTATATCCGCACGCAGTCCAGTACATCAATCCGGGACCCGCCCACCAGAAAGCGATCGTGGCACTGCTTGGTGTGGCATGCCGTTTGCATTTTTCAATATTTATGCAAACCGCATGACCGGCATGCGCCCCGCGGGGTCTGTCAGCTCGACGCCGTAAGGGCCCGGAAGCAGGTTTAAAACTGCCGGGGCTGGTTGCGCAGATGGAAGCTGCCTCCAACCCGGCCCTGGACGTATTCGTGCTCGAGTCGTGCTGGTTGCTCACATTGGTCGTCGTCCAGGTGTGTTGCTCGTGGCGCATGTGGGATCGGGCCCAACTCCACCCGTGGGGGGAGCCAGCGTGCAGTGCTTGGTTTCAGCACAGTCATGCTCCCCAAGCTGGCCCACGCACGCCGCACCCCGCCCGCACACGCAGACCCTGGAGCGCTTCTTCCATGGCATTCATCTCCTAGCGGCCCTGCACCTCTTTGCCTCGGCATCGGGCGTCTACATCATTGGTGGGCGGCGGGGCATCCGCCCCGGCCAGCTCAATCGCGCCACCGCTCTCGCCTCGCTGCCTGCTGCTGCCACCAGAGCCTTTCAGGTGCGGTGCATGCGCGTGCAGGCGCTTGCAGGGATAAGGCGCTGAGCTTGGGAGCGGTGATGCCCATTACAGGCTGTGCGAATCTACTACTCTGATAGGGGATTCCTGCCCTCCACAAGGGAGCCCACGCCTCGCGCAATCTTTATGATCCCACTTTGCAGGTGCTTGCCGCGCTGGAGGCGACTCGACGCAGCTCGGTGCTGTTTGTGGCTGCCTGGATCTGCCTGGGCTCCGCCGCACTGCCCCGCCTGGTTGCCCGGCCCAGTCCGGCCCAGCCGCTGCCGCTGGCCAGGCCCACACCGTCGCGGGCCCAATCCGCGCTGCTGCTGGGCGCGCTGTGCTCGCTGGTGCTCGATATGCTGCTCGGCTCGCGACCCAACATTCGCTCCGTCGGCTGGCTGGCGCTGTGGACCGCGCTCGAGGCCGGCCAGCTGGCAAATTTGCCTCGAATGACCCTCGCCTCCCGCCCCGCCAAGATGGCGGCGGCCACGGCAGATGATGGCGAGGCCGCAGACTTGACACCGCACGTGTTTTTGCAAAATCTGCTGGCCTCGCTGATTCTGGTGCTCGTCGGCTACCTGGACGATCGCCTGGCCGTCCTGGTGCGCGGTGATTTCTTTTCTAGACATGCGTGTGTTGTCTGGCTGCTCTCAGGAATGGTCACATCAGTCACATGGCGCTTGCCGCTGTGCAACCCGGCAACCCTCAGCTTGACCCCGTACCACACCAACTCACCGCAGGGCTCCCACATCCTGACCATTCCGCATATATTTTGGCTGCTGGTATCGACCACCGCCTGGTCTGCGCTGACCGTGCTCCCGACGCTCCAGAGCCCCGGTCTGAGCGCCGCCCAGCTGCGGGCCCTGCTCCCGACTGTGCCCCGGCTCGGGCCGCCCAGCTCCGTGGCAAGGCAGCGTGCGCTCATAGCCCTGGCGTCCACGAGCCCCTACGTCGCGCTCGTCGCCTGGGAGCTCGCCAAGCAGCGGCTGGACCGGAAAATCGCGGGGCTCACCACCATCGCCATCTCTGCCATCTGCGCCGCACTTCACATGAACCTGCTGGCCTGACGCTCTGCTAGAATACATCTATTTTTTCAAATAAATTGATGTGATCATACAAAGTGGGTGTGTGTCCAGGGCAGCTGACTCCTTCCTGCCAAGCAGCGGCCGATCCCTCGCTCAGCCGCTGACGTGCGGGCCGACGTCAGCCCGTTTTCGCAATATTGACGACACTGCAGCAGGGCGGGCGTGGCCTCGCCAGCTGAAGGCGCATTGCACCGGATGCTTCCATCACACACCTTGCCTTGAACGCAGCAAAATGGAGGGTATTCACCAGCAGGATCCACCGCGCCTGGGCAACCAGTACAGTGACGACACCTTTCTCCGGGAGCAGCTCCAGCGGCTGGTGCCCGCGACCTACCTGCCCGATGTGCACGCCGATCTAGGTGGGGTTGTTGAGACGATGGTTTCGATATGTGCACTTGTAGCTTATCACTTGAGCGTGTCCAGGGGAGGATGCGCCCGCATGGCTTTTGCAGTTGTTACCGGTTGAGCGACGGCACTGGCCGTTCCCATGTGCTCGCAGAACGCTTTGGCTGGCGCGTGGCGACAGACATCAAGGAGTTGGGAAAGCGAGCAGAGGTACCACGATATATTAGTGCATACGCAGGGTAGTTCCAGGACGGTCGCGCATTTGGGAACGCTTGGTCGTCACACTGATTGATACCCTTGGCACCTGCAGGCGGAGCCGCCAGCGCTGGTCAAGTACGATGCCTGGGGCCAGCGCATCGACCAAGGTGAGACGGGTGCAATGTGGTTAGGTTATTGAGTTTGTAGACAGATGAATGTCCTATGAGAACCAAAAAACCACATCGCCTGGCCTCCCTTTTTCACCGCAGTGTGGACCAGTGAGGGGTGGAAGGGCCAGAAGGAGGTGGCCGCCACAGAGGGCATCGTGGCCATCGCCTATGAGCGGCGCCAGGGCAGCGCCAGCCGCGTGGTGCAGGCTGCCAAGCTGTACCTGTACAGCGCGAGCTCCGGGCTGTTCAGCTGCCCGCTGGCGATGACCGACGGGGCCGCCCGGGCCTGCCAGCTCCTCAAGTGCGCGGGTGGTTTTCTGTTGCGGAGGGAAGCTTGATGATGGGTGTAGTCATTCATATGTGTGTGTGTGCATGTGTCTGTATGGTCAGCCAGGTGAGGCGAAACGGCATTTATGCACGTCTACTGTACAGCAACCGACCAAGCCTTTCCCCACTGACATGCTTGCACTCTCCACACAGATCGGAGCGGCCAGAGCTGGAGCCGGTGTACGGGCACCTGACCAGCCGCGACCCGGCCCAGTTCTGGACGAGTGGGCAGTGGATGACGGAAAAGGCGGGCGGCAGCGACGTGGCATCGGGCACGCAGACCATCGCGGTTCCGGAGGACGCGGAAGCCTCGGGCGCGGGCAGCTGGTTCCGCCTGACGGGCTACAAGTGGTTCACCTCTGCCGCCGACGGCGAGATGGCCATGGCCCTGGCCCGCGAGCGGGACGCCAGCGGGAAGCCCATCGCCGGGAACAAGGGGCTCTCGCTCTTTTACGTGCCCGTGCAGCGCGAGGACGGTCTCGGCACGCCAAAGGTGAGACGAAGGAGGAGGAGGAGGAGGAAGGGGTAGGGTTGTTGACGACTGATCGATGTCTGCACAGGTGAAGACGATATCATGAGCGCCTTAGGACTCATATTTCAGCACCATTCGGTGTGACTTTACACACACACACATGCCCCCCCCTCTCAATCGCCCCCTCACATTTCAAGGGTTTTGAGGTTGTGAGGCTCAAGGACAAGCTGGGCACGAAGCAGCTGCCCACGGCGGAGCTGGTGCTGACGGGCATGCGCGCGCTCAAGGTCTCGGCCACCGGCCGCGGCGTGCCGGCCATCGCGACCATGATCAACGTGACGCGCTACTACAACGCGGCGAGCTCGGTGTCCTTCATGCGCCGCATCACGGCGCTGGCGCAGGACTACGCGCGGCGGCGCGCGGTGTTTGGGCGCCTGCTGCGCGAGCAGCCGCTGGCGCTGCGCACGCTGGCCTGGATGACGCAGCACACGGAGGGCAGCCTGGCGCTGACCCTGGAGGTCGCGCGCCTGCTGGGGCGCGGCGAGGCGGGCGAGGCCACGCGAAACGAGCGCGTCCTCCTGCGCGTGCTCACGCCGCTGGCCAAGCTCTTCACGGCCAAGGAGTCGGTGGCCGTCGCCTCGGAGGGGCTCGAGTTCTTCGGCGGCGTGGGCTACATCGAGTCCAGCGGGCTGCCCCAGATCCTGCGCGATGCCCAGGTGCTGCCCATCTGGGAGGGCACCACCAACGTGCTCAGCCTCGACCTGCTGCGCGCGCTGGGCGCCGACGCCGACGCGGGCGACGTCGTCGTGCGCGAGGGCCAGCGCCGCGCGCGCGAGGCGGCCGAGAGCTTGGTTGCCGCCGCAACCTCCTGTGCAGGAGGCGGCCGCGGCCGAGCTGGCCAGCCGCGCCGCGCGCGCGGTGGCCGAGGCGCTGGACGCCTGCGGCGCCCTGCTGCGCGTCGTCGCCGACCTCGGCGCGCGGCGCGACGAGGCGCAGGTCCGCGCGCGCGACCTCGCCACGGCCCTCGCCCGCGCCTTTGTCGGGGCGCTGCTCGTCGAGCACGCGGCCGGCACGCGCGCCGCGCGCGCGCGCTCGCGGCCAGCGAGTGGGCGCGCACCGAGCTCGTCTTTGACCTGCTGCCAGAGGCGGGCGAGGGCGGCCGCGCCGGCGCGGGGCCCGCGGGCCTGGGGTTCCCGCCCACGAGTCCCCGGCGCGCGCCCCTCATCGACCAGGAGCCCCGTGGCGGCAGCGCCGCACACTTTCTCAAGGCCGCCCGCATCCTGGCGCGCGTTGATGACGAGTTTAGCGAACCCCGCGCGCTGTTTTGAGCATCAAGTGTGCGCGTCTAGGTGACGTCATTGTCGCGGTGCCAGGGCGATGCGTGAGGGTTGCTTGCAAGGAAGGGTTTTTGTGATCTAGACAGGTAACTTTTCCTGCGACTGCCCAACGGCGTCTCTGGGGTCACCGGTTGGATTTTTGTTAGAAACAAGGGACTGCTTTTCTCAATGGTATAATATCTATCGAGTGTCAATATGGTGTATGCGTGTTTATTTTCTTTAAAAGACAGGCAATGAAATGGTCGTCGGCGAACAGTTGGTTGGCAGTGCCTTGTTGGTCAAATGTGGTCAAGAACAGTGGATGAACAAAACAGCAAGTACGCCAACGGATAATCACAGATACGAAATCCATCAGCCCTTTACAAACTAGAAGACGTAGCTGCTCTGCTGCGCAGGCCAAGCAGGAGGGCCGTCGCCGCCAGCCCCGAGGCAAAGCCGGCGGCAAACCAGACCGCAGAGGGGACGCTGCGGCCGGCCTGCCTGCTCTGCAGCGCGGCCAGCCGCTCGTCGATGCGGCTCAGCAGGGCCACTCCCTGGTCGCCCGTGCTGCAGAGGTAGCGGAGGTAGAGGGCAGGCGCCTGCGCGTCGTCCACGGCCGGCAGCGGCATGTCGGCGAGCGCGTCGGCCCAGACATCTGAGCCTGGCCCCGCGACAAACGGGACGCGCTCCTCCAGCACTGGGCCCAGGAGGCGCTCCGCCTCTTCCGCCGCCTCGCGCCGCAGGGAGCCGTCCGCGTCCTCCAGAGACGCCAGGAAGCCGGCGGCAAACTCGAAGAACCCCAGCAGGCTCGTCCGCGCCGTCTCGGCCATGAAGCTCTCGATCGTGCCGCTCAGGCCAAAGGGGCCGGCCGCAGTGCACGTCACCGTGCCCACAACCTGCAAACCAGGGTGTGTGATGAGTCATGAATACGTGTTAGTGTGACATGTGGAAGGTGTATCATGCCGGCAGTGCAGGCACACAGGTGCAAACGATGAAATAGGTCGACCTCCCAGCCTGCATTGACAAGCAGTGATGCCTACACCCTCCCACGCCCAATTCCTCAGTACCTCGCAGCTGCCGCCTGCGCAACGCCGATAGAGCATGCTCACAGGGGCCTGGAACTTGTTGGCGCCCGGCATTTCCGGGATCGGGTTGCTGCTGAGCAAGATGGAGCCCTCGGGGGATGCCTGGCGGCTGACCGACTGGGTGTCCACCACCCGGAGGGCGTCCGCGCCGGCCAGCTTGCGGATCATGGCGGGCGCGTCCAGGGGCTTGAAGTAGGTCAGGGTCCGCGATCTGGTGTCCAGGTCCCAGTCGGGAATGCTGGCCTCCGGGTCATGGTTGATCGCGGCGTGATAGGCCTTTTGGCAGGCATGCCTCACGCTGAGCAGGCCGAAGAGGGCCTACGAGATAGGCAGTGCGCTGGCAAACATGAGCGAGCCGTCCATCTTTGAACTTAAACAGTACGATCTTTTTTGGGGGCATCGGGCGCCTACCTCGGGACTGTAGCCGTCGAAAACGTGCGACACCGTCACCTCCTTCATGGCTACCGCTCAACTCAGAGGGCCCGCGCGGCCAAACGCCTCCCAAGCATGGGGATGGAGGGTCAGTGTACTAAACAATGTGCGCACTTGGGATTTGAATGTGCTCTGTATCTAATTTAGGAGGCGTAGCATGCGATCTAAAGCATCGTGGCTAGCAGCTCCCAGTCGCGATCTAAATGATCCATCCTAAATCGGGGTTTTGGCTCGATGTCGAGCTCCCGGTCCAGCGCTATTCGTAGACTTACCCAGCCAGTGATCTGGACTCGTGCAGATAGTATCCTGATACTTTAAGGGCAGAGTAGTCGTGCAGAGGCGATCAGGGGCATGGCCTCGGCTGTCACTGGTGGCCTTCTCCTGGGCACTCCCTGCGGGGTCCAGCAAGCCAGCTCGCGGGCCCCTGCTTTCCGAGCATTCACCCGTGCAACGCAGCCAAGGTATACTACGTTATTGGATGAGATCATTGATTGATCTCGATTATTTGCGTGCCTGTGGCCCAGCACCCTGACGAGCGCACCACCTTGTGCAGATGTCCCCCTGGTGGACGGGACGGGGCCCGCTGTCAAGCCATGCCAAAGCCAGCGCCGCGTCGGTACGAGACGCCTGCCCACATTGTGCCCACCAATAAAATTCGAAAATTCTTTCTCCAAAAAGGTAGGCGCAGTGCTTGTTGTGCACATTGGCTGGGACTGTGTGCCTGATCACTGTTGTTACTGGCTTTTTTATGAGCGTCAAGTCATCGCCCCTGCAGAGTGGGACTTGCAGTGGGTAGACAGCATCGCTCGCGATCTGTTTGTGGTCCGCGACCCAGACATCCTGGAGAAGACGGAGGAAGTGGTGCGTGTTGTCATGGGGAGGCGCAGGGGTGGTTTCAAGTGATGCAGTTTTCCGCAAGGCGCCCACCCCGATCTCCTAGATCAATCCCCCGCCTCCCCTTGCACCGCCCGCAGATCCAGTATCTGCTGTCTGTGGGCATCAAAAATCGCGACATCGAAAACATGGCGGCATCTTGTCGGCACCTGCTCCGGGTACCGGCGGCGGACATGGCGGCGGTGGTGGAGCACCTCCGGGCCCAGGGCATCGAGGGGCCCCTGCTGGACCATCTGCTGGTGCGCCACCCGCAGCTGCTCATGTACCAGCCTGGGCCCGGGCCGCTGCTGGTACGGGGCAAGGCCCGCGCCAGGGTGGAGATCGAGCCGCCGCTGGAAGACGGAAAGCGCGAATGCATCAAGCTGCATGTCTGGCGGGACGGCGCCGCCTTTGACACGGCGCCCATTGCGCCGCTGGATCCCCTAGTGGGCGTGTCGCTGGAGAGCGAGGACGACGAGGAGACCGTCGTCGAAGAGGCCGTCGTCGCGGAAGAGCAAGCGGAGCCCACCGAGGAACCCTGAGCATGATGAATCATTGAATACCCACTCACGCTGCTCTCCCTTTCATTAGGGTTGTTTATCGCACCCCCCCACTGCTCTCCTCTTGGCCCAGCGCATCGACGGTGAAAAGGCCTGAACTTTTATATAGCCAAGGACAAGGCAGCCAACACCATTAGCAAAGCAAGTATTCATCGCAATGAGTCAGTCGTACGACCTGCCGTGAGCGGGCGGTTCACGATTGCGTGTTCAGGAGGCGGCCCCGCTCACCAGAGCAGACCAATCGGAATGCCGCAGAGTACACCGTGTTGAAGGGGTGCTCCGGGTCCTTGAGCGGCCGCTCCTTGTCGGCGTCGTACCCAATCCAGTTCCTGCAAGGATTGTGTGTGTGTGAAACCTGGTCAGTACGACATGATGATGGGGGAGGTCAGGGAGCAGGCTGCCGCATGGGGCCCTCGGGCCAGCCCCATCGCTGCCAAGACACATCCGCACAGATACTCTAAACCCCGACCCACCCATCAGCATCCGTCTCTGGTCGAAGCCCGAGGGCCTCGAGGCAGGCGGCGTGCGCGGCGTGCGGCACCCCGACGTTGTACCGCAGCGACCGGCCCGTCCGCGTGATGCCGGGGTGCGATCCGCTGGCCCGGCAATGCTGCGCCACAGGCGCCCAACGTCTCCGACTGGCCTGCAGGGATGAGAGGATCAGAAAAGAATGGGCCGCGCGCTCATCCCATGCTGACATGCAACTCAACTGATCCAAACGTACCACCGCATAGGGGTTGGGCGGCGGGGCTGTGTCCTGGAGGCTCCCGTCGGGCCACCGAAACTGCCGCCGGCCATGCTGTGCCACCCTGCAGCGCAGAGATGTGGAGCAAGGCATGATCAGATGGCCTGCCGGCTCGCACCGCATCAACACCCCCCTCCCTCCTCTCCCAACGAGCCCCCCACTCCTCTGGTCCTGAGCCACGAACCGTTTTTGAAAGTCCGAAACGAGTTTGAGCGCCTCGGTGTCGCTAGGGCCTGGCCTCGCTCCAGCTACATCCTTGACAGCCTGCGGGCGCCGTGGGCAAGATTGGCGAGTGAGCGGCGACGAGGTGGACCGGCTCGCACGGAGTCGGGGGTGGTCCTGCACCCCTTTCAAGAGACCTCCCGAGCCACGTACCGCCGACCGATGCGAGAGCTTCCGTTCCTTTTTGGGGGAGGTGTACTGACTGAGCTTCGGCATCGGCCGTGGTGGACCGGGCGCTCAAAAGTCGGGACCTCCCTCCGCCAGGCGCCGGCTCGGTGGCGCTCCTCCCGGGAACCGCAGCGACTCTGTACACGCCCAATTTATACTGGCGAGATCATTACAGCCTCTTTCAAGCCTTAAAAACCTGTCTTCCACCCGTCGTCCTGTCCCGCTTGCCCTGCACCCATTTCGATCGAACCAAAACCGCACCAGCGCAGGATTGACCACGTGATCGCTGATCGCTCGCAATCCTCTTTGGTGCGCGGTAGTCGAGCGGACAACCAAGAGTGGTGGGCAGCACGCCCCCCCGGAGGGTCAGCGGAAGAATGTACTGGGGCACCATGAGTATTACTATGCCATTGTAACGGGTGCAACGTGGTTCTGAGGCCCAGTTGCCGGTGTACATGTTCGGCATCGGGCGGGCTCACCCACGCCGCTGACGCCTCAGTGGGAGGCGTGCTTGGGTCGGTCGGGGTAGTAATGTATAATACAAGATCTTGGTATGGATCCCCTCCTCTCATTGGTGAGTTTGGCGTCGGTGCGCCTGACCCGTCTCCCTAGGGAATCGCGGTGTCTCCGGTCGACGGATGTTCTTACTCCCCGGCCCCACAGATCCGGACGCCTCCACTTCCTTCGAGGGCCTTTCCCCCGACCCATCCCTCTTGGTACGATTTTTTGAGGTTTGTGGGTGTGTGCAAGCGGACCAGTGGGGGCGAGGGTGTGTGCCAGGCTCGATGGCCAGTCACTGAGGCACACCCATGTCCCGGGCTTGCAGCTCCCCCCAGCTGCGGACCATGCCGCCCTGGCCCAGCGCCAGGGAAGCATGGGCCTGTCCCGCTTGAGCATATCCAGTGCCAGGCAGCAGCGGCCACCTGTCGCGGAGACTGGAACAGCAGGTTTGGGGTGGCACTGGGTTGGGGCCTGGACTGGCGCGAGACCACCACTTCCATGCCCAGGTGGGGTGCCCGTCTACCATCCACGGACATCTCACATGTTGGGCCGCTGTATTCTTTCCTGGTACAGATGCGCTGCCTGGCAAAGAGCCCCGATCGCAGGCCTGTCGTGATCTGTTCCTGGGCAACCCCGAAGGCCTCTTGCCCCTGGGTACGTGGGACAGGACCAGTGGCGCAAGGGTTTCGGGCAGCGGCTGTGACTGTGTCGGGGCTTCCATCCCTTGCACTGTCCTTAATGCGCCCCAGCATGATCCTTTGCTGCTCTGGCAGGGTTTGACGACGGCCCTGGCGACCTTGCGGATTTTGCGAGCAGCTTCGCCTTCCTCCCCACCGAGGTGCAACGGGGGCAGGGAAAACGGTGTTGGGGACAGTATTATACATTCGTGAGAGAAAATTCAAGGAAAACATAATTATCTCTGCCTCGCTGCGCCGCAGGACGACTTGATAGCGCCCGTGTGTGCGCCCCTGCCCTCCCCGTTCTCGGTGACGCTGTCCCAGCTGGCGGGGCCCGACCAGGGCGACCAACTGTTCTTGCCCCCCGGTCCCGCTTTCTACCACCCGCCCCTCCCCCCCCGTGCACGTGGAGCGGCAACGGAGCGTGCCCAGGCTGGGTCGGGACGGCCGCAGCCCCTCGCCCCACAGCCCAAAGCGCAGGCGCGCTGGGTGGTTGGGTCGGTGCCTGTGACCGGTTTGTCCTGCACTGCTTCCCGCAGGGTTCCTGCTCCGACGCGTCCGTGCCCACCTCACTCATTCTGGTGCCAAGTACCTGATCGCTCGCGCAGAGGGGAGCCCTCGTCCGAGTCAGAGCCGTCGCCCAAGCGGTGGGGCAGCGGGACCTTCATCCCCGCCTTCTACGAGGAGGCGGAGCAGTTGCGGGCGGAGGGCGCCCGCGGCGGCGCAGAGGCCCCCCGCGAGGCGGGCTGGGTCCACGCGGCGCCGCCGGCGCCGGCCCGGTCCAAGGCCGCGTGGCCCCAGGACGCGCCAGAGGCCGCCTCGCCGCCGCCCGGGGGCCGCACGAGCAACTACCGCGGTGTCAGTCGGCACCGACTGACCAAGCGCTGGGAGGCCTCGCTCTGGCTCAACGGCCGCCAGCTGTACCTGGGCGGCTTCAACAGCCAGGAGGACGCCGCGGCCGCGTACGATCTTGCGGCGCTGGCCTGCAAGGGCCCGGGCGCGGTCACCAACCACCCGCCGGACAAGTACGCCGCGCAACTCAAGGAGGTTCCAAGGGCTGACCAGGGTGAGCGGGGAGGGAAAGTATCGGTTGGAAAGGGTGCCGGGCGGTGTACGAGCAACAGTACATTGCCCGGAGTGGTGCCCTACCACCCCGACCGGGCACCTCACCGCAACGTCTCTCCCTTCCTTTCCTCCCTGGCACAGGACGAGGTGGTGGCGCACGTCCGCCGGCGCAGCAACGCGTTCAGCCGCGGAAAGTCAAAATACCGGGGCGTGTCTGGCCACAACGGGCGCTGGGAGGCGAGAATCGGCTCATTTGGAGGCCGCAAGAACGTATGTGGTTGATGAGGTGGCGATTTTTGTGTATACGATGAGCCAGATCAAGTCACTTGTCCCAGCGAGGGGGCCACGGGGCCCTAAAGCGGTCCCCTCACGCCGGGCGCCCATTTAATTCCGCAGGTCTCCTTTGGCATCTTTGAGACGGAAGACGAAGCAGCGAGGCAATACGATCGGGCCCTCATCCTCGAAAAGGTGCGCGCTGGACGATGGTTTATAGCTTAAAACCTGCGCTTTGCCTCCTCTTCTGGAAAAGGATGGTTGAAACTAATGTACTTGGGAACACATCTGGAACCCTTGAGACTATTCGACCCTACACCACCCCTGCAGGGCCGGTCCGCCAAGACAAATTTTCCTCTTCAAGAGTACGAGCGCGAGGTGGCCGAACACGAAGCACGAGCCGCGCTCAGGTCTGCGACGGGCAAGGCGGTGGATGGGGCCGGGGACACCTTGGGTTCCATGCATGCAAAATTACTCTCACACGTAACCCCATCACTGCTTTGCCGATAGAGAGACACAGAGAGAGGCAGTGGAGCTTGGAGTAGACAACTATTCTGGAGACGAGCGCCGGCGCGGGATGGTGAGCATCAATGGGGAGGCCCTGCGCCGGTCCCTCAGGCTGCCGTGAGGAGATCGCTCCCAAAATCTCCAGACCCCCTCCTTCCAAAACCCCCCGTCATGGCACGCGACCACTCGACACAATCACCATCTACCATTCCCCAACACCGATGTACCGGTCCAATCACACGCTTGCGTCCATCATCTCCATCGTGCACGCCTCCTGTGCCCATTCACCCTTTTCCACGGCATAGCCAGTCCACCATTCGGGCTGCGAGACATGAAGTCACTCACCTTAACAATGCGCTGATTGCTCCTGCTTCCACTGTAAGTAATTGCGGCGGTCGCAAAAAGTGGTTTCTCCTGGACTGAAATTGGCGCATCGTCTCGGCATGAAGCTCCGCGTCTTCGTGGTGGGGGGCACCGTCCACACCGTCGACGTCCCGGAACCACTCACGGTACGCACCCTGACCAGGCCTCGCGTGCTCCCTGACGTGACCAAACGAATGCAAAGGCGTGTGATGACGCTGACTGGTGTGATACTCTTGTAGAAGGAGCGCCTGTACGACGCCGTTGCCCGGGCAGCTGCTGTGCCTCGCGATCGACTCAAGGTAGTGCACGATGGCCAGTCCATCCAGAACGAGCTGCACGTGGCCACTCTCAAGGAGGCTGGTGAGTCTGATGGCCACTGATACCCGAAATTGCATGTGATGATGGGAAAATGTACACTTGTCGTGGCTCCGGCCCATTGGAAGGGCCTATCGAGGGCTTTTATATGAAGAGGTGGGCAGGCATTCATTCCACACGCAAGCCAAAACCCCTCGCTGACCCTTACCCACAACAGACACGGTCATGGCGGTGGCGGTGCCACGCCCCCCCGCGCCATCAGTCGTCTCCGCGGCGCGCGACGAGCCCGCCCCAGACCCGGAAGAAACCGCGCCCTGGCCTCAGCTGCCAGCCACGGCGCCCGCCTGGCAGCGCCGGCCTCGTGGCCGGCGCACAGCGCCGGCGCCTGCCCACCCTGCCCCTGCTCCTGGTCCTCTGCTTCCCCCACTTCTGGCTGGGCGTGGCCGCCTGGTGCGTGGGCGCCCACCTGAGCGCCCGGGCCGAGCTGGGCCCGCTCTACATCCTCGGCACCATCTTCATCCTCATCGCCATCAACCTCGGCCAGCGCGCCGCGGGGCAGGCCTCCGCCTACTCCATTTTCAACAACTTTCGGCGCCTGCCGGGTCAACTCACCGCCGAAGATTTGGACCACCAGCTGCGGCATGGCCAGATGTGAAAAGGAGATTGACCTGGTCTTCTTCTTCAAGTTGCAAGCAGGTCGCGTTTTGTGTGCATCTCCACTGACAGACACTCCACTGTGCCTCATTTCATTACATGCCTTGCCAGGCCACCATGACACACACTTTACGATGCATTGCCCGGATTGTGAGTAGACAACACCATTACATACACTCTCACAATCATAGATTTTTCCAAAATAAAAATAAGGGGCGCTGAAAAGCACCGGTTTGGGAGGGCCACTCCACAGGAATAGACCCTCCTGCCCCTACACCAACGGGGCTCCCTCATCCAACTGCTTCCAGATCCAACACAGGTGAGCCTCCCAGCATCTCATCATCTCTGAGAAATGGATGGGGCAAGGAAAGAAACACCCACACATGCACAGCAAAAAAATAATGCATGTGAACCGCGGTACCAACCGTAGTGTATTGCCAAACTGGTAAGCCTATTTTTTCGCAAAAAGTTCACCCACTGCGGGGGAGGGTCCGAAGAGACGCGGCACAGGCAAGGCGTAGGTCCGATTGCAGCTGCAAGTCAGTCCGTACCCAGATGCTGGCCCGGTGGTAGTCGTCAAAAATGTGTCTTGTAATGCACGCCGCGAGCTCCAGGAGCGCTGTGAGGCGTCAACGGCGGGAAGAGGACGGCGGCGGAGGACAATGAAGGCGCCAAGCACAGTTGAACGCACCGACGTGGAGGCATTGTTTCTCGCGTCAAAAGTATACATGCGTCGTTGTCGAAAAAGTCCCTCGAAAGTGGTGAAAGCGCCTCCGGTCGCAGCTTTCTGAAGAGATCCAGGGATGGACGACGGGCCGAGCGGATTGTAGAAATGGGGCAGGCAAAATTCACCAGACACTGACCATCGCCTCCAGGGTAGGTCGACGCGGTCTTCAGCGCCAGTCTTGAAGGAGTGTACTGCGATGGCTTGGTGGTAAAGGCGGAAGCGATCGGCTGAAAGAGCCATGCAAGCCCAAGGGCGCGCCTTGCCTTTCCACGTGGCGAATTGCGTCGGGAAGAGGGCGAGGGCCAGGCCAAGGGTGCGTGCTCGTGCGATCCTGCCAGATCCAGCAGCTCCAGCCAGCAGCGCCAAATCACATCATCTCCAGCGGCTCCGCTCCCAGACGGTCGGGTAAGCAGGTTCACGTTCCCATAAAAGAGCTCATGCCAAGAGGCGCATCCATTTAGCGTACAAAAGGTACAGATATATAGGTTGGCAGATCGCTTTGCCTTTGCCGCTGCTCCCTGGACGTGGCCGAATCCTGAGCGCGTGCTTGCTGCCCGCTGTGCTGCTCACTCCATAATAGCCACTTGGGATGTCCACTGAAGGTACCGCCTGCTGAGTTCCAGCCTCAAAATGTCCCTTGAAGGTGACCACTTGGACTGCCGTGCTCTCCTGGTGGTGGCTCGCCTGTCGGTGGCCTCTGAAGATGCCCATACTGGTGCCGCCTGCTCGCCTTATGTGCTCGCCTGATGTGCTCGTTCTGCTGCTGCTGCCGCGGTCCTTAGGGTGTCGATCGCCCGGTGAAGCGCTTAGGATGCAGGTATGACCCACCCATTCCCAAGTCTACCCGAGGTACAGGCCCCCCACTGGTGCGAAGCGACCCACGCCGAAGCAACACGGGGACAGTCGTAACGATGGCCATGCGCGGTACGCGGCTGATCTACATGAATAAACCAAAACGTGCTCTGCAAAAGGGCCAAGGCAGTAAAGGGGAGGGAGGGGGTGAGGGACCGAGAGGCATCTCCGTGAACAACTCCGCGTCGCACGCGCACAGGCACTTCCGGTCCCGTCAGGCCACTCTTACCTTTGTATCAAGGTGTCACGGCTCCCAGCCATGCCGCTCGTCCGAGAGCTACAGCAGGCGGTCGTGGTACAGCGTCGGGGGAACAACTTACGCGGGGTGTGTCGAGACGCGTGTATGAGGGTCCACGCCATTTGGCGCGCCCGTGTCGAAGCGAGTGGTGACGCAGTGGACGAGTGCGGGCAGGAACCCCCCAGGGGCCCTGGTTCGACGCCGGCGAAATGCATGGGGCCCAGGCCTCCTGACAACGTATATGGTCCCGGCATGGGGGTTGCCCGGGTCGAATGATTGGGATTGCCTGAGTTCGATCTTGGATTGGCGGGAGGGCTGCTGAGGGTGGAGCAGTGTTGTAGATCATTCGCCGTGCAGCAAGCAAGCTTGGGAATCCGTGACCAAGCGCTTTTACACGTTTGGAATACTTTTTTTGTGTGTCTTTCTCATTGGAGGGTATAATTCATAGGAGGGAAAAAATGTGCAGTTGGCCAGGGGAGAAATGAAATGTACACAGCGACTACGAGCGAGCCCGGCCTGCCCTCTTTCAGATGAGGATGGGTTCGCCGGCGGCGCCGCTCTCGCCGTGCGCGGCGTGGTGGTGCTGCTTGGCGACGACTTTCCGGTTCTTTCCGCGGCCCGCCTCCTCCAGGTTGCGCATGTAGGCTTCGTTGATGTCGCCCGTGACGTAGTCGCCGGTGAAGCAGGAGTCGTCAAAGCGCTGGATGGCGGGGTTGAGGGCGCGCCCACGCCGACCAGGTCCTCCACGGTCTGGTAGATGAGCCCGTCGGCGCCGAGCACGTCGCAGATCTCCTCCTCGCTCAGCGTGTGCGCGACAAACTCGTGGCGGTTGGGCATGTCGACGCCGTAGACGTTGGGGTAGCGCACGGGCGGGCTGGCGGAGGCCAGGTAGACGGCCGCGGCGCCGGCGCGGCGGACCATGTCCACGATCTGGTGCATGGTGGTGCCGCGCACGATGGAGTCGTCCACCAGCAGCACCCGCTTGCCGGCAAAGACGGCGGCCATGGCGTTGAGCTTGCGGCGCACGGAGACCTCGCGCAGGTGCTGACTGGGCATGATGAAGGTGCGGCCGACGTAGCGGTTCTTGACCAGGCCCTCGCGGTAGGGCAGGCCCAGCTCGGCCGAGAGCTGGATGGCCGCGGGGCGCGAGCCGTCCGGCACGGGGCAGACCAGGTCCAGCTCCCAGCCGCGCTCCGCGATGCGCGCCGCCAGGCGCGTGCCCAGGCCCATCTGGAAGTTGTACACCGACACGTCGTTCAGCACGCTGTCCGGGCGGGCGAGGTAGATGTACTCGAAGATGCAGGGCACCGGCGGCGCGGGCGGCGCGCAGCGCCGGCTCACCAGCCGCCCCGCGGTGTCGATCAGCACCATCTCGCCCGGCGCGACGTCGCGCACGCGCTCGTACCCGATCGGGCCAAAGGCGCAGTCCTCCGAGGCCACGCACCACTCCTCGCCGCGCGCGCCCACGCGCCGGCCCAGCACCAGCGGCCGGATGCCGTGCGGGTCGCGGAAGGCCAGCAGGCCCACGCCGTTGACCAGGCAGATGCAGCTGTAGGCGCCGCGCAGCAGGCGCATCGACGCCTCCACCGCCTCGGCCACGAGCTCCGACTTGCACTCGTTCGGGTCGCGGCCGTCCTCCAGCAGGCAGCGCTGGTGCGCGCGGTGGATCTCGTCCGCCAGCACGTTGAGCAGCACCTCCGAGTCCGACCCGGTGCGCATGCAGCGGTTAAAGAAGCTGGTCGAGCTGTTGAGCAGCGAGCGCAGCGCGTCCGTGTTGGTCAGGTTGCCGTTGTGGATCAGGTAAATGCCCAGCGGCGAGTTGACGAAAAAGGGCTGCGCCTCCTGCACCGAGGCCGTGCCGGCCGTGGGGTAGCGCACGTGCCCGATGCCCACGCCGCCCACCAGCGTGCTCAGCGCCTCCTGGCTCGTGAACACGTCCTTCACCAGGCCGTTGCCGCGCTGCTCGTGGAAGCGGCGCCAGTCGGTCGTCACGATGCCCGCGCTGTCCTGGCCGCGGTGCTGCAGCATCAGCAGGCCCTCGTACACCTCCACGCTCGCGTCCTCGCCGCGCGTGCTCACGCCAATAATGCCGCAGCGCCGGGAGACGTCGCTGAGAAGAAGGGGGAGATTATTGGGTGGAGGGCGCTTGAGAATTCGAAGGGGGGTGATTTTCTATATATTATCAGGCAGGCAGGTGTCATGGGATAGTATGGTGGTGTTACAACCAAATGGAGTAGCAAGTATTACAACCCACACAGCAACAGGCACACTCCTGGAGGCTCCATGTCGCTGAGCGCGCAGCGTGCACAATCTCCCTCGACTCCCACGCAACCATCCGCTATTCAACTAACCCTCGTACCGGCTGCGAGCGCCATTAAGTGGGCGCAAGGTCGACACCCCGGTGCCGACACGGCCAAAGCCAGCCGGCGGGGGAGCGGCGCGTCCCATCGCGCGCTGCGTCATCGCGGCATGGCATCGATGGCCGGCCTCAAGGCGGCTCGCGGGGGTCGCGCTGGGCGAAGCCCGCACCCGGCATGTCGCCAAAGGCGCGGACAGGGAGGTGAGTGACGTAGCCATGGCGACTGCAGGAGAGGCCGCGCGCAAATACGACGTCAGGGATGCTAGATGGCAGTACGCAAATTCGATAGGCACGTGCCCACGGGGCTGAATGCAAGGCGCACTGCCGAGCTGGGGGGCTGGGCTCCGACCTTTGGCTCCTGCCGGACCCCGTGACGAGCACGACAGCCATGCCGCGAGGGGCCCGCGCCGGCGCCAGAATCTGTGAAGCGTCGATTGGCAAAGGCACATAGAGCCAGCCCCTTTGAACAAGCTCAAGATTGCAACATATTTGGCACCACTCAACACAAGTGGAATGATGGTACATTCTGATCAGTGTGGGAAGATGAAGGAGCAAGGGGGTCTGTTCTATTGGGCTCAGCAGGCTTGCAACATGCACGCTACCCAAACACCTTTAAAGACAATAAAGCATGTCCTATTGGTCTGAAACTCGAATCGAAAATATGAGCACACATTGTTTGATACCCACTGCTTGTTTACTTGGATGGAAGCAAGTCCATGAGCATTGGATTTAGGCATCAGTCTGAGTAGCACCTATAAAAGCATTGTCACCTGCAACACGCCTTGGCACCTGCAAGGTATTGCTGAAGCAGAGCTAATCAGAGAGTGGGAGCACTGATCATAGGAATATATCTCGCTTGCTGTGGGTGGCACCGACTTGCTTGGAGAGTTGCTCCACGGCTTGCCCTCCTCCAGGGCTGTAAGAGGAGAATCCCGATCGCACCCTCATCACGATCCAGTGCTTGCCTTTCCCCCCGAATTAAAGAACCACCCCTTGTTCCTTGGATGGTGATGGTGCAAGAATTCCTTACAGAGCAATCGAAGGGCAATAGACGCCTCGCGAGGGAGCGGTAGGAATCTCGCGGACACCCTCCCTACCAAAACCCCAGGGCGACAGGGGCTTCGGGGCTGTCTCCAGCGAGTCGACCGTGACCGAGTTGGGCCGAAAGGACCTCGTGCGTACAAGCATCATGTGCGGCCCGACAGGTGCGCTTGGGATGGGGCCGGCGCCAGGGTTGGATGGCCCCTTTCATGCACAGAGCTCGCCAACGCACCCGCACCCACCACGCAGGCTCCCTCTTCGGCGTTGCCATCTCCGCCGCTGGCGTTCTCTTCCTCTCCTTCTTGGCCATTCTCATACAGCACGACTACCCGTACGCTGCAGACTGGTGGGTTGGATCTCAGCTCTGCCCCATGGCCCTACTATTGACACCCCCATTTTGCCTTGCGCAGATATGTCGGCGAGTGGTTTGACCCCAAGGGCGAGCCCGGCACGGGCCCGGTCCCGCTGGACCAGCAACGCGAGCAGGCAGTGCACGGGCTCTGGGTCGCGGTGGTCATCTACGCGATCCTGTTTGGCGTCTCGGCCGTGTTTGCCTGCATCCACAAGCTGCGCGGCAGCTTATGAGGGCACGGCCACGGCCCGGCGCCGGCCGCTGTTCAGCCCCGTCTCGTCCTGTCAAGTCTGGGTGTGCTCGTGCGGCAAAGGCTGGGCCGTGGCAGACCGAAAAGCGACCTGAAGCTCTCCTGAGCGACGGCGATGATGAATGATTGGTCATCGTGGTCGCTCAAGAGAAACTATTCTTCGTCGCTCGCCCCTGGTCCGTCCAGCGGGGAATCTCTGTGCGTCCTTAGCGCCCTGCGCACCCCTTTTTCCCCTTGTCTCTTTCGTGTCATACACGTCGGCTGATATGCGAGATCGAGCGGTCCAGTGGTGCACTGGGGTCTTACAGTCGTCCATAAGGTGGTCGGGGCAGACTGGCAATGAAAGGAGGCACTACATATCGCCACGCGGGCGGGCCTGCAGGAATGAAAGCGTTGTGTAACTTTATTTTCGCTCTGGAGCGCGGTGGAAGAGCAGGCGTTCCTGTTTGGAAAACGCCTTGGCCGAGCCAGGCAACTCAGCCAGACGCCCAGATGGTCGTCAAAAAGAAAGGGCGGCCTCAGCGGCGCGGGGCGCCGCCCATGGTGGCCTCCGGCAGCCGCTCGATGGAGTACCGGTGCGCGTGGATGTACATGATCGGCACACCCGGGATCTAAAGGGAGGTGTACAGAGAGAAGGGGGGGTAGGTGGGTGGGTGGGGGGGGGGGGGGTGTTTCAGGCACCCCCCCCGAAAAAACCTGCCGAAGCGTCAATCAATCGCCCACGACCCAGGCCCACCTTGCGTATCCTGCGCTTGAGGTCCCGATCGCAGGTGGCCACGATGTAGCAGCGGTGCTGCTTCACACGCTCACAGATGCAGTCGTCCGCGTACGTCCCCTTGTGCGAGCACGGCAGCCGCGTGATGCGCGGGTCCTGGTTTGATGAGGGGGAGAAACGATGGCGACTGAGGGTGGAAGGACGTGAAAAACGCTTCGCACCAAACTCGCCCCGCATATCATTTCCCTCTCGTGCCCACGCCCTGCGCTCCCCGGCGGGCGCACCTTGGCGATCTTGAGGGCCACGCGGTACTTGGTGCCGAGCTTCTCGAGCTCTGCCATGACGCAGTCGCTGATGCAGGGGATGCACTCGGCATACAGGCAGTCCATCATGCCCTGGACCAGATCGATCTGAGGAACACACGCGGAATGGAATGGTGGCAGCGTAAGAGAGTGTGCATGTGGGTGGCTGGACGTGAGTGTGCCACTGGTTCTCATTTCCAGAAAGGATTCCGCCTTCTCTCCCCCCACTCAACACACTACCTTGTTCCGGATGGAAAAATTGATAAAGTTAGTATCGATGAGCACCTGGTAGGGGGGGCCAAGCTGAGTGTTGTACCGGAAGAAGAGCGCCGTTGGCGTCGCGTCCCTGCGCACATGTGGAATGGGCATGATGGGTAACCAGCAACTGCACACAGACCCGTCACCTCCATGCCCCAGCATGCCTGCTCCTGCATTGCCCCTAGCCACCCCTCCTCAACACGTACACATGTCGGACAGCCCGCTCGGGGTTCTTCACTTGCTTGGGGGTCCTGCGTGGCAAAAAATAAGCACGTGTGTGGGATTGGCACGCCAAAGGGTTTGGCACAAGCACTCCCACAGCCCTGCAGGTCCCACTCACGGCTTCAGGTCCTTGGGGTTGAGCATACGCTTCACCTCCGCAAACTTGCGCGTCTTCTTTGCCTTTCCCATGGCTACGAAATGTGTGTATATATGTCCGCGAGCGGATTGACAGCGCTGGCCTGCAAAGCGAGTGGCACACGCTGGCCGGGACTCGGGGAGCAAGCGTCGTTCGCAGCCTCTAGAGCGTCGGAATGGCTCCTGGATGTTCAAAGCGAATACTGCATATCCACATATGCACGTTGCTTGGCTGTGGTGAAGTAAGATCACTTTTGGAAGACGATGCTGTGACCGCGACTGGCCTCTGTGCGCCGGCGCCCTGCTGCGAGCGTGGGCAATAATTATCGAAACGCCATGCAGATATGGACGACCTTGCCTTCGAGGACGGGCCCTTTCGATGGCTGGAGAACAATTGTGAATATATCAAAGCCTCGATAGTTGCTAAAAAAGGGTGCCCATTTGCATTTCGTGGGCGTTCGGGCCCGAGGAGGCGAAACATGGGGCCCCCGGCGCAGCCCAGCGCGGACACGCCGGCCCCACAAGAGACGTCGCGCCTCTGCGTGAAGAACCTTCCCAAGCACGCGACTGAAAAGCGGATCAAGGGTCATTTCGCGGAAAAGGGCTTGATTACCGATGCCAAGCTCGTCAAAACTCGGTGCGCAGAGCAGTGTGTGGTGGGATGGGTGGTTGCATGGGAAGGTTTTTGGATACTGGAACTCACCCGAGGGACAGAGCTCATGTATCAGATCCGTCCAACACACATCTTCTTATCCTCCACCCACCCTCAGGGACGGCAAGTCGCGATGCTTTGCCTTTATCGGCTACCGGACGGTGGAGGAGGCCAAGGAGGCCCTCAAATTTTTCCACGGGACGTACCTGGACACCTCGCGCCTGGAGGTCGAGTTTGCGCAGCCCTTTGGCAAGACGCCCGAGCACCGGCCGTGGAGCAAGTACACGCCCGGCAGCAGTGCGCACAAGAGCATCGAGGAGAAGAGGAAGCTGGCGGAGGAGGGTCCGCCCGAGAAGCTGACCGCGCGGCAGGCGATCAAGCTGGAGCGGGCGCAGAAGGAGGCCAAGAAGGCCGCGAGGATGGCTGTGCCCGACTCGGACGACCCCAAGCTGGCCGAGTTCATGCAGCTCATGGCGCCTCGCTCGCAAAAGGCCACCTGGGCCAACGACGACGGCCTGGATCTGAATGCGCGAGGGCAGGGAGGATCTGCGGGTGCCAGCGGCGCCGGCGCCGGTGCTGGCGGCGCGGCCGCGAGCGAGGCGGCACCTGATGCCGGCAAGGACGGCAAGAAGAGCAAGAAGAAGGGCAAGCGTGCCCAGGAGGCCACGACGAGCCGGCAGAGGAGGAGGAAGAAAGGGAGGAAACTCCCATTGAAAAGGACCAGGTGCTGGTGGATGACTCTGTCTCTCACCTGGACTACCTCAAGAGCCGCCAGACAGTCGCTTCCTTCAGCGACGATGAAGAGGAGGAGGAGACGGAAGCTGAGGAGCAGGCGGCGGATGGTGGCGCTCCCGAGGCGGGGCAGGACGATGCGGAAGAGGAGGATGCGCCTGCAGGCGCCGCGGAGACGGGTGCCGCTGACGGCACCGTGCAGGTCGCGAAGGAGGAGGCGAGCGTGGCGGACACTGGGCGCCTGTTCCTGCGAAACATGCCCTACACCGCGACGGACGACGAGCTCCGGGCCCTTCTGGAGCCCTTTGGCGAGGTGCAGGACGTCCACATCGTGAAGGACAGGTGTGTGTGTGTGTGATTGAGAGAGGGGAATATTGGGATGAGGGAGTTGCCGTGGCAATCAATTGAAGAGCAGCCATGCCCGCCCTTGGAGAAGGAGAAGCTCAAATCACTCCCCGATCTTCTCTATCTCTAACTACCCTTTTCGCACAACAGGGCGACCGGGCAGAGCAAGGGCTTTGCGCACGTGCAGTTCAGGGAGGCTCAGGACGCGGTGCGGGCGCTGGAGGCGCTGGACGGCTGCATCTTCCAGGGCCGGCTGCTGCACATCCTGCCCGGCCGGCCGGCGCCGACGTCGGCCGAGGCGGAGGGCGCGCCCGGGTCGGCCGGGTTCAAGGCCGCCCGTGCGCGGGAGCAGCGCGCCGGCGCGGGCACGGCCTCGAGCGCCTGGAACTCGCTGTTTGTGCGCGCCGACACCGTGGCCGAGGCGGTGGCCGCGCACTTTGGCATCCCCAAGTCGGCGCTGCTGGACCGCGAGTCGCCCGACGTGGCCGTGCGCCTGGCCTTGGGCGAGGCCCAGGTGTTTGCGGCCACCAAGGAGGCCCTGGCCGAGGCCGGCGTGGACGTGGCGGCCCTCGAGGCGGCCGCCGCCGCGGCCGGGGCCAAGGGCGCCGCTGACACGGTCGCGCGCAGCGACCGGGCCATCCTGGTGAAGAACCTGCCCTACTCCAGCGACGAGGCCGAGCTGGCGGGGCTCTTTGCCGAGGCCGCCGGCGAGCCGCCCGCGCGCTTTGTCCTGCCCCCGACAAGGGCGCTGGCGCTGCTCGAGTTTGACGACGCGGTCGAGGCCAAGCGCGCCTTCCGGCGCCTCGCCTACAAAAACTACCAGCACGTGCCCCTCTACCTCGAGTGGGCGCCCAAGGGCATCTTCTCCGGGAAAAGGGCCGCGCCCAAGCCAAAGACTGCCGCGGCAGGCACGCAGCCCGCGGCGCCGCCGGCCGCCGCCGCGGCCCTGCTGCCGCACCCGGAGGAGAAGAGCGCGGCCGCGGCGACGGCGCGCCTGAGCGAGACGAGCAGCGAGGCGACGGGGTCGAGCACCATCTTTGTGAAAAACCTCGCGTGGTCGACCACGGACGCCGCGCTGCGCGCGCACTTTGAGGACGGCGGCCGCGGCGCTGGAGGACAACGACCAGCGGCGGCTGCGCAGCGTCAACGTGGCGCGGAAAAAGGCGCCGGACGGGACGTCGCTGTCGGCCGGGTTTGGCTTCGTCGAGTGCGGCGGCGAGGCCGCGGCGCGCGCGCTCATCGGCGCCCTGCAGGGCTCCGTGCTGGACGGTCACAAGCTCATCTTGCAGCTGGCGCAGCAGCCGCGCGGCGCCGCCGGCGCCGGCGCGGACGCCGCGGGCGTGGGCACCAAGATGATTGTGCGCAACATCGCCTTTCGAGGCCACGCGCAAGGACGTGCTGGCGCTGTTCAGCGCCTTTGGCGACGTCAAGAGCTGCCGCCTGCCGCGCAAGTTTGATGGCTCGCACCGCGGGTTTGCCTTTGTGGAGTTCTCCAGCAAGCAGGAGGCCAAGAACGCCGTCGAGGGCGTGCAGGGCACGCACCTCTACGGCCGCCGCCTGGCCATCGAGGCGGCCGAGGCCGAGGGCGGGCTCGAGGAGCTGCGCGCCAAGACCCTGACCAAGTTTTCCGGCATTCTCGAGTCCGAGGTCGACAAGAGGGGGCCGGAAGAGTTTGCAGAGGAAACCGCTGCCAAGGGCAAGCGGCCCAGGAAGCATTGATAAGCTGTGAAGGAAGATTTCATAGATGATGTGGTTGATGAGTGAGCGCGGCTGTGGTGATCAGAGGCTCCTCAACACCTGTTGCACTCCCACCCTTTCTCCAATGCGACACTTCTGCCAGCCTTCCTTCCCTTTATTTCTGTTTGCATCCATTTCATTGTACGCGAGTGCACACATAAAAAATTCAAAAAGGAATTCGGGCAGCGTTGAAAAATTTCCAGGGCCAGCCGTCTCCAACTAAATGAACCCTGATCGCTAGCTTCGGGGTTTCTTCCTCGCCGGTGTCGGGATTTTACCCGGGCTCCGAGACCCAGAGCCGAGACCCAAATGCGACCGGGACCTATTCCCATCGTCAATAACGCTTCACAGCCGAGATACGCAACGTCCCGAGTCCAACAAAAAGCAAATTGACATCGTCTGTTGCGGTGGATCACCTGCAACCATGTTTCCCGTCGACTCCCCCAAGCACAAGAGTGAGCTTATGTCGGGAAGGCATGAACTGCCCACTCCATGATTACGGCTGCATCCTTGTACCGATGCAACCGATGTCCTTTTTACTCCATCTACAGCCAACGCCACCTCGGAGGGCGGCTTCTTTGGCAGCCCCAAGAGCCCCAAGAGCCCGCAGGCCACCGGCAGCCCCCGGACCAACGTCTGGCAGGACGTGTTTAACCCCGGGTAGGTCGCGGGTTAAGATGGGCGACGCCGAGTTGCGTTCGCTGCGTTCTCTGGTGACTGTTCAACGACTAGCAATTGTTTCTGAATGAAAAGGAGGTATATACATGAATATATCAAACAAACCATCAACCCGACCTTTTTTCCCCGTAGGAGGAACTACAACATGAAGGGAGCTGTGTTTGACAACGGTGCGAATCAGGCAATGGATTTTGCATGTCATCAATCAATGAGTGTCACTATCCTATAAAAGCGTGGTCAGAGGTGCTCCCGCGACCCTCCAACGTTCACCTTTGAACTGCTGACGCCCACCCAAGTCTTCCTCTCGCTTGCAGTCAAGCGCGACTCGCCAAAGCACGAGTCCATCTGGGATCAGCACCTGAAGTCGCGTCAGTCCTCGAGCCCCAAGAAGGAGGATCAGTAGAGATTGCAAGGTGTGGTGGGTGACCCCGCACGTCTGGCAGGTAATCTCTACACCCCCCCTGGTGCACAGAGGCTCCTGGCTTGTGAGGCCCTGATTCCTGAATCGTACTTTTGAATTGTCTCCATGCACTTCTGGCCGGCTCCGGAGCATGACACCCGCTGCCTGGCCAGCATTGATTGCATAACCCTGTATTACTAAAGAGGCCAAAGCTCTGACCCTGCCTCCATTTTTCTCGTGCGCGCGTGCATCAAGGCTTGCACTGCCCATAGTACAAGAGTTTTGGTCGTGTGTACTGTAGCGCGTCAGTACATTGTATCTTGTGTGTCCTCAAAGTGAAAAGGTCAGTCGGGTGATGGAAAGGGGGCGGCAAGGGCGTGCGTAAGTGTCAGAGATTGGGTCACGATTCGGCCAAGAACTTGACAAAGGCAGATGAGCGGCCCGTTGCATGCCACACCAAATGGTTATGACATCAGAGGGTCAGCCGCGCGCCCTCAATACCTAAATCTGGAGGAGGAGGACAGGTGGCGCAGGGCAGCTTCCTGATCCCCGACGCCCACCAGCAGCATGTCGTGCACGCTGCGCGCGACGCGCTTTTCCAGCTCGGGGGTGGCGGCCAGGCCGGTGCCCAGGAAGGTGGGAGTATCGAGGCGCGCTGTGGGCCACGACCGCGCCGTCTGCGATTTGGAGCTGCTGCCGGCGCTCTCTGGGCCTAATAGGGGAGAGCAGCTGCGCGGAGATGACCGGCCGGCGGCGAGAGGCTGCGCTGCTTGTCTTGAATCTGGGCTCCCATGCCGCGGCCGGTTTCTCTCGGGACGCCGGCGTCCCCTGCATTGGTCCATTGCTCTTCCCCGACAGAGTCTGGGGACCCGACAGCGCCTTGCCAAGCGTCACGCCTCCGCCTTGCCCGCTCTGCCGCCCCAGTCGACTGCTCAGTGTGGTCATGGGCCCGCTCAGCACGGGCCGCATAGATTCAGCGTCGCCCACCGAGCCGCCGCCGCCTCCTCGTGCCAGCACATGCGCCTTGAGCGCGGCCGTCTTTCTCGCGAAGGCCGTCAGTTCGGGCTCAAACGCGGAGCTGGAGGAGCGCTGCGGAAGCGCTGCTCCAGAAGGAGACCGTATCTTGGTCTCTTCTGCAGAGCTGGAGCGCAGCGGCCTGGACTCCGCGCCCCCGCCGGGAAGGAGCAGCGCCTCTGTGCCGCGCAGCGCTCTGTCGGGCCTAGCCTCCGCTCGCCGTGGCCCCGGCACGGCCTCCCGGCGCCGCGCCTGCTCGAGCTCTGCCTGGGTGCACGCGAGCCGCCACTCGAGCGCGCGAATCTGCTCGTGCGCCATCGCGAGGGCCAGCGTCCCCTCCTCCGTCTCGGCATTGGCGGGACTGGCCAGGTCATTCTCCTGAGCCGGCTGGTCTTGGCGTGGAGGCGTCAGCTGGAGGGCGCCTTTGCAGGCCCTGGGAGTGGAGGTAGCTGTCCAGGGCCAGGGCCGCGGCGGGGAAGCGATCGGAGCCGGCAGGCGAGGCCTCGGTCGAGCGCGTTCCGAATCGATCCCCTTTCTCCACCGAGCGCTTCTGGTCTTGCGCGGGCGCCGGTCGCCGAATTGGCACCCCCTGCTCGTCTGGGCTGGTTGCGAGATCGGTCAGCTCGCCGGATGGGGCCTTGCAGGGCCCCTCGAGCGGCGCCTTTTGCGTGCTGGGAAGCTGAAAGAGGGCGTGCTTGGGCACGGGGGGGAGCCCCGTCTCTGGGGGCATCTGGTGAAACGGCGTCTCCAGACGGCCGGCCCGGAGCTGCCCCAGCAGGAGCCGCGCCCAGGCATTCCGGTTCTTCTTCCAGACGAGGTTCGCGGCCTGGAGGCGATGAGCACACTCTATGGGGTTGGCCAGAGGCGGGGCCATGCCCAACAAGGAAAATGCACCCACCTCAGATTGTTTCGCCAGTGCAGGCGCCTCGCACCTCATCAGAGAGCTTTTTAAGCCACGCCATGACCCGAACTTGGGCATGGCGCTGAAGCAGCTTGACGTGTTGCTGGATCTGAGTGGCGATCTTGTGGTAGATGGCGTCCTGGGCGTGGTGAGCCCGCACGTCCCGATAGGACGACAGCCAGCTGTCCCGGCAAGAGGCCTCGCCTTGCATCTGGTTATTATGTCTTTGTGTAGTATAGCCTATCACGCGCCGCGCCTTGTCAGTCTCCTTCCAGCGCTCAAGCGACCGCGTGGCGTTACGTGCTCGGGGGCCGCGAAGCGGACATGATGTCGACTAGGGAGATTATGCCCTTTGACTTGAATTCTAGCGTTTATCTTGGGAAATTTTAAAAACGATATTCCGCTTCAAGCTTTAGTAGCTCAACTGGCGCCTTCCCGAACACGATTCGTCTCGACGGGGCGGCCCGCCAACAGGTGGGCTTCGTTCAAACGAAGGGCTGGATGCCGGCTATGGGTCTTCGAACCCTTTTCATCGCAACCTGCACTTCCTCTTGACGCATGAATCAATTAAAAGTGTACTTGATGAATCAAAGGGTGATGAATGGGTACGCAAGGTGCGGTCTCGGCCGACGTTGGGAGGGAGGCACAATCAAATGATCATGAACGGCAGCACCGCGGGTGCTGCGAGGGTCAGGGCAAGGGGTGATGGTGTGGAAAGGAGAGCGACGCTTTCCTTCTTACTGCACACCTGCCCAGCGGGCCAGGTCCACAAACTGCTCCCCGCCGATGACGTTGTTGGCAAACCGAAGCGCGACCGTCGTGCCGTACGCGACCTGAGAACGAGACATTGGAAGGAGGTTGGGAGGGATGTTTATGAGTACTGAAGGTGGTAAAATTTCAGATGTTGCATGTGTTGGAAATGCAAGTGTATGGTTGGTCAGGCATTGCAGAATACTTGAGCCGCGGCGGCGTTCCGAGCCTCTGAATGCTGCGCACACCATTCCATCAGTCTTACCCCCCCCTTATAGCTATCAGTCAGCCCTATCACCCAATCCCCCCTTCCCTCACCTGGGGCACGCGCTTGGCGATGGTGAGCTCGACCAGTCGCTCGAGGCCGAACACGATCTGGTAGCGGACGTTGGAGGAGACGCCCATGAAGAGCCCCCAGACGAGCCCCGTGCCGACGACGGGGGGCAGCTCGACGTCGCCGTCGCGCGCGCCTCCCTGGCAGCGGCGCTTGACCTGCATGAGCCCGTTGGCCAGGCCCTGGCCCAGGATGCCGCAGATGGTGCCGGCGACGCCGTACTCGACGGCCTTGACGCCCAGGCAGCCGACGCGGGCGGCGGCCGAGTAGGGACGGGCTGGGGTGCTGGCCTCGAACACGGCCGAGGGCAGGGCGGCCAGGCGGCGCTGGAGCCAGCCGGTCTGCTTGGGCCGGCCGCGGCCCTTGACCGCCACGGGCGCCAGCAGGCTGACCAGCACCACGTCCAGCACGAGGCCCACCAGCAGGTCGGACAGGTAGAACTCAAACTCGCTCCAGAACTCGTCGCCGCGCTTGCGCACCTCGGCCACGGTCGCGCAGCCGGCGTCGATGGCCACCTCGGCCAGGACCTTGAACAGGAAGAGCCGGTCCGCGATCAGGCGGTCGCGGAAGGCCGGGAGCAGCTGCGCCAGCGTGCGCGTCAGCCAGCTGCCGGACACGAGCGCGAAGAAGGCCTCCAGCACGCTCAGGCGCAGGACCCTCGGCCGCCGCGATGGCCGCAAAGTCGGCCGGGAGCTGCACGCCCTTGGCCGCCGCCAGCTGCTCCGCCTCGGAGAGCGACAGGAAGCGCTCCTCCTCGCCCTCGTCGTCGCCGCTGCCGCCCGTCGGCGGCTTGACGCCGTCCTTGCCCTTGCCGCCGCCGCCACCCGTCTCGGTGGACGTCCACGCCGGCTGATCGGGGACCGCAGAGCGGGCGACGGGAGCCGTGCGGCGCTGGAGGGGGGCCGCGCGGCGGAGGGGCAGGGGGGTCAACCCCGCGGCCTGCGAACCAAAGAGAGGGTTCAGAACCGCACTCAGCTCCAGGGCAAACAGTGACCTTTGGCCAATAATAATGCGTCCCCGATGCCTTTGACCAACAAACCAATTCAAAAAACTTGCACCATGGCCACATGGTCCCTGCGCACCCTGCCCCACGCATCACCCTACCTGTGCCAGCATGGGGACCTGGCCCGGACGGGCAGCGCCCGGGAGGGCCTGCATAGCCCCGACCGCAAAGGAGGGCAGCATTCTGGCTGGGACTCGCGCCTAAGCCTTGAACAGTGAGGAATACTGAGCTTTGGGCCCGAGTTTGCTGGGCTTTCGCCGCGCATCACGCGTGCCAACGTGAGCGACTGGTGGGGCCAGGACCCCACGTGCGACAGGGATCGGACGGGAGAGCCAGGCAGGTCCGCGCGCGGGGGCCTTGGCGGGAGGTGGCCCATGCCTCCCCGACAGCAATGCTCGGGTCTCCCGGGCATCCAGGCCACATGGCCTGCTCAAGCCTCCCAGAGACCTCAGGAAACAGGTACATCTGAACGCAGGCTGTCATTCGATACCCATCGGATCGCCAAGGCTCCAGTTGGACTCTGCATGAGGTGCGCGGCGAGCGAGCTTGGAGGAAGCAGCAGGTGGAGTGCCGTGTCGCCAGGGAGGATCGTCTCCCCGTTGATTGATCGAATCATGATTTATTCCCCGTTGCAGTACGAAAGAAGAAAAGCCCCAGCTTGCGTAAGTACAGCTGGCGTGGGTACCTTGCGGCGATCGCTCGTCGGCAACGAGCTCGGAATGCTGAGCGCCCTTGTTGCCCCCCTTTTTCGCAGTGGCGTCCGCCTGAAGACCCGGAAGCGCAACATTGTAGTGCCCCACGACCCTCAGGTGCTCCCGAGCTCGCGCGTGGATGCTCGTTTTTGTGGGGCAGCCGTGGTGGCTCTGTGGTGGCTGATCTTGACGAGATGATTATTGTGGCTTTGGAAGTGCAGCGGCGCACATGGATTCCAGACACATTTCTCATCACGTTTTACCCCATTTCGAGCGCGCAGTCATTCGCGGATGCTGTGATTGCCGTGCTTGCGGATGCTCAAGAGTCTGAGGACCTTGACCGGACTTTGGAGGCGGCGAACAAGGTAGGGATATGCTCGGGACGGGCATCGGGCGTTTGCTGTCAACTTGTTTGCCATTTGTGTCGATCGACAGAGGAATGCGTGGGGGAGGCAACAGATCGGGCGGGTTGAGAGATATTTGCTGCGCTGCAGATGCATCAAAGTGTGCCCCCCCACCTTCTCACTCTCTCCCCAAACTAAACCAAAAACCCCTGCAGATCCTAGACGGCGCGGAGCTCGATTTCTCTCGGTATGGCGATGTGCTGTTCGAGGTCGGCTTCGTCGGCGGCCGGGTCGTGGCTGGCGGGCGCGCGGGGTCTGGTGCCGAGTCCGGCAAGACCCTGGACTTCAACATCCTCGCGGCGGAGGCGGAGACGGAGGCCATCGTGCCGTACGTGCGCTGGTTCCAGCAGATGATCCGGCGCCGCCCGTTCCTGGTCAAGGCGCTGGAGAACACGCTGATCAAGCTGCTGCTGAGCCTGGAGTTTCTACGAGGCCTCGGACCGGCGCAAGCTGGCCATCGCGCTGGCGCGCTGCTTCGTGCTCAAGGTCGGCGTGCTGGCGGAGCGCGTGCTGCCCACGCTGCTGGAGGACCGCCTGGTCGGCCGCGGCACCTCGCTGGCCTTCATGACCGACTTCTTCGGCGACTACCTGTCCACGGACAGCGTGGAGTCGCTGATGGAGACGCTGCGCCGCGCGCGGCTGGAGGGCCGCCTGCTCGAGTTCTTCCCGCAGCAGCGCCGCGCGTGGGCCGAGTTCGACGCGCACTTTGAGGCGGCGGGCCTGCCCGGGCTGGTCGAGTACAACCGCCGCAAGCGGTACGAGAGCCGGTGCGTGGAGCTGCGCGCCTTTGTGGCCGAGCTGGTGGCCTCCGAGGAGGGCCCCGGCCCCGCGCGCCTGCTGGCCGCGGTCAAGGCCAAGAAGGAGGAGTACGAGCTGGCCGACGCGGACGTGCTGCGCGCGACCTTCCTGGGCCTGGCCGACAGCGTGCTCAGCGCGGCGGTGGGCCGCAACCAGGCCCAGATCCACTTTGGCGTGCTCAAGGCGGTCAAGACCTTCAGCCCCGCGCTGGCGCGGCTCTGCGCCACGCCGCGCCTGGAGGCCTCCCTGCTCCAGACCGTGCAGGTCACCTGCTACGAGGAGTCGCGGCTGCTCAAGATCTTCAAGGACATTGTCAAGATCCTGTACGACGCCGACGTGGTGAGCGAGAGCGCCATCCGCTTCTGGTACACCAAGGGCTCCTCGCCCAAGGGCCGCAACGTCTTCCTCACCGACATGCAGCCCTTTATCAAGTGGCTGGACGAGGCCGAGGAGGAGGAGGATGACGAGGACGACGAGTGAGCACGCAGGGCGCGCGGATGCGTGCCTGTGGGCCTTGTCGCGCTCTCCCTTGGCAAACTACTGTCGCGCCCTAGTGCCCTAGTGCCCTAGTGGCTACTACTGCCTTCTGAACCCCACTTTCAAGGGCGCCCTAATCCCTTTATTTGCACTCGGCGCTGTAGCGTGCAGAAGAGTCTTTTGACTAGGTGGGGGAGAAGACAGAAAGGGGATGACACACACTAGTAGAAGACAGAATCGTCAGTGTGCAGAGGAAAGGGAAGGAGGAGCGCGCAGGGTCGGCAGGTGTCTGTGTCAATCAGACGACAGGCGATGGATCCACGCATCAGCCCTTTCCGAGACGGGCTCAGCGCCCAGCAGTCTCGATCTGACACCAGCCAAACGAGCAGACTCGGCGCCGCATCAGCCACCCATCCTCCCTCAACGGATCTGCACGATGCCGGCGGTGACGAGCTTTTCAAACTTGGCGGCGATTTGGGCGTTGGCCAGGTGCTTTTGCGCGGCGGCGGGGTCCTCCTCCATGTCGCGGAGCACCTGGCGCATGACGGGATCGGTTAAAATGGCCTGGATCTCCGGGTCGGCCAGCGCGCGCTCCTGCGTCTGGCGGCGCTCCTCCTCGCTGCCCTCGCCGCGCGTGAGGCGGTTGAGCGCCTGCACGGTGCGCACGAGCCCCTCGCGCAGCTCGGCGTTGTCCGGGTCGCGCGCGAGCCCGGCCTCGTACGTCTCGCGCGCCTTGCTGTACTCCTTCATGAAGAACTGGAGGTGGCCCTTGCGCGAGTAGCCCTTGCTGAAGTCGGGCGCGAGGCGGATGCACTCCTCCGCGTCCTTGAGGCCCTCCTGCCACGCGCCCAGCTTGGTGTAGCAGGCCGCGCGGTTGCTGTACAGCTTGTGCGCCTCCGGGTTGACCCCGGGCGGCCCGCGCTTGAGCGCCTCGCTGTACAGCCGCACCGCCTCGGGGTAGTCCTGGCGCTTGAAGGCCGCGTTGCCGGCCTCCTTGGCCTCCGCGCTCAGGTCGGCGTCCACGTACGCCGCCGCCTGCTGCTCGCGCAGCGCCTTTTCGGCGTCGTGCAGCCGCTTGAGCGTGTCCGCGTTGCGGTGCTCGGTCAGGCTCTTCTGGAAGCAGGCGATGGCGCCCTCCAGGTCGCCCTGCTTCGCCAGCGCCGTGCCCTTGCGCGTGATGGCGCGCGCGATCAGCTTGTAGTCCGTGTGCGCTGCGCGCCCGCGCTCCACGGCCTCCTCGCAGTCGGCCACGCACGCCGCGTAGTCGCCCTTTTCAAAGTGCGCCGCCGCGCGGTTGGAGAGGAAGGAGATGTCGCCCGCGTCCAGCTCGATCGCACGCGTGTAGCGCTCGATCGCCTCGTCAAAGCGCTTGGCCTTGTAGGCCGCATTGCCGGCCTCCTTCTCCGCCAGCGCGGCCGCCTTGGACGGCGAGTCCGAGGCCGGCGTGGGCGCTGACTCTGGCGTCGACGCAGGCGCCTCCGGTGCGGGCTCCTCAGCCGCCGGCTCCTCGCGCGCCGCCGTGGAGGGCTCCGCCTTGGGCTCGGGCTTGGCCGCCTCAGCCTGCGCGCGCTCCTCCGTCTCCATCTCGGCCGCCTGGTCGGGGGTCACGATGTTCATGCCCAGGCCCACCTGCAAGGCGGTCTGGAAGCGGTCGTCGCCCAGGTAGCGCTGCATGGCCGAGGGGTCGCGGTTGATGGCCTGCATCATCTCCATGAAGTCGGGCTGCGACAGGTAGGCGCGCGTGGTGGGGTTGGTCGCCAGCCGGCTGAGCACCTCGGGCTGCGAGAAGAGCCCGCCGCCGGGGGGCCCGCGCCGCGCGCTCGCGCGCGCCGACTCGGCGTCCTCCAGCCCGCTCTTCAGCTGCTCGTTGGACGGGTCCAGCTCCAGGCCTTGTCGGTAGGCGGCCGCCGCCTCATCGTACTGGCGCAGGCCGTAGTGCGCTGCGCCGAGGCGCGAGTAGCCCTTGGGCCAGTCTCGCCCTTGAGCTCCACCACCTTTTCCGCGTCCTGCAGCGCCTCGGCGTACCGCGACGCGCTCGCGTGCGCGGCCGAGCGGTTGCTGTACAGGATGTGGTTGCCGCCGTCCAGCGCGATGGCCGCGCTAAAGTGCTCTACCGCCTCATCGTACTTGCCCGCCGAGAACGCGGCGTTGCCCTTGGCCTGATGGGAGGTTTGGTGTGCGAAGCACAAGTTTGAGTGCGCTGCTCCATGAGAGTCGCGGTGCATGGCGACTGCATGCTGGTCGCCCTGTCCCGGACGTCCCTCCGTGGACCATCCAGCGACCATGCCCAGCCAGGACGCACGCGCCCTTGGCATGGATGTATGCAAATCCGATTCGCGCATGTACCCATGCCATTGCTGATCACGCATGCTCGATCAATTCTCCTCCACGACCCGCACCTTGAGTTCGTCGGCAGACATTGCCAGGCCAGCCGATGACGCGATGACTGCACAGATCCTTTGATGTGCTGCGTGTATAAAATATTATCTTTTCAAGGGCACTCGAGCATGTTTTACGCGTCGCCTGGTCAATGCCCGTGACGAGATCAGTCTGGGTCTCCCCATTTCCAGACTCTTCGCGATGGGACTCGGCCGCTGCGCGCGCAGGCAAGTCCACGTCATGTGGGAAGCCCTGGATTGTGCAGTAGAGTAACGCTCATCAATAGCATGCACTGGCGCCACGAGTCCATATTTTCATATTGTCAAATCTGCATAGATCTTGAATGTAGCTCTGAAGTTTGGTGGAACTGTGGTGTCTGTCGGCATGAATGTGACGTGAGACCCTGCAAGGGCCTGGGCGTTCTCAAAAATTTGAAAGTAACCAGGCACAGTTTTGCGTGTACTTCAAAGCTGCATTCGTTTTTACTCGGAACGGGAGCTTTTCTTTCGTCAATATTAAAGTCTTGAATTATAAGCAGCAGACTCAGTGGCGGCCAGAGCGCTCCTCAGGCGCTGGCGACGGCGGCCGGCGCCGAGGCCAGCTCGAGGCGCAGCCAATTGACGCTGTAGCCTCGCGCCTCAAACTCAAAGGCGTCGGCAATGCCCTTGATGGTCTCCGTCTTGGGGGACACCTGGCAGAGGGCGGGGTTGTTGGAACTTGCTGATAGCTCAGCGGTGCCGACCGCGTCATTGGCAGCCTCAAAAGGAGCGATATGAGCGTGGCGAATGCACGCATCGTTGCCACACTATTCGAGACACGACACACCCTTACCCCAGGCCCATCTCAACCCGGAGCACCTTGTGTGGCTCGTCAAACGTGTTTTCATCCTCTGGGTGCGCCGAGGTCAAATACGTGAGCTCCCCCTCGGGCTGCAGCGCCGCGCCAGGGGCCAGGTTCCTGAGCTGCACGTGCAGCGTCTGCGGCGGATGGGGTGGGCGGTGAAGGGAAGGTAGAGTTCACAGTCGTTCCTCGCTGTCTTGTAATCGACGACCATCAGGGTGGCGAGTGCATGAAAATGCACTGAAATCACCAGCCCTTTCTCATTCCCTCTTCTCTCCTCTTTCACAAACCTGTCGGTAGGAGGAGAGGTTGACAATCTTGAGGACCATGCGGGTGCATGCGCGGGCGTCCTGGCAGGTGAGGGAGGCGGCGATCGTGTCGTCGTGGAGGGCGTAGGTGGGCCCGCGCTGGACGTCGGTGGCGGCGTACTCGGCGCCCTGGGTCTCGCGGAAGAGGCGCTGGACGTGGTAGGAGGGGATGCCGAACCAGCGGCTGTTGTCGATGACGATGAGGTTGGTGGGCCAGGGCCGGTTGCTGGTGTGCACAAACAGCGGCGCGTAGGCGCCCATGTGCACGGCCTGGCCGTTGCGCTCCATGCCGGTCATGAAGGCGGCCTCGGCCACCGCGCCGACCAGGTTGCCCCACCCGCCGCCGGCGGTGACCAGCGTACTCGCTGGCAAAGACGAGGTGGCCGTTTGAGGGGTCGCGGCCGTCGAATTGGTGCCGCTTGTTGAACAGGTCGGTCGGGTTGGTGTAAATGTGCCAGTCCCAGAGGTCGGTGGGCGCGCCCGCCCCCATGTCGCAGTTGCTGATCAGCCGCAGCTGCGGGTGCGTCGCGCGCAGCGCGCCGTAGAAGAGAAAGTAGTTGGCCACGTAGTAGGGCTTGCCGCAGTCCTCATTGCCAATGGCCAGGTAGGTGATGGTGCGAAAGGGCGCTGCGCGACCCATGGCGCGCGCCGGGCGCCCCAGGGCGAGTCTGCGGGGCCGTTTGCAAACTCGAGCGAGTCCAGCGCGTCCTGCACGTACGGCCACAGGTCTGCCGCGGGCACGCCTGTGGGTGTTGGGGAGGGGCAGAAAGCGGTGAGGGAATACTACCACATGATAATACAAGCAGCAAGAAGCAACCTCTCGCCCGGCGTACTGTCGGCGTGGGCGACGCCGTTGTTAATCACCCAGACGGGCTCGGTGTCCAGCTCCTCCGCCAGCTGCATGTACTCGTACAGACCCAGCCCGTCGGTCGACCAGTAGCCCCACTGCCCGTTCAGGTGGCCGGGACGGCCCTCCAGCGCGCCGATGGAGGCCTTCCAGTAAAAGCGATTGGCCAGCCGGTCGCCCTCAATGTAGCACCCGCCCGGGAAGCGCAGGAAACTGTCAAGGGAAGGAATACTTGCTCTGAGTCTATACGACCTTGAGACACTGCATTCTACCAACTGCAAGTGCACCACCCCCCCTTACGAAGCGCTCGTTTCCCTGTTTCCAAATCGCGCGAGCAAACGCCTACCCGGGCTTGAGCGCTTTGAGCGCTTTGAGCAGGTCGGCGCGGAAGGGCCACGGGTTGATGTCGCCCTGCGCGGCCGCCTTTTCCACGTTCTCGAGAGGGAAGAGGGACACGACGTCCAGCGCGACGCTGCCCGGCCCGTCAAAGCTCACCTGCGCAGTTGCGCAAGGGGAGGGCAGGCAGGCACTGAGAGAGCAGCGCGTGGCATGGAAATTCCCCATTTCCGTGCACAATCCCCAACCTCACAAATCTCGCCCAACACTCACGACCAAGACGGCAGAGGTGGAGGTCTCGAGCGCGCGGAGGGTGGCGTTGCGGCGCGCCCAGTCCTCAGACACGGGCTCCAGTCGGGCCGCCGCAAAGGTCCGGTTCAGCGCCGAGTCCATCAGCGCCACCCGCAGGGTCACGGGCGCCCCGGCCGCCGCGCGGGCGTGCAGGCTCAGCGCGTACTCCGCCCCGCGCTCGACGTGGATACCCCAGTAGCCGTGGTTGACGACGCCCGCCGAGGCCGAGTCCGCGCTGGTCACCAGCATGGAGATCGTGTTGGTGGGGTTGAAGGGGCGTCAGCCGGGTGAGCGCCGTCTTTGTCCCCGGGAGGGGGGCCCATGCAATGATGACATCGTTCCTGCGAGATGCAGGAGATGGGATGGGTGCAACCAGCTCTCCTATTATGTCCCTTCCACCCCTATTGAAACGACATCTACAATCTTCACCTCTTCCTCCAGCCACGCACTCGCTGTTTCTTCCCGCGAGCGCATCACGCCTGCTCGTCACGGGGCCCTCATCCGCCCCAACACGTGGCGCCGCTGCCAGCTGGTCCCTGGCCGCCGTGGAAGTTGCCCCGCAGCCGCTCCAGGTCCACCGGCTGTGTCGCGATGTCCGACAGCGCAAACCCAGAGGCATGCGCGATGGCATCAAAGCTCCTGTCCTGCACCAGCTCTGCGTACAGGCCACCATCTCCGGCATGCCCGATCTGGGATTGAAGAGGAGATAAGGAGTACAGGAGCACCGGTGAGCAAGACCTTCAAACAGCATAGCCATGGTCCCCCCGACTAGCTCCACGCAGATCAATCTCCCCTGCGATCAGTCTCCCCAGGGCACACATTGACGCACCTCTTCGAAGAAAATGCCAAACAATGTCTCGCTGACGGGGTGTCGACGGCCGAGGTCCACGGTCACGCTGCCGTTCCAAGGAGCAGCAGACGCAAGCACCCTTGGGCCGGGCAGACGCGCTCCCAGTGCGCCCAGCGCCAAGCACAAAACCGTGCAAAGCCTGGCGATGCAGGATGGGCGAGGGAAGTCCATCGAACGCCGCAGCGCGTGGTCACGATCACTCTCGGAGCTAGTTTCGGAACGCAAAATACAAATGACCGCGACACAATTCTGCGATCGCCCACCGTATTTAGCTGGATGAAACCATGAATTATATTTGAATGCCCTTGATCGCGTTTGTAAGATGGAATCGAGTCTTTGCGGGTGCGACGCGCGCAAAGGCTTGACCTGTCCGTCGCTCTGGTCGAATCGCTCGGAGCCATCGTACCAGCACCTGGGTAGGTGCCAGCCACGCACGGCCAGGGGTCCATCGTATTTTCCCCTCCCTCTCCAAAATAGGATGCCACATTGTGCTCCTTTCGAATCCGGTCCCACCCTCTCATGAGTGACCAGCGACTTTCTATTGAAATAACAAAGGTGAAGGAAATCGAGCGTTCAGTCAAAGCACGGGCGGCACGACAGCCAGTGGACGGAGGGTCGTGTCCCCGGCAAGGAGTGCCGCTTGCAGGCTGCATGGCCTGCTCGGCTGCGCCGCAAGCGGTACATCAGTGAGGGAGGGCCTGATCTGCCAGGCCTTGCCTCAAGGCCTTGGTCGGCCGCGACCGCGGCCCCGGCCGCGGCCACGTCCTCGGCCAGCGGGCCGCTCTGCGCGCTTTGGCCTCGTCTTGACCTGGTCCAGGTCGACCAGCAGCGTGTCCAGATTGAGGGAATCCGGCAGGATAAAGTACCGGATGGTGTTGCCGCGCAGGGACATCTGCTCCAGGCTCATCGGGGTGCCGCCCTTGGGCACGAGCTTGACGGCCTTTGAGGTGGGTGTTCATGGCCACGTCCACGCCTGCATTTTCATATACATGGAATTGTGACCCCATGTCGCCTCCTTGGCGCGGGAATTCGCCCAAACAGTGCTCCCCGGTGCCCCTTGCTCACCCGTGATGGTGCCCGACACGACAGTCCCGTTCTTCAGCTCGATCTGGACCTTTTCATTCGACAGCTTCATCAAAAACCTGTGTGAAAAGGGAAGATGATGAGCGGATAAGTCCGTCATCGTCAGTACAGTAGAGGCAAGTTCTCCAATTCTCCGGCCAGACGTGGCCGGCGCAGATCTCGGGTGCTACTGCGCCTGTCGCACCTGACGAGCTTCACCATTGTAGCGATGCGAGGGCCTCACTCCACAATGCGCTGCCTGGTGTACCTCAGCCTCCACTGCTGGGGTCGGAGACGGTGCCCTGTTCCCGGTCTGCACGCTCGCGTGCCACGACGCCTGAGCCGTTCCTCCCGGGAGGTCTTAGTCTGTTCGAGGCCTGCACGGTTCTCTGGGTGAATTCAACCAAAAAATAATATCGAATGGCGCCAAGGCCTCAGGCCGTGCCTGCACCTGAGCAGCGCATTGGCGATTTGGTGGTGGCGATTGAGCTGGATGGTGCGAGTTGGCGCCATCGCCCACCCCGCATCATTGGCCTTGGCATCCACCCTAGGGCTCGGACAATCATTCGATGGGGTGCACGAAGGGCGCCCAGCTTGAGCAGCGTAGGTACAGATATAAATTTCATTTTTGATACCAGTTCTTTATATGTACGCCCATCTTGAGTCGTTGAGAGGTCTGATGATGTAGGGGAGCCCCCCGTGACTGACCATGTCGTCCTTGCAAACGAGTTCTAGCTTGCGGGAGGAGGATGGCGAGAGCTCCAAAGGTGGCGAGCCTGCCGTGGAAGCCTCCAGGAGTAAATCGGTGCCGTCCCTGCGGGAGCTTCGGGTGCGCAGGAGGCTGGGTTTGTGCTGGGGTTTCTCAGGGAGTGGGGTGAAGGACGCATGGCACTGCATGTGCCTTGTCCGCTGCTGGTTTGTTGGGTGGTGCATTTGAGATGCCTACAATAAGTGCATTGGTTTATTTAGGAAAGAGTATAGACCATCACTCCGTCCCCTTAATTCTGCCATCATAAAAGTGCCAACCTCTCTAAATATACCCCCCCTCCCTCTCTTACCGCAGCGCCTGCCATCCTCTGCGTCGGCGGCTCGTCCGTTGGGGCGCGTGGTGTCGTTGGGCCCCGGCTGGTCGCAGCCGCTGGACCTGGCGGACGCGCTGCCGCCCGGGGACGCTGCGGACCTGCCCGCGCCCTCGCCCGCGCACGCGCGGCTGGAGGTGCCCCACGAGTTCCAGGGCCCCGGGCTGTCGGTGCGCGTGCGCAGCTACTGCGTGGCGGACGGCTTTGACCGCCAGGCACTGCAGGACGCGATTTTAAAGCGCAACGGCACGCTGCGCGCCTACGCAGACGTGCTGTGCACGCAGTACCACCGCGGCCCGCGCGCGCAGGGCGCGGCCGACATTTACTTTTTCGACTCTGGCGTGGTCGTGTTTTGGGGCCTGGACGCGGAGGCGGAGCGCTACCTGCTGTCGGAGCTGGTCCCGCCCGCGGCGTCCACCGGCGCGCTGGCCGCCGACCGCGTCGAGCGCGACCGCATCACCGTGACCTTTGCCGCGCTGTCCAGCGCGTGCATCGAGGACGACGTCATCCGCCTGCACTGGCGCTTTGTGGACGAGCCGACGGTGAAGCTGGCCATCAGCTTTGCGCTGGCCGAGAGCACCAAGCTGTCCGTGTTTGAGGAGGACCTGCGGCGCCTGGGGCGGTCGCTGGGCTACCTCCCGGCCATGATGGCCAGCCGCGGCGAGGTCGACCTCGGCGAGCGCGCCGTCATCCAGTTCATCGGCCAGCTCTTCCTCCAGCAGCGCGCGGTCAACCTGCTGACCGCCATCCTGGAGACGCCCGCCGCGCTGGACGAGGGCGAGGACCAGCACCGCTCCCTCTACCGCGCCCTCGTCGACTACTTTGAGATCGTGCAGCGCATGACCCTGCTCAACGACCGCTTTGGCGTGCTGCACGAGATGCTCGACATTCTGCGCCAGCACGCCTACGAAAAGTACTACACCGGGCTCGAAAACATCGTCATCTGGCTCGTGGGCATCTGCTCCTTCCTCGCCATCTGCCAGCTCCTCGCCGTCCTGCTGGGCTGGGACCCGGAGCGCCACAACCGCCCCGCGGGCGCGGAGGCCCTTGCATGGGCGCTCAACTCCCTCACGGGCGGCAGGCTCTGATGCAGAGGGGGGTGTGCGTGATTATTTATAAATTACACAGGCGGCCTTTGTGCTCCAGAGGTCGAAGAGCTGGCCGATTGTGGACACGTGGTATGCTCCTGTATACTTTTTTTCTCTGTACGTTGGGGAGGCACTTGTTATCTTGTTGCCATGTGCATCCAGTGCCCACCTTCTGTGACAACCATTGCGTAAAGAGAGCGTATGCCGAAGAATTACAGCGATGACCTTGCGAGCCATCGATGCAAAGATTATTGGGAGCGCTGCAACACAATCAATCATGGGCCACTGCATTCTGTTGCCGGCCTTTTGGCACGCATTTCAACAGCAGCATGCTCCAGAGTATACACCAGCCTCCTTCACCCCCTCTGTGCGCTCCTCCTAGACGACCCCGCCAGGGGCGAGCGCGGGAGCGGTGCGGGGCCGGCGCGTGCGCGGCGGCGAGGCGCGGCCGGGGACAGCCGACGGCTGTCCTGTCAGACCAGCCCCCGCACGCGCTGCCTGATTCAGCTGGCGCCGCGTCTGAACCCAGAGAAAGACGAGAAAGGTGAGACCGCAAAAGCCAAGGACAAACACAAAGGAGAGCAGTCTGTGCGGTGAAGAGGGCCTTGGGAACCCGTGTCTAAAGACGTGAAAGCGGTTGTACGAGAGGGTGGAGGGTGGCGCTGGGCCGTCGCCGGACGAGGCGTCAGGCGGCGGTCGGGGCCTGGTCGTTTCGGGGGCCATGGGCGCGTTGGGATAGCACCTGCGTAGATGGTTATTATTGGTGCGACAGATTGACGGTGATTCGATGGCAGACACACATATTGGTGATAAAAACACATCGCCAACAAATCCATACAGCATCCGCACCACCCTCGCAAACGCACTGGATGGGTTGTTGGAGGACGGTGGAGACGGCGGTAAAGTTGAAATCGTCGCGGCGCTCCGGCGGCTTCTCGCCAGATACCAGCGCCTGACTCAGCGCGGGCGTCTCCTGGACCATCGCGGGCTTGCCCTGGATATCGTGTGTGTGAAGGATCGACAATAATGAGACTCGGGTAGGCTACCGAATAGGGTGGAGGCAACAAACCGCTGCCATGAGGCAGGCACCACGCATGTCAGGCAAGACAGAGCGCCACCACCTCGCACGCACCCCGATGGCAAACTCAAGCAGCTGACTCAGCACGTTGAAGCACTCTTTCTTTACGTGCGACGAATCCAAGCAGTTGGAGTCGCCCGCCACGACCACCCTTCCGCTGCCGCTTGCGAGTAGGGCCAGGCCGCTGGCAGGGCGGTCGGAGGAGCGGTTGACCAGCTTGCCAGTGGACACTGCGGTGGCTACCAGGTGGTGAGTGCTGTTGTGCAAAAGACGACTGTTGAGGCAGATTTGACAAAGCCCTCGAGCCCTCCCCTCCGCACAACCACTCTCAACGCACCCTCTTCCGCCGAGCCAAGGGAGTAGAGCCAAGTGCCCAGAGGCGCGCCCACCACCTGCGTGCCCGTCTGAAACGTCATGCCGCCCGGGATGCCGGGCAGGGCCAGGGAGCCCTCCAGCACCCTGCCCCCCAGGGTCACCCCGAAGGGGGCCAGCAGATCGTTCAAGGCTGGCACGTTGGCCCCCCCTGCCACATGGGTTGTGCACAGGACAGTTGTACAGGCTCTGAGCACGCACTTGGTGTGGCATGTTTGCTGAAAAGTGTGCTTGATTTGTTGTGCCAAGAATGCAGATTAGGAAGGGACACTGTCAAGGAGGCACCCAGACTCCCCCCCCCGACGCCCACCGCCTCGCCCACCTGTTGCCGCCTGCCACCAGCTGCGCGTGTTGTCATCGTAAAATGCCGCCTTTTTCACCAAGTCCACGTCGTACCAGTCGGCAAAAACGATCAGGCCTGGAAGAGGTGGGGGTTGTGCATGGGCTTGTTCCATTTCAATATAGTAGCGGGCTTAGGGGAATTTGAGCAAGCATCCCTGCAATCATTCACGCACTGTCACCCCAACACAAGATCCGCACCGAGCCCTTGCTCTTGGACATCTCGTCGCAGCTTTTCAACCTCCTCGGGATAAAACTCTTCCTCAGAGTCCACAATCAAGATTGCGCCATACTGCACGTGGAGTGTGGATGTTGCTCGGCGTGTGTGCGTTGCTCGTGGTGCCTCGAAGGAGTGCCCAGCACGCGAAGGGAAGCTGTACCTGGGAGGCGTTGAAGCAGGTGAGGGGCGAGCCCAGAATCTCAAGAAAGTAGCCCTCTTGCCTGGTTGGGAGTGAGCGATCAGGGAGGCATTGGAGCGACATCATGCAAGCGTAAATCGCAATGGCCGCCCAGCCTTATTTAAAGGACAACTCCCCAGACAACTTCCCAACATCCCTCCCTCCAAACCATCCACCCCCGCACCGCAGGTGCCGGAACAGCCCGTGAAAGTTTGTGTAGGGGTGGTCAGCGTTCCAGTCCAGGATGTCGTTGCGCACGCGCAAATCGTCCCTGGGAAAGTACGCTGGAGGGTAGGCGATGGAGTGGAACTGGTCCCAGAGCACCCGGCGCTGCCTGGGCGGCGTGGGGATGTAGGGCGCTGAGATGGGCACCGATATGGTGGCGCGCCGCTCCTCCTGCTTGCCTGGGCCCGGCGGGGTGACGATGGTGCACTGCACGGTACCCTTGGCCGTGCCAGATAGCTGGGCCGCTTCCGGCCGAACCCTGCGAGGTTGGAAAGGAGGAAATGGATTTTTGTGATCACGTGCGTCACAGCAATAGGCAAAACGTGTGATTATTTGTTTTATTGGTTGAGGATAGAACAAACCAGGGCAAAGAAAAATCCCTACAAATAGCCCCTCCTTTTCCCCCAACCACTCTCCCCCCCCACATCTCCTCACCTGATGTAGAGCGCCAGGTATCCGGACCAGGGCCAGACCACGGGGTCAAACTCGAAGCGCACGTCCAACACGTCGTCGCTGGCCGGGTCCGGGACGAAGCGGGGCTCGCCCTCGACGCGGCCGACCAGCCCGTTGCCGTTGAGCAGGGTGAGGTTGACGACGAGGGGCGCGGCGTTCGCGTAGAGGGGCTGGGCGCAGTATGGCCAGAGGTAGGGGCAGTCTGCGAGGTCGAGCGCGGGCGGGTGCGCCCACGCGCCGGGCAGGGGCGCCTCGCGCACGACGCGCCGCAGCTCGCGCGCCGCGCCCTCGGCGGTCACGGCGCCGGCGCCCTGCTCGACGATGGGGATGGGGCTCGGCAGTCTCCTCGCCCCTTCCAGCAGGGCCCGCTTGGCGGTGGCGGGGTTGAAGCGCGCGGCGCGCTCGGCGGGCGTGAGCGTGCTGGCCAGCAGGCTGATGAGCCCCGCGACCACGGGGCTGGCGACGCTCGTCCCCGAGAGCACGCGGCAGCCGCCGCCGATGCGCGCGCCGGCGACCTCGTGGCCGTAGGCCACGACGTCGGGCTTGGGCCCGCCCACGCCGCGCGGGAGGTCCCAGGTGACCATGCCGCGCGAGGAGAAGGCGGCGACGGCGTCCGCGTAGGTGATGCCGCCCACGCCGATGACATCCGCGCGGTCGGCCGGGTTGTTGAGCGTGCCGTAGCCGGGGCCGTCGTTGCCGATGGCCGACACCATGACGATGCCCGCGGCCGTGACCTCGGCTACCTTGTCCGTGAAGGGGGCATCCAGGTAGTCGGGCCCGCCGATGCTGAGGTTGATGATCTCCACGCCCGTGGCCGCCGCGTAGTTGAAGGCGTCCAGGAACCAGCTGGTGTAGGAGACCTGGTCGTTGGTGAACACGCGGAAGAAGTAGAGGTCCACCTCGGGCGCCAGGCCGGGGCAGGAGGGGTCCTGCCCGGCAATCACGCCCGCCACAAACGTCCCGTGCCCCAGCCCGTCGTCCAGCGTCGGCTCCAGCGTCCAGTTCGTGCGCTCCCTGCGGGGTGGGAAGGAGAAGAGGGTTGGTCATTTGGGAAACGCCCCTCCACACTAGACACCCACCCAGAATTAAAATTTCTTCGACCTACTTGATGTTCTTGATGTGCGGCTGGTTGGCCCGGATGCCCGTGTCAAAGATGCCCACTTTCACGCCCTCGCCCCGGAACCCTTCCGCCCACAGCGCCGGGGCGCCCAGCCGCTCCGGGAGCGAGCCGCCCGCCGCGGCACGCAGCTCGCGCCCCGCCTCGCGACTTGCATGGGCAATCGCGTACCCCTCGGCCACATCGGCATCGAGCCCGATGGTGGGCCGGGTCTGCAGGCGGCCTGGGCGCTTGGAGGCCAGCGGGCCCTCCAGCCACCGCGGCCGCCGCACCGAACGGTCCGGGTGCACGTCCCGAAACCCAGGCAGCGACCGCGCTAAGAGGGCGGTCACCCGGCCAACGTCTTGCGCTGACAGGCGTACGAGCCCAAAGTCGGTTGGGAGGCTTGCCGCCGCGTTGCGCCGGGCCACCCACTGCCAGCGCACGGGCTGCCGGTGCAGCGCCCTCTGCAGCGCCGCGCGGTGCTCCGTCGCCAGCTTGTAGTGATTGAATCGCAGAATGTACGTGGGAAGGGCGTCCTCTGCTGGGCATTTGAGGGCCGGCGGAGGAGCATGTTCCTCCCAGTACGTCTGCCGCCAGGGGCAGGCATCGGTCTCCTCCTACAAAATAGGGCAGGTGGAACATGCACGCTCTGCCAAGCTGAAACAATTTAGAAAAACCCTGCAGCAGGGCATCCCGACCTTTGCACGGCTTACCGCGGATGCGTGCTCCACAGCAAACGCGCAGCCCTGAGGATGCACAGCCAAGAGCGCCACCAGCAGGGTCTGCACGATCAGCCTCGCGCAGCGCATGCTGGGCGCGAACGCTGCCCGTTGTTCCTCCCTAGATCACTCCAATGTAAACATGGCGCATGCGATGAAGGTGCACCGCGGTAATTTGGAGCGGGCGAGGCCGCTCAGATCGGGCGGAGCCGGTCGTCCAGGTTCCGTGTAGGTCAACCAGGGTATGAATTTGAGGCAATGCGCAGTATCTATAATCTAATTCAGTTCACCTGTTTTATGCAGGATACTGGATCGTTCGTTCAACTCGAGAGAGCGGCTGTCCATGCGCAATCACTCCGCTGCGTTATTTGCATTCATGCGGGGCCGGTGCGACTACGGCCATGGCGCGGTCAAAGAACAACGGCGCAGTGAGCATCCAATTCAACAATCGCGGGCGAGTGCATTGCAATTCACGGCACGCTCTTGATTGATATCAAGATGTACATTTTCATTTGATTTGTGTGCCATCTAGTATCGTCTCAGCGATAATGTTCAGTGAGGCGAATTCTTAGTGCTGGTGGATCAGCGGACTGATGCCCACGGCTCCAAGATTCCTTTTGGCTACATGGGAGCTAATGAACTGAGCTCTCTGCTAACAAAAGAATACAACTACAGTTTAACAGAAAGAGACACCCTCTCAACGAGGTGGGCGCGCATGTCGCTGTACCCTGGGTGTTTCACCCACTCGACGTTTCAAGGTGCCCCACCCTGGTCCCGATGCTCGCACGATAAGAAACCACACGATCTTGAACAGAGTCCATTCGTAAACTGTGATGGAGAATATATCTATCAAAAGCGAAAGCACAGCGTTGCCTTGTCAGAGAGCGTCTCCTTCTCTTGTGGCGCGCAGGTTTCATGGCCCATGGCGAACAAAATTCAATCCATCAGCTGGCGCAATTAAAATCATGAAATCCAGCTCGCGGTCCCCCGGACAGCCCGTGGTCCCCGTGTTCACTGCAGGCATCACGCACATCCCGATGTAGATGCAGAGCATTTGAGGAATCGCCATGAGAGATTGTGCGTGCAGAAGCTCGGGATGAACCCACGACCCGCTGGCGCTGTGCGGGGTCTCGCAACCGCGCGAGACCGCGCCATGGCGTCCGCGGTGCGGGCAGCCGACTTCAAGAGCGAGCTCCACGGTGTTTTGGAGTCCAGAGCGGCCAAGTCAAGACCATCCGAGGCGGATCGGGCCTTTCAGCTCCTGCAGCTGGCGGTCGAGTACCTCGTCCGTCATGGTGGGTAGCGTGGGTTCGAGCTTGGCTTTGGATGACACCCAAGACCTCGCGCGTCACATCGGTCCTTTCATTCTGCACCGCAGTCCCCCCAGAGACAGCCCCGGAGCTGTTTGTCAGCATGGCGCGGGGCCAGGAAATTGCCAAAGCTGAGGCGCACCTCCTGGCCTATGGTGGGGAGGGACATGGGTGGGGCCTTGTGAGAGAGATTGTGCTGTCAGGCGTTGTCATATGCAAGCCCCTTTTCCACGCGAGATCCATGTCTTCTATATCCCGCAGGGGCCTCCCGTCCGGGGATCAATTCTGTGGCCGTGTCGGTGCTGGTGATAAAGTCCTTGACGGCGCTCAAGGCGCCTTTGCTCAGCGCACACCAGTGCCAGCAGCTGCTGGAGCTTGCCTTTTCCAAGCACCACCAAAACGTCCGACTGACGTGCATGTCGCAGATACTGTGTGCAGACGGCCGACCCCAGTACGGTGCGTGGAGTGAGCTGGGACTATCATGGTGGGGGGCTGCGTTCATTGTGCATACATGTATAGTAGTGCGAGGGGCACCATCCTATCCAGGTCGACATGCCCTCTGTCAAGTACATATCGCTATGCCCTTCCCCCACCCCGCCCGCAGAGCTCCTCAAGCGCCTTGTGCGCTACTGCTGCGAGCTGATCGCGGTTCCCGACGCGGCGTGCACGCGCAAGGGCCTGGCCAGGACGCTGGGGCCCTGCCTGCTCCAGCCCGAGCTCTTTGGGCGATCGCAGGAGCCGCGGCAGCTCACCCACGCCGCCATCTGGGTGCTGGGCCAGATGATTGAGTGCGTGGGCATGTGTGGATGGGGCGCTGTGGGTGCCATATCCTTTGGCCTGCCTGCTTCGCACGTCGTGTATATTCCCCCTCTGACGCGCCCTTCTCACCCTACACACCTCCCTGTGCCAGGCACTATGAAACGATTTTCAGCGACCGGATTGCCCCCCCAGCCGCAAAGCGGAGCGCACCGCCCGCCCAGGCCGTGGACAAGCTGACGGCCCAGCGCCGCCAGAAGCTGGAGGCGCGGGTGCGCGAGCTGGTGGTGGCGCGCGCCGCCGCGGCGACGGAGGCCCCCGGGGCCAAGCACGGGCAGGCCCCCGGCCGCCTCGTCAACCCCATCAACACCTTGAAGACCAAGGCCAGTTCCAACTGGCTGCTGGCCGCCAAGCACGGGCCCCTGGACCCGGACCCGGGCCCGGCCTCAGCGCAAGGCCCGCACGCGCTGGGCAGGCAGCTGGCCAGCCGCAGCGGGGAGCCCCTGGGCAGCCTGGCCTCGTCGGGCGACCGGCCGCGGGCCGCGCTGTCGGGCGACACGACCTCGGCCAAGAGCCTGAGCGGGGGCCTCCCTTCGGCCCGGCCCTCCCGCTACGCGCCCACAGGCCCCCTGGACGCGGTGCCGGCCATCCTTCTGCGGCAGCAGGAGCTCAAGGCGGCCCTCAAGCCGCCGAGCGCCGCCGAGACGCAGCCGGACAAGTCGCCCTGGCGGCCACCCGGGTCCAACAGCCGCGTGGTGCACCGCAGCCAGCGGGTGCGCGCACCCTGGACCCCGGCCATCGGGGGGCCTCCACCTCGGCGGCGAGGACGCGTACGGCGGCGCGTATGCGTCGTTGGACGAGGCACTAGGAGGCGCTGCCGGGAGTCCCACGGGCAGCTCGGCCAGCAGCACGGGATCCGTCGGGGTGCTCGCCGGTCTCCGCGCGGGGGCGGGGCGCGACGACGGCCTGCCGAGCGCCGGGGAGCGCGCGGGCAGGGGTCTGCCGCAGGCGCGGCACGAGGCCGGGCCGCTGGCACAGGCGGCTGGGCAGCCGTCGAGGGGACTGAAGCACGGCGAGCCGCCGCCCGAGGAGCACAAGACGGCGGATGCCCACGCGCAGCCCGACCCGCCACGTGCGCCGGAAGACGGCGCTCTCCCGGAGCAGCAGCAACTCGACAAGGAGGTTGCCGGCAGGTCGAGTGCCGGCTCTGGCGGCCTGCTGTCTGCCGTGGGCAGCTTTTTCGCGTCTGGGCGGTGGCGGGGTTCGCGCAAGGGCGCAGACATTCCGTCGGCCGAGCCCAGTTTCGAGGATGGCGATGCGGGAGGCACAGAGGCTGGCGACGTTGCTGGGGAAAGGAGGACCGGAACGGGCGGGGCGGCGGCCTTGCGTCAGGCCGGCGCCGGATCTAATGCTCGGCAGCCCGGTGGCAGAGAGGCTTCCGAGAAAGGGGCTGGTTCACGAGCCGCGAGGGACCCCAAGGCAGTTGCCACCGAGAGGTCCCATCCAAGCCGCCCAGCAGCAGCAGCAACCAGCCCCCCCTCGTCAACGACGACCGCTGCGGCGCCGCAGGGCAGTCAATCCAGCATAATCTCCGCCGAGACGAGCAGCAGCCTGGCGCGCTCCGTCGCCGTGCATCGCAGCGCCCTGGGCCTCAGCGGGGCGACCAGGGGCCCTGGGTCCGTCCTGGACGCCTCTGGGCTGAAGCGGGCCGTGGCGGATGCGCGGGCCAGCCTGGCTGGCCGCTTGGCATCCTTTTCTTCAGGCAGCGGCCGGGGCAAGGCGAGCAAGGCGAAAGGAGAAGAGCCTGGCGCGCCTAGGACCGGCGCGGACCGCGAGGCGGGCGATGCTCCAGGCGAGCCGGGCGCGATCGCCAGGGCGCCCGAGGACGAGGCCGCCTCTGATGCCCACAGGGATGGACCGCTGGACGCAGCGCACCCAGAGGGCGCCTCGCCGAAGGGCCGCACCTTTTGCGACCCCGGCGACGCCCCTGAACCCCATCACCGCCGCGGCGGCGACGGCAGCGCCGCTGTGGGTGCACACGCCCTCGGGCACGGTGATGCAGCGGGCACCGGCGGGGGAGGGCGGCGTGCCGGCCTTCCTCCCGGCGGGGCTCTCGCTGGACGACCTGCTGCAGGCGGCCGAGGATCTCCAGCCGTTTTTACCGGCGCCGCTCGCGGCGCCGGCCGAGCCGGCGCCCGAGGCGCCCGCGCCGACGCCTACACGCCCCTGGACCTGGCCACGCTCCTGGCAGCCCACGCCAAGCGTCTCCAGCAGGAAAGTGCGGCGCGGACGGCCCTGCGCAACGCCGAGGGCCGGCTGGCCTCCAGCCTGGGGCTGCCCCTGCCCTCGGCGCAGGCGGCCGCGGCGCAGGAGACAACCGAGGCGGCGAGCGCGACCCCGGCGGGGCCCGGCGCAGCCGCCAAAGGCGCCCCCCCTCCGCCGCCGCCGCTCCCGCCGTCCACGGCCAAGCAAAAGGCGGCGCCGCCCCCGCCGCCCCCGCCACCTCCCTCAACAGCCAAGAAAAAGCGGGCGCGCGCCGCCGCCCCGCCGCCGCCGCCGCCGCCGCCTCCTTCCACGGCCAAGAAAAAGGCCCCTGGAGCGCCCCCCCCGCCACCCCCCACCACCTCCATCGACAGCCAAGAAGAAGGGCCCCCCGCCGCCCCCCCTCCGCCGCCCACCACTGGCAAGAAGACGGGCACGGGCAAGGCGCCGCCGCCCCCTCCGCCGCCGCCCGGCACGGCCGCCAAGCCAACCGCGAATGCGGACGGCGTCGCCAAGAAGCTGTCCCTCACGCCGCCAAGTGGGGCCAAGGAAAATACAGCCTCCAGCGACGCGCAGAGCGAGGAGGAGTCTGCGCGTCGCCTGGCGCGCAAGCTCCGCCTGAAGCAGCTGCACTGGGACAAGCTCAAGGCTGCCGGCGCGGGCACGGTGTGGGAGCGCGCGGCGCGGGAGCAGGGTCTGCCCGGCCTGGACTTTGCGGAGCTGGAGCAGCTGTTCCACATTTTGGAGAACGACGCGCTGGCGCGGCTGGCGCGGGGCGCCAAGGCCGGGTCGGAGGTGCGGCTGGTGGAGCACCGCCGCGCGCACAACATCTGCATCGAGCTGTCCGGCATCCGCCGGCCGTTTGCGGAGATCAAGGCCGCTCTGGTGAGCATGGACGCGCGGCTGCTGAGCGTGGAGCAGCTGGGCGCGCTGTCGCGCGCGGTGCCGGACGACGGCGAGCGGCGCGACCTGGAGGCGTACCTGAAGGGGGAGCACCCCAAGCACCGCGGCGTGTCGGACGTGGAGCGCCTGGGCACGGTGGAGCGCTACTTTTTGGAAATTAAAGACATCCCGCGCCTGTCGCAGCGCATCCGCTGCCTCATCTTCCTGCGCACCTTTGGCTCCACGGCCGCGCTGTGCGCGGACAACCTGGCGCTCGTGCGCGAGGCGTGCCGCCAGCTGCGCGGCTGCGCGGGGCTCACGCGCCTGCTCACGGCCGTGCTGGAGCTGGGCAACCACCTCAACGCGGGCACGCACCGCGGCGCCGCGGCCGGCTTCCGCCTGGACACCCTGCTCAAGCTGGCCGACGTCAAGGGCGTCGACCGCAAGACCAGCCTCCTCCACTTTGTCGTGCGCCAGCTGCTCGACGCCGAGCGCGCGCAGAGAGGTACAGCAGGTGGAGATGGACAGGCGGGCAAGGAGAGCAACGTTGCAGTGGCGACGGGGCAAGCGGTTCAGGCAGATACGAGCACCGACAAGCAAGAAACCAGCGCCGAGCCGCCGTCGCCACCGTCGACCACCCAGCCCAGCGTCCTGGGCCTGGAGACCCTGCCCCGCCAGCTGGCGGCCACGCGCCCGGCGGCCGGCGTGCAACTCAGCTCCATCAAGGGCATGGTGGAGGAGCTGCGCGCAAATCTCAAACTCGTGGCCGACGAGATCGTCCACGCCGCGCGCGCTGCGAGCCAGGGCAGCGCGCAGCGGCTGGCCGAGGACGACGGCAGCAACGCGGCGAACGCGGACGACGGCACGGGCAACCGCCGCTTCTCCGAGCTCATGGCCGCCTTTCACGTCGACGCCGCGGCGCGCTGTGCGGAGCTGGAGGTGAGAGAGATTCTGGGTGGGAGAGGGCGAGGGTGGCGAGGAGATTGGGATTGAATATGGCTCCTGCTGCTGCCTGGTTGTTGAAAATTCATTGGGCTGAGAGATGCTGTTTGCATACGCACACCTCATTGCCCCCCAATCATCCCTTGTCTCACTTTCCTCCTCATCACATGAATCTCGCAGGCGGAGGACAAGGCGATGTACGAGGATCTGCAGGGCTTGGCCGAGTACTTTGGCGAACCGTACAAGCCAGCGGACCCGGCGAGGCCAGTCTGCGTCATGCGAGACTTTGTGCTCCTCTTCGAAAAGGTCCTTCGCGAAATCAAGGTACGGTGCTGCTTGCTGTTTTGGAGAGGGAGAGGTGCAAGCCTTGGTTGCTGAAAGGGACAATGACTTTCAAAAGTGTGCCCCCTTAGTTGGCCGGACATCACTTGTGCATGCCATTGGCACCTCAATGCACTATATATCTCTTGGCGACCACCCACTCCTCGTGATTACATCCCTCCATTACTCAACACGCGGCAGGCGAATGAGGAGGCAGCTGCCGCGGCCGCCAAGCACAAGGCGGCCCTCAAGGGCGGCGCAGCGACGGCGGCCGATCGGGCCCTGGTCACCCCATCGACCAACAAGTCCACCCAACCCACCGCCGCCAAGGCAGGCGCCAGCGCGGCCGCCAAGGCACAACTTGACTCTATCGTGGCCACAAACTCCAGCTCAGACCCAAGCGCGCCTGCGGCGGCGTCATGCCTGCCCTTGGTCGAAGAAAGCGAGGCCGCCCAAGTGCAGGCTGTTGTGTCTGGCATGATTGAGCGCGTGGTTCAGGCAGAAGCCACGGTGCAAATCAATTCAGCCGCGGGCAAGGATGCCGAGGCTACCCAGTCAGAGGCTTGCCCTCCAGACAATCTGCAGCTCGACACTGCCTGCGAGGCAACCCTGGTGCCCGCCAAGGCCGACGAGGGCTGGGACTTTGAGGATTTGGAACTGGCATTTCCTGTGCTCTAGATACATTATGTGTGCGTCGTCATCGCAGCTTGCGTGTTGTACATGGCTTTTGCCATCGACTACTTCTTGAAAATATGGGGGCGCATGCCTCCAGGAAGCCATCCACCGGAATTCGACCAACAATCCAGATCTTATAAACCGTCCGAAACACGTCAAACGCAGTCTGGAAAGATGTCGACCCGGAGGCCCGTTTGAAAGGGCATGGCGTGCGGGAGAACAAGTTGCAACACTATCACGAGAGACTACCGACTGTACAGGCGCCATTGCAAACCTTTCATCGCCCATAAGGTCGCCCGCCAGCTGCTCGCTTGCGGACCGCCCAGGGCGGACGTGATCTCACATCCGGCGTGCTCGACCCTCGCCGCGGCATTGCCCGTCGCAGTGATCTCAGAACCACGCATACCTATGTCTGTGGTGGCCGCTGTGCGGGCGAGCCTGCGCTCGCGGTCGGCCTGCGGCCTTCCGCGCGTGGCCCGCTCCGTGCTCCCGGCCTGGGAGGCCTCGCAGTCCCGTCGTCACGCCAACTCCCTGGCCCCCGTTCCCGACGTCACGCCGGCTGGAGTGGCGAGCATGACCCGTAATCTTCTTCTCGACACGCTTTCCATGGTATGCACTGCTTGATGGAGTAAGAGGGCACCGCCCTGCATGACGGTGGTGACGCTCTGCGGAGGGTGCCAGCCACGCCGATGATGGCAATGCCGCGATGACGCTCCCGCCCACAGATGAAGAGGTTTCAGGACACGGGCATGACCCAGGAACAGGCCGAGAAGCTGACGATGCATTTCACCCAGCTTCTGTGCCAAGACCGCGACAAGCTGGCCGATCTGTATGTTACCAAGGAGGCCCTCAAGCGGGTGCGGCGATTGCGCGATCAGACTGAGGCAATTATGCGTCAAATCTAAGGCGTTTGCTTGATTTGACTCCCTCGTGTCTCACCTTACCCTTTGGTTTCGTGCCCCGCCTCAGATGCTTTTGGAGCACGAGGGTCGGATTCACAGGGTTTCGGACGGAGCTGCTCAAGAGTCAGGAGCTCCAGGCGGCAACCTTTAATCGCGACACTGAGCGATTGCGGGACGGCCTGGACAAAATTCGCTCTGAAATTCGGTGCGCTAGGACACGGATGCGCTTGGGGAATTGCAGCCTTGCGAGTGGGAGCGCTTGGTGTCTGTTCGGCCTTGGACCCCGACATTGTAGTGATGATCCGGAAAGCGGTCGAGCTCTGAGACGCACACAATGCCTCCTACACCTGCAGGTACGAGGTGGACAAGCTCACCGCGAGTCAGCGGCTCGATCTCAACTTGGAAAAGGGGCGGATACGGGACGAGCTCCAGAGTCTGCGGGACATGGCAACGGAGATGGAGATCAAGGTAGCGATTTTCAGGGGTCATTAGGTTGCCTGGGTTCAGAGTAGATGCAATGTTATGATTCTAAAGAATTGTACCTAGGGTCGTGCCACCCATACCCACTCGTGCGCCCTTTTTTAACTTCTCCTGCGCCAGGTGGACAAGGAGGTAAACTCCCTCAAGGCGGCGATGGAGCAGTCCAAAAATGACACTGTCAAGTATGTACTGGGTCTGATGTTGGCCTTGTTGACGGCTGGACTGGGAGCTGTGCGTCTGGTGATGCATTGAGGTCAAGTGCGGCGGAGCGCGTCGCTCGCGCGGCGAGCGCGAGCCGGGCGAGGCCGCGGAGCGCGGAGTCGGCGTCCGCGCAATGGGTGGTTGTGCTTGGCCGATCACAGCTTCACATAAACTCCCCTCACACCTCGATCTCCGTACGGAGTCCTTGTCGGGCAGCAGCCCTTCAACGCGCGCCCCACCCCCACCCTCAATTCTAATTATGATATTTGACACCTCATATTCACGCCAGCCAGTTGAAAGAAGCGGCTCGGAACGCCCCTCTGCGGATGCCTTCCCCGCGTGGGCGGAAACGCGTGGACCTGCCTTTCAGCGTCGCGAGGAGGGCGCGGTAGAAATCAATATGTCTGTTCGCGACATGGACACGCTCAAGCACCGCATTTCGGAGGCCAAGTCCGGAACGGGCCAGGTTGCGGCGGTGCTGGCGTCCGTGACCTTCAAACCCCGTGCGGCGGCCTTCACGTCCCTCATCCAGTCCGCGAGCCGGTCCAAGGACGCGCAAAAGGCGCTGGAGATCTTCCAATGCATGCAGGACATGTTTCATATTTCGCCCAATACGTTTTCCTCCTCGGCGCTGATTTCGGCCCTGGCCAAGTCCGGGCAGTGGCAGCTGGCGGAGCGTTACTTTCACGAGCTGGAGTCCCAAGCGACAAATGACCCGCAGTCCCGGCCCAACACGGTGACGTACTCGGCCCTGCTCACAGGTGCGTGGGTCGATAGTGCGTTGTGATGCAGTGCCTTGGCACCTGTTTCCATGGGATCTGGGAGGACAGGTGGGCAACTGCTGCATGCGGTACACTGGCCCACTTGTTTCCCCTCCCTGGGGCCCATGCACCCTGTGCAGCCTACGAAAAGGGCGGCCAATTCGAAAAGGCGCTGAAGACATTTCAGCACCAATTGGACGCCAAGGTCGACCCAGATCTCATCACCTTTAGCAGTCTCGTGTCTGCATGTGTCAGGGCAGGTGAGATGAGGGGGGAGGTCTCTGGGGCCGGCACAGGCTTCAACCATCTCACGCGGCAGCATCTCACCGTCTTCTTCACCCACTTTGCCGCAGGACAATTAGAAACAGCGATTGGGATGCTGGAGGTGACCCACAATTTTGGGTTATCAGGCACCCAGCAGATGTATTATGCCGTCATAGCCGCCGCAAACTCCTGGGAGGCGGTGCTTGAAGTATTCTTGGGCATGCAGTGCGCCCAGGTACGACAAAGATTTGGATGGAAATCATGTAGCAACGTGTGTGTGTGTGTGTTTGTGTCTGCGGCTGGGGTGCGTGCGGTGTGGGTGGGTGTCCAGGGTCTCATGCGGGATGCCTGCAAAACCCGCACAAGTGCAGTTATGTTTTGGGCGTGTAACTAAGAAATGGTCTTCCGTCATCAATCCGCACGCAGGTCGAGCCCTCCGTCTTGACGCTGAACATGATGCTCCAGCAGGCCTGCCGTCTGGGCTCGCAGCAGGACGTGGAGGACGTGCTGCAGGTGATGAAGCACACGAAAACGGAGCTGTCGGCAGAGTCCGTGGCCGCTCTGGCCCGCTCCACGGCGACCCACACCCGGAGCTAGAGCGTCCCGCCTGCGCCAGCGTCGGGCGCGCTCAGTACCGTAAATAAGGGCGTGCCTTGAGCCCTCTGCGCCTGGGCAACACCAACGTACGCCCACACCCTTTTCGCCATTCTTTTCCGAAGCCCACGGGTCCTTTTCCCGACCCTGGTGCCGCGATTGCGCAGCGCCAGGAACCAGTAAACTCTTCTGGGCCTCAGGAAGCACCGCTTCTTCTCTGCACGTGGGGAGCGGGGACCCAGCTCCCCCCTCCGCGCGCCACAGCACGGGAGGCTGCCCGCCATAGGAGCGCCCCTGTGCGCAGGATGGTCACAGTACTTTCCCTCTACTCTTGCAATAAATGCGTCTGCCATGTGTGCGCGTCTTCCTTGTGGAAAGCCTGCGCAATTGCGCGCACGGCATGTACATACTACATTTTCTTGCGGGGCCAGGTGGGGTTCGAGCGGGGGGCGCGCCCTGGGCCTTTGGATGTGTGGATCTGGAACCCCAGCGCGAGATTCGGCCCCGATCGGGTGCCATACATAAGGGATTACTCCCGGCCCATTGGCGGCCCCGGACACGTCCACAACGTCTTTCGGGACGTAAAGGGCTGAGTGTGAGGCTGACGGAGGAGCGCGCAGCATTCCGACTGTGCTGACGCAGCGTCCTGCGCGCACCCCGGGGTCTGGGAGGAGCTAGCGACCGCTGGCTCTCCAGGCCCGCCCCGTGGCCCCGGACAGTGTTATGTAGCGCGCGTATGTTCGTTTCGCCGGTTACTGACCACCGCTTCCCCATTTGGCGGAGGTGACAGTGCATGAACGGAAGGCTTGGCCTTTCCCTCTTTTTTACACTCGTAATTTTCCACTGGTCACGCACCCGTGCCCAAAGCATCTACATCGATGGTACGAAGCGGAAAGAAACGCGCATGCAGTCTCTCGTGGTGCATCGCCTTGCCTGAGTAGTGTCCTCTTGGCGCGCCGCAGGGATGGCACTCGACGCGCTCACACAATCGATCACCAACTGGGACGAGTTCTCCTCGGCCAACGGCTACTACTGGAACAGCTCCACCCCGACCTGTCTGTGGAAGGGCATCACCTGCTCCGGCGCCGGGCGGGTGGTGAGCCTGTCCCTGGAGTGCAACCGATGCCCGGTGCAGGCCGAGGGCTCGTTGCCCGCGGAGCTCACGCAGCTCACGGCCGTGCAGCTGCTCAACTTCCAGGGCAACGCCTTTAACTCGTCGTTGCCAGATGAGTGGGGCGCGAACCAGACGTTTCCCGCGCTCCAGGCCCTGTACGTAATGCGTGGACGGGCGATTGTGGTGTTGGGGTGTTTGGGGCGGCGTGTAGGGAGTCATAGTTGGTCGTGTGCAGACCCTTTCACCTGTCCATGTTTCATGCCGCTGCACAGGTACCTGCAAAACAACCAGTTGTCTGGCTCGCTGCCGTCGACGTGGGGCGACCCCGGGGCGTTTGAGAGCCTGACGATCCTGCGGCTCGACTTCAACCAGCTGTCGGGCACGATCCCGGGCTCCTGGAACAGCTCGTCCTTCCCGGAGCTGCAGGTGCTGCGCCTGTTCAACAACCAGCTGAGCGGCCCGCTGCCGCACACGCTGGCGGAGCTGCGCGACCTGCAGATCCTGAGCCTCCAGCAAAACGCGCTGACCGGGTCGCTGCCGGCCGAGTGGCCCTTTACCTCGCTGCGCGAGCTCTACCTGTCCAACAACCTGCTCACGGGGGGCCTCCCCGAGGCCTGGGGCACCAATGGCACCCTGCCACGCCTCTCGACGCTGGTTTTGGATAACAACGCCCTGGGCGGCTCGCTGCCGGACGGCCTGGGGCGTGAACAACTCGTTCAGCTCGCTGGGCACGCTGTCGGCGTCCAACACCTCGCTGACGGGCCCGCTGCCCGACACCTGGGGCACCGGGTCGGGCCTGGGCAGCCTCGCGCGCGTGGCCATCCAGCGCAACCAGCTGACGGGCACGATCCCGGCGAGCTGGAGCCAGCTGCCCTCCCTGACGGCGCTGACCGTGCGGCCCGGGAACGACGGGCTGTGCGCCGCGCTCCCCGAGGGCAGCAGCATCCAGTTCTGCGAGGAGCAGTGGGGCTCCTGCACGGCGACGGACCAGACGTCGGCCGGCAACGGCTCGTGCGTGGCGCCCGACCCCATCTCGACCGGCGGCAGCAGCTTCCCCGTCGCGGCGGTGGTCGCGCCGGTGGTGAGCGTGGTCGTGCTGGGCGCGCTGCTGGCGCTCTTCTTCTGGTGGCGGCGTCGCCGGCGGCGCCGGCAGGCGGCCGCCGCGCCCGGCGCCAAGATCGACGGCGACCTCGAGTCTGGCGCGCGCACGGGCCTGGGCGGCGGCGACCGCTACCTGGGCGCGGGCGGTCACCCGTTTGACACGGAGGAGGGCCAGCGCGCGCTGACCAAGCCGTTTGCGGACCCGCTGGCGCGGTCGCAGACGGCGAGCCTGAGCAGCGGCCCGCGCAACGCGAGCCTGAGCGGGGGCCGTCAGGCCTCGTCCACGGAGGGCGGGGGACGTCGTCGCTCACCCTGAGCCTGCCGCCGCCCGACAGCGGCGCGGGCACGCTGAGCCCCGCGGTGCTGAGCTCGTCGGCGGTGCTGAGCAGCGGGAGCAGCCGCGCGCTGGACCTGGGCGTTGGTTTCTCGGACTGGGAGGTGTTCCCGCACGAGATCGAGATCGTGAAGCGCCCCGACGGCAGCGCCTGGAAGCTGGGCAGCGGCGGGTTTGGCACGGTGTTCAAGGCGCTGCGCAACGGCGTGCAGCCGGTGGCGGTCAAGGTGGTGAGCCCGACCAGCGGCGACATGCGCTCCACGGCGATCGAGGACTTTACGCGCGAGATCAGCATCCTCAAGGCCTGCCGCGACGTGAACATCGTGCAGTTTGTGGGCGCGTCGCTGACGCCGGACAACACGATGCTGGTGACCGAGTACTGCGAGGGCGGCAACCTGGCGAACAACATCGCGGCGGGGCGCGTGACCTGGCACCGCCGCGGCGCGCGCATCGCCCTGGACGTGGCCAAGGCGCTCGTCTTCCTGCACTCGCGCCGCATCGTGCACTTTGACCTCAAGTCGCCCAACATCCTGCTCTCGCGCGACGGCACGGCCAAGATCAGCGACGTGGGCATGGCCAAGATCCTGCAGCGCGACTACATCACGGGCGCGGTGGGCACGCTGGCCTGGGCCGCGCCGGAGATGCTCTGGGGCGAGCGCTGCACCGAAAAGGCCGACATCTACTCCTACGGCATCGTGCTCTGGGAGATCTGCACGGGCGAGCGGCCCGTGCGCGGGCAGCTGCGCGCCGTCGACGTGCCGGGCGAGTGCCCGCTGGCGGTGCAGGAGCTCATCCTGGACTGCCTGGAGACGCGGCCCAGCCACCGGCCCTCGGCCATCCAGATCATCGAGCGCCTCAACGCCATCGAGGCCGACCGCGACGCGCCTGTTGCGTCTAGCGCGCCGCGCCGCGCGGCCAGCGGCGGGCGCTCCGCCTCGGCCGGGCCCAGCGGCCGCTCGCGCAGCGGCGAGGCGCGCGGGCGCGCGCGCGCGCCGCGCGCGGCCGCGGAAAGGCCAGCATGGACAGCATGACCCCGGGCGGGCACGTGCGCTCGGGGCCCGCGGGCGGCGCGCCGCCCAGCGGCAGCTTCGACAACACGGGGTCCACCATCCAAGACCTCCATCTCCTCGGGCGAGATGCAGCAGCTCCCGCCCGCGCAGCACAGCGTCTAGGGTCCAGCGCAACAGCTCTGCTGCGCGATTGGAAATCGGCGTTTTTTCCCCTCGTCCGCAGTCTTTCTCCATGTGCCCATGCCTTTTTCTGCCCCGCTTTTCTTATTATCCGGACAAGGCACGGCGCATTCTAGCACCCACCTTGTCCACGCAACTCCAGGACAAGCGCGTCCCGCTTCGAGGCCACGCCCAAACCATTCCCATCCCTCGCCACGTCCCGGGCGGAGGCAGCCTCCTTCGCCACCGGCGATTGCTCACCTTTTTCCCCAGGGAAAATTCTTCCTCAAGGCGACGCCGCCGATCCCGCCGGCGCGCACCGGCGCCTTGCACTACGTACCCCTTTGCCACAACGCCGCGCCCCCGCGCGCGCCGCCCTTGCCTGCCTCGGTTCAATTCTTTGTCCCTTCCTCTTGTCGTGAGCCAAACTTGAGTAGCTCGTGTGCAGGGATCGTAGTACACTTGAAACAACCAATCCTAGTTGTTGGGTTCTTGTTAGAAGAGCAGCACAGTGAGCAGGAAGAGGAACAGCGCATGAAAGGGGTCGGGGAAATCGTCAGAATCCGATCAGGCTGCGCCCGGCCACGCCCGAGCCGGCATCGATGTCCTCATCCACGCCGATCCTGCCCAGCGCCAGGGCCGGCACGGGTCCGCGCCCGCCGGCGCCCTGGGCGGGGGGCGCCTGCTTCTTCTTGGGCAAAAAGGTGATGCCCCGGCTCTTTTTGGGGGCCGCCTTTTTTACCGGCGGCTCTTGTACGGCGTTTTCCTTGAGCGCCTCCTGATCACGAGTTGTGGGGGACAAGGTCGAATGAATTGGGTGTACGTGCTGGGTATTCTGTACATAGCACGCTTCCCACGAGACTACGCAGCCTGCTCAACTATGCGGAACACCAAACAAACATCCACGCACCGGGGCTGGCTCTTCGCGCGCCGGCGGCGCCTTGGGAATGCGGCTCTCGGCGCTCTCGGCCGCGACGTTGTTGTGGGCGGTGGCCAGGCGCAGCGGCGCCGGCCGCTGGAGCGCTGAGGGCAGGCGCGCCTCGAGGAAGGAACCGGCGTCGTCCCGGGCCGGAATGACCGCCTCGGGCAGCACCCGCGCGTGCGGCCGCGCGGTCAGCGCCGCGCCGGTCATCAGCCGCCGCGCGCGGTCCACGTCGCAGCTGATGAGCCTGACCTGGTGCGCCCAGCCCTGCTCCACGGCCAGCTCCACGTGCTCCAGCGAGCGCTGCCGCTCCTCGCGCGTGCGCGCCGAATCCAGGCGCGCGGTCAGCGCGCCCGCGGGCGAGGCGGCGCCGTCGGGGCCGTCCACCGCCTTGAGGGCCACGCCGTTTTGACTCAGGTAGGCCACCAGCTGCTCGGTGCTGATGTCCCCCGCCGTAAACTGCGCAAAGGCCTCCACCACACGCTCTTTGAGCGACGCGAGCTCGTCCTTGAAGGCCGCGCTTTCCTCCTGGTACGCCAGCTTCAGCCGGTCAAACTGCTCCAGCAGGGTGCCGTTCTCGAGCTTGAGCGAGGCGGCCGTCTGCTCCAGGTGGGCCTGGCGCTCCAGCAGCCGCTCCGCGCGCTCTCGCAGCTCCTCGTTCGTCGAGTGCAGCTCGTCGTTGGCCGACTGCAGGTGCGAGCAGTTGGCCTCCAGGCTCACGGTGCGGGCGGTCAGCCCGCTCAGCTCGGCGTCGACCTCGTCCTTTTGGCGCCGCACGTCCTGGAGGGCCGACTGGGCATCCTGCGATGCTCCGGGTGGTGGGCCGAGGCAAGATAAATACGTGGCGATTCGCACAGCGCAGAGCGTGCGCGAGAAAAGTCTTCATGAACTGGAATTTACTCACAATCCCCCCCTACACACACCTTGAGCTGCTTGATGAGCTCCTGCTCCGTCTGCTTCAGCCGGCGAGCCTCCCGGGCACTGGGCTGCAGGGCCCGGTGCACTTCCAGCACCGCGGCCCCGCCCAGGACCGCCAGAAAGAGCATCGCGGCTGAATTTACTTTTGCGAATTTTGGAAAAGCGAGGTCATGTCGTGTCGAGGGGGTCGGGGCGAGGGTCATGCAACAGCTGTCGCCAGATCAGCTTCGAACACATCCCCGCAGCATGCGCGCCACGGTGACGATCTGCCAACGCAGGCACCCGACCATGGCAGCAAGGAGCGTGCTCTGCACATCGCGCAGCAAGGAGTTGCCCTGCAATCCGGTTTACATTGACAATTCAGAAAATAGGTACATATAGAAAACCGCTTGCCTCGTCAGGGGCGTGACATTGTTGGGCATGGCGCAGAGACCGGCTGGGGGCGACCTGACCGGGGAGGATCGGCTGCACAACCTCTTCAAGTACTTGACAGCACGGCAAAACCCCGATGACCCGGTACGGTTTTTGCGATCATGCCGAGCAGATTGTTGCGTGCTGGCGACGTGGCCAGCTAGTAGTCGGTCACCGCCAGGTTGCGCAGCGTGCATGCATCATGAGAGAAATTCCTCATTGGCCCGCCGTGCCCTGCGCGCAGGTCCTGCCTGTCCCGGGCGAGCTGAGGGAGTGGGCCCGGTCGACCTCCCAGATGGCCCTGGTGGGCGTCTGCCTTGGCGTCATCTCCCAGTGGCGCAGGGAGCGCGAGGCCGGTGAGCGGGGTGGGGAGACAGGGTGGCAGATGGGCGACATCAGTTCAGAAGCATGCTTGTGCATCTTTGGTGGAGGTACCAACATCATATCCATATATACTATGGCCCCCTTTCTCTTTACAGGTCCCATCGAGGCGCCGCTGAACGCCCCGTCGCCGGCGCACGCGGCTCGGTGGATTGCAGAGGCGAAGACGCAGCGCCTCATCCGGCTCTGCAACAGGGCCACCAGCATGGGCCTGCGGGTCGGCGCCGTCAGCGCCGTGTACTTCACCGCCGAGCTGCTGCTGAGGGTGTACGACGGCGAGGCGCGCCCGGCGCAGGCCGCCTGGGCCGGCGCGACGGCGGGGGGCGCCTTTGGGCTCGTCTCCAACCTGGGTCTGCCGGCAGGTGTGCCCGGGACGCGGCTCATCGGCGCGGGGCTGATGGGCGCGCTGGGGGCCGGAGCGGGCTGGTGCGTGGGGTGGACGGATCGCAGCGCGCAAAGCATGCTCCCCACGGAGGTCCGCCAGCAAAAGGAGGCGCAGTGGCAGCAGATGATGGACATCTGCGCCGGCAAAGGTGCGAGTGATGGTGGGGGTGAGAGGAGTTTATACGAGGATGCCTTCAAGTAGATGTATTGCTGATGTGAGGCAGGGATGCCGGCAGAGGCGATCAGGTGCCAGAAAGACGCGAGAGCCCATGCGCACTGCCACATCACACTCTCCGCCTCCCACACGCAGACATGACGCCCGTGCCGCCGGCGCACCCGGCCAGCGACGAGGTGGACGTCACGGCCGCGGTCATTGCCGCCCTGGAGGCCAAGCTGCCCAATCGGTCTCAGGACGAGGCGGTCGCCAGGATTCCGAGCGATACCGAAACCCTGGAAGACAGTCAGTCCCCAGCGCCGCAAAAACGCAAGAGCTGGTGGAAGCTTTGGTAGAGTTCACTTGACAGAGATGATCGTGTTGTGGCGAATGGTATTTATCATCCAGAGACCTAGTGTTCGCATCCAGGATCCACGTCATAGGTTTTCCGACACATCATCATCTGGACTCCCGGAAATAGGCAGGCAACAGATGGGGACGACCACGCCCAACAAAGGGTTGCATACTCCGCATCGCGCTCCACTTGTTGAAAAAATAGCTCGTGTCGCTCGCCAGGCAAGCGGGATTGGGTCCGCGGCATGGCGTTGCGAACAGCCCTGCTGGCTGCCTTTCCGGCTCGGGCCAGCCGCGCTGGCATCGCCGTCCGCTTTGGGTCCCTGGTAGGTGATGGGCGTGAAATCATACCTGCAAATCAAATTGTGATTTTTTACGCATTTTTGGAGATCTCGTTCGTCCTCGTGATGGTTGCCGGTGTGCTGTAAAAGCAGGTCCAGAGGCGCTGCGCGGGGTCCTATCTCGACGATCCATCGGCCTTGCCTGACCCGGAGAATGCCGTGGGATGGGGCGCCACGCGCATGGCCGATCTTTTGGCCGTCAAGGTTGGTGCGGATGGTTGATGGAGGCTCGATCGCCTGATGGGTCGCCCTGGCCTGCTGGAGGACTGGACGAGTGGCACTCGCTCGATGGAGCTCCATGTTCGCTATCCCCATCGACTGCAGGGCGCGGATTCGGGCGCGTGGCTCTGGATGGGCAAGGATGAACTGGTGATCAATGCCGTGCGCAAGGTGGGCATCCAGTGTGGGCCTCTCTGGAAGGGATGGGGCGTCAGTATGAAGGGGATGTCAGCTGCGCAGTACCTGCTTAAAACAATTCATACGCGTGGCCCTGCAAGCAGATGACCGAAGCCAACGCCGGGAGCCTGCTGGTGTTTGATGAATCAAAGCTTCGTCTGAAGGAGGACAGTGGGTGCATCTTGTCAGCAGACAAGGAAGCTGTGGTCGGGATATTCACCGAGCGAGGTACCGCACTGCGCCTGGGCAGGGAACTAGGGACCTTCAAAGGCAGAGCATGCTGGCAATGGGACAGCCGTTGCCTATGTGTCATGGAATTGATGACGAGCTTTTGCTGCGTGTAGGCCACACCCCTACTAAGGATTCCTCCTGTACCATTGTCCCTCATGCACAGACTACATGACAAAGATTGCCGTCAAGGGCAAGAGCAGCCACGAGACCCGAATGGAAGAGGTCATGACGCCAAGCCCGATCACGGTGACGCCGCAACACAGGTTAGTGACCTTGGTGGGTGGGTGGGGATTGATTTTGCAATTGCCTGGTAAAAATTTGCACATCTTTGTGTCTATTGGCCAACATATCCCTGGCAAGCCTCAATGTCTGACCCTCATTCTCTTCCACACAGCGTGCTGGATGTGATGGAGCTCATGATCCTCAAGAACTTCCGCCATGTTCCCATCGTACGCTTCGGGTGGGAGTGCCGTTCTTTCTTCGTTCCTTTGGGTGCTCATTTGGACAATGCCACGGCAGAGCGTGCATTGATCGCATTCCTTCAACTGCTGCGGGTCCCAGTGGGCGTATTCCATTGCTCATGCCTCTCCCTTTCCCCAAATTCCAGGTGGATGACGGGAAGCTGCTGGGAATGGCGTCCATGCGGGATGTGGTGCACATCATGCTTAAGGAGCATCGGGAGGAGGTAGAGCGGTTGCAGGAGTACATCCAGGGCACCATCTGACGGCGCAAGGGTCCTTTGCTATGTCAAAAATGGACTGAAAAGCGAAATCAACGTCGAAAGTGAAGTGAGAGGAACCCGCCCTAAGAGCCGGTGCGATCCTCCTCATTCCCGCCTCATTCCTCCTCATGATCAGCCCTTATTACCACTACTATCCTGACAACTTGCCTCCAGGCCCCCATAAAAGGGCCCTCTGAACTCTTCTTGGTATCTTGATATAGTGTATAGACTACACTTTGATATTAATGCACTGAATACAGCCTTTGTTGGCGAAATCTGTGCCCAATTTTGCTGTGTAACCCCTCAATGCCTGTCATGAGACCCTATGATAGACCTATAAGAGAATCTATAAGGAGGGCATGTTTCCCGCCTTTCGCCCTGACGGGCAAGAAGTGCCGCCACCAACGGACTCAAAATCGCGGGATCGAGTCGAAACCCCATGAATTTTGCACTCTAATTCCAGGATATTGCACTCCATTCGTCAGCACTCGCTGTACGTGTCACGGCGACGCTCACCGAAAACGTCATGGCTTCCCCCGAGAAAACCGTCCCGACCATCGCGACGTCCGCGCCGGACGTCTCGTTTGCCATTTACTTTGCCCAGGAAATGCAGCTGTTCTTCAAGCACATCCAGGAGGCGGCTTTGAAGTACAGCGAGACCAAGGAACTTCCGCAATCGATCTTCCCAGGCGGTGAGCGATGTGGCGTATCTCCGGTGATGCGGCCGCGGCGTGGGTCAGGTCTGATGTCCTCCATGGTCCTGACGTTGTGCTCCCGCCTATCGCCATCGCAGAGCCCACCTCCAGCGTCAAGAAGATCAAGAAGGACAAGACCAAGCGCAAGCCCAGCGGTGAGTTGGTGGCAGGCTGGCGTACTATCACAATAGCACGCGCGGCTGGCACTTATTGCAGAATTCCGTCTCGTTCCTGGCTCTTTTCCCTGATGAGCCATCATTCTCCCCTTCTCAGCCTACAACCTGTACGTGAGGGACGCTCTGGAGAAGCTGAAGTCTGACCCCACCAAGTCGGATAGCTCTCACCGCAGCCTCTTCACCGAAGCCGGTGCGCACTGATTGAGCCGGCTGAGGTTTGGGATGAGGCGCACCGCGCACTCGAGTGCCCTGCCCTGGCGCGCGACTCACCAGATCCCACACCGACTCCCACCCTTCTCCTTCCAGTGTCCCTGTGGTCCAAGCTGTCGGATGAGCAGAAGCTGGCGTGGGCGGCCGCCCACGGCATGGAGCACGTGGACAGCGGCGAGGACACGCCGCCGGCCGCCGCCACGCCCACCGCGGTGAAGAAGGCGCCGGCGCTGGAGCCCGAGGCCCCGCCCACGCAGCCCGCGACGGAGGAGGATGGCAAGAAGAAGAAGAAGAAGCACCACAAGGACAAGGACTCTGAGCACAAGAGCGAGAAGAAGGACAAGAAGAAGAGGAAGAAGGTGTGTGTTTTGTTTGTAGGAGGGAAAAAGGATGGGTGTGTGTGGAAGTGCGGGGAGCAACATCGAGGGGACTGTCGTGCAGTTTGTGACACGGCTGTTGGGTGCAATGCACTGAGGTAGTTTGTCTCTTTCAACCCCATGTCCAGGACCAGGAGTAGGCGTGGTGAGGCCTCCTTTGACCCCGGAGGCGCACTGCCGTGCTCGCAGACACCATTTAGGTTGCTGCAGCATGGCAGCGCGTCTACTATTCCGGTCTTACAAGCATCAACGACCTTCCTAGCTCTTCGTTTGCAAGAAATGTGCATTGATTGGAAACTCGCCGGGCGGAGTGGAACTGTGCGCCGCTGCCCGGCTTCCACCCTGACAGTCAATCCCATCAAGACTGACCATTACGACACAGCCACATGTAACTTGCGACCAGACACAAGAGATTGGGACGCCGCAGAAGCGCGTGCGTGGGAGAAGGGTTTGCGCCGGTCCGGGCACCCTACGGGAGCCCTTGCCAGGATGCCACCTGGTTTGAAGGGGGTTACTACCTGTGTGCCCTCATCGGCGACCCCGGCTTTTGCAAGGTCGGGCGATTTGGGTGCAAGGCGCCCTTGCGACGTGTAATAACAATCCTAATCGATTTCAATTATTTTTCTGTTCTGCATCACCCCCGCAACTGGGCTGCCTGATGCGGCTGGCCAGGAAGACCGTGGTCGGGGCCGTGCTGGCATCGGGGGCCGTCATGGGTGCCGGCGCCTACTACAACTTCCAAAAATATGGAGACATCTGGGGTCCCCAGCGATTCCCGGGCGCGGAGCCCGAGCATGTGCTTCTGTCCGCCCAGGCCGGCGAGATGAGCGGTGAGCCCTGGAGACGGAGGCGGCGGGGCCTGATGCGGGCTTGATGGGGGCAAGAACTCGTCAATATGGGGCGGCACCAGGACGCTCGTGCTGCGTCCTTTGTTGGGAATGCAGTTTGTAGCACTTTATGTTCTCTAATAATAAAGTGAATGCTCTTGCCACGGGTCTTGCCTGCCTGATCAAGGTGTGAGCCTCACGCGCATCGCAGAGAGGGACGGATCTTCAGCGGCAGCGGTTCCTTGTGCAGCGACGCCCAAGCTTCCGTCGCCGCACGTGCTGGCGGCGCAGCACCCAGAGGCGCTGGCGTACCTGCGCGCGCACGGCCCGCCTGCGGCGGCCTGCGGCGGCCGCTTCACCGACGCGGAGCTGATGCGGTACGCGGTGGCGGCGGGCTGGCTGGCGGCGGCGCCCGGCTCGCCGGCCTCGCACAAGGCGCTGCACCAGGCGGCGCAGGCGGCGCGGCGCACGGAGGCCTGGCTGGGGGGAGCACCGCTTCGCGACACCCGAGGAGGCCGCCGCGGTCGCGCGCCTGGCGCGCTGGGCGCCGGACGAGGCCGGCCGCCCCGTGCTGGAGCTGCTGGTCGGGCCGCGCCTCGCGCGAGCGCTCGGGCAAGCGCGCGGCGCAGGAGTACGGCAACGTGATCGTCTCGCTCGTGCAGGGCGCGCTGGAGGGGGGCCGCCTGCGCGACACGCCCGAGGCGGGGCCGCAGGACCTCGTCGTGCGCGTGGACGCCGCGGGCGCGACCGTGCTCTCCTCGGCCCGCATCCTGCCCGTGGTGCGCCACGTGGCGCTCAGCATGAACCAGCACTACCCAGGCCGCCTGCACCGCATGGAGCTGCACCACCTCCCCAGCTTTGCCGTCTGGCTCGTGTCCGCCGTGCGCCAGCTCATGCACGCCACGACGCGAGACAAGGTGGTGGTGGTCGATGCCAGCGGCGCCGTCACCAAGGCCTGAGTGGTGTGTTTTCTGGCATGGGTGCCTAATATGGCGCCAAAAAATGGTTTTCTCTGTTGGCGACAACATACAGAGCTCCTATTCTTCTCTCGCGGCGTAATCGTGTATTCTTTTTGCTGAGCGCACTGACTTTTGTAGAAGATTCCCTATTTGATGTAACTGGCAAATGGCACTTAGACAAGGGCGCCGCGGCGGTGGTCAGGTTACCATTGGTGGTCAGCAAGGGTTGATTTTTAGCAGTTGGGTAGTCAGAATGCCAGCCAGCCGCCAACTGGCAGCAGAAGCTCCCCACAAGAGCAGGCACATTGGCCGCACATTTACCCCGAGTCGAGACGCATTTCCAAATTCGCTGGGCCAAGCGACAGCAGAGCGCCTTTCTTGAAATCGATGCGCTCCAGAGAAAGCCTCACGCTGCAAGGGGACGCGGCGCCTCTGCCACGGGCGACAAAGACTTGAGGGTCTTTCGATGCTTTTTCCACAAGCTCGCCTGGGGCTCCAGCGCCTTGCTCGACGCACGGGGCTCATCTGTCTCCTGCGTCTCGGACACCGCCTCTGGCTGCCCAGGCCCGGGTTCCTGGTCGCCGCCGGCTGCTGGTTGTGCAAGCTTTTCACCGTCTGCCGGCGCTGCGTCCTTGGAGTCGGCTGAGACCGCCTGCTCCGTGGCGATCGGAACAGATTGCTCCGAGTCCATAGGCGCTGCCAGCTCTGAGTCGGCCTGCTCCGAGTCGGCTGGCAGCGTCAATTCCAGTTCGAGCTGCTCAGTTGCTATTTCCAAGTCCATCGGCGCGGCCTTGTTGGAGTCCAACGGCGCGGCCTGCTCCGTGTTCATCGGTGCGTCCTTTCTCGAGTCCAGCTCCGCAGCTTGTTCTGAGTCCATCGGCACAGCCTTTTTCGAGTCTAGCTCTGCAGCTTGTTCTGATTCCATCGGCGCGGCCTTTTTCGAGTCCAGCTTTGCAGCTTTTTCCGAGTCCACCGCCTGCGCCTCGCGCAATGTCTCGCCCTCCGGCCTCTTCTCTCCCGCTGCCACCGCCGCAGCCTCCTCGCTGCTCACATCGCGCCCCCCGCCGTTGGCAGGCGGCGCTGCGTGCGCGGGCACGTCCGCGGGCTTGTCTTCGCCCTTGGCGGCGCCCTTGACGGCCGCAGGGGCCGCCAGCACCTCGTCCATCTGCTCCGGGGTCAACAGCCTGAACTGGTGCAGGAGGAGGAGGTGCCCCACAAACGCCCGCCGCAGCGGGGAATCGCGCCAGATTTCCGGGTGACCCAGGTAAAACTCGCGGCAGGCCGTGCCCACGTCGGCGTCCCGCCACAGCACCCGCTCCCTAAGCCAGGCGTTCCACAGAAAGGCCAGTTGCCGCGTCGTGCCGTCCAGCTGCGTGCTGGTCGCCAGCTGGTACCGCATGCTCTCCTGCTTGTGATCGGGTAGAGGAGAGCAGGAGATAGTGTTGAGACAGATGTTCGTGAGTAGTTTTGTCCCTACCCAAGATCCGCAAGCAAGTGACCCACCTTCCACTCTTCATCGTCGGTCTCGGCCTCGGAATCTTGCCCCTCTGCAAGCTCCCTTCCTGTCATTGGGTTGTAAGACCGGCTGCAGGGGGATGAATAGTGATTGGTCGGGTAAGAAGGTCGATCGTGTTGCAGAGCTGGTCATCAGACACCGGCTACATACCACCAAATCACTTGCCCGCTTTGTTCAACATCTGTCAAGCGCGTCAACCAACTATCCAGACACCCCATCCCCCCCTTTTTAAAGATACCTGTGATAAAAGCGATTTGGCCCGAGCGCCCGGACCCGCTGCGGGGGCTTGGAGCCGTGCCGGGCGCCATGCCGCTTGCTCCCCGGCGCCTTGGTCTGAGCATCGCCGGTCTTGGCGCTCGCGCTCCCCGACCGTGCGCCCTGCTCCGACCCGCTGGGTGCGGTCTGCTTCTTGGAGTCCGCGCCCTGCGGCGCCTTGGCCCCACCCCGCCCGTCGGCGTCCGGCTTGCCGCCGCTGGCCTGAGCCTTGGGCAGGGCCAGGCGCCCGGGCCGGATAGTCAGCGCCGGGGCGCCGCCCTGCGCCGAGCTCTTCTCCGCGCGCGAGCTGGAGGCGCGGCGCTCCGAATCTTCCCTGGAGTCGTCCGGCTTGGCCGGCTCGGTGGCCTCCGGCTCCGCCGCCGCGCCGTCCTCCGGCAACAGCAGCTCGTCGCCCGGGTCGAGCGGGGCCGGGAGGCCCAGCCAGCGGCGCTGCCGCTGGCCGCCCGGGCAGCGATAGGCAAACTCCAGCCACTGCGGGTGCAGGAGCGCGGCCTCAAACCCGGGCGGCACGGGCTCACCCACGGCGCCCGGGGCAAAGACGCCGGACGCGAGCGCCCACTCCCGCCGCGGCCGCAGCCAGAACTGGTTGCCGGGGACGTCGTGCCAGGCATCCAGGTAGGCGTGGCTCGCCGCCAGGTGCTGCGCCAGCGCCGCGCCGTCGCGGCACCGGCACTGGCAGTCGCCGACCGGGCACCGCCACTCCCGCACCGCCTGCTCGCTCAGCAGCTCGCCCGCCGAGCCCAGGAAGAGCGCGCGCGAGCGCGCGGGCGCGGGCGCCGAGGCCGTGCGCGGTCCGTGCCCACGGCGCAGCTGGTACCCGACGTGCAGGATCGGCCGCTCGCGCTCGCCCCTGGAGTCGCGCCGGCCCTCCTCCCGCTGCGGCTGCAGCCGGAAGTGGTCAAAGGGGATGTCGCCGGGCGCCGGGGTCGCCACGGGGCTGATGCTGCCGCGCACCAGGGTCAAGCTGCGCCGGCCCACGGAGCTCCCGGTCAGCTGAAAGGCCGCCATCTTTATGGGACGGTTGGGTACTACCGCTCCAAACATTCGAGAGGACGACATGCCTGTTGTGGAGATTCAAATGAGGGTGGGTGAGTTTCGTGCCCATCAATGGTCTGGGCATTGCAGTCAGCCTGCCCTGGTGATCACCGACCGGCCACACCCATTGCGCGCAATCACAATGTGCCCCCAATTTTCAGATGCACACTATCGTACGTGTCGTGACGCGTTTGGTGACCCACTGCCAGGGCTCTGCGGGGCCGGACCGTTGCCGCAGACCCCACAGGAAGGGCTCGATGACTCGACGCACAGCTGCAAGATTTGAGCGGGAGTTGAGGGTCTGAGGGCGCTCCTTAGACACACAGGCTGGTAGTAAAATGCACGCCATGAGGCCCAGTATTGCTTCCAAGGAGGAGTAGGTCTTTGAGCTACAGCTATTTCAAGCGATCATAATCATTTTTCGCAAGCGATAATTTACCACCCTTCCAAACTGGCCAACGTACACTGGTGGAGAATGATGCAGTGCAGGTCCTCCAGGGAGCAGCCAGCGGGGAGGGTGAGGGGGATCTCGAAAAAGGTGGTGTGCTTTGGGTTTTCGGGGGGGACCATCGCCAGCGACGCCTGGATGGGCATGTACGAGCCCGTCTCCGGGATGCAGAGGCAAATGAGGGCCACCAGTACGGAAGGATTTCGATGCAGGGATCCCAAGGAACCGCTCTCCACATCAAGGAAAATCTCGTGCGTGCTCCTGGCATGCGTGGCAGGGTTGGAGCGGGTGACCACGCATTGCTACCGACTGTCAATTGACTCTGCAAACCCCAGCGGGCCAGCCCTCCAGCCCTCCTGCTTCGCTACTCACTCCAGCTCCGCGAGCCGTGGGTCCAATGAACGATCCACATACGACAGTGTGCGCCTTAGAAAGATGGGCTTCTGTTTTGCGGGGAGACGTCGCATCTGAGCGAATTGTGGCCGTGCTGCGGTCACCACAACCCTGCCGTACCCCATCCTTTAGATGGACAGACCTGTCGTTGTCGCGCCGCGAGTGCATCGTAAAAATGCATGATTTGTGCGTACAGAGACAGGTCCGCCGCCGCATCCTCGATGGCGGTGGCGTCCGTCATTGCACTGGACGACGCTTGCGGGGCCTCCGCATCCCAGACCTCCCGCGGTGCGCTGGACGCCCTAGACTCCGGACCTCCAGCGGGAGCCACGAGACGAATGGCAAGACCGTGCTACTGTTCGAGGCAGGTCAGCACGATGGCGCCGGCCAGCTCAGGGTACGGGGATGGGCACAGGCTGTCCGTGCCGCACCCATCTGACACATTTCGGATGGCATGGGAACGGGTCGCAGGGGATAAGCTGCGGGATTCGGTGCCTCCCGGAATGGCGACATGCATGCATCGCATTCGCGTGCACAGCCGGGAGCGATCGGCGTAGTACTGGGGTCTAGTACATCAAATATATAATATATCGCCTATTTACTTGCGGTCACAAGCGATGTTGCGCCAGGTTGCTCCGCTGTACTCCCGGCTCCTGCCGGCGACCGTCCGGGGATATGCCTGTGGCGGGCAACAACCTGGCCCTCATCAAGGAACTGCGGGAACAGTCGGGCGCGCCGATCAGTGATGTCAAGGCGGCACTGCAGCAGGCCGACTGGAACATTGGTACGGGCAGCTCCCGGGAGTTGTTTGAAGCGGGGGCCCAAGCCTTTTTGCTGTAATGGCAGAGCAGCGGCATAATCAGAGCGCTCAACACCTGCATTGCTCCTTTCAAACAACAGAACAGGCAGCGCAGGAGCTGAGGAAGAAGGGCATTGCCTCTGCTGGGAAGAAGGCTGGCCGCGTGGCTGCAGAGGGGCTCGTGGGCCTGGCGGCCAATGGCCAGGGTGTTGCGGTCGTGGAGGTGCGCTGGCAGTGGTTGCCAAGGGCTTGAGCAGATGTAGATACCAATTTGAGTCATAACGCCTATTCTGACAAGAGACCTCGTTTTCTGATTGTAGCATGCTCCGTGAAGCAAGCTTCTGACACTTTCCACTTACCTCCCTATCCATCGGATCAGATCAACAGCGAGACTGATTTTGTTCCGCGCAACGATCTCTTCAAGTCGCTGGTGAGCAACGCCGCGGCAGCTGCGCTGAGCCTGGATGTTGGTGCCGGTCCGGCGGCCCAGAGCGTGGAGGCCGCCACTGTCCTCTCAGCAACGGGGCCCGCCGGTGGGCAGAGGTCCGTGGGAGATAGGGTGGGGATTTGGTTGTCGCGTCTATGTGATCCGCCCGCAATAGAAATAATCACTGGCAGTCCTGCGCCTTTCTTACATGTATGCTTCGCCCTGATCTTGACCATACTGCCCATTCCGCGGCCTGCAGCATCAAGGACGAGCTGGACTCGGTGGCGGGGACGGTGCGCGAAAACATGAAGCTCCGCCGCGCTTTCTACCTGCCCATTCCCCAGGGCGGCATCGCCGGCAGCTACATCCACCAGTCTGCTGGAGAGGGCCTCGGCAAGATTGCCGGCGCTGTGGTGCTGGCGCCGCAGACGGCCGGCGCCGAGCTGACCGGCGACGCCGCGTCCTCGGTCGCCGAGCTGGGGCGGAAGCTGTCCATGCAGGTCGTGGCCAGCGCCCCCCGCTTCCTGGACAAGGACTCTGTGACTCCGGAGGCCATGCAGGAGGAGGAGGCCATCCTCCGCGAGCAGGCCCGTGGCTCTGGTGCGTGGGATGGGGTGGGCCGTAGGTGGGGGTCCCTCGCAGATGGGGCCATTGGTGGATTTGCTGAAAGGTTTTGGCCATAAACAACAGCCAAACGACTGATATCATATGATTTATTCTTGCAACTCACCCTATACACACCATATCCTCCAATCTTGCTTCGCTCTCTCTTCCACCGCCAGGCAAGCCGGCCAAGATTGTGGACAAGATGATTGCTGGCCGCATGTCCAAGTTCTATCAAGAGGTCTGCCTTCTGGAGCAGCCCTTTGTCATGGACGACTCTAAAAAGGTGCCTGGTGCTGGCGAGTTTGGGGATGTTGGGTTCCTAGTCTCGCTGGCATGTGTGATGGGAGCCCAACCAGTGCAAAGCTTGTTCTTGACCTCGCGCCCGCTCCCCACCGCGCACAGGTCAAGCAAGTTGTGGAGGAGCTCGGCAAGCAGATTTCGACCCCCCTCAAGCTTGTCTCCTACCTGAGGGTCAAGGTGGGAGAAGGCGTGGACAAGGACGAGTCCGATTTTGCGGCCGAGGTCGCCGCCACACTCAAGCAGACCGCGTGAGACGTTCTTGGTGGAGCTGAGGTGACCTGCTGTGTGTGCTTGTAAAGCCTGGTCAGCAGCATTGAAGCCATACGAACAGAAGCAAAGGAAAATGAATCTTGCACTGTTGCATTTTTGGTCATGATTGCAAGCACTGTAACACGGGTCAGTGGACATTCATGGGTCGTCTCGCAATCAGAGGGATATCCTCAAGCACACAATCTTATCGGAGACCTATCGACAACAAGGCGACCCGCTGGGCCCAGAAAGCTCCGACAGCCTTGACTATGGTCTTTCACAAAAGAAAATTCCATCAAATATGTCTCAAGCAACGGGATCGATCCCGAGGGCGCTGCTGCGCGAGTTCCTGGAGCTCAATCGGCGGCTGCCCGCCGAGCAGGCCAAACAAAACTTGGCCCAATTGCGAGACCGGGCTCGGCAGGTCCGCGACACCGCGGATGCGGCAGCGCAGGTGGATGCATTGAAGGAACTGGTCGCAAAGACCAGCTTTTTGCGGATCATGGCGCCGCGAAGAGCTGGCGATCGCACCGTCACGGCGGCTACGTACATTGTCAGGGACGGCAAGGTCGTGGAGGGAGAGGCCGACAGACCCGGTCTCAGGTAAGATGGCCGCACTGGACGCTCTGAGCGCTGTGTTTTGTATTGGATTCATCAAGGACATGATCATCCTCACCCGCCCCTGCTCCTCCTGTGCAGGGTGGCTTCTAGTCAGGTGTCCATGGCGGAGTACCGAGCCAAGCACGAAGAGCTCTTGCGCCGTCAGCATTTCGGACGAACGCCGCCCCCGTATGACCCCAGCACGTTTTAGATATCGAGTTCTTGCACAAAGTATGGCTTTGGGCCGGAAAGAATGACGCAAAGCACGGTGCGCTATCCTTACCCTATTTATATTTTAGGATGTGCAAAGGGCTTCAAAATATTTCCATGTAAATATGAATTAAAGGTGCCAAAGGCATTCGCACATCCTCCAGCAAAGCTCCCATCAGTGGGAGGATGAAAGCAGCCAGTTGGCTGCTCGCTCCGCATTGCCGCGACAAACCTTTAGGGCCATTTCAGCCTTTGGAAGCGGCAAAGCCCATCGCCACGAGCTCCGCGAGCGCCTTGGCGTTGCTCAGGGACTGCGAGCGGTCGGAGGCAGGAGGGGCGCTGGGCACGGTCGTGAGCGGCCGCAGAGGCTCCCGGACCTCAACGGAGCGCTTGAGGAAAGGAAGGCAACGACTCCTCCCCATCCGTCAGGAGGCTGATCTCTTGTGGTGGGCCCGGCGCGGCAGGCGCACTCGCTGGCCTCTCCGGCTCCAGCCGCGCTTTCTTCTGGGGCTTGAAAAAATCCAGCACCGTCTTGGGAGGGCTGCAGCGTTGGGCAGTGGGGGATGGAGGTTGCTCAGATTCGAGGTCGCACTGGCGCAAGACGTGAGGTGGAGTGGAATAGCACACACTGCCACCACCCCGCCTTACTTGAAGGCCTTGGCCCTGGACCGCGGGGCGATGGGGTCTATGGGCTCTACCTTCTGGCCCAATGTGCTCCAGCTGCCCTGGCCAGTCGCGAGCTGCGCCTGGATCGCCAGCGTGGCGACCACTTCCGGGAGCAGCACGCTCGGGAAGCGCACACCTGCGAGGCAGAGGTCGGATGTGTGTGGATGTGCGAGGACGTTGTGATAGGACATGCACTCGCTGTACTAATGCCATAGTTTTGGATGTCAATGCACTACTATTCAACACGGGCATCCATTAATTTCCTCAAGCCCCACGCTAACGATCACGTACCTATGAGAATGGCGGTGCCGTCGTCCTCGGGCGGCAGCTCGACCCGCACGATGCGGAGCGCCCGCTCGGTCTTGGGCAGCTCGCTGCTGTGCGCCGCCAAGACGCGCTCCAGCACGTCCCATATCCGGATGACCGAGCCGGTGAGCAGGGTGACGGGCAGGCGCCGGCGGCCGGCCGTGCAGTCTGGGCCCTGGCGGCAGCCTGGGCCGTGCAGGCAGCCGGACAGCGCCGCGTCGTAGGCCTGCTCCCACGCCTCGCGAACGGCCTGCGGGCTGCTGCGCACGTACTTGGCGGCCAGCTCGTGGCCGTCCGAGTCGAGCGCGGCCGCGCCCGTGCCGGGCCGGAAGACGGCAAACACGCCCGGCTGCTTGGGCCGGCGCAGCGCCAGAATAACTGACGGGTGGCCGTGGACCAGGCGCCGCGAGAGCATGAACGATGACTGCGGCGCCGCGCCTTCGACCGCCTCCTCGCGCCTGGCGGCCTCCAGGCGCGCGAGCGCCGCGTCGAAGGAGAGTCCGCGGTCGACGGAGAGGTCGTGGCGCAGCGTGCGTAGCCCCGAGGCCTGGTCGACCCAGAGCACCACGGCGGCGCGCTCGCGGCGCGCGCCGCGGCCCGGAAGGTCGCGCACGCCCTCGCTCCAGGAGCCGTCGGCGCGCGCGGCGCGGATTTCGGCGCCCAGCGCGGCCTGGAAGTAGTCGAAGAGGGCGTTTTGGCGGTCGAGCTCGAGGCAGAGCAGGCGGTTGAGGAAGCGGCGCACCTCCGTGCCGCCCGGCTCGGGCGCCAGGCCCATGTCGGCGCAGGCGCCGCGCAGCGCGTCGTGCACAGCGCGCGTCGCGTCCACGAGGTCGGCCGCGGACATGCCGTCCAGCCCGGCGGCGACGCGGGCCACCAGGTCCCCGTCCGCGGCCGGCAGGAGCGCGCGCAGCCGCGTCGGGTCCGGGACGCGGCGCAGCGCGTCGTGTAGGCGCACGCCCGGCGGCGGCAGCGGCGCGCCGCGCTGCGCGGCCTCCAGCACGCGGCGCAGCGCCTTCTTGCCGGCCGGGCAGTCGACGTCGTGCGCGCTGAGGTCGAGGCCGCTGGCCGCGCGCCGGTCGCCGCGCGTGAGCGCGCCCAGCGACTGCAGCCGCCGCGCGACGGCCGCGGCAAAGCGCGCCTCGCCGCCCGCGTCCGTGTGCACCAGCAGGTAGCGCGGCGCGGAGGCCTGGTTGGCGCGGTGGCTCCGCCCCAGCTGCTGGATGGCCTTGTCGGCCGACCAGGGCAGCTCGATGGTCAGGTGCAGGCGCCGCCGGCGGTTGGCCGCCGCCGCCGAGGCGTGCAGCGAGATGCCGGTGGAGGCCGCATCCGAGATGACGGCCACCAGCTTGCTGCCGGCCATGAAGGCCGCCTTTTCATTAACGTTGAGCGAGTCCAGCTCCGAGGCGGCCGCGTCCCCGGCGCCGGCGGCGCGCAGCGCGTAGCGCAGCGCGCCCGACCCGGGGTCGCGGCACACGCGCCCGTGCCGCCCCGTCATCTCGGCCACCGCGCCCGGGCCGCCCAGCTCGTCCACGAGCACGTCCAAAAAGTTGGGCGGCAGCGGCAGCGCGCGCCAGAGCGCCAGCAGCCGCTCGCGCTCCTCAAGCGCGCTGGGCGGCCGCAGCGCCTGCAGCGCCTCGTCAAAAATAGGTGTCGCGACGTCCATTGTTGGGGGTTGATTCATTTGAGGGGTCGTGATGTCGATCGAGTGAAGTTTCGAGCGCGCCGCCGCCGCCGCCGCTTCCGAGGACGCTCGGCCCTCGTCGGTGCCGTCCACGCCCGCCCACGAGCCATCCGCCCCTCCTTCGTCAAGCGCGTCCGCGCAGGGAAAGTGATTCGACAGAAACTGCAGCGCGATCTCGCGGCAGGTGGACACGAAATCGACGCAGGGCGCGCCGGGCTCGAGGTGCAGCGCCTCGAGCGCCGCCTCGCCCGTGGTCTGCAGCCCGATCACGACGCACTCCCCCGCCGCCAGCGCGCGCCTGGCCTCGCCCACGACGCTGGGCACCTTGAAGGACACGAGCAGGAGCTTGAAGAAGCGCTGCACCGCGCCGTAGTACGGCTTCCAGGGGTCGCGCCGGGGCGCGTGCCGCGCCGCGGCGCGCGCCAGCGCCTCGCGCGTCGCGCGCCAGAGCCGCGCGGCCGCGTCGTAGGTGTCCCGCTGCTCCGCGCCCAGCGGGCAGGCCAGCTCGGCAAACTCGGCCTCGCGAAAAGACAGCCCGCGCGAGACGTACAGGCCCTGGCCCTTGAGCTCCATAGCCAGCATCTCCATGAAGGTGACCCCCCGCCGCCGCATGCTGGCCATAAAGGCGTCAAAGTCCTCAAACGCGGACCCGGCGCCCCACAGTCCCAGCCGGGACATGTAGGCCAGGTTCCGGACCTCGCTCACGCCTGATAAGGAAAGGGAGGAAAGGGGGGCGTGAGAAGGAGGACGGAGATTTGTGGGTGACCGAGCGGGACTGGGTCCGATGGTGCACCCTCCCCCTGTGCCCGCATGACCTGTGGCCGAGCAGTAGACGACCCGTGCCCGCGGTAACTGCTCCTGGACGCGAAGCACGCTCAGCGCCACCCGCGTGCTCTGCGCCTCCTTACCGGGGACAAAGTTTTTGGCTGAGGAGGGAAACGGGAGGGTATGGAGAGGGTGAGAATGTGTGAACTGGACACAGAGCGATGCATTGATCAACGCTTTGGACGGAATCCACAAGATTAAAATGCTATCTGCCATTCGATGCCCTCTGCAGCCTCATAGAAAATCTCGTCTCCACGCCAGACCTTTGTGACCTGCATAGCGAATGGTAGGTAATGGCATCAGTAACTTTTGTCGGAAGAAAATCCGCCGCCTTGGCACGCCCGTGCATGCCCATGCAACGTACTCCCCCCACCCTCTCTGGAGCCCACATTCATCAAAGACGAGGGCGCCTTCAAAGTTTTTGCCGCCAACCCAGTCCACAACTTGCTGCAGTCTCGTCCGCCCTTTGACCCCGGACGCGAGGGTCGAATATGTCCTGCGATACTTGCATTGGAATGAATCTCTTAGGGTATGCCCCAAGTTTTGCACAGTCAACAGCCGATCCTCATATACTCAAAGCACTCCATCATTCCTCACACAGTGGCCACTCACACAAACAAGACGCCTTCCGTGGGGGTGTTGGTAACCCTGTCCAGCGCCTGTTGATTGAATTCAGTCACAGCGCGATTGGCCACTTCACTCGTGGACCAGGCTCTGACAGAGCATGTCCGCACTGTGCAAAAAGCAGCACCCTATGCATCGCACCTGCACATTCTGGATGACGGGGATGTGGGCGCCCAGGTCCCGAAGATCACGGACAGCGTCCTGGTAGAGGTCTGTGGAGCTCGACACCCAGACGTGCTTGGGCCGGCCGCGCACGTAGCCGTCCAGGATGATGGCGCTGATCTGCCGGCCCTTGCCCACGCCCGCGCCGTCGCCGAGGAAGAAACCCTGGCGCTCGCCGGACGGCAGCCAGTGCCGGTGCCGCTCGCAGGCGTACCGCATGCCCTCCAGCTGCAGGCTGCTCAGCTTGCCGCCTGTGATGACCTCCGCCGGGAAGGCGTCCAGGGGGTAGTCATTGCGCGGCAGGGCGATGGCGGCCAGGGAGGCGGGCTCGGCGATGTCTCCAGGGTGAGGCCGGCCCTCCTTGAGGCTGGCGCATCGGTACGACTGGAACACCGCCGAGCTCAGCACCTCGCCGGATCCGTCCTCCCATTCGTTCTCGTGAGCGTCCATGGGAGGGGCAGCGGGCGTTCCGGGGCGCTGCGGAACCGCCACCGGTCCGTGCCCGGCAAGGCTGCTTAAGCCGAACGCAGGTCACGGCTCGGAACCAATAGATGCATCCGGGGTGGTCACATTCTTCACATTAAGATGGCCACAGAAACAAATCAAAAGTTTGAGTTTATATGCATGAGATCATTATTGTCCGATTCGCCAAATCCGTCGCTGCATGTCGCGACAGGAATGACACGCACAAAATTCAAAGACGGGCCCTGGATTTTGGCCGGCCCACCCTTGTTGGCGGCTGATAGTCGCGATCCCGTCTGAGCTGCCTTCTATAAACCAGGCGCCCCCGTTTGCGATCGCTCCCAGTACTTTGTTCTTACAACCCTGCTGTGAGCGCGCTGGGCCTTGCAAAAGGGGCCACGCAGTTCAGATAAATCCCATGGCTTTCTTGTACCGGAGCTCCTCCTGCCAGGTCAACCGATCCTCGGCCCAGTTGCCAGTGCTCGTGCGCCTGCTAAAGTCCCTCTGTCCGTTGTTTTGTTTCTCTGCAGTGGGTGGGGTGGGTGAGTGAATGAGTATGCGCACTGTTCGTAGGCGCGCCCGGGGCCCACGCACGAGGCTCTGCCAGCCGTGGATGCGCACCAAACATTTCGTCGAGGGTGCACGTCTTGTGCTGGTGCTGGAAAATCTCGTCGGGATCCACTCGCATCTGCAGCGCAAGGCGTGGAGGGGTTGGTGAGTGTGTGGGCGAGAGGACTTTGCCATCTCGTTTCACCGAGCCACCATCGCAGGCCCAACCCTTACCTGATGCACAAGCTGCTCCTGGAGCCGCTTGCCCTTGGCCCACTCTGGCACGGGCTTGCTCGGGCCATCGTCCCCCTCAGAGCTGTCCTCGTCACTCCTGTTTTGAAGAGTACGAAGCGAGCATGCGTCACTATAAAATCCCCTAAAAATAATGTCTGCTCAGAATGCACGTGCATACCCTACACATCCCATCGCCCACTCCCCTTCCTCCCCTTCTTAAAGTACCTGTAGGGAGAAATCTCGTACTGGTGCTGCGAGCCGTGGCTGCTCGTCCGCGGCCGGCCCTGCTTGTCGGGGGTGGCAGCCTCTGAAGGAATGGCCGCCGCCGTCGAGCTGGGGCCCTGCGCGTTGGCGGCCAGGGGGTTGAGCACCAAGCGCGGGAACGCGGGGCGCGCTGCGTCCGCCGGTTTGCCTGGCCCTGCGGCCGTGACGCCGTTTTCGGCGCCGGCCTTTGCCACCGGCTCCGGCCTCGTCTCGGGCATTGTGTCCACAGAAGCGCCGCTCGGCCCGGGGAGGTGGGCGGCCTAGGCGGAGCTTGGGGGGCGGCGCGTCGCTCGCGCCCTGGCCCTGGTAGAGGATCTTCTTCAGCGGCTTGGAAGCCGGCGCCGATCCGGTAGCAGCCGGCTTCTCGGCCGCCGCATTTGACGATGCACCGACCACTGGCGCCGCCAGCCCGTCGCCGCCCTCGACCCGGGCTTTCTTGACGCCGTGCAGCGGCTGATGGAGGTGCAGCTGCTTCTCCAGCTGCAGCTGCTGTCGCCGCGCCGCCGCCTCGCGCTGCTTGCGCTGTGCCTGCTCCGCGCGGGTAGCCGCCGCCTCGGCCTCGGCGGCCGCCTTGGTGGCCAGGCGCTCTGCCTTGAGGCGCTCCAGCTCCTGCTTCCGCCGCTCGCGCTCCGCCTCCCGCGCCTCCTGAGCCTTGCGGGCCGCCTCGGCCTTCTCCAGCGCCGCCACCCGCGCGGCCGGCTTGGGCTGCGCCCCGGGGCCTCCGGCGCTCGCAGCCAGGAACGAAAAGGGTGCGGAACGGTCGGGCCCGCTCCCGCCCAGCGGCAGCAGGGAACGCACCGCAGACACAAGATTGCTGGCCATGCTCCGCGCGGGAGGGGGAGCCGGAGAAGGAGCGGCCTCGACTGCTGGGACAAGAGCTGGTTCCGGAGCAGCTGCAGGGGCCTGGTGTGGCGGTTGCTCGTCTTCTTCTGCGACGATGGGCTCCTCTGACTCTGTCTCCATCGGTTCCCCTTCAGGGGATCCCGATGGAGCGCTGGGGCCCTGAGTTAGAGGTGACGAGGGCTGCAAAAGTGTCGCCTTTGCGGTTTCCGGCTCCAACGCTCGGTCATCGTCGGCTGCCATGGGCACGGAAGGCGCTGGCTGGCCCACTGTCGAGTCAGACTGGGCCGAGGCCCTGTCGATGCTGGCCTTTGGCGTCGGCGAGGCCGCTGGCAATCGCCCTGGAGGTGAGGCGGGTTCCGGCTCAGACTCGAGCTGTTCGCTCGCAGAGGATTGCCGTTGCAGTCCTGCCGCATTTTCACCGCGCGCCTCGGATGGCAAGCCCTCTTCTGCGGTCAACGTTGTGTCAGCTGCTGGCGTGTCCGCCGGTCCCGGGACTTCAAGAACACCGGGAGGGGCCACCTCTGGAGCCGCGGGAGGCGCCTGCTCGGGCAACTCCGCGCTGCCCTCAGCCTCTAATGCTTCGGAAGTCAGAGGCCAAGCAAGCCCAGGCGTCGAGTTGGGGTCCAGCTCCAGGTCCAACTTGTTGCTCGGCTCGGAGGCTGCAAGCGCCGCGGTTTCCAGAGGCACCGCTAAGTTCTCCGCCGCCGGCTTCTCAACAGTCGTTCTCTTGGCGGAAGCGGCGCGGGTGCTGGCTCGGGAACGTTTGGCGGGGAGCTCTTTGGGTGGGGTCACACTTTCCCCAGCGCTGGGCACCGCCTCCGTGGCAGCCACGCTGGACCTCGTCGCCCGTTGGCGAGGCTGGGCCTCTGCGTTGAGGGAAGCAGCGTCAGCGCGTTTAGCCTACAGTCACTTTGCGCGAAATCCTCAAAACCACCCTACACCTCCTCCTCACAAACACACCTGGCTCCGTCACTTCGCTGACTGGGTCCGCGACAGCCCGCTGGCTGGCTCGGGTGGATCGGCGGGTGGGCAGCACGGCTTCCTGGCTTGGCGCCCGAGGCTCCACCGGTTCTTTAACGACCTCACTGGACCGTTTGCCTCTCTTCTGAGACGATGCCGTCGTCCGATAGACTTCTTCAGCCGCCTCAGCAGCCGGCTCTGGCTGGCTGGGCGTGGGCCCAGTCTCCACAGCAGCATCCGAGGTGGTGGCCTTTGCCTGTGTCGCCCGAGTGGGCCTTGGGGGGCGCCCTCTAGCTCGTTTTGGAGCCTGCATACCATAAAAAAATGCGATAGATCACGTAAGAAGACGTACGGCACGCAATCGATCGCCACGAGCGGCATGGGGCGCACGTACCGGTGGATCAGCGGAGGGCTTGTCGGCCCCTCCCTGTCGCTTGCCGTGGAGCTCGTTCAGTGCCGCGGTGAGCCAGTCGGAGTATTGCTTGCCCAGATCGTCGATCGAGGCGAGCTTGGCGTCCGCAAGGGAGCGCAGGTCGCTCAAGGCGAGCGCAAGATTGGCGGACATGGCTGGCAAAACTACCAAACCCCTCCACGCCTAGACAACCACTTTCGCGGGGCAGCAGTCATTTCGGTAATCTCCTCCCTGGTTTACGAGCGCCCGGCGCTGGCGTTTGTTGAGACCGTCGTCTGCCGGCAGGCTCGTCGCCCGGACAGCAGGGATGGACAGGTGCGCACTTGAAACGGACGCGGGAAAATCCAAATCGCACCCTCGGCCCGGTCTTTAAATTGAAGGCTCGTGAATTCCCAGCGTGATGATAGCTCAATTGATGGCTCGAGATGCCTCGATCGAGGACACATGTGCTCGAAATTTACGTTTTTGGAATTAATGATACGTGTATATACAAATGAGTGCATTCAGAAGCGGGGTAGCGAAGCCGGCACGGCGAACCACCACCGTGGCACGCGACGTATAAGCTAGACACGAGAAGCACATGTGGCATTTGCATGCCCTATTATGGCAAAAAGTCATTGTTATTATTCTTGGCGTTGTATATGAACTATCGACTGCATTGAATCACCTTGGGCATCAGGCTCGACGCCTGGCGGTGTGAGTGTGCTCCGGTCACAAACATCGGGTACTCCGCCTTGGGAGCCCCACCGGAGATCAAGGAAGGGCCGGGAGCGACTTACTATCCAGAAAATATACCACAATACTATACGGTCATAAGTAGTCCGAATCCTAGAGTGGCAGAGTAGGCCTGCTGAGCACTGCCGGGCCACAAGCAAGGCTCCGGGCATGGCTGGCCGGGTCCGCAAAGACTGCAGGCGCTCCTGGACCCGGGTGCTGATCATTGCCTGCCTCGCCCTCCTTCAAGCGCGCGCTTTCAAGGCCTTAGACCCGCCGAGCTATCAACTTGCGACCTCAGACTCGCTCAAGACCGGGAAAGGTGCAGCGCGATCCGGCGGTGGGGCCCGTGACCGGAGGTCAATTGCAGTGCCACGCCCAGTCTTTCACTCGAGGACACGCCGATCCCAGAGACTTTGCAGAGCAGCTCGCGACCCTCACTGCTGCGTCCTCGTCAGAAGGATTCTTGGATCGTTTGTTCGGAACAGACTGCCACGCACGGGCAGTGAGCGCCCTGCACCAGGAGTGCCGGGCGCTGAGCCAGGAAAGCAAGGCCTGGCTGGCGCTGCGGCTCGTCGAGTGCCAGGCCTTGACGCACGGCGAGGTGCTGGCATCCTGCCCCTCCACATCTCCACTCAAGGCTTGCCTGGACAGCCTCACGGACAGGCAGTGGCAGTTGTACGTCGAATTTCTGGCACACACCGAAAGGTAATGAATTTGTGGCGGTCATAAGAGGGACTGGGGCCTGGCAAAAGTACTCGGCAAGATTTTTCTTTGGCAATGACTCTCAAGATCCCTCCTGCCCGCACAGTGTGTGTCTCTACATTCAAAACCTCGCGTTCGAGAAACACACCGCCTTCCTGCTCAACCAGCTGTCTCAAGGGGCTTCGCAAACAGAGGAACAGCTGGCCGGCATTCGGAGCCTGTCCAGTGAAACCTTGGAGACCGCCAGCACCGTGCATCAGTCAATCCTGGTGGCGGAGAACAGGCTGAAAGAGCTCCAAACTGGGCAGGATGAGGCCGCGCGGGCGATGCACGCCGCGCACCAGGAGGCAGGCGCTCGATTCGAGCAGCTCCACAGCAACCAGCGGCGTTCGCTTGAGCTGCAGGCCGAGTCCATGGCCGACCAGCAGAAACTGGCGCGCGGGCAGGAGGCTCTGCTCTCTGAGCTGCACACCAGGCACCGCTCTCTGGAGGGCCTTTTGGGAGGCGTCGAGACCAGGGCCCGCCAGGTGGCAGCTCTTCAGCAGGCGGCGGCCAGGGCGCAGCACACGCTCCTCCAAGACATGAGGTGGATTTGCAGGGCCATTTTGGGAAAATATGGTCTTGCGCACCGCATAGTTCTGTTCTTAGGCTCATTCAAGTTCTGAGCTGAACTCGATGACCCACGCTCCCTTGTCAGGTCGTTGACGGAGAGCTCATCGCAAGTGCAGGGGTTGCTGAGTACCGTAGTAGGCTACCAGCAGCGACTGGAGGGCGCGCTGGTGGCCTTTACTATGGGCAGGATGGGGAGCATGGCTGGGGCACTAACCTATGTCGCTGTGCTGGCGGGCGGGTGGGTCCTGGCCGGGCTCTCCAGCGGCGCCGGCCGCCAGCGCCAGACGCTGGTGGCGACGCTCCTCGCCTGCGCCCTCTCCGAGCGCTTGCTGCTTCACCATCTCGGGCCTCACTTTGCTCTAGACCCACTGTCACAAAAGGTACCAAGCTGGATGCCTATGTGGACTTTATTGCTCAGGGATGTAGCATGATGGCCCCAATCTGGAAGAGCAATCTTTCCGTCTGCAGGCTGTGCTACACCTACCCGCCCTTGTCTCCATTTGGGTCTCGCACGTTGGACGTCCAGAGCCTCGTTCGATGCTTCTGGGCACTTGTCTGGGTCGCGCAGGCGCTTTGCGGCAAGAAACCCAGAGCGGGCCCCCAAGAGGCGCTCCAGAGGTACCCGCGATGGACACCCGTATATGCAATCTGCAATCACACAAGCGATCGTGCATGTATCGACTCTTTTCTCCCTTGCGCCGCCAACTCTGTTCACAGGCTGGAGAGCAACCTCCTGGAGCAGGCCAGGCAACGGGATACGGCGCTGCGGAGTTTGATTTTGGAACACAACCTCTCAGTTCTCCGCCGGATCGACCAGCTTGAAGGGGAGCTAGCGAATGCTCAGCGTCCAGTGCTGGCTGCTAGACTCCACAGTTCCTTGGTCCACCCCAAAGACGACGCCTTTGAGCACAAGACCTTGCTGGATGCCCCAGGCGCGCAGCTGGAAGCCCTGCCTGAACTGCAGGCAGTGACGCCAGAACAGGCTGGGGGCCCGGCGCCAAGCAGCACGGCCCTGCGGGCGCTAGACATCGACGAAGCGCCAAATGCCGCGATAATTCCGGTCTCGAAAGCAGGAAGGAAACGGAAAGCGGAGTCTTGCGCTAGCCCGCATGGGAGAAAGCGTCATGGTGGCCTCGTGGAGTCGGCCGCTTGATCGGCACGTGAGCCGCCAGTGTGCATATTTAATGGTTCGAGGCGAGCTTGCCCACAAATGGTGTCGTGTATAGTATTTCCATTTGATCTCCTTGGTTATGGGATTTCTAGGACACATCCCGTCAGTGATCATCGCGAGCCTCGCTGGAAACGGACATTTTGCAATATGTACCCAGCCGAAAGTTCGTCCCGAAATGTGCCACAGGCTCGCCCCACGGCTGTCCCAAAAGCAATAATCTGCCCAATCAAGGTATATAATGACTCATAAGGACTTTTTGTTGCATTCAAAGTCTGTTGATTGCACTTGAGAGTCGCTCGCGCCGTGTGGCATGCCTAGCTGGTACCAGCGTGCTAGCCTGCCCGGGTGGCACGGGTCAGACCATCAAATCTGCAAACCCTCCACGGGAGTGTGGGACCTAGGCGTGAGGGATGGTCCGACCCCCTCGAAACAGTCGTGCACCACAGTGAAACTCGCCGTACAGATGCATGCGCACATTTACTCGCTATAAAGCGCCTGCGGCCATTGTCTGGCCGACTGCATCGACCCCCAAGTACAGGCTCAGGACGGTACTGGTTCATGCCCGTTCGACTGGGTTCAACCCAGCGGGAATGAATCGCAGCGCCCGGGCGTTTTTCCTTGCCTGGGTTTGTCTACATGTTGTGCGCGCGAGTATAGATGGCTGCGGCGAATCCCTGCCCCTGGTAGCGAACACATGGTCGTTCACGGCGGCCACGGAGGCGGCATGGGCCGCCGTCAATACCGCTTCCTCCAAGCACCCCGCCTTGGACGCCGTGGAGCAGGTTGGCAGGCTGTACACCGCATCGCCTTCACCCGTTTTGGCATGTGGCATGCTAAAAAAACAAATTTTGAAATAACTGTCGCAGGGAGGGACGCGCTGTGAGGACGATCAGTGCGATGGCACGGTGGGGTTTGGAGGCAGCCCGGATGAGTCTGGGGAAACAACGCTGGATGCCCTCATCATGGATGGAGACACGATGAACGTCGGAGCCGTCGGGTGGGTTGATTTTTTGGTGCTGGGTTGTGATAATATGTTTGATTATTGATTCATGCGTTGATAATAGCTGCCCTTTGCTGGCTTGTGATTGTTGTTTGTATGGTCTGCCAGGAAGCGGGTGGAGGCGCTCAACAAGACTATTTCTAGACATGCCGGGCGTGAATGCCCACCCCTCCTTGCCTCGATCCACAGGGACTTGCGGCACGTCAAGCACGCCCTGTCGACGGCCCGATTGGTCCTGCACACCACGCGCCACTCGATGCTGACGGGCCTCCAGGCCACGCAGTTTGCCATGGACATGGGCATGCAGCTGGACGACCTGTCCACCAAGGCGTCCACAGAGCTGCACGCACAGTGGAGGGCCGACGCCTGCCAGCCCAACTTTCGCACCCACGTCTGCCCCAACCCCAGGCGCCACTGTGGGCCCTACCACCTCGGCAAGGGCGGGCTGGTAGAGGAAAGCGCGGCGACCTGCGAGGACGCCACGGTGGCGCGCGCGCTGCTCAGGCAGGCGGACGGCGAGGGCGCTGCGACCGCCCTGCGCGACTCCCGCGCCAGCGAAGCCTCCTACCCCTCTGCCACCGCGCACGACACCATCGCGCTCGTGGCCATCAGCGCGGACGGCAGCATCGCCGCCGGCGCCTCCACAAACGGCGCCATCCACAAGGTCCCGGGCCGCGTGGGCGACGGCGCGGTCGCCGGCGGCGGTGCCTACGCCGACAGCCAGGTCGGAGCTTGCGGGGCCACCGGGGACGGCGACGTCCACCTGCGATTCATGCCTTGCTACCAGGTAAGGGGGCGAGTGTGAGCGAGATCTGGGGGTGGTGCAGTTTGTCATATACAAGCATGTATTCAGATGAGGTTGGAGCAGACAAAAGTTTGTCTTGATGTGGTAGCCAATTGCTGCATCGGTCTCTCGAGGGCTCTTGCGCGCACAGCATTCGGCGTCCAGGACTATAATCGCCCCTCTTCCAGCCAGCCCACCTGTATTCCGCCCACCTCCCTCGCCTCGCCAGGTGGTTGAGAGCATGCGACTGGGGCTCTCGCCGCAGGAGGCGGCAGAAGACGCCGTGCGCAGGATCGCCCTGCGCGCGCCGGCGTACGTGGGCGCCGTGGTGGCCGTGGATCGCTGCGGACGGCGCGGCGCCGCCGCGTTTGGCTGGAACTTCACCTATGCCTTCCAGGACGCCGCCAGCCAGGGCGTGCAGGTCGAACACGTGGCCCCGCTCACGATATGATATCCCTTCATTACTCCCTTGACGGATAATGAACTGTCTTTGCAGATAATAAGCATGCCTCTTGGCACCATGTATATGTATGCGTCTTACGTTTCTGCGGAGCCCCCCGAACGCCGCCTTAGGGTTAATCCCCGCTAGGGCTGGGGAATATTTGGGACGAGGGAATCTCTCCCCCACGATGGACCAACGCTTTGCACGCCAAAGCTCGCCGACTTTGGTCCCAAAACAATCAAATACACTGTGTTTCTAACTGTAGTCATACACATTGGCTTGGGTGGAGCAATAGGTCATCGTCACCGCAAAGTGCCGTCCATTCCCTGTCGCTGCTCGCTGCCACTTGCCGACGCGTTCCCTGCCCTCCTCGCTTTTGCATGGTGCGAGCCTGCAGGGACTGTCTATTTGCATGGATCAAATGAATCAAACGAGTCTGAACGCGTCTGGCGCGATATTTTTGCAGGTCACCGAGGAGCGCACGACCGAGGTGTTTCATTATGAGGGCCTGAACGGGGGCGAGGTCCGGCTGCCCAAGCCGTCCTCGCTCGCCCGGCTGCGCGAGGCCGGGCACGCCGCGGTCTACCGCGCCGCCGGCGGAAGCCGGGAATTGGTGGGGCTATGGCTCTTCGTCGTATCCACCCTCTTTGGCACGGGCATGAGCCTGTGCGCCAAGCTGCTAGGTGATTCACGGGTGGGGTGTGGGGTCGTCCATGTGAGGTGGGGTCCCATGGACGCCAGTCATCGTGTCAATAGACCATGACCCTATTGGGAGTTGTCTCAAGGCTGTGCATAGAGAAAGATGCTACAGATGTTATTTTGGGAGTGCGCTCGGAAACGCTCCTCGTTCCTCTCCCCCCATGCCATGCGACCCTCACGCCTGCCCCTTCATCTCTTCACCAACACCCACGCAGCCAAGCGCGGCATCCCCATCTTTGAGGTGGTGCTCTTCCGTTCGCTGACGCTGCTGCTCTTCACGGTACCGGTGCTGGTGCGGCAGGGCGTCAACCCGTTTGGCAACGAGCGGCGCTGGCTGTACGTGCTGCGCGGCGCGCTGGGGTTCGGCTCCGTCACGACGCTGTATTTCGCGGTGACGCTGCTCACCATGGCGGACGCCAACGTGCTGGCCTTCCTGGCGCCGCTCTGGGCGGCCCTGCTGTCGCCCGTGCTGCTCTCCGAGTGGCCCAGCTCGGGCCTGGTGGTGGCGCTGCCCGTGTCCATCGGCGGCGTGCTGCTGGTGGCGCAGCCGCCCTGGCTCTTTGGCCTGCGCGAGGAGCACGTCAGCCTGCTGGGCATCGCGGTGGGCCTGACCCAGTCCCTCTTCTCCGCCCTGGCCAAGATGGCCGTGCGCGCGCTCAACTCGCAGACCGAGTCGATGGCGGCCATCATCTTCTCCATGGGCGCGGTGAGCACGGTGCTCTCCTCCGCGGCCGTGACGCTGGCCGACCAGTGGACCCTGCCGCGCACCGCGCCCGTCGTCGCGCTCCTGGTCGCCAACGGCCTCTTCGGTTACGGCAACCAGGTCACGCAGACCGCCGCGCTCCAGCGCGCCAAGGCCGCGCCCGCCATCGCCATGAGCTACCTTTCCGTCATCTGGGGGCTGCTCGCCGGACGTGCTCGTCTTCCACGACGCCCCCAATTCGCTCTCGCTCCTCGGCGCCGCCATCATCTGCGGGTGCAGCTTCGCCGTCGCCTACTGGGAGCGCCTGGAGAAGAGCCGCCGGCACGCGCGCGAGCACGGGCACGTGCTCGTCGTCAGCGGCCGCGAGACGCCCGAGGGCCAGGCACCGCTGCTGGAGGGCAGTGACAACGAGGACGATGTCGCCGCGCACGCCGTCAACGGCCACAAGGCCGCTGCGGTCTGAGAAAATAGGTCCAAGGCGTCTGTCTCATCACCCGTCCCCTCAGGCCCGACCTTCCAAGCACATCGTCACTTGCCAATGTGAAGAGCGCCCCCCCTCCGGGGCGCCTTCCTTGACGGCTCCCTCGCCCCGCATGCGTCGTTCTCGCGAATACTCTCCCTCGCCAAACGATGCGCGGCAGAGGGCTGCATGCGTTGCCCATACCATTTTTGTCCCTGCAGGGACCCCTGTGTTGCCCCCTTACGCTCGTGCCTAGAGCAAAGGGTCTCCGCCCGTTTTCCACCCCACATATGTCTGTGTACAATGTCTGGTACTGCGCCATTCTGGGCGCCGTTTTGAAATTCAAAGATGCAGCGTGCAAGGCTGGCTGCCAGCGATTTGCTGGAACAGCAGGGCCGGGAGTGGAGCTGATTCCCCGGGATCTGGCGAAACGTGCGCCAGGGCGCCAACCCAGCTCGGTCGGCGCACGACACGGGTACTTGATGACCAGCGCTCGGCAGTCTGCACCCGTTGATTATTGTCTTTTCTCAGCCGAGTACGATGGCGACCTTCATTGCGGCAGGGGCCTCCCGGTCCACCCTGGTGCGGCCAGCGGCCCGCCCCTCCCCCCTCAAGGTACGGTGGCGAAGCGCGATGGGTGCCCGACAACCATTCGGTCAGGCATGCACGATACGCGATGTGCTCTTCGGTCCTATACGATCTCACTACGCACTCGCCTCTTGTGTTGTCCAGGTGTTTGGGTGCGCGAGCGCATGGGGCGGTCGGCCGCAGGCCCGGGCGCGCTTCTCGAGCTGCATCCGGTCGGCGCTGTCCACCGAGCAGTCGGTACGCGTTGAGACCGAGTATGCTGTCTAATGCTTTCATAAAGTAGGCTTGAAATGCGCGCCCATCTGACGCAAACCCTTTTGGTCCCGGCCCATCTCCGCAGGGTGACCCGACCACCCCCGACTACCGGGTGAAGTTCAGCCACAAGGCTAACCCCGTCTCCCCCTGGCACAACATCCCCCTCCACGCCGGCAAGGGCCTGTACAACTTTGTGGCGGAGATCCCCAAGAACTCTTCCGCCAAGTTTGAGGTGGCCACGGTACGGATTTGGAGGGTGGGTGGTATGAGGGGGGGAGTGCGCTAGAATTCATTTGACTAGAAACTGACACTCTGTGCGTCCACCCACCCTTGTTCCGCCCCATCCATCTCGCCCCGCAGGACGAGCCCCGCACGCCCATCAAGCAGGACATCAAGAAGGGCAAGCTGCGCTTCTACCCCTACAACATCGACTGGAACTACGGCCTGCTCCCCCAGACCTGGGAGGATCCGGCGCACACCAACGCCGACACCAATGCCTCGGTACGATCCTGGGTCGATCCTGGGCTGGCCAATCGTTGGTCAAATGAGGTTGGGTCAATACCAATCGATAATTACGCAAGCGCCGTTGATGAGATACCTGGACGGGTCCGATGAAATAAAAATTTCACATTCCACACGAGATTACTGACGCTCAGAGTGATGCTCCTTTAGGAGTTCTGCAATCTTGAGGACCCTTGATTATTCGTGCTTTTGAGTGCCCTTGCATTGCTGTGCTCCTGTCTCAAGCTTGTGCAGTGCGATGCCTCGTCTTTTGCCGAGTCGGTCGATCGACCCGACCAACCCTGGTCTTATGCGTCCACTCACTCCCCCTTTCTTTGGCAGGGCGACAACGACCCGGTGGACGTGGTGGAGATTGGCTCGCAGACCGCGGAGACGGGCGGCGTGTACCCCGTCAAGGTCCTGGGCGTGTATGCCATGATTGACGACGGCGAGCTGGACTGGAAGGTGATCGCCATCCGCGCGGACGACCCCAAGGCCGATGCGGTCAACGACGTGGAGGACGTGGAGCGTGAGTTCCCCGGCCAGCTGCAGGCCATCTACGAGTGGTTCCGGGACTACAAGATCCCGGACGGCAAGCCGCCCAACGCCTTTGGCTTCGACAACAAGGCGCAGAACAGGGCCTACGCGCTGCACGTCATCGAGGAGACGCACACCTTCTGGCTCAACCTCGTCAGCGGAAAGCGCGAAAACACCGAGGACCTTTCCCTGTACTGAAAAGATTGATAAAATACTTGGTCATGAGGCACGGGACAGAAGGCTCCCAGAGCCCAGACTGACCCCAGTCTGGAGGCCAGAAACCCCCGCCGGACCAACCTCCTTTGCCTGGACCGCAGGCGCTTGCAGTCTCATCTTCCATGCTTGTCTGGCACGTTGAGCCTCACAGAGGGTTCAACCCAATTTTTGAGTGTACATGTCGCAATTCTGTGCCGGAACCCCCCGTTTGTAACAATCGCTCCGGGTCGTATCAGATCAGGCTGCCGATTTTGTATTTTCAGACCGCAAATGCCGGGTACCTGCGGGGCCCGGCACCAGCACAATGCGCCGCGCGTGCTCAACAATCCCACCGGCTCTTCAGAGTATTCCTATCATACTTGGACAGCGCGTCCATGGAAGTGCAGTAGGCTATCAAAGGATCGTGGCGCAATGTATCGGGCCGTGCCAACCACGCCCGGCGCCTGGGCCCGCCTCAAGTACGACGCTGGGCTGACAGAGGGCGTTCTTCCTGGGCGAATGTGGTGTGATGGTTTTGCTTGCTTCTGTAGCCCTAGCAGCTGGTCCTCGGTTCTGAAGGATCGAATCCATTGCCATCGCCCGGCGCAGGCAAGCTGGTGCCCTGGACTTGGATCGCGTCGCTCCGGCCGAAGCCGAGGCCCTGGCGGCTCGCGTTCAAGAGCTGGAGTCGCAAGTGCGGGGGAATGAGGCAATGATGTATGTGGATCGAGTGATGTACAGACAATTCCTTTGCGAGGCCCTGAATTGCCACTTGCTCCTCCCGCAGGTGCTGGACTATGAGCAGCAGTACGATGCAGTCTGCCGTGAGCTGGAAAGCGCACGCGAGTTTTACCAGGTGGGATCGGGGTACCGATTTTGAGGCGTTTTGAGGAATTCTCGTGGCATATGGGAATCACAGTAGTAGAACCTTTGCCAAGTAAGCTTGCCACAACGACGCCCTTCCGCACACGTGTACCTCGCGTCAACAGAATCTGGAGAAGCAGATCGATCAAGCGCAGGCCGCCGCCATTCGCGAAAAGCGCCAGATGCTCAAGTCTGCCACGGAGACGGAGCGGAAGCTGAAGGAGGCCGAGGCGGTGCTGGCTTCGGAGCGCGCTGCCAGGTACGAGCGGGGGGAATACTTTGGCGTAGGGATGAGCCTCTTGCTTAGAAGATTCTGTCCCTTGCCGACCTTGAACCCACGATGCACATGCAGGGACTCTGCCGAGACCTCGCTGGCGGCGCTGCAGGAGGAGCGGGGGCGCCTGGAAGCGGCCTGCGCGGACGCCAAAAGGGAGCGGGAGCGGGCCTGCGAGGAGGCCAAGCGGGCACAGGAGCGCGCCGAGGAGGAGGCGGCCGCGGCGGCGCGCAGCGCCGAGGCCACGCTCGAGTCCAGCAGGGCCGCGCAGGAGGTGCTCCGGGCGGAGCTCTCCGAGGCGCAGGCGCTGAGGGAGGCGGCCGAGCGCGAGGCCGAGGCCGCCCAGGCCAAGGCGGCGGCCGCGGAGGCCGCCGCCCTGGAGAGGAGACCACGGCACGCCTCGAGGTCGAGGCGGCGCAGCGCGAGGCCGAGGCGGTCCGCGAGGCGTCCCGGGAGGCGCAGGAAGCCGCGCTGCGCGCGGCCAGCGAGGCGGGCGACGCGGCTGCGGCCGGGGAGTCTGCGCGGGCCGAGGCGGAGGCGCGGGCCGCGGCGGCCGCAGTGCGCGAGGCGGCGGCCGCGGCCAAGGAGGCAGCCTTGGTCGAGGAGCGCGAGCGCCTGGATGCGGAGCGGGCCGAGCTGACGCGGCTGGCCGAGGATCTGGAGGCCCAGCGCAATGCCTTGGAGCGCAGCAACGAGGAGGTCTTGCGCGGCAAGACGAGCCTGGCTGGCGGCGTGCAGGCGCTGGAGGAGCAGGAGACGGCCGCTGAGCGGCGATCCGCCGAGCTGGAGGCCATCGCCGAGGAGCTGAGCCGCCGCAACGCCGCGCTTTCCGACCGCGAGGCGGACATTGTGCGGCGGGAGTCCCTGCTCGCGGAGCGCGAGGCGTCGATCGCCGAGCGCGAGGCCGAGTTTGAGAGTCGGATCGCGGAGCGCGAGGCGGAGGTTGAGAGTCGGATCGCGACCCTGGCCGCGCAGCGGGAGGAGCAGCAGAGGGCGAGCGAGGGGGCCGCGGCCGAGGCCATTGCTCGCGAAGAGGCGCTGGCGGCGCGCGAGCTGCTCCTGGCCCAGCGCGAGGCGGAGTTCCAGCTGACCCGCGAGACGCTCCGCCAGATGCCGCCCATCCCCGAGGAAAAGGGGGATCTGCTCTTGGCAGGCGCTGAAATTGAGGAGGAGGACGAGGCAGAGTTTCAAGACGCGGTGGAGGGCGAGCCGTCGGAGGCCAGCTTGGGGGCCATGGCGGCCACAGAGGAGCACGAGGCGTTGCCAGCTGCGAGCCCCAAACCCCGGCGCGGCCGGCCCAGGAAGGCGCAGGCGCCCGCTGTGGAACAAGTTGCTGGCGGCGAGGCGCCTGCAGAGGAGGAGGCATCAAAGCCTGCTGCCACCGGCCGGAAGAGGTATGGAGGAACATTTTTTTGATACGAGGGTGCATTTTTCGTGAGAGTTTTGGACATTGCTCGCATGCTTGCCTGCCTTATAACTCGCGGATGGTGGCGCAAGGAGCGCGTGCTGTCACCTACCCAAATTATAAACAAATGTCTGTCTGCACGCTCCCAGGCGCGCCGCCACCGAGCCCGCCGCACCCGCCGCCTCTCCGCGTCGGACCTCCCGGAGAAAGACCGCTGCGCCGGCGGAGGACGATGCAGCAGAGCCAGTGGAGCAGGCGGAAGCGGGTTCTTCCGAGCAGGCTCAGGCAGCCCCTGCGGAAACGGCAGGGGCGGAGCAGAGCGGCGAGGCAGCCGCGCACGCCCCCGTGACGGTGGCCAAGGCGACACGGCGTCGGGCGACGACAGCAGGAACGACAAGCCGCCCATCCCGGTCCACGGCGGCCGTGGGCTCGCCCCCGCGGGCCGACCCGGTGATCGGCGCCCGACGCAAGACCCTGGCGGCGGGCGCCGAGGCCGCCCCGCCGGTGGACGAGCCAGCCGCGGAGCCCGAGACGAGCGTCGCGACGAGGAGGAGCAGTCGACTGGCAACGGCGCGTCCAACTCGCAGCGTGGCCAGCACGCGAGCACGCGACGTCGGCAGCCCCACCAAATCCACCCGCTCCACCCGCTCAACCAGACAGAGGGCCTGATTTATGCATGGAGCACCCCTCTGCGCTTATATTTGGAATTCTATCAATTGCAAAGCATGAGGACGATCAAGGTCTGGCGGAGGCGATAGGTGTCGCGCGTGTGCTCGCTCGTCGGATCATCCAGTTTAAAGTCTCGCCGACGGCTCCATGATATATCCATGCGCGTCCGGCACGCCAGTTCGCGATGCACAAAGGTCGGGCGCCTTTGATGTTCTGTCACTCCTGGTATTGCACGTCCTTTAGTGTATGTACAGAAGTACTGTCGACACAACTAGACCAGATGACGGTGCCGGAGGGGGACCCGACCCGGGCCATCATTGAGTGCGCCGTTCCCTCGTGGTTTCCGCGATACCAGCACCTCGCGCATGGGATGCGCGTAATTCCCGTGGAGCAGGACGTCGTAGAATGGCTTATTAGTGATGGCATCTCGGTGCCCGAGGATTCTGATGCGGTACGCTGGCTGGAGAGGAGGACTGAAAGGGCGGCCACTCACCAAAGGACATTGCATGCGTTGGCCCATTGTGCTGGATCATCACCGCTCCCCCTGGATACTTATACCATATCAATTCGCCCTTAATATATTTAGTTTGGAAGAAGGCAGAGGGCTGAGCCGGGAGAGCCGGACGAGGAGGGTTGGGAGTCGGCCTCGTCCTCCGGCAGCGAGGACAGCGAGGACCAGCCGCCGGCCTCCCTGAGCGCCCTCCGGGCTCAACTTGCAGAGGCCATTGCTCAGCTGGGGGGCACGGTGCACCCGAAATTCACGTGGTCTTGTCCCCGGGACGCCGCGTGGCTGTCCACCGGTCAACGAATGGCCTGCTCTTCGCCCGACGAAGTCCTGCTGCTGCTGCGTGGCTCTGACCGCGTCGCCCACGACGTCTGCGGCGCGGTCCCAGGGTCTAGCGCCGCGGACGTGCAGCACGCGATTGCGCTGCGGAAGTGGCACGACCTCGACCCGGGCCGCGAGTTCCGGGCTTTTGTGGTGGATGGGGTGCTGGCAGGGGTCTCCCAGCGAGATGTCGCCCAGGAGCACAGCTGGCTTCACGGGCCGGCGGCACGGGCGGAGATGCTCGATCTGATTTCTGTTTTTTTCGCCGAGCACCTGGCATCCACCTTTTCCCTCCCAACCTATGCCTTTGACGTCTACGTCACCAGCCGGCGGCGCGTCAGGCTCATCGACTTCAACCCGCCCGGCGACACGACCGCTGGCCTGCTGTACGACTGGGACGAGCTCTTGGAAGGCGGACTCGCTCCCGAGCTGCGCGTGGTGAGCGGTGGCGCAGCGCTGCGCCCAAACCTGGCTGTGTACGGCGTGCCATATGATTTTGTGGACGACTCGGAGGGCAGCGCGCTGCGGCAGCTGCTCGACGGCGCAGCCGCCGCTGGCGGGCTCTGGGACGACATTGCCGGGCAGACGCGTCAACAACAGCAGTCGGCCTGATAGTATTGTCAATGGATTTGGATCGTTGGCTTGACAAGTGCTGTGAATATATGCTCTGTTCACCAAGGGACTCGTGTAATAACCACGGACCCTGCTCCCTCCCTGGCGCTGTAGTAGTACGAGCAAGTGCATGAGAGAGATCTCTGCCCAGTGTGGCTCCGAGAATTGGGATAGGTGTCACAGGACGCCGGTGCCATGCCGCTCTGCACACCCCGCCTAGATGCCTGGAGCCCTCCTGCATGGAAAGGAATAATTATAAACAACCTTTCAAGGTCCCGACTTTGTCCGCCTACGTCGCGAGGTGACTGTATTGGGCTAGCAGTCGGCGACAGGATGGCAGCTGGCATGAAGCCCTAACGAGCGCGAAGGCGGGCGACGTCTTAGACAAGAGCTTGCTCGTCTGCAGTGCATCATTCCATGTCTCAGTAAGTAAAATGCATGCGGCCAGAGGACGCGCTCGTGTCGGGCTGTCGGTCTTGCCCGTGTTCGAGCCTTTGTGACCCTTTGGTCTGCAACACTGGATCCGCAGGTTTAGCAAGTACAAGGGCGCCTTTTCGTCCGGGGAAGAGGATAAGGGCCCCGATCGCTCTGAGGATGTGGACCTGGAGGAGGCATCGGAGGTCCAGGGCCCTCGCCTGCGGAGGGGGTCCCACTCATGGCAGAGCCTGCGACGGGGCCAGCTAGCCTTGCCGCCCTACCAATCCAGCAACCGCTCCGAGGAGGAGTCGACGATCGATGATCTAGAACGTAGGTTGGGTGTGCGCAGAGCATGGGGACAGGGAACAGGAGAGGGGAATGCTATATTGTACATCCTTGTTCCTTTCTCCTTGGCCTTTGCCACCCGTCTTGGCCGTTGCCACCCGCCATGCGAGCAGGGGATGAGCCGCTTCAGAGGTTTGTGGCGCGCAAACGAAGCTTTACGAAAGAGGATTTTGAAGTTCTGCTGCAGCACCCGGATCTCTACAAGGGTGAGCTGGGGTTGGGGGGAATGAATCGTGAGGGTGACTGAAGTTCTTCTCGCACCGACCGGGCCTCATCTCGTCTCGATCTCCTTGCGCAGTGCACAACCTCATGGGAGCCGGTCTGACGGCCAAGCCCAAAGTCCACCCGGGCCCGCCCAGCCCGCGGCAGCCGCTGGTGGCCGATCAGGAGGGCGCGTCCTTTGGCGGGCGGTCCCGCTCCCTCTCCGTGTTTGGGCTGCCCACGTTCCGCCCCGACAACAATGTCTACAAGTATTGGAGCATGCTCATACTCTTGTTCGATCTTACGTATTCGGCCATCGTGGTGCGAGGGTGGGGAGGCTTTGTGGGTTGTTGGTGAGGGTGAAGCGCATTCGGAGCTGGCTGCTCCCAAACCGGCTGCTTGTGCAAATGGCCTGCCATGCAGGCAGCACCCATCCCTAGTCCGCTAAGTCACTCAATTTTGTCCTCCGCAGGTGCCCATCAGTATCGGCATGATGACCTCGTTTGTGACGTTCAACTGGACGTCCCTTCTTGATTACAGTGTCGGTGAGACGGATGGCGCCTGGTGGATAGCGGCGAGCGCACACGATGGGCATAGGGGAAATATTTGATGCTTATCACCCTCTCCCACCCTTCCACGCTGCCCGTCGATCATTCACCACCCCTTGTACAACGCAGGCGCGTTTTTCATGGCCGATCTGATCGTGTCCTTCCACGTGGGTTTCATCGCGACCTACAACCTCCGCAAGGTCCTGGTCATGAACGGCAGGCTGATTGCCAGATTCTACGTGCGACACGTGAGTGGCTGGATAAGGACGGGCGGAGGCAGGGCGCGGCGTGGAGGGGGGGGTCTCAGAACCGTTTCCGTGCGGGCACATTGATGCACTCGAATTTGTCCAGTTGAACAAGAAGAAATATTTTAAGCACATTGCCCAGCACACGAAATCAACACAACCCCCTTACTTCAACATGCGCAGGATACCTTTTTGTTCGACCTGCTTTCTTCCTTGGCCTGGGTCATCCAAATCATCATGCTGATCATGTACCACACCATCACCGAATTTGACCCCGCGGTGGCCCTTCTGGTCATGGAGGCCCTGAGGTGACTGCGTGGCTTGATGGCTTGTCCAGCATATATATGTGTCTCTTTCTGCCGGGCTTGCCGAATGCGCAAATTTCCATTCCACCAACTCTCTCTGCACAGGCTGGTGCGGTTCCTGCGAGTCATCAAGCTCATCCGGCGGCTGCTCATCAACTCGGTCTATGCGCCTCTCAACCAGCAGCACTCTTGGGCCAAGTGGGCCAATTCGGCGACCTTCAACTACCTCTTCTACATCCTCTACGTCATCGCGGTCTTGGTCAACTTTCTGGGATGCCTGTGGTGCGCAGCGTTTCACTTTTGGAGGGTGGAGGTCGGGCTGCATGAGCAATCCCTCACCACCACCCGTGTCTCAGTCTCTTCTCAAACAATTCTCTTCCCTAAACCAGGAATTTTGTCGCGGGCGCCGAGGGGTTTGACGGGACGTGGGCAAACTACTACCCCCCCTTTGTGCGGTACTACTCGCCCGACGGCATCTCCCCCCTGACTTCCGAGCAGCTTCGCCACGAGGTCAGCGACATCTGGCGCTACTTTGTGGGGACCTACTGGGCCCTGACCACGATCGCCACCGTGGGCTTTGGCGACGTGACCCCGGCGACCCTGACCGAGACAGTCATCGTGATGTGCGTGGAGATCATCGGCATCATGTTTTTTGGCATCCTGCTCTCCACCATCAGCGAGCTGCTGAGCAACCTGAACAAGACGGCCCGGCGCGCGTACGCCTTTCGCAAGAAGCTCGCGGCCGTGGAGCGGTGGCTCCACAACTCGGACGTGCCCCGCACTCTCCAGGGCCGCATCAAGTCGTTTTACGCAGAGGTCGGTCGGATAAGGGGGAGGGAGGGAGCATTTGTTGTTGAGCAGGCGTGGGTGAATGGCTGACTGTTTTTTACATGGCAAAATGCATCTGAGATCATTCTTTGGTAACCCCCAATCAGTTGACCCAATCCCATCCTCAATGAAGGTGTGGCTGCACCAACTGGAGGCCGCCGAGGGAAACGCCAATCTTCACGGAGCTCCCGAGTGTCCTCCGCAGCGAGGTCGCCTGGGCCGCCCTTCACCAGGCCTTCAAGTGAGAAGAAAGATGGGGTGCTGGAGGGGTGGGACTCGGTCTTGTCATTGTTGCAGACCAATGGTTGACATATATAGAATGGTTTAACACCCATCATCCAAACTTATGCAGCCAAATACCTCTGTTTGCTGGAGTGAGTGAGTCGTTCAAATGGCGGCTGTGCTCCAGGCTGACGCCTCGGCGCTACGGCCCTGGAGAGGATATTGTGGCGGAAGGGCAGCCCGCCACGCACGTCTGGTTCCTCCTGGAAGGTGCGGTGGCGAGACTGCTGTGTGTATGCAGAGGTGCTTTGGGCTGATGAGGGGGCAAGTATGCACCTCCAGATGCTTCTGAGATGCTCCGGCGCCCAAAATGCATCACCCTGTCAAAACAAACAACCCCCATCTGCTGCAGGCGATGTCTTTGCGATGCAGTGCTCCGAGGAGGTTGGGCATCCGCAGGCGCCCTCTGCCCTGGGTCTCACAGGTGGGAATTGAGTGTGCATTGTCTTGGAGATGTAGTTGATTGATGACGAGAATTGGAGGCACGGACAACAAGGTTGCAATGGATGCATGCTTGAGCACCAATCGGCTCACCCTTCTCTTGCTCGTATCCGCCTGGACGCAGCCATCCTGCAGGACCGGGAACCGCTCTTTGCCCTGTCGCCCTGCACGCTCCGCACGAGGAGCTCGTGCCTGTGCTGGCAGATCAAGTGGAAGGACCTGACCTACCTCCTGGACCACAGCCTGAAGACGCGCGACCTCATGCAGGCCCACGCGATAGACGCCATCACGGCTAGCATCTACCTGTGCCCCTATGCCTGGTCCCAGCACTCGTTTGAGGTAGTTGGGGGTTGGTTGTGAGGCAGGGTGTCAAGCAGGCGGGGCACTGTACATAGCACGTTCCAGGGGCATGAGCGCTAGGATTTGAGGAGTCTCTCAAAGCCTCTCCCTCATTACCCACACACCAGCTGCCGGAGCTGGAGGCGGCGCGTGAGCGGGCGGTACAGGAATTGGCTCTGCAGGCTGCGGCCGAGCCCGAAGAGCACGAGGGGGATGAGGCGGAGCTCGAGTTTCCTGAACGCCCATCCACGGTGAGGGGGGTCGTGGATATTTAAATTCGCATGTATGGCACGCTTGATGCGTCTGTGCAGCCCATTTAATGTTGTCAGTGATTGATCCTCATCTTGTTTCCCCCCCCTTTTCCGTCCATGTCCAGGTGCGATTCCGTCTCTACTAAAGAGACGCCTTTTGACGACTGCCTAGAGTATATTGTTGTGAGACGTGAGATACATTTGCGAGCAAAACTGCCTGACGACCTTTTGACGACGCCACACAAGGTGGCGGGCTCGTGCGCACAGTTGCAAGACACGGCGGTCTCGCTGCAGTTGTTGTGGTGATCACCATGTTACAAACGAAATAGAGCCTAGAGATTGAGCTACGAATCATTCTAGACACGTCAATACATAGAAATTTGGTCGGAGCCAGTTTGCGGCGATGAGGAGGACGGTCGGAAATGGGCCGATCGAGGGGACAGGTGCTCACACAGACCTTCTCACATAGCATCCACCCGTCTATTGCCTGCTGATCACGGCCAGGCTGCCGTCCTCGGCGGCCACGAGCGTCATCCAGTTGGGCGTGAGGGTGACGCCGCGCAGGGGCCCCAGGCCCAGGGGCATCTTGGTGAGGGGCGCCAGGTTCGGCAGGGCCCAGATGACCAGCTCGCCGCCGTCGCCCACGGAGAGCACCACGTCGCCCGCGGGCCCGACACGGATCTGTGACAGCTGTTCGTGCACCTCTCGCGACGCGACAATACGCCCGTTGATGTGGACCGCGTGCAGCGCCCGGTCGGTGCGGGTGTGCGCCAGCAGCAGCCCGCACTCGCCGGCAATGGCCGTCAGGGCCGCGGGTCCGCTGCTGCGCGGGAGGCGCAGCGTCTGCAGCCGGCGCCCGTCTTGCAGCGCGTGCGACAGAAACATGGTCGATTCAAGGCGATCGACTGGAGCAGAGGGTGCTTGTGTGGCATTGTCGGGCGAACCAGAAGCCACCAGCGCCTGCTCCTGCGTCGCCTCGTCCACCGTCGACCCGCTGATGACAAGGCCCAGAGAGGCGCTGATGGCCAGGCAGGTGACCGCGCTCCCGTGGCCCGGCAGGATGAGGTAGGGGCGCGGCGGGTGGACGAGTGCCTCTGAAGCGGGCTGGGCACCTGGGCCGCGGCCGTGCCCGGTCCCCGCCCAGACCAGGACCGCGCCGTCCGCCCCGCCGGCGGCCACGGGCCCGTCCTCGAGCAATCCGTCTGCGGCCACGCACGAGATGCGCGACGTGTGATAGGTCATCGCGACGGCCCCGGCCGCGCGCTTGCCCGCCAGGCCAGCGCAGCGCAGCGTGCGGCCGGCGCCGCTCACGTGGAGGGCGCAGATTGAGCCGCCCGAGCTGGGCGATAGTATGACGGGCGGGGGCCTTAGTTGGTCAATAGAATGAGCTCCAGACCAGTCGCGCTCGTTCGAAAAGCTCTTGACAAATACCGGCAGCGTCTCTGGGCGCGGCAGCATTTCTTCCAGATGGGCGCCGTCGGCCCTGGCCGCGCCGGAGGCCAGCCCGAAGCTGCCGCCCTCGTGCCGGCCCGCCGCCCAGCGGAAGCGCTGCACGACGCCGTCGCCGCGCACAGTGACCACGGTGCCATCGCGGGCGATCGCGATGGCGGCAATTGTGGCCGGCGATTGACTACCAGCCCCCTTGGCCGCCGCCTCCAGGGCCAGGCCGGCCCGCACGTCCGCGGGCACAAAGACGCTGGCCGCTCCCGGTCCAGCGACAGGTCGCGGCAGGCGCCGCGCCGGGTGCGGCCGCCGCGCGTCAAAGAGCTGGCTGGGCGTCTGCCCAAAGTGGCGGACCTGGTCGGCCAGCGCCTGGCGCAGGCCCGGGTCGGCCACCGCGCCGAGGTCCACAGAGCCCTCGTAGGTGGTGTGGAAAAAGGTGTTGTCCGCGGCCTCCGCCAGGCTGCCGCGCTGCTTCTGGCCAAACACCAGGTCCACCCAGTCGTGCAGGCGCAGCGAGACGTGCTCGCTCTCCAGCGCCTCGCGCATGCGCCGCACAAACGCGTCGGGCGAGCCGCGCGCCCAGGGCGGCAGGCACACGTCGCCCAGCTCCGTGCCGTCCTGGCGCGCGCCCAGCGGGTAGGCGTTGCCGTTGACCAGGAAGTCGGGCAGGTAGTAAAACTCCGGGGTCAGCTCCTTGACGTCGGACGTGCTCTCCTGGCAGTTTCTCCACGCCTCGGCCACCGAGTGGAACAGGCGGTCCGCGTGGTCGAACCGGCCGTCCTGCAGGTCCCAGGCGTGGCGCGTGAAGGGCTCCAGCCGCAGCAGGAAGAAGACCACGGCCGCGGCGGAGGAGTAGTGCGACCCGTAAAGAAAGGGCGGCATGTCGGGGTCCTGCGCCAGGCTGCGGGAGCGCTCCTTGAACGCCGCCAGCCGTTTGGGGTTCAAGGCGCCTGAGCAGGGAGAGGAGGAGGGGTGGGGGGTGAGCGTCTGTGTTACTTGAAAGATTGTAGAATCACATACCACGAATTCCACCCCACGCTTAACAAAAAAACAGAGCACACACGCAACCCACCCAACATCAAACATCCCCGTACCGATGGGCTTGGACAGGTCGCGATAGACCCTGGCATCCTGAAGGTCCAGCTCCTCCGACTCGTAGTCGCACAGGACCCAGGGGAAGACGGGGTACTGGTTCAGGTCGTTGTACGTCCGCCCCGCCAGGGTGTTGAGGGCCATGAGGTAGTCAAAGTTGGTCATCTCCCAGGCCAGCCAGGCGCGCTGCAGCTCGGCCGCGCGCGCGCGCAGCCCGCGCTCGTCCAGAAAGCGCGCCGCCGGCGCCGCCGCCGCCAGCGCGCGCCAGACCGCGTCGCGCGCGCTGCGTGGCAAACCCGAAAAAGGTGCGGCTGCCCGGCTCCGCGGCCGACCACGTCAGCTCCAGCGCGACGGGCTGCAGCAGGAGCCGTGCGTGCGCGACCCCGGTCAGGCGGCGCAGGTCCCACTCGCGGCGCTCCATCGCGGGACCGCTCCGGTCGCCGGCCCCGACGCGGACCGCCTGGAAGACGAGGCGGCGTCCGCCCTCGATCGCCACGTGCCCCGCCCGCGAGTGGCCCTGCCACAGCCAGAGCGCGGGCTGGCGCGCGGCCGCGCCGTCCTCCCGGCCGGCGGCCGGCGCGCCGCCCGCGCCCGAGGCGGCCTCCAGCACCCAGCGCATCGGCCCGGGCATCGCCCGGCGCACCGACTCTGGAAGCACATGCATCACCGCGGCGGCCGCGGCGCTCGTCAGCGACGTCGCCACGGCGGCCAGGTGCGGCTTGCCGCCCTGGTCGCGGGCGGGCGCCTCTGCTTTTGAGTCGTCGTCGCCCTGATCGGCGTCGGATCCGGCGGACGCGCTGCGCGCGGCCTCTGCGCCCGATGCAGCATGAACTTCGCGCCCTTCCTTGCCGCCCGACGCTGCCGCGTTCTCGTCGTCGCTGCTGGCAAAGCCCCGCCAGGCCGGCAGGGGCTTGGCCGCAGCGGGCCAGGGGTCCGGGCGCGCGGGGCTGGAAGGCGCGCTCGCCGACGCTTCTACCGCCGCCGCGTCCCGGTACGGCGGTGCCTCCTCCATGCGCTCCAGGAAGCGGCGCCTCCTGGACTCGTCCTCTTCGGCGCTGAGCCGCCACAGCGGCCGCTCCGCTGCGTCGCCGTCCGCGCCCGGGACTCGGTTTCCGGAGCGCGTCCCAGCGGGCGCGCTGCGCCTGCGCCGCGCGCGCCCGGACGCCCCGCTGCTCCCGCGCCTGCTTCGTCGCAAAGCCCACCGCCGCGGCCGCCGCGTCGGCCGCGACGTCCCTGGCGGCCGCGGCGCTGGCGGCGGCCACGGCCAGCAGCCCCCGGAGCTGGTCCTCCCAGTCGCAGCCCGCGCGCCGCTGCCGCTCGGCCGCGCCAGCCAGCCGCTGCGCCACCAGCGTGCCCTGCTCCAGCACCGCGGCCACGTCCAGCACCTGATCCGGCCGCTTGAGCGGGCCCTCCTCCGCGCCGGCGCCCTCGTCCGCCGAGGCGATGAGCACCGCCACGAGGCTGTTGGCGTGCTGCACGGCCGGCACCTGGTCCGGGCGCAGCACGTCGCGCTGGCGCTCCAGCTTCATGCCGCAGCCCAGCAGCAGCTGCAGGCGCGGGAGCAGGGGCGCGCAGCAGCGCGTCCCCCGGGGGCCAGGCGCCCCGGCGCCGCGCGAGGTGCGCGCAAAAGGCGCGGAGGTGGCGCAGCGTGCGCGTCACGGTCCGCGGGCTGTACGCGCGCTGCAGGCCCAGCACCGTGGCGGCGTGCGCCAGCGCGGCGACCTCGGCCGGCCCGCCCTGGGCGGCCGAGGCGCCGGCCAGCGCGGCGCGCGCCGGGTCCGTGGCCACCGCGTTGTGCAGCAGGTGCCAGGCCGCCTCCTCCAGCTCCACCGAGTCCGGGATCGGCGGGGCCGGCGTGACGGAGACGCCCGCGCCGTGCGTGCTCACCCCCACCCCCAGCCGCCGCCAGACCTCGTCCGACAGCGTCGCCGTTGAGGGCTCGCTTGACGTTGTGATTAACATCCAAGCTGCCCTCCCTCGCCGCGCCGCGCTCCCCGAGCAGCGCGGGCAGCGTGACCAGCAGGTGCTCCGAGAGCAGCGCGCACAGCGCGCACAGGTTGGATAGGAACGGCTCGGTCACCCAGGCGCAGACCACGGTCCACGTGTCCTCGCCAGAGTCGCCCTCCTCCTCCTGTACCGCCCGATCCTCCTGCTGGTCTGCGCCTGCAGATGGCAGGTGTGGGTGGGAAGTGAAGGGAGGCTGTCAGACTCACGTGCGTGATACGTCCCGTCACAGACGCAGTATACAAGTTTATATTCTTGTCAAGACCATCTGGTATCTCTGCTCGACTTGGAAAGAACTCCAAAGAACCTTCCACCACCCACGCCCAACATGCTTCGTACGCTGCGCGCGCGTCAGTTCCTTCACGAGGGACAGCCAGAGGCGGATGAGGGCCGCACCCGCGCTCGGCGCGTGGGCGCCGTCGGCACCTCCTTGGAAAGCCAGCTGGGAGACCAGCGGGCCCACAAACCTGCCAGTTCCTTCCGGGACGGCCGTCACTGCGTGCGCCAGGAGGAGGATCAGGATCTCCCATGCCATGCCACGCTCCGGCCCGTCCTCCGGCGCGGCGCGGCGGCCGCCGCCGCCCGAGACCTCCAGCAGCCGGGCCAGCAGGTGCGGCTGCGTGAGCAGGCGGTCGCACGACCCGGAGTGGAGGCCGCCCCGGAGCAGGGAGCGCAGCGTGCTCAGCGTCGCGGCCCCGGGGTCAATGTCCAGGAGCAGCGTGACCACCTCTGGCGCCGACACCAGCGGCGGGGTCAGGCTCGCGCTGGCGATCTGCGAACAAAAAGGGTTTGGCATTATAGCTGTCAACGAGGTTGAATGTCACAACAAGGAGGTGAGACAGCTTCTTTCTTCTTGCATCCCTTACCTGAGCCCAGGGCGTCCCGCCGCAGACCATCTCGAAGAGGCAGGCGCGCTCCTCAGCATCGATGCACGCGCGCCGGGGTCGCAAACGGGACGCCAGTGCATTGCGTAGGGCGCCGATGGCATCGCTCCGGGCCTGGCCCCGCGCATCCATCAGCGTCGCCCCCACCAGGCGCAAGCCCATCAATCGGGCCCTGCCATCCGCGTGGGACACCTGCGATGGAAATAATTCTAATTGAGTGCACAAGCTGTTGTTGTGAACACGTTTCCTCCACGTATGCTCCCCCTGCCGCCCGCCCGCACCAGCGGCATGAAGACGTGCGGGGCCCCCAGCCGGCCGAGCGAGGCCACGACCTCGGTCCGGACAAGGCTGGCGCCCCGTAGCACGCGCAGCAGGGTCGCGCCCACGTCCAGCAGAGGTTCGACAGACGTCCCGGCCGCCTCCTTGCCGTCCCCGGCCAGCGTGCAGAGCAGGCCCAGCACCGCCAGCAGGTCGTCGTCCAGGGAGGTCACTGGCGCACTTGTTCCCGGGCCCTCGTGGCCCTCGGGCTCCGCGTGGCCGTGCGCCGCCTGGATGAGCGTCGACGCCAGCCGCAGCCGCGAGGCGCGCGCCGCCGGGTCCAGCTGCGCGATGCAGGCCGCGGGGTCGGTCTCCCCGAAGAGCAGCGCTGGCACCGTCAGCAGGCGGCTGACGAGGAGGGGCCTCTCGCGGCACAGCCGCTCGAGGCGCTCGCACAGCCGGCACAGCACGGCCGGCGCGGCCGCCTCCCACACGGAAAAGCTCGCGCACAGCGTGCGCAGCGTGTGGCGCTCCGTGTCCAGTTCGACGCCGTCGGCCTCGGCGCCGCGCCGCAGCGCCGCGCCCTCGGCCACGCAGGCGGCGCCCGGGAGGATCGCGTCGAAGATCGCGTCCACGGTCTCCGCGGCGAGGCGCCCCGCGCTCCGGCGCAGGACCCAGGCCAGGGCCGCGCAGCCGCGCTCGCGCCAGGCGCCGCGCGCCAGGCCCTCCGTGGCCAGCACGCCCCCGATGGCGCGCGCGACCGGGGCAAACGCGTCGCCGCACGCCGCGCCCTCGGCGCCCTGCGCGAGGTACCGAACGAGCGCCTCGACGCCGCCGGACGCCCGCAGCGCCGCTGGCAAGCTAGAGCGCCGGCACACGCGCGGCCCCGCTGCATCGGTCTCGCCACCCGTCCAGCGCCACAGCAGCCTGTTTGGCCAGGCGTCCGTGCCGCGGCCCTTGAGCGCGCGCAGCGCCCGCGCCGGCGCCCTGTCCAGGCGGTCGCTGGACTCGGGGGGCGCCAGGCCCCCCTCGTAGCCGGGGCCAAGGCTCCAGAGGCAGTGCAGGCCCTCGCCGGGCAGGGCGCCCTCGAACAGGAACGCGGCAGACACAAGGCCCCGAAACGGCGCGACGGCGCCGCGCGTACCGGCCTGGTCGAGCGAAATGTGCGAGCCCAGCGCCGTCCTGAGCGGCGTCCTTTCCTCCAGCGACGCCGGCACGCGCCCGCCCATCGCGATGCGCTCGCCAGTGTCCGAGCCAAAAGAGCAGCGAAGGAGTGGCACACGAGACCTCGGTTCGGTGGCCTGCAACGGGCGTCCATCCAGCCAGATCGAGACGGTCGCTGGGAAAAAGGTCCCCCCCGGGACCACCGTCCACACGACGTGCCGCCACCTCTCCAGCGACCGCTCGAGCGTGCACTTAAGAGCATGCTCCGCGCTGGGCAGCTCGGCAAAGACCAGGGTCAAGGGCGCCGGCCCAGGCAGGTGCACCGCCAGCTGGGGGGTCCCCGCCGGCCTGGTCACCAAGAGCAGCGAGATGGGCGTCGACGACGGCCCCTCGACGCACAGCAGGACCTGGCAGGCCGCCGGCGCTGGGCGCTCCGCCCGCGGCCGCGGGCTCGCGGCGGTTTCTTCCTCGGCGCCGACGCAGCGCGGCCAGGCAATCCACGCCGAAAAGGTAAAGCCCTGCTGCAGGGCGCCCGGCTGCTGCGCTGGCAGCTCCAGTCCGGCGCCGCCAAACAGCAGGTACTCGGCGGGGTCTGCCGCCCAGGCGGCGCTCGACAGCGCTCGCAGCAGGGCAGAGGTTTTTGCGCGGGCGCTCTCCGCGCCTTCCGGGGCGCGCAGGAGACGGCGCAGGACGGGTGGCGGCACGGAGTGGGAGGCCATGACGCGTGCCAGCTCCTCGACGCCGCGGCACACCCGCTCCGCCTGCCCTGCGGCCCACCCGCCCAGCAAGAGATCCCAGACTCCGGCGGCCAGGAAGGCCTCGCGATTGGCCGCATCGCTCGCGGCCATGCGTGCCAGCAGGGGCAGGCCGCAGTGATCTGACAGCGCGGCCTCAGGCGCTGCCTTTGGCAGGAGGGAGACGTAGACCTTGAGCGGCGCCATGCACCGTACCTGCAGACCAGTGAATAGTGGCTGGTGGGCCCCTCCCGAACCAGGCGCTGCCTGACTGGCATCGCCTTTGACAGGCTGCTTGGTGCCATGAGCCTGGGAAGGCAAGTTTCCGCCCATCAACAGTGCATCCGCGTCCACGCTCGCCGGCAACAGCGGTTCCAAGGCCGATTGTGTCGCCATCAGGAGCAAACTCTGGAGGACGGGCCCCGGCACAGGGCGGTTTAGGCACAGCACGGTCAGTCCGTGCAGCAGGTCGCTCCAGCCGTGGCTTTCGTCCATGTCCCTTTGGGCCTCCTCGCAGTCCTGGAGCAGGCCGCGGAGCGCTTCCAGGAGCAGCAGCGCGGCGTGTGCGCCCCTCTGATCGTCTGCCGGGTCCGTGGAAAGCGCGGCGAGGACTTGCACCAAGCGCTGGGCCAGGTTTGTCTTCCTGTGGTTTATTTTTATGGAAAGTGGGAATGATAATGCCGAGTAAAATCGAGAGCAGAGGGCCTCGCACAGCGCACTGACCACCACCCCCAAACTCGTGCCAAGGCGTACACAAACACGGGCTGGAGCATGGCGGGCTCGGCCCAGAGCGCCCGGGCCAGCAGGTCCAAGGTGGTCTCCAGGGCGGGTCCGCGCGGCCGCTCCGCCGCAGCGCCGCCCATCGCGTCGGAGATGCGCGTGCAGAGCCAGGCCCGCGCCGCGTCGTCGCCCTCTGTCGAGCGCGGCACGGTGAGCAGGCGCAGCAGGAGGTGGGAGGCGGCGCCGCTCGCGCCGCGGTCGCGCGACCGCAAAGCTTCGAGCAGCGACGCCGTGGACGCGTGCTCGCCCAGCGCCGCACGCACAGACGGCTGCGACGCCTCGAACAGGCATCGCAGCGCGTGCAGCGCGCCGCAGCGGGCTCGCTGCAGGGCTGCAGACTGCTGTTCGGACGCATCGCCGCAGATCGTCGTTTCGCTGGCGACCTCATCACAGATCGATTCCGCGGCGCCGTTTGTCTCGCCACCGGGCGTCTCGGTTCGCAGGCGGCGCAAGAGCGCGCACAGCGAGCGGTACAGGCCCGTGCGCGCGGCCGCGCCGCCGGCTGTCCGCGGCGCCCGCCGCAGCAGGCGCGCCAGCGCGGCGCACGCGTCGGCCGCGACGCAGGGATCGCGCTCGAGCAGGCCCGCGAGCAGCGCCATCTCGGGGCCGCAGTCGTCCAGCGCCGGGGCGCCGGCCGCCGCCTCGAGCGCGTGCGCGGCGCGGCGCGCCGTCTCCGCGCCCGCCGAGGGGGCCAGGCACGCCGCCCAGAAGCCGCACGCCGGCGGGCGCAGCCGGCGCACGAGCCGGACCGAGGCCGCCGCGTCCTCGCTGCGCGCGCTGGCGTGCCCGGGGCCCGGCCCGCCCAGGGCCGCGCCGACGAGGACGAGCGCGACGCGGCAGGCGGCGCCCGGATGCTTCGGCACGGCTTGGCAGGCTTCCAGCACGAGCATGAGCCGGTCGCCGTCCCAGGCCTCGGGCGTCGGGGCGGGCGCGCCCGCGTCTTCCTCTGCGGCGCCAGAGGGCGTGTGAGTGATCCACGCCCGCAGCGCCTGAAGCAGGTCCGCGACCGGCTCGGGAGGCGCGTGTCCGGGGCCCGGCTTCGGCGTCGCTCGGCCCAGAGGTCGCCCACGCGAGCAGCTCGCCGATCCTCCGCGCCAGATCCAGCATCGGGTCGTCCGGCAACCCGGCCAAGGCCTCCAGCGCCAGCAGCGGCAGCGGCCTGGGCCCCGGCGGCGAGCGCAAGGGTGGTCCTGACCCGGCACGGCTCGATGCTTCCACCGCATCGGGCGCGGCTGAGCGCTCGACCAGCGCGGCAACAAGGGCGGCCGTCGTCAGGCCCAGCTTCTTGGCAGTTTCGTCCACCGGCGTGTCGTCCTCTGCCACCGCGCGGTGCACGGGGCTCTGCCCCGCCTCGCTGCGCAGCACCGATCCCCCGTCGGGCCCGCCGCGCCACCACAGCAGCGCGATCGCCTGGAGGCAGGCCCGCTGCAGCACGGCCAGATCAGGCCCCATCGCGCTGCGCAGGACGTGGGTCACTGCTGGGCGGAACAGGAGCTGGAGGCGTCTAGCACACTCGGCGTCGGCCAAACCCGCCAGCCGGTGCTGCACCGCGTGCATCGACGGCGCTTGATGGGGACCCACCGGCGCAGCATACGCAGCGCCATCAGCAGACGGCCGCAGCAAGGCCGAGAGAAGCGCGGTCAGCAGGCGCAGCGCCGCGGCTGTGACAGCCGGGCGAGGCGCCGCGGCCTCCTGGCTACCAACGACCGCCTCGTCGGCCCCGGTCAAGACGTCTGCCAGCAGCGCCTCCAGGCCAAAGGCCTGGAGCAACCCGTACGCATTGTGCCGGGACCGGACGGCGACACCCAGCGCGCCCAGCGCGAGGCACGCACCCTCCTCCTCCGTGCTCGCCGTGATGTGGCGCCTCGCAGTCTGCACCAGGAGCTCCAACAGCATTCGTGGGTGGCCGGCAGCGCAGCCCTCCACCAACGCGAGCGGCTCGCGCAGCGCCGGATCTTCATCGCCCTGGGGCCGCTTCTGAGACAACAAGGCCCCCACGCGCGCACGCGTCTCCCACAAGCAATCCTCGTCCGGCCTCCAGTGTCTGTAGGCAGTGGCAAAGCGCCGAGCAATGGTGTCCAGCAGTCGAAGCTCCTCCTGGGTGGGTGACCCCAACAAGGAACGTTATCGACTGTCTGCAATCGGGGCAAGACCCGCCCAGCAATCCTAAAGCAAGCTCTCTGATCCTCCATCATGATCCGCCACAAGTCCGCTCCACCTGCAAGCACCTTTTGATGGGCGACACGATGGTCGAGCAAGCTCTTCCGGATCTGAAGGAGCTGCTCCAGCTCCGCTTCGCTACCAACATTGCTCCTGCGCAATCAATCGGGACCCATTGCTTTGGAAAATATGCAAAAAAATCATGAGAATCGACTGCGGACCTCTGTTTCCTGCGGCGCAAAGCTCCCCATGCCCGCTGACCGGAATTGGATGTCAATGGCACACTCGGTGGCGGTCACTGAAGCGCAGGCACCTTCGACGGATTCAGCGGCCGTGGCGCCGCTGAATACCCCGGCAACCAGCCGATGTAAGTTTTGAAACATGATGTCCCCCTATGCCTCGACACAGGGGCCATCCCTCCACCGACCGTCAGCGGCCATCCGCCTGGGCAAAGCGATCCACCACCGATTGCCAGCCTCAGACGCGGATCCAGCACATTACCACATATCTATATATTGTTCGGGGTGCATGAATGCCGCAGCAGACGGTGTCAGTCGTCCGGCGTCCACGCCAAAGCCCGACCCGCTCGCGGCTAGTCTTCCGCGCTCGCGACTGTCGGAGCGCATGGCCACGTGCCCGCGATGGGACGGAGGCGAGCACGCTCTACATTTTCAACACAAACACGGCGACCCGTCAATCACATACCCAAATATTTTGCTGACAAATATATTCTTGCCATCATCCTTTGCTGCTGCCTGCGCCAACCGTTTGGTTCCCAGAATAATGTCGCCCCCAAAGCGAAACCTCGTGCTCTGTGCCGAGAACACGGACGCAGCCGGAGTGGCCTGCAAGTGGCTCGTGGACCAGGTACGCTGCCGATGTCGTTTTCACCTCGCATTTGAAGATGTATGACGGCAACACGACCGCGAACCAGACCAAGGAGGCCTCCCCACCGCAGGTCTACAAAGAGAATGACGTTATTCACTTTGTGTGAGTGTTTTGTCGTGGTGTGGAAAGGGAACTGGGGGAGGGCTGGGGCATGGGGTGCGCGCGCTCAAGTAGTCCGTCAATAGTAGCCGTCTCGCCACATGATGCCAATGTTTTTAATACACAGGTACGTGGTCAAGTGCATGAAGCCTCCCATGACAATCCCCCATGGCATGCCGGGGACAGCCTATCAGTTTGACCAGCCTGGGCCACACAACGAGCTCAAGCACATCGAGACCCGCAAAGCAGCTCTTGAGAATCAGGTGTGTGTGGGTGTCTGTTTGTCTTAGGAACCATGAGGTGGCAGGTGGGGAGCCCTCAACTGCAGGCTTGCTGCATGCCTCGTCACCCTTCACCCAACAAAAATGTCTGGCCCCCAGGTTCCTGCCCTATCTGGAGCCCAAGCACATCAAGTACGAGCTCCACCTGTTTGCCGAAAACGTGAACGCCCCCGCCTCGCGCGTGGGCGAGCTCATCCTGGGCAAGGCCCAGCAGCTGTGCCCCGCGCTGGTGGCCACGGCCGCGCACAACAAGGCGCGTGGTCTGCTGAGACGATTAGGGTCTTGGAAGTGCGGATGTGGCTTTCTGAAACAAAGATGACGTGTGATTTATACTGAGCGCTTCAATTACTCCCGCTTCCTTTTTCTGCAGCCGGACGATGGCGATCGGTACGAGGGCGACGTGGGGAGCGTGGCCTCCTTTCTTCTCGAAAACTGCAAGCTGCCCTTGGCCCTGGTGCAGCCGGCAGATTACTCGTTTGATGACGACAACGCGGCATCCGTCGCCACCTCCGAGGACTAGGGGAGCTCACGTGGGGCCATTTTGGTGCATGGCCCGAATGTCCTGGCTCGATTGTGCCCGGATGCGTTTTTGCCTTGCTATATTGTCGTGTCGATGCCACGCAAGTCTTCAGCCTCCTTTCGGTGGCCCTGTTGTTTCCGCAGTGCCCTGCTGTAGATGCACAAGTTTTTGGAAAGAAGAAAAGTGCAATAATGATGATGTTTGGAAAGGCTGCAAGACCTGCCTGCAAAGTGTGTGGTTGTCCCAAGGAGGAAGCGCGTGCCCGACTCGTTCCCGTCAAGAGTCATACGTGCATGAACCCCGCGCTGATGCCAACCAAGCGCCCTGGTCATCGTCCGCCGGTCCGCTTGAGCTCCAGCCTCAAGCCGGATATCCGCTGCGTGAGCTCGTCCAGCCGCGCCTCGATTTCCTCCTTGCGCTTGCGCTCCTGCAGGAGGGCAGAGTCTGGATTGTGCCGTACAAATCCAAAAGCTTTGTAAGAAACAGTTTCCATGCGCCCCGCCAGCAAACCCCAGGACATCACGCCCTTCCAAACGCACCCGGATGGTGCGGCCGCTGGAGGTGATGGGCAAGCGGGCGAGCTCCGCCTCCAGCATGTTCTTCTCCGTGCCCGCCTCGAGCAGCTGCTGCTCCGCAGCCGCCGTGCGCTCCAGGAGCTCCTGAGGCGGGGGCGTGCGGTGGAGTAGGGCTCTGGATACTTTGCACATTGCATCTAGACAGTATATACCCCAATCATCTTCCTTCTTCTCCGTCAAAGCTCCGCACCTGGAGAGAGATGTCAGAGCCATAGGGTGCGGGGGACTGAGCTGCCATGCTGGGGCTGGCCGGGGGCACGAGGGCCGGCCGGGAGGAGCCGCCCGGCTGGCTCTTACCCATCGCTGGCTGGGAGTTCAGGAGCACCACCCCGTGCCGGCCGATTCCCGAGCCTCCAAACGGCGCTGGACTGCCCGCAGAGGGTCCGTCGCCGGGCTGCGCCACGCGCGCCGATGGACTGGCAAGCTGGACCTGCGGGCGCGGCGCGGCGGCCGCGCCGTGCGGCGCCGGGATGCCCGCCGGCGCGCTCCGGAAGCGCAGCCAGCTCCTGCTTGAGGGCCGCGATGGTGAGCTCCATGACCTGCACCCGCTGCTGCGCCGCCTGGAGACGGGCCGCGGCGGTCTTGGCACTCGCCTGCTGCGCCTGCGCCGCTGCCTGCCACTGCTCTGCGAGCCGCCGCAGCTCGTGCATGGCCGCCTCCTTTGTCTGGCGCTCCCGCTGCGCGGACTCGACGCGCGAGGCGAGGTCTGCGTTCTGGCGCTGCAGGCTGCCGAGGACCTCCCGCATCTGTGCGAGCTCCTGGTCGGCAGCGGCGCTGTGCGCTTCGGCCCGCTCCGCCCTCTCGCGGGTCTGGTCCAACACAATCTGCGTCAGGCGGGGCCAGCACGTTGATCAGTTTCAGACACATTTTCCGTCCGTTGCCATCCATTCCAAAAATACGCTTGTGCACGCCTCCCGACCTGGAGTTCCGTCAGGTCATCCGCCAGGGCGTGTGGCGCCTCGAGGGGCTGGTGCTCCTCCCAGGCCTGGCCCAGCTCGGTGGTCTGTTGAAAGTCATGCGGGCTAGCCTCTTCAGGTCCGGGCAAGAGCGTTTCTGTCGTGTAAAAGACGGTGGCTGGGCTTTCGGGGTGCGCGGAAATCAGTTCCTCGTGGTCTTCGCCCGTCCACGAGGGGACGCTCTTCCACGCCTCCGCGAAGCCCGAACTGGGAAGTTCGGAGGCCATGCTTGCCTGTCCGAGCGCAAGTGTGCACCGGCTCGCCTACACTCAATGCAACGATGGGGTAAAAGGATTCATGTGTTCATGAATGGTGAACGGGGCATGCGCTGCGCCTGGTGCGCACCGGACTTGCTTTGAATTTCGAAACGAGACCGGCGATCGCGGCCGGTCAGCAGATGGAGACACGATGCTGCCATCGTGGTGGGTGCACAAGAGGCCAAGAAAGAATACCCCAATTATTACAAAGCTTTGTAGAACCTGCATCAAACGAGTATTACACGGGATTTACACTGAAGTGACCTTGGTCTTATTGACCTTGCAAAAGAATTAGTCAGTCACGTCGCCACTTCAAGGGTCAAGCAGGCAGGGATGTTTTGTCGCACACGAACTAGAGTCGCTAATTGGATGGCAAGAATATCAAGAGGCACACATGTGTCTGTTCAGGGCAGCGCCCAAAAGGATGTGGGCTGCTCCAGGGCCTTTTTCTTCACTCGGGCGTGCTCATCCGGGCTGAACTGTAGCAATTTTTCCAAGACTGGCACAAGTGACGACTTGGCGGGCAGTTCTCCGGAGATGAGTCCACCAAGAACAACGTTTTTCAAATAGGTCATGTCCACGCCTTCGCGCAGCTTTTGTCTCCTGCAGAGAAAGATGGTGTGTGGTTTGGGGTAGGGGTAAAGGGGTGATGGGGAATTCGTATAGGGAGCCTTTGACCAGGCAAGCAACATTCACACATGCTTGTTAATCACGGCATGGGGCGTCTCTCCAGCCCAATGCTGGACAGCAATGGCCACTATTCGCTCACCTTAATTCTGCAACTTCTTCAGTCAGAGGTCCGATGCTCGAGCGGCCCAGCACATGTCCGTGACCACTGTTGCAATGAGCGCAGAGGAGAAAGATGTAATGAGGGAGGGCATCTGGGTCAACAGGACCTCAGGCTGTTAACCACGCCAAACATTACGGTCACACAAGGCACAGCCCGCTCACCTCCTTTCCAAGTGGCCCTCAAGCTCCTGAACACGAAGCCGCAGCGCCATGAGGTCGGCTTCCACCGATGCACGCGCAACGGCTGCGCGGTCGTCCGCCTCGGGCGGGACCGCGCCCGATCCGAGGTGCGCTTCCTCCAAAGACGTCTTGAGGGTTGCAGCCCCAGCCAGAGTGTCCTCATCTGCACTGGTATCCGAATCTCGCAGGTCCAGGACATCCGCCCCCCTATGCTCAGACGCTAAATCCTGACCATGAGCATGCTGCAAAGCGGCAACTTCCGTCTCGTGCCGCTGTTGCAAATCCGTCAGCTCCCGGGAAAGGCTCTCCGCCCTTGCTTGCTGTCGCTGCGCCTCCTCCATCGCTGCTGCCGTCTCTTGGGCCGCGCTTTGCAGCTTGGCGTCCAGCTCGTTGCACCGCTGCAAAGGCAGGAGGAAAAAACGTGACAGCTTAAACGCATGGCCGCACAGCACTCATCTCGGATGCGTACGTTCTGTCGGGACCGTCGCGCATGCAAGCACATGACACACCGCACAAGCTCGCAGCGTATTCCCAGCCCATCGACCCATACCTGCCGCTCGGTGTCAGCAGCTTGCTCACGAAGACCATCCAGCTCGGACCGGAGCAGCGCAGTCTCGCGCGCCGCGGCTTCCTGCCCGGCGCGCCGCTGCTCGAGCTCGCGCGTCAGCGCGAGCACAATCCGATCCAGTTCCGATACTGTTGGCCACGCATCGCGCAAGCTGCGCTCAAGCTCCCGATCGCGCGCTTGGAGCTGCGCCACCTGCTCGTGCGCGCTTTCCAGCTTTTGTTGCAGCCACGCCGCCTGCTCCCGTGCCTCGTCGCCGTCCAGCTCCCGCAACTTGGCTTCCGCCAGCGACGCCGCCTCCTCGGCCTCACGCAGCTGCGCCTCCAGGCGACCGGCCTCGCGCTCACTGCCGTCCAGCTCCGCCTGGAGCGCTGTTGAGAGGTGGTGCGTCTCCTCCAGCGCGGCCTCGAGCGCCGCGACGCGCCGCCCCGCGGACGCCAGCTCCTGCGCGAGTCGTCCATTCTCGCCAGAGACCCTTTGCGAGCTCGGCAGACTCTGCCGGGGCGCGGAGCCGCGCCTGCAGCCGCTCGTTCTCGGCCTGCAGGGCGGCGGCCTGCGAGGCCGCCAGGGCCGTCGCCTCCTGAAGCTCCCGCAGCGACACGCGCTCCGATCGGGCCGCTTTGAGGGCCTCCTGCGTCTTCACAAGCTCCTTCTCAAGCGCATATCGGGCTTCTGTGGCGCTGCTGAGCTCCTGGCGCGCCGATCTGAGCTCCTCCTGCAGGGCGTCGGCGCGGCCGTCGTCCGCTGCGGGCGCGGGGGCCGGCCCGCCGTCCTGCACCCCCACCTGCTCCAGCACGGAGCGCAGGTGCTCATTCTCCTCCGAGACGCGCAGCAGGCTCTTCAACCGATCGCGCAAGGCCTCGTTCTGAACCGAGAGCAGCTGGACCTGCTCCTCGTGCGACAGCTCTGCGCAAAAGCGAACGGGAGCATCAGGACGCGATCGCAGGCGAATTGCTCCTTGACCGAATCACACTAGTGTTTATTCGCAGCGATACACACCAGATTGGTCGCTGGATTGCTTGGGCGGGGCGAAGTTGTGCTGCGCCTGCGCAATGCCGTCCCGGGCTTGCGACGCCAGCCGGCCACCAGCCGCGCGGGCCTGGTCGGCCAGGGCCTTGATCCGATCCCTATTGAACATGACTGGCGAGGTGTCTCACATGACTATTCCTATCACATTGGCCCGGTCTCAGGCACGGCCGGGCGGGCGAGGATTCATGCACGATGGCTGGGCCCGGCCACTTTCGTCCTGCGCCCTCCGACAGACGACGCTGGATCGGATGACGTGGACGGGTGCATTTACAGGCAGGCGACCCTTGACTTCAGCCAAGCTGTCCGCTTGCGATTTGTACAAACAGGTTGTGCAGCACTGCTCAGACCACTTCCCAGCCGGACCTTGCCGAGGTCAAGTTGCGAGACATTTGCGGCGTCATGGTCGGCACCACCACGTCGCTGGGTGCGCTCCCGCAGGGGCTTATGAGCGCGCCAGAGTCTGCCGGGTCCGGGATGATTTGGAATGAGTCGCTGGGCTCCAGAACGTCGGGCAGGGGCCCAAGGGACGGCAAGGCCTCTGGTCGAGGTGGCGGGCACGCCACGGGCTGGGAGACGGCCGGTGGCGCTGGGCAGAGGATGGAGGGGGGTTCCTCAGCGGGGTCATCCTGGCTGTGAGCCACTCCATCAGACGCTTCTTCGCCTAAAGGATCGCCCTCAGCCGGTGGTAGGCCCGACTCGGCAGACGAGTGGCTACCGCAGGGCGCTTCGCCCAATGTCTCAAGCGCCTCCCCGTCTGTGGGCTTGGGTTCGCGCTCGTCCTCACTCGCCTCCACCGCCCCAGACTCGTCCTCGCTTGCCCGAGACGCTCCGCACTCGTCATCGCTGTCGTTGGCAATCGATGCTGAATCGGTGCCGCTCCAGACCCCCATGTGCTCCGGAAAGTCGGCGTCGCATCCGGGTTCTGGAATGGGCGCGTTGGAGATGCAGACGAGTGGCACACCCTCGGCGGCGACTTGCAGATCCCGCAAGGCGTCGCACAGATCCAGGTAATCCTCTGCGGAGAAAATCCCCGGTCGATTGATGACACGCACTACTACCGCTTTCATTGAACAGCCATCAGGGTCCAGCGTGTTCACTGCCCAGCACACACAGTTTTCAAGCATGTTCCCAACAAGTTCCCCAGCGCACCCCGGTCCTCTGCCAGAAAGCCCAGCGCCAGCGAAGGGTCCATGTCCGCAAAGGGCAGCGTGCGCAGCCGCGTCCCGCAAAAGGACTTGACTGCCTCGGCACTTGTGGCGGCCTGAGGCAGAGGTGGGCGAGGGAATGTGAGGCGAATTGGAGCTGTGCGCTGCGCATTTGCCGCACCCCAGTCAGGGCCGACAAGAACCAGGCAATGCGATTGCCATCAAACCCTAAGTAACATGCCCTACCGCACCTCTTGCACTTCGTGAGGGTCCAGATATAAGAGGTGATTCTCCTGGAAGCCGACAAAGTAAAAGGACGACCCGGGCCTGCCGCCGATGATGCCAATGCTCTGGCGAAGCTTCAGGGCGTCTTGGAGCCGCGGGATGTACTTTGGGTTCAACTGGACAAGGAGATGGGGCGCACGTTTAGTATCGCTCTTGGACTGCTTGCCGGTAAATCAATCTTTTGCCGTGCAAGTGATGGAAGCAGTCGTGGCTGTTGTTCACCGCAATAAACGACCCCGCCCTGAACCTACTTCGTTCAATCCCAGGACCAGAGGGATCAGCAGAATGAGCCGACATGGTCCGTCGTCATACAGATTCAGATACCTGGGAAACAGATGGGCGAGCGCACAACTCAGCAGCCACCGCAAAAAGCTTGTATGTACCAGTGCGTTGGTATGCACAGACCATGTCCTAGAAACGAGCCAAGCATGCACCCCCACAGAGCACCCCTGCAACGCGCACCTGCCGGGGTAGAACTGCGGCACGCCCCCTCCTGGCTCATCCAGAACTTTGATGTGCAGCTGGGCGTCCTCTAGCACGCCCGCGTGCGCCTGACAAGCCTGTTCGAGGGCCTTTGCCGTGGCCCAGGGGCCCTGCCACCGCCCCGCCTGGACTCTGCAATTCGAGGGGCGGAACACGTGTTGGTGTGCAGGCACAATGAATAGGTCCACCGCGCTCAAATCCGCAGTCAGTTCCAGTCCACTGCGATCAGAGCATCCCGCTGCCTCACCCGAATCGCCGGCCGCGCCGACAGAGGGCGTGAATGGAAAAACACGCCGCCTCCGAGTCGAAAAAGGGCTCCAGAACGCGCCCCAGCTCGCCCTCCTGCGCAGCCGCCTGCGCGCCGTCCTCGGGCCAGCGCCAGTTGGCGCCCAGGACGCATCGCTTGAGCGCCTCCCCCACGGCCATCTGGCCGGACCTCAGGGTACAGCCCCAGCCCGCGTCCGTCCGCAGCTGCGACTCCCCCACAACTGGAATTAGATGGCACATGCACGGAGAACTTGTGAGGCATTGAGAAAGATGACGGCACGGCGGCTGCGGCGTCAATCAGCGAGAGCATGCTGGTCCCACTGCCGGGCAATGACTCGCAAAGAAACCCCACATACATCACCAAAAAAATTACAACCCAACACCAAGCCCCTACCAATTGGAGTGAAGGAGGTCCTGTATGTCATCCACAGAACAGACTGAAAGCAGCAGATCATGTCGCGCAGGACCTGCGCGAGAGTGACCAGCAAGGCTGCTTGCATCAAAATGTGGACCCAACTACAAAAGACCCTCTTGCTCAAGGCCGAGACGATCAACCACTTTGCCGGACCACGCACCGCTTCCTGCCCCTCGGGCGATCCCTGTCCAGAAAGAGCAAACTCCCTGCCCATGACCCATATCGGGGCATCCGTGGCCAGCGCGGACTGCGTGAGCAGATCTCGAAGCAGGTTGAGTCGCAAAGCTCGTCGGACAGAATAGTAGGAGGACGACAGCGTCAGCCGGATGTGGTCGTAGGTACTCAGGGCGTCCTGTTCCGCCATCTTGAAAAATTCATGACTATTTGACGCGAGCGGAGTGGCCCAGAAGGTGGGGCCTGCTCTTTACCCTCGCCCGGGCTGTCTGGACCCACCTTCCGGGAACGTCAAAATCCCGACGAGATCACTCCTTACCCATCGGGGGCAGGGAGCCTCGTCGGGTGCGCTGGCAGGCTCTTCCTGACGCCCAAAGCGGTGGGAAATGCTTGCTGAACGTATGTTAGACGAGTGAATATTTCGCACGTTCCCCTCACCGACGCCACCCTCCGCTCTGTGCCTGCGTCCTGGGCCGCGTTCGGCTGTGAGCGAGGTGGGCCCAGGCTCGGCAAGATGCTGGTGCTGGTGATCGGGGATTTCCACATCCCCCACCGCAGCCCCGGCCTTCCCGAAAAATTCAAGAGTCTTTTGGTGCCTGGGAGGATCCACCACGTCCTGTGCACCGGCAATCTCTGCAATGAGGTGCGACCCATGGCAGGGTTGATGGGGGGAGGGGGTAGGGATTTCCTGCTGGTGGCGTTCCTAATGACGAAAGAGGTGTTTGACAAGAGACCGTGGCGGTTTGGGTACAAGTATAAATACCAGGCCTTGCACATCTTGATGTATGGTGATGTGGGCAGCTTTCTTAGATGACAGGCAACTCTTGTAGGGAGGTTTCTGAGGGGTGACAGTCTCCGCACAATGCGCCATCACTGCCCCTCATCAGCCGCCCCTCTCTCCTCATCTCTGCAACCAGGAGACGTACGACTACCTTCGGTCCATCTGCTCGGACGTGACTGTGGTACAGGGAGACGTGGACGAGCGGGCGTGGCCCGACACCCGCGTGGTGACCCTGGGCGACCTGCGGGTGGGCCTCTGCCACGGCCACCAGGTCGTCCCGGCCGGCGACCGCGACGCGGTGGCCATGCTGCAGCGTGAGATGGACGCCGACGTCCTGGTGATGGGGGGCAGCCACGCGTTTGAGGCGTACAAGCACGAGGGGCGGTTCGTGATCAACCCCGGCTCCGCCACGGGCGCCTTCCACCCGCTGCTCAAGGACCCCGTCCCCGGCTTTGTGCTGCTGGACATTGATGGCACCAAGGTGTGGAGGGTTGAAGATGGAATGTGTACGCGGGACGTGTGTGTGTGGCATCTTTGTCAGTGTCTTTTTCGCCTCACCATGTTTGCGCCACGCTTTCCAGGTCACGGTTTATGTATACGAGCTGCTGGACGGCGACGTCAAGGTCGACAAGATCGAGTTCAGCAAGCCTGCGCCTTCCCAGGGACTCTAGACGCTCTGTGCATTTTGTTGTGGCGGTCTGCGCGATCGTGTGTACACAGGCTGCGCCGTCAATGGTAGCCGAAGGGTTGTGTTCTTTTTGGGTAGGGGAACCGTCGAGGATGGGGAAGGGTGGAGGGCAGATTCAGTGGGTGCGTGCGGTATCGGCAGCATGAGGTGGTAGTGGATCACTAGTAGTAGACACCCCCCCTGACGAATGGGTGCAACGGGGAAGGGCACTGCGCAGAGCGCGCGAAACCCAAGGGAGGGCAGGCCAAGCACCGCCCACGCCCTAGTACGCATCCCTGCTGGGGTGCTCGTCGAACGAGTCGCTTGCCGGCGACGGCAGGCCTTCTTCCGGGGCAAAGAGCGTGTCCAGCTCCAGCACCATGCCCACGAAATCGGCGTCCATCTCCGCCCGCTGCCGCGCGAGCTCCTCGTCCACAGCGTCTGTCGGCTGGGGCGCCGAGGCGGCGGCGCGCTGGGCGCGCGGCGCAGGGGCGGTTGTTGAGGCGGCAGCGGGTGCGTCTGCTGATCCGTCGTCACTCACTCGGGCGTCGCCTCTGCCGCCCTGTCTAGCACCTTTTGAACGCCTCCAGCTCCCCCGCCTGCCCGTCCCGCCGCCCACCAGGCGCTCGTCGTCCTCGCCTGCCTCGTCGTCAAAGCCTTCGGGCCGCGGCAGCGCGCGCGCCTGGGAGAGCGCGGCGTCGAGCACGCGCCGCAGCCGGTGCGCCGGCCAGGCCATGGGCTCCAGCTTGAGGTAGGTGAGCAGGTCCTCAAAGTCGTCACGGAGGAGGAGATCCGCCTCGCACTCGGCCATGAGGGCCAGCGCGACGCGTGCCAGGACCCAGCTGTCGCCTTCAAGGAGGAGCGCGTCGATGACGCGGCAGGCAAAGCCCGCGGGCATGGGGCAGGCAAAGGCGGTGAGCAGCCACTGGCTGGCGTAGAGCACGGGGACCACGCCGCGCGCGCGGAGGTGCGCCCAGAGCGTGGGCAGGTGCGCGCGCAGCAGGGCGTCAAAGGCCATGAGGTCGGCCTTGAGTCCGGTCAGCCCCGGCAGGTAGAAGCGGCGCAGGTTGGGGCCCGAGGCGGCCAGCAGGCGGCAGAGCACCTGGAAGGCCGGCTCCTCGGGCAGGTAGAAGAGCAGCAGGCCCGCCACAAAGGCCATGCCCTGGCAGTAGCCCACCTCCAGGTCGTGCAGGCGAATAGGCCTTGAGCACGCGGAACAGGGAGCTGCGCCCGGCCTCGGACCCAAACAGCGCGTGCTCGGGGAAGGTGCGGTGGATGTCGCGGCTGATCACGTCGTCCACGTCCTCCTGCCCGATGCTGATCTGGAGCAGCGTCGCATAGCGGCAGTCGGGCGGGTAGCCCGCGGGCAGCGGCCACGGCACCGCCAGCATCGCCGCCATGAGCGAGTTGCGGAAGGCCTCGCGCTCCAGGCTGAAGCGCGGCGCCGCCGCGCGCCAGATGGCCGGGTCCAGCAGCGCCGCGCCCTCCAGCCGCGGCCGGCGCTCGCGCACCACCTCCCACTCCTCCTCGGACCGCGGCGCGGACGACGGCGTGGCCGAGGGTTGCCTGTCATCGTCGTCGACAGGGTCACGCAGCGGCGAGTCCGCCCGGACGCTGCTGGCCGGGGTCGGCGTGAAGGCAAGGGAGGCCGTGCTGGGAGAGGAGGGCTGCTCGGGCGATGGAGCAGGCTCGTCCAATGCCAAGTCGTCTTGGTCACTCTCGTGGCCGGCTTCCTCTGCGATTGCCCCTGACGCAGAGCTTGGCTGCTCCTGTTGGATTTCGGTTTGGGATTCGGTCGGTCGGCCATCGCTGTTGACGAAACTCCCGGCTCCAACAGGCAATCCCTCTTCAGCAGGAGCCGCTTCTCCATCCGCAGCAGCCTGGTTAGCCTCGCCAGCAATGGCCTGCTCCGCCATGCGCCTCACGAGACGCGCCGCCTCCTGGGCCGACTGGTCGTCGTCGATCATGTTGCCCAGGATGATGTGGGGCGGCTCCCCTACCTCTGGCTCTGCTGGGGACCCCCGGCCGCTCGGGACAGAGCCCGCGCCCAACGGCTGCTCCTGACCACCGACATCGTCGCGGGGACTCAGATCACCTGCCTCGTCGGTATCCCGCGCAGTCTCCGGTCCCAGGGCCACATTCAAGGCGCCCGGAGACCCTGTGGGCTCGGGCAGCAGCGCCGTGTACTGCCTGGAAAACTCTGGATGCTCCAGCAGCGCCATCCACAGCTTGGACCGCAGCTCCTGGGGCGACTCCTCGTGCACCTGGAACCCCACCTGCACGTCCACAAGCCGCTCCCGATCCTCCTGCGATAGGCGAGCCAAGGGCTTCATGGCAACAGCAGTAGACCCAAATGTACGCACCAGTCCAACCCCTCAGAGCCAGACAAGAACCCCTGTCCTTCTCACCCTCAGCAGGCCTGCCAGTCGCTCCCGCTCCGTCCTCTGTTGCAGCTGGACAAGGGCATCTCGCAGCTGCTTCTGGCCCATCTGCAGCTGATGGATGCCGGCCGTGACGCCCTGTTGCACGTTGCGGAGGCCACGACTGGCGCCGGCCGTGAGCACAGAGGCCCCCTGCTTGCGCAGGTGGGCATCCGACAGAAGGACCCCAGCCGAGGCCGCGGTGCGCGCCAGGGCACCGCCCACGCCGCTCGCAAACGTGGCGAGGCGCGACCCAAACCTCGGGGGCCCCTCTTCCTGGGAGCTTTTCCGCTCCGCCATGCCGCCCTTACCACGCCTCCTCGCCGACCATGTCCAAGATCACTTTCGGTGCGGAGCAGGGCCCGCGAATCTCATGTCGTCGTCTTTTATTTCCTACTGTGTCGTTTCGATTACAAGAAACTGGCCAACATACCTCTGCGAACGAGTTGCAGCGTGCTGCGTTCGGCCCTGATCGACGATGGTCGTCGATCGCGACGGATGCGGTCGCGGTGGAGGGGGGTTTGTTCACACCAAGAAAAAGCCAGGCGTCCGCGCGCCTGGAGTCACGGATTACCCAAGGTCAGTGCAGGCTGCGAGGTCTTGTGTCTCCTTCAAGTGCAGTGAAGTGGTGTCGCAGGGTCAAATAGGAGAACGTGAGTCAGTGACGCGGCGCGCCCTTCAGCGCCAGCACGGCCGGGGTCGCGGGCAGCGCGCCCGGGAGCGGCGCCTCGCCCAGCGCTGGCCCGCCGCGCCGTGCGGCGGCCAGGGAGCGTCTGCAGCTGCGCGCGCTGGCCCTCGGCGAGGCAGCCGACCGCGCCCGGCGCGCCGATGACCAGCAGCAGGGCCTGGGTCAGGGCGCGCCGCCAGCACGCGCAGCCGCTCGTGCTCGCCCTCGTCGGCCGGCGCCCTGAGGGCCTGGGGCTCGGCCTCCAGCGGGCCCAGGCCGCCGCGGGAGACGCTCTCGCGCCACGCGCGGGCCTCGGCGCGCGCGTCCTCCAGCGCGCCGCGCAGCGTGCCGCTCTGCTCCTTGAGCGCCGCCACGATCTGCTCCAGCAGCTGGCCGCGCACGACGGCGCGCTCCAGGTCGTCGCGCAGGCGCTCGCACCGCGCGCGCTCGCCCCGGAGCTCCCCCTCCAGCCGCGAGTCGTGCGCCGCGCGGTCGTCCTCGGCGAGGCGCTGCGCGTCCCGCCGCGCCGCCAGCTCGGCGTCGAGCCGGTCCCGCTCCGCGCGCCCCGCGCACGCCGCGGCCTCCACGGCGTTCAGGTCGCGACGCGCGGCGCCCAGCAGGTCCTGCGTCTCGCGAAGCTCCCCGACCGCCGCCTCGATGTCCCGCCGCACCCGCTGCAGGTGCTCCATGTCCTGCTCCGTGCTTTCCCCGATCTGGCGGGCATGGATTGTTGTGGTGAGTGCATGATGTCGTGGAGGTGGGGCTCGCGCGGCGATGGATGAGTGGTCAAGTCGCGTATTCAAATAGAGATCTTGGGTCAGCTAGACACCCAAGGGCCATGCATACCAGCCCCCAAAACTCTGACACCCACCTTTTTTTTGGCGGCGACGACGTCAATATCCACCTGCCGGCGCCGCTCGGCGGCAGAGTCGAGCTCCCGCGCCTCCAGTGCGCGCGCCTCCTCGAGCCGGGCCAGCACGATGTCGAGGGCCTCCTCCGCCTCAGCGGCGCGCGCCTCGGCCTCGTGGGCCCTCTGCTCTCCGCCGCCGCGCGCGGGCCTGGGCGCCCTCGGCGCCCTGCTCTGCCTGCGCCAGCGCCGTGTGCTGCGCCTCCAGCCCGGCCGCGCAGCGCGACAGCAGTTCCGACGTCGTGTCGTACTCTTCCTTGAGGCTGCAGGGTTTGCAAAGGACGTGCTGTGGGCGCGGGCGGTGCTTCCACTCATCGTTGGCAAGTCGCCAGGCGATATTGTTCTCCAGGCATGCACGCGAGTCTCTGAGCCACAACACATCAGCACGCACGCGATGAATGCAACCCTACCTCGCGAGTCTCTCGCCGGCCACCTCAGTCTGCGCCAAAGTCGCTCGCAAGCGCTCCTCGGCGGCGTCTGCCTGGGCCTCCTTCTCCACGCAAATCTGGGCCAGCTGCAGGGAGGGGCAAGGGCACCGGCCCAAAACGTTCCGTCAGTCTCGGATATATCTGGCGCATTCAGCATGATGAAGTACCGCCACATACATCTGCCCAGTCACATAGATCCTTACCCGCTCAGCGGACCGCTGGGCGCTCTGGAATGCCATCGAGCAGAGCAGCGTGCCTAGCTTGCAGCTGCGCCAGTCTCGCGAGCGGCCCCGTCGTGGGAGCGGGTTTGGGAATGGAAGTTACGGATTTTTGGGCTCCCGCGCGGGCCGAAGGCGAGTCCGCGTTGCATGGGCTGAGGACGGACCCTGCTCGGGACCGCTCGCCCATGCGCCCATCGCTGTCGAGATCGACGGAGCCCATCCTGGCAACACCAGCGCGTGCAGATTAAAACCGACCCGGCATCATGCAAGAAGTACGTTGCCTAGGATGAGATCGAATTCGTGTCGGCAGGGTGCATGTCGCGTATCGGCACAGCTGGAGGCTCCAGCTGGGGTTCAAATTTGGATGTGCTTCATGAAATCGGGATTTGGCACTCTAATGATTTGGGGCCTGAGCACCAGTCCACTCGTTCGATCGGTGGGCAATCATCATTCCCATCCTAGCGACATGAAATCGATTTGTTGCAAAATTACGTGCCGCTGCCAACACTATACCGCGAGCGATTAGGGCAGAGGAAGAAAAATTCCGGCAAGTGCCCCAGACGGTCTGGTTCTGCGGAGCATCTCGCTTGTAAGAGAGCGGACCATGGGCAGGGAACAGCCCGCCAATCTTCAATATACAGCAACTCACATCGTCGCTGGTCTCAAGGAAGCTTCCTTCTGCCCGGTTGCTGTCATCAGACACCCGTGTGTACCACGCCGAGTCGCACACCAAAGTGTAGCTGCCGCCTCAAGCAGCGGGCACCGAGGGCTGTTCCTTGATCTCCATGTCATGTTGAATCTTCCGGGAGAGCTGGTAAATCCCCGTCATCGCCATGAAGGCGTTCACGGCCAAGAGATTGTAGTTGACCTGGGGGGTTGCGCGGTGGGACATCAGAGAACTGAGCAGGGCAAAATGCTTGACCTAGCAGTAACCTGTTTATGATATAACAATGCAAGACTATCCCCAACGGCACACATGCCGATACGCAGGCCATACCGGGTGAATTTGCGTTGCGAAGCGGGACCAGATGAGACCAGTCGCGGTGACCGCGCACTGCTGGGGGTAGGAGACCAGCTCCGCGGGGCGGGCAAAGTCGGCAATGTTGGCAAACGTGATGGCCCACTTGAAGGTCGGGGCCCAGAAATGGATCGTCTTGGGCCCGGCGGGGTGATTCCAGAAGGAGGCAAACCTCGACGCCATGATGGTGATGAACGGTAGGCTGGCCCTTTCCTGTCAAGTTTGGAGCGGTGATCGGCTGAAGGAAGATGTGAGGAATCAATTCATGGATTGGGAATGTGATCGCCATGCACAGATGTCGTGCACATGCGTATGCGACCCATCGTCTAGCGGGAGGCGTCCACTACCTGTGAGAGGTCGCACGCGCGGGTCTGTCACGCCCGCTCCGGTCCTATCTCTGTGCCTAGAAAACACAATTGGCCATCTTGTCAAGGGTTATTCTTTCTGGGGGCCGTGCGCGCCACGATGCCCGTCCTGCTATCGCCCGCGCCAGCACCCGCGAGATCACACAAGTATTGAGCAGGCCCAAGGCATGCGCTCGGGTGCGCCCCGCAGATTTGACAGGTCTTTGCTGCTGACGCTCTGTCACGATGCCGGCACATGGCTCCTTCTACACCCTTTTCGAGCACGACTGTCTCCTCACAAAATTAAGATTGGAGAAGGGGAAGTCTCCAGGCAGTCATGCGCTGCGGGCAATTGTCAAGCAGCGGCTGAAAAATCCCCGTACAGATCAGGATGAATGTGCGGTGAGGGAGCACGCAGGGACTGCAGTTCTCCGAGAGCCACGCTGCTCCCAGACGTGAGGGGCATGAGTATGCGGGCTGCGGCAGGTTTCGTCGGTATTCATATTAACTAAGTGAGGGGGGGGAAGAGGGGGGTGGAAAGGGGGGGAGGGGGTGGACAGGCCACGCCACGGCGTTCAATGCCGCGGCGTTCAATGCCGAGTCCTTCACTGCCGCGCATCCTCCCATCCTCCCACCCCAAGATCCTTTCACTCCTCAGTACTCGCTCCAGGACGAGCGCAGCGCGGCGTCGCCGTTGGGCTGGTAGACGCGGTTGCGGAAGGAGGTGGAGAGGCGGTGCGGCGCGGCGAGCGCGTTGTCCGGGACGTCGGTCTTGGAGTCGAAGAAGTAGGTCATGTCCGGGCCGTCGTAGGATGGGTCCATGACGCTGTCCTTGAGGGTGAAGTAGGGCTTGGTGTTGTAGATGAGCATGACCAGCTCCTCCTCGTGCGACTCGGGCTTGTGAGAGGAGTAGCGCGCCTTGTCGACAAACACGTTGGCCAGGTGCTGCGAGACGAGGATGGCGTCCAGCGAGTGCGGGATCTCGTGCATGCCAAACTCGTAGGGCGGCTTCTCCGGGTGCCACTGCGTGGCGTAGAAGGGGTAGTGCTTGTGCTCGGCCGTGCTCACGTACTCGATGCCGTTGCGGTCCACGGTCGTGGACAGGATGGTGAAGGTCTTCTCGAGGATGGGGTACTTTTTGTAGTTGGGCGGCGGCAGGCCAAACATGTGGTTCTCCATGGTGATGTTGTACTCGGGGCTGGCCATCTTGTCCATCAGCGCCTTGCCCGCGCCCGCAAACAGCGTCGACTCCGCGGCCGCGTCGGTGAACTCCAGGATCGAGGCGTGCGCCACCGAGTTGGTGCGCACCAGCAGGTCCGGGAAGGAGACGTTGGCCTCCAGGATGTGCAGCAGCTGGAAGCCCAGGCAGGTGCCCCAGATGGGGAAGGTCTCGCCCGCGTCGTTGGCCTCCTTGGCCCAGGTCCACAGCTTGCGCGCCGCAATCACGTACGGGTCGTCCAGCCAGATGTCGGTCAGGCCGCCGGGGAAGATCATGCCGTTGACCGCGTTGAACAGGCGGTGCAGCTCGTCGTCCGAGGTGTAGAACCGGATGGGCACCGCGCGCCCGCCCGCCGCCTCGATCCACTTGACAAAGCCGGCGGCCACGTAAGACCTGCACGAATGGTTGGGGGAAGATGGATATCGTTGTAAGGATGGAACCATCAGTAGTAAGATATAAAGTAATTAATTCTTACCCTCATTGCATTCTTGCACGCGCATGATAGATTGCTCTATCACTTTGACCCGCGCCAACCAAAGGTGTTGTTGTTGATCATTACCAACAAAGGGCCAGATTCCCACACCCTGCCATATCGCAAGAGCATATTCCCTCACGCTCCGATCCGCCAGGATTGACCGTTTCGGAAAGCAGCTGCCGAATTTTCGAATCGCGCAGTGCAACGCACGCAGCGATCGGCCAATCGCCCGTCGCCCAGCTCATCGTCTGGTCCGGAATGCGACCCTGGGCCCAAACCCTGGCCCATCGGCCCGGGAGCCCTTCCGGAGGCCCCTCGACACCGACCCAAGCCCTCCCACGTAACCCCAAACCCAAACCCACCTGCCGGGGCAGTAGTGGCAGGACTGCGTCAGGATGCCGATGAGGGGCTTGTCGTTCTTGTAGCCGCCGTTGGGGAGCAGGGCAGCCTTCTCGACCTCGTCCGCATCCAGCAGCTGCCGGGCGCTGACCGGGGCCAGGCCCACGGCCAGAAGGGCCACCAGCGCCAGCAGGGCGCTGCGTGACACCATGTTTGAGTCTGCAATGGGTCATCGGAAGGTCGGGGGTGAGCAACGGGGCGGGGAAGCGGTCAGGTTCGGGCTTTCGGTCGATGAAGGACCGGGTGTCGAGCTGGGTCTTCCCAGCCCCAAAGTGTGCAGTACTCACCCTGGTAGAGCTCTATTCCAATGTGGATGTGTTGAAAAAGAGCATGTGGATTGGGTGACGGCCGTGGGTTAATGAGGAGCATCGCCAGGCGCACGGTCGGCCCGCGGGCGTGCCGGGCCCGCCGTGATCTCGTGAGGCGAATCGCCGCGCGCTGGGCCGCGGGACGGGGTGGCCTGGGCGCCCGGGGCGCTCCAAGGCCACCGTGTGGCCAGGAGAGTACGCTGTGCGCTTATGCAAGAGGAAGAGATCAAGATGTTTGATTAGAGATTGCACAGATGATGTGCATTTCTCGGACGGCTGGATGCATAAATGATCTCTAAAATACTATGACCCATCTTCCCTTGATCTTCCTTCTTGACGTATACTGCACTGCGTACACTATCTTCATATCATTCAGAATAAAGGAGCAACAAAAAGCGTCGGGCAGACCAGCTTCTTCGGCGCAGATCGTGGTCTATTGGCGATTCCCATGCATTCTACGACAGGCGTGTGGAGCCTCTTAGTTTTCGATGATTAGAGCGTGGGGAGGGGGGAGGCGAGGGACACGCGCGCATCAAGAGACACGCGCGGGTCAAGAGACACGCGCGCGTCAAGAGACACGCGCCCGTCAATCGACGCGCTCCCCGCTCCCTCCCCAGCGGCAAACCAAAACTACCCGCTCACTGCTTGAGCGCGGCGGCCATGGCGTTGAGCGCGGAGCCGTGCTTGAACCAGTTGATCTGGTTGTCGTTGAAGGTGTGGTTGACGGCAAAGGAGTAGGTGGAGCCGTCGGGGCGCGTGCCCTGCAGGGTCAGGGGCTTGCCCGGCGCAAACTCGGTCAGGCCCTGGATGCTGATCTTGTCAAAGGGCCCGACCTTGTCGTAGTCGGCCGGGTCGGCAAAGGTGAGCGGCAGCAGGCCCTGCTTCTTCAGGTTGGTCTCGTGGATGCGCGCAAACGACTTGACGATGACCGCGCAGGCGCCCAGGTGGCGCGGCTCCAGCGCGGCGTGCTCGCGCGAGGAGCCCTCGCCGTAGTTCTCGTCGCCGACCACCACCCAGCGCACGCCGGCGGCCTTGTAGGCGCGGGCCGTGTCGGGCACGCCGCCGTACTCGCCCGTCAGCTGGTTCTTGACCGAGTTGACCTCGCCGTTTTCGGCGTTGACCGCGCCGATGAGCATGTTGTTGGAGATGTTGTCCAGGTGGCCGCGGTACTTGAGCCAGGGGCCGGCCATGGAGATGTGGTCCGTGGTGCACTTGCCCTTGGCCTTGATCAGCACCAGCGCCTCGTCAATGTCCTTGCCGTCCCAGGCCTTGAAGGGCTCCAGCAGCTGCAGGCGCTGCGAGGCGGGGTCCACCACCACCTCCACGCTGCCGCCGGCCGGCGCCTGGTACGTCTCCTGGCCCGGGTCGTAGCCGCGCGCGGGCAGGTCGTCGCCCTCGGGCGGGCGCAGCTGGATCTCCTCGCCGTTCTTGCCCACCAGCGTGTCCGTCTCCGGGTTGAAGCTCAGGTCGCCCGCGATGGTGAAGGCGGTGACGATCTCGGGGCTGGTCACAAAGGCGTGCGTGGCCGGGTTGCCGTCGTTGCGCGCGGCAAAGTTGCGGTTGTAAGAAGTGACAATGGTGTTGGGCACGCCCTTGGCCACCTCCGTGCGCTTCCACTGCCCGATGCAGGGCCCGCAGGCGTTGGCCAGCACGGTGCCGCCCACCTTCTCAAAGACCTCGATCAGCCCGTCGCGCTCGATGGTCGCGCGGATCTGCTCCGAGCCGGGCGTGATGGTGAAGGGCACCTTGGACTTGAGCCCGGCCTTGATGGCCTGGCGCGCGACGCTGGCCGCGCGCTGCATGTCCTCGTAACTCGAGTTGGTGCAGGAGCCGATCAGCCCGGCGCTGATCTCGGTGGGCCAGCCGGCCGCCTTGGCCGCGGCCGCCAGCTCGCCGATGCCGTGCGCGAGGTCGGGCGTGAAGGGCCCGTTCACCTGCGGCTCCAGCGTGCTCAGGTCGATCTCGATCACCTTGTCGTACTCGGCGCCGCTGTCCGCGCGCAGGTTCTCCGAGAAGGACTGCGCCAGGTCGGCAATCTCCTTGCGGTTGGTGGCCACCAGGAAGTCGTACTGGCGCTTGTTGAAGGGGAACATGGAGGTGGTCGCGCCGATCTCGGCGCCCATGTTGCAGATGGTGGCCTGGCCCGTGCAGGACAGCGCCTCCACGCCGGGGCCAAAGTACTCCACGATCGCGCCGGTGCCGCCCTTGACCGACAGGATGCCCGCCACCTTGCAGATGACGTCCTTGGGGCTGGTCCAGCCGCTGGGCTTGCCCGTCAGGCGCACGCCGATGACCTTGGGCGCCTTGACCTCCCAGGGCAGGCCGGCCATGACGTCCACCGCGTCCGCGCCGCCCACGCCCACCGCGCACGCGCCCAGGCCGCCCGCGTTGGGCGTGTGCGAGTCCGTGCCGATCATGAGCAGGCCGGGGAAGGCGTAGTTCTCCAGCACGATCTGGTGGATGATGCCCGAGCCGGGCTTCCAGAAGCCGATGCCGTACTTGGAGCCGGCAGACGCCAGGAAATCGTACACCTCCTTGTTCGTCGTCTCCGCAAAGCGCAGGTCGGCCTCGCCGCCAAACTTGTTCTCGCGGTCCGACTGCGGCGCGGTCGTGCCCTCGATCAGGTGGTCGCAGTGGATGGTGGACGGCACCGCCGTCTTGGGCAGGCCGGAGGAGATGAACTGCAGCACCGCCATCTGCGCGGTCGCGTCCTGCATCGCCACGCGGTCGGGGCGCAGGCGCAGGTAGCTCACGCCGCGCTCGATGTCCTGGCCGGCGGGGTCGTCCAGGTGGCCGTACACGACCTTTTCCGCAAACGTCAGCGGGCGGTTCAGGCGGCCACGCACGACCTGTGGCGAGGAGAGGGGGGGATGGGGAAGAAGTAGGTTGGTGAGGGTCCTTGCGACATAGGATCCAGGTGCCATCTCCAACACCTTATCCTTCCTCATTCCCATGCACACTCCAAGACAACAAACAATCACACGACGAAACGTACCGAGAGGCGCTTCTCGATGGCGTCGTAGCGGTCGTTGACAAACTCGTCGGGCTCCACGCGGCTCATGGGGGCCTGCAGGTGGTCGGCCGAGGATACCCAGATTTAGAGGGATGCGGCAAGGTCGCGCCCCTAATCGCAAACCCTCGCCTCCGACAGGGACCCGCCATCGTGCACCCCCACCCCGCGCACCTTGGTCGACATGTTGGCCTGCCCGGCGGCAAAGCGCCCGTACAGGGCGCTCGGCCTGGCCTGCGGGGGGCGAAACGAGGAGGGAGCCGTCTGAGTTCTGCACGGTCCGGACCTGGCGAGCCTACCCCAAACCCGAACGCCCTCCCAACCCAACCGCATCGTTCTCGAAGAAGCATGCGCTCACCGAGACAAGGGCCTTCCTCGCGGCCTTGGCGCACTGCATCCTGGGTCCCGCTCTCGACTCGAGCACAGGCACGGACGAGGAGGGGGGGGAGGGGTGTAAGCGGCGAATCTGCTCGGCCTTCGAGGCCTCTATTAAATGGATCAAGGTTGAATGAAAGAGGTTGGTTTTTAATGGCGTGATGAGCTAAGCTCTGCGCATCGACATTACTAACAATCACTGGAGCGTTGGCTGACTCGGGCACAGTAGAAAGTCCGAGCGGGGCGGGAAAATCTTGGCCAATGTCCGGGTGGGGTCCCCTCCCGGGCGCACCCTGACGCACCGCGATGGCGCCCTTGGGCCCTGCCAGGCCCAACCCAGCCCCTTGACCCCCGTGCCCGATCAAGGATCCCCCATTGCTCGAGAAGCCGAGGTCCTCTGACCGGCTCTGGAGGTGTGAGCGTTCCCTGAGCACCGAGTCCGGTTGGTTCAGGAGCCCCGGCACCCCGGCACAGCTGGACCCTGCGGGTCGGGAGGAGCGATAGAGTCGAACATGACACGGGCTGCTGCTTCGGCCCTCCGGGCCTTGGCCTCCCGCCAGGGTGAGGCGCGGGAGTGGGAATGCTGCGTGCCGGGGAGGACGCTGAGGGTGGGTGTCCCAGTACGGATGCGATCGAGCCTCCGGCGTCGCGCGCCAGCTCACAGTCTGTTCCTTGTGCGACATGTGCAGGCGGTATGGGTGCACAGCTTCGGGAGATGTCGACGCTGCCCACCGAGCTGGCCGTGCACAACAATGTCCTCACCCAGGGCGGCAGGGGTGGACGCTCCTCGGTGCGTTTGCTATTACTGTTGTCCAGGACGGGGCTGTGGGGCAATTGCTCGGGGTGCGCAAGCCCTCACTTCGTGTATCTTGTTTTTGGCATATTGGCATGCACCACCGCGCACACGCGATTGGGGATGGTGTCGGATCCCCAGTCCTGGGGTTGACTTGGCTGACTGATAAACGAGGGTGGTGGTGGCTTCCGTGCACTCGCGCTATATATTGCCATTCTTCGTTTCCGCCTCCACCAATAATAACTACTCACCTTCAATCTCCTCAACCTTCCACCTCCCCAGGTGAGCGGCGTGGTCGCGACGATCTTTGGGTGCAGCGGCTTCCTGGGCCGGTACGTGGCGCAGGCGCTGGGCCGCATCGGCTGCCAGCTGGTGCTTCCCTACCGCTGCGACGACCTGGACGTGCAGCACCTGCGGCCCATGGGGGACCTGGGTCAGGTGGTCATGCTCCCCGACTTTGACCCGCGCGACCAGGCCGCCTACGACCGGGCCGTGTCGCGCAGCAACGTGGTGATCAACCTGATCGGCGCGGAGCAGGAGACCTGGAACTACGGCTTCCAGGAGGTGCACGTGGACGTGCCGCGCCGCATCGCCGAGGCGGTGCTCAAGCGCGGCCCCGGCGCCGTGGAGCACTTTTACCAGTTCTCCAGCGTGGCCGCCTCGGCCGACGCGCCCTCGCGCCGCCTGCGCACCAAGGCCGAGGGCGACGCGGCCGTGGCCGAGGCGCTGGGCGACCTGGCCACCTTTTGGAAGCTGGCGCCCGTCACCGGCACCGAGGACCGCGTCTTCAACCAGCTGGCCGGCCTGATCAAGACCATGCCGGCCATGCCCCTTGTCGACGGCGGCAGCCTGCGCCTGCAGCCCGTCTGGGTGCGCGACGCCGCGCAGGCCGTCTTCAACGGCCTGCAGCGCGAGGACCTGGGCGGCCGCACCGTGGCCCTGGCCGGCCCGCGCGTCTTCACCCTGCGCGAGCTCGCAGACGTGGCCTACAAGCGTCATCCGCGAGGAGCCCAACGTGCTCCCCGTGCCGGAAAAGCTCGCGGCGCTGGCCGCCAAGCCGGTCGACTGGCTGTCCACCAAGACGCCCTTCCGCCCCGACGCCTTTTTCTCGGCCGACTCGGTCGCCGAGCTCGCGCGGGGCGACTTCACGTTGGACGCCGCCACGCCCGTGGCCGGCGGCGAGCTGCTCACCGCGCAGGACCTCAATGTGGAGCCGCGCTCCGTCATCGACGGCCACCCCATCGAGTTCCTGCGCTATTACCGCACGGGCGGCTACATGATGGGCTCTGCCATGGTGCCAGAGGGCGCCGAGAGCACCCGCATGTCCCGCTGAGCGTGGATGGGGTGCGGCGCAGGATGCGGACCGGTGGATTGGATTCTTCTTGCTCGGTGCGTTCATCCCGCAACGCTAAAGTGGTCTCGTCTCATTTGAAGAATGTGTCGCTCACGCGCTCCCCGATTTGTTGGGGAAAGCTGAAGGCGTGTAAGATTATGTATGGCAGGCTAGGGGAGCTGGGGTGTGTAGCTACAATCTGAACAGACGGTGTCGTAGATTCGCAGATTTCCCCTTTCGTTGTCAAAGACGCCAAATTCTGCGGATAAGTAGAAATCAATTCATAAACGCAGGGCGCCCAGGCATTGCGTCAAGGCGATGACTCAGCCGGCACGTGGAAAGGATGACTCAGCCCGCTCGCGCGCGGAACCGACACGCCCGTGCTGATCACTTCATCAGCCCGCACGCACAAAGGGGAACGCCGAGGGTGTCAACGCCCACATGCGGCAGCTGCTGCTGGGATCGGCGCTATTGCAAACATGTCGTGCCGGACTGGTCTGCAGATGCTGGGCCGGGCAGCCGCGCGGGGTGGGCCGATCGCTCGCCGGGCCTTTGCTAGCGTTGGCCCGGATCAGATCCATCTCAGGGGACTGGTCTTCCACGGCTATCACGGGGTGTACCCAGAAGTGAGTCGATAAAATTGAAAATGCTTCATCGTAATGTGTGCATGCGCAATGGGCACTCGGTGCTCGCTGAGCAGGCGCGGGATGGTAAGGGCCCCGCCGCCACGCCCATCACACAATTTCAGGAACGGAAGCTGGGGCAGAAATTTCGGGTGGATGTCACCATCGATACCGACCTCCGGGAGGCGGGCAGAACGGATGATTTGGATAAAACGATGAGTTACGCTGCCATTCACGAGTACGAAGCGCTGGCTGATGAGCGACAATATCTAGGTGGCTCCTCTTCTTTTTCGGGCAGAATTCTTACTCGCGTCGCATTGAAACCCACAGGGACGTCCAGGGGATAGTGACGGGGCCCCCCTTTCAGCTGATTGAGAGTGTGGCGGAGCGCATCGCACAGAAAATTCTGGCCGACTACCCAAAGGCGGACCGTGTCCGCGTCGAGATCGCCAAGCCACACGTGGCTGTGCCCGGGGTCTTGGAGGGACTAGGCATCTCCATTGTGCGTGGCCGGGACACCAAGTGGAGCTGCCGATGAGGTGACGGCCTCTTGCAGCGGTGACCCACAAGGGTCAATACCTTGCCTTGCAAGTTGCGAGCGACCCTGGGCCCTCTCACTGCAATGATTCCATCTCTCCACTCGACGTAATTCGTCTATTTCATTGCGGCCTGTAATGCACGTGGCAGCAATACAGACTCAAAGAGCGTCTCTGCGGCCAGAAGAATCGCGACAGCTTCCCTGCTGCGTCTCTCGGTCCTTATCGCGTGCTGCACGATGTGATAATATACTCAACACACACACACACAACACACACACCGCGATGCTAGTTTGGAGCCGCGACGAGGCGCAGGACGGGCCGCGCTGCACCGCCGGTGGAGCTGGCCTTCATCTGCACTGAGAGGAAGCCCGTGAGGCCGCGGCCGAGATCCACCTGCCCCGTGACGTGCGCCGTGGCCATGCGCCGCAGCGCCTGCTCGCCGTGCGGCGGAAAGTCCTTGGGCAGGAGGCGCAGGACCAGCGTGCCGGGCCGCGCCGCCGCGGCCGCCAGCTTGCGCGTCTCGTTGGGGCCCATGAGGAAGCTCTCCACGACCAGCGCCGACACGGGCAGCGCTGCGCGCTGCGCATGCTCCGCGGCCACGTAGGCGTCCACCGTGCCCAGCAGCGCCGGCTGCGTGCCCCGCACGCGGTCCGACAGCCGCAGCGGGCCGGACCAGATGCACGCGGGCGGCCCGCGCTGCGCCTGCTGCGCGCCCTGCTCCGGCGCCGGCTGCTGCTGCTGCTGCTGCTGCTGCTGAGCGTAGGCGTTGACTGGAGGAGACGGCGCTGCGTGCTGGCCGTACATGGCCGCGTTCCCGACGGGCGGCGATGGAGCAGCGTGCTGATTGTACGGGGCCGAGCTTTGTACTGGCGGCGACGGGGCGACGTGCTGACCGTAGGGAGCAGAGTTGCCCTGCACTGGTGGCGACGGAGCAATGTGCTGTCCGTAGGCAGTAGAGCTGCCCACTGGCGGCGACGGAGCGACATGCTGGCCATAGGCAGTGGAGCTCCCAACTGGCGGCGACGGAGCGACATGCTGGCCGTACGCCCCATACTGCCCGGTGGGAGTTGGCATCTGGTACTGCTGTTGGTACTGCGGCGGCGAGAGGGCTGCCGCCTCTGGGGCGCTCGGCGCCAGGGGCGGCGTGGCGCCGACAAACGGGCCTCCGTAGCGGGACCGCTCGGGGCCGCCGGTGCCATAATAGCCGCCTCCTGGCGGCGCCTGCGAGCCCTCAAAGAGCGGCGGCGACGCGGCCGGGACGTAGGACATCGGCTGGGGCGGGGCGGCCGTGGGGCCCCCGCGCCGGGGCCCGTGGGGGAAGCTGGCGGGAAGCACCTCGCTGGGCCCCGTGATGAGCTCCGAGTTCATGACGTCCCAGAAGCCGCCGGGCGAGGCGTCCGGCAGGGAGGCGCCACTGCCGTGCCCGGGCCCGGGCGAGGGCGCTCGGCGCGCCGCGCCCGGGGCGGCGCTCGCCGCCGCCGCCTGGGACGCGTCCGGGGCAAAGGGCCCCGCGCCCACCGCCGGGCCCGCGAGGGACACCGAGGCCTCCCCTGCCATCTGCGGCGGCGACAGCGCCTGCTTGCGCGCTGGGGCCTGGAGCGCCGGACGCGCTCTGCACGCCGGGAATGGCGGCGCGCGGCGCCGCGGGCGCCGCGCCCGCTCCGACGGGGGCGCTGGTCGGCCGGGGCGGCTCCGCGGCCCCGGCCCGCGGGGTCGGCGCCGACGGCTGGCGCCCACAGCGCCGGCGCGGTGGACCCGTTCTGGGCCTGCAGGAGGCGCAGCGCCTCTGGCCAAAAGGGGAAGAAGGCCAGGCCGTTGCCGGGCGTGCCGACGTGCGCGCCCGCCAGGAGCGGCTGCGACCGCGCGGCCTCGGCGAGTTTGGACGCGCTTTCCACCCACTCGATGGGCTCCTCCGCGACCAGGCAGATGAGGTGCCAGAGCAGGGAGGGGCGCACCGCCGGCTTCTCAAAGCGCGAGCACAGCGCGGGCAGCGCGCCCGTGCGCCGCAGGCCCCGCAGCATTTCCATAGACGTCGCCAGCGTGGGGCAGCCCTTGACCTGCGCCGGGGGTGGGGAGGCCAGGATCGATTCAGAAGACTGGATGAATAGCTATTGTGGTGGTAGGGCAAACGTGGAAAAGAATGACCCTTCCACGCGCGGTTAATCCTATCTATTGTGGGCCACTAAATGAACCCCCAAACCGAATTATTCTGACCCATGAGAGCAAACCACGCCACGCACCGTCCCGCAGTCGGCTGGAAAGGGCCACAGGAACGGGAGCGGGCCTGGGTCGGACAGGACGCACACCAGGCAGTGCTTTTGAGGCGGCGGCGAGGCCGGCAGCTTGCTGGGCCGGGCGAAGAGCGAGGCGGCCGCCAGCAGCGCGGGCGCCAGCGCCAGGGTCTCGCCCACCCCGCCCCCGCAAAAATCGATGCCGTCCATCCACTGCCGCAGCTCCTGCGTGTCGTCCGTCCATGGGCTGGACGACACCTCCTCCACACTGCAGCGGGGTAGAAGGTGGGAGGCGGCGCGTCAGGAGCCCGAGCGGGGGTGAGAGGCGGCACGTATAATGCCCAACAAGGGTACAGGTCCAGTGCTGCAGACCGTGATTTTCCGCCACTCATGGCCTACAGCAATTCTAGATCCAAGCAATGCATGCCGACACAGCACAGGTGGCGGAGCCGCCAAGGAGGCACGCCCCCTCCAACAGCCTCGACCCACCTCAGGCCCGGCACGCCCACCAGCACGAGTGCCAGCTCGCACTTGCCGCCCGCATTGAGCAGCTCGCGAAGGATGGGCTCCACAATGTTCAATCGAGTGTCCAGCCACTGGTCTCTGTGCCGCGTGGTCGTCTCCACGACCAGGCACAGGCGCGTGGCCATGGGCGGATCACTTGCGCGGTCCTTGCTCACCGGATGCCAGGCGCCATCCCTTTTCAGTGCATGCTATAGCTATGGCTCTTAGTATAGATGTGCCATGCGCAATGCTATGAGCCAAGGACCGCGCTAGCAGATACGGCCCGCGAAATGAGCGTACTTTGGTCTCGACTTGCAGAATGCCGCGCACTGAAAAAGGTACACAACAGTAAGCTGCACGAGGCAGGATTTCTACATACTGCGAATAATTTGCTGGCGTCTCAAAATACAAAGACCTGGCTGGTGGACGGATGGGTTGTCCGACTGCCTTGGCTAGCTGGGTCTGTGGCCATCCGAGAGCCTTTGCCAATGGGCGCGCCAGAGACAGCCACCCTGAGGCATACACCCTTCCCAAGACCTGGGCCCTCTACACAGAAGCCAGTCTCGTCGACAATCGCCAACATCGAAAAAAGAAAAAAGTTTCGGATATTAGACTGCCGCTCTAACCAACTGAGCTATGGGGCCATGACCACGTATGGCCCCAAACGGGCTCGAACCGTTGACCTGCAGCTTACCCTTGCTTCTGGATGTGAAGTTGGCAAGAACCCAATTCTGGCGGATATGACGCAGCTTTGCAGAGGGGGCGCCGTGCGTTAGAAATGTCGTGTACAACACAGTCTCTCACGAAAGGGTATCCCTAAACGTTTTTTTCAATAGCGAAGCAGATCACAAGAAGGGATAAGCGCCTAGGAGACGGCTGAGGGCTAGCGTGGGCGCGGACTGAAAGGCTGGCGCCTGCGGAACAGCTTGCCGCTGGCGCCTGCGCGCCTTCTGCGCCTGACAAGTCAACTCTTCTTTCAAAAAAGCGGCTCAGCCTAGTTGTCCATCTCCTCGTCCTCTATCTTTGGCGCCAGGTAGTATCGGACGTAGCCCATCTCGGCGATGCGATACTCCACAATCACCGGAAGCTCCCGACTCAGTTTTATTTGCTGTAAGGGGGGTTTGGAATACCCAATCTTGCATTTGCAGCATTGTTGATACGTTTCACCCACCACAAACATGTATATGCAAATGCTCGGCCTCCGCACCACTGCCGAGGCGAGGCCCGTGGCCTTTGTGAAGCTGTTGAGGTAGCGCAGCGCAAACGTGAGCGCCACCGGCTCGTTCATGTCGATCACCGTCTGATCATCCGACTGCACAAAGGGAAAGGATGAGAATTCCTTGTTGGTATTGCAAAACAACTGAGACACCCTGCACCAACCCATCACTGGGTCAACCGCCCCTCGCGCGTGTCCCCTACCCGGTCGACGGCCGTGTTTTGCCGGCAGATGACGCTGGCGTTGCCGATGTCGCCGGCGGTGGCAAACCGAATGCCGTCCTTGGTCACGCTCATCTCCACCGTGTCGCCGATGGTGCTCAGATCGCGGCAGATCCTCTGAAACTCTGGCGCGGGCATGCGCACCGAGGCGGCGTACTCGGTCTCCGGGATGCCCAGGTTCTCGCTGGAGATGTCCATCAGCTTGAGCTCAAACTCAGAAACCCTATCTTGCGCTGCGAGTGTGCAGGATAAGGTGGATAATTGTGAGCTAGTGTCCGCGACGCAGAGGTGCCATGGACCTCATTGAAAGTCCCGCCCCCCCCCCCCCCCCCAAAAAAAAAGAAACTTACTTGGGCTTTCAAACAGGAAGCTGACGGTGTCGGCTGTCTCCTCCGCCTTCATGGTGATGATGTCATCGCGGCCCGCGCACCGCAGCATCTTGCTCATGCTGTTCAGGTTCATGCCCATGGAAAAGGCGCGGTCGGTCCTAAAGTGCTCAAACCCGTCCGAACGCAGCGACAGGGCCACCAGGGAGACGTGGCTGGAGTCCATGGCCTGCAGGGACAGGCCACTGCTGGAGACCTCAAAGTTGGCCTCCGTGACGAGCTCCCGGATGGCCTCCAGGATCTAAGGGTGGAGAGATGGAGAAGAGCATGAGTGGAGCCAGGTGTCCACACAACGCTCGACACGCGTTGGGCAGTGGTCGAAGCGGTGCTGACATGGAGCACCGATTATTTCAATTCACACGCGTCCTTGGCGGTCTAGCGGCCTTCATTCAGCTCAATCGCAGTCGATCATCGGCAGAGCAAGGACCAGCGCGTCACCTAGTACCTTTTTCAGGAGCTCGCCCTGGACGAGCCGTGCCTCAAACATGGCGTCCGATTTTTGCCACTTCAACACACTCTCAAACACTGCAATTGAGAGCGATCGACTCCTGTGGCCAGGCAGGCCTTGTGGGCTGGGCGGAAGCTCCAGGCACACCCGAGTGACCGATCTCGGAGCCAGATCGCGCGCATGAGCGGATGATGCAGGATTGGACCGCATGCATGCAGGCCACGTAACACGCATAGATGCCCGGCTCTGGCTTATGTGTTTCCGAATACTGGGCGATTATTCCTGCATTGATTGAATGCCATCTTAATTTTTCACGTGTGCATGCACTGTGATGGATCGCTGACGGGGAGAGGTGGAATTATGAGGGCTCACCTCCGACAACTCGTGGGCCGTCTGCAATTGCCGCGCCTGGCCACATCCGTCCAGCGCTGCAGCCCCAAAAGTTTTGTGCTTGCAGAGTATTATGGCGTCGTTCGGCCAAAGGCGCCCTCTCTGGAGAGGTGTGTGCGCCAGTTTTCCTCATCTCGCTTCGACTCATTCTACGGCTCGGCCAGCCGACTGGGGATTGTGCACCCCCCCAAGGAGCCTCAAGGGCCCCCGCATCCCCAAGCACTGCCCTGGATGCGGCGTCAAGCTGCAAAGAGAGGACCCCAATGGGCCTGGGTACGCTCCTTTGGGTCATGTGTTTGAAGAGGGGGGTGGGCATTTTAGTGAGCTAGGAAGCGAGGCAGGGTCGCCTTTTTTTGTGCGTAATGTCACCGTCGTCGGTGCACTGCAGGTACTTCCAAATACCCAAGAAGCTGCTGGAGCCTGTAGCGGAGGCGGCCGAGGAGGAGGAGCAGCCGGAGACCTCGGCGGAGGCCGAGCAGGAAGGAGCCGAGGACGACACGGTGGAGCTTTTCAACAAGCTCATCGATTTGTGGGATGTACGCTGCGTGTGGCCAGGATGCGTGGGAAGAGGCCGCATGTCGATGGGCAGGGCGGGGCAAGGCTGTTTGCGTGGAGCGTGGGAGTGCTTGCGGCAGCAGGGGCTTCCCTTTCTTCATCTTGAGATTACCCGCCCCCGCCTCCGCCGCCCGCTGCGCAGCCGGTGACCAGGCCCCAGGTGGCGGTCAAGCAGTACAAGGAGCAGGAGAAGGACGTGGAGTATGCAAACGTTCGGTGTGCGCGATGCTTCTCCCTCCAGCACAGTGGGTGAGAGGGGATGGGGGTAGTTGAGGCATTGGTGGTCACTCCATCACGAAGATCCAATTTTGCCCGAGCACAGCACAGCTCCCTCCATACAACTTGCGATCCTGGTCCACCTCCATCCCCAACTCCTTGAAACACAATAAAACCCCAGACGGTTGAAGAACGAGGCCGCGGAGGGGGCCCTGCCAGAGTTTGACTTTGGCAAGCGCGTTGGGCAGAAGATCGCGCTGACCCAGTTCCGGAAGCAGGTGCTGCTGAGCGTGGTGGACGTGGCGGACTGGGAGGGCTCCTTCCCGGCCGAGACGCTGCGCGGCATCCTGGACGCGCAGCGCCAGCGCCGCGAGCAGAGCATTTACGACGAGGACCGGCCGCGCGGCCGCGCCTTCACAGCCAACTTCTCCTGGGTCGTGGCCGTGAACAAGGCGGACCTCCTGCCGGCGCAGCGCCAGCACACGCAGACCTGGGTCCGCGCGGCTGGCCGAGGCGGGCCTCCCGCGCCCGGCCGCGGTGGCGGTCGTCTCCGGCTACCGCGGCTGGGGCGTGGCGCGCCTGCTGGCTGACCTGCAGCGCGCCGTGGGCGAGCGCGGCGACGTCTACGTCGTCGGCGCGCAAAACGCGGGCAAGAGCTCGCTGATCAACGCCATGCGCGGCGCGGCGGGGCTCTCGCGCGCGCACGACGTGACGGCCGCGCCGGCGCCCGGCACCACGCTGGGCCTGCTGCGCGTGCCGGGCCTGCTGCCGGCCGGCTGCCACATGCTGGACACGCCGGGCATGGCCCGGCCGGGGAGCCTGGTGTCCCTGCTCCCCATGCGCGACATCAAGCTGCTGCAGGGCCGCCGGCCCTTCCGGCCGCGCAGCTTCCGCCTGGGTGCCGGGCAGTCGGTCCTCCTGGGCGGGCTGGCCCGCATCGACGTGCTCTCGCAGGAGCAGGGCAGCACCATCTACCTCACCGTCTGGGCCAGCGACGCCGTCGGCTGCTTCCTGGGCAAGACGGAGGCCGTCGACGAGAAGCGGAGCCGGCACCTGGGCGCGCGCCTGCGCCCGCCCTCGGACCCGGCCGCCTTCCCGGCGCTGCGGCCGCGCCGCGTGCGCGTGCAGGGCGCCAACTGGCGCCGCAGCACGCAGGACGTGGCCATCGCCGGGCTGGGCTGGGTCGGGGTCGGTCTGACCGGCGCCGCCGAGCTCGCCGTCTGGGTCCCCGAGGGCATCGACGTGGCCGTCCGCGACGCGCTCTCCCGCGAGTTTGCCCCCACCATGGAGCGCCAGGGCTTTGGCAGCGTCGTGCTGGACTCCAGCGCCCAAAGCGCGGCGCCGCGCCGCGAAAAGGACCCGGCGGGTCAAGAGGCATGAGAAGTCCTGGAACAATTGCTTGTTTCTTGAAGTCTCCATCAAGATGTTGCTACAGGGCCCCTTCAATATAAACAACCAAATTGCTTAAACTCTTCAGAGTCAACAGCGCAGGGCACAAACGTCAGCGCAGGGCACAGTTCGGGAAAATGTACTCGCAGCCACGTTCAAGGGAGAGAAGACGCAAGGCACCTCCTCGGTCGGTGCTGAATATCATTGTCAACGATGCCTAGATCTCAAGCACGATCAAAATAGGATCTGGCGCCCGATTTTCCTCTGTCACAGGGGCGGCGCACCCGAGCGCCGGCGGCCTGGGGCGCCGCCCGCCGCTCCAGCCGGGCGACGTCCAGGTCGTCGGGCGCGATGCTGTCCACCCAGCTCGCGAATCGCCGCTTGGCGTTCGAGTTCGGGCAGGTCAGGTCCAGCAAAGCCATCAAATTACACACAAACGACGCCTGGGTACAAAAAGGGGAGCCAGTGCTTGATGTAGCGTGGCGCGGGAGTCGCCACGCATGCTACTTAAAAAAAAACGCCCCCTCCACCACAACCTCCTCCTCAATCAATCCCCTACCTGTAGCATCTGCGTCGGCTGCTCGCGGAAAGCCGACTCCAGGAGGTCGATGGCGCCGTGGAGGTCGTTGAGGTAGAGCTTGCAGATGGCCGCGTTGCCCGCGGCCGCGGCGGCGTGGCCGCCGCCCTGGGCGGCCAGGGGCTGGAAGGCCGCCGCCGCCGCCTCCCAGTCCTGGCGGCCCGCGTCCAGCAGCCCGCTGACGAGGCGCACCGCCGCCGCCTGGCGCTGGTGCTCCGTCTGCGCGTACGGCGTGCCGCCCGGGGAGCGCAGCGGGTCCAGGTCGCTGAAGGGGTCGCCGCGCGCAAACACGCTCGCCGCGCTCTCCACCAGGTACGCCGCGGAGCTCACGCTGGCCTCCGCGCTCGCGATGTCGCCCGCGCGCATCTGGATCACGGCGGCGGTGAGCCACGTGTCGGGATTCCTCCCGTCCCGGGTCAGCTCCGGAGTCCAGCACCCCAAGCGCGGCCGAGTAGTGCTGTTGCCTGTTGTAAGAGTACAGGGTTGGAAATTAAAGGATTTGGATCGCGTGGGACAAGAGAATTGTGCCAGCATTACTCTCTTTTCTGACCCGTGCACGCGGCCAGGACGCCCACGCAGACACGCAGGGAACAAGGGCAGTCGCTTTGGGCGCCTGCAGCCCACTCCCAGCTTACCCGGCCAGCACATTTGCGAGCGCCGCAGCGGCTTGGCCCCGGCGCGCCTTCCAGACCGCCGCCGCGCCCGCGTCCGCCGCTGGCAGCGCGCACTCGCGCAGGCAGAGATCGAGCAGCGCCTGAAACCCGGAAGCGGCCGCCTTCCAATCGCCAAGGTCGCCGGGCACCTCTGCTGCCAGCCAGCGCAGCACCCATGGCACGCCTGCTCATTTCTCGGGGGATTTAGAGCAGCAATTAAGTCTCTGTACCCTCAAATTGCTAAAAAAATGAAGCACGCGCCTCTGAGTGTGCACCTGCTAAAGCCTTTCAGCTCAATTATGCCACCCCAACACCCTGTACCTGAAATTTGGTCGAGATCCCCCAGCTTGTTGAGTCGGGCTTGGGCGGCGGGAGTACATGCGCAGCCGGGCGAGGGCCAGCGTGTGGAAGGCAGCCACCGTCATGGACGCGACCGTCTCCTCGCTCTGCAGGCTGTCGCAAAGCCCCACAACCTCCCGCCATCGTCCCTGTCACAAATAAAGCAACCCGTTGGGGAGTGGACAGGTGGTGGCAACACGCCCTTTCAGCCATGCTTCGGGAGCCGGTACGCCGCCGGTGGGTCGCTGCCACGGGCCCCCTCGACACCGTCCGACACTCTCCATGCCCGCCCGCGACGCGAGTTTTTCGCCTCGCTGGCGTACCTGGAGAGCCAAAGAGTATAGGGCATTGACTCCATGCCCGGGATCCCTCGGTTGAAGGGCTCGCTCTAGCCTCTCCTCGGACCAGGACTGGTCCCGAGCCAGCGGGTGCGCGAGGGACCCTCCCGGAGCTCCCTCCATGGCTAGCCCGTCACACGGCCTCCATCTCTGTGGTCAGACCTCACAGCAAGAATCTGCTACGCTTGGCGCTTGTTCGTTGGCTACGGCGTTCAGCTTCGTTCGAATTTACGTCATCGATGCGCACACCACCTTTGATCACCAGCCGATGAGGCTGACGTGACATTTGCGTGGTCAAGAGTTGCTTGTTGGCTGATGAGGGGAGTTGAGGTGATGTCGGGTGATTTGAGGATTGTCCAAAGATAGGCTTTGAGCATTGTGTTTCATTACCTTTTCAAGAGCCTGTACATTGTGTCTACCAAGCGAGCACGATTGTGTGTACCAGCTATCGCCGAATGAGGGTTGTGCCTCGTTTGCGGCTGGGCGCCGCTCTGGCGGGTGCCTTGCGGCGTGCAGGCGGTCTCAGCTGCGCGAGGGGGCCATTCTCATCGTCCGACTCGATGAAACTTCCGACAAAGGGGCCTGCTGCCGTGTTGGCAGCCGTGGGTGGCGGGGGAGCGGCCGAGGGGCTCGCTGCCGCTCGCGGAGGGCGGGCCAGCCGAGTCCTTGGCGCAGCAGGTGGCTTTCTCGACGAGGTCGGAGGCGCAGGCGTGGCGGCAGGGACCGGCTGGGGCCACTGGAATTGCCGTTTCGGGGCAGCGGATTCTTCCTTGTCTGCACAACGTGTGTGTGTGGGGGGGGGTGTATTTTCGGTGGGTGTGGCACGCTGCTTCTTGAGAGTCTGTGCACGCGCATACGGTCCCTCACCTGAATCGCTGAGGTCGACCTCGATGGCGCTTCCGGTGTCGCTGCGCAGGGTGGATGATTTTTGCGGCAAAGGGTCATGCGCCTAGGATCTTGCAACGAGCCATGTGTTGGGAATATCAGGCCTTACCCTGGCAAGCAGCCCCCACCCACGATCGCCGCACCTGTCGCTGACAACGTCTGGGAAGGCAGCAGCAGCGGCCACCAGCGCCGACTCCAATGTAGAAGCTGGGTTGGCACTCGACGAGGGTTGCCCGTCGGCTCGAGCCGCAGACCCAAAGGCTTCCTCGCCACCCGGCGACAGCGCGTCCAGCGAGTGGATGGCCCGGCGCCGGGCCGCCACCGAGGCGATGGAGGACAGCACCTGGGCTTCTTCTTCCGTCTCCGGCTTCGCATCGCTCTCCTTCTTCAGCGCGGCTTCCGGCTCGGCGGCCGCAACGTCCATCGGCACCTCCTCGGCCGCCGCGGCCGCCGCCTGCTGGGTCTCCTGCAGCACCCGGCCCACCGCCTCGGAGAGGGCGTTCTTGTTGTCCTTGTCCACAAAATCGTGCAGCGCCTCGGCCAGCTCCTGTGGGAGTGAGAGGGAGGAGCGGGAAGGGGAGTGCATGGCTACTTTCCTTACGTGGGTTACATTCATGAGCATGTGTGGCCCAGGCACGCTCCGGTCTGCCCGAGGCATCACGCATCAACCCTCATCGTACCGATTCCGGGAGGAGCTGGAGATCCTGCTGGAGGTGCTGCGCCACCAGCTCCTCTATCTGCGCCTCGTCCAGCGCCTCGGGGCGGGTCGCCGTCGCCGCGCTGCTGGCCGCAGCCTGCTGCGCCGCCTCCTGCGGGGTGGGGTGGGATGGGTTTGTTGAGAGTTAGTTATCAGAATTTAGAACGGATATTGCCGTTGCACAGTATATAACCGTCTCCAAGCCTTTTCTTATAACTTTTTCAGCACTGTTATCACACCCTCACCCACTCGACCACACCCCAGGCCCCCTCCCAAGCCCCCCTGACCTTGTTGCGCCGCTGGGCGGCGCGCTGCCAGAGGATGATGTCGTGCGGGTTGGCCACGCGCCCCACAAAGCGCGCGCCAAAGCGCTGCGTGTTGATGGTGGAGAAGCCGGTGTAATCGACGCGCAGGCGGACCAGCGGCAGCTCGGGGGCGCCCGCGCTCCGTCCCCGGGCCGCGCGCTCCAGCATGCCCTCCACCCGCGCCTCCAGCAGCGCCGTCAGCGCCTCGCCGTCGTCCGGCTTGAGCTGCTTGTGGTCCTGCAGGCGCACCGTCTCGAACTCAAACGGACGGACTGTCTCCAGGCGGTGCTTGATGGTGCGCCACTGGAGGCGGAAGATGGGGAGGAGAAGGGTGGCGGAGGCGCATGGGTTGGCACCGGTCTAGGGCGCACCCGGCGGTCACCCAGGTACACTTGACCTACTGATCAAGTATCACTATTTCCTCCCCACCCCTCTTCTCGCTTTCCTACCTGCTGGCCCTTGATCTCGAGGACCACGACGTGCTTGGACTTGGCCTCCCCCCTTCGGACAGCGCCGTCGCGACGCTGGACCCCGGCTGCATCACGCTAAAGGCGCCGCCGGCCTCCACCGAATCCTGCGGCAACAGAGCGGTTCCCGCGTTTCATCGCAGGTTGCTCCTTGTATCACACACAGCACACCCGCTCTTGTCGCGCAGCGCACCCAGGGATCTGCCAGGCACTCGTGCTCGTGGCCCCAGATGACCAAGTCCAAAAATCGAGCGAGGTGGCTCTCCCTCACATAGTTCTTGGCGCCCTGCGAACGGCAATGGATTGCGCGGTGACGCATAGGGATCTGATAAGGAGAACTCCATTGTTGCCCCAAGTTAAAATGTGGGACAGAAAAGACCAGTTTTAGCATAAACCTCCCGCAAAATCATGGAAAAGCCGCCCAAAAACAGTGGCAGATCCCTCCCGCCGTGAATGACCCACTTCAGTCATCCGCCCCCTCCCCTCAACCTGCGTGTGTGGCACTCGGTTCTGGTGCAGGACAAAGAGATTGAACCACGAGTCTTTGGGGTGCTCGGGCGTTTCCGCAGGTCGCACCCTGCGCGGGTGGGGGTGATGAGGGCGGAACAATGCATCAGGTCCACCTCTCATGGGGATTCAGACTGGCTAAAAACAACCACCCAACCTCTTCTTCCCCCCCATGTCCTTGGCGCTGTGCCACGCATGCGCACCACTCCACACAGCCTGGGGTCTGGAACAGGCGACAGAGGCGCTCATCGCGGAGGTTGCCCAGCCCGTAGAGAGCCAGCCGAGTGGAACCCTTGCGGATCAAGACCGGGGACACGCGGATCTTGCCCACCCCTGCGCCCACAATCGGGATCTGCAGTGCAGGGGGGGGCGACAGGTGACGCGAGCGGCTGGAAGGGCTGGTCCCAATGGAGCCGAATCCATCCCTAGCCCCCTCGCTTCTCCAACGGCATTCAACATCCCCCCCTTTTTCAACCTCCTCGGCACCTTGCCAAAATAGTTGAGCAGCGCTCCCGACGAGAGGATGTCCACCGCGGACAGGTTCTCGGCGCCTCCCGGGTCATCGTGGTTTCCATGAATTGTGAAGACCGGCAGCCCAATGTTGTAGTTGGGGTTCTCAAAGTTGACTTGCCTGATTGATTAGTAAGGATTTGGAGGGAGGCATTGTCAGGGATGGGAAAGGAAGAGAGCGGGGCAGTTGAAGAAGGCCTTGGCCTGCCACTGCGCATCGTCAGACAGTAACAAGCTCCCTGCAAATAAAAACAACAACCCAGCCGTCACTCCTCTTCACTCCCCCTCCTCAGCCCAAAAAGCAGGGCCTCCCGGCCACCGGCGCACCCGCTGGAAAAGTTTTGGCGCTGGTCGGAGAGGATCTGGAAGCGCACCGGCTGGTCGGAGAGGCAGGCCTTGGAGAAGATCTCCATGGCCCGAATCACGGTCTGCCGGCTGGGCTTGTTGTCGTGGAAGAGGTCACCGCCCAGGAGGACGAAGTCCACCTTCTCCCGCTGTGCCAGGGCCAGCACCTCCTCCAAGGAGCGGAAGGAGTCGGCCCCGCGCACCTCATCCCGCTCCCATACGCCCAGGTGGTTGTCCGTGGACACCAGGATGCGCAGAATGTCATCCCTGGAGCAGAGACAGGCAGGAGTCCAGGGTTTTGCCTACTCCTTTCTAATCAACCGTGCCCCATACAACCCACGCGCATGCCTCGCAACCGCACCTGTCCGTCATTACATGCCACCTAGTCCATGCGCAGCGTCTGGCGGGGGAAGGCGTTCGAGCCACAGGCTCGCGCCGGCGCAAGTGATCGCCGTGACGTCCCAGAGTCTTAATGCCTAGGCCCGATGCAGCATGGCTGCAGAAATTCCAGATCTGATACGTCACCTAGATGCAAGTACGAGTGACGAGCGTCTATTACTGCACCTCCAGAGAGCTTGCTGGACTCAGACTCGAAAGTGTGACCATGCCCGGAAGATGATCCACGAGCAGGCCTGGGGGCGAATACGACCCTCTATTGCGCAAGCTCTTTTGTCTCAAAGGACGGCACCAGGATCGACTCACCAGCGCAATCTTCCTTTCGGGCGATCGCTTGGATCTTCGCGCATGCTTGGCATGCAGGCCAGTGTGTGTGGCGATCTCCGCAAGATCCGCTCAAACTTCCGAATGCTGTAGCACTGCCCGAGCCATGCCATTTGCGGAATACGTGCCATGCAAGGTTCGCGATACGCATGGAGTTGTCAGCCATAAATTACAAAGTATTCGTGCTTGATTTATAAATTTGTCATCGTCCGGCCTATAGTAAGCAGCAAGCTGTCGCGCAGTGGACCTAGCCGCGAGGAGGTGCAAGGGCCGACCTCCAGAAAACAGCACTGCATCGTCATGCTCGCATAATACGAATGGAACTGCGCGTCTTGGATGTGGCTCTGGCGGGAGCTGGCGCGGCTGGGTACCTGGCCGTGTACGTGCTGCCTCTGCACCTGGTCCCCGGCCCTCGGGACTCGCCACGAGTGCTGCGCTTCCGCCTGGGCGCCACCGCCGTGAGCAGCACCCTGTTGACGTTTCTACCCCCATTCCTGGCCCTCTACCGTCTCAACGGACAGGTAATGGTTTCATCTGTCTCCTTTTATGGGTCATTATAGTGTGGATTGCCAATATTGGGCTCGCCAGAGCGACACCCAACCCGCAACCCACGTTCTGCAGGCGCCCTCTGCTCGGGAGCTGGCAGCCCAGCTGGGCCTGATCGGCCCCCTCTCCTCAGCCCTGGTGGGCCTCTCGGTGACGGCGGTCCTGTTTGCAGGCCCATTGGCCTACGAGGCGCAGGAGGCCGCGGACCGGGCCAGGAACGGCCTCCGCCCCTGGGTGCGGATGCGCACGACGCTGCAGGTGCTGCGCGACTGCGTGGTCGCGCCCGTGACGGAGGAGCTGGTCTTCCGCGCGAGCCTGCCGGCCTTCCTGCGGGCCGCCTGCCCCCCGCTGGGCGCGGCCGCCGCGGCCGGCGCGGCGCTGCTCGTCTTTGCGGGCGCGCACTGCCACCACGTCTTTGAGCGGCTGCGCCACGGCGGGCACTCGCTGCGCACGGCGCTGGGCGCCACCGCCTTCCAGGCCCTGTACACGGGCGTCTTTGGCGCCTACGGATCTCTGCTCCTGCACAGCACGCGCAGCGTGGCCGCGCCCATCGCCGCGCACGTGCTCTGCAACGCCCAGGGCGTGCCGCCCTTTGCCTCCATGCGCCGCCACCGCCGCGCCGCGCTGCTGATGACGGTCACCGGCCTCGGCGCCGCCGCCTGGCTCGGCCTCGTGGCCAGGCAGGCGTCCGTGGCCACTTCGCATGGAGGTGTGTGAACGCGTATAGCTTGAAATTCCCAGCTGCGCCTGTGCGGCATGTCTGCGTCGGATATACCCTAGAATTTGAACGAGTCCCTGAAATTGAGATGGTGTTGCCCTGCTCCTGTCTGATTCTGATTTGCTTTCTTCTGCAATGATGCACCGCAGCATTGACCGAAAGACACATTTTTTGTTTCTTGCCGTTTCACAATGAAATTTGTCATGCGAGTTGAACGAGTAGACAGCACTGGCTGTTGCCCTAGACATGCATGCGGGTGACTCTCCCAAAGTTTAGCGATCGGCTCTCAGCATTGCGATCTCTCATCCCCTACCTCTCGCGCACACCGCCATCGCCATCCCTCCACCAACTAGCGTGTGGTGCTGGGGAGGTTGGCCTGGTAGTGGTGCGGCCAGAGGTCGCCCCAGCGCAGCTCCCGGGCCAGGCGGTAGGCCCCGCGCCCGCCCAGCCGCCGCTCGCTGCCCAGCCGCGCCACCACCTGCCGCACCAGCTCGCCGCGCCCGGCCGCCTCGTCCGCGGCCGAGCAGAGGTCGACGACCACGTGCTTTGCTTTCTTCAGGGGCGGGCGCACCACCCTGGACCACTGCTGGGCCGCCTGCGCGGCCAGCGCGCGCTGCGCGTCCTCGGAGAGAAGTGATGAGGGGTCGGCCTCGTCTTCGGTGCTGGTGGTGTCCGTGGGTGATTCTTGAGCCGATTCCCGCAACTCGTTTTCAGCCGCCTCGGGCGCCAACACCTCGTCCAGCAGATCTGGCGGCATAAAATGTTACTTGGAATCAATTCCATACATATAGACTCTGTGACACCCTCGTTCAAATTGAGCAATCACCATTCACTACCAAAAGCACCTTCGTCTTCGCCGAGCGACTCGAGCAGCAAGGCACGCGTCTCCTCGTCCAAGTCATCGAGCAGGCCCCGGGACTGGGCCAGCTCGAAGAGTGCCAGGTCGTCCAGGGCCTCCTGCGGCTCCTGAGCCTGGCTTGGCCCTGGGCTCGATTCCAGGGGCGCAAGCCCCATCTGCAAGGGTACAAAGAGAAAGCAATTAAAAGTGCCTCGCATTCGTGCTGTTGTCAAGATATTACGACTGGAATTTCATAGTTAGTTAAAATCACCCCCCTTTTACCGCACCTGCTTTCTGGCGCGGCGGGGCACCTGGTCCGGCGGCAGCTGGCGGTACGCCGCCGCCACGTCCTCGGCGAGGGGGATGTCCGCGTCCAGAGCGGGCTGCGGCCCGGGCCGCGGGCGCGGGCGCGGCGCAGCGCCACGTAGCTGAACCGCTCGTCCGCCTGGTCGCGCAGCGCCCTGCCCTCGCCGCCGCGAAGGGCAACCATGCCACGCTGCGCCGCGCTGCGCTGGAAGCGCTGTGAAAAGTGGCACCAGATCTCCCGGCCCTGCAGCGGGCAGGCGCCGTCGTGCGGGCAGGGCGCCACGACGTACGCCTGCCGGTCGGGCTCGGCGAGGGGAGCGTTGGGACTTGGGGTGCTGTCTTCGGGCCCGCCCCGGGGGCTCCTCTTCGCACCCCCAAGACCCAGCACCTGCGCCCTGGCGGCCAGGATGTTGTGGCTGCCCGCCGGGGTGCCCGGCTCGACGAGGAGCAGCACGCCGCCCGGCCGCACGCGGGCCCAGAGCTCGGCCACGACGCGCGCCCGCTCCTCGGCCGAGGAAAGCTCGCACAGCACGTAGCCCGCGGTCACGAGGTCGACGCCCCGGCGCGCCGCGTCCAGCCTGGGCGTCCACCACACCTGCTCCCCACGGCCCTCCTGCAGCTGCCGGCCCAGCGCCGCCATGGACTCGGAGGCGTCCACGGCCGTGATGCGCAGCGCGGGCGCGCCGCCATCGGCCGGCCAGACGTCCTGCGCGGCGAGCGCCGCCGTCCCGGGGCCCGCCCCAAAGTCCAGCATCGTCCGCGGCCGCCAGTTGGGCCCCAGCAGCGAGGCCGTCTCCCCGAGCGTGTGCCGCAGCGCCGCATAGCACGCCGGCAGGCGGGCGGCTGCGTAGGCCAGCACGGCGGCGCTGCCGTAGCGCTTCCTCGCCTCTGCCGCCGAGCCAGAGGGCCCCTGGGCCGCGATGAGCTCATCCAGCCGAGCAGACGTCGACGGGATGTTGGCATGCTGGGCACGTGCGGATGGAGGCACCATGTCATCATTAGCTCCGCTGCCAGCATTTCCTTCCAAGGAGGCAGGCTGCTCACTGCTGGCTGTGTCCTCGCCGCCCGCGGAGCTTCCACCCACGCGCAGGTCTGCCGGGAGGGCAGACCCGGTGCGCACGCCCTCCCAGCTCAGATCCGTGATCTGGATCTCATCTGAGAGCTGGTCCAGGAGCTGTCGCCGGTTCTGCCGAGCCTTGCCGCGATGCTTCCTGCGACCAGAACCCCGGTCCTCGAGGCTGTCCGCCTCCCGAAGGTTGGGCTGCGTGCCGCCTCGGTGCCTGCTCCTGGCCATTTGCTTGAGCTCGTCCGTCAGCAGGATGCCACGGCTCTTCACCTGCTTCTCCCGGGCACCTGCAAGATCACATTGTCGCTCGTGACAAGCTCCAATGACCAAACCATCCGCATGCACTGCTTTGAGCTGTTCATCAAGTGCGTGAGCTGTTGCACACACACACACACATGCCGATGCATGCACACACAGAAGCTGGCAATGCCAGGCAAAAGTACCAACCACACTGCACCTGAGCGCTGCGCTTCCTGCAGAGCCTCCTTCACCGCCTTGGGGAGCTCCACGCAGCCGACACCTCTCACAGCCACCTCAGCCGCGATCGCTGCGGGGATGGTAGCCAAGCCATGGGCGCCTGTGCGGCGCGACAGCAGCGTGCAGCACAGGGGGCTTCCCCCGACCAGGGCCTTGCGGCGCATCCCGGGGCCCTTGGAAAATGGATTTATATATCAAACCATGCGTTAATACATAAAATGCGGACTGAAATATGGGAGGAGTTGTTTCCAGAGGCTTTCGCATGCAATGCAGCTATTCGTTTCGGATGAGAGGATCTCGCAGCCGATTTCGACGGGAGAGGACCCAGCCACATTGCCATGCGGGGTCCATATGCGGCAGGCACGCGACCAATGTCGATACTGTGCTCGGTCTAATCGATAATAATATTTCATCCATGACAGAACTTCCCGCGCAGTCCCTCCAAGAGGCGGATGTTGCGTCCATCAGCGGTCGCTTGGCGGAACTGCCCGATCTGAGACTGCCAGGGCAGCTGACCAGGAATGGGGATCCCACCTCGCAGCAGACGATCGACTACTTGCGTGCCCTCTTGCAAAGGGATCCTGGAGTGTTTCTTGAACGATATGGAGAGCTCTTGGCGCCGGATGAGCTGCGCCGTTTTGAGGCTCTGAGGAGTGATTATGAGGTAGACCTCTATCTCAAGCTGGCCGAGGATGCTCAAAATCCGGCCGTCAGAGCCACGCAGACCCGCAATCGTCGAGCCGCACAGATGCACAGGTGATTGAGAGTGAGAATAGGGTTTATTGGCGGGCTAAAAGGTTTTACGATGCATAGGAGAGCATTTGGGGATTTCAAAGTGTGGCGCTGGGAGCCTCGGAACTTTCACAGCCGCCACACAATGATGATTCCGACGCGCCGCCAAGCCCTTTCTCAACAGGCTACAGGAGGAGGGGTCTCATTTTTCGATGGAGGAGATGCAGCGACGCGAGCCATGGCTGTACCACGAGTTCATCGGGCGCTACGAGGACAAGAGCGCTGCCTCGGCGCAGGAACCTTATTCGGAGCGTCTTCTGCGGCGGGACCGGGAGGAGGCTGCCGCACAGGCCATGCAGATGCAGCAGCACCAGCAGGCGCAAAGGGAGGGGACTGGCGCCAGGTCACCGGACGATGACGTTGCTCCCGTGGACGGTGCTGCCGACCCATTAAGCCTGGAAGAAAGGTGCCCACGCAAGAGAGAGCCGTGGACTCTGTTTCACTGCAATGGCTTGATGCGCATTTGTCCGTGCCGGCTCGTCAACGCGCACGTTGTCCTATAATTTCAATCTCCCCATCCTCAGGCAGCAGATGCTGGTGGAGGTGATGCAGCAGCGGTTCCTGGCTGGCAGCGACCCTGGCGTCGACTATGCCGCCATCGACGCGGATGCAGAGCTGGACGAGCACTGGCAGGCGGAAAAGGCGCAGGATGCGGAAGATGCTTATTTTGATGGCGAAGACTGACTAGATGTAGAAATGTTAAGGAGATATATGTCTAGGTGCTTGCCATCAGTGGACAGTTGCGGCCGTGAGCATTTGATAGCCACAGAATGGCGGCAGCCTGCTGGTGGATGAAAATGCAGAATCCGATGCACCTGTGTTGCGCGTGCACCAGCCGGAAACTCGTGCCAGAGACTCTTGAAAAATGCATACCAAATCTCAGGAGAGCTACACTGATTCAGGCTGTAGCTGAAACCCCGTCTCGATTCTCAGGCACGCTTTTACTATTTTCGAACATTCTGATGCTTCGTGTAGGCCAAAAAAGCAATTTTTCAACAAGAAAACAGGATCGCGAAAGGTCTTCGGTTCGATCCCGAACGAAAGCATCAACACAAGGTCGCTTTCGTGGTGTAGTTGGTTATCACGTTCGCCTCACATCCTCAATTTTAGAAATATTTTTTTATTATTTTTTGATCCAACGAATACTAGAATTTGTATGTGACATTAGCCGCGGCTTGAAGAAGAGTGAGCAAGTTGAGAGCGCTGCGTGCCCCGGAGCCCCACCCCCCTCATTGTTTCCATCCCATCTTTTTGTGCCCACTACAAACTCTGTTGGCCACAAACCTTGTTGCTCGAGTCAAATTGGCATTTCACATTCGTATTCTTCGGCGCCAGCCAATCCGGCTCGCGAGGAATGTTAAAATTACTGCAGATTCTTCCCTAATTCATTCACTTAGACCGCGGCCAGGGCCTCGTCCAGGGACTCTTCGAAGATGCGGAGGGCGTCGTCGATCTCCTTTTCGCCCACGATGAGCGGGGGCAGGAAGCGGATGGTCTCGCGCGCGCCGGCGGAGAGGAGGAGCATGTCGCGCCTGCCGGCGGCGGCGGTGACCTTGCCGGCCAGGCCGTAGGGCGCCGGGAAGCTGCCGTCGGCGGCGCCCAGCTCGACGGCGACCATGAGTCCGCGGCCGCGCACGTCCTTGATGGCCGGGTTGCGCGCCGCGATGTCCACGAGGCCGCGCATGAGCTGCGCGCCGCGCTCGCGCACGTTGTCCAGCAGGCCCTCCTCGCGGATGACGTCGATGGTGGCGGCCGCCGCCGCGCAGCCGAGCGTGTTCCCGCCGTAGGTTCCGCCCAGCATGCCCGGGGACATGTTTTTGAAGAGCTCCGGGCGCGCGGCGACGCCGGCAAAGGGGAACCCGCTGGCCACGCCCTTGGCAAAGGTCATCAGGTCCGGCGCGGCGCCGCCCAGCTGCTGGTGCGCCCACCAGGTCCCGGTGCGCCCCACACCCGCCTGCACCTCGTCGAAGATGAGCAGCATGCCGTGCTTGTCGCACAGCGCGCGCAGCGCGTCCAGGAACCCGGGCGGCGGCGTCAGGAAGCCGCCCTCGCCCAGGATGGGCTCGATCAGGATGGCCGCCGTCTCCTGCGGCGCGGTGTGCATCTTGAGCATCCACTCCAGCGCCTCCAGCGGCCCGCCGCAGCAGCCGCGGCGCGCGTACGCCTCGCCCACGCTGGGCGCCAGCTCGTAGCCGGTCGCCGGCGTGCGCGCCTTGCAGTGCAGGCAGTAGGGGTAGGGCGCGGCCAGCAGGCCCGCCGGCAGCGGCCCAAACGTCTGCCGGTACACGGTCTTGGACGTGGTCGCGGCCATGGCGCCGTACGTGCGCCCGTGGAAGGCGCCGTCAAAGGTGATGATGTTGGGCCGGCCCGTCGCGTTGCGCGCGATCTTGATCGCGTTGTCCACCGCCTCGCTGCCGCTGCTCACAAAGACGTACTGCGATAGCTCCGCCGGCATGATGTCGCGGAAGCGCTCGATCAGCGCGATCATGGGGCGAGAAGCGGGAAAGATGTTTTGCTGTGCCATGATCATGCGACCGGCCTGCTCCTGGATGGCCGCCACCACGCGCGGGTGGCAGTGCCCCGTGGACAGCACGCCGATGCCGGTGGCCATGTCCAGGTGCTTTCGCCCATCCGTGCTCCAGGCGTAGCAGCCCTCGCCATAGTCGGCCACCAGGTTCTGATGGAGGAGGGGGGGCGAGAAGGGGAATGGGGCGAGGAAATTATACGGAAATTAAAGTTGGGGAGTTTGCTTGATGAATGTTGGGTCGTCTGGGAGACCAGACGTCCTCATAGGTCTGGCGCGGCCCTACTACATTCAGATGCCTTTGTACCACTCCTCCTCGGAACTCATCCCTTGCTAAGACAAGCCATTGTTGGAACCAGCCCCACCAACCGCATGGCAAAGCACGACAATCTAGAACAGGCAAAGGACTACATCAAAAATCAACACCCCGTGCTGCTGCCGCATCCGGGCCACCCGCACAATTACCCCCACCATCCTGTGCCTGCACGTCAGCCACGCACAAGCCCTGCCCACCGCCCGACGTACCGAAAACTTGCTCACGGCCGGGGAGAGGTTGTCAATGACGGAGTCCAGGACCGGACCCCCGGCCACAGTGGCCGAGGCGTGAAGATGCCTCACATGGGGTGCCAGGCGAGGGGCGAGACGGCGAGCTTGCATTCGTCAACGGCTGCCTCCTTCAATCGTGCGCGCGATGATTCCGTAAAAATACGGCAATAAATGAGGGTGTCGAGTGTCACGCGGACGGTCGGAACCCAGGATGACGGGGCTCACGAGCACTTACGAGCATCCACATCAGCTACCAAGGGTTTTACCACGCGGCACCCTATGGGGATCCGCCGGACAGATCGCGTCCAGGGTTGGAGCGGTGCAGGGTACGACTGAGGTGTTGTGATACGTGCATGACAGTCGCTAGCACGCAATGGGATGATGGAGTATGGCGTGAGCGATATGGTGCGTGGATTTTCTGGACTGCAAATCGAATGTCTGGGTGGTGAAAGTCTTGAGTCTCTGGCCGGGAGAACTTCCAAGCATCCTGGACCCGAGGTGGCATTAGCTACTGATCCGCGTTTTTCATGGGAATATGTACAGAGCAGCGCCCGAGTCTGCCAGAAGGGCGCTGTTGCTCTCGCCTTGAGAGGGGCCAATGGCATGCCAAGATCAATGCAGAACCCAGGAAAAGGGTTCAAGAGTGCGCCCGATTTCCTTGTGAGGAGACGATGAGATGTGAGGATGCGAGCACCAATGAAAGAAGGAAACGTTGTCATCCAACAAGAGAAATACTGGGCCCATCATTGGCCGTTGTTCGTTCAGACGCTGGCCATCATAGACGCATCTAGGCCAGCACCTTGGCGGCCGCCTTGCCGATGACGTCGATGGCAAACTGGATCTGCTCGTCGGTGACCACGAGCGGGGGCACGAGCCGCACGACGTCGCCCTTGCCCGCCGTGATGATGAGCAGCCCCTGCTCGCGTGCGGCGTCGACGACGGCGCCCGCCGGCTGGTCGAGCTGGATGCCCACGATCAGGCCCGCGCCGCGGACCTCCTTCACGTGCGGGTTGCCGGCCAGCGCGGCCTCCAGCCCGGCGCGCAGGGCGTCGCCCTTGCGGCGCACGTCGGCGAGGAAGGCGGGCTCGCGGATGATGTCGAGCGTGGTCACCGCCGCGCGGCAGACGAGCGGGTTGCCCGCAAAGGTGGAGCCGTGGTCGCCCGGCGCCATGGCGTCGGCCACGCGCTGGGTGAGCAGCACCGCGCCGATGGGCAGCCCGCCCGCCAGCGGCTTGGCCAGGGTGAGCAGGTCCGGGGTCACGCCGCTGCGCTCGTAGGCGAACAGGTGCCCCGTGCGGCCGAGGCCGACCTGGCACCTCGTCAAAGACCAGCAGCACGCCGTGCTCGTCGCACAGCGCGCGCAGGCCGCGCAGGAAGTCGGCGCCGGCGTCGTGGATGCCGCCCTCGCCCTGCACCGGCTCCACAAACACGGCCGCGTAGCCGCCGCCCGCCAGCTCGGCGCGGGCCGCCTCCAGGTCGCCGTAGGGGACCAGCCGGCTGCCGGGCGTGAGCGGCGCAAAGGGCGTGCGGTACTGCGCCTTGTACGTCAGGCTCAGCGCGCCCATCGTGCGCCCGTGGAAGCTGCCGGTGAAGGCCAGCAGGCCCGAGGGCGCCGACGCGGAAGCCTCCTCGTCGTACGGGTCGACGCCGGCTGCCATTTGTGTAGGGATGTGGGAGAGGAGGCGCGGTTGAGAGACTGTGTTTTGAAGGTGGACACTCAAAATACCAAATCTGTAGTCCATCGCACATGCATTATCAAGCTCATGAGCACCTTTTCCTCTAAATGCCCACCACCCACACCCTCTCCCTCACCTTGAAGCTTGGCAAACTTGCGGGCAAACTTGATGGCGGCCTCGTTGGCCTCGGTGCCCAGAATTGGCGAAGAAGGCCTTGTCCGCGAACGAGTTCTCGACCAGGGTCTTGGCCAGCTGGACCTGGGGCAGCGTGTGGAACAGGTTGCTGGTGTGCGCCAGCAGCGAGGCCTGCTCCGCCACCGTCTCCACCCAGCGCGGGTCGCCGTGGCCCAGCGCGTTGACCGCGATGCCAGAGGTAAAGTCCACGTACTCCCGGCCCTCGATGTCGTGCACCGTCGCCCCGGAGCCGTGCGTCAGCACGATGGGCGTGCGCCCGTAGGTGTGCAGGATGTACCTGGGTCGATGGGAGGTGGAGGTGTTGGGTTGTGGAGGCGCCCGATGGGTGGTGGGGCACCTCCGGTCCCTTCATTCCCTTCATTCCCTTTCTCTCGACCCGTACCCCACCCAACTTGCGCATCTCCGTACCCCCACCCACCCCGAACGCACTTGGCCTCATCGTCGATGACCTCCTGCGTCAGCTGGGAACCCTTCTTCTGCGCCGCTGGGGACGCGGTAGCCCTGGCCGAGATCCGGACCTGCGAGGGCTCCGGCACCGACCAGTGAGGCAGGAATCACTCGCTGCACTCGTAAGATTCCACGACCTGGCGCGCCACGCACCTTGCGAGTCGCGGGGCGGATAGCTACCCTGTTCTGGGAGAGGGCACGGCCCTCCAGGCAGGCCCGGCCCTGGACGCCGGCCGAGGCAATGGGCAGGGCAGCCATGTCGGGTCCTGTTCTGTGTCCGGTGCCGCCCGGCTCGAGACGGACGAGGGTTGCGAGATCACCGACCGGAAAATACGGAATAAATCGTGGGATACAGTATGCGAACCCAGGCGCTGCGTTGGTTTGTTGGATTGGGGGGGAGCCGTGCTCAGCACGGGGTGCCTCACGTGCCGGGACCCAACAAAGACCGCGGGGGGGAGGGCTCCTCCAGTGTCCCCGCCTAGGGAGGATCTGTCCCCCTTGGGAGACCGCCTTAGAATATCATTTAGATACCAGTTTCCAGTGTTTTTTTCTTGCCATTGGGATATATATGTGTGAATTATGTTCTCTATGTTCAACAACTCCTGACCGCATTGTGTCTTGCACGGAAATGGTGGAGCTTGCGCGCCCGCACAGCAGCGTTAGCGGGAAGGGGGGTGCGTGGGAGAAAAGCAATCACAGGTTGAACAATGGATCCCAGTCACGGGTGTGGGATCCTGGGCGGGTGGAATGGAGAGCTATCGTTTTGAAATAACAGCTTTTCTTGAACCAGCTTGTGTATGTTTTGGCTGGCGTGTGCCGGAGGGAACGGTCGAGGGGACAGCTAAGCTAAACGGCCAATCAACGCCTGCCCACCAAGATGCGCACACACAACTTTCCTTTAAATGTCTAGCTCAGGTTGCGGTTGCCGCAGCAGGACCCCGGCTCCACGAACTGGACCTCGAGGTCGGCGTCGTTGTCCGGCGCGACGGCCGGCGCGGCCACGGCGCGGCCGCCGGCCTCGCCGATGTGGCCGAAGAGCAGCGCGCCCAGCATGAAGCCGAGCGTGGTGGACACGATGAGCCCCACGTTGAAGGTCATGACCACCAGCATGAGCATGTAGTCCAGGAAGACGACGATCCCCGTGAAGGCCGAGCGCACGGCGTTGCGGCGCGCCTGGGGCCAGCTGGTCGCGACCCAGCCGGTCCAGAGGCCCGGCGGCGGCGGCGGGCCCGCGCAGCCGGGGCAGCCCTCGTCCACGACCAGCTGCTTGCCGGGCGCCGCCTCGGGCGCCGCGCAGGAGGTGCGCATCTCCGCCGCCCAGCGCGCCTCGATGCGCAGGCGCAGGGACTTGAGGAACTGGACCAGGATGGCGCCGGCGATCATGGCCAGGCAGGAGGCGATGTACTCGCCCTTGTTGGTGGGCACCCAGCCCTTGAACAGGATGACCTCCGTCCAGGCCGTGTGCATGTACATGCGCATGGGCGGCAGGCTGGACCCGCTCGCGTCCGTGCACAGCGACGTGAACGTGGCCCGGCCGCGCTGCTGCACATGGCCGAGTACCCCGTGCACTGCGACATGTCGGGCATGCCCTGGCACACCTGAAAGTGTTGGAAAGGGAGAAAGGAAGGAGAATTAGAGAGAGACTGTGCGAGCGGCGGTGGCGAACAATTGGTGGGCCACTTTACTTGACGGTAATATACGGCAATTTAAAGGGCGGACAAGACAGGTGGGCCGCATGCACATCGCCCTGGGCATCACCCTTGTTAACACCCACAAACCACCTACCTGGGCGAGGGTGAGGATCGGGTTGGGACAGTTGGAGGTGGAGGTACAGTCGGAGCAGCCGTCCATGGGCATCTCATTGCACGAGTCGATGACGTCGTTCATGGCGTCATAGGTCATCACCAGGCTGGGCACCGCGCCGGCTGTGAATTGATAGTGGAATTGGGTAAGAGGAAGTGGGTGTGCTCATCAAGGGAGACACTCTGTTGGCTCTGGTGTTTCAAGATGAAAGCCTGCGCCTCCAGACACACATGCACAGCACACGCACCCTCCTTGCCTCCCCCCCTCTCTCAACGACGTACGGTTGGTGCACTGCTTGACAGCTGTCCCGGTGGTCTTGCAGAGCGCCACGTAGCCCTCGCAGCCCCACATCTTGGGCATGTCGACGCAGATGTCGGCGAGGATGGAAAAGTCGTCGCAGTACTCGCCAGACGCCTTGCCGGCCTGTTATGGGATGGGATGGAGGAGGGGGTGCCAATGAGCAGGTTTCCACGGTGCCAATGGACACGTTCCACAGTGCATAAACCAGCCTTGGCACGGGGAACGCACTCCACCATTCACCCACCGATCCCTCCCCCCCCCCACCCACTCCATATCATCCGTACGTTGCACTGGTCGCGGAGGGTGCAGCCAGACATAAAGGGCATGGCATTGCAGAGGGTGGTGATGTTTTGCTTGGTGACCGTGGCGTTCTGGACAAAGTCCGCGCAGGAGGCCTGGGTGGGGTCGCTGTAGCAGCCGCCCACGGCCCAGCTGCTGGGCGTGCCGGCGGGCGGGGGCGGCGAGGGGGCTCATGGCCATGGGCGAGGGGCTCGAGCCCGCGGGGGGAGGGGCTCATGGCCATGGGCGAGGAGCTCGCGCCGCACAGGCTCGGGAAGGCGCCGGAGTTGGCCTCGCACAGCGCGTCCCAGTCGCCGCAGCCGTCCATGCTCATCTCCAGGCACAGCTGGGACAGCGTGCCCAGCGGGTTGGGGCAGCTGGTCGCCAGGCTGCTGGCCGCGTCGGAGGCCGAGCCCGTGCAGTCGCTGCAGCCGGTCATGGTCATCTCGCCGCACAGCGTCTGCACGTCCGAGAAGTAGGTCGTGGCGTTGGCCAGCGAGGCGATGGCCGTCATGCTCGTGCAGGCCGGCACCACGGAGCCAGTGGCGCACAGGCCCTGGTACCTGCAACGGGGTGGGAGGATCGGCATGCGCTTGGATGAGATTGATGCTGCGCAAGGCGGAGTTTTAGCTCCCATGGTCCGGCTGCTCAGCCCCAATACCCAAACACCCGTGCGTGCATGGCCCTCACAGAAATTCCTATCCCCAACCACCCTTGCAGCACGCAGTCACTCCCAGATCTGAAAACACCTACTTGGAGCAGTTGGGCAGGGACGAGTCCTCCTCGCAGGCAGCCATGAGGATGGACAGGGGGTTGCAGTTGGCGCCAGCCTCGTACGAGAGGCATGCCGCGCGAAGGGAGCAGGCCGACGGCCAGCCGGTAGCCGCCGCGCCCTCACATGTGCTGTTCAGGTCCTTCCAAAGGGTGCTTGTGGAGAGCAGGAGCGACTTGCAGTCCGCGCTGGAGGGCGTCGTGTAGCAGGCGCTCGTGTCCGCCGCGCGAACGGCCGACACCGCCAGCAGCGCGGCGATGGCCGCGAGGAGCGACTTTGCAGACGCCATGGCCCGTAGATCTGAATCTGCGCGGCAACGGGGAATGAATATCGTCTCCCGCGGACCAATCGTGGGCTCTGGCAAGTGCGATGTGTGCCCTCGCCGCTGGTACAAGCCGCGATATTCTCACCAGAACAGCGCGCCGGTTTATGTTATATAACAAGTATGTCCCAAATTAGACATGCAGCATTGACGTGTGTCCGGTAGCGCTGTTCGCGACCTTGTCATGCCCGGGGCCGCCCGGCCGGGTGGGGGCTGTACCAGCATGGACGACGTGCGGGGTGGAGCTGGTACCGCATCTGCACTGTACGGCGAGCGTGAGGTAGGCGCTGTGGGCTGTGTTTGGACGGTATATGTGACATAGGACATACATACTAGTCTTATTCATCAATTTGGTGAAAGATCTGCGATGTCTGCCCGAGTTTCAAGGGATGGGTCCTTGCTTGCACACTGCATGTGCTCACGTCCACCGTGTGCCTCTTCCCGAGTCCTATGTCGGGCCCCAAAGAACTCTACCAGCTTTGAGATGGCAATGCGATTACATGATTGGGTAAATCAAGGCAATTAAGGAGCTGCGGTCAGACATTTTTGTCGAATGTTCGATTTAGATATGCATATATGGGTGGGGGTCATGTCAATAGGTGGTAAGTACACGCAAGGTGGACTTGTATACTCCAGATGGCAGGCTCTAGGCACTAAACAAAGCCAGCAAGAAAGTTCAGCCACCTGGACAGCAACTGGCACAAGAAAAAATTGGAGCCTTTGTGCGCGTGTTCATCGCAGCGACCGCTTGCAAGTCCAGGAAGCCTGCCACAGAGCAGCATTGCTGCAAAGTGCTGTAACGAGCCAAAATTTGTGCGCAGCCCGCACTCCAGACCTAGTCGTGCGGGGACAATGCTCACGGCGCCGCCAGAGAACGCCTAGGCAGGCAACGGCGTGCTTTCAGCTCTCGGCGTCCAGGAGCCGGGACTCTGCATTCTCCTTCCACACCTGCCCGTCGGTAAAGAACTCCTTTTTCCAGATGGGCACAAACGCCTTGAGGGTATCGATCAGCCAGTGGCAGGCCTCGATGGAGGGCTTGCGGTGCGCTGAGCTGGCGGCGATGATGACGCTACTCTCCCCAATGCCCACCGTGCCTGTTCTGTGCGCCACGGACACCTTGGCGACATCAAACCGTTGCAGGCACTCTACGCAGATATCCTGCGAGTGTTGAACGATCGAACATTCGCGTGCCGCTCGAGTAGGCAGCAATAGTGGGCCATCCCAGCGCCTTGCCCATGCTCACCTTTAGGGTTTTCAGGGCCATGGGAATGTAGCACTCGTACTCCAGCTTGAGGACGGTCTTGCCCTTGAAGGAGTCTCGCGTGACCCCCGAAAAGGTTGAAATGGCGCCGGCTCCCGGATCGGCGACCCACTTGACGTGCTGGTCCAGGCTGAGGGCGTACGGCGACACCTCGACCCGCCACTGCTCTCCGCTTTCCCACTGCGACAACATTGGTTTAGTTGTGGAGTTATATGCTATGAAGTGTTTTTTTCTGAGAGAAGTCCGCCAGGGGTCGGAGCAATAGAGTAATGGGGCAGGACGGCTCGCTTATGAGGCCCACAGGAGGCCGAGCTTTCCATCGGCACGCCGCGTCCGCCGCCTCACGATTATGTGTGGCCCTGGATGGACATGTGCCCCTGCCTCCTCAGATTCTTGGAGCTGGCAAGATGATTTTACACGGGCACACATACCATTACACGATCAGTCGACATATCTTTCTTCTACGGGCATGCACATGGCGGTTGGGGGGGCGATGGCACTGCATGGATGATCCAGGTCGTATCAGCAAGCCACCTTCGCTCCTCCACGCAGCCGTGGTCTGCGACGGTGCACGCACTGTTGCCTCGGTTTTGGTTTCAAGGTTGGCTCCAGGAGAATCCAGTTTCTGGACACCGCGCTCTCGATTCCAGACTCGCAACGCTTCACCGGGCGCCGGCGGCGGCGGGCTTGCCGCGGCCGCGCGGCCCCTTGGCCTTGGGCGCCTCGATGGCGCCGTCTGCCAGCTGGCGCGCGCGCAGCGCCTCGAAGCCGACGCGCTCGGCGAACTGGCCAAAGGACTCGGTCTCGCTCTCGCGCTGCTCCTTAAACATGGCGAACAGGGGCCGGAAGAAGCGCTCAAAGTCGGCGGCGTTGACGCGTTCGGCGTAGAGGCGCGCGAGGCGCGTGGCGTCGTGGTCGCCGGCGAGCCAGACCTGGTAGCTGGTGGCGCCGTCGCCCACAAAGCCGAGCTCGGCCATGTAGGGCCGCGCGCAGCCGTTGGGGCAGCCGGTCATGCGGACGACAAACTTTTCCTGGTCGGAGAAGCCGAGCTCGGTGAGCACGGCGCGCAGGCGCTTGATGATGTCCGGGCTGGCCCGCTCGGCCTCGCCGATGGCCAGGCCGCAGAGCGGCATGGCCGGGCAGGCCATGCTGAGCGTGTCCAGCGGGTCCAGGGTCTCGGCCGGGGGCAGGCCCGCGGCCGTGAGCGCGGCCTCGACCTCCTCGCGCCAGGCGGGGTCGACATTGCGCAGCACCAGGTTTTGGTTGGCGGTGATGGTCAGCGGGAGGTCGTACTTTTCGACCAGCGCGCGCAGCGTGCGCTTGGCCTCGCCCTTGACGCGGCCGTTGCGGACGTAGACGCCGTAGGCCAGGCGGCCGTCGCCCTGCTCCTGCCAGCCCAGGTAGCTGAGGTAGCGCCAGGCCGGCAGCGCCTCGGCCGGCGCAAAGCGCTTGCCGTAGTACTGCTCGGCCACGGAGCGGAACTTGTCCATGCCCCACTCGGCGATGAGGTACTTCAGGCGCGCCTGCTTGCGGTCGTCGCGGCGGCCATAGTCGCGCTGCACGGCCACCACCGCCTTGACCGCGGCCAGCAGGTCGGCGGCCGGCACCACGCCCAGGTCGGCGGCCAGGTGCGGGAAGGTGGTGGCCTTGCCGTGGCTGCGCCCCATGCCGCCGCCCACCAGCAGCTGGTAGCCGCGCACCGAGCCGTCCTCGCGCGTGAGCACCACCACCACCAGGTCGTTGGTCAGCACGTCCACGCTGTTGTCCCCGGGCACCGTCACCGCGACCTTGAACTTGCGCGGCAGGAAGAGGTCGCCGTAGATGGGCTCCGGGCAGCCGGGGAAGCTGGCGCCGTGCGAGGCGTCCAGCCGCGCCGCCGTGACCTCGGGCGATTCGCGCGTCATGGAGAAGAAGCGCTCGCCGTCCAGCCAGACGTCGTAGTAGGCGCCCGACTGCGGCGCCAGCAGCGCCGCGATGTCCTCGCTGGCGCGCAGGGCCGCGTCGTAGTCGGGGCGGCCGACGTAGGGCGCCGGCGGGCTGCACACGTTGCGGTTGACGTCGCCGCAGGCGCCCAGGGTCGAGCCCATGGCCTTGATCACCGAGGAAAACACCGTCTTGAGGTCCTTCTTCAGCACGCCGTGCAGCTGGAACGTCTGGCGCGTCGTCAGGCGCAGCGTCCCGTTGCCGTACTGTTGTTTTGAAAGGGGGGGGGAGGGATGAGGGGGCTGTGGTGGGTGAAAGACTGCTATGGAGGATAGGTGACAATAGACGGGCGGCGCCCTGGCGCATCACATTAGGGAGAGCCTCTCCACTCTGCTCCCCCATCCCTAAGTCATCCCCAGTCGTACCAGGTCTGCCAGTTCGTCCATGACGAGGTACAGGCGGTTGGAGACGAGGCCCGAGGGCTGCTTGGTGCGCATCATGAATTGGTACAGTTTGCCGGAACCAAAGGCACGTTTTTCACGGTCGTCCTGCTGGTAGGAGCCGTGGAACTTCATGAGCTGCACCGCCTCCTCGGAGATGTTGGTCGCCTCGGTGACCAGCTCCTGCATGAGCGGGTGCCGCAGAAAGTCGGACTTCTCCTTGATAATCTCCACTTTGGAGCGTTTCGGCGGGTGGGCCGTCGGCGGGCGAGAGGGCGTGGCCACGTTCGTGATCACCGACCGCCGCGAGGTCGACGGCCGCACGACCTGGGCATGCGACAAGCCAATCATGACTGCAAGAGGAGGTGGGGCAAGGGGGGTGCCTCTGGCAGCAAAGCCGCTGTGGGGTGGAGACCCAGACGGCGCTGCGGAGCAAGTGGTCCGCCTCGACGCCGCTCGCGTTCGGACCAGGCGAAAATGGATGCAACAGGGTGCGTGGTACGGACTTGTATGCATGCGGGGCGCGAGGGACGATTCGCTGGGGGATTGGCTGAGCCTGCTCGTCAGCGACTCGCTGGGGTTTGGCACGTGCTTGCCCAGTCCATCTTCGGACCAATCCCATCTCTGAGATGAGTAGGATCCTCCGCCCGCTCCCCCTTCCGAGCATGGACGGGATCCTTTTCTTCCAAACTAGGCAAACCAGGGCGATATACTTGATTTGGAGCATATAAGGATTGTGAGAGATAGGCGTTCAAGCGCTTGAATCGGTTCTTTTCGCGAGAAATTGAGGACCAAGGCTCTTTCGTGGCGTGGGTCAGGCCGCGGTCCCCTACGCGCGGATCGGGGGGGGGGATACGACGGGCAGCGTGGCGGGCATGGCATAAGCGAGGCTAGATCTGGTGTGGGCCATCCGCAGGGCCCTGGGCCATGGACGACCAGACACCCCAGGGTGACCACCCCAGCTCGGGTTTGGAGGCGAAGGGCATGGAGGCGATCCGGAGCGCCCCCTTTGTTGTCCGGGTGCGCGGGTCTCCAGGCGCCCAGGGCGGCCAATGTTGCTTGCACATTGATGCGGAGTTCATTTCTGTGCAAGTGATACGTGTGGGTGGAGGATGATGACATAATGGCGCTTGCACCTTGAGCAGGAGCTGCTGGCCGGTGGCTTGGCCGGCGTGGTTGCCAAGACCTCTGTCGCGCCCCTGGAGCGATGCAAAATTCTTTTTCAGGTATGTATAGTGCGTGGGTATGTGGGGGCATCCCCCCAAAGGGGGGTTGGTGGGCGGCAAGGGAATGCTCTGCTGTCGCTCGTGGGGCTTGGCACAAGCGTGCCTTTCGACCCAAACGCACGAGCCCACGGCCTCCACTTCTGATGCGCCAGACGGGCAAGATGCCTCCGGGAAACCTTCGACGGACGCTTCAATCCATCTACCGGGACGAGGGCATTTCTGGGCTCTTTAGGTAGGGAGTGTTTTGGGGTGGCGAGCAGACAGCAGGCTTGCTTCCAGTCGCGCCAATGCACCTCGCCCGCCAACAAGCCTCGCCCGCGCACCCTCCCACACTTACATCTATCACCAGGGGCAACGGCGCGGCGGTGCTGCGCATCGTGCCGTACTCGGCCATCCACTTCACCATGTATGAGCATTACCGGCGCGTGCTGCTGCAGCGCTGGATCCACAACTCGTCGGCCGAGCGGCACCGGCCCGTGAACCCCCTCTGGGACCTGCTGGCGGGCTCGGCGGCGGGCGCCACGGCCGTGCTCATCACCTACCCGCTGGACCTCGTCCGCACGCGGCTGGCCTACCACAGCGAGGCGCACGGCCCCGCGCCCGCGCCCCGGTACCTGGGTCCGCAGGCGGGGGGGGGCTGGGGGGCGGGGTTGCCCCGCCTGGCGCGCCGGCCACCAGCGCGCGGCGCCCTCGCCCGCGCCGGCCGCTCGCCCGCGGGGCATCGGCAGGACGCTGCACCGGACCCTGGAGCGCGAGGGCGTGCGCGGGATCTACCACGGGGTGGGGGCCTCCATGTACGGGATCCTTCCCTACGCCGGGCTCAAATTTTATGTGTACCAGAGCCTGAAGCAGTGGTGCCACCGGACGTACGACTGGAGCGCCGTGCGGCGGGAGCGGGTGCCGGGGGCGAATCAAGGAGGAGATGCGGGCGATACATCGAGCGACCACGCTACAACCACCCAACCCGTTTCCGCCGCGCGGCTGCCGGTGCCGCTCATGCTCCTGTTTGGCGGCGTGGCGGGCCTGGTGGCGCAGACGGCGACCTACCCCTTTGACGTGGTGCGGCGACGCATGCAGGTGGAGGCGCTGCAGCTGGAGAGCCTGCACCTCCCGCGCGGCACGGCCTTGGCGCTCAAGACCACGCCGCAGGCCATGCTCCTCATCGCGCGGCAGCAGGGCTGGCGCGCGCTCTTCGCTGGGCTGTCCATCAACTACCTCAAGGTCGTTCCCTCCACCGCCATCGGCTTCACCGTGTACGACAGCCTCAAGCACCTCCTGGACCTGCCCTCCAACCTCTGAGCCTGGACACGTGTAGAGAAAAGACGTTACACATGGGGGTGGGCGGAGCGGGAGGGGGCAAATCAAATGCGAGGGACAAGCCAAGGGGGCTACACAGGGGAAAACGTGAAACAGAGCAGAGCGCGCGGGGGCCCCAAGTGGGCCCGAACGCGCGCAAACAGGGACTTAAAGTTTGCTTGAAAGCCTTGCTGCGCACACACATGGTCATTGTATGCAGCAGCCGCAGCAGGCCTGGCTGTGGCTCAAGTCCAGGCTGTCCACCGAGTCCTTTTGCACGTTCAAGTGCGACTTGGCCTTGGCGTACGTCTGCTCCGGGACGACCACCCGCTTGTTCTCCCAGTCCTCGGGGGGGAGCGTCTTGCTGGAGGTGTCAAAGGGAGAGTTGGTGGTGGGCGTGCGCGACGAGCTGCCGAACGAGACCCGGGCCAGCTCGGCTCGCCGCCTGGTCGAGCTCGACTGCCGCGCCCCGGGCGCAGAGCAGCGCTCCATTGAGTCGTCCCATCCGCTGGGCCTGGTTTGGGCGTCCTGGCCGGGCGCGCCCGTCTCTGCAGCGGCCAGCATGCTGCACGCGGTTGCGCGGAAGTCCGGGGAAGGCCGGGCCTGCAAACCTTGTACGGCGGGCTCGCCGAGCGCAAGCACCGCGAGGCCTTTTGTGAAGCAGTATCAAGTGCTTTGGTGCACTTGTAGCGTGCCACGCGCCGTAGCTTGTGGCGCGGCAAAGGGGCGAGGCAGCAGCAATGGGAAGGGCAGGGTCCCGTGGGCTAGCCTGGCGCGGCGTGCAATACACCGTGCGCGCTCGATCTCCCCCGCAGGGCAACTGACTGCGTATAGGGCGTCTATCTGTGCCGCGTCACGAGTGCGGCGCAATCAATCGGCGAGGCGTGCCGGAACGGGACGGCCCTGCCCCCCATCCCAATCGGGGATTCGGGCCCTCTTGCCGCTCGCCGCCCGCGGGGCCTGCGGACGTCTGTCCACGTGTCCGGACGACACCTTTACAGCGAATCGGTGCGGATGTTTGCAGGCATGCAGGCACAACAGGGTGCCGGATAGTACAGACGAATGCACATCTTGAACGAGTGGATAATAAACCGTTGAACTTTGACTGTTGTTGTTGTCTAGAACGATGCTGGAGCAGCGCGGCGCGGGGCGGCAGGATCCCTCAGTAGTTAGCCGTCCCATACCTCCCTCATTCACGACTCGGGCTGGAGCTTCTCCACCTCCTCGCGGATGCTGGCAAAGAGCGCCGTGGACAGGTAGCGCTCGCCGTAGGAGGGCACGATGACCACGATGGTCTTGCCCTCGTTGGCGGGGTCCTTGGCCAGCTCGAGGGCCGCCTTGACCGCGGCGCCGGAGCTGATGCCCACGAAGATGCCGTCCTCCAGGGCCAGGCGCCGCGCGACCTCGATGGCGGCGTCGCTGTTGACCTTGTGCACGCCGTCCAGGAGCTCCGTGTCCAGGTTCTTCGGCACGAAGCCGGCGCCGATGCCCTGGATCTTGTGCGGGCCGGGCGCGCCGCCGGAGATGACGGGCGACTCCTCGGGCTCCACCGCGATGACCTGCACGCTGGGGTTCTTCTCCTTGAGGTAGCGTCCCCGTGCCGGACACGGTGCCGCCGGTGCCCACGCCCGCCACGAAGATGTCGACGTCGCCGCCGGCGTCGCGCCAGATCTCGGGGCCAGTCGTCTCGTAGTGGATCTTCGGGTTGGCCGGGTTCTCAAACTGCTGCAGGATGTACGAGTCGGGCGTCGCCGCGGCGATCTCCTCCGCCTTGAGCACCGCGCCCTTCATGCCTGAGTTGAGGAGAGGAGGTGCGTGTGTGTGTGGGGGGGGGGGGGGGGGGGGGGGGGGGGACATGATGATTGGTGCGTCGGCGTGGCGACGCAATCATTAGGTAACCATGGTCCCGATCACCGAGGGCTCCAGATGCGCTCAAGACAAGTACATTTGGATCCCAAACACACACACAAGGTCAACATATGTCGACAGTACTAACCCCATCAGTCACCCCTTCCCACCCGCCACCTCCCTCACCCTTGGCCGGGTTGGTGAGGACGAGCTGGGCGCCAAAGGCTCGCAGCACGATCCGGCGCTCCACGGACATGGTCGCGGGCATGGTCAGGATGAGCTTGTAGCCGCGGGCCGCGGCCACAAAGGCCAGCGCGATGCCCGTGTTGCCCGAGGTGGGCTCCACCAGGGTCGTCTTGCCCGGCGTGATCTTGCCGGCCTTCTCCGCGTCCTCAATCATGGCCAGCCCGATCCTGTCCTTGACCGACGAGTTGGGCTCCAGCGATTCGAGCTTGAGCAGGATGGTGGCCTTGGCGCCCTCGGCCTCGGCCAGGCGGTTCAGCTTGACCAGCGGGGTGTTGCCTGCGCGCGGGCGTTGTACAAGCGGTCGGTACCAGCAGAAGGAAGGTCAGCAGCCGGTGCAAGATGGATTATCCCTACTGGCCTGGGACTGCCCCGTCCTCGCAAAGGCCTCCCACGACGGCTTACCGATCAGACTGGTGACATTGGTGGCGATCTTCTCCTGAGGCACCGGCGCGGGGGTGGTGGGCCTGGGGGCGGTGTCGCGAGATGGCTTGTTCTCAAGGACGGTCACCAACGGGTCCTGTGCGGCCCCGGACTTTTTACTGCGACAATAAAAACACATCAAATGGGGATGCCATGGCTCTTGTGGCCCTAACACAGCCCTGCGTGGCGACGGAACGCAACGCTGAGGGGACCCCACGGCGAGACCCACGTCGCCACCAGCGCACCTCTGGTTGCCACCCATGATGCTTACTGGTGAACCTTAACGAAGCTTGCGTACCAAACGACGCTGAAATGCCCTGATTTTTGTCTGCCGCGAGCGCACGGGATGAACGTGATACGATGAGGGGATCGCGTTTGGCTGGCACACGACCACGTCGCGTGGCCGGCGCCATTTCGGATGCCTTCGAGATGGGTTCTTGGCTCAATTTCCGATCCTGGCGAATCTGGCCTGCCCGCTTGTCAATGGCATCGAACAGGTGGCGAGAGAGCAACCAATAGCCTGCAGATTATTGTCATTTTAGAGTACATATACAAGATGGGCAATCCTAGTCGCGTACGAGCCGTGTTTCTGGGTAAGTGGGGCGCAAGGGGGGTGTGGCAGCTAGATTGCCCCATCTTGCCGCAGTGACAATCAACCTCCCCGCGACTACCACGCGCTGCAGACCTGGATGACACACTCGTGCTCACCACCAAGGGCGATGTACGGGCATTAGACGAAGTGACCAAGGTCGCAAAGGAGCTTTGTCCCGAAATTGACGTGGAAGGACTATTGGCGGTCTGGAGGCAGTATTTCAAGTCGACCCCTTGGGACCCGGAGCAAAAGGTTGTCGGGGCGGTTGGGGCGGGGAATAGGGCGCAGCTGAATTGCGTGACAAATATTGAGCAATGCGTGCGTGTATCATTTAAAACCGTCTCGTTCGCTGGCGAATGCTGGCATCGATACCGGGCAAGGGGCACTGTGTGCCGCCACCCACCTGGCCCTGGTGTGATGGGACGAGGCGGAGAGTAAGGATTGCTTCCGCTTTGCGCGGCGCGCTCAGGAAGCAGAGCTCTCTCAGGTTTTGCTGTCGATAGATAGAGGCAGCGAGGAGTATTATGGGCCACACATCGCGAAATAATTGACTTGAGTGACTATTTATTCGTGGTTATTGTTTCAATATTTTGGATCAAACGAGTGTGTATAACCGGTTTTGGCGTGCACCGCCTGGCCTCTGCAGGTGGAGGTGGAAGCGTGGCGGGCGGGGCTCTGGACGCAGGCGCTGCGCCAGCAGCCCAAGCTGTCGGCCCTGGAGGAGCAAGGCGACATCCAGCTGGAGCGGCTGGGCGCTCAGCTCCAGCGGCGCTTCCGCGACTCGCGCATCGAGGCCTTCAAGTTCCTGCCCGCCGTCTCCGACCTGCTGCGTGCGCTGCGGGAGCGGCACGGCTTGACCCTGGTCATCATTACCAACGGGCACCACACGGTCCAGGCGGACAAGGTGGCCTCCTGCGGCGCCCGGGATCTCGTGGACCACGTCATCATCGGCGGGGAAGAAATCGCGGCCGGCCGGCACGAGAAGCCGCATGCCAGCATCTACAACAGGTAGTGGTCTATGAGTGTGCTTTTGTGTGGATGTGCTCTTTGAATATTGGGTTTGTCGAGCTTGACGCATTCGTTCCCGCCCAACAATTCAGGGCTTGTGAGCTTGCTGGGTGCGCCCCTGGCGAGGCGGTGATGGTGGGTGACAACTACGTTTGTGACATCCAGGGCGCGGCGGAGGCCGGCATCGGGGCCACGGTCTGGATCAACGAGGCCGGGAAGACCCTCCCCGCCAACTGCCCCATCCAGCCCACCCACATTGTGGAGAGCGTCACCGAGCTGCCTGGGCTACTGGGCCTTGAAATTCCCGCTTGATTACAGTACATTTCATCAGCACTCTCGAGTGCCAACCTTGCGAATTGCACTTGCCGTTGTCGGACCTTGCCCCTTGTGCGCGATTCGCGCATGAATGCCGCGTGCGTCTCCGGAACCCCTCGCCCACAACACAGGCTCGCGCCTGCCGCTCCTCAGCCACCGCTTTCGTTGATAGACCTTTGATTGTAGTGCTCAAATACGCATTGCATACACTATCGCGAGCCTTGGCGATGGTGTGAAGAAAAAAGGCCGTCAATAAACATTTGCCGGATGATTTCCATGCGGCCGGCGGGTGCATGCGCCAGATCATGACATCATCCCCTTCAGTTCCCCAACGCGCAAGAGCGTCGCAAAAATTGAATAAGGCATGTGATCATCGAAGCGCTCCGAATAACAGGCAACACATGTGCTGAAGGGCCGATACATGGTCGTCACGGATGTCGTAATATTTCCGGGCACATCCTGTGACCGAAAGCTTGCTCCATTGTTAACCAGGCATGGCCAAGGAAGACAAATCGTACCAACCCACGAGCAACTCGAGCGTAGCATCCCTTGAGTACTTGGCTTTGGTAATTTTTTATGGTGATTGTGGCATGAGACTCGGCGTGTGGCATTTGCGATGGATCGTCGAGAAAAGTTCATCATGACGGCTGCATGTGCCATTGTTGACCAGGCTTCCTTCTTGCCTGTCCAGGACGACCACCCCAGCGACGACAATGCGCATGGCAAGGGTGGCTACCGCTTCCCAACGCCTGAAGAACAAGAGGCGGTGAAAACCCAGAGATCTGAACTGTGGAAATGGCTTCGAGGCATTGGCCCACACCTCTTGCGCCAAGGCTTCAACCTCACCACCATCTCCATGCCCATCACGCTCTTTGAGCCACGCAGCTGGCTGGAAAGGATGTGCGACAAGTGAGTATTGTGTGTGTTATTGTATCAAGGGCCAGAATTTCCTGGAAAGAGAAGAAGGAATGGGTCAAGTTTGGGATCCTGGCGCCTGACAGTCATCGTGCTCCACCGATTGGCAGCTGGTGCTACATTCATCTGCTGGACCTGGCAGCCGATGAGGATGATCCCGTGACGCGGCTGAAGCTGGTGGTGGCCTTTGCCATTGGCGGGCTCCGCCAGCAGGTCTCATTTGGTAGGTTTGGGATGAGTTGGAGGCCTCACACGCTGGCACTCCACCACATTCTCAGCTCCCCCCTCCACCCATGTCCTCAGGCAAGCCTTTCAACCCGATTTTGGGGGAGACGTTCCATGGCACCTTTTCAAATGGGGCGCACGCCTTTTTGGAGCAAATATCGCACCATCCCCCTATTTCCTCCTGGCAGCTCTACGGCCCAGCGGGCAAGGTGAGCTGGCTGGGTAACGAGTGACGCGGCTTTTTGTTGTAGAGGCGGGGCCATTCCTGCCTAGTCCCCTTTCCATGCTGTTATTGATCCAAGCTATACATCCCGCGCACCAGTACTTGTACTGGGGCAACGGCACGTGGAGCGCCACAGCGCACGGCAACTCTCTCAAGGGCCACCAGGCCGGGATCAACTGCGTTCGGTTTGCGCGGGACGGCGCGACGGTGACGTGGGAGCTCCCGACGATGAGCATCCGCGGCATCCTCTTTGGCGAGCGCGTGCTCAAGTACCAGGGCAGCATGATCTTTCGGGACGAGGCGCACGATCTCGTCTGCGACGTCAGCATCGACGCCGACGCGGAGGGCCTGCTCCACTCCCTGCTCCACCTTCGGCGGCGCCGCCGGGAGGCTGGGCCGACGCACGACGCCGTGCGCGGCTCGCTGCGGCGCGGGGAGCGCATCCTCGACTCGCTGTCTGGGTCGTGGCTCTCCCACCTGCAGTGGGAGCGAGGCGTCGGCGGCGGGCCCGGCGGCGGGCCGCACAGCATCTGGGACGCCCACAAGTCGCCGCAGGCGCGCGTGCAGGCACGATCCGAAGGGGTGTTGCCCTCTGACGCGAGGTGTGGAGATTATCAATGGTTGGGTATGCGTAATGGGGAGGAAGGACCGCTGGAATGGGAAACAATTTTGCCTGTGAAAGTGACAAGCGCAGGACAGTCGCAAAATTTTGCTTTATAAAAGTTGCCCCTTCAAGCTCCACCTTCCCTCCTCCTGCAGGTTCCGCCAGGATCTGGTCGAGCTGCGGAAAGGCAATCTCTCCTCGGCGCAGATTGCCAAGATGGATCTGGAGCAGGGGCAGCGGTCGGATCACCACTTGCGATCCAAGGGCGGCGCTCAGGACTGAGTGGCCAGCTCGCTGAGATAATTGATAGATTCTGACTTTTTGTTCTTATTTCACACATCGTGATGTCTGCTGCTGAGTGAAATGCATGAAAGGGCATGCGCCACGTGAGGGCAATATTCTTTTGGAGTGTAATTTCAGACTCCATGGAAACAAAAAGCGAGATCAAGGGAGTGTTGAGCACACGCTGAGAGGAGTGCACTCTGTCTAATACGGTGCTGCCATCCTAGATCTCAAGAAGCGGGTACCTGCAGTACGTGTACAGGTAATAGAGCGTAAGGCCAGTGGGTGTGGGCCAAGGATTTTAGAATAACAGCTGATGGTCAGCCATGCGCATGTACAGTGTTGCGTCCCCCAACTATGCTGCCCATGTAGATAGAAAGAAAGCGAGCGCTTCAAGCCTGCTTTATAGCTTTCTACTTGATTGATGAGCACCCTTCCATTGCCCTCACCCCACATACCCGGGCAGCTTGGTGACGTCGATGGCTTCCAGGAAGCCTGCCGCCTTGATGGCCTGCATGCCCAGCTCGGCGTCCTCGTAGCCGACGCAGGCCTCCGGGGCGATGCCCAGGGCCTCGGCCGCCTTGAGGTAGGTCTCGGGATCGGGCTTGCCGCGCACGACGTCCTGCGCGGTGACCACGGCCTTGAATTTGGACGTGTCTGTCGGGGTCCACAGCCCCGCCACGGCCATGGAGTGGTGGACCTGGCCCCGGTCGCCGCCCGTGGCAATGGCGCACGGCAGGCCTGGGGAGGGGCGGAAGGAACGGCAGCTCGGTGGTCAGCAAGACTAGCGTCGCAATTTGATCCCTCAAACCCGTCACACAACGCTCGATCCACCATCCACCAGCACGCACCTCTGGCCAGCGCGAGGTTCAAAATCTCAATGACGGGCGCCACCAGGCGCTTGTCGTCGGCAACCTCCAGGTAGATTTCGGCCTTGCGCTTGGTGGCCGCCGGGATGTCAATCGTGCGTCCCTGCCAGTGCCGAAGCGGATCATTTACCCAGGCCATCCTTGCTCAGGTATAATAATCAGACCCCTGCTATGCCCCCCCCTAATCCCAAACAACAAGACCGCACCTGCTCTTCGCAGAGCGAGGCAAAGATCCCAGTCGTGGGCCGACCGGCAAAGCCCAGGAATTGGGCTGGGGTGATGGTCAGCCCGTACTCGGCCGCCACCCGCGTCCACGCCTGCCAGTGGGCGCCCATTGTGTCCATGACCTGGTACATGCGTAAGAGGTAAGATATTATAGCTTATCCTGGTAGATGTGCGCGCTTACGTGATACATTCGCAAAAAAGTCATGCGGTTCTTGCATGCACATTCTTGTGTCTCGTAGCAATGGTGCTCAAAATTCCCTTGCATATGCAAATGTTCCAGACGCATGAAGACAACCCAAGATGATCCTACCGTGCCATCCAGATCAAAGACTAGGCCTGCAACAATAGGCAGGGAGAGGGAGACTGTTGGTGTTGCCGTCATTTTGAAGCCATACCGCGCCGCCGCTTTCGCACAAGCGGTCACCAGCTACTAGCCGCACCCTTGGCGTCGGCCGGGATGTAGTCCGAGGGGTTAAAGCCCTTGATGCTGCCCATGGCTATGTCAATGCCTGGGGGTTGGCTTGCTGGCCAGGGTAGCGCGGTGGGTCGACGACGCGCTACGCACCTCTCCGGGTCGCCACTGCACACGTACGCCCCAGCTAAATCTCGAGTATTTGAATGGTGGAAACGTTCATATGCAGGTCGGGGTGGCCTCTTCCCTATGATACTGCCTGGATCACGAGCTTGCGCCGGGTCGTCGGACTGAAACCCCAAAGGATCGGGTTTGGGATACGCACATTGAAGCTGTCTCAGCTTGGGCGGCTTGGTTATCATTCACAAAAAAATGTCACAAGCAGTATCAATCAAATCCAGGTGGCTGGATACCAAAACTAATGCACCACCAATGGACAGTCCATCCTCATTCAGGCGTTGGGCCAGCGCTTGATTTCGTTGCCAGACAGGACCCGGACGCTGGGTTTGGCTCCAGAGTCCTGGCCCCGGTGGAAGCGCTCGGCCTCGTCGATCATGACCTCGGCGACCAGAGAGACTGGGAAGGACGGGACGACCTTGAGCATGACCGCCTCGACGCCGCGGGCGTGGGGCCGACGGTCCAGCAGCCCGGGTCGGAGGATGGTGGTGTGGGGGAAGCTGCACGCCTTGACCGCCTCCTCTGCCTGATGACGAAGGTAGGGAAATGGATGCATGAGCGCAGTAGCACCGGCACGTTTGACAAGGTTGTGGGCAAGGGGCAAAAAATGATGCACATGGCAGCATGAGAGTCGAAGGGTAGGAGATTTGCACACTCGTTCGGTCCCATAGTCGCATGGGCACTGAACCCCTGCATAGGCAATCCAACTTCCCCCGCTTCTGCCTCCGCTCCTTAAGCACCGATCCTGGATCAAACGCCCACGCCACCACAACACGAATCGGAACAATATTACCATAGTCCCGCTCACCATTCCCTTGATCTTGGCGTAGTACAGGCTGTGGGTGAGGGACCAGGTGGGCGCCCAGAGGTTGGGGTTGGCGCCCTGCGAGCTGACGAGGCTAAAGTGCGGGACCTTGGCGGCCGAGGCCAGCTTCGCGGCGCTCTCGACATAGTCCAGATCCACGCGCCGGAACTTCTCGGCGGAGCCGGCGGCCTTGCGCGTGGTGCCCAGCGCGCAAAACACGCTGTCGGCGCCGCGCACCGCCTCTGCCGCCTCCTGCTCCATGTTGTCCATGTTGATGACCTTTTGCTGCAGCTTGCCCGCCGGGTACTGGGCGTAGGCCTCGGGGACGGGGGCCTCACGGCGGCCGATCGCCACCACCTCCTTCCATGCAGGGCTGGCGAGCAGCTGGCCCAGCACCTCGGAGCCTGACGTGCAAAGGAAGGAGGGGTAATTGGGTCCTTGTATGATTAAAAACCATTTGCTTCAATCAATCAAAGAGTCTCTGCCTTGACGGAAATGACTGGTGTCCCAACAAAAAAATACGCACCCACAGCTCCAGTCGCCCCGAAGACGACCGCCTTTAATTCTCCCTTGTTCGCCATGACGTCTGGCTGGGCCGATGTTGCCTTGATGAATACAAATTCTGTTGTTTATTGGGCGTGATATATGTCAAGCTGACCCTTAACTAAGGGATCACGCAACGTTCACCGTGTAACAGCCAGGTTCCGATCCGCGATGGGCACGCACGCACCCATCGCAGATCGGGAAGGGTCCACGCCCAATGCCGCAATTTCAGCCGAGACCACCCGTCGCCTACTGCATTTTGGGATTGGGTGGTCGGATACATTATTAATCCCGACTATACATTGCGGATCAGGCGCGTGCGAGCGGGCTCATGAGCCCGGCGACGCCGTCATGCGATCGCCTGTTCCGCTCGTTGGAGGACTGCAGGCGCAAACACCCCCGCCAGCTCGATGTGTGTGAAAGGCTGAATGCCGCCGCTGGGTGGTGCGCGATACGTACCATCTGTCCCGACGAAGGTGGGTCGCTGGGCGGGTTGCGGGAGGAATAGGAGGCTTGTCCGTGGCACTCAATGTATACAATGTGTAGTCAGGACATATTAGTATGCGCAAGCTTTGCGACCGCTACCTGCAATGCCCTGTCCTTCTGTATGCTGATCTGTGCACACTTTGGCCCGCAGTGGAGTCTGTGGAAGTATGCATTGGCGGAGGGCCCTTCCTGGCCCCACCCGCGGTGCCTCCCCGCTGCTCGTGGCAAGCGCAGTGCCTGGAGGAGTGCCTGGAGGCGCATGCAGAGGCGATCGAGGCGGCCGAGGGTTCAAGCTCACCAGCTTGAGGGGCGACTTGGACTGAGGGAAGGCACATGACTCACAAGTACCCAGGATCATACAACCTTATTTATCGTCAACCTCTCCTCAACTTCCAGTTGGCGCTACATCAAACTTACACAAAGGAAAAGCCTTGCTCGATCAATCGGCTGCGCAAATGTAAGCTGCGGTCGTGCTGCAGCGTTTCAGAAAACAAGTTTGTTGCTACGAGAATGATCCCTCCCAACGTCCTAGCTCAAAACAGCATGTCTTAGTAATGTTGGCCCGGTAAGCACGCATCCAGGGTCAAAGGGGGGCTTGGCAGGCGGGCCCAAACGCGCGCCATCGTGGTATCATTTTTTCTTTGTGTCGATTGATTGATGGATTATGTGGAGAGGGGAGAAGCCAGCTCTGAGGGGCCGTGCCCACTGGCGGCTCCAGCCGCCAGTCTCTTCCTTTCCGCCCTTTCTAGGGCCCAGACCAGACGTAGAAGCGGGGCACGTTGACCGCGTCCATGCCGTTGAAGTTGGAGGCGCCGCAGAGCGTGTAGGCCCCCATGTCGTGCCAGACGAGCCAGTCGCCGACGGCCGCGTCGGCCGGGAGCGGGTGGTCGCGCACGAGCGTGTCCAGGCCGTCGCAGGTCGGGCCAAACACGGTGGTGGGCGCGACGGGGCCGGGCCGGCCGCCCAGCAGCCTGGGCACGGGCGAGGCGTGGTCGTACAGGATGCAGTTGAGCGAGCCGTAGAGCCCGTCCGGTGACAAAGAGCTCGCGGGATGGCGTTGCATCAGCAGCCGCCGGGTCGCGCACGCGGGCGCGCGCGCCGTACACGGCGGTGAGCAGCGACGCGACGGGCTCGGCGAAGAAGCGGCCGGGCTCGGCCACGACGCGGAAGCCCGCGGCCGCGGGCCAGTGGGTGTCCAGCGCCGCGTTGAGCGCGGGCGCCAGGGCGCCGAGGTCGCCGCCCGGGAATCCGCCGCCGACGTCGAGCAGGGAAATAGCGTGGCCCTCGGCCTCGAGCACCGCGCGCGGCGGCGGGCGGCCTCGACCGCGAGCGCGTAGGCCCCCGCGGCGTCGGCGCCGGCGCCGGAGCCGACGTGGAAGGCGACGCCCTCGACGGCCAGCCCGAGCTCGCGCGCGCGCGCGCCAGCGGCGCCCACTCCCACTCCTCGGCGCCAAACTTGTTGCCCAGCGGGCAGCGCGCGTCGGGCGCGTCCGCGCGGATGCGCAGGAGCAGGCGCGCCTCCGGCCAGGCGCGGGCCAGCTTCTCCAGCTCGACCTCGCCGTCAAAGGTGGTCAGCGGCACGCCCAGCTCGCGCCCGGCGCGCAGGTCGCCCGGGCGCTTGCAGGCGTTGGCCAGCAGGATGCGCTCGGCCGGCACGCCCAGCGCGCGCACCGCGCGCGCCTCGGCCTCGCTCGCGCAGTCGAATCCCGCGCCCAGCGCGGCCAGCGTGGCCAGCACGCCCGCGTCCGGCAGCGCCTTGACCGCGTAGTGGGGCCGCACGCGCGGCAGCGCGGCGCGCCAGCGCGCGGCCAGGCGCGCCACAGCGCCCAGGTCGATCACGTAAAAGGTGTCCTCCAGCGCGTTGCGCCGGATGAGCGCGGCCGCGTGGCGCTCGACCGCGCCGCGCGGCGGTCGGGCGCGCCGGGCTCGAGGCGCGCGGCGCCGTAGGCCTCGAGCACGCCCTCCACCGTCCCCGGCGCGGGGCCGCCCTCGAGCACCAGGCCCGACAGCAGCAAGTCCTCCGCGGCGCCGCCGCCCAGCGAGTCCAGGTCGGTGCACACGGAGCAGTCGAGCAGGCCGGCGGCGGCCGAGGAGAGCACGGCGCGCGGCGAGCCGCCCTCCTCGCTGGAGGGCGCCGTCGAGCGCGCGGTCGCCACGGGCTTGGGCGCCGCCGGCTCAGGCACGGCCGGGGCCTCGTCTGCGTCCTCGACCGGCACGCACTTCTTCTCCAGCGCCTCGGGCAGCGCTACACCGTCCTCCTCCTTGCCCTTGGGCGCGGCTGCCACGAGGCTGAAAAAGGCGACGTGGCCGCCCGCACGCAGCTCCTGGAAGGAGCCCGCGTGGCACTGGTAGCCGCCCGGCAGCGAGCGGCGCGCGGCCCAGGTCGAGCCGGCCAGCTCCAGGTGCGCGGCCTCGGGCGCGCCGTCGACCGAGACGGCCACGGCCACGTGCGCGGGCGCAAACACGTCGCAGACGCGCGCGACGAGCGCGGGCACGTCGACCGCCTCGCCCGCCTCGCCGCACAGCTCGAAGCTGGCGTAGGAGAAGCCGTCCTCGGGCGTGACGTGGATGGTGGCAAAGGCCTCGCCGTCGACCGCGTTCATGGAGTAGCCGCACGGCTCAAAGACGTAGTCGTCGATCTGCGCGGCGGGCAGCAGGCCCTGGATGCCGGTCGCCACCGTGACCGCGCGGCTGGAGACAAAGCGCTCGTCGCGGAAGAAGCGCGCGGCCTGGGCCGCGCCCAGGCCCGTCATGCAGACCTCCAGCGTGTGCAGCGGCGCGCGGGCCGCGTACTGCGCGAGCGCGCGTCGCCCGGGCGCGGGCCGGCCGCAAAGACGTGCCACTGCAGGCCCTCGGACAGCGCGTCGCCCAGCACATAGGCCGAGGCCAGCGGCAGGCTGGCAAAGGCGGCGCGCAGTAGGGCCGTCTCGGCCTCGAACGACGCGTGCTCCTCGGGCTGCGACTCGGGGAAGAGGAAGCTGGCGCGCGAGTACTTGACCGCGGCGGGCTCCAGGCCCAGGCCGGCCGCCATCTGCAGCATGAGCGGCACGCAGCCCAGCAGGCGCGTCGTGCCGCACGTCTTCATCACGATGCGGTCCGGGTAGACGAAGCAGGAGGACTCGGACAGGACGTAGGCGTCGTGCGAGGCGTGGTGCCGCGCCGACACGATCAGGCACGCCGCCGCCTCCATCAGGCGGTCCAGCTCGGCGCGCGTCAGCGCGCGCAGGCCCGCGCCCAGCTCGCCGCCATCGCGCGAGACAAAGCTCACGCTGATGCGCTTCTCGGAGCCCTCAAACACGGGGCAGGGCAGCACGGTCTGGGGAGAGGGGCACATGGCGTCCAGAATATTGGGGGTTTGGATAACAATTCTTCGGTGATTGGTCTATGTAGCTAGAATTGAGGCCCCGCTATGATGGCTCCTTCACGCACTGCGGGTACAAAGGGGGAAGGGGGGTGGGTGTGAGTGCCAGGGATTCGACCATTGCTCAGAGGAGGCGCTGGGGGCGGGGCACCCCGGGAACGCGCCGGGAAGCTGGGCGCCCGCCGCACCCGGGCACTGCCGCACGCGGACACCAACCAGACCCGTACAGCCACCCCCGCCGATCTCAACGTACGTCAGGGAAGCCAAGGGTGAAGGGATCAACTCCTCCGGGGCGAAGCTCGGCGACAATGGGGGGCAAAGGCGGCTCGAACTTTCCGCAGCTGGTTCCGCAGCCACGGCTATTAGAGGACCTAAGACCACTACTACTACTGTCTGGATCCGAGATCATGGATTCCCGCACGAACCGGACAATACAAAGGGCCTTCCAGCTTGGTGACTGGACGCGGCACACCAAAAACAAGAGTCAAACGGGGCTGGAGCAGCCACGACCTACTCGGTGAGCGTCACACGGCGCGTGCGGGAATGAGAATGCACAAAAGTGGGGCAAGAGGGAACAATGAAGCTGGGGAATTGACGCTTCCGGGCCGCAGGCGGGCACCTATGGGAGCTGTCGGCGGATCGGCACGAGGGACCCTCGGGTACGCCATCTGACCCGGGATGCGCTGGCGATCGCATCCTCACCCGTGTCGGGTGCGGGCCTGGGCCAGGCTGGCAGGCAGCGGGCGGATCGAGCGCTGCATGATCAAGGGCGGCACCCCATCACCGGCCAGGCCCAGGAAGGAGCGGATTGGGACCGTGCCTGCCGTGGGACTGCCTGTGCGTCGCAGAATTGGGGTAGCCATGGCCCCGCCACCCAGCGACCCCAACACCCTGCCCAGCAAGGAGGCTGCCCTGTTTCGCCAGGTCATCAAGCACTATGAGGTGCGGTGTTTGATGTTTTGGATCGAGGTGCATTGGTGTGCAATGCGGTGCGCTTTTTGCCGTCCGGCTGCGCACGTGGGACAGGGAGCATGAGGAGGGGGCCAGGATGCTTGGGTGGTGCATGGGCATGCCGCCAGGCGTGCATGGGGTTGCGTATTGGTGTTGATCCTATGAGCTCCTTCTGTTTAGCATAATGGGCACGGCATGCATGCCGGATTATCGTCCCCTGGGCGGGATGCTGCTGCTGGCAGGTGCCGGCAATCATCATCATCATGATGCACCCTTTCCCATCATCACCAATCAACCAACCCCCACTCCTCCCATCGCAGACCAAGCAGTACAAAAAGGGCGTCAAGGTGGCCGACACCGTGCTCAAAAAGTTTCCCGAGCACGGCGAGACGCTGGCCATGAAGGGCCTGCTGCTCAACAGCCTGGGCCAAAAGGCCGAGGCGGCCGACCTGGTGCGCCGCGGCGTCAAGGCCAACATCCGCAGCCACGTGTGCTGGCACGTCTACGGCCTGGTGCAGCACTCGGACGACAACTTTGCCGAGGCGATGAAGTGCTACAAGAACGCGCTGCGCATCGACCCGGGGAACAACACGGTCCAGCGCGACCTGGCCCTGCTCCAGATCCAGCTCCGCGACCTGCCCGGCTTCTTGGAGACGCGGCAGGCCATGCTCGAGTGGCGCTCCACCAACCGCCAGAACTGGCTCGCCTTTGCCGTCGCGCACCACCTGAGCGGCCACCACGACGTCGCCGCCGCCGTGCTGGAGGCGTACGAGGCCACCGTGGACGACGAGACCGCGCGCAAGGAGCCCTACGAGACCAGCGAGGTCCTGCTCTACAAGGCCCGCATCCTGGAGGAGGGCGGCCGCCTGGAGGCCGCGCTGGAGGCCCTCGACGCCGCGCAGGCGCGCGGCCTGCTGCGGGACCGCGCCGGCCGCCTGGCCGCGCGCGCGGGGCTGCTGGAGCGGCTCGGCCGCGCGGAGGAGGCCGAGCGCGCCTACTGGGAGCTGCTGGAGGCCAACCCGGAGGACCACCGCGCGCACGCGGGGGCTGAGGCGCTGCCGCGGCGCCGGCGGCGACGAGGCGCTGCACGCTGAGCTGCAGCGGCGCTTCCCCGCGCTCCGCCGCCGCGCGCCGCCTGCCGCTGGACGCGCTGACGGGCGAGGCCTTTGCGCGCGCGGCCGAGGCGTACGTCCGCCGCGCGCTGGAGCGCGGCGTGCCCTCGCTCTTCCGCGACCTGCGCCCGCTGCTGGCGGACGAGCCGCGCCGCGCCGCGCTCGTCGGCATCGCGGCGCGCCTGGCCGACGAGTACGACGCTGCTGCCGCAAGACGAGAGCGCCGCCGACCAGGACAGCGCCACCGAGGCCCCGCCCGCGGTCTGGGCGCGCCTCTTCCTGGCGCAGGCCGCGCACCAGGCGGGCCGGCCCGAGGAGGCGCTCGCGCTCGCCGACGCCTGCCTCGCCGCGCGCCCGCGCCTGATCGACGCGCTGGAGGCGCGCGGCGCGGCTCTGCGCGCGCTGGGCGACGACGCGGAGGCCGCGCGGGCCGCCGAGGCCGCGCGCGCGGCCGACCTCGCCGACCGCTTCGTCAACTGCGTGGCCGTGCGCGCGCTGTTCCGCGCGGGGCGGTGCGAGGACGCGGTGGCCACCGCCTCGCTCTTCACGCGCGAGGGCGAGCTCACCAACAACCTCTACGACATGCAGGCCACCTGGTACGAGGTGGCCGCGGGCGAGGCGTACCTGAAGCGCCAGGACTATGGCATGGTGAGGGGGAGATTTTTTTGGATGGGGTGGTTGGGGGGGGAGACCAGGGGTGAGCGTGCAGTGCTGGCGGGTGCACGAGAATGTCCCCCTTGCACCCCCCAATTCACCCCCCCCCCCTCACCCCTATATACCCACTTTCCAGGCGCTCAAAAACTTCCTCAAGGTCACGTCGCACTACAAGGACTTTGTGGCGGACCAGTACGACTTCCACAGCTACTGCCTGCGCAAGCAGACGCTGCGCGCCTACGTCGACCTCCTGCGGTTCGAGGACAACATCTACGCGCACCCCAGCTACGCCGAGGTGCGAGCGGTGGCCGGGAGGTCACGTGCGCGCATGCGCTGGCAATTGGGCTGCGGGCTGGCGATGAACAATGCCATTTTTTTCCGTGCAACGCACTCACCCCGTCATCCGCACCCCTTTCCCACAATTCCACAGGGAGCGTGCGGTGCCGTAGAAACGTACCTGGCTCTGGACACCGCGCGCCGCCTCCAGCGCGAGCAGGCGGCCAGCGCTGCCGCGGCCAGCAACGGCGCCACCACAGCCGATGCCAAAAAGTAGGCTTTGCCCGTGGGACGCCGCGCGGGGTCAGACCAGCCTTGAAGAGGCTCCAGTGACCTCTTAAAGCTCCCGTGAAGAAAAAGTGGATCCCCAGATCATTGTTCCCTTCACCCTGCACGCAGGGCCCAGAAAAAAGCGAAGAAGGAGGAGCAGCGGCGGGAAAAGGAGGAGGCCGCGGCAAATGCGGAGAGCAAAAAGGACAACAAGTCCAAGTCCGGCAAGGCCAAGTACGTGGCCTGTGGGGTCGGCGCACGCAACGCCAAGCTTGCTGCACGATACGCATGATACTTTCCTCGCCCTCTCCGACGCGTACCTGCTTTTGTCTGACCGGAATCCCCTGTTGCCCTCTTTGTCAGGGACCCGGACCCGCACGGCGAGCAGCTGGCGGCCACGGAGACCCCGCTGGAAGAAGCGGACGCGCTCATCAAGCGGCTCGTGTCCTGCGCAGGCGACAGCCCGCGCGTGCAGGCGCTGGCGTTTGAGGTGCAGCTCCGCCGCGGCCGCCTGCTCCAGGCGCTGCGCGCAGCGCACAATGCCGCTCGGCTGGGCGGCGAGGCTGACCCGGCCGCGCACCAGATGATCGTGAAGCTCTCGCGCGCCGCCGCGGACGCGCCGCCATCGTCCACTGCGACGGCAGAGGTCCTGCAGGCGGGCCTGCGCGAGCTGCGGGGCGGCGAGGAGGACGCCCGGCAGTACGTTGAGCGGTGGGCCCAGCAGCACGGCGGCGCCTCCGTCGCGCACGCCGGCGGCCGCCCTGGCCGCCGCGTCGAGCGTCGACGCTGCTGCCGACGTCCCTGCCCTGGCCCGCTCGTTTGCGGAGCGGGTGGCCGCGTCGGGTGCGCTGTCCACCGCCACGCACGACGACTGCGTGCGCGCGCTGCGGCTGCTGCGCGACGAGCTGCGCCAGCCTGAGGCCGCAGAGGCCTGGAAGTCGGCCGCTGCGGCACGGTTTCCTCGGTCAAACACCTTTAGCACTGAGGCTCGCCTTGCAGACTTGCACCTGTGATTGACTGTAAATGAGCCGTGTCCTGCAGTAGCCGAGTCGGCATGATATGGTCACAGTTGATGGCAAGAAATTTGGCTCGTGAAAGGGTGCAAAACAGCAGTGGGTGCGGCGTGCATGTGGTGTTGAAGAGCGATGCCTGCTCTCGGCCCAGGGGCATTGAACTTTTGAAGTGGACTGAGGCTGTTGGGACTTGAAACACGTATTTGGAGGTCAGTCCCTGCGGATTAAAGGTGAGGCCAGCATTGCTCATTGCATTGCCCCTGGACGTGTGCGGCCTGTTTTCGGTCACCTTGGCCAAGCGCACTCGTAGCACGGCCGCCACCCCCACGCACTTGTAATCGATGATGCCCTGCGCGCTGATGGCGTACGATGCCTCGGCCTCCGGCAGATTGGGAGCATCAACGACTTTCATGAGACGCTGCTCTGCCTTGCCCTTGCGGACGGAGAGGCGGATGGTGGAGGCGTGGGCCATCACATGCCCGCCCACAGGCTATCACGACGTTTGGTGGAAGGGGTGGGCGTCGTTGGAGGAGCGGACGGGGCGAGCGTCAACAAGGGCAAATCCCGATGCAGAACACCCATCTCTATCGTCTTGCAATGCACGCACGAATACTTGCAATGACATGCCCTGACCCCTTAATTATTCAGTCGAATACGCGAGCCACTCACCTTTTTAGGGTCAACCACGAACATGGTGCCACCAGAGGGATCCGCCACAACTGCAAAGAAGAGTGATGGCAAACAAGGGTTTGAAACGGGCCCTAGCTCCACATTGAGCCCGTAGGCTTGCAAGGCACGGTAGTAAACTCCGGTACTGCCTGCCTGGCGCACCTTGATTGGTGATCAGGACGGCAATGTTGAACTCGTCCGCGAGCTGCAAAATCAAGTAAGAGTTGATCAGGAACATCGCATGACTGCGTGGTCGAAAGTAGGGTTTCAAACATGCAACCTGCAATGTTAACGGCAAGGGCATGCCCACCTTGCGCAAACGGTTCATGAGTTGTCCCAGTTTTTGTTGGCGCTCAGCCAGCTCCCCACCTGTTGCGAGAGCGCAGGCACAAAGTGTGAAGTTGGAAGGATGACAAGTGGCAAGGCAATGTCAAGTCTGGGTATCTTCCACGCGGTACCCCCCTGCAGCATACGTCCAGAGTAGTCGACACGCATGTTGGCAGTGATGGAATCCATAATTAAAAGCTTGAAAGGCTCCTCTGCCATTTTGGCGGCCAGTGGCTCCAGCAGGTCTGCAGCGGTTGAAGTTGATTGCTGAAACGCCACAATGAATGGTGTACCTCAGTGTTCGTACCCAAAATGAATCACTACTCCCCTCTGGCTTCTCGAGGCTGCGCACCAAACTGCTGGTCGAAAGTATAGGCCCTGGCAAACAGAATGTTGGACAGGACGGCGTCGCCGTCGAGATTGAAGCGCTCAGCGATAGGCCGAACCCGCTCTGGTCTGAAGGTGCCTTCCGTGTCAAAATAGGCCACTCGACCAGCGGCTGTGAGTAGAAAGGAATGTGTCTTGTAATTGTGCTGGGGTTTCACGAGTGTAAAGTGCAAAGCAGTGACATGATTACCCTCCAAGGGGCGCTGACCGGGTTACCGCTCACAACTTACCCAAGCCCTCCCCAATCTGCGTCGTGACGCAGAGGGTATGGCACAGCTGCGTCTTCCCTGTCCTCCATTCTCCAAAGATTTCCGTGATCTAGGGAGGAGAAGATATAGGTAATTAGGTGCTGGCAATATGACCATGGCCCACAACGACAGGAAATGCTCTCAGTTTTGTACCGCTTTGCTTTCGATGCCACCTCCAAGCAGCTCATCGAGGGCCTGGCACCCAGTCGATATGTGAACAATCTGCTTCTTTCTCTGCAAGACAAGCAGAAGGGTTCAATGGCATTGGTCCTTGGCTAAATGGAATTAGTCAGGGTGGCCACGTTTTCATCAGACCCCCTCGCGCAGCGCCATTACCACCATCTCGCACCTGTCCCTCTAGGTCGCGGGCAGACATGATGCCAAACCAGGGGCAGGCCCCGCGGGCCGCCTCCACCAGCTTGTCAACTTTGGCTTCCGATAGGCCCTTGATTTCGATGAGTTTCTGCAGATCGACAGGTGGGTGGTGATATTGTTCAGTGCACAAACCTGCGTCCACAGCATGGAGACAGCATGGATTCCCACATGGAGCCAGCCGCGCCTTGCAATAATCCTTGCCTTTTTGGGCTGCATAAGGAGCGATTCGCATGTGTGGAAGCCGGCATCTTTGGCCTTCTTGATGTCTCCTGTAAATTGGATAAATCCGTGTGGATGGCCTGCCTGTGCGCTCTCTCTACTACGCTGGCAAAGCTCCTCGTGATGAATGGACTGGCTGTCTGTTTCTGAATCTCAGCATATAAGCGCACCTTTGTTGATCCCTACGGCCTCCAGACGATCCAGGGACTGAAACTGCGGGTATGCAGGGGAGTGTGCGGATTCACGACCCAGTGAGCCGATTGTCGCCACTGCCGGGAAGGCTTCATGCGCGGAGGTACAGGTCTGTGCAATACCCGTACCTCCTCAACCTCTTCCTCCACAAGGCCTTGGACATCCTCAACCCTGGCATGAGAATTGGCGTCGTCGATCAGTCCTTTTTGGGATATGATCAGGCGTGACGTCGTTCGCACCTCCATGTTGTACCTCGCGGGTTCCATGACAGCACATGCCGACATTCTGGGAGCGCGACCGAGATGATGACAATCAGCCTGACGACTTATAATGACTTCACAATGCTAATAAGGCATTGTAATGAGATGCAAGCCCTCTTTTTTGTAGTCCAGCGGTATGCAGTATTCACGGGACACCTGTTTGTTAACAATGCCCGGGGTCGATGTCTCGCCATGAAGTGACATTGCCGATTTTGCCCGGCCAACGCCATGGCACCTTTTCCTCATAATTTGAGTAGTTATAGAATAAATAAATGATATATAATATAGTGCAAGAAGGTAGGGGCCATAGTCGGTTGTGCATGTTGCGTATCATGCCCCGCATGAAGAGGCACGCCATGACCGAGCGAATAGTGGGAGGCAGGGTGGCTAACAATGATGGAACGGGCTCTGCGGTCGCGCCATCGGCGCATCAGTCCGTCAGGTCGATGATGTGATCATCTTCCTGTTTGTAGCACTGTTTCCCAGCTGAATCTGGAGCATCAAGCACCGGCGGAGGCTGATGAATGCGAGCCAAGGCGGCGGCGGCAAGCTTTTGGCGACGCGCGGCTGGGTCTTCCTCGCTGCGCGCGGGAGTGGACGACGACGACGACGACGGGCCCGCGACAAGCTCTTCTTGTGCACTCGAGGATTCGCTCGCAGAGCCCAAATTCGGAAAGAATGCCTGCAGGGGTTTCTGCCCTGGCTCCAACGGACGCCCACGCTTTGTCTCCTTGGCCTCGGGCTTGCTCCCTGCCACCATTGGGAAAAGCAAAGGGCTCGACATGCCATGAGAATTCGTTTTGTTTCGTGCGAGCTCCTGCAGCATTCATTTCGCCTACTCTGAATCAAAGATAAAGCGCCCCACCTGGTTGGCGCCGCTCCTGCTTGCCCTTGGCTTTCGGCTCTGGCTCCTTTACCTTGATGTACTGTCCGCCGCAGAACCTCAGGTGCATGTGCCAGGCGCACCTGTTGTCCCGACAGGCGGCCCCAGCCCGCCGCCAGCAGTCTGCCTCCTGCGGCGGCCTGTTCATGGAGCGCCGCACCTCGTTGCCGCACCGCTCGCACCGCCAGTGGTGATTTCGATAGTACTCCACCTCGGCAATCATGCTGTGCCGAATCTGCGGGGCACACGGACAAAAGGTTTGTCATCGTACACTGAGTTTTTACCAACACGATCACGCGAGCTCTTGCACGCTCAAGGGCCCAGATTATTTGTAAGCAGTCGCTGTCCAATCACCGTGATGCTGTACCCCTCGGGCGGGCGCATGGGGTCTGTAATTTGGGAAGCGTTGATGCGCCGCATGAGAGCCTGGAACTGAGTGCCGTGACCTGGTGTTGGATGAGGTTGGCATGGTTCTAAAATTCATCTCGAAAGCTGTATTACGCGCCGAGCCACAAAATGTCGTGGCACCACGCACCATCACGGCCGTCGTCGCGTGGGCCCACCAGAAAATTGTGAGCATGGATCATCTCGTGCAACAGCACATTCTTGATGTCCGCAGTGGGACGAAACTGCACAAGGGTGTCATCGATCGTTTTTTGCATCGATAAAACAACGTAAAAAAAATCACCTGACCAAGGCCACCCTGCCACTCCTCCACCTTGAGCAGAGGCTCCGACAGCTTTATGGTGCAGCCTCCGCCCCGGAACTCGCACACGCCGCCACAAGAAGTCATTCTCCGCGAGCTCCATTCTACGGAACAGGCACCCAGGCCGCCACCAAAGTACAGGTCCGCGTAGTGAAGAAAAAGGGCGTGAATGTCCAGGTGCGGCTCGAGGGCTTCGAGATCCGGGAAGCAATCCAATGGTCCAATTATCATGTGGCCTCCAATAAGCTGTCGCCCATGCCACGACACTACTTATGCAATAACAATAGCAGATGTAGTTGGGATACATAGATTCTCAGAGGGCGTTGTGCCAGGCAGGCGCACCTCGCTTACGAAACAGCTCCCGATCACATCTTGGATCGCGATCTCGTTCGGAAACGCCTGTGCTACGCTCTGCAGACCAGCACGCGAGCTGTTTTGCGTGTATTACTCGCTGTTACTGAGTGATCTCGCGCTATACATCGGAGACAAAAATCGACGGGTTTTTAAAAAAGGCAATTTATCGCGGCCGATTCGTTTGTGATCAAGCATCTGGTCCACGCTGCATTCAGAGACCGGGCTGCGTCTCTCGCCAGCGGTGGGTGTCGGATCGCCGCCCTTTGGCGCGACCGTCGCCAAGGCCGTGACCATGTTACCGACAACGAGCAAGACGCAGGCAGCATCTCGCCGGACGACGCAGAGTAGCAGGATGTCGCAGCACCTGTGGATTTACGCCCGGCGACTGCTGAAGCCTTCGCAAATGGACTTTCAGTACGTGTACCGACATGTTGCGCACCAGGTGAATGGTCATGCATTGAATCGACCATTTTTCATGCGCACAATTGCGGTAATTTAATCGTGCTACAGGTACACGGCCTGGACCATGCTGCAGCTGCTCATCTCGCCCAAGACTGCGTAAGTAGGCACATGCGTGACCCTAGCATGCCGCCGTTTGCAGATCAGGCGCAATGTGTTTCATGTGTGGAACGTAAATTGTTTGCATTTTTGCACAGGTGCCGGCACACCTCATACCACCGTCAGACCAAGGACCACTGGGCGCGGGACGACCCGGCATTCGTCGTCATCTTGGCCGGCATCGTCGCTGTCACATCAGCTGCCTATGCCGCCGCGTGCGTCCAGAGTGGTTGAGGCTGGTTATACTGTCGGTGCCGTGGTCTGAAGTGGCTGGGGCAGGCCCCCCTGTGTTGATGCACCCTTGGCACCCTGCATACTTCTCTCTCGACACCCTGGCTCCTTCAGTAGCTTGATGTCCGTCACGTTCATTGCTTTGCAGATTCAGCTCGGGCTTCCGAGGCGCGTTGTGGTACATACTGTGCGCTTTCTTCCGTGATTTCATCGGCCTGGGCGCGCTCATGACGGTGGCCGTCTACCTCGTGGTGTCCAGGCTGCTCTTTGCTCCCAACAAACAGGAGCACACCATTGAGCAGCGCGTGGAATGGTGGGTGGGAGCGGGGGTGAGGGGCGGGCATGTGACGCTTATTTGACTGGCTCGCTCCTGCCTCCAGATGCCACCGCGGCGACAAGACATATCTTTTCGACTGTTCTCCCGTGGGCTCCCCTCCTGACAGGATGTACGCCTTTGACGTCCACTGCAACGCCGTCTTGCCGTGGATCCTGTTGACCCAGGGTAAGTTGCAGGGTAGCGGCCACGTCTGACTGACGAGAGGAAATGCTCTGGAAAGAGCATCAGCCTTATCAAGTGCACCCCCGATCCCGATTCCCGCTCGAGCAGTGGTGCAGCTGGTGCTTTCGCCGCTCCTCCTTTCCACCTCCATATTCGCGGCGCTCCTCTCCTGCACGCTCTACTTTCTTGCTGCCTCGGCGTACCTGTACATCACCTTTTTTGGGCTACAGCGTGCTCCCGGGCGTGGAAAACACCACGGTGCGGCGGGACTGGTCGGTGGGTGAACGTGCGATGCGCACGGAGGCGCTTGCCAGTGTCTTCTGTTGCCTGCTGGACACCACATGCCCCTCCCCCACTCCTTTATGCTCGTGCAGACCTTCCTCTTGCCCATTCTGGGCCTGGCGGTGCTCCTCCCAATACTGGTCATCATGCACGTAAACCCCACCCGGCTGATTCTTTGGGCACAGTTTGGGAACCAATAAGGCCCTGTCTCGAGAAGCTGGATGGGTAGTCACAGCAATTGGAAAAAAATTGTAAAACGCTTTTTATAGTCTCGGCGAGCATTGCCCCTGCTTCAACTGCAACGTATGACTGAGGGTGTGTGTGTACCCACACCCCAGGTTTGAAATAGTTTTGCAGCAACCAGCGCAGGATGCGCCGTCCACCAGCAGAGGGAGGAAGCCTGATCCGAGCAGTCTGAATGCATAGCGACTACTTTACAAAACATTTTGTTATGTCTGGCCAGACATTTGGACTATATGAGAACGACTCCCGTCCCGACACGGGGCTGTCACGCAGGCCTGCCGGATCCGCCTGGGCAGGTTCCTGTTGACGCACCCGGGGTTGCTCGCGACAAGCGAAACGGGGTTCTCCCTCACCGGGGCTGCTTCACGAGCGCTTCCAGCACAAAAATTTAAAAGCAATATTTCTTCTTCCCTTGTGGTCACGGGACCGCGCCTGAGACCACTGCTGGCTCGGGCCGATTGATCCATCTTGGTCATGGTCTCCCTGGCCGTTTCGCAATTTCCGGACGGGAGCATCATGGGCCCAACCGACCGCACCCCTGCGCACCTGATGTCTCTCAACTCCTTGCCGGAGGACTTGGTGAGGCAGATATTTGTCTGTCTCACGCTGGAGGACTGGGCGTGCAGCGTCGCGCCGGTGTCGCGCGCATGGTCAGCCCTACTCTCGGCCAAGGTAGCCAGCCTGCTGCCGGGCGGCCTGGTGAAGCTGGCGCAAAGGCCCTGCCAGGCCCACGGCGAGTGCAACTGCTGCCGCTGCTCCCTGTACACATCTTACAAGCTTTACGGGATCAACCTTCTTTCCAACCCCGTGTTTGAGTATGCCGCCCAGGCAAGTGGAGGACTGGGGTGGGGGCGGGGATCCGTGTGTAGGAACCCCTCATGATTGAACGTGCCACCCTCCCCATGCTCCTTGCAGTATGGATCCGGGTCCAGTGGCCTGTCCATGAAGCGGCAGGCGGTGTGGACCTGCACCAAGGGCTACAGCAAGTTCAACACGCCCCAGGCATGCAGCTGGTGGGTGCTGGGGGTGAGGTAAGATGTTGTCATCCTTACTCATGGTGCCCTCCCACCCCTCCAACCTGCAGGATCCCGGCACGATCCCAAACACCCTGCGCTGCTTTTCCGAGAAGTTTGAGGTGGTGCAGCACGTTGATTTGGAACAGGTAAAGTCAATTGGAGTGTTCAACGACGTTGATTTGCTAAGAGTCGACTCCAGGGGGTCCTCCGATCGCTCTGGTTGACTGCTGTGCCAACAGCCCTCCACCGCTGCCCCTTCATATAATCAGGTCTTGGCGCAAGCTGGGCTCGACGCAGAGGGCACCGAGGCTTTGTTCTCCTCGGGCTGTGGCCTGGAGCTTGGGGTGACGGTGCTGCCCCCCCAGTACGGCGCTGCCCTGGCCGGGGAGGCGGCCCAGACCCCCCCTCCCTGCCGCACAGAGCTCGTGCTCTCCATTGTCGACCACGGCCAGTTCAGCCCCGCCATCCGCTTCCGCGGCACCAAGGATATGTGGCGCTTCGGGAGCATGGTGTGCGTCGAGGAGCAAGCGGAGATCCCGGCGGGTGGGCCCGCGACCCGCCTCGTCGCCCGGGTCCCGCGCCTGCCGCGCGGCGCCCGGCGAGCCGCCATCATCCTGCGCATCGAGTGGTCTGCCCAAAACTACGCGACCTGCCCCGCCTTTGCGGAGCCCAGCCTGCGCATGGTCCGCGCGGACTGAGCTTTGTTATACGCGTGTAATCGCCGCACATAAGGAGCCATGGGCCGCCAATCCCTGCGCGCCTGGTCTCCAACCCCCCATGCCATGCCTCTACCTCACAACGCATCCGCATGTGCCCCCAAGTATAAATTTGACATTTAGACCTGATATTTCGACGCTTGCCTCGTGGCAGGCAATCGCCTCTCTCCGTGCTTGACCCTCCCAAATAGTTCTTCTTTCTTCCGTTCATTTGCTCATCATTCCGCCGCGCGCGTCGCGCCCCATGCTCGTTCCTGCTGCTCATTGTAGTGTACCTTCCCCCGGCCCCGTGCCCCACGCGGCGATTCCGCCTGGCGCTCGGTGGCTGCTGTAGAGTCAACTTGCCGGCCTCTCTCTCAAGGTCCTGTTCACGTTTGTTCTCCCTGACATTATCTTGTTTCGCCCTCGTTGCTTCGTGCTCGTCCACGACGCCTGTACAGTAGGTCTATGCACAAGCGTGATGGAGAGGTGGACAGTCAAGGGACACGATTGGGCGGCCAAAGTGGCGTGTCAATCCATGTGTCGTGCCCACGTAGCACACTGCTTCACAGTACATAAATATCTTTAAAGACCTGCGCAGCAGGCCTCCAGGTCCAGCTGCATGGCCTGCTCGTCCAGGCGGCGGCCGATGACGACGACCTTGGTGCCGGGCGTCTCGTCCGGCGCCCAGGGCGCCGCGGGCCGCACCTCGTACACATCGTACACGGCCTGGAGCACCTGTCGCCGGGGCTCGCCCGCGACCTGGAGGACGGCCTTGACGCGGTAGATCTCGGTCTCGCCGCCGTCCCAGAGCAGACGGTCCATCCAGGCCTCCACGCGGGCCAGGCTGACCGGGCGCGCTGGCGCGCAGGGTCACGGCCCTCACCTCGGGCAGCGCGTGCGAGTGGTGCCCGTGCGAGTGGTGCTCGTGCGCGTGCCCGTGGCCGTAACCCGTGCTCGGCTCGTCGAGCGGCTCCTGGGGCGCGGGTCGACCGTCGGCGCCGTAGATGCCCGTGCGCAGCACGGCGCGCAGGTCGACATCGCAGCGCACGCAGCGCACGATGCGCGCGGCGGCGTTGACGCGGGCCAGGTCGGCGGCCAGGTCGTCGGCCTGGTCGGCCGGCAATTCATCCACCTTGTTGAGCAGGATGACGTCGGCAAAGGCGACCTGCTGCAGCGCGGCCGGCACGGGCGCCTCGGCGCCGGCGCCCTCGCCCAGCTGGCGCCGCGCGTTGCGCGCGTCGACGACCGTGACCACCGCGTCCAGGCAGACGCCGGCCTCCAGCTCCGCGTCCGTCCACAGCGCGCTCGCCACGGGCCCAGGGTTGGCCAGCCCCGTGGTCTCGATCAGAATCGCGTCAAAGCCGTCCCGCTGCTGGAGCAGCTCCTCCAGCGCCCGCACCATGTTGCTCTTCACCGTACAGCAGATGCAGCCGTTCTCCAGCTGCACCCAGTTCTTCAGCGGGCTCGCGGACGTGTCCTCCGGCTCCTTGATCAGGGCCTTTTCCATGTCGGCGCTCTCGCCAAACTCGTTCATGATCACGGCGCAGCGCAGGCCGTGCTGGGTGGTCAGGATGCGGTTGATCAGGGTGCTCTTCCCGGCGCCCAAGCACCCGGTGATGAGCGTCACCGGCACGGGTGGCCGCACTGGCGCCAGCGATACGGGTTCTTGAGTCTTGGCATCGGCCGCGACCGCTCTGACCGCTTCGTTGCGGTGCGAGCTCTCGACCTCGAGAGGCACGGCCATGGGGGGCGCGTCCTCTTCGTCCGACATTATCTTGACGACAAACGCGACGTCGTCAAGTAAATGAAATAGGAAAGATGGCTAAAAATTAAATATGATTATATGTGTGCATGGTAAATTGCATTTGGATCCGAGGGTATTGTGCAAACGCATTGTAGCGCGACATACTCGCCTGAACCCTCCGCTACCCTGTGCCGGAACAAGATTGCTGCGCGATGCTGCAGCGCATCCTCTCCTGCGCCCTGGAGGCGCCAGCCATGGCACCCACACGCGACCATTCCTTACACACGCATACGCAGCTTGCATGAGCCCGCCCTGCATATCGAAACTTTATTAGCATCCCGCTCTGCTATTTTGGGCGCACAAACGTGCAGCTCGAGGTCCCCATGAGCGCCTGCTTGTGAGCGGTGACCACCTCGACAAGAGTCGCCGCCGTCGCGGTGTCGGCGATTGGCCCAGAGCCCTCTTTTGACAGCACTTTCATATTTTATTTGGGTAGTACGTACCAGTAATGGCGAAGAAAAGGCGCCAGCCTGAGTCGCACAAGCAAAGCTTGGGCGAGCAAATTGAGAACCCGGAGACCTATGGCGTCAGGGTGCGTGGCCGGTGGGGCTGGCCATGCTTGGACGGGATGGCCCTGAATGTTGTGCAAATCTAAAAAAAAATTGACTTGCTCTCAACTTTACCCACAGACGAAGCCACGGGGCGGGAAGCGGTCCAAGGGCGATGGGGAGGAGGTCGAGCATGGCGACCGATCCTTGCCCGCCGACCTGAGCCGGCGGGTGCTGCGCTTGGCGCGCGAGCAGGACCAGGAGGAGGCCGGACCGGCCGGGAAGGACGCCGTGCTCTCTGCCGCGGCGCTGGCGGCGCTGGAGGCGGAGGAGCCCGACAGCGACGATGACCTCCCCTCGCCGGGCCCCGGCAGCGTGTGGGATGAGGATGAGGATATTGAGTACGAGCACCTGTCCCCCGAGGACGAGGCGGCCCTGGCGGCCTTTATGCGGCCGAGCGGCGACGCGCCCAAGGCCCGCACCCTGGGCGACATCATCGCTGAGAAGCTGGCGCAGCAGCGGCAGGAGCGGCGGGCGGGCGGCGATGAACGGTGAGGGGTGTTTGTGGGGAGGATACAGTGTTTGCATTCTCCGCGGAGTGTGTGTACAGCCGGCGCGTTCTTGTCGCGCCGGACTGAAGAAACCTCCGCCACAGCGAGTGGGGTGCGCGGGGCGGGCCGGCGCTTGACCGCGCCGGCTCTGGGGATTGGCGGCGATGTCTTGGCCGCCGCATCCCATCCTCATTGCGGGCGCTCCTACACAGTACTTTATCTTGCAATTATACATAGTGATGTCTGCATGGTGCAAATGCATCGTCATTGACTGTCGAGTCTCTTGGCAAGCGTGTGCGCGGTGTACTCCTCATCAAGCCTGTCGCTCACCAGCCTTGGCGCTCATTCGCACAACTCAAACACACACCCTGCACGCGACCTTAACAGGTCGGTCGCGGGCGACGAGGACGGCGGCCTGGACCCCCGCCTGGCCAAGGTGTTTCGGAGCTGCGGCGCGCTGCTGTCTCGCTTCACGGTGGGCAAGCTGCCCAAGGCCTTCAAGGTGATCCCCAGCCTGCGGCAGTGGGAGGCGGCGCTCTGGCTGACCGAGCCGCAGGCCTGGAGCCCTCACGCCATGTACCAGGCCACGCGCCTGTTTGTGAGCGGCAGCAACGAGCGTGTGAGCCAGCGCTTCTTCAACCTGGTGCTCCTGCCCGCCGCGCGGCGCGACATCCGCGACACCAAGAAGCTGCACCCGGCCATGTTCCAGGCGCTCAAGAAGGCGACCTTCCGGCCGGCGGCCTTCTTCAAGGGCCTGCTCCTGCCGCTGTGCGGCTACGGCTCGTGCACGCTGCGCGAGGCGGTCATCTTCTCCAGCGTGCTGCGCCGCACGAGCCTGCCCGTGCTGCACGCCGGCGCGGCCCTTCTGCGCATCGCCGACATGGAGTACTGCGGCACCAACTCCTTCTTCATCCGCGTGCTGCTGGACAAGAAGTACAACCTGCCCTACCGCGTGATCGACGCGGTGGTGGACCACTTCACACGCTTTGCGCGCGAGGAGCGCCAGCTCCCCGTCGTCTGGCACCAGGCCCTGCTCTGCTTCGTGCAGCGCTACAAGAACGAGATCCGCGAGGAGGACAAGCCAGCGCTGCGCGCGCTGGTCGGGCGCCAGCGGCACTACCTGGTCTCCCCGGAGATCGTGCGCGAGCTCGACGCCGCGCGCTCGCGCGGCGAAAAGGCGCCCGCCGCCGCGCTGCCGCAGTCGGCCACGGGCGCGGTCGCCAAGGAGGACCCCGCGCGCCTCGCGCCCCTCATCCTCATGGACGACCTCTGAGCAGAGGAGGAGAGGAGGGGGAGTGGGGATGCCAAGTTTTAGACTTTGAAAATTGGTGCCCCATGACTGCTCACTCTCAGAACCACCCATAGGGATCTCTATCACACAGATGACACTTTCATTTCATTGCCACGATGTAACATGGTTGAAGAAACACGAGACGACGACAATATAGTGGTTGTGTGTCGACACCATTGTTGTCGATGCAAAGAGAAGAATGAAGGGATCGTCACCGTCTGTAATAATCGTTTTACGGACAAACAAACACCCCTCCCTCAGTGGCGCTTGGACGACGAGGCGCCGCCTTCGCTCGCGTGGCCCTTGCCGCCGCGCACGTCCGAGAGGAAGGCGTCCAGGCCAAAGGGGTCGGCCTCGGCCGCATCGGCCTCGAACTGGACGGGCCCGTCCTCGCGCGCCGCGGCCGCGGCGCCGTAGTCGACGCCGCTGAAGCCCTTGTCCGGCCGGAAGCGCCGCTCGGCGGCGTCCGAGGGCCCCGCGCCGCCGTCGGCGTCCTCGTCGCGCCGCGCGGCCGCGGAAGAGCTCGCTCCTGTCGGCAAACAGCGGTGCGTCGTACAGGTTGTAGGCGTCCTCGGGCCCCGTGCCCGAGGCCACGCCCGCGTCCTGGTTGAACAGGCGCTGGTCGTACAGCGCCTCGCCGCCGCCCACGCGCGCCTGGCCCAGCGCCACGCGCTCGCCGATGTCGCGGTCGCGGTCGCGCGTGAGCTTGCTGCGCTTGTGCCCGTGCGCGCCCTTGGCCTCCAGCCGCCGCGCGCTCGCGCTCGCGCCGGCGCTCCTCCCGGATCTCGTCGCGCCGCCGCCGCTCCTCGCGCTCCTCCCGCGACTCGGGCGCGCCCCGCGCTCGCGCTCGCGCGCCGCGCCCGGCAGGTCGCGGTCCGAGTCGTACGACGGCGAGCGCGAGGGCGAGGGCGAGCGCGAGCTGGCCGGCGAGCGGCTCAGCGCGCGGCCCTCGCCGCGCTCGGCCAGGCCCGGGCGCGCGGCCTCCGCGGGCGCGGCCCCCGCCGCGGCCCCGCCCAGCCGCTCCCCACGCGCGCGCCGCCAGCTCGCGCAGCTCGCGCTCCTTGCCCTCCTTCTCGCGGGCCAGCAGCTCGCGCTGCATGCGCGCGCGCGCGTCGACCGAGGCGCGCGCCTTCTGCTCTGCCACGTACAGCGCCTCGGAGAAGGAGGCGAACTGGTCGTTGATCTGGATCTCCTGCAGGCCGCGCCCGTCGGCGGCCAGGCGCTTGTCCAGCGGGATGGTGTAGCCCTTGCTGTTCTTCCAGTTGCTGACGCAGGGCGGGATCTTCCAGTCCGCCTGGTCGCGCGCCGTGAGCGCGCGCGGCGGGCTGTGCATCACCGGCACCGGCGGCGAGCCCGGCCCGCGCGGGACCTTGATGTGCCGGAACTTGGGCGGCTCCAGCGGGTCCACCGCCGCGTCCTGCATCTTGATGATGCGCTGCGCGGCGCCAGAGTTGTGCGCGCCGCCCGCGTTGGCGGGCGTGTAGCGGATGTACTGCGGCGCGCCGGGGCGCGGAGGGCAGCGTCTTGGGGTTGACCGCCGCCTGCTTGCGGTTGACCAGCGCCTCCAGCGCGGCCGCCGTCTCCTTGGCCGTCGCCGCCACCTCCTCCTCGTCCGGCTTGGGCATCTCCGAGTTGAGCTGCTCCAGCTTGGGAACCAGCGCCTTGTGCCCCGTGGCAGCCCACTTCTGGGCCTGCTTGCCCTGGCGCACGATGGCGTCGTAGTTGACCTCGCCATCCGCGTTCACCGTGAGCGCCAGCGTCTGGTCCGAGCGGGACCCGGGGCCACGCTGGTTCGGCCGCCCCATCTCCAACGGGTACTGGGCCACGTGCACCTCTGGAAACGCCCCGCCTGCACAAATTTTATAGAGTTGTATGAGTGCCTCTTTTTCCACACGGCAACACGCAGTCAGCTGTCTCGAGAATTCCCGCACGCCCACATACCATCGCCATAGTCTTCTACGCGACGGGGCACAAAGCCCTGTCGCCTGCCGTAGGGCGGGACCTCCTTGGTCAGCTTTTTGACATGCACCGCGCTGCCGGGTGCAGAGGGAGCGGGCGCCTCGGGGGCCTCATAGCTCTGCACGGGCGCGGGCAGGCTGGCGAGCAGAGACATTGCTGCCCCTGCGCGCAAAGACCAGGTGCCCCCTGCTCTTTTATTCTAAGCAACAAACTATGCCACAAAAGTAGCAGGCATTCCCGGAAAGGCCTGGTTTCCGGAGCCAGCTATGGCGACTAAACACTCATTTTTTGCCATCCCCAGCCATGTCGCGATCCACTCAATCACGGGTGCGCCGGGGCACGTGGGCAGTGGTCCTTTTAAGCATGTCTAACCCTACGCTCTCATCATCATGCGGCAGGCAGCGATTATTGAGGTGCATTGTACAATAGCACCATCCTGTTCTATACGTGCATTCTAGTCCGCCCCTCTGGTTCTATTGTGTGCCAGGTCCGAAAGCAACCCGTGTCACCTAAAGGAGGTTATGCTGGCGAGGGCCAGGCCATCGCGCGCAGGCATCGGGTTCGCGAGATCCGCACCCATTTCAGGGCGGCTCATTGCCCGTGCATTGTTCACAAATTTCTGTCGCCCACGCCTCCTGCGACGTGGTGTGACTACCGGGGCCTACATGGAGCCCGGCCCGCTCACCGAGGAGCTCAATGCTGCCTGCGCGGCGGTGACCCTGGCGTCCAAACTCTGCAAGGTGGGGCGACTTTAAGGGGCATGATGAGAGCTCTGAGGCTGATTGATCGACATTGTGTACGGGGAGAAAAGGTTGTCAACCGTCTCCGGCATGAGATGTGGACACAGGACATTGCATCTAGTCCATGTGATCGCTGGGATGCCCTGTTCAAATGCGCAAAATCCTCCCTCCCAACCACCTTCCTGCCCGCAGACGGCCCAGGCATCGCTCACCAAGCATGAGAAGCAGGACAAAAAGGACGCCAGCCCCGTGACCGTGGCCGACTATGCGGCCCAGGCCGTGGTCGCCTGGTCGCTGCTCCGCGCGTTCCCGGACACGCAGCTGCAGCTGGTGGCGGAGGAGGAAAGCAAGAGCCTCCACGACCCCGAGAGCGCGGCGCTGCTGGAGCGCATCACCGAGCTGTTCAACGCGACGGTCAACAACGGCGCCGGGGCGCCGCCGGCCTCCGCGCAGGAGGTGACGCAGCTGATTGACGCCGGCCGCAGCCGCGGGGGCCGGGAGGGGCGGCACTGGGTGCTGGACCCCATCGACGGCACGCGCGGCTTCCTGGCCAACCGGCAGTACGCCGTGTGCCTGGCGCTGCTGGAGGAGGGCGCCCCCGTGCTGGGCGTGCTGGGCTGCCCCAACCTGCCGCTGGAGGGCCCGATCACCGCCGCCGCGCTGGAGGCGGACGCCTGGCCCGACCACGAGCGCGGCTGCCTGATCTTCGCGGCCCGGGGCCGCGGCGCCTATTGTGCGCGTCTGTTCGGCCCCGACCCCGCGCCGCGGCGCGTGCGCTGCCGCGCCGGGGACGACCGGGCCACGGCCGCCTACATGACCTCGGTCGAGGCGGCGCACAACCAGCAGGGCCTGACGGACGCGCTGGCGCGGGCCGCCGGGATCACGGCGCCCGCGCTCAAGCTGGACAGTCAGGTCAAGTACGGCCTGCTGGCGCGCGGCGACGCGGCGGCCTTTCTGCGCATCCCGCGCGGCGGCTACCGCGAGAAGATCTGGGACCACGCGGCCGGGGCGCTCATCGTCGAGGAGGCGGGCGGCGCCGTCTCGGACCTGGCCGGCCAGCCCCTTGACTTTGGGCTGGGCGCCCACCTCGACGGCGTGCGGGGCGGCGGCATCGTCGCGGCCGCCCCGCGCGCGCTGCAGGCCACGGTGGTCGAGGCGGCCGCGGCGCTGGAGAAAGGGTGTGGCTGAGCGTGATTACTGAAAAGTTTTATATGGTGAGACGCGGCGTCATTGCCGCGTGCCGTCAACCAACGATCAGGCCCCACAGTAGCACCTCTGCCGTCCCAATCCGTCGACAATTTCTAGGTTTCTACACTTCAGGCGCATCTCTGTTACCATTATTAGACTCTGTTCGAATTTTCCCACTAGAGAGCGCATTGCTCCGCCTCTGCTTGTCCCTGTTGCGCGGGCACATGGTTTCCTGCCCAAGCCTAGCGCAAGGACGGATATTTTTCGGCGCAACTCCTCGCCAACACACTCCTTCCATTGCTCTGCTGCACACTTGATTTACACAACAATGATCTCCTCCACAGAAAGTGCATCAGCCGAGACACGCGGAGAACAGCCGTGCTACCAGAAAAGGGCATGCTAGAGCGCCCCGCTCATTGTTACCCCGCAACAGGCACCAGCCCAGCCCTCCACTCGCTAGCTCTTGATGGTGTAGCGGAAAAAGTAGAGTTTGAGGGCGAGGCCAAGGCCCGCGTGCAGGGCGGCCATTCCCAGAAAGAGCGGCACGGCCTTGGCGCCGGCGGCTTCGATCACCGCGGCGCGCAGGGTGCCCAGGATGAAGAGGCCCGAGGTGAAGGTCGCGACGCCCACCACCACCCAGCGCACGACGTCCACGGGCACCACGCAGACGACGGCCATGGGGATGAAGACCGCCAGCGCGTAGCCGTAGGTGCACCAGACGTGCGCCAGCGGCACGCCGGCCTTGAGGTAGCGGAGCACGCAGTAGACCAGCAGCCCGATCACGCCAACGTAGCCGTAGACCAGGCCCATGGAGCCGCCCACCTTGTTGATGTCGCCGTACCAGACCGACGCGCTCGAGGCGGCGTCGCCGCCGTGCGCGCGGCGCCAGGCCAGGTACGAGGCGCAGTTGCCCGTCACCGCCGACACAAACACCAGCGTGCTCGCCACCCAAAACGGGCCGTACCTAAGGAGGAGGAGGAGAGGGGGGACAAGTGGGTGGGTAGGGTTTTGTGGAGCTTTTTCTTTCGGAAAGGTGCGGACTGACATACACCTTGGATGCAACCATGGAAGAAAATCCAGACTTTTTCACACCCCCCATCCCCCCACCCCCACCCCCCTTTGAAAACACGCACAGGTCTGGGTTTGGGGAGATCTGCTCGATGAAGTCGCCCCGGAAGAACAGGAGCATCGCGCGCATGATCCGGCTCAGCACGTCGCTCGTGTCCACGTTGAAATAGGTGCGGTAGCGCCGGATGTTGTAAAAGGCGTAGCGCGTCGGGTCTTCCAGCGGCGCGGGCGCCGCCCCGGGCAGCGGTGCGCTGGAGGGGGCGCCCGGGGCCAGGAGGCGGGACGTGTCGGAGGAGGCCGAGGGGACCCCGCCGCCGCTGGGCGGGGGGCCGATCCTCCCCGAAACATCGCGCTGCGTGGAGGTGGTCTCTGCGCGCAGTGGTTTTTTTTTTGAAAGTGGGGCTTTGAAGACGAGTGTGGCACCCTTTTTTCTTGTCGATGCACATGTCTGAGTATCGCTGTCAAACTTTGAAAAAAGTTTGGCGCAATTCCATCCGCTATACCACTGTCTCCATCCATGCCCACACCTTGAATCCCCCCATCCCCCTCGCCTCACCTGTGAAAGCCAAGGGGAGCCGCCTGTTGCGGCTGACTCATAACTGGGGCCGGCACGGCTGGCACGCTCGCCTCGTGCGCGGCGGCAAGGTGCGCTGCTGAAAAGGGCTCATCATACGCGTCGTCGTCCGCGAGCACCGGCCCGTCGTCGCCCCCTTGCCAGGGCCCTGATCGGATGTCCGGAGGACTGATAGAGTTCTACATTGGCTTCATGGCCAAACGGATCCCCAAAGGGATTCGTGGGAGCCTGAAAGTGATCGTGGCCCTTGTCCATCTGATCTGGAGGGGTCCCCCCCGGACCTCGTGACAGAGCGCTGGGCCCTGAAGTTGAACAACGATGGGCCCGAATTCCTGACAAGTATTCCAGTGCCACAATTTTCCAGGGCACGGGCTACGACCTGGGCCGAGCTCGCCCAACTCGGGCCCGGTCGGTGACCGGGATCCCCGATGCGACTTTGTGGATGGGGTTGGGATGCGGTGGCCAGGAACGCGACGTTTGTCCCCGTTTCCCTGGTTGTCATTGCCACCCAGGCCCCTGCGATGCGCGTGATTTTGGGGAATGCAGTCGAGCTGGGTGGGCTGTGTACGCCAATCGTTCTCTCAAGGGAGATAAGTTACGGTTGGACAGGAGGAGTGTTGCGCCTTTGTCAAGGGTGCAGTGCTATAGCCGTGGCCATGCTGCGCCGTGGTCTGGACCAGCCCGTCAAGGTGCTGGGCAAGGGATGCTTTTCCACTAGCACGGCGTTCCAGGCGGCGGCCCCTGCCGTCGCGGCGACCAGCCAGAAGGGTTTCCTGTCGAGCCTGTTTGGGGGTTCCAGCCGGGTGACTACACCCCTGACGGAGGCCCTGCCGGGCGTGGCGCTCCCGAGCCCCGCGGCGGTCCCGTCCTCCGCTCCCAAGACCGAGCTGACGACGCTGTCCAATGGCATCAAGGTCGCGTCCGAGAACACGCCGGTGAGTGACCAGCCGGGGCGGGTTTGAGCGGTCGACCGTTCGGGTTACTAGCTATTGGCACGGGCGGACGATCGGTGATCGCCGGGCTTGTACTAGGGCGGGGGTAGTTGAATACCTTTTGGTATGCCATCGAATACGATGATGCCGAGCATGGGCCGCGCTGTTGCTGCGGTCACAGCGACTGATAGGCGCACACCATTCACCCCTCTCCTCTCCACCCATCATCATCAGGGCGCCACCACGACGCTGGGCATCTACGTCGAGTCTGGCAGCGTGAACGAGTCCCCCTACAACAAGGGCGTGAGCCACCTGCTGGAGTACCTGGCGTTCAAGTCCACGACCAACCGCAGCCACCTGCGCCTCGTGCGCGACGTGGAGGCCATCGGGGCCAACGTGCTGGCCGCGGCCTCGCGCGAGCAGATGGCCTACAGCATCGACGTCCCGCGCACGCAGGCGGCGGCGGCGCTGGAGATCCTGGCCGACGCGGTGGTCAACCCGCGCCTGCAGGCCTACGAGGTCAAGGAGGCGGCCGAGAAGCTGGAGGCCGACCTCAAGGGCCTGGCCGACAACCCGCAGCTGGCGCTGATGGAGGCGCTGCACGGCGCCGCCTACTGGGGCGACCTGGCCAAGCCGCTGCTGGCGCCGGTGGGCGCGCCCGGCGCGCTGAGCGCCGAGGCCGTGGCCGAGTTTGTGGCCGAGAACTACACGGCCGGCCGCATCGTGCTGGCGGGCGCGGGCGTGGAGCACGGCGAGCTGGTCAAGCTGGCCGAGCCGCTGCTGGGCGGCGTGCCGGCCGGCGCGGGCGCGCCCGAGGGCGCTCCAGCTACACGGGCGGCGAGGCGCGCCTGCCGGCGCCGGGCCCGCTGGACGCACGCGATCCTGGCCTTTGAGCTGGAGGGCGGCTGGCGCAGCGTGGAGGCCAGCGTGGCCGCCACGGTGCTGCAGTACCTGCTCGGCGGCGGCGGCTCCTTCTCCGCCGGCGGCCCGGGCAAGGGCATGCACTCGCGTCTCTACCGCCGCGTGCTCAACCAGCACGGCTGGGTCAGCAACTGCACCGCGGTGAACAGCATCTACAACGACACGGGCCTGGTCGGCATCTTCGCCACGGCCGAGGGCCAGCACGCCGACGCGCTGGTCGCGCTGCTGGCCGACGAGGTCGCCGCGCTGGCCGCCGACATCGCCGACGGCGAGGACCTGGAGCGCGCCAAGGCCGCCGCGCTGGGCTCCATCGCCATGAACCTGGAGAGCCGCGCCGTCGTGGCCGAGGACATCGGCCGCCAGGTGCTCACCTACGGAGAGCGCAAGCCGCAGAGCCTGTTCGTGGACGGCATCAAGAACCTCACCGCCGACAAGCTCAAGAAGACCGTCAAGGCCATGCTGGCCAAGCCCCCGACGCTCGCCACCCTCGGCGACGTCGCCAAGGTCCCCTCCATCGAGTCCGTCCGCGCCCAGCTCAAGTAGAGAGGGGCTCCGGTGGCGAGAGGTGGCGAGGGCGGCGCTTGTCCTTGAGAGCTCGCTGGCTCTCGCACAGGAGCTGTCTGCGCCTGCTCTTCTATCACGCGTGCGCGCGCCTCTATCGCGCGTGGGTCCGCAGGCCCGGTCAATGAGCGCCCAACTCGGCGAGCACCTCGACCGGCTGCTTCTATCTTCATTGTTGAATATTTCCAAAAGACTGGCGCTGTGTCTGTAGAAAGCGACAAAGAAGAAGATAGTGATGTTGGAAGCCACTGAGTACTGTTGGGAGGGTGGCGAAGTGGCCTTGACCAAAGTCGTCTGACATGGTGTACGGCAAAAGATTTATCGAGCCCTTGCAAACTCAGAGCGAAAATTCTTTCCCATACGAATCCTATCTTGCTCTCCTCTTTACAAAGCGAGGACAAGTACGCCGGGCAAGCCTCTTACACATCGATCGGGTTGCATCCAGCATGGCCCCGCGAGCGCGGGTTCAGGTCCGGTTCAGGTCCAGGCATGGCATTGGGCTCCCGCGCGGTCGCTGCCCTCGCAGAGCCGGCAGCCGCTGCGGCAGCGAGCGCGCGGGAGCCCTGTAGTGTACAGGTGTTGCATCAGAACGATGGGACTAGGCCGCAGGGCCAAAATCGAGCCGATTCCTTCCAAAAATAGGGCCGTCATCTCTCCGTGCTCGTTTGAGGGCGTCACCGGGCCGTGTTGTAGTCGTAGTCGACCTGGTCACGATCCAGCATGCTGCAGGACAGCACGCAGGCGGGCTCGGTTGGCAGAGGTATTTGACATACAAAATCGTGCGCGGTCAAAGATCAGTTGCTGCACCGCCCCCCTTCGCTCCACCCACCTCCTGCTGTGCCGCACGATCGCCCGGCCCACAGCATTGATCCAGTCCTCCTTTTCCTGCGCAATCGGGCATGATCGCGTTGGATCGAGTGGCGAGGCCCGTGCACTGCGTGGGCCTTGAGACAGCCACCATGTCTAGACCCTTGCTATGTACAAACACCCCTCCGTTCTCAACACCTTGTCGGAGTCGGCAATGAAGAACATGCTGGCGTCCGCGGTCGAGATCTCAAAGGCGTGGGGCCGGTTGATGGTGTCCTCCGCGCCCTTGATGGAGAGGCACTGGCTGACCTCGATGATCCCCCGGGGCACAGAATCCTGCGCGGAAAGCGAGGGCATCGAGGCACTGGGCACGGTGTGCCTAGAATTCACGAGCGCCGGCGCGCTCGCACAAACCCCTACCAGCCACCGCGACTGTGCGCCCCCCAAACGAGCCCACTGCCGCTCTGCGCACCGGCCGAACGAGATCGGACTTGAACCAGAAAATCTTTCCCTGCTTGAGGACAAACCACCTGTGTGCAGGCAAGCGTGACTCTGTGCTGAGCAAGGGGGTCTCCGGCGCCCTTTTAAAACGCACGCCTGCTTTCTACAAGACTGTTTCCCGGCACGTGCTCATGCAGGGAGCTCGCTCATTCCTACCTCCGGCGCCATCGCTTCAGCACCTCGCCTGGAAGGAGTGGAGCCACTCGGAGAAATACGTGAGGCACGACCGGGAAGAGCGCGGGCGCTCACATCGTCCGTCGCCCAGATCAATCCCAAGCTCCAAATGACTCCTCGTCAAGTACCTTGCTTCATGAGCCAGCCAGTGCGCTCGGGCCGGTCCCAAAACTGGACCCCTCCGGTGTCCTGGTTACGACCGAGCGCCTTGTTCATCAACTGGCTCAGGTCCCCCATCTTTGCTCGCTACAATCCTACCACTCTATAAACTAGTCTACAGTATCGCTCTGCGGATGCGAGCAGCCTCCCTCATGAGCCCAGTCGCGTCAAAGGGTATCTCCGCGCAACCCTCTCGAGCGTGCGCGATTCGATCTCGCGCAAGAGGGTGTGGAAAAATAGAAATTTGAGACTCAGCTGTCAGGGTCTCTACGTCCGGGGCTGTTTGCGATATATGGATGGAAATTCAACACATTTATCGCCATGCCGGATAATTGCACGTGTGTGTGTACAGGTAGGTGCGTGTGTGCGTGTGTGCGCGCGTGAGTGTGAGTGTGAAGACGTCTCCAATGCCACAGATGCGGCACAGGAGTGGAAGACCTGCACCCAGGGCAGAGCAACCTGGCCAGTCCAAAGAGCACCGTGCGTAAGGAAATATTCATAATTTCTGAGAGTGGCAGTCTATAGCGTGCAAGGTAGAGTAGTCACCGAAAGGCTGGGCTGTGCCCGGGAGACGCCATTGGCCAAAGTTCTCGCAGGAGCCAGTTGGCAGCTGCGACACGGCTTCATTCCTAGGCCGGGCGAGTGGTTTACATGCGGGCGGAGAGCCCCCCGACCCACCACAATTTACCGGGTTGCCCTCAACATTCGACGTTCGAACGCCTCTCACAAATACCAATCGAAAGCATGAGTACTCGCAGCATTGACCCGGTACGCACGTCGCTGATGGGCATGCGTTCGTGCTTCGGGCGTCGAGGTTAAGATGGCCTGGTTTGCGCGAAATTGGCCATTGACTCGACTCGCCCTCCTTTCCCGCTGCGCAGGAAGGGCCCGGCGGTCGCGGCGGTGTCACTGCCCAGGTTCCAAAGGACGTTGCCGACCGGTTTGAGGCTGCGGTGGTGAGCTGGCGTTGGGGGCTGGGTGTGGCAGACTTGAAAACTTGGCATGGACCTCTAGTACTTTTTTTAGCGATCAGGTTGCCAAATAAATGAAAACATATCATTCTCGCACTAATAAAATCTTATATCACCACTCTGTCGCAGAACAAGCACCAGGAGGCTGGAACGAAGAGCGATGAGCCGCTGGATGACAAGCACAAGAGCGGGATGGAGCCCGTGACCGAGCGCGCGCGGGACCTGAAGGATGTTGCCGAAGCCAAGGGGTCTGGCGACGACACGCGGGCCCCCGAGTCGGGCTTTCCAGCTGACAAGTGAGCGGGCCAGCGCCATGGCCGCCACTTTTGCGCAGTTTTTCCTGATTTTGCCTGTACACTACCTGGGAGCGTCGCGCTTGATCTGACAATTCTTTCGCTGCCTGCTGCCTACTCATTTGTATATGCGCCTTTTGAGTGAGTTTTACTCAGTCTTGACAAGTGGAGCGTGTGTGAGAAAGCATACGCAGATATGTGGGATGGCCAAAGACCCTTGCCATCAAAGCAATTCACGCGTTCAAAGGTCGCTTACCGGCGTATCAAAGTCTTCGAGACCGCCGTCGCCATCAAACTCCTGCCAAAAGTCATCGTCCACCGGATCCTCGTCCGAGTAATGGTCCGCAAGGTCCTGCAGCAAACAGAACGAGGGTGACAGGACCTGTTTTTCAAATTCTTGCCCGGCAACCCTCCCGGCTGCATTTCACATGAGCTGCCCTGATCGGAGCCAATTCTATTCCCAAGCCACCCCACCTCGTCATCTCCTTCCGGGCCTTCGGGAAGCTCCATGCTGCCGGACTGGTACTCCCACACGCTCGGCAACTCCACGCCGGCAAGGGCAGCCTCCACAAGCATCGGGATCGGCGGTGTCAGCGACCGCACGTCCAGCACCAGTCGCCCGTTCCTGACGAGCAGCGAGCAGAAAGAGAGACCGAGGTGATAGATGGGAGCATCACGTGCGTGGGCGCGTGCAGATCTGCTTTTGACGCAACAGCCGCATGCCGCTGTTGGACCCTGGCCAAGCACTGCAAATCCCTCCTTAAATCCCTCCTTAAACAGGCACCTTTTGATGCGGAGAATGAGGTCGCTCTCTGGCGTTTCGGGAGGTGCCACTCGGAGGACATCGCAGCGCTCTATGGTCCCGTCGCGCCCGTCCAGGCGGTAGACGCACTCGAGGTCGAGGCCGTCGCGGCGGCTGGGGCCCCGCTGGGCGACCAGGTACCAGGCCCACGTCCAGGTCTGCGGCGGCTCATCTTGCAGGACGTTGCCCAGGAACTCGGATTGCCAGGGTAGGTCGAAAAAGTGGAGGGGTCGCTCCGGCAGCGCGCTCAGCAGGTGCGGTGGGCTTTTTTGGCCCGTCGTGCGGTCCAAGATGGTGACCTGCGACAGGTCGAGCCGGCCGTCTTCTTCCTTTCTCACCTGGAAAACATAGTCCTCCTGTCGTCAGAGAGTTGAATAAAAAGTGAGTTCACGCAACATGTCGAGGATCCATGCATCCACACCGGGAAAGCGCCATACATTGCGCTTGCTGGTTCTGCCCTCATTTGAAACCACGTTTGCTTTTGCTCACTCCGCAAATCATTACCCCCCCTGCCTACCATTGAGAAAAAGTGGAACTGGGACAGAAGCAAGTCGACCTGTTCTTGGGGCACGATGGCTCGCTCCAGAAGAAATCGGCCGGTGTCCTTCTCCACAAGCATGGGATCCATGTCTGCCGCCGCCTCATCTATGCCGGGGGCACCGGCCGACTCGTCGTCCAGCACGGATGTTGAAACCCAGCGTCGCCCACACAGTCGCCGTCGAGGCGGACGGGAGCTCGCTGTAAATCGAAATGCGCATCTTGAATCGTGATGCACAGCCCTCGATGTGGATGCTGCCGGGCCATGACGGCAAGAAAGCTGCGCGAGGCCTCCAAGCATCACCAACAACAAGCCGTCGGTGTTCTATCACTCCAGCAATCACGTGCGCATGTCACTTTGCCCTTTCATGTTTTGAGCAAACGAGAAATATGCTGCAGAGCTTGGTAAGGTCGATCGTGTTTTCAGCATGTCGCATCGGGAGTGACGCGATCAGGACCCATGATCAGTACTCGCCACCACATGCGGTGAGGGTCCCTTCAAGGAGGTCGACACACATCATACACTGCGAGAGACACCTATCCAAATCAACCTAGAATCGTTTACTCCATACAAATAATCGGTCAGTGCATCAAGACAAGTCAATTGCTGCCATGCACGTGAGCAGCGAGGCGGATCCACTCCAAAGCATGAGTGATGCCTTGGTCCCCGCCGCCTGGAGGTCCATGCGTCCAGCACGTCACTTCCTTGAACCTAGAAGAGCCCACCCACGCACAGCCCCTCTCCGTAGCATGGGGATCTTGTGGCGTCAGTACCAAACCGGTGTAGCCATCTGGAAGGCGCTGCCTTGTACCTGCAGCAAAGGGTAGAGCAGTGTGCATTCTCGCCCCGGTCACTATGCTGCTCAGGAAAAGCGCTGCCGAATCTATAAATAAGCAACAAATTTGCCTCAAAAGACAGCCCCCGATTGCCCAATTCATCAAGCCTACCGTGAAGTTCGCGACCTCGAAAGTGGGCTCGAAGCTTGCCTTCTGCCTCTGGCGTGCCAGGTTCTGCGAAGAAGTGAAAGACATCATGTCCCTGGATCCTGGCTGTGAGACCTCCACTTTCCTGTCGAGCGCAGTGCTACTCGATTGATGCTCGCGCGACAGCAGCCTGCTGATAACATCTGACGTGATAAATGTGCAGCAAAATCTTGTCAGATTTGCCTACCGGTGTGAGGAAAGAAATGATCATTGACGGGGGCCGACCCAGAAAAGTCGATCGTGCATGGCAAGGCGTGACAATCTGCTGTCGGGAGCGGACCCGTCAGATCGACACGCGACGTCATTTGGGCCCTTTCGCACTGAATGACAACATGCAAGACTTTAATATAGGCAAGAGCGGGACCTCGACTGTCGATGGTGCGATAATTCGGTTTCAACGTTACTGCTCCCATTCGAATCGCATGATTTCCCCTCTGCCAAGCTTGAAGATTTGCCACTGACAGATCCTCAAACCCACCCACTGAGTCGAAGTCACTGATCCTGCCTCTCAGCACGCCAAATCTGTCATAAAATGAAATAAGTACAAGAGCACAGCCAGCTACTCGGGCCTGAACTTGCGTGAAGCGCGAATGGCCGCAATCCGCTTCTTATCCTCTTCAAACTTGGTCCGAAGCGCGAGCAGCTCTGCAGGTAATTTGGGAGAGTGTGTTGTCAGAGACACGATAAACATCCACATAAACAACATGCACAGCCTGAGATACATTCCCTGTCAGTATCCGTTCTTGCCTGATTGACGAGCTTCCTTCTTCTGGAATCGGTAAAAGTCCTCGCGACCCGTGTCCAGCTTCCTCCTGGCTGCCTGCGCCGCCGCGCCCGCAGACACTCCATCGCGCCGCATGCCCTCGGAGGGCCCGCGCTTCTTGCCCTGCAAGCAAGCCGAGGGTGCACATGGCACCATGTTTCAGAGCTGGCCTATCAAGGGGCTCAAGACACAGCTGGCCGTCCCTCAGCTTCCGCCTCCTCCCCAAACCCACCCTGGCCCTGACGAGCGTCCAGCCATCCTCCGCGGCCGCCGCAGCCGCCTTCTTAATGGCTTCCTCCCGCGCCCGCTCCTCAACCTCGTACGCCTCGACCCAGGCGTCCAGCTGCTTCTGCAGGGCTGCATTCCCTGGACGGGAGGCCTTGACCTCCTCGACCCAGCCTGAGACACCAAGGGAGGGCATGTGCGATGTGTGGGCTCGAGTACTTGCGTGCGATATTGGGAAGCACACTAGCAAATCCCTAGATCTAGCCCACCTTTGAGGCCGAAAGGCGTTTCCGGCAGGGCCAGGCCCAGACGAATGGGCTCCTCATTGCCCCTCAGCTTCCAGATGCTGCGCGGTCCCTGACTGTCCGTGTACAGCACCGCCGCCGAGAGGCGGGAGGCGTGCACGGCAATCCTGTCCACATCCCCAAAGCGGCTGAACAGCTCCAGCAGGCCGGCCTCCGAGAGGTCGGCGGGCAGGCCCGTGACGATGACCGTCAGATGCTCGGGCTTGCGGCTCTTCACATTGTACAGCTTGCAGTCCAGGAATCGCAGGACCTCGCTGTGTTCCCTCACGACCACTCGCAGAGCGACGCGCACGGCCTCCGGGCCAGCGGGTGCGGCCGTCTCGTCCATGGCGCCCAACTCGGCCTACAGCATATGCGCGCACAAGCGGCCTGCGTATATGTGAATATGCTAATTGCAATGCCAAGAATGAACGACGCCGCGTTTGGAGTATAGCTGGGTGCCAAAATGCTGCACCGCCACTGGTGCAATCTCCGCATGCAGAATCCCATCCGACAGGGCGACCAAACTTGCCGACGAAACGTTGACATTAGATGAAGCCCTGGGCCCTCCTGGGTACTGTGCATGCATGAATATTATTCCACTCGTAACTGTATATAGAAGAATTATTATAATATGGATGAACACTGATACTCGATGCGGGCTTTTGCAAGCCGTGGTGGTCGACCACTGGCGGTCCCGGCCGCTCAAGGATCCTCGCATCGTACACGAGCAGTGGTCATCGCCCGCTCATTTCGCCCACACATTAGTACTGGTGACGATTCAGTGACAGAATGGGTGCAAATTGGCCGAGTAACGACGCCCTTTGGCTTCAGCGGCTTGGTGAGGGTGGACCCCACCACTGACTTTCCCGAGCAGAGACTGGGGAGTCCAGGACCCAGGTGATTGCAAGGGGGGCCTTATGGATGAGAGGTGGAGTAGATCCTGCTGGAAAACTGCTTGCAACGATGCAAAAACAACTCGAGTCGCTTGCTGCAATGCACAGATGGCTGGCCCACCCAAAATCGACAGCGGTTGGGGGTCGCAAAACGATGCCGCCCATGGAGCTCTACCTGGAGAAGGGGCAGGAGATTCAGTACAAGGGGCAGCCGTGCTGGTTGATCAAGTTCCAAGGCTACGACTCATGCGAGAGGGTGCGGGAACTGCAGGGCCGGCACATCGTGGTGCCGGCGTCGCATCGTCCGCTTCTGCCACACGGCGACGGCGCCGACGAATTCTACATTGATGACCTGGTCGGCCTCGAGGTCTGGCTGCAGGAAGAGGAAAGGGAGGAATCCGAGTCCATTGGGCGAGTGGAGGATGTCTACTCCTGCGCAGGTACGCGGCTGGGGTTGGGCGGGGGTTGTTAACAGCCTGCTCGTGAGGAGGAGACAACACGGGTGCTTTGTAGAAGTTGTCTGCTACGGAGCCAGCCAGGGCCCAACCCGATTTGCTGCCCCTCACTACGGTGGCTCCAGGTGGTCACGACCTGCTCAGCGTCCGCCTGTCGGCTGGGAAGCAGTCGACCTTTCTTCTCCCATTTGTCGAAGCCATTGTTCCCGTCGTGGATATCGCCGCTGGTCGCCTCGTCATTGACCCGCCCGAGGGCTTGATTGAGCTCAATGCGGAATTCGTCCTGGCTCCGCAGCGGCCTTTGGCGACGGGCGAGGGGCGCGCATTGGAAGAATAGACAAAAGCGATGTTGGAATGTGCCTTGGCCGGGTGTCACTACCGCCAGCTACTTTCCAATTATCCGCTCTGACCCCTCTTGTCTTATTTATTTGTTCACTTGATGCACATGAAATTCGTTGCAAGAAGCACATCACCAGAAAGGTGCGCACAGAGCATCACCAAACAGCAGAGACCAAGAGGCATCGGAATCAATTCCTCTTCAAGTGGAGACATGCAGACCTCATCGTGAGGTCGACCCCTTCCGGCAGGATCCAGACGTCCAAACAAAACGCGTCCCACCCCTCCACCCCTCCCCACCCTCACACTCAGGAGATGATGATGAGGATGAGGACAAACACGCTGACGGCCAGCGCCACCAGCAGCGTGCACCAGCACTTTTGGCTCCGGCGCTGCGCGCGCTGCGCGCCGACCAGCTGCGTGTTGGCCTGCGCAGTGTGGTCCGCGGCGCGCCCGATGTTGGCCTCGATGTCGTCCAGCTGCGCGCCCTGGTCCGAGACCAGCACGGCCAGATCCTGGAAGATCTGGTGCACCTCCCCGATCTGCGAGTTGATGGTCTGCACCGCCCGGTCCCGCTCCTCGATCAGCACGTCGTTGAACCGGATCTGCGCCTCCCGCTCCACCAGCTGCTGCCGCTGCTGCGCGGCCGCCTCGGACTCGAGCGCCTCTGGGGCGCCGCGCGGCGCCGCCGTGAGCGGGGCCGCCTCGGCCAGAGGAAGCTTGGCCGACTCCTTCTCCCTGGCCACCGCCATTAGCTTCTCCGCACCTTCCAACAGCGTCTGGAAATCAAAGTGGGAAGGTGTGTCGATTTTATACGGAGCGCCGTGCTTTGAGACTACTTGTCACCATGCATTCGATGGCGGTTAGATCATTTTTGGCCATTGTTATCCTTATGAGATGCGAGGGCCTCCAAAGGCATGTCAGGCCTCGGACCCCCACACACATCCAGCTCCCCCACTCACCACCCACTCAGCCAACCCACCCACACGCCAGTTTACCTGGAAATCGCGGAGGAGCTTTTGGGTCGATCCCGCGTCGCGATCTGGGTGCTGGCCCACCTTTTGCCGAAACTCCGCACCCAAATCCTTGAGGGCCCGACTGTAGCCGCTGAGCTGCTGTCGGAACTTGACCGTGTCCATGGACGTCCCCAGCCGCGCCACGCCATCGCGCAAGCGGTTGTAGTTTGTCACTGCCTTGAACTGCAGGGCGCGTAGCTCGGTGTTGGCCTGGTCAACCGAGAGGGCCGCCGAAGACCCTCCGCGCGAGTTGAGCACGCCCAGCTCCCTGGCCGGGGGCTGGCCGGTTCCCTGCATTCAGATCAGGGCATGACCATTGAGTGCGATGTACAAGCTAAAAATAATAATTTCGAGACCACCTTGGTGCTCCATGCCTTCGATGCGCCACACACACGCCACTCCTCTGCAGGCTTACCTTGGCTCCCGGCCCCATCACACCCGCAAGCGCTGCGCGCGGGCGTCCGCACGTCTCCTTTCCCTTCAAAGACCCAATTTTCTCAATTACACGCTTCAAGCGGCGACTCGCCGCACAAGCACACCCGATCCGAGCAGGGATGCCGACCTTCTAGCGAGCAACCATTCCCCAGCGCGTCCCTCCCGATTCATTCAAAGCCGGATCTTCCTAGAATCCATCTGCTCACGCAAACGTTTCTTGTCTCGCACGCCTCCTCGCCACGACCCACATTCTCGCACTGGCGTATATCGAAATATGTGGACCCAACAAGCAAGTACATCCGCGTTGTGTCCCCGGATCGCCTGCTGTCCCTCGGGACAGGGCTCCGTCCCGTGCGGGCCGTGTAGGAGCGAATGAGCACCAGGAATGGCGGAGGGTCTCGTTGCGGCCGTGAGGCTGGGCTCACTGCCCGTGTTGGAAAGAATGCTGGAGTCGGAAAGGTGCCGGGAGGACATCAATGGGTAAGCGCGGTGGGGGAGGTCAATAGAACCTTTTTGCCGAGTCGGTACGGAAGCAAACCTGCCTATGGGACCCTTCGTCTCTCATTTAAAGCCGCGTGGCCTCAGGAATGGTGATAGTTTGCGTCGAATTGTGTGTTGAACAAATACTAGTCGCTGGACTTGCTCCCGGCAGCGACCTTGCGCAGTCTTTCATTTCTGTCCTTGTCACTTCTCCAGGCGGTCGGCGATGGGCGCCACAGCCTTGCACCACGCTGTTTGGGAGAACCGGCCTGAGGCGGTCGCGGTCATCCTGAGGGCGGGCGCGAAATGCGACGTCGTGGACGAGGAGTCGGGGTGGACCCCGCTGCACCACGCGCTCTACTGCCTGCACCTAGGCTGCGCCGCGGCGCTGCTGGCCGCGGGCGCCGACGTCGGCGCCCGGGACCGCCGCGGGCGGACCCCCGTGGACCTGCTCCCCGCCATGCCTCTGTGCTCTGGCGGGGCGGGCGACGCGGCGGGCTTGCCTGGCGGCCGCCGGCGGCCGCGCCGGCGGCGGGCGTCCAGGTTCAGCCTGGGCGAGGAGGACGCCGAGGAGGAGTTAGATGAGGAGGCGTCGGGCGACGTGGAGGTGGCAGCCGTAGAAAGACAGGTGGAAAGGCTTTCGCTGCAGGCCAGCGGCAAGTCGGCGCCCCCGCTCGCGGCGCCGCGCGGCTCGGTGGTCAAGGCCTGGGGCAACGGCGCCAACTACGCGCTGGGCACCGGGTCCGAGGGCCTGCAGTTGACCCCGGCGACCATCGAGGTGCTGAGCTCGCACCGCGTGGCGGCGCTGGGCGCGGGCAAGTTCCACAGCGTGGCGCTGACGGCGTCTGGCCAGGTGCTGACCTGGGGCTGGGGCCGCGGCGGGCGCCTGGGCCACGCGGACGCGCACGCCTCGCACGGGGGCACCGCGGTCATTCGTCCCCGGGTCGTCGACGCGCTGGGCGACGTGCGCATCAGCGGCATCGCGGCGGGCAAGCACCACACGCTGCTGGTGGGCGCCGCGGGCGAGCTGTGGGCCATGGGCAGCAACCGGCACGGCCAGCTGGGCCTGCCCGGCAGCGACACGGCCGCCTCGCCGCGCCGCGTCGCGGCGCTGCGCGCGGTGCGCGTCGTCGCCGCGGCCGCGGCCAACCAGCACTCGGTGGCGCTGGCCGAGCGCGGCGAGGTCTTCACCTGGGGCGCCAACGCGCTGGGCCAGCTCGGCTACGGCGACGCCGGCGGCTCCAGCGCGCCGCGGGCCGTGGAGTCCATGCGCGCGCGGCACGTGGTCGCCGTCGCGGCGGCCAAGCGGCACACGCTCGCGCTGACCGGCGAGGGCGACGTCTGGAGCTGGGGCCACCGGCGCGTGTCGCCCGCGCGCGTGGCCCTGGCCGCGGGCCCGGCCGCGGCCCTGCACTACCACCGCGCGCGTGGCGAGGCCACGCGCCCCGTCGCGCGCGCCATCGCCGCGGGCGCGGCGCACTCGACGGCCGTCACCAGCGCCGGGCGCGCGCTCTGCTGGCGCTCGGCCGACCCGGCGCTGCGCGCGGCCGAGGTCCGCGGCGACCTCGCCGCGCACCGCGTCGTCGGCGTGTCGGCCGGAAAGTACCGCACCGCCGTGGTCACCGCCTCGGGGGCCGTCTTCTGCTGGGAGGGCCGCGCGGACTACTTCCCGCGGGCCGGGGAGGGCAGGAGCGGCGGTGCAGGGGCGAGCAGCCTCCTGGGCACGCCCGTGCACCAGCAGGGCGTCCCGGTGCCGGGGTCGTCCCTGGGCCGCCGCGGCAGCCAGGCCACCGCAGGCCGGGCCGCGCTGGGGGCCTCGCCCGCCAGCTCGGTCGGCGGCGGGTCCCCATGCTCCGCGAGCCACTCGGCCAGCCGCGGGGGCTCGCTCCTGGACCGCTACGCGCTCGCCCGCGGCCAGCCGACGCCCGGCCGGGCGAGCGGCACGCTCGGTTCGTCCCCCAAGCCCAGCGGGCTGGGCGTGAAAGTTTCTGACGAGGACGCGATCATCGTGCCGGAGCGGGTGCGTGCGCTGCACGGCGTGACGGCCATCGCGGTCGGCGAGAAACACACGCTCTCCCTGCACGTCTGGCGGGCCGCCGCGCTTGGACGTGGCTGCGACTGCCCCGGCACGGAGCGAGGCTCCCGGAGCGGGAGACGCAATGTCTGACGATGACGACGAGGAAACTACTCCTCTGGCCGCCCAGCCGCCGCGCTCGACCACCGGTCCGCGGCCGCTGCAGGAGCTGGCCGAGGAGACGGTGGCCGGCCTGATTGTCCGGCCGTCAAACGCGCTGCGCACGCTGGGCGTGGCAAACTGCATCGGGGCGCGCGTGCTGGAGCGCCTGGCGGCGGCGGTGGCGCTGGGCTCGCTGGCCGGGGCCGTGGCCGACGACGCCAGGCCCGGGCTGCCCTGCCTGCCGCGCCCGGCCGTGGAGCGCCTCGAGCTGGAGGCCAAGCGCACGGCGCGGGGCGTGGCGGGGACCTGCCCGCTGGGCCACGCAGCGTGCGGGCCCGGCGGAGCCGGGCGCCAAGCATGGCGTTCGCCAGGCGCGCCCGAGCCCCGCGGCGGGCGCGCCCACGCCCGGGTCCTCGCCCCGGGCTTCACGGCCGAGGCGGACGCGGCGGAGCAGGCAGCGCGCGCCAGGCTGGTCAAGGTCGTGGCCACGAAGCTGGAGCAGATCGAGGCGCTGCGCGCGCGGCGCGACGCGGGCGAGGCGCTGGACGCGCAGCAGCTGGCCAAGCTGCGCAACGGCGCCTGCCAGGAAGCCGCCTGGGCCGCGCTCGAGGCGGGGGCGCCGTCCGATCAGGTGCAGCTGATCCTCGCCGCCGGCGGCGAGCGCGCCGGGGGCGACGAGCCGGGCGCGTGCGGGGCCAGTGCCAAGGGCAAGGCGATCCTGTTGGAAGGGTCCCGAAGAAGAAGGCACCGAGCTGGCGCGGGGCGCCGCTGCTGGAGCAAAAAAGGCCGCTGGCCGCAAGAAAAAGAACGGCAGCAAGGGCGCGGCCGAAGCATTGCCTTCCTCGAGCGGCACAGCAGCCAGCGCGCCGCCGGTGGTCCGCATCGGGTTTGAGGCTCCGGCACGGGACGCTGCATCCTCGTCTCAGCCGCCGCGCGCGGCTTCGTCGGCACCGGCTGGGCCCAGCACGGTGCAGCCATCGGCGAGGCCCTCAGCCCAGTCCCCAGCTCAGCCCTCTGGAGGTGCGCGCAAGGGCGCGCTTTCGCTCTTTCTCAGAGGGGAGTTGGACAAGCCCAAGCCGGCGGCGGCCCCGGAGCCGGCCAGTTCGGCGCCGGCATGGGGAGGCGCCGGCCTCGCTCGCCCGGCCAAGGCGCCGGCGCGGGAGCTGGAGGCCAGGCCGTCGCCCTTTACTCAGGCGGCCCCGCAGAGGACGGCGCGAGATGGCGGCCCGGAGAAGCGCGGGAGTCGCGCCGAGCCGGCGTCGCGCCCGGGACCCTCCCAGCCGTCCCCGGCGAGCGCCTCGCGCACGGCATCCGCATCCGCCGCGCCCTCCTCCTCATCCACCATTGCTGCCGCTGCGTCCTCGTCCAAGCCGTCGGCGGCCACGCGCTCCCTGCGCGATTTTCTCAAGTCTGGAGGCGCTCCCTGGGCGGCCACGGAGGAGCAGGGCGCCAGGAAGGCCTCCAGTGAGAGCAGGCCGTCCATGCAGAGCATCATGGAGGAACAGGAGCGGCTGCGGCGGCAGCAGGGCCGGCGGGCGTCCGCGACCCAGGGCGGGGCGTGGTACGTCCCGGACGAAGCCCGCCCGCGCGTGCGATCCTTGGCCGCCATTCAGCTCGAGGAAAAGGCCATGCAGGAGCTCTCCAGGGTCTATGGCTCCGGAAATGTAAAAATGGGAGCCGCCTCCAAATGAGCTGCATTTATCTTGACTCCTTGCCCACTTGCTTGGGCAGTTGAATTCACTGCTGTGCGTATGTGACCAATCGCTCCAGTCACGCTTTTTGCCCCCTGTGGAGGTTGCACCCTCCCCTCTTTTGTGACGCGTCTGTGTAGGCAACTCGGATAGCACGGTGGCAGAATGGGTCAGCAAAGCCGAGGCAGGGGTACGTATGAGGAGGTCGTCGACGACACATTCCAGAGAGCCCTCCAGGGAGCATCCGCCAAACCTGGCCGGTAACAACACATGTTTACCGACAAATCGCCAGACTAGGATAGGAAAACGCGCTCCATCTCCGCACTGCACCTCATGCTGAAATTAAAATTTATACTTTTTATTTGAGTATGGTAGGCTTGCTACTACAAGGTTGCCTATAACGAAATTCAGCTCGACAAATGGCCAGGTTTTCGGTGGCATGAAGGGCCCCGGCGCCTGGGTCGCCCGTGCCCTGGGCATCAGCTTGCCCGCGGGCCAGGGGCTCTTCTTCATCACCTCCGTGGCGGCAATATGGGTCGCGGCCAGTTTTATCGTGCAGGACATTGAGGAGGCGGGCGTGCATCCCGCGGTGCTGACCTACACGGCCAATAGCCTGTTCGCCATCTACCTGCCCATCTACTACCTCAAGGAGTGGCTCGCGAAGCGTTTCCCGCGCCAAGACAGATCTCCCACCGATGGAGAGGCCCAGAGCCTGGTGCTTGGCCGTGGAAAGGAGGCGCCAGATGGGCCGCCAGAGGCCCAGCCCAGGCACCAGATTCTCCGCGCCGCCCTCGTGGTACGTGGGGGTGCTGGGTGAATTTACTGGATGGTCGATACATTGTTATGCGTGTGCATAAGACATGGACGCTGTGCTTGTTCCTTTTCAGATAGCCGCTATGCTCAGACCAACACTGCCATCACTCCTCCCCCACCCCCCTCGCCAGGTCGCCCCGCTCTGGTACTTGGCGCAGCTGACGTTCAACATGTCGCTGCAGGCGACCTCGGTGACCAGCAACACGCTCTTGTCCTCCACGTCCGTGCTGTTCACGTACCTCTTGAGCGTCGCGGTGCTGGGTGAGCGCTTTGCGACCTGGAAGCTGGGCTGCATCGCGCTGCTGATGGGCGGCAGCTCGGCCGTGACGCTGGCCGACGTGCTGGCCAGCGCCTCGCGCTCCGGGCGCGCGCAGCACGCTGTGGGGCAACGCGCTGTGCCTGCTGAGCGCCTTCATCTACGGCGCCTACACGGTGGCCATGCGGCGCCTGCTGCGCGAGGACGGCGCCACCAGCGTGCTCTTCTTCTTCGGCTGCATGGGCTGCGTCATCCTGCTGGGCGTGGGCGCGCTCCTGGGCGCGGCCGCCGCGCTGGGCGCCGCGCTGGGCACGCTGCGCCCGGCCAGCTTTGGCGCCGTCGTGCTCAAGGGCCTGCTGGACAACGTGCTCTCCGACTACCTCTGGGCGCGGGCCATCCTGCTCATCGGGCCCACGCTGGCCACGGCGGGCCTGGCGCTGCAGGTGCCGCTCGCGCTCGTCGCGGACGCGCTGCTCAGGGCGCCCGCCTGGCTCCAGGCCGCGGGGCCCTTTGCGCTCACCGCCGCGGGGGCCGCGGCCATCCTGGCCGGCTTCCTCATCATGACCCTGCACAAGGCCGAGCCGGGCGACGCCCGCCCAGAGGTCGACGCGGTCGCCACGGAGCTGGTCCAGGACACGCACGCATAATGGCTTGCGGATGGGATTTGAAGGCAGCGTGTGCGTGCGTGTTCATACAGGTGCCTGATGGCACGCAGCCATGGAATTTCGTTGTGCAGCTTCACTGCGCATTTGACGGATGGTATTTTACAGACCTACACTGCGACGGACGGCGTCAGTCAGGGCAGCAGAGAAATTGATGACAAGAGGGCAGCAGAATGGACAAGAGGGCACAAATGACGAGTGTGCGCCGCCATTCACAACACACCAGCACGCCTCTATCGGATCCCTTTATCAACAGCCCATACAAAACAATACATAGACACAGATTTTCCATCCTCGTCATTGGCGCTTCAGCGCCTCAAAGCGCTTGGTGAGCTCCTCGAGCTCGCTCAGCTCCTCGGTCTCCTCGGGCGGCGAGGGGGGAGGGCCCCCCGGGCGCGTCGCGGCGCCGTCGGGCTCCGAGGGCGCCGCCGAAGCGGGCGAGCCCAGCTCGGAGCTCGGCGGCGCAGAGGGCGGCTGCGGCTGCGTGGACTTGGTGGGGTAGCCTGGCGCAGCGTCGTACGCGCGCTTGATCTCGCTCTCCGATCGGTTGACAAAGCGCGGAGGCGCCGCGGGGCTGGGGGCGTCGACGCTGGTGACCTTTTTGCCCTGAGACGTCCCAACTGGCGGCGCCTGGGCACTGCCACCGGCCGCGGCGCCATTTGCCGCGCCGCGCAGCCGGGCAGCGGAGCGCTCCGCGGCGGCGGCAAGGTCGCGGGAATCGCGCTGCGGCGGCGGCAGCGGCCTCGGCGTCGTCGTACTCGACCGCGGGAATATCATTCGCCTCGTCGTCGCCTGGTCGCGCGCCGTTTTGCTCGGCCGGGGCCACGATCGGCGCCGGTTTCCAGCCGCCCTGGTCCGCGGGCCCCGGCGCGGCGCCCTGGCTGGGCCCGGGCGCGTCCAGGGCCTCCTCAAAGTGCGCGGCGCCCCAGCTGGGCTGCATGGCCCGGGGCGGGCCGCGGCCGGGCCCCCCCGCGCCCGGGGGCGGCGGCGGCGCGACCCTGGGCGCGCCCATGTCCATGCGCACCGCGTCCTCGTCAAAGGGGATCTCGAACTCCTCGCAGATGCTCTTGAGCACGGCGATCTTCTGCTCGGGGCCCGGGGCCTCGACGGAGAGGCAGCTGACGAGGCCCTCGTTCACCTGCCACTCGCGGTAGTGGGTGTCGGAGGCGGCGGCCGCGGCCCAGCCCTTGTAGACGCGCTCGTACTTGCCGGCCAGCAGCGTGCGCAGCACGGCCAGCTCGGGCAGGTCGGAGCTCATGCGGTGCGCCGCATAGACGATGCTGGCCACCGCCTCCACCATGTCGGCCGGCATGTCCTCCGTCTTGGAGAGCAGCTCCGCGCGCACGGCCAGGAGCTCTAGGTAGACCTCCAGCGTGTCAAAGGACTGCAGCAGCAGCGTCTCGCGGATCACACTCTCCACCCGGATGCGCGCGTTGCCGTGCTTGCCGGCGCGGAGCAGGTCGGCCACCTCCCGCCGGAAATTCTTGAGCTGTGTTTTTGATTGAGGGGGGGGTTGGGGTAAAAGTGGGGGCGGAAGCGGTATGAGTAAATACCTCGTCCTTTACTGATACCATTATCGATTACTTTACCCCAGTGTTCATCGGCAAGCGCGTTGATAATAATCTTCGAGCACCACCGCACCGCAATCTGCTTCTTGTTCCGGAGCAGCTTGATGCGGCTGATGCCCAGTTTGCAATTGGTCTTCCTGCGAAAACAAGAGGCGATTGTTCGACTGAATTCCACGCCATTGGCCACGTAAAACACATGCTGCATGCATGCGCCAGCCACCAGGGCACTCTTTGCTCCCGTACAGCTTGTTCGTGTTGAAGAGCCATCTGTTCAACATGCCCGGCGACTCGATGGAGCCCAGAGCAATCAGCCGAGTGGTCAAGGTAATGCGCTATCCTTTGTCGTAAACAACGCCAAGCTCGAATAGTGCCCCGGATCGTCTTTCTGTGGCGATGGCGAGCCTGCAACACGGTTTGGGCTTCCGACGCGTTGGGCCAGATCGATCAAGATCACAGACGCTCATCGGATTTCACCCCTCGCTCCAATCCCCCGTGCCATGGGGCGTCTGACGAGATGGCAACGCAGGATGTCAAATACGATGGTGTGCATGGATGAATAAACGTATTCTAATATCATGAACTCATGCTCGCATCGCGTCCTGCACCCGCTCTGTGGCTAGCTCTAGGCGGACCAACTCGCCCGGCTCGCCCCTTCGATGGCGTCCAAGGCCAAATCAAAAAAGAAGACTCCCGCCCCAGAGGCACCCCTTGCGCACAATGACTCGCTGCCACCCTACGTCAAGGAGCTGAAGCAAGGGGGAAGTAGTCTGGCGCTGCATGTGAAGCCCAATGCCAAGGTGTGTATTTGGAGGGAGGGTGTTGGTGGGGCACCCATGGGCATTCTACGCGCAGCGGTGGATACTGCTAATACGCAAGCAAACGGCAAGGTGTCGCAAAATGGTGACCATTCCAGAAGTGCCGACTCAGGCCGTCAATGATCTCTCATCATCCTCGCACAAACGCATGCTCTCAGGAATCAGCGATTACCAGCTCGGATGGGCGACTGAATCTGGCTATTCACGCGCCGCCTCGGGACGGGGAGGCCAATGAGGAAGTGGTGCGGTACGTGGCGGAGGCCCTGGGACTGCGAAAATCCCAAGTGCGACTTGCCGCGGGCCACAAGTCCAGGGACAAGGTGGTGGCGCTCGATGAGGTGCCGCCTTCGCGCCTGGTCGAGCTCCTCCACGCTGCTGTGCCGGAGCTGACGACCCAGAAAGCGCAAACAACACTGACAAGCTTTTTCAGCAAGAAATGAGCTGGGGGTTTGGCGCGTGGTAGACAATGTGAGAGAACTGGATATTGAATTGCCTTGAGAATGATCCCTTTTTTCTCCTCATAGAACTGCCTCGGTTGTTTTATATTTATGTATTCAAAGGATTGTTCTTAGCAAAGCCCTTGACCTACCACTGGGCCCGGGTAGAGTGGGGGTGTGGCATCTTTTGCCAGCCAGGGCCAGCATCGTCGCCAACGACGGCGATAAGATTCCGATACCGGGCGACATGTATGGTGCCTTTCAGCATGTATGCATGCTCCGATTGGCACTGTGGAGGAGTCGTTCGAGGTCGTGGACACTGTCCAACGAACATTTTCGTATTCATGCAGTAGCAAGGAGCGCGACCCCGCGGGCACGTCCGGCTCCCCGTCCGTCGCCATGGTGCTGCCCGAGCTCATCGTCAGCCAGATCCGCACGGCGCAGGATGTGGGACTCACGGATCCGCGCCTAGTTGAGATTGATGGCTGTCGGCTGTACACGACGTTCCTGGAGGGCCCCGGGCTGGTCTGGTGAGTGTCCAAGCGCAGGCTCTCTGTTGCTGGTGGGGTGTCCTCTGGCAGGTGTTCCAATCTGGTGACCCGCTCTCCAAGCACACGCGCAGGCCCAAAAAGGTGCCCAAAAAGGGCTTCAATCCCAGAAAGCAGCTGGATGCTTCTGCCCACTTATTGGTGGAGGGCCTCTATCCGCGTGAGATCGAGCAGCCGTCGGCCGAGGAAGGGACTGCCCCGATATTGAGTGAAGTCAAGGCGGAGAAGTGTGGCGCTGCCGCCACAGCATCGCAGGTCTGTGGAGATTAGGGTTAGATTCCTTGATACGCACGAGTTCAAGTGTCGGTTTACAGCGTGAATTGGCATCTTTTTGCACAACCACTCCTCGTCGAGTGGGACCGCTCGCCGCTAAAGCGGCTGTCCGGCCATTTCCCGCGCAGGATGCACCCCTGACACGAGTAGTGGCCCCACAGGAGAGCAGCTCAGGGTTGGCAAAGCGCTGGGAGCAGGCGTACGATGCGCGCACCGGCTACTACTACTACTTTTGTGAAGCGACTCAGGTAGGCGAGCGCATATGAGGGGTTGTTCTAGTTGGTTCAGAGTGATCATTGCTCAGGACCCATGCCGCTGCGCCGTGCTCGCCACAGGAGACGCAATGGGAGCCGCCAGAGGAAGGGTTTGCACCGCTCGAGTGGGCCGTGGACGCCTCCCCCGAGTCGCGAGTGGATGTGTCCACCAACCCCTTTGAGGGTGCCCTGGCCTCTTTCCGAGCGCACCACGGCTTTGCACCCCTCACAGCAGGCGCGGGTGAGGTGGCCGCAGACGACACGGAGCTCGTGCAGAGCGAGCAGAGACCTCGGGAAGAGTTGACGCCCGAGGTGGCTGCGAGTTCTAGCTTGGCGACAGATTCAGCCACCGAGCACGCGCAAGCCGACCATGGCGCTGACACCGCGCCTGAGACGTCGTCGTCAGTGGAACCTTTGATGACGGAGCCTGACTCGGCATTGGAGCGCGGAGGGCCGCAAGGGGATGTCGACGAGCCGGGATTGCATTTGGCAAATGCCTGTCAAGCTTCCGTCTCAATCCATACACATTTGGAAGCAGTGCCCGAGGCTTTTCACAGCCCATCGGTTGAAGGGGGCAACCCCGATGAGGCGGACCCAGCACAGCCCATGGCGGCTGGTAATGAGGCCCCTGACGCGCCTCCAGTCTCTGTGGCGACACCGGCCACCTCGTCTCCGGGCCCTACCCTCCCAGCTGTGCCCACAGCATCCCAAGCCCTCCCCCTCTCCTCCACGTTCACATCGCCATCCAAGCCTACTCCCACGCGACAAAAATCTGGGAAGAAGAGCGGGGAATCGCGGCGGTCGCGCCAGGCGGGGTCGCGGCCGTGGTGGCTGCCCGAGGACGTGCCCCTGGAGGTCCAAAAGTACTGGCTGCAGCGGTACAGCCTCTTTTCGCGGTTTGACGAGGGCATCCGGCTGGACCGGGAGGGCTGGTTCTCGGCCACACCCGAGGTGGTGGCCCAGCACCAGGCACGGGTCGCGCCCCCGCGGGCCGTGGCGCTCGACCCCTTTGGCGGCGTGGGCGGCAACTCCCTCGCGCTGGCCCAGCGCTGCCGCCAGGTGGTCGCCGTAGAGATGCGGCCGGACCGTGCGGCGCTCCTGAAGCACAATGCGGCCGTCTACGGGCTCGCCGAGCGCATCGACGTCGTCATCGGCGACTTTTTCACCCTCGCCCCGAGCATCAAGGTGCATTGGTTGTTGTGTGTGTGGGGGGATGATGCATGGGGTCGTTGGGGCGCGGGAATACGCAGGCGTATGCATGCGGTTCTCTGGCGCCGACCTGCCGCCCCCTCTAAAATCTCTGCCCAACCCCGCCCCTCGCTGGCCCCATCACAGGCCGACTTTGTCTTCCTGTCGCCGCCGTGGGGGGGCCCGCAGTACAGCAGCGCCCCCGTGTACGACCTGGAGGACATGGGCGGCATGGGTTTGTCCCTGAGCCGCCTCTTGGGCCTGGTCTTTGACCAGGTGGGCGCCGCCGGGGTGCAGGCCTTCTTGCCGAGGAACGCCGACCTGCGACAGGCGGTGGCCGCAGCCGGCGGCCGGCCCTGCGTGGCCGAGCGGATCGCGCTCAATGGGTACGTCAAGGGCGTGACTGTGTGCTACGGCACGGCCGCGGAGCGGTGGCTGGCGCTCTCGGAAAGCGAGGGCGTGGAGGGTGCGGGGTTGGACGATGATGGAGAGGACACAGGAAGCGCGTAGGCAATTGCCTTGCTGCCTCTGTGAACCTGCTTGCTTGATCTCAGCAGCGTCGGATGAATCCCTGTTGCATTGCTGGGCCAAGCCCATTGTTGTCAGACAAGGGCGCAAAGAGAACAGAGCAAGCCAGAATCCCTTCCCGGAATGAAATAGAGGTGCGCACACGCGGCGACTGCAAGCGTATACATAGGAAATGGACCTCGGGCAATTGTGAGAAACAAGCAGACGTGGAGCCCCTGGGCAAATTGTGTCCCGGCTGTCGCTTGATTGCTGGTCCATGGCTTGGCCCTGGCGCTATGACTTGCCCGGCGGCGTCGTCAGGTGCACGTGGCCAGGAGTCACCGACAGCTGCACCGGTGCGTTCCTGCTGCCACGGAGGCTCGCCTGTTGTCCCTCGTGGAAAAAGGCCTGCGCGACGTCGCCCTCTGCATCGCGACGCATGGAAGCGGCGTACCAATCAAGGCCCTGCGGACATGGGGTCGGCGGTGGGTCAAAGCCACGCGCATACTGGGATTATCACTCCTTTTGCAGTCCCGAACGCACGCTCTACCTGGATGCCTTCGGCGGTGCCGGGCGCCGCGTCCTGAAGAAGCGGCTGCACGGGCGTGTTGGGCCGTTGCCTGGAGTGCTTGGGCTGCTCGGTCGGGGAGGCCGAGGCGTCCCGGGCCCTAGCACCGTACCGCACGTCCGGCCCCGCAGTTGATGTCGACGCCGATGCCGATGCCTTGCGTGATGCTTCCTGTACCAGAAAGCGTAGGGGTAGAGTGATGCATGCGGGTGCGGGATCAGGCGACGGCAGGGACCACCCAAGCTCATGCTGTGCGTACTTTGGAACCGGAGAAGAGGTTGCGCAGAAAATCCATGCACGCAAGGGTGCGTCGAGCGATGCACTCGATCAGATGTGGGTTGAGTCTGCGCACAGAAGGGTTCTTCTAGTGTCGGGAAATGCGGCCTCACGGGCAGGTATTGTCGCCAATAGCCTGAACCCAGTCGAGGGTGCCCGCTCTCACGATCCTGTCGAGGGTGCGGCCGGGATACGCTTATCAAAATTCCCCGCCCCAATGCAAAACACAAGCAAAAACAGTTCGTCACGAGGACTTCCCACGTGGTCACCCACCGCAGTACGATTCTCGCCCAATCCAGCTTGACTGTCGAGGTCTAATGGGATCGGGTATATTCTGGATGGTATGAACGAACCATGTGAGGGTGGGCATTTTGATCAAACAAATGACTGCCTTGGTGCCAAAGACTTGCAGTACAGTCGGCCCATGCTTACATCTGATGGATGGCCTCCTGTATAGATAAATGCTTGTGCATTGCGACCGCGTGGCAAAACTGGTGTTGGACCGAAGGAGCAGAGCGTGCAAGCCGCGCGAGCGACCTTAGCCGGCGGCACTGACAAAGGCGCTGGTGTAGGCGGGGTTGATGCCGTTGACCCCGGCCATGGGGAGGAGCACGGTGTCGATGCCGTGGACCACCCAGTTGCAGCCGGAGGCCAGGCTGGGCGCCACGACCTGCGCGCTGCTGCCGTAGCCCTGGAGGGAGATGCCGCTGTCGCCCGCCGTCACAAAAATGGGGTCGCCCGTGCCGGTGACCAGCTGCCGCTTGGCGGCGAGCTGGGCGGGGTCCAGGGGCGCGCCCGGCACGACCTGGTACCCCGCGATCCTCGTCAGCGTGTTGACTTGGCCGTAGAGCGCGTCAGGGTCCGTGTTGAGGGCGGTGGCCACGGCGGGCCAGGCCGCGTTGGAGGGCGCAAAGACGGTCACCGGGGCGGTGGCGCTCTCGATGCTGGGCAGGCCGCCGGCCGCCCGGATGACGTTGGTGAAGGCGGACAGGGAGGGCTGCTGCTGGATCCAGGACCAGGCAGACACACAGCCGGTCCTGGGACGAATCCGGGAGGCGGGAAAAGTCGTTGTGAGTGATTGGTGTTTATGAATTGGGGCTGGCTTGGGTTGCATTCGGATGCATGGAACAGTGTGGACCCTAATAGAGGCCCGAGACTCTTATCGTCATGTATGGGCAAGTCACGGAGTGGCACGAGCACCGGTGTCATCGCATTTGGCGTAATGGATGGCCCCCACTCCCTCTCAAAAACTAATCGGCAACTCACTCTGCCGCTGGGCCAGCAATGGTGTCAGACTCGGGCTCTGCAACAAGAGGAAAATTGCCACGAGCAATCACAAATTAGTCATAGGCTACTATGCACCCTTGTCAGCGCCCAGAAAAAGCAGGACAACAGCGTAGAACTCAACTACATCGCACCTGGAGCGACGTCGCCGGTGACCTCAGCGCTGGGAGCCGGGAGCTCCTCGGCGGCCGGGGGGAGAGTCACCTGCTCGGTGGACTGCGCGACGGGTGCGATGAGGCTGCCAAAGGTTGTCGGTGCTTCCTCCTCCTCGGGCGCGGGTGCCTCTTCAAAGATGACGATGATCTCGTCCTCGGGCGCGGGCGCCTCCTCGAAGATGACGATCACCTCATCCTCGGGCGCCGGAACCTCCTCGGGTGCAGCAGCCTCTGGTGCCGGGGCCGGGACTTCAGGGGTAGGCACGCTGACGATCGCGGCCGCGGGAGTAGCTTCGACGGCTGGGGCTGCCTCCACTGCAGGCGCTGGGGCAGCCTCAGGGACTGGGGCGGTCTCAGAGACGGGGACAGGAGCCGCTGCAGGGACTGCAGCAGGCTCGGAGACAGGTGCGGGGGCAGGGGCGGGCTCGGAGACGGGTGCGGGGGCAGGGGGCGGGCTCGGAGACGGGGAGCGGGGGCAGGAGCGGGCTCGGAGGCGGGGCCAGGGGCAGGAGCGGGCTCAGAAACAGGGCCGGGGGCAGGAGCGGGCTCTGAGGCGGGAGCGGGGGCAGGGGCGGGCTCGGAGACGGGAGCGGGGGGCAGGAGCGGGCTCGGAGGCGGGGCCGGGAGCAGAAGTAGGCTCAGAGACAGGGCCGGCAGCAGGAGCGGGCTCGGAGACGGGAGCGGGAGCAGGAGCAGGCTCGGAGACGGGGCCGGGAACAGGAGCTGGCTCAGAGGCGGGGCCGGTGGCCGGCGCGGGGGCCGGCGCAGCCTCCGGGGCAGGACCAGGTGCCGGAGCAGGGGCGGCCTCAGGCTCTGCAAAGAGGAATGTAGTACAAGATAAAAATGGAGATATCCGTGACCAGAGATGCAGCAGCTTGCGAGCCCAGGGCTGACTTTGCAGAGCATCATTGTGCAGTCCTAGAAGCAGGAACCAAGCCTTTGACTGGGGCACGCTGACTCACCGGATGCAGAGTCTCCCGAGCAAAAGCCGCACGTCAAAGCGCAGTAGTTGCCGTCCTTCATCCACTCCTTTTCACACTTGCCAAAGGATTTCTGAACAGCAAGGGACCGGAGAGAAGCATGTCAACACAATGGGCCCCAGGGCCTCAGAGCAGCCACATGCCGGACCACCCCCCTCCAGGAAACAACCCTTTCAAAGCTTTCAGACACTCTAATAATGACGCATACCTGCTCAGCGCAGGTGTACTCCTCATCCGGTGGGTTGTCCACGCACTCCTGGGCACTCACTGGCAGTTGGGCAGGGGAGCGGCAGTTGCGGTCGCAGGTCCGGCCAGAAACAGCAGTGCGGGCATGAGGGTCAAGATGCCGCTTTCCAACGTCAACCCAGACACATTCTACTCACCTGCTGCAATTGCAAGCAAGGCTACCGCCAGGCGCAGCCATGAGGCGCTGCTCGCCGACAGCCGCATGATGTGGAGGGTGCCGACACTTGACTGATACAAAGCCACTGCGCGAGCCGGGGAGTCCACGATACAATTGCAGCGCCCTTGCGTTCAATTCCAACGGTGCTCTAATGTATATCAAAGAGTCTCGAAACACTTGGGCTCGCGATACGAGCAACGGGTGGGGGTTGCACGGGTCCGTATAGGATTCGCCGACGGGGTGAGCGGGTCTCGGACGGATTCCGATGCCGTCGGACCGCATCTCCTCCTGGATCGTGTCGTCGCCGGCAGAAGTGTTGCGAGATCGGACGTCGTGCACGAAAGAAGCATGCAAGAACAACATGGAGACATTTGTATCCCATGATTGATCTGAATTGACTCGTCATTGTACGTAGGCAGGCGACCATTCATTGCCTCCCATGGAGGTCGTCCGATTGATGGATGCCTTTTTCCACGATCAAGAGCGCTACGACGTTTTAGAGGAGATCGGGCAGGGCACGTACTCGGAGGTGAATAGGGTGCAAGTGGCGATGTGGGCAGGCGGCATTTTGTGACCAACTTGTGCAGTTGCCTGACCCAGCGCCCCTCTTCCGCGCCGGCAGGTTCGCAAAGGCTATGATCGCCAGACGAATACCCCCGTGGCCCTCAAAGAAATGTTTCTCAACGAGGATAGGTCGTTACCACTCCACGTTGAGCGCGAGCTAAGCGTGCTGAAGACCGTCCAGAGCCCCTTCGTACTGAACTTGTGCGGTGTGTTCTCAAAGGTGGGGCAGTCGAAGGGGGTCGGCAGCGGGTTGGTGGCGCCTTGCGGCTCAGAGATCAAAGCCTTGCGATGCGTCTTTTTGTATGATCGAAGTAACGATATCCCAAACTATTCTATAGGGATTCGGAATCACGTTGGTGCTGCCGCTTTGTCGCACCAGTCTGCACAACCTGCTAGAGGCAGAGACCCCGCCTCCGGCTGCAGTCACTCGGACCCTGCTACATCAGCTGTGCCAGGCTGTGGCCGATCTGCATGCTCAAGGTAAGGAGCAGAGGTTTGCGGTGATCAGCAGGGAATCGCGTGGCTCTGTAGGCGCAAGAGTTGGGCACCTGCGTTTCCGCCCCTCCTCGTAGGGTTTGTGCACCGAGACTTGGCGCCAGCCAATGTGCTCTTGGCCGACGACGGCAGCATCAGGCTCGGCGACTTTGGGCAGTCACGCAGGCTGCAGGGGCGGGAAGGAGAGACAGCAGGCGAATCCGCAGATCCGGCTCCAGAGCAGCAGCAGGCGTGGACGCCAGGTGTGGGCACACGGTGGTACCGGAGCCCCGAGCTTCTCTTTGGGTCCAGGCGGTACGGCCAGGGCGTGGATGCCTGGAGCGTGGGCATGATTGCGGCGCACGCGCTTGCCGGGCGGCCCCTGTGCGACGGCGCCAGTGACATTGACCAGATCTGCAAGATGCACGACAAACTCGGCCAGCTGGACACCGACAACTGCCCGGCAGCTTCCACCTGGCCCGACTACGGCAAGCTGCTCTTCCCGGCGACCCCGGCCCAGGCCTGGGACGCACTGCTTCCTCACGCCGAGCCCGGGGCCGCTGAGCTTTGTGCCGGGCTGCTTACGTATGACCCAGGTGCGCGTTGAGTGTCCAGGTGAATCGCCATGATTGGCTCGCGAGTCGATTTGGCAACCTGACAGAGTGCAATTAAACATACAATTCTCCACGACTTTTCCCAATTGTGCACCCCAGACACGCGCTGGAGCGTCCAGGATGCGCTCGAGAGCAGCTACTTCCGGGGCGCCATGGCCCCGCAGGAGGAAATCGCGGCGTATTTGGACAGCCTGCGTCTCACAAGGTAGCAGTGGCTTTACAGGGAGCCCGGCTACTTGAGCGTTGTGCCGCCTGGGCGACGTGCACTTGAGGACGCTGGAAGGGCGTCCTCAAATGGACGCCTCCATCCATCAGGCTTGGAGAATTGTGTCTCAGATTCTCGGCGACGTGTTGAGGTGGACTGCCTCAAACGCCGCCTCGAGGTTGTTCAGGGAAGGCCGGGATGAGGCCCGCGCATCTCGGAGCCCTGCGTGCATATTGGTGATCCATGTCATAATCAAGGTAGAAAGCAGGTGCTGAGCAGGATACAAGAGCGGAAACTGAAGAATGCCAAGCTTGATCTGAAAGCATCCTAAAACAAAACCCTAAACTCTGTCCATACGCCATACCCGCTGCGTTTGGTGGGGTTTTCACCGCAGACCCCTGCTGCTGCACGGACTCAAAGGGCTTGTAGGTGTAGCCGATGAAGTTGGGGTCGGTCACGATGCGGGTGCGGCTGGCGCTGCCGCGCGCGCCGGGGCGCCGCTCCTCGGGGTCCTCGTACTGCTCAAAGTTTTGCGTGTCCAGCTCGTGCGTGATGGGCGGGCGGTAGGGCGGCGTGGACTCGTACAGCCGCGCCCAGTCGATGCCGCGGAAGAAGGGGTGGCGCTTGATCTCGCCCGCGCCGTTGGCGCCCAGGCGGTGGTCCACGTCGCAGAGCAGGCGCAGGATGAGGTCCCGCGCCTCGCGCGACAGCGACGTCTCGGCCTCGGCCGGGAAGCGCAGGTACGTCGACCAGTTGACAATCTTCCTGCGGGCGGGTGGGTGATGGGGTGGGGGGGAGATTGACAAGTTGATGGCTAGACAACACTCCAGTCATACAGCAGAGCGAGCATGAAACACTGTGCCCAAAGCAAGTTGCCCGAATGTAACCGAATCTTCCGTGCACGCGCGACTCACCGACAGGTGGTCATGGGGTCGTCCGAGTAAAAGGGGGGGAATCCGACAATCATCTCAAACATGATTGCGCCCAGGCTCCACCAATCGCACTCCATGCCGTAGCCCTTCTTCATCAGCACCTCTAGAAATTGTGGTCGGGGGTGGGAATGTGAGGTGCTGGTTTCCGTTTTGAGAATGTTTCTTGGACGCAATCAGCCATTATGCCAACGCGTCGGAGGCTGATGCATGGAGACAGGACCTTCCCGGCCCCTGGCGCCTAACAGGCCCCCACAATACATCCACCAGTACCCAATGATCCAAAACACACCTGGCGCAATGTAGTCGGGCGTGCCCACGGTGCTGTAGGCCAGCTTGCGCCTGTTTTGCTGCCAGTGCCGCAGCTGCTCGTTCTGGGACGCCTGGTCCGGCGAAGGCGGCAGCTGCCTGGAAGGTGGATGACGCGGGAGCAATGAGCCGGCGTGAGGCCAATCGGAGACAATTCTTTCCTGAACAGAGCCATGTGCTACGCAATAGCCCACCACAAGCACTCGCGGCTCTCCCAAACGCACTGGAGGGCGGCCGGGGTGGCGGCGGCGTGAAAGGCCGGGAGGAGGTTGACGTCGACGGGCTTGCAGAGCCCAAAGTCGGACAGCTTCATGTGGCCCTGGGCATCCAGCAGCAGGTTGTCGGGCTTGATGTCACGGTGGATGTACCCGGCCGCGTGGATGGCCTCCAGCGCAATCACCGTCTGGAACGAGAAAGAGGGGACATCGTAGGTCACCCGAGGCGGCGGAGCGCATCTCCTAGGCACACAATGTTTAAACAATGCGCATAGACCCCCCAAAGAGACACACGTATGGAATAAAAATCACCAAGGAACGTCACCCCGCATACCCTCGCCCATACCTGGGCCAGGTAGAAGCGGGCCATGGCTTCCGGGAGGATCTCCTGGCGGATGAGCAGCGTCATCAGGTCCCCGCCCGGCATGTACTCCATGACCAGGTAGAGCGTCTCCTCGTCCTGGAAGCTGCACAGAAGCCGCACCACAGACTTGTGGCGCACCTCGGCCAGCACGTTGCGCTCCGCACGGACGTGGTGGACCTGGCCGCGCTTGACCATCTCCGCCTTGCGCAGCTTCTTCACGGCCACGAGGCAGCCCGTGTGCCGGTCGCGGCAGATGCGGACCTGGTCGGTGGTTGTTGTGACGAGAAGGGTGGGTGAGATAGGCTTGGTTTTTGCGCCACGGGTCGTTAAGAAATGCCTTGCAGCACGGGCGCGATGCCTGCGGTCCCGCCCTTCGAAACCGGCCCCTCCAATGCACAAAGCTCAACAACCCAACCCAACCTCACACCCCACCCTACTGACAAACCCACCTCGCCAAAGGCGCCCTTGCCAATCAGCTTCAGGGGCTCGTAGTCGTCCATGGAGAGGCGCTGCCGCTGCAGCCGGGAAAACTCCCGCTCTCGCCTGGCAAGCTCGGCCCTCGCCGCATCGCGCTCCTCCTGCGTCAGCCCGGGCTTTTGTAGCTCCTCCTCCAAGGCCCTCCGCCTGCGCAGACGCCGTGGAGCGCTCCCGTCTGAGCCACGGACCGCCTCCCTCCAGCTCCCACCAGGCCCGGGGCCGACCCCCAGGGGCTCCAAAGGCCGTGCCAGCTCCCTCCCCGCACGCAATCCCCGACTCAACACACCTATCCTTGCGCTCTTTATGGTGTTGGCTCTGTACTTTGTACAGGTGCTCGATGTATACCCGGGCGGTCTTGGCCTTGGCCAGCACCTCCTCGCTGAACGTCTCGTCCTCGTAACCCATCTCGCGGACGGCGAGAAGAGCGATCCTTCCGGCCGATCACAGCTTGCAAGGGTGTCTTATACTCTCCATGTATCGCCCGTGAATAACAGGGCGACGGAAGGCTTGCATGCACCCCTGATGACTCGCCCAATGCGATCCGGTCGTTACGGGCGGACAATTTCAGATCGCGTCTTCTCTCTGCCGGCGAATAATTTTCAGAATAATTACCACATTTTCATCCGCCCCACATTTTCTCGCGTTTCTTGTCTTGCGTAATGTATCTGTGTTTCAAATTGCCGATCGATATGGATTCGTTGCCAGGTCTGCGTCCGAGCTTGCGAGCTTGCAGAGCGGTGGCAGAAGATTCCACGACAGGAGCAGGGGCACTACGGTGGGGTATCCTTTGCACCAAACGGACGGTGTGATTGATGATTGATAACGGTATGCCAAGCTATAGCGATGCACGCTCGTCTACATGGAAATTGTCCGCGATTGCCGAGCGTCGCTAGACTTCCGGAAATGTTTGCCAGGGGCGGCGCGCTGTATATCTCTTCTGTGTTTGCAGGGCAGACCAGATGAAATCATCATATAAGATGTAGCTCGCATCTGTCATAGCGGCATTCCGGCGTGACTGACTGCGTCTGGCGGCCCAAGCCTGACTCAGGCTGGTTGGCCCCGCAGGGTTTCGTGTTCAATCATGGAATCAATGCGACTCCCGAACGGGGCCTCTGGACTGCTTCTCCCCCAGCGCAACGACCGAATTTCTGAGCCACAAAAGACGATAATATCTGTCATAACCTGCAAATCTTGCTCGTTCGCCGGTGTGCGTGGATTTCCAATTGGTCTGCGTTGACGAGAGCATGCACTGCCCCGGGTCTGCTGAGGTGGATCGCGAAACGCATTATAAACGGGGCCCGCAATCAGTGCGGGCATGCTCCGCATAAGAAGCCCCTTTCATCAAGCACCGCAATTCATTGCATTTTGGAGCGTTTCTCGCCCACCCTCCCGGCCGCCCGCATTGTCGCAGACCCTACAACCACCACCGTAGCGCCATCATGAACGCCCCCACCGCCACCCGCTTCGCCGGCAAGGTCGCCATCGTGACGGCCAGCACGGCCGGCATCGGCCTGGGCATTGCGCGTCGCCTGGGCCAGGAGGGCGCCAAGGTGGTGGTGTGCAGCCGGAAGAAGGCGTCCGTGGACCAGACGGTGTCGGACCTGCGTGCGGAGGGCCTGGAGGTGAGCGGCATCGCCTGCCACGTGGGCGACGCCTCCCAGCTGAAGGCGCTGGTGGACTTCACCATCGCCACCTACGGCCAGCTGGACGTGCTCATCTCCAACGCCGCGGTCAACCCCACCAGCGGCCCCATCATCACCACCCCGCCCGCCGCCATCGACAAGCTGCTGGACATCAACATCAAGTCGGCCATTCTGCTGGCACAGTTTGCCGTGCCGCACATGAAGCGCGGCGGCTCCATCGTCTTCGTCTCCTCCCAGTCCGCCTTTGTGCCCCTGCCGCCCATCGCGCTCTACGCCATGACCAAGACGGCCCTGCTCAGCCTGACCAAGGGCCTCGCCATCGAGCTGGGTGAGGACGGCATCCGCGTCAACTGCGTCGCGCCCGGCGTCGTGCCCACCAAGTTTGCCGCGGCCCTGGTCGCGGACAAGGAGCTGGAGCGCATGCAGCGCGAGAGCACCTGGCTCAAGCGCCTCGGCACCCCCGCAGGACATGGCCGCCGCCACGGCCTACCTCGCGTCGGACGACGCCTCGTATGTCACCGGCGAGACCATCGTCGTCGCGGGCGGGGTGTACAGCCGGCTGTGAGCGTTGCTGAGGTGCAGTGCTTGTTCGAGAGGTGTAGGTGGTGGTGCCTGCGCCAGAATATCGCACCCCGGACTGTGAAGTCTCTCTCTCTTCTTCTTCTCTCTCCTTCAAGACTCATCATCCCTGTGTCTGCCGCGCCCCATCTGTGATTTATTGCACAGACACAGCTCAATTTTGGAACCTACTGTGCCTTGCGTGGCCACTTCGCCATACTCATCTGAATCTCTTGCCCAAGCTTTCTCTTTAAAAATGTGGGGCATGGCTATGAGAAGAAAAAGATGCTCGATAGTAGCTGGGACGGCGTTTAGCCAGAGAACTTGGGTGTTCTTCATCGCGAAACCAACTCAAACAAAATAGAATCCTACTCATCACACAGTGCCTTGTTCAAGCACCGCTTCGGCCACACGGATGAAGGAGGCGATATTTGCGCCGTCCACCAGGGTCGTGTCATACTCCTTGGCCGCGCTGGTCGTCTCCTCGTAGATGGACTCCATGATGCCCTCCAGCTTGTCCAGGACCTGCTGCCGACTCCAGGGGATGAGGCCCCGATTCTGTGCCATTTCCAGGCCCGACACCGCCACGCCGCCTGTCAAGTGAAGGTGGGGTTGAATACAAGGTGAACACACACGTTTCCTGGTACATAGCCTCCCTCTGATATACACACATCCCTCATCTTACCGGCATTAGCAGCCTTGCCGGTGACCAGCTTGGCATCTGCTTTGTGGAGCGCGTCGGCGGCCTCGGCCGTGGTGGGCATGTTGGCCCCCTCCATGACCAGTTTGACCCCGGCCTTGACCAGCGCACGGGCGCCCTCGCCGTCGAGCTCGTTCTGGGTGGCGCACGGAAAGGCGGCAAAGACCTCGCCCAGGTCGTCCAGGGTCCAGGGCTTGCTGCCCTCCCTGTACTCCACGCCCTCCTCCTCCAGCTCGGACAGCTGTCCGCTGTGCTTCGCCTTGATCTTCATGATCTGCACGGATATGAGAGAGAGAGAGAGAGGTGGGTGCGGTGCGCAAAACAGGAGAGCATTCCTAAAACGCAATATGCAACCGACGGAGCATCAATTGACAAGAGTCAAACCCCAGGCCGCGCCTCCCTGCCTTTTTCAGCGTCTTGCGCGAGAGCCCCTCCTTGGCAAAGATGGTGCCCTGGGAGTCGGACATGGTGAGCACAATCGCCTCCTTTTCCAGCAGCATCTCCACGCAAAACTGCGCGACGTTGCCGGCCCCAGAGACGACGCAGCGCTTGCCCTGGAGTATATGTGGAGGAGAGCTGGGAGCTGGTTGGGATGTGCTTTCCAAGTGAATCGCGTCCATCATTGATGTACGCCCCTACCCTCTCCCACCCCCCCCAACACTGGCCTTGAGCCCGTCGTCCTTGTCGCGCAAGAGGTACTCTGCGAGCATGACGACGCCGTACCCCGGTGGCCTCGGGCCGGATCTCGCTGCCGCCCCAGGTGTGGCCCTTGCCCGTCAGCGTGCCCCCGCGGTCGCGAGTGATCCGCTTGTACTGGCCGTACAAAAAGCCCACCTCGCGGGGCCCCACGCCAATGTCCCCGGCGGGGATGTCGGTGTCGGCCCCGATGTGCCTGTACAGCTCCGTCATGAAGCTCTGGCAAAAGGCCATGATCTCGCGGTCGGAGCAGGCCTTGGGGTCAAAGTCGGCGCCGCCCTTGGCGCCACCCATGGGCAGCGTGGTCAGCGCGTTCTTGAAGATCTGCTCAAACCCGAGAAACTTGACGATGGAGAGGTTGACCGAGGGGTGGAAGCGCAGGCCGCCCTTGTAGGGGCCCAGCGCGGAGGAAAACTGCACCCTGTACCCGCGGTTGCACCGCCAGCGGCCGGCGTCGTCCACCCAGGGCACCCGGAACAGGATCTGGCGCTCCGGCTCCAGGAGTAGGCGGTACGCCGTCTTGTACTGCGGAAACTTTTGCAGGACCGGCATGATGCTCACGGTGATGCCCTTGACCGCCTGGAGAAACTCCTCCTGCTCATAGTCCCTGCGGTACACGTCCCGCAAGATGGCCTGCGCCGGTTTGTGCATTGGGAAGAAGATGTAGTGTGGGCGGGTTCGCCTGGGGTGCGGTCTGGGGAATGGCTTGGCTCGTCATCATCCACTTGCCTCATCAATCGTGCCTGGCAAATCATTCTCCACCAACACTTTACTATCGATCCCCACTTTGACTTCCACGTTATAGTATATACGACCATCACGCCCAAGGCTTGCACGCAGGCGCATTCCCTACCACTCATTCGCACCTGCAACTCTCCATCGTCAATGCCGGAAAGCAGCTCCTGCAGCCTCTCGTCATCCTCCTTGCCGGAACCCTGCGATTGAGAGGCAGCGACATGCATTTGTAGCTAGCAGCGCGATCGCCTTGTTGCAAATGCCCAAAAGGCCGGTCAGGGGCTCCGTGTGTACCATGGCGTCTCGGTGGCTGCTCCGCTCAAATTAACTAGTTTAGGACACAGCTAGCGCCCAAGCCGCCTTCCAACGCCGCGACACCAAGCCAGACTGTATCGGAGACTGATAGAAAAGTACGATTCAGGATTTTAGAGCCAAATTTGTCGATGGTAGCTAAATCGTAGATCGCAGCCACCACCACAGAGGCTAAAGACCCCACCTTCAGGAGGGTTTCCCGAGATGTGTCGTAGCGGAATTTTTTGGGATCTGCGGACAAGCTTCCATTCTCCCCCACGTTTTCCGACACCCAGTGATATACCATGCATTGGGCCCCTGTAAACTTGTAATAGGTACATTTGAACTTGGGGAACGACTGATCCATTGTCATGCGCGCTGGACGCTTGAATGTAGAGGCGGCCGAGGTGCGGATGCGCGGCACGCCTGACGAGGCATTGGTGCTGGATGTCGCCGTTCCGGGCGTGGCGTCCGCGCAGACGCAGGCGTCGACCGACCTGAAATGGGACAAGGGCGTCACATTGGACCTGGCTCCAAACTGCTCCGACGGTGTGGCGATCGCGATCAGGACCCCCTGCGGTCACACGCTGGCTTGCGGGAAGGCCACCCTCGATTGGACAGAGTGCGACCGGCAGGAAGTTTCCATGCCACTCTCCGGCGAGCTGGAGGGCGAGGTGCGGCTGACATGCAGGTTTTTCCCAGGCCGAACCCCAGGTACGGTGCATGCCGATAGGTTTTGTCGCAAGCAATCGGATCCCGTCAGTGAAAGAGGGAACTATCACCTTGCCGGCGGCCCTGCTTTGGCGTCTCTCATCGCCACCCTCCAATGCCCACCAGGCAAGCGACGCGACTCTCTGGGTCGCGAATGTGTGGACGAGCTTGTCCTCAAGGACAGGTGCTTTACTGCCAACAGAGACTCCCCTTCAGGGCCAGTCACCCCCGTACGCTGCGACAGCTCGGGGCTCGGTGTGCGACGAGTGCCGCTGCGTCCCAAATGGGCGACATCTGACCATAGCAAAACCCAGGCGTGAGCAGCAACATTAAATTTTTCAATTCGAAGCATGATGATTATTTTTGAAGATACAAGTCTTGTAATGTGATGGTCTAGGTCTCTACTTTGTTGATGGCCAAACGCTGTATATGGCATGTCCAACACCTAATCAAACCCCTTGCGTATCCTCTCATGATGTACCTTGGCACCCTCTCTCTGTAAGAATTCTGAGATCAACCCACGAAGTGCGATCACAAGTGCGGCTGCTCACAGCTACGATGGGGATCCGGAGATAGGGCAATGGAGATGGTAGTGACAGTCACATCCTACGGTTGAGTCATTCTTGGCCTATGTCAGCGTTGTGCGCCTGGGACCTCGGTCACAGCACGCCATAGGTGGGCTGGGAGGGATCCGAGATCGTCCCCGGCGCCAGGGGCCCAGTCAGCGGCGTCTCGGGGGTGTGGAGCGCGGAGGGCAGGAACTCGTCCTTTCCTCCCGCAGCGGCCACAGCGGCGCCGTGCGGGGCACTGAGGCCCAGCAGCATACCGCCGGGGGGCGGCGTGGGGGGGCCCCGGGCCTCCCCGATCCTCCCGGGCACGATCTCGAGACCCAGGTAGACCATGCCGGCCACCGTGCCCTCGTCGTCCACGAGCGGGACCTTGGCCTCGTGCAGGCCTGGCCCGCTGGCCACTGGGAGCTTCACGGACCCTTTGCCGATAGTCCTGCAGCAGAGGTGCGGGTGGTCGGTGACTTTCGAGTCTGGTTGGAACACCCGGCATGCTTGCCCCGTGAGCATTCCCAAATCCCCACCCCCTCGAGCGGCAGCAGGCACCCCCCGACCCCCCCCCTCGACCCCACGCACCTGTCCCTGCGGAGGTAATTGTGCAGACGAACTTTGACGTAGAGCTGCGGGGGCTTCTCATCGGGCGTGGCGTCCGGCAGGGGGTAGACGATGTCCTCGTTCCAGACCTGCGTGCCAGCAGGCGCCAGGAAGTCGGGCGAGGGCTGACCATCCCGCCCCTGCGGACCCTCCTCGACACTGGCGATCAGACATAAACACCATTAACTCACTGGGTACTCGCCCTTGCCGGGCTTTGTGCGCTGGTACTCGTCGTCGAGCTTCAGAACCACGTAGGTGCCACCAGAGTCCGTGCTGAGATTTGCCCCAGCGCGGACGTGAACCTTAAGGTGCCTGTGAATCGTCATGTTTGATCTTATAATGTGAACTAGCGTCGCTTGGGATACAAAATTCGTTGCGTTTGGGGTTCCGTATACGCGGCGGGGGAAGCGACTCGCCCGCGACCACGGATTGTCGGGAGGTCCTACAATCAGTAACAAGAAACTCCTTGCCCGCAGAGGGAGGGAGCGGTGCGGCTGAGCCGACGCGGGCGAGCACATCTCTGAGGAAGGGTGCAATGAGCAAACGCATCAGATTTAATAAGATAATTGGAACGTTTTTATAATATTTTTGGAGCAGCAAAGCCCGTCAACCATGGTCGGGCCAGTGCTGAGCCCTTCAATGTGGCACTCTGGCACAGCTCCCATTAACGCAGTCATCTGGCAATCCGTCATCCGGCAATGCTTCAGACCTGATTGGTGTCCCAAGAGAAAGAACATCGTATAAACGCTGCGCTCTTTTCCTGGCCATGCAAGTAGTGTCTGTGCAAGGCGTTCAGAAGCTCAAAAATGGCTTCCTCAATCTATTGGATTTTTTTCAGACCCCAACACACTACACATGATCAGTTTCATGATAGGTCGCTCGTGCGTATCAGGTTTGGAGGCGCGCCTGAGAAGGTACCTGCTTCTGTTGCCGGTGGGCGGACCAACGACAGGGCACCTGGCAAGGTGTCATCAGACCTTTAAGCAGGTGAAATGATCTTGAGAGCGCTAGATTTCAAAAAACCATTAGTAGCCCTCCTACGGCTCATATGTTGTCGAGCCCATTTTTCTATCTCCAACGACCTTCTGATTTTGGGCCTGGCAGGAGATGGTTATTCGCATGGTGCACCTGCCTTGTCAATCATGCCACACCAACACGCGCAGCCGCTGCCGCTCACATTTCAGCCTACTATCTTAACACATCGTGTTGACGAAGTATAGGATTCAATAGGCACCATGCGTCGCTCTGCAGTGAGTGCTCAGAAGCGTTCCCTGCCAAAATCGATGAGAACACTGGCTCATGGCCCTTTCCATGTCCTAATAACCTCAACTCTGCGACGCACAATTGACATGAACACGCGTATAATTCAGATTTGGGACCATTCGCACCATTTGGGTGGCCCAGGGCAGCAAATAAGCCGGCAACGATGTCGAGCTTGCGCTGCCTGAGCGGCATGTAGGGCCTGAACGGCCTGAAGCCAGACGCGATTTGCGGCATCTCGGCCGCTCGCATCTGTGGCGAGACCGCCACCTGCGCGTTCTGCTCCTTCTCGCCACGGATCTTCCTCATCTTCACTTGCGTTCTGCTTGACCGGCAGTTGGAATTCTTGAGCGAAATTTTAGGACGTGCTGGGTGCGCCCGGCTGTCTTGGAAAATGGCGGACGGAATGTATCCGCACCATGGGGTGCGCTGGACATATCATGGACCTTCTGTGGTCCTTGCATCCTATCGCGTGGCATGTATCACGCTCCAACACCATGGTGTTTAATGTTAATCCACCCTGGTGTGCAGGCGGGGCCTTCGGGGGCTGGAACTCGGCACAGCGAGCGGCTCAGCCAGCTGTGGGAGGAGGCAAAGGAGGAGATTTACTTGACCGAGCCCGACCCGGCAGCCTTCAAAAAGCAGACATTACCGCTTGCGAGAATAAAAAAGGTTGGTTGTGTGGTCCAAGCCTGCTTCGAGTGGCACTGTGCGTCTCGGGCCGAGTGGCACTTGTTGCGAGAAGGCCCCGAAGCCCGAACTCCACGCACCCCGTCCCCTCTGCCGCCTCGCAGATCATGAAGCTGGACGAGGATGTGCGCATGATCAGCGCCGAGGCGCCCGTGGTGTTTGCAAAGGCGTGCGAGTTCTTCATGATGGAGCTGACCCAGCGTGCCTGGCAGGTTGCGGAGGAGAGCAAGCGCCGGACGCTGCAGCGATCGGACGTGGCCCAGGCCATCAAGGCCGTGGAGGTGTTTGATTTTCTGCTCGACATCGTGCCCGTGGAGGGCGCGGAGGGCAGCCAGGGCGGCGCCGTGGAGCCGTCCGACCCGGGGCTCCCCGAGTCCAAGCCGGCCCCGCCGCACACAACCGCCCGCACGCCGCCCCTGGACGTCGCCGGCAACGCGCGGTACGGCGCGGCGCACGAGTACGGCCACCACGCGGCCGCGCGGCGAGGTACCGCTGATGCACGCGCCGCCGTCACGGCGAGCCGAGGCTCGGCGACGGGCGGTCGGCGTTTGTGGGCGAGACCGGGGCCTACGGCGGGGCGCGCCGCCCGAGCGGCGCGAGGAGCTGCACACGGCCCACTTTCACGGCTACGGCGGGCCCATGACCGGCTATGCGCGTGACGGCGCCGCGCAGCACCACTATGCGCACCCGCAGCCGGACGGCCTCCCCGCGCCAGCCCGCCGCCGCCGCCCCAGCCGTACCTGCAGTGAGCGCGCGGGTGTGCGGATTGCGCTCCAAGTTCGCTGCATTCTTACTGCCTACGACAGCAGACGTGAAAAAGTGTGCATTTGAGCCGGGGTGCCCTGCCAAGGGCCCAGCTCTGTTCTGAGTTCAGTTCCACTTCAGATTCTCTTGCGAACAGCTGTCCTGCAAAAAATAACCTTTGCCCCCAGTGGACTCTTGGTGAACTTGATTCTTCTCTCCTCTTAACTGACGTGTCTCGTGTCAAGTGCACAGCATGGGTTACGCACCAACAGCACACTAAATGTTGTTTCTTCAACGACAAGGCAAGGGAGCAGCCTGCGTGGAAAAAGAGTACTCCCCTCTGACAAGCCAGCAGGTGCCGGCCAGAGGCACGCACCCCCACGCGCCCGTCATCGTCAGGCCCCGGGTAGGACGGGCGAGAGGGCCTCGACAAAGGCCTCGGCGAAGCGGGCGTCGGAGAACTTGGCGGCCTGGGTCCTGGCGGCCGCCGCGATCCTGAGGCGGCGCACCTGGTCCATGGCCAGGACCTCGACCAGGGCCCGCGCAAACTCCTCCTCGGTCGTGCAGCGGTACCCCGCGATCTCCAGGTCGGGCCCGATCTGGACCGGGACCACGATGTCCTCGCGGGGGCCCCCCGAGTCGTGCACGATCGGCACGACCCCGGCGGCCATCAGCTCCACGACCCCGATCCCAAAGTGCTCGTCCCGCATCGTGTGCAGCCCTGCGGCCGCCTCGCCCAGCAGCGAGCGCAGCTCGGCGTACGGCAGGTTGACGCAAAAGTCCACGTGCTCCGCGATGCCCAGCTCCTCTGCCAGGGCTGTTTTTGTTGAGTGTGGATGGAAAGATATGAGTGGGGGAGAGGTGTATGTGTGGTGGTGGCGCACAGGATTTTCTATTTGGTACCATTGAAACAGCACCGTGCGCGCCCTGTATCTTCATGCAACGATCGACCGCTCTGCACCCACTTCACCCTCTACCCCTTCACCAGGACTCACCTTGGAGCTCGGACACGCGCTGGGCGTCGCCCGCGCCGCGGCAGCCGCCCACCAGCTTCAGCCTGGCCGCCACGATGCCGTCGTACGCGTCCGAGTCGGCGGCGAGCGCCCTGGCCCGCGCAAAGGCGCGCAGCTGCAGCGCGTGCTGCTTCTCCGGCCGGAACTGGGACACGGACAGCACGACCATGCGCTTGAGCTTGCGGTTGAGGGGCAGGCCCTGCAGGTCCTCCGTGTTGCAGGGCGGGTAGACCACGTCGGGCCAGCGGTGCCCGGGCCAGAGCCCCGCGATGTGGCGCCGCGTCCAGGAGGAGTTGACCATCACGCACTGCGCGCAGGCGCCGCAGAGCGCGTAGGTGCCCACCAGCGCCGAGTAGTAGGCCACCTTGGCCGCCGCGCCAAAGACGCTGCGCGACAGCTCGTCGTTGTTGAAGCCGGGCTCGCGGGACGCGACCGCGCGAGATCATGGAGCTGGAGACGGTGGGGTAGTGCACGTAGGCCGCCACGCGCGCGCCCGCGAGGCGCGCCACGGGAAAGGTCGCGGCCCACCCGGTCGAGTCCACCCACAGCGCCGGCACCGCGCGGCGCAGGGCGCCCGCGGCCACGCGCGCCGCGGCCAGCGTCTGCCGCAGCAGCGTGAAGCGCGGGTACGAGTTGGGCAGCAGCGCCTCGCGCCCGCGCAGCGGGACCACCTCGAAGGAGGGCTCGATGTCCAAGTGAAACTGCTCCTTGGCCAGCGCCGCCAGCTCGGTCGAAGACGTGATCCCTCCGGCAAATATTTGCAGCTGCAGTTGGATTTTGGAGTTTGTGGGGGGTGGGGGTGGTGGTGGGTTGACGGAAGAGTGGATGCAACATGGGTGCGAATGTGGGATCAGGACATGTTTGATACCTCCTCTGATGTCGATACATATCAAGATTTCACCCCCAAGCACTTTGCGCGCAGCCATCCCTTACCTGGAGATCCGGCCGGGCACGCTGGAGCGCCAGGACGGCAGCCCTGCGCGATGGAGGGGCACTCGTCCGGAGGTTAGGCGCGGGGCCAAACGATATGTAACGGTTGCGAACTCACATCCTCGCCATCATGCATGGCAAAAGCACGTCTACCAAGATCACCCTGATAGGATCACATCGGCCATAGGAGTCAGCATCCACCCCCCAAAATCACGCCAAGACCCACCAGAGCACACGTTCGCCGCCGCCCCCCGCATCCGCAAAGGGGTGGAAAAAGCCCACAGTGTCCTGACAGACAATAGAATGGATGTACGGTGATATGCCTTTGACATTGCGATAGAGCATTACATTACCCCGTTACGCACATGATCCTTGCCATTGGCGCGACCTCATGCAGGAGTACCTTGCGTGGCCGGGGCAAAGCCATCAGCATCCATAGCTTGAGGCTCACCAGGGACACGATCACCAGGACAAAGAGAGCACAGACACCCACAATGATGTGCTCCTGCGTTGTAAAAAATGGGCAGCTCGTTGGGACGCTGGTGTGCGCCTGTAGCAGCAGGACGCTATCCCTGGCGCCCCCTCCCCAGCCAACAGGACTGCAACGTACCCCGGCTACTACGGCCACCAACAGGCCGACCACTCCTATAAGATGTAAGGGTATCATGTTGAAGCTTTGATATTCTACTGTCAGCGGTGTATGCTCCCAGGGGGCGTCATCAATACAGCCTGCCGAGGCCGTGCAGGTGCGCTCGCTCGCCGGCCATGTGAGCGACGCTCGCTCCTCGGCTTGGACCAGGCGCGCTGGATTGCAACGATGCTATTTGCAATTGCGGAATAATTCAGGTGCGTCCATGGAACGCTCCTCTTGAACAGGATATGGATATTGGCACGTCGGCGACACCATCATCAGGGCAGATCAGTCAGTCCGGGTTTTGGATCGCTCTGCACTTCCAAATTCCTGCCCCTCGCGGAAATCTCACCAATGGTCGTGATGCACCCGAGCTTCTGATATCGCCTGATGCGGGCAGAGAAACATAGGATACAAGACGGAAACCCCATTGTGCAGATTTTAAGACCTTATTTATCGCGGAGTAGCGCTCTTTAGCAGGGGTGCTGAGCGGGTGCGGACAGCGCATGTTTGACTTGCACCAGTGAGCCCGGGTCAGTGCGATGACCGCCTCGACTCCTGCCGATCCCTGGAGTCAGGTACGTGTGATGGGTGACCTTGATCAACTCAACGCGCATGGCTGAGACTGGGCAGCATCGGGGCGCTGGTGACTGACCTGGTCGTCGAGCACTGCAGGTGGAGGATGTGGACGGAAACGCCTATTACCGAGCCCTGGGCCTCGACCGGCGCTGCAGCGCGGCCGAGATCCGACAGGTAGGAACTAAGAGTAGAGTGATGAGAGGGGCATTGGCGCTGGAGGGAATGTGTTTGTCTTGTGGTGATGTGCCTGCGTGTTGCCGGCTCAGAGCCTTTGCCCATGCCCTACGCCCACACACATACCCGTACCCAGGCGTACCGCCGGCTCGCTCGGGTGCGCCACCCCGACAAGGGCGGCTCCGCCACGGACTTTGCGGCCCTGCGGCACGCGTTTGAGGTGCTGTCGGACGCCAAGCGCCGCGCGGCGTACGACGACTGGGCCTCGCAGCTGCGGTGGCGGGGCGGCGCGCCGCGCGGCCCCGCCGCGGCGGCGGCGGGCCTGGGCGGCGAGTCGGTGCTGCTGGACGAGTTTGCGTCGCTGGGCCTGCGCTGCGACGCGCGCACGCAGCTGGTGGTGACGTGCGAGGTGTGCCGCCGCCCGGCGACCAAGCGCTGCTGGACCTGCGGCGCCGACATCTGTGAGTTCTGCACGCTCAAGCGGCACTGGCGCGACGGCTTTGGCCTGCACTGGCCGCTGATCAACAGCGACCACCTGCGCGAGCGCCTGGCGCGGCGCGAGCTGGAGCGCAAGCGCCTTGACGACGAGCGCGCCGCGCGGCTGGAGCTGCCCAACTTCCGCTCCGAGCGCGAGCTGCGCGACGCGCGCGCCTTCAAGGCCGCGGCCCGCGCCGCGCGCCTCGCCGGGCGGCGCCGACCCGCGCGGGCGCGCGCCGGGGCCGGACCTGCTGCGCTTCTACATGTGGGCGCAGACGTCCGACCGCGTATTCGTGGCCGCGCGCGTGCCCACCGGGTACGAGGACCGCGAGCTGGCGGTGGAGGCCACGCCCGCGGGGCTGCTGGTGCAGAGCGAGGAGGCGCCCGCGCTCATTGACCGCGACTGGGCGCACGCGCTCGACGCGCGCGCGCCCGTCGAGGTCTTCCGCACGCAGGACAATCGCGTGTGCGCGATCATGGTCCACAAGGCCGCGCCCGGCGAGCGCTGGCGGCGCCTCTTCCGCGGCGACTCGGACGGGCTACGCTGCCTGGAGCCGCCCTACCGCCTGGACGAGGGCGTCGACGACGTCGTCATGGAGCTGACGCTGCCCTTCTGGATCGAGCGCGGCGACGTCGGCGTCGCCTTTGCCGAGCACGGCGTCGACGTCGTCGTGCGCAACACGCTCCACGTCGCGCGCACGTTCTGGCGCAACGAGGAGGAGGCCGCGCGGCGGCCAGACTACCGCGCCGTCGACGTGGACGATTGCCTGTGGAGCCTGGACGAGGAGGAGGTGGACGGCGAGGAGGTGCGCATCCTCATGCTCACGCTGGCCAAGCCGCCGCTGACCCAGGACGAGGAGCTCTGGAAAAAGGGACGGCGCCAGGACAACCTCGCCGCCGAGCGCCCGGGCACGCAACAAGTTGGCTACCGCTTCTTCCTCGAGGACGAGGACGAGTTTGCGCTGGAGGACCTGCTCCAGGCCCTCTGCTTTGCCGAACAGGGCGCCACATACGCCCCGGCCAAGCCCTGGGAGCCCGGGAGCAGAGCCGCCTGGGTCCGGGACGAACGCCTGCTGAGCCCCGCCGTCCGCGTCATCCTGGCCAACCTGCCCAAGCGCGTGCCCGCGCCCAGGGTTGAAGAGCTGTCTGACTGAGCGTGGGCAGATGGAGGGTGGGCGATGGCGCCTTTGTCCTTGGGTTTGCCTCGCTCTGGACGACCAAGCGCCAGGAGTCAAACTGTCCATGCCTCACAGCACGTCACCCCTAAACCCACTTGCACCTGGCACCGTCCCCAGACACCCACTGAACAACCTCTTCTTCTTCTGGTTCTTCTTCGCTGAGTTGCATCCGGCCAGGGCAGGTGAATAAAAAATAAGAATGCATGGCAAGTCGTCGAGGCATGGGGACGGAGAAGAACTCGCAGTGACTCTCGCTGTTGTTGTTTAGAAAAGGTGGGACCCCGTGAAGGGGTCCACGGAAGAATCGTGGGCGGAAAATCGCGGGAGTTGCGGGAAGCTAGAGTCCTTGGCGCGGGAACAGACGGTGGGTTGGGGAGGCTCAGGGGCACCGTGCGTCAATGGCAACGAGGGCAAGCGGTCAGTCGTGTGGTGCGCGCCCGGCGGCGCCGTCTTCTGCGCGAGGGAGTTCTTCTTGCCGGCCCGATCAAGGCGGTCCCCTGGCCACCTCATAGTCACCACCATCCCCCACTACCACCAGGGCACGACGGGCTGGCCCATGGTCCCGCGCAGAAACTCGATCTTGCGATCGCGCTCCTTGGGCGGCACGCGGCGCGCGATGGCGGAGCCGCGGATGATCTCCGTCTCCAGGCCCTTGAACCAGTGCACGGGCCTGCAGGCGGCCAGGGCCGAGACGCCATAGGTCGGGTAGCGCTTGTACTTGATGTCGGCGCGCATCTCGTTCCAGATGACGCGCAGCTTCTCCTTCTCCTCGTTGGAGCGGTGCTTGCTGGTGTAGGCCGGGCCCGAGAAGGTGGCGTTGTAGGCGGCCGAGGGCGGGTGCGGGCGGTGCACCACAAAGGCCTGGCCGTGCACCGTGAAGTTGAAGCGCGCGTAGGCCATTCTGGTAGACGTGGCTGATCTTGTCCCAGCCGTAGCCGCGGAAGCGCTCGTCGAACCAGGGCACGTGCAGGCGGCTGACCATGACAAAGGGCTCGAAGCCGTCCTCCCACTTGATGTGGTAGTAGGGCTGCGTGGTGGTGCGGTACCAGCGCTTGAAGTTGGTCGCGCGGTGGCCGGCCGGGTAGTAGGGCCCAAACTCGTACATGTCTTTGCTGGCCAGCGTGGCCAGCACCGCGGCCTTGGAGCCGTTGCGCGCCAGGTCGTGCGCGATTTCCAGCCCGCGCGCGATGTCGATCTGGCGGTTGATCTCAAAGGCCGGCATGACCACCAGGTGCTTGTGCGCGTACATGCGCGTCAGCAGCGGGCCGTAGCTCTCCGGCGCCGTCAGCTGGCGGTACATGTCGGCGTTGGGGATGAAGTCGACGTCCAGCATGAAAATGAGCTTGGTGCGTGCGCGCGCGATGGCCTGGTTGCGCAGCGGGTTGTAGGGGTAGGCCCAGCCGCCGCCGGGCTGCACCGCCTCGCTCATCAGCACCAGGTTGAGCGCACAGGCGCCGGGCTCGGCCTCCATGCGCGCGTGCAGCTCCGCGATCACCGCCTTGGCCTCCTCCAGCCGCTGGGGGTTGGCCGTGTCGAACAGCTCCAGGTACGTGTAGATCACCGCAACCATCGGGCCGGGCCACGTCTTGCACTGGCCCTCAATCATGTGCATCCTGCGTGTATTGGGTGGGGGAGGCACCAGGCTTGCGTTGTGACGAGGATTCAATTGCACTGCAGAACTCAGAATAGGTAGCTGGAGCAGGCGCAAGGCGGGCGCAAGGCGGGCGAATTGTTTTGCTTATAAAGCATTATTGTCAAAGAGATAGTAAATTAAATACTAGATTGCTGGTGCATGCCAGGGCAAGCGGTCAACCAGGCGGATTCTGCTCGAAATATATCCGCCTCTAAGACCTCGACACGCAGAGCCAACAGAGCCATAGAATGTATCAGCATGCTCTATGGGATACAGTTTACCCATAAAAAACAAAGACGCTGTGCAAGTGGTGGGCAAACTCGAAAGATGATTGATTTGTAATCCCCAATGTAACCCCCAACCATACAGCTCCCCCACATCCAGTACCTGTCCCATCCAGTGTTGGTGCACAGCGTGATGTCGTCCATCGTGGTGGGGCGCGCCGACTTCCAGGAGCCCTCCACGATCAGCGTGGGCAGCTTGGTGTCCACCTTGGTGCGCCCGCCGCGGTACTTGAGGTGCGGCACCGGCTCGTTGGCGCACTCCTCCGCCTCGTCGAAAAAGGCCTCAAAGGCCTGGTCCACCGTGAGCGCGTTCAGGCCCGTCGACGACTCCATGGGCCTCGCACCCAGCTGCATGTGGAAACATAGAGTGCCGGTCAGCTAATATAGCACGGAGATGCAAACATGCATGCAGACGGCCGTCCCCACGGGCCACGTACCGCACAAGCGCTCAGCAGCAGCGCCAGGCATACCGCCACAGGCAGCCTGGCAACCCTCATTTCAGACGCGAGTAGCAACCACGACAGCCGAGCGAAACGAGGGGAACAGGCACAGCCTGTGCCTCAAGCGCGGCTGACGCGCCCCCGAATGTTGCGCGGATACGACGGGCACTCAAAGGCTTTTTCCGTCTGCGAGTCGTGCGTCCCCGGCTGAAAGCGAGAAGCTTTGTCCCTAAGAATCGGAATGTCTATGGGTAAGATAAGAGGTGGGGAGGGACGCCATGTCTTTCGTCCGCGTAAGGCCCCCCAGTGCTGCCGATGATGGCCGGAGTGCAGTGAGCCATGCAGATAAATTCGATCCCGGTTCGGGCGCCCGCAAGATTTCTTTGAATTGCGCAACAACAGGCGGATCGGTGTCGAGCCAAGCGTCGCCCCCCTTCCAAAGCCTGCACCATCGATCGACTTCTCAGTCTCGCAAAAATACTTTACAGGGCCTTGTAACTGACCTTTGATGCAGTAAGAGCCCCCAGCGCGACCATGGCGAGCAAGCGCGCCCCGGCTCGGGGGGCCGGGAGCTCGTCCGGACCTGAGGACGGGGTGAACATCCAGGTCATCCTGCGCTGTCGCCCTGCCACCAAGGATGAGACGGCCTCCAGGACCCCCCAGGTGGTCAAGTGCAACGAGGCCTTGCGGGAGATCACCCTGGACCAGACGGTTGGGGGCAAGCAGTTTGGCAGGACCTACCACTTTGACAGGGTGCGAGGAGGAGCATGGTGGTCGGGGATGATGAGGTGGTAGAGTTGTTGAGATAGCTGATGGCGGTGCAATGAGAAGAAGGAGCGGCGGTATGGTGTTGATCTATGTGTATGCCAAGAACCTAGACTCCATACACAACCATATGTATCCCAGGTGTTCCCCGGCGAGACGAGCCAGGAGAAGCTGTACGTGAGCACGGTCGCGCCACTGGTGGAGGAGATGCTGGAGGGCTTCAGCTGCACCATCTTTGCGTACGGCCAGACGGGGACGGGCAAGACGTACACGATGACGGGCGACCTGCGCGAGGGCTCGGCGGAGATGAGCGCGTCGGCGGGCGTGATCCCGCGCGCGATCCACCAGATCTTCGAGTACCTGGAGGGCCTGGGCGCGCAGGAGTACGCGGTCAAGGCCTCCTACCTGGAGCTCTACAACGAGGAGGTGACGGATCTGCTGGCCATCGGGGCGGACCCGCCCAAGGTGCGCATCCTGGAGGACCGTGGCGGCGTGGTGCTCAACGGGCTGGAGGAGGCGCAGGTGCGCACCGCGCCCGACATCTACGCGCTGCTGGACCAGGGCACGGCCAAGCGCCGCACGGCCGAGACGCTGCTGAACAAGCAGTCCTCGCGCTCGCACACGGTGTTTGTGGTCACGGTGAGCGTGCGCGAGACGCTGGCGGAGGGCGAGGAGGTGCTGCGCGTGGGCCGGCTCTACCTGGTGGACCTGGCCGGCAGCGAGAACGTGACGCGCTCGGGCGCGGTGGACCAGCGCGCCAAGGAGGCCGGCAACATCAACAAGAGCCTGCTCACGCTGGGGCGCGTGATCACGGCGCTGGTGGAGGGCCAGGGCCACGTGCCCTACCGCGACAGCAAGCTCACGCGCCTGCTGCGCGACTCGCTGGGCGGGCGCACCAAGACGTGCATCATCGCCACCGTGGCGCCCACGGTGCAGTGCCAGGAGGAGACGCTGAGCACGCTGGAGTACGCGCACCGCGCCAAAAACATCAAGAACAGGCCCGAGGTCAACCAGCGCATCAGCAAGACCACGCACATCAAGGAGATGAGCGTGGAGATCGAGAAGCTCAGGTTGATGCTGTGCGCGACGCGCGAGAAAAATGGGGTGTATTTACCTGTCGCGCAGTACGAGGAGGAGACGGCCGAGCGCGCGTTCCTGCGCGACCGCGTGGCCGAGCTGGAGGCCGGGCTGGAGATGGCCAAGAGCGACGCCGAGGCCGAGCGCGCCGCGCTGCTGCGGCGCGCCGAGGCCCAGCGCGCGGAGCTGACGCGGGCGGTGGAAGAAAAACAGGCCGCGCTGGCGCGGGTCGAGGCGGAGCTGGCCGCCACGGCCGCGCGCCTGGACGAGGCGCGGCACGTCGCCGCCGGCGCGCGCGCGCGCGGCGGCGCTCGCCGCGCACGCGCTCGCGCTCACGGCGGAGTTGAGCGACGCAAGGCGCGACGTCACGCAGCTGTTTGCGCGCGTGGACGCCAAGGCGGGTCTCGAGCGCGACAACTGGGCGCTAGTGTCCGAGCTGCGCGCGCAGGCGCTCGAGGCGCTGGCCGGGACAGCCGCGCGCGTGCGCGAGGCCGAGCGCGAGGTCCTGGAGGCTCTGCGGCCCGGGCGCGCGGCGTGCGAGGCGCGGCGCGACGCGCTGGCTGCTGGAGGGGTTGAGGAAGGTGCTGATGAGCAACTTGCGGTCCTCTTGCGCGAGCGCGCGACTGCTTTCCGCCAGGCGTCTGACGCGAGTCTAGACGCCGTAGCCAACGCATTGCAGCGCGCGCAAGAGGCCGCCGCCCCCGCGCGAGCGGCTCTGCTCGAGGACCTGAGAACTGACCTGCGCGGCGCGCGCAATGCCTCAACCTCGGCCGGCGCGCACGCGGCCGAGGCGCTCGGCGCCATCGCGGCCACGACGGCCGCGTGCCTGGCGCGCGACCGCGCCGAGGCGGCCGAGCGCGCGGCCGAGGTCGCGGCGCTGGGCGAGGCGGGCGCGGGCCCGCTGCGCCTCGCCGCGGGCGGCCAGGGAGCAGCGCGCGCGCGGCTGGACGCGCACCGCACGGCCGTGCTGGACGCCATCGCCGCGCAGACGGCCGACCTGGAGGCGCAGCTGGCGGCCGGGCGCGAGCGCGTGGTGCGGGGCGTGGAGGAGACCGTGGCCGCGTGGGTGGCCGAGACGCGCGAGCGGCTCGAGGCGCAGACGGGCGCGCTCACGGCGCGCGTGCGCGAGGACCTGGGCTCCCTCTCGGAGCGCCTGGGCCGCGACGGCGCCGCGGCGGCCGAGGCCGAGGGCGCCGTGCGGCTGCAGAGCGAGCGGGTCGCGGCGGGGCTGGCCGCGGGCGCCGAGGCGCGGGGCCGCGACCTGGATGCCGTGCGCCTCGCGGCCGAGGCGGGCGGCGCCGACCTGGCCAAGGGCCTGCTGGAGCTGGACGGCCAGCACGCCAGGCTGGAGGCCGGCGTGGCGGCCGTCGAGGCGGCGGCGCGCGAGCACGGGCGGCGGCGGCGGCCGACGTCGAGCGCGCGGGCGCAGACGCGCGCGCCGGCGCGCTGGAGGAAGCTTTGAGCGCGAATCTCGAGGCCGTGGAGGAGACGGACGCGCCGGGCGCACGCACGCCGCGAGGCCGAGCTGGCGGCGCTGGTTCGCGTCGAGCAGAGCGCCGCGGACGCCGAGGGCCTGCTCCGCACGGGCGCGGACGCCGTGGCGGCGGGCGCGCAGTCTGTGGCCGACCGCGTGTCCGAGGTCGTGGACACCCAATACCGCCTGGACCGGGAGGCCGACCGCGTGCCCGCGCGGCGTGAGGCGGCCGCGCGCACCGACGACGAGGTGACTGTTTTGCGGGCACCGTCCGAGGACGCGCTGGTCGCCTCCTGGCGCAACCGCGCCGAGTCTGGCGCGAGCGATGCTGGAGAGGCGGCAGAAGGTACGCACGATGCCGCTGCTGCCGCAGAAGTGGCTGACAAGACTGCTGACGAGGCGTCGCCAGACGAGGCGTCGCCGGCAGCGGAAGCGCCACAGACGGAGGACAGCATGGAGGAAAACACAAACCTGGCAGGTGCGCTTGAGAGGCCGTTATCTGGGTGATGGGATTTTACACAAATGAGGTATGCTGTTCAATGACTAATCCATTTATCTCGCGCGAGTCGTGCTCACCCCCCCAATCGACCCAAACCAAACGCAGGCAACCGCACGCTGTCGCTGGAGGTGTCCATCCCGTCCGGGCTCAAGCCGCCCACGGCCCTGTCCCCCAGCCTGGCCGGGGTCAAGCGCGGCCGATCGGCGCCGTCCACGCCGCGCGACGCGCGCGCCTCGGCCAGGGTCGGCGTGCGGCGAGGCACGCGCGCCTCGTCGCGCACCGAGGGCTGATCTGTCTCTAGGTGGTTTTTCTGAGTCAGGGCCTCACCCGAGACACCCACTCACTACTGAAAACCCATGCCCATGTACCCCACGTCCTGACGGCGCACGCCACGATCCTGCAGGATGCCTGTCCTTTCCACGACAAAGGCCGCACACTCTGACCATTGACTCGAGTTGCTGTCCATCGGACTTGTTTGCACGACCAAGCTGGCCACAAACAGAGCAAGCAGTATGGCGAGGCAACGAATGAAATCAGCAACAGTGTTCAAAAATGTACGATAGATTCTCAGCCGAGGCTACTTGCCCTTTTTCTTCTTGGGCTTTTGTGGCTTGGCAGATCCCTTGCCGCCGCGGGTGATGGGGGCGCCGGACCGGCTCTGCGGCTCCTCCGGCTCCTCCTCCTCCTCCTCGTCGCTCTCCCCGGGGGCGGCCGTGGCGCCCACCCGCATCTCGCCGCCGGGGATCTCGTTGTAGGCCACAAGACCCGAGTACCGGCGCCGGAACCGGGCCAAGGGGCCCTCGTCCCGCACCATCGTGGCCGTCTTGCCTTGGTAAGAAAGGGTGATTTCCCGACCAGACCTCCACTGCAGCATGGGGCACCATGTGTGAAAAGCATGGTCTTTCGCATACCCACAACTGCCCATACTCAGCCCCACCCACCATCGAGTCGCTCACCCCTGTATTCCGGCAACGTGCCGCTCACGACTCGGACTTTCTTGCCCTCGCAGATGACGGGGGCTTGCTCGTGCCATGTCGGGTGGATGCCCTTCCTGGCAGCGGTGGCCACGTCTCGTCTCTGCAGAGCAGAGGCAGGCTGAGAGTGAGATGCATGGCACAATGTTACGGATACGTGAATGCACCAGTCGCACGTCAAATACGCACCCTAGCAGAGGAACACGGGACGGCTCCCCCAAGAGCACCGGGAGCTGGACGCGACATTGTGCGCCAAACTAAGTGGCCGCATGCCCTCGCTCTGCAGGCTGCACGATAAAAGTGGCGCCATCATGCAATGTACAATGTCATGACAGGGAACGGGTGCCCGTGTCGTTGCCTGCTGGGCTGACGCCCGGCCAACATGGTCTGATTGAGGCCTTCAGACTCGATGCGGCTACGATCTTGCCGTCCGCTGGCCAGGGAACTGGCGAGGCCTTGTCTCTTGTCAAAAAGGACGCGGCGTCAGGGAACAATTTATCGGAATCCTTGGCATAGGTGCAACCATGAAATCGCGCAATGTTTGGCGATTGGTAGACCAATCATGAATTATCTCCATGTCGTGGACGCCAAGCTTTCGGCGGGCCGGGGCTCTGAATTTTCCGCGGCATCCAGACGAGCGCAGCAGGATGAGATTGCTGAACTGGCGAGCTTGGATGGAGACGATATTTGGTAGGAGAAACGGCTAGATGTCTTTGAGCGTGTTGCCTGGGATCGATGGCTGTTCCTGGCCACTTCTTAGAGCCTTCCCCACCCTCCCCCATGCAGCCTCTCCAAGGACCAGCGCATCGAGGACAGCATCGACTGGGATGTGACGCAGCGAATAACGGTGGAGGACCCCATTCCTGCGCACAATGCCGGGTACCGCTTGCTCGCCAGGATGGGGTGGGTGGGCGGGGGCCTGGGCCGGCAGGGCCAGGGCCGGCCGGAGCCGATCCCGCTGCTCGCCGGGGACAATGGCATCCGCGCGGGCCTGGGCCGCGCCGAGGTGGACCGGCAGTTCACCAGCATCATCGCCCGCAAGGCCCTGGAGGTCGAGCTCCAGGCGGATGAGGACGAGGATCGCCAGGTCCGCCGGGAAGCAGAGGCGGCGCGCGTGACCCGCATCCAGGAAGACGTCACGGACATCCTCAAGACCTTTTTCTGCGAGGTGAGTTTTGGTGAAAATTTGGGTCTTAAGAAGTGATTTTTTTTTGGTCAGCACTGCTAGAAGAATGTGGGGCCATCCCATGCTCCTGACCCCCACCCCTCTCCGTCCCCAGATCTGCCACAAGCAGTACCAGACAGCCATGCAGATGGAGGAGCACCTTTCTTCCTACGATCACCACCACCGCAAGCGCATGGCCGAGACGCGGGCCATGCTGTCGGCCCGTACAAAGAAAGGATCGCGAAAAGAAGGCCAAGGGCAGTCTGGAGAAGGAGCTTGCCAAGCTCACCAACCAGTGCGTAGGGTGGATGATGCAGACTAGGGGCTGGGGGTGCAGGATTGACAGGAATGGCCTGTGCAATTTTGGGCCTATACCTGGCATATTAAACTATAATTTTATGGAGATTTACCTCGTCTGTGTGCGCGTACAGGTCGAGGGCGGTCGCCTTGGCTCAGTGGAGGGAACCAGGGCTGCAAAATCAGCCTCCATTGCCGCCAAGCGGCGACGCATCCGCGCCTCCCCTGCCTCCTTTGCCGCCGAGCAGCGACGCATCCGCGCCTCCCCTGCCTCCTTTACCGCCAAGCACCAACGCATCCGCGCCTCCCTTGCCTCCTTTACCGCCAAGCACCGACGCATCCGCACCTCCCTTGCCTTTAGCCCCACGAAGCAGCAGCAGCACCTCGCCAGCTTTCCCGCTAGGCGCAGGAGGCCAACCCCCACCCCCTGCGCCCCAGCTTGCGGGCGGGTGGGACAGCGGCGGTGCTGCGCCGCTCCCTGCAGAGCCGGCGCCCCAACCGGTGAGCGTCGGCTTCGCGATGGCTCGCCCCGGTCGGCCGCAAGCGCGGCCCATCGCTCTCGGCGCCCGATTGAACCAGCCACGCCAAGCTGCGAGTGCACCCCCCGCACGCGCCAAGCAGGCTTCGTCGGTATTTGGCTCCGACTCCGACTCTGACTGATGACACGTTTTTGCCCTGTAAATACGTTCCTTCAGATATTTCTGGTAGCTACAAGGCCATTCGCTGATCGAGTGAGTGTCCAAGGCTAGGGCGTTCGAGCGAAGCACGTGCGCCGCCGGGGGGCTCGGCGCAATGTCAGTGTTGAAAGGACGCAAAAAGGGCGCAGTCGCGGCTGGGGCCTGCGCTGGCCTGGACCCAACTGAGGAGGGGAAATGTGCCGGGGACGGAGCACGAGGCCGTGAGGGGCACGGCCTTGCGCCTCTTCACTCAAAATCCACTCAATCTAGGGACCGGCAGGACAAGGGAGCAAACGCTACAAGGGTGAGACGGACGTGGCAATGCTAGACTACAGCTGTGCGAAAGGCACAATAGATGGGTGGGGCGCACGCACGTGAATAGGAAGACCACGGATCCCATGAGACCGCGCGGGGCAGCAGACGGTGGTGATGATTATAAATCTCACGACCGTTTTTCTCTGCCCCAGCGACTCGGACCCGCCGCTCGCGTCGGAGCGGGAAAAGAAGAGGAAAAGGGGGGCCGCGTGTCGGCAACGACGATGGAGCGAAATACGCGTGGTGCGAAAACGAAAGACGGGCGCTGTTTGGGGGTTGGGGGAGCAAGTGCCTGGGCGGCGCGCACTACACGTTCTGGATCCAGAGACGCAGTATCGGGAGAGCTCTCGTACTAGTCTATCGCCAAGACAGATGGTCGCGAAAGGAGTCGACCTATTTTTTTTAGGCGAGATTGCACCTTGCCGGGCGACACTCAAGCGAGACGAGTTTGCGGGCCTGCAAAGGCAGAACCCTCGCTCAGCAAAAGCTCAGAGCGCGACCAGGTCCAGGGCCGAGGGCGCCACGACGATGCCCGAGGGCGAGCGCCGCAGGCCGCGCGCCGGCGGTCGCGGCGCCTCGGGCGGCGCCGCGGCGCCCAGCAGGGACGCCCTGGCCGCCGCCGCCATGGGCCGGCGCGGCGACGCCGCGCGGCCGCCAGTGGAAGCCGCGCAGAATGTCGGCCGCGGACTCGTCGGTGCAGGCCTCGGCGACGGCCGGCGCGCAGACGAGCGGCGCGCGCCCGTTGCGCCGGCGCCGCAGGCTCAGGCTGATGCTGTCCGTGCGCTCCTCCGGCAGGGGCAGGCAGTCCTCGCTGTCGTCGTACAGCGCGTCGCTGGCCAGCACGGCCGAGGGCGACTGCTGCAGCGACCGCGCCGCGGAGAGGGCGTGCGGCAAAAAGGTCGTTGTGGTGGTGCTCGCAGAGGGGGCGCGCGGCGTCGACGCGCCGGTGCCGGGACCTTCCTGGGCCGAAGCCGCAAAGGCCGAGACCTGGGGCGAGGGCAGCGGGCCGACGGCGTCCTCCAGCTCCAGGTCGAGCCGCGGGGAGGCAACGTCGGACGACGCAATCGTCGTCGTCTCAGACGGCGTGCGCGGCGCGACGGTATTGCCATCGCAGCCCGAGGTCTCGTCCGCCACTTCCCCGGCCTGCGCGCGCGCGGCCGCGGCCTCGCGCGTGGCGGCGCGCTCCCAGGTCGCCACCTGGTGGATGCAGGCGTCCAGCGTGGCCTCGATGCCGCAGTTGCACTGCACGGCCGAGAGCTTGGCCCAGGCCGCCAGCTCGCCCGCGCGCACGGCGGCGCGCAGCGAGCGCGGCTCGCCGCCCGCCAGCAGCGCGCGCCCGGCGGCCGCGCCGGGGCCTGCGCCGCGGTTGTCCCCGGGCAGGATGGTGATGTCCCCGGTCCACTCGGCGGCCAGGGCCGGCAGCACGGGCACGTGCCGCGCGGCGCCGGGCCAGGCCTCGAGCACCTGCCGCGCGCGGTGCTTGATCTCCGCGCCCAGCGCAGACCCCGGCCGGCCGACGGCCGCCGCCGAGCGCAGCAGCGGCGCCAGCACGGGCGAGGCCTGGCTCACGATCCAGTGGTTGGCGCTGAACATCTCGCTGATCTGGGCGAGGGGCAGCGTCGCGCACGGCGGCGGTGGCCGGCGACGACGCGCGGGTTTTTGGGACGTGGAGCTATTCGGTGCCCCGCCACCGCCGCCCCAGCCGACCAGCACGTAGCGCTGGTCGCAGCCGTCGGCGCCGCGCGCGACGAGCTCGGAGCCGCGGCCCGTGACGGCCGCGAGCACCGCGCTCCAGACGTAGACCCGCGGCGCTGTCAAATAATTGAGCAGGCGCGGCGAGGCCGCGGCGGCGGCGCCGCCGGCCGCGACGGCCAGATTCAGCACGCGGCCCGTGGCGTGAAAGGCCTCGCTGAGCGTCATGTCGCCCAGCGCGTGGCGCAGACGCACGCGGGCCTCGGCGCGCGGCGGGCCGGCGGTGCGGCCCAGCGCGGCGAGCACGCCGAAGAAGCCGCGGCCGCCCGGGCAGACGCCGTCAAAGAGCGAGGCGTCCAGGTCCTCGGCCGCGTTGAGCAGCCGGCCCAGCTGCGCGTCGGTGCGCACCGCCAGCAGGCCGCACACGACCGCGCCCTCGCCCGTGCCCGCCACCACGCGCGGGAGCATGTACTGCTCCAGCAGCGCGCGCACGACGCCCAGGTGGAAGCCGGCTGCGGCGCCGCCGCCGGCGAGCGCCAGCGCCGAGCGGCCAAAGGCGTGCCGCGTCTCGCGCAAAAACGTGCTGCGCTCCGCCAGCGGCAGGTCCGGGCAGGCGGTGATGTCCTCCAGCTGCGCCCGCACCTCGTCCAGGTACTCGCGGATGGGCTCCGGGCAGACGGGGAAGGCGTCGTGCAGCGCGCTGGAGGTCATGCCGCCCAGGTCGCGCAGCAGGTCCGCGCGCACCGCAAACATCTGCTCGCCCAGCGTGCCCAGCGCGCGGACCTTGCGCAGGTGCTCCACCTTCTCGCGCAGCAGGCGGCGGTCGTACAGCCGCGTCTCCTCGCGCCAGCGGGCCGCGGGGTCGATGCCCCGGGCCGCGTCCAGCTTGGTGGCCAGCACGCTCCACTCAAAGTAGCTCTTGGCCTCCGACATGCGCAGCGCCAGCCGGGCCCGCAGACGGGCCCCGTCGTCCTCCTTGCCGCGCAGGCGCCACACCAGGCGCCATAGGACGCTCGAAACTAGAGCAACACCTGCAGTACCGAAAAAGGGAGTCATGCTCGGGTCAGTCGAGCGCGCCGGGTCACGGTGCGCGCCGGGTTCCGCGTCGGGGTGGCCCATTGGCTGGCGAATGCAGCACCCGGGACCAGCCCGCCCAAACTCCGTCTCGAGCGCGCCTACCTCCAACCACATGCCAGTATCGAAGGGTAATGCGCTTGCTCAGGCGCAAATACGGATGACGTACGGGCGCGCTGAGACGGCCCGCTAGGGCGAGGATCCACCGCAGGAAGTCCCGGGAGAGCGACCACACGCTCCGCCCAAACAGCAGTTTTCCAGAGAAAAAGTCTTGGACTGGGTCAAGAGCCACGCTCAAGGTGAAAATGAGGCGGGCAAAAGTTATGTTGAGGAGCAGCCTCGTCAGAGTCAGAGCCGAAGCGGAGCCCGGGGCGGTAGTGACAACGCTCGCTGCCTGCCCCTTGCCCTTCATCCTGCTCTTTATCAGGAATGCATTGCCGGGGTGGGACCTGCGAGGGGCGGCGGGGATGTTTTCTGCTTCCGAGCACCGCCCGCGATGTCGCGTTTGACACCGATTACGCGAGATTTTTTCCAGGCAGAATGGGTCCAATGCCGACACCTAGGAATGGGGGGGCACGTGAAGAATCCGGCGGACTGTTGATCTGCGGTCGTTGTCTGGGGTATGTACATGTACATGGAGTGTAACATTTTTGGGGAAAAAGGGCAGTGAGGCTCGCCCCGAAGGGACGCGAGGGCATACGTCGGAAGTTGGAGCGAGCCTGGCACCAGACTCCGGGCAAGCGCAATCTTTGGATTGAGGCGAATCCTTCTGACCGGGCACATTACATATGTGACTATCAATAATGACGTGCCAGCCAGGAGCCTTGAAGACGAGCCGGGAGGACAGTGCAGGGCTGCTTGGGAAGGAGTGTTCAAACGGGACCCCATTCCATCGCCGGTCTCCTGCTCAGCCGGGTCGTTGACCAGGGGCTTCCGCGTGGATGCCAGGTACTGGCACATAGGAGTTGAGATCGAGAGTGTGGCTTCTATTTACGATCACAGCGGCATGCCTGGCGAAGCTCGTACGTTGTACGGTGCTCGCTAGCTTGGCTGAAGCGTATTGCCCCTGGCGGGCAGCGCGCCTCGAGACATGCTCCCATAATCATGCGAGCCCGGCACGGACCGCGCATACGGATGCCCAGCGAGAGCTTTGTCTCAACATTCGTGCAAAACTGTGGTATCTGATTTGATGCACAAGTCATTCTCGCTGCGAGCCACCGGTAATTGCACTCAGACGGCTTTGACCTCTTTTTCTAGAGTGGGCCAACCCGATTCTTGGCTGGAGTGGATGACGAAGTTTCTGCTGCGCCCGGCCAAGAGGTTGATTTACTGAAGCCAACACGTCATTAAACTCGCGTTCGCAGTGCCCGCAGCCATTGCTGTGGATCAGGGCGGGTTGTGCAGTGGTGGCAAAGCCAAAGCCACACAAAGCAAAAGGGTGAAATGCCGCTGCAGACTGCTGTGTCCGGTCCTGCGGCTCAGAGGAGCCACAGACAGGCTTAGAGACGTGGTACGAACACCAAAAAATATAGTACATGATGGAATGACATGCGGCCTCGTTTTGCGGTGAAAGACAACATTGGCTGGGAGGAGGGCACCCGCCAGACAAGGGGCGGCCATAACAGTGTCACCCGGTTCATTCCGCAACAGAGCTTGCTTATCCTGCACGCCAAGCCACGCGCACGAAATGCGACATCGACAATCACACCGTGTAGACCCCTAAATTTGGGTGATATCTGTCATTTTTGTAGCGGAGGTCTCAGTCGCAGTGTATAGCAACACGCGACCGGCCATAGTGCCCATTCCCGGGCGTCGCCAGCATGGCAACAAAGGGCGACGCCCTGGCCTTTGCGAGTCTCCGGGGGCCAACAGCGGACTTGGCGGTGTGTGGACAGAGTGCCACGCTTTTTGCGCGAACTGATCAGGCGGACGCCGTGGAGTCACTGCGGGACTGCATTCCCTGCTGGGGCGACTCCACCAACTTGGTGGACAGATACGATGCCAGGTCGGCGAGCAGTGACGCTTGCCCGCGTTTGTTCTGCTGGAAGATTGTATCGGAGTAATCTAGACACACATGCGTCCAAACTCGCCAGGTTATTGTTAGAGGAGGCTCCAGCTGAACCAGCGGCCACCAGCGACAGGGAAGGGTGGCCAGAAGAGGAGTTGGCCCTGGATGACGAGCGGTACCGTGACCTCCACACCGCGGCCGAGTCTCCAAGCAGGAGCGGGGAGGATGATGCTCATGATAGATACGCTGGGACGGCCGCGATAGGCTTTCGCTACGATGAAGAGGGAAAGGAGGAGGAGCCGCAGAGCTCGCCGGGACGGGGCGCCTCCCTGCGCCCGACAGACCCCGGCGAGACTTCCACAGCGCCCGCAGGCCCACCTTTGCCCAGCCCTGGCCCGGCAGACCCGTCCTTCAGGCCCAATCCAGAGGTGGTCCCGCAAGCATTCATGCCCGTCGTGGAGGCAGACCCAAAGGCGCTGCTGCCCACCACGGTCTCTCACCTGAAGGCGCGCTTGGTTGGACAGCCTGGCTGGCGGGGAGGGTCTGTGACAATTTCGTAAGGATGCAGAAAGCAATTGGCACCTCGACTGCTTCCTGGCAGGTGATGATGCACACTGCGCGTGCCGTGCGCGACGGCGGCGGCCAGCTGGAGATCGTGCTCCGTGTGCGGCACGCCCACCAGCCGCTCTTTGGCTTCATCCAGCCCGAAGACTCGCGGCATTCGTTCTTCCGCTGGCTGGTGGCAAACGGGGACCTGACAGTGGAACGACTGCACCTCGCGGGTGCCCCGCCGCCCGAGCGGGTGCTGACCATAATGCGGCGCCTGGCGGCTGAGAGCGCGGTGAGGCGGTCCGATCGCGAGGCGGGGCGTATGATCCCTTGCCTCTGGCCATTGCTGCTGCGTACAACTGCTCCGCAAATTTCATGCACGCCGCTGCCCCGCATGCAGAAGCTGGGCTCTCGATTCGAGGCTCGGGTGGCCAAGCTGATGGGGACCTCTGGCAGCTTCGGCTTTCTTGCGCAGGGCTCAGAGCACCACACGACTTACAGGTACCAGGAGTGGCGCATGAGAGACTGGCGGGTACAGCGTGCTTGAGTTGAATGCTTCAACCTTATGAGCGCTGTGTGCCCCGCAGGCGCATTCTAGCGGCGGCAGAGCGCGCCTTTGCCAATCAAGAGCCGGCCGCACTAGGCGCCGAGGGGGCGAGCACCACATTTGAAAAGCCACCTGTTCGAGAGCCTGGCCTCGCTACTGATGCGGAGCTGCGCAAGGCGGAGCGTCGAAGGTGCGCGATGTGGGCTGCATGCCGTTCAAAGTCCTGGTGTGGGCAGAAATCGAATTCGACCAATGCTTTGCACACGCGGTGCTGAGCTTTTTAAATTGATTGCCACCACCTCCGGGCCTCACCAATTCCCTGACTTTTGTGTTCAATGCTCGCATTGCAGGAAAGCCAGGGAGCTACTGGCCAGCCGGATGCCCTAGCCTCGCATCTTATCACCGGCATAAAAGCTCTGAACAATTGTTATGTAACATGCGAGCTAACGACATTCCGGTGTTCCGGGTAACAACGTGGCACGTGGGCTGCGGTACCGCGTGCGGATTCCCGTAGCTCGTTAACCGGATCGTTCAAAATTCAAAGCGAGCGCTGCGTAAGTTCCGACAAACTTTGAACTGGAGTTACAATCAATGTATATTTTGCCTTTCTCAATTTGGCAGGAGACTGTTGTATGATTTACGCAATCTCGTTGCAGAGTCCGAACATCTGGTAGTCGTATTTGTCCGCGTCCCATCGAGGAGGACACCTATACGTCGTCGCGAGAACGCTGCGCGCTTCCAGTCCACATGAGGACTGCGATCCTTTTAGGCTTGCTTTGTCTTGCCATCAGCGCTGCGGCGTTTGATCCACGCCCCATCGGTAAGTCAATGCGGCAGTGCCAGTGTCATTCTAGGGGTCGCTCGAGATGTCGCCTTAACACCATTTCAAATCACCCCATCGCAGCCGAGGATGAGGCGGAGTGGCATTCCGTCTACAGAGGTCTTTTGGATGAATGGTCTGTGGATGTGCCAAGCGCGGCTCCCGGGACCAGCTGGGGCCCGTCAGAGGCTCCCGGACCCGCCCCGTCCGACCACGTGCATGTTGACTCGATCAGCCCGTCGGTAGCCGAAAGCCCCCTCGCCCGTCCAGACGCCCCCCTCCAGTCGCCCCACCCCCGATCTCAGTGCCTTCTCCCACTCCCTCTCCCATTCCCGCGCCCACTGTCTCCCTGCCGCCACCGAGCTCTCCGCCTCCCACCGCCTCTCCCCCCGCCACCAAGCTCTCCGCCTCCCGCCACCTCTCCTCCCCCCACCAAGCTCCCCGCCTCCCCTCTACCTCACCCCCACCACCAAGCTCACCACCTCCAACTGCCTCACCCCCTTCCCCCCCGTGCCCCGCCCCCCAGTTCCACCTATGTCGCCCAAATCCCCCTCCCCCCGACTCCCCCCGCCACGCTCCCCCCCCAGCGAGCCCTCCCGCGAGTCCGAAAGCGCCGCCCCCCCCCCCTTCACCACCCAAGAAGTCACCAAAGTCTCCGCCGCCATCCCCTAAGCACATCCACAGCCCGCCCAAGTCTCCTCCCCCCTCGCCCGCCATCCCCTGTCTCCCCACCCCATAGCCCTCCCGCCGTTGCCCCCTCCCCCCCACCATTCTGCCAGTCCCGGCCCCTGTGCCGCTGCTGTGCCAAGCCCCCCTTCCTACCCCCTCCCCCCTGTGCCCACTCCCAGTCCTGTGCCCGTCCCCTCCCCGCCCCCCCTCTCCTCCCCCCGACTCCCGTCCCGGTCCCTGTACCAGTGCCTGCGCCGGCGCCTGTCCCCGCCCCGGTCCCAGAGCCGACACCTGTCCCCGCCCCTGTCCCAGAGCCGACGCCTATCCCCGCTCCAGCTCCCCGAGCCAACACCCATCCCCGGCCCCCGTTCCTGAGCCAACGCCAGTCCCCTGCTCCGAGCACCCTCCCCGCCCCAGTTCCCGCGCCGACACCGGTCCCGGAGCCCTCCGAGGCGCCCATCCCCGCACCGCTCCCCGCCCCGATCCCGTCGCCGCCGCCGCCCCCCGCCCGCGCTGCCCGTGTGCCCCCTCGGGCGTCGCGCCCGCCTGCAAAGTCTACATCGAGAACGCGGCCTGCTGCGCGGGCCAGGGCCTGAGCGTGGCGCAGCCCTGGGTCGGCCTGAGCGTCTTCTGCTCGGCGGCCACGCGGCTGCCGGCCTCGTGCGTCGAGGTGCTGGGCCCCGCGCGCAGCACCGTGGTGGAGACGTTTGTGCCGGCCGATGCCGGGGCGCGCCGCCAGTCCTTCCGCTACGTGGCCAGCTGGGCCGCAGAGGACCCGGAGTTTGTGGGGCCCCTGGAGATCTGGGTCAACACCTCGGCCCCCGGCTGTGCCCTGCGCACCAGCACCTGCACGCTGGGCGGCGGCAGCCGCTTCTCGCGCATCCAGACGCCCCTGGACGACTTTGTGGGCGAGGTGACGGGGCGCTACGTCAACGGCTCCTGGGGCGGCGGCGCCCTGGGCCCCGTCGAGCCGGCGGAGATCCCGGTCCTGGCCTACGTCAACCAGACGACGGGCGAGTGCGCCGGGCTGACGGCCGCGGATCTGGGCCAGAGCTTCTTCAGCGGGACGGCCTTTTTGCACCCGCAGGGCGCCGCCACCGAGTGCCTTTGATGAAGTATGCAGCCGCGCATTTCCTCTGCATCGCCACGCCAGTCTGTGACCAGTGTTTCTCCTTTTTCAAGCGTTGTTTTGTGGCAAGTGTGTGTCACTTTTGCGTGTGTGGCCCCTCCCCATTATTGAGATGATTCTTCCGTCTGGGGCATAGATACTAGCCTGTACCAAGTGCATTGGTCTTCGAAAAGATCAAAGCTGCGTGTAGATGCATACTATAATGAGGATTTCGTGGTATCATGGTGCAGCCAGCTGCACAAAGCAATCTCAAAGCGGTGGTCACGCCCAAATCTGGAGCAGCCCCGCGCCCGAGTCGAGAGAGTTCCGGCGCCTTCGCGCGATCGCGAGGAAGTCGCTGGAGGGATTGCGCTCCACCATACAATGCCATCTACATAGAACGCAATCGGCCAACCCCAGCCCGATTACACTGCATAAATCCGCGCACCTACGTGCACCATTTCATCGACATCACTCGCACGTTGGCAGTTGCAAACGCGGCGTTGATCATGCAGACGGCCTCGGTGAAGGCGGGTGCTGGCGGGCCTTCCCTGGGCAACCGCCAGGGAGCGGGCGTTCGCGCACCCTTTGTCGGAGCTAAATGGAACGCACGGCGTTCCTTGAGGCCGACCATGGCCCGTCGAGGGTCCATGGTGACCCGGGCGCAGAAGGCGAGTGGGTGCATCCTGGCACTTCCTCCGGCTCGCACGCATGTCGGGGGTGTGCGGGGGGCCGCCGGCCTCCTGGGCAATGCCTTAGTCTAGAACGTACATGATCACGAAATCAGCATCATCTAACCAGTCGACCCTTGATCGTGCGCAGGTTGTTGGCATCGATTTGGGCACGACCAACTCCGCCGTCGCGGCCATGGAGGGAGGCAAGCCGACCATCATCACCAACGCGGAGGGTGGGCGGACGACGCCCTCGGTCGTCGCCTTTACCAAGGCTGGTGACCGCCTGGTTGGACAGGTGAGATATGGTAGTGGGAGAGACTGATTGTGGGCGGAGGTGTTATCATCTGTGACGACAACCGATGATGAAATGCGTAGTTGGTCGGTAAACGGTCCACCAACCCATCCATAACTTTCTACCTCTCCACTCTGCACCGACCAATGACAGATTGCCAAGCGCCAGGCGGTGGTCAACCCGGAAAACACGTTTTTCTCGGTCAAGCGCTTCATCGGGCGCAAGATGAACGAGGTCGGGGAGGAGCTGAAGCAGGTGCCCTACCGCGTGATCCAGGACTCGACGGGCAACGTCAAGATTGTGTCTGGCAACGCCAAGAAGGAGTTTGCGCCGGAGGAGATTTCGGCCATCGTGCTGCGCAAGCTGGCGGACGACGCGGGCGCCTTCCTTGGCGGCCCCGTCTCGCAGGCGGTGATCACGGTCCCCGCCTACTTCAACGACGCGCAGCGTCAGGCGACCAAGGACGCGGGCCGCATCGGCGGCCTGGAGGTGCTGCGCATCATCAACGAGCCGACGGCGGCGAGCCTGGCGTACGGGCTGGACAAGAAGTCGAACGAGACGATCCTGGTGTTTGACCTGGGCGGCGGCACGTTTGACGTGTCGGTGCTCGAGGTCGGCGACGGCGTGTTTGAGGTGCTGAGCACGGCGGGCGACACGCACCTTGGCGGCGACGACTTTGACAAGCGCATCGTGGACTGGCTGGCGGACGACTTCAAGGCCGCCGAGGGCGTGGACCTGCGCAAGGACCGTCAGGCGCTGCAGCGCCTGACCGAGGCGGCCGAGAAGGCCAAGATCGAGCTGAGCTCGACGAGCACGACGTCCATCAGCCTGCCCTTCATCACGGCCACGGCCGAGGGCCCCAAGCACATTGACGCCTCGCTGTCGCGCGCCAAGTTTGAGCAGCTGGCGGGCGACCTGCTGGACCGCTGCCGCGTGCCCGTGGAGGCCGCGCTGCGCGACGCCAAGCTCTCCTTCAGCGACCTGGACGAGGTCATCCTGGTGGGCGGCAGCACGCGCATCCCGGCGGTGGTGGCGCTGATCGAGCGCCTGAGCGGGAAGAAGCCCAACGTGTCGGTCAACCCGGACGAGGTGGTGGCCCTGGGCGCGGCCGTGCAGGGCGGCGTGCTGGCCGGCGAGGTGAGCGACATTGTGCTGCTGGACGTCACGCCGCTCAGCCTGGGCCTGGAGACGCTGGGCGGCGTGGCCACCAAGGTCATCCCGCGCAACACGACGCTGCCCACCAGCAAGACGGAGACCTTCTCCACCGCGGCCGACAACCAGCCGAGCGTGGAGATCAACGTGCTGCAGGGCGAGCGGGAGTTTGCGCGCGACAACAAGTCGCTGGGCACCTTCCGCCTGGACGGCATCCCGCCCGCGCCGCGCGGCGTGCCGCAGATCGAGGTCCGGTTCGACATCGACGCCAACGGCATCCTCTCCGTCACCGCCATGGACAAGGGCTCGGGCAAGAGCCAGGACATCAAGATCACGGGCGCCAGCACGCTGCCCAGCGACGAGGTCGAGCGCATGGTCAAGGACGCCGAGCGCTTTGCGGACGAGGACCGCGGCCGGCGCGAGCTGGTCGACCTCAAGAACCAGGCCGACTCGCTCGCCTACCAGACCGAGAAGCAGGTCGCCGAGCTGGGAGACAAGGTCCCCGCCGACGTCAAGGCCAAGCTCGACGAGCGGCTCGAGGCGCTCAAGAGCGCCGCCACCGGCGCCGACGCCGAGGCCATCAAGACCGCCATCGACGAGCTCCAAAAGGAGGCCATGGCCATGGGCCAGGCCGTCTACGGCGCCGCGGGCGGCGCCGATGCCGGCGCGGGGCCCGAGGCCGCGGGCGCCGGCGCGGCTGGCGCCGCCCGGCGCCGCCGGCGGCGATGACGTCATCGACGCCGAGTTCACGGACAAGAACTAGACGATTATGTGACGACAATTGTGTGAGGACTCTGCTAGACGCGTGGAGGAAAAGCGTGGAAGGTGTTCAGAAGCACACTCTTCGATGCACTGGATGACCACTGGCATCGCCCTCCGTACCGCGTCCGTCAAACCTTCTTCCCAGACGCCATTCCCCTCCCGGCAGCCCATTCTCCGCTCTTGCAGTGTTACACTGTCGACGCAGCTCGTTGCTTGCATTGTTCTACGCCTCTCTGACTTATATTCACGCACCTGTACACACTCGCCGGGCTTGAGTTTGTGGGAACGAGGGGTGGGTCTAGAATGACGAGAGATACCCAAAGATATCAAGAATGCGTCATATCTCTGGACTAGGAGCCCAGCTCAGTTTTAGGTTTACGTTTGATCTGAACGATTTCAGGAACACTGCTTGATTGTCAAACACATCATGCTCATAAACTCTGCCCACAACCAGCCCAGCCGAAAGCCAGCCGTCGAGATCGGCTCGCAAATCTTATCCGCAAGTCTTCTGCATGGCGAGTGAGCGCATGGATTGGATACACACGCAATACCCGTGCAATCGCACTGGCGCCATATGCATAGAGTATTTCCCGCTGGAACATGTAGCTTGGGAGGCCGAGGGACGCGAGAGCGATGAACGACCGCGAGGCGGAGGGTCGCCGGCCCAGGCCCGAGCGGCGAGCCATGCGGCCCGACCGCGCGCAAGGGAATGGCCATCCCGGCGAGCAAGATGACCGCATTGCAGCCACCGTCCCACTCATTCGCGATGCCAGCGACCCAGCAGAAAAGTATGGCGCCTGGGGGATCCTCGTGACAAGTGATATGCTCCCAACTGTGCTTGCCGGCGTAATTTCGACCAGCCGCAAGGCACGCAACCCGATTTGACAACCCCTCGCAGGCAACGGTTGGCCGCCGAGGTATTTGACAAGGCGACGGCCGAGGGCGTCCCCGCCCTGGTCGCGTATAGCGCGCTCAGCGCGCTGTTCAGCGCGGTCATCCCGAAGCAGCAGGCGCCCGGGGCGCCCTGGATGTGGCGCATGGTGCTTCGGATCATGGAGTTGGATGTCACGCCGCCCACGCACCACCTGCCCTTTGGCCTGCCAAACCTGATGGCCCGGGACCTGCGGGAGGGCGCCCTCCTCCTGCCCGAGGCCGACGCCCTCACGCACTGCCTGGCCACGAAATTCAAGGCGCACTATTTTCCCGTGCTTTCCAGCATCGTGGACCTCGCGATGGCGGTCATGGAGGAAAAGTACCTGCTCCGCAAGCGGCGCAGGGAGGCAGCGCAGGACGCGTCTGAGCGGGGCGAGAGCCGGCACCGGGATCGGCCTGGCCGCACGGAGCTCGCTTCGTACCTGTCAACCTTTGAGCTGCTCAAGGTGCCGAGAGATGGGGGTGGCGATGCTGTTCAAGGGTCATTTAAGTTGATACGGGATGCGAAATTGTCATGCAAATACATCGCCGCCTCATCCGTCGACCCCTTGCCAGATCAACGTGCTGGCGGCTCAGCCGGACAACAGGACCCTGGCGACGCTCACGCCCATGCTCCCCCCACTGGCGCTGCTGGCCTTTCACGAGGAGGTGCAGGACACCAGGGACAAGGAGGGTCAGGCCCTGGCGCGCGAGCTCATCCAGCGCCTGCTGATGGACCCCGGCGTGCTGCGCCAGTTCACGTGCTGGGCGGCGCAGCAGGCCACGGGGTCTGGGTTTGGGGAGCTCCTGGGCAACCTGGAGGTCCCGTACCGGGAGGGCAAGGTCGCCGAGGGCTTTCACCGACTGGCCGGCGCGCTGGGCTGGCTCCTGGACGAGGCCCCGGGCATCGAGATTCAGTTCTTTCCCTGGCTGCTGCAGAGCTACGCGGCCGCCTGCCGCGAAGAAGGTGCGGTGGCCGCAGAGAGGGGAGGGGGAATTAGAGGAGTGATTTTTGAGATTCGGTATCGCTTTGTATGCTGCACTCCTTGACCTTTGCTTGCATCTTGACATGATTCTCTTATAATCTCTTCACACCCGTCCCCCCCCACCCCTATCCCAACTATAGAGCGCGTCCGCCTCAAGGCTGCGGCCAACAAGGAGCGTCGGTGGCAGGGCGACGTGGAGGAGAAGACGGAGTGGACGGCCGCGCACGAGGGCGTGGTGCTGTACGCGGCGCTGGTGGGTCTGCTGTGGCCACGCGGGAGCCGGGCGCTGACGGGCGTGGCCGAGCTGACCGAGGCGCTGGGCCGCGGTATCTACCGCCCCAACGAGGACCGCTCCGGCCAGCACCGCACGCTGCTGGCCGCGCTGCACTCGGCCGCGATCAACCGGGTGCTGGACGAGGGCGCCGAGGCCGCGGCGCCGGCCGCGCGCCGCGGGCTCATGCGCGTGCTCAAGGCGCTCTACCGCGTGGAGCTCCGCGCGTGCACTCAGCGCCTGTTTGACGGCGCAGCGCTGGCCATCGCGGTGCAGCAGACGGCGGCCGAGGAGGCCGTGCGGCGCGCGGCCGAGGACGCGCTGGGCGCGCTGGCCGACGGCTTTGGCGAGACGCGGCGGCTGGACGAGCTGCTGCAGACGCTGCTCTTCGGCGAGCGGCCGCTGGCGCCCGCGGCCGAGCGCTCGCTGCCGCTGGCCCTGCTGGAACGGCTGCGTGAGGCGCTGCCGGCCGCGCCGGCCGGGCAGGGCCCGGCCCTGGTCGCCGCGCTGGGCGAGGCCGTGCGCGCCGCGCCCAGAGGCGGGCCGCCGCGGCGCCTGCGAGGTCATGGGCGCCTGCCTGGGCGAGCTGCCCGTGACCCTGGCCACGGCCGAGCAGGTGGCCGCGCGCGCCGAGGCCGCGCTCGCGGGCCTGGCGCCGGCCCTGACCGAGGCGCTGGACCGCCTCGTCGCCGCCCGCGAGCCGGCGCGCGGGGCGACGCCGCCGCGCTGGCCACCGCGCTGCGCGCCTACCTGGCGCTCCTCGCCTTGCACGCGCGCTGCGCCGCGCTGCACCCCGGCATCGCGACGCTGCCGGGCCAGGACCCGCGCGACGCGGGCCGCCTGCCGGCGCTGTTCGGGGCCGTCCCGGGCGCGGACGCGTCGCGCTGGAGCCTGGCCGCGCTGCTGGGCGCCGCCGAGCGCGCGGGGCCGGCCTCGCCTCTGACCGCGGCCGCGACCGAGGCGCTCGCGCACTGGCTCCGGCTCACGCACGAGCACACGCTGTATGCGTCCACAATTTGCGTGGTGAGCGAACAGCCAGAGTCGGATGGTATGATTTCACAGCACGCCACCGCGCCACCGCCGGAGCTGGTCGCGGGGGCCGACTCGCTCGCGAGCGCGGCCGCCTTTGGCGACGGGCCCCTGCGCGCCGCGCTCGCGGCCGCAGACGTCGTCCGCGCCTGGGTCGGCGCCCCGGCCGCGACGCGCTACGTCACGGCCATCCTGCGGGCCGCGCTGGACGGCGGCCACGCCTGCCACGCCGCCGCGCGCCGCGCTCGTCGCCGACCCGCTGTGCGCGCTTCTGACGCAGGGCGCCAACCAGGCGCCGGCCTTTGCGGAGGCCCTGCGCACGGTCGCGGCCGAGGCGCTGGCGCCGGGCCGGCCGAGAGCAAGGTGTACGCGCCGCTGCTCGACGGCGTGCGCGCGCCGAGCGAGGGCTGGGGGCGCTGCTGGCGCGGGCCTTGGCGGGGGGAGCTGCCGCCCGTGGGCGGGCCCGCCGGCGGCCGCCTGCTCGGCCTGCTCATGAAGCTGCCTCTCCTGCCGCCCAGCGCCGTGCCCTGCGCCATGGCGGTCACGCTGGCGCTCACCTCCGACCGCCTGCTGCGCCCAGAACCGCAAAAGGCCGGCCAAGCCAGTTCTATTGACGAGCCGCCTCGCGAGGACCCGCGGCTGACCAACGTGCTGACGCGCGTGCGCTCCTGGGCGACCATCGCCCCCGGCGCCCTGGGCGCCCTGCACTGGAGGACCTGGATGGGCGCCCTGCTGGCGGCCGTCGCCGCGCGCCCGGGCGCGCCGACGGCCTTGGCCGCCGCGGCCGACCTGTGCGAGGCGGCGGTCGCCGCCGAGCTCCTCTCGCCCGACAGCAGCGGCTCGATCGCAGAGACTCTCACGTCCCTCCTCCCCAAGACCCGCGCCCCGGCCCTGGGCCAGCTGCTGCTCCTGCAGGGGGCGCTGCGGGCGAGCTTGGCCGCGCTGGACGCCAGCGAAGACCCTCTGGAGCGCTACCAGGACGTCTACCTTGCCGTCAACTCCTGAGGCCCGGCTCGAGGCTGATTCCCTTGAGCCTTCTGAGCCGGCGGCCAAGAAGCGGAAGTGCACGCAGGGCCCGGTGGCCGATCTGCTGGCTCTGCTCGTGGAGTGCGGCGCGGACGCGGCGCGCCGCCTGGGCGCCTCCGAGCCCGCCTTTGGCGCCGAGGAGCGGGCGCACGCGGCGGTCACGGTGGCGCTGGCCGTGCGGCTGGCCCTGCACTCAGCGCCGATCACGCAGAGCAGCGTGGCGGTCAAGCAGGTCAACGCGCTGCTCTCGGCGCTGCCCGGCGCCCTGGCGGCTGGGCTGCTGACGCCCGGGAATGAAAACAAGAGCGCCCTCGTTTCCGCCCTGGCGGACGCGGCCGCCACGGCGACGGCGCACGCCAAGGCGCCAGAGGCCGCGCACGCGGCCTCGACGCTCGCCCTGCTCCTGTTTGGGCTGGAGCGCGACCTGCAGGGCGTCGCGGCCGATCCTTTTCAGACCCCGGTGCCCGTCCAGCGGCCACGCTACCCGGAAGTGGCCAACACGTTCCCCACCGCCGCTGAGCCCGGCCGCCGCGCGCTGCTCAACGGCCTCTCCGCCTTTCTGCACGCGTCCTCGGGCTTTGTGACGCACAGCGCGGTGCCCGCGACCGTGCGGCTGCTGCGCGAAGCTGCTGGGCATGACAACAAAGCCCCCAGCCGGCTGGTCATCGCCGAGCTGGCGCTGGCGGTCGTGGGGGCCGCCGTGCCCCGGTCCCTGGGCATCCGGCTCGGCGAGGAGCTCCTTTCCGCGCTCTGCCTGGCGGTGGAGCGCGCGGCGCTGCCGGTCGGCGACGTCGAGCGCCCGGTCGCGCCGCAGACGTGGATCAGGGCGTGCGCCGGAATCTTTTTCCTTGCCAGCAAGGACGCGATCCCGGACGAGGGCGCCGCGCTGGCGGCCGAGGACGCCGAGGAGTCCAAGGTCCAGATCGACTTGGGTGACGTGCGCTCGCTCAAGGTGTGGGCGCTCACGCAGTGCAGCCAGCTGTGGGCGCTGGAGGCGCTGAGCCTCAAGAGCCGGGGCCGCGCGCTGGAGCTCGGGCCGGGCAGCCAGACACTGCACGCGCTGCTGGCGGCGCTGGACGGGCCGCGCAGCCTGCTGCGCGCGGCGCACGGCTGCAAGGAGCCGGAGCGCCGGCGCTTTGCCGGGCGCTGCTGCGCGGCCGTGATTGCCGGGGTCGCGGACGCCATCACGGCCACCATCCGGCGCCACGCCCCGGCCACCCCGACCCTGATCCCCCTGATCGTGCTGGCCCTGCGCCGCACCCTCGCCTGCGCCGCCAGCCTCTGCCTCGTGCTCGGCAAGCCCTGAGGACGACCTCAGCGGGGCGTGCCTCGTCGTCGGCCAGGCCGTCGGCCGCGCCCTTGAAAAGCTCGCCGACACAAAGGTAGGTGGAAGTTTTTTGAGATAGTGTTACAGACTCATCTTATGCTTGGACGCCTGTCACTTCCGCGCAAACCCTGCACGCCACTCACCTCTCACTTTCTCCCACATCCCCTAGGAGGCCAAGGAGCGCCTGAGCCAGCTTCTGGCCGACTTCATCGCCCTGGTCGAGTCAGAGCCCGCGTACGACAGCTGGATGCTGATGGGTCTGACCGAGGCGGACGGGCTCCCCGCGGAGCCGGTGCGGTCGACGACCGCTGGCATGGCGATGCGCGAGGGAGCCTTTGCCATCTACGGCGCCTGCACTCCGGACGAGGTACGAGGGGCTGGGAGGGGGAAGCATTATGTAATGAATTCAATAAGAGGACCGTCCCTTGCCAGGCATTATGGTTCTCGTTGCATGACCCTGTAACACCCTCACCCCCGGTCCTCGCAGTTGCAATTCGTGTTCTACCTGCTGGGGTCCCGGCAAGGAAACATCCTGGAGCGGCGCGAGGCGCTGGCGCAGCTCAGACGCGACTTCCAGCAACAGCACCAGTACTCTGGCAAGATCTAAGGGCTTACCGGGTATTGCTTGCGCACGCGTGCGCCTTGCAAGGCTATGCGGACTTCTGTAAAGAATATACAAAAGAATTTAGGCGGGATGGCGTGGCGTGCGCGTCTGTCTTCCTGATACATTATTCCTGGCCACCACCGCGTGTCGGCTGCTCTGCTACACCTTTGCCAAGGAGTGCCATTTTGTGTCGCCCAAAAGGAGTTTTTCAAGCGGAGTCCGCAAGGGAATGAAAAAGAAGAAGACAACACGCGAGCGCCCTCAGAGTCGTGCGCACAGAGGCGCAAGAACCGCAAAGAAAGAGCGACCCAGCGATCGGTAGACACAATAAAGGCGCAGACAGTTTTGCTTCGCCAAAATTCAAAGAATAGAGATGGTAGCTGCTGCTTGCGCGCACAGAATCCTGAGACAAGCTTGGAGAGGCATGTTAATTCGAGGTCTAGAGTCAGCGGGCCCTGGCGGCAGGGGCTTCCAGCACGTCTGGGCGCACAAACGCGCCCCCACCGGCCGCTCAGTGGACGGCCGCGGCGACGGCGGCGTCCACGGCCTTGGAGACGGCCGAGCCGGAGCCACTGCTGGCGCGCCGCGTCTCCTCGTCCAGCGTGTCGGCGGCGGCCGCCTCCACGCGGAGGGACGAGTACAGGAAGCGCCGCCGCTCCCGGCTCTCGCTCCAGAACACAAAGGCGTTGGACACGGCAAAGCCGGCGCCCAGGTTGAGCGCCAGGGCGCCGGCGCCCTCGCTGCCCCAGATGAGCGTGTAGAGCGTGTAGCTCATCCAGCAGCACGCCAGTTGCAACGGCAAATTCACCGACAGCGGCAGGCGGTAGCTGTGTGGGGTGGGGTTGTTGGGTGAGGGTGAGGTGTTGGTTGGTTGGGCAGACTTCTCTCATTAAAAAAAGGGACCACTCAAGTCACCCGCCAACAATACTACCCATTTTCTAAACCTCCCGCCTCCCTAGTTAACAACACCCACCCAACTACCTACCAGACGGTCGCGGTGATCATGGCCAGCATGGGGGACTGGCCCTGCGCGGCGCGGACGAGCCCGTAGCCGAGCGAGGCCGGGTTTGCGGCAGCGTCCGCGGCGCGCGCGCAGACGACCTGGACAAAGGTGAGCGCGCAGCACGCCAGGCGCAGCACGAGCACGATGGCGACGCGGTCGCGGGCCCAGAGCTCGGGGCGCAGCCAGGAGGCCAGCGCCGGGAGCGCGAGCACGGCCAGCGTGAGCGCGAGCGCCGCGCCGGGGGCGGTGGCCAGCGCCCCCGCGCGCAGCAGCGTCTCGGCCAGCATAGCCAGCAGCACCGCAAACACGACGCCGGCCAGCGCGTCTGCCTGCAGGGACAGCGCCGCGGACCAGCCCTGGTAGGCCGTCTCCAGCTCGCCGTCGCAAAAGGTGAGGTTCCACTGCTGCGCGGAGCGCAGCAGCAGGCCCTGCGGCCGCGGGAGGATAAAGGTCGGCGATGAAGTACCCTGCGCGGCGGGCTGGCCGAGCGTGGACGGTCCCGGCGCCGTGGCGTTGCTGGCGCCGGCCAGGCTGCCGGCCAGGCCGCCCTGCAGCGAGCCCGAGCTGGAGAGCCCCCCTCGCCCGCCTCGCTGCCGCCCAGCACGCCGCTGGCGCCAGAGGCGGTGCGGTGCGCGCTCACCAGCGCGTCCACCGCCAAGCTGGCGGCCACCACCTCGAGCGAGGTCGTGTCGCGCCGCGCGCCCAGCAGGCCGCCCAGCGAGCTGGTCACAGACCCGCTGCTCATCTCCGCGATGCTCGTCAGCCGCGTCACCGCGGCACGCCCGCCAAACAGGCGGCCCCGTGCCCTGCGCAGGCGCCGGGAGCGGGGCCGGCGCCGGCGCGGCCGGCGGCTCCGGGCGGGCGCGCGCGTGAGCGCACCCGACCCACCGGCCGCGACCATCGCTCCGCCCGTGCCCGTCTCGCCGGCCGGCCCGCCCGCCTGCAGCTCGCGGTCCACGGAGCAGCGCGAGTGCGCACGGTCCAACGAGGCGCTGGGCATGCGCCGCGCGTGCTCGGCGCGGTCCTCGGCCAGCAGGTCCTCGTACCCGCGCAGCTCGCAGGAGCGCGGGCTGTCGGCCACGGCGTCCGTGAAGAGCACGCTGGTGTCGGACTCGATGGAGCCGGCGCGCAGCGCGGCCAGCGGGCTGCCCGTGCCCGCGCGGCTGATGCGCGCCGAGGCGGCCGAGCCGAGCCGGGCCAGGTGCAGCGCCGTGTCCTGCAGGCTGCCCGCGTGCGCCAGCGGGACGACGGCGCCCGCGGAGCGCTGCCGCCGGTGGCGCGCGCCAGGGAAGGAGGCTGAGCCGCGCGGCCGCGGCCGCGGCGCGGGCGTGCCCTCGTCCGTGCTGGCCTGCGTGGAGTCGTCGCTGGGGCGGTGCTGCGCCGCGGCCGCCGCAAAGGGCGTGCACGCGGCGCCCGCGCTGCCGCGCTCGCGCGGCGAGCTGCCGTCCACGCTCGGCTGCAGCGGCGGGGGCAGCACGCGCGCCAGGTCGAGCGGGTCGCCGTCGCTGCGCGGCGCGCTGGCGGCGCGCGGGCCCGCCTCCGAGTCCGCGTCCGCGCCCTCGTCCGCGTCCGCCGCCCAGTCGGCCACGGGCGCGGTCACGTCCAGCAGGTGCCGCGGGCTGCGCGCGCGCACGGCGCCCGTCACCAGGCGCTCCAGGATCTGCGGCGAGAAGATGACGCGCAGCACGTCCAGGCTGGCCTCCATGACGTGCACGCTGGCGTGCGTGATGCAGCGCGCCATCTCGCGGCCCCAGTCGTCCAGCCAGTCGGGGTCGATGGGCGAGCCCGCGCCGCGGCCCGAGAGCAGGAGCGAGCCCAGCACTGAGGCGCTGGGGCCGTCGCAGGACAGCGCCGCCGCCTGCACCCAGCTGCACCCCGCGCGCGCGCGCAGCTCCTCCCAATCCGAGTAGGAGGGCGAGGTCGTGTCCTCGTTCCCCGCGCGCAGCTCCAGCACCCCGCTGCTGTCCATCACCTGGCGGCACAGGCTGGGCAGGCCAGGGGGGACCTGCCAGTCCGCCACCAGCGGGCCGCGCACCGCCCGGGAGCCGCTGATGATGGGGATGCACTCCAGCTCCGAGGGACCGCCGTTGGCCAGCACCACCCTGCGAAAAGGACCGCGGGCGACGGCTCGACATATTGGGCACCGGCAGTCGCACGCCCGTCCAGCGCCGCCGAACAAGGCAGCCAGCAACCTACCAGAGGTCATCCACGCCCACAAAAATCTCCTCAAGCGACCAGATGCAAGGCTCGGGCATGGGGCTGTGTACCACCAGCGAGGCGGCCAGGAGGTCGGCCCATTTTGCCGGGGACCTCTCCGAGTCCGACCTGGCAGTGAGCTGCGTCATGGCAAAGCAAAGGCTACCTGGCAGCCATCGATCGACCGAACTCAGTATTCCAAGGCATGCGCAAGCATGTCTGGGCAAAGGGGACGGGTGGGGGAGGACGGCACGTGTCCTGCACTCGACCTCGGCCCTGGAGGGAGTGCGAGTATCCTGGCCACTCCCAAGACCCGTCCGGAAAATCTGGTCCAGACCCCTTGAAACCCTATCAGACACAAGCGACTGATGGTTACATAGCACGGAAGGCGATCACTGATTTTTGTTTGCGTATATTTTTTGTCATACAGGTATTGTATTGGGCATTGCAGTGTTTTGGGGAGGGCTGCCAATCGGCGAATTTATCTGGTCTAGCACCCTATCTGAACGCCGCGAATGAGGCGGTGCTGGGATTCAAAGGAAGATTCTCAATTCTGGCAATTCAGGCGATGGAGGGCACGATCAAACGGCCCGTGCATGACAGATTCCCGAGTGCCCTTGTCCCTGATAAGACGCATAGCGATCAAGGTGGTATCGGACGGACATCCTGCGGTCCACCCCCGCCGGCACGCTTGGGTTTCGGTGGCCCACCCTGGGCTCCGACAGCCTCGCGCAAGGGCTTGATCAGGATGATGCGCCCTACCATGATGACCAGATCATCATTGCAAACGGTGCATGCTGGCGCAGGGCCAGTTGGAGCGCCCTTGCTTGCGGGGTGCCCCCGTCGCATGGCCCTGTTTAGCCCTTCCCCATTTCGGGCGGCTGTGCGGCCTCCTGCGCGATGCACAGGGACACTCCGCCTGCAGCGGCGCGTGCCCCACGGTATGTTTTTAGATTGGTGGATTACTTTGCGTCCGATTTGGGTCGGGGTAGGGCCTTGCCGACGGAATCTGTCGCCCCATCTGCAGGGCGGTGCCAGGCCAGCAGCACTGCCGGCGTGGTGCTGGCCAAGGCGGTGGGCTGGGCGGTCGTGGGCGGCTCGTTCTTTCGCAGCGTGCCCCAGATCATCCGCATCTGCAAGAGCAAAAGGTAAGGGAGGGAGGTGCGCCGTGGGGCGGGCTGGGTACGCATGAGCGGTTGCCCTTGGCAAGTGGGTGGCCCCCTTGAGCGCACGTCTGAAGCATCTCAGGCCAACGCCTGTCCCTGCCCCAATCCAACAGCGTTGAAGGCCTGTCACTCGTCTCATTTGTGAGCGAGCTGGCGGTTTGCACAGTGCACATGGGTTACAACCTCGCCCGGGGCTACCCCTTCTCCTCCTATGGCGACACCGCCACCTGCGGGCTGCAGTGCGCGGTGATCATTGCGCTCATGTTTCGGCACGGGTACGGCGGCTGGGATGTGGAAAGGGGAGCCTGAGAGGAAGCGGTGTGTCGAGGGTTTCGTTCGCAGGCTGTGTGGGCACCGACCGCGCTACGCCCTGCTCCCTTCCCCCAACTTGCCACGCCCTTCTCCCTCCCCCACCTCGCCCGCGTGCAGGGATGTGTCCAAGCCGACCAAGGTGCTGGTCACGCTGGGCATTCTGGCGTTCACCGTCTGGATTCTTTTCAACTTTTGCGGCGACACGATCCTGTCCCGTAAGCGTCTTGAGAGGAGGAATGGGGTCAACTGCGCGTGGATGGGCGCAGCTGCCTGCTGACTTCTCAGCGTGTAACGGCCCTTTCGCTACAAAAAAAACCACGCTCGCAGATCTCCAGGCCAGCAGTCTGGCGCTGCTTGCTTTTGGGGGCCGGCTCCCGCAGATTGTGAGCAACTTCAGGAGGGGGGGCAGCGGCGAGCTCAGCCTCACAAGCTGCCTCCTGTCAGTCGCTGGGAACGTGGGCCGCCTCTTCACGACCCTCATGCTGGTGGACGACGTCCTGGTGCTGGCCGGGGCTGTGATCCAGCTGATCCTCAACGGCATTCTGCTGGCGCAAACGACCGCGAAACGGCGCTGGAGCTCCGGCGCGGTTCCGCCGTCCCGGCCTAGACCGCAGGAGCGCTGGCAATCGGCTGGCAAAAACATTACCATTTGATTGGGCACTGATCACGGCATGATGGATACGAATGTAAAAGATGAGAGCTTGGCGCGCACTACAAGGCTTGAATGACGCGAATAGGGCGGCGCTACCGGGCGAGTTCCGATCTGATCCACCGCCCATGCTGATCGCATCACCATTGCACGCCGAAAGCGCCGGTCAGGCAGCCCACACCGCCCGTTGCACAGCACATTTCGCCGCGTGTGCACCCTTGATCAAGCCAGCCTCCAATCGGGCATGCTGGCTCCCTGGCGCTGCGGGCCAGCCTGTGGGCCGAGGGAATGCTGAGGGCACTCGCGGCCGTCATGCGAGTTCGTCCCTTGCCGTCGCGCTTCGAGACCCACCCTCTACTGAAATTCTCCGACTTTGCGCCTGTACGCCAGAGGCATGCCCTTTTTCCGCGGCGCCTGTCGCCCACCGGCGGTGCGATGCTTCGCATCCACTTCCGACAGGGAGCGGCGCCCCCTGGACCAGGCGGAGGAGGCGCTCCCCTTCCAGGTCTACTCCCCGACCCTGAACGCGGCCTACTGGTCCAGGCACACGCTCACGGTTGCCCGGCGCAGCTTCAAGCTCTGCGGCAGCCTGCTGCTCTGGTACCTGGGCGGGCTCCTGCCTTGGGCCTCGCGCCTGGACCGCCGCGAGCTGCTGCATCGGCGCGCGGCTCGGCTGCGCGAGGTGCTGGTCGATCTCGGCGCGGCCTCTGTCAAGATTGGCCAGGCCATCTCCAGCAGGTGGGAACTGAGGGTGCTGGGAAGTGTGTTGATGAAGAGTGTTGCCGGGGTGGGGAGCTTTTGTTGCGGAGAGTTGTGGAGTGGGCATGAATGCCTGTTCAAGATGTACTTTATAGCCACATCTACCATTGCTCCCGCCCCTCATAGGCCGGACGTCGCGCCTCCAGAGTTTACGGTGGAGCTGGAGAAGCTGCAGGACCAGATCCCGCCCTTTCCCACGGCCCAGGCCATGGCGATTCTGGAGGAGGAGCTGGGCCGGCCGGCCGCGGAGCTCTTCTCCGAGCTGACCCCCGAGCCCGTGGCGGCCGCGTCTTTGGGACAGGTGTACCGCGCGCGCCTGCGGCCCCGGCGTGGCGGGCCTGCTGGCGGGCCCGGGCGCGCCCAGCATCGACCCCGACGCGGCCCTGGGCGAGGGCGCCGAGGTGGCGATCAAGGTCCAGCGCCCGGGCGTGGCGGCGCAGATCTCGCTGGACGTGTTCATCCTGCGCGGCGCGGCGGGCGCGCTGCAGCGGCTGCTGCGGCTGCAGGCGGACGCGCCGGCGCTGCTGGACGAGTGGGCCAGCAGCCTGTACAAGGAGCTGGACTACCGCGGTGAAGCGCGCAACGCGGCGCGCTTCCGCGCGCTCTACGGCGGGATGCGGGAGATCCACGTGCCGCGCGTGCACGCGGGCCTGACCACGCGGCGCGTGCTGGTCATGGAGTGGGTGCGCGGGCGGCGCCTGCGCACGGCCGGCTCGCGCGAGGGCGGCGGCGGCGGCGGCGCCGCCAGCCGCGACGACCTGCGCCTGGTGGACGTGGGCGTGCGCTGCTCGCTGGAGCAGATGCTGGGGCGCGGCTTCTACCACGCGGACCCGCACCCCGGCAACCTGCTCAAGACAGAGGACGGCCGGCTCTGCTACATCGACTTTGGCATGATGGGCGAGATCGACGGCGGCGTGCGCCGCGCGCTGCTCCGCGCGACGCTGCACCTGGTGAATCGCGAGTACCGCGCGCTCGCGGACGACTTTGCCGCGCTGGGCATGCTGCCCGCGCGGCGCGGCGCGGCCGAGGACGTCTCGGCCGCGCTCACGCGCGTCTTTGCCGGCGCGCTCGCCGGCGGCGTCTCCGAGCTCTCCTTTGCGCGCCTGAGCTCGGAGCTGAGCCGCGTCATGTACGCGCACGGCTTCCGCATTCCCACGTATTATACCCTGCTCGTGCGCAGCCTGTCAGTTTTAGAAGGCATCGCGCTGGCCAGCGACCCAGACTACAAGGTGCTCTCGGCGGCCTACCCCTGGATCGCGCGCCGCCTGCTGCTGGGCGAGGGGCCCGACATGCGCGCCACGCTGCTGGACCTGCTCTACAAAGACCGCCAGTTCCAGTTCTTCCGCATGGCCGCGCTGCTGGACCAGGCGGCCAGGGGAGGGGCCGGCGACTTCAATGCTGCTCAGGAGGAGGAGGAGGGTGGTAATAGTGGGGAACGCCTACACCCCGACTCGTCATCCCCACCGACCGACCCGGAAAGCCGCCACCTGGCAGACGTCATGCGCCTCGTCCTCGGCCGCGGCGGCGTCTTCCTGCGCGCCGTGCTCGTGGACGAGCTGGCCGCCGCGGCCGAGGCCTCGACGCGCCTTGCCCTCGACGACGGCCTTGCGGCCGCCAAGCGCGAGCTGCGCGCCTTTGTCCTCGGCGCCGACGCGGCCAGGGACCTCCCGCCCTACGCGCTCGTGCTCGCGCAGGCGACCCTCAACGTGGCGTCCCGGGTCCCTGAACCTGGTGGACAACCGCGATCGCGCGCAGGTCGAGGGCGTGCGCGCGCTGGCGGCCGCGCTGCGGCCCGACGCGGCGCCCGCGGGCGCCGACGCGCACGCGCACCCCGGGCGGCGGAGCGCGATGGCAACCGACTCCTCCTCCTCCTCCTCCCCCCTCCTCCTCCTCCTCATCATCATCATCATCAGCAACAGCCGATGCCCAGTCGTTCCAGGACGGCCTCGCGGCCGTGCTGGACGTCGGCCGCTGGCTGGCGCAGCAGAGCGCCGCGCTGGACGCGGAGGAGCAGGCCGTCGCCGCGCAGCTCCCCGTGCTCGTCGCCCTGGGGTGGTTCACGCGCCTCTCCGCCCGCGCGGGCGCGCTGCTCCTGCCGCAGGAGGAGGGGGCTGCGGACGAGGCGGTCCCGGAGCACGCGCCCTGCGATGACCCGCTGGCGGCACACGCCGCCGTGCCGGCCAAGCCCACGGGAGTTTGCCGCTGCCGCCGCGGCACGTGCGGCGACCGTGCGCGCCCGGCCGCCACGGCGGCAAGGCACGCTCGTTGCCCTGGAAGGCGGCCTGGTCGCCGTCAGCCCCCTGTCCCCGGGGCGGCCCAGGCAATCGCTGGCCGGGGCCGGCACGACCGTGCTCGTGCGCCTGGCTCCCTTTTCCTGGTCGGGCGGCCGGCACCGCTGAGGCTGATGATGAAGGCTGCGTTCACACTACCTCTCAAGCACAACGAGCGTGAACTCTAATTTTTTTGGTACCCGTCACGCCTCTCTGACTCTCTCAGGCCTCCTATTTTTGTAGTTTTATTTATTCCGTGTCCTGACCCGAATCGTCCTTGGGCTAGGGTTTGGTCGTCATTCGAAGATCAGTCCGCCCGGCGCCAGGTGGACAGCGGACGACCGCGAGCTCGCGACGCGCGCAGGCCACTGGAGATCAATGCAATTTGAGGGTGCCAGATAGGATTCCTATATTGTATCTGGATCGAGCGGTATTCATGGCACCGATCATGCCGGCGATGGGGTGCGAGGGCGTGCAGCGCGCTGGGTGCCGGACACAGGCGTCCTCGTGGAGCAGCAAGGCAGTGCCACATGAAGTGGCATGCGCCAAGCGTTTCCAGTACGCGCATCGGGTCACCCCCTCGCGCCGCTCAGCCACCACCTCCCGTGCGGTGCGGTGCCGCGCCGCGGGCCTGCCCAGCCGCACCGGCGTCCGGGTGCACCCCGAGGTGCAGGAGGCGCTGGCGGCCGGGCGCGGCGTGGTGGCCCTGGAGAGCACCATCATCAGCCACGGCATGCCCTGGCCGGCCAACGTGGAGACCGCGCTGCGCGTGGAGGAGGCTGTGCGCGCGGCGGGCGCGGTGCCCGCCACCATCGCGGTGCTGGGCGGCGTGCCGGCGGTCGGGCTGGGGCGCGACGAGCTGGAGCGCATCGGCCGCCGCGGCACGGCGGTGCGCAAGACCAGCTGCCGGGACCTGGCGGCGGTCGTCGCGGCGGGGGCCGACGGCTCCACCACCGTGGCCGCCACGATGCACCTGGCGGCGGCCGCGGGCGTGGAGGTCTTTGTCACGGGCGGCCTGGGCGGCGTGCACCGCGGCGGCGAGAGCAGCATGGACGTCTCGGCCGACCTCACCGAGCTGGGGCGCACGCGCGTGACCGTCGTCTGCGCCGGGCCCCAAGACGGTGCTGGACATCCCCCGCACGCTCGAGGTGCTGGAGACGCAGGGCGTCCCCGTCGTGGCCCTCGCGGCCGACGAGTTCCCCGCCTTCTTCACGCCCCACAGCGGCTGCGCCGCGCCGCTGCGCGTGGAGACGCCCGAGCAGATGGCGGCCGTCTCCCTCGCCCAGGAGCGGCTCGGGCTCCGCTCCGGGCTTGTGCTTGGTAAGAACACGACTTTGTTTGGGGGGTTTCTTGCTAGTGTGTGTGGGATGTGGGAACGACCAAAGGTGGGCTGTCCTTGTTCTGCAAGCGCGATTGGTGCACATGGGATGGGTAGACGTGAGAGACATCTTCAGCCAAGTCTTGCCCTTGCGCAGATCATCATATAGCTGATTGCTTCTGTCATCTATCAATTGTCCCCTTTCTGATCTAACAACCGTTACGTATCCCACCTTTCATCATCCTCCCCCCTTGCCAGGCGTGCCCATCCCGGCGCACCTCGCCGCCGAGGGCAGCGAGGTGGAGGCGGCCACGCAGCAGGCGCTGGCTGAGGCCGAGGAGCAGGGCGTGCATGGCGCCGCCGTGACGCCCTTTCTCCTGGAGCGCATCCGCCAGCTGACTGAGGGCCGCTCGCTGGCCGCCAACGTCCAGCTCATCCTGAACAACGCCAGGGTGGGGGCGCAGCTCGCGGTCGAGCTCGCCAGGCTGCGGGCCGAGGAAAGCCGCTGACTGTGCAACCCGCTGAGTGCTGTTTCGTCCCTGGCTATTCTCAAGAGTGTGTCGCAGGCGCCCTTGCAAATAGCAAGCTTTGGGCTGTGTTGTTTCTGCATCCAATGCTGCCATGCAGCTCTCTCTGCTCATTTCGTTGAAGAAGTGACTTTTCATATTTTATGACAAATTTGAGAAAATCGAGATGAAATAAATATAGTCCTGTCGGTACACTCTGCGCTGTGCGTGCAATCCTCAGCCGGTCGATCCGCCCGGGATCACAGATGGCGCTCAAGATTCCGGCTGGCGAGCCCGCCAGTTGGGCGATGGTCCGGCCTTGAGCCAGCCAAAGTCTTGCACGCGCGACCAGCTGCCCGTGTCGAGCAGCCCCTGCTGCGCCAGCACCTGGTGAGCAGGGGCCGGGTGCATAGATTGGAAGAGGGCGACAATGGCAGACACACAGGCCGTCCGCATATACAAGGCCAGGCCGCCACGCAGCCCATCTGTCTCACCTGCGCCTCCTCGTCGGTCGTTGCAAGGGGCCCAAACTCCAGATCCCTGCTGTGCTCGATGATCGGATTGCTGGCCACGCGTAGGGAAAAGGAACACCCCTGGCTGCGGTGAATCCTGATCTGATGAGCCGCCAACTCAAATGTGCACTTTGTTGCGCCTGCAGGGACCCCCCAAAGATGGTGAGCTGGTGAGTGACAACAGTCGTCGGTGTACTGCCGGGTGCTTAATATTTTGACCTTGGTTCTTCAGAGCCACCACCATGACACCCACCTTGAATGAGGCAAGCCCCGGCAACGGGCCCGGCGCAGACGTGGCAGTCGGTGGCTTCCGTCACGTACAGCGCAGTTGGGCATCCAGTGAGATCGATGCGCATGCCTCGCAGACCGTTCATGGTCACGTCACGCCCATCTGCATCGATGCAGACTGCTGTGCCAGCAGGCGCTTGGGAGACACTGAGCGCGTTGCTGTGCGTCTGAGATGAAGCCGCTGATTGCGCCGACGATTCGGAAGGAGTCGACTGGCGCTCCGCCCCTCCCGAGGTGGCAGCGATCTCTGGCGCGCCCGGCGGCGCCTCCGCGGCCACCGCACGTCGGGCGCTGAACGCGAATCGTTTGCGTGGACCGGTCACCTTGGCCGCCTCCGCCTGCGCCTCGGCCAGTTCCGCCTGCAGCTGCCGCAGCTCATACTGCGGCAGCCAGTACGCGGCGGCCGCGAGGCGCTGTTGCAGCGTCTGCAGCGCCGCCTTTGCGTCGGCCGTCGATTCGACCTGCGCTCCGTCGCCTACCTTCCCTCGGGCCTCCCTCAGCTCGTCTCGAAACGCCGGCGCGAAAGTATCCACGCTTTCCCTGGGATCGCTCTGGTCCTGGACCTGCCGACTCCGTTCCGCTGCCGCTCGGACGCGATCCTCCTCCCTTGCTTTCCATCGGCGCGTGACCTCTTCCATGTCATTCGTCACCATTGTTGCCTCGTCCTTAGGTGGATGTTGGACCGACATTGCGCGATACCTTTGATCAGTCAGCGACGACTTGGCGAGGCATGAATATTTCGTTCAAGGTCGATCGAGGTAGACGCCTTTAAAAAAGGGTTGTGCATAAATCAAATATGTACAATAGTGTTGATTGGAGTCATTCTATTTTCCAAGGCTCTAGCGAGTTACAGCTCGACCTCAGGCTCGATAACTTTCCGCTGATCACATCCGGATCGCGCCCGGCAGATTTCGCGGGTGGGTGACCCGCCTCAGTGCCTACCACATGCTTGCCAATTTCCGAACTAGATTGCACAAACTGAACAAGGACATTTCTCTAAAAACAAGGACTCGGTCTGCATGGATTCACAGGTGCGGAAGTGTGATGGGTGCCGACCGCGGGCTCATTCGCATGGGTGCCGACTCATGTTTATGTGACCTCACACAAGTCCCGCAAAAACACACTCGCAGACGTCTCCCGCGACTGTCATCAAGATTGAGAGCCCCTGCGCGGTGGAGGCTCTCCAGGCGTGTCTCAAGAAGAACAAGGGGGATCACAACAAGGTAGGGGCGCGTCTGTGCCAGTGCTGCGCCTGCTCATGGGTCTTAAGCTTGCTTTAAAGACTCGGACATGACAGAGTTACATTTGTGTATAATGAATGCGCAGTGCAAGGAGGAGGTCGAGGCTTTCAACACCTCGTGCGGGGCGCTGCGTGGCTCGTCTAAGCGCTAAGTCGCCTCGCAGTGACAGTTCGCGTGCATACCATTGCCAAGCTGAGACAGGCTAGCAGGCGACAGCCATGACGACCGATACCAAGCCGCTTCTTGTCATTTTCGACAAGGTGCTGGACCAGCTGGACACGCTGCGGACCTGTCTCACCAAGGCCTACTCGGATGGCGCCGCGTCGTCAAGAAGGGACACGGACACGGCCTGCGCCGCGGCGGCCGCCTCGGCGGGCGCTGCGCTCAAGCAGGGCGTGGCCAAGTACGCCCTCATCTACGGCGGCTCGTCCGGCAAGGACGTTGTGCCGCAGGAGCTGGAGTCGTTGTTGGGGGAGATTTGCGGGGCGGCCAAGGCCCTGATCGCGGCCAGCTCCCGGTGCCTGGACGCCGAGGCTGCCGCCGTGACGCTTGCGCTGCACAAGAGCGTGCTCCGGACGCGGGGAGACGCGCTGGACGCCACGATGCAGGTCGTGCGTCTGAGCCGCGGCCAGGTGGCGGGCGCAGGCCCGGGCCCGGAGGAGGTCCGGCGCGCGGCCGCCACGGTGCTGGTCCGCTGCGATGCGCTGGCCCAGGCGCCGTGGTCGAACAAGGTGGCCCTTGGGCGGGGCCTTACCCGCATTGGAAGGTTTACAAAGGACACGCTCAGGGAGCTGCCCGCCGACGCCGGCGAGCTCGGCGCGCGGCTGGCCGCGGCGCTGCGCGCCTTTATGGAGCTCCTGCGCGTGGCGCTGCGCGCGCTGCTGGCCGCGTCCGAGACCGACACGGACTGGGAGGCCTGGAGCGCGGTGGACGCGTCCCTGCAGCGCATGGCCCCCACGCTGGAAGACGCCGCGTGCCTGGCCTACCCGGAGGAGGACCCCGAAGAGCTGGAGGGTCTGGCGTCCACGTTAGTGTCTTGCCTGGACACACTCGAAAAGGCCGTTCCGGAGGACTGGCTCTGGCAAGAGGAGCTTGCGAAGCTACGGGACGCACTCACAGCCCTTCAAGACTGCCCTATCGAGAATGCTGACGAGGATGATGAGTCGTGAGCGTCTGAGAGGTGTGCTACATGCCAGACGCTGGCTTGAGGCGCGAGGGAGCGTCCACGATTTCATGTATGAATACAAGTTGGGACAACCTAATCGGAAAGTGATACTACATGCAAAGGATATCACCAGTCAAAACAGCTGGCCTGGCTGACCCCGGGCCGTGCTAGGAGCGCCCGCACTCCAGGCGGGGGCTGGAGGCCCATCTCCGCCGCCCTCTCCCACCTGCAAGCGGGTGCCCAGCAACAGAACAAAAGTGGATATGCCGCAAAATGATATGTATGTGTGACAATACATCCCTTCATTTCGTTTCAAACAGCTCCATCCTATATTCAAGCGTCACACCAAACCCCCGGTCTCGCCTTTCCAGCCGGGAGATGCCTCTGCAGGGTCCGTACTTGGAGGCCATGTCGAACTGCCGGAGGGAGGCCTCAGCCTCTTCGAGGTCCAGGCCCTGATCCTCCACCAAGCCCACAGCCGGCTCACTGTGCTTGGTCCCAGCTGCTGTGCCTTTTCTGCGAACTCGCTGGCTCCAGATCCGGGTCGCTGCTGGCGAAATCCCTTCCAAACGCCCGTGTTGGCGCTCATGAAGGCGGGGCGAACCCACTCCCGTGGGTGACGACAGGCGCTGGGTGGGGGAGGTAATGAGCGATTTTATGGGGAATAAAGAGGGCCCAAATATATATACGACTATCTTTTAGTCCGCTGTGCACGAACATACTCCTTATCTCGGCCCATCGCCGGATCCTGATGGCTCCGAACAAAGACTAGCGTCCAAGTAGCTACAAATTGCACATCCCTCCATCAATCGAGGAGATAACCCGTGGGACCGGGGTTCGAGTCCCCGTATGCGAAGTTCCAAACGATGCGATCGCATATCGTATAGGTGGTTAGTATACACGGCTCTCACGCCTCGTGAATTGCACGCCTCGGCTTTATTTTTTGTTTTTTTATATTTGGTTTATATTTTAAGAATTAAAACGGGTGTTTGGCAACAATTAGGTGAAAAAATGGCGGCGCCCGCTGGCCGTCCCCCGGCTTGCACTATGCTTGGCATCTGGCTTCCAATCGCTACACATCTATCATCATTACAACTGTGTTTGCGTCTCAAAACAAGGCAGGTCAGGCGTGCCCCTTTTCGGTTGCAGCGCGCGGGTTGGTCAATGGGGTACTCAGAGGCAAGTGACGGGCCTTCACGGTGAGGCCAGGTTCCGCTGCGGCGTCGCGTGCTCGTCCCGCCTGCGGCGTGCGTGTCTTGGCCGGGTCTGTCACTGGGGGCAAGAGGGCACGCACCGACAGGCAGGCGAGGTGATTGGTGGTCGATTAGAAATGCCGATCCGGGGCTGCAGCAAGGGGAAAAGAAGGGCGCACGTGCGGATGTCAGGGAAACATATGACTCAGGATCCTCCAGGTGAAATGCATTCAATGATATGTACCTATTACTTCCACCAATCCACGGAACCACTCACAAGTGCACTGCATGGAGGTCCGCTGGCCCAGCTAGGTGGAGCTGCTGTGCTGCATGGCCTCGGCATCGAGCGGGGTCTCGGGTCGGCTCCGCATCATGCCTGCAAGATAGAGAATAGGCTTGCACTCTTGATGGTGTGTCATCAGCAGACATACTATCAAAGACCCTGAAAATTCACCACCCTCTCCACCACCACCACCACCTCCCCCCTTTCTCACCAGAGTCGCCTCGCCACGACCGGGGCGTGATCTGGCCCCTGGCGCTCATCTGCGCCGCCCAGTCCGCCGTGGCGCGCGCGCTGCGGTCCCGGAGCCAGGAGGGCGACCCCTCGGCGTTGGACCCGCGCGACTGCGCCGGCGCAAAGGGCGAGAGGAGCCGGCGGAGGCCCTCGCTCAGGCTGGACCGCGCCGGCCCGCCGGCCGTGGACAGCTGGGAGGTGGCCGGCTGCGGGGTGTAGGTGCTCACGAGCGGCAGGCGCGGGACGTCGGGCGGTGCCGTCGCGAGCCGCGCGCCGCTGGCCTCGCTGCTGGTCGCGGAGCCCACCGGGTGCGGCAGGCGCGCCGCGGCCCGCGGGCGGGCGGGCCCGGCCTTGCGCCGCAGGATCTCGTCGGAGCTCGTCGACCCCCCGGATGAGGAGGAGCCGGCGCCGCTCGAGGCGGGGGCCGCGCGCGGCTGGCGAGCCGTCGCGGTCGAGGCCCCTGCGCCCCGCGGCGCCGACGCGTCGCTGACCGCCGCCCGCATGCCGGGCGGGGCCGCTGGGGCCGCGCGCGCGGCCGCCCCGGGGTCGACCGTCACCAGGCTGAGCGAGGCCACGCCGGAGGAGGCGGGGGAGTCGCTCGGCGGGACCAGGCCCGGCAGCGGGAGGGCCTCGCGGTTGGGCCGCGCCGACGGCGGCGGCCGGGGCACCGGCGCGGCGCGCTCCCCTCCACGCAGCGCCGCCAGCCGCGCCCGGCGCAGTGCCATGCCGCCGTCGGCGTCAGCCACCGCATTGGCCGACGCCGCGCGCTCGACGGCAAGGTCGGTCGCCGGCGGCAGCAGGGCCCCGCCGACCACGGTCGGCGTCCTGCCCACCGAGGTGCCAAAGGCCGGGTTGAAGAACAGGCGCGCGCAGGGGTCGGTCTCCGGGGTCGCGTACGCGGACGTTACCGCGGCCTTGTACTTGGCCAGGGCCGAGTCGTTCTCGCGCCAGGCGCTCGCGTCCGCGCCGGCGCGCTCCGCGTCGGTCCTGCGCGCGTCGCTGGCCGGGGGCAGCACCGCGACGCTGGCCTCGGCCACGACGGCGCTGTCGCACAGCGCGCTGGCCTCGTCGCCGGGCGTCGCCGCCGAGCGCCGCGTGCTCGCGCCGGCGTCGAGCGAGCGCTGACTCAGCGCGGCGCCCTGCCACCAGGACCCCAGCGACGAGGCGGGCGTGCGCGTCGCCGGGCGCGCGATGGCCACGCTCGCGCGCACCGAGGGCGGCCCGCCGGACAGCGAGGGCGCGCCCGTGCGCGGCTGCGCCGGCGCTAGAATTGTTGGCGGCTGTGACACGTCCTTCGGACCCGCCCCAACGGCGCTGCCCGACGTCGTCGCAGAGTCGCTGCTCAGCGCGCGCGGGTGCGCCGCGCCCCGCGCGGGCGTGTGCGAGACGGGCGGCGGGGCGGCGGGGCCAGAGGCTGACGAGGCCGTCGCGCCGCTGGCCGCCGGCTGCGCCGGCCCAGAGGCGCTGGCGCCCTTGGCGCTCGTGCCCGCCCAGGAGCTGGAGTCCAGCTGGTACAGCCCCGTGTTGAAGCTGGGCAGGCTCGTCGGGCTGTGCGGGGGTCGGTGCGCAGCCAGGGCTGCGCGCGCGGCCACGCCGGCCGCAGCGCCCTCTGACAGCCCCGGGCCGGCCACGGCGCCGAGCGACGAGGCCGGGCCGGAGGAGCGCGCCGAGTGCGCTGGGCCCGACGAGTCCGCGGGCAGCCCCGATCCAGCAAGCCTGCTGGGCGACAAGGACTTTTCGGCCGCGATGGGGGGCAGCGCGCCGACGACCAGCGCGGGGTCGGCGCTGACGTGCACCGCCGCAATGCGGGTGGCCTTGCCCTCCTCCTCCTTGTCCCAGGACGAGGACGAGTTGGTCCCCGTGCCGTAGCGCTGCCGCAGGCTGAGCTCCGACTTGCGGCTGCCGCGGGGGGCCTCGGGGTCGTGCCCCGTGCCCTTGGCGATGACCTTGGCCAGGCGCGGGTCGATCCCCCCGGCCGCGTCCCGCTGGCCCCGCCGCCGCCGCCGGACGCAGCAGCAGATGCCGAGCACGAGGAGCACGAGGGCCGCCACGGCGCCGACGGTCGCGCCGGCAATGACCCCGGCCTTGTTGCTCGAGGACGAGGTCGGCGCCGCCGGCGGCGCCGGTGAGGACGGGGGAACGGCCCCGGCTGGGCCCAGGTCGCTCGGGGCCGCGGCCGGCTGCTCGGGGCCGGGCGCCTCGGCCGCCGGGCCCTCAGCCGCCGGGCTCTCGGCCGCCGGCGCAGGCGCGGCGCCCGCGATGTGCAGGATGCCCAGCTGCGCGACGTCTGCCGAGCAGCTGCCCTGCACGTTGGCCACAAAGCCCGCGGCGCACTCGTCGCAGGTGGCGCCTGTGTAGCCCACGAAGCAGAGGCAGGTGCCGGCCAGCGCGTCGCAGCGGCCCGAGCCGCAGCTGCCGGCACAGCCTGTCGCCGTGGCCACGGGGCAGTCCTGCGGGCACGTCCCCGTGCTGTTCGACCCAGGTGCCCCGATCTCGCCGAGCTCGCAGACCCCGTTGCCGCACACGGCCGTCCGCTGCGCGGAGGCGCCACGTTCCAGGCTTGCGATGGTCGAGTCGCTCGTCGCCGAGTTGGCCGGGGTCAGCTGGCTCTCCAGCCACGCGGTCGAGAGCGGCACGCTGCCGTTGGCCAGGCCCGCCGGCACCGTCAGGGAGACGGAGATTGTAGACGAGTCTGCAGAAGAGGGAGTCTCTGTGCTGGGCGCCGCGTCCGAGCCCTCGCTCAGAGGCGCCTGGGCCAGCAGCAAGCGACTGCGCCGCCGCCTTGATTTAACGCCGCTGGAAGAATCACTACTCGCCGCCACCGACAGGTGCAGGTCCGTCGCATTGCTCCCCAGCCCGGAAATGCCGACCGCCTCGCCCAGCTCGTCCAGGTAGTCGAGCAGCGGGGCCTCGACCACGCCGTCGCGGCCCACGAGCGAGCTGTTGACGGCCAGGAGCAGGTCCAGGCCCAGCGCGCAGGTCGTGCCGAGGCCGTCGCAGACGCCGCAGGCGTCCACGCCGCCGCTCGCGCAGCAGATGCCGGCGGCGTCCGACACGCCGCTGGAGCAGCAGGCGCCACGCACGTCCACGGACTTGGCCTTGCCGTCGCACACGCCGCAGGCGTCCAGGGTGCCGCTGGCGCAGCAGGCCCCGCTCGCGTCCAGCGACGCGCCCGCGGGGCAGCAGGCGCCGCCGGCGCTGACCAGGTCGCTGGCGCAGCAGGCGCCTGTGCCGTCCACGGCCGAGCAGCTGGCCGGCACGGAGCAGGCGGAGCCGCCGTACCCCGCCGAGCAGGCGCACGTCGCCGAAGAAGCTGCCGGGGACGACGTTGGCGCGCTCGGCGTTGAGTCAGTACTTGGTCCAGCAGTCACCTCACCCGCGGGCGCACTGGCGACCAAGCTCGACCTCGCGTCAGAGCTCGCAGTACACGTGCCGTGCACGCACGAGGCGGTGCCGGCCTCGCACGCGCAGGCGCCGGCCGCGCAGGCGCGCCGCACCGCCGGCCGCGCCGACGCGGCGCAGCTGGCGTCGCGCAGCGTGTCCCCCGGACTCGGCCGAGACGCAGCGCGTCGTGCGCGTCTGCGTCCCGCCGCCGCAGCTGGCCGAGCAGGCGCTCCAGGGGCCCGAGGCCCAGACGCCCACCTCGCACGCGGCGGTGTTGCAGGCGAGCAGCGTCTCCGCTGCGCCCTGACTCGCGACGCACGCGGTCTCAGTAGCGGCGCTGCACTCGGCGCTGCGGCTGGCCCAGCCGCCGCCGCACGTCGCGTTGCACGCGCCCCAGGCGCCGTAGACCCAGTGCGCCTCCGAGCAGCGCACGCCGGTCGAGCAGGCGCGCAGGAGGTCGCCCTCCGACACGGCGCCGGAGGAGGATCCGTCGCAGGAGGCCAGCGGCAGGCTGGCGCCGCTGGCGCTCAGGCATGTGGCCGACCGGACTTGCCAGCCGGATCCGCAGCTGGCGGAGCAGTTGCTCCAGCTGCCCAGCACGATGCGGTTCTTGGACCCGCTCGAGCTGTTGCTCGGTGGCGGAGGGGGGAGGTGGCGATGGGGTGGGCGTGGTAACAATCATCGGCGGGGGTGGCATTGGAGGTCTGCACATGGAAGGAGGTGGGGCAGAGGTCGTGGGCTCCGAGGGAGTTTGCAATGGATGAGACGTATTCACGCGACGCACTAATTTGTTAAAACGACATATCATCCCAACTTGAATCCACTGTGCCCCGCAGCACCCCCAATCAACGCACGGTGGTGGCGGGGGCCGCGGAGGGGGGAGGAGGAGGGGGGAGGAGGCGGCCAGGATCCAAAACCCACGACAGTGGTGATGCCTGCACAGAGAAAGTTGAATGTCCATGCTCACAGGGTGATTACATATGTTTAGCATGTTCTGGCATGCGATGAGCATAACATCGTCCATAACATGCAAAAGCGTGACTTAAGGCTGAACGGGTTGAGCCAATGCCTGCTCAGCCCAGATTCCCAGAGCGCAATGACACGCGGACCTGACCCACGCACCTGATGGGTATGCCACAAACTCGGTGGCTCGGGTGGCAAAGGCAGCCACGCCGCCAATCACGGTGGCGGCAGCCTTGTCAGAGACGAGTGTCGTCGACAGGGCCTCTGCGTCGGCCTCTGTTGCGGCAAGTATTTGGACACTGAACGAGGCACAGGTGCCGTTTTCATCCTCCGTCTCGCCCGCTGGTGCCGGCGCCTCAACCGCTGGCGACAGCAGGGCGGTCAGGTTGTTCACGTCCGGAAGCACGCAGGACGCGGTGCAGGTGCGGCCTTGCAGGGTGGATGAACCCAGCTGGGCCTCCAGGAGCTTGCAGTCGGAGGTCGAGGAGCTTGCAGAGGATGCGCACTCCCCGGACACCGCCAGCTGGTAGAGGTCCGAGGAGAGAACCGCCCCGCCGCAAACGTAGAAAGGACTCGCGCATGCCGCCGATGGTCCCGACAAGGCGCAGGCCTGCCCCTCCGAAAGCTGCAGCGCGCACTCGGGCACGCCCAGGGCCGACTGCAGGGCCGAGCTGAGAGCGTCCGACAGCAGCTGCCCCGTCTCCACCTCTCGAATTTGCAAGGTCGCGTCGAGGCGCACGTATCTCGGCGAGAGATCGACAAAGCTACAATTTAAATCGGTCGATGTGGGGAGGGTCGCACCCCACACCCCGGCCAAGAGGCCAGCGAGGAGGAGCACGAGCCCCGAGCCTCTGCTCGCCATTTTTCCGGCCTCGCCAAAGCAGCACTAGTCTACCATGGGGAGCCTTTCCAGCTTGTTTCTTAGGCTCGTCAAGTGATTTTGACTGTTCAGACGGTCCTTTGGAGAGCCACAGCTGTACCGCGCGCTTTCCGCGCAGGCAACTAAAAATCGAACGGCCTGTTTGAAGAAAGTGCGACAGCCTGAGCCACCCTGTTTTGGATGGCCGGAGGTCAACAAGGTTCCCTTCATGACGAAGATCATGTGCGACACGGTAGGATTTTCTTGCCTGTTAAAAATAGAGCAATATAAAGAAAAAGAAGGTCTATACTGAAAGGGGTAAGGTGGGCGCAAATAGGGAGGACCCGGTCCTGAAAAGCAGTGCTTGCAACTGCGCAGCTCGGTCGTTGGAGAGCGGCGACGCTAATTTGACCCCAGCGCAAGACTCGAAGAAGACAGCGACAACACATCCTCACGCATCGTTCTACAACGCCTCAGGCGGTCCTTTTTGAGGCCCAGGATGGGGAAGAACATGCAGGTGCTGTTGGCCAGCGCCGTCGAAAAGTCCCAGCTGGGGACCAGGTCGAGCCGCCCCTCGCGCTGCGCGACGCTGAGCGCCAGCCGCGCGGCCACGGCGTTTTGCGTGGCGATGCGCTGCAGGCCGGTGACGTGCGCCAGCTGCTCGGGCCGGAGCTTGGCCGCCTGCTCGCGCAGCCCGGCGGCGGCGGCCGCCACGGCGCCCCAGCGCGTGGCGGCGCCCAGGAGCAGCGCCCGCGCTGGCGCCGTCGGTGCCGTCCAGCCGCTGCGCTGCGCGAAAGTGCTCGAGGCGCAGCGGCGTCGGGCGCGGGCAGGCGGCAAAGGCGCCGAAGCGCTGCTCAAACTCCGCCTCCTCGGAGCTGAGCGATGCCGGCGGCCGGCGCAGGGCGCCGCCGGCGGCCGCGCGCAGCGCGCTCAGAAGGATGAGCGTGGCCTTGCAGGCCTGGCGGTCCGCCTCGGCCACCAGCTCGTCCGTGGGCGAGCCCCAGCGGCCCTGACGCGCGAGGAGCAGGTAGTCCGAGTACCAGTAGACCCCGGCGTACTCGTGGGGCGCGTAGAGCTCCAGCGGGAAGCCGAGCTGCAGGTGCAGCAGCTCGCACCCGGCCGCCTCGGCCTCCACCCAGTCCAGCAGCCGCGGCGCCAGCGCCGCCGGGCGCAGCGCCCGCGCCGCAAAGGCCGCGTGGTCGGCCATGTTGGCCCAGTCGCCCAGCAGGCGCCGGTGGCGCCGCCGCTGCCGGCAGCGGTTGAGGCAGGCCGTGTGCGTCCAGCCCTGCATGGCCACCGCGCCCTGCTCCAGAAACTCGCGCGCCGGCGACCCCGCCGGCTGCTCGGCCGGGTCGACGCCCAGCTGCGCCGCGAGCATGGCCGGGCTCGGGCACCAGGCCGGCAGCGGCGCCGCCGCCGCCTCGCCCCGCCCCCGCGCGCGTCAGCGGCTTGGTCAGCAGCCCGTACACCGCCGAGCGCACGATCGGGTGGAGGTCGCGCGCCGCGAGCGCGCCCAGCGCCGCCCGCAGCTCGCTCCAGGACCGCACGCGCAGCACCGCGCCGCCCGCCTCGCGCAGCGCGCCCAGCGTGGACCGCCAGTGCGCCACCGCGGCCGCGGGGGCGGCCCAGCGCACCGCGCGTGGCGCCGCCGACGTGCCAACGCGCTGGATGTTCACGCTCGGCACGAAGCCCAGGTCGGTGGGCGGGTCCGCGGTCGCCGGCTGGTCCTGGCCGCGGACCTGCTCGGCCTCTATCCTGTCCAGAAGCTTCAGGGCCTTGTCCACGTGCCCCTGCATTGCGCGCACGCCCTCTCCCGTCGCCTTGAGGAGCGCAAAGAGCCCCTGCGATGTTTGGCGGGTGGAGGGGTCGAGTTGAGGCATGGTTGGGTCCAGGGACGGTCGGATTGGTGCCCTGTTGCGCGAGGCTCGAGATCAGCATAGCGCACATTGTCTTCATCAGACATTTCTGCCACGCAAAAAAACAACCGACCTGGAGAAATTCGAGGCGCAGGTGGATGTGGCGCCACACGCCGGCGTGCTCGCGCTTTCCAGACTCTGCGGGGGCCTCCGTCATCAGCAATTGCAGCGGCTGCATGCCCGAATGCGCGAGCAGGTTCATTCCAAAGGTGTGGATGCTGATGTCCTCGTCCTGTGATTTGATAGAGGGGTTGGATTCGTTGGGCATGTAGGGCCAGTCGGCAGCGTGCTTTGCGGCGGCACCATCAAGCCGTGCTGGACGCATGCCCCTATCTAAACCGTACCCTTCCTCCCTAATCGCGCACCTCACACACGTGGCCCTTCAAGACCAGATCGTGGACGGCTGTGCAGCTGAGCTGCACCGCCACGCACAGGCAGTGAAGCGAGGTGTTGTCGCGCAGTCTGAGCAGTGGGTGGCGGATCAGATGTGTACTCGTAATGACTGGGTCAGTTGCATTGCTCTTGATAGCTCCCAACCATACAACCATGCTGTCGCAAGGACACAGCAGGTTTACCCAGAAGTCCAGCTCAAGCCGCCCAAGTTACAGATCACGCTTGCCAGTGCTTCCAGCCGCTTTCCCGAAGTCAATCCCGCCCACCCACCGACCAATCCGCCGACGCACCTGTCGAGGTCCAGCATGTAGAGGGAGGAGAATACGGTGGCAGGCAGGAGAGCCCCCTGGTGCCAGGTGGTCTCCGCCTGCAGCAGCTGCATGGCCAGGGCCTCCATCTGGGCCGGCTCCAAATCCACGGGAGCCCTGCCCTGGGCGAGCAGAACCTCGGCGGGCGGGGTCTCCCCTCGCTTCATGCCAATGTCCATTCGGCTGTCCCCGATCTCGATGGCCAGCATCGCCTCGTACAGACTAAAGTTCTCGCCATGCACGAGCTCCTCCGGACCCAGCTCGGCGCAGGTCTGGTCGATGAAGCCCGTCGCATCCACCCAGCTCGTCATGGCGGGCGACTACAAGGGCTATGTACCCACAATGAGGATGCAATGCGAGAACGTGCTGGTGCCTCACTCTAGGGCGTGAGTACTGGGCATAATGGCCCTCCCGATCGCCGCCCTGTTCCGAGCTGGACCGTGCTCCCAGTACGGCCAGCTGCGCCAATCGCCCCACCGAACCAAATACGGGATGCGTGAATGGAGGGTCGAGCTTGGCGATCTGCTTGGTCGCAATGGGCCAAGCGCATTGCCGCGCGGGATGCGTAATGCATGCATCCGCTCTGTGTTCAGGTTGAGGCGATAGGATCCCAGATTCTGCTGCTGATTTTTTTTGTGAGGGATTGCTGCCACCTGCATCCCCCGCGCATACCGACACAATGACATCAAAAAATTCTACAATTGCCGATCCAGGACATTCAGCATGCCCTATTCGGTGCGTTTGAGGTCGCGCGATCGAGCCCAGAGCTCCACGCCCCGCCGCTGCCGAGCGTTGAGCTTGACGCGCGGCCGCTGCGCGCGCATGAGGGCCTCGGCCTCCTCGGGCGTCTCCGCCACGCCCCGGGCGATCAGGATGGCCGCCAGCACGGCGGCGCTGCGGCCGTGGCCGTGTGCGCAGTGCACGAGCACGGTCCGCCCGGCCGCCACCTGGCGCTCGGCCCACAGGACGGCGGCGTCCAGCTGCGCCGGGGTCGGGCAGTGCGTGTCCCAGACCGGGATGGACAGGTAGGCGGGCGGCTGGACCTGCAGGGGGAGCTCGCACGTCACGTCCAGGACGCTCGCATTCAGGGCCGGGACCAGCGCCTGCTCCGATGGCCTGTAAATGCGGGTGCGCGAGTTTATGGGCAGGCATTCTGCAAGGCGCTGCTGGGACCGCTTCCAGTGTCTGGGAACACTTGAATTGTCTGGAGCAGAGGCGTGCGCTCTGGATACGATTATAAACTTTCAAAAACGTTCTTCTGGGAAGCCGTCATGACAGAGTCACGCCCAAATCGCCGACCTACCAGGCACCGATAAAGTAGTGGGGTGTTACGGCATTCCAGGCCGGCTCGTCGGACACTGCGCGTTGCAGCGCCAATTTTGTTCTGAGGGCGGCGTGGTAGGGCCAGAGCAGCGACAGATTCAAGGGCTTGATGGTTCCCTGGGGAGTCTGCGCAGGTGGGTGAATCTCACCAAGGTGAAGTATTCCTGCCAGTCACCCCGCCAGGCACACCTCTCCTCACATCCCCAGCACTGTTGGATGCAAAGCACCCCGCCCTCACCTTTCCCAGCAGCCCAGTGGTGTGTTGAGCCAGCCAGGGGCTGGCAGCGATTGAGACGAGGAGGCCGGTGCCAGCAATGTGGGCGAGGGTCAGCGTAATGAACCTGGGCAGGGCGTGTCGCCCGGAGATGGCGAGCGCTGCCGGGATCAGCGAGCCCGTCGCCACAATGGTGGAGAGGTGGATCATGGCGGCTCTGTTACGAGCTTTCGGGTTGCACAGCCACCCCCGAAAGCCCCAGATGAAGACAGGGAAAGGCGGTTTGGCCAGAAAATGGGCAGGGTGCGTTGAGCCAGGAACAGGGTCCGACCGCCGGGTGCGCACGATTGGATCACTTTGATGATCGTGCGGCCCCGCTATGTACTTTGTCTTCACGATTGCGCACCCCTGTAATCCTTTCAAAGCATCGTGCTACAATATGCAATTTTGAGCTATATTACCATTATGTCCAGGGACTGCAAAGCGCGGTGGTTGCACCAAGGCATGAGCGGGACCTGAGGGACGGCGCCAACCATGGACCCGCAACTGCGCCGGGAGCTGCAGATCCGGGCTCGCATCGAGAGCATGTAGGTCCATGCTGTGCGGTTTGAGAGGAATGAGTGCACGCTTGATCGTGGGTGTGCGGGACTCACGCGCCCCACGCACCCCCATGCCAGCTACAACAAGAGGGAGGAGGACTTTGAGACCAAGGAGGCGTACGATGACTACCTTGAGGAGCGGGAGGACATCAGTGCGTGTTTTTTTGGTCGTGGGAAGGTGTCGCCCTGTGCAGTACAGGGCAAAGGGCCTGCCCTGTTGATCCGTGGACCCCATGCTTTGGTCGCCTTTCTCCGCACGCAGTTTTCAACTTGTGCGACGGCGTGGATGTCCGGGCCATCGAGGCCAGGGTGGAGGCCTTACCGCGTGGCCAACGCCGACTCCATCGCCGCGGTCGAGGCGCGGCACGCGGAGGAGGTGCGGCGGCGGGCCGCGGAGGGCGAGGCGGACACCGTGACCGAGGCCCTGAGCGGCACGGCCGCCGCCTTTGAGGGCGGGCGCGACGCCGAGCCGCACCAGGGCATGGACTACACCGCGCAGATGCCCTCTGGCGCCCTGGCGCAGGCGGGCACTAGGTGGGAAGGGAGTGGTGGCAGGGGTGGAGCTTGGCGGGGGGTGGGCATGGCCAAGGCCGGCTCTGTATTTTAATGAACACCTGCTGCGATCGCCCTCATTTTAAGTACTATACGCACCTTCCTACAACCGTGTCGCAGTCTTGCCGTGCCTGTCGCAACGGCCATGGGCCTGCTGCGGGACGGCGACATCGCGCATGGAGCCGCCGGGAAGCTGAGCAAAGGAAGCCTGGGAGGCCATGGCCCGGGCCAGCGGCTGGAGTCCAGGTGGGTCTTGTGTGGCGTGCACATGCTGGTGGGGGGGAGTAGCTAAAATCGGTGGTTCTGTCAGTTGAAAAGCCCCACACGAGTACTGACCAAATTCCCTCTGCAGACTTTGTGGTCACGAAGTGCCGCGAGGAGGCCTATGGCAGCGTCCTCGTATTTTAGACTCTGTTTATTTATCACTTGTCGTCTGTAAGTGTCAATTTTGCCTTGCAAGCATCGACCACCAGAGCAGAGTTTGGCGGAATCAAATGAACAGTCAAGACCGGCTCCGCCTCCGTGCCCGCCCACTCCGGCCGCGAGACCGGCTGCGGCTCGAGGACGAGGAACGGGACCGCCCGCTGCTCGAAGATCGCGAGCGGGATGACGATCGAGACGATCGCGATCGGGATCGGCTGCTGCTGCTGCTCGAGCTTCCAGAGGACCGATCCGAGGAAGACGAGTAGGAACGGCGACTGCGCCGGCCACTGCGCGCCCTGGAGTCGGACCGACTCCGGCTGGAGTCGGACCGGCTGCCACTGGAGTCGCTGCTGCGGCCGCTGGAGGAGGAGGACGCCTGGCGGCGGCGGGACGGTTTGCGCGCCGGCGACCTTCCCCGCCGCGGCGGCGATACTGACCGGTCGTCGCGACCCCGCTGCCGGCGTGGGGGCGACGCCGATCGCCGGCGTCGTGGGGAGACCGACCTCTTGCGGGGCGGCGAAATCGAGCGCCGGCGCGCCGGCGGCGAGACCGATCGGCGACGGGAAGCCCCGCGCTTAGGAGGCGGCGAGACCGATCGGCGACGGGAAGCCCGCGCTTAGGAGGCGGCGAGACCGACCGGCGATGGGAAGCCTCGCGCTTGGGAGGCGGCGAGACCGAGCGCCGGCGAGGCGGCGATCCAGGGGGGCGCACGACCACGATTCGCTTGGGAGGCGGCGACGTGGACTGGCTGCGGCCCTGCGACGCAGACCTGTCGCGTCTGCTGGGCGAGCGAGAGCGAGAGCCGGGCGCGCTTGGGGACCGCGCGGCCTCCTCGGCGGGCGGTGCCGGCGCGGGGGATGCCGAGCTGGCCCTGGCACGCTTCCTCTCGGGCGACTCGTCCTCTGCGCGCGGTCTGTACCGCTCCGTCTCCTCCGTCTCCCGCGTGTAGTAGCCCTCCGTCTCCCACCGCTTCTTCTCAAACTCCTCCGCGCGCCGCGCGGTCTCGGCCTCGCGGCGCCTGGCTTCCTCACGCGCCTTGCTTTCCTTCTCGCGCCGCCGCTCCTCGCGCCGCCGCTCCTTCTCCCGCTTCTCAGCGTCGCGCCTGCACGGAAAACGGGAGGGCGGGCGTGGCTCATACATTTGCATCGTCGCAATCCAGCGCGACAAAAGCGCCCAGACTGTTGCAACACTTGTCGCATTGAAAAGGCATCACGGCATGGTAGGCCTGCCAAGGAAATCTATTCGCACAAACGGTACGTCAGATAACTAAACCTCCCATTTACGCCAACGCCCCAAACCCCCATCGAGATCGACCCCCTACCTCCTCTGCCGCTCACGCTCCTCCCGCTCCGCGATCCGCTCTTGCCGCCGCTTCTCCTGCAGTTCACGGTCAAAGGCCTCGCCCTCCCGGTGCTCGCCGCGCAAGCCAAAGGCGCCGCGCAGCCGCTCCATCTGGACCAGCTTCCGGGCAGCTACTTGGTGCGTCTCCTGCTTGGACCTGCACGTGGGTGATAAGATTCACGCTGCATTGAGCAAGTGGCAGGACGACCGGGAGAAACACAGACCACGGGCATGGAAACCCCCCCTTAAACACTTACCTCTCCTCCTGCAGCGCCAGATCCGCGGCAGACTTGGCTGCCTCCACTTTCGCCAGCAGCTCCGCTCGATACGCAGTCAGCTTTTCCTCAATGTCTTCCTCTGGGACCCTGCAGCATTTGGGATAATGGTGGCCGCTGTCTGAACATGCTGTCCGGTCCAGATGTCGGCCAACAAAAACCCTGCGCTCCACGCTCGTTCCCAACGCCCACTCGCGTCCGGGCCAGGATACGACACCAAACCCCCCTCTCTCGATCATGCGCCGCCTCCCACCGGCCCCCGGGCCTCACCCTTCATCCTCCAGCTGGGCCCTCATGACCTCCACTTCCAGCTCCACCTCCCTCTTCTTGTTGTGCTCCAGGATGGCCTTGTTGGGCTGGCGGTGCTCGGGGCCGCGGTCGTGCCGGGCCGCATCGCGAGACTGGTAGGCATTGCCGCGCAGATTGAACTTGTTGCTCTGCACGTACCCGCTGGTGCCCGAGCCTCGCGGCGTCACCAGCCCGATGCCTGTGGAAGGAGCATAGCCAGCGTCAGCATGGAATAGCTTTTAGATATTCTTGAGCCAATATCGATTCACATTTTTCGCATACACGGTAATCACCATTTGCTCCGCCCCACGATGCGCACCGTTGTACATGGCGACAGGATAAACTCTGCCGTCACCCTCCTGGCGAGCCCCCGTGGATAGCCCGAAGGCCGCTCCTCGACACCCTGCTTACGCGTCAATCCTGACCACAGTTGGCAAGACGGCGCTGTGAGAAAATGAAGTTTGGGCCTGTGCCTTGCCGTTTGCGGATTCTTCTCCCTGCTGCTCCTTGCGATTGCGATCGGGACCCGAGGGGGTGTAGTACTCGATTGAGTACCACGTTTGGTTGAGAGCACACGATCGAGACCCGCCCCGCAGCGAGGTCCCCATAGGGCCTTGCGGGACGCCGCATTCCTCAAGACAGTGCTGAACATGCTTTTGGCTGTTTGAGCGGCATATTCTCTGAGCGCGAGCCGGTGGCAATGGCGAGGCCTTCGGACGATGAAGGCTTCGTTGGAGCCACGCTGGTGGGAGAAGAGGTCCGTGGATGCAGATCGGTGGCGATTTATTGATCCATTGATTGCATTTGTCTTGAAACCTGATTGGCTGCAACTGCGTGTGCGTCTCCTGTATCCAGAGTGGCGCTCCTGAGAACTTTGACGCCTCGGCCTACTCCTTCTTCGGCGGGCCTTCCACGGACGCTCTAGGGCTGGAGGGGGAGCTCGAGGTAGGGGTTGCGGCGTGGGGTGCGCGCGTTTGGTGCGCTTGCATTCTTGAAGTGTGCCAGTGGGCGACACTCTGCCCCTCCCTCGCCACGCAGGCTGGGCTGGATGCACCTCCGGAGGAGGACCCCCTCATATTTGCTGGAGATGACGACCTGCTCGACGATTTCGGCAAGGAGGAGGAAGACGAGGACCTGTCGCTGGCAGGGCTGTTCAAAAAGTCGGGAAAGGAGATGGACGACCTGGGGATGAGCGAGGGCGCCATGGACAAACCCGCGGGCCTGCACCTGGAAGACTTGCTGAGCAAGCCCTCTGGCGGCAGCATGGCCCTGGGCTCGCTGCTGGCCTCGGGCAGCGGCGAGGCGTTCTACACGCCCTCCCCGCCGGCGTCCCAGCGCTCGTCCGCCTTTGGCGGGTACGCGGCGCGCCCCCCGGTGGCCCCCAGCCCCCTGGGCCATGCCGAGGCCCAGAGCGGACCCATCCTGGGGCCGCCGCTGATGGGCATGGCGCCCCCGGGGCCTGGGATGCACATGCCACAGCCGGGGATGCCCCCGCACATGGCGTACGGACCTCCCATGCCGATGGCGGGGCCACCCGGGTTTCAGCACCCGCCGCCACCTCCTGGGCTCGGCATGCCCCCGCCAGCCGTGAGTGCGGGCTCGTGTTTGGCTGCTAGTATGTGTTATCAGGTTTGATCATCGTAGGGGCGTGATACCTTCTGCCGTGCCAGGTCGCTCGATGCCTTTTGATGATATTCTGCTGTCGATTTTCTCATGCCCCCCACATTTCCTCACACAGGGGCTTTCTGCAAGCGCGTTGGAAGCGGCGTTGCTGGCCCATTCGTGGGCAAGGCCCCCCACTAGCGCTCCGGGCCAGGACGCGCCACAGCCGCCGCCTTTGGGCATGGCTCCTCCGCCGCCCCACCACCACCACCAGGGACCGCCGCCTCCTCACCACCAGGCGCCGCCGCCGCCTCACCACCAGGGACCGCCGCACCCCGGGCATCACGGTCCTCCGCACGCCGCAGGGCCCTCCCCCGGCCCCATGCCGCAAGGCCCGCCGTTTGGGCACCCGCAAGCCGGCAACGGGCACGCTCCCGGCGCCGCGCCAAGTCCGGACCCGCAGGCCCGGCGCCAGGGGCAGCGTGCGCGCCCTGCCGGCCCGCCCGCCGGCCCGCACGGCGGCCCCAAGGGCTGGGCCGCCCCCTTCTGATCCGGCCGCCCCCGCCGGCGGCCGACACCAGCCGAGCAGCGCCCACTTTCCGTCGCTGGGCGCCGAGCCGCAGCCCCAGGCCGCGGGCGCCGACGCTCGGCCGGTGCCGGCCGCCGGGGCCCAGCGCCAGCGCGCCCCGCTGCACGTGATCAGCCAGCGGCTGCAGGGCGTCCGCCTGGACGGCCGCGGCGCGCCCGGCGGGCGCGGGCCCGGCCCGCGCCCGCACCAGGGCCCCCGCCCGCGGCGCTACCGCAGCCAGTACATGACCGACGACGAGGTGGACGCGATCCTCTACTCGCAGTGGCGCGGCCTGCAGCAGGGCCCGCCCTACACGGAGGACTACTATTTCCAGGGCTTTGTCTACAAGTACTACCACCGCCGGAATCAGCGCCTGTTTGCCCCAGACACCGGTACGGTGTGGTGATGGGTGGATGGGTGGGATAATCATATGGTTGAGGTCCGTGTGGTTGTGCATGCCTCGGGGTTGCTGGGGTTTTAAATCACACCCTGATCCTCATGCACCCCCACATCCAACTCCCTCTCCACAGTGCGTGAGCTGGCGCCCACCGAGAAGCTGAGCGGCGACCAGGTCTCCTACGTCGATCTGGAGGGGCTGGGCCGCGTGCCCTTCTCCAACATCCGCCGGCCGCGCCCGCTTATGGACGTGCCCGCCGACGACAGCGAGGCCGCGGTGGGTGGAAAGCCCGACCGGCGCCGCCGCCTGGACCAGGAGCCGCTCCTCGCGGCGCGCATCATGATCGAGGACTGCAACTGCCTTGTGCTGGACGTCCAGGACATCCACCGCATCTTCATCGCGGCGGCAAACGGTGCGTGGGGTGGGAGGGAGGGAGGGTGTGCTTGGGTTGATGAGCCTGGCGAGTCGTGAAGAAATTTGTCACCTGCAACGCTGCCCTGGATGGATCATTGGTGAGATAATTGTGAGCAACGCACGCCCGTACCACGTCCCACTGCGCCTTGCTCCCCCGTCCCAAAACTATCCTCCGCGACAGCCCCGCTGCCCGACGAGATGGCGCTGCGGTCCAGGCGGCGCCTGCTGCTGGACGGCCTGGCGGCCTCGCTGCGCCTGCCGGAGGAGCCGGCCGGCGAAAAGGGCGCCGACACCGTGTTTTGCCGCCTCATGCTGCTGCGCAAGGGCCGCGTCCTGGCGGCCCGCGTGCTGGAGGTGACCCTGGCCCCCGCCCGAGGAGCGTCAGCGCCCGGTGCCCTCGGCGCCCTCGCCCCCCAACCTGCTGCTCCTCTGGGCGGTGCTCCGCAACGCCTCCCTGCTCTGGCCCGCGACCGCGGCGGGCGCCGACGAGGTGGCCGCCTCGGTCCGCGTGGCCGCGGCCGCGGCGGCGCTCATCGCCGCCCTGCCGAGCGCGCAGCACGTGGCCCACGCCGCCGTGGCCTTGGCGGCCGGCCTGGGCGAGGGCGCGCTCCCGGCGCTCGAGGCCCCCGGCGAGGTGCGGGGCGCTGTGGGCGCGCCGCGGCTGCCCTGGCTGGGCGACGTCGCCCTGGCCCTCGCGCGCCGCGGAGCCGAGGCGCGGCTGCCCGGCCCCGCCAAGGCCGACGACGCCCCGCCGCTGCTCGCGGCGCGCAAGGTGTGGAGCGGGGCGTATGTGTCCCTGAGCGCTGCCCTGCGCGAGCAGCTGCCCTCTCTGGGTCCAGAACTGCGAGAGCCGCTCTCTGCCGTGCTTGAAGCAGGCGGCAAGGCCTAGTCATGACCGACTGGGCTGGTCATGACCCCCCCTTATCCAGGGACGCTCCCCTTTTTGGCTTGACACAGTCTCTGTCAGTCGCAAATTACTTTTTGCTCTTGTCTTGTCAGTAAGTTCTTTTCAGATTGAGCGAGTCAAGAAAAAGGCTGAGCAGCACGGCGCCATTGTCGCACATGGCTGGTGTGGGTAACAACGCGCCCCGCTTGAACAGGGACGGAAGCATCCCGACGCGAAGAAAGGCCGACGACAATCTCCGTCGTTTGAAAGACGCTCGGTTCAAACAGCTCATACATGTGCCCGTGCAGTCCCCCTCCGCACGCAAAACTCCTCGATCTATTTTCTAAAACCTAATCGGCGTTCAGCTAGACTATCCGCCTAGCACCTGCGCAAAATGGTGAGGTTGGAGCTGGCGTTTGTGGGGAGCTACCTGGCCGGGGGGTGTCTGCTGATGGACTCGTGATCGGTCCTTGGAGCCTGGTGTACAAGGCGCACGATGAGTCTGAAGAGCTTTGGTTTCATTAAAGAACGCCCGCTCCCACCTGCGCGCACAGGCTACGGGACTTTCGGCTCAGAGCTACCGCCGGGCGGTGACGAACGCTCGTCGGGATCGCAAGGCTGGGCCCCGCGTCGGCCTGACAGAGGAGCAGCGCCAGGAGATCAGGTATGCACGGGTGGAGTGTATCGTTTGGAACTCGCTTTTGTCCAAAGCAGGAGCGAATGCTGTCCCGTAGCTCCGCACAGGACCCTCGTCTGTCATGCCCGGGCCCTGACCTTTGCTCCCGCGCACTCTCAACACTGTACAGGGAGGCGTTCGACCTCTTCGACACCGACGGCTCCGGCACCATCGATGTGCGCGAGCTCAAGGTCGCCATGCGCGCCCTGGGCTTCCAGCCCAAGAAGGAGGAGATCAAGAAGCTGGTCGCCGACTTTGACAAGGACGGGTCGGGCATGATTGACTACGAGGAGTTTCTGGCGGTCATGACCACCAAGATGGGCGAGCGCGACAGCAAGGAGGAGATGATCAAGGCCTTCCGCCTGTTTGATGACGACGAGACGGGGAAAATCTCCTTCAAGAACCTCAAGCGCGTGGCCAAGGAGCTGGGCGAGAACATCACCGATGAGGAGTTGCAAGAGATGATTGACGAGGCGGACCGCGACGGCGACGGCGAGGTCAACGAGGAGGAGTTTTTCAGGATCATGAAGAAGACCTCCCTGTTCTGAGCGCGCCTCAGCGTGACGTGTGCATTGTCTTGATAAAAGGGAGCGTGCCAATTCCAGGGCGGTCACGGCATGCGAGCGCGATCTGTTGCCCCCCTTCCCAACTGCGGTCCGTCAGTTGCTCCTCCGCTGCCACACTAGGGAACATCCTTTCATTACTGCCTTCCATTCATCACTTTTTTGTTTATAAAACGCAAACCCATGGAGGAGAGCACGTGGGTGATGGTTTGGAAGCGAAAGGAAACTGCAGCGCATCGACGTCCAGAGAGTGCCTTGATTCCAACACTCCTTGACTGTAGCCAAAGAACCATCCCTCCCACCAGCTCTGTACTTCCCTCTGGTAATTAAAGTCTAGTTTCAGCAAGGTCTGGCATAGTAGAAAAGCTGCAGACTCGTGGAATCGCACAAGTCAGGTGAAAGGACAATCAAATGAAGAGATCGTCGTTGTCGCTCCAGCCATCGCGGCTGGTTGGCCGCTGCTGCTGCGTTGGTGTGGGGTCGCTGAATCGAATGGCAGAGCTCGGCGCGAGCGCGCCGCCCTCGCCCCCCAGGGCCACCTCCTCGAAAAAGGCGGCCGCGTCGTCGCCGCCGCCCAGGCCCTCCGAGGAGGGCTGGGCAAAGCTGTCCCAGCCGCCGCTCGCCACCGCGCCCGGGGGGACTGGCCGCCTGCGAGGCCTCGGCCGCGGGCTCCTCCGGCCAGGCCTGCGCGGGTGCCCACGGCACCGGCGCCACGCCAAACGGCTGCGCCGTCGGGCTCTGCCCGTCGTCAAAAAATGATGCGTCGTCATTCGTGCCGCCGGCGGCGGCAGGCCACGCCACGGGTGCGTCAGGGTCGTCAAGCGGCGCAGCATCGAATGCGGGGTGCCCGGCCCCAAAGGCCGCCTCGTCGCTGACGGTGAATCCCGCGGCGTCGTCGTCTTCGGGGCCCTCGGTGGGCTCAACACTATAGTCGGCAACTGGCTCGGCGGAAAAGTCGGCGTCCGGACTCGCGTGCTGCGCCGCAAACAGGGGCACGGCCGGCCTCGCGAGAGGCACGTACTCGTCCTGCCGTTTCCGCCCAGCTTGCGGCCGCAGGCTCTGGGTACAAGGCGTCGGAAGTGTCAGCGGTCTGGTCCCAGGGCATCGCCTCCTCCGGGGCCAAGGACTCTCCAGTCTGGTCCCAGGGCATCGCCTCCTCCGGGGCCAAGGACTCTCCAGTCTGGTCCCAGGGCATCGCCTCCTCCGGGGCCAAGGACTCTGCAGTCTGGTCCCAGGGCATCGCCTCGACTGCCGGTGCATCCACAGCCGCATCCCAAGGCATCGCCTCTTGGGCTGCGCCAGCGGAATAAGAGACCTCGGGCGCCTCGTACGGCTGCGCCTCGGCGCCGTTGTACGGGCCAGCCTCGTCGCCAAGCTGCTCGAAAAAGGCCGTGCCGTCCTCCGGCACCGTCTCGGGGTCGACGATGCCCGAGGTCGGGTCGGCTCCAAGAGCGGGTGCATAGGCCTCAGGCGCATACGCTTCGGGCGCGTAGGCCTCGGACGCATACGCCTCTGGTGCCTCCTCCTGGCGTGCAACGTACGCTGCTGCCTCCTGGTCCTGCGCAGCAGACCCTTCGGGGCCATACTGCGCGGGCGCATCGGCCTCGGCCGCACCCGTCTCGGCGGGCCAGGCATCGCCCGCGTCCGCGCCCTCGTCCGCGCCCTCGTCCGCGCCTTCATGCGCGCCCTCGTCCGCGCCCTCGTCGCCCCAGCCCGTCTCGTCCTCGATCTCCGCGAGCAGCCGGTCAACCCAGGCCGCGTCGGCGCCCCGCGCCACCAGCTCGCGCTGCAGCGCCTGGACCTTGGCCTCCTCCTGGCCCAGCGAGACCAGGCACAGCTCCAGCTGCTCGTTCAGGTCCTCGCCCTCCGGCGCAGGCGGCGACGGCCCTCGGGCCGCCAGCTGCGCCTCGACCTCGGCCAGGCGCCGCTCCACGGCGCCCCGCTGCTCAGCCGCCTCGTCCAGGTCCGCCACGGCCCGCTCCGCGACCGTCATCGCCTCGAGCACCTCCTCGTGCGACGCCGCCAGCTCGCGCTCGAGCTCGGCCACGCGCTGCGCCAGCGCCGGGGCCTCGCCTTGCGGCGCGGCGGCCTGCTGCGCGCGCTCCGCCAGCGCCGCCTCCAGCTCCGCGACCCGCTGGCCCAGCTCCTCCAGCCTGTCGCCGTCGGCCTTCTTCGCCTTCTTGGCCTTGATCAGCTGCACCTTGTAGCGCTTGAGCTCCTCCTCGGCCGCCTGCGCCGCGCTTTCCAGCTCGCCGCGCAGGGCCTGGATGAGCTCGGACTGGTCCGCCACCGTGGCCTCCAGCCCGGCCAGCGCCGCCTCGGCCTGCGTGGCCGCCTCGGCGCCGGCGCGCTCGGCCTCCTCCTGCGTCTCCAGCAGCCGCGAACCCAGGGTCCTCTCCCGCGCCGCAGAGGTCTCCAGTGCGGCCTTGAGCTCGGCAGTGTGGGTCTCTGAGGTTTCGAGGGCAGTCTTGAGCTCCGCGATCTGGCTCTCCGAGGTCTGCAACGCGGTCTGTAGCTCTGCAATTTCGCTCTCAAAGCCCTCCCGCGCAGACGCCTCTGTCCCCGCCTGCGCCTCGGCCTCGGCCAGCCGCTGGCGGAGCACTGCCAGCTCCGCCTCCAGCTCCATCTGGGCCTCGTGCGACAGGCCCGTGGCCGCCTCCTCCAGCGCCTCGCGCGCGCCGTCCAGCTCGGCCGCCAGCGCCTCGGCTTCCGCCCTGGACCGCTGCAGCTCGGCCGCGGACGCCTCGAGCTCCGCGCGAGCGCTGTCCAGCTCCGCGCGCAGTGGCTCCCGTTCGGCCGCCAGCTGGGCCACGCTGGCAGCCAGGTCCTCCTTCTCCGCCAGCGCAGACTGCAGCGCCTCCTCCGCCGCGCTTGCCCGCTCCTGCGCAACACAGGGTTTTGGATAGGGCGACTCAGATGCTGGCATAGGCACTTGGCGTGTATGTCCATGAGTTGATGCCAACAAAACCCCACCAAAATGACAATTCCTGCTCCATTCTCTGTACCCACATACCGTCTTTTCTTCCAGCACGTCCATGAGTTTCAGGTTTTCCTCCTCGAGCGTGTTGACCTCGTCCGCGAGCTCGGCGCGGCGCGCCTCGGCCGCGGCGACGGCCGCCTCCAGCTCCGCGCCCGCGGCCGCAAGAGCCGCGCACCGCTCCTGCTAGTCCGCCAGCGCCGACGTGGCCTCTGCCAGCGCCGACGCGGCCTCCTCGGCCCGCGCCCGCTCGCCCGCCTGCGCCGCCAGCTGCTCCTGCACCTCCTGCGCGGCCGCTTTCGTCGCAGCAATCTTCTTCTTCGCGACGGCAAAGCGCTTGGCCAGGTCCTCGGCGCGCGCGCGCTGCGCGCGTCGGCCTCGCGCGCGGCCTCCTCGCGCGCGGCCTCGGCGGCCGCCACCGCGCCGCGCGCGGCCTCCAGCTCGGCCGTGCCCTCCTCGATCAGCGCGCGCAGCTCCGCCTCCTTGAGCTCCACCGCGGCGCGCACGCGCTCGCGCACGTCGCGCACCGCCTCCTGCACGCGCCGCGAGGCCGACTCGCGCGCCTCCTCGGCCTCCTCCTCCGCGTCCTCCAGCTGGTCGCGCAGCCGCTCCGCCTCGCGCTGCGCGGACACCAGCGCGCTCTGCCGCCCGCGCCGCTCGGTCTCCAACGTCTCCTTCAGCTCCTCGATGCGCGCCTGCGCCGCCGCCAGGTCACGCGCCAGGCCCTCGTCCGGCGAGGGCGCCGCGGCCGCGCCGGCGAGCTCGGCCCTGGCGTCTTCCAGACAAGCGCGCGTCTCATCCAGCTCGGCGCGCAGGCCATCGCGCTCCGCCGCGAGCGCGGCCTGGGACTCCTCCGCCGCGCGCTGGGCCTCCGCCCGTTGCTCGGCGACCCGCTTGACCTCCTCGGCCTCGCCCCGCGCCGCCTCTGCCGCCTCCTGCGCCCGCTCGGCCTCCTCCTGCGCCTCCATCATCGCCTCCCGCGCCTCGGCCAGTCGCTCCCGCGCCTCCTCCAGGCCCTCTGCGAGCCGCGCCGACTCCGACTGCGTCGCCTCGCGCTGCCTCTGCTGCTCGGCCAGCGCCGCCTCGGCCGCCGCCAGCCGCGCGCGCAGCTCGTCAATCTCGACGTCGCTCGTGGCGGCGGGGTGGGCGGGCTCGGCGCCTCGCGCTCGAGCGCCTCGGGCTCGAGCGCGGCCTTGGTGGCCGAGGCGCCGGTCGCGAGCGCAAACGCGGGTGGCTCCGCCTGGGCATCGTTGACGACCGGCGACGAGGCGCTCGCGGTGCTGTGGGATTTCGGGAGCGAGATGCCCGCACCTGCCGTCTCGCGGTGCTCTCCGGCGTCCCAAGCCTGGTCCCCGGCTTCCACCCCCTGATCTTTGGCCCACGGGTGCGGCGCGGTGGCCGCCGCAAACGCCCCCGCCAGCGCGGCCGGTTCGGGAAAGGCGTCAAAGTCTTGCCAGCCCTCTTGCGTCCTCGCGGGCGGGCCCCCGACGTCGGGGGATGGCACGCCCGCGAGGTCGAGGTCGTCCTCCTCCCAGCCCTCGGCCGCCGGCGGGCTCGACGGCGCCGCCACGGCTGCCGCGTCCTGCAGCGCGCTGGCCACCTCGGCGACGCTGCGCGTGGAGGAGAGCGAGTCGAGGTCGTCGGCCGCGCCGAAGAGGGCGCCGCCCGCCGAGATGGGCGTCAGCGCCGACTTGGGGATGCCCAGCTCGGAGGCGAGGCGCCCGGGCGAGAGCGGGTCGTCGACCGGCGAGAGCGGGTCGTCAGTCGCAGCGGCCGGCCGCTCCTCGGCGCGCGGCTGCAGGTGCTGCGTCAGCTCCCCGGGCGCGGCCTGCTCCTGGAACCAGTTGAGCGCGTTGGCCAGCATGGGCTTGACAAACAGCGCCCCCACCGTGTCGGCCGGGCCCGCCGAGTCCTCGCCGCGCGGGTGTGCCAGCGCGTCCCGATCGGGCGACCCCGGCGCGCCCGCCTCCTCGGCCTCGTCCTGTTCCCAGGCCAGCCGCGTCTCCAGCTTCCCGGAAGGTTCCGCCGCGCCCGGCCGCAGCAGATCGCCCACCATGCCCCCGACGATGTCGCCGAGCCCACGCGCGTCGGGCGCCTCCTCTTCGAAGCCGGACCAGCTGCGCCCGGGCGCGGAAGGGTCGGCCAGGTGGTGGCCGTTGGACTCCGTCGCCGGCCCCGCAATGTGCCCTGCCGGCCAGGCCACAGTGTCTGGCTCGCCGGCTTCCTCCTTGGTCGGACCACTCTCGCCGTCGGGCGAGAAACGCAGCTCGCGAGCCGTGGACGCCGGCTCAAATGCCGCATTCACGTCGACCGAGTGCGTCTCCGGCACGGCCGCCGCTGCGTAGCCCGCGGGCGGGGCCTTTTCGGCGCTGCCGGGGATGTCAAATCCGATATTGGTGTACACGTTTGACCACGCCGGCTGCTCCGGCTCGGCCGGCTGCTCGGGCAGGGGCGCGTCCTCGGGCAGGGCTTGCGCCTGCTCCTCGTAAGGGACGTATGCAGGCGGCTGGTCTCCGGGCTCCTCGTGCTGGTCCACAAAGTCTTGCCCCAGCTCGTCAACTTGATGTGCTTCAGAGTGCTGGGCTTGATCCTGGTAGACGCCGTGCGTTTCCGAGTGGTCATAGCTACCATCGTACGCTTGAGCTTCGGTGCTTTGATAGTCGCCGTCGTACGCTTGGGCTTCGGTGATTTGATACCCGCCATCATACGCTTGCGCTTCAGTGCTATGATAGCCGCCGTCGTACGCTTGGGCTTCAGTGCTTTGATAGCCGCCGTCGTACGCTTGGGCTTCGGCGTTTGGATAGCCGCCGTCGTACGCTTGGGCTTCGGCGTTTGGATAGCCGCCATCGTACGCTTGGGCTTCGGTGCTTTGATAGGCGCCGTCGTACGCTTGGGTGCCTTCATAGGCGCCGTCGATCGCTTGGGCTTCAGCACCTTCGAAGCCGCTACCATACGTGTGCGTTTCGGCACCTTCGTAGCCGCCCTCATAATGGCCTTGCGCTTGGCCCTCGTAGCCGTACGCTTCGTTGGGGGCATACATGGGGTAGGCCTGCTCAGCATAGCCGATCGCAGCCTCGTCCGCCCCGTACTGACCCTCTTCGCCGGGCAAGTGGGCGTGCTCGGGCGGCGCTTCGAGTGCCGGAGCGATGACCGCATGCTCGTCCAGCGGCATGGACGCATCCAAGCCCGCGCCGCTCGCCTCGTGATGGTCGATCGCCGCTCCGGGCAGGTCCCCGCCCGGCAACAGCGCCTCGCCAGCCGGCGCTCCCTGGTCCCCCGCCCCAGCCAGGGACCCCTCGGGCGCGGGCGGCCAGCCGCCGTCTGTTGCGTGGCTGCTCTCGGCCCGAGGCTCGGGGCTGTTGGCGCGGGAGATGTTGGGGTGGCGGTCCACGTACTCGAGAGCGAGCTCCCGGAGGTCGGGCCGGGCCAGCGCGGCCTCGTAGTCGAGCCCGGCCTGCGGGGGGTCGTAGTACTCCCGCGTCCAGGCCGCCATGGCCTCGCCTGAGAAGCCGGCGGCGCGGTAGATGCTCCAGAACGCCAAGATCTCCTGGAAGACGGGGTCGTCGCGCCAGGCGTCGAGGCCGTCGGCGGGCGCGGGCCGCCCAAACTGGGCGGCGCCGCGCGGCGGCCAGGCTGCGGGGGACGACGGCGAGATGTTCTTGGTGGCAACGAACGAGACCCCGGACGAGGCCTCGACGGCCACGTCCTCTGGAATGGACTCGGGAGCCCACGCGGACTCGACGGCGGGCGGCGCGGGCCCGGCTCCGAGCGCCTGCGCCGACTGCGTCGAGCGCGCCGAGCTGGGGTCTGGCGCCGCAGCGCTCGCCTCGGCCGCGTCCTGCTGCGATGCCACGGCCAGGGGCCGGAACGTGGCGATGTTGGACGACGCGGGGAGCGCGCCGTTGGCGCCAAACATCGCCGGCTTCAGGCCGCCCCCGAACGCCGGCAGCGGAGGCGCCAGGCCGCCCAGGGCGCTCGGCGGGTTGTCCGCGCTCGCCGGCGCGCCAAAGGCGGGGGCCATCGCGTAACGCGAAGCCACGCCGCTGGGCGGGGCCGCGCCGGCCATCATCATCGGGGGCGGCGGTGGGCCGCCGGCGCCGTTGGCGTGCGGGCTCGCGTCCAGCGACGCCTGCTTCACCAGCGGCGGCGGCGCGTTGAGAGATGCCAGCTCCTTGCGCTTGGCGTCCTCCTCGCCCTTCATCAGCCAGCACTTTAGCTGCGGAGAGACACGGGTCGTGATGGCATGAGCACTAGCGCTGCTTGCAATCTCCAGTGCCCGGCCCGCACACACCCCGCTCGTCCGCCCCGGGCACAACCTAGTCACCTAAACCTGCAGACACATTTCCCCACCCGCCCTGCACCGGACCTCTTCGTTGTAGTACATGGCCAGCTCCTCGCCCATCTTGGCCTTCTTGTACTTTTTACCTCGGCCCTGCGGAGGGGGGGCACGTCAACCACCTTGGGAACGGGGACCCGGCACCTCTCCGGCAACCTCAGAGCACTGCGCGTGCCTCACCAGCATCCGGGACATCAGGCCCGTGGGCGCCTCCTCCTGATCAGGAGGAGCCGCGGTAACTGCGCTCATGTCGGACAGCTACGGGTACCCACCGGCCGGTAGGCCTCGCTTCACCCACTCGCCGTCGGGCTGGGAAGAGAATGGTCAAGCAACGTCTGCTTGTGGTAATTTAAAACGTGAAAAGCCCTTGTCTGTCGCGCCGAGCTGATTGCATTGCTGCGCTCCGCTCGGGGGTGATCCCGCGGGGGAGGGTCCCTCAAGGGCGTTGCGTTCGGGCAGGTGGGTCACTGGGCAACGCAGAGCACATTTGCCACTGACATACCCGGCGCAGAGCGGGGCCGATGCCCGAGGGAGCGGGGGCCCGCACGTTGGCGCGCGCAGGAGCAAACGGCCTGCTTACCTGCCGGTCGATTCCAGGATTCGCGGGTGGCGGCGTGGCACCCCGAGCAGAGTTTGTGTACTGCGAGCGGGTTTGCTTTCATTCACAATGGTCTTTGTACACGAGCACGAAAGTAGAGAAAAAATGGTCGAAAGCGTCGTTATTGCCTCTGCGGCGGTTCTTGAGGGGTTCTTGAGGGTTTATTGGCGGGACATGGGCGAACAGGTCTGTGGGGGGTTTGTGTGATGGCAACGAGGAGGTCATTTCAGCGCCTCCAGGCGTTGCAGCGTGGCCTGAATGAGCGCGTCGTCCAGCGCTGGGCCGTCAGCGGTCGGCGTCAGGATCATCAAGGCGGTGCAGCCGGACAGAAGCTCAAAGTCGTCAACTGGGCGCGGGGCGGGGAGGGGTTGGTATAGATGATGAGCAACGTGGGCCGTGGCCGGCGGGCCCACGCCCTACTGGTGCACGCGCGTGCACGCTGATTGTACCTCGCAACAGCCCCTTCCAACTGACTCCCCACCGCACCAAAGCAGTCGCGGGCCGCGAGGCACACACTCCTGTACACGCGGTGCGCCGCGCGGGACCCCGGCGCCCAGCCAACCTTGACAAGCGCTCCAATGATGGCGCCCTCTGGATTCTGCGATGTCAAAAATGGTGAATGCGTTCCAATACATCTCCACTGGCGTCCCTCCAATCTCCCCATCAACCCTCACAACAACAATATCTGCACTGCCAGTCCAACCCGCACACCTTGAAAAGGCGCCGGCGCAGGACGAGGATCTGGTCGCCCGCAGCGGAAAAGTCGAGGCTGTCGAATGCCACCTTTGCTTCGATGCCGCCCTCGCCGGGGTTTCCGGAACAGGACAACGGGTTGTGGTCCTCCTCCGCTCCGGGCGCAGGGTCGCTCGCGCCCGGCTCGCCGCCCAGCGTGGAAGGCGCGCGCTGCGCCGGCCAGCGCCTCTTTGGCCGGCCGTTGATGAGGTAAAAGTCTCCCACGGCAGCCCCCGACGCGGCGGCGGGCTGCGGGGAGCTGACTCCCCCGTCCCTAGCCCGATCGGCGGGCCTGCCCGCTGTGAGCGGGCTGAGCAGCCCGGCGGCCGCCGCCGCCGCGGCGGGCGGGGTGCCGGCGGGCGCCGCCCGCGGGGAGGGCGCGCCCTCCGAAAAGAACTGCACCGGCCGGGCGCTGCCGTGCCGCTTCAGCCAGATGCCGCAGGCGTTGCACACCACGCCCTCGGGGCTGATGTCCCGCCACCAGCGGGGCGTGCTCTGGGAGCCGCAGTGGGAGCACATGGTCCCCGTGCGCAGCAAGGGCCGGGGCCGCTTGGACTGGGACCTGGCCTCGCCGCTGGCGCTGGCGCGCGCCCGTCTGCCGTCGCTGGACTGGCTGGTGCTCGGCTCCTCGACCTCGACCCGCAGGTCGTGCCGGAGGGCGCCGCTGGCGGAGCCAAGGTACGCGAGCAGCTCCACTGCGTCGTTGAACGGCGCCTTGTCGGGGCTGGGCATGGGTGGCGGCTCTGGCCGCGCGGCAGCGACCTGTACAGGCTCCACGAATGGGCCGCACCCGCCGCGCTGACCGCTCTCCATCATAGTAGCCCTGCCAGCTCACGGAAAACGGTGGTCAGGGAAAGTATACTTTACAGCTAGTTGCCAATAAAAGTAAGCCGTAGATGCAAGGCAACCTTTACCTGCAAACTCACCTGCACACGGTGCCTGCCCAACTCAGATGGGGCTTCCCGGTCCTGGCAGTGGACGCTTCGATCAGGGTAGGGCCGTTCGTCGCTGTTCCCTCACACCCATATCGCGACTACAAAGTTTATACACGACACGAGAGGCGGCGATTGAGTTCGACACGGTTTGTACGGCCCCACTCTGAGTGGTGTTCGCAACTGTTGAATTTTCTGCTCTCGGGTTGGCGGAGGCGCGCCAAAATGGTGTTCGGGGCCCCTCGGCCGCGAAAGGAGACAGCCGGATTCTAGCCAAACTCAATCTTTCATGAAATCATTATCCACCTGGTAATGGGGAGGCAGCAAGGCGTTTCAGGGTCGCATCGGGCTGGCATGGGCCATGTTGCGGCGGGCTGGGCGGTGTCGTGATCTGTGGATTGTGGGATCCCGGCTGTCAGATTCAAAGGCCCAGCTGGATCCTGCAGACGCCAGGTCAGTGCCGGCGCATATCGACGACCTAGTCTCAGAGTCGTCCCAAGATAGGCTCGTCAGCCTTTAAGCTTGGGGTGCAGTGGCATTTTGCGCCCTTGGAGGGTCATTCAGCTCAGTAGGAAGACTGTGACACATGCTGGTCAGGCCGCTGCGAGCTAAAGGCAGCGCCGCCGCTGCACTCTGCACGCCTCCCTATCCCAGCACACGCACAGCCAAGCGCACAGAGCCCTCTCGCACAGCGTCTGCAGTTCCAAGCCGCACAGCTTGCTTAGGACGTGCTCAAAAGGCTCAAGATGTGGGCCTCTGTCCCGGTGCCTACCGACCAGGCAATGGCCGAGCCCCACAGGAGATCTTTACGAGATTTGAGAAGAACTGGCAACGCAAAGAAGCTGCGCATTGTTGAGGGCTGTGGCCGCGCCGCTCCTGTTTTTCTCCCTTCCACATTTGTTGTATTTTGAGCGTATCCACGCTCAGACCGGCCTTGGAGCTTCGTGTACAAGAGGGAAGAAGCACGCACAGAAAGGGGGGGCGTGTGCGGGCCCATTCCCGCTCGGCCCGCTCCCCAGCAAGGCTTCCGCCTGCATGGACCTTGATGCTTGGATTCTGCGACTCAAGGGGTGTCATCCTTTGGATGAGTCCGAGGTCAAGCTGCTCTGCGAGCGGGCGATAGAGATCCTGGCGGAGGAAGGCAACGTCCAGCACATCGAGGCCCCCGTCACAATATGTGCGTCGAGGTCTGGCTGCGCGGGGGGGTGCCCTGGCCGTCATGGGTTTGCTGCATTGCGTGCTCGCATCTTACGGCGTGTTTTCGGCGACGCACCGATCGCAGGCGGTGACATTCACGGCCAGTTCCATGACACGCTCGAGCTCTTCCGGATGGGCGGCGACTGCCCAAAGGTGAGAGAGGATTGGGGAGTCGTGGTGTGGGCAGTCGTCGGGCTTGGGCACAAGGATTTTGATATGTGAATCGGCGTGACACGTCTATGGAATGTAATTATCAAAAACGGAGAATGGTCTGATGATTATTCTGCCTCGATACGTTGACAGACAAATTATCTGTTCATGGGCGACTTTGTGGATCGAGGCTTCCACAGCGTGGAAACCTTTCTGCTGCTCTTGGCGCTCAAGGTATGTGCGGGACTTCTGGGCAGAGGGCCTCGCTGCTGGTTGTTGTCCTGGCCGCAGGGGTGCATGTTTAAAGGGCGTGTGCCCAGTCTCCAGGGTCAGTGTCGGCCATGACAGGAGCTTTCCCTTCTTTGCTAAAGCGCTTGGACAATGCTCTACCTAGCCTGTTCTTATCCCCCTGTCCCCCCCCCACCCACCCACCCACCTATCTCTCCTGCTCGCCAATCCCCCCTCATCAGGTCCGCTACCCTGACCGCATGCACCTGATTCGCGGCAACCACGAGAGCCGGCAGATCACGCAGGTCTACGGCTTTTACGACGAGTGCCTGCGCAAGTACGGGTCGGCCAACGTCTGGCGCTACTGCACCGACGTGTTTGACTACCTCAGCCTGGCGGCGCTGGTGGACGGCTCGGTGCTGTGCGTGCACGGGGGCCTGAGCCCGAGCATCGCGACGCTGGACCAGGTCCGGCTGCTGGACCGCAAGCAGGAGGTGCCGCACGAGGGCCCCATGTGCGACCTGCTGTGGAGCGACCCCGAGGAGGGCGTGGACGGCTGGGGCCTCTCGCCGCGCGGCGCGGGCTTCCTCTTCGGCGGCGAGGTCTGCGCGCAGTTTTGCCGCGCCAACGGGCTCGGCCTCGTCGCGCGCGCGCACCAGCTGGTCATGGAGGGCTACAAGTCCGTCTTTGACGGCCGGCTGGTGACCGTCTGGTCCGCGCCCAACTACTGCTTCCGCTGCGGCAACGTGGCCGCCATCCTGGAGCTGGACGACGCGCTGGGGCAGCGGTTCAAGGTCTTTGAGGCGGCCGGCGGCGAGGAGCAGGCCGGCCCCGCCAAGCAGGCCGCCCCCGACTACTTCCTCTGATGGGCATGTCATTACACCTGTGGCTATCGCAAAGAATCAAGTGCTTTATGGGTCAATTGCACCGGATCATGGCCGGAAAGCGTCGTTCCGGGCCGGCAGGGATGTGCAAGGCAGTTCAACAACAATGTATCTGTGGGTCAGCCCGATGGGGCCGGAAAACCGAGGGGGGAGACTTTGGGGGGAGGGGGGCGGGCTGGGGGAGGGGGGTGCAGGAGCTGCGCGCGGCCCGGGGGGTGTGCTCCCCATCGTCCGGGCCCGACCTGGGCGGGACCTCCACGCCCGGGCGCACCATGTACGGGCTCGCCTGCGACGCGGGCGCGCTGGATGGCTCAGCACACTGGAGGGGATGGCGGGCACAGGGATCAACGGCAGGAAGAGGGGGGGGATGAAGTCTTACCGGTGAGGCGGAGGGCCGTATGCTTAGGAGCGGCGGCCGACCGGGGGAGGCCCGGTCCATGTTGGAGGACTGGAAACGGCCGGGATTCTAACAGCTGTCATGGTAAAGCATCTCGTACAAACAAGGCATTGACAGGCGCCGCGAGGACTCAAGTTGGTCTCGGGAGAGGCGGTGCACGACAGTCACATGACCAGATTCTGCGGTCCGGCCACCTCCCCCGGTTCCTAGTAGGCCTCTGCCACTCCCCCACCACGGGGGGTGATGACAACTACACGTGGTCCGGGAAAACGCGTTCCGTCCATGATCCCTCCGGATTGTATTGCACCAATCAACAACCATCTTTCCCGATGATCAATAAAAGCTGCATGCTGCGAGCTTGCCCTGGATCCCGGACATTAGGAAGCTGGCCCGGCGGTCCGCCCGGGAAGGCCTGCAGCTGCATGACATAGGGGTCTGATGCTGTTTATTTTGAGTGCTTGCCCTGAAACAAGGCGTCGCGTTGATCGCGCACATGCGTTTGTAGGTCATCAGAGTCGTGTACTAAATGGCCAGGGAAAGTCTGCGTGCCTAAGAGCGGAACGTGTCGAAGATGGTTTGCCAGGGAGCCAACGTCCGGTTCCGAGCACCGGGACAGCCCATTTCCCAACCAGAAGAAGTGCACTGGTGGCCCCGCATTTCATAGCTGTGTATACTCTTGGTTGGATTTCTTGAGTAGTGAGTGCAAGGACACCACTCCATGCTAAATCCCTATCGACTTATCGATCGCCAAGTGCGGTCGTACCGGCCAGGGCTACAATTTTCGCCATCCCGAATACTCCTCCGAGCCCCACCTATATGGAGGGGATGTGTTGTGAAAATATGGCAGAGTGTAACAAAGCGCTGCGGGATGCTTGTGGTCTGCCCGTTGCCGCCCCAGTGCGGTGAAGCCGGGCGACGAGCACCCGGGGGCCGCGGCTTGCGAGGCTGCATGCTGTTACCAAAATTGCACGCAGGTAGCAGTAATTGCGAATGCCTAGAGTGACCGTGGCTATTCAGAAATGGGCGTGGGTCAAGATACGGTTGCCAGGGGCTGCGCAGAGTGCTGTCCAGACTTCCTGGCTATGCATGGCCAGCAACAGCGCTTTCAAAGCACTGCATGCCCTCATACAGATCAGTAAAGTCCTCCGACTTGCCGTGCACCCCGACCCTGGTGCACATGCGCCTCAGATTGTTCCTGACCGGGACGAGAAACAGGGCTGTGATGCACGTCCTGCACTCTTCCGATATTTCCGCCGCCTGGTGCGCAATGCTGCCCAGACGAGCCAGCTTTTCCGGAATTAGTTCGCGCGCGGGGTCGTGCTCGAGGGGACGCAGTCGAGCCCCTGGGCGTCGCGTACGGGCCCTTCGTATGGCCTGGGATCGCAGCTGCGAGGCCCAGCCCGCGACAACTGTCGGGCCATTTGAGAAAGAGTGACGGTGAGGAAATTAGCCAAATATAGAAGCCTGACCGTGATTATTGGTGTCTGCGACCCACCTGGGACAAGGGCCTTGAGCTCATTCGCGTGGCTGGCCGTGAGTTTGGCTGGTCTGGACGCAAGCAGGTCTCCAAAGAAGAGTGCACACCTGCGATTTTAGGTACCCAGGTTGGCAACCTGGCACGCTTTGTCATAAAGTGTCAGCAGCGCAATGCACATTCATCGCGCCTGTACTGCGCCCGCTGCGCACAGGTGGCAGTCCTGGGGCGGTCCCTCCTAGACAGCTGTCCCAAAAAGTGCGCCAGGTTGGCGCTGGCTCGGGGAAAGGGGTGGGCGCACCGCGCCGCCCGGGCATAGCAGTAGACGGCCTCCAGAGGATCGGCGCTCGGCGCCGTGCCGACCAGGATGCCCAGCTGGTTGTACGGGGCGCCCCGGTCCGGGGCCAGGCAGGCTGCCAGGCGGTACGCCTGGCGCATGGCGTCTGTTGTGGCCTGGAGCTGGGGCGACTCCATCAGGTGCCTGTACCGCAGCAGGTCGCCTTGGGCTTGCTGAAACGAGCTCAGAATGCCCTCCAGGGGACGGTGCCCATCGGACCTCACCGGCTGCCCGTGCCAGGCCTCCAATTTGAGCCCCAGTTGGTGGTAAAACAGGTAGCCGTCGTCAACAAAGCACCTGGCCGCCTCTTGCACCTGGCAATGCGAGGCAGCGGCGCGGTGAGCCAAGCTGTCGGGGCACGCTACACTCCTCGACTCTCAGCTCCGTCCAAATTCTATCTTGCCTGATTTTGTGCCACCGCATCTGCTTGACCAGCGTTGACAAGGTCACGAAAGGCCTGGATGGGGCGGTAGAAACCCTCCTGCCATAGCACCGCCGCTATCCGGCCTGCCTGCGCTCATGTGTGTACGAGGCAAGAGGGCCGCTTTGTTCCTAAACAAAAGTTCAGTTTTGATATATGTCTCGAAAGGTTTGCATTGTCCATTCTCGTGTCCATTCATCTTTCATGTAGAATTTGTCAGCTCTGGAAATCCCCCACCCCCCACCTGGCCAGGGTCTGAGAGGATGGCACACTCGCACTCGTGCCGCAAGTCCGCCCAGAGTTGCCGCGACTTGCCACCAAATAAATAGTCACTGGATGAAGAAATTTCCTTGAGCTGCCCGACGATGGCTGTGCATCGGGCAAGCGGCTGTGCCATGGCAAAAATAGCCTGGTTCAAAGGCCTCGAATTCGGATTTTGTACCGGGTGGGGTCGAGATTCTTGGCGGGAACGGGATAGTAGAAAGCGGGCTGCCCACTGCGAGCCACGCAGGCCGCCGATTCGCTGGGGGCATACAGGTCCCAGCCAGCGCCAGTGGGGCCCTCTTTCAAGCCGAGGTGGCATAGGGCAGCAAACAGACACCATGGTGCGTCGGACGAGCCGAGCAGCCAGTAGCCGGCGCGGGCGGCCAGCCAGCCGAATGCCTGCCGGAGACACGAAATCCGCGGAGAGCGAGGGACGACGTATTTAGAGGTTTGTATATGCTTTCTTCATGCAGGGTATTGACTTGATTGCCGGCGGGCGCAACAAGACGGTGCGTCGCACCGCTCCCAAGTCCGACAACCCCTACATCAAGCTGCTGGTGAAGGTGAGGGCGCGACAGGGGCATGCTGGCAGGGATGCGTTATCCTGTCGCAGGTGAAATGGTAGCGCGCCCGTGTCGAGCGGAGCTCGATGGGCTCTTGGTGCGGGCATCCACCGCGCGTGGCGGAGTCCCTGAGCGCGCATCCCGGTGGCTGACCCCTCGCACCACGCCCGCCTCCTCCCACAGCTGTACCGGTTCCTGGCCCGCCGCACCGACTCCAAGTTCAACAGCATCGTGCTGAAGCGCCTGTTCCAGTCCAAGACGAACCGCGCGCCGCTGTCTCTGTCCAAGCTGGCCGCCTTCACCGAGGGCAAGCGGGACCAGATCGCCGTGCTGGTCGGCACCATCACCGATGACATCCGGCTGACCGAGGTCCCCAAGCTGCGCGTGGCCGCGCTGCGCTTCACCGAGACCGCGCGCGCCCGCATCCTCGCGGCCGGCGGCGAGTGCCTGACCCTGGACCAGCTGGCCCTCCTCGCGCCCACGGGCAAGAAGACCCTGCTCCTCCGCGGCCCCAAGAACTCCCGCGAGGCCGTCAAGCACTTTGGCCCCGCCCCCGGTGTCCCCGGCTCGCACACCAAGCCCTACACCCGCTCCAAGGGCCGCAAGTTCGAGATGGCCCGTGGCCGCCGCTCCAGCCGTGGCTACAAGGCCTAGGCTGGCTCAGGCGATCGAGGAGTCGCGCGCTCGTGCTGCTCTTTGCTCCTGGGGGCCGCAAGCCCTGCACGCCGTGCTCGAGCGGGCTTTGTGGCGCCCTCTTTTGGTGGCCTTTGCTGGTCGCCGCCCCCTTTGTTTACCCTCTGCCGTGTTTCGTCTGTAACCGCGAGGGATATAATAGTGTGCAGGTGCTGTGGGCGTGTCGTGAGGTCGTTCTTTGCAGCGAGAATGTATGGGGAGGGAGGGGTAAGGGGAGATGGACTACATTCTGGCACCATGGCATGCGCGAGAGCGGTTGTCTGAGGTCGAGTGAGCGAGGGGATGGTGAACCAAAGGTGCCCCGCGCACAATGAGCTGGCGCATGGGCCTGTTCATGATCTGTCGTGAATTCATGATGATCCAAGAGTCGTCAATGACAAGGGTTGCTTGCGAAGACTGCCACGCATGGCTCCAGAAACAAAATTGGTGAGCAAGCACACACAACCGACCATACAAAACCAGCGGCAATCTGCGCGCGTCAGAGCCTGCTGGGCGCGTCCGCTGCCATGATTTGCCAGGTCAGCTCGTAGACCAGGACGCACAGGGCCATGGCGCCGACGATGAGCAGGCGCAGCGCCATGAGCGGGGTGCTGCCCTGCATGCGGGCGCTGAGGACGGTCATCAGGCCCAGCAGCGCGTCGGCCGAGGCCAGGCCCGTGACCGCGGCCGTGGCCAGCAGTGTGGCGAAGCGGCGCTTGGCAAAGGACAGCAGGCGCGCGGCCAGGATGAGCGGCCGGAAGGCCACCGACAGCGCCGCGAGCGCCGAGCCGACGGCCATTCGCAGCGCCCACAGCGCCGCCCAGCGCGCCAGCCGCGCCAGCCGGCCGCGCCGGGGCGCGCTCTGCGCGGCGGGCGCCTGCTCCGCGGCGCCGCGCAGCTCCAGCGCCAGGACCCAGGCGCCGGCGAGCAGCCTCGCGGCGCACAGCCCGACGGCAGAGAGCCAGGTGCCGCCGGACCGCAGCGCGGCAACGCGCCGCAGGGCCAGCGCGCCCTCCGTCGCGCCCGCGGCCGCGCTGCATGGAGGCCGCGGAGTCGGCCGGCAGCAGGCCACCCACCGCCGCGGCCAGCGTCTCCGGCGCGCTCGGCGAGCGCGGCACGGTCGATCGCCAAATGTCGACGGCCTGCAGCGCCAGCGCCGTCAGCGCCAGCGCCGTGATGCCCGCGTCGGCGCCCTTGACCGCACGAGGCAGGGCGCTTGTCGGTTGGGCTCTCGTCCTTTCTCCCGCCCGCGACTGCTGGAGCGCCGCATCCGCCCTGCCGCGCCGCGCGGCCCACCACAGCCCCACCCAGCTCGCCGCGAAAAAGATGACCAATAGCGCGGTACTCCCAAGGGCGTCCTCGACGTAGTGCCCCAGGGCGACGATGGACACCAGGTTGACGAGAAAGTGCGGCGAGGAGCGGTGCGAGAGCGGCGCGATGACCCAGCGCGCCGCGTCCGTCGAGCGCGCGCTCGACGGGGCACGCCCGCCGGCCGGAAGCGCAAGCAGCGAGGCCGACGCGCGGGCGGGGAGCACCCACCAGGCCAGGTGGACGGCCAGCACCCCGATGGCGAGCGCCACCACGCCCGGCGGCGTGCCCTGCACCCATCGCAGCGCATGCCGACCGGCCGTGGGCAGGATCACGCCCAGGGCGAGGCGCAGGGTACTGATGACCCTGACGAGCGCGCCCAGCACCGTTCCCAGGCCGGGCGGCACCTCTTTCCAGGCGCTGAACGCGCCGACGTACCAGGTCCCCTGCAGGTTCACCAGTCGCGCCAGGAACAGGCTGTGGGAGCGCCCCGTGGCCTTGCCGGCCGCCTGGCCCAGGAGCGCGGCGCCCAGCGTGCCCAGCGGCCCGCCCTCGGACAGTTTCAGGCCCGTTTTGGAGGCCAGCGAGGCCAGGTCGGGGACGCTGAGCCAGGCGGCGGCGACGACCGCGTACATGGCGACGGCGGCCGCGACGTGCACGCGGCCAAAGGGCCAGCTGGAGTTTTGAGACTGCGCCCGGCGGTCGTCGTGCGTAGGACCGTCCGACGCGCCCGGTGGCGACGCCGTCCGGCTCGCACTTTCCTCCTTGACCTTGACGGCCGGCGGCGGCGCCCGCGCCGCGCGGCCCTCCGCCTGTGCGCGCCGCGAGCGCGTCTGAAACAGCGGCTCGCGCGGCCGCGTCTGCGGTTGGCCACCGCGAAGCTTGCTGGCGAGCCAGTGGTGCGCCAGGCCGGCCAGGATGCCGGCCAGGTGGCCGAGGAAGGAGGCGTCCGGCAAGAGGAGCTGCACAAGGAAGAGCTCCGCCCAGGCAACGTACTTTCCGGGCAGCCGCACCCCGTGCACCTCGCTCCAGGCCGCCTCGGGCCGCGAGCTGAGAACCGACTTGAGGGCAAAGAGCACGCCGGAGAAGCCGACGGCGCAGCTGTTCATCAGGCCCGGGGCCAGGCTGGGGGAGACCAGGCCCACGAGGACGGAGAGCAGCAGGTGGAAGATGCCCGTGGTCAGCGTCAGCTCCGCCAGCAGGAGCGCAAAGGCCACGCTCCCCATCGCTGGCTCCAGCTGGGCTCCCTGGAGAAGCGGGTGTGTGGCCCAGAAAGGGTCAAGGGCAGGCGACAGTGATGCCGTACAGCCTTGGTGACAACAAAAGCCAGCACAGCGATCGACGCTTGCTTTCCAACAACCCCTGCGCACAAGTCTGTCACCATAACAATATCACCCACAATGCCCGGTCCCTCAACCAGCTCCAGCCAACACCCACCTTCCAAATCAGGGAGGACATGTTGTAGAAGAGGTGTGACTCATTTGCGTGCACAAAAGGCGCCCAAAACAAGCGGCTGAACTCTCCCTGCGAGGATTGGAGGATTGATCTCTGTGGGGTGGTGCTCTACCGACCACGCAGCTTGCACCAGGTGTCTTTGTCGTCTCGCTATTTGGCATCACAGAATCTCAAGACAAACTGAGACAACCATCAGTCATTGCCATCGAAAACCTACATCTCGAAGCATGGCCACTGGCTTGAGGCAGGCCCCTGGGATGTCTGGCAGGCCCTCGAAACCGCTGGGTTTGAGGTGCAGGATGACTTGGACTGAGAGGAGGGGGGCAATAATTTGAGATTCTTCTCTGAGCTTGTCAATCATATGAATCAATGCGTAGCAGAGATTGGTTCGAAATGTCCATCCAACCAGCCACACCCCCTTGTCCTCAGTCTCATCTGGCACCTTCCGACTGGCCCCACCGCCCATGGACCCACATGCAACGAGCAGGGCCGTCACGGGAGGCGTGCTCTCCAGCATGGCAAGCTGTTGAAACAACAGCAAAGCGTATTTGACAGTCTGTCCCCGTGATCGCGTCGATCGAGACTGTCTGGGGAGAAATGACTCGAAGATGGAGGCCAGGCCTTCGCGCCGTGTCGGGCGTCTCCGCGCCATGAAGCCACAGCAAACACTTCACATTTACTCACATGAAAATTTAATGTGTTGTGTAATGTGACGCTTTGGCAAAGGGCTTTGCATTTGGCGGATGGTCGGGCATTTGCGAGGGCCACCAACTGGATACGTGTTTTCGCGCGGCGTCACAGACACGCAAAAGCTTGATCATGGCAACTGGGCGGGACTGCATTTCGAGCATGGGGTGCGGCTACGACTGGGGGCCTTTCATTTTTGCACTGGTCACTATAAAGGTACATCAAATAAAAATCTAGAGTATACCATCGCGCATGTAGCGTGGTGGGTGCAAATAGCCCGGATTCTCTCCTGTCGACACTCCCACTCAATCGGCTGCGGTAATCGACACGCTCGGTCGGGGTGGGCACTGCGTTTGCTTCCCAACCTCTTTCCGCCCATACTTGCCCAAGGGTGTCGCACACATCGAACGACCATATATTACATTTAGGATTTGTAATATTCTTCACATAAATAGGACTGAGCATGGTCTCGGGAGGCCTTGTTTGCCCGGGCGCCTTGGCAGCGCCCCGCCTGGTTCGGCCTGCCGTGCCGCTGACCTTTCCCCAGCACCGGGCGCCATTCCGACCTCGGCGAATCTGCATTGGTACGTTTGAGCCCCTGATTCTGAGGACGTTGGATGGAGCATTTAGTGGGCTGAGGGTCGGCAGCGCCACCCTGCACGCAGGTCCCAATGCTTTAAGGCGGTCCAGGGCCCAGCCGGCGGTCCAGGAGGATGCCCCAGAGGTGGAGGAGGCCCCCGTCCCAGAGTACTTTCGGACTGAGGTGAGGCCTGTTGAGTTGTTTTTGGCATGTGTGACTGGTTGAAGAATGTCGTGGCGTGAGAGGTGTGGTCAGGTGGACCAGCTCTGACCCTTGCATGGCCCGTCCATAGGCTCCCAAGACGCACTTTGTGGCCCCTGCGAACCCCGAGGCGCCCATTCGGCCTGTGCATGTGACTCCTACATCGCAAATCCCTGCGCTCGTCTGGATCCTCATTGGTGGGTGATGATCCGTTATCTTTGCGAAGCGAGGGTCGTTCAATCGGCTGAGAAAGGCTTGTCCACTTTCATTTTGGTGGGATTGTCTTTGCGATACGTTCCGCCATTTTCTGACACAGGCGCGGCCGGGGTGACCTTGCTGAAGCCCATTTTGGCCTTTTTCAGCGGCGGCCCCGAGAAGCTCAAGCAGATGGCCATGGAGCAGGCCATGAAGCAGGTGATGAAGCGGGCTGGCCTGCCTGCGATGCCGGCCTCTGGCCCCGCCGGGGCCAACCCCTTTGCCGCCATGGCCGGCGCCGGGGGCGCCAACCCCTTTGCCGCCATGGCTAGCGCGGGCGGTGCGGGCTCTCCCTTTGCCGGCATGCCGCCCTTTGCCATGCCCGCAGCGCCCGCCGCGAGGCCAGCCACCTCCCCCCGCCCTACTTCTCCGGCGCCGCCGGCACCACGCCCCCCACAGACATTGACGTCGTGCCGACGACGCCTGCAGCCGGAGTTGTCAAGGAGGCGGCAAAGGCAGAAGAGGAAACACCCATCGTGAGCGCTACGCCTCCGCCGGCGGCGCCCAAGGCCTCCACAGCCCCGCCGCCGCCGTCCCCCGGCCCCGCGACGGACCCCAAGCCCAAGCGCTCGCTGTTCGAGGACGTGGAGCCGGCGGCGGCCAGCACGTCGTACGTGGCCGAGCCCGCCGTGGAGGCGGGTGCGCCCGAGGCGGCGACGTCGGCGGCGCCGGGCCCCGGCTCTGCGCCGTCTGCGAGCGCCATGCTGGACATGCTCAAGGACCCGGCTATGCAGAAGACGCTGTACCCCTACCTGCCCGAGCACATGCGCAACCCGCAGACGTTTGAGTTCATGCTGTCCAACCCGGAGATGCGCTCGCAGCTGGAGGGCATGATGGCGCAGCAGGCGGCCGCGATCAACGCGCCGGAGATGCAGGAGATGATGAAGGACGTGGACGTGGACAAGGTCACGCAGCAGATGGGCGAGATGGGCGTGACCCCGGAGCAGATGATGCAGCGGGTCATGGCAGACCCGGAGCTGGCCATGCTCATGACCAAGCCCAAGGTCATGAGCGCCATGATGGAGATGAACAAGAACCCCATGGCCATGCTCAAGTACCAAAGCGACCCAGAGGTTGGTAGATGAGTGGGGGTGGAGGGGGGTTCCGGTGAGATGAGGCTGCGGATGTTGGTACCAATAGTATCTCCCATCATTCCACTGGTCCGCCTACTCCTCTCCTGCAGATTTCCAAGGTCTTCCAAAAGCTGCAGGGGATGTTTCCCCAGGCCGGCGGGCCCAGGCGGTAGACAAGCTTGGGGCTCCCTCTGCCGGACAGCAAATGGGTGGCATGCCATGGGCTCACCCTACTCAGCATTCCACCACACATCCATAAACCCCTCTCTATCTCTCTCACACCCGATGGTCCCTCTTTACAAAGGAGCAATCCACGCTTTGGCGACCAACAAGGACGATGTTTTTTTTTCTTTTGGGAAAGCAGACGCTGTCACACGCGCGGGAATAAAGGGCCAAGCTCATGGCAGCAGACACGGCACAGGGAACACTCGAACAGGAAGGGGACACCAAACAAACGGCACAGGGATCGAGGCGAGCGTGCGGGACAAAAGGACGCGACAGCCACGATGCGGCCGGGGCACACAGAGGCAAAGGAAAAACTGCGAGACGGCAAAGGGGCGGCACCCATAGATAGGACGCCGTGAGGCACACAAGGGTACGAAGGTCACAATACACACGAGCAACGGGTCTACGCAGACGCGGCAACCAGTCGCGGCTGCTTCAGGCTCATCTTTGACTTGTCGCTGAAGCTGGTCTGGCCCGCAGCGCAGCCCTGCGGCGTTCCCGCACGCTTGCGGTTCCCATTCAGCGGGGAAAACTGATTGGTACGCCTGCAGTGGATGGGGAGGACGCATGTTCATAGTAGAAAAAGCGTGTCATGCACACCATCATGCGCGCGAGATGCATGCAAAAGGCCCCACAGTCCTGACCCCTAATTTTGGGCACAATCCCCTCCTCCCACCCCCTGCAGGCTGCGCACCTGTATCGCGTCCCGCAGGCATTGCAGAGCAGCGGCTTGTGCGGCGGACCCCTCCGCCACTGTGGGGACTCTGCATTCAATGAAACGAGGAGGACTTGGATGAGGGGAATCCCTCGCAACCCGGCGGATCAATGTCGAACCCGTGCCCCGAATGGTCCCCCATCTGGATCGACCAGGACCCACCTCGGACACCGCAATGCGAGCATGACGGGCCTCCATGGGCCGCGCGAGAGGCAAGGATTTCCTGAAGGGACATGGTACGGTGCTGCGCGCCGTTTGATCGGCCCGATGAGGAGGGCGTGGTCGATGGGGACTCAATGCACGCCAGATCCGACTCCGTGGCTGGCCTGAGGGCGGTGCCCGTGAACTCATCGCAGAGGGCCAGCACAAAGAGCTGCTTCTCTTCTCCACATGTGGATTCCATTTGGTGGCAGAGCGTCATGCCTTGATCACCAACGCAGTGGCCACGCGCGCGGTTGACCGGTGACGTTCCAGCAGGGGAATCCCGGGCACAGTGTTCGCGCTTAGGGGGTGCCAGCTGGGGTGGGAACGAACAGAAAAGAGCGGCAAATGTATCGTGCGAAAGGGGTAGCGACCTTGTGCCGGGGGTATGGCGCCAAAGTGCTGCGAACGCGTGCCAAAGATGCTGCTCTCTGGAACCCGGGGTCTGCTCCGCGAATTGAATGGCTCTCCCGCCCGGGTCAAACGGGACCACGTCACCGGCTGTGTGTTGGCTGGCGTGCCTCGTCCTCCACGACCGAAATGCCGTCGCGTGCGCAGAACAGAGTTACAAAGCTCGCCCCAGCCATTGGCAAGGCTTTTCTATAGCGTGAAGTAGCGCAAATTGTGGTCAGAGGCCCCCACCAGCAGCGACTTGGCGTCGGGCCCAAAGCGCACAGCGTGCGTGCCCTGCACACATTGTTTCAGGGCGGGGAGTGAGCTTTCACGAACACTGATACGAGAATGAAATTTCAGTACACACAACAAAAACAACAGCAATAGCATGGCAATTGAAACCCCACCCTCCCTCTGCGAGCGTCCTTGCCTTTTTGGGGAAGCCAGACAGGGAGCCCAGCTCCGGCCCAATCCTGCTTGGGGCCAAAGATCTTGACCTCCGGGCCCCCGACCGCCAGGTAGAGTCCGCTGTGGTCAAAGGACACGCAGGTGGCCGGCACGTTTTCGCCAAACGGCGTCAGCGTCCTGGACGGACAGGGTGGCAGAGGGAAAGGGGGTGTGAGAGGTGTCCTGATCAATGAGCGTTGTTCTTCACCCTTGTAGACAACTATGACCCCCACACTCCTCCACTCCAATTACCCTACACCCCGCTCTCAAACCACCACAATTAACAACGTACGCAAAGTTCTTGAGCTTGCGGAGGTCCCAGAGGCGCACGCCATCGGCGGCGGCCGTGGCCATGTGGTAGCCGTTTTCGGAGAAGGACACGCCCGCGATGGCGCCCGAGTGCTCGCCAAAGGCGGCGACGCGCTTTTGCGTGCGCGTCTCCCAGACGCGGACCGCGCCCTCGGTCGTCCCCGTCACCAGGATGAGCCCGTCCGGGTGCAGCGCGGCGGTGGAGTAGGCGGCCGCCTCCTCGTCGCGCACCGTGGCCAGGCGGGCGCCTTCCTCGACGTCGTCAAGGGCCCAGCTGCCGTCGGCCGCGGCCGAGACGGCGTAGGGGCAGGTCGGGTGCGCGGCCACGGCGACCACCTCGGCGCCCGCGTCCACCGCGGCCGCCTGCGCGTAGCCCTCGTCCGCGGCGCGCCAGACGCGCACCGTGTGGTCGGCCGACGCGCTGAGCACGACGCGCGCGGAGCCGGCAAAGGCCACGCCCGTCACGCGCTTGGTGTGGCCCAGCAGCTCCGCCACGCTGCGCGTCGCGGTGACGTCGTACAGCTGCACCGAGCCGTCGCCGCCCGCGCTGGCCACCAGCCCCGGCGCGTCGGGCGCCAGCGCCAGCGCCTCGATCCCGCCCTTGCGCGTCTTGTGCAGCGGGAAGGACCCCGCCGCGCGCAGCGCCGCCACCTCCTCGGGCGTCGCCACCGTCTCCGGCGACCACGCGCTTCTTCCGCGCCTTGCTCAGCGCGGCCGACGCCGCCGTCAGCGCCTCCACCACCTCGCCCGACACGCCGCCGCGCGGCCGCTTGGCCGCGCCCGCGTCCTCCTCCTCCCCGCCGACTCGCGCTTGCCATTGGCTGGCGCCGGTGCCGCCGCCGCGCCGGCCTCGGCCGCCGCGCGCAGCGCGTCGCGCTCGGTCAGCAGGCGCGCGATCACGCGCGTCGCGGCGTCGTGCTGGTACAGCGCGTGCGACAGCTCCTGCCGCGTCTTGTGCAGAGCCGTGCGCAGCTCGTGCAGCTCCAGCGCCGCGGCGTCCCACTCCTGCGAGAGAAGGGGGGGTTGTGTGAGAAGTGCACGCTCGATGGGTGATTGATCAACCCAGATTGCATCATATGCCACGTGTGCACTCGTATCCAATGCAAAGACACCGCGTTCCGCAAGCATGATATCACAAGCAGCACCCTTTTGTGGAAATCAGCGAGTCAACCCCACATTCACACAACCCACATTCTGGAAGAGGGACAGCAGGCCCGGGATCGAGGTCGCCGACAAGGTCCGCGGATTTGTTGCCTGCAAAGAGGGAGCAAAATTGATGAGGAGCATGCGCTTCACTGCTTGTGCCGGCACTGACGGGACCCTTGTGTCAGAGAAGAGGGCCGCCAATTTCATGCACCTACGCTACGAACTGCAGTGCCCCGCCGCCCCAGCCCCTCTTCCAGCGTCCCTACCTTGCCCACTTTGAGGGGCAGCAGGTCATCCTCTGTCAGCGGCTCATCCGTCACCGGGTCGCGGCCAGTCTCCTGCCGGGAAAACGGACAGCGCAACGCTGGGCGAGCCGCGGTGGGGCGCCTGGTGCCCGACGTGCACACGACCACAAGCGCCCCCACTCAAATCCATGCGCACAAGTCACACCTGGATGATCTTGATCACGAGGCGCTTCTCAAACAGATGGCCCGAGACCTTGGAGACCACCGGCTCCTCCGGCACCGCCCCGCTGACTGCAAGCGGGGTGTGACACAGGGAGGTGCGGTAACAGGTGTGCACCAAGTCTGTGCGGCTCGACGCCGTCGCTAAAAAGACCAGGGCCACTGGCATTGTCCTCATCAACCCACGCACTTGAGCAGAGCATCGCAATGCCACTGCGTCGCTAGTCGAACCGCCAAGCCAGAGACCTGTGCAGCACCGCGAGTTCAGGGGCGACGCGATGGCCGAGTTGTCGATGGCCGTGGAGCTGGTCAGGTGGCACGAGTTGCCAGACGAAGATCAACACCCCACTCTCTGACGGGCATCCAACCGGGGTGTTGTGGGGCACGATCTGGATGGAGATGCTGAGCGCGAGTCCGGGCGATGGGCTTCAGGCCATCCTGGTGGATCGACTGCGAATCGGGGTCGAACTTTCTTCGCGCCCCCTCCGCCCAGACGACTGCCGGCGGGGGACTGTGCGTGATAACCTGCCTGGCGGAAGGAATCATCCTCTTACACAGCGACTGGGAGGGCACGTAGATTGGATCACCATGCCGCCCGCACCAGTTCCCGAGACTCTGCTGTGAGTGGGCGCGCCGGGGAGGCATGGCTCGCCCGTGGGGTGGCAGCGTAAAAGGCAACGGGAGGCGGAGCGCTCACGAGAGGCCCATGTTTCCATCGATTTTGCAGGAAGAAGCGGCAGCGCGATGAGCGCCTGGCCGTGAAGAAGGCTGCGGTGGCCAAGAAGGTGAGCGCCGCGAGCTGGGGTCGCCCCGGGCGCAGGGAGTCGGTCGGTGCAACGTCGGTGGTGTACCGGGTGTCTGAGGCCCCCTGTGCGCCTTTATTTTCCGCAGTCGAGGACGGAGGCCAAGGCCAAGCGGTCCGAGATCTTCAAGCGTGCGGAGAAGTACGTCTCTGAGTACCTCTCGGCGGTAAGCAGGCTGGCGCGCGTGGTCGGGTCGGGTGTGGTCTGTAGGTGCCCGTCGCAGGGCGAGACGTGGCTATCACTATGATGGCATTTAAGTTGCCTAGTTTTTGATATATCGATGCTGCCGAGGAGTCGAGTTTTACTCTTCTCGGCTGGCAGCGTTTTGGCCTACACACTACTCTTTGGCCCCTCCCCTCTCAATCCGCCCCATCAACACCCCCCCACACACACAGGAGCGCGACACCATCCGCCTGCGCCGCGAGGCCAAGAAGGCCAAGGGCTTCTACGTGGAGCCCGAGGCGAAGCTGGTCCTGGTCGTCCGGATCCGCGGCATGAACGACGTGGACCCCAAGACCAAGAAGATCCTGCAGCTGCTGCGCCTGCGCCAGATCAACAACGCCATCTTCCTCAAGGTGAACAAGGCCACCATGAACATGCTGCAGCGCGTGGAGCCCTACGTGGCCTACGGCTACCCCAACCTCAAGTCGGTGCGCGAGCTGATCTACAAGCGCGGCTTCGGCAAGGTCAACGGCCAGCGCATCCCGCTCACCGACAACTCCATCATCGAGGGCGTGCTGGGCAAGCAGAACATCATCTGCATCGAGGACCTGATCCACGAGATCTTCACCGTCGGCCCCAACTTCAAGAAGGCCAACAACTTCCTCTGGCCCTTCAAGCTCGCCGCGGCCAAGGGCGGCCTCTCGCGCAAGCGCCTCCACTACATCGAGGGTGGCCAGGCCGGCAACCGCGAGCACTTCATCAACAACCTCATCCGCGCCGCGAACTAGACGATCGCCGCGCTGGAAGGGACTGTTTGGTGGGCGCCTCCAGTACCGCTGTAACAACACTCACGCCATTTCATGAGGAAAGGATACAGTTTAGTCGGGGATACTATAGTGGGTATTTGCAGGCTGGAACAGGTTTTTGCTTGTGTGTGAAAAGGGGTACGCAGCATAGAGGGAGAGATTCCTTTGGCGTGGAAAAAAAGTTTTGAAGCGAGTGCATGGCAAGAGAATTGAACGAGAACTTTGAATGGTATGCTCAGGGGAAAGCCTATCCAGAAATGGCATGTGGTTGTTGCCAGGCCCGGCTCGGCTTTGCCATGCTCCACGTGGTGATGCGCCGCGATCGCCACCCAGGCTCATTGCCATCATCATGCGCGCATTCCTGAGCAAACGCAACCGACCCTTGGGGTAGCCGCTCGCGCATGAGCCTTGGGAGCCCCGTGGATGCTGCGCACGAGCTCTAGGCCACACACTCCGACACACATTGTCTCCGACAGCACCCGGCGCCTCCCTTCCGGTCGCCTGGATGCCCGGGCCACGCTGAGACTTGGCAATTTCTATACAGGATCTCATCAAAGAACCCGGCATTCGGCAAGCGTGGGCATTGCCCGAGCTGCGGGGAGGAACATCCCAGACATTTCACAGCAGGGCACCCCTGGCAAGAGCCGGCACATCACCGCCATGCTCAGGTCCGTTTAGTTGGTGCCCTCGTATCTCATGGGCCTCTATTGGTACCTGATGGCCCGAATGCACCGAACCCCCTGACCTTCTCTGGCAGAACCGCGGCAAAAGGCTTCTTGGTGGTCACCGGCGCTGCCGTGTGCTGCGGGCCGACGCTGCTCTCCACAGACGCCGGGCTCGCCAGCGCCGTGCGCCTCATCAATTCCCTGTCCCAGGACGTCCACCTCAGCATCGAGTCCGTCTCTCTGGGCTGGACCCGGCCCATAGAGATCCGCGGCATCAGCGTCGCAGAGCGCTCTGAGGTGTGGGACGGGACAGGATTCGCGTGGCAATGTTGAGGGTTGGCGATACTGTTTGTCATTGCGACGTACGTGCAAACAGCGCTATTTTGACGCCCTTTGCAGGGCACAACCGGCCAAACATCAGACGCCAGGTCAGTGCTGCGCATCCCTCGCATCTCCAGCAGCGCCCCCTGCGCCAGCTGCTGACGCCGGGGACGGGCCCCACAACCCTGATAGCCGAAGACCCTGTTGTCGACCTTTCTCTGCACGACAGCGGCGACGTGCGCACCGTGCGGGCCCTGGAAAAGCTCCGCGTCCTCAAGCGCTCGCCGCCGCGCCTCCGCGCGCCGCGCGCTGTAGGGGATGATGAAGCCAGCGACCCGCCCAGGAGCGCGTACGGTTGGGACAGGGAGACGGCGCTCTACTCGGCTGGCGCGGCTACGACTGCTACCATGGAACGCGTGCACGAGGCCCCCGCGGGCGCGCCCGCCTGGCTGCAGAGCGGCGCCGGCAGCGTGCCCTTCAGCGGGGAGCTCGTGTCCACTGCCAACTGGCCTGCGCTGCGCCTGCTCACCACGACCGGCACGCTGCAGGTCCCGGAGACGGTGGCGCCGGCGCTGGAGCCAAGAGTGCATGTGCAGGTCTTGATTGGCGCACCGGCAATGGAGGAGGAGGAGGAGGAAGAAGCGCAGGGAGTTTCAAAATCGCCGCGGTGGTGGGAGCACGCTCCGGATGCGGGCTGCGCAGGTGTGTGGCGCAGCGGCGAGCAAGGGAGTCTGGCGCCTGAAACGCCTGTTTCTTTATGAGCATACATTTTCCCTGGCACCTGAAAGGCGGCATAATTGTTGTTGTGCTCGAAGATGCAGTGGATCCTTCAAGAGACACGTGCGCCCACACCCAACCCTGTGCCTTTTTCCAGGCCGGCCGCTCTTCCCGCTCAGCCTGCGGCTCGACGCGCAGAGCGTGCACTGCAGCATGCGTGGGTGGGCCACGGTCCGGGGCTACACGCTCCTCGCGCAGCCGCTGCGCGCCGAGATGCGCTGCCACGCGGCGCTCGCGGAGCGGCTGCTCGCCGGGGTCAACCCGCTGCTGGCGGGGGCGGTGCGGCTGGAGGACCGGGTGCAGATGCGAGTGGCGCTGAGCCCTCAGGCGGGGCTGCTCCCCGCCAGCTCCTGGCACGTGCACCTGGAGCCCGTGCAGGTAGCCGAGGGGAAGTCGCATGCGTGGGATGGGTGGGGAACCTGTCGGCACGGGGCCTTGCTCGTCCTGGTCCTGCGCGCCCGTGGCTGTTGGCCACGCATCTTGCACCTCTAGAAAGGCATCGTCCTGCCGTGCTTTCTCGAGCCGCAGGTGGATCTGGCGCGTAGCGCTGCCCTGCTCAGGATCCTGGAGCCGCTCGGGAGGTGCGTGAGCGGGGGGTTTCGTGTACCGGCTGAGATTTTTATTGCAGGGCGGTCGGACCTGGCACCCCACACGCCCAAAAGGTAAACCTTGCCTATACACAACCCCTCACATATTAGGTACACCGGCGCGCTGCCTGCTCGGCTGCACGCGCGGCTGTCGGCCATGGAGGCGATCGCCGAGCCCGGGCGCGAGCTGCGGGCGGGGCGCGCAGACGTCGACCTCGGCGCGGACGGGCGCCTGGTGCGGCTGGCGCTCTGGGGCCAGGCGCGCGCCGCCGGGGACGGGCACGGCGCGGCGGGGGCGGGGGGCCGCGCCCCTGCGCCTGGCCTGGGCCGTGGCCGTGCCGGGGGACACGCTGCGCGCGCTGGGCGTGTGCGATGACGTCGGCGCGGAGCGGGGCCTGGCACTCCTGGTGCGCGGCACCGCGGCCGCGCCGGACCCCAAGCTGGCCGCCTTTGCCGCCGACCTGCTGCAGCTCTACCTGCTCCGCGCCGGGGCCGCGGGCGCGCTGTCCACGCTGACCGAGCGGATCGGCGCCTGGGTGCCGGGCGCGGCGGCGCCCTCCCTGCCCACCGACCGGCAAGCCCTCGTGGACACCCTCACCGTGCCCCTGCCGCCGCTGGCTCGTGTCACAACTCCTTAGCCCTCGCATCGTTCGCTCCATCGTACTTACATACCGAAGTGTACTTCACGGCGAGGGTGCCAAGTGCGCCCGCGGGCCGGGCCCGCTGGCGCAGCGGCCTTATCGGAAGAATGGAAAAACGGTGCTAGGGACGGTGTTCAAGCATGTGCGGGGAAGCAACGTGGGTCTATTGAGCCACTCACGTTTCTGGCAAAAGGAGTACTACGAGTATCCACAGCTGGGATTCCTGGGTGGGACAACATATCAGGGCAAGGCGGGATGGGGTTGGCGCAAGGCCGGGGTGGGGTAGATGGCGAGAGACAGAGACATGCTTCAGGTCAACAGGACACTCGGAAGCAACCTCGTATCAGCGCGGTCTTCCCTGGGTCAAGGGGCCGCGCGGCCCTCGCGCTTTGCAGCGCAGAGCCGGCGGACCGATACGGCATGGAAAAACAGTGCCGCGCAGTGCAACCCCTTCCACGGTGACGTGCGGCAAGGGTTATCAGGGCCCTTGCGCGCGAGATGGAAGGACAGGTGTGCGGAGGAAAAAAGAAATCTGGTTTGTCTTGGTGTGGAGGTACTGGGGATGGAGCATGACGAGCGGGGCTTCGATCAAAGGATCAAACGAGGGGACAAACCCACTCGTACATTCCCCCCACTCAAATGCGCGCGCGCACTTTCTCTCGATTCCTAGAGCCCGAGATCGGCCTGGGCGGCGGCGTCGCCCTCGACCTTGATGGCGTGGGCGATGCGGCGCAGGCGCTCGACGACCTTGCCAAAGGTCGGGCGCGCGTCCGGGTCCTCGCGCCAGCAGTCGGCCATGAGCGCCGTGTAGCCGGGGCCCAGCTCGGGCGCGTCGGGGTCGAGCGGCGGGTGCACGGGCTCGGCGGAGAGCAGGAGGCGGCGCGCGGTGTCGGCGGCGTCGGCCGGGTCGGGCGGGCGCATGGTCTGGACCTGCCACATGATGACGCCAAAGGCGTAGACGTCGACGGCCGGGCCCGCGCGGTCGGGCGCGCGCACGATCTCCGGCGCGGTCCATGGCACGACGGAGCGCAGCAGGTCGGCGCTGCGCGCCTCGCCGGCCTCGGCCTCGCGCAGCAGGCGCAGCAGGCGCTCGCGGCCGAGGGGGCAGTGGCGCGCGATGGTGAAGCCGCAGACCTTGGCCACGGGGCGCCGCCCGCGCCAGCCCAGCAGCACGTTGCTCGACCGCAGGTCGTGGTGCGTCAGGCCCTTGCTGTGCAGGTACTCCAGCGCGCGCGCCGCGTCGGTGAGGTAGAGCACGCGGTGCTGGCGGCCGACCACGTTGGGGTCGCGGCGCAGCAGGGCCGAGCCCAGGCTGCGCCCGGAGACGTACTCCATCACCACCGAGGCCGTCGCGCCGCGCAGCGCGCAGGGCACGCGCAGCGACCCCGGGTCGGGGTCGCCCGCGACGGACAGCACCGCCGAGTCGTGCGAGGAGCGCGCCTCCTCGTAGCTCGTGCGCGCCGAGGCGCGGCCCTCGGAGCCCTCGGCCTCGGACGGCAGCGCAAACGCGTACACCTCTACTAAATTCGGGTGGCGCAGCGCCTGCGCGTCGGTGCACTGCAGCATAAACTCCTGCCACGCGCTCGGCGTGGCGCCCTCCATGCTCACACGCACCGCGTCGATGACCTTGACCGCGACGTCGCAGTCGCGCCAGCGGCCGCGGTACATGCCCCCGAACTGGCCGCCGCCCAGGCGCGCCGTCAGCCACACCTCCGAGGGCAGCACCATCTGCACCGTCGCGCGGCGCGCCGCCACGATGCGCCGCCGCCGCGCCGCCTCCAGCGGGTCCAGCTCCAGCGGACGCGCGTGCGGCCCTCGGCGCTGCCGCCCGACTCGCGCAGCGGGTCCGCGCCCTCGCGCGCAAACAGCGACGCGTCCTCGCTCGTCTCCGTGTCGCTGGGCCGCGCCGCGCCAAAGCCGGGCCGCAGGCCCAGCTCCAGCTGGAGCTTGGGCGGCGGCAGCCCGTCCTCGCGCGCCAGCCCGGCCTCCGCCTCCAGCTCCTCCCACATGGCCGCCACGTCGCCGTCGTCCAGCAGGTCCACCAGCACGCTCGGGTCCTGCGGCAGCCGGTAGCGCATCGTGTACGGGCTCAGGGGGGCCCAGACGGCGAGCTCGCGCTCGGGGACGACGGCTGCGGAAGTATGGAGGGGGTGTTCATTTGGTGAGAGGGCGAGACAAATGGGAGGTGTCACCTGTGCACCTGGAATCGACGACCACTCGATCAAATGCACTCTGCACAACACTTCCACCCACTCTCCCTCACGCACCTCAATCGCCTTGCCCGCCGCGGCGCGATGGACCTGGGGGGAGTGGCAGGGGGAACGCGCGGCGCCGGTGCCCTGGGAGCTGCCGGCCCCGGGGTAGACGCGGGCCAGGCACCTGCTCAGCAGCTCCTCCCGCGCGCGCGTGCGCGTCGTCTCCACCAGCCGCGTCATGGGCCGCGCCCCGCCCTCGCTCAGCGGGGCCACCAGCTCGGCGCTGGCGCTGACCAGGACCCTCACCACGTCGGGCGTCGCGGGCGCCACCTCCCGCGCCGCGGCGGGCGGCGGCTGCGCCGCGCCCGCCGAGCTCAGGCTGGACAGGCACGAGTCAAAGCCCGACAGGCCCTGGCTGCCCAGAAAGGCGGCCTCCAGATTCGACGGCGCCAGCAGGCCCTTGGGCGCCCCGGCCGCCAGCGGCTGCGTGGAGGCCGGCACGCCCATCGAGCCGGGCAACGGGGCTCCGGCGGGCAACGACGCGCCGCTGGGCGCGATGCCCGCCTGCAAAGACTGCGGCAGCGCGCCGAGGGCTGCCGCCTGCAGCTGCAGCTGCTGCTGCTGCTGCTGCTGCTGGAACGGCCCCAGCGCCTGCCTCGTCGCCGCCTGCGCCTGCTGCTCCACCAACAGGGCCTGCACCCTGGCGTCCCACTGATCAAATTGCTGCTGCTGCTGCTGGAGGTAGAGGGAGGCCAGCTGCTGCTGCTGCTGCGCCTGCATCAGCTCCGCCATGTTGCTGGTGTAGGCGGGGGCTGCTGCCCCCATCGTCGGGAGAGCGCTCATCGCCGGCATCGACGGGAGGGCGGCCACGCCCGCTGTCGTCGAGAGGGCGCTCATTGCTGGAATCGTTGGGAGGGCACCCACCGCAGGCATTGTAGGAAGAGCGCCCACTGCGGCAGTCATTGGGAGGGTGCCCACTGCCGGCTGCAGGGTGCTTGCCAACGGCATGCCGGCGGGCAGCGGGAAGCCCGAGCCCAGCTGGGCGAGGGTCGGGGCAGGAAGCGCCGGGACCACCGCCGTCGGCAGGTGCGGGGGCGCCGACTGCGTTCCGCCCAACGCAGCGATCGATGGCGCCTCATTTGGCGCCCCAGACGGGATGTACACCGGCGCCGACTGCACGTTGTCCTCTGCCAGGATCGATTCGTGGGAAGGCCGGGGTGTGAGGATCTGGCGGGGCGCCGGCGGCAGGTCCAAGGGGCCTGGCTGGGCCCGGGGCGTTTCGACCTTTGCCTCGGGCGCCTCGGGCGGCGCTGCGGCGTCGCCGTCCACCTCCGGGCCCTGCGCCAGCTCCCTGGGCTGCGGCTTGCTCGACCCGGCGCTGGCTTTGGAGGAATGCGCCTGCAGCCCGGCCAGCCAGACATCTGCCACCGAGCCGAGGGGCTGTTCTGTTGAAGCGCGGGTTGCCCCGCGGTCATCTTCCAGGCTCACCGTCTGCAAAGGGGCAACCGTGGATCAGTTCAGGCAACAGGGATTTTGTTTAAAAATACAAGCAGCTGCACCATGCCCACCCACCATGGCGACTCCTCCGGGGCTTGCCTGAGGCGGGTCCACACTGGGCTCGTATAGCTCGGAGGTCGAGGTGTTCATGCCCGGGCCCGACGCGGTCGCCGAGGGGTCCAGCGAGGCCTGACCCTCCCCACTGTTCTCAGGCAGCACGTCCAGACCCTCCATGTCCGAGCTCTTCAGGAACGAGGACGGCTGGGACTGCATAAACGGGCTCATGGCGCTGATACTGGACGCGCCTTGGAGGAGCCATGCCGGCCGCGCAGGTGGCCCAGACTCCGTGCTGGTGAGACCGGGCGACGAGCTCTTAGACGACCCGCCTGGCTTCGGGGCTTGCCCGAAAGGACTAGGCCCCGGAGGGGGTGTCGTACCCCGGCGCCGGTAAGAGTCCGTCATCAACTACCCAGCACCCGCATGCCGCAAAGATATGGTCTTTCACACAAGGAAATATGGACTGGTCGGGACAACAGTATCCCGCGGCATTATGGAAGTCGCCCTGCCCAGCTGCGCGCCCGATGCCCAGCCACCGACTTCACTGGCAATCGGACATGCCCGCAATGGGAGGTTGGTAATGACCACGACCGCCCGGAAGGCCAAAACAGCAGATTATGACACCGTCATTGTTATAATGAAGCTCAAGCGTGATCTTTAGAATGTTATGCCCCGGTAAAGGCAGGGCTGGCTTGCCAGCATTTACAAAGCTGTACAGCCAACCAGAGGGGGCCGCGTGGCACCTCCAAGGCACGATCTGTGACCACCCCCCAGGGCCAGTGCACTATGCTAGGGGTGTATTTTCTTTTTTGTTATGATTAAATCATTTATAGCCTGTCCAAGCCCGCGCGAAGCGCTCATGAAGACTCGGAAGCTGGTATTTGGTTTGCTTAAGCGACCCAGAGGCTGAGCCTCTTACCATCAGGAACTGTTTGTGTTGGAGAAAACGACCCTATTTGTCTAGAATGTAGATAAATGCGAAGCTGGAAGCTTGTTGTGCATGGAGTGACGTGATTGAAGGGCGTCGTCGTACTGCAGAATTTTGGGGCCCTATCGAGGCGCTCGGGCGCCGAGATTGCCCAGCTTGCGACGGTGTCGCGAGCTCCGGCTTGGCCAGCCTGACCCTTCCCAACCCCGAGGGCTGATTGGCGCATATACATTCCTCGCCAAACCCACCCTTGACATCACCAGTTTCTTCACGGGACCAGCTTGACGTGCCCCACTCGTCAGCATGGACACGATGGCTGCTGCCGCTCAGCTGCCCGAGCAGCAGCGTCAGGCCCTGGAGGCCGCGATCGAGACGATGCAGGTCAAGGACAGGTAAGATTTCGCGAGCAGGGTGGGCGGTGCCGGGCCATGGGCCTCCCGCGAGGCGGGTACAAGCCGTGTGTCCCCAGCCACGCGGGGCTGCGCGATCGGCACATGCGGCGCACATACGATATGCAATGGAGCGGCTAGATCATAACGCGCCTTCCTGCGCCACCACCTCGACAGTCTGAAGATGTACAACAACCTGGTCGACCGGTGCTTCCGCGACTGCGTGGATTCCTTCCGCCGCAAGGACCTGGACTCTGGCGAGGAGAAGGTGCGAGGCTGGCGTCGTTGGGATATGTGCTGCAATGCGAGGGAAGAATCGTGGCGGGGTTCGTGTACGCTCCTGTGCCACCAGGGGCCCCGTAAATGGCATGGCATCTGCGCGGTGTTCCATGCCATTCGCCGCCCAACCCTCCCGACCCCCATCCCACCCCGCAGTGTGTGCAAAAGTGCTGCGAAAAGTTCCTGCGGCACTCGCAGCGGGTGGGCGCGCGCTTTGCGGAGCTGTCGCAGGCCACCGAGGCGCAGATGGCCAACCTCATGCAACAACAGGGCAAGTGAGCCCGCTTGGCGGGTGCGCGCTCGCGTTTGACCAGCACCTCTCCGTGGCAGCCCGTCGTCGCCTGGGACGGTTGTTACATGGCCACTCGATTTTGCCCCCCTGTTCCTTGCATCTACCAAATGTGATGCTGTAGAGAAATTGTGTTGGGGCCGGGCCTGGTCTTTGCATTTTGTTTGCCTCAGGGACTTCTTACTTGCAGCTGCGTTGCTCTGTGGCATGCAAAGAGGTATACTGTGGGCAGAGCGCGCATACGTAAGAAGAGAATGCACATACAGTTGTGTGTGTGTGTGTGTGTGCATGCATAAAGGGATTACAAATCAAGATGTCGATTCTGATACCCAACATTGCACCTCGCCAATCACTTGGCTGGCGGCCACCTGCTCCGCATGAACGCCAGCAGACTGCTCTGCACGAGGCGCGCGCGCGGCCGGTCGGGGCTGGAAATGGGCACTGGCCGTTCGGGCGCAGCAGCGCCGCCCTTTCTCGGCAGCGCGTGCTGCGCCTCGAGCGACGCCCTGGTGGCGGCCGCGGAGGGTGGCAGCCTCTGCGTGACGCGGGGCTTGCGGCGGCGCGCGGCCGAGGAGCCCGACGAGCCCGAGGACGCGCCCTGCGTCGAGCTCCCCGAGGCGACCTCCCGCGCCTCCTCCTCCTCCTCCTCGACGCTGCTTTCGCCGCTGGCGCCCCAGACGAGGCTGCTCTCCTCGGCCTCGCTGTCCGGGTGCAGGCGCTCGGTCAGCCCCGGCCGTCGCGCTGGCGGCGCCGGCGCCGGCCCAGCGCCCCGCCGAGGCCTCGCCGCCGCCGAGCGCGTACTGCTCGGCCGCGGCGCACAGGCGCCGGAAGGTGTCGTGCAGCTCGGCGACGAGCGCGGCGCGGCCCAGCACGCGCGCCGCGACGTCGGCCTTGGTGTACTCGCCGCGGCAGCGCCGGCGCTCGGTCTTGCACTCGCGCCGCAGCGCGCGCGCAGGCGGCCCTCCCAGTGGGCCAATGCGTGGTAGAGCAGCAGGCGCGCACAGCAGTGCTGCCCGACGTGGTACTGCGCCGCAAAGCTGCCCGGGCGGCCCGGCACGGGCCGGCAGCGGTCCGGCCCGGCGCCCGCCGCGTCGCGCCGCCGGCGGGTCTCGGGCGAGGCCGCCTCCAGCTTGCTCGACAGCCGCCCGCCCGCTAGGACCGGGCCGGCCGTGCAGCCGCAGCAGGCGCGTGGCGTGCGAGCGCGTGCGGTTGCAGGCCTCGCACCTCTCGCCCGGCGGCGCGTCGTCCGCGTCGAGCGGCCTGCGCGCCGTCGCCCGCGTCCCAGGCGCTGGACGCGCCCGGCAGCGCGTCCAGCGCCGCGAGCAGGCCGGGCGCGCCGGAGCGCCAAAAGGCGCTGGCGGCCGCGTCGCGCGCACGCCGTAGCCGCCACTCGACGGCGCCCACCGCCTCCATGTAGTACCGCTTGTACTGCGCGTCGCCCTCCACCAGCGCCGCGTACCCGGCGTCCACGTCCGCCAGCAGCCGGTACTCGCAGTAGATCTCAAACTGCTGCTGCGGCGTGTAGCCCCGCAGCGCCACGTCCAGCGCCGCCGTCACCCGGCCCAGCCGCGCCGCGCGCCGGGCGGCCAGCTCCCGGCTGGGCGCCGCGGGCGCCGCGCGCTCGTCCCCGGGCACGGCCCCGGCATCGCCGTCGCTCGCGCCGGCGACCTCGGTCGGCGCCGCAGAGGCCTCGTCGCTCTCCGTGCCGCTCGCGTCCGAGTCGAGCAGCGACACGACGGCGCCCTCGGGCGCCCGGAGCTCGCGCTGCCACTCCGCCTGCCGACGCCGCAAGACATCCCCGGCCGACGGGCGCTGCGTGTGGGGTCGCGTCGCCGGGCTCGCCGACGCCTGCTCGCTGGGCAAGGGCGCCTTTTGGCCCAGTCTCGTGCGCTTGAGCAGGCGGTGGCGCGCCGTTCCAGGCATCGGGGCCTGCGCGGAGGGGATCGTGCCAGCAATGCCGCTGTCGTCATTGCTTGACGTTTTGGCCGGCTCGTCCTTTTCGCAAGGTGCTGCACGCGTGGCGAGCCTATTTGCCTCGCCTTCCCCTTCACCCTCGTCGCTGTCGCTGGCGATGACGCGAGTGGGCTTTCGCTCGGAAGTGGCGACGTCCCCCGCTTCTGCGTCTGTTGCTTCCAAGGACCCAGCCGCGCTTTGCGTCTCTGCCAAACTGGACCCGCTAGTTCCCGATTCGCTCCCCGCCTCGCTCTCGTCCGCAATGAAATCCGAAAGCCCTGTGCAAGCGCAAGACTCGCGTTTTGAATTGCATGCCCAGCGCATCGTGCCATGGCCGAGGCATCTCACCAACGCTGCCATTCCCAACACCATGCACTCTACACGAAAAAATCTTTCCCCTCACCGTCGCTCTCGGTGTCAATGTCAGGCGAACGCGTCCTGGAAGTCGGCTGCTCCACCGGCCAGCAAGCGGGCGGCCACCCGGCCTCTTGGCCTCGCTACTTCTGCCACCCGGTAGCCCTGGGGGCTTTCCATGGGGGCCGTCTGTGGTCGCTGTTTCACTTGTTCAGATCCCCCTACGCGCACAATGTGGGGGAAGTATCGAGCTCAGATCGCCCAGGATTCCACCACCCCCGCACCAACGCCAGCCAACCACTCCCGCCCAAGCCCTTACCCGACAGGCGTCGTAGACGGCCAGTCCAGGGGGAGGCAGGCGAGGTAGCAGGGGATTCCAATTTTTTCGACTGCGATTCACCCTCTTCAGTCGAGGAGTCGTCAACGATTAGAGACTTGAGGCGGGCATTGCCCTTGCCATGCATGTCGTGGCCACCAGGCTCTGCGAATTAAACACCATTCGGGTCGAAATGGCCACCGCCAACCCTGGCGGCAATCTAGGCCTCCGTGTAATGCGTAATGTCTTGTTTAGGTCAATTAGAGGGCTATGCCATCGCGTCATGAAGCCGAGAAGCCTCAGACATGCGGAGGACCCTGCCGCTCCCGAAGCGATCCATTGGCCGAGATCGGGTTTGGTCCGAGCGCCCCGGCAGGCTGCCCACGTGTTGCGACGGGAAGCGCCTCTGAGCCCGTGCGACCACTCGTCCACGCTCAGTACACCTGCGCGACACACCTCCCCCGCACGCATTTGGGTTGTTTGTCGGGTTTACACAATGGCCGCGAGCAGTACTTCCCTGCAGCACGCGTTGCTCGTCGAGTCTGGTCGCCCGGTGGCGCCCGCCCTGGGGTTTGCTCCTGCCCGCACCCTCCGTCCTGCAGCGGCCAGGCGCAGTTCTTACGTCAGCGCGCGCCTCAGTCAGGTTTCCCGGAAGTCACTGCGCCCAGACATGGCGCCCAGGTAGATGCGCCTTGCTTTGTGTGTTGAGGAAGGGGGGGGTGCTGTGCCTGTGGCAGAGGTGGCTCTGTTGCAGGTGTGCGCATCGGTCCATGGGCGTGATGTTGCTTTACTGGTGACTTTGATATGATAACGGCCCGCCCAGCAACCAGCGCACACCTCTCGATTACCCACCTCCCCACCTTGCAAGCAGGGCCACGAGCGAGAGCACCGCGTCTGCGGCGCCGGCCGAGCTGATCGCGCCGCACGGCGGCGAGCTGGTCGACCTCATGGTGGACGCGGGCGAGCGCGAGGAGCTGATCCTGTCGTGCACGCGCTCGGTGGAGCTGTCTGACCGCAACGCCTGCGACGTGGAGCTGCTGATGGTGGGCGGGTTCAGCCCGCTGCGCGGCTTCATGTCTCGCGAGGAGTACGAGTCGGTGGTGCGCGAGGCGCGGCTGCCGGGCGGCGCGCTGTTTGGGCTGCCGGTGGTGATGGACACGGACAGCGAGGCGCTGGGCCCCGGCGACCGCCTGCTGCTGACCTACCGCGGCCAGCGCGTGGCGGTGATGGACGTCACCTCCAAGTGGCGCCCGGACAAGGCGCTGGAGGCGCGCGAGTGCTACGGCACGACCGCGCTGGACCACCCGGCCGTGTCCATGATCGCGGGCGAGCGCGGCCGCTTCTACCTGGGTGGCCCCGTGCGCGGGCTGGAGCTGCCCGTGCGCGAGTTCCCCTGCGCGACGCCGGCCGCGGTGCGCGCGACGCTGCCGGCCGGCGCGGACGTGCTGGCCTTCCAGTGCCGCAACCCCATCCACCGCGCGCACTACGAGCTCTTCACGCGCGCGCTGACCGCGGCCAACGTGCGCCCGGGCGCGGTCTGCCTGGTGCACCCGACCTGCGGGCCCACGCAGGACGACGACATCCCCGGGCGCGTGCGCTACCGCACCTACGAGGCGCTGGCCGCCGAGGCCGCCAACCCCGCGCTGCGCTGGGCCTACCTCCCCTACTCCATGCACATGGCAGGGCCGCGCGAGGCGCTGCAGCACATGATCATCCGCAAAAACTACGGCTGCACGCACTTCATCATCGGCCGCGACATGGCCGGCTGCAAGTCCACGCTCACGGGCGAGGACTTTTACGGCGCCTACGACGCCCAGGAGTACGCCACCGCCGTCGCGCCCGAGCTGGGCATGCAGACCGTGCCCAGTCTCAACATCACGTATACTCAGGAGGAGGGTTACGTCACCGCCGACGTCGCCGAGGCCAAGGGTCTGCACCGCCTGAACCTATCCGGAACCAAGTTCCGGAAGATGCTCCGCAGCGGTAAGGGGGGAATGGGGAGATGGGTTGACTGGAGGATTCTGCAGCAGACAGAGCAGGTGATCAACATTGTGCGCGCGCCTGTCCACACTCTACTATTCCACCATCCCTCTTGGTCCATTCTCGCTCGCAGGCGAGCCCATCCCCGACTGGTTCAGCTTCGCCTCGGTCATCAAGGTGCTGCGGGAAGCGCAGGAGAGCGGCGCGCCCAACAGCGCCTAGGCTGATCTCACGCACATCACGCCTGACCAAAGCGGGCGCCGTGTGCACGATGGTGTCGTCGTTGACAGGGCCCTTGCTCATGGCGTGCTCATTATTCAAGGTCTTGTACTACGGAACGCCCCCCCATTTCTTTAAGACATCCTTGAGTCCTTGTTAAAACTAGTGCAACGCATGCTGCTCCTCTATTCGATGAGGATGTTGCAGGACAGTCGGGACCTCCTCAGGCACCCTTTGATTAAGACGGCCGCGGCGCGCGCAGGCCGCGCGATAATATTCTACTGCTCCTGAAAAACAGAAACAACAGCTCAGCTGCGCTCGCTCCTCAGGCCGCCAGAGGGCACGCCCTTGCGCTTGACGCTGTAGTTGTCACCGTCTGGGATTGTGTGCGGGGGGGGTTAAGGGCAATCGTGGGCGAAGGAATCGATAGGGAAGCAGTGATGACACCATCTTCAAGGGCAACCATCGCATTCAGGCTGCACAAGGTATGCTAAAAAACACACTCTCCAAGGCCCCGTCCACCCCATCCCCAGAGCTCCTACGCACAGCCGATGTAGCGGGTGGGGCGCTTGTGGTTGCGGGGGTTGGGCTCCTCAACCTCGTAGGTCCAGCCGTTTTTCGTGGCAAACTCGATGGCCGCCTGCTTGCTGTGGAAGCTGAGGCCGCGGTGGACGTTCTCCATGGGGTCGGCGGTGGAGGTCCAGCCCATCAGCGGGTTGATCCACTTGGCTGCGGTATGGGGAAAAGGATAGGACCGGGTTGCAATGACATTCGGGCCATGCATCTCGTTCCTGGGCATCTAAAGGTCCCCAGGACCGAGGAGGCCTGGCCTGTGGCACAACCATCCCACTCCCACGCGACACAGGTGCACACTCCTCAACCCAGTCCACAGCCGACTCGTGCGCACCGTCTGGGGAGAATTGGACCTTCCAGCCATACTCGCCTGCGATGATACCAGAAGAGGGCCACCATGAGGACCATCGCATCCAGTCCCTACACCTATCCATGCCCAGACATGCCCAATCTCGCCTCCGGGAGAGCGTCCTCCCAACGCACCGCCCTCGATGGTCTGCGCGAGCCCGTGCTGGCCCGCCACCCTGGAGGGAGAGTAGATGTACACGGTGCGGCCGGGGGCGACCGGGGGGATGCCGCTCGCGGCCTGCAGGTCCGTCGCCCGGGGCGGAAGGTCGTCACCGGGCTGCTCGGAGAAGCAGCGGCGGGCCACGGCCGGTAGGGAGGGGGTCACCCTCGCCTGACGCAGCCCCTGCGCCACCTGGCGAATAGCGATCATAGCCGAGATGAGAGAGGTTGGGGGGTGCAGCTCACCGAGCGTGCCGGGCCCGGGTGTCTCGTGGGCGGGTCGCGACGCCTGCTACCACCGCAAACCGAACGGTACTTGCTTCCAAAAGGCCTTGTCTTGGTTAACTAATAAATGTGCGTGCTGCACCTATCGATGTGGGTGGGGTGCGGGCAGCCCACCTCGCGCGCCTGGACGATGGATTGTTACAGACTAGGGAGTGATTCTGTGTGCGCCTGACGGTGGGTGCCTTGACCAGACAAGCACCATGGTCACAAACAGAGACCAACCGCGTGTTTTTCCCTGTAGTGTTTTCAAATTCTAACCAACGCTTTTAGAGTACTGTACAAGGGTCGCGGGAACGAATCGTAACCATGTCAGGGCAATACATACAGAGGAGCGCTCAGTCACGTGCTGACAAACAGCCGTGCCAGGCCCTTGACGTACTGCACGATCTCGGCGCCCCCGAGCTTGCTGGCGCCGTACACCCTGTCCACAAACACGATGGGCACCTCGGCCACCGAGTAGCCGAGCGAGCGGGCGTGGACCATGATCTCCATTTGGAAGGCGTAGCCCTGGCAAAGGGAGGGAAGGGGGGCGGGACGAGGGGTTGCCTTCCTGAGACGGGGCGTTGGTCCTGAATGTACTATGTACGTGTTGCTACAAACATACAAAAACCACCGTTTTGATATAGCACACTAGCCAGTGCCTGGCGGGGCCTCACCTTGGACGTGGCGAGACGGATCAGCTTTTCAAGACAGGCCGTCCGGTAGAGGCGGAACGAGCCCGTCAAGTCAGACACCTGGGCACGCAGTGATAGGGGCATTAGGTGCGTGGACAAATGCACAGCCATGCTGGCTCTCCACGCCAAGGTATGCTGGTGACAGACCCGTTGCCTGGTGTGCCGTCGGTCACATCCAGCCCCCCCTTCTCTTATCAGAGCACCTCCTCCTGGATGTCTCAAATGTACACAATTCCTCGAGCCTATGCCAGTCACACTCCTCCCCCCTCCCACACACGACTCCAACGCACCCCCGGCTGCAGCAGCGTGGCGGCGAGGATGTTTGCCCCCCGGCTGATGAGCTTGCGCTTGGCGTTCCAGCCGTAGACGCCGCCGCCCGGCCCGTAACGCGTGCCTGTGACCACGTCTGCGCCCGTGGCCCGCTGCTTGGCGATAAAGTCGGGGATATACTTGGGGTGGTGGCTCAAATCCGCATCCATGATGAAAACAAAGTCGCCCGTCGCAAACTGCAGGCCGTGCACGTACGCGGTGCCCAGGCCGAGCTTTCCAGCTCGTGGGCGCAGCTGGAGCCTGTTGACGTGTGGAAGGTGCGAGAGCTGTGAAATTCCAGGCTCACCTTTTCAGGTGCAGCGTACATTCTTACACCAAATGCAAGCAAACGCCATGCCCCTTGCCCTTCTATGTCCACGTGCCTCTTGTCGCCGTAGACGCCTTGCAGGGACTTTACGACGGCTTGTGTGCCATCGGGGCTGTTGTCGTCTATGATGATGATCTCATAGTCGATATTGCTGCATAGGATGGGTGGTGTGTTCCCCCGTGAGTCCCGCACTGCCTGGGTATTCAAAGCTCTGGCCTCCAGCCTGGCCTGCATCCATGGCGTCCCTCGATCAACACAGCTGCCCCTTCTCACGTACTGCTTCTCAAAAGTCTCCACGAGCAGGTAAATGATCAGCGGAATGTTTTCCCGCTCATTGTACGTCGGCAGCAGCACCGAGTACTTGGCATCCGGCTCGGCCGGGCGCCCCATCGAGCCCACAGCGGACGTCCTCGCGGTCTTTGATGCCTTGTGCGCAAAGACTAGACCTTCCCGGGCATGTACTTGAATTGAACGGTATCCCGAATGATTGGCATTCGGGCGCATCGTCGTGCGTGGGGTCCGAAACCTCGTTCCGGCTGCAGTTGCCGGGACTGATCCGCGGGCGGTGACTGGTTGGGAGCCCGGGGGCTCGGTGACAGCCAGGAAAGCACGCGCATGCGCCGAACAAGGATCAGGCACCCAGCCCGGCCAGGCACCGGCACAGGCGCCCAGTACCGACCATTTACGTATGCTCTGGTCGATGGAAGGCTAATTGGAGGACGTTGGGGGCGTGGCAGTGGCCACGATGGTTGCGCCTATCAAGAAGGTCGATCGCTCCGCAACGATATGCTTCGATCCGGCGGGGAGGTACCTCGCCTGCGGCAGCGTTGCTGGGGCGATCGATCTGAGCTTCAGCACCAGCTCGACGCTCGAGGTGCGTCCCTGCACGGTGGGAACCCGTGGCCCAGGTCCGTGGTACGTGCCTGGGATCACTCTCCGGTTGACCCTTTGCCCTCGCAGATATTCGATCTCGACCTCAGCAGCCCACAAGTAAGCTTCAAGCCTGCCGGAGGGGCCATCCAGGCCCCGGAGCGGTTCTCGCGACTGGCATGGGGCGTTGGCCCGGACAGTGACAAGCACCGGGTACGTGGCGACCGGGTGATGGGATCGGAATGGAAATGGTGGGTACAGCGGGTGCAGCACTGCCTCGTATGTGTTTCTGATAGTAGAATGCTTGTGTGGGGCTGGATTAATGATCCCCGGCGCCTTGCATGCCTTTTCTCTGACGGCGGGCCATTTATTGGCGCGACAAGATGCCTGTGACAGCTGGCCGAAAGCGTTCACGCCCCGCCGCCCGATCCCACGCCCTCACTGCATCGTCCCTCGCATTTGTTTTCAACCACAGTATGGACTGCTGGCTGGCGGTCTGGCAGACGGCAGCATCTGCCTGTGGGACCCGGCCCGCTTCATCGGCAGGTCGGCGGGCCCGAAGGAGAGCGTGCCGCTGGCCCGCCTGCAGAAGCACCGCGGCCCCGTGCGCGGGCTGGAGTCCAACCCCTTCAGCCCGTCGCTGCTGGCCTCTGGCGCCGGCGACGGCGAGCTCTGCATCTGGGACCTTGGCCAAGCCGGCCGCGCCGTCGCTGTACCCGCCGATGCGCGTCGCGGGCGGGGGCCCCGGGGACGCGGCGCCCGCGCCCGGCTCCGAGATCTCGGCCCTGGCCTGGAACGCCAAGGTGCAGCACATTGTCGCGACCGCCTCGTCCGGCGGGGTGGTGGTCTGGGACCTGAAGAAGCAGCGGCCCGTGATCACGCTGGGCGGCCCCGGCCGGCGCGCCTCGGCCGTGCGCTGGAACCCAGAGGTCGCCACGCAGCTGGTGGTGGCCAGCGACGACGACGCCTCGCCCACGCTGCAGCTCTGGGACCTGCGCAACGCGGTCACGCCGCTGCGCGAGTTTGCGGGGCACTCGCGCGGCGTGCTGGGCCTGTCCTGGAGCGGCGCGGACCCCGGGCTGCTCCTCTCCTCGGGCAAGGACAGCCGCACGCTGGTGTGGGACCTCAGCGGCGCATCGGCCGCGCCCTTTGCCGAGCTGCCGCCCGGTCCCAACTGGAGCTTCGAGGTCAGCTGGGCGCCCGCCGGCCGCACGGCCGGCCTGTTTGCCGGCGCGACCTTTGAGGGCTGCGTCTCGCTGCACTCGCTCGGCCAGTGCGTGCCGGTGCCGGACCCGGCGACGGGCGTCAGCGCCGCGCGCGCGCGCGCCCGGCCTGGCTCGGGCGCCGCGCGTCCGCGCGCTTTGGCTTTGGCGGGCGGCTGGCGCGCTGCGGCGTCGACCCGGCCGAGACGGGCGGCTCCGAGGCGGTCGTGCGCGTCGAGCGCGTGCAGACGTCGCCCGGCGGCGCCGCGGACGGCGCCGACGCGCTGAGCGAGCTGGAGGAGACGGCGCTGCGCGGCGACCCGCGGGCGCTGCGCGCGCTGTGCGAGCGGCGCGAGCGCGAGCTGGCCGGCTCGCCCGAGGGCGAAACCTGGGCCTTCCTCGCGACGCACTTTGCCGAGGACGCGACGCGCTACCTGCTGACGCGCCTGGGCTTTGCGGACGAGCTCGACCGCGCCGAGGCCCTGGCGCGCGCGACGGCCGAGCGCGAGCGGCTCGAGGCCGAGGCCGGCCGCCGCGCACGCGGCCGAGCAGCTCGCCGGCCTGGGCCTGGCCAGCGTCAAGCCCTATCCCGAGCAGGCCGCCGGCGGCCTGGCCGAGGGCACGGCCTCCACGGGCGACCTCGGCGCGGCACAGGCGAAGGAGGAGGACTTGTACGGAGCCGACGGCGCCGACGCCTTTTTCGACAACCTGAGCCCTGTCACGACGAGCAACGGGGCCGCGAGCCTGGCCTCGCCTGGCGGCAAGGGGAGCGAAACTGCGGCGGCCAACGGCAAGCGGGCCTCGCCGACGGCGGCCGACGCCAAGGACGGCGCCGCTTCGCCCACTAAGAAACTACAGCCGGCCGACGACGCGAGCGACCCGGCCGAGGCGCTGGCCAGGGCCCTGGACGCCGCGCGGCCGGGTCCCGGCGAGGACGCCATCCAGCGCGCGCTGACCATCGGCGACGTGGCGGGCGCCGCCGAGGCGGCCCTGGCCGCGGGCCGCGCGGCGGACGCGGTGGTGCTGGCCAGCCTGGTCGGGGGCGAGCCCTTCCTGGCCGCGCGGCTGGCCTACATGGCGGCGGCGCCGCGGCCCTTCATGGCCGTGGTCGCCGCGCGGCTGCGCGCCGACGAGCGCGGTTGGACCGAGTTTGTCGCGCGGCGCGCGGCCGGGCGCTGGCGCGAGACGCTGGCGCTCCTGCTCTCCTCGGCGCCGCCGGCCGAGTTCCCGGCGCTGTGCGGCGCGCTGGCCGGCCGCCTGGCGGCCGCGGGCGACCGCGCACGCCGCGGGGCTCTGCGTCGTCTGCGCGGGCGACGTCGACGCGGCGGTGACGCGCTGGGCCGCCGACCTCCCGCGCGCGGCGGGCGCGGGCCAGCTGGCGCACCTGGTCGAAAAGGCGCTCGTGCTCGCGGCCGGCACGACCGGCGCCGCGGGCGACCGGGCGCGGGCGCCATGACGGCGCTGCTGGCGCGGTACGCGGACGCGCTGGTCGGCGACGGCCGGCTGGCGGCGGCCGCGGCCTTTCTCGACATCATCCCGGCCGACGCCGCGCCCGGCATCGCCGACCTCAAGGACCGCATCTCGCACGGCCTGGATTCCGCGGCGGCGGCCGGGGCGCGGCGATGGGCGCGGCGGACGCGCAGCCCGAGGCGTACGCGCAGCCCGAGGCGTACGCGGGCGCCTACGCCGCACCCATCTCCCAGCCGCAGCAGCAGCAGCTGTACGCGGCGCCGAGCCCGGCGACGTACGTGGCCGCCAACGCAAACTACGGCGTGGGCAGCGGGGCCACCGGCGGCTCGGCCATGACGGCGCCCTACAGCGGCCAGGGGCTGTACGGGGCCGCCGGCGCGCAGCCGGCCTACGGCGAGCCCGACGCATACGCGGCCTACCAGCCGCCGCAGCAAGCGGCGGGCGCGTACCAGCAGGGCGGCTACAACTCGGAACAGCCGGCCTATGGCGGCGCTGCGGCGTACGCGCCGCCCGGCGCGCGCGGCGCGCCACGCTGTTCCAGCCGCCGACCTACGCGGCGGCGGCGCCTTCCCTGGCCCCGCCCCCGATCCCGGGCGCCGCGCCGGCTGCGGCGCCCGGCCTTTGCCGGCCAGAGCCCCACCGCCAGCACGGCGGGGACGGCCCCGCCCGTCTACAACGCGCCCGCCGAGGCGTGGCACGCGCCGTCCTTTGCCGCCCCGCCGGTCGCGGCGGGGCCGCCACCTGTCGCGGCGGCGCCCCAGCGCCGGCCCGGCGGTCTACGCGCCCCCGCGCCCGCCGCGCCAAACGCGGGCCCGGCGATCTACGCGCCCCCCGGTGCCCGCCGCGCAGCCGGTCGGACAGGCCGTCTACGCGCCCTCGGCGGCGGCCGCGCCGGCCACGTTTGCGCCCCCGGTGCCCTCAGGTACTGATGATTCAAGGGGATGATGCGTGGGTGGATGTGCTGGCGTTTTCGAATGATGTATCGTGTCGGGACTGTTTCAGTGCGATGACGACGCGAGTTGTGCTATCCAAATGCACGAGCGTGCCTATCCACTTGGAATTACTGCTCACATCCCCCCCCCTTTACACAACCCCTCCTTCGCAGCCCTGCCGAGCCAGCACGCCGCGATGCCGGCCTCGCCCGGCCTCGTCCGCGAGCGGCGCGCGCGCGCGCCCGGCGGCCCCCCTCCGGGCACGACCCTGCTGTCCGTCGACCCCTCGTCGGCGCCGCCACCGCTGCAGCCCGTCATCCGCTCGCTCGCGGCGCTCTACTCGACCTGCGAGGCGGCGTTTGCCGCGCAGCCCGGCCGCGCGCGAGCTGGAGGACGCCTCGCGCCGGCTGGGCCTGCTGGCCTGGCGCCTGAGCCAGGGCGGCGTCTCGGACAGCGTCGCCTCCAAGCTCCAGGCGCTCGCCGCAGCTTTGGACGCCGGGGACGTCGCCGGCGCGACCCGCGTGCAGGCGGCGCTCACCAGGGACGATTGGGACGAGTCGTCCGGCTGGCTCTCGGCCCTCAAGCGCCTGATCAAACTGCGGCAGATGCTTGGTTGAAGGAACATGGCGAGTTGAAGCGAGAGGCGAGGTTGTTCGGAGAGGTTGTGCAAGGGTCGCGGTGCATCGCTGACTCCGGATTGCCTGTCATGCTTTGCATGCATCCCGCCACTCTGCCACATTTTCGGCTCCTTTTCGGTGTGTTAAACGGCTGCTGCACATATTCGGGCATGGGGCGAAGAATGATGGCAAGAGTACATTATTTTTGCACGTTTGCGCAGCCAGTGATTAGCCACACTTGCCAACACACAAGCGAGAGAAATGACTGCCAACGGAGGTGCCTGGCCATTGTTTCAGCCGGCAAGATATGGTCCTGGGAATACAATTATAAGAAGAGGAAGAATGGGGCATCACGGGGCGGTGATGAATGCATGTCGTGTCAATGGGTTGGACGTTCAAGCGTGCGTGTTTAGAGTGACGTGGGGGGAGGGCGCCGCGGCTGCAGCGCTGTGATAGCAACTCTTGCACAGCAGAGCCTGTGCACACGGAGGGACCCAAGCGCATTCGATCCGATCAAATGTTTGAATGCCTGGCGGTGAAGGAGTTCATCGAGCTTGCCGGGTGCGCACTGGACTCTTGCTCCTGGCTGCGGCGGTCGCTGCGCGCCTGGCTGGCGGGGTGTGCGGTCGCCCAGGACCCGAGCGGGGGGTGTGGGACCGTGGGCGGCGGAACGTCTGCCAGGGTCGCGCGGTCCGCGCCCCAGGACGCGCGCAGCTCCTCCTCCCAGGCGCCTCCCAACGCGCCACCGACCTCTGGGGTTGCGTGCGCCGACCTACAATAGTTTGATTGTTGGATGTGTGAGATGCGCTGGGTGCAAAAATACATATAATACAGCGCACACCAGATCAACACACTCGAATTCTCTGCCCACCCAACCCCCTTTCTATAATCACACCAGGCGGGGATGGTGTCGGCGCGGCGCGTGGGCGTGGGCGCCTCTTCCGGCTGCTTGGACTTGCGCCTGGCCACGGAGCCCAGCCCGGCCTGCTCAAAGGCCGCCCAGGCGCCCGGCCCCACGGGGTAGCCCACGGCCGGGGCCGCGAGGCGGGAGAGGTGGTCGCGCCCCGCCCTGCCCCACCAGCTGGCCAGCGCCAGCCGGTCGAGGGAGTGGATGACGGGGAGGCAGAGCGCGCAGAGCAGGAGGCCCGCGCCGGCCGTCAGGACCAGGCCCAGCCAGAGGTAGGACACCGTGTTGAGCGCGGTGCAGCAGGCAAAGCGCTTGACCTCCACGTAGACGGGGTGCACCGCGGCAAAGGCCAGGCGGTCGCGCACCCCCAGGATCTCCGACTGCAGGACGTACGTGTCGTTGACCGAGGCGCTGACCAGGGCCGCCAGCTGCCCGGTCAGGCTGACGCCCTCGACCGCCTGCAGCACCGCCTCGCGCCCGTCGGCCACCTCGGCCCGCACCGCCTCTGCGTCAAAGTCAAACACGCTCTTGGACACCTGGACGTGGTAAGGTGGGAGACGGAGCAGAAAGGGTGGGTTGCCACGTGGTGGGGGGTGAGGAGATGCAATGGTTTCTTGACATCATGTAATTTTGGCGCGAGTCAGACACTGTGTGGCCGCCAGCCAACACACCACACACCTCATCCAGCGTGCCCTCGTCGAAGAGCCAGTACCGGGCCACGAGCTGGGCCTTGCCGTTGTGCTCGCCGATGCGCAGCACGATTTGGGCCTCCAGATTCGAGCACCTGTTGGAGGGGCGTAGTTGCAGTGGTGATTGCATGTGCTGGTATCGGTTCTTGCGTGTCTGGGTGTCAGTCTGTTTGCCACGAAGATACAATAGTAACAACTCGGCCATCGAAACACCCTCATCCAAGACCCCCCCCCCCACCCCCCCACCCCGCGTGCGCACCCGTCGTTGCCGACTTTGAGGACCAGGGTCAGGGCCAGGAAGAGCGCGCTGCCCAGGATGAGCAGGAGGCAGACCAGGGCCACCCCAAACTTGACCCCGGCCGGCCAGCGCGCAAAGACGGCCGCGGCCAGCGCAATGCCCAGCACGGCCAGCAGGGAGAGGAGGATGTAGCTCACGAAGAGCCGGACCCTGTCCCAGCGCGTGGCCGGGGGCCGGTACTTGTCGACCTCGCGGTCGATGCGGCCGACCACGTCGCTCCGGATGTCGCCCAGCGACGGCTCGACGTCGGACACGACCCCGGAGATCTTGGACCGCGCCGAGTCCAGCGCCTGGGAGAGGTTGGTATGGGGGAAGGTGAGTGGAGGGGTTGGCTTACTGGGTTAATGAAGACGTCTTGAGCTTCTCACACAAACCCACAACCTACCCAATAAACCCAAAGCAAGCAAAACCCCAACCTCCACCGCCCACCACCCCCTCTCCACCTCGTCCGTGTCACCCAGGATGGACCCGATCTGCTCCTTGGCCTGGTCGACCAGAGACCCCAGGGGCTTGGGCAGCGACGCGTACTGGGCCAGCAGCCGGGCCTCCTCGGCCGCGTACGAGGCCGGCAGGGGGACTTGGGCGATGGCGCGCCGCGCCGCGGGGATGCTGCCGTCCGGCTCGGCGACGAGGTCGGTCAGCGTGCTCGGGTCGGCCGCCAGGCGCGCGACCGTGCCCTGCGCGCCGGCCGCCGCGTCAAACATGGCGCCGCTGGTCTCGCCCAGCTCCAGCACGCCGTCGCGCAGCTCGCCCGCGACCCCCGTGGCCGCGACGCGCACCAGCGTGTAGCTCGTGGCCTGCGGGTAGAAGGCCAGTGCCGTCACGATCAGCCCGTCCAGGCCGCGCAGCGCCGACTCGCCCGCGCGCATGACGGCGGCCACGTCGCCCACGGAGCGCGCGAGGTCGCTCAGGTTGCCCATGGACCCCAGCCCGCTGAGCACGCTGCCGGCCAGCTCGGCCGCGGGGCCCGCGATGCGCTGGACGTCCAGCGCGCCGCCCTCGCCGCGCGCGAGGCCCTGCAGCTCGCCCAGCCACGTGCTGTTGCTGCCCGCCAGCTCGTCCAGCACGGACGAGAGCAGTCTCAACAGATCGACGTCTGTGTCCAGCTGCGCGGGCAGGCGCGCCACGGTGGCGTTGATGCGCGTCGCCGCGTCCAGGAGCCGCGAGGCGCAGGGCGCCACCGACGCGTACCCAGCGCGAACGCCGTCCAGCTCCTCCAGCAGCCCCGGCAGCGTGTCGTTCACCAGGCTCGTGGCGGCCGGGATGAGGGCGTCCAGCGCCGCGTCCACGTCCCGCAGCGTCTCGATCGCGTCCTGCAGCGTGAAGAGGTCCGCCTGCAGCGCCTCCAGCGCCGCCACCTTGGCCGCGTAGTCGGCCGCGTCCCCGGCCGCGCCCGTGAGCAGGTCCTGCACCGCGGCGCGCAGCGCGCGCAGCGCGTCCTCGGCGCCGCTCGCGGACACGCTGGCGGGCAGGCCCTCGGCCGCCGAGACAAAGGCCTCCGCCTGCGCGATCAGCGCGGTGACGGTGCCCCGCGCGCCCGTGACCGACTCGAGCGCGATCGTGATCGACCCGGGCTCGGCCGTGGTGCCCACCCCGGCCGTCAGGTTGGCCACGTCCTCGCCCAGCGTGCGCAGCGCGGGCACGACGGTGCCCTGCAGCAGCGCCTGCGCCGCGTCCACCTGCGCCGCCAGCGCCGGCACGTCCGGCAGGCCGTCCAGCCAGGGGACGCAGGCACTCCAGCTCCGCGTCCAGCGCGGTCACGTTGACGTCCTGCGCCAGCAGCGCCTGGATCTCGCCCAGCCGAGCGTCGAGCAGCTTGGCGCGGGACACCGCGCCGTCGGCCGCGTCCAGCACGCCGACCGCGTAGTCCTGATCAGAGGTGTGGGGGTTGAGAGAATCGTTATGGATAATGATTGATTGTCAAATTCCCAGGCATATGACAGGGACTGCGACACTGTTGTGCACTTGCCGATTGCAACTCAAATATCAAACTCACACACATCAAAACCAGACGCCTTGCGACACATAATCAGTTCCCTTATAAAAATTATATGTTCATGTGATCGTACCCTGGCGTCCTGGACGGCGTTAAAGGCCCCGGGGACCAGGTGGGGCCCAGCCCACACCATGGCCAGCACGCAGCCGGCGGTGAGAGCCGCCGCGGCAAAGGCGGCCCCGAAACCCCAGGCCCGCACCCGCTCCAATTTCAGGAGCAGCTCCAGGCGGTCGACATCCGGCGAGCTCTTTCCGCCCCATCGCCCCAAACAGCGCCGAATGGACCTCCAAAGAATAAATCCAACAAACAGGGCGAGCGACAGCCCCAGCACGATGCAGGCCGGCCAGATGGCGGGCAGGACGTGGGAGGTGTAGTACCCGAGCGACTCGGGCACAAAGTCGGCATTGCTCACGGGATTCGAGATGGGAAGCTCCTGGAACAACATGTGTGTAAATGATGTGATGCTCAGGGCGCGCATGATCGGCTGGACACACTCGTTTTGGCGAGGACTCGTCTCGCGCAAGCACAACCACACTCCCCACGCGCCTACCGTCCACAGACGGGCCTGACACTCGGCCGTGGCTGACATGTCGCCAAAAAACTTTTAAGAGGCACGGGTGTACCCTGGCATTGGCGATGGGCGCGGCGGCCAGGAATGTACCGGCCGTGTTCACTGCTCAGATCGGTTGGGACGGCCGTGCTCGACGACACATGGGCGCTCCTTGAAATTTCGACCCCGCCGGCAAGCGACAGGATTTGTCCGCGCCGGTATCTGGATCCCTCAAGTCTTGATCTTCGCGGTTTGGAGCGGCTCAGATTAACCTCGCAACCCTGATACAGCTACCTGCCGAGCGGGAGCACCCCGGGGGGCCCCGGTCAAGCAGCTTCTGTGGGTGCCTTGAATTCAACCTCCGCCGCGCGATCGGCGCGACGATCGAATCCTCCCCTGCTGCGAGAAGAAATCCCACTCTTACCCGAGCACCTCGCGAAAGTGATCACGGAGGCTTTCAGTCTGCACACAGATGAACTACCACCAAAAGCGGATGCATTGCCACATAAATAAGTTCAACGACGCTCCTAGACACACTTTTCTTGCGCCCATGATCAAGCTCTTCTCGGCAAAGGTAGGAGTTCGCGCTGGCCCTTCCAATGCGTAATCTCTTCGTTTGGGTGTATGTCGCTCAGGAATTTCGTATGAATGCTTGCATGTGCTTTTGATACATGTAGGAGAAACAAAAGCGAGATGCCGCGGCGGGCGTCAAGTCCTCCAAGCAATCACCCGGCGAGCTCCGACTGCAAGAAAGGTGCGCCCCCGTTCTGCGCCATGGGTGAAGCTGTTTCCCGCTCCCATGCTTGCCACGCACTCCATGACATCGCTCCAAACCTTGCAGACCTCTCGGAGCTGGACTTGCCGAGCACGGCCTCGATCAACTTCCCGGACGGCAAGGACAAGTTCATGAGGTTTGAGGTGGTCCTCCGCCCAGACGAGGGCATGTACAGGTGAGCGCCGCGCAAGCGAGGTCGGATAGCGTTTTGAGGACGCAGTCTGACTTTGTCTCTTGATGATACATCCCATTTGTGCGACACCCGCAGGGGAGGCGCCTTTCTCTTCCTCTTCAATGTTCCCCTGTCCGTACCCGCACGACCCGCCAAAGGTCAAGTGCCTCACCAAGGTGAGACGAGTGGATATGTGTGCCGCTGGACGCTCAGGCCATCCAAAATATCCAGGGATGACCATGTCGCCGATCTGGGCCTGCCCCATCCCTCCTTATCTATCTAGGTCTACCACCCAAATCTGGATCTGGATGGCAACATTTGCTTAAACATCCTCAGAGAGGACTGGAAGCCGGTCCTCAGCATCTCCTCTATCATTTACGGTCTCAGCTTTCTATTTTTGGTGAGTGCTCACGACAAAGGCGGGGTCCCTTGGGTGCCAGCAGAGACCAGTGTTAAGCCCATCCCCGCGCCTGCTCCGCACACACCCCCACCCCTGCTCCCTGCCTGCCAGGCACCAAACCCGGAGGATCCGCTCAATAAAGAGGCAGCGCAGGCCATGCAAAACTCACCAACGGCGTTTGCGCGCAACGTGGCGATTAGCATCACGAGAGGCGCGCACATCGGCGGCGACTACTTTCCGCCAGCCAAAGGAAAGGAGAGCGGCTGAGCTGCCCAGGTGCTTGGCTGCTCCTTGGCGTATTTACCAATTGAAAAAACGTCCGCACTTGTACCGAGGCGTTTCGCCTTCTCCCAACGCTAGCAGTATGAATCAAGGATACCCCCAACCCTGCGCATCCCGGACTTTGCCAGGGCGGGCGCCTCCACAAAATCTGCTCTCCCGCCAAATTGTTTGTGGGCCCCGTATCTCGTCGGCGAGTGGCACTAGTGGCTCTGGGAGGCCTGTGCCTCCCTCTTTCACATCCGGTAGTAACCACAGGGGAGCAAAGTCAGCAATCATGGCGGACGAGTCGAGCAGGAAGCGCACGTTCAGGAAGTACTCCTACCGGGGGGTGGACCTGGAGCAGCTCCTGGACATGTCCACGAGCCAGCTGGTCAAGCTCATGGCCTCGCGCCAGCGCCGCAGGTAAACTTGGTGGACAGGATGCGGGGCCACGGGACAGGATGCCTGTGCCGCGCGGGCTGCAAGCTGCCAGACGCGGGGACCCCTGCCCGGCGCCAGCCGTGGCCCGGGCCCTGGGCGGTGCGCGCACAGCGCGGCGGGGAGCTCGCTGCCTTGTGCACAAGATCAATGCCCTTTTCGATGCGAGGGCAAGCCCGCTTGCGGCACACGGGCGCGCCAGCGACCCGGGATTTCATGGTCCTCCGACGGATCCCCGTGATTTCTCGCCACCAGTTCCCGGCCTCCCGAAGTAGGAGCCTCGTCTCAACATCCCTCGCCCCTTCCCACCCTCTTTTCACAGGTTCTCTCGCGGCCTCAAGCGCGGTCACCTGACCCTGATCAAGAAGCTGCGCCGCGCCAAGAAGAACTGCCCCGCCGGCGAGAAGCCCGAGCCGGTCCGCACGCACCTGCGCAACATGATCATCCTCCCCGAGATGATCGGCTCCGTGGTGGGCGTCTACAACGGCAAGACCTTCAACCAGGTCGAGGTCAAGCCCGACATGATCGGCCACTACCTGGCGGAGTTCTCCATCTCCTACAAGCCGGTCAAGCACGGCAAGCCCGGCATTGGCGCGACCCACTCGTCCCGCTTCATCCCCCTCAAGTGAGCGCCCTGCAACGCACTCTGTACACGTTGTCGTTGCTGCCATGCTGCTGTAACACATCTCCTTTCTACGCGATTAAGTTTGGGGGGCAGGGACAAGCGTCGCATGTGTGGGTCGGATGTACCTGTGCCCACACCCGTGGAGGCATGGGCCTTCAAACAAAGAAGGGTCTCTCTGAGAGGGCTGTTCCATCCATAATTTTGCCTAAGCGTGCCTGGCTATGACTCTCCCTACAACGAGCGACGTTCACGGGAAAAGAGCTGGAAAAGAGAGAACAGTGGCGTTCAATTGGGGATGGCCGTACTCTAGTTCGCAGTCGATCAGTTTCAGCGGTGCGGGCGCCGGGTCACGATAGGGAGCGGGCATCAGCCCACATGTGACCGGGGCGCTGCCAGCTGGCGCCTACGCGGTGCCCTCCAGCTTCTTGTAGTAGTCCTGGCCCATGCGCCACAGCACGGAGAAGAGCAGACCCTGCGTGCGCGTGTGTGAAAATGGTGTCCTGGGTGCGCGGCAATACCCTCTGACTCACTCCGGCGCACAGCGCCCCTCTTTTTGCGTACCTGGAGACCGTTGGACAGGATCTTGGTCTTCAGGCCGCGCCCGAACAGGCCGAGCACGCCATCCTCCTTCACCACCATCTGCGATGCGTCAGGGGAATGGTGGGGATTTTAAGCGCAGGCAATGGTAGAGAGTCATTAATTCTGCACACACCGGAAGCACTCCCACATGCATCTGCTACCCAGAATCAGTCGTACCTTGACCACCTCCGGGTAGGTCATGGGGACCTTGGAGGTCTGCTTGGTGGTCTTGACCACGCGGATGGAGTTGGACACCGTGTCTGCAAGAGGGGGGGGAAGTGTCGTGAGCATCAGCACAAAGAAAGACATTCCCGGGTCGCTCCCCTTCACAAACAAAGAAAACCGCTGCTCCGCCTCCGGCCACGCACCGGAAATGGCACTGGCGCAGAAGCCAATCACGGCAGAGCGGAGCAGCTTCTTTGGGAGCTCCGTGTACTGGGGCAGGGCTTCGTTCAGGTAGTTGTACGTCGCAAACCTGTGGGCGTGAGGATAGGCGGAATGCAGGATTTAAGATGGGGAGTGCACCGAGACTTCGTTAAATCGAGCAGCGATCCCACCGCAGCGTAACCACCCGCAGCTGCGCACCAGGGGAAGTGGCCGGCCCAGGTGGCGGCCGCGGCCGCCAGGGCGCCGTGGTAGAGCACGGGGACGCCGCCCGTGCGGACCTTGGCGGCCAGGATGCTGAAGCCGTTCTTGCCCTCCACCTGCATCGTGGTCTTGAGCGCGTCCACGGGCATGAGGAAGATGCGGAAGGCGCCCGCCGCCGCGGAGGCGCAGGCCGTCTTGACCGGGATGGGCAGGTTGCGCGTCGACTCCGACTCATTCAGCAGCGTGAGCACGCCCGCGTTGGCGGCCGTGTCGCCAAAGCGGCTCATGGGGCCCTGGATCAGCGCCGGGCCGACGCCGCGGTAGAAGCGGACGACGCCGCCCTCCTTGTACAGCGTCTTGAGCGCCACCGAGGTGGTGGTCCCGTCTGCGAGGCGGGGAGCGTGCGTGAGCAGGGGAAGTTCGGCAGCGACATTCCCCCCCAAACCACTACCCAGACCACCCCACGCATCGTGTGACGCCAACGCACAGCGGTACTGGTAGTTGACGGTGGTGCGCAGCCACATGAGGGACAGCACCTGGATCGCCATGGCGGCAGCGCCGGGGATGCCGCCTCCCAGCGCCTTCTTTCCGGCGTTGCGCAGCACCTCGGACAGAGGCGTCGGCTCGCTGGGCTGGTACGCCACGGCCGGGATCAGATCACGCAGCGAGGGGCGGGGCGCGGGGGAAAAGGCCTCGACGAGCCCGAGCGATCCCACCAGGGAGGGGGCCAGCCGCGAGGGCTGGACATTCAGCGACGCCATGCCCGGCGATGCGAAGCCAGAAGCCTCGAATGCGAGGCCCCGACCGGCCGGCATCTGGTACAGGGACGCTGGCTGCATGCTTGGCACGAACATGGTGAACCTTTGCTGCTCGCGCGCAAGCCCTCAGCCCCTCCTTCTTCAGTCGCGACGCTGGAGTATGACGAGCGAATTCGGCGAGAATGGCTCTTCCCGGGCAGGTCAGGAGCAGCACTGGTCGGAAAGGGCTTAGCAATCTGCGTGCTCACCAGCATCAGCATTATCGTCGCTAGCCAGGGATTACCTAAAATCTTGTCCCACCACTCGTGCACACGCGCACACCGGACCTGATGACACACACTATATGAGCTGCCCTTTGAAACATTCGGATGCATTGTAGACACGGACGCGCGCTTAGATCGGAGGTCGATCATTGCAGCTGCGCTGATCATGCCCGTCGCCTCGGGTGGGGACGCCGAGTGTTAACCGAGTCTCATCCGTGGCTCCAACTTGTGCGCCGCACCACAAGAGAATCTTTGTGGTTTCAATATGAGGCTATTTGTGCTGCACTTGTACGATAACAGTTCTTGCACGTGATTTTTCTGGCCCGGTTGCACGCTTGGTTTGCGATCAGTGTCTGGGTGCTGGACTATTCACAGGACCTCGCTGCATCACCGACCAGATTTTGCTGCCGCAATCCGATCGCTCGCGAGTCAATATGCAGCCCCCCATTAAGATCTTCAATTCGTAATGCTGCATGACTCCCATGTCTCGGGCTGCGATGGCTCGGGTGATGATCGGACACGTCGCATAAACTCCGTATAAACCCCGGCCCGCAGCAGCTAACAACCCTCCGCCAATCGTGTCGTGCCCGGTCTTGTACCTCCTCGGCGTGCTTGTGAGGAACGGGCGACGCGCTGCTAGCAGAACAACGGTGTCGCATCGACCGATGCGAAAGCCCCGGAAGTGCGCGCTGTGGGGAGGCTCGTCCGTGAGAGGAGCCAGGGCGTCCCACGGGTGCCTCTGCTGATTCTCGTGGCTTCAGAAAGATACAAATTGCTATATGTTCGTGCGTATCACCACCAATTTTAGCTGTGCTGTCGATAAACATGAAGCAGTATCCCGCTGGTCGGCTTCATCAAGTGCGGATCGATACGCGGGAAATTGCAACGGAAATTCGCCACGACCGTTGGTCCGTCAGTTGTTAAATACTGGCCGCGGGTGCAGCTCCCCGCAAATCAGGCACCATTCTCGCTCCCCGGATTTTGCCGCAACGCAGAGTCCTATCAATTTCAAGATGGTCCGCCGGTCTTCTGCTGCGCAGCTGCTGCTGCTCGGCGTCCTCGCCCTCGCGACGTCTGTCGCGTCTGCAGCCGTGAGTCGCTCATCCCGAACGTCAAGCAGGTCCTTCCTCCAAATGTGTGTGCCATCATTCTGACTCTATGCTCACCAACCTGAACCACAGGCCCTTTGCAAGAACCAGTTCGCGGGACTGCCGACGGTCATGTGAGTTTGTGATCCGAATGCAAATCGTGACCGACAGCCCACCCCGTTCAAAGCCATCCCGCCGAAATCTGCATGCTCGCTGGCCTTATCTCGCGATTTTCCCTGACTGCAGCTACAACAAGACCCCCTACCTGCTCACGGCCGATAGCCTAGGCGATGTCTGGTGCCGGTGAGTGGAGTGCTGGTACAGCAGAGCGTTCTATCGCATATGGGTAATGGTGGCTGCTGTTGATCCCACACTGAGCTGCCTACCTTCTCCTCTATGTTTTCGCAGCGGTTCTGGCTTCTTCAAGGCTGGCGCCGTCCGCGTTGCCCCCCTGGAGAATATCAGGGCCCCCATTTCGGCCTTTGACCCCACCACCGGCGCCGTGTGCGACCAGTACAACTGCACTGTCATCGTTGGTCTGGAGTGCATGCAGGAGGGCCAGAAGCGCTGCAAGGCCGATGCTTTCGGCAACGTCGGTCGCAACAACAGTGGCTACAACAACTTTGGCGATTACAACACTGGCTACAACAACATTGGCACCTTCATTTATGGAAGTGGCAACTGGGGCATGGGCGTTGCCGGCGTTGCCTCTATCGGCGTCAACGAGACTGGTGTCTACAACAAGCTGTCCTCCGCCTGGGATCTGGTGAGCCCTCTCACCGTTAACCTCGATGAGAGCGCCCCTGCGCCGGCTCCGGCTTTCATTCCTGCCCCTGGCCCCGCCGATGTGCCCGCCCCCGTGTACGCCCCGGAGCCGGAGACCTACGTGCCGGAGCCTGACTACGCTCCCAGCCCCTACTAGAGCGTGTCGGGACGCATGATCAATCCTTTTGTGGGGCATGGCTGTGTCCCCTCTTTCGTTCCTCGGACGCCGTGTGCACCGAAATGCTGCACATGGTGCCATGATTGGAAAAGGTCATGCTGACAGTTTTCTTTGTCTCCGTCTGCAATCGCCTGTGTAACTTGTGAAAGCTCTTCGTACTCCGAAGTTACCTAAGGACCGTCTTAGGACGAGTAGGTCATAAAAGGGGACTAAACTGCACCGTGAAGGACTGTTTATTGACACTGTAAACGCCACGCCCTCCTGTATGAAGTGGAATATTATGTCTCGGAGAGGCGCCTGATGGTGAGTTCTTGGCCGCTCCGGATCGCGCGACGGCTAGGGAACGCGCAGCAACCACCGCCCGGGCGGTCGAAATCTTGAATTTCGTCGTATCTATCAGTCTGGCCTCATGAGAATTTATTTTCGAAACATCTTAGATACATGCGCCTTTAGGAAGCGTTCATAGCGTGGCGATTGTGACGGGCTATGGTGCCATAGCTTAACGACACTCGCAGGCCGCGTTCGAGCGATGCAGGATCAGTGAGGATGGAGAAACCATCGCAGACTCTTTTCGGGTCCATCTCTAACGATTCTGGATGGCATGTGGCCATCTACGCGGTATGGAGGCTCCGCCTAGGCACAGGGAGGGGTGGACTTCACGCGGTGCTTGCCCCAGTTTGGTTGCGGCAGGTGACTATCCCGACGGATTACGCGCTGTGCAGGTCGCAAAGCGCATCGGCCGGCAGTATGGATTTCAGGCGTTCAATATTGACTCCAGGACGGAGGTGGGCGGGCGGGGCGAGGGGGAAGGAGCCGAGCCGGCGTGTGCGGTTCCGGGTGTTTGGTTGTGACAGGGCAGGCACCCACCCCGCCCACGCGCCGCAGGACACGGACCATCCCAGCTGGACGCCTGCCACGATCTTTCTTGCGACAGACCACTTGCACCACCTGCTTGTCAAGAATGGCATGCGGCGCGATAAGAACCCAGGTGGGGCGGGGTGGAAGAGGGGTGTTTGTTGTGAGGGTGACGGAGTGTGGAGATGAGAATACACTCCAATAAAAGCCCCCTTCCACCCACCCACGGCAGGCAGCGACATGGATCGCTTTGGCCGCGCGGTGCACCGACTGCACGGGGCCATTTTCGACGGGTACCGCGACTGGTGCCAGCACGTGGGCCTCCCACGCCGGCTCCCCGAGCTGCGGCTGGACGCGCTTCGGCGGCCCAGCCCCATCACGGTGGGGCTGGGGGAAAGGGGGGGTCGTTTATTATTCTGGATAGCAGCTGCAGCCTTGGTTTTTCGGCGCCCCGACTGCTTCGAGAGCAGCCCTCTCTACTCCCCGTGCCCGATCATCGCAGGACTGGGAGTACGGTCTGGAGGAGCTCGCGCTGTACTTTCTTCTCTACTCGGAGGCGGCCAACCTGCGCCACACGCCGGAGCTGCTCTGGTTCATCTTCTGGGTGGCCCGCAACTCGCCGCACCGCTGGGAGGCGGTGTCCTGCCCGCCCGGCGGGCACCCCTCCTCGCCCCTGTTTGCCTACGAGCACCTGGGCCGAGCGGACGTCATGCAGCGCACCGCCTCCCTGCGGCGCCGCCACGCGGGCACGCTGCGCGAGGCGGAAAAGGCGCTCGGGCCCGTGCCCGATCTGGTGATGCCCAAGGTACGGCGCGGGGGTGGCGTGCATGGGAGTGTGTGTGTGGGGGTGATTGAAACATCTGTGTGTGTGTGTGTGTGTTATCAGAAACGGGCATCGATAGCCATTGGGAGTTGTGTATGAGGCATTGCTTGCACTCATCGTATGAGCGCTGCATTACTTGAGAACACAAGTCAAGCACCCCTCCCACCACACACACAATACCACCACAGCGGCTGGAGCTGGCGCGGAACATCGTCCGGCGCGCGGGCGTGGTGGGCTCGGGGTCGCCGGACGAGCTGGTCCTCACGGAGCTGGCCGCCTACGGAGACGGCGGCCTGTTCCTGGAGCGCGTGGTGAGCCCCGTGTTTGACTTTCTGGCCGAGCACGTCGCGGCCAAGGGCGTGGCCGGCGTGGAGATCGCGGACCGGGTCGCGTACGATGACGTCAACGACTCGCTGTGCCGGCCGGAGATCGTGCGGCGCGCGCTGGGCGCGCTGGGCTGCCAGGCGCGGCCCGGCGGCGCGCTGGCGCTGGCGGGCGACCCGTACGACGCGCTGCTGGCGGTCGGGCGCGTGCGCGTGGTGACGCGCGCGGCGCGGGCGCGGCGGCGCGCGAGGCGCCCGCGCTGGGCTGGGACCGCGGCGTCGCGCGCGACTGGTGGGCCGCGTTTGCCTTTCGCAAGACGTTTGTGGAGCGGCGCAGCCTGCTGACCGTCTACCGCGCCTTCTTCCGCGTGTGGGCCTTTTTCCTGCTGGAATTTCACCTGCTGGCGGTGCTGACCTGGGCGCGGCACAACTGGTGGGCCATCAGCTCGCTGGCGCCCTCGCACGCGGCGCTGTGCCTGCTGGAGCAGGTCGCGGCGCTGTGGACGCAGCGCGCGCGCGCGGCGGCCCGCGCGTGGCCTCGGGCGCGGTGTCGGGCGCGGCGCTGCTGGGCACGCTGCAGTGGCTGGGCGTGCTGGCGCTCATGGCGCTGGCCGCCGCCGCGCAGGCCTACGACTGGTGGGTGTTTGGGCGGCCTGCGCCTGGCCTGGTGGGGCGCGGCCGGCTACGGCGGCCTGGTCGCCGCACACGCGGTGCTCAGCACGCGGCCCGGGTACGCGGTCTCGCTCACGCACGGCCTGGCCGGCGCCCTTGAGCGCGCCGCGCGCGCCAACCTGCTCTGCCTGCGCCCGCTCTGGCTGCTGCTGGCCTGGCTGAGCGGCGCCGTGCTGGGCGCCAGCTCGGCGCGCCCGCCGGCGCGCGACCACCTCGCCCGCGCGCAGCCGCGCGTCGCGCTTTCCACCTGGCTGGCCAACGTGCTCTTCTGGGCGCTGGTGATCGGGATGAAGGGCGTGTTTGACTGGTACGCCGTCTTTCCGCACGCTGGACGCGAGCGTGCGCGGGCTGTGGAGCCGCGGCTGGCTGCGCGCGCGCCCGGGCGGCCTCGACGGCGACCTCATCCTGTGCATCGCGCGCTGCCTGCCCGCGCTCATCATTGTCTTCAACGACATGCAGGTGTTTTACTACATCGTGACCGCGCTGTTTGGCTTCCTAAAGGGCCTGCTCCAGCTCAACCTGGGCGCGGTGACCACCTTTCAAGAGGTTGCGGCCTCGTTTCACACGGCCCCGGACCAGTGGTGGCGCCGCGGCGTCTCCGCGCCGGGCGCGCGCCGCATCCGCTCCGCCGTGGAGGCCGCCTGGCGCAGGGCCCGCCTGCGCGACGAAGACGATGGCGGGGGCACAGGCCGGCATCCGTCTCTGGTCGCTCATCCCCGGAGCGCCGCGCTCCTGCCAGCGATGGTCCTTCGCCCCCGCGCGGCCCGTCGCCCGCGCGCCCGCCTTCCCCCCCGCCCCAGCCCCGTCCCCGCGCGCGTGGCGGCGGCCGCGTCGCCCCAGGCGACGCCCGGCCCCGCCGAGCGCGGCAGCGAGCGCCTGCCGCCCGGCCAGCGCGCGGCCTGCCACCTGGAGCGCGTGCTGAACGAGTCGCGCGAGGCGGTGCTTCGCGCTTTCTTGCCCGACAATAGCACCGACACCGCGCGGGAACCCCGGCCTCCGTCGCGCGGCGTGGCGCGTCTGCTGCCGCTGCTGCGCGACGGCGGCGAGGGCCTGACCTCCTGGCTGCTCTTCTCCGACGTCTGGAACAGCGTCGTCGAGGAGCTGCGCGAGATCGACCTCATCAGCAACGCCGAGCGCGACAACTTGGTGTTTGTGCAGGTGGAGAGCGACCCCAGCATCGCGGTCGTCCCCGGCATGCGCCCTTTCCTGCTTCCAGTCTTCTTCTACGGCGGCCAGGTCGCGCGCGCGGTGGAGGTCCCGGGCCTGAGCGCCGCGCAGCGCGTGAGCCTGTCCGAGGCGCGGTCGGTGGTGGTCTGGCTGCTGCTGCAGCTGCAGGTGGTCGGCCCGCGCGAGGCGGAGCTGCTGTCGGCCTTTGCGCCGCTGGAGGCGACGCTCGACCTGGAGCACCGCGCGCGCGCGCCGGCGCGCGCTGGGCGCCGTCTCGGCCCTGCTGCGCGGCGTGCGCGCGCTGGGGGACGCCTGCCCGGACGAAAAGTCGCGCCGCGCGCGCTGGGAGGGCTGCCTGGGCCTGCGCCAGACGGTGGTGGACCTGGCGGAGTTTGCGCGCGCCGAGGCGCGCTGCGTGCTGCGCGTGCACGCGCGCGGGCCGCGCGGCGCCGACGAGCGCGACCAGAGCCGGCTGCGCAACGGGCAGGCGACGCAGCTGCTTCACGACCTGGAGGCGCTGACCGCGGGGCGCCTGTCCTACGCCGGCTGGGTCGCCTGGCTGGCCGAGCAGGGCGTCACGCGCCCGACGGGCGATGCAGGGAGGGAGGTGGTGAGTAGTGATGATGCAGCGTCTACGGCCAAGGGGGCGAAAAGGCAGCTCAATCTTCCAGACACGCCCCCGAGGCCGCTGCCTTTTTCACGCGTGCCCGGCCCCCGTCTTGCACCAAGCCCTTTGCCAAGCGACAGCTCGCCACCTCTCCCTCCTCCCGCGCGCCCACCTTTAAGCCCGCTGACCTGCCTGTTTGACGAGGCGAGCGAGACGCCCGCGCGCCGCTGCATGCGCGCAGTGACGCGGCAGCTGCAGCGCATGCTGGACACGAGCGCCAAGGGCGCGCACCCGCGCGGCGCGGAGGCGCGCGCGCGTGCTGGCCTCGCTCATGGCTGCGCTGCGCAACCCGACGCTGGAGCGGCCGCCGGCGGTGGAGGACATGCTGAGCTGGACGACGCTGACGCCGCACTACGAGGAGGACGTGCTGTACGCGCTGGACGCGGCCAGCGTGGCGCGCCGCTTTGGCCTGGCCGCCGTCCTCGGCCGAGGGCATGTCGGACCTGGTGCGGGAGAACGCGGACGGCGTGTCGGTGATGCAGTGGCTGCGCAGCGCGTACCCGCGCGAGTGGCGGCACCTGCTGGAGCGGCTGGGCCCGGCGCTGGGCGGGCTGGACCCGCGCCGCGTGACCGAGGCCGACTTTGACGCGGGCGGGCCGCTGGACGGCGCGCAGACGCAGCTCCTGCAGTGGGCCAGCTACCGCGGCCAGCTGCTCGCGCGCACGACGCGCGGGATCATGGCCTACGAGCGCGCGCTGGCGCTGGAGGCGCGGCTGGAGACGCCGCGCCCGCCCGGCTGCGCGGCCGTGGCCTACGAGGCGCGCTTGAGGGACCTGGTGTCCAGCAAGTTCTCCTACGTCATCGCCAGCCAGCGCTACGGCGACCTGCGGCGCGCGCCCGGCGCGCGCGGGCGCTGGCTGGCGCGCTCGATCGAGATGCTGATGCACCAGCACCCCTCGCTGCGCGTGGCCACGCTGGACAACGCGCCGGACGAGGGCGGCCAAGCGCACGCGCGCCAGTGCGCGGTGCTGCTGCGCGCCAACGTGGGCGTCCCCGTGACCGACCCCGGCGCCGTGCACGAGCTCTACCGCGTCCGCCTGCCGCGCAACGCGCGCACGCCGCACGGCGTCATCCTGGGCGAGGGCAAGCCCGAGAACCAAAACGCGGCCATCATCTTCTGCTTCGGCGAGGCGCTGCAGGCCATCGACATGAACCAGGACAACAACCTGGCCGAGGCGCTCAAGATGCGCTCGCTGCTGGCCGAATTCAACAACTGCGAGCGCCGCAGCGAGGACGTGTCCGAGTTTTTAGGTAGAGGTGCTGGAGATGAGGGCGGCAAGGAGTCTGCCACCTCGGAGAGCGCCGAGGAGGACGGCCGCGCGCGCTCGTTCAAGCAGCTGGACGACATCCTGCTGGAGCGCCAGATGCGAGTGAATGGCGGGTCAGGAAGGAAGGATGGGAATGCAAGACCCCAAGCGCGTGCCCAGGGTTCCACCGCGCACGTCACGGCCGGCAAGACCAAGCCACCGTCACGACCCTACACGGCCGCCAGCGAGGACGGGCCGCCGGCCGCGTCCCCTGTGGCGCTGGTCGGCTTCCGCGAGTGGGTCTTCTCCCAGGACTCGGGCGCGCTGGCCTCCTTCGCGGCCACCACCGAGTTCACCTTTGGCTCCATCGTGCAGCGCGTGATGACCTGGCCGGGCGCGGTGCGCTTCCACTACGGCCACCCAGACATCTGGAACAAGCTCTTTGTGATGACGCGCGGCGGCGTGAGCAAGGCCACGCGCGCCTTTCACATCTCCGAGGACGTGTTTGCCGGGTACAACCACACGCTCCGCGGGGGCAAGGTCAAGTTTAAAGAGTACATTGCCGTCGGCAAGGGTCGCGACATGGGCTTTGACTCCATCAACTCCTTCGAGTCCAAGGTTGGTTGTAGGGAGGAGAGAGGGGGTATTTGTTGGGGGTGTGGCGATCGGTAGTGAGTAACATGGATAAGAGTGGGGGGGTAGGGGATGTGACATGTGATAGGGTTACTCACTCGAATACACACACACACACACACACACACTTGTGCGATCATTTCTTTTTACCATGCGCTCGACCTTTGGAAACGCCTCGCCCTCTTCTCGAAAAACCAATAGGTCGCGGGCGGCAACGGGGAGCAGGTCATTTCGCGGGACGTGCACAGACTGGCCACGCGCGTGGACTTTTTCAGGCTGCTGGCCTTTTACCACTCGGGCCCCGGTTTCTTCATCAACACGGCGCTAGTCATGGTCCTGGTCTACATCAACATCTGGGTGGTGCTGGTGCTCTCCCTCACCGGCTCCATGCTGGTGGTCAACCCCGACACGCTGACCGTGGTCAACGCGCTGACCGGCCAGGCGGCGGCCGTCTCGGTCAACCAGGCCATCCAGCTGGGCATGCTCTCCATCGTCGTGTTTGCGGTGGAGATGGTGCTGGAGCACGGGCTCGTGCGCGCGCTGCTCACCATCCTGCTCCAGCTCCTGCAGGGCTCCCTCATGTTCTTCACCTTCCGCGCGCGCACCAGCGCCTACTACTTCACCAGCGACGTCCAGTACGGCGGCGCCAAGTACATCCCCACCGGACGCGGCTACGCCCTCCAGCACTCATCCTTTGTCAAGGTGGGGAGGAGATGAGAAGGAGGGGGATTAGTCTTGAGGGTGGTGCATATTACTTTATCCCATTACCCAATCCCACAACAGGTGTACACGAGCTACGCGCGGAGCCACCTGTACTACGCCTTTGACCTCGTCTCGCTGCTCGTGCTGGTGGCGCTGGTGGACACGCCCGACTACGCGGCACTAACCTGGTCCACCTGGCTGGTCGTGGTCTGCATCCTGGTCGCGCCCTTTTGGTTCAACCCCCAGACCTTTCAGATCGAGCGGTGCAAGGACGACTTTGAAAACTGGATCCTCTGGATGACCGACGTCGCCGACAACGAGACCCGCAGCACTTGGTGGGGATGGAAGGGGGGGAGTGGTGGGGATGGTGTGGGCGGTGGGGTACTGCAGGAGGGGCAGCAGTTATCATTGTTTGGTCACGTGTGTGTTGGCATTTAAAACTCAATTTTCAGTAAGGCATGGACCAAGAATGACAATCACTGCTCACCACATGCACTTTCATGAGGATCACATATTTCCACAATCCTGTCACAGCGATTTCTGTGCCTTGAAAGCAATCACAAACATGCACCCACCCACCCTCTCATCGCCTCTTTCGCCTTCCTCCTCTCACGTAATCAGGTACACCTGGCACAAGGCGCATCTGGATCGGATCCGGAACGACGACAACCGATTGAGCAACCCCTTTGCCACCAGCCTGCGGGGCGTGCTGGTCTGCCTGCCCACCGCCATCCTCTGCGTGGCCTCCATCAGCACGCTGCAGAACACAGAGTTCAACCGCTGGATCGTGTTTGGCATCGCGTCTGGCGGCTTCTGGACCTTTGTCATCGCCGTCGTCCTTGTGCGGCGCCTGCTCCTCTCCTTCTACTGCTACCGCCTCTGGCGCTTTGTCCGCACGCTCGTCTTCTGCGCCGTCATCGCCTTTGTGGTGAGAGCTGGTTTGGCTTGGGAGAGAGTAATTGAGGGGAGGAAGTTGGGGGGCGTTGGTACTGCCAAGCGTGCTGCTGGCTTGGGACAGGTTGGGAAATGTCCTGGCAAAAACATTGGCACCCGGCCACATTCAAAAACCAACCAGCTCTCTCCTCTCTACCCCACCAACCACGCTAGGTGTGCTGCATCCTGTTCATTCCCGGCGGGTTTGAGGCCGGGGTCGGGGTCAAGAACCTGATCATCATCATCTACGCCAACTTTGCTGGTCTGACGGTCATTGTGCAGGTGAGGGGCTGGTGGGCTCGAGACGACGGTGGGGCTGCCGGCCAATGCCGTTTACGCATGCAGCGACGCAATGCCCTCACTCGCTCCCACCTGCAGCTCCTCATGTACTGCTGCAAGTGGTCGCTCAAGGCCCGCTTCGTGGTCGACACCGCCTACAGGTAGGGTCCTGATGTGAGACTTGATGGGTTTGTCCCCGGGAAGAAAGAGTTGTCCATCTGGCTCTGGTCTGAATACACACCCAACCAACCCTTTGAGAGCTCCCCACCACAGGGTGCTCGACTGGATCCTCGGCTACACATTCTTCTTCTTCCTATTCATTCTTTCCTTCGTCCAAGTGGTGGACATGTTGCAAGGCGCCATCCTGTACAACATGCGTTTTGCCAAGTCCCTGCAGGTGGGCCGGGGTGGGGACGATGTGTATATGGGCATCAGTGCTGGTTTCTTGCAAGTCTTCTGTGCCGCTCGAAAGTAGCAATACGACAATCTCTCACCACGCCTTTTTAACAATGGCACGCAGCGCTCCCGCATCATGGAGTCCAACTTTCTTCCAAGCTACGTCGACCGGGCGATGGAGCGTCTGGCCAGGACGCTCCGAGAGGAGGGCTCCGTGGCGGTGTCCAAGGCCAAACTTCAGACAGGCAAGAACAAGTAGAGTAGATAGCGATGCGTATCGTTTGCTGAACACGACATTCGTGATCTTATATAGTAGACTGGTACATGGTACCCTGCATTTGGCTGGTGATGTGGGCTGTTTGCACGCCTGAAAGTAGGCTGCCCACCCAGGAGCTCTGTTTAGGAAAAATCTTTTCATTATTACAGCAATAGGCGCTCAGAGTTTCAATTAAGATCGGTATATCTTTACCTACTCGAGTTACCCAACGTGGACCGGAGGCGCCCCGTCCAAATCCGGGCATCCGGGGAATGGCTGCGGGTCCGGGAAACCCACGTGCACATCAAGAGCCAGGTATCGCGTGCATTGCATTACATCGTGTGTAAATGAGAATTTTCAGAGGTTGCAAGCCGAAAGTCGGCCGCGGCGTCCGACATGGATGCGTTTGATGAGAGCTTCCTCTCAGAGTCCGATGGAGAGCAGGGCAAAAATGTGCGCAGTTGTCGTGGGTCGAGGGCCTGTCGGCACATGCCGTCCATGCATGGATGTGACGGAATGATCGAATCCATGTAGTTGATACGGAAAATTCATCGTGTGTCGCGGTGTGCCCCGCCCAGGCCTTGGCCGCTCCATCAAAGGAGCAACTCATCGTCCTCGTGTGGGCGGACCCTCGGTTGCTGGAGGAGGCGTCTTTAGATGCCGAGGTGCGGAGCTGTGCAAGGGGACTTGCGGGTCATTTTGACCATGTCAAGCCGCAAACTGCATTGTTTAATCAGCAAAAACATCGTTTTCTTTGGCAGGAGTTTGAGGATCTTTCCTGGCTGGAGGTCATGTCTCGTGTGGTTGCGGCAATCTTGCGGCAAAAAATCATCACCGCTGCGTCGGACGAGACGGCTCTCATATTCTTCAACACGGTACGCCTGGAGTGTGGAGGAAAGATGTTGGTAGACTACAGGGTGTCTGCTGAACACTGACGCATGCCTCACATTGCGCCGGCCAGCAGAGGCCGGATGCAGTCGGCGGCGGCGCCGGGGAGTTTGTGCGGGTGTTTCAGGAGCTGGCGGCGCCCAACGTCGCGCGGATTAAGCAGCTGGAGGACCTCACGCCCTCCATTTTCGAAAAGGACATCGGGTTCCCGGGCCGGGACGCGGCCCCTGAGCCCGGGCTCGGGCTCAAAAACGCCCTCTGGAAGGCAAACCTGCTGGTGGCGCCCTCGGCGTCCGCGCACGCCCCCGCCGCGTCGCGCCGCATCCTGGTCTTTGCCCCGGACGCGGCGCCAGGCGCGCCGGGCTCCCAGGTGTGGAAGGGCCTCCTGCGAAACGCCGAAGAGCTCGCGGAAAAGGGCGTCACCCTGCAAGTCATCCCCTTGGCGGCGCCTGGGGCGGCCCTGGCATCGCAGAAGGCCTGGCAGGACATCTTTGATCATGTGCGTTGCATAGAGGGGTGTATAGGGGGGTGAACATTCAGTGCAATGATTGGGGAGGGGTATTCTAGGGTGGAGTGGACTTTTCTGGCTAGCTGTCTGTTTGTGTGGACCGCGGTGCTTTCTAGCTACGAAAGCGGCAGCGCCTGCATCAAAACAACGCGGCTTGTGTGCCCTCCGATCACTTGCTCCAGATGGATGAGGCGGCCAGGCGCGTGGGCAAGGCAGCCACGAGTCTTGATTTTTGGGGCGAGCGATTCGGGAAGATCCAGGTAAGGCGCCGGGATGCGGGTGCGCGACCCTGGGGGCACACAGAATCGCCGTCGACATATGACTCATAACGATCACCTCGCGCGCCGCAGGACTTGCAATCCACGGTCAGGCTCAAGGCACACCCGCAGCGGTCCCTGGGGACGTTTCGTTTGAGGATCGCCGACGATCTGGTGATTGCGGTGGCCATGTACGCTGCGCTCCAGCCTGCCACCAAGCAAAAGGTGCGGGGGAGCGCTTGAGATGGTCAACGTCTTTTCTTCCGTGTCGAACCACCTGTCAGTGAGGAAAAGCTCAGGGCCGCCGCCTCATGCTCTTCCTGTTGCAGTCAGAATGGGTCCATGCGGTGACGAATGAGCCCCTGGTCATCAACACGGCCCTGATCGACGATGACACAGGTCTGCAAGGCGGAATTGGGCGCTGGAGTTGTTGTTGTGTCTCTTCTGCTATTGAGTCTCCCTGAGAAAAGCCCCTTGCATGCTTGCATCATTCCCCTCGTCCATCGCGACGCACGCCATCCCCCCCACCCTTCATCCAGGCGCCATCATCGGCGAGACACAGCGAACGACGCAAGTGTCCTCTGGCGGGTTTTCCCAGTCACCAGGGACATCGGCAGCCGCCGCAAAGTATTACTTTCCAAACACCAAGCTCTCCACCTACCGACACAGCACCTTTCCCAAGGCAGGAAATCTCCGAGTCCACGCAAGGGGTGAGACCGTTCTTGGGGTCATGCATAGAGGTAATGATCTTCACGATTCTCACTTTCTTCAATCAGGTGTACGTGGACAAGCACGAGATGGACCTGATCCGGCACGGCGACGAGCCGCGGAGTTTTGCGCTGCTGGGCTTCAAGCCCCTAGACAGCCTGCTCGACCACCACCAGCTGCGCAGTTCCTCCTTTCTCTACCCTGGTACGCAGTTTTGTGGCCAGAATACCTTTTGTGTCATGCATGCTGCTCATAGGTGCATGGCATGTGGCGTTATTGGTCGCCAGTGGTGCTGAAGCAGTTTAACCCTAACATTTTATTAGTCTGGCCATAACCTAAAAACCGTCTCGATCTACAGATGAGCATGCACTGCCTGGGAGCAAGGCCGCATTTGTGGCCCTGCACGGCGCCATGCTTGAAAGCGGGAGCCTGGCCATAGCCAGCTTCTGTCGGGGGCGCCAGAGCGCGCGGCGATTGGTGGCGCTGCTTCCCCAGGAGGAGGAGGTGGACGAAGATGGCGCCCAGGTGAGCTTGATGTGATCAAAGGGTTTGGTGGGTTTGGGGGAATCTGGTGCAGATGGAGTCAGGTTGTGGATCGTGGTGGACACCCCGTCTGTGTGAGTTGATGGCCTACGCCCCCCTTTCTTCTCAAGCTCTCAACGCTCCGCTGTCGCAGGTTGCACCGCCGGGGATGCACGTTGTGTACTTGCCGTTTCTGGACGACATTCGGAATCCGGAATCCGATCTGGCCTTTACGGGCACGCTGGTGCGGGAACACAGGAGGAGGAGGCTGGTCATGGGCTGGTGCTGTGGTCAATGTTGCAATTACAAAACCGTGTCCTCCAACGACCCCTTTTTGCACGCCGTCTCCTGCCTCACCAGAGAGTGGAGCCCAGCGAGCAGCAGGTCGAGGCGGCAGATGCGCTGATCTCCAACCTCCAACTGGGCGCCTTTTACAGCGACGCTATTGCCAATCCACACCTTCAGCGACACTACCAGGCAAGACAGGTCAAGGCTGTTAGATTTGACTTGTTGGTCGTGCTCTTTTGTCATTAATCACCTAGTCAGGCCTCTCAATCTGCGCTTCAGGTGCTAGAGGCCCTGGGGCTCGGGGAGGACCCGGATGTGGAGATCACGGACGATACCCTCCCAGATGATGAGGCCTTTCAGGCCGTGGGGGCAATCATCGCAGCCTTCAAGGTATGAAGATTGTTGGAATTGGATGACATACGGAAAGCAGGGCTGTTGCAATAGGAAAATTGCTGCCAACCTGAGTGGCTCTAATGCAGCTTGGCATCGTTTTGACACGTGTCGCGTATTAGTCATTTATGACCAACCTTGACACACATCGTCATCCACCTGTAGGATGCCGTCTCCATCGCCTCGCCTCTGAAGAAGAGCGCGCCCAAGCGAAAGACGACGGATGACGCGCGGACCGATGACCCTGCTGCCCTGGAATCTGCGATGGCAGCTGTTGAGGTGGGCCGCATGTCTCGAGTTTGTGGTGACTGTGATTTGTCGCAATTGAGTCGCGACGACCTGACTCCATCATTTACAGCAGTATCCTTTTCCAACCCCACAGGCGGCGCTGCAGGATGGCACACTGGATGGCCTGACTTTGCCAGTGCTCAAAGAGTGGCTGCGGTCCAAGGGGCTGCACGTCTCGGGAAGAAAGGCCGAGTTGGTGGAGAGGGTGCAAGACCACGCGGCTTCGTCCAGTGAGATGAAGTGAGACAATGACTGTGCCCGACTGTGCATCTGTTGGATGTTAACAATGTGCGTGAATAGGCTCTGCTGTTGCCAATGGGGTTTTCCCCATGTATATTAATATTCCTGATGACTCAAAGTGCCAGTGGGGATTGATCAATTCGGTATCCAACATCCTCTGTTTTACAAAATAAGGTGGCAAAACCCTACCCAACTAAGAGCGGCCAGCCTGCATTTGCAAGACCCAGGCCGCCAGGTCCGCCAGCACGGGCATGTCGTGGAAGCGGGCCACGCTCTGGAAGACCCGGACCCTGGCGAGAAGCTGCCCGTCCTCAAGAACCGCCTTGAGGGCGCCGCCGCAGCGGTCGCACTGCCGGCGGAGGTGCTGGGTCGCCACCGTGCCGCAGCGCACGCAGCGCAGGTCCTGCAGCGCGGCGCCGTCGCACAGCGCGCCCAGCGAGGAGCAGAGCGCGGACTCGATCTCGCGCTTGTCCCTCGGCGCGCCGCACTCGCAGCTCCAGTCGTGCGCCTGCACCTGCAGGTGCAGGGATGATTTTGCTGAGCACGCTCTTCAATACAAAATATATAGAAATCGAATGCTAATTACCTCAACTTTCCCCCCTGTTGCTACTATCCCATCGCCCTACCCTGGGATCGCGGCAGACGTCCAGGTCGGTGCAGGCGCTACAGTGCCGGCACTGCACATCGCCCAGGACGAGCGTGGCGCAGGGGTCCACAAAGGCGGCGTCCGAGCTAAACTCCGCGACGTGGATCATGCGCAGGAGCTGACGCTGCAAAATCGTGATCTCATCCGTAACCAGCTTGTCCAGCGACAGCGTCGCGCACAGCGCCCGGATGAAGGCCAGCGCTGGCGTTCCCAGCTGCGCCTGCGTGCGTGGTAAGGAGGAGCGTTGAGGATGAGTTGTATGGGTTTCTTTTTTCTTATCCTTGAACGCATAAATAGTGCATGATTGTAATGATTTCCACTTTCAAACAGCAAAAAACAATAAACTCTCCAAAACCGTCCCACGCACCTCGCTCAGGTGGCTGCCGGCGCGGATGGGGAACTGGTGATCGGGATTGCCGTCGCCCAGGGCCACGTGCGCCGCGACGTGGCGGATGTATTTCAGGAGCGCCGGGGTCAGCTGCTCGGCGATGAGGTCGCGCAGCGCCGACAGCTCGCGCTCAGCGGCCGGCCCCGCACGCTGGACGGCCTGGGACCCGCCCTGGCTGGCGCCCTGCGCCTCGGCCGAGTCCCCGGCCTCGCGCACCGCGCGCCAGGGCAGCCACAGGAAGCGGGTGAGCATGGCCGCAAAGGTCGAGTGCAGGGCGCGCGGCAGAAACTCGCTGAGCGTGAAGACGTGGTCGAACCGCGGCGCCGCCAGGTCCTCCGGCCGCAGCCGCAGCTCGGCCGCGCGCCGCTCCAGCAGTTCGCCGTCCCCGAGCCCGCCGGGCGTGCCCAGCGCCTGCAGCACGTCGGGGGGCACGTCCGCCGCGACCCCGACGTAGTCGTACCGGTTCCGGAACAGGAGCGCGTGCCAGACGCGGCCGGGGACAAAGTTGATGTACTGCAGGATCTCGCGCCGCCGCAGCGTCTCCAGCACGTGGTCCGCGTAGCCGAGCCCGGCCCGCAGGCTGCCCTTGCCCGGTGCAGACGATGATGGCGTCCCGCCCGGCCTGCACGACCGTGGCGCCCAGCCGCCGCAGCTCGCCGACCAGGTGCAGCAGCAGCTTGCGCATCAGCGTCTGCACCGTCTGCTTGAGCGCCGGGTCGTAGAGCTGGCTGGACGGCGAGCAGATCCAGCGGTACAGATTCAGCAGCAGGGCGTCGGCACACCTGTGAGGAAGAAAGAGGGAGGATTGTGTGAGAATTGTGGATGCAAGGTAGTGTGTAATTGGGTCCTGGTATTAAATACTACTCCTTTCTGCACCCACCCAGACACTACTCGGTGATAGATCAGAATGAGCGCCTCTGCACACGTACAGGTTGCTGTGCTTTGACGCGTCGTCCAGCCAGGCCTGGGCCAGGTTTCGGAGCACGACAAAGGCCTGGCCGCAGCCCTTGCCGTCGTCGATCAGCGCCGTGCCCTCCAGCTCTGACAGCGCCGCCGCCTGGGAGGGTGTGGGGCGTGTTATGGGTTGGGTGAATGATGAGGTGTTGCTACTTCCTTTTTGCAAAAGAGATGAAACAATCCAGCAAGCATACAATCCACATCATACCCGCATGCCAACACACACAAACCCCTCATCCTCCCTTTCCTCCCTCAATGAGCACCCACTTCGAGCACGGCGTTGACGGCCAGGTGCACGAGGCGGATCTCGAAGCACACGGTCCTGTAGACCCCGGGCACCGTGATCTCCGAGCTGGCGCTCAGGATCTCCTCGTTCAGCAGCTCCTCGGCGCGGTCGGGCGGCCGCGTGATGAGCGCGCCCCTGGCGGCCGCGTCGCGCGCCGCGCCCGCGGCGTCCGGGGTCCAGAGCAGGTGCCCCGCCGCCCAGAGCTGGCGCGCGAAGAGCGCGTCCGCCGCGTCCAGGAGCCAGTCGGGGCCGATGGAGCCCAGCGGGAGGTGCGCGTACCGCGCCGCGCGCAGGCGCGCCTGGAGCCAGTCGGGGCGCCGCAGCGTCTGGCCCAGCACCGCCCTGAGCGCCGGCGCCTGCCAGGCCAGGGCAGGGAAGGCCCCGCGTCGGCGCCGGCCGGCGCGGAGACGGTGGGCCACTCGGCCAGGGGCGGCAGCGCACGCCGCACGTCGCCCTCGAGCGGGGAGGAAAGGATGACCACGGTCGGCCCCATGGGGCGCCCACGCAGGCCCTGGAAAGCGCGGCCCACCGACTGCAGGGCGGCCTTTTCCGTGCGGTGGTAGTTGATCTCGACAACTGGCTGGGAGGGCAGCAGCTCCTGCACGGATAGATCGTGATGGCGCGAAGATGTCAGAGGAGATGCTCTTGAATGTGTCGCACAAGAGAGTGTGAGAGGAATGAATGGAATTTGTGAACGTGTTGATGAATTCCGCGTCCCCCTACTACTACCACCTTGTGCACCGATTCGGCTTCGCTGGACAGGTAGGCGTCCACTGCCTCTGTCCATAGTCGGCCGGCCACGGCCTCGTTGAGCTCCTGTTGCGCCCGCGCTGCCGGGTTGACCACCCACACCAGGCACCTGTGAGTGGTGAGAGATGATGCGTCATGCGGGTTGCAAGGCTCGCCTGTTGTGCGCAGCCAAACGCCATCATCCTCAACACCAGGCGCCTTTCATTGGTGCAACCAACGTCTCATCCTGGTACCTGCTATCAGCTGGGATGTGCAGCGCGTAGACGTGCAGCCCGCGGGCGATCTCGGCGCCGTGTGTCAGGGAGATGTACCGCAGCGAGCCGTCCTCCAGGTACTCGCACTCGGTCACGGTCTTGCGGGTGAGCTGCTGCAGGTCCAGGCCCTGGCCGCTCAAGGCGCTGCCGTTGTCCGTCGCCGCCACGCATCCAATCTGTGAGCAAAGGAGTTTGCAGAGGTATTAGTAGGTGCCGATGAGAGCGTACCGTGAGAGCTGCTTGCGGAGGCTCCTGTATTCCACTTCACGCAAGACAAGGGCCATTTCATGCATACCAAAAGTTTCCCTTTCCTCCTCTTAATACGAATCCTTATTCCTCCTTTCTCAATTCACCTGGAGCGCGGCGCTGTAGTCGAGGCGGAGCCGGTCCTCGTACACTCCCACCAGGCCCAGCGAGAGCAGGCGCTCGTTCAGGTCCGGCAGCTGGTCGTGGAAGGCGGCCTCGTCCAGCGCGATCTGCACCAGGGTCGCGGGGACCTGGCCCCGCGGGAGCACGCGCCGCACGCAGACGCCGAGCTCCGGGACCAGCGGGTGGCTGGGCGGGGCCAGCACGTTGGCGTAGAGCGTGCGCGGCACGCGCAGGTCCACGCCGCGCATGCGCCCGTCGACCAGCGCCCAGCAGCGCAGCACGCCCGGCTGGCGCGTCGCGTCCAGGGCCAGGATCTGCCAGTGGCCCGAGGAGAGCACGGCGCGCTCCGCCAGCATGCCCGCCACGCCCGCCGCGCGCGCGCGGGCGCCGGCGCGGCCGCGGCCAGGCGGCGCCGCTTGCGCTCCTCGCGCTCGGCGCGCCACAGCTGCTTCCTGGCCGCCAGCCACCCGGCGTAATTCTCGTGCCGCGCCGGGCCATTGCTAGTAGCCGGCTCGGAGCTGCCCCGGTCGCCAGGCGGCGCGCGCTCGTCCGCGCCGTCCTCGTCCACCCGCTCCCCAGAGTGCTCGGTCGCGACCAGGGACCCCGACTCAATGGCGACCACGTCGGCGTCCTCAATGTCCACAGAGCGCCGCCGGCCGACCGGCGCCGGCAGGGTCAGGTGCGGCTTGCCCTCGACCGGTCTCTTCAAGAGCAGACCGTCCAGCGTCCTCTGCTTCATGGTGTCGGTCTTCTCCCTCACCTGTAGCGAGATATGGGTATGAGATAGATTAGGAAAAGGGAATGAGCTCTCCCATCCTCTCTTTCAAGGTGCAGTCGTCTTCCACCAATCGGCATTCAGAATAACCACCCTTGCCTTGCGGAGGAGCCAGTCTGGGTGCGCGATGCGGGGCACGGGATTTGCCACCGACTGCATCGCCGCGGGGATGGTGATGATCTTCTGAATGGCGTTTCCCAGCCGCTCCCTACAGAGAGAGGTGATGGGGTGGGGGATTTATGGGAAAGCGATGAGTCATGGACAGGCTATTGACGTCCCGTTCGACTCCTGGCTTCTCTCTGACTTCCACGCCCCATTCTACAGCGCACTTGTAGTAGTCCCAATCCACGATGCTCCGAACATCCGGCACCCTGTCCGAAGGACCTGTTATTGGAGAGTAAAAGGGGTTAGTGTGGACCTCTGTCATGCGATCTTGAGAGGGTTCCCCAGTCTGTGTGCATCATTTGTGGCTACAAACGTGGTTGCTCTACAGCAACCAACTCTCCCCCCACCCTCGCAGACAGCCACCTACCGTCGGGGATCTCGCCGCACCAGCGCCGCAAATAGGCGCGGGCGATGGCTGGCTCTGTGGAGAAGATCGCCACCGGCACGGCGCGGCCCGAGGTGGGAGCTGTGTTGGGGGTGCGGGCCACGATGTAGTTGCAGACCAACCCCTGTGTGGTGGGGAGGTGGGTGGGGTGGGGGGAAATGGCACGTGCGCTAGTATAGAGATGCACGATGGAACCTTCACCCTCTAGCCAGCCTACAGTTGACCCGCATAATCAATCAGCGGCCTTGCCAGGTCCCGCAATAGTACGCAGGCACTTGCCTTGTCCTTGATGCGTTCGTCGCCAAGGAACTGACTGAGGCGCACAGCGCATGTGATGGCACAGCTCTTGCGCCCTGCACGAGAGGAAAGAACGCGCATTGTTGGCCTTGCAGCAGGTACTGGCTCGCCCCTGCGCTTCCCACCCATGCCCTTATGAAGACCCTTTCTCGCTGCCGGTGCCCCACCAGACACCCTGCCCCACCGACCTTCGTAGGCCTCCAGGCTCTTGGACATAACGGACATTTCCGAAATGAGGTCGACGAGCTCGGCATCCGTCAAATCGCAGCCCTGCGTTGGAATGGCAAGGTTGAATTTCACCGCGTGGCCGTGTGCTGCGCGGCTTTTTCACTCACAAGGCACCCTCCTACAAATATCTACGATACAAACGCCCTTAACTATCATGGACCCACCTGTGTGTCAATCATGTCCAGCCAGCGATTGGCCACGGCGGCCACCGCGCTGTAGCACTCCTCCAGGCTGCCGCCCTTGAGAAACTGCTGGAAAATCTCGCCCTGGAAGACCTTGATCAGCTTGAGCTCTCCCCGCCGCTTGAGCTCAAACCCCTGCGCGTGACGGTGGGGGTAGAAGGTTGTGAGCTGGGTGATTGAGACAAGGCCTGAGGAGGTTACGGAATGGTGGAATCACACGTGGCCCACAGAGAGAACACCGACCTTGAGCTCCGCGAGGGACCCATCAAAGTTGAAGACGGCGTATCGCTTCTTGATGAGCTTGCCTTCTTCCTTGCTGGCCGGCAGGATCATGGCCTGAGAGGTTGAAAATCACGAATAGAGTTAGTATGCATGCACACACGCATGTAGCACCCTCTCCTTATGTACTCCTCAGTCCTCTTCCCCCCCACCCCATTCGAGTCATCACCTTGTAAGGCCCGTCCACCTCAAACTCGATGCTCATGCGCGACTCGGTGCGATATGCCTTGGCCTGCGCGTCCTCCAGCACGGCAAACTGGTCGTTGGTGTTGTGCTCGGCGACCATGACGTTGAGCGTGGCGCAGGGGTAGCTCAGCTTGAAGGTCTTGCCCGTGGCCGAGGAGCGAAAGGTGAAGTTCTCCGGGAAGCTGGCGGGAAGCACGCACCAGATGCCGTCCGTGTCCAGCTCCAGCGGCCGGCCGATGCCCTTGATCAGCTCGTTGGCACGCTTGATGATGTTGGCGCCCGTGTGCGTCACCACGCCGGCCATCTCCATGCTGTACCAGCGCGCGCCCTTGCGCATGACGTAGCCGTAGAAGGAGTTCAGGATGCACTTGTGCGCCAGCTGGAGCGAGTCGTACAGCACGCACATGTCCGCCGCCTCCTGGACGCGGATGGGGTTGCCCGAGGCCTTGGCCGCGTCCAGTCGGCCCTTCCACTGCTTGTTCAGGCCCTTGTACTCGTACCGGCGGTCCCTGTGAATGTGGGGGTGAGATGGGAGGATGGCCGACGGGTGAGACAAGTGGTGTAAGACTGCATACAAATTTGAAGTACAAATGGCGTTCTCCTTTCTCCCCAACATTCCAGCCCTACACCTCCCTCCAACTCCCTGCCTGAAAGACTCCACGGTGTCGTAGTAGAACGAGTTTTCGCGCTGGCAGATGCCGGCGTTCCGCATCTCGGTCGCGGGCTTGTTGAGGACCCTCTTGTACACCTGTGCGGCGAGACAGGTGTGTACAAGAGGTATAATCAAATACCATTTCAATCAAAACCCTGAACTCCTCCTCCGCACTCACACCCACACCCACCCACACCTTTTGGCAGTAGTTCTTGAGGCGCTGCTTGAGGATCTTGCTGCGATCCTCGCTGGGCAGGTCAAACCATCCGCGGCTGGGCCCCCCCGCCGTCAGCGGCGGGAAGCTCTCCGATTGCAGCTGGCTCTTGAGACTCAGGTACTCGGCGCGCGTGGCCGCAAACGTCTCCCCGCGCCACACCCAGTCCATCTTGCGCAGGCACGTCTTGCCGGGGCGGTTGAAGTCGCAGGCAGCGCACCGCTCCTCCGTCACAATCGCGCTGGGCTGCAGCCTGCCAGGAGGGAGGGGGGGTGTTTGGTGGGGTGGGTGGTAAGTGTCGAAGCACCAGGAAAGCGCAATGTAAAAATGCATCCTCCCATTCTTCAGCAATCCGGTCTCCAATATCATCAGCACCTGTTGGTCAGGATGATGTTTGGGTACATGGCCGCCACGTCCAGGTGGTAGATGAGCGGGCTCTCTTCCCGAACCGGAGCGTCCCGCAGCGCGGCCAGCTTGGCCGCGATCTGCTCGCGGACCTCGCCGTAATTCTCGGCCTCCTCCACCGTCATGCGGCCCTCTGTTCTCAGCGCGTACTCCAGATCGGCGTCCAGCTTGTCCAGCAGACCCTAGGGGGGGGGGAAGAGTGTTGCGCGGTCTGGTTGGCTATTGATGACTTGGCGGGCTTGCTTTTGCATCATCTGTGCCAACAATTACTGAGAAAATTATTGTACCAATTTCCTCCTTTTCAAAATAGACACCGGCCCCCCACCTGGTACGCCTCTGCCGAGAGCTTGAACTTGCAGGGAAGGTCGCTGCGGAACACGCCAGACTCCAGGGCCTCCACCTTGCCGCCAATGTATGTCTCCGAGTCGAGCAGCCGGCCCCCATACATGCCCTCGCTGGAGGAGGTGTGCTTGTTGGGCGCCACCACGTTCGCCTGGGATTGGGGTAGAGGGACGAAAGAGTGTTGCTGGCTCAAAGAGACCACACATGTGCCTGCGCTTCCTTGGTACAATCCCTGTACAATCCAACCAATCAACCAACCCTCTTGCCATCACCCCTCTACCTTGAAGGCCTGGACCATGAGCAGCGCCTCGCACAGCGTGCCTGAGCCCTTGCGCAGCACCTCGTCGGGGGGCATGGGGATGATGGTCGCCAAGGAAAGGATGAATGGGTGCACATAGGTCATGTACAGGTAGTAGGTGGAAACGGCGTCGGACACGGAGTAACTGGCCATGTGCTGCGGCTTCTCCGCGGCAAAACGGACCTGCGAGGGGGGTTGGTTGAGGGGGGTTGTTGAAATCGTGAGTGAGAGACGAGCGAGGATGACAATACAATATCTTCTTCTCAATGCACGCACTGTCATTATCTAGCAATCTCTGTTGATATCACTCACCATATCCTCAGGATCGACCTCCACCGGGTCATAGCCAAGCTTATACTTGGTCACCATCTGCGGCGGAGTGCACGAGGCTTCTTTGTGTTTTGCGGATCATAAATCCTCAACATAGTATAGCTCCATCCACTCCCCATCCATCATTTCTTCCCAGCACACTCACCTTGAGCCCACGGGACCCCTGGGGCAGGTAGGAGTCGCGGTTGACCCAGTGCATGCAGTCCAGGTGCACGGCCGAGCGGCTGAGGGTCTCGTTGGTGTTGCGGTTGCAGCGAAAGCCAATCTCCTTGGCCATGTCCATGCCGTTCTTGGCGGCGCGCGTCTCGATAAAGGGCCAGTCGAAAAAGTCGCCGTTGTACGTCACAAATATGGAGGGTTGCACCTGGTGAGGAGAGGGATTTGGAGAGGCGTGAGCGGCGCGGCGCTCTCTATACAGGCGTGGGGGTCTCCTGACTTTCGTGTCCTTGCCTCAACAGCCAAGCGCATCTCCTCCCAAGCCGTTCTTTCCAAGCAAGGCTCACCTCACGCATGTGCTCAAACCAACGACGCAGACAGGCCGCCTCGTTCTCGCAGTTGAAGATCGTAAACGGCCCTGCATGGGGGTGAAAAGATGATTTAACGAGAGTTGACTGAGATACATGCACAGAGCGCAGTTATAAACGTCCCCCTGGGCAACACCAGCTCCTCTCGCGGCTCCTTAAACTAGCATACGCGGTCTCCATCCTTCAAAACGCCCAATAAACCCACCTTCAAACTCGGGCTTGGGGGTGTACTCGAAATCCTGAATGTCCTCGGAGACCACTTCGCGATTGGTGATCAGGTACCCCTTGCGATCCACCATGTAGGAGATCATAAAGACCTGGCAGTGTGTGTGTGGGGGGGGGAAAGGGTTGGGATCGGCTTTCAGCAACGAGGTCTGTGGATGTATGTTTTGGTGAACAAAACATCATCTAAAATGCCATGCATCCACGATGCCCCAGGCACGCTCTAAACTCTTGCCTGGTCGAATTCGGCGTTGGGAAACTGGAGCGGCATCTTGGTCGTCTCGATGTCAAAGGCGCAGACCCTGGCCTCTGCACGCTGGACCAGGTCCGACCGTGGCTCCAGCGACATCTTACCGTGCTGTGCAGGGTAGACAAGGTGATGCGAATCAGGGCGCTGGCGCAGGAATTGGGTGGCTCGTTACATAACCCTAGTACCCCACCGCCACCAAAGAGCACAGCCCTTGCTCACCTGCGATCTGACGGTGTACCAGCACCCACAGCGAACATCTGTGTCGATGCAAAAGCGCATGTGGTGAGGCACGTCGTGCTCCCGGATGTCCACCAGGTACTCTTGCACGGCCTGGGGGTTTGGGGAAGGGGGGAGGAGGGGGGGGGGTGGGGGGTGGGGACTGGTAATGTTTCCCGGATATCTGGCACTGGCACGTACCTGCACCAAGACCATGCCTCCTCATGCATAATCAGCCAAACAAACGAATGCGCCCCCAAAAGACACCTGTGCGCGGGGCCGGTCGCGCCCGCCGCCGCCCTCCGCGTCCATCTCCAGGGAGGGTGCCTTGCGGTTCTTGTTGCGGTACACGATGGGCAGCAGCTCCCGGCGGACCTGTAAAGCGGAGCAAAATTTGATTGAATGCGGAATTTAACATCATGCACGCCTACAAAGCGCCTATACATCCATACGGCTGATTCCCCATAACCATGGGCAGGCATGTAGACAATTACACAAAAGAGTCACCTTTTGCAGCTGGTCTTGGTGGCGAAAGGACACCTTGACCAAGGATCTCTTTGCGCCAGACAGGTGGTTCTCCTGCAGGCACGCGGTGTTGGTCGGGAGGGGTCAATTTCCTCAATGATATGCCTAGACCGCAACACTGTCCATACACTTCTCCAAGGAACAAAATCGGCAACCCAATCTTCAACGACCCGCACCAGGTCCAAGTCTTCCCGCTGGACAATCTCGGTGTCTGCGATCAGGCCCTCAAAGCGCTTTCGCAGCCAGCCGTCCATCTCCGTCTCGTGGCCGGGCTGCGTCCATGTGGGGAGTGGTCGATGAGCGAGCTGGGTAGCGCTCAGCGCGCCCAGATCTCTGGCGAGCTGAGAGCATAGACAGAACTCATGCCCAGCCTCAACGCACCTTGGTCTGAAGGTAGAGGTATGGCTGGAATGGAAACACGCTCCGAAACATGCTCCCATCCTGCGCGCGGAGAGGGCAAGCAGGGCTCGGTGTGTGAAAAAAATATTGGCACAGTGTCCAGTCCTGCCGTGCAGCATATCCCTCTACCCCGCCCACCTGGCAGAGAAAGTAGCCACAGATTGCGCTGATCAGCGCATTGCTGTCCTTGTCCCGCACTTGAACCTGTGTCGATGCAAAATTTAGGAAGTAAGAATTGTTCTGCGGACCCAGGCGTCCATCATGTCTGAGATTATTCCCACGCAATGCGCGCCGCCAGTCGCACCCACCGTGTTCAGGTTCACCAGCCACCCGAGCCGACTGGGGCCCATGGAGTATTCGGGAAAGCCCATGCGATCCTGGAGCAGGAGCTCCGAGACCTGGCGCGGCGACAGAGGCATTGTGAGGGGAAGGGGGCGCCTGGCACAGCAGCACAAGAGTGGCGCTTGCATATTGCATAGTAAAGCACACGTCGCTTCAAAACCGTTTCCTCACCTCTTCCTCCTCATCCTGTAGAGAGAAAGTCTCGACAGGCTGGGGACGGTCCGAGCCAACGTCGTTCAGCCTCCTTTTAGGGGGGACCTCCCCTGCACCCAGTAGCACCGGACGATGCAGGCCTCGAACGCAAAGAAGCTACGTGATGCATGTGATATAACATCTCATCTCGCACCTTTTGCCGCCTGTAGCATTGTCTCCATTCCTCGGCGCAAAGGGCGGCATGCTGGTGGTCCTGCCCGACCCTTTGGAGAGGTCTCCTCTAGCGGCGCGATCCCCACCCGCGCTGGACCCGCATGCTCTTCAAACTCCCAAGTTCGTTCCACAAGAATTCACGTTGGGGACTCTGCATTCTTTCACCGAGTATTCTTGCACGTTCGGCACAGGTTTCGTGGACGCAGGGTCGGGCCCCTTTCAAATTCATACCGGAATAGCAATCTTCATCCGATCTCGATGATGGACAATGGAGCCCATCGGAGCACCTGGGCGACCAATGGCTTGCCCCACAACGCAAGGTGATGACCCAACGAAACGATACATAATATGCAAATGGAATTTGCAATGTCATTGCTAGAGTTCTAGCGATTTGGACACTCCCCTCCGTGTTCCTCGACTTTGCTCATGGCCACACGCAACCGGTTCTCCCGCGATGATCAGCGGTCGGCGTTTTCGGGGAATGTACGACTATGGGAGAAGAAGCCCGTAAATCTTGCAAAAGTCCCTGACATGGAAATAGTGGTGGAGACATGGGTCCCTACAGGTGAGGTGTGCTGGGCGCACAGGGACTGCCCCTGTGGTTGCAGGAACGTGGCGCTGGATCCTCAGACCCCTTTGCCCATCGCACCCTGACTTCCCAGAGAACAGGAGGGAGCCGGGACAGCACCGGTATACATACTATAGCATCCCAGCTCAACAGGAACCCGCGCCGGTGAGGAACGGGCGATTTGTGCACCTATGCGTGCGTCTCCCCGCTCTCTTTCTGATAGTGCTCTGCACCAGAATCCATACCGTCCAACGCCCTTTGAGTTTACTACAAGAATCTTCTCCCCTTACTACCACAGGCGGCTGACCCAGGCATCGCCCAAAGAGCGACATCTGTCAAGCTGCGACTCAAGATAACTCAATAACGGCCTTGCCCTCTTGTACCTTTGTGACAACTGTTGCTTTGCTACCACGCTCCTTTTTGCACGAAATCTTTGATTTAACTTGACGCTCGATTGCTGCTCGCACTCGGCTTGGTGCCAGCATTGCGCCAGAGCAGCGCCCCGGTCTCAAGTGAGCAGGGCCGTGGTGCTGATTGCTGCCGACAACGGGTCACCTGGGATCAGGCGCACGTACGATGGCTAGCGTCGTTCTTCAACCACTGCCTCGCTTGCAGGCCAGCAAAAAAGATTGATCAAGGCGGAACCCCGAAAAGGCTCATCTGTCACTGCGCACGCCTTGCGGCCTCGGTGAGGAGGCCAGTGCGGCGGGTTTCTCCGGTCAAGCTGGTACACGGATTGCGTGCAGTGGGGCAAGCGCGCTCTCCACACCCCTTTTTACTTTTAGCAATTGAATTGCAAGACATTCCATGTTTTTGTGTGACATTTGAGGCGCTGCTTGTGGCTGTGCAGATCGCTCGTGGCCATGGATCGCGGCCGGGCCCGGGGCTCGAATGGCGCGGAGGCGGGCCCCAAGTTCACACTGGACGATGTGGAGCTAGATGATCCCGGGGTGCGCTCGTCCGCCTACGAGCGCCAGGGCCTGACCTCGGGCGCAGGCCCCCGCAGCGACGCCGTGAGCTCATGGGCCAGGGTTCATGACGGGTGCTCGTTTGTTTTTTTAAGGAGTGGTTTGGGAATGGTGCTTGACGAAGGGGCATTGGTTGGTCCCAAAAAGTGCCATGAGAAATAATGGACCATCCGCATTTCCCTTAACAACCCGCTCTCAGGCCGTGTTCAACTTGGACTTGGAGTACGGCGACGACGACGAGGACGCGCTGCTGGACTGGGAGCAGTACGAGGGTCTGCGCAAGGTGCGGCTGTGCGGGCGCGAGTTCTCGGTGCCGGCCTGGGCGCGGCCACGGCCGCCGGACTGGTGGTGGGCCTACACCAAGCGCCAGCGGCGCCTGCTGCTCACGGGCGGGTGCTGCTGTGCCTCCTTCCTGGTCATCCTGCTGGCCCTGGTGGCGGCCGCCGCGGCCGGGCACAGCGTGCTCCCCGGCCTGATCGGCAAGGCGGAGGCGGAGGCCTGCGCCTGGACGGGCCTGCGCCTGCCCGCGGGCGTGGCGCCCACGCGCTACGCGCTGGAGCTGGACCTGCAGATGGAGGCACCCTACTGGGTCAACGGCTCGGTGACGATCTACGCCAACGTCACGCGCGCAACCAAGTGCGTGGTGCTGCACGCCAAGCCCGGGCTGGGCGTGCGCGGGGCCTGGCTGGGCAACGGCACGCAGGGCCCCGCCTCGCCCGTCGCAGCGCGGCGACGCTGCGCGACCGCCCCGCGGCCGAGCAGCTCATCCTGGAGTTCCGCAAGGCCCTGCGCCCCGCGGCCGGCGTGGCCCTGACCCTCGACTTTGGCTACCAGCTGGCCGAGGGCCTGAGCGGCCTGTACCGCAGCAGCTACGCGGCGCCCGGCAACGGCACCGCCAGCGTCGCGGTCACGCAGTTTGAGGCGACCTCCGCGCGCGCCGCCTTCCCCTGCTTCGACGAGCCCGCGCTCAAGGCGACGTTTGCGCTCAGCGTGCGCGTCGCCGACGGCTACCGCGTGCTGAGCAACATGCCCGTCCGCGCCGTGCACCACCATGGGGCTGGGCATGGCCGCCGTCGCTTGCATGATGGAGAGGAGGAGGAGCATGAGGGGCATGAGGATCACGATGAGGAGGGTCACCATGACGACAACCACGACGACGACGACGATGACCACCACTCTCACCCTGCCATCGCCAGCTGGCACTTTGAGGAGACGCCGCCCATGTCCAGCTACCTGCTGGCGCTGGTGGTGGGCAACTTCACCGGCTCGACGCGGTCGGTGCCCGCGGGCGACGCGGGCGCGCCCGCGCGCAACGTCACGGTGTGGGGCGTGCCCGGGCGCGAGGCGGAGCTGGAGTTTGCTGTGGACGTCGCGGCGCGGGTGCTGCCCGCGCTGGAGGCGGCCTTTGGCGTGCCCTACGCGCTTCCCAAGCTGGACCTTAGCGGCCATCCCCGACTTTTCGGCCGGCGCCATGGAGAACTGGGGCCTGATCACCTTTCGCGAGACGGCGCTGCTGGCCGGGAAGCGCACGGGCACGGCCGGCAGGCGCACCGTGGCGCAGATCGTGGCGCACGAGATGGTGCACATGTGGTTTGGCGACCTGGTGACCATGGCCTGGTGGAGCGAGCTCTGGCTGAACGAGGGGTTTGCGACCTACTTTGAGTACCTGGGCGCGCAGGCGGCCGTGCCGGCCTACCACTACTATACCACGTTTTATACCGACAACGTGCTGGACGCGCTGGCCGACGACGCGCTGGCCTCCAGCCACCCGCTGTCCTCGCCGGACGCGACCGTCCAGGTCTCGGACGCGATCGAGGCCCAGTTCGACACCATCTCCTACCAAAAGGGCGGCGCGCTGCTGCGCATGCTGCGCGCCTGGGTCAACCGCGCGAGCAAGGGCGGGCTGACGGCGCTGGAGCGCGCGCCGGCGGTCGCGCCCGCGGACGACGCGCTGCTGGGCGCGCTGCGCGGGTACCTGCTGCGCCACGCGCGCAACGCGAGCACGGCCGCGGAGCTCTGGGTCCGACCTGGCCCGCGGCCTGGGCGCGCCGGGCCTGCCCGCGCAGACGGCGCGCTGGACCTACGGCCGCGGCTTCCCGCTCGTGCGCGCGACGGTGAACGAGCGCGGCGCGCTCTGGCTGCAGCAGAGCCTGTTTGGCCGCGGCGGCGTGGCCGCCTGCGACCCCTCCGAGGCCTTTTGGGTGCCGGTGGCCATGAGCCGCGCCGCCAACCCGGACGTGCACCTCTGGACCGACTTCTCGGGCTGCCAGTCCGCGCACGCGGTCGCGCAGCTGGCGCCCGACGACCGCGCCGACTGGGTCAAGGTCAACGCCGGCCAGGTCGGGCTGTTCCGGGTGCAGTACGATGCGAATCTCCGGGCCCGGCTCCTGGCCGCGGCCCCGACGCCCACGCTGCCGGCGCTCGACCTGGCGGGCCTGCTGGACGACGCCTGGGCCCTGGCCGGCGCCGGCCAGCAAAACATCACGCACTTTCTCGACCTGCTCGCCGCGCTCGCACGCCGCCCGACCGCCGCGCTCGAGCCCTGGGCCGCCGCGCTGCCGCGGCTGTACGAGGTCCGGGCCATGGCGCCCTGCGACGCGCTCTGGCGGCGATACCTGGCCGGCACCCTCTTCGCCAGCGTCCTGGAGCGCGGCGGCGCCAACGCCAAGCTCTTCAGCTTTGCCAGCGCGCCGGCCGAGAGCGACCCGGTGACCCTCAAGCTGCTCCGGCCCCAGATACTCGAGGCCGCGGGGTATTTTGGGAGTGCTGCTGTCACGGTGCGGCGGCGAGGGAATTAGGTTGGTTTTTGTGGAGTTCTTGGTGGCATGATATGTCAGAGTCTGGAGAAACATTTTGGAATGCAAACGGCCCTGCTGCACACAAACACACAGTCTCCTACCGTCACTTCCGACCCGCCCTCACTTCCTCTACTAACTTCTCGCAGACGGAGGCACTCGCTTTAGTACAGGCCTCCAACGGCTCGCTGGCGGTCGACCCCGACGCCGAGACCGCGCTGCTCAAGACCGCGGTGCACACGGGGGACCGCGCCGTGTACGACCGGGTCAAGGACATGTACCTGGCGGCCTCCGAGGCGCACGAGAAGCTGCACCTCCTGCGCGCCGTGAGCGTGTCGGGCCCCGCGGCCGAGGAGACGCTGGACTGGGCCCTGGGCCCGGACGTGCGCGCGCACGACCTGGGCACCGTGGTCGGCACCGTGGCGGCCCAGAGCCGGGACGACGGGCCGGACGTGGCCTGGCGCTGGCTGGAGCGGCGCTGGGGCCAGGCCTACGCCAAACTCGGGTCCAACACCGAGGCCTCGCGCAAGCTGGGGTCCATCATGGAGAACGTGGCCTCGCTCTTCACGAACCAGACGGCCATCCCCGCGGTCCAGGCCCTCTTCAAGGCGCACCAGGTGATGTATTTATTAATAGGAGGAACTGTACCTACTTGGCTGTCGATACATGTATGGTGTTGGAAGTATTAGTAGTGCGCCGGAAGTCCAAATCCATCCCACCCCACCGCGCTGCAGACCAAGATCAGGACGTCTGTCTACATGGATCGGGCCGTGGAAGTGATCAAGTCCAACGCGGACTGGGTTGCCGACCACGGCGAACCGCTCTGCGCCTGGGTCGCGCAAAACGCCAAGCTCAAGCCGTGAAGGGCAGCGGCCATTGTTTGGGCGCTTTTCCGATGCCAACGGGGGGGGCTGATTGTGGCCTGCATCCGGCTCCCATGTCAGCATCTTGCTTTCATTCTTTGACGACGTGTGCTCTCATCCTTTTCCTGGGAAGGAAACCAGTTGGTGAGGACACCACTTGTTATATTGTTAGGCACGCGTCAGCCCTGACCACCTTCAGATAGCAGCAAAGGACTCATCACAAGCACTAGTCGGTGTCCAACAGGTCTCAAGTATAGTTAGAGAGTGATTGGAGTCTGAGCCGCTAAAAGGCTGTGTTCATACCTGCAGCGCGCCATGTGCCCTTCCCTGGCGCCGTGCGGAACCTGCTTAAAAGGCGGACGATCACGGTCCTTGCGACGGAATCACATCACCACATCGCAGCGTGTCCCTTCTCGTAACAACGCGAGCTCCCCTTCATGCAAACCCCATTCGTAATTGTAGCATAAATATATTCAAATCGACCTTGTTTCGTCAGACCGACCCGGCGATCGAGGAGCACCGATACTTTTGGCTCAATGCTGCGCCTTGGCTCGAGAGCCTGGTCCCTTCAGTGCGCATCGTACGTCGGGATCATGCAGGCGTGGAAAGATGTACAGTTTCTGATTGTGATCCGCGCATTGGGCTGCCGGGTGCATGCGTGGCAGCGGTGTGCCGCTAGAAAATTTTGCCCTGATGCCTGGCTGACCGCTCGCCGGACCACCATCCCTCCCAGGCGGCCTCACCTCGCTCAGGCAGTCGTCTCGTGCACACGGGGAATGGCGACAGAGGTGCGACGATAGCTTGGAAAGGACATAAATATATGTGCTTCGTTGTGCATGGGATAATCCTGAAGATGCCAACTTGTTTCATCCTTGTATTTCCTCCCACTATCTTCTCCACACAACAGACGGGGCCTGGCGCCGCGGACCCCGCGCCTGGACCTGGCTCGGTGCCACCCCTGCCCACCCCGCCCCTCACGCCGGACAGCAAGGACCCTCCCTCCGCTGCTCCCGGCCTGAAGCGGCTGGTGGTCTTTGGGGGCAACGGCTTTGTCGGGACGCGTGTGCTGCAGGCGGGCCCTGGCGATGCCGGATGTGGAGATTGTCAGCGTCTCGCGCCGCGGCCGGCCCAAGGGTCTGGAAGCCGGGACCTGGGCCGATCAGGTGCAGTGGGCCGAGGGGGATGCCCTGGACACGGAGCGCCCCTGGCGCAGCCTGCTCGAGGGCGACGACGTGGGCGTGGTCTCCACCCTGGGCGCCTTTGGCTCGACGGAGAAGATGTACCGGACCTGCGGCGTGGCCAATATGGAGCTCATTCGCGCGGCCAAGGAGGCCGGTGTGCGCCGCTTTGCCTTCATCTCCGTCCACGATTTCAGATTCCCCAGTGAGGAGCGGGCAGGCATTGGCTGGGCAGGGCTGTGTTTCAGGAGGTGTGGGCTTGACTTCTCCGCATGCAACAGACTCATGCATCTGCCATTGCCCTGTCTCACAACAGTGCGTACAAAATCCCCTTTAATTCTTAGGTGGCTGGCACGCTCAAGACTTTTTGCTCAAAGGGTACTTTCAGGGAAAGCGGGACGCGGAGCAAGAGCTGTTTGAGCAGTACCCGGAGACAGGCGTTGCCCTGCGCCCAGGCTTCATCTACGGCTCGCGCGACGTGGGCTCGGGCACCCTGCCCCTGGGCATTGTGGGCGCTCCCCTGGGCCTGGTAGGTAATGGGTGTTGGAATTGGGACCTGCTAAGGTGTCCAGGATGGGTGGGTACCAAGTAACACACCATTTTTCCTACACCACCTTCTCACACAGCTTCTCAAGGCGCTGCCCACGCGGCGGCTGGCCGACATTCCCATCCTGGGTGCCGCATTTGTGCCCCCCACGCCGGTGGACGTGGTGGGCCGAGCGGCCGCGCGAGCGGCGCTGGATCCCTCCATTCCCGGAGGCATCATGGACGTGGTGAGTGTGGGCGAGAGCAGGCAAATTTGTAGTGGCCTTGCTGGTCACTTTATTTTAAGATAAACGTACACATGCATGCACCCACATAGAAATTTAAATATGTATTTGTTGTATTGCAGTGGAGCATTGCCGAGTATGGCAAGCGGCCCTAAGTATGAGACGCCAAGTTGGCGACTCCATGACTTTAAAAGTCGCATGAATGGTTTCCGGAATGTCATCCGCTGTTGATTGGTAGTGATGCGCCGCTCTGTCCTGGCATCATGTATTTTTGTTGACAAGACCACAGCCCACACAAATTATTTTGGAATGCCCGATCGTTCTGTGCGCCGCTGGCCTCAACACATTTATTTTCCGTGGCTGGCCCCGCCTGTAAGTGCATGCATACCCTTTTTCGCACGTCGAGTCACAGTCGATGCTGCACCGGGACACTGCATTGCATCCAACCAGGCCACACACACCGCATAAAGGCGCTACCAATCGAACCCCTCGAGCGCTCGATCAACAAGAATCGGAAAAAATTCACAGTGCACTCAACCTATTTATCTCTCTGGGACAGGACGGGCTGGTAGGAAGGGGCCGCACTCGTTGAACCTCATGCTCTCTCGGCGCTCTAAAAATGTCAACGCGGCGGCCATCGCGGCAGAGATGTACCACTGCGCGATGCCGCGGCTGAGGTCGTCCGGCCGCTCGCGCAGCAGGGCCAGCAGGCACTGGGCGCGCTCGCGCACGCGGCGGTCCGGGAAGCGCTCGCCCAGCGCGCAGAGCAGGGCCTCCAGCGCGGGCGTCAGCCCGTCCTCGGCGCCCTCGCCCTCGCCCAGGCGCAGCAGCGCCGCGTGCGCCAGCGCCAGCGCGGCGGCGCCGGCCTCGCGCGCGCTCAGCGCGTGCGCCTTTGTCTGCCCGCGGTAGACGGCAAAGTAGGCGGCCAGCCAGCGCAGGGCCGTGGCCGGCACGCCGGCCGCGAGGATGAGCCGGCGCTGCGCCAGGGGGTCGGCCCCAGCCGCGACCCCGGCGACGGCGTGCCAGGTGGCCGCGTTTGTTGCCCAGCCGGCGCCCGGGACGGGCTTGGCGGGGATCGGCAGCGGCGCGCCGCCGCTCAGGCCCGCCAGCTGGCGCTCGCAAAAGGCGCGGTCCCGCAGCCGCTCGTCGGGCGGCGTCTCTGGTGCCGAGATGAGGCCGCTGGCCGCCGACAGGAGCGTCGCGGACCCGACCGGCTCGAGCAGCGCGGAGGCCGCGCCGAGCAGCCGCGCCGACAGGCCCGACTGCGAGCGCACGGGCGACGCCGGCTCCGCCAGCGCACGCCGGGCGACAGCCTGCGCAGCGCCCGGCGTCGCCCACGGACGCGCACGACAACTCCGACGCGCACTTGGGGCTGCCGCTGCCGACGCTCTGCAGCTCCTCGGCGTCGCCGCTCCTTTCCAGCTTGGAGAGCGCGGTCGTCTGCACGGCGTGGAGCGCCTTGGTCACGCCCTTGACGCCGCGCCGCGCATTCTTCCCGGCCCGCGACAGCAGACCCGCGGCCCCCGAGAAGGCGAGCGCGCCGCGCTCCTTCCAGTCGCGCGGCACCGCCGGCGCCGCGAGGCAGGGGAACGCGGCCGCGGGGTCGCGACATGCAGCGTCTACCTCGGCCGGCAGCAGCTCGAGCGCCGCCTGGAAGACGGCCGAGACCCGCGGCGCCAGGTGTCGCCTCGCCCACGCCCTCCAGGAGCAGCCCGGTGCCCTCGGGCCGCGTCACCGCACCGTGCACGGCCGCCGCGTCCAGGGCCGCCGCCAGGTCCGGGCGCGCCGCCGCCGCGGCGCGCAGCACGCGCAGCGCGTAGCGCGCCGCCGTGGCGCGCTTGATCGCGGCCGGCGAGGCCGCCGCCTCGCCAAAGCCCTGCCAGGCCACGACGGCGGTCACGGCGTGCCAGGCGTCGCCCAGCCCGGCCTCGAGCGCGGCCGCGACGGCTCGGGCGCGGGTCGAAAACACGGCCGGGGAGTCGGGCGCAAACGGGAGCAGCAGCGCCCAGTTGGTTGTCAAAGCGCACCGCTGGTCGGGCGCGCGGGCTCCGGGGCGGCCGGGCGAGGCTCCAGGGCAGTCGGGCCCGTCACCCTCCCTCGCGGCCTCTTGCCGCGCCGCAAAGCGCGCGTGGACCCAACGGACGGCCAGGATGCGGTCGGCGTCGCACCGGCCGGGCGTCGCCACGACGCGCAGGACCTGCGTCTCAAACCACGCCGCGTCCTCGCTGGCCTCCGCGTCGCCGGCGGCCAGCAGCGCCAGCAGGGAGTCGCCGGCCGCGTCGTGCAGCAGCAGCGCCACCGGCAGCAGCGGGCTCGCGCCGACGAGCGCGAGCAGCGCGGCGCGCAGGCCCGCCGCAAAGGACGGGCCCCTGCCGCTGCCGGGCGCGCCGGCCGCGCCCCGGCGCCGCGGCTCCTCGGCCAGCAGCCGCAGCAGCGGCGGCAGGCGCGAGGCGATGGCCGCCGGGTCTGACGCGCGCGGCAGCACGCGCAGCAGGCACAGCACCGCCTCGGCCAGCTCCACCTGGGCCGCGGCGCTGAGCAGCAGCGCAGGCCTTGCGCAGCCGTCCCCGGTCGCCGCGAAGAGTGCAGCGGGGGGCAGGCGGAAGCGCCGCAGCTGCCCGGCGCCCTTGCGCTCCAGGAGCCGAATGACACGGAGCTCGTCGCTGTCTGGGGTCCCGCGCCGGGCGTGCCCCGATTGGGACGAGCTGAAAGAGCCCTCGCTGGTGGGGAGGGAGACCAGGTCGGCCGCCGCGCGCGTCACGCTGCGCGCGCTCTGGCGCAGCGACGGCGTCGTCTCCAGCTCGTCGCCGGTGGGCTGCTCGGATGAGTTTGAGCGGACGTGGGTCGGCTCGGTGGCGGACCCTGGGCTGGGCTCGGCGCTGGACAGGTCCGGCAGCGTACTGGCCGGCCCCGGCGCGGCGATCGGGCCCTCGACCGCTGGCGCCGCGCCCCAGCCCTCTTGCGCGTTGTACAGATCTGTCGATGGATGTGGGAGGCTTATATTTTTTGAATGTTGACCAGACAATTGAGAGGTCACCATGCTTGGCGGGGGCACATTCACAGACGTCTGAAAATCCTTGTGCATTCCCCCCACCAACACACCTGCTGCACCGGAGAGCACATTGGCCGCCAGGCTGAGTTTTGCGTTTTGCAGAGCATCCAGAGATCCAGAGCCCATGTCCATTGCTTCCACCTCATCCACAAAGCTCCAGGCTGTGTCGATCAAAAGCCCCGGGTGCGAGCTTTCCAAGTAACTGTGGGGTATTATTGAGGACGAGGAGTCGGTGGGCGTCTGTGGCTCTGCAAACGCCAAGACCCAATGGCCCGATGCCTCATTGTGCTATTGTCAACACAATGAGATTTCACCGCCCACCCGCCAGCCAGCCCACGCACTCCAGGGCTTCGGCCGCGAGCTGCATCTCAGAGGGCGAGGTCGTCGGCGAGTTGAGGAGGTTGAGGAGGAACTGCATGTGCGTCCGGAAGAGGCGCACGTCCGTGGCGCGGCAGTCCAGGTCCACGAGCATGCAGCCCAGCGCGCGCAGCGTGGCGCGCCGGACCCGCTCGACGTCTGGCGCGGCCGACACGCCCGAGGACAGCTGCTCCGGCAGGGACAGGTGGCGCCAGGCGGCGTCGCGCACAGATTCGTAGAGCGTGCGCCGCACGGCCGGGGGTGAGTCCGCCAGCAGCGCCGCGCCCGAGCGCTCCACAAACTCCAAGATGATCAGCCTGGCGGGTAGCAGGGCGAGGGGCATGCTTGGCCATTGGAGTGATGCTCAGAAATAAAGCCGCCCGACACGAATCAACTCCCCGACAGATTGCGCATGCAAGCAGGTTCGCCCTGATCAGTTTCTGCTTCGCCTGCCCTGCCTCGCTCCTCGCACCTCTGCTTCACGGGGCTCTTGCACAGCACGCCATAGGCGCAGCGCGGCCCGCCCGTGAGGAAGCGGATGAGATCTTCTCGCCTGTATGAGATAGAGCGTGCGGGAACACAATCACGTGCAAGTCCTCAGCTCGGCTTTCCAGATGGTGTTGGCCCAGCTCAGAAGTCCACCAGGGCTGCCGTCAGCCAAGCCGAAGCCGCCCTCGTGGGATTAGGGTTCCGACACCCCACCGAGGTCGTCCCTCAGGGTTGCCGGCATTGCCCTCCCTCGCGAGCCAACAAACGCCCTCAAGTTCCCTCTACTCCAGCCTTTCACCCAGAATACGTACCGAGATGCATCCGCGAGGAACGTCGACGTGTCCGCGTCGGCTCGGGCGAGCGCGGTCCAGTCCACGTGCTCTAGGGCCAGGCGAGCCATTTTCTTGGTCTTCCTCTTGACGGGCGCGTGTGGGCTGCCATCCTGGTCCACGCCCACCGTTGTTGCAGTCATGCGCGATATGGTGCGCCGCGAGGTGGCAGCTGCCGGCGCTCAGGCTGGGGACCCTACTGGGCCGCACGCGTGCTGGCCGGCCTCGAGGGTCTTGCTGGGCGGCGATCGCTACTCAGACGACCCGATCCCACACATTCAAAAGGGGTCGGAATGGGGTGGCGCCACTGACGGGCCCCACCCATTGCGGCGCCGCGTTGGGCGTGCACCCCCCGCGATCGCAGTTCGAGCAATGGGGCGCATGCGCTAGGCCATTCAAACCATGCCTCGCGCCTTGGCGCAAGCAATGCCAGGGCTCCTCATCTCCCATTAGGTATTCTCCTTTGTTGTCAACAAATATTCACAGTGCCTTGGAACCCATTTGTACAATGATTTTTGTTACACTTTAAAACCGCACTGGACGTGGGGAGATGGTTTCAGTATAGGTAGGGGGAATTCGCTTCGAGGCTTGAGGGATTTTGCACCCATCATTGCCAACCCAGAAAAGTGGAAAAGGGGGCAGGGTCCGCGCGACAAAAGGTCGGCTCCGCTCGATGCCCAGTGCCGACGTCGGGCTACTACGGGGGAATGGGAAAAGGCGCGGCCGCGCCAACGGCCTCGTGGCGCAGGCTCCAATCGGCAGTCACCCTAGGTGGGCCCATGCGGGGCTTCCCATCAAAGCGGGAAGCCAAAGGCCACCGCGTGGCGATGCCGCGGTTGATTTGTGGTCGGTGTGCGCAGATTGGCGCAAAAAGATAGCAATCTGGGGCACAAGCTTGGGGGCGGTATTGTAGTACGCGAGGAGGCAGTGCCAGGCGGGAGATGGAGGTTGGAGTCTCCCTGGCACGATCAATATTGAGAGGGACGCGAGAGTACAGGGAGCACTTACAAAGCATACAATCCGGGTGGGTCGGTATCTAGGTGCTGCGGGCGGGTGGGCCAAATTTTTGTATTTATTCAGTTATCTGGACACCCCTTGAATCCACACTCATGATGATGAGGCCGGGACGAAGATTCCTGCCTGGACGATGGCAGGGACGACGCACGTGGGTGTCACAAGGGCGCGACTTTGGCGCACTCCCAGCAATCCACCGTCTCTCCGTGCTACCATCGCCCGCCGTCATTGCTCCTCGACCAGCGCCACGGCGCTGGCCCGCCGGCTCCAGGCCTCGGCCAGGCAGCCGAGGTCGGGCAGGAAGGGCCGGCTGTGCACAAACAGCCGGCTGCACTGGAGGTACTCCAGCATGTCGAAGAAGACTTGCGCCGCGGCCACGTAGGCGCGCAGCTCCCGCTCCACCAGCCCCTCGAGCGCCCAGGCGCTGTCGTAGACGCCCAGCGCCTTGGCCGCCGCGTCGTGCAGGCCCGGGAACGGCTGCGGCCCCGCCGCGTCGGGGCCCGCCGCGCCCCCTGCGCCGCCGCCGCCTCCACGACGCCAAACCCGCCGGCGCTGGCGAGCACCTGGAGCCGCTCGCGGCGCAGCGCGTGCAGGTCCGCGGTCAGACGCGCCGAGAGCGCCGTCATGCGCTCGGCCTGCCAGGGCTGCAGCTGCAGCGCGTCCAGCACCGAGTCCCAGTGCGCCGGCGCCGCTAGCGCGCTGCACGTGATGCCCGTCACCTCCGCGAAGCGGCCCGGCAGGTAGTGCCCCACGCGCCAGCAGAGCGTGCGCCCGTCCGACATGGCCTCCTTGAGGACCTCGAGCGCCTCGCGCGTGGGCGGGCACGCGTCGCACTCCTCCACCAGCCCCGCGAGGCGGCCCATGACCTCCTCCCAGCGCCGGGCCAGGCCCTGCACACCCAGCGCCACAAAGGCCGCCCGGTCGGGGGGCGACAGGGGCGGGAGCGGCCACGCGCGCCGGTCCTCGGGGCTCGCGTAGCAGTAGCAGTGCACGATCGTGTGCTGGCCGGGCGTGAGCCCCGGCTCCAGCGACGAGCCGCACCCGCGCGAGGGCGCGGGCAGCCCGCTCCCCTCGCTGAGCGCGTGGATGTAGAAATCGCGCACGCCCAAGATGCCGTCCAGGACGGCCGCCTGCTGCGACAGCAGAGCGCGCTCAGCGCGCGCCGTCGCCAGCTCCACCACCGTCTGCGGCATTCGTTGATGGCGTGCTCGATTAGACGCGTGCGCGCTGGACCATTAATTTCGAGTCACTCTCACGTTCATCAGCCTCACGTTCAAGCGCGCCTCCCGGGACCGCCACAGGGTTGCCCACCTGACCGTGCCGTGCCACGATGTCCTTCCTTTGGGCTCGACACTTTTGCCGATACCGATTTTGTGCCCTGAAAAATATAAGAAGTAAAAAGTGACCGGTTCAGAACAACAATATGCAAAGCTTGCAACGTGGCGCAAGATTAAACAAATTGCTGAACACAACACTCCTCTCCATGTCATCATGAAACCCAGTCACCCCCAACACACCACCCACTCACAATCTATTCCGATCGCGCTGCTGCTGCAGGCGACGGTGCGCTGTATCAATGTCCACAGACACCTCAGTCGTTCCTGCCTCCTCCGGCTCCCACAAACCCTCGCTTCCATCGGAGAGCTTGCTCTCTGGCACCGTCTCCGTGGATGAGCGGCCCAAATCCGGTTTCTCGGCAGGTTCCCAGGTCGTTGGAGCCTGAAGCGGCCATGTTGCCGGCGTGTTGATCGCCAACGCAGTCATTTTATATAATGCGATGCGCTCGGGGGCCAGCTCGGCGCTCGGCAGCACGAAGCACCGAGCACTGGGTCTTCGAAACTGCGCACAAGCGTTCTCTCTTGATGGGCCTCAAGGAGGCCCCGCGATGGAGTGCCACCAAAATGTTACATACACAGTGGGTGCGATGTGTTGTGAGATGACGCCTCAGCGGATGCCCATCATCAAGATCGGTGCTGGAGCATGGAGCACAGCATGCCATGCTGTGGGTCGCGGGCAAGTCACGTGGGTTAACGTCACGTAGCGGTCACGGATTCCCGATTGTCGGTGATCCGTCGGATTGTCCCTTCGCTCGCCTTCCGGCCAGGATCGGGCCAGGGCTTGGTGATATTGTCCACGTAGACAGGGTGTGGGCAGGCTCTCGTTCCGGCACACACGTTGATAATACATTATGGTCGGGTTCGGGAACTTTGTTCGGCTGGTCTCGAGCGAGTTCGGGTGTGGCGGGGCTTAGTCATGTTTACAGCAGAGCTGTTCGTGCAAGGCAATACGGAATTTACATTGAGAAAATTGTGAGCTCCCACGCGCCTGGCAGATGAGCCATTTTTTCCTTAAGAGAGACATTATTTCACGTACGGAGTGGGTACACGTTACTGGCGTACCTCGCTTCCAAGCCGCCAGCCCTCTCAAAGAGGCCGCTGCCGGCCCTGGTGTCCCAGGCCAGCAAGGCCTGTTTCCGAAACTCCTCAGAGTCGGCGTCGGCGGCCACGGGGCCGTGGTCCACGTCCAGATCGTCCATGACCCGCACGACGTCAATCGGCGTGGTCCCCTCCGCCAGGACGATGAGCTTGGCCTTCTGCACCGGCCGGAAGATGCCCCAGAATATGCCCCACGTGGTCCGGCAGTAAATGTCGCGCTCCTCAAAGGCCTGCTGGTCCAGCGCGTCGACAATGGCCCGTACCTGGGCAATGAGGAGGCGGAGAGCGGGGTGCTTGAAAAGGGAGGAAGCGAGGAATCATCGCCAGACCTGATCGCCGCCAAATTGACCCATCGCAAGTGAGCAGCAGCGGGCTCGCGCCGCTGGGCAAGGACAGATGATCAGAGGCGGCATCTTCTACAAGCACAGCTACACAACCTCTTAACCAACCCCCACCTCAAGCGCGTGCTGGGTGCTGCCGCACAGGGAGGCAACGGCATCCGGTTGACAGGCCAGCTTCTCGGTCAAACACGCCTGGAGCCGCCGCTGCTCCTCCACAATCGCGCGCAGCTTCACTCGCATGCCCTCACCGATCAGCCGCAGGTTCGCCCACTGGTCGGCCGAGAGCCCCAGCTGCGTCTGCAGGCAGGGAGAGTAGTGGTATTTTGTGAGTGTTAATGCTGCTTTTATGCCAGGAATGAACACAATCCTCTTCTCAAAGGCATGGTCATTAAAAGTCACTCGGACACAAGTCTGTACCCCGCAGCAAACCCTGTCTTCACTTCCCCAACTACATACCACAATCTTGCCCCACGTGGGGGTCTGGGGTTGTCCAGCGCGCATCATGCTCAGCACGCCAGGCATGTAGTGTATGACCCTCCACTTCCACGTCCGCTGCGGGCGGGGGAAGTTGAGCAATTGGGGCTGGGCGTGGTGCTAGTAATAATTAGACGCACACACTAGCGTTGCAGAACGATTAGGGAAAAGCTCCATGGTGCCATCCGCCCGCATTTCACACACAGCCAACCCCGCACAACGCCAAATGCTCACCCCAGTGGCCAGGACCGAGTTGAGCCTGGCCTCCTTTTCCGAAGAGTAGGCCACGTCCAGGCTCTCGATGAGCGAGGCGAGCTCCTGCTTCAGCCAGTAGCCCATGCGCAGCACCGGCTCGGGCCCGAGCTCGCGCATGCGCTGCACGTCCTTGGGCGGCAGCGCCATGCCCGGCATGGTGAAAAAGTTGGAGCTGCCGTAGAGGCAGTCGGCGTGCAGCAGCGCCATCTGCGCCGGGCTGAAGCCGTCCTCGCTGCGCAGGCAGCACGGCTTCAGGCGGCGCAGGCCCAGGCCGGAGGGGGGCGCCTCCCCCGCGCCCGACTGCAGCAGGCCCAGGCTGCGGTCCCTGTGCTCCAGCAGCCGCGCGAGCAGCACGTTTTGCCGGGCTAGCGCCCGCTTCTCGGCCCGCGCGGCCTCCAGCGACGCGCGCACCTCCTGGTACTGCGCCATGGCGGCTTCGCGGCGGGCGCGCTGGCGCTGCCTGAAGCGCACCTGCGCCCGTCTATTCAGCTCCCGCTGGCGCGCAAGAGGGTCCTGCGGCTCGGCTCGGGGGTCCGACCGGCCGGAGGAGCCCGCGGTCGCTTGGGAGCTGGGACCTTGGCGATCCCAGTCGGGTGCGGCCCCGACCCTGTCCTCCGTCCGCATATGGCCCGGGAGGGGGTCCGGCTCGTCGCTTGTCGTCCCAGACGAGCATCGCAGTGTCGACGAAGAGCCCGCCAGGGCCTCCGACTCGTAAATGAGGGTCTCCCGGGGGTCATATAGCCAGGGGGTGCCGTCCAGCGAAGGTTCCACAAGCGGAAAGTCTTCCCATTCCAGAGCCATTGCGAGTTGAGGTGGATCGGAGACTATAATGCACCTATCAGCATTACTGCGGTCTCGTTACGCCAAAGTGGGCCGTGGCTTGGAGCGCTCACGCTGCCCTTGCGCCCCACGCGAAGGACGCGCCCTCTGCACCTCCGCGCACAGGCAGCAGGCCCTCCTGACACCCGAAAGATCGACCTTGCGACTGTAAATTTCTATGAGATGTCGTGGAGGACGAGCTCAACGCAAAGCGAGGCCTGGGCGCGTCGACAAAGTGATCCCCAGTTCCGCCTTCACGTGACCCGTGTTGAGTGGGCCTGGGTACGGACCTGGGCTGCACGGGGGCAAGTTGCGGCAGATGTCCAGAAGCCACGAGAGGAGTGAGCTTGGAGGTTGCATTTTCTGAAACCAAGTAAGTTGCCAACTGGGACGTGATTTCAGGCATCATTTGATGCTTTGGGCCAGAGTAATGTAACTGAGCGCTCCAGTGCCCTGATTGTGGCTGCAGCGCCCACAAAATCGCCAGAATGGCTAACACGGATGGCCAGAAGCTCCAACAACGCTTCCAAGTAAGGAAAGCCATTGCTGGCACAGACATTTAAAAGTTGATAGGGGCCATAGCTCCAGGTGACAGCCAATTAGTTACTAGTCTGAGACAGGAAGATGATGGGTGCCTGATCTCGCCAGGCACCGACGCGCTAGGCGCCGAAAGAAGTTTTGACTCAACGTCACACAGAAGGCCAGAAAGAGTGACACAGCGCCAGAGGGTTATCAAGATGTGGGAGACTCCGCTGACAGTCTCCCACATGCACGCAATTCGAAGCAAGCATAAAAAAAATTGATCGCATGGCGACCTGCAAGTCGATGGATTCGCCGTAAAGGCTGCAAGAACAAATCAATTCCACCAATGTGTCACCCGCAGTGGATGGCTTGCGTGGATTCATGAAGATACTTTCTGTATTCAATTTTCCGCAACCGAGCTCCCGCCAATTCCCACTCCTCGTTCGCCTTCCTGTCCATCTCCTCAGGGCTGAGTCCAGCAACCTCGAGTCCCCACTCCCGCTCAAACTCGGCCACAACGCTGCCAAGGGGGGAAGGAGGCTTTATTGGATGGGGGATCCTGGATAAGGCAGCGCGCTGGTTGGCACGCGCACTCTGCATCCTCTCCCGTACTCACTCGGAGATGTCTAGAGGCGGCACCGCGTGCGCATAGGGCACCACTCGATACCTCTGCGGAAAGGAGGGATCAGGGGCAGTACGCACACGCATGTCCAGAAATCCTCTTTTTCATAAACTGCAAACAGTTGTCACTTCTACACGCGAATTCAAGAACAAATGGCACCGTCCTCATGCCTCATACATCACACCCACCTGCCGAGCAGTCAGGTACATCCAGAGCATCGAGAAGGCCGCCTGGCTGTAGACGCCCAGCTCCTGCACCAGATTCTCATCCATGTGGTCCAGGATTTCACGGACCTGTGCAAGGTGCGAATTGATTGAGCTGGTGACGCTCTGCTCGGGCACAGACTGTAGACGACATTAAGCGGGCTTACAGAGCCTCAATGCTGCCACATACTCTGGAGCCGATCCTTTATCAACCCATACAAGATTCCAATTCTCAACCGTGCATCGTACCTGCATGCCTCCTGCCATCTGCTGGCGCAGGGACGCGCATGCGTGGCCGCGAATGTGTTGCGAGAGGTAGAGGCTCAGTCTGCGCTGCTCTTCCAGAATTGCGGCCAGCTTGGTCTTCATAGCGTGGCCCAGCAACCGGAATTGGTCCATTTGTTCAGGATAGAGTTTCAATTTTGCCTGGGGAAGGGGGGCAGCACACACAAAATATTTTCTGATTTTGACAAAGGCGCCCAAGCCAGTGGGCTGCAGGCAAGACAAATCACCTCCACTCACCACCATCTCCAACCAGGGCTTTTTCGAGCTGGAGATGCCGGCCTCGGAGCAAGAGCTCATCCAGCTGGCCCGGGAGGTAGTGGGCAATCTGCCACTTGAGAGCTTGCTGCGCGGGGTGAGGGGTGGGTCAAGCTCAGGTGACGTGGGACACGAGCCTAGTTACCAAGTGCACATGCTCCCAACCCCACACCCGGCCTTACCCCTTGACCCATGACTTCCAGGAACCGCGCCTCCAGATCCAGGCTCGGCGCTGCCTCTGCCAGCTCCGAGAGGCTTGCCAGCTCGCGGCCAATGGCGTTCCACTTGGCGAAAATCACGTCGGTGTTGAACGAGCGGAACAGACGCGCATTCTCGGGGCTGAGGGCGAGGCCAGGGGGCGGGAAGGGTTCGTCCCTGGGTGTGTGCATGCAGCTCACGTGCAGCAGAGACAGCTGGGCCGGGGTGAAGCCCTCGTTCGGCGCGGTAGCAGCAGGGCCGCATTCGCCGCCGAAATCCCAGCGGGGCGGGCGCGGGCTGGGCGGCGGCCAGCTCGAGTGATGACACCGTCTCCTCCCGGTACACCAGCATCCGCTCCAGCGCGGCGCTCTGGGAAGCTAGCACGCTCATCTCGGCCCGGGCCGCCGCCAGCATGGCGCGCAGCTCAGCCGCCCTGATGCGGTCCTCGATCTCTTTCTGCTGCCGCCGCGCGCGGTACCGGGCCTGTGCCTGGAGGTTCAGCTGCCGCTGGCGATCCATGGCGACGCTGTCTGGCTTGCTGCGCGGCCGCCCCCGCGACCTCTGCTCAGTTGGGGGAGCCCTAGGTGCCGACCTTTGCCCCTGTGCTGGCGCCCTCTCCGAGCCTTCCGCGCTGTCTACCAGTTCAAGTGAGATCGGCTCACGTGTGACCAGCGCTTGTCGACGGCCAGAGCCCTGCCCGTCCACGCCCGTCTCCGCGACGCCGCCGGGCGACTCGCCCAACGCGGTCTCCGCATCCATCAAGGCCGGAGGGGAACCTCGGGGTTCGGGCCGTACCCCGCCACTCCGTCCCAAATGCGACATGGCTTTTTAATAATTTGCAACAAATTCACTGATGCGCGCCTCGATCACTTTAGGAAGCGATGCGTGTGGCGTGTGCGCCGCATCTGCAGTACAGAGTCAGACCTAAACTAGGTTGTACACCGCGGCGCACGCCTTCCCGGCCCGCCGTCGGGACCCCGGATATACTTACAATTAACAAACAAATGCCATCTATACATCTACTTGTGTAGAATGACCTCGATTGCGCGTGGCAGGCGAGCAATCCATACTGTTCATGATGGGACTTAACCCCCATCACGTTTTGAGAATCTAGAACATTAGCACGGTACAAGGGTAGGGATAACCTAGTGTAACCCCAACGGTTACACTAGGTTATCACTGAAACAGCGCCACATCATCATCATCCTCGTCATCATCATCGTCGTGAAGAATAATATTGCTTGCTGGGCTCGACTGCTCCGATCGACTGTCGCTGGAGACATCCAGTTTGGGCATGTCCAGGGCTTGGGGTGTGGTCATCCTCGCAGGTGGCCGGATGAGACTGGGCTTTTTCAATGACAGGCCCCGCTCTTGGAGCCCTAGACCCCGCTTGAGCTGCGGCAGCGCCTTGGCAGCGGGCGTGCTGTCCTTGCCCAGCAGCGCCTGTCCCGGCGGTTCGTTCTCCTTGTCCAGCTTGGGGGCGCTCGCGCGAAAGCCGCGCCCGCCGACGCGCATGCCGCCCAGGGGCTGCTCCTGCAGCGGCGCCTCTGGGCCGATGTCGCGCCCCGGGACGTCGACCGAGAACACAAAGCTGACGTGCTCGGTCACGCGGGACTCTCGCAGCGCCGGGTCCGGGACCGTGTCCACGCTGCGGTGGTGCGCCCAGCGCTCCAGCTCCTCCTCCGGCGGCTGGCCCCGCTGCGGCCGGTGGCCCAGGCTGTCAGAGGCAACCGAGGCGTCCAAGGCAGCAGGTTTGGAGGTCTGAGCACCAACAATATCTTCTGACACATCCTCCGGCTGGGCGCCTTGCCCACCCGAGGACCTATCCCCTGCCCCTTGCGCCGCCTCCTCGGCGCCCTTGGCTTCGCGCACGCAGACGGCGTCGTAGGTGCTCGACACCGTCTGCTCGTCGTAGGTGAAGAGGTCCCGCAGCTCCTCGCTGCTCATGAGGTTGTTCCCGCTGGCGCCGCTCTTGGCGCTGGCGCTCGTGTCCACCACCTGCTGCAGGCCCTCCTTTGACAGCTGGCGCTGGAAGATCTTCTCCTCGATCGTGCCGGTCGTCAGGAATCGGTAGACGTACACCTGAAACGGGCAGGAGGGATGGAATTCTTGCAGGGGGTGGGGTCGGGTACACGCGTGCTGAGTGAGAAATTCGCGCAAAGAAGAGTGCAAATGAGTGATGCGATCAACAAGTAGCTTGGCCCTCCGTGGGCAGCTTCACCAGCCAGCGCACACCTTTTTCTTCTGGCCATCCCTCCACACTCGGGCGGCAGCCTCTGCAGAACAATAGATTGGCCCAGTCAGAGTTAAGATTTGGGCACTGGATGCAATTGAGGGGTGTCAGAACGAGACAACATCCCAATCCCATCAGCTCCCGCATACGTTTATCGTCAGCCGGGTTCCAGCTGGGATCGAATCTGGCACAAGTGAATTTGGAAAGGAAAAGAGTCAGGCTTGTCATTTCAAAGCTTGCTGTTCAGCCACGTGCCACCTCTTTAAGGTCAAATCGGCACCCCCCACGCCTCACAGGACAAGGCGATTGCCGCCGATGAGGTTGAGGCCACAGCCGCCGGCTTTGGAGGAAAGGAGGAATGCAAAGTGGTCCGCTGCAAAGGGGGATGTTGGTCGTAAGGAAAGGATTATCGTTTTCCTTATGTATGCAATCAAGGCGTCACCTGTCAGCCCAGGATGCAGTTGCTATACAAAATTCCAGTCACCCACGGTATGCAACCTCATCAACCAGTGCAACTCAGAAACCCACCATTGGGGTCACAAAAGGTGTTGACGAGCTTTTGGCGCTTGTTGATGGTGGTGGAGCCATCGAGCCGGACGTAGGGGTATCGCCGCTCCCGGCACAGCTGCAGGCAACGGTTGGGACGCAGACTGTGGAACATACAGAGTTGTGATGAGATTCTCAAAAGCCCGCACACACCCAGCCAGCCAGCCGCACCAGAGCGATGAGGTCCAGGGTCTGGGTGTAGTTGCTGACGATGACGATTCGATCCTGAGTCAATCGCCGGAGCACATCCAGCAGGTTGGCGAGCACCAGGAATTTGCCTGGCAGGTGGATGGATGCAGGGCAGGCTGTCAGCACAGGCTGTTAGGAGGGAGATCACAGTGACACACGCGCATTACGCACAAGGTCGCTTCTCCTGTGACGACAGCAGACACGATAATCCTTGCCTCCTTCCGCCCACCGCTCACCTGACAAATGTTCCCACCCAATGGGCAGGCTGCCCCGGCCCGGCCGCCCGTCGTCCAGCAGCCCCGGCGGAAAGAACTCGGCGGCACCGGCAAAGCCCTCGGCGTCGCCCTTGGCCCCCGGGGAGTGTATCGCGTCGTAGACGAGCTTGGGGTGGCTGAGCAGCTTGCGCAGGGAGGTGATGGCGCCCAGGACGCGGCTGGCGCGCTGCCCGTTGAGCAGCTGGGCGGTGGTCTTGCTGGCCAGAAAGTGGTTGTACAGCGCGGTCTGGAGGGGCGTCATGCGGCAGCAGACCACCTCCACCGTCTTGGGCGGCAGGTGCGCGGAGAGGAGCGTGTTTGTGCGGCGCAGGATGAAGTGGTTGACGAGCGAGGACAGCTCGGCCGCGCGCGCGGCGCCGGCCGCCGCCTCCTCCTCGCTCGCCCCGGGCTCGCGGCCCGCCAGGATGGGGCCCTCGAAGTAGCGCCGAAAGGCGGCCGCGCCGCCGAGGACGCCCGGGTTGCAAAAATCCACCATCGCTGCGAGGGAGTAGGGTGGGAGTGGACAGAGAGTGGCTGGCTGTACTGATTGCATCAATAGTCTCTTGCATTAGAATCATGCAACAACAACAAAATAAATCCCCTATTCCCCGTACCAAAAAACTCGTCCAGCTTGTTCTGGAGGGGCGTGCCGGACAGGAGCACGCGGCGCCGGCAGGCCATGCCGCCCAGGGCGCGATTGGTGAGCGTCGCGTCGTTCTTGAGGCGGTGCGCCTCGTCGCAGATGAGCAGGTCGCAGCTGCCCGGCTCCTTGAAGCGGTCGGCGTGGATGCGAAAGGTTTCATAGGAGACGATGAGCACCTGGTAGCGCGTGGTGGTGAGGAAATCGCGGATGGAGCTGCACACCTCCTCGCGGCTGGCCTCGGCCAGGGGCAGCGTGCGCGCGCGGCCCGCCCAGCCACTTGCCGCACTCGCTGTCCCAGTTGGCGACCAGGCTGGTCGGGCAGCAGATCACGCAGCGCCGCGCCAGCGGGTCGCCGCCCAGCGAGGGCGCGCGCGCGTGCAGCAGCGTCCAGAGCAGGGAGATGCCCTGCAGCGTCTTGCCCAGGCCCATGTCGTCCGCCAGGATGCAGCCGCAGCCCTCGTACGGCCGCAGGCCCGCCACGCACTCGAACATGAAGGCCACGCCCTCGCGCTGGTGCGGCCGCAGCCAGCGCACGAGCGCGGCGTCCACCGAGACGGGCTCGCCCGGCTCGCCCTCCGCCGGCCGCCACAGGACCAGCGGCTCCACGCCGGGCGGCAGCTCCGGCGGCTCGGCCTCGCCCTCGCCCTCGCCGTGCAGCGCCTCGTCCGACTCGTTGTCCACGCTCGGCAGGCGGGGCAGCGGCTGCGGCAGCGTCCCCGCGTTGCCCCAAGGCACAAACTTGCGGCGATTGGCCAGGAAGCGCCGCAGCGACTGCGCAAGGGGTGAGGGATATATATGCAGATCAGATGGTTTTTCTGATACAACGTACGAAGAAATATTCCAAAGGCTTGCAATATACATGCGGCAATGCGCGAATCCGCTTGGGATGATGCACATCGCCAGCCCATGCAACAATTCACATTTTCCAATGACGCAAAGAAATCCACAAAACACCGAGTCAATCCAGACCAACCAGTCAATCTCCAGACTGTGCGCACCGCGGACTTGGAGGGGGCGTTGGGGTGGGGCGACTTGAACGGCTTGCGGAGGACGGCTTCCGTCTGCTGCACCGTGAGGAGCTTCGGAATGAGCGCCCCACGTGACACTTCCAAGCTGCAAAGGGGCACGCATCATGAAATGAGGCAGCGAGCACCGGGAGGGAAATGCGAGGCAAGGCAAAGCAATGGCGGGCATGCCCGACCGCATTGTCGCGACCCTTGAAGGCGGGCAGGAGCCCGGGCTCGTGCACTCGCCTTCCATCGAGCAAGGCCCGGACATTTTCGGTGCGCCGCTGCTCCTCCTCATCTTGCGTCAGTGGGCGGTCCAATACATCTTCCATGACGGGTGTGGGCCGCAGGGCCTATCTCATGACCCGGAGGAAGCAGATGGCCCTCGAAATACTTGCGTGGTCCCACCAACCAGATCGCGTGTCTTCTCGGGCAAGGGTGCGCTTCCTACAGCATGCAGATGGATGGGCCTCTACTGCTTGAATTTGCACCTAATGATGCCAGAATGCTTTTGCCAAGGGCGCTTCATGGACAGATGGCGTCTGTCCAATGCTCGTTCAAGCCATGCTTGGGAGGGGCGCGAACGCATGTCGGGATTTGCACGGATTTGCGCTTCCTGATCTGTTCGAGCACGACCGCTTACTGCCCAATCAAACGCATGTACGCACGTGATGCTGCATGGAAGACATTGCAATCCTGTAAAAATGGTCGGATCCGTCACAGACTGCTGAGAAGGGCTCTGGAGGGTTTGCCGCCTTCAAACTCGGGTAGTGCCCTGCAGATGACCGGCCAGGATATGTCGCAGGAAGCGGCGCTCCTGCGGACAAAAGGGAATGCACTGTTCAAATCCAAGGCGAGTGATGCTTGTGTGCAGTAATGGGGCCAGTATGGGCGTCCAGTACGCTCTTGCTCGAGCAAGACATGGTGACCATGTTGAAAGTTGACCATCCTCCGCAGGACTATCCTGGGGCATTAGCCGCCTTTTCGGACGCATTGGAATGCTTGGACTCTGGAGAAGAAGACAATGAGCTGCGCGCGGTGCTCTTGTCCAAATAGATCGCTGGTGCAGTACGGCTTGGGCGACTGGCCGGCCGCCCTGCGCGATGCGGAGGCCGTGCTCGAGTGCGCGGGGCCAGAGCATGCGTGCTTCCACAAGGCCGTGTACCGATCCATGTGCTGCCGCTTGTTGCTGGGCTGCGTGGATGACCGAGTTGGGAGCTTGACAGAGGCCGCAGGAGGAGAGGGGCAGCCGGAGACGGCCCTGGTGACGCGACGGCTGTCTTCCCTCGCAGCCAGCAAGGTATCTAGTGCTTTACATGCGTCAGAGATTGAGATACGCCTTGAACAAGCGCTCAGCACCCTGGAGCGCGATCTGGTGGGCGAGGAAGAGGAGGGCGAGGAGGTGGACACCGGGGCAGCCCTGGACGAGATGATAAAGGGGCTGGAGGCGCACCCGGGCTTCTTGCTTCTGGAAGAGCGCCGCTGCTCGAGGGTTCTGCTGGCACTCCTGCCCGCCTACCCGGACAAGGTTGCGTCTGTCCTGCGGGCTGCGCACGCGGCGCGGGACGATGGGCCCGGCTCGCGCGTACTCTGGTCGGGGCCCCTCTGGGTCAATCTTGCGCGGGCCGCTGCCGCAGTAGACGCAAGCAAAGGGCCTGCAGACGGCACAAATATCGCCCTCGTGTGTCTAGACCTGCTGGGCTGGGCTGCGGAGGCAAGACCCCTGGCTCGCTGGCCAGCTGCTGGCGGTGCCGCTGCTGTCCACTGCCTGCGCGCTGCCGCAGACCCTGCTGCAGAGCCTCCAGCGCATCGGCGCCGGTGCCAAGGGCGCGGCTGTGGACGCCGACTGGGTCCGCGCGGCGAGCGGGGCGCTCGCAGCGTTTGCCAGGTCGGCGCCTCAGCTCTTTGCACCAGGGTCGACCGACGGTCGGCCAGCCGCCGGCACCCCCGAGCCGCTGCGCGTCGCTGCAGGCACATTCCTGGCGCTGGCGGACGCGGATTTGACGAGCTCTTCTGACGCTCAGACCATCGATGCCGCGTCGGCGGCCCAGCTACCAGAGGCGGAGCGTCGCGCGCTGGAAGAATTGCAGAAAAAGCGTGCGGCGGTCTACAATCCAGACCTCGTCTCGTGCCGGCATGCACTCCTGGACTTGGTTGCTCAACTGGTGGTGGCAGACGGGTTTTCTGCCTCAGCAGCGTGCATAGCAGGTAGGCAGTCGGGGGGATTTATTCATCCGTCGAGAGAGGGTCGCACTTGCCTGGGCTTGGATATGCCTCAGGCCGCTTTGCAATGGTTCAATGGGGAGGCCAGTGCTTGCACAGCTCGGCACCGCATAAATGATGCATTTCGTCAGTTTTGTCTCACGCAATGATCCGTAATAACCCCAACTAATCCACCCACACAAAGATCTGCTGAGGGTTGCCCGAACGCTGCACGAGGCCTCGCCGCAGCGCATGGTTCGCGCCGGCGCCGCGGGCGAGATGCGATACGAGAAGCGGCGATTCACGGCGGATTTTGCGGACAATCCGGCCGGGGATTTCTTGTTGCGCCTTGACCTGCCGGGAAGCCTTAGGGCTGCGCCCGGTATTGCCGGGAAAGAGACGCTGCTGCTGCGCGTGCTGGCCCTAGTACAGGAGGCGGCGCGGCGGCGGGCGCCCTTTGCCAAGCGCCTCGCCCGCCAGGACGGCACGGGGGAGCTGCTCCGTGAACTGCTCGTCTATGCGGACGCGGAGACGCGTGGCACTGCCAGGGATCTGGCGGCCGCGCTGTGCGCTGCTGGCGAAGCAGACATCGGTCTTTCTTCCCCGACAAGCTTGGTGCTGGTCTGCTCGGCGCTGGCGGTGCCGGTGCCCGGCGATCAGACCCGGGCGTGCGCACACATGGTGGAGCTGCTGCCCGCCGCCAGCGATGAAGAGTTCCAGGACACGGTTTCGGCGCCCTGCCTGTGGGCGGCGCTGCGTGCGCTGTGCAACGATTGCCAGGCTGGGCCCCTGCCGGACGGCCGCTGGAAGGAGCTCATCAGGGCGTTGCTCAAGCGATCAAGCAGCAAGAGCAGCTGGCCGCACGGCCTTGCCTGGGACAATGTGGAGGATGCCCTGCGCACCTGGCTCCTGGAGCAAGCCAAGCCGGCCCCCGCGCAGCAGGCCTTTCCCAGTCTCCCCCGCGGGTTTTTGGCGGGTGCCGGAGGGGACGCGAGTGACAGCGATGGCGTAGAAAAACAAGCGACTGAAGACAACGCTGCAGACCAGCAAAAGGAGCTGCGAACGAGCCCTCAGGCTTTGGAGCAAGCGCGGCCGGTCGCTGAAGCCCGGCCTGCCATCGCGACCCCCGAGCCGTCTGAAGGCGCGGCTGTCCTGCGGAGCCCAGCCTCGTGTGTTAAAGGCGATTCTGCGCCACTTGACGCCACCGAGGCGGATGTGGCGGATCTGCAAGACGTGTTTGACTCGTCCACGGCCATTCCGCCAGCGACGAGAAAGGCCAGGGCTGCCTGGCTGGCGCTGCCTCAGGAGGCTCGAGTCCGGTGGTCCCAGGCTTCGTCGGACGTGAGCTGCTTCCTCGCGGTGCCGCGAGGGACGCGTGCGGCGGAGATCTCCGTGCAGAGCGACGGCTCCAAGTTGGCCGTGCGGCTCGGTTGGTATGGCAGCCTGCTGGACGCCGAGCTCTGGGCTGACATCAAGGCTGCCGAGCTGCACTGGTGCCTCGAGGATGAGGAGGTGAGGCGGGGTATTCTCATGGTTTTTGATCTGAAGATGAGGGAATTATGTCCCCAGCTGCCAACAATCAAACGTGCCTTGCACAGCAAGAATCACTTCCTCATCCCAGTTGCACGTGCTGATGCCCAAGCGAGCCGGCGGCTGGTGGAAGGCGCTGACCAAGGGCGGGACCGAGAGGAGCTACCACGAGCTCCTGCACGAAGCGGTCAACGCCGATGAGCCGGTGACGGCCTATGACGAGCTCAGTGAGGAGGCCAAGGACCTCATCGACTCGATTCGGGAGCGGCAGGCGTACATTGCTGCTGGAATGCTCGACCCAGAGGGCTTTGACGATTTCCGGGTCGTCATCGGCGAAAACAGTCTCCAGGGATGAACAACATTTTAGTTGCGTAGAGATGCTCTTACAAGGTCATGTGACAAAATTGAGCATTGTATACACGCAGAGGGGGTGAACGTCGACGTTTTTGTAGCTATAATGCAGCATACAGAGTTGTACCGAGAGGGCAGTGACTTGTCGCTGAGCCTCTGCAAAACACAGCTTCAGATCTGTTCAAAGATCAAATGTTGTCATGCAAGACTCCGAAGGTATGCATCCGTGCCCGCTTCCATCCCTACAGCCGGCACCCAAAAGATGGGCGGCTCGTTAGCATTGGGCTGGTCAATCCAGACCAGGCCTGTTTGCATCAAGTTGTTAATGGCGTCCTCTGTGCGGGCAAGCGACCACTCCAGCGCGGCGGAAAGCTGGGACAGGGTGAAAAACGGTCTTTGGCCCTGTATTGCAGTGAGAAGATCTCATTTGAACATGTTGTTCGTGTGTGCAGCCTCCAGAGCTCAGTCACGAGTCAAGATTCATGCCTGAGGTCTAGGTGATTGGTCCTTGCGCAAGCAAGGGGCCTGACCAAGCACCCCTCTGCCCGCTTCCCCACCCTTCAGACCCTTCTCACCTCGGCAAAACTCAGGATGCTGCTGCCATCGGTCGAGAGTTCGACAGGCTGTGATCGCACATACTGCGATGATCGCACCGTCACTGTGCCAAGTCCGCTGCCGAGGGGAGCAAGGTTCTCAAGCGCTTTGAGAATGTCCTCTGTGGAGATGGGATCCGCCGCGCTCCCGCGTCGCCTCTGCAATGAGCAGGAGTAGATGTCCTTGCACAGTCTAGCCACGCAGACGTGCTGCATTGCGCGTGGAGTCTCCTGGACTACGCAATGGTCCGGCGCCCAATGCAGTACCCATCCCGCCTCAGGACGCCCTTGCCTGCACGTGGTGCCGCAGCACTTGAACCTCCATTAGTGGTCCCACACTGTTCCGGAGAATCATGCAGCTCTCGACGCACTGCACCCCTAGCTCGTAGTAGAAATCTGCATTTGGTAATAGAACATTGGTAACCAGGCTTGCTTGAAGAGGTGGATGTCAAAATCCGCTGTATGCCCAGGAAAGGGCTCCCCTATAAACCTAACCCTGAGACCCCAGCCTCACCCCCGAGACCCAGCAGCTTGTTCCAGATGCCCTTGTTTGACGCCAGCGGGTCAACGCCGATGCTCACGCACATGGCGTAAAATTGCGCCCGGAACTCGGGCTGCTTGCGGATGTCTGCCCTGTAAGGGATGGAGGGCTGGTCCTCAGGTAACCACTGTTGCACCAGGTCGCCTTGCTCACAGCTCATCACAACCGTCCATCTAAGCACGGCATACATCCCCAAACCCCACTTACTTGTACTTGAGCGCAAACTCCTCCAAGCTCTGCTTGAAGGAGCCCATCTGGGCCCGCATGACCTCCTGCTTGGTCTCGTTGACATGGTCGCCCAGCGTGCGAAAGTGCTCCTGCGCGTGGAGTGGCGACCACGGTCAGGAGAAGCCGGGTGCTCTTCAAAGCATCGTCGTCAAGCATGCCGCATCTGTCTTCCCACCTTGGTAGCCCGGCTCCGCTCGAGGCCCTGAATGCCCGGCCTCCGCCTCATTCCTGGTCTCTGTGCTCTGAGAGCGACAACCGCGACTACGGCATGCCTTTCATTTTTTGAAAACACAAATTATACTCCGTCACTACTTTTTGGGTGAGCAAGGTGGGTGTCCTGTATTGTGCGCCGCGTGTAAAGGGTCGTCTTCAATGATCCGGCTTGCCGGAATGATCGCTCATCCGCTCCTTCCACACCGGGTGCACGATACTGAGTAAAAGCTCCATTGCAGCCCACCATTTACAATATGCATGCAAATACTTGTTTTCATTCCATTCCAAATAGGTGCTCGTTTGTTCGCATTGATTTGCAGGCGTCCGCTGCCCACGAGAGTGCCCACAGGGCAGCGAGTCATTCTCACACACTAGGCAGCCTACAAAAATGCACACTGACATCCACACCAATCATGAATATCCACCACGGTGGCCGAATTGAGCAAATTTGCTTCCACGCAAGTGCAGGTGACGCGCACGATCGCGACAGCAACGCTTGTCCCCCTTGTTCGTACAGGGACGCCCGGGGCGCGCAGTGGGCGGGAAGTCTCAGGTTGGGCCCCTGATCCTCGAGGATTGCCTTGGCCGCTCCAGGCAGCGGGCGCTGCTGCAGAGCAGAGGACAGGTTGTCGCCTGCATTGACCCAAGTTATTGAATTAGGAAATATAGAGTAAGATGGCAGAATTCAAGTGAATCGCAGGGGAGTCTTCGTTGGGCCGCACCCTCCCCGTAGCAGCTATGTTTGGAGGCCAGGCGGGCGCAGGCGCCGGAGCTGGAGCGGAATGGTGCGTTCAAGGTGTTGTGCACGCTTTTCGGGTACGTACCAGGTCTCGTACTGTGCATGCAGTGGGCTGACGGGCGTCGCCGCTCCCTCCCCGGACGCCAGGCGGGACCTGAGTCACAATGTGGGCACCCTGCTGGACGAGCTGGAGATTCCGCGGGCCATCTCGGCCCCTCCCCAGCTGGACGATCGCTGGGCGCTTGGTCTGGTGCGTCGGATTGGAGAGTTGTGCGGGGTGGCTGCCCTGAGAGGCTGCCTGTTTGGAAGCGGGCTGGCCGCAGCACCGGCCTGGACACTGCGCAGCGCCTGATATCATCGTTCACGCACCCTGACGCCGATACCGGCACCTGCTCTTGTGCATACTCCCTAAGGATCTGACAATTTTCAAATCGCACCCGTCCCCACTCCAACAGGGCGGACTTGGGCAGCCCACCTCGGACATCCGGCTGGACGAGGACTATGACCGCTTTTACCAGGCGCAGGTGGCGTCTGGCAAGAAGCTGCCCCCGCCCCTGGACAGCTCCACCATCTACTCGGAGCTGGGCGGCCCGCCGGAGCTGGCCCACCTCCTGCGCGGCGCCAGCCCGGCCCCCGGGTCCAACCCGCTGCTGGACGGGCTGACGGGTCCGGACGCCTCGGCGAGCCCGGCCCCGCCCGGCAGCGTGTCGCCCGCGGTGCTGCACGCGCTGAGTCAGCTCTCGCTGGCGGGGCGCGCGAGCCCCGCGATCCTGGCGCAGCAGCTGGCGCAGCAGCAGCAGCTGCTGGTGGCGGCGCAGATGGCGGCGGCCTCGGCGGCCTCGTCCGCGGCGCCCACGCCGCCGCCCTCGGCCGCGGCGCTGCAGGCGGCGCTGCACTCCATGCAGCAGCGGGTCTCGCCCGCGCTGCCGCCGGGCCCGCCGCCCGGCGCGCAGGGCGGCCACGGCCCGCACGGCGGCATCCCGCCCGCCCCCCGCCGCCCAACGGCGCCAACCCCGAGTTCCAGGCGGCCTACGCCGCCGCCTACCAGGCCGCGCTGCAGCAGCAGCTCATGCTGGGCGCGGCGGCCGGCCCCGTGGGGCCCGGCTTCATGCAGGGCACGCCCCAGGCGGCCGCGGCGGCGGCGGCCGCGGCGGCGGCCGCCGCCGCCGCCTTTGCGCAGCACCAGCACGACTTTGGTGGGCCCCCCCAACGGCGCGCACCACGGCGGGCGACCGGCACGGGCCGCACCACCACCACGGGCCCCGGCCGGCTGCCGCACCACCACCACGAGGAGGCGCGGCGCGGGCGGCACGGCCGGCCGCGGGCCGCGCGCTACGGCGAGGGCCGCGGCGCGCGCGTCTCCAGCTCGTCCGCGGAGGCGAGCGGCAACCCGGAGGACATGCGCGGCCCTGCGACGTACAAGTTCTCCACGCTGGAGGAGGCCAAGGGCAGCGTCGCGGAGACGGCGCGCGACCAGCTGGGCTGCCGCTTTTTGCAAAAAAAGTTTGACGAGGGCGGCGCGGCGGCGGTGGAGGCGGTGCTGGGCGAGGTGCTGGAGGGCCTGGTTGGCCTGATGGTGGACCCGTACGGCAACTACCTCATCCAGAAGCTGCTGGACCGCTGCTCGGAGGAGCAGCGCCTGGCGCTGGTGCGGCGCGTGGCGGGGTCGGGCGAGCTGGTGCCCATCGCGCTCAACACGCACGGCACGCGCGCGGTGCAGCGGCTGGTGGAGACGCTGACCGCGCGCGAGCAGGTCACGGCCGTGGTGGAGGCGCTGCGCCCGGGCGTGGTCTCGCTCATTCGCGACCTCAACGGCAACCACGTCATCCAGCGCTGCCTGCTGCGCTTCACCAACGACGACCTGGGCTTTGTGTACGCGGCCGCCGCGGAGCACTGCCTGGAGATTGCCACGCACCGCCACGGCTGCTGCGTGCTGCAGCGCTGCATCGACCGCGCCGACCCCGTGCAGAAGCGGCGCCTCACCGGCCGCATCGCCGAGCACGCGCTCTCCCTCAGCCAGGACCCCTTTGGAAACTACGTCGTGCAGTACGTGCTCGAGCAGGGCAACGGCGAGATGCTGGCCCCCATCCTGGCCCAGCTCAAGGGCCACTACGCCGACCTGGCCGTCCAAAAGTTCAGGTGTGTTTGGTGGTGGGTGTTGGTTGAGGGGCTTGTTTGCACTGGTGCCCTTACGTGTACGACTCTTGATTATTTCTACCGCTGGGCAATCCTTCCATATCCAAACCATCCTCTCACAACGCCCCCCCCCCCCCCCCTCTCTATTCTTTCTCCTTGCAGCTCAAATGTGGTGGAGCGCTGCCTCAAGCTGGGCGGCGGCGAGACCTCCTCGCTGCTCGAGGAGCGCGACGCGGTGGTGGAGGAGCTCATGAACTCGCCCGCCCTCGGCCGCCTGCTGCAGGACCCTTACGCCAACTACGTCATGCAGAGCGCGCTCAGCGTGACCTCGGGCGCGCGGCACGTGGCCCTGGTCAACGCCATCCGGCCCCACCTGGCGCTCCTGCGCGGCACGCCGCACGGCAAGCGCATTCTGGCCAAGATCAGCGTGAAAATCTGAGCTCCCCACTGCTTCTTGGCATGTGTCTCCCTGGTGGGGCGCAGGCACGACCTGGGTTGTCGAGCAGACACTGTGCCTTCTCGACGCGCATCGCCTCCCTTGCAGCTGTCCACGACAGAAATCTCTCCTCACGCACCCCCCCTGCGTCGTCTCGCAGCGCCTGCCCCCCCGCCTTGAGACCTGTGCATCGACCCCAATTTCTAGAGGAGTGTTGTACACCACCAAACCCCTTTCCCGCCAGCCCCTGTGCCCTTTGCACGACTATCTGTATGCTTGTCCACCCAGGGAACGGAACTTGGCACGTGTAAACTGGTTATTCCCGCGAGCGAGCGAGCGATCGAGTGTTACAGACACCTGGGGAGGGGCCGGGGCGCGCGCGGACGGGGCGCAGCCGCTCAGGCCCCACAGGCAAGCAGCGGCGGGGAGGCTCTACTCCTCGTCCTCCTCATCGGCCTGGTCGGCGATGTTGAAGTAGCGGAGCTCGTACACGCTCCGGTCCTTGTTGGAGGCGATGACGCGCAGCCAGTCGCGGACGTTGTGCTTCTTCAGGTACTTCTTGGTGAGGTACTTGAGGTACCGCTTGCTCATGGCGATGTCGGAGGTCACCGTGACCGCGGTCTTGGTGCGGGACACCTTGACGCTGTCGCCCAGGACGCCAGTCTTGCCCTCGACCTTGATCCGGTCTTGCAAGAACTTCTCAAAGGAGGCGATCTCCATGATCTTGTCCTCCACCGGCCGGGTGCAGTCAATGGTGAACTTCAGGGTGTCCTTGGACTTCTTGGGGCCATGGGCCCTCTTAATCACCGCCTGCACCATCGTGCTGAACCTGCGGGGGCACGCGCGAGGCGACCGGGTGAGGACAGCGCCCAGTTCCGCCACCCCTGGGGGAGGTCCGGGGGATACCAGCGCCCCGGATACAGGTCATTGGACTCGAAGCCGATATCGAATGCCTTCTCAAATCGACACCAGCGTCCGTCGCCCTCCTCCCGGGCTCGAGGGGTTGCGAGCTCCCAAGCACGCATACGAGCGCCCACCAGCGCCGGCCATGGTCCCATCCTGCTCTCCATGTTCCCGCGGCTGCATGCCGACGCCTACCTGCTATCAAGTCACGGTCCAGCTGAGAGAGAGGGACACAACTCGCCGAAATGCCTTAATCTGTGAGCACCGCTCGACGGCTCTTGCGCCCGGGTCGATGGAGGCCGTGCCCAGGAAATCCAAATCCCATCCAAATCAGTTGGGCCAGTGCAGATCTGAATCCCGCAACGAACCCCCGCCTTTAGCCATGCCAGCGTGATCCGAGCCACCCCAGGGCCGCATGCTGGGTCCCATTTACGTTGACAGAGTATAGTGGCTGGTACACACGATAGCGACGGAGCTCCCGTGGCCAGAGATCGGGGCTGCACGAGCGCTCTGCATATCTGTGCCCGGGCTGGCGAATGGTTGGCCTTGCGCGTCACGCGCCCTGCTTGATATCTTGGGCTCAAATTGGCGTTAAATTTTAAATTGTGTGCTCGGCAGGGCACTCGAATTTGATCAGCGGCGAGTCGACCGGCAATCATGTGAGGGGGTGTGCAAGGGGCTGGCGAGGTGACCGGCGCGGGCGATGCGTTGCTTGTGAGCGGGAGCACCCACATGTGGCCGTCGCATACTGCCCATTAGCTCATAGAGCGCTAATATGTGGGACTTCAGGGCGCGCCTGGCCTCTGCGCGGGCCAGGGTTGGGCGGCTGCCGGCGGCCATGCTGGTCGCGATGGTCCTCTGGCTGCTCTGGCTCCAGGGCAGCTCCCGCTGGATGCGCGGCACCGTCACCCAGGGCTCCGGCCTCCTGCGCGCCATCCTGCCGCGGGACCGCGGCACGCTCGTGGTCTACATCTTCTCCTTTACTGATCTCGAGTACCAGGAGAACCTGTACTACTTTTTGGAGCACGGCGTGCGCGCCGACGACGGCGTGGACTACCTCATCGTGATGCAGGAGGGCAACAGCACGATGGGCGCGACCGAGCTGCCCTCCGTGCCGGACAACGTCCGCATCGTGACGCACCCCAACGGCTGCTTCGACTGGGGCACCTTTGGCTGGGCCATCCAGTCCGGCGCGGTGGACGTGCGCCACTACCGCTACATCCTCTTCGTCAACTCCTCCGTGCGCGGGCCCTTCCTGCCGCCCTACTGGCCACCCGAGCTGCACTGGACCGAGGTCTTCACCAGCCGGCTCAGCGACTCGGTCAAGCTCGTCGGCTCGACCATCTCCTGCGAGGGCGCCTGGAAGGGCGGCGTGCTCACCGGCGAGTTTCGCCAAAACCCACACGTCCAGTCCTACGTCGTGGCCATGGACCAGGTAGGGATTTTGTTTTTGGTTGGTGGTTGTAAGGGTCTAGAATAGGGCGCTGAGAGTGTGTTGCCTGGCGGGAGGTGTCTGTTATATGCTGTGGCCGCGATTTTCAGCATTGTCCTGGAGCCCCATACCGTGACGCCCTCCTACGTGCACTCCCTCTCAGGAATCGCTGGCCATCTTGCAAGAGGACGGGAACGCGTTGCAGTGCTACGACTCGTATCATGATGCCGTGTGGTAAGGCGTTTGGGAGGGTATTATTTTTGCTTGACTGCAGCATGTGCACTGAGGCCGACTGCCCTTGCGCATACCCTGACCGCCTCTGCGTACCGTTCAACTGCCCCTGCGCCCCGCCCGACCATCCCCTGCAAAAACAACCCATAAGTTCCTGCCAATTGTACGGCACAGACAACATTATAAATCTTAATTTTTGTATCCACCTTGCAGGAAGGCGGAGATGGGCTCGAGCGCGGCCATCCTGCAGGCGGGCTACAGCATCGACTCGCTCATGCTTCGCTACCAGGGCGTGGACTGGCGCGACACCAACAACTGGGCCTGCAATGCAGGGTGAGGAGGCTGGGCGGTGGATTGGGGGGCGATTGCAGTGGTCTGATTGATGTTGGATGGTTCACCTTGACAAATGAGCAGGCCAGTCAACGAGCATGCTCAGGAGTCTCGGCCACTCACGATGCCGCCCCACCCACTCCACCCTTTCCACCAGACTCAACCCGTACGCGGAGTACATGTACGATGGAATCAACCTGTCGCCCTACGAGGTGATGTTTGTCAAGATCAAGGACTACCTCCTCCAAGCCAACTGGACGACCGCGACGCAAGTGAAAAAGTACACCGACTGGGCCCGCGACCACGTACGTTGTATTTGCGTGTGTGTGTGTGTGTGTGTGAGAGAGAGGGAACGGGGAGATGGGTGCTGGTGCGCAGTGGAGCACCAAGCTCCTCGCGGACTCTATGGTAGCTGTCCTCGATTCTCTTAGTTTGCCAATGGACCCCGCTACACATACACAGACAAGCCCCCCCTTTCTCAACCCAACATCCACCACCAACCCCCTCACTCGCAGGGCCAGCACGTGGCGTCCAACGAGTACTCGGCCAAGCGAGAGCACTTGCGCCGCATCAAGATCATCAGCATGCGCGAGCGCGGGCCGCGCTGCTTCGACTTTGACTACTACCACAAACGCAACCCCGACCTACCGGTGCCGCCCTGGACCGCGGCCAACCTCTGGGAGCACTTTGTCAAGGACGGGCAGCACGAGGGGCGCGTCTTTCGCTTCCGTTGCCCCGAGCCGGGCGAGGCCGTCGCGCTGGCGCTGCCCTCGCCCCCGGCCGCGCTGGCCGACGCCGCGCCGGCGACGCCCGGCGGCGACGCGGCCCAAGAGGCGGCGCTGCAGCCGTAGGCGGCGCTGATTGGTTTGTGGCATGGAATCGCGCAGGCGCTAGAGGCAGCGGAGCGGCGGTGGGGCGATACTATGGGCGTGACACGCTTCCTTACGCTTCCACGCCGAGCGAGCTAATCATCGTGTGGCACCGGGCGCTCGTGATATTTGCTCGGGTCGGGTGTGCAGGACAGAACGTCTGCGATCCACGTGGCTTCAGGCCTGCGTGCAGCCGTGACAGTCTCTAACCAAAATCTGGGTCGCTCTGTGCGAATCAGTAATAGCGATTCGATCTGTGTTGCAATAGAAATTGTAGTATCTTGACTATCCCATATGTACAGCAGCTACTATGCCGGGCACACCCGAGCCTCTCCTGCTCCCTTTCTCGCGCCCACAAGCTTGAAACAATGTCTTTACAAGAGAGAAGCACACAGAAAAAGCTGGTAGGAGAAGGGAAACCAACCCTAGATACCCTTGGCGCCCGCCACACTCTACAGCCCTAGGAGCGCACGCACGGCGGCGGCGCGGTCCTGCTGCGTGACCAGGGACTCGCCCACGAGGATGGCGCCGCAGCCGGCGTCGCGCGTGCGCGCGACGTCAGCCGGGGTGAAGATTCCCGATTCGCCTGCCATGAGGAGGCCGCGCCGCGCGGCCTCGCGCCCCGCGGGCGAGGCCATGATGCGCTCCGTGTGCTCCAGGGACACCTTGAAGGAGCGCAGGTCGCGGTTGTTGATGCCCAGCATGCAGCCGTTGAGGCTGGGCAGGCGCAGCACGCGCGCCAGCTCCGCCTCGTCGTGCACCTCGATCAGGCACTGCAGGCCCAGCGCGCGCGCGTCGGCGACCAGCGCGGCCATCTCGGCGCTGGCCAGCACGGCCGCGATCAGCAAAATGGCGTCCGCGCCGTGGGCCCGGGCCTTGACCACCTGGTAGCGCTCGATGATAAACTCCTTGCAGAGCAGGGGGCACTCCACGTCCGAGGCGGCGATGGCCGCCAGGTACTCAAAGCCGCCCTGGAAGAATTTGGCGTCCGTGAGCACGGAGAGGCAGGAGGCGCCGCCGGCCTCGTACTCACCCGCGATCCTGACCGGCCTAAAGTCGGGGCACAGCACGCCGCGCGACGGCGAGGCCTGCTTCACCTCCGCGATCAGCCCGGGCGTGCCCCCGCGCGCCGCGCGGTGCGCCTCCAGTGCGCCGATAAAGTCCTTGACCGGCGGCGCGAGCACCAGCTGCCGCTCCAGCTCCTCCAGCGGCACGCGCTTGCGCCACCCGGCAATCTCCTCCGCCTTGTACCTGAGAAGTTTTTTTTTGTTAGGGGGCGGCGCGAGGTCAAACGTATGAGCTATGAAGGGGTGTGGGATGAACGAACCGACTTGCGTGGCCTTGCCTGTGCTCAAGGCACATAGGAGGCACGGCACATTGCAAGGACGTGGAACTCATTCGAACAAGCGGTCCCAAACCACACTAACCGCACCAGACAATCTCCTCCAAAATGTTGCGGGGCTTGTCCTCTGGGCCGTCGGCGTGCCGCCTGATCAAGACACCCTGCGCCGCGCGAATGAATACAATACGATAAGTAATGAGTGAAAATAACACCCGGAAGCGCCCAAGCGCGGACGAGGGGGCGATCACAACACGTCAATCAAGTCCCTCCCCACTCCCTCTTGCACGCACCTCGGAGGCCAGCTGTGCGCTGCTGGCAGCCTTGGCCACATGCCTCGCTCCGCGCACAGATGGAAGCATGAATACCCTCCCAGCAGAAAAGGGCACACGGCACGTGCTCCCTCTGACACTGTGGCTCAGCGACAGCCGCATCCCGACGCTGTCGCCCGGAATACAACTTTGGAGACCTCTCGCTGGTCCGCCCGAGCGTTGGTCAGGTCTGTGTGGCTATTGAAATGGGTTTATGCAGGTTTTATTCCATGCATTTGGAATCAAGTACTGGATATGGTGTGCGAGCCGTGCACCCAGGCTTGTTGCTCTCCGTGCATCGAACCTGCTCTCATGCGGGCGTGCGGGCGCTGGATCGCGACGACGAGTACTTTCGAGCACCGGGCATTTCCGCGACTGGCAAACCCCCCTGGCGGATCGACAGAGACCTGTGAGATGCCCATCACACCGCTTCTCGATTCATTATTGCTTACAATCTTGCTACGCACCTCATCGAGCGTGCCCCAGTGAAAAGTCTTCCCAGGTGATCCTGGGATGGCGACGGCCGAGAGCGACTTGGTCCGGATCAAGGTCCGTCGCCAAAATGGCGAGGACTTGGACATCCGTCCAGGGCTCAACAAGGAGGTGCGCGCGCGCGCTCTGCTGGGCCTGGGGGGGAGAGTCATTTGTGAGAGTGCAAGGGTTGGGTGGGTGGCCGCACAAGCCCAGACATTATGCATCCCCTGCCACCGCCCCGCCCCAGGCGCACGTGGCCATGCTCAAGGACTGGATCGCCGCGCACACGGGCGTCCCCGTGGAGGCGCAGCGGATCATCTACCGCGGGAGGGTGCTGGAGAACCACCAGCGCCTGTGCGACGCGGGCATCGAGACCGACTCGGTCGTCTTCATGGTCGAGCGCCCGCCGCCCGAGCCGGCCCGGCAGCCGCAGCCGGCCGCCGAGCACGGCGACGGGGCGGCGTTTGCAGAGTGGCTGGAGGCGCACAACGAGCGCATGATGGACGGCTTTGTCCGGCGAATGCAGCAGCAGTTTGGGCACCCGCTTCAGCACAGGCCCCAGAGCCCCGCCGCGCCGGCGGGGGCGGGGGTGGCAGCTGGGGCGCCAGCGGGCGCCGCCCTCGCCGGGCCGCCGAACCGCGCGGCCGCGCCGCCCGACGCGCTTTCCGGTCTATCCGAGTTCCTGTCTGAGCTTGAGCGCGGGAGCCGCGTGCCTGAAGGTCTGCCCCCCATCTCGTCCATGACAAGTGGTATGTTGGGGCGGGGGTATGTGGGACGCTTTGAAACACAGATAATGTGTCCACGACGGTCGTGATTGGTCAAGACTCGTTAATGACAGTACCCTTGGGGGCGATACCATTGGCGCACGTGTCTGTGTACAGACCTGCCAGTGTCTAGTTTGGCGGACAAACACGTCAGTATCTAGCCTGCCCAACACCTCAACACATATCCTCAAAACTTGACGCCGCGCAGAGGGAGCGCCGCAGGGCTTTGAGTCGTGGCCCGAGCCGACGCAGCGCGACTTTATGGAGCAGCACGGCGAGCGGTGGATCCGCTGGCAGCGGCGGCTGTTGCAGGGCGTGCGCGCGACGCTGGCGGCCAGCGACGGGCTTCCGCCGGCGACTGTGGAGCTGCTGAACCGGGTGGAGGCGGGGCTGCGCGCGCAGGCGGCCGCGCGCGCAGGCGGCGAGGCGCCGACGGATGCCCCGGCGGCGCCCTCGCCGGCCGACGAGACGGTGCGCCTGCTGCAGGACGCGACGGGCGCGGCGCTGGGCGCGCTGCTGCAGCGCTTCGCCGGCCTGTTCGGCTCGACCACGGGCCCCGCCCTGCCCGGCGGGGACGCGGTGCGCGCCCAGCTCGAGGGCGCCGCCGAGCGGCTGAGCGCGCTCGGCCGGGGCGAGCCCCAGGGCGCCGCCATGCGCCTGGCGGACCTCCTCGTCGTCCAGCAGCACTTTGCCACGGTCGCCGCGGCCGCGGCCGAGCTCATGCGCCTGTCCCAGTACTACGCGGCCTGGCTGTCGCGCGGCAACGCCTGGATCGCGCGCGCCGAGCCCGGGTACGTGACCACGCGTGGCGGCGTGGCGGCCACCGCCCTGCCCCCGCCCAGCCGCACCGTGCAGACCCTGGCGCCGCCGCAGCAGGCGCGCATCCTCCTCCCGGGCCCGGCCATTCCAAACATCCGCTTCGGGGTCGTGGCCCGACACGACCCCAGCGGCGAGCGAGGCGCCTCGCCGGCCCGGCAGCGCTCACGGTCGCCGCCGGCCGCTCGTGGAGACGTATCTGTTCCTGGCAGTGGAGACGGCTCTGCAAGGCCTGTTGCGGCTGACGCGCGGGTGTCTAGCACCGCGAGTGCGGCCAGTGAGGCAGCTCAAGCAACCGCCCAGCCCGCCGAACCGGCGTCGGCCTCTGCGCCAAACATCGCGGCTGCCAGCCGGCCGCCGTTCCGGGGCCTAAGACCGCTGCCGACGCGTCCGCGGCGCAATCGCAGCCATTCGCCAGAGGCGCGGCCTGCAGGCGGCCAGGCGCAAGAGAGCGCTCCCCCCGCAACGCGCTCCTAACCCCCCTGCCCCGCCGCAGGCTTCCGCGCCTCCCCCGGCGCAAGCCGCGGCCCCTCCCGCGCCCGCTCCGCGGCCCGCAGTGCCGACTACCCAAGGGGCAGCGGCGCAGCAACCAGAAAACCCGCTGGCTCAAATGATGGGATCGATGCTCGGCCAGCTGATGGGTCCGCAGCCAGGCGCTCGGCCAAACCCCAGGGCAGCATCGAGTGCCCCCACCTCCACCAACCCCTCGCAAGACAGCTCGGGCGCGGCAGGAGGCCTGGGGGGCATCCTGCGCGGCATGATGAACAACCCCGCCCTCATGCAGCTGGCAGAGTCGCCAGCAATGCAGCAAGCTGCCGAGCAGCTTCTCGGCGGCAGCGCGGGAGGTCAGAGGGGCGGCTCCCGGCCTCTGGACCTGGGGGGGCTGATGCAGGCCGTCATGGGCGGCATTGGTGGCGATCAGAGTTTCGGCGGGCGAGGTGAGGGTGGGAGGGTTGGGCTGGCTGGTCTGACTGGTGTGGGGTTCGGTTTGTACTTGAGCGAGGCAGATGCACCTCCCCTGGAGCCCAGGGAGTCGGAAAGAGTGCACTGCCAATCACAAATGACTCTTGCTACGATATCATGATTGAATTTGGGTCTGTGACCCGCGCACTCATTGAATTCCTTGCCCTGTCCTCTGCGACTGCCCCAAAGTAGGTACGAACGGCCAGGCCCGGACCACTCCCGGAGACGCAGCGGCCTCGATCCTGCGGGACGCTCCACCCGAGGAGCGGGAGCTGTGGGAGCGCATGCTGGCGCAGGATGCCTCCATCATTGCCAGTGCTCCCGACAATGTCGAATTGAGCTCACAGTACGCGCGTGCGATGGCCAGCACCAACCGATCGCTCTTGGATGACCAAAACCCTGGCCGGTCTGACTCTTCCCCCTAGCCGCCTCCTCGCAACCCGACTCGTTCCGAGCGGGCACTTCCCATTGCAATGAGAACCCAGTCCAGATGAATGCGAAGTCGTGAAACAGACTGTATGCAAGACCTGGGTTGTCGCAATGAGCGCACCCCGCGCGCCGCGAGCGCTGCTTTAGCGCTCCGGGCGGACGCAGCCGGGCGTTTCCTGGGGTTGTCTGAACACGTGATCGCAGGGGTCCTAGTGGGGCGGTGGGTCTGTCTGACACTGTTGCCGCATGGGGCATGACAAACCAGGCACTGACTTCCCCAACGATTGAAGTCGTGCCGCTGCCTCCGGGGTGTATTAAACCTCACCCAAGCATCAGAGCTTCCTTGTGCTTTTCATTTTTGCCTCTGCCTCAGTTCGAGTGTCTGCCTGGCCCAAACCAACTGTACTCGTCTTTTAATTTAGTGCTCGCGCTAGGTATGAACGGACAGCGCGGACTAGTTTGGTAGTGGCGATACATTGCATGCGGTTCTGGCAGTTTAGGTTGCCGCTTGGGTGACTGACGAGTGTATGCACCCTCCATTCCCCACCGGCAGAACAACCATCACCATGAGTCTGCTGCGGACGTTGCTGCTGGTCGGCTTGCTAGGTCACTCGGCCATGGCCTGGACAAAGGGTCGCGCGGTACGTTCCAGGCCCGCATTACATGGTGCTCGCAGCAATGTCTTGCTCCGTGCATGCGTGGTAGCTCACGCTCGCGAGCCTTTTGCCCCTGCCGCAGACTTTCTATGGAACCGACGGCTGGAGCATTCACGTGCGTCCGTAGGCAATGGTGGATCAAGACTGCGCTGCTCTTGTCCTTTATCGATTGGGTTCTGATCATTTCATTCGCCCTGTCCGTGTGCAGAAAGGTTCCTGCGGGTTTGGCTACCAATGGCCCGACGTGGGCACTGGATTTGACGTGGCCGCCATTGCTGACGCGGCCCCCGAGTTCGGCGGCTCTTGCGGGTGCGCTGACTGGAAATGCGGCGCTGGCATGGATATTGTTCGATAGAGGAGCATGTATTTGATTGCCTATACCTGACCAATCACACTCGCAGGCGCTGCTACGAGGTCAAGTGCGACCCCGACTCCAGCCTTCCGGACGGCTATGGCGAGCGGATGGACCGGTCGCACGTGTGCTTCGATCCCTCCTACTCCATCGTTGTGCGCACCGTGGACAACTGCCCCTGCAACTACCCCAACAACGCCTACTCCAACAAGCGCTGGTGCTGCCACGACAACGGGCTGACCCACTTTGACCTCTCCATCTGGGCCTTTGAGCGCCTGGCCAAGACCAGCTGGGGCGTGATGGGCATCCAGTACCAGGAGGTCTCCTGCTCCAAGCACGCCGACAACCCGGCCCCCGCAATCGCCAACCCCACCCCGCCCGAGCAGCCCGAGTCCTGGATGGTCAAGCCCTCGGTCGACACGATCTACGTCAAGCGCTTTGACTCCGTGGGCGGGCCCCAGGGCGCCGTTACCACCACCTCCGACCTGAAGACCGTCTCCAGCAGCGACAAGGTCTCCTACTCCAGCACCTTCCACGGCGGCGTGGCCACGCCCATGACCAGCAGCCACAGCGCCTCGGGCGACTCCTCCTCCTCCTCCAGCGACAACTGCTGGGACAAGACGCCCGACACCGGCTCCTGCCAGCAGCAAAAGGACTGGGGCAAGTGCTCCGAGAGCTGGCTCAAGGACGGCGGCTACTGCAAGGCCACCTGCGGCCTCTGTGGCTCCGGCAGCAGCGACGCCAGCGCCGCGTCGTCCCCGGCCCCCACACCCTCGCCCTCGTCCAGCGACAGCTGCGAGGACAAGCCGGTGCCCTCCTCCATCAGCTGGGGCAACTGCCAGCAGCAAAAGGACTGGGGCCACTGCTCCTGGGTCGCGGCCCAGGGCTACTGCAAAAAGACCTGCAGCGCCTGCTAAATGCATGAGCGTCCATACGCCGCGCACCGCCGCGGCTCCCCTTCCCCTTCAAGAATAAGTATAGGCAGCATCCTGTGGAGACAATTTTTTACTGTCGAACACACTCTGTGCGTGCACTGTTTTTCTCCGCAGTGGGGTTCCCCTCCTCCTAAGAGCCTGTGATGGCCGCCGCCCTGTGGCCCCCGCCGCTTTGCAGCGAATTTGGCCAGGCTGGGCCCCATCTTCATCAACGTCATGTGTGCAGTGTAGCAACGTCTCCGGACCCGCTCCTTAAACAGCGGCGCCCTTCCTTTCCTCCGGCTTCCCTCCTTGCCTATGCACTATTTATCCCGCGTGGCTGCCCCAGCCGGCCACCAAACTCGCCCCTGATTATTATCATCCTAGCTAGCCGCTATGGCAAGCCGCTCGTTCCTGCAACGTCAGCTGTCTAATGTCTTGTAGTCACGCTATATCATAACTCGAAAGCAAGGCAACACAGTGTGTGATACGGGCCGCGGGAGGGGGTGCTGGCACCCAAGTCCGACCAGACCCCAGAGTCCGCACGTGTTGGAGCGGGTCCGAGAATTTAAAACCGGGAGGGGTGTGTCTGACGCAGTGTACGATTCGCACGAGCGCCCCTAGGGTGCGATCACTGGACCCAAATGGCCGAGTACACCGTGATACCCAAGTAATTATTCACTCTCTTAGTATAGCGACTGACGTCTGGGGACGGGGCAGGTCTCTGATCGCGAACCTGGACCAGCAGCTTCTGGTGACGGCTGCCCAGTCAACCTCGGCTGTCGGTGTCCTAGCCACCCGCGCCAGAAATAAAAAGCGGCGCACCGTTTGCGACTCAAGCCTATCCTTCAAGACGTAGTCATGTGGTCGCGCAGCAGGCTTGTGGTGGCACTAGCGGCGCTGGCCCTGCCCCAGCTCGCACTGGCCTGGACCTCGGGTCGCGCGGTGGGTGGGCAGGGGGTTGCGAACCAATAGCGGCGATCCCACCCTGCAATCGACGACTCAAGACCCGCCAAACCCATCTTTCATATATTCTTTATGTATTGCGCGCAGACTTTCTACGGCACGGACGGGTGGAGCATCCACGTGAGTGGGTTTGCCGGCACGGCGGCCATCGCATCGGGCGCCGTCCTTGCTGAGACCTCGCCCCGCGGTGCACCAACCTTTTCTGTTCTCCTTAATCGCAGAAAGGGGCTTGTGGGTTTGGGTACCAGTGGCCGGACATCGGCACGGGCTTTGACGTGGCCGCCATTGCTGACGCCTCTCCGGAGTTTTCTGGCTCCTGCGGGTGGGTTGATGAGGTGACGCAACCTCGGATCGGGAGTGGGCCCATGTTGTCGATAAGGATGTTATTGACAAACCTAATGTGCTCTATTATCATGTATGACTGTGTACGAGTCCCATCCCCACTCGCGCAGTCGCTGCTACGAAGTCAAGTGCAACCCGGATGCGAGCGTGCCGGATGGGTACGGCGAGGTGCTGGACCGGAGCTCCCCCTGCTTCAATCCGGATTGGAGCATCGTCGTGCGCACTGTGGACAACTGCCCCTGGTGAGCACGGAGACATTGTGCATAATTGAAAAGTGGAGAAAAACGCTCAAAATGAGCACCTCTGAGCATTCGATCTGACCACCCTGCCCCCGCAGCAACTACCCAAACAATGCCTACTCCAACAAGCGCTGGTGCTGCTACGACCACGGCATCACCCACTTTGACCTGTCCATCTGGGCTTTTGAGCGGCTGGCGGAGACCAAGTGGGGGGTGATTGGCATCCAGTACCAAGAGGTCTCCTGCTCCAAAAAGGCCGACAACCCGGCGCCTCAGATCGCCAACCCAACACCAGGTACGTGCGAGAATGACACACGCATTTGGTGTGGGGTTAGTTTCAAGGGGAGTGAGAGTAGATACGGTGGGAGCCCTTGAGTCGCAAGGAAGGTTGAGGTTTATAATAGAGAAGGGAATGAGGCTGTCATTTTGAAGAGCACCCCCCCTCGACAACCCTTGCTCGCCTGAACCCCCACCCACCACCCCAATCATCGAATGCAGCCGAGCTGCCGGGTCCCAACGACAAGCGCCCCTCAGGCGATACATACTTTGTGCAGCGATTTGATTACGACGGCGCTCGACAAGGTGGGTGCCATGAGTTGTGTGTGCAAGATTGTTGCGCCACGTCTTGCTCACAAGGAACCCAGGTAGGCGCGTAACCTCAACATTCTCGCGCTTCATGCTCCCCCAGGTGCCGTCACCGAGGTGGCCAACGCCTCTGCAACCAATGGACAGCCCGCCGTGTCCTTTGCCTCCACTTTCCAGGGAGGCGAGGGGTCGCCCAGCTACCCCGCCGGTGGCGCCGAAAACTGCTGGGACCAGACGCCCGAGTCTGGCTCGTGCCAGCAGCAAAAGGACTGGGGCAAGTGTTCTGAGAGCTGGCTGGTGGATGGCGGCTTCTGCCGCGCGACGTGTGGACTGTGCGACGGCGGTTCGACGCCCTCCCCCGCGGCCTCCCCCTCTGCATCGTCGTCAGACACCTCCTCCTCAGACGGCGGGTGCGGGGACACGCCCGTGCCCTCGACCATCAGCTGGGGCTCCTGCCAGCAGCAAAAGGAGTGGGGCAACTGCGCGCAGAGCTGGCTCAAGGACGGGGGCTACTGCAAGGCGACGTGCTCCCTGTGCGGCGAGGTGGCGGCCCCGTCCTCGAACGAGGCGGGCGGCTGCAGCGATGTGGCGCCCCCAGATGGCACTACCTGCCAGCAACAAAAGGATTGGGGCAAGGTGCGTTGGTGCCTTTGCGGGGGAAATGCAGGTGGCAGTGTGAAGCTGCCCATGCTTACACGATTAATTTGGGAACAATGGGAGTGTACATAGTCAGACAAGTGCCATGCAGCAATCTCCGTCACTTCTCACTCCACTCATCTCTCCTCTCTACAGTGCGATGAGGAGTGGCTGACGGGTGGCGGGCTCTGCCAGGCCACCTGTGGAAAGTGCGGTGGCTCCTCCGATGCCCCGGCCGAGCCCCAGGAGGCGACACCAGAGGTTTCCGCGTACGATGGGAAGGACCCCGAGCCATCCCCGCCCGCTCCCGCCGGGCCCGACTACCTAGGCAATCTGCGTTCCATGTTTGGCTGATATTGTGTCATTCTTTTTTGCCCTTTTATCTTTGCCGTCCAGCATGCTTTGCCCTCTTTGATCCGCTAGGGGTCCGGCTTATCGCCACCAATGCCCGTTGAAAATGATTCTGCATGCTAGGTGTGAATTGCATATATCTTCTGCTAGAGCTACTCCTTAGGCCAACCGCTCAACACTCTTGTAATTTTATGGCGCACCCAGATTTTTCAATGGGTTAAGAAGAAGTTGGGAGGAGCATCCATGTTGGTGAAAAAGGGACGCCACGAGAACCAGAGGGCTCCCATGTATCTATGCTTTTGCTTAAGTTCATGCACTCGTGAGCAGAGTCAATATCCCAGGACACAAATGTGGCATGCCGAAGAGTCTATCCGTGGGCGTGTCCAGCGTGCTCGTCGCTCTCAGCTTCAGCTGCTAGTCGACGAGCGGTGGCAGGCCAGGCCGAGAGGCGGGCCGGCAGCGGCTGTGCATGGGCCTCACACACGTCCAATAGCGCCAATTGCGACGTCTGCGGGGAATTTCGCACATCAGGAACGCTTGTGACGTTCAGCTCGATAAGTTCATCATCACCTGTCCCCCATCCCCATCACCTCCAGACCTTGAGCCTCTCCATAATGCCGTCGGCCGTGGTGCTCACGTCAGGGTTGCCATCTCGGAGCTGGTCCATTAGGGTCGACATGTCGTGCACGGCGGCCAGTAAATCCTGAATCAAGGCGAAGAGAGATATCTGGCGTCGTTAGGTCGGCTTGTAAGCCGGCTGGTCAAGGCATCCTTGAACAAGTCGCAGGCTATCAGAAGCCACGAGCCCCCACCTGCTCGGCCCGCTGTAATCGCTCCATGTAGCTCGACATTCTGCTCCATAATGCACTGCGAGGTTGTGCGATGAGTCTAAGAGCCTGTCTCAATGGCATGGTCGGGACGACATTGGTCAGATCGTCAATCTCGATTGCTTCGTATAAATTCGATCCGCATCGCGCTGCCGTGCTCGGTATTCAGATTTTGCGGCGATGGCGACTGATGAAAATGCGCACGCGAATGCACATAGAAGTCAATTCAGTCTCGTGAGATTTGACCAAGCTCCAACTCGAGCTGGGAACATGTGTTCAGACAGCCTAGCGACATTGGCGACGAGACATTCGGCATAGCAGGCCCCGGTAATATTCGGCACATGCAAGTACCAATCTGGAGACATAGGCCAACGGCCTGATCTTCGCACTTGATGTGGAAGTCATGGACCTTTTAAACGAATATTCCAGCTCTTCGTCCGACCAAGAGGATGGCGCGGCATCGCTTCATTCGACCGGCCTCCTGACAGAGGCTGGCACAGAGCCATGCACCAAAGGCATTAAGTATGTTGGCAGCTTTTGCATGGCCTCTGTGGGTTACAGTGAGAGAATATACGTGATATGCTCACCCACTGTGTCCATAACAGCAAGCTGCCTGGAGCGGCAGAGCTTTTGGATGCCAGCGTTCAAGGTGGGTAATGGTGCTTGATAGCTGGTCCGAGCGTTCAGATCAACATGCCAATACCTCGCTCAGACACCCAGAGAGCATGCGTGCAAAACTTACCCAAATAAAGTATCGTGGCCTGCAGAGACGCAGCCGGCAACGCACGAGTTAGCAGCCCCTCGCCTGAGACCGCATGTGGCGGGAGCGTTTGCCGTGCATGTGTATGCATCCATCCCTCAACACATCATGAAGAGCTCGGCAATTATATCGCTGCACGGCGCCCTCAAGGCGGGCTGCCCCCAGTACCGGGCCTTGGCTTTGGACGAGTGCCACCTGTCGCTCAGCCGTCCGGGGAGCATCGCGGGCAGTCAGCTCGCGTCGCTGCAGGAGGAGCTGCGGAGCCGAGTCAGGGGCTGCGCCCCCTTCAGCCTGCGCCTGGACAGGCTGAGCCTGCTGGTCAACGAGGCGGGGACGCAGTGCTTTGTCGCGGCTGAGGCCACCGGGGCGCGGCTGGCGTCCGACGACGGGCAGGCCTACCGCCGGCTGCTGCGGGCCGTGGACGGCGCCCTGGCGCGTCACGGCCTCGCGCGGTACTACGAGGAGCCCCGGCCCCACGTGTCCCTGGGCTGGGCCCCGCCCCGGGCCCAGCCCGCCCTGGCCGGCGTCCTGGCGCGCCAGCACGATACCCTGGCGCCAGGGCTGCACGTCGAGGCGCGTTGGAAGGGGGCGAATGTATCCTCTGCAATCGTCTACTTGCGTGTCCTATACTCGATGGCGTGCCCACGCCTGGCTTGCCGACCCCACCTGTGCCCATGCCCCTGTGCAGGTTACGGAGATTGTGTGCAAGATTGGGCGACGGGAGCACAGGTTTCGCCTGCGCTAGCGTGCACAAGAACTGAGTCATCGCCGCGCCACGGGCCGTCCGCTGCGTCCCAACGCGACACTTCCGCGGCTCAGGCCGCCTTGGCGGGCGCGCCGTCTGAGCGGGGCCGCACGACCTCGTCCACGACGCCAAAGGCCAGCGCCTCATCCGCGTTCATAAAGTAGTCGCGCTCCAGCGTGTCCTCTGCTCGCGCATGGGAGGGGCACTTGTGAGCATAGCCTAGACCTGCAGACGCGGGCTCCTGCTCATCAAACCGAGCGCACCTATCCTCTTCTTGGACTGGCCGGTGTGGTGGACGTACAGACCGTTGAGCATCTCCCTCATCTTCAGGATCTCCTTGGCGTGGATGGCAATGTCGCTGGCTTGACCCTGGGTGCGCCAAGGGACGTGAGAAGGCTGACCGCGGTGGCGCGTGTGCCCAGGGACGAGCTGTCTCGTGTCTTCCTGTGCCTTACACTCTCCATCGCCGCCCTGCCTGAGCCCAGAAAAACAGTGCTTACCTGGGCGCCGCCGCTGGGCTGGTGCAGCATGATGCGGCTGTGGGGCAGGGACCGCCGCTGGCCGGGCGCGCCGGCGGCGACCAGCAGCGAGGCCATGCTGGCCGCCTGGCCGACGGCCAGGGTCGAGACGGGGCACTTGATGTACTGCATGGTATCGTAAATGGCCATACCCGCCGTCACGACGCCCCCGGGCGAGTTGATGTACATGTGGATCTGCAACGAGGGAAATTTATAGCTGAGGAGGAATAGAGGGACTCACATAGCTCCTCTGCATGCGTGGTTAAATAACAATTGTTGGCACCCAGCTCTTCACCGGCTTCTCCGGGTGCTCCGACTCCAGGTAGAGCAGCTGCGCCACGATCAGGTTGGCCGAGTAGTCCTCGATGGGGCCGTTCACGCACACGATGCGCTCCCGGAGCAGGCGCGAGTAGATGTCGAACGCCCGCTCGCCCCGGGACGAGGACTCGATGACCATGGGCACCAGCCCGGCCAGGCCCCGCACACCCCAGGCGCGCTTGCCCTGCGCGATCGCGAGACTTGTGGGCGGTTTCCGATGGATGTAAAATGACGTTATGCACCCATAGCACGCGCATTCGCCCTCCTCACTACGTTAGTCAGGGTCCGACTCAGCATTGCGACGGGCAGGGCTAGCCGCTTGCTCGTGTTGAGAGCTTCCCAGGGATCAGTGCGATGATCAGGGTCGCGACACAAGCTGCAACGTGTCACAAAATGTTTTGCAACCGGGTTGGCTCTGGTTTGGCGCTAGCTGGTGGACAAGGGACCCCGTTGCGCCCCGGTACATTTCGGACCAATAAAAGTTTGCGATCCAAAATCATGAAATCGGCCGGAGCGATAGATTTGCAACGAGGATGGGCTATTCCCCGCTGTGCTTCGCCACTTGCCCAGCGTGTGGCCGGACATTGTCTTGAATTCACTGCCATTTTTAAAACGGCCTATTAAGGCGTCCTTTTCTGTCGCCAGCGTCCCTGGCACCTTCGTGGCACGTGCGAGGGCAAGGACAGAGCCCGGACCGTGCGGGACTCTGCGATGGCCGCCTGTTGAGGAGTAGTAAAGTCATTGCTTCAGGATCTGGTGTACTATTCTCAAATAACCGGTCGCCAGTATGGCCGCACAGCTGGCGCCCGAGTCCAAGGCCTACATCCAGTCTGTGTTTCGACACAGGGACGTCTTCAAGGACGAGGACCTCGCGCTGCTCGCCAGAAAGGTCAGTCCTGGGAGGAGCGTGTTTTTTTTGGTGTCCAATATATTTGTGTTTCTTTTGTGGGGGAGTGCATCCTTTTGCAGGCAGGCCCAGGGCCTGGGGGCCACCAGTTTGTGGCCGCTCCCCTTGCGCGCACATTGCGTCAGTCAGACTGCCTCATCGGTCGCCAACAGCCCCGTCAATTCTCAGAAGACAAGCTTATCAGCAACCAAAGAACCACACACATGACCTTTCCACGGCAGGCCAACTGCTCAGAGGCCGCGACCAGGCAGTGGCTGCTGGCGCTGCGGAGCACGGTGCGGGCGTTTGCCAAGGGCGCCGAGGACGCCGCGAGCGAGGAGCGGCAGCGCCCCGGCGACGGCCGCGCGGCGAGCCAGGCGCAGGAGGCGTCCATGGCGGGGTCGCTGCTGCGCGACCAGGCGGAGCGGCTGTCCGAGTCGGTGCGGGAGCACCGCGAGCGTCACCCGCGGCAGGACACGGCCGGGCACCAGCTCAACGCGACCGCGCTGCTTGTGGCCCTTCCGTGCCGCGCGCCGATGAGCGCGCGGCGGCGCGTGCTGCTGGCGCTGGGCGAGGCGCTGGCGCAGCCGCGCCTGCTGCGCGCGCTGGAGCAGTCGGAGGTGCTGGCGCTGGGCCTGGCGGACTGGATGGAGGAGGGCGCTCGCCGCGCGGCACTGGACCGTGGCCGCGCTCGCGCTGCGCACGATGTGCGCGCTGCCGGCCTACACGGTGCGCGGCGCGCGGCGCCGGGTGGCGCTGGCCAGCCTGGTCGGCCGCCTGGCCGCCTCGCACGCGCACGCGCGGCGTGCGGCAGCGCGCCGTCGCGCTCGTCGCCGCCTGGTGGCCCGACCCGGGCCCGGTGACCACGCCCGTGCCGGCCGGCAGCGCGCCGCCGCCCGCGGCGCCTGCCGCGGCCGAGCCCGGCGCCTCGCGCGCGTGGTGGGGCACGCTGGCGCCCGTGCAGGGCGAGGGCCTGGCCTCGCCCGGGAAGCGGCACGCCGCGCCCGAGGTCGCGCTGGGCCTGGTGGCCCTCGGCCGCAAGGACCGGCCCAGCAGCGGGCCGGGGCGCGAGACGCGGATCGCGACGGGCGCGCGCCGCGCCGGGCGCGCAGGCCGGCATCCTCTCCGCGGACGACATCCGCCGCGCGAGGCACAAGGCCGAGTCGGTGCAGCTCCTGCGCAGCCTGGACGAGGCGGAGCAGCTGCGCGGCGGCGAGGCCCGCGAGCTGGTCAGGCGGCGGACGGTCGACGCCGCCGACAAGCGCGGGAAGAAGCCGCGGAAGGAGGAGGACGAGCGCGCCGCGGCGACGGCGGAACCTATCAAGGACGCGGGCGGCACCGCGCCGGCGGCCGCCCCCCGGCCCCTGCCGCCGCTCCCCACGCAGCCATCAAGGCGCTGCCCCCGCGCCTGATGGCGGAGCTGCGCAAGAGCCAGGCGCAGCTCATGTTTGAGATCCGCGCCGCGCAGGAGACGCTGGCCGAGGACCGGCTGAGGCGCGCGCTGCGCGTGCTGGCGGTGCCCGCCCGGCACGGGGCCGCGCCGGCCGCGCCGGGGCCGAGCGCGGGCGTGCCGTGGCGCGTCCGCGACTGCGCGGCCGCCGCGCGCCTGGCGCTCGAGTACGGCGGCGAGAGCACCGAGGCGCGCGTGCGCCTGGCCCAGCGGGCCAAGGGGCTCGGGCTGCCCAAGCGCGACCCCCGACCCACCATCACCCCGGCGTCCCCAACAGGTAAAGTCAACTGTGTCTTTTTAGGTTATCAGAAATATCTCAGCATGAAGCTGCAAAATTTTTAGTCATGCTTCAAAATCGCTTTGCCACGTTCCTCAGCCCGCTGTTTCCTTCTTTCAAAATTTGTTTTTGCAGTCTCGAATTCGGGCCCCTCGACTGCGACGGCAGACCCTGCGGAGCAGCGCATCCCCCTCTTCCCCACCGACGCGACCGAGGTGGAACAGCAGGTGTCCATCATGCTCAAAAAGGGCGTCAGGGCGCCCGACTACCTTTTTCCCTGAGAACTGCTGTCCCTACCACCGCTCATGCCGCCGGTGTACCAGCGGCGAGCGATACTCGCCTCCGCTCGTGCAATACTCGCCGACGGCGCGCTCGACGCGGCCCTTGTCCCATCTGAGACCTGACAATTTTCCCTATTGCCGTCGCCTGAAAACCCCAAGGGCATTGCCCGGAGCAAACCGCTCCCGCAGCTGCGAGCCCGATGCCCCGACCGTCGCAATGGGCATTACATAACCCTGGTGCAGGGTGCACCTCGACTCGGTTTCTCATAATTATACCACACCCAGACGAGCATGCGACGATATTTTGACAAACATACGTAAATTTTGCATCAAAACAAGCCCCAATTACCCGTAGGTGCTTAATTACAGCGAGCACAGCCCACATGAGTCAAGCATGCGAATTGGAAAGCGCGGAGCTCGGGTCGGCACCGCTCGTAACCTGATCCTCACCTAATGCCCGACACGCTCGTCAAGAGATTGCAGCAGCTGAGATTGACCAAAGGATCAGTCAGCTTGGGCGTGGCCCTTCCGACAGCAAGACTCGGGGCGATAGCACTCCGACACATACCCGCGAGCCCTCCCCACGCCCCCCGGTGTCCGAGAATCTGTGCCCGACCAGAGCCCGGGGCCCTGCCGACCTGACTAGTGCGGGAACCAGTGCCTCGGGTGTGAGACCCTGTTTTTCGCCATGGAAGTGGCACCACATCTCGGAAGAGACATGTTGGAGGACCTGAGGATGGCAAAGGGGGCCCAGTCGCCCGTGGAGACTCACTCCTCTTCGAACCAGGAGGAGGGCACGCAGATCACCAGCGCCGGCTTCTCCGACAGCGGGCTCGACCGGGTATCTCCCGACGAGGAGAAAAAGTCCGTTCGCGGCCGCAAGTCGGCCAAGGGCCGCAGCGGCAACGCCGAGAACCAGGCTCGCTACCGCGCCCGGTGCAAGGTGCGCGACGGGGTATTGTTCCGACCGGCTCACGGGCGAGGTCGGGGATTCCATGAACATGCAGCGTATTTATTTTCAAGCGTTTGCACGAGCGCTCAGCGTTCCGTTTCCTGCTCCGCTGCAGGCCAAGCGCTCCAACCTGGAGGAGGAGTACCGCCAGACCAAGGAGGCGCTGGTCGGGGAGCGCGTGGACTATGCGCGCCTGACGCTGGACGCCTCGGTGCTGAGCGGCCTGCTGCGCGTGCGCGACGAGTACATCGGGGCGCTGGAGGGGTTCCGCCCCGAGGCCTCGCGCGCGTCTGCGCGCGAGGCGCCGCCCGCGACCAGCCCGCAGATCGGCGTCATGAACTCGCTGCCCACGTTCAAGCTCAATCGCGCGCTGCACGAGAGCATCAAAGACTACATGCGCGTGGTGGAGGCCATGTTCCAGACGCTGGCGCGCGAGGCGGGCGCGGGCCCCGGCGCGGTGCCGCCCTCGGCGCCGCTGAGCTACGAGGCGATGCTGGCGCTCGGCCGCGACCTGGGGCGCATGGAGGAGGCCGACTACGTCCGCGAGTCGGCTGCGTTCCTGCAAAAGGCCTCGGAGGTGCTGACCGAGTATGAGATGACCGGCAACCGCGGCGCGCTGATGGCCATGCGGCCCGTCTGGGAGCGCATGGCCACCGTGCACATCGTGGCCATGGCCGTCCGGCCGGACCTGGTGCGCACGCAGATGATCGGGCCGGTGGCGCGCGTGATCACGGGCGCGGAGCGCGAGGAGCTTCGGCAGCGGCTGCGGCTGACGCCGCGCCAGCTGGCGACGCTGCGGCGCAACCACGAGCACCACCTGAGCGTGCTGGGCGCGGTGTGCGCGGAGCGCAACCACGCCTGGCGCCAGGCCGCCGAGGCGCTCTCCACGGCCGTGCGGCCGCGCGAGTCCATGGGCTCCATGATGGAGGGCTACCTGACCAGCCTCCAGGTCGCCGCCGGCCTCGAAAAGTACGCCGACACGCTCTTCGCCGTGGCCTCCTCCTACTGCCGCGAGCTCTTTGGCTCGCTGTCGGTCGAGCAGTCGCTGCGCTGGATGGTGTGCATGCCCAAGAGCTTTGCGGAGACGACCACCACCATCGAGTATATTCTAAAGCGCTCGGAGGAGGAGGCGCGCGCGCGCGCGGCAGAGGACGCCGCGTCCTCGGCCGACTCGTCCAGCGAGCGCGGGCCCGAGCCGGCCGGCGTGGGCGCGGGGCTCAGCCTCTGCAACGTCACGCAGTGGCTCGACATCCCGCACGGCGCCACGGGCATGGGCGGCTCGCGCACACCCGTCATCATCTCCCTCCCGACCGAGTAGGGGGAGGTGGGTGGGCGTGGATGCGCCCTCCCCATTCTAACAAGAAGCAGCATTGACCCCCCCCCCTTTTTATCTATTGTATGCCCTCACCCAAACCAATGTACCTTGACTCATTTTATCCTTGTTGGAGTAGGTCTGCGGCGACGAGGCCGCGTCGGTGTGTTTGTTCCTTTAAACAACAAACCGATGAACCCCCGTGCCGATGAACCACCCACCCATTTTTCCGCTCCGCACTTTTGCTCCCTTAGTAAGTAAGAGACCCAGCCAGGGTCTCGGAGTTTGTCATGAGTAACAAGAAGAGGCAAAGCGTCTAGTGTCAGTTGGTGTCGACGGCGCAAGGGGGAGTGAGCAGAGCGCGCGCGGAAGTGTCTAAACCTCCGTCCGCTCAGTCAGGTCTGCATGGCGCTGGGCGCCTTGGTCGGCTCGGCGGCGGCCGGCTCGGGGTCTCCCGCCGCAGCCCGCTGGACGAGCGGGCAGACGAGGAGGCGTGCCTCGCCCTCGGCCAGGCCGACGGCCAGGGCCTCGCCGCCGGGCGCCCAGGAGAGGTCGTTGATCATGGCCGGGCACTGGATGCTGCGCGCGAGCTCGCCCGTCTGCGCGTCCCAGACGAGCACGAGCCCGACCTCGTCGGCCGAGGCGAGGTAGTCGCCGCCGGGCGACCAGCGCAGGTGCGGCACGTTGGCGCCGTGCGCGCGCAGGCGGTGCACGACCTCGCCCGCCTCGGCGTCAAAGAGCTGCACCAGGCCGTCCGCGCCGGCGCTGGCCAGCACGTCGCCGGGGCCCCAGCGAACGCAGTTGACCTCCTGCGCGTGCCCGGGGACGACGTGCAGCGCGCGCTCCGAGGTCAGGCTCCACACGCGCACCGTGCCGTCGTCCGAGCCCGAGGCCAGCAGCTTGCCGCCCGCGTCCCAGCGCACGCTGTTCACGTCCTGCGTGTGCCCGCGCCAGACCTTGACCGGGCGGTCGTCGCCCACGCGGAAGACGGCCACGCTGCGGTCCGCGCTCGCGGTCGCGTACATGGCGTTGGTGCGCCAGTCGCAGTCCAGCACGGGCGCCGAGTGGAAGGACGTGCGGCAGCGCACCGACCCGCTCCGCGCGTCCCACACCACCGCGCTGCAGTCCACCGACCCCGACAGCAGCAGGTCGCCGCGCCGGTTCCACCGCAGCGCAAAGATGCCCATGCTGTGGCCCTCGAGCAGCGCCAGGCGCGGCAGCGCAGCAGGGCCCGTCGCATTAGACACCCCCTCGCGCGCGTCCCAGAGCTCGATCGGGCCGCCCAGGCAGGCCGAGGCCAGCACGCGCCCGTCGGGGCTCCACTCCAGCGCGCTGCACTCGCCCACCGTGCGCACCTCGCAGACCAGCGCCGCGGCCGGCGCCGGGCGCGGGCCATGCGCGGGCGCGTCGGCCTCCGGCTCGACCGGCCGGAACAGCCGCAGCGTCCCGTCCGCGCTCGCGGCGGCCAGCAGCTCCGCGGGCGCCTCCTCCGGCGTCCAGCAGCAAAAGCTGACGCTCGTGTCGGGGCAGGGGAGCGACACGCAGGCGGGCAGCTCGATTTCCAGCGGCCCCGCGGCCAGCGCGCCCAGCGCGGCCGCCTCCCGGCGCTCGTGCCAGGCCCGCACCGTCTGCCGCAGCTCCTCCACGTCCTGCGTCATGATGGTCTCCGCCGACAGCGGCGTGAACTCGCCGTACAAGTCGCGGCTGTCGTCCGTGAGGTTGGCCTCCAGCTCCGCATACTGGAAGCCCTTCTGCAGGATGGTCACGAGCGTGCCCACGGGGACGTCCGAGCCGGGCAGGCCCGTGCTGAGGATGGAGCTCTCCGCTCCAAAGGTAAAAGCCGTGTGTGAAAAGCCTGTGTGAGGAGAGGCGGCAACTGGTTTGGCAAGGTATGCTCAAGGACCATCGAGCGGACAGCTGTCCGGGCGCCTAGCCGTGAGCCGTCGTCACTGTCTCCACACGTCGTTCGCATTCACCATGCCTACTACAGCACGCTTTCAAGCACGAGCACCCAGTCAAAAGGCCCAGCCCCAACCCATCTCGCACCACCAGCATATCACACCTGCTTCCAGCAAGTAGCGGTACACCAAAAAATTGACGTGCTCCGAGGTGAGCGCCATGGGGAACAAAACTCGCTCCTTGACTAGTACAGGACAGTACGCCACCCACACTGGGGATCAGCCCCGCCTCGACGGCCCCGCACTCGTCATCCGCTCGCGGGGCTGTTCAGGGAGGGGATCGGGGAGTGCCAGACCAGCACTGCTCGTGCAGCCGCTCTCAGGGGCAAAATACTTTATAAAAACTCCCAGTGTCGATTTTGGCCCATTCCGTGTCTCGTAGGCGGCAGCAAGGCTGCACCGCCTGGCACACCAGGTGACCTGTGAACTCGACAACAAGCAATCTTGAAAGATTCGGCGGAGACAGCCAAAGATTGCATGCGCAACCAGGAACCGGGCATTATATCGCAACTACTCAAGTATTCCTCGGGGTGTGCCAATTGATACTAATGTAAATAGCATATGTGCTTATACATGTTTGTATTTGACGCAATACTTTTGATCGCCGAGTCCACTGGGCAGGCAAAGCCCGACTGCAATCAGTGGCGCAATATTTAGACACTCACTTGATGCCCGCGACCGGCACATGGTCGGCACAAGGCAACCACACAGTCCATAGATTATACACAACGCTCCAGTGCACTGATAACACCATGCAGCACGCGGGCCTGAGCCCCAAGCGTAGCCCATCCCAACCAATTGAACAGAATCTCCTCGCCATCCTCGGCGGAGGAAAGGCGGGAAAATACGCCATGGAGGTAGGCGGCCAAGTACCGAGCTAGTCTCTCAATCTACCTCTTTTGATTCGAGCCGAGAGCACCATGCCGCCGAAGTTCGACCCCAACTCGATTATCGAGGTGCGAAAGCGGGAGCAGAGCCGGCGGGAGCGAGCCGTCGCGCCTGGCGAGCCGGGCGATGGGCGGAGAGCTGGGGCCTTTCTCGCCGAGACGGGACGGTCGCCAACATGTACCCATTGAAATATTTCCGTATTGCAGGTCTACGTCCGCGCCACGGGCGGCGAGGTCGGTGCGGCCTCTTCCCTGGCCCCGAAGATCGGTCCTCTCGGTCTGTCCCCCAAGAAGGTGCGCCCAGAAAGGCGGGTCGGAGCCCTGCGTAGTGCTACCGGGTTGGGCACGGCAGGCTCCTGAGCATACAGTCACCTAGCAAAACGCTTGTCCCTCCGCGCGCAGATTGGTGAGGACATTGCCAAGGAGACCGCCAAGGAGTGGAAGGGCCTGCGCGTGACGGTCAAGCTGACCGTGCAGAACCGGCAGGCCAAGGTCTCGGTCATCCCCTCTGCCGCCGCGCTGGTCATCAAGGCGCTCAAGGAGCCCGTCCGCGACCGGAAGAAGGAGAAGAACATTGTGCACTCTGGCTCCCTGAGCCTGGAGGACGTCTACGAGATCGCCCGCATCATGCGCGACCGCTCCTGCGCCGCCGCCTTTGCCGGCACGGTCAAGGAGATCCTCGGCACCTGCGTGTCGGTTGGCTGCAAGGTCGACGGCCAGGAGCCGCGGGATGTGCAGCAGCAGATCGACGACGGCGAAATTGACGTCCCGAGCGCGTAATTGTACCCTCCCCCTCCTGTAACGCCCACCTCCAAAGATGGAAGAGTCATGAGCAAACGTGTGGAGAGTAGCGTGGCAAGGCCGACGATAGGTGGCATTCGTGAACGTAATCGGTCGGAAACAGGACGCCGTGTTTTAACGAGTATCTTCCAGCCTCGGTGGCGCCGACCCTGAAGGGCGGGTCGGCGCCCGGATCCCGATGCCACCACGGGGCTGCTTTCGTCAATGGAGCGTCGACAGCGGGAGAACGCCATGCCGTCAAGGGGCCCACCCGCCCTCGCACACGCCAATTATCCATCGAAACATCCTTACGCGTTTGACCATCAAGCCGAACTCGGTGCGCCTAGGGTTGACGCCAAAAGGTCGACACCGGCTTGTGCACGGCGATGAGCGCTGCCCACATGGCCGTCGGGGCCGTCCCGACCGGCACCCGCCGCTGCGCGGTGCCCACGGGGTCTTCTTCCGCCTACCCGGAGGTGTCGGGTCTGGGGACCCGGTCCGGGTTGCCCCTTTGCCGCCAGGGACTGCCCCGCACTGGCACGCTGTCGAGCCGCAGCGCTCCCGTGCGCCGCGCCTTTTCATCGCGATCGAAGCAGACCCTGCAGGTGTGCATGGTGTGTGCTTGCCATGTGGATTCGTCTCGTAGTGAGTGCGCCATCGAATTTGGTGATCGGTCCTCCTCCCTCCCGCAGCCACCGGAACCGTACCTGGCCAGCATCGATGACGCCAACTACGGACGGTGCGAGAAGTTTCGTGGTTGTGGGAAGGAGTGTGAGTTTTTATCGCACGGCGCGTTTATTGATGGATGAGGAAAGGTTGCAGCGCTGAAATTAGTCTCTCACGCACTGATGCACCTCCACACCCCCACACACATACACAGGGCCCCCTCCACGCCCAGCATCGACCGCGAGGACCTGAGCCGCACCGTGCGCGCGGTGATTTTGGCGGGCGGCGAGGTTCGCAACCCGCTGACGCGTTCGCGCGCGATGCCGGCGGTGCCGCTGGGGAGCAGCCACATGATGATTGACGTCCCGATCGGCAACTGCATGAGCAGCGGGATCAACAAGATCTACGTGCTGACCCAGTTCCAGAGCCACACGCTGAACAGCCACCTGACCAACTGCTACCCGCCCATGCGCTTTGGCAGCCCGGACCACCAGGCCTGGGTTGACGTGTTGGCCGCGCAGCAGACGGTGACCGAGAAGGACTGGTACCAGGGCTCGGCCGACGCGGTGCGCCGCAACATCACTGAATTAATGGACGAGGCGCGCGGCGTGACCCCGGCGAGCGAGTACGTCATCCTGTCGGGCGCGGCGGTCTACCAGATGGACGTGGGCCGCCTGGTGGCCTACCACCGGTCCAAGGGCGCCGACATCACGATCGCCATGCACCCCGTGCCCGAGGCGGCCGCGCGCTCCAAGGGCATCGCCAAGGTGCACGCCAGCTCGCGCCGCGTGCTCAAGTTCGAGGAGAAGCCCAGCGCGGACTCGCTGCGCAGCATGCGCTACGCCGAGGGCGAGGCCGAGGGCGACGACTTCCTGGCCAACATGGGCGTCTACGTCTTTGCGCGCGAGGCGCTCTTCCGCCTGCTCAGCCCCGCCAAGAAGCAGGCCATCACGCACATCGGGCACCACGTCGTGCCCAACGCGCTGGCCCAGGAGATGCGCGTCTACGCCTACCTCCACGAGGGCTACTGGCACGACGTCAGCTCGCTCAAGGACTTTTACGAGACCAATCTGGTCCTGGCCCAGCCCGACTCGCCCATCAGCGACGACGTCAGCGTCGCCACGCGCGGCAGCATGCTCCCGCCCGCGCAGATCCACGGCGCCGAGGTCAGCGGCTCCATCGTCGGCGACGGCGCGGTCCTCGTCGGCTGCGCCGTGCGCAACACCATCGTGGGCGAGAGCGTCTACATCGGCCGCGGCAGCGTGGTCGAGGACTCCCTCCTCCTCCGCAACGCAAACTGGACCAGCGACGGCCTGCGCGCCGCCGCGCAGCAGCGCGGCGAGCGCGTCTACGGCGTCGGCCGCGACTGCCACCTGCGCAAGTGCGTCGTCGACGAAAACACCACCATCGGCGACGGCGTCAAGATCCTCAACGCAGAGGGCGTGCAGGAGTGCGACCGCGCTGACGCCGAGGGCATCATGATCCAGGACGGCATCGTCGTCGTCATGCGCAACGCCATCATTCCCGACGGCTTCACCCTCTAGGGCGGATAGAGGAGAGAGCGAGGGCGCGCGGTCAAGGGTGCGCCCGCTTTTGGACCGAGAAGAGGAACCTCCTTTTTGATCTGGATCAGGTCTGGTTAATTGTTAGGACGGCGGCTTCCGTGTCTGGGCAATGGCTGCGCGAGAACGTGGCGCAGACTGCCGCCGCGCCTGCTCGTTTACAGAAGATTGCACAGACGCGTCTCTAGTAGAACACGCGCCCCTCTTTCCAGCCGAGGAGACTCTCAGACGACCCCTGGCCACTCCCCTTTCCCATCAACGCTTTCTGCGGTCGGAACAACTCCTGAAATTTTCGAGTACGTTCGCATACCGGCGCCCTGCGCGCCCACCAGTTTTGAATGTTGCATTTGTCTTCTTCTTGCTCGAGTACGCTTTTCCTGGCTTGGGCCACGAGGCCGCGTGCCAGCGCCCCGGCCGCTTGGTAAACGGCACGTCGTCGATGGTGAGAGATGATTCAGCGCGATTAAAAAGGCTAGAGGGAGTGGGTATTCAACACGAGAGGACGCACCACTGGATCTCCGTGAAAACAAAGGAACAATCGGTGCGATATAACTACAGCAGAAAGCACTAGAAGCGCGACAACCCATCATATTGTTATCTCAGGCATCCATCGTGGTCACACCCACATCGACGGTCGACCGTCGGAAGCGAGCGACCGCCTCGACCGTGGCGTCCAGGGCCGCCGGGTCGACCGCCTGCCCGGCCTCGCGCGCCCCCACGACCAGGAGCTCCCGCAGCTCCGTGCCGGGCAGCGCGCGCAGCGCGTCGGCCAGCCGCGCGAGGCTCGCGACGGCCTCGCCCGACGGCTTGGCCCGCAGCCCGCCGGCGCCCAGCAGGGCCCAGGCGTGCGCCGAGAGCAGGCCCCACACGTCCACCAGCGGGGTCAGGCTGTCCAGCACCTCGGCTTCGGAGGACTCGTGGCGGGGGGGCCGCGGCGTCGGGGGCGCTGACTCAACCGCGGACGGCGCGGCCTCGCCCCACCAGGAGCGGATCCAGGAGCCCAGGCCCGAGGCTGGCTCGCCACCCACAGCCGCGCCCGCCTGAGGCGCCTCGCCGGAGGACTGCCGTCGCGCGGCCAGGATGCCGGCGGTGCCGCGGCGGCCCACCAGTCCCACGGCCGGCAGCAGCCGCTCCTCGCCCGGCGGCGTCAGGAAGCGCACCGCGCGCACCGCCAGCGCGTACCGCCGCTGCTCCAGCGCGGCCCGGGCGACGGCCACGGCCGCGTTGCGCGCGGTGCCGGGGCCCTCCACGTGGTTTACCAGCAGCAGCGCCGCGGCCGCGGCCTCGGGCTCGCCCTCAGCCAGCAGGCGCAGCGCCAGCCGGTACGGCGAGCCCGCCGCAGCAAACAGCGCAGGCCACAGCGCCGCGTCCGTCTTGCGCGCCACCGAGACGATGGTGCGCGCGTACATGCGCGGAAAGGCGGCCAGGAGGGCGACCGTCGCGCGCAGCGCGGGGCCGCAGCGTGAGCGGCCACGCCGCGCGCTCAGCGGCACGACGGAGGACGACGAGCGCTCCAGCGTCGCGGACGGGCGGTCCAGGGTGACTGACTCGCTGTCGTTCCTCGCCAGCCTGTCGACCGACTCCGGCTCGTCAACGGACAATCTCCGGCGCGCGACGCGGTCGCGCTCGTCGTTCTCGAGCGCCGTGAAGAGCAGCCACTCGGCCGAGCGCCCAAAGTGCGGGACGGGCGCGTACCAGCGGGCGAGGTCGAGCGCCTCGGCCTCGCGGCCGGCCGCCAGCAGGCGGCGCAGCAGGCACGGCAGCGCCGGCTGGCTGCCGGGCAGCGGGTGCCGGCAGACCGGCAGCGCGGCCGGGGCCTGCTCCTCCAGCGCGCCCGCCGGCGCGTGCACGGCGCGCTGCGCCAGTCCGACCAGCGAGAGGTCGGCCAGCGCGACGCCCAGCGGGTAGACCCCGGCGTCAAACGCGAGCTCGGGCTCGGGCGGGTCCAGCTCCGGCGAGCGGCGCGGCGCCGAGGCGGGGGTCAGCACCAGCGACCCCGTCGCGCTCCCGGGCGTGCCGCTGGCCCAGCCGGGGCCCGGGGTCGTGTCGCCCGTGCCCCCGGCCAGCAGGGCCGAGGGGAAGACCAGGCGCATCCCGCCCGCGCCGTAGAACCACCAGGGAAACTCTGCCGCCGGGAGCGCGCGCGCTGTCGAAGAGGAACCAGACGCGGTGGCGGCCGCTGATGAAATCGTCACTGCCGCCGCCTTGGCCGCGACCAAGCTCACGTAGGAGGCGTCGAGGCCGACCGACAGGACGTCGGCGCCGCTCGTCGTGCGGCTGTGCGCAAAGCCCGTGCGCTGGCGCCGAAGCTCCAGCTGCGCGTCGCCGAGCGACGCCGAGGAGGAGGACCGGGAGTGGGCCGGCGTGCCGCTGTGCGGCGGGAAGGACGCGGCCGCGGCGGCCGCCTGCGCCGCGCCGGGCTCGATGAGGCTCGTCCCGGCGGTCGGGGCGCCGTCGCGCACGAGCGCCGGCAGCCAAAACCGCTCGACGCCGCGGGCGAGGTGCTTCTCCGAGCCCATGTCCAGGTCCAGCAGGCTCAGCGCGCCGTCCTGGCGCCGGAGGACCGCCTGCCAGGGCGCCGCGCGGTCGGCCGCGGCGCGGCTCGGACGCCGGCGCGGCGGGCGCGGGCGCGGACCGCGCGGGCGCCGGCGACGGGAGCCGCACCCGGAGCACCGGCATGCCCTGCTCGTCGGTGGCGACCGCGGGCGAGACCGGCGCCGGCGACGAAACCTCTGTGCTCTCGGCCGTCTGCGTGCGGTCGGGTGCGGAGCTGCCGTCCGCTCCAATGACTTCCTCCTCCTCGCCCTCTTCGCTCGCGCCCCAGAGACCGGGGTCCACGAGGGCCATCTCCTGGAGTGGGGACACGCTGTCCAGCAGCACGAGGTGGCGGGTGAGGGTGAGCTGCGCGGGGCCCGCGCCCGCGGGGACGTAGCGGGCCAGCCGAAACTCGACCGCGCCCGAGGCGAGGAGCACGCACTCGCCCAGCGCGTCGGCGGCCGTGATGGGTGCGGGGCCCAGGTCCAGGGTCGCGATGACCGAGCTCTGGTCCAGGTGCGCTCGCGGGTAGAGGAGCATGCGGAAGGGGCCGGGGGCCGCGGCGCCCGGCCGCGCGCGCGGCGCGACTGAAGCCACCAGGCCCACCACCGCGCCGGGCAGCCACACCAGCGCGGCCGCGTGCGTGCTCCGCTCCTGCGCGGCGTCCCCCATCAAGCGCCACTGCCCGCTGGTGCTCAGCCACACCGCCACGCCCACGGCGCCGGCGATCGCAATGTCCCCGGTCGCCAGGCTCCTGCTGGCCATCGTCTGTCGAGCATTAGTATTTTCAGAGAAGGAGAGCGTGAGCTACTGATCCTGACAGGAAGGCTGGGCATGGCCTGATTTTGGGGGGACGGCAGCCAGTTGCCTCGAACGTGGCGCCATTTCGCAAGCAGGCGCGCCAGCTCGAATAACCCTCCACAGACCCCGTTGCGAACCCCCCGCCCTTCTCGCCGCACCAGCGGGTAGGCGGCATCAATGTACGCCTGGGGCGGGCGGAGGTACTGCAGACTCAGCTCCGGCTCCGAGGCGCCCTGTGCCGCCGCGCCCTGCGCCCCTCCAGCCTGCCTGGGCCGAACGAGGAGCACCTGCTCGGCTGCCTGTGTGGAGGTGCATGCGATGGTTTCGGAAATGGGCACAGAGGCAATGCAGACAAGAACAGGGTCTTTTTTCTCTGCCACCAGCTCTAAGCCATACATCTATCAACCATAAACCCAAGCCACATCTATAAACTACACCCTGCGCACCAAGAGGTAGTGGGCGTCGCCCCCGCCACCCAGGGAAACCATCCAGGGAGGCAGCCCGCCGCTGGTGGCCGGGTCAAAGAGGTCCTGCCCCGGCCCCCAGCGGGGCCGCAGGGGCGAGCGTGTGTCCCCCAGCACTGGCCGCCCGAAGCGAAGCTCCTGCAGCTGGCCGGGGGTCGTCGCCGGCACCGCCATCAGGCGGTAGCCGCAGCTCGACCAGCACACCCCCGTGATGGGCCCCTCCAGCGGCGGCTTGGCCGCGTCGGCCGCGTCGGCGCCGGCCGGCGCCGACGCGCTGACCGTGCTCAGGAGGCGGCAGCCGCCAGCCGACCAGACGGCCACCCCGGCGGTGGCGTGGCCGACGGCCAGGGCGTCCCCGTCGGCGGTCCAGCGCAGGCAGGCGACGGCGCCCAGCGTCTGCCGGGGGTCGATGCCCCACTCCTCCTGCGACAGCGAGCGCAGGGCCGGGACGGACCCGCCGTCGGGACGCGCATCGAGAAGCTCCACCGGGTCGTACAGCAGCACCGCGCCGTCGGCGCAGCCGAGGGCCAGCACGCCGTTGACGGGGTCAAACGCGGCGCAGGTCGCGCCGGTTGGCCCCGCAAACGCCGAGGAGGGCCCCGCGATCGGCTGGTGGATGCAGCCGACGGAACTCGCGAGGTCCACCGCCGACAACACCTCCTCGGACAGCTGCACGAGCCAGGCCCGCCCGTCGCTCAGGATGAATGCCAGAAAGCCCAGGCGGGACGCGTGCGCGGCCGCAACGACTTGCAGTCCACCAGGCGAGGAGGCAGCCTGGGCATCCTCTGCCTCGGGCACAATCTCCAGGTGCTCCACCGGTGGAGCCGGTGACGAAGGCGGCAACAGAGGGCTCGAGGGCGCCGCCTTTTCCTGCACAGGGTTCGAGAAGGCAGGCTTGATGGAATTTTGGAGTCTCAACGCACGCTGAACAAGAGTGGTCAGTGACCCAGCGGGAGCAGGTACAGGTGGGTCTCCCACGTGCCTACAATGACCACCACCATCATGATCATGGCATTCGTACCCTTCCGTTCCAGTCATAAGCCAAAAGGGTGCCGGCAGCTGTGACGACCAGAATGGTCTTGTGATCCGAGAAGATGGCCACAGGCCTGTTTGAGTCTTCGAGCGCGATCCGAGCGGATTGCTGGATGTAGACGGTCACCTGCTTGGCTGGCGGGCCACCCTTGGATTGCCAGAGCACCTCCCGGCTGGAGCTCACACCGTAAATGTGCAGAAAGGATGCATCGGTCTAGGCATGGGGTGGGGGGGCGGAGGGGTGGGTGGGTACACATGGGGGCGCACCGAGGCAGCAAAGGCACGCAGCAGCCTGAATAGATACGTCAGCACATACCGGCGTCACTACCACTCCCTCCTCCCCCTTCAGGATATCGCGGCATTCAATGCCAGTCACACACACAAATCACCACCTCAAGATGTCGACGCACCAGCAGTGCCAGACGCCTGCGCCCCTGCTGCCAGGAGCAGGCGATGTAGGCCCCCTCCGCCTGCCGGTCCCGCTCGCCCACGACCACCTCGCCCAGGCGGATGCGGTGTTGCCCCGCGGACCAGGCCTGAATGCGATCGCTGTACACCACCAGGATGTGATCTTCCGTCGCGATGGCATCCACAAAGCGCTCCTGATCGCGGATGGTGCCCGCCGCGAGGCTCTGCGGAAAGCCGTACGCAAAGTACATGGCAGCAGCCTGATGGATGTCCTCCTATCGCACGCCCATAGCAGTCATGGACGCGATCTCGGTTGCTCTAAAACTTTGGATTATGCTCGCGCAGTGAACTGACCGCCCTGATCGGGACGCTGGCCAGGCTGGGACTCAAGATCAGAAGCCCGAATCTTTGCCACGGGCTGGTGAATCCCCACATGCCGGAGCTCCCATCAAACCCCAAGAGCCCTACTCGGGCACCCAACCCCCGCAGTGCGCGCGTCGGGCCAAGGACTTGCTCCGGTTGGGCACTAGACGTAGAAAAGGACCGCTGACCGTTGGACTCGAGCGAGCACTTGGCAGCCAGTGGAGGTCGTCACAGGGCCCCGCCCGGCTGCACCATGGTGTTCGTCTGGTTCGTCGACGTCTCCTACCTATTTTTCCTGTTTAAGAATATTTCACCATACTTTTGGTCGAGTCTGGGCATCGCGCTCTGCGTGGGCCTCTCCATTGTGGGGGCAGCATGGTGCGCCACGAGGGGGAGGGGGGCGAGGGCTGGGGCCGAGGGCTCATCGCTTGGAAGAGCAGCACAGGTGTGGGAGCCGGTGCTTAATCAAGTTTCCTTTCTCTCTTGCAGGGGCATTTTCATCACAGGGAGTAGTCTAATGGGGGCGGCGATACGGGAACCGCGCATCACGTCCAAGAACCTCATCAGGCACGTTTGTGTTTGGCATGGGTCTGCAATATGTTGGTGCTTGCACTACATGCCGGCAAGAAGCCGTGTTCATCACCTGTTCCCGATTCAAATCTGCAGCATCATCTTCTGTGAGGCCGTGGCGATTTACGGCGTGATCGTGGCCATCATCCTCCAGACCAAGGTCGAGGCCGTCAAGCCCCTGCCCGACGGCTCCTACTCCCTTGGCGCCGCCAACGCGGGCTACGCGATTCTCGGGGCCGGCTCCGTCACGGGCTGGGCCAACCTTGCGTGCGGGTGAGGCGGTGTGGTGGTGGTGGGGCGCTGGTGGCGGTTTGTGTCTTGCAGCGCTGAGCTGCTGGCTATTAGACAATCGTCGACCCATGCATCACCCTTGCGGACCCCAACCACCGTGGCAGGCTGAGCGTGGGCGTGGTGGGCAGCAGCGCCGCGCTTTCCGACGCGGCCAACGCGACCCTGTTTGTCAAGATCCTGGTGGTCGAGATCTTTGCCTCTGCCCTGGGCCTGTTTGGCGTCATCATCGGCATCATCATGGCGGGCAATGCCAACTTTGTGGAGGGGGCGTAGGCGCCCTGCGAACCCTTGCCTCCCGTCTCTGCCTGCTTGAGTCGCGTCTCTGCTGTCAGCGTGCGTGGCCTCTTTCATGTGAACCCCAGGTCATTGCCAGGACACGGCAAGGAGAGCCACCTCCCCGCGGTCGTCCCCGGCCGCGAGGAGCGGGCGGAGCGCGCACTCGGTCGGGCCGATCCAGCGCAGGGCCCGCACGGGCGCCCGCAGCGCGACGCTCGCGACGGGGCCGGACCGGCTCCGCGCCAGATCCCAGAGGCGCACGCGTCCGGCCGCGTCACCGGTAGCAAAGCGACCGGGCTGCCCACACCAGGCTGCGCTCTGTACCGCCTCTGGACCGCGCGCACTTGCCCACTCGACGCTGCAGGTGCGGTCGAGGCCGTTCCATCGCCGCAGAACGACTTCCCCCGAACCGGCGACGCTCAAGAGCAGCGCGCTGTGCGCGCTGACAGTTGAGTGGTGCCACACCACCTGATTGGGAGGGAGGGTGAGCAGATGGGTGACATAGGAAACGATAACCTCTATCGCCACCAGGAATGTAGGCAATGCCGCACCTGAAGGACAGGCCCCGTACTGGGCTGGGCCGGCGACAGCTGGATGGGTTTGCCATCGTCGCTCGGCACGATCAACACGCCTCCCGAAGCCGTTCCGACCGCCCACACGGCGCCCTCAATCGTTGGCAGGTCGAGCAAGTCCGCGCAGAGCGCCCACGCGCCCACTCCCAACGAAATCGCCTGCCGCCCAGCGGTGCAGAGCGGGACGCTCTGCGCGGCGTGCGGCGATCTCACTTGCCCACCGCCAGAGGTCGAGTAGCCGTTCACGGCCCACTCCCACGCCTGGCACACGCCGTCTGCCCCCAGAGTAGTGGCTCCAGAGCTGGTAAACCCAGTCCAAAGCACGTGGTCGTCGTGGACATGCCTGCGATTGGAAAGGGTGCACACTTGGCTGCGCAGTGCATCATCTACTCGCTGAGCAAGGGCCATAGGCAGGTGGCGCCGGTGGACCATCTAAAGGTAGGATAAGGAACACCGAAGCACCCGCACCAGTGCTGCACAGTTGGGCCATTTGCTTGCTCGCAAACCCTCGACCGAGGGTCAAACAGGCAGACATTGCCGTGGCGGCACCCGGCCAGAAGCCGCCCGTCCGGTGCCCAGGCGAGGCTCCGGACGGGAGACACGCAGGGCAGGGAGGCCTGGCAGGCACTTGGATGCCAGATGCTGAGGACAAGGATGGCGGAAGGGGCCCCGCCCGCCCCCTTGATCCCCACGGCGAGTCGTTGCCAATTCTGGGGGAGGGACAAAAAGGTTGCATGTGAATGTATGTTTCACAAGGGACTCGGCAACGGTTCTGTGCATTCTGTCCAGAACAATCAGGCCTGCCCACCAAACACTCAGATACTGCTCCACAATACTGACAATTCCACAAAACCACCCTCACCGAATCGTAGGCCATGCACGTGACGGGCCCAGAAAGCACCGCCTGGAGCTGGTCAGAGCACTCCTCTGGCGCCCAGGCCCACAGACTGACAAGCGACGGGCCCTGCGCTCGCCGAGACTCAGCCTTTAGGAAAGCGCGTCGCAGCGCTCCTTCCTGCAAGGCCCGTGTCATGTGATCGAGCGCGGTTGCCCACGCAGGGGAGGGCGCCAGGCGCTTGACCAGGGAGCGCAGCTGCGCCTGCTCCAACCGAGTGGGCGCTGCTGCGCCTCGTCGTTTCGGCGGCTCGGGCCCCAGGCCACGCAAGAGACTGCTGGGGCGGTGGGTGGCCTTCCTGTCCTCCTTTTCTTTTGGGAACTTGACCACACTCTGCCTGGCCCTCAAGAGCTGAGAAGTCCTCGCATTGCCCGATAGGCTTGGCGCCATGGAGCCTCGCCCGCTCCAACGCCCGGATCGAGGCGAAACGCTCGCCTCGTCGTCTGTACCCGATTCGTCGCTGCTGTCCAGCTCACAGAGTAGCAGGTCGCTGGTGGACTGCTCGAGGTGAGCAGGAAGCGCTGTGCAAGGCGCCTCCTGCTCTGGACACTGCGTTCCTTGGTCTTTGATGCTGCCGCCCTTGGGTGCAATCGATTCCGCTCCCTCCACCGGTCGCAGTCCCGGCCAAAAAGGGCCGGCCTCGCGCCCCGTCACGCCCCAGCGCTGCGCTCGAGGCCGATGCGGAGATCAGGTGAGCTCTTGTCTTTGTACGAGCACGGTTGTTGCACCCACTCGCTCCCACTCGCTCACCAGATTGTGCAGATCTGGGACCTTGGTATCAAACACACTATACCCATCCCTAAAAAATGGGTTGAGAGAAGCCGTCTTGTGGACTCTGAACGGTTGGGGAAGACCCGCAGCGCTGTCCGGACCACGCCTGCTCCGGCGGCTGGACGTACTCACTGCGCGACGTGGATGCGCACTGGGAATTGCGCACAAGGGCACCGTTGGCTGCGTTTCAATGCTGCAGTATTTTAATATCAGTCATACGTTGCGATTCGGAGGCTCTGGGGTGCAAGAAGGACCGGCCATTGCCGGTTTTGTTCCGTTCAGATATATTCGTCGATTGATGGGACAGACGCCCGGGCCCGCCACTGTCCGAGGCGATCGACATGGCAGAGACCGTCTATCACCATACCAAAAAACAATGAAACATGTATAGAGACAGCGCTATGCTTTCGCGGTCGTGCGCTGGTAGCCAGATCCCTGACGCCCGGAGTCAGCGCCGGTCGGGGTGCGTACCACAGGCACTCGCCTCTTTCCGGCATGACCGCCCAGGATCTGGTCGGCTCGGCCGGGCCCGTTTCCCCCGGCTGTGCTGGAGCAGGATCGCACCTTTTTCGCAGCGACCGGTCGACCGCCGCAGATGTTACGAGGTGCATAGTCTGATTGCGGGGCCGCAACTGTACACGGGCATCGTGATTGCGTGTTGGTCCGGACAGTTGGCCCGAGGGCACTGCCCGCACCGTGCAGGTCCCTGCGCGTGCATGGTGGTTGAGCGTTGCGACCTGCGTCATATATAAAATGGGCAAGAAGAGGTTTATCGGGTCCGCAAGGCCCGTGTCCTTGCTCACACTGGCCGTTTGGGTCGTCATCGGGCTAGCCTGTGGAGGAGCAGTGGGCCTCATTTTCATGGGTACGCAGATGTGGACTGGGCTCAGGGAGCGTGACCGGCACAGGGTAGCTAATTGTATCGCTCCCTTTGATTTTCCCAGGCACGCTGCACACGATGCTGGACACGCGGGGGGCCTCCCACTACGGGCACGGAGGCTCCCGGTCCCTGGAGGAGGCCAGTCGGGCCCCGGCCAAGGACGCGATCCACACCCTCATCACCTCCAACGGCGCTCCCTACATGAACTACCAGACCCGCATCCTGATGGGGACGTACGAGCTCATCCGCCAGATGCCTGGTGGAGAAAAGCACGTGGGGCTCACCCGCATCCTGCACCGCAGCAAGCCCGACATCCTCATGAACGCCATCGAGACCTTTCACGCCACGCCCCTCCAGCCAGAGTGCGATGGCTGGTGCGAGTACCCGGTCTCGGACCGGGCCAACGCCGTGCGCCAGTTCTTTGACGCCGCGGAGACGAACAAGTCCATGATCAGGGTAAAGGGGGGAGTCGGAGGGTGGGTGGAGCGTGGCCTCCCGAAGGAGGGTGCACTCTTGGAGCTCGCGTCACGAGGCACGACAGTCACGGCCTCCCTGTCGCACCCACACCGCCGCAGGCGGACTGGATCTACATGGCGGAGACGGACTATGTATTTATGAAGCCGCTGGCCCTGCCACGCGAGCTGAAGCCCGGCTACGATGGCTGGGCCTACCCCTTTAACTACATCAACGCCCAGGCAAACAAGGTGGGTGAATGGGAGGATGGTGCTTTTCTGAGAGTTCCAGGGCAATGCATTCTTGCCGACGGGGATATGCTGCATGAATGCTCCTGCATGCTCCCCTCCTCCACTGACTGCTCCTGCCACTTTGAAAATTGTGGTCCAGAGGTTCATGGAGAAGCTGCTGCCCGGGGTCGATGTCGCGCTGATTCCTAACAGCGGCCCCGCCCCCGTGCTCATGCGACGCGCCGACTGGGTCAAGGTGCGGCCCTCAGGCCCGTGGATGCAAAGGGACCTCTTTGGTCGCGTGGGCAAGAGGCGGCTGCCGCCCACGCTTTCTCATGGCTCCCCCCCTCCCCCCCATCTGCGCTCGCAGGTGGTCCCCTTTTGGGAAGACCTGACCGCCAAGATGGAGGAGGACAAGGAGATGACCAAGGCTCTGGGCTGGGTCCGCGAGATGTACGACTTTTCGCTGGCCCTGGTCGCGGCCGGACTCAAGCTGGAGCTCGACACGGAGAAGACGTCCCCCTTCATCGCGCACCTCCCGGGCGTCTCCAATATGGGCGAGGCCCACGCCTTCCACTACACCCTGGTGGGTACTGGCGAGGGCCTCATTGAAGGGCGTGTTTGTTTGTGTGACCAAGATTGTCTCCGATGCCGTATGAGCTGCCGCATGCTTGATTGCCACTGCATGCCAGGGGGATACCCTGCTTTATCAGAAGAAGCACTGTCCTCCCACCCTCAGCCTCCCTAACCTTTGCCCAACCTGCCCCTCCTTCGCAGTGCACCATCTACAAGACGATGAACGGCAGCGACGTCTGGGCATTTGACAAGCGGTTCTACGCCGACCCGCGGCACCCGATCGACATGCCCAAGGTGCCGCCCATGCCCGAGTTTGAGGCCGGCAAGTTCAAGTTCATCGAGGGCCCGCCCGTCACAAAGGAGAAGCACGAGCTCATCAAGCAGATGACGGACCAGATCAACCGCGCCATCGACACGCTCAGCCCGCTGCCGCAAGCGTGGATCGACGCCGTCGAGGCCTGAGACCGAATTCCCTAAACCAAACGCTGAGCACACCCTGACCACCGCCCTTCTGCCGCCTCTTCTGTCGGGACTATTCGCTCCTGTGACATGCCAATCTACTGGACATGGCTATTGGATGAAACGGGCAAGAGTGAGATTGAGTCCGCAAAACAATCGGAAATCCCGAATCTGGATAACAATGTGCAGCCCGGCCACCGGGCGTCCATGCGCCGGACGCACAGTGAATGCACGCGCGCAAATGGCAATCGTGCATACGCGAACGACTCGAAACATCCACACATCTGCACACAGGCGGTTGCATGCGGGGATAGCGCTCGCCCATGCCAGTGCCCGTGAAGCAGGAGCCGAACGAGCCGGGCCCCGCCAGGCGGCTCGGCTCGCTCCATGCCAGCACCAGCTCGAGGCCAGAAGGTGAGGGTAAAGGCACGGTGTTTACTCTTTTTTTGTTCCTGTATGCTGAGCTGGGGCCGATAATACCTGGTGAGGGTGGGTCAGTGACCGGGCTGTTTCAGTGTCCAAGCCCACCCCCCGTTTTCGTGTCAGGCCTCTCCCAAAATCGACCAATGGCGTCCGGCAAAAGGGTAGGTCGCCGGGGATTGCGATGAAATGTGATAGAAAAATCCATTATCGCGTGAAACTTACAGAGCCTCTCTTTGATGTGCAGACACACTTTATGCCCACCAACTTTACGCGGCTGCGGCGGGATGCGGGCACGGCCGGCGGCCGGGGCCAGAGCGGCGAGGGCAGCGGCTCCGGTTCCAAGGACTCGTCCGACACGGTGTTTGCCGATTTGGTCAAGGCGGCGGCCGTGGACGGCCGGGGCCGCGGAGGCGGCCGGGGTCGCGGCGGCCGAGGCCCCGGCCGGCCGGGCTCGGCGCAGGTGACGGCCTTTGGCGGCGGCGGCCAGGAGGCGGCGCTGCGCCGGTCCAGGGAGCCGGCCGCTCCCGGGGTGTGGGGCGGCGCCAAGGCCGAGCCCGACGCCGACGCCGCGGACGGGTCTGAGGGCGAGGACGGCGCGCCCGTGGCCTGGACCGCGGCGCGGTACCACCCCACCACGCTGCCGCTGGCGCCCGAGCTCGTGGCCGGGGTCGGTGCGGACGAGGGCGTCGCGGAGGACTCGCCGCGGGCGCTCGCGGCCGAGCTGGCCTGGCTGCGCAGCGCCGACGCCAACGACGGGCGGCTGGTGCTCCTCCAGCTGCCGCCCGTGCTCCCGCTGCTCGTGAGCGGCGCGGAGGGCGCGGCGGGGCCGCGGCCGGCCGCGCTGCGCGATCTGGGCTGCTCCCTGGTGGGCAAGCTGCAGGTCATGGAGAGCGGCGCGGTGCGGCTTCGCATCGGGGACACGCTCCTCGACCTCGCGCCGGGGACGCCCTGCGTGCACGCGCAGGAGGTGGTGGTGCTCTCCCCGGCCGCCAAGCAGGCCGTGGCGCTGGGCGCCGTCACGCAGCGGCTCTGCGCCGCCCCGGACCTCGACACCCTCTGCAGGTGCTGCGGGCGCGGTGGGCCGGGGTGATCTTTATAGTTGTGATTTGAGAAGTGCGAAGGAAGAAGTGTCAACTGGATTACTGAACACTCATCTGAATCCTTATCACCCCTTTTTCGCAGCGATGGGCCGTTGCCCGAGTATGAGCGCGCAGAAGCGGCGCTCGAGGCAAACGGGATGGAAGTGGATCTGGCGACGGTCGCGGCGCCCGCGGTCGAGAAGAAGGAGGACCTGGAGCTCGAAGAGGCCTCCTCGCCCGGCAGCGCCCGTCGCTCGCAACGGCAGCGCAAGACGGTCGTCCTCGACGACGACGACGACGATGATTGATAGTCTATGCGTGCAGTGCAGAGTCAGGAGGCTGTCCCTGTCGCTGCCTGATTTAATGTTCCAGCCCAAACTGACACACGAGGTCATTCCCTGCGCATCTCGCATTCGAGCGGCTGTGCTCTTCATACGTTGTTGTCGTCCCAGCTTTGCTGGCCCCGTCAGCTTGCCTTTCATTCACTGATGCCCCCCGCTGTTACATCGGCACCATCAGCGCAGCACAAGGTACTTTTTCCCATCGGGCGAGGGTGTCGGGTCCAACTTGGCCACCTGGGGCTCGGAGGAAGGGAGGAAGAACAGGTGTGAGACACTGACAGGTGTGCATTTCATGCATGCGCAACCATCCATCACGAGGCGCCCACGTCATCGTGAAACCCCCCATCGTCACCGCCCACCTGCTTGACCAGGGACGTGAAGGCCTTGGCGTTCTCGCCCGTCGCGCGAGCGCGAAAGTGGTCGACGATGTCGCGGAGCGCCAGGCGGCCGTTCTTGGCGAGCAGCTGCACGATCTCCTCCCGGGTGACGGGGCCCGGGGCGGCCGCCGCGGGCGCAGGCGAGACGTTGCGCTGGCGCTTGGCGTCGGCGGCGCCCGCGGGCCCCTGCGCGGCCGCCGCGGGGGCGGCGTCGCCTTGCGCTTCTTGGCTGGGGGCCCCGGCGAGGGCGCCGGGGAGGGCGCCGGGGAGGGCGCCCGGACGCCCGGGCGCCGCGCCGGCACCGCCGCCGCCGCCGCGCCCGGCCCCAGGGGCGCCACCTCCTCGGCCATGGCGTCCAGGTCCTCATCGTCCTCGGGCTCGTCGTCGTCCAGATCGTCCTCGCTGCCCGAGGCGAGGTCGTCATCGTCCTCCTCCATGCCCGCGTCGCGCATCATGCGCTGCAGCGTGCGGCGCACCGCGCCCGGCTTGGCCGCGCCCTCGTCGTCGCTGTCGTCGCTCACCCGGCCCGCCCTGCGATGATTAGGGTTAAGTAGAGGAAAGATGGAATCAAAATTAGGCGTCCTCCAACCATGGACGGCCAACATCCCACCCCGACTGCCACGTGCCTGGGCACGGGGCTCACGTCCCCGGCATTGGCCGCATCCTCATCCTCCATGTCCAGGTCATCGTCCGCGGCCTCGGCCTCGTGATCCCAGTCCTCTGCCTGCAGAGCTCAGAGCGGGGGCACATGGTTGCGCCCAGCGTACGAGGGCACAAACGTTCATTCAAAGGTCGGTCAATCAACAATAAGAAATGCCCGTCTCCGCAGCCTCACCTTTTCATCGGGACCGCCCTCCTCCCCCTCCTCTTCTCTGACTTGTGGCGCCGCCGCTTCCGCCAGCGGCTTTCTTTGCCCTGCGTTTGAAGCGAATGAAAAGGGATGGCAGCTCAGCGACCGACGATGCAAGCGCCATTGCCGACACCATTGGGCAGGAGACACTAGGATTTCCTCCCACTAGACAAAGACCCTTCGGACGCGACATCAGCAGAGACCACAGACCTTGCTGCGGGAGCGTCGCGCGCGTGGCGGCTCTGGCTTTAATCCCGGCCCACTCTTCGTCCGAGTCCGGCTCGTTGCCCTCTGGGTCGGGGCCGCCCTCCGCGGCCGCGGCGGCGGCCTCTGAAACCCCAGACGCCTGCAGCGCGGCCGCAAACCGCGGGTTGATGCGGTCGGCCTGCAGCCGCGCGGCGGCCATGGCGGCCTCGGCGGACTCCAGGGTCCGACTGCCCGGCGCCGCCTCGGGCCGGAACGTGACCCAGGCGTCCACGGGCACCGCCACAAAGTCGGGGCTGCCGCGCTCCTTGATTAGGAAGAACTGGTTGCTGACATTGCCACCCTCTGGCTGGCCACGCAGCCGACGGCCCTCCCCTCGCAGCAGCCTCCATATCCTCGTCGACTGAGGTCGTGGAGCGCTGTGGCAGTGGCAGGGAGAGTTGCAAAACGCTTGATCAGGGCCGGGGGCACTCACTTGATGCCTTGCCAAACTATTCAATGCTGCCCAAACAATCATCAAGAGACGCACACAACGCCGTGCCCTAATACGTCTTGGCCCACCCACCTCATGGAAGACGCCAGAGGTCTGTTGCTGGCGTTAGTGGGAACATCCTCGGCCTCGGCTCTCCAGTCATCAGAGGCGAGGTCGGGCGTCTCGCCAGGGAACTTGCCGATGAAATGCTGCAGGGCGGCGCAATCGCTTCCCGCCGCGCGCACCACAAACTTTTGTTGCGATGTCATGCCTGTAGGAGTGGTGGGACCCGAGCGCAAAGGCCGCAGCGCTCACACCTTCCCGATCGGGACGCTGCCGGGTCCTCCGCAGGGCCTCAGCACCGGTGAGGAGCTCTGGTCCGCCAGAGAGGACCTTTTTAGGCGGCCTGAAGCTGTGCCGACTGTAAAAAGGACATCCGAGATGCACCAACTTTGATTCGATCGGACGAGCACTGGGCATGATGTACCTTTACGGCCGGCCAAACGCTGGATCTCTTTCATTCATGTCAAACACCCTGGCAGGCAAGGATCGATTGCAGTCGCACAACCATTGACCTCGATTTGCCGCGCAACATTGTATGACTCGAATGCAGTGTTAAATTTGTTTGTAGTATCTATATCATCCTGTTGGTCGTTCCAGAGGGGTGCGTCTCGAGTTCTGGAGCTCAAGAGGTGCCGCCATTGTGCGGACTTCTGCCACCCATGCCCAGCCGGACACAGACACAACTTTAGTCAGAAGGATAGACCGGACCATGTAGACTCCATATCGTATGTTTCGGTGAGCCAGAGACCATTGTCTTTCAAATTCCTTGGTTGTTCCATAGTTGCAGCAGCGTGCAACACACAGCTCCAGGAAATGTGCTCCCAGCAACTTTTCACTTGAGCCGACGAGCAAGGCAACGATTCCAAAGCATTACCTATTCCCAACCATGTTTTTAAAAGAAGACCTATCGCAAACCTATGGTGTTTCGTCCACTTGCCCGCAAACTGCGAGCCTGGGGTGCACCTGGCCAAATCGCGGTCGGCCCGGTTCGGGAGCAGCATCCAGACTTTTCCGAGCGGTGTCGCGCGAGTCTGGAAGGTCCCCTGTGACACAAATAATAGGCTCCCTGCCCAATGATGGACATTAGGACGAGACATTGACTGAAATCATCCCACTATTTGCGACCTGACGAGAAGAGCGTTGCCAGGAGAGCGTCTCGTAGGGTTGTCGTCTCGCTCGCCACACCACGGCGCAAGGGAGTCGTCCCATTCTGTGATGGGAGCGTCCCTTCGTCCTGGTATTAGCATTATTAGACATACCACTACTTCATTGCGGATCTCGGGATGCGGAAGAATTATTACGCCGTCCTCGGCCTCGCGAGGGGGTGTCGAGACGAGTCGGAGATTAAAAAAGGTGCGTCGAGAACCGGAGCTGGGTATTGTGAAAAAGATGGAGGCTCCCTGTGTTTTCAATGTTTGTTGTGGCAGTGTGGGATGTCAAATGGAATCCATCTTGACCGTGGCACATTTGATGTTGACGCCCGGAACTTGCATTTCCGTTCCCCACAGCCTACCACGCCCTGGCGATAAAGCATCACCCGGTAAGGCCGCTTGTTGGGGAAGTGAATCATGTGGTGGGATGCTTGCCGCCGCGGAACCAGGCGGGGTCTTGCATACTATTGCATGCTGGCGGGGCTTTGATCCCCCCAGACTCACTGCCATTCTCAGGACAAGGCCGGTTCTGGAAGGCGGGAGAGCGAGGAACGCTTTCAGGAGATTCGGGAGGCGTATGAGAACCTGATTGACGCCCGCAAGCGCCGCGCATACGAACTGGAGTTTGAGAGCCAGGCTCTGGGCGTCAGCGGCGCCGGGCTGCTCTACGCCGCCTTTGCCTCTGGCCTGGGCGAGTGCCAGCCGCCCAGGAAGCGGGTCCACACATTTTTGGCTGCGCAGACCAGTGCCTGGGCGGGCTTCTCGGCGTGCTCGAGCGCCTTTCAGGAGGCCTTTGGCGCCGACCTCGCCGAGGCCGGCGTCTTTGGGCGGGACGAGGGCGAGGGCCTGGGCCCCGAGACGCCGCCCGCCACGGCGCCGATGCCGGCGGCCTCGCCCGTGCGGCCGCCAAAGGACCCGCCCGTGGAGGTGCCGCTGCCGTGCTCGCTGGAGGAGCTGTACCAGGGGGTCACCAAGCGGCTGCGCATCGACCGGACCGTCCTGGGGGGGCCCCGACGGCCAGACCCCGGAGCGGCGCTCCGAGGTCGTCGCGGTGCGCGTGCTCCCCGGCTGGGGCGCCGGGACGCGCATTACCCTGCCGGAGCGCGGCGACGAGCGCCCCGGCCGCGTGCCGGCAGACATTGTCTTTGTGGTCGCCGAGCGCCCGCACGCGCGCTTTGCGCGCCGCGGCCGCGACCTCGAGTACCGCTGCCGCATCGACCTGGCGGACGCGCTCTGCGGCTGCGAGCTGAGCGTGCCGACGCTGGACGGCCGCGAGCTGCCCCTGCTCTGCAGCGAGGTCGTGCGCAGCGGGGAGCAGCGGCGGCTGCGCGGCGAGGGCATGCCCGCCGGGCTCGAGCGCGGCGACCTCATCGTCACGTTTGAGGTGGACTTTCCCGCGCGGCTGGATGTGGAGGCCAAGACCGCCATCCGCGCGGCGCTGCAAGGGCTTGCGGCGGCTGGGCGGTGATGTATGTGAAAGGGAGGGAGTTTGAATTCCTCCCGCATCTTTGTACCTCCTATCCATGGCGAGCCTGGCGAGCTGCTGACAAGACCTTTTGGTTGGCTGATGGGTTCAGTCATTACCCCAACTATATTTGTACTGGCAAGCGGTCCTTTTACGAGCACGACTGCTCATGTTTTGGCTCGCACTTGTCGTCTTTATCAGAATTGTCGAGGGTCTGCTTTTCAATGTGGAGGCTGGCGGGCCCCCTTCCTCGTGTGCAGGTGGCATGCCGCACACTTTCTTCTTCTTCCTCCGCACTCTCCACGGCCGCTACCAGGCACACCCCTCGCACGTACGCCCGGTTTAGCAATGTGTATTTTTTTTGCCCAGCTCCGCCGCTGCTGATCGACGCTCCATACCACCTTTTTGTGTACCCTCGAGACAGAAAATGCCCTTCTTGGTACCCCTTTGTTCGCTTTGGGCTTGTGGCGCCTTGTGCGTGCAACCGCGGCAAAGATTGCTGGACAATCTTGGCCTGGCAGTACTTGTTTTCCCTCCTGTTCCTGGCTCTGAAGAGCTGGAACACAAGAGTCTACCTTTCTTCGTTGTTGCAACCCTATCACTTTTCAGCAAGCTGGCTAGAAGGAGTATTGGAGACTATCTCAAAAGTGATCGATTGTACAAGGAGCGACAGAATAGTGACGGGCAGCGAGTTGCAAGGTGAGGGCAGCGGTTTCCAATGGGGCATGGCCCACACACTGAATGAAAGGTTTAAATACAAGGTATACCGCGAAACAGGTAGGGAGGTTGGTCGTCCGAGAGGAGAGTGTCCCTGACTCGCACCAGGCACACTGGTTGTACTGGGTGAGAGGTGCATACCTCCACCACCCACCAACCAGTACCACCATCAAGATCGCCAGCCTCCCCGCTCACGAGGCCTTGGCGCCGCCGGCGACGACGGCGATGATGACGGAGACCATGTAGGCGAGGTACCAGAGGAGGAGCATGGTGCCGACCCAGGCGGGCAGGTGGTATCGGTTGAGCGCGGCGGCCAGGACGACGGCGGCCGCGGCGGCGAGGGCAAAGGCGACGCCGAGCGCGGCGATGAGGGGCAGGGACACGGGCAGGGCCCCGCCGCCGCTCCCGTGCAGCGCGACGGCAAAGCCGACGCCGAGGCCGATGAGGGCGTTGAAGAGCGGGCCGGCGAAGCAGGCGGTCATGGCCATGGAGGTGCCGTGCGTGCCGCGCCGGGCGAGGCTGACGTTGGTCATCAGGTCGGCCAGGGAGTTGCCCCAGGCGAGCACCGTGACGCCCAGCACGGTCGCGTCGACGCCGCTGAGCACGCCGAAGAACTGGAGCAGGCCGACCAGCTCCGAGGCGACGCCGTTGATCCAGAGCGCGGCCACGCCAAAGCCGCCCAGGGCCAGGCACAGCGCGCCCAGCGGCCAGGAGGCGCCCAGCGTCCAGGCCGGCGGCGGCGCGCGCGCAAACTGCGTCGACAGCAGCGCGCCCAGGCCCAGCGCGCCCCGGCCGCGCCGGCCGCCGCCAGCGCGGCCGTGCCGAACTGCCCCAGCATGACGCAGCAGGTCAGCGGGCACAGCGCGCAGGCCAGCGCGAACCAGAGGCGCGAGTAGGAGCCGCGCTCGACCAGCGGGATGGTCGCGCGCAGCGCCAGCACGATGGGCGTGTCCACGCACGCCAGCGCCGCGCCCAGCGCGGGGCGCGCCGCCGCCCACGCCGCGCGCAGGCGCAGCAGCGCCGGCGGCGGCGGCTTGAGGCCTGGCGCGGGCGCCGGCGCGGCGGGCGCCGGGCGCGCGCGGGCCGGCGCGCCGGTGGCCGCCGGCGCGGACGCGCGCGCCAGCTGGTCCGCCACCGCGAGCTCAAACGCGCTCTCGGGCCGCGGCAGGCGCTTGGTCGGCGACGACAGCCGCGACCCCACGGCCTGCGTCGGCTCCTCCTTGATCGGCGGTCCTACATCCGCGTCACGCGCAAGCTCGTGCCGCGCCGCGCGGTGCAGGGGCACGGGCGCCGACAGGGACGGCCGGTCCAGGCCGACGCCATCATTGCCGTCCCTGGCGGCTCCGCTGGCCTCGGCCCCGCGCCCGCGGCGCGTCGGCGCAAAGTCGTAGAGCTGCGGCAGGCTCTGCGTGCTGGCCCGGCTGGACAGGCTGCTGGTGCTGGCGCTGGACTCGCCGTCGGTGGAGCCGCCCTCGTCGTCCAGCCGGTCGCCGGCCTCCAGGTCGTCAAAGCCGTCCTCCTCGGCTGGGTAGCTGGAGGAGTAGGCCGGCGACAGCGTGTCGCGCACGACCTGCGGCACAAAGTCGGGCAGAGGCAGCGTGGCCGCGCGCCCGGGGGGCACCCAGGCCCCCCGGCGGCCGCGCCGGTGCCGCCGCAGCTCGCCCTCGCCCCGGCGGTAGCTCCGCGACTCGGCCATGGCTGCCAGCGCCGCCGAGCGATACTCCTCCACCGACATCTCCAGCAGCTGGCGGTAGGACCCGCGCGGCTCAAAGGACGCCACCGGCGGCGCGCGGTGCGCGCGGTGCCGCGCCTCGGTCGTGACCGGGGTCATCTCCAGCGCGCTCGCGTCGGAGCGGCCCGAGGACGCGTGGCTCGCCGACATGGCGCGGCCGACGTGCGCGGCAAAGGCGCTCTTGCGCTCATTCAGCAGGCCCTGCTCGAGCTGTTCGCCGGGCGTGGACAGCGTGGCGGCCAGCGGCGGCGGCAGCGCGCCCGAGGCCGCCCGCTGCGCGCCCGCGCCCGGCTCGGGCTCCGGGGCCCGCCCGGAGCTAAAGGTCCGGGTCAGCGCGCGGCCCAGCAGCGCCAGGGAAGAAGGGCTGTCCGGCGAGCGCAGGCGCTTGAGCAGCGCGGCCGCGGCCACGACAATCACGTAGAGCGTGTAGAGCGCCAGCAGGCCCCCGACCGCGCCCGCGCCGACGCTGCGGCCGGCGACCACGCCCGCGATCAGGACCCAGGCCGCCGCAAAGAAGCCGACGTCGCGCAGCTGGGCGCCGCGCGCCGAGACGCCGCGGCAGAGCAGGATGATGCGCCCCGCCACGACGCAAACGACAAACATGCTGCCCCCCGTCAGCGAGCCGAGCGCCAGCGGGTAGTCGCCGGCCTTGACCGCGGCGATGGAGGAGGACAGGTCGGGCGCGCCGTTGCCCAGGCTCAGCAGCGTGACCCCGGCCAGGCGCGGCGGGAGACCCATCTCCTGCGAGATCTGCGACAGCACGACCGAAAAGAAGTCGTCCGCGGCGATGGCCATGGTTCTGAACAGGACCAGCAAAAAGAGGATGCACGCCGTCTGCGGTGTGGGGACAGCGTGTGGAGGGGCTGGTGACTGATAGGGTGGGGGTGTGCATGGTTATTGGATAGAACGGTGAGACCGAATGAATTAATTCCAGGTTGACCAACTGTGCTGATCAACTGATCCATCATGCGTGCCTCAAAGATCCGCCCTCTTCAAGCAAATCTGGAAACATTCGCACACACAAAATGAGCACGCCGCGAGGCGTCACGCCCTCGTAGAATCCACCACGCACAATGTAGAGGCCCTGCTTCCATGCTGCCGGGTAGACATGGCAGTAGTAGGCCTGGGTGTAGTTTATCTGGGAGTCGCCCTCGCAAAACTGCTTGGCGTAGGCACAATGGTCGTCGTGGGGGCCCAGACGCCGGATCTGGTGGCAGAGCTGGTCCTGCGCGCAGTCGGGGCGGGTGTGCGAAAGGGAGTCGGCAGGCCGCGTTCGACACCAGGACTCTTTTACACGGCTGTGCTTCTGCGCTCCCTCCCGCGCCCAAACGGCCCTCTCATCCTACCTCATCTGTTGCAATGGCAAGATCAACAACTAGGCAAAAAGCGAGGAGCAGCAACAAGCAGGAGGCGCGCGAAAGCGTTACCCGAGGCATGAAGCCCAGGCACGCGCAGAGACACACTCGCGCAGGAACCCCCTAACCAGCTCCAATCAAGTGATCATGAGGCCCACATGCCATTCTCGAAACGCAGATGCCACAATAAATCGAATAGAATGGCTCTGCAGGCGTGTGCGACGCGGAGTGCGTCCCGACGGGCGATGAGGCCTGGGGCATCCCAGCGACCGACGGACGCGGTGATCCCACCCTTATCCTGCAGCATCTCGCCGAAACGTGCGGCCGCTGGTGGGGTGCGGGCACCAACCGCGCATGCATTGGGTTGCGCATCCCCCGTACTGCATATACACTCCTTCCACAAAAACGGTATTGGTACGATTTACGCACCAGCTGGGTGCGCCCCACCTCGTTGCCAAAGCGATGGCGACCATGGCTGTGTCGACGGCCTGCCCGCTCGCGGGCCGGGTTCCTCGTCAGACCGCCTCCGTGCGGCTTTCGGCGACCGGATGCGTCTCCAGGGCATCTCTGTCCCGGCAGGACGGCGCCCTGCGCGCGGCGTCCCGCAGGCAGGCCTGCAGCCGGCGGCTCGTGGCCCGGGCCGCCCCCGCCTCCACCGCCCCCAAGACCGACGACTTTGACCCCCAGGTGGTGGTCGTCCTCGGCAGCCAGTGGGGCGATGAGGGCAAGGGCAAGCTGGTGGACATCCTGGCGCAAAAGTACGAGATTGTCGCCCGTGCGCAGGTGTGATGGTGGGAGTTGGGGTGGTGGGTGGCGGGTGGGTTGGCTGGGTCGGGCATCGCAGTGGCATTCGTATTCCTGCCACGGCAACAAGACGTTGCATGAGGATGATGCGGCACGGTGGTGGTTCTCATTCCAACCAACATATCCAATCTAATCCTACCAAACCCTTATCTCCTCCCAGGGCGGTGCCAACGCCGGGCACACCATTTACGACACGGAGGGCAACAAGTGGAAGCTGCACCTGCTTCCGTCGGGCATCCTGAACCCCAAGGCCACCTGCGTGGTGGGCAACGGCGTCGTGGTGCACCTGCCTTCGCTGCTGGAGGAGATCGAGGGCATGCGGGCGCGGGGCGTGAGCGTCGAGGGCCGCCTGTTCATCAGCAGCCGCGCCCACCTCCTGTTCGATCTGCACAAGGAGATTGACGCCCGGCGCGAGGAGGAGCTCGAGGGTAGGCGTTGTTTTTGGGGAGGGGGGGCTCCTGAATGGGGGAGCGGAATGGTAGTAATGAGAAGGGTTTGCACGGATCAATCAGAAAGGAAAGCCTCCAGTTCTGAATCACGGGCCCCACCTGCACACCTCTGCACACCTCTGGATTCTCACGACCACCAGAGCACGCGCTTCCACCCTGGGCCAGATATCACAATCTCCTCATCCCCCACCTCATCTTCCCCCCCCCCGCGCAGGCACGGGCAAGCAGATCGGGACCACGCGCCGCGGCATCGGCCCGGCGTACTCGAGCAAGGCGGTGCGCAACGGCCTGCGCGTGGGCGACCTGCTCTCCGACTTTGACTCGTTCGCGTCGCGCCTGCGCCAGCTGGCGCTGGACGGGCAGCGCCGCTTTGCGCGCTTTGACTACGACGTGGAGGCGGAGATCGCCTCGTACCGCGAGATCGCGGAGCAGGTCCGGCCGTTTGTGACGGACACGGTGCACGCGCTCAACTCCTGGGCGGCGGAGGGCCGCCAGATCCTGGTGGAGGGCGCCAACGCCACCATGCTGGACCTGGACTTTGGGACCTACCCCTACGTGACCTCCAGCAACCCCTCCATCGGCGGCGTGCTGATCGGGCTGGGCCTGGCGCCGCGGCGCCTGGGCGCCATCGTGGGCGTGGCCAAGGCCTACACCACGCGCGTGGGCGCGGGGCCCTACCCCACCGAGATCTTCGGCGACCTGGCCGAGAACCTGCGCGAGGTGGGCGCTGAGTACGGCACCACCACGGGCCGCCCGCGGCGCGTGGGCTGGCTCGACCTCGTGGCGCTGCGCTACGCCACCGACATCAACGGCTTCACACAGCTCAACCTCACCAAGCTCGACGTCCTGGACGGGCTGGAGGAGATCAAGGTCGGCGTCGCCTACCGCGACGGCGCCACGGGCGAGCGCCTGGCCACCGTCCCGGCCGACATCGAGACCCTGGCGCGCGTCGAGGTCGAGTACGAGACCCTCCCCGGCTGGCAGCAGGACATCTCCAAGGTCAGGACCTGGGACGACCTCCCGGAGAACGCCAAAAAGTACGTCCAGTTCATTGAGGACAACGTCGGCGTCCACTGCAAGTGGATTGGCGTCGGCCCCGGCCGCGACGCCGTCATCATCAAGCCCCAGGGAGCCAGCCAGTGATTGGCCTGCGTGCAAACCGCACCAATCGAGGTGCCCGCTGCGCCTCACACCATTCGTATCTTCTTTTCTGTTGCCATGCTCGGCAACAGATCTTTGACCATTTGTTCAGAAATACAAGCGACGAGAGATTGAAAGCTATGAAATAGAGACATGCACTTGGTCCCGGCAGGCAGGAAGCAGCAGGCTGCGCGTACACAGCCAATTTTTGCCAAACGCGATTTCACTCGTTTCTTCTCCTTCCTCTATGCACACGTCAAATAAGGAGGCAGCCCCTTTGGCCGCACGACCGTCAAGCGGCACTCTGGCAGCGTCCCACCACCCCCTTTCTTCTGAAACTGCCGCGCGGCCTCGGCCCACACCCGCACGGGCCTGGAGACCGTCTTGCTCAGCAGGATGCCGACCTCCTTGGCGCCCTCGATGGGGTACGCCCCGTCAAACTCGACCAGGGCCAGGAGGTGGTCGATCACGGCCGGCTCCCAGCTCAGCCGGCCCAGCCCCGCCGCCTCCAGGGCCTCCCCGCGCTCCGCCAGCCGCCGGACAAACAGCTCGCGCAGGTGCGCGGCCTCGAGCGGGAAGAAAGGCAGGAAAATGTCGATCAGGCCCACCATCTTGAGGGTGTCGGTGCGGTCCTCGCAGGCCTGCCGCGTCCAGCGCTCAAAGATGAGGTCCTTGAGCACGCGCTGCGCCTGCTCCGCCGAGATGGCGTCGCGCCCGTGCCGCTTCAGGAGCTCGTGCAGCTCCAGGTATCCCAAGTTGGACTCTAAAATGACGATGGCCCTGCGTGGACGGGCGGTTGGACCAGAGGGCGGGTTCATGGACTAGCATGAAGAGCAATTATATCCAAAAGTCCTACCCCCACAAACGCCATCTACAATACATCAAGTCACCTGTTGAGCGTCACGTTGCCGATGGCGCCATTCTCCAGGATCTGGCGGAAGAAGCCGCGCATGGGGCAGTCCAGCTTGTCGTACTCCTCCACGACGATGAGCGCCTCGGGCGCTCGGCGGACGTGCTCGAGCAGCGAACTCCGCAGGAGGCCCTGCTGCTCCTCCCGCTCCGATGCAATGTAGTCCATCCCGTACAGAACCTGGTATGGGGGTACGTGGCTTAGTAAGGGGCTTGTTTGTTTGTGCGCGCGCGGTGTTCTGGTACAAGGGGCGTGGATCCAATATCCTGCCCGCATCAGGGCCACAAGCATCTCGAGCAGTGCTCCGATGTGCAACAACCCCGAACCCCATCCTCATCTCTTCCTCATCCACTCAAAACGCACCTTGTATCCAGCGCAGTCGTAGCCGGGGCACTTGAGGTGGGGTTTGTTTGGGTCGGGAGCGTAGAGGGCCTGCGCCGCCAGGTAATGAAAGAGGGACTTGCCCACCCCGGGGGGGCCGTGCGCGGATAGGACCAGCGGTCGCAGAGGGTTCTCGTTCTGCAGGTGGTCGCAGATGGCGTCCGTGGCCTGTCGCACGGCCAGCTCCTGGCCCACCAGCCGGGTCGTCACGTGGCGCTCCAGGCCGGCGCACGCATTCGCGTGAAATTGCACATTGCCTGCATGGCCACGTTTTGACAAAAAGTGTCATATCGAATATACACCTAATTTATCGGCATGCATCACCCAATAGACGCACACAGCCCGACGCGGTGTCGGCAATGCTGCGCGCAGTTTTCGACCTGCCTGCTAGGAAGGAGACAATGGCACCCACGGCAGCGACTGCCACCGCCCAGCCGGCTATTGCGACAGGCATTGCAACATGCTGAAAATTATAAAATAGTGTCGTCGGCTTCCTTGTCAACTGGCTGGACAAAACGCTGCATGCACTGTGTCGCAATTGATCAAACGAGATGGCGATCCAGATTCGGCGTTCTGACGTCGAGACGGAAAATGAAAGAGCGGGTGCCCAGAGCTGCAGCAGTCCTTGAAAGACAATGTTTTCAGAGGAATGCGCCCGTATGCATGGCTTATAATTGCTTCAGGCCTTTACCTGGCAGCATGCGCCAGCGACGCGCAGCCAGCCGGGGTGCCAGGCGTCCGGACTGCCTCCAATCCACGGGGCTGGACAGCCCACATCGTCAGAGATGAGCCGACATCCGACGCTCTCCAAATACATGGCATTCACATCAAGCCGCTGGAGGATGAGTTTGCGGCGCCGATCGCGACCGAGGCGTGCGCTTGCCCGGAGAGGGAGGCCGCAGAGGCGAGCGAGGACAGCGATTGCGGACCAAGTCAGCCCCAGTGTCTGTCGTGGACAAGTTTTTTCGCAGCATTTTGTGTTGTGTTTGCCCTAGGCGGCCTTTCAGGGTGCTTTGTGGGCGCCTGGCTCACTGATGTCCTTGATCTGAATGAGCTCCGGCAAGGCCTTGTGGCAGGCGACCTTGTTCCGGCCCGGTTGCGAGCGTTCGTGGCCAGCGGGGGAGAGCCGGCTCCAAACGAGACGGAGCTGGCGGCGTCGTTGTCTCAAAGTGCCGCCAACATCCATTCTGAAGCCGCGGCGTGCGATCCCGAGGTCGCTGCAGGCGTGTCCGGGAGTGAGTCCCGTTCGAGCGCCGGCGACTCGGCAGCTGGCGGCCCAGATGCCGACAATTTGTCACCCGAGACCTCGGTTATCAATGTGGCAGAGCAGGACAGCACGCTCAGCTCGTCGACGGCAGCGCGGCCCCTGGCGTGCACGGCGGCGAGCATGCTGTCGCCGGACGAGGTGGTGGAGCTCCGGGCCGCGGGCGAGATGGTCAGGCAGATGACAGAGGCCCTGGGGCTGCGCGTGGCCGAGCTGCCGCCCGCGGAGCAGGTGCACATCATGCACAGCGTGCTCACCGCCTGGCAGACCCGCGTCGCCAGGCAGCAGGGCCTCGCCCGCATCAAGTGCGTGGATAATGGGTGGTTTGTGATGATGGTTTAGTCGTATCGGTGCACATCTGGCGTCAAATCGTGTGCTCACTCTCATCCTATGATTCACCCATGCGCAGGCTTTCGTCAGAGGCGAATGAGATCCAGGAGAGCGCGGTGGGCATTGCCGAGGCCGAGGCCCAGCGCCGCACCGTCCGGGACGCAAGCCAACACCTAGCAAGGGAGCTCGACGGCTTCCGCGCGGCCGCGGCCGACAGCATGGCGCTGGGGCTGGCGATCTGGGCCATCCTGGGCGTGCGCTGGGGCGCGCAGCGCGGCATCCTGGCCCCGCTCGCGCGGCGGTGCGGCGCTGGGCGCTGGGGCGGCTGGGGGGCTGTGGGCGCTCTTCCTCGCCGCGCGCCGGGCCGCGTGCCTGGCGGCCCAGGGTGCCAACGTCTTTGCCGGGCTCGGCATGCTCTGCGCGCTGCCGTGGGCCATGCACCGCGCGGGGCTCCTGCGCACCGGCAGCGCCGACCTGCCCCTCACGCGCCTGCTCCTGGGCCTCGGTCTGGGCTGCGGCGCCGTCGGCCGCAGCGCCGTCGGCAGGCTGGGCGGCGGGACGACCAACTGGACCCTGGCCTGGGCGGCCTGGGTCGCGCTGCACCTGGCCCTGCAGTGGGCGGCGCAGCGCCGGGCGGCGCACGCGCTCTGTAAAGCTGAGCGGGCGGCGGGCAGGGCCGGCCGCCGCGAGGGCGCGGGCCCGGCCAGCGCGCTGCAGCCGCAACTGGGGAGCCTCATCACGGCCATGTACGTGCTTCAGAGCTTTGCGCTCCCGGCCCTGCTCGCATGGTCCACCTTTTACGCCGTGGATCTTGACTGGCTCTGAGAGATTCTGACTGTGTTTCTGACCTTGTGCCCGGAAGATACTTCAGGCAGCCCACTTCCTCGCCTCTGGCTACTCTATTTGTGGCGCAAATTCTTTTGACATACACCGTTGGTGTAATGACGCTTCCCAACTCGAATGTCAGTTTGAATCGAGTCCGGCCCGGCAACCCTAGTCAGGCAGATTCGCACCCCGCGAGCCGTCTGACAGGATTTGCCGATTCAAAGGCGCGTCGCCTGCGCGTTCACGCGGCTCCGGGACGGGCTAGACGTCCAAAATCTGAACAGCCTCGCGAGCCGCATGCACATTGCGCATTTTACTTTTGGCATTATGTTTGGAAGCTGCGTCGTGTCGAGTACCTGGAGTGTGCGGCTAGAACGTGCCTCCGCTTGAAACACGCCCGACACGGCTTTGGGAAAGGTGGCAACAGGCCTGGCCTCGTTGCCTCCTTCCCCGCGCAGTTGATGCACCGCACTTGTTCCTCGCTCATTGAGGACGCTATACGCAATCACAGCGCCTTGAGCGCGATTGACACGGTCCGAAGCAAGGCAGGAGATCCCGGCAATCTAGCTCAGCGTGGCGCAAGGAGGGGCTCGTGCGCGACCGACAGTGCGCAAATTAGTACCTATTGCAGTGTTTCAACTAGTATTCTAGGTACGGTAGGAGGTTTGGGGGTGTCCTGACTGCCCCGCATTGCGACCACCCCCTCCACGCTCAACGCCGGAAGCTGCCTGGTCCGCGAGCCCGGTCCCTTACCCTGCCGCTCGATGTGTCGTCCAGGGGCTCGAGGTTCAAGGTCTCGATTCGATCCGGTGCCCACCTGGCCCTGGACTTTGATCGTTTTTTTGGTCCTTCTTGTTCAATTTGGCCAAGTCCAAGGTATGCTGAAGGGGGGATAAGGGTAGGGTGAGCCCTGGGCTGGTCCCTGAAATGGCCCGGCGCATGGACTCCTCTGCACATGGCGCAGCAGCCGCAATACATCATTCTCATGGCTTTTATCTTCCTCGGACAATTGTCTCCACCCCCTGACCACACAGCTCGCACAGCGCTCGCTGCGGAGGAGCTGCCCGGCGCTGGTGCCTCGTTCGCGCGCATCACCTTCACGCCGCCGCTGGTGGCCATGGGAGCCATGTCTGGCGCGGCGGCCTGCCTCGCCTTCTTCAGCCGCCTACGCCGGCGGCTGCGGGAGAGCAAGGCGCGGCGGCAGCGCAAGGACCTCGTGCTGGGCCTGTCCGGCGGCTGCTCCGCGGACCCGTGCTGGGCCAAGGGCCTGTCCGAGGACGAGTGCGACACGCCCAGCGACGGCTCGGCCAGCCGCTTCCCCAGCGGCGTGGTGACGCCCCAGGGCCCGCTCACGCCGCCCCGCGAGGCCGGCAAGGCGGGCGGCGGCTGGCAGCACGGCCGCCAGCCCCCGCCGGACCCGGCCAAGGCCAGCCTCGTCCTCAAGGGCTACACCATGAACTCGGGGGAGATGGTCTTCTTCGTGCACGTGGCCGACCTCTCGCCCATCAAGACGCAGCCCAAGTTCCGCGGCTACAGCTCCTACTTCTTCCCGAACAACCGCCCCGCGCTCTTCGGCTACTAGATTCAGATGCGGGCGCAGGTGTCGCGCGATTGTCGCTGCACTGCGTTTGGCGACTGCTTGAAGACAGTCCGCCCCCGCTCCAACCCCAACCGCTCCGCGCGCGTTTGCAGCTCTTTTATTTCATTTGTCTTGCGTGTGCTTGGCCATGCCCCCTCGGCCGCTGCGTCTGCTCCCTACTCTACACAGAATCACACCACCATGTCTCCAACATCGCGAGGCCCTCACCCAGTGGGCGAGGGCCGGCAGGGATTCGCCGCTCTGCGCCCATACTCTCCTTCTTGCAGCGTACCTTGCCCGATTCTTCACATTCTTCTTGCTTAAAATATTCGACAGCCGCTCTCGACCAGGTATGGGGACTCAGCACGCTCAGACACACCGACAGGGAGCGCACAGAAAGACACATAAATTGGGAATTGCACCAACAGACTGCAAACTCTCATCACGCGAGGGCCAGGCGCGCGAGGGCCAGCACGCCCTCCTTGGTGGCGGCGCCGCCGATGAAGCCCGAGGCGTGGATGAAGACGCAGCCGGGGACGCCGGTCGCCTCGGAGAGGGCCTCGTCCCGGAGCCCACGCCACGCCTCTGGCAGCGCCTTGCGGCTCTCGAACGACCCTGGCGCCGCGCTGACCGCCTGGATGCGCCACGTCTTGGCGCGATCGTCCTGCGTGGTGATTGGAGGGAGAGGGAGTGATGCGATGGTCGATTGGGTTGCTTGAAGGCAGCAAGTTGACATTCTGCAGCGCGCACAGTACAATGGCGCCCCTTTTAGTGACCACATAATATCTGTCCCAGATTCCATAACCCTATCTCAAAATACCACGCACCTCGTAGAGGACATACAGGATCTGCCCCTCGATCTCCTGCTCCCGCTCCAGACCGTACAGGTGCTCCTTCCAGGGACAGAAGCTGTCCAGCACCATGACCCGGCCTGCCATTGAAGAACAAGTGTGAGTGGAACGGATTGACGAGTTAAGAATAAGATGTTTCTCGCATGCTGCCTGAGAACGGGTTGCTTGCTAAGTTGTCCCAGATTCGCTTTGCCACTGCTCGCGACCACGCTGCCTCACCCTCGGGGTCGTACTCCTTCCTCTTCTCCATGGACTGGACAACGAGGGCCCGGCCCGGGAGCCAGACCTGGGAGGAGGCGTTGGGGGCACGGTTTTAAATGGCTCGCTCTGCGCTGATTCTTCCACGCGCTCGGGCACCAACATGCTCCGACAAACAATTATAATATCACTCATCACACCGCACCTTGGCCAGGTAGTCGACGGCCTCCAGGAACTCGGCCCCAGTCAGCTCGACGGCCTTGAGGAACTGCTGCATGAGCTTGTCGTCGGACTGGTCGGCGTCGTTCCAGGCGGGGTTGAGGCCGCCGACGCGGGAGGAGAGGTCGGTGCGCGAAATGTAGCGCGCCGTCTGGCCCTTGGTGTCCCACTGGTTCACGCCGTTGTCGATGGCGTCCACCGCCTCCATGAAGTTCTTGTAGACGGCCAGGTAGACCGTCTCCACGTCGGGGTGGTCCGCGGGCAGGCCCATGCGGGCCGCCACGACCTCGCGGCCGTGGTGCTTGTACACCAGGCCGGCGGAGGAGAGCCGGGTGGAGAAGCCGTGCCCAAACACGTCCTGGAACTCGCGCTGGTGGTGGTCGTAACGCCGCGTCTCTGCGGGGAGAAAAGCATGAGCAGTGATTGGAAAGATGAGTCTGCACGCATGCTTGCCTCGCGGCCGCTAGAACGCACCCGGCCAGCCCGCGCACCCGGGTCGTAGACGCCACCGACGTCGATGAGGACGTCCATGTCCTTCCACACGGCAGGGTCACGGCTCCTCACGATGTCCGCATCCCTGTACTCTGGCAGCTGCTTCAGCAGGAAGCAGCCCAGGGACTCGTCGCAGTGGAATGTGCCGTTGTGCGTGCCGATCTTCGGCATCCTGGCTCGCTTTGCTGAGAGTCCGGCAGAGGAGTCGACCATGCGGACCAGGGGTACCCTACAGCATGAAAACGCCGCGCGCATAAACTTCAATGGGATATGTTTAATTCAAATTGGGCAAGGTAGCTCCGCCTCGTAGCTGATAGCGCGGCGGATGGCGCGCGCCGCCCCAACACTTTTTTTCGAGCGTCGGGGCTGGATTCAGTTTCGGCGGTCGAGCGCGACGGTGTGGGATGCAGGCTAGACGCAACAGGTGTGCGCAAACCCTAGAACTCCTGGACCGTGCATCAATCGTCACAAATCCACAAAGGCACACCCATCTCTTGTTTGACAGGGGCTATCGCCAGCATGCTGGGTGTATCCAGAGCGTCTGCCCTGCGGGTCGTCCGTGGTCTGGGCGTCTCCCAGCCCCGGCACGTCCGTCAAGTGCGCGGCAGCGTCCGGGTCTCAGCGCACCTAATGCGGTATGTCAAGCAGATCTTTGTTCCTGAGGAATACAAGGAATTGCAGACCAGCATTCTGACCAAGCTACGAGGTGGGGTGGGGAATGCGATCGAGGAGCTCAAGGGAGGCTAGGCGGTGGTGGGAACTGCTCGAGAGGGTGGCAGGCCAATGAAGTGAGCCCCAGGCGTTGCCTCATACAAATGATCCACCTCCGACTCTCAGAGGGTTCGTCAAAGAATCTGGAGGATCTGGTGGATGCCCAGGCGATCGAGGACGCCATGGTGAGCATTGGGGAGCTGGGCTGGGTGGACCCGGACGAGACGCCTCCAGAGGTGAAGCGGGCCCTTGACACAGCTCGAGACGGGGACGCCCCCGTCGCCTGCCCGACCCCCGTCGGCCTTCTTGTCATGCAAGTAACCGAGAGCAGGTATGGAGGTGGCACTTGGGTAGTTTGGGGTTAGGGGATACAATTGGAGACGGATCAGTTGGCAAGAGCTGTCAAGTCTGAGGGGTGCCCGTTCGCTCGCATCGAGTGCCTGGCGCCCTGACAACACTCTCAAACGAAAAACATGGATCGCGCGACATTCCCCTTTTACGTAAATTCCCAGGGAGAGGACGGAGATTCGCCAGATCCAGGCGCAGGACTTTGCGAGCCATCTTGCAGAGAGCGACCTCGGCCAGCCCCTCCAGCTGGTCGATGTGCGGGAGGAGTGGGAGGCGGCTGCCGCCTCCATCCCCGGTTTCAAGCTGCTGCCGCTGAGCAGGTGCGGAGTTGATTTTGTTCGTGTCGTCTGATGAGAAATTATGAGCAGCTTTACCAGGTGTGGCACGCATATGTGCGTCGCAAAGCACCAGGCGCTTCCTTCATTGGTAATCCCCGCAGAGCCGCCGAGTGGGAGGATGATCTCGTCGAGATCTTCGACACATCCCGGCCGATCTACTGCCTCTGCCACCACGGCGTGCGCTCCCAGCGGGTAAGTTGCGGTCGTGTCTCGCATCTGTCTGGTTGAAGATGCTTAATTCCAAGGCTACAGACCTGGAGGAAAATATGCCTGCACCATGCCTTGGCATGCTACATGAAATGTGCACTCCTCAATGGTCGACAATGCGTCTCCCCCCCCAACACACACGCAGATGGCACATCTGCTGCAGGCCAAGGGTTTCCGAAACGTGTACAACATTGTCGGCGGAATCGATGCCTACTCCAAGGAGGTCGATCCCAGCGTGCCTGTGTACTAGGCGGGCTGGACAGCTGTTTTAGGCCCACGCATGCCTTTGTCATCGTGTATTTTTAAATGCAAGGTCACACATGCACACTCGATGCATGCGCCTGCTGTGTGAAAACAGAGAAAAATGGGTTACAGACTGCGCTGTGCAAGCGAGGCGGCGCTCGGGCCCCCTCCTCTTCTTCTTCTTCTTGATATCATTTGAGAATAGGGCGCGATGTGGGCCCTCAGAATCCAAGCCTTGCACTGCCTTGCTCAAACCCGGCACACAACGGCGCGCTCACGCGGCCGCCTGCTGCGCCTGGCGGCGGGGGCACTCGACGACGTCCCCGTCGGCGACGAGCTCGCGAAAGTCAGCCTCGGAGCTGGCGTTGCCAGAGGCGTAGGGCAGGAAGGCGGGCCGGCTCTTGAGCCCGAGCACGCCGAAGAGCTGATCGTCCTGGGAGCGCTCGTTGTTGGGCGTGGTGAGGAGCTTGTCGCCGTCGAAGATGCTGTTGGCGCCGGCCAGGAAGCAGAGGGCCTGGTCGGCGAAGGAGAGGGTCAGGCGGCCGGCCGAGAGGCGGACGACGGTCTTGGGCATGAGCACGCGCGCGGTGGCGATGCAGCGGACCATGTCGAGCCCCGTGGGCGCCTGGTGCCCCTCAAAGGGCGTGCCCTTGACGGCCACGAGCGCGTTGATGGGGACCGACTCCGGGTGCGCCGGGAGCGTGGCCAGCTGGCGCAGCAGGCCCACGCGGTCGGCGTCCTTCTCGCCCAGGCCGATGATGCCGCCCGCGCAGACGCTGATCCCCGCGCGCCGCACCGACTCGATCGTCTCCAGGCGGTCGTCGTAGCTGCGCGAGCTGGTCACCTTGCCGTAGTACTCGCGGCTCGTGTCCAGGTTGTGGTTGTAGGCGGTCAGCCCGGCCTCGCGCAGCGCCGCGGCCTGGTCGGGCGTGAGCATGCCCAGCGTGGTGCAGACCTCCATGCCCAGCCCGCGCACGCGCCGCACCATCTCCAGCACGCGCTCGAACTGGCGCGGGCCCACCTGCGAGGGCCCGCGCCAGGCCGCGCCCATGCAGAAGCGCGTCGACCCAGCCGCCTTGGCGCGCTCGGCCGCCGCAAAGACGTCCTCCAGTGCCAGCAGCTTCTCCGCCTTGGTCCCCGTGCTCTTGCTCCAGGAACTGCTCTGGCTGCAGTAGTTGCACGTCTCGGGGCAGCCGCCCGTCTTGATCGACAGCAGCGTGCAGCGCTGGACCATGCTGGGGTCGTTGTTCTGGCGGTGCACCGTGGAAGCCAGGTGCACCAGCTCCAGCAGGGGCGTGTTGTACACGTCCTCCACCTCTTGCCGGCTGATTGCGGTTGGGTAAAGGGGGAATGTAAGAAAATACTTGAGACTCCAGGCGCCACTCGCGCCTGTCGGAAGCGCACCAACACAACCCCACCGGGACGCCTCCCCGCCCACCTCCAGTCGGTGCGCACGACACCCAGTTGGGAGCGCCAGTCGGCGACGGCAGAGGACTCATCCTCCGCCGCGGCCGGCTGCGCGTTCCTGCCCGAGGCAGTCCCCGTCACCGCGCGGCTCCAGGGCCTGCCAGCTTGCACACGGGACACCACCGCCACGAGGGCCGACCGCGCGCCCCGTTGAACCTGCATTGTGCACTGATCAGATCCAACACAACCCACACGATCGATACTGTCGCGGGATCGGGCGTAAAAGGTTTGGGGGAAGCTTTTGACCGCTGCCTCGCGCACCTGATCCCGGGCGCTGCGGGTGAGGTGGCGTCCTCCCGACAGAATCGCGGGATGCCCTCATCGCTCGTGGTGTTTGTAAGCCATTATGGCCGTTGGGGGGTGCGGTGCCTTTTTAAATTTGAGATCGGCGTTTAAAACCCATTGCGCACAAGTATACGCAGCGCACGCGATCGTTTGTATTGGCGGCGATCGCTTGGGACGAGGGGGTGGGCACGCGACCCGGCGGTGCGGTCGCCTCGACCGCCTGAATCTTGCGTCCGCCAATTCTCCCGACCATGATGCGACTCTACGGAGACGGATTCGCGACGGCATACGTGCAATGTTGCCTCGTGTATTACCTGGGCGCGGCCTTTCTGCGCTATGTCGTGCCCGTGGTGTTGCCACGGCCTTCCGTACAAAAGGGCAAGCCCCGCCCCGGCCAAATTCGCAAGGAGGCCATTCTCAGCCTGGGTGCGACTGCATTTGTGGGTGTGTTGCGCATGTTTCCTCGGGCACCGATTGCGTAAGGCACGTCTCATCGGCGCCTCCGTCGTGGTCGCAGGGGCACTGGCCGTCAAAGCCGGCATGTGGACTCTCGTGGAGCGTCTCTACGCAGCGGGGCACACCAAGCTGTACACGGGATCCGTGGGGACCGTCAATGATGTGCGTAGTTCATGGATACATAAAGAGGGGTGATATATTGTTCAGGGAAGAGGGGGTATTGTTGTCCAATTGATGGCCGGTGAACTCCCTCCTCGGCCAAGACGAGGCCTTGGCACTCAGAAAATGTGTGCCGCAACGCCCTCGCGTGATTGCCCACGTACTAAAGGCACCCATTTCCCGCCTCGTGTGTGCCAGTGGCTGTACCTGATCTTCACGATCGTGGTTTTGGATTTCCTGCACGACGCCTGGTTCTACTGGACGCACCGGCTGCTGCACTGGAAGCCGCTCTACCGGCACGTCCATCACCTCCATCACCGGTAGGCAAAAGGATGAGAAAGTTTAGGGTTTTCGGTGCTTTCTGGGCTTTTCGTTCGGAACGTTGATCGATGCTCACCCCTCACCAACAGGTCGACCGTGCCCACGCCGTTCACCGGGTACTCCTTCCACGTGGTGGAGGCGCTGATCGTGTTTGCCAACGAGGTGCTTGTGTGCTTCCTCTTCCCCATCCACATGGGGCTGCACCGCTGGTACCACATGCTGACCACCACGCTCATCCACATGGGTACGGCTGCGGAGAGAGGGGGGAGCACAGTGCTAGGGTGTGTAGGTAGTCGTAGGAGGGCCTGACCTATGCTATAAAATATCGCTATTTACCCCAATTTAATTCAACCATGCCCCCCTGCCTGCTCAATTCCAACCAGGCGGACACGCTGGTTACGAGATGGCGCCGCTCATCCCGAGCGTGGAGCAGCTCATCAGCTTTGTGGTGCAGGGGCCCAAGCCCAGCACCGCACTCAACACAGTCCGGCACCACGACCTCCACCACCAAATCCCGACCGCCCACTTTTCCCTGTACTTTACGCACTGGGACCGGCTCTGCGGGACGGAGCACCCCAGCTACGGCGCGTACGAGGCCGCGCTGGCCACGGCCGCAAGCTGATGAGGCCGCGCGCGTGCCCCTCCTGTCACCCCCGTCCATGTATCGTCACATCACTGCCCCTGCTCACCTTGCTTCACATCACTATTATGATGCATGCCTCGCCAGTCCCGCATTGCCTTGGAAATGCCGTTGCCCTGAAATTTATCAGCGGATGCGCTCGCCGGTGCTTGCGCCCATATTGTATCGTGTAAACGCGTGTTTATGTCATGGCGTGGGGGTGTCGCATGGAAGTCTGTCTGGGGCCGAGGTCAGGCGGGCTCTGTGGCTAATTATGCCCACTCTCCCACGGAAAACATTCAGACAAAATTTAAAACAAAATTTTAAACAAGGGCAAAAATCGAATCATGCTAAGCGAGCGCTCTACCATATGAGCTAATGGCCCGAATTATCGTGTCAGTGGACCATCCAGGAATCGAACCTGGTACCTCTCGCAGTTTCAGATTGAGATGGAGGGTGGCGCAAATTTACAGATTATCAGCAGACAACTTGATTCTCACGGCTTTGCGCGGAAGACAGGGAGCGATTCGGGATGGGGGCGGCGAATTTGCATTCAAGAACCATTCAAGCGTCAAGACCGAAGGATCTGGTCTCAAACGAACAGTGCCCGCTGTCCAGCTCCCTGCCTGCCCCGAAACCACTGGGCACAGGCTAGAGGCAACTCTCGTCATATGGTCATGATGTGTGCGACCCTTGACAGCATTTGCTCCAGGTGCCATCTGATAATCGCCGCTGGTTTGCAGATGGCCCAGGATCATCTTTCAAGGGAGCAACTCTTCAACATCATCACCTGGGTGGGTCCATGACAAAGGCAGCTTAAAATCACAATCAACATCGAAGTTACAGTCAACACTGCTAGGATGGCTCCACTAGGGCAACGCATGTCGGTCAATGCACTTTTTCCGTGTAAAGCTTGAGGACAATTCCTTTCTCCCCTACGCCATCCGCGGCCCAACAGGCATTCACCTCCACCATCAAGTCCTGCAGCCATTCCGACCCAACCAATCAACATCTTAGAATCCGATAGCAAAATGTTAAAAGAACAAACAAGCGCGCGTATCATCTATTTTTCTCATCTCAGTTCTATCCCCTTCCCACTATGAATCCTCGGGCAAGGTTCTTGTGGCCCAAAATATCACGGCTGGACAACAACCGAGCCAGGAGTTCGAGTCAGCGAAAGGTCGTGTGTTCGATCCACACATCAGGCAGTCCCAAGCCTGTTTAGCTTAGTGGTAGAGCGTTCGCTTCGTACATTCCTGAAACGTTCTTTTTCCTTTTTTGGCAAGCATGCATGTGTTTGAATATCACATTGTTGCTCGGATTGCCATTTCGCATGCTGGGTGCTGCGAGGTTGTTGTTCTGCGACTCCTGACAGGGTGTGCAAGCAAGGATGCAACTTCTGGGCCCCACTACTGACGGCTCCCATGTGTCTTATCAAGGTAGACTACTTTCAAATGATTGTCTCCCATGACTGATGCCCTGCACAGGGCGAGCGCAGTGTGCTTTCCGGCTGCAGCGCACCACGTGGGCCCGGGTGATGACTCAGCGCGCTCAATGGGCCTCGTAGTAGTAAACCCGATCCCAGGAGTCTAGACACTCCCAGGATGGGTCCCCCGGTCGTCTGAAAGGTCTGCATTGTAAGACATACGGACGTTCGATCAGCTGCGCGCGCTCTCTATTTTGGTTGAGGCCTGTCGACAAACATCGCCACCATGCCGCCCGCACTGGACTTGGCCGAGGTGTCCACGGAGGAGCTGGTGAAGGAGGTGCAGCGCCGGATGGAATGCCTGAACAGGCCTGAGAAGCGCCTGATCTTGCTTGGTGAGTTGTGGGGGTAAATGGGGGAAGCGTGAGTGGTAGGCTGCATTATGGTCGGCAGCGAGGTGCTCGTTCCTGTCACCCATCGGGAGCAGCACCGTCGCAACGGGCAGAAGTGTCGTGGCCGTACCCGCTTTGAGTAGAGTGTATTATACTCTTGCAACGTGCGGGGCCATGCGGGGTTTTGGTCGTGGATCAGCGCGGTTTGTGAACGACTGCCTTTTGTGGTCTGGAGAGCAGTACTTCCTCCACGTTGCATGGGAAAATGGTGTCTCACGGACTCTGCAGTCATTGAATCTGTTCCTGCATGCATCACTGCGTCCCTAGAGATCCTGGACGCTCCACCTGACACCCCCTCCCTCCCCACCCCACACACCCCCCAGGCCCCCCTGGCTGCGGCAAGGGCACGCAGTCGCCCGCGATCAAGAACGAGAACTGTCTGTGCCACCTGGCGACGGGCGACATGCTGCGCGCGGCGGTGGCCGCGCAGACGCCGCTGGGCATGGAGGCCAAGAAGGCGATGGAGGCGGGCGCGCTGGTGAGCGACGACATCGTGGTCGGCCTGATCGAGGAGAACATCAAGAAGCCCGCGTGCCGCGTGGGCTTTGTGCTGGACGGCTTCCCGCGCACGGTGGCGCAGGCCGAGAAGCTGGACGCCATGCTGGAGAGCAAGGGCAACAGCATCGACGCCGTGCTCAACTTCACCGTTCCGGACGAGCTGCTGGTCGAGCGCGTGACGGGGCGCCTGGTGCACCCCGGCTCCGGCCGCAGCTACCACGTCAAGTTTGCGCCGCCCAAGAAGGAGGGCGTCGACGACGTCACCGGCGAGCCCCTGGTCCACCGCAAGGACGACAACGCCGAGACGCTCAAGGCGCGCCTCGAGGCCTTCCACAAGCAGACCGCGCCCGTCATCGACCACTACCGGGCCAAGGTCTTTGCCGTCAAGGGCGACCAGCCCGCCGAAAAGGTCACGGAAGAGATCCGCAAGATCATCAGCCAGGCCTGAGAGGGGCGCGGAGGGGGCAGACGCGGGCTACTGGGCCCTCCTCCTTTGTCGGTCGCCAGCGGCGTGATCGGCACCTGACAAGCTGCGTGGACGAAGCATCTCGCCTTTCTTTCTTCAAAAGAGATTTCCTTTGTCGTCGTTCCATGCTCATATACAAACAGACTGCGCGAGCGAGCGAGCAGAAGAAGCTGATATATGGCAAAGCAAGCAAGCAAGGGAATGAATTTATAGCGCACAATCTGGAGCACTCTGCTTCTCCAGCGTAGCTGGGCTAGCAAGGTTGCAAGGAGGAAGAAGAGCATGTGCTCAAGGCACTGATGGACTGCGAAAATTGAGGCGCCTTGGACCCCAGAAGCATGCAAAGACGAGCACACGAGCACACTGGCTGGACATTACGCTAATGCTCCTTCTGGCAAGCCACGTCAAGCATACGCACACAAACACACCACCGCCCATTACTAAAACGCGTACGCGGTGGCCTCGGCGCAGCGCTGGATGTAGGAAAGCCCGGCGGGCGCGCCGCCGTCGTCCGGCGCCGCGACAGGTGGCGGCGGCGGCAGCGGCCGCTGCAGCCGGCGCAGCACGTACTCGCGCAGCTCGGGCTTGACCGCAAAGGTCAGGTCCATGTGACCCACCAGGAACTCCTTGAACGTCACGCCCGCCGGCGAGCGCGAGAGCCAGTGCGCGTGCATCTGGTAATGAGGGGGGGGGGGGGATATGTCAACTTCCTCAGCACATGCAAAGACATACTTTGGGCCTGGAACTTAAAAAAACAGGGTCTAGACTTGAACTCAAAGTGACTCGTGTACGCACCCCGCTTAAGTTCCCACTCCTATTAAAAAAAACTACCTACCTTGACGTCTGCGGGCGTGACCACGCGGTCCAGGGTGCCGGCCACGAGGTCGACCGGGATATTAAGCAGCCTATAATTATGCGCGATGCTCGGGGGCTTGGCGGTGCCATAGGCGGCCAGGTTGCGCCGCGCCGAGCCGTAGTCGTACAGCCGAAAGGCGCCGTCGCGGGACCACTGCTGGAACTGCGCGCCCGTGCACAGGCTGAGCGCCGGCATGGAGACGGTGTTGTAGTGCGGCATCTGCATGGCCAGGTCCCACTCGCTCACGTCGCCGGACAGCATGGCGCGCATGACGCGCCGGACCAGCACCTGCAGCGCCGGCAGCGTGCTGATGTCCTGGGGGTAGGTGAGGGTGAGGGTGGGGGAGCGAGTTAGGGGGTAGGACGCATGGGTGGGTAACTGGGCAGCTATGGGTCCTGATTTCAGCAACCAAAACCGCGTCAATTCAAGCAACTCATACGTACCAAAGAAAGCTTGAATGTGACGTAGCGAAGAAAGGGGCTGGGCAGGCGGAGCCCGATGCCGCGTCCAGGCAAAAACCTGTCCATGAAGGACGCTCCCAGAGGCAGCAGGTACCGAATGAATCGGGCAAACTGGCAGAAAGAGGTGGGGCGACGTCAGATTCCTAGAACAACTGTCAGAGTAACACGCGTACACAGAGTACCCAATTCATTTTGACCAGCCATTCAAGAAAAACCATACACCCCTCTTCAAAAGCACCCTACCAGGGGCACGTGGTTGGTGTGGAACCCGGCGGGGCTCATGATGATGAGGCGGGAGAGACGGTGCGGCCGGCCCTCCATGCAGCAGACGGTGGCGTATGCCAGCAGGCAGGCGGCACCCAGCGAGTGGCCCACCGCCTGCAGCCGGTAGGGCTGCTCCGGGACGGGGCCTTCGGCTTCGTCGGTGGCAGACGCGTTGTTTGGCGCTTTGCCCGCGTCCCGCTCCGCGGCCTTGCGCCGGCGCTCGCGCTGCGCGCGCTGCGCCTCGGCGACCTTGACGGCGTGCATGTGCTCGACTTGCGCGCCGATGTCGAGCAAGGCGAGCTCGTTGGCCGAGTAGCGCCAGTAGCGGGCGCCCTGCTTGTCGGGCCGGAGGTTGAGCCGCGGCGCGTTGCTGCGCGAGTTCCCCAGCCAGACGTCGTAGCCAGCGTCGTAGGCGGCAAAGGCCTGGCTGCCCACCGCGCCGTTGGCCACCCAGCCCAGCGATGTGTCCAGCACGCCGTGCACGAAGAGCACGACGCCCGCGGCGGGGCCCGCGCGCGGGATGCGCTGCATGGCCAGCACGTAGCCGTCGGCGGTCTTGACTGTGTGCTCCTCCAGCGGGTAGCCCGCGCGCAGCACAAAGTCGGAGGCCGTCCAGACGTGCGAGTCTTCCCAGCGCCGCAGGAAGCCGCCCGTGGGCAGCGGCGAGAAGAGCGCGCCCGAGCCGGAGTCGCGGCGCAGCACGGCGCGGCCGCCGGCCCCCGCGCGCCGCGCGAGCGACGCCCCGGTCTGCCCGCCCAGCAGCCGGCGCAGCGCCGACCGCACCGCCGCAAACAACGCGCCCAGCCCGGCCTCCGTCTGCACCCACAGGTCCTCCAGGAAACCGCGGCGCGGGATCATGGAGGCCACCGCGTAGCCGGAGGGCAGGTCGAACAGCGCCGAGCCCTGCGCCAGCGAGGCCGGGTGCCGCGAGTCGGGGCGCGTGGCCGGCGGCGCGCGGCGCGGCGCGGGCGCGGCCTCGGCGCCCCGCCCGGCGCCCACACGCGCCGCAGCCAGCGCCGGATCCAGCGGCGACGCCGGCCGCGCGCGCGCTCGTAGGCCTCCGACGCCTCGGCGCCGGGCGAGTCGGGGCCCTCGCCGGCCATCAGGCCCTCCTGCTCCAGCAGCGCGTTGAACGTGCCGGTGGCGCCTACAAATGGGGGGGGCGGGAAGAGCGGGAGCACGTGGCACACAAGATTCAATGCCGTATCCTATACCCAATGATGTAGCCATTACTCGATAGATCCACTCTGACTCTTATTGCCCTTGTCACACCAACCTTTGAGCCAGGCTCGCCAGGCCTCGGCGTGCTCACGGGCGCGGCCCCTGGCCTCCCTCCTGGCCCCGGGAAACAGCGAGAGCAGCAGGGAGGACACAGTGTTGAGCCATCGCTGAAAGCTGATGATGCACCCTCGCGCGATGGACTGCGGGCAGGGATGTGTGGGGTATAAATAACCGAGCTGGGGTGAGCAGGGAGCCTTCCTCACGTGGCCTCACTTGCTCGACGAGCACATCCCCGGCCAGACCGCACAGTACAGCCCTACCTTGGTCAGTTCTTCGGACAATGACGTGGTCGGTACCACAATGTGATCGGTGAGCCAGGCGCCGACGCTAATATACAGGGCAGCTACCCAGTGCCCGGCTCGGGACATGGGACCTCCCGGCCTGGGCGGCCTGGGCATTGATCCAGTGCCCACGCGGTCGCCTAATGGGTATATTCAGCGGGTAAAATCGGCATTGTTTTGTTCTTGAAACTGGCTCGACGTCGCAAACATGATTTTGCATGGGCGCTTCGCGATAGTACGAATCACGTCGAGTTCTGCGCATTTGCCCAGCGCGATCTGGGACCCTGGGTGCCCCATTTGTGACTGGTGCGCACAGTGGTTCATGCCCGCGTGATCAGGAATGTTGTTGGGTGTCTGAGCACATGCGCCGTTCTTTTCGTATGAAACTCTTCTCAAGGTAGGTCGTCCATCGTTCTTCTCACTCGGGGTGTGGGGCATGGCAATAGGTGAGACTGTCACCACAATGGTTCCATGTCCTTACTCTTCTTCGTACTATGTATATCCCCGGCCATTCCCAGGCCCAACATGGTTCGTTCATACCATCCAGAACATACCCGATCCCATTAGACCTCGGCAGTCAAGCTGGATTGGGCGAGAATAGTACTGCGGTGGGTGACCACGTGGGAAGTCCTCGTGACGAACTGTTTTTGTTGTTTTTTTCTGCTAATGTTGTATTTTGTGATGTATCAGGTGTTTTGGAGAACAGGTGGTGGAGGTAATTGCCAAGCGACGATATTGATTGACTGCATGCATGACGCTGGATCTGGGCGGGCAGCTTACCAGTGCCATGCGCTCAACTTGCTTTCGATGGCCCACCATTTGGTCGGAAGTGCTCAAAACAGAATTAAATAATCGTGTATCTAGATTTGGATAAGCCGTTTGTCCTGTGCGCGCGCCATCTTTCTGATGAAGACGAGATCTGCTTCGGAAAGAGATTCCGCTGGATCAGATGCGTGCCCTGCCGCTCCAGCGGCCTCGCAGGGGCATTCCCATAGCATGAGTTTTGCCTACACCCCGTCAATCGACCTTGTGAAGCCATTAATTTGCAAAGGAAATATTGCGAGATGGCTGGTTACGAGCCACTGGGCCCTGATCAGGTCCGGTGGTACTCATACCGCGCCGAGCTCACAGTGAATGGTAAGGCGCCGGCGAGTATGGGCCACGGGGGTGAGCTTTGAATATAAATTCATGGCTGCAATGTCGTTTGTAACTTTTTCATACTGTGTGTACCGCGCAGGGCTTCTCACCGAGCCTGAGATCGTGCACCGGGGCTCGGTCCTGCGCTTCAATGACCTCGATACCCTGGCCCTGGAGAACGCCTACAGGTGGGGAGACTTGGAGAGAGTTGCAGTTAATGAGGGAAGCGCGAATGCGACTGATGATAATCTTTTCATCATACCTGGATGAAGAGTCTGATGTATTGTGTTTGACCTTGTTCGCATGCAATACACGTGTGCAGGTCCAACGCCCGCGACCTGGAGCGGGCCTGGTGGGAGGAGCAGGCGCTCCTCCAAAAGGGCGACGACATTGCCAGCCTCTGCCTGCAGCGCGACTGGAAGGTGCTTGAGGAAGAGGGGGGGGGATTGTTTTGTATGTGTGTATTTTTTTAGGCAGGCCGAGCGGATTTCTCAATATTGCATGCGCAATTGGAAATGCCCCAACGCCCAATGTAACGCCCAGGATTATTTGGAGGAGGAGCTGAGCTCCCTGCCCGCGGTGAACGCCGCGCCCGTGCTCGTGCGCGGCGGTCTCTTCGAGGTCGACCTCGAGCGTCGCACGCTGAACGCCTGCTATTGGCCCGGGCCGCAGCACCGCGTCCTCCGAGGCACCTGGTTTGCCGAAAAGGCACCGGACGATTGGGCGCCCCTCCAGGTGGTTGGAGGAGGTTTTTGCGGAGGATCTGGTACCCAAATACTCTGAAACGCACCCCTGCCTGACCCATCTGAACCCCCCCCCCCCCTCTCAGGAGACGCTGGCGGACCAGCTGGAAGAGGCGTACCGCAAGTGCGCGGGGCGGGACCAGCCGGTCTGGGACGGCTCGGCCTGGGTGTCCGCGGTGCGCCGGCGCGAGGAGCCGCTGCAGGTGACTTTGAACACGCGGGTCGAGTCCGGGCTGTACGCGCAGCTCTTCTCGTCGCGCGAGATGTACCTGTGCCGCTCCGGGACGCTGGCCTGGCTGAGCAAGAAGCTGGGCAGCGAGGGCCGGCTGCGCCTGCGCCGCGGCTACCTCCCCCCGCGCGCCAAGCCCCTGCTGGACAAGGAGGCCGACGCGCGCCAAGAAGCCGCCGACATGGTGGCCAGCACCACGCCTGTCAGAGATCTGGTCCTCTGCGTCCACGGCATCGGCCAGACCCTGTCCACCTCCAGCATCGCCACGGTGCAGAGCAGCGGAGGGATGAATGAAGAATGGAGAGGGGGATTATAAACTCATGAACCTGTCTGCCTGTGCGCATGCTCCAATAAAATCATGCATGCTCCAATAAAATCTCAATCCTTCTAACCCCCCCCCCCCCCTTCAATCAGGACACCACAACCTTCCGGGCCATCGTGCGGGCCGTGGAGGCCGACGTGGACGAGGCCGGCCAGCGGCAGGCGGGGCGCACCGAGGTGCTTCCGGTGCAGTGGCGCCGCATCGTGGACCTGGAGGTGGACGCCGTGGCCCAGCGCCTGGTCCCGCCCGGCATCGCCGGGCTGCGCCAGGTGCTGCACGCCACGGTGGTCGAGGTGCTGCTCTTCCTGACCCCGAGGCACCGCGAGCGCATGGTGGACGCCGTCGTGCGCTCCCTCAACGCCCAGTACTCGCGCTTTGTGGCCCGGAATCCTGGGTTTCAGGTGGGTTGGGTTTGGTGGGTTCTCCGATGCTCGAGTGACGGCTTGAAGGATGCAAGGGGTGCGCGCATTCCTTGCTACACAATTCGCGGCCTCTTGATGCAAGTGTCCTTTCCCCCCGCCCGCGCCGCCCTTTCCTCTTCCAGGGCTCTGTGTCCGTCATGGCGCACTCCCTGGGGAGCGTGCTGTGCTACGAGATCCTCTGCAACCAGGGCCCCGCGCCGGCGCTGCAGGACCTGCTCTCGGGCGAGGCGCCCGCCCCGCCCGCCAAGGCCCCGCTCGACATGAGCCTGGAAGAGTGCGTTGGGACGATCGAATTTGGAGTGATCAAGAAAAGGGCTGGTCAGGTCTCTAATATACTGCCAGCCTGGGCCAGAGCTGAACCTAGCCACCGATACAACGTGTCCCCCATCCCCTCTCCCGCAGGCTGCGGGACGAGGTCCAGCGCCTGCGATCGGCGCAGAGCCCGGGCCAGGCCCCGATGCGCATCGCTTCCATCCGCTTCACCCCAAACCTGCTTCTACTCCTTGGTCCGTTGGTAGAGGAGCTGGGGATGTTGGTGGAGAGGGTGCTCCCAATTCACTAATTGGTTTAAATTAAGCAGTTGATGATCACATACACATTCCTTCGCGCCAAATGCATGCATTCCCCTCGCCAAATTGCCCAACACCGAACAAACACCCAACACCAACCTCTCTCCCTCCATCAAAATCTAGGGTCGCCCTTGTCCGTCTTCCTGGCGATGCGCGGCGTGGTGGCCGAGGCGGGCCAGGGCCTGGGCAGCCCCGCGAGCGGGCGCCTGCTGCGCAGCGCCCCCGACCAGCCGTGCACGGGCACGGGCCTGCCCCTGGCGCGCCGCCTGATCAACCTCTACCACCCCTACGACCCCGTGGGGCACCGGCTGGAGCCGCTGGCCTACGGCATCGCGGACGCGCCGCCCAAGGCGCAGTACGCGGCGCTCAGCGGCGGCAGCAAGCGGCTGCACATCGGCATCCAGGAGCTCGGGGAGGACGTGTCGAGCGCCGCGTCGCGCTGGGGCGCCTCCCTCAAGTGGACGCTCAGCTTCGGGCAGCGCGGCGGCGAGGGGCCCGAGGCGGCCGCCGCCGAGGCGGTCGCGCGACGCGACCTGGACGAGGGCCTCCTGCAGGCCATCGAGTCGGAGACGAGCCTCACCTTTGGCAGCCCCTCGGAGCAGGGCGCCGCGCTGGGCCTGGGCGCCTCGCCGCCGCGCCGGCTGGGCGTTGGCGGCGACGCCGGGCTCGGATCCCGGCCCGCGTCGCCCACGCGCGTGCCGCGCCCGCCCTCGAGCGCCGACCTCGAGCAGAAGCTGGCGCGCGAGGCCGTGGCGGCCCTGGCGGGGGGGCCTCTGCCCGAGGCCGGAAAGCGCGTCGGCGCCGGTCGAATCGACTTTGCGCTCCAGGTGATTTTTGGTGTTTTAAATCGAGTTTTAGTGTTGAATATCTGGCGTGGTAGTGGTCTGCTTTTGCGTACAGGGTCAATGTGCTCCCATTTGGTGCAAGCTCTTAACCACAACTCCCACATATGACCCTTTTCACGCCGCCCAACAGGAGTCCACGCTGTCGAGCCAGTACCTCTCGGCGCTCTCGGCGCACTTTCTGTACTGGTCGAGCCCGGACGTGGCGCTGCTGCTCCTCAGGGCCGTGCGCGGGCTCGACCCGCTCACCGGCGAGGTGCCAGGCGAAAAGGCAACGCCCGAGGGGGGCTCAGCCGCCCAGGGATCTTCCGAACTGCTGAAGCAGTAATCGTGCAGTGTGGTGCAATAGCTGTCTGTGCGTTGGGTCATTCATGAGCAGGTTTCCATTCCCTTTTCCATGCAAGTCTTTGCAGCTTGACTTGGTAGGGATACAATTATTTAATTTATCGGTAGATGGTGCAATATTTTGGCCACTAGTTGTGTGGCAAGGAAGCGGTGTTGGGAGTTCCCAATTGGGTGTGTGTCGATGTTGGCTCGTATGCGGCATACCACCCAATAGTGCAACTCCCGCCCCAGCACAACAAGAGTACACCTACGGGTCCCGCTCTATAGTACTCCCCCCACTACTGCTGCCATTCTTAACCCTCTCAACGGTGTTCCTAGTGCAGTATTACACGCAGAGGCGCAGAAGCATGCATTAAATGGGGGACGGCTAGACCTGCCTCGAGGGAGGTGCCATGTCGGTCGCAATCAGGTCGGCAGCAAAAATGGTGCAAGTTCCGAACCGCTACAGGGTGCGCTGTGGCACCAGCAGGAATAAAATGAGCAACGGGTGGAAAAGGGAGCGGGGCGGGCCCTTGTCTACAGCATGAGGAGCGCGAGGGCCGCGAGGGCCGTGCCGGCAAAGGCGGCAGCGGCCGAGGTGCCGGCGGCCGCCGAGGTGGGCGGGCTGGGCACGGGGCTGGGGCTGGGGGAGGGCGAGGCGACGGGCTTGGGCGCCGGGGCGGGCTCCTTCTTCTCCTCCGGGGCGGGGGCGACGACGGTCTTCTTCTCGGCGACCGGCTCGGCAACGGGGCCGATCTTGCGGTTGGGGGCCACCACGGCGCTCTCCTCCTCGGGCTCCGGGGCGGGCAGGGCGACGATGATGGGCTCCTCCTCCTCCTCGGGCTCGGGGGCCGGGGCAAGGACAATGGGCTCCTCCTCCTCCTCGGGCTCCGGGGCCGGGGCGACGAGGCTGGCGACGCGGACCATGACGCTGCTGCCGAGGCTCTGGCCGGCGATGCCGACGGAGGTGACGGTGCAGTTGTAGTCGCCGTCGGAGACCTTGCCGACCTGGCCGCTGTCAGCGCCGCTGGCGAGCTTGACGGGGGCGGGGTTGGCCTGGCCGTCGGCGGTGGGGTTGCAGTTGAGCGTGTAGCCGTTGGCCTCCTTGGTCGGGCCGGAGAAGAGGACGGTGATGATGCCGTCGGCGACGGCCGAGCCGATGATCGTCGGCGCGTTTGGCAGCACGGGCTTCTTGCTGACGGAGACAGACACGCTGGTGCTGGCGCTGGTGCCCTGCTTGGTGTAGGTGGTCACCGAGCAGTTGTAGCCGCCGGCGCTGGCGCCGGGGACGGTAATAGGGCTGGCGCCGGGGGCGGCGCGCACGGGGCCGGCGGTGCTGCGGCCGTCGTCGCCGACGGGCTCGCAGACGGCCTCGTTGCGGTCGAGCTCGACACCGTTGGGCTGCGCGCCCGCGGCGGAGAGGTAGAGCGTGATGGCCGTGTAGTTGGCCTCGGTGGCGACGATGGTGACGGCGCGCGGGGGCGCCGGGGTCACCAGCACCTGAGTCTTGCTCTGGGAGACGAGGCGGTCGGTGGAGATGGAGGAGAGGGTGCAGGTGTAGTTGCCGGGGGCCAGGCCCTTGACCGTGGCGGACGTGGCGTTGGCCGGGACCACCACCGAGCCGGGCTCGAGGTTGTTGAAGGCGCCGCTGGCGCCGGAGAAGGCGGCCACCGACTCCAGGTTCTTGCAGTTGAGGTTGTGGTTGAGCACGTCGGCCGGCGCGCCGCGGAAGGCGACGGTGATGCTGTCGTGCGTGGCGTTGGCGCTCTCGATCACGGGCGCGGCCACGGTGATGGGGCGGCGCGGCACGGTGACCTTGACCGTCTCGTTGGCGATGGCGCGCTGGTCGCTGATGGTGGTCAGGATGCAGACGTGCTCGCCGGCCGAGACGTTGGCGATGGTGCCCGAGGTCGCGTCCGAGGGCAGCACGATCGAGCCGCGCGCCAGGTTGTTGAAGGCGGCCGGCAGCGGCGCGTCGGCGTCCTGGCACAGCAGGTTGTAGCTGAGCACGCCCTCGCTGGGGCCCTGGAAGCGCACGGTGATGGAGTCGTAGGTCGCGTTGGCCGAGGTGACGTTGGCGGGCGTGGCCACCGGCACGGCCGGCACGGTCACGCGGGCCTTGACCTGCGCGATGGAGCGGCTGGGCGCCACCGTGGTCAGCACGCAGGTGTACTCGCCGGCGGCCAGGCCGCGCACCGTGGCCTCGTCCGAGCCGGGCGGGACGATGGACGAGCCGCGGGCCAGGTTGTTGAACTGCGGCAGCGGCTCGCCGACCGGCACGCACAGCAGGTTGTAGCTCAGCACGTCCGTGGCGGGGCCGCTGAAGAGCACGGTCACCGCGCCGTCGTAGTTGGCGCTGGTGCCCACGATGGTGGCGGGGCGCGCCTCCACGGGGCGCTTGGGCACCACCACGTCCACCGTGGCGCGCGCGGTGAGCCCGCTGGGCGCCACCGTGGTCAGGGCGCAGCTGTAGTCGCCCGCGGACAGGTCCTTGATCGTCGCCTCGGTGGCGTCGCCCGCGACCTGGACAGAGCCTGCGGAGGAGCGGGGTGGAGAGGGGATTGGGTGAGAATGTTGTGATTTGAATCATGCATGTGGCCAATTTTGATACGCAGACGGGTTACGAAAACGAGCCCCACCACATCAATTGCCCCCCACACACTCACGCAAACACACTCACCCTTGGCGTTGTTGTCAAAGACGCCAAAGTTGGCCTCGTCGCTTGGAAGGCAGAGCAGGTTGAAGTTCTCGACCTCGTCGCTGCCGGGGCCGCTGAAGAGGATGGTGACGGAGTCGTAGTTGGCGCTGGTGCCGACGATGGTGGCCTCCTTGGCGGGGGCGGGGGGCGGGCTCGGGGGCGGGGGCAATGGAGGCAGACTCGACCTGGGCGTCCTCCTCCTCGGGGGCGGGGGCGGGGGGCGGCCTTCTTCACGGGGGGCGGGGGGCAGGGGCCTTGGCGGCGACCTCGGGAGCGGGGGGCCTTGACGGCGCCAACCTCGGGAGCGGGGGCCTTGACGGGCGCCGGCCTCGGGAGCGGGGGCCTTGACGGCGACCACCTCGGCGACAGGAGCCTTGGCTACAACCTCGACGACCGGGGCCGGCGCCGGGGCCTGGGCCGGGGGGTCGGCGCGGGCCTGGTGCACCTCGATGGTCTTGGCGCTGCCGGTGGTGAAGAGCGGCGTGGGCTCGCTGGCCGCCGACTCCAGGTAGCGGTTGAAGAAGCCGGAGCTGGCGGGGTTGTCGGCGCGGGCGGTGACGGTGCACACGGTGGGCATGCCGTCGGACAGGCCGTACATGGCGAGCTTGCCGCCGGCGCCGATCTGCAGCGTGTTGGTCACGCCCTGCTGGTCGATGGTGTCGGGGTTCTGGGTGCAGTCGACCACGTAGGCGACCACGGGCAGGGAGGAGGCCTCGGCGACGTAGATGTCGGCGGCGCCGGCCTTTGTCACGATGCGCGTGACGACCGGGGTCGCGACGGGGGGACGCGGCGGGGGTCGCGGCGGCGGGGGCGGGCGCGGGGGTGGCGACCGGCGCCGGCGTGGCGACGGGCGTGGCGACGGCGGGGGCGGGGGCGGGCGCCGCGGCGGCCTGGGAGACGGCCTCGGACACGGCAGCGGCGGCGGCGGCGGAGACGGTGATGAGGGCGCCGCCGGCGGAGCTGGGCGCAAACACAGGCGTGGGCGCCGAGGCGGCCGACTGGACGGGGGAGCCGAAGAGGCCGCCGGAGGAGGCGCTGACGCGCGCCGTCAGGGTGCACGTGGTCGGGAGGCCGTTGGCGAGGCTGGTCACGGTCACCTTGTTGTCGGCCGGGACGCCAAAGGTCTGGGTCGTGGACTGCTGGTCGACGGTGCCGGCGCCCTGGTCGCAGGTCGCGATGTAGGCGGTCACGCCCGCGGTGTCGGAGCGGTCAAAGTGGAGCTCCACGGCGCCGTTCAGGGGCTTGACCCCGGTGATGGCGGGCGCGGCCACGGACGAGGCGGGGGCGGCGGTGGGCTGGGCCACCGGCGAGGGCGAGGGCGAGGGCGAGGGCGAGGGCGAGGGGGAGGGCTCGCTGGTCGGCTGCGCGGCCTCGACGGAGGCGGAGGACACGGTGGCAGCGGCGGCGGGGGCGACCGCGCTAGCGTCCGACTCGACGGCGGCGCCGGCGCCGGGGCTGAAGATGGGGGAGGCGGCGGAGGGCGCGGACTGGGGCGCGGCCTGGAAGAAGCTTCCGGAGCCGACGCGGGCGGTCAGCGTGCACGAGGTCGGCAGGCCGTTGGTCAGGCTGGTCATGGTCAGCTTGTTGTCGCGGGGCGCGGCAAAGGTCTGGGTGGCGGTCTGCTGGTCCACCGTGCCGGCGGCCTGGTAGCAGTTGACCTCGTAGGCGGTGACGCCCTCCGTGGCCGACGGCGCAAAGGAGATGACCGCGCCGCCGCTGGTGGGCTTGACGCCGGTGATGGTGGGCGCCTGCACCGCGCTGGCCTGCGGGGCCGGCGACGGGCTGGGGCTGGGGCTGGGGCTGGGGCTGGGGCTGGGGCTGGAGGCCACCGGGGCGTCGTCCATCGAGGCGCTGGCGACCGTGGCCGCGTCGCTGTCAGAGGCGGCGGGGGCCTCGGCGCCCACGGCGGAGCCGGGGACGAAGATGGGGGAGGTGTTGGAGGGTTCGGAGTCGGCAAAGCGCTGGAACATGCCGCTGGACACGCCCTGGGCGCGCGCGCTGACCGTGCAGGTGGTCGGGTAGCCGTCGGTGAGGCTGCCGACGGAGAGCTTGGGGTTGGAGAGCGAGGGGCTGGGGCGCGGCACGGTCTGGGTGACCTCCTGCTGGTTGATGGTGTTGGCCGCCTGGGTGCAGCTCACCACGTAGCTGGTCACCTCGCTCGAGGTCGAGGGCTCGATGGTGATCTCGGCGCCGCCGCTCACGGCGCGCACGTCGACGATCCTGGGCGCGTCGATGGGGGACGCCACCGGGGACGGGGAGGGCGACGGGGAGGGCGACGGGGAGGGCGACGGGGAGGGAGACGGGGGGCGCCGCCACGGGGGCGGGCACGGCCTCGCTGGCGTCGGCCGGCGAGGCGGGCGCGCTGCTGTCGCTGTCGGACGCCGCGGAAGAGGCGCCGGCGCGGGGCGTGAAGGGCGCGGAGTCGGCCGAGACGCTGGACTCGATCTGGGAGCTGAAGAGGCCGCCAGCCGGGTTGTCGGCGCGGGCGGTCAGCGTGCAGGTGGAGACCATGCCGTTGGAGAGGCCCTGGAGCACCAGCGTGGGCGCGGGCGCCACGGTGGAGGACACGTACTGCTGGTCGACGGTGCCGGCCGCCTGGGCGCAGTTAATCTCGTAGGCCGCGACCTCGAGGCCGCCGCTGGGCTGCTGGTAGCTGATGCGCACGCCGCCGTCCAGGGCCTGGACGCCGGTGATGGTGGGCGTGGTGACGGAGCTGGGCGCCGCGGGGGCGGAGCTGCGCACCGGGCTGGGAGACGGGCTGGGGCTGGGAGACGGGCTGGGGCTGGGCGAGCTCTGCACCGGCTGGGCGGCGGCCGCAGCCGGCTCCTCGGCGGTCGTGGCGGTGCCAGAGGCGGCAATGGCGCCCTGGGAGGATCCGGGCAGGAACACGGGGGTCTCGTTGGAGGCAGCCGAGTCGATCGTGCTGCTGAAGAGGCCGCCGCTGGGGTTGTTGGTGCGGGCCGTGAGCGTGCAGGTCGTGGGGAGGCCGTTGCTCAGGCTGCTCACAGTGATCTTGTTGCTGGCGGTGGGGGCAGGGACAGTCACTGCACAGGTTGAATGAGAAATAGTGGGTGAGCCGAGCGTGGTCGCAAAAGGATGTTGACATATTCTTCAAGCAAACACTCATCACAAACACTAGTTAATAAGATTGCCCAAACAATCAAAGAATTAACACCACGCACTCGTAGAGGTCTGCTGGTCGACGGTGCCAGGCGCCTGGGAGCAGTCCACCACGTAGGCGGACACGGACATGCCATCGGGCACGCTCCCGCGGGCAAAGGTGATCTCAGCGCCGCCGCTCAGGGGCTTGACGCTGGTGATGGTAGGGGCACCCAGGATCTGGGCAAGAGCAGGCGAGCAAAGGGCCAAGAGAATGGCGATCGTGGCCACGGAGGCCGCCATCGCGCGGTGCTCTGCGGAAGAGAGTTCGGAGGCGGCACAGGTGAGCGATGCAGAGGCGAGACGGGATCCATCATGGACATAATGTATATTGAGTATGCTTCAAGATATAACAAGCAATGGTGTGGCGAGAGGGGTCCACTACATGGCATGACTCGACCGGAGAGCCGCCCGTGGTCATGACCATCAGCCGGACCCGTCGCATACAAGCAGGTGCAAGCCCGAGCTCAAGCCACCCACGCCTGCTCCCAGCCCAAGTCTATGAAAACCCACCTCTCATCGTAGCCGGCAAACTCAATGAAATGAAACTGAATGGTGCCTCACCGGGAGGGACGGATCAAATATGGATCCCACAGCGGGACCTCGTCCGTCCGCGTCCGGACTGGCCCCAATCGGCCCGAAAGGGGCAAAGCTCTCGCGGACGACGGGCCGAGGGGGGTCGATGTGACATGATCGAGACCCAAACTCGAATCCAAACCGGAGCTGCGCTCATTGAACTCGGATCTGATGTTTCGTGCGCCCATTGGCGCCGGAAAGCGGATGTGCGCCATGCTCATCGGCGCTCCCGCAAGCAAGTTGGTGCACCCAGACGGGTGCGCTGCTCATCGCGACCATCGATGAGCCAGCAGATGTCCAGAACGACGTAATGCAAACTTAATGTAGCTCTATACCCAATCAAATCTAGCAACGATATCAGAATGCGTGTTCCTGTCGCTTCTTTGCCCACTGCTTGCAACCATCCCAGCCTTGTCTCGCGGGATCCGTCAGCCGATCTTGAACACCACCTCCTAAATCGATCACAACTAGTGTCTTTCGCCATTACATGCATAATCCGCAGACAGGGCACGCTTTTGAGCGCCTTGGCCCAAAGGCTTTTGCAATACAATAAAATCGAGCAATTAAAAGAAAATGAAATCGATGCAAGTCAATTTGCGCCTGGTCGAGGGTTGGTGCTCCAGAGTCAACTCCTGCGCTCACAGCGTCAGCAAAAGGGCCGAGAGCATGGCCAGAGCAAAGGTGGCGCCGTACCCGGAAAGCTTGGCAGCACTGCTGCGCGGCGCAGGCGAGGGGCTGACGGAGGCGGAGTCCACGGTCTGAGCGAGGAGGTGGGGTGGGAGGTGAGAACACAGGTTGTTGGGTAACTAATACCAACAATGCACAGCCTCAGCCGACGGTAAAAGGGTGCTTTGTAGTTTGAGATTTGTAGTAAAGCCTTGTACCCTCGCTTCTGCCCACTACTCACCGGCGGGCTTGGGATTGGCGAGGGGCTGTGCGCTGGGGAAGGGCTGGGAACCGGCGAAGGGCTGGGGCTGGGCACCGGCGACGGGCTGGGGCTGGGGCTGGGGCTGGGGCTGGAGCTAGGGCTGGGGCTCGGCACCGGGCTGGGGCTGGGGCTTGGCACCGGGCTGGGGCTGGCCACAACAGGGGCCCCCTTGATGACAATGTCAGTGGAGCCGGTGTGCTCCTCTCCAGACTCAAACACCGCCGTGACTCTGCAGCTGTACTCGCCCGGCGCCAGATCGGAGATGGTCGCGGAAGTGCTGTTGGCCGGCAGGTTGCCTGCGAGAAGAACAGATCGGGTCTGGTTGAGAGGGACTTGGTACCGCACGGCCCAGCAAGCAACCCACCACCTTTCCCAGACCCCATACCGTTGGCATCGCTGTTGCTGTCGCCGGAGTAGGCGAGGACGGAGCTGCTGGGCACGCAGGCGGCCTTGTAGTGGGCGACGGGCCCGGCGTTGGCGTTAGTCGGCGCCGCAAAGGAAAGCGTCACCGAGTCTGCGCGGACCACCGAGCCAGTGATGGCGGGGGAACCTGCGGCCAGGGATTGCGAGTCAGTTGGTGGTCATGGTGACTGATCACGCTTTGTGATATGAATGAAGCACGGCCAGACAGGTGATCCACGCAACCCTCAACATCAGCGTACTCGAGGTGCCCGTGACGACGTTGGACTGGGCCGAGGCAGAGGCGCTGCTCTGACCGCGCGACTGGACGCCGCAAGTGTACAGGGTGTTGGCCGTGAGTCCGGTGACCGTCGCGTTCATGACGCCGGCGGTAACGGGAATCACACCTGCAAGGAAGCCGGGGGTGGACTGGTGAGCATTGTGGAGAGCAAGGGCATGCACGGTCTTCTCTTCCACCCTCTTCAGCTACACAAACGCACGGCTGGCGGGGGCGGTGGCCGTGGAGTCGGTGGCGTTGGGCACGCAGGCCACGATGTAATAGGTAATGGGGCTCAGGCTGTAGGTGGGGGACGACCACGTGAGCACCACCGAGTTGTCGGAATCGCCGGGTTGCACGCTCAGACCGACCGGGGCGGCTGCGGCAAAAGTGGGGAAGAAAGGGGTGGTGTGAGATCCAAGCTCTATGCATGCGAATGATAGGTGTGCCAGGCATGGAATGTGGCATCTTAGAGGTCATGTATTGGCCCCATATCAACTGCGTACCAATGGCGCTGACGGGAGCGGGGGCCAGGATCGCAGACGGGCTCGGCCGCACCACGGGGTTGGCTGCACAAGGGAAGGAAAGCACTTCTTTATATATTTTAATGCGAGGTGTTCCACACATTATAAATCCTAATCATTAAAGCAACCCTTCTAATACAATGCTCCACCATAAAACTCGTGCCTGTGGGCATAAAGGCTGTGGAGGCCGCCGACACGTTGGACTGGCTCACGGGCGCCAGCAGGGTGTTGGCTTGCCAGGCACGGGCGCGGAGGGTGCAGGTGTAGTAGATGTTGTTGGCCAGGCCCGTGACGAGGACCGAGGTGGCGCTCGAGTCGATGGCGATTTGCTCTGCATCGGATGGATGGGGAAGAAGGGTTGGCAAGTGGTCCAGTGGACGGCCTCCTATTCATTTTAACCTGTGATCGACCACCAGGCACCCACAGGTCCCCATCCAGCCAATCCCAAATTTAAGGAACGTGAATCCTCCTTTCCCCTTCTTCAAACACAACAGAAACTCCACGCACGATCAACGTTCTTGGGGTCGACGGTAATGCGGGTGTCCAGGCAGTTGACGGCCATCTGCTGCAGGGGCGGCGACTGGTCCGGGATCCTGTTGAAGTAGATCGTCACTCGCTGGTTCCCGGGGACGACATTGGTGATGACGGGGGTAGGAACGGTGGCGGCCAGCGTCAGGCTGATGCCGGCCAGGAAGAGGAGCGCGAGGGCGCAGCTCCTTGTGGGGGCCATGGCACCTGCGCGGCGGCGACGGTTCCGGAGGTCCGGCAGGATTCTCGAGGGACGGGTGGACACTCGAGGTCCGGACATACACACTTTCAGGACAGCGGCCCACGCGCAAACCCACAATTCGACTCTTAAATGTGTTCTCAATGCAAAACAGAGTCTGGATCACTCTCCCCCTCTCTCTCTGCCGTGCCTACCTGCTCGGCGTACGCGAAGAAGAGGTAACGTCTCCTCGAAAGTGCTCCCTCCTTCAAGCTCGAAGACTGTCCGTGTCGTTGGGCACTTTCACAGAATTTTCTCTCATCGGCTAGGTAAAAAGTGTTGTCATGCACAAGAGTTGCATGGGGCACGCTGGCCAGTGCATCGAGCAGCCTCGAGGCCCGGGGTTGGCTCGCGAGATTTCCGGGTGGGGCCTGGGCGACCGGCACGAGGCGAGGGCCCAGGGCGGGCGATCGCGCAGTGGCGGCCTGATGCGCGCCGATGTCAGCCACACGATACCCTACAACATTATAATTTGTCACCCATCAGGACGCTCGCGCCAGCGCTGTCAGCAAGGACCGCCGTGGGGCGGTGTCCTCGAACAGAGCTCGCACCAGGCTGGCGACTTCTCCCGCCTTCAATCCCAGCGCGCTGAGGCGGCCATCCTCCCATCGCTCCGCAATCTCCGACAGCCGGATCTCCATAATGTTGAGAATCTCCTGTTGGTTTTAGTATTAATGGGGGAGAGAGGGGAAGCAGGTTGGATGTTGGGATTGAGAGGAGGGCGCTTGCGGCGTTGGGAAGAAGTATAAGCAGGCGCCAGAGCGGTGGACCCACCAACTTTAGCCCCCAACACCCACAACCAGAGACCCCCTCTCCAGCACACATGCCTTGAGTTTGGCCAGAGCAGGGGCGGCGTGGAAGAGCGCATCGCGCATGCTTCCCGACTCTTCGTCCTCCCGTTCCTTCCTGCCGATGCCCAGCGCGGCGTCCGCGGCGCTCTCGGTGAGCTCGAGGAAGATGGCCGGCAGCTGCTCAGACTCGTCCACGGAAATATCGCCCAGCTCCAGCAGCGCATCTGCGAGCAATTGCATAGAGGGATTGGCGGTCAAAGAGGTCCCAAATGTGGCATGGGACTCGCAAAAGGGAATCGAATAGAAATAAACCATCATAGCTCAGCACAGTAACAGGAGCTCCGCACCTGCAATGTGCGCGCAGACCGCGTCCACCAGGGAGCCAGCGACCTCCAGTCGGCTCCCAGGCTGCAGCACGTCCCGCAGCGTGGCGCCCAGCCGCCGGAAGCCGGCCAGAAGCTGGGCCACCGCTCTGCGGGCCGGCAGTCCGCGGCCCGAGGTCGCGTGGTCCACGGCCTCGAGCGCCAGCGCGACCAGCTCCGCGCGCTGGCGCCGCGTCATGCGGTCCAACGCGAGCTCGCCGGCGCGCCGCACCCGCGCGCCCGGGTTGGCAAAGTTGACGGCGCGGTGCACCTGGCCCTGCAGGCGCGGCGCGAGGTCGGCCGGCAGCGCGGCCAGCAGGGAGTAGAGCGCGAAGCAGTCGTTGTGGCGCAGGGCCGCGGGAAAGGGGAGCAGCAGCTGCTCGTCGCTTGGGTCGGGCGCGCCCGCGGCCGGCGCGGGCTCCGGCTCCGGCGCCGGCTCGGCCCTGCCCGCGCTGAGCAGGCGCTCGTGCCAGGCCGCGGCCGTCGAGGTAATGGGTCTGGCGGCCGCCGGCGCGTCCGCCGCGCCGCCGGCCCACGAGGCCACGCAGGCCGCCACCTCGACGACGGCCCCCGCCAACGCCTGGGTCAGCGCGGGCACGCCCGCCTCGCAGGCGGCCGCCAGCGCGCCGTGCGTCTCTTGCACGACCCGCCTGGCCGCCAGGCTGACCACCAGGTGCCCCGGCGGCGCCCCGCGGCCCGGCGAGCGCGGCGACGCGACGTCCGGCGCGCCGTCGGCCTCCTCGCGGCCGGGGCGCCGCAGCGAGACGAGCGCCGTCTCGCGCGAGTCCCAGGCGGCCAGGAGCGCGCGCGCACGCGGGCCAGGTACCCGGCGCGCGCAGCGTGCACAGCACGGGTCATGACGCGCGCCGCATGCGCGGCGATCGGGTGCGGCTCCGCGGGCGCCGCAGGGAGCAGGCCCAGGCTCGCAGCCTTGGCCTCGAGCCGCGACGACCGGGCCGCGCGCCGGGCAAACGCGCCGATGGCCTGCGCAGGGTGGAGGGTTGTTGTTGTCTTGCTGACTGACTTGTGCTTGATCGAAATTCCAAAAGGGTAAATTTTTGCAAACAAGATTCTCATGTATCTTGCCACCCCAGCAGTCACCCAGAGCACATAGACTATATCATTCACCCCAATCACCTCGACGTCTGCATCTGCGCCTGGCGCGAGCGGGTCCAGGATCGCTTGCACGTAGCTCGTGGCGAGCCTGGGCCAGAGGGCGGCGCCTATCAGCTTGAGCAGCTCCGGGTCTTCCAACAGGACCTGCAAGGGGGGCAATGTGTCTTTTCACAGACTTGCACAGCTATGCGCATTTGGTTAGTGCGCCAAGGCTGGCAACTTGACCAGAAAGAATCTCCCAAGGGTTGACTAGTGACGTCTAAAAATCCCTTTACCACGCACACATCTCCCTTAACTCCCAGTACCAAGCACAGCCACTGACCGTGCTGCACAGCTTTTTAAGGGCGCCGTAGATGCGCTTCTCCGCGCTCGGCCCCTGCCCATCGGCCTCTGTGGCCATGGAGCTGGACGAGCTCAGCCCTGGTGAGGGCGCCGCCGTGCGTCGGGGCGCCGGCGCCAACATTTCAGTCTCTGGCTCGCTGCCAGCAGGGGACAGAATCGGCTCCACGCGCGTCGCCATGAACGCCTCGGCCACGCGCTGCACGGCGCCTGGCAGCGTGCCCAGCGCGCGGGTTGCCGCCCAGAGAACGTCTGCATCGCGTGCCTCCGCCGGCATTGCGACGGCAGTCGAAAGACCCTCGAGCAGCCGCGCCTCCAGCCCGCTGCGCTGCGCCGCGAGGGCGTCCAGGAGATCAGCCGCGAGCTCGGCAACCGCGGCGTCCCTCTCCAACTCGACCAGCTGGACGGCCGCCTGCCGCAGCTGGCCGGCTTCCAGCGCCGCTTCCAGGGCGCTCAGCCGTGCAGAAAACTGCTGGCTCACTCGTCGCGCGCGGAGCGAGGCCTCCGCCTCGTGCAGCTCCCGGGACACCTCGCCCAGCTCGGCCGCCAACCGGCGCACAGCGTCCACCTCAGCGCTGGCTGGCAGCGAGGCGAGGGCCTCGCAGAACCGGACCTCCTCCTCATGATCAAGGGACTCCAGATCCTCTGCCGGGGCTCCGTAGCGCTCGGCGATCGCGCCGAATAGCGTCAGCAGCACCTCCTCCCGCCTCACACCGACCAGCTGGATGGTCTCCTCCAACCCGCTCGCGCTCAAGTGGCCCTACACGACAAGGCAAAAGTGGAAACGATATTACCATCCATGCATTGTACAAGCGACATGCGCGACGGTACCCCGCGCAACGATTCAATCGGCATCGGCCCGCGCACATTCTGGGCCAGCTCAAGGTTTCGGGACACCAGGCGCTCGAGCATGAGCTCTCCCTCCATCCCAAGCTCGCTCCAGCGCCCCACAAGTGTCGAGGAATGCTATATTATGTATATACGGTGGCATTACAGGTGTCTGTGCCCATTGCGGGGGTGATCAAGGTCGCGAATACAAACCTTTGCAACAGCGAATCCGAGATGAAGATTTTTGGGGGCTCACTGAGAATACAATTTTTTGGATACCCGTACATTGCCACCGGCCATGTCTGGATGGCTATGCATTGCCATTTGTTTTGTAGATGGATTAAGCTCATTGGCTGATTTCATGGCCTGAATGCGGTCGTCGTCCATTTCCCCGGTCGGCAGACGCCGCGGGGCAAGGAGCCCAGACCATGACGACGATGGTGGTCGCTGGGAGGACGCTCAGCGCCACGATGACTCCCCTCCCAGCGGCCTGAAAAGGTCTAGATCTCGCAGCCGGAGCAGGCATGCGCGACGTGGTCTCTCCCGCTCGCCAGATCAGCGTCGCCGGCGTAGTCCCACCCGGGCAGGTGGGGAAGGCTTTGTCGGGAATTATGGTTTGCACCTAATGTGGGATCCCATGCATTGCATGAGTCTTTCAGCTGGATGGGATGAATGTCCCAACGTATAAATTTCTATGCACTGGCCTGCTCCTGTCAATCATTAATGTCATAAAGTTAACATGTCAAGCACTGCAACACAAAAGGCCGTTCCAGGTCGCCCCGTCGCGCTTCCAGGCGCTCCCCTGACCCAAGGGCTCGGCGACGCTCGCGGGACCGCTCCCGCAGCCCGTACTCGTCGCGACGACGAGGGCGGGGCTCGTCCGGCTTGCCGCCGCGCCGCCGTGGGGTGTCCAGTTCGCCGCAGCGCCGCCGGACGCGGTCGCCGCCCAGTTCGTCGCCGCGCCGCCGGACGCGGTCGCCGCCTGGTTCGCCGCCGCGCCGCCGGACGCGGTCCCCGCCACGGAGTCATCCCTCCGACGAGCGCCCGCCCGCGCCCGGCTCGATCGTGCGCGCGCGCGTGGCCTCCGTGCGCCCCTTTGGCGTGTTTGTGTCACTGGCCGGCGGCCGGCAGCAGGCGCTAGTGCACAGCTCGCAGGTGGCCGAGGACGTGCGGTTTGGGCGGGACGACGACGACGCGTCGCGCGTGCACGCGCTCGAGTACTTTTGCCCGCCCGGTTCGGAGGTCTGGGTCAAGCTCGCGCCGCCGGACGAGCGGCGTGGGGCGCCGGGCAAGCTGGCCGCCAGCATGCGCGCGGTGGACCAGGCGAGCGGGCGCGACCTGGACCCGGACGGCGCGCTGTTTGCGCGCTCCTCTCGAGGCAACGGCGACCGCGCCGAGTCGGACGCGCTGCCGGAGCTCTGGAGCGTGCACCGCGCGACGGTGGACTCGCTGCGGCCCTTTGGCGCCTTTGTGCGCCTGGAGGGCTTCCGCCGCAGCGGGCTCGTGCATGCCAGCCAGATCAGCGACCACCTGGCCCTCGGCCGCGACGACACCGACGAGGAGCGCGTGGCCGACATCGGCGCCGTGCTGGCCGTGGGCGAGCAGGTCTGGGTCAAGGTCGTGGAGGTCGGGCAGGACCCCGAGCGCGGCGGGCCGCCCCGCATCGGCTGCAGCATCAAGCTCGTCGCGCAGCGCACCGGCGAGGACCTGGACCCCACAAATCTCAAGTACAGGCCGCGCGGCAGCGGGCCCCAGGTATGGGTATATGGTTAGGGCTTGGAAAGGCACATTTGGTGCATTTTGCTGGGCAGCGTCGCGGTCGTCGCACCGATGCCCAATTTTAACACACCACTCGCCGCAGGGTCAGCGGGGACCGATCGGCGCCGAGGTTGCGGTCGTCTCACAGCAGGGCGCCGTCAACTGGGGGCACCTGGGCGCCGACGTCGTGCAGTACGGCGGCGGCGGCAAGCGATACGACATGGTCGAGGCGGAGCCGTCGCCTGGGCGCGCCGCGCAGGCCGCCCCCGGCGGCGCCCAGGACAGGCAGATGCAGCCGCCGCCATCTACCCTGGCACCCATGTACGCGGATGCGGGAGAGGGGTATTGTTGGGGCTGGCTTGTGCGTGGGGGTTTGGGATGGGTAGGTGGGTGGTGAGGGTGTAGGAGAAGCCCGTCTGGGAGGAGGCCAGGGAGGGCTTTGAGAATGGGCGGCCAAGAGACTACCGCATTCCTTGGCGACTGACCCGACGGCTCTAGACACCCTGGCCAGCGCCCACGGCGCCATTGGCGTCGGCCACGTCGCCCTCTACGCCGTCGTCCACGTCGCCCTCGACGCCGTCTTCCAGGCCGGCAAGGCCCAGCAAGCGCCGGCCCAGCTTGCACCGCTGCGGCGCCAGGGACTCGTCGTCCAGGCCCTGCACCGCGTCGTCCAGCTCGTAGAGCCGGCCCGGGGTCAAGAACCAGCCGAAGACGGAGTGGCGCGGCTCGGGGCCCAGCACGGGCGCCACCTCGTGCCAGCGCGGGATGCGAAAGGCGACGGCGGTGTTGAAGCGCGGAGGGTGGGCCGCGCCGCCCCCCTGGATGTCGACAAACGCGCCGCCAAAGCCGGGCTTCCAGTCTGGCGTGAGGTAGTAGACGAGCGCGATCGCCCGAGAGCACTGGATGATCCCGCCTGCGCCAGAGGTGAGGAGTCAGGCGGCGGACAGGGGTGAGCGGAGCTGATTTTGAGGGAATCTTGTTATTTTTGATGGGCGTTTTGAAAGGGGGCGAAACAAGGAAGATGTGCCCTCATTCAAGACTACGACCAATGTACCCCTTCCGCCCAATACACCTCACCATCTTCGCACTGCACCGCCACGTAGGCGCGGTCGTCGTGCGGCGCGATGTGGTGGCCCTTGTCGTACCGCGCCGCCGAAAAGGTGCTGAACTCAAACCCCGGCAGCAGCACTGGAAACACACGGAGCAGGGGCTCCAGCAGCGTCCCAGGCGCGGACTTGGTGCTCCAAAACGTGTGGGAGATGTCGTTGGAGCCCCGGTCGTCGCCGGCCTGCGTGGAGTTCCAGGCCCCGGGCGGCAGGGCTTGCAGGATGCGCAGCGCCGCCTTGGCGACGTGCCCCGGCAGAAAGTCGGGCAGCCAGGCCACGCCGCCGCCCCGATCCAGGGCCTCTTCAACGTCGTAGCGGCCCATCCACCGGCACACGGCGTCGTAATCGTCCAGCCATGCCAGGGCCGAGGCAAATGAACGATCTTTGGTGCCACCTGGCCGACCTCCGGGCCGGCCTCTCCGGGAGCTGGGCGCCACCATGGCTGTCCTGCCGGGACTCCGGCCGCGCCTCACGGGCAATTTTACGATCTTATTCCGTTATATTTCGTGAATGCATATCGAAAACGTCGCTGAGGAGGCGGTCCTCGACTTGAGGATCCGATCCGGCCAGCGAACGAAATCATCATGCCTCCCGTTTCCATCATCTCCATCGTGCAGGGGCCGTGGGAGAGGCAACGTGCTGCCGGCTTGGATGACGGACAGCCAGCCTCGCGCCCCCGGGTCGGCACCACCGCAACCCTCTGGAGCACAGGCTTCCTCCCACGTCCAGAGCATCGAAGAGGCCTTGGCGGTGCTGGAGCGGCTGGGCGGCAAGGTGAGCATGGTGGAAGCGCGAGTCGTCTGCCGCATCTGTCTGTCCTTGATGGGCGGGGCTGGGTGGAAAAAGCGCGCTACCTGGTGACTGTGCGCAGGGCCATGCTCTGCGGTGTGTGACCGACATTCAGTCACAATAGGGCATTTTACCAGAAGAAAGACTCTTTCTTCCCTCTCCCTTCTCGCCACTCGCAGAAGGATAAACGAGAAAAGAAGCACAAGAAAGAAAAGAAACACAAAAAGGAGAAGAAACACCATCGGCATTGAGATTGCGTGCGTGCTTCGTTGTTCCTTATTTTCTGAAGCTGCATCCCTGTAGGACCCTAGGTCCACTTGCAGGAGGCTCGGGTGCCAGCAGCATCCAGGTGCAGTGGGAAGCGCCCTCAGGATCAGTTTCCAGGAATGCACCAGCGATCAAAGGTACATTCAGACGATTCGGGATACTATCACGTCTCCTCATGACAAATATTTCCCGTAGCCCTGGTTTGTTGGCAAAAATTCCTGGCCAGAACCGCTCCTGGAGGCAGGCCACACTCGGCCTCCCACGTTAACAATGATCACGTGACGGCGTGGTCGCCATCACCCGGTGCCATCAAAAGTCCATCGACACACTGGAATCCACAGCATTGCACCTGCCTTTGCACCTTTTACATATATCTGTGCTCGCTAGAATGAGGGCCAAATCGAGCTCGGCTGTCGCCACGGCCTTGCTGGTGACCCTCCTCTTCGTCGGCACCGGGGCGATCACTTTCAAGGATGTGGGCACGACCCTGCGCATGAGCGCCAACGAGCGGCCTGAGCTCACCAAAGAGGCTCTCAGCGACAAAGTCAGCCACCTACCGGGTTGGGGCTCGATCCAGGAGGACGAGTTTGGCATGTTTGCCGGGTGAGGCATTGTTGGGGGCCTGTGGACGCCACATCCTTGGGGATGAGGCAGTTTTTGATGGTATTTGATCGAGGGCTGTTGATGCATGTTTGCGGACTCGCCCATGCCACCGCATTCTCCTTCTTCTTGCAGCTACGTGACGGTGGATGAGGATGCCGGGCGTGCCCTCTTTTACATCTACGTCGAGTCTCGCAACGACCCAGCCAAGGATCCGGTCGTCCTGTGGCTGAACGGGTGCGTGCACGGGCGATGATGGGTCTGCTTTATTTAAGAATGGTAGCAGTATGGTGCGAGGCGCGTTGGTGAATGATGGTGCGTTCGCCATTCCTGGCCCACCGTTTGCTTCCCCCCTTTTCCTCATCGCAGTGGCCCCGGGTGCTCCTCCCTGGGCGGCGGCTTCCTGTCGGAGCTGGGCCCCTTCTACCCGACCCCACACGGCCAGCTGCAGGTCAACGACTACGCCTGGAACCACAAGGCCAACGTCCTGTTCATCGAGGCGCCCGCGTTTGTCGGCTTTTCCTACTCCAACTCCAGCGAGGACAGGGTCGTCGGTACGAGGGGGGAGTTTTGTTGGAGGCGGGGGGGTGGAGGGTGGCGATGGGGTGCAGGTGTGCGTGCGTTCAAGGCTCACGCCACCAAAGCAGGCTCGGCAATCTCACACTCCTATATTCATACGCGTGCATTCAAATACCCCCCACCCCCCGATCGCCGCAGGTGACAAGCGCACAGCCCAGGACAACCACACGTTTTTGAAAAACTGGTTCAAGCGCTTCCCGCACCTCCAGAAGAACCCTTTCTGGATCTCCGGCGAGAGCTATGCTGGTGCGTGGTGTTCGAGTGCGAGGGGTGTGTGTAGGGGGGTGTTTACTGCACGCTGCTCGGGTGGGAAACGCAACCCAAATCAATTCCAAGCACCTCCCCTTCCTAATCTGCCTCCCACTATCGCCCCTGGCAGGCCACTACGTTCCCACGCTTGCGGCTGAGATCATCGAGGGCAACAAGCGCGCTGATGAGACCCCTTTCAACTTCAAGGGGCTCCTCGTGGGTGAGCCCTTTGGAGGCGGCGTGTTGTTGGGCTCTTTGCGAGTTTGGCGGATCAGAGTCAGTGCCAGCAAAACATCAGCCTCGATGCATGGGCAACACCCGCAGCTCCAGGCTCGAATGGACAATGTCCATTGATCCAAGCTACTACCAGCTCTCATACCCTTCACGCCCACCCTGAACGCCTACAGGCAACGCCTGGACGGACCCCGTGCTGGACAACCACGGCGCCCTGGACTTTTGGTACAGCCACGGCCTGATCGCACACACCACCTACGACGGCGTCCGCGAGAACTGCGACTTTAGCCGCGTCGGGCCCCTCAAGCAGGTATGTGGAAAGAGTGGTGCTGAACGTGGGTGGGGGCTGCCAAGGAGGTGGGCGATTCCCTCAGAGAGGCTCGACCACCGTAATGCTGTGACCCTCACCCTTATGCAGGGCCAGAATGTGAGCAAGGACGAGGCGCTGTGCGACGCTTTTGTGGAGGAGGCGATGAACACCTTTACCGGGATCAACATCTATGACATGTGAGGCGGTTGATGAGTTGAGCGACGAGGGTGCTCTTGAGGAGTCTTAGAGTATTTGGAGAGTGACTGGGTTGTCCATATTGCGTCAGATCAAACCCGTGCCTCCCTTCCCCCTCCTTTAGCTACGCTGATGTGTGCCTGGCCCCCGACTCGTCCAACCCTGCGATTGCGCTCGGCCGGGTGCTGGACGGGCACCGCGCCGGGCTTTCCACCCGCGCGGCCGTCCTCAAGAGCCGCTACGACCCCTGTGAGTACGGCGCGTGGTGGGGAGTTGTGCATTGGGTAGACAAACTGTATGCGTGTTCCCATGCATGCATGCATGCATGCATGCATGCATGCATGCATGCGTGGTCGGACATTTCTCAAGCCTCCCTCCTCTATCCCTCTCTCCCAACCCTCACTAGGCGTGGACAACGAGGTTGAAGCCTACCTGAACCGCAAGGACGTGCAGGAGGCGCTCCACGTGATCCCGGGCCTGGCGCCCAAGAAGTGGAAGGACTGCACCCACGACATCCACTACTCCCGGTGAGCCAGAGAGGGAAGGGCGGTTGGGTCGTACGCTGGAACCATTGTGTGTGGTATGTATTCTTCTCTCCAGAACGCTCCACCTCAAACCTCCCCCATTCCCCAACAGCGACGACGTGCTGACCTCGATGCTGCCCGTGTGGCACGAGCTGCTCGAGTCCGGGCTGGACATGCTGGTCTACACCGGGGATGTGGACGCGATCGTCCCCGTGACGGGGACGCGCGCCTGGTTCCACAGCCTGGCCCTGCCCGTCAAGGAGAAGTGGCGGCCCTGGGTCAGCGCCACTGGCCAGGTCGGCGGCTGGACCGTGCGGCACGCCAAGGGGCTCACCTTTGCCTCCGTGCGCGGCGCGGGACACATGGTGCCCTACACGCAGCCCGAGCGCGCCTACCACATGTTCAACTCGTTCGTCCAGCGGCAGAGGCTCTGAGAGAGGGTGGAGGCGTGGATCGTGGCGGCAAGGAGCAGGAGTGTTGTTCTCTGAGTTCCAAGTCATCGAGCGCTGACCGCGAGCTTGTGTTTGTGTGTGTGTGCTGTTTAAGAGTATGCCAAGCGTTGGCTTTTTGAGTGTGGCACCGTGAGGCGTTCACAATGACAATGGCTAAGGGGATCGGGGATGTCTACGGGAAGGGCGCCAAAGACTCTCTCTCACTCTGTAGTGCATCAGCTCTCACAACAACAGCTGTGCAACAGCCAGTCCACTCTCATGCATCAGAGTGCCACGCCTGCCCGCTAGTCGGAGACCTGCGTGGGCACGGCGCCATCGTCGTCGTACGTGCAGTCCACGACGTGGGCACCATACGCAGCGATGAAGTCGCGGGCCCGCATGCCCATCTTGAGGTCCACCTCCCCGCCGCCCAGCCAGAAAAAGGCGTCTTCTGGCAGCGCCGCAATCCTGCGCGGTGGCGGATGAATGAGTTGGGGGCGTGGGCGTTCGAGATCAGGCTCCAGCCTGACAGGCTCAGGGCTGCTCCTGCGGGACATCTCCCAATCTCCTTCAGAAAACTATACCCATAACCAAGCACACTTGTGGGAAAAGATGATGGGGATCTGAACTGCAGAGCCGACGGGGGTGACGGCGTTGTGCACAAACCCGGTGAGCCGCGCAGAGTCCTCTTCGGGCGCGAGCCGAAGGTTGTAGTACTTCTTGGCGATCGAGCCGGCCTTGAGGCCCCAGGCCCACGCCTTGAGCTTCTCCGCGTTCAGCCGTGCCGAGTACTGATCGAGGGGAGAGAAGAAAGGGAGGGATCAGGAAAGTGTCAGGTGGCTAGGGAGCAATGTGAAGCCTCGTCACTAGCTGTAGGGGACCGATGCGCAAGCTGTTTCCCACCCAAAGCCCCCTTACCTGGACCACCACCATGATGTATTTGGGGTTCAAGGGGTCGGAGCCATCGGCGCCGCTGGAGTGGATGCGCGTGTTGATCATCACCATCGACTTGCACCTGGAAAGGGTTGGGGTAGAGGCAGCGTCTCGTGTGAATACAGGGATAGTAACAGGTGTTGATGGGCGTGCAACTGCCTTTGAGAAGCCTCGCATGGTGCAAGGGCACCCCTTCTTAACGTCAGCTCCCCCAAATCTGCGCACAGGTGGTGGATGGATGGCGCGGCGAGCGCCTGCCGCCGCCCCTCCAGCGGCCAAGAGTAGTAGCTGCTTGCCACCCGCCGAAAGGCAAAGTCTGCGACGCCTCTCGCTTGCAGCTCGTCCGCCAGCCGGCGCTGCGTGGCCGTGACCTCCGTGGGCTCCCAGCCCCGTCCATACTCTGGGTCCTCGCTCTCCTGTGGCTCATCACTGTCCTCCAATGTCAGATCGCCCAGCTTGGTGGCCGTCTCGAGCGTGCCCAGTCTCCGCTCGATCACCGACCACCGCTCCTCCGTGCTGGCCAAAGCCACGTGACAGGGAGGAAGCCCGATTTTGGCCTCCAGTGCAGCCATCCTGTCTTCTATGCTGCTCCATCGTTCTTCAATAGCATTGAAGACTACGCCCATGCTGCCAATGGATTCGATACAAGTCAAATGCCGTCCTGCTGGTATCCTCCGAAGTAGAGGGTGACGCCACCGGGCAGGCTGGAGACGGGCTGCCGACACTGCTTGAGGACGCTTCTGGCTCGCAAGTTATATTCTGAATACTCGATATTGCTCATTATTATAGATAATAAGGGCTCTTGTTGACGAAATACTTGCTTACTCTAGATCACTTGTCGAGCGGATCCAAGCCCTCACCCTCATTGTGAGAAGCGCGCCCGTCGCGCCCGTGCTGGCTAGCACCGTCGGGACACGCACGGAGGTGGCATGGAGGTATGCTGGACGTCTCCAATGTCTTCAAAACAAATAGAAAACATATTTGTATATAACAAAACTCTGAGAAGATGGCGGACGCGGGCGATGAGGCGCCGCAGCTGACGTGCAAGTTTGTGACAAAGCTCCCGGAGGAGTTTCGGGTGCCCCAGGCAGCCCTGGTGAGTGTTGGAGGTTGTGTGAGCTATCTAGATTGTCTCAATGCCGGTCTACATGCTTGCGCCTCGTCATTAAAGCTCTCATCGTTCGAGTGCTCCCCCGCAGACTGTGCCGTCGAACCTCACTCGCTATGGCCTCTCCCAAATCATCAATCACCTGCTTGAGCTCGGTAGGAGATCTGTGATGGAGAGTGCGGTTATTCTTAATATTTGAAGAAGCCTCATTCCATGTATATATATCGCGGCTCCACATCCCAAGCTTCTTCCTCCTCAATCTGCGTAGACCCCCCCAAGCCCTTTGACTTTTTGATCAATGGCGAGCTCCTGCGTGGGACAATCCAGCAGCAGCTGGCGTCCCAGGGCGCCTCTGTGGAGGTGGTCACCGAGATTGAGTACCTCCCGCTCCAGCTCCCGCCCACACCGGGGCCCAGTGTGCCCCAAGACGACTGGTGAGGCTTTGAAGAGGGGGAACAGATGTGGAGGCGGCGAGCATGTAGACTGCGAATTGTTCCCTTGCAGAGTCACGATCATAGTTTCTGAACTCATACTGCACGCCTATTGTTCTTATGAGTGTGATAATAATGACCAAATTCTGACCCAATCGCTCTCAATCTCGAACAGGATTGCGTCGCTCGTCGCGACCGGCTCGGCGGGCGGCGCCTATTACAGCGGCAGCTACGACAGGTGTGTGCGGACCGTCGAGGGCGGAGAGGTCGTGCGGACCTTCCAGGCGGGCCCCAAGCCCGTCAAGGCGCTGGTCCGCGTGCCAGGTCTGGGCCTGGTGACGGGTGATGGCGACGGGCGCGTTGCGCTGTGGTCGCCCGAGGCCGTGGCGGGCGCGGAGGCCCCGGCAACCAGGGCCGCCACACTGCAGGCCGGCGGCGAGGAGGTTGCGGCCCTGGCCTTTTCGCCGGTGTCTGGCCTCGTGGCGGCGGGCGGCTGGGCCAAGGGCATCCGGCTCTGGGCCAGCGAGGCGGTGGAGCGGGCGCAGGAGGCGGCGGCCGAGGCGCCAGAGGTCTCCAAGAAGCGCCGCGGCACCAAGGGGGCCGCGGCGGACGCGGTGGTGGAGACCGAGGTCGAGACGCAGGCCGTGCTCACTGGGCACAGCGGGGCTGTGTCTGCGCTCGACTGGACGGCAGAGGGTGCGTTTTTGAAAGGGGTGATCGATGTATGGTTGTGGGGTGGTGTCCTATCAATTGAGGTATCACCACATATCTTGATGCATGTGTCTTACTCCATGGTTGAAGAATGAGTCATCACAATATCATACCCACCCATCTCCTTCCTTCCTTCCTCAATCAGGCCGCCTGCTGAGCGGCTCGTGGGACCACAGCGCGCGGCTGTGGGACGCGGCCACGGAGTCGCAGCTGGACTCCTTCTCCCTGGGCAAGGTCGTCTACGCCGTGGCCTGCGCGCAGGAGGGCCCCGACCTGCTGGCCGTGGCCGGCGCCGACCTGGCCATCCGCCTGTGGGACCCGCGCGCCTCGGGCGAGGAGGCCGCGCCGCTGCGGCTGCGCGGCCACCAGCACTGGGTCGCCGGCCTGGCCTGGCACCCGGAACGCGCCCACCTGCTGGCCTCCGTGTCCCTGGACGGCACCGCCTGCCTCTGGGACGCCCGGGCCGCCATCCCCCTGCACACGCTCAACCCGACCTCGGGCAAGCTGCTGGCGCTGGCCTGGAGCGGCGACGAGCTGGCCGTGGGCGGCGAGGGGAAGCAGGTGCACACCTTTACGCTCTGAATTATTTGCTGGGCTTTGTCGTGCACTCAATCACCATTTCGTTCATGTAAAAGAAATACTCTGGATAAGGAGCGATGTTTTTTGGACTTTATTACTCTCTGCGATCCTGCCCGGAGACTGGGAAGTGCTTGTGGCTGGGCCTTGTCAACAATTGATACGGATCTAACCACCAGGTCGTCTCGGGGCGTCATGGGTCGCGGGTTGTCTACAGGAGACTCAAAGCATAGGTCTGCAAAAATATAACAACCTCGTTCCTAATAACGACCATGGTCGTCAGCTTGGGCCAGCGGACGCCCGTCCGCAGCGAGCTTTGCGATCGGCCTTTCGGGCGGACGAGGCCCAGGGTGTTTGGGCCCCGGCATCCCACCGCATGGCGAGAGGTACGGGAAGCAGGGGCTGCAAATGTAGCACATACTATTTGTGTATCGCATCTACGTGCCTCCATGTCGATTGGAGGCGCGAATTGAGAGGTTGTCTCCGATCACGAAACGCCTGCACAGGGACGGGACCAGCAGGCCTTGGCAGCGGCGGACGTGTGGGCCTCTCTGCTCAGTGTTGGCCCCCCCGCGGCGATAGCGGCCGCCTTAAGTCTACCACAGAAATCTGGCACGCGCCAGCATGCACGACCACGCGCTCAAACAGGCACAAGTCCGTCTAACGTGTGCGCCTCCCTGCTGACCAACGTAATCGTCCCGGCGCTGGCGGGGCTGGGGGCGCTGCTCTTCCTGCGCCGCTCCAAGAACTCTGGCGACGACGGCTCTGGCCCCGGCGGCGGCGGCCCGCCCGGCGACTTTACGCGCTCCAAGTCGCGCTTCTCAGAGGTGCCCGCGACGGGCGTGCGCTTCGAGGACGTGGCCGGCTGCGACGGCGCCAAGCTGGAGCTGCAGGAGGTGGTGGACTTTCTGCGGCACCCCAGCAAGTACACGCAGCTGGGGGCCAAGATCCCCAAGGGCGCCTTGCTCGTGGGCCCGCCCGGCACGGGCAAGACGCTGCTGGCGCGCGCCGTCGCGGGCGAGGCCGGCGTCCCCTTCTTCTCCTGCGCCGCCTCGGAGTTTGTGGAGCTGTTTGTGGGCGTGGGCGCGAGCCGCGTGCGCGACCTGTTCGAGCGCGCCAAGGCCAAGGCGCCCTGTATCGTCTTCATCGACGAGATCGACGCGGTCGGGCGGCAGCGCGGCGCCGGGCTGGGCGGCGGGAACGACGAGCGCGAGCAGACCATCAACCAGCTGCTCACGGAGATGGACGGCTTCGAGGGCAACACTGGCGTCATCGTGATTGCCGCCACAAATCGGCCGGACGTGCTGGACCAGGCCCTGCTGCGGCCCGGCCGCTTTGACCGCCAGATCACCGTCGAGGCCCCAGATGTTGCTGGACGCATCGCCATTCTCAAGGTGCTTTGGATATATATTTGGTGGATCTTATCTGGGCGGAAGAGGGGTGGTGATGTGCGTTTTCTTAATTGTTCCATAAATTGCGTGGTTATTGCTCGTTACCAAAATCGCTCTCTTCAGCCGTGAATCTCTATACAAATGAGTCTATCTATGTTTGGTGCCCAATCAAGCACAAAATTACTCCTACCCGCCCATTTCCTTCGCCAGGTGCACGCTCGCCGCAAGAAAATGGGCGCGGACGTGGACGTTTCGACCCTGGCACGGCAGACGTCTGGGTTCACAGGTGCCGACCTCGCGAATCTTCTCAACGAGGCGGCGATCCTGGCCGCCCGCCGGCGGCGGCAGGACATTTCCAAGGTGCCGGACGACGTGCTTGATGTATTGGTTGGGAATGATGGTGGATCATCTTTGCCCAGGCTGGTACTCTATCAGGGTCGCCTTTTCCCACTTATGTAACGCACACCCTCATCCGTCCACGCTCGCCCCAGGCCGAGGTGGAGGACGCGCTGGAGAAGCTGATGCTGGGCCCGAAGCGGGACCTGGTGCTGACGGAGGAGCGGCGGCGCCTGACGGCCTACCACGAAGGAGGCCACGCCCTGGTGAGCGCTGTGCTTGGGGGCTCTTGAGTTGCGCAGTTTTTGGTCCACTGGGTCGTGTCATGAATCCTTATCAATGATGGATTGGATAGATATCACACGCTCTTCTCACCCACCCCTCCTATACAATCATAGGTGGGCGCGCTGCTGCCCGAGTACGACCCGGTCAACAAGATTTCGATCGTGCCGCGCGGCGGGTCGGGCGGGGCCACGTTCTTCGCGCCGAGCGAGGAGCAGCTGGAGAGCGGGCTCTACTCGCGGTCGTACCTGTGCAACCGCATGGCGGTGCTGCTGGCGGGGCGCGTGGCGGAGGAGGTGGTGATGGGCCCCGAGGACGTGACCACGGGCGCCTCGGACGACTTCCGCAAGGTCTCCGAGGTCGCGCGGTCCATGGTGGCCCAGCTGGGCTTCTCCGCGCGGCTGGGGCAGGTGGCCTGGAGCCAGCCGGGCGGCGGGCCCTTTCTGGGCGCCGAGGCCGCGCAGCCGGCCGAGTGCTCGGCCGAGACCAGCCGCCTGATCGACGAGGAGGTCCGCGCGCTCGTGGACCAGGCATATCGCCGTGCCAAGGACCTCATCCAGTCGAACCTACCGGTGCTGCACCGCATCGCGGCCGTCCTCGTGGACCGGGAACAAATGAGCGGCGAGGAGCTGCAGGTGAGGGAAACGCGGGGGGCTGCGAAGTGATAGTTTTGGTGCGCATGCCAATATGGTTTGCAATTGTGATCGACACGTCTCGTCCTTTCCTCATGACTGCTCAGGCACTGCTCGCGGAGATGCGGACGGAGCACTACCTCGAGGTGGATGCGCCCGCGGTCTGCCTGCCCTACCAATCCACTGCGGCCTGATGCTGATGGGAACGCACTGCGTTTTTCGGTTTAACATAAGCTTTTCATGTACAGATGATTTGGCAGTTGAGAGGGCATGCAAAAAGTGTGGTGGGACAACGCAGCGGTAGTTATCCGCCCACGCTGGCTCGGCAAGGCAGGGCTGCAGGAGGTCGCTTGGTTTGGGCGCAAAAAACGCCGCAGGTGCAAGAAAATGTAGGCAGGCATCGGCAGCTAAGACAGCATCTCGCAAAAGCTGGCCAGCGCCTGTTCACTGCCTCCGGTTCCGCCGTCCCCGCCGCGCTTGAGCGTTGTTGAGTTGTGCTTGAGCGAACGCAAACCTTTGCTCACTTTCAATGTAGCGCTCAGACTCCCCCAAGGGGTCAAACTGGTTCTGGAAGGCTGTGCAGTAGGACGCCCATGTCCAGCCCTCTGGGGGCCGGTCAACCCCGAGCGCCACGTCACAGTGCCAGGCCAGCGCGAATCCCCGCAGGTAAGAACACACATATCGAAGCCGAGTTTCGGTGTCGTTGACGTCAAAAAGGTAGTTCTCCATTTGGCACAGCCAGGTCCGCGGCGCCACATTGACTCCATCAAAAAGCTGGGGAGGGCACATGATGGACCTCAGGGAGGCGCGTTCTACGGTCGCGTTAGAAGCGAGTACGGCCGCCTGCATCGCATCTAGCTGCACCAAAAACATTCGGAACGTCTCCGCGAGCTCCGACATGTTGGGTGTGCCGACCTCGACGGCAGCAAGCCCGACGTGCTTGGGCGATTTGGACATCGCAGGGAGTCGCAGTCAGAACCTCGACGGGATGTATGGGACTCGATACTCGAGAGTGCACGAAGCGGGGCGATAATGGTAGGAGTGGCTCCGGATGGGTGCTTCTAATGCAGGGGCATGATGATGGAACCCAATGCGATCTGGGAGCTTGGGCCGGGACGTTGAGTTCCGCGATCTGTCCGGTCGGGATCCGCGCATTTGTGAGACGGTCCTGCCCCACAAGAGTCGGACGGAAACTAGGTGTTGAGCCATGTCCACCCGGATCAGCAGGGAGCGATGCGCTCTCGACCGGCGTGCGGCGCGACACTGGTGCCAAACCGCAAAGACTCGTCCAGGCGACGGCACAGGCGCGCATGGATTGCCGCGAGCCTGTTTGTGATTTCCATCCTGATATTTTGGCAGCGTGCCATTGGAGGGAAGCGTGCGGTAGGTCAAGCATTGCGTGCGGTGAAGGCAGAGCGTCCGTACCTGCAACAAAGCTGGGCTTCAGATCACATGCCGGTGCGGTCCAGCTGATCCTGGGCAATCGACGCACCGTGTTCTGCACTATTCAAGTGGTCGTTGTTTCCACGTCGCAGACAAGGGAAACAGGCCCCTGCGCGGGCCTGACACACCAAGAGGCTTGCTTGGCGTACCACGCCCAGCGGCCCATCCGGGCGGCCAGGCCGCCGCGCGGCCGCAAAAAGTGTGCGCATGACTGCAACCACGTCGGCACGTGCTTTGCACTGACTGGATTCTGCCAGTGCCCGGCAGGTGCGTCTCGAGGTTTAGGAGTGCAATGCATATCGAAGCCTTGGGTGAGGTGGGCTGATAACCTGTGAGTGCCCCACACACCCAGTGCATGAACCACCGACAGGGTGGGCAGGCGAGGGCTGCATGCGGCGGCTTCGCCGGCCCTGCTCGATCAGCTCGCGGTCGTGGGGCTTCAAGCCCACGGACCCCGGGAAGGTCAATCTCTCCGACTTCCTGGGCACCAGGCCCGATGACGAGCTTGCGCACTACTTTCCGTCGGCGTGCGCTGGGGAGTGCGACGACGACATTGGCATGTGCTACTGCCCTTCAAACACGACGTACGGGCGCATCCCAGCCCCGCCGGGGAGCGTGCCAGGTGTGTGGGGGAGATGGACGTTGGGGTTGTGTCCTTGCCTGGGGCGCTATTGACAGTTTTGAAAGATGAGAATCCCCAACTTCCTTGGTGACCAGAGTATGCACACTCGAAGGCCAATCTTTTAAATTTCCACGTGTACTTAAGAGCAACCTTGCAAATGTTCAATGCTGCAGGGACCCCGCCGGTGCAGAGTGGGCGACCAATGAACAACGAGTGCCAGCCCAACAAGGCGAGTTCCGGAACACTCGAGACTGCCCTCTGTGGGTGTTACTGGAATGACGGGCATGCGAACGCTGTTTGGAAAGATGGAGCCACTCGTGCACAATCTTGCATGCTTTTTCTAGACCCTAACCCTAATCTCCCAAAATCCTTTGCCTCCCAATAGGACTGGGCCGGCCGACCAGGGCATTTTGGGTTTGTGGACGCGGATGCCATTTGGGGCCCAGAGGGCTGGTGCAATGCCAAGGAGCCTACGCACACGTGCGCCTGTTACCGGGTGCGCACATGGTGGCGAGACAGTTGGTGGGTGGGGCGGGGCAGGCGCTTAACAGGTTGCTGTCTGGGTGAGGCGACACCTATTGTATAATGGTCACAAGGCCGACTTTCCACGCACAAACACCGCTCCATTGCTTGCCAGGATGGCTTGGAAGGGGCGTTTTGCGAGGTGGCAACGGAGATGACCTGCGCCAATCAATGCAACGGTACACCCCTTGATTGCTTTCCAGTGCCCGCTTGCCCGCCCACAACCTCGAAATTCACAAATTTATGACTTGAAAGGGAATTTATAGGTCTTCCCAGATATATTGGCACCACATGCTTCTCTTTCACTCCTTTCCAGGGCATGGCGAGTGCAACATTGGCTTCTGCAAGTGCCACGAGGGCTGGTTTGGACACGACTGCGCCTACAGGCTGGAGGGCGTGGCGGATGGGCCGGGGCTGGAGGAAAGTAGGCCCTGGCTACGACCCCATGTGGCGACGCCGGCAGCGCACGATCCGCCGGCTGCTGCCACGCGCCTGCGGCCTCTCATCTGGGTGTACGAGATGCCGACAGACTACAATTCCCGCCTGTTGCAGTACCAGAACGTCAAGTGAGGCGAGGGGGGGCAGCCGAATGATCAGGGCACAGGCGCGTCAATCTTATGAATGCCCGCCCAATTGGCCGCTCTTTCCTCGTGCAGGGACTTTGCGCCGCATCGGCTGTTTGATGCCGGCAACCATTCGTGGGCCAACGACGAGTCGGTGTATGCCCTGGAGCTAGGGCTGCACGAGATGATGCTCCAGAGCCCTCATCGGACCCTGGATCCCGAGGTAGGGCCCGCTTGCTGCGCAAAGACTGGCAGCAGGTCCTTGTTTGGGATCATTTTGATGCGATGCCAGGCATCAGTTGAAGCCTTTTCCTTTTTGGCCTGCGCAGGAGGCAGACTTTTTCTACGTCCCTGTCTACACCAATCTGATCATCATCCCCGTGTCTGGCTGGGGCGACGGGCCGTACTACTACTCCTCAAGTGAGCGGGCACCGCGCGACGCCCGGCCCGGCCGTGCCCTGGAACGGGACTCGATATTAGTATTGGGACAAGACCATTCCCTTTTCTACCTCTGCGCTGCAGCCATGCCTCGGATCCTGCACGCGACGGGCATGCTGGAGGAGGCTCAAAACTGGATCCAGGTCCACTATCCTTACTGGGACCGCAAGGGCGGCCGCGACCACATCTGGGTAGGGGATCGATCGGGCTGGGGCCTGGGGCGCAACTGGGGCTTGTGAGGAAACCCGCGGCTGGAAGGCTAGCACATTGCAGAAAGGCACGGGGATTGACCGAGTAGATTTCCCCTTTTATTACTGTCACAGTTGGTCACGCACGATGAGGGGTCCTGCTGGGTCCCCAACAGCGTCCGTCCATCGATTATTCTTTCGCACTGGGGCCGCAAGGACGAAAACCACACGGCCTGGACGCATCACGGTGTGGTCGCTGTGGATGGAGAGTGGGGTGGGAGGGCGGGGACGCGTCACCGAGGTCTTGCTCTTTGGTTGCCCTTCTGGCGCTCACAGCCAGTACGCATGCCTTTCACCCGCAGATCCGGACATTTACTCAAAGGAGTACCAGCACCCGCTCTGGCTGCCCAAGGGACACCTGCGGCGCTTGACCAAGGGGCCCTGCTACGACCCGAGCAAAGGTGCGCGCGCACTTGTGCTTTTTGTAGATGGATCAGCAGTGAGCTGCGCAAGCTGATGGATCACGTACGGCCGTCCTGACCCGCTGTGCTTTCTTCTCCCGAAACCAAGATTTGCTGGTGCCGGCGATGCACTCGCCCGACACGCTGAGGGCCTCGCCCCTGATGGGCAAGGCCCCGGTGCCGCGCACGCGCCTGGCCATCTTCAAGGGGCGAATGCAGGTAGGCAAAGGATATTTTGAGATGTGAGCTCAATACGCGAGGTCGTGATTGATCAGCAGCTCGCCCCCGCTTCCCTTTGGCCACTGCAGTTTCACGATCTGCGCTACTCGAGGGGCACCCGCCAGCGGCTGGCCAAGCGGGCGTGGCAAGACGACTGGGACAGGCGGCACGGCATCCTCGTCGCCGACCACGGCAACAAGACAAGAAAGAGCTACTCGGAGCTCATGGCCAGCAGCGTGTTTTGTCTGGCCATCATTGGTGCGTGGAAGGATGGAGGGTGTGAGGCGGTTGTTGCGATGCCGTTGCCACGTGCTGCTCCATGCCCAACCCCCTTCTCCGCCCCAGGCGACGGGTGGACCACGCGGGTGGAGGACGCGATGCTGCACGGCTGCATCCCCGTCCTCATCATGGACGGCGTTGACCCGATCTACGCCAACCTCATCAACGAGACGGACATTTCCAGTGCGGACCGGGAATAGGTGGAGGGGTGCGCTGGGGCGGGGTTGCTAAGACGGATTGGGCACCCGCCTATGCATTGGTGGTGGCCCAGCGCGGTCTTGGCACCAAGGGCGTCTTCTGGAACCCCAATGTACCCCCATTTTCTCACGAACCGGCCTCTTTCCCATGCCATGGACACTCAACAGTGCGGGTCCGTTTTGAGGATGTGGAGCGTCTGCCTGAGATCCTCAAGCGTGTACCGCAGCAGGAAATCAAGAGGCTGCAAACAAACATTCGCAAAGTCTGGAGACGGTGAGGCGCTGGGAGGTACAAGCGTTGGAAGCGGAAAGCGTTGCAGGGCTGGTAAAGCTCAGGAGGGCCGCGCATGCTTTGAATTGAAACATGTCTTCTTTCCTGCAAGCCGCCCACTCCATCCCCGCCACTAGGTACGGCTGGACCTCCCTCAAGTGGTACAAGGACACGGTTAACCGCCTGCAGGAACAGAATCTGGCGCAGCCCCGCAGCACAGGCCCTGAGCGCGCGACGCCATTCGACCCGGGTGTTGGGGACGCCTTTCAAACGCTCATGGAGTGGCTGTATGGCCGCATGGCGTGAGCGGCACTGGCGAGATTTCCCTATAATGAGCATCGATATTTGGCATTGCTCAACGCACACGATGAATTCTTTGAAATGGCGTGGATTTGTGCCACAGTGTGACTTCACAGGACCCGCGTCACCAACAGACGAGCTCCAGAGGGCGCAGCTCTGCAGCCCAACCAGTTTCTTTCAGGCACATTTAAAGAGTGGCGCAACATCGCAGCATGCCAGGCCCACATACAATCTTTTCAGGTCTCGTTTGAGAAACGTAACTGTCTAGAGAAACGCATTCATGAGGTCTGCTGCTCGTGCATGTTCCAACTGCTGCCCGTGAATCTCCGGCCAGGGTGGGGAGGAACCGGCCATGCCGTCACAGCAAACCCCAGGGCCAGCTCTCGGCCTGCTTAGCGAGATGGGCTCACTCAAAGATATCAAATCTTCTCAATTGTGCAGCAAAAATACTATAATTGGATTATTGCTGCTTCTCCGGCGTGCACGACCTCGTGGTCGCCACACCGCGACATTTGCGACGTACGTCTGAAGTGAATGTTCAAAGTGCCCGGAGGCGCGAAACGGTTCCGAGGGTGCGCTGTTGCACCTTGCGCACCCCCTGTATCCCCTGCGCATGGACCAGTCATTCCGGAGTAAATTGCAATACTCACCCTGATGTCATGATCCCTCGTTACGGAACCTGGCCTATGGTGGACGACGCAGTTCAGGCTCCGGAATGATGTTTCGCGCCGGAGGTCGCCGGCGTAATTGTGGCCTTCATCACCTATCCACACTGCTTGTCGTGCTCATCGTAAACTGTAGATCGCCAGTCCTGGGTTACGCAAAGGTATGTCCTGCCTGTGGGGCGAGGAGGTCGGCCATTCCCGGCTGCCGATCTTCCGTACGCAGGTCACGCGAGCCCGTTGAACGTGATCTGACCAGTTCGCCTCTCTCCCGCAGCCAACCGACGCCGCAAAGGAACAATGCATCGGTCTCGCTAACAATAAGGCATGCCTGAGCTACCACTCCCAGACGCCCACTCCGGCCGTCAAACCTCCCCGTGGAACGAAAAAATGCCTGCTGGACTGCAACAATGTGGGCACCTGCTTTGCGCTGACAGGCATGTGCCAGTGCCCTGCAGGTAGGAGGCACGACGATGTCTGAATTTTGGACTCCTGCCGACAGCTTTGTCTGGATTGGATAACCAACGTCTGCATAAGCACAGCCTAATTCATCCTTTACAGGTTGGGGCGGGGAGGGGTGCGCCAAGCGAAAGCGGCGGCCCTGCAGTCACTACAGACGCAATTGGGGCTTCACCATGTCGGACCCGAGCCCAGTCAACCTCTCGGCATTCGAGGGTGCACGGGAACATGTCTTTGTGATGTCGGCTGCGTGCTCTGGCCAGTGTGACGACGATATTGGCCTGTGCTTCTGCCCGTCAAACACGACGTATGGGCGCATCCCTGCGCCTCCCGGCAGTCCTGCGGGTGAATGGTGTGGGGACTTCACAAGGTGATTTCTACGGTACCGATCTAGGTACCCGGGGTCAGGGGCTCACAACTTCCCATCACGTAACTGTGCAGGAGCCCCGCCCGTGCAACAGGGACGGCCGATGGGCGAACAATGCCAACCCAACAGGGTAAGTACATTTGCGGTCCCAGCCCAGGCCTAGGTGTTCAGTGTGTTGCCCGCAATCGTTTGAGGATAGGAGAGGGTCGCAGCGTACAGTTCACATGGACAATCATTCTCTCACGCAGGACTGGGCGCGTCGCCCGGGCCACTTTGGGTACGCCGACTTTGACCAAGTCTTGGGCCCAGATGGGTGGTGCAACAAGGAGGCTTCCAACACGACCTGTCCCTGTCTTTTGGTACGCGGGGTTTGGGATGCACGGCGCAGGGACAAAGTTCTGCTGGCGTGTGTCCGCAAGCCTCGCCTTTCTTTTGAGGACTTTCTCGCTAGGTGGGCCAAGCCACCACTGCAGCTGAATGGCTGCCAATTGCGCTATGCAGGACGGATTAGGGGGCCAGTACTGCGAGCTCCCAGTGGAGCACATTTGCGTCAACCAGTGCAGTGGTGCGGGACTAGTGGGGCGGAGCGCTGGATATGATATTCCTGGACCCAGAACGATGCCAAAGTGTGACAGCCAGATCATTCCTCGCACTCCCACATATCTTATTGCAGGACATGGCGAGTGTTATCTAGGCTTCTGCAGGTGCCAAGAGGGCTGGTTTGGGCACGACTGCGCCTACCGGCTGGAGGGCGTGGCGGACGGGCCGGGGCTGCACGAAAGCAGGCCCTGGCTGCAACCCCACGTGGCGACGCCGGCAGCGCACGACCCGGCACCCAATGCCACCTGCCTGCGGCCCCTCATCTGGGTGTATGAGATGCCAACAGACTTCAACTCGCTCCTGTTGCAGTATAGAGTGCCCAGGTCAGTGGATCGAGAGGGGTGTGGCAGTGCGTGAGGCTCTTTGACCATCACCTCCCAGCAAGGCCCCCTCCCCGCTTGCTGGGCGCCGCCACAACAACAACTCCCTGGACGGTGCAGGTACTACGGCGCGGCTCGCCTCTTCACAGACGGCAATAACTCTATTCCCATGGATGGGGAGGTGTACGGTCTGGAGTTTGCTTTGCACGAGATGCTGCTCCAGAGCCCCCACCGGACCTTGGACCCGGAGGTGGGGCTGCCTGGAAGGGGATTGCGTTGGGGCAGTGATACGCCGGGTACATGGACCGTATTTTTATGACATATCGTCCCTCTTACAATGAACAGGAGGCAGATTTCTTCTATGTCCCCGTCTACACCAATTTGGTCATCATTCCTGTGACGGGATGGTCGGATGGGCCTTACTACTATGCACCAGGTGCGCTGGCGGTGGACTTTGAGTAGCACTGATGCCTGTGATGCACAGTGGCAGGTGACGCTTGAAGTGGCAGAGTCTCTTTGCCGTTTGACCTCAACACAAGCCCCAGCAACCAACGCCCTCTACGCGCCCTGTGAACGCAGTCCAATATCGGACCATGCACGCTACGAGCGTGTTGGCCGAGGCGCAGCACTGGATCCAATCACACTACCCCTACTGGGACCGCAAGGGTGGTCGCGACCACATCTGGGTAGGCTTCGAGGAGAGGGGAAGGGTTGTCGTGGTCTGGTCATGCTGATTTCCAGCGCACATCTGTCCCTGACCCTATCCCTCGTACGCGCAGTTGGTCACGCACGACGAGGGTTCCTGCTGGGTCCCAAACAGCATCCGCCCGTCACACATCCTGTCCCACTGGGGCCGCATGGATGAAAACCACACGGCATGGACGCATTACGGTGCGGTTTTGGGCGAGACAGGGGTGGATCCATCCGCCGCGGAACACTGCCACTTGAATTCCCACCAACCGTGTGGAACCCACCAAAACAATTCCCGTGCTTACGCCTCTCAGATCCGGACATTTACTCCGAGGAATTCCAGCATCCGCTCTGGATGCCCAAGGGACACCTGAGGCGTCTGACCAAGGGACCCTGCTACGACCCAAACAAGGGTGAGGAAGGGAGGGCACCGCTCTCTGTGCTGTGTGGTGCTGGAATGCTTGGGAGCAGGGCGTGGCATCTGGTTGGGAGACGATTCGCCCGGGCTCGCTCAGATGTGCCGCCTACGTGCTCTGCACAGATTTCATTCTGCCGGCGCTGCACTCGCCCCACACGTATGTGAAGTCGCCTCTGCTGGGCGCGCCAGCACAGAACAGAACCTATCTGGCCATTTTCAAAGGCCGGATGCAGGTGCGTCAAGGGCGGAGGCGTGGGTGGTTGGGTTTGCACAGGCAGCACGTGCTTGCCACAGATCGGCAGCCAGGCACTCTGGGCACATGATTTATCTAGAGAAGACTGCATCTGCGCTAGGGTACAGGTTGTGACAATCTTGGGGTGTGCATCCAGTGTCAAATGTCCAATCTGCTATCCACGGCGTTGCAGTTTTTCAGCAATCGCTACTCCAGGGGGACGCGGCAGCGCATCGCCAAGCGCGCTTGGAGTGAAGGCTGGGAGCACAAGCACCGCATCTTGATCGTGGATAATACCAACAAGACGGAGAAGAGCTATTCGGAGCTCATGGCAAGCAGCATTTTCTGTCTGGCCATCATTGGTGCGCCAACGAGCTGAGGCGGGGAGGGAGATTGTCATGCCTACGTCCAATGACTGGGTTGTGTGAACCCCCATTCATTCACACATGTACGGCACTGTGTAAAGTGTTTTTATGTGACCTCATATACAAGCTATGTGCGCTTTTGTTGACCGCCTTTTGCACCAATTCCATGCAGGCGATGGGTGGACCACGCGGGTGGAAGATGCGATGCTCCATGGCTGCATCCCAGTGCTCTTCATGGACAATGTCATTCCGGTCTATGGCACCATCCTGGATGAGGATGACGTCTACGGTGAGTTTGGACTGTAGAGGGGCGAATGAGGCTTGGGCGGTGAGTATGTGACATGCGATGACCGCAGACTGCACACATTTTCGCAGTGCGCTTTGCATTTGATGACGCGGAGCGGCTCCCCGAGCTCCTCAAAGCCATCCCTGAATCCGAGATTCTGCGCAAGCAGCGCAACATCCGCAAAGTCTGGAAGAGGTGCGCGGGAGGAGGGGGTGACACCGGGAGAGCGGGGGCGTATGAGCGCCGCCAGCCATGTGCGGCATACACATGCGAGCGTCTGCACCGTGCACAGCGCTTGAGCCATTCCTGAGTCACACCCTTCCCTCATAGGTACTCGTGGAGCTCCCTCAAGTGGTTCAAGCAGATTGCACAGCAAAACATGGATTATAATTGGGCTAGGGCCCCGGAGAAAGAGGTGGACCGCGAGCCGTTCCCCGAACGCCAGCGCCCGTACGACCCTGCCTCTGGTGACGCCTTCCAGACCCTCATGGAGTGGCTCTACGGGCAGATGGGAAATGCCTTTAAAGAAACAGAGCTCTAAATGTGCAAGGCGGTCTTGCATCCAATGGGCACTCCACCCACACACGTTGAATTAGAAAGATCAAACGTGGTCTCTCAGACTTCTTTCCCTTCACTCACGCCTCAACCACATTTGGATATATGAAGTCTCGCATTCTTTGCCAACACCAGGGCCAGCTGAGGCGCTGGGTCGCTGGAGTGGCAGGGGCCGCTCCCCATGCTTTTCGGAGTGACGGGACAGAGGTGCCAATGGGAATGGCTGGCACTGTGCAGGCTGCCCTAGCCATCCAATTGACTAAATCATATGTATATGATACTCATTACGTCAATACAATAGTGCCATCAGGCGTTGAGCTGCTTGCCTTGCCCAAGAAGGGGTGTGCCAACTTGACGGTCGCCCATAACCACCCCTTTTGCTCCTGTGCTCATCTGGAGCAAGTTTGGTAAACGTACACCGCCCTAGCTGTAGATAAATGGAATCTTGCAACGCACCATGGTTTCCCGCAAGTCGTGTCTTGTACCGGCGCAAATCGCGCTCGATAGGGGCAGGGGCCGTCAGAGGGTGGGCACCCCAGACCAAAACATCAACCGCTGCGGACGCAATTTGTGAAACCTAGCGGCGAGATCCGTACGGTCGATGAGAGACGCTGAAACGCAGGGCCATGAGCCATCATGACATATTTTCAAGGTAGTTTTGCGGTGTCTTAATGGCTTCAGACGTGATGCATCGGCCGAGAGTTGCCGCGGATGGCGGTTGTCCGAACCACGCACCGGCCCGGAGTTGCTCTGGCGACAGGCGCCCACGCCTATGGCTTGGCCTCGTCATTCTGGCCGCCGCCCTCATCATTGTAGGAAGCGTTCTGTCTATCGGAAAGAATTCACCTCGGGTCAGGGCCGCCTTCTCAAATATGATGCGTTCTCGCGCGATCAGGCCCCTCACCCATCCCCCCACCCTGTGCGCGTCTCCACCCATCGTCCAGGTGACAGATGCCCAGCTGGAAGCTTGCGCCGGGCTTGGCGATCAGAAAGGCTGCTTGGGATACCACTCTCAAAAGCCCATTCCGGCAGTCAAACCGCCTCGGGGTCGCAAAAAATGCCTGATGGACTGCAACGGCGTTGGCGACTGTTTTGCGCTGACAGGCATGTGCCGCTGCCCAGCAGGTGAGAACCTGGGGTCATCTACCAGTATTGGACAGTACCAGAGGTCTATAATTGTCTCTGGAAGAGCACTGCCATTCAAGTCAACAGAGTCCTTCTCTGGTGCCGACCCTGTGCAGGTTGGGGAGGACTAGGGTGCGCCCGGCCGAAGCGCCGACCCTGCTCCCACGTCCGGCGCGAGTGGGGTTTCACGATGCGGGACCCACGCCCAGTCCACCTTTCCGACTTTGCCGGGGGCGAGCCCGTGACCTGGATCCGGTCGGGCTCGTGTGCCGGCGAGTGCGACGACGACATTGGCATGTGCTACTGCCCATCCAACACGACGTACGGGCGCATCCCGGCCCCGCCAGGAAGCCCGGCAGGTAAGAGCTGATCTAGTGGATGAAGGTTTTGGATTTTTTTATCCATGTCTGAATGCTGCATCCTAATGTCGGGTACACCCAAAAACGTCCATCTGTGGGCCTCTGCACGCAGGCACGCCGCCGATTCGCCGTGGAAGGCCGATGGGCGAGCATTGCCAGCCCAACAAGGCGAGTCTGGCGAGCCTGTCTTGCCTTCCAACAGTCCCGTCGCTTGCGTGGAGAGCAAAGCTGCTGTGTTTTCCATGGACCACCATCTCCAAAACTCAACATCATCAGACCGCGCAACCCTCTTGCCCATCTCGCAGGACTGGTCCGGCCGCCCGGGGCACTTTGGTCCTGCAGACTTTGACGGCGTTCTGGGCCCCAATGGCTGGTGCAACGCTAAGGAGCCCGAGAGATCCTGCTTCTGCCATCTGGTACGGACCCTTGGCGCCCTCGCTGTGCACAGCGCTGTTTTCAAACGGCGCCCGCTCACGCACCACCTTCACTGCGCATCGTTTCCAGGAGGGCCACTTGGGAAAAAACTGCGAGCTGGTGCTGGAGCATGTCTGCGCCAACCAGTGCAATGGTGAGTCTGGGGTCTTGCTGCAAATACTGCAGCAGATAGGGCTACGAGGCGTCCTATAGCTACGATGCCGATTACATAAGCTACATTTTATATGAACGCGGAACGCTCCTCTTCCATGCAGGTCACGGCGAGTGCTATCTCGGCTTCTGCAAGTGTCACGAGGGCTGGTTTGGGCAGGACTGCGCCTACCGCATGGAGGGTGTGCAGGACGGGCCGGGGCTGGAGGAAAGCAGGCCCTGGATACGACCCCACATAGAGACGCCAGCGTCGCACGACCCGGCACCCGGCGCCACCCGCCTGCGCCCACTCATCTGGGTGTACGAGCTACCCACAGATTACAACGCGCTCTTGATGCAGTACAGGATCGAACGGTGAGCGCTCTGGGGACGCGACGATTGTGGCATCCTTGGCAGGACGGCCGCCTGCTATCCTGCTTCCCACGGCCCAATGCCCAAGAAAACTTTCCCCGTGCAGCACGTTTGGCCTCTTCCGCCGCTTTGATCAAGGGAACACAACGGTGCCTGTTGATCACGAGGGGTATTCTTTGGAGCTGGGGCTGCACGAGCTGATGCTGCAGAGCCCCCACCGCACCCTGGATCCCGAGGTGCGCTGGAGGTGTACTCCCAGACTGCTTGCCCGCCCCTGTCCCGCTCTCGTCTGACCTTTTCTACGCCCTCGCCAGGAAGCCGACTTTTTCTACGTCCCCGTCTACACCAATCTCCTCATCAACCCTGTCGTGGGCTGGACTGACGGACCAATGTACTATGGCGAGAGTGCGTATCGTGGAGGGGTGTGCGGGGGGATGATGAGCTTTGCTGCGCATGCCGCCCTTGGCTTAGCCTCGGCCCTATTTACGGTCGGGAGTGTGCCTGATCTCAGGCATGCACCCCAAGTAAAACACCTTTTCTCCACATGCCAACTTGTCTGCAGATCAGCACCGCATCGTGCACGCCACGGGCATGCTGGACGAAGCGCAGCACTGGATTCAGTCGCACTACCCCTACTGGGACCGCAAGGGCGGCCGCGACCACATCTGGGTAGGATAAAGAGAATGTATGATGGTCATAGCTGGAATCCTTCTTCTTCTGCAACCTGCATCTCGTCATCCATTTCCATGAATGCAGCTTGTGGCGCACGACGAGGGGTCCTGCTGGATTCCCAACAGCATCCGTCCGTCGCACATCTTGTCCCACTGGGGCCGCATGGATGAAAACCACACGGCTTGGACCCACTACAGTAAGGCGGCCTGACTCAGAGGGGTTGGGAACGGCGCCTGCTGCGTTCCACCTCTGTAGCTTCGCCCCCAGGTCGTTTCCAACACACTCATCTCGCGTGCACACAGATCCAGACTTGTATTCCCACGAGTATCAGCACCCCCTCTGGCTGCCCAAGGGCCACCTGAGGCGCCTTACCAAGGGTCCTTGCTTTGATCCCAAAAAGGGTGCGGATTGAGCGGAGAATCGAGGCTGCGATGCCGGTTATATCAGTGAACTCGAGTGCCCATTCTCCATTCAATCCCTTGCTTGCAGATCTGGTGCTTCCATCATTGCATTCCGTCACGGTGTATCCCCATTCGCCGCTGCTGGGCGCGCCCGTGCGGAATAGGACGTACCTTGCCATTTTCAAGGGTCGTATGCAGGTGGGTGGAGGACACAGCCGCGAGAGCGGGATTCATAGCTCTTTTCACGGCCAAGAAGCTCTTTTGCTGCGACAGCTTTATGCGGAAACCTGATCCCTGACCCAACCCCAATTAGCACCGGCGCTTCAATTCCCTTGTGCATTACAGTTTTTCAGCGACCGCTACTCCAAGAGGACGCGTCAGCGCATCGCCAAGCGCGCCTGGGAGGAAGATTGGGAGCACAAGCACCGCATCTTGATTGTGGACAACACGAACAAGACGGAGAAGAGCTATTCTGAGCTCATGGCCAGCAGCATCTTCTGTCTGGCCATCATCGGTGCGCTAAAGAATTCAGGCGGGGAGGAGATAAGTCGTGCCCGCTTGCAATCTTGGGACTGTGCAACCCCTTATTTACTGTCACATACACCGTGCACTGTGCTCCAACGTGACCTCATCTGCAATCTATGCACACTTCTATTGACCGTCCCTTGCGCCAATTGCGCGCAGGCGATGGGTGGACCACGCGGGTGGAGGATGCCATGGTCCATGGCTGCATCCCAGTGCTCTTCATGGACAATGTTGTTCCGGTATTCGGCAACATCATCAAGGAGGAGGATGTGTACGGTGAGTTTGGACTGTAGAGGGGCGAATGAGGCTGGCCTGGCCGTGGAGGCGGGTTGCGTGATGACCGCACACCGCTTCCCTTTCTGCCAATCACTCGCAGTACGCTTTTCGTTCGAGGACGCTGAGCGCCTCCCCGAGCTGCTCAAGGCAATCCCTGAGAGTGAAATCTTGCGAAAGCAGCGCAACATCCGCAAAGTGTGGAGGAGGTATGCAAGGAGATCGGGGCAGGATTTGGACTGCAGCTTGCTGACGTCCGGCCGCATGTGCGCTTTCCTCCTTTTGGCACCAAGCTCGCTGCAATGGGCAGTGTCACCGGACATGTCCTACAAGAGACCCTGATCCCTACACCGCTCGCAGGTATGCCTGGAGCTCGATCAAATGGCAGCAGGAAAGGCTGCCGCAAGTGATGGCGGCCAACTGGGAAATCCCACAGGACGAGTCGAGTGTGCCCGATCAGGAGCAGTGGCGAACGCGACCGTACGACCCTCGCCAAGGAGATGCCCTCCAGACCCTCATGGAGTGGCTCTACGGGCAGATGGAGAAGACCTCACCTGGGGCACGTTCCAGCAAATGGCCTTTCAAAACTTTCCCCGCCTGATATTTCTAGCACAGTCTCGCGAAGCTCAAAACTTGATAATTGCCTTTCCAGGAGCTGATGATTTCGCTGCACACAATCCCGCGTGCCCATATATATTTTCATATCGTGGGGCCACTTGGAAGACTGCGGATAAATTCAGGCACACTGCCGGGCGCGTGTATTGCAGGGACCCCCTCCGGCTAGCCGTCCAATTGAAAAGGGACCGACTCGACGCAGGCTACCCGAGACATCGAGTGCTCTGAGACAAGGGTTGTTGGCCTTGCGAAGACCACGTAAGATAGCGTTAACATAACTAATTTCTGTTTGTCTCGCTCAATACACATCACCTCAGACTAACGACCGCACAGTGCCGTCCTCCTCGTCATCGACAGCGTTCGCTGCACAAAAACGCGACAACCATAATGTGTCTGCGCTGTTGGAATTGCATAATTTTGCGATGCGCAATATATGCGATATACGCAACAATTGTGCCGGCGCCATGTCGTGAACAGTAGCTCTAAAAGAGTGTGCGGGAGCGCTCCAACCTTGGTGTCCAGGCAACAACCCTCGCACTGGCCAGGTCAGCACTTCATATACTGAGGCCAAGGTGCACCCGATCGAACAAGAAATTGGCATGCCAAGGATGGCTGAATTTTTGTATCTCGTTTTAATTGATTGGGATCGATATGGCTCTAGACGAGTCACTACGGTCAGGGGAAGGAGTGGGTGGCGGGCGTCCATGCCACTTCACCCTCGGAAGACGCACCCCTTGGCTTCCTCTCAGCCGCGTTGCTGTTGCCACCTTTCTCATTGTCTCAGCAGCTCTCCTGGTTGACGCAAATGAATCCATTCAGGTGAGGCATTTCGGCGTATGGTGCGCTTTTCGCGCGATCGAGCCTCCCACCTGTCCGGCAAGCTCTGACCACGCACCTGGGTGATTGCTGTCCACCAGGAAGCTTGCGCCGGGCTCAATAACCAGAAAGCATGCTTGGGCTACCACTCCCAGACGCCCATTCCGACCGTCAAACCTCCCCGTGGAACGAAAAAATGCCTGCTGGACTGCAACAATGTGGGCACCTGCTTTGCACTGACAGGCATGTGCCAGTGCCCTGCAGGTAGGAAGGCGGGACGATGTCTGAATTTTGGACTCCTGCCGTTAGCAGTGGTCAGCGTGACCACTCAAACATGCGCATTCACCCAGCACAAGTGGCTCTTCCTTTGCAGGGTGGGGCGGGGAGGGGTGCGCCAAGCGAAAGCGGCGGCCCTGCAGTCACTACAGACGCAATTGGGGCTTCTCCATGTCGGATCCAAGTCCAGTCAACCTCTCGGCATTCGAGGGTGCACGGGAACATGTCTTTGTGATGTCGGCTGCGTGCTCTGGCCAGTGCGACGACGACATTGGCATGTGCTTCTGCCCGTCAAACACGACGTACGGGCGCATCCCCGCGCCTCCCGGCAGTCCAGCGGGTGCGCGGTGTGGGGACTGAACAAGGTGCTTTTCTGCGTTTGTATCCTAGTACCCGGGGCTCACAATCTCCAGTTTGATGTTGAGCAGGGACCCCGCCCGAGCAACAGGGAAGGCCGATGCCAGAATACTGCCAACCCAACAGGGTAGGTGCGGGGTGTGGCACGCTGGAACCCAGGACGCGCTCACAAGAGCCACCTTCTTGATGGCCAGGTACTACATGCTGGTCATGCCGACCTCCATTGCCTCATGCAGGACTGGGCGGGTCGCCCGGGCCACTTTGGGTACGCTGAGTTTGACCAAGTCTTGGGCCCAGACGGATGGTGCAACAAGGAAGGGTCCGACACGACCTGCCCCTGTATCTTGGTACGCGGCGGCTTGGGATGCGCGGACAACGAGTGAGTGGCAAGCTGTCAAAGTGTACAGGGTCGCCTGCTCGGCATTGTTCGTCGGGCAGGTGAAGTTCCAGCTGCAACTGAATGGCTGCCTGGTCTGGTGTCGCAGGATGGATTGGGAGGCAAGTACTGCGACCGCCAGCTCGAACACATCTGCGTCAACCAGTGTGGCGGTGCGGGGTCTGTGAGGCAGCGGGCTGGGCGTGATGCTGCCCTGGGGAAATAATTGTGCTGCTGCGATGTCCATGGTGTGCTTCTCATCCACCGCGATATAACATGCACAATGCCAGGGCATGGCGAGTGCTCTCTAGGCTTCTGCAAGTGCCACGAGGGCTGGTTTGGGCACGACTGCGCCTACCGCATGCAGGCCGTGGTGGACGGGCCGGGGCTGGAGGAAAGCAGGCCCTGGCTACGAGCCCACGTGGAGACGCCGGCGTCGCACGACCCGGCACCCGGCGCCACTCGCCTGCGCCCGCTCATCTGGGTGTACGAGATGCCGACAGACTACAACTCGCTCCTGTTGCAGTACCGAGTCGCCAGGTCTGTGGAACGGGGCGGGGTGTGTCAGTGCGTAAGGCTCCTTTATCACCAAGCTAGCTACCCTTCTGGCCTAGCTGATACCAGCGCATTAGACATTCCCTACCCGCCGCCGCAGGCATTATGGCGCGCCTCGCCTCTTCATAGACGGCAATGACTCTGTTCCCATGGATGTGGAGGTGTACGGTCTGGAGTTTACTCTGCACGAGATGCTGCTCCAGAGCCCTCACCGGACCCTGGACCCGGAGGTGGGGCTGCCTGGAAGGAGAATTTATTAGAGCAGTGATACACCGGGTACATGGACAGTATTTCAATGGTGCATCCTCTCTTTCAATATGTGCAGGAGGCAGATTTCTTCTATGTCCCCGTCTACACCAATATGGTCATTATTCCTGTGACGGGATGGACGGATGGGCCGTACTACTACTCCCCAGGTGCGCTGGTTGTACACTGCTCGGGATACATCGTGGGCACGTGTCATGGCCGAGGGACATGTCCTTAGACCTTGGAGAGCCCCTCTACTCCTTAGCACAAGGCCCAGCGACCAACATCATCTATGTCGCCCCAACCCACAACCGCAGTCCAATATCGGACCATGCACGCTACGAGCTTTTTGGATGAGGCGCAGCACTGGATCCAATCACACTACCCCTACTGGGACCGCAAGGGCGGCCGCGACCACATCTGGGTAGGACAAAAAAGGGGAAGTTAGGGTCGTGGTCGTGTTGCTGTGTTGAGACTGCCCACCTCGATTTGAGGATACTGATCGCACCACCCGAGTGCACTCCTACCACAGTTGGTCACGCACGATGAGGGGTCCTGCTGGGTCCCAAACAGCATCCGACCGTCGCACATTCTTTCCCACTGGGGCCGCATGGATGAGAATCACACGGCCTGGACGCATTACGGTGCGTTTTTGGACGAGACAGGCGTATCCATCCGAAAAGCACTGCGCATCAATGCCACCAATCGTTTGCAACCCGGGCCCCCAAACTCATCCCACCCGCTTGTCCCTCACAGACCCAGACGTTTACTCAAGAGAGTACCGGCACCCGCTCTGGATGCCCAAAGGGCACAAGAGTCGTCTGACTAAAGGGCCCTGCTACGATCCAAACAAGGGTAGGAATGGGGGGCATGAGTTTCTGCGTCCTGCGGCGTGACAGCAGAGGGTTGCAAGGCGTTCTGCCAGGCCAGGCTGGGGCAAACGATGCTTTCTGGGTCCACTCAGGTGTGACGCCAGCGCTGCACGTCAGGCTCCTTTCTTCCACCAAAACACGCAGATCTCATTGTGCCGGCACTGCACTCGCCCAACACGTATGTGAAGTCGCCGCTGTTGGGCGCACCAGCACAGAACAGGACCTATCTGGCCATTTTCAAAGGCCGGATGCAGGTGCGCCCAGGGCGTGGGCATGGATTGCAGAGTCTCCAAGTCAGCGCGAGCTTGCTCCTCGCTGGCAGCACATGCTGAGAATAGGGTGCACCCGCCACGAAACACTGTCAATGTGTGGATTCAGATATCCCACGCGCCGTTGACCATCGCACAGTTTTTCAGCAATCGCTACTCCAGACAAACCCGGCAGCGCATCGCCAAGCGCGCCTGGGAGGAAGACTGGGAGCACAAGCACCGCATCTTGATTGTGGATAACACGAACAAGACTGAGAAAAGCTATTCGGAGCTTATGGCAAGCAGCATCTTCTGTCTGGCCATCATTGGTGCGTGGAAGGATGGAGGGTGGGAGACAGACTGTTTTTACCCGCTAGCAATCACAGGGGTTGTGTGAACCCCCATTCATCCTCACGAGTACTGTGCGCTGTATTTCATTGTGGTCAGATTTGCAATCTATGCGCGCTTCCACTGACCACGGACTTTTGGGCAAATTCCATGCAGGCGATGGGTGGACCACGCGGGTGGAGGACGCGATGCTCCATGGCTGCATCCCAGTGCTCTTTATGGATAATGTCGTTCCGATCTATGGAACTATCCTAGATGAGAATGACGTCTACGGTGAGTTGGATTGCAGAGGGCGAATGAGGCTTGGGCGGTGAGTATGTGATATCCGATGACCACAGACTCCACCCCAATTCGCAGTGCGCTTTTCGTTTGATGACGCGGAGCGGCTCCCCGAGCTCCTCAAGGCCATTCCTGAGTCCGAGATTCTACGCAAGCAGCGCAACATCCGCAAAGTCTGGAAGAGGTGCTACGGGACGGATGGACACGGTGGCGGGCGGAGAAGCTGCCTGGAATGCGCGCATCAGGCGCGCGTAAGGGACGGACTGGCTAGCACGCTTGCGACCTCCCACTCTGGTTGTGCCGCTCCCCGACTCTGCAGGTACTCGTGGAGCTCTCTCAAGTGGTTTCGGCAGATTGCGCGGGAAAAACTGACAGCAAACTGGGCCCTGAATCCAGAGGATGAGACAAACAGCACTGAGATCCCTGAGCGCCAGCGCCCGTACGACCCAGCCTCTGGCGACGCCTTCCAGACCCTCATGGAGTGGCTCTATGGACAGATGGAGAAATCTGAGGGAGGGTGACCTTGCGATAGAGGGGGCAGCCAACCCTGTGCCCTCGCGATTGAAACACTGGAGTCAGCATTGATTGAGAACTCGTTGCCCTCCTTACATTCCTCCTATTGCTCCACACAAACCTCCACCACCTTCCTGACATCTTGTATATGGGTCCCTATGTCAATAGTGCGGATGGTACGAGGCGCTGGGGCCTTCGATCAGCAGTGCCAAAAACTAAAAAAGGAAGAAGCTGCGCTTCTGGGTAGAGCATCACCTGGCCCGATTGAGGCTGCTTCAGACATCCATTGCATCTAATACAATACCAAGGGCGCTGCGTACGACATGTGAAGCAGTGCACGCTGGCTTTGACTGTTAATTTTGACAGACACAAACTTTGCCGGGCCAACGGGCGCCCGGTATGCCGAGCCCTTCTTCACCGACCGCGCTCGTTCGACACATCGATACGCACGTCGTGTGTCCACAATGTCAATGAAAGGAGTTTTGTGGGGCACAATATTCGCCCAGTGTTGAAGCACAGTGCCGGCGCCATGTGCGCGCGAGGGGGTCCAAATTCGTCCGCTAGGGTGCTCCACCCACTGTTCCCTCCGGAGCATCGTACGACCCGGGGAGTGCCCCGAAACGTGGCGATCAGGTATGGTCGCTCCATCAAGAGATCGGCGTTGCCTAGAGTGGTATCACTTCTCGCGTCTCAATAAATAATTCTGCGTCATTTAAATGGCTTCGAACGTGTCGCATCCGCTAGGATGTGGGTTTCGTGGCAGCTGTCTAGACTACTTCCCCCCGTCAAAGGGCACGGGCGCCGCTCCCCATCGTCTTTCAGTTAGCCGCGTTGCTCTGGCCGCCTTTCTCATCATCGCAAGAATTTGCCTTGCAGGTGCAAGTGCCTCACCTCAGGTCAGCTGCTTTGCGAACGTGGGAATTTGCTTGCGCTGCCAAGACGCGCATCTCAGGGAACCCTCTCTCTGCCTCGTACCCAGAAGAAAAACAGCTCTCACCTGGAAGCTTGCGCCGGACTCGCCGACCAGAAAGGCTGCTTGGGCTACCACTCTCAGACGCCTGTTCCAGCCGTCAAGCCGCCTCGTGGCCGCAAAAAGTGCCTGCTGGACTGCAACCATGTGGGCGACTGTTTTGCGTTGACAGGCATGTGCCGCTGCCCTGCAGGTAAGAGTCTGGGTAGGCTCGTAGCCTAGACTACAGAGTGAGTGTCTTATCCTGTTCCAGCACGGTTGCAGAGAGCAGTACGCACTCGCCGTGCCCTTTGCAGGTTGGGGTGGACCCGGGTGCCGCCAGCCCAAGCGGCGGACCTGCTCACACATCCGCCGCAGATGGGGGTTCACGATGGTGGACCCTCAGCCTGTCAACTTGTCAGAATATGTGGGCGCGGTCGAGAATCCGTACATAAGATCGGGTTCCTGTGCCGGCCAGTGCGACGACACCATTGGCATCTGCTACTGCCCATCCAACACGACATACGGGCGCATCCCGGCCCCGCCAGGAAGCCCGGCAGGTAGGAACACCCCTTGAAGCGGGAGGTGCGAACAATGTGACAAGGGAAGCTGGCTTTTTGTTGCCGCTTGGAACACGAGCGCATCGATGTCGAGCTGCCAGTCGGCCTCTTTGCGCAGGCACACCGCCCATCCGTAAAGGGAGGTCGATGGGGCGAGCATTGCCAGCCCAACAAGGCGAGTCCAGAACTATGTCTTTTGGTTTTGCTATGCTGTGGCTGTGCGTGGTGGGCAGAGGGGCTGGCAGGCTGTGGACCTGGGTTTAAGATGACACCTCTTCCTGGTCCAACACTATCACCTCTCTTGCCCTTTCCCGCAGGACTGGCTAGGCCGCCCGGGCCACTTTGGTGTCGCAGATTTTGACAGCGTCCTGGGCCCAAACGGCTGGTGCAACGCCGAAAAGCCCGAGAGCTCCTGCCCCTGCTACTTGGTACGGAGCTGGGAATGCGGGGGTCTTGCCACAAACATGCGCTTCCTAGCCCGATAGTTGCCCGATGATGCGCCTTTTGGTCCACCCGACACTCCAGGATGGTCACACGGGACCGTACTGCGACGTGGCCACGGAGCACGTGTGCCCCAACCAGTGCAACGGTAGGACGGGGGCACCTGTACTGCGCCACAGCCATGTGCGAATGTCGAGCCCCTGAATCTGACGACATACCCCTTTCATGCAGGCCACGGCGAGTGCAATCTCGGCTACTGCAAGTGCCACGAGGGCTGGTTTGGGCACGACTGCGCCTACCGCATGGAGGGCGTGGCGGAGGGGCCGGGGCTGGAGCAAAGCAGGCCCTGGCTGCGACCACACATCGCGACGCCGGCATCGCACGACCCGGCACCCAATGCCACCCGCCTGCGGCCCCTCATTTGGGTTTACGAGATGCCCTCGGACTACAACGCCCTCCTGATGCAGTACAGATTGTCCAAGTAAGGGATTTGGGCAGGGTTGCAGGCTCCACTCCCCCCTCCTCCCTCTGCACGCCTCTTTCGTCTCCTGCACTCACTCATACCTGCACCCGACCCGGCGCAGGGATTTCGCTCTGCATCGCAGATTCAATCTCAACAACGCAACATCTCCAGTAGATTTTGAGGTGTACGCCCTGGAGCTCGGGCTGCACGAGATGATGCTGCAAAGCCCCCATCGGACCCTGGATCCCGAGGTATGTGGAGAGGCCTTCTTGAATGGATTGTGCCCAGACTGTGCCCCGATCTTCCTCCGCCCTACCCTGCCACTCATCCAATCTCTGCACACCCTCTCCAGGAAGCCGACTTTTTCTACGTCCCCGTATACACCAATCTCATCATCAACCCTGTCGTGGGCTGGGCCGATGGGCCATACTATTATGGCCAGAGTGCGGAGTGTGGTGGGATGTCTATTTGTTGCATTGCTCATAAAGCTGCCCTCACTCAACTCTGTCCCTTGGCCCGGGATGCACCTGATAACTCAAGTGAATTGGGAAGCAACTGTCTTACTCCTGTCTTACCGCCAACTGTCTCGCAGATCAGCACCGCATTGTGCACGGCACGGGCATGCTGGATGAGGCGCAGCACTGGATCCAGTCGCACTACCCCTACTGGGATCGCAAGGGCGGGCGCGACCACATCTGGGTATGACAAAGATGGGTGGAAGAGTCTTCGTGGTGCTGCCATGCTCATTTTTTGCCACCACTGCTCCTGATCTCATGCCTCCCACGCGCAGTTGGTCACGCACGACGAGGGGTCCTGCTGGATCCCAAACAGCATCCGCCCGTCGCACATCCTCTCCCACTGGGACCGCATGGATGAAAACCACACGGCCTGGACCCACTATGGTGAGGCGGCCTGACGCAGAGAGGATCAGGAGTGGGCGCCGGTTTGGTTTCGCATTAGCAGCTTGGCCTCCGAATCAAGTCCTACGCACAACTTTTCCCCTGAGCGCAGTTCCAGACACGTACTCTGTGGAGTACCAGCACGACCTCTGGCTGCCCAAGGGCCACCTAAGGCGGCTTACCAAGGGTCCTTGCTTTGATCCCAAAAAGGGTGCGGAATGAGCACAAGTATGAGACTGCGCCCGCCTTTCACCTGCATGCCTCGCGTACCATTCAAGAGCTGAGAGCCACTTGTTCTGCCTGTTCCCCTTGCCTTGCAGATCTGGTCGTGCCCGCGTTGCATTCCATTGTCACGTACGGCCATTCGCCGCTGCTGGGCGTGCCTGCCGAGGAGCGGACCTATCTCGCCATCTTCAAGGGTCGCATGCAGGTGCTGTGGCTGAGGCGGCTGCTGGATCTGTGGCTGCTGTCCTGAGCCTCTCCGCGCACGATGGATGCACACACTGGGCCCAAAGGAAAGGCCTGCCACTCACGCCCCCACTGCCGGTTCTCTCCAATCGCAGTTTTTCAGCCAGCGCTACTCCAGACAGACGCGCCAGCGCATCGCCAAGCGCGCCTGGAGCGAGGACTGGGAGCACAAGCACCGCATTCTCATCATGGACCACGGCAACAAGACCGAGCAGAGCTATTCGGAACTCATGGCAACCAGCATCTTTTGCCTGGCCATCATTGGTGTGCTGAGAAGAGGGTATTGAAGATCTCTGGCTGATACAAGTATGGCCATCAACTCTCGCGGCAGGCCCCTGTCATGTATGCATGCGGACGTATTGCTACTCTGATAGGGCTCACACACGTCCAAAGTTTGTGTGGCTTCCCTGATGATCCCCCCCCCCCCCCCCCACCCACCCACCCACACACACACACACACACACACACACACACACACACACACACACACACACAGGCGATGGGTGGACCACGCGGGTGGAGGACGCTATAGTGCACGGCTGCATCCCGGTGCTCCTCATGGACAATGTCGTCCCGGTCTTTGGCAACATCATCAAAGAGGAAGATGTATATGGTGCGGTGGGCTGTTGATTGACCGAGGATTACATCATGCATGGGATGCGCTGGCCGCCAGTCGTCTCACTCATGTGCCACATTCCCGCAGTGCGAGTGGCCTTTGAGGATGCGGAGCGCCTCCCTGAGATCCTCAAAGCAATTCCCGAGAGCGAGATTTTGCGGAAGCAGCGGAACATTCGCAAAGTGTGGAGAAGGTATGCGAAGAAACTGGGCTGCGGGGTGCTGGCGTCCAGCCGCGTGCATGCTTTCTTTGGCAAGAAGATCTACCTGGACATACAGCTGTCTCTGTACGACCCCCTGATCTCGGAACCGCGCCCTGGCCTGGCAGATATGCCTGGACCTCGGTCAAATGGCAGCAGGAAAGGCTCCAGCAAGTGATGGAGCACAACTGGGAGCAATTAAAGGACGACCCGAACGGGACCGAGCGGGAGCCGCAGCGCGAGGCGCCGTTTGACCCGGCCAAGGGAGACGCGCTTCAGACCCTCATGGAGTGGCTCTACGGTCGCATGAGCGCCGAATGACGGAGCGACACTCATGTGTCGGCGTTGTCACGCCAAAAATATGCATTCTAACAATCTGCCTAATTCATCATACTGAAATTTCAGATCACCCTATGTTTGTCCAGGCCCGCCCACTGATGCTCAAGACTCACCATTGCCTTGCCAAACTGCTGCTATTTCCGTCAGTTGCATTGCTTGCCTGCCCATCTTGTCTTACAATTCATTGGTGGCAGAAAGGGCTGGAATAAAATGCAGGCGCCCGTGCGCGGCAGGCCCATCGCACGCGGTCGCTTCAGTCGCCCAAGCCCTCGGCCAGCTGCAGGGCAGCCGCCTGGAAGGCGCTGACCTTGGGCTTCTTGGCCTGGCCGTAGCTGACCCGGAGGGGCCGGCCCCGGAGGTGGGTGCCGTTCATGGTGATGGCCTGGTCCAGCGACGCCTCGTCCCTGCAGAAGGGGGGGGATTGCTTTGTATCGCCTAGCAAAATGAAAACAGCACAGAACAAGGCAACAATACTCATCATCCCCAGCGCGCCCCCGCGCACCTGAAGTGGACGTGCGCAAACCCCCTCGGCTTGCCGGTCTCCTTGTCGGTGTGGAGGACGACGTGGGTGACGTTGAAGGGCGCAAACAGGTTCTCCAGGTCCTCGACCGTCGCCTCGTAAGCCAGGTTGCCCACGTACGCCGAGTTGACCCCGGCGACCTTTTTCGCCTCGTAGCTGGTGCTCGTCCGCAGGTTTTTGGTCACGAAGCTCACGGCGTCCCAGTCCGAGCCGGCGTGCTCCTTCTGCCAGTTGGCGCCCTGACCAAAGCCGGGGGACTGCTGCCAGGCGGCGGCCGGCGGCTCCGGCGCCGCGTCGGGCGGCCCGCTCCGCGGCCGGCGGCGGCGCGGGCGCGGCGCCAAACGGCTGCGGCGAGCGGCGCACGGTCGGCGCCTTGCACGGCTTGACCTTGACCGTCTGCCCGTCGCAGTCGCTGCCGTCAAAGCTCAGTGCCGACTCGTACCCGGCCTCCGTGGCAAAGGTGATAAACACGATGCCCTTGAAGCGGCCAGTGTCCGGGAAGGTCATCATCTCCATGCTCTCGATCTCGCCACAGTAGCTCCAGTACTCCTCCAGCTGCGGGCAAGGGTATTGGGTTGGGGGGATGGGATGAGGTAAGCACGGCTACTATGGTACACTGGGGAATAGCAGAGACCCCCACATTTATCCGCTGCAACGAAAATGAGCATGCTCGCAAAAAGTCACTGCATCTCCTTGCCTGTTCGCGGGTGTAGCGGTAGGGCATGCCGCCAACGTAGACGCGCCGGGGGACCAGCTGCTCGCCGCCTGCCTCGACCAGGCCGGCCGCGGGCGCCGGCGTCGTCGGCGCGGGTGCCGCGGGTGCCGCGGGCGCGGCCCTGCGTGGCTCCGCCTCGTCCTCGGACGACGAGTCGTCGCTACTGCTGCTGCTGCTGTCGTCGCTGGAGGAGCTGACCGCCTTGGGCGCGGGCAGCTCCTGCGCCGGGGCCGCAAAGGCGCGGGGCGTCTCCGCCGCCGCGACGGCGGGCTGGAACCCAAAGGAAAAGCCGCCGTCGTGCACGGCCGGCTGCGCGGGGACGGCCACCGCCTCTGGAGCGGGGGCGAATCCCAGGGCGGAGCGCATGCGCTGCGCCTCCTCCGTGTTGGCCGGGCCAGACACCCGGTCCTCCGGCTCCAGGGGAATCAGCTTGAGCTTCTTGGGCGGTGCCGGCTCCGCGTCCTTCTCATCGTCGCTGTCGTCGCCCGACTTGCTCTTGCTCTTGCTCTTCTTCTTCTTCTTCTTCTTCTTCTTCTTCTTCTTGTCCTTCTTGGCGGCGGCGCGGGCGGCCTTGGCGGCCTCCTTCTGCTCCTCCGTCCACCGCGGCTTGCGCTTCTTCTCCGTCTTGCCCTCGGTTCCCTGGGCCTCGGCGGCAGGGGCCGCCTGGACCTCGACCGGACTCTTGGCCGCAGGCGGGGGGCTCTGGGCGACCGGCTCAGGGACCGCGACGCTGGCGGGCTGAATCACAACCCGCTCCGTCACGGGCAAGCTGCTGGACTTGACGGGAGTCGGCACATTGCTGGCCCTCCCCCGCACAATATCCTCCTTGCGCGTGTAGCGCGAGTACAGGAGACCGTCCTGGCATTTTAAGGAGAATGGTGCATTGCAAAATTATAATTTGATTTCGTTTTTATATGCATGTATCCACAGTCGTCCGAAACCACGGCCCTACTCGGCTCCAGAACCTCACCTGCATGGCGGTCCGATGGCACGCCTAGACGTCGCCGGCTCAGATATCGGTGTTTCTGCCGCTCGGCATGCACGGCAAGCTTGCTGAGCGCTGGTGAAAGATATACGCTCTTTTTTTGTTGAGAATCGTCGCCGTCGCGAGATGAGTCTTGCGAGCGGCGAATGTGTCGAGCCAGAGCGCGGCTTGGGCGCCCGATCCTGCGACGGAGAGGCTGGCCTCGGCGCATGCAGGAAGGCGCGCAGATACTTTCGATTGTTCAAACCCGCAGCTCGTGCTGCAATGGGCGGGCATTTAGTGAAGCACACTCCCCTTCCCTCTCAGCGCACGCACCATTCTTCATGGTCTTGATGCAATGGAGTTTCTGACCCCACACGGAAAGGGCCCTTCGTGCCTGTGCTACCTGCCGGATGGGGAGGGTCGCTTGATCACGACAGGGCCAGATGGCGATCTTGCCGAACGGCAGGACACCCAGCTCAGCGAGTCGAGTGTGCATGTGGACACGCTTTTGACACATGAAAGCTCGACGTGCCTCGCTGTGACGGAGAGCACTGTGGTCGTAGCGGGGGACAATACCGTCAAGGTAGGTGGGTGGGTGGGTGGTTGGGGGGGCGTGCCTGAGGGGTGCTGCTTTTCCAAATGACGTGCTTGGAACATACGAGGAACGTAAAGTTAGTGCTCGAGCGATGGTAGAAAGGGCCTCTCGGACTCTGAAATAACATCGCATGTTCGATCATTCGCGTCTACAGCACCCCCATCGCCACCCTCCATCCAGGCATACAGCCTACCCAAGCTGGCGCCCAGCCGTGTCATCACCAAGTCGACCCTGCCGGTGCGCTGCCTGGCCATCAGCCCGTGCGGCGCCAAGCTGGCTGTCGGGGGCGACGATGCCGGCGTCAAGCTGATCGAGCTCGAGTCGGCCACGGCCCTCAGGAGCCTGGGTTCGCAGCCCTACACCCGGGGCCTCGCGTTTGACCCCGAGGGCCGCTACCTGGCCTCGCTGGCCGCCGACGGTTCCCTGAGCGTGCACGACTTGCACACCGGCAAGCCGGTGCTGCAGCGCCGGGGCACGGGCCCCAAGCTGGATGTGCTGGGCGCCGCCCTTGCGACCCCGGCGTGGCACCCGGACGGCGGCAGCCTGCTGGCGGTCCCCGGCCGGGACGGCGAGGTGAGCCTGTTTGAGCGCCTGAGCTGGCGACTGGTGGAGGCGCTGCCCACGGGGCTGGGCGCCGACCTGCGGGCGCTGGCCTACTCCCCCAACGGCGTCTACCTGGCGGCCAGCGACGCCGACGGGGGCGTCGCGGTCTGCCAGGGCGCCGAGGTCCTCGCGCGCCGGGTCGTCCCGGACGCGATTCAGTCGCTCAGCTGGGCGCCGCAGGCCGACCGCCTGGCCGTCTGCGCGGCCAGCGAGGGCGTTGCCCTCTGGACAGCCGTCATTGGGCCCGAGCTGCTGCCGCCGTACGCAGATCCCGACACCGCGCCGGTTGCCCCGGGTACGATCGGTTTGTTGTGGTTTGAACTGTTGAGCAGGGGTTGATGCTCAGGAGTCTTGAAACGCTTTGTGGTTTAGTGCTGGGAATGTCTTGGTGCTTTTTCCACCACCCAGCTCAATCACCCACCCGATCTGACAGACTTGGCTCTGGATGGCAAGGAGCATCGTGTGGATCAGAATGCAGCGTCCAGCGATGCGGACGAGACATCGGGTGCGTTTTGTTACTGGAGGAGTGCGGCAGAGGTATTAGTTGGAGTCTGACTGCCTATAAGGCTGTCCTTATTTCTCCGTGTGACAATGACTGCCAAGTCTCACGCATCTGCATCTCTGAATGTCGATCGCAGACGACGAGGAGCAGCGCAGGCCAGCGCGAGGCACGCGGCGCGGCGGCGCCTCCGCCCGGCCCAGAGTGGCGCCCCAGGCGCCGTTTCAGTCCGGTGCCACGGCCTTTGACGACCGCCACCGGCGCTACCTTTGCTTCAACGCCACCGGCACGCTGGTGCTGCGCTGCGAAAAGGGGCAGGACCTGATCGAGACCGAGTTTCACGACACCGCTCGGCACACGAGGCGCGTGCCGCTCATTTCAGACTTTCTGGGGTACAGCCTCGGCCAGCTCTCCGAAGAGGTGAAGGAGTGGGCATGGGTGTGGGGGAGGTTGTAAAACAAAGCCGGGCGAGGGGGCACGAGCCGCACTGGGGCAAACCTAGTACACGACTCCTCACGGTCACATATCATATCCGCAAATCCCTGTCAGGGAATCCTGCTGGCATGCGCGGCCAGCAAAGATGCGGCGTCCTCTGCCCTCTTCAAGCCCCTGGCACGCGCTGCTCCCGACTGGTGCGGCCGGTGGTCGTGGCTCTGCGATTTGAGAAGGGTGCGGTCTTGTCTTCTGGCCTATCGTGTTGTGACAACCAACCCTGGTATCAATTGGCCCGCACGCAGGACCGGGAGCCTGCCCTCGGGCGAGTCCATCGTGAGCGTTGCGCTCGGAGGGTCCTTTTTCTGCCTGGCGACCGACCGCAACCTGCTCCGCATCCACTCCTTCTCAGGCAAGGCTTGCCAATGGGTGCTTGAGAAGTTGATGGGCGAGCATAAAAATGGGCTTGTCCTTTTCATGTATGGACACGGATTATATTCTTTGACTGGGCAATAGTATTCGAGAGCATGTCCCCTTTCCTGCAGGCCTGCCAATGGCGCTGCTGGAGCTGCCGGGCCCGATCGTCAGCGTTGCGGCCCAGGGCCCCCTGCTGGGGGTGGTGTACCACGCGAGCTTGCCAGATGACAACCAGCAGCTGGCATGCCAGGTGAGAGAGGGTTTATATAAGTTGGCTGATGCAGCGGGTCTAGAGAGTGCATCATTCGTAGACAAAGCGTCTGACCATTTAGTAGGGCCGTGCTTACTAAATAAACACCGATCACTCTGCCACTCACTTAAACTACAGGTATACAACGTGCCCGCCGAGCGCAGGCTGAGCGACTGCCGGGTGGCTCTCAGCCCCGGGGCGCAGCTGTCCTGGCTGGGGTTTTCGGAGGAGGGCCTGCTGGCGGCCGAGGACACCGAGGGGGAGCTGCGGGTGCTCGCCCCCGGCTGGGGCGGCTCGGCCTGGGTGCCGCTTTTCTCGGCCGACCGCGCGCGGCAGAGCGGGACCGAGAGCTACTGGCTGGTCGGCTGCTCCGCGGCCGAGATCGCCTGCGTCATCGGCAGCGACTGCGAGGCGCCCGAGCCCCCGGTGCCGGCCAGCCGCTCGGCCGCGCGGCCGGTCATCTCCACCATCAGCACCTGCCCGGCCCTGCTGCCGGGCCCAGCGGAGGAGAGCGAGTGGTTTGCGAGGCGCCTGGGTCGCGCGGCGCTGGCCGAATCCGGGGACGCCGTGGCCCTCTCGGCCGCGCACCGCAGCGAGGACCAAGCCAGGTGGGTTATGTTTAAGTGGGTGTGTGGGGTATACTAAAGCTTCGTACCCCAAACGTATCGTCCAGACTGCCCCTTTCCCAACACATCATCCCTTTGTATGATCGCAGCCTGAAGCTCATGGCGATTCTGATGAAGGGCGACAACACCACCGCTTGTCTGGAGCTTGCAGAGGGCCTGCACACCGTTGCGGCCCTGGAAGGCGCTATCAAGCTGGCCACGCACTTTAGGTCGGTTGGTGGTTTGGGTTGAGGAGGGGACACGTCGAGCGGGATGGTGTTGCCAAGAAGGGAACAGGAAACAATCTCAAGCAATGTGGCCACCAGTGCTTTGTCCTTCTTGCAACTGGCATTAATGATCAGCCCTTCCTCATCCCGAACAGGCTGGCATCGCTGGCAGAGTCCTTGGCTCAGCTCCTAGAAACCATGATGGAGGTGCGCCGAGCATGTCGATGCGCGCTCCTTGGATGGTCCAGCTCTGTGTTTTCAAATTTACCCCTCGCAGTGGGTGTGATGCCAATGTCTGCAGCTGCCCCCAGGAGCGTATGACCCTAGAACTAGCAACCCTGGACCCATTCCACTGCAGGAACCAGCGTCGCGACCCATTCTGCAACCACGCTCGGATGCGGAGCCAAACATCCTTTCTCCAATGGCCACGTCGGTCAAACGCAAGGCCCCCGTCTCCGAGTCTGGCAAGGTGGCTGGCAACCCCTTTGCTCGCAGAGCAAAGGTCCAGTCCCCCTGAAATGCTTGGGGGGCTGTTGGCAGATGCCCCGTGCATATTGCCACAAAGCACAAGGCAAGCTGTTGCTCACTGCGACTGCGTCTATAGCAAGAGCCTAATAACGGCACTGTATTGACATCCAAGCACACAGAGATTGTGAACAGCGGCCGCAGCCACAATCGAGAATTTTCGGGAATGGCCATGCCGAAATCATATCTTTTGTCGTCAAATGATTTTTTCGCGACGTGAGGCACCTCACAAAGGCGATCGCTCCAGCGCGAATTTTGCTGCACATTGATCTTTGAATCAATCAATTGTTGCCATCATGGCGGAGGAAGTGGCGAGCCTGGACGAGCTCCGCTCCAACTTGAAGGAGTATGAGGAGCAACTCGAGCAGGTCGTGGGCCTCAGCGGAGCGGAGACAGTCTCCTTGTGCGCGCGTTGTTGACATTCTCGCAATGCTTTTCCTTGCCAATCCCTGCACTGCAGATCGGGCAGCTCCTGCTGGACGACCCGCACAATGAGGAATACACGGGCCTCTACGGCAACCTGCAAGAGGTGCGGGGGTTGTGTCACAGGCGGGGTCTGGGGCCGCTCATGGCGCCACAAGAGGATGGTGGCACCGCCTGGTGGCCGGGAATGCACGGCTGTGGGCTTCTCGCTTGCTCGCTCATTATGATGCGCACGCTCACTGTCAACCACCGCAGGTCATCGAGCTGACGAGGGATCTCATCAAGGACGCCGAGGCGCTCCCGCCAGCGCAGACCCCGGCCGCCGCGGCGCCCGCCCGCGCGGCGCCCTCGGCGGCGGCCCTCGCGGCGGTGCACCCGGAGGCGGCCATCACGGAGGCCCCCGAGCTGCGGCTGCCGGCGGTGCTCCCGCCCAGCGTGGCCGCGCAGATCAGGGCGGCTCGCCAACGCGCGGCCATCGCCGGGCAGGCGCCGGCGGCCTGGGCCATCGGCGCGCCCGTGCAGGCCGTGTACCGCGAGGACGGGCAGTGGTACAACGCGGTCATCCGCGCGGTGAGCCGGTCGGGGCGCTTCATCGTGGCCTACACGGGGTACGAGAGCGTGGAGGAGCTGGAGCGCGCGGAGGTGCGCGTGCGGGGCGCGGAGGAGGGCGCGTACACGGGCGTGTCGGCGCCCAAGCGCCGGCGCGTGGAGGAGGCCGAGGCCGCCGAGCCGCAGGAGATGCCGGCCTGGCTGGCCATCAAGCCCGAGGATGACGAGAAGACCAAGGCTAAAAAAAAGAAGCTGCAGAAGAGCTTCAAGTCCAAGCAGCGCTTTGCCAAGATGGACCAGCAGACGCGGGACAAGGCCGCCAGCTGGAAGAGCTTTGTCGCGGGCAAGGGCTCCAAGAAGAAGGCGGGATTCATGACCGGCCACAAGCGCGAGAGCATCTTCCGCGTGCCCGAGGGCGTCGGCGCGCGGGTCGGTGTCGTCGGCTCGGGCAAGGGCATGACCGAGTTCAAGGGGCCCCACCGGCACGAGTTTCAGAGCCTCGACGGAGACGACGCGTGATTCACGGCAATGCATGCACGTATGCATTGTTGCATGAGACCCGCATGCCTGACTATTTAATTTGACACATGATAGATGGTGCACAGGACAATGATGAGTGAGCTTCTGCCTGCTCCAGGTGTCCACGGAATGCGATTTAAACTGCTCATCTCAGCTACTTCTTGCTTTCTGTGGTCAACATTACAGGACGAGCAGCCGCGCGAACAAAGGGCACGCCGTCGACTCTTTGGTACCCACGGCTCGTACGAGGCACAACCACGTGCCACGGCCTCTGAGCAACCGTGCTGGAAAGGATGTTCGAATTCATGTATATCCCGGCCTCCTCTCCTTTTACTGGTCCAGGGCGGCCTGCAGGGCGTCGATGGCGGGCGCGCAGAGCCCCGGCGCGGCGCTCTTGGCCACGACGGCGACGCCCGGGGCGCCGAGCGCAAAGCGCAGCTCCAGCAGGACCTGCGTCCGGTCCTGGGCCGGCGGCTCGACCGCCCCCGTCACGTAGAGCACCTCCGACCCCGGCACCGACTTGTGCGCCATGACGAAGAGGCGCTTGGCCTCCAGCGCGGCGGTCGCGCGCGCGACGTCGGCGATGGCGGTCGCCGGGAGCTGGCGGCTGGCCTCGCTGCCTGGGGGCAGGGCCTGCCAGCTGCCCACAAACGCCTCGGGCGTGGTCTTGCCATCGGCCACGAGCAGCGCCTCCAGCGGCACCGCATCCACAAAGTAGAGCACCCCCAGCTGGCCGACCTTGATCGCGACCTGCAGGGCCGTGCTCAGCGGCGCGCCGGGCCCGGGCGTGTGCGCCGGGTTCTGGGCCAGCGGCAGCAACGTCTCGCTGGACGCTCCCGGAGCGACTGCGCGAGTAGTCGGACGCGAATGGAGTCGGTCAAAGAGCATCAGAGATCTGGTCTCGAGCAGATGATGTGCAGTCCCACACATTAGTAAAACCATTAACCAGCCCAACCACCTCTTCTCCCACCCCCACCTTGGCCGACGGCAATGGTCTGGGTCTGGGGCACGAGTCCCAGGCTGTTTTTGTTCAATTGAATCATAAAGCCGTCCAGCGGCTGCCCGGCGCTCACGTTCTCGACGCGCAACTGCACGGAAGTTGAATGGTGGAAGACGTCGAGTGACATGTGCGAGGCGGCGCAAAAAAGATGCATCACCCCCACACAGCACCGGGCATCACACACGTCTCCTCTCACACACCACCGACCTTGTATGCCAGCTGGCCGCCCGGCCCGGCGACGACCTTGCCGCGGATGGACAGGCCCTTGCCCTGCTCCGGCGCCAGCAGCACGGGCAGCGGCGGCTCGCTGATGGCGGAAGCGCTTGTCGCCGCAATTCCGCTGCCGAGGTCCAGGCCGCCCAGGAGGTCCAGGACATCGCCGCCGGCCGGGGCGCTTCCGTACGCAGCAGCGGCGGCGACGGGCGCGACGGGCACCGCGGGCTCGTCGCCCAGGTCGAGCAGGTCGCCCAGGAGGTCTGGCTGCGGCGCGGGCGCGGCGGGCGTGTGCGCGGCCGAGGTCGGGGCCGTGGCGGGGCTGGCCGGGATGGTCTCGCTGCCGCTGCCGTCGGGCGAGACGCCGAGGCCGTCGCCCACGCGCCGCACCGCCAGCTTGGTGCGCGCCGCAAAGGCGCTGGCCGGGCGGTGCAGGACACTGGCCAAAGACCCGAGCTCCTCGACCAGCTGCGCGCGCAGCGCGGGGTCGACGGCGCCGTCGTCGAGCGAGGGCTCGATGGTCGGGCGCGGCGCGAGCACGATCGCGCGCGCCGCGTCGGGGTCGCTGCTCAGCAGGCGCCAGTAGATGAAGGCGCGGTCGCGCAGGTCCGGGTTGTCCGTCTCCTGGGTCGCGTACGAGAGCACGAGCTGGATGAGGGCCTGCGGCTTCTCGGCGGGCTTCTTGAGGAAGAGCTTGACCGTGGCGGTGACCAGCGCCAGCTGCACGCGCGGCGCCTCCTCCGGGAACCCCTCCAAAAACTGCTCCAGCAGCTCGTCCGCGTTGTCGATGCGGTCCGCGTACTCGCCCACGATCCAGACCATGGCGGCGCGCGCCTCGGGCTCGTCCAGCGCCTCGAGCCGCTCGCAGAGCGCCGCGATCACGCGCTCGTACTTGCCTGGGTAGCGCCGGAAGACGTCGCGCAGCACGACCACGGCCTCCTGGACCACGTAGCTCACGCGCGTCTCCACCAGCTCCAGCAGCACGTTGACGCAGCGCTCGGCCGCGCCCTCGAGCGCCACCGCGCAGCGCCCGATCGCGCGCACGCTCTTGCGCACGAAATCGACGTCCACCTCGCTGGCGTACTCTTTCAGCTCCAGCAGCACCTGGTCGATGTTTTGCTCCGAGGCCAGGCGCACGATGATGTCCAGCTTTTCAGATTTGACATACGGCGGGTCGTTGTACTTGCAGAAAAAGACGCGGACCTCGCCGGCCAGCGCCTCGGGCACGGCGCCGACCAGGAGCTGGATGTTGCGCAGCGCGACGTACTGGATCTCGGGCTCGGTGCCGGTGACCAGGGTCACCAGCGGCGGGCCCAGCTTGCGCGCGAGCAGCGCGCGCTGCGCGGCGTCGGGGACGTGGCGCGCCGCGTGCAAAATCAAGCGGATGGCCGACAGCACGACCGCGCCGTTGGCGTGCTGCAGCCGCGGCAGCACGCGCTCGACGATGCCCTCGGCCTCGCGCGCGTCGGCGGGCTCGTACGCGCACAGCGCGTCCAGGATGAAGATCTGGCCCCACTCGCTGCACTCGTTCAGCGCGCGCAGCAGCTTGGTCAGCGCCGCGCCGTCGATGGTCCACACGCCCGCGCCGGGCGCGGCCGCCGCGATCTCGGCCAGCGCCGCCACCGCGTTGGCCACCACCATGGGGTTGGCGTCGCCCACCAGCTCGCGCAGCGTCTCCAGGAAACCGCGGTCGTCCACCATCTCGGGCGAGATGTCATGCAGCTTGGCCACGCAGGTGGCCGCGGTCTTCCTCACATAAGGGTCCTCGTCGCGCAGGCAGCGCTGCAGCGGGTCGCAGAGGTACTCCACGATCTTGTCCACGCGGATGCAGCCCATGGTGCGCACCGCCAGCGCGCGGATGAGCGGGTTGGGGTCCTGCGTGTCCTTCACAAAGGTGTTCACCGCCATGATGGCCAGATCCGGCTGCGTCTTGGCGTAGTTGATCAGGTAGAGGTACACCAGCTTCTTCAGCTCCATGTCCTCCGTCTGCATGCAGTTGACCACGTCTGTCGTAGGGGGAGTAGGGAGAATTAGTTGGTGGGTGTGCTGTTGTGAGTGAGGGGCTGCAGGGCTAGTACCTCTCCCCCCCTCCCTTACTACTCACCTGGGAACAGGCTGCTCACGTCCTTGCCGACCGTCATGGCCGCAATCACCCGCTTCACGGCATTCTTCTGGTGCTTGCGATCCGTGCTGTGCAAGTCATTCTTGTACTCTGCCACCTCCCCTGCAGATGGAGCGCTCGGAGCGGGGTCGGGACCGGCACGGGCCTCCAACACACACGCGTCGCAACGGACGAGTCGCCCCAGCCACCAGCCGGGGATTCCATCCCGACGCCAAATCCCAGGATCTACCTTTTTTGGTGGTGGAGAAGAACCGCCCGTCCGCCATGCTGGCCAGCGATCACAGGTCGTGACGCTCAACTCCCCCGCGCGAACGTGGACACTGAGGCTGACCGCTTGCTCACCGAGTCTCAACGGTGATCATGGTCTTGGGAGGAGACACTGGGCAGCGCGGATCGACGCGGCTTGGATCGAGGCGCCCGGTGCCCCGGTGGGACGCAGGTCAACCGTAGGAGGGTGGGCCGAGCAAGATTCGCGATCAGGATCAGCAAGCCCGTCCGGACAAGGCACCGAGCACGCTTGCGGCAGTGCTCCCACTGCTGGGGCGTTGCAATCGATCCTATGTTTATTGTATATATTGTTATGTAGTATTTTACATAATGATGCGTTCTCTGATAGCTATGTAGCCACTCGGAAATCAGCCCACTTGGTAGACAAACACCCAGCCTAGGCAGGCGACCGCCATGGAGCCGCTTTCGCAGGTGCAGGCCGGCATCGAGGCCGCGGCCTTGGCGCTGGAAGACCCCTCGACTCGAGTGCAGGCCGAGGCGCAGCTGCTGGAGTTTCGACGGAGCCCCTCCCTGTTCCCTGCCTGCCAGCACATCCTTGCCCACTCGTCGGTGCCGGCCGCGCAGCTGCAGGCCGTGCTGGCGCTGCGCCAGGCGGCCCTGCTGGGCTGGCCGCGCCTGGAGGCGAGCGTGCGCGTGGGCCTGACGCGCTTCCTGCTGGACCAGGCGCTGGGCCGCGCCCGCGACCCGGCCCGCCTCCTGCGGCACCAGTGCGGGGCGGTCGCCGCGCAGCTGCTGAAGCGTGGCCACCAGGACACGGACTGGGGCGACCTGGCCCTGGCGTCGCTGGTGCGGGGCGTGGCAGCCAAGGCCGGCGGCGAGGCGGTCGACCCCGCCGAGCGCGCGACCTGCCTCGAGCTGCTGGCCGCGCTGGCCGCCGAGTTCAACCCGCCCACCGCGACGGCCATGGGCCAGCCCTGGGCCTGGCACGACCGCGCGCGCCTCGCCTTTGAGCGCGAGGCGGTGCCCGCCGTCGCGGCGTGCGCGCTGGGCCAGGCCCGGGCCGCGGCCGACGCGCTGGTCAGTGCGCCCGCGGACGCGGCAATGGGCGCGCTGGTCCTGCGTGCCCTGGACCTGCTAGGCGTGCTCGCGGGCTGGGAGTTCCGGTCGGGGCGCGACGCGCTCCTGCTCCAGGTCTCCGGGCAGCTGGGGGACCGGCCGGGCGAGGGCGACGGCAGGGGGCGAGCACAAGCCCTCCTGCCCGACCTGCACGCCGCTCTTTCCAGTCCAGGGGCCCTGGACTGGGTCCCCAGGCTGGGCGAGCTTGTCAGGTGTGTGTTATGGTTGGGTGATACAAGGTTTGGCAAGTGACTTATTCAGTTACGTCAATTTTGGCAGGGTATGTGCCCACAATATGCCACCAAATTCTCCACACACACACACACGTCCATATCGCAGCAACCAAACTACAATGGGTCCCTCTTGTCAAGAGTTGGGCGGTGCCTTGCGGCGGTTTCTGCTGCAGCTGGCGCACACGACCCTGCCCCAGGGCACGCCCCCAGGGCAAGGCCCAACCCTGGCGTGCCGTGCCCTGGGCGCCTCGCTGCGGCTGTGGGCACTGCCGCCGGGCACGGCGCTGCGGCGCGCCGCCGCGGGGGACGAGGACGGTCTGCTGGACGCCTGCCGCATGGCCCTGGCGGTCGCCGGCACGGCCCCCGCGGCCTGGGTGGCCGCCGCGGGCACGGACGAGGCCTTACAGCCCGGGGCCCTCGCGGAGCTGACGTGCGCCGTGCTGGAGGCGGGCGCGGCGCACGGCGACCTCGACTGGCCGGCGGAGGCGGGGCGGCTCCTGCTGGACACCTGGGCGGCCCTGGCGCCGCGGCTGGGCGAGGCCGAGGCGGCGGCCGCGGGCGCCGTCTACGGCGCGGCGCTGCGCGAGGGGCTCGCGAGCGCCGAGCGGGGCGCCTTTGAGGAGGAGGACGAGGCTGCGGAGACGGCGGAGGCCGCCTCCCGCGGCGCACGCGTCGGCAACTCTGGCGGCGGTGGGCCGCGGCGCCGGCGCCGGCGCCGCGACGGCCTGCGCGTCCGCGATCGAGCACGCCTGCGCGGCGCTTTCCTCCTGCGTGGAGTCCGAGGCCGACCCCTCGGTGCCGCTGGAGCAGCTGTGCTGGCTGCTGCAGGCGGCCGCGGCGCTGCTGGCCGACGAGCCGAGCGCGGACGAGCCGGCGCCGGAGCCGCCGCTGCGCTGGAGCGCCGGGGCCGCGGACGCGGCCGCCGCGCGCGAGCTGGCGGGCCGGCTCCTGGGCGTCGCGCGGCTGTGCACCTCGCACGCCGGCCGGCCGGGCATCAGCCCCCGCCTGGTGGAGACCGCCTGCGACGCGCTGGGCCGCTGGGCGGCCACCTACTTCCCGACCGCGCCCGACGCGGACGCCGAGGCCGAGGCGGCGCTGCGGCTGGCCCGCGCCGCGCTGGACGCCTACCCCGGCGAGATGCTGCTCCACAAAAAAGGCCTGCAAGTCGCTGCTGGGCGGGCTGGTCGCCCGGCGCGACGGCCGGCGCGTCGCGCTCCGCGCCGGCGACTGGCTCGCGCTGTGCGGCCAGGCGGCCGCGCAGCAGGTGCGCACGGGTCCGCACGTCGCGCGCGCGATGCTCAGGGCGCTCGTCGCCGCGGCAGGCGGCGCCGCCAATGCGGAAGACGCGCGCGTACGTGCTGCGCCTGCTCTCCGGCCCGGTGCGCGACCTCGGGGAGGCCGCGCGCGCCCCCAAGGAGGCGCTCTGGCGCGGCGACGCCTCGGCCCACGTCCTCTTCTGCCTCGAGTCCCTGCGCGGCGGCGCCGAGGCCGCCGAGCCCGCCTCGGCGCCGGCCCTCGTGGAGCTGGCCGGCTCCGCCGCCGGCGCCCTGGCGCAGCTCCTGCCCCTCTTCCACGGCCACCTGCAAGTGACGGTGGCCATCCTGAAATTGGCCGCCTGCATCGGCGAGCACTTGCTGCCCTTGACGACTCAGGTGCGGGATTGTTATTATTATATGGTGTAGGTTTTGCAAGCGGGGCGTGGTGGGTTGTTGAGGTGCAAGTTGTGCGTGGTGGGGTGTGCGATTAGGGTGAGAGTTTCACAGAGTACCCACACCCACCCGCCTCGCTCCCGTCGACGCAGGCGGAGACGCTGGCGGGCTTGTCGCACTGGGCGCTCAACCTCCTCAGAGCCTACTCCAAGGACGTCAAGGTCTGCTGGCAAGGCGCAGCGTGGGATTGCTGTTGTGTCATAAGGCGCTCGGTAGCGCCGGATGGGCAGTCCAACGATCCAGCCAGCAACCCACACCCCTCTTTCCTTAACCCACAATGCAGGGCGTGGTTGACATGGGCGCGCGGCAGCAGGACGGCTACCGCGACCTCAAGGCCTTTCTGAAGCTGCTGGCGGCCGTGCTTCGAGGCGGCGTCACCGATGGCGAGCCCGCCGCGGAGCTGGAAATCGTGCAGGTGGGTCTTGGGCGGCAATAAACGCGGATTTGAGTGTTGACCCTAGCAAAGCGAATGCCCTGAATTTGCCTCTGTGTGTACGGCTCATGAACCCAAAATCTCTACCCCCTCCCTTTTACCTCCTCACAGGCCGTGACGGGGGGTCTCCAGGCCGTGCTGCCCCTGCTGCCTGCCAACCTCCCAGCGCACCCAAAGCTGTGCCTCTCTTTCTTCGACATCCTGGCGTACCTGTACGAGACCTTTCCTGGCGCGGTGGCGGCGCTGGCGCCGGGCGACTGGGCCAGCCTGGCCGGCATGCTCTTCCAGGGCCTTGAGTTCGCCTCGGCTGGCCCGGCCACGACCCAGGTCCTGCTGGAGGCCACGAGCGCCCTGGCCGGGTACCGGGCGCAGGCGCTGCTCTCCGGCGGCGGGGCGGCGGGGCCCGCGGCGGGCGCGCCGGGCAACGTGCCCGGCGCGGTCCCCTGGGCGGGGCCCACGCTGACCCCGCTGGGCGCGCTGGCCTGCCGCCTGCTGTGCCGCCTCGTCCTCGTTGAGCGCGGCGCGGACGTGGTGGCCGTCGCGAGCTCCTCGCTGCTGCCGCTCCTCATCACCGAGGGCGCCGTTTTCGTCGAGGCGACCCGGGATGAGCTGGTCAAGCACGTGTCCGAGCCGGAGCTCCAGGTTGGTATAGGGGCAGGCGATTATTTTTCTACGTTATTGGAAAACCACCTTTTGGCAGTCAAGCACACAGCCTGCTGCTCTCTCAGTCGTGACTACGCCTCATGTTTCCGCAGGAACTCATTAGCCAGGCGTGCCAGCAGCTGCTGCAGGATCGGCCGGCGGGCCTGGATCACCGCTCCAAAAATCGCTTCCAGATAGTGCTGCAGCGGTTTGTGGAGATGGGGCGGTCGATTATCCAGCGAAACTGAGGGCGGCGGCGATTTTGTTGCTTCTCACGTAAAGTGAAGGATAGCCAGAGTTGTGACGTACATATAGTGATCCTGAGACACACACAATTTGGCTGAGTGTACTTCGGAAGCGCACTTAATTGGTTGGGATTTGATTGTCAGCAGATAAATCATCTGAGATACTATGCAAGTGGTAGGGAACAGAGCTGCTGACCAACCCCTTCATGGACTGGGTGGTTGTACGAAGGCGGCGCTTTCCCTTTCAATGCGGTGGCTAGCAGACCGCCATGCCACATCAGTCCTACATGACGGAACCCGAGTTTGGGCCTAGATCCATGCAGACCCAGAGAATAAAAATTTTCTATACCACTTATCACCATTCCATCTTGTCTCCCAAGTTCTAAGATGGACGCCGCAGGGCCTTTGCGGGGCACGGTGGCGCTCGTGCTGGGTGCCAGCGGCATCGTCGGGGGAGGGGTCGCCGATGGCCTCATCAAGGCGGGCGCCCGGGTTCTTGCACCCTGCCGCTCCGAGTCGAGCAAGGCAAAGATGATGGAGCATCTCGAGCACAGCCACAGCCCGCTCCTCGAAGCGCCGGTCGTGGATTACTCGTCCGAGACCGGGCTGGCTGGCCTGGTGGAGTATGTGCAAAACCATGCTGGCCTCCAGGGTCACGTGGACCACATCTTCTCATGCCAAGGCGGCAGCGTGCCCAAAGGTGAGCCTGGTGGGCGGTGCAAGGGTTGGGGTTGGCACAGCGAAGCAAAGGCATCCGCGTCGGGTCATGCGCCTTGGCACACATCTGCGCCCTTGATTACCCACAGGCCCGCTTTCGGCCGTGGCGGAGGCTGAGCTGGAGGCGGCGGTGAGGGACCGCATCGTCAGCCAGGCCCTGTCGGCGAGGTACCTGGCCCCTCTCGTCAAGCCCGGCGGCGACGGCTGCTACCTGGTGGCCACCGGCCGGCTGGGCGAGGGCTGCACCGCGCCCGAGTGGGGCATCTACACCATTGTGAACGCGGCGGTGTATGGCGTCGTCTCTGCCATACGGAGCGAGTATTCGGACATTCGCGTGCAGGAGGTGCGATGCGTGGAGGCTGCACGGGCTTATTGACTGGGGGATGTAGCACATGGAGGCTTGCCCTGTCTTTGTCTCAGAGCGCGCTCACGCGCTGGCTGCCAGACTTTCAATCGACCTCACGAGCCAACATTGCCCACATCTGTAGCTTCGAATCGGCGCCATTGTGAGGAGGGACGGCGAGAAGGCGCACCACCAGTGGCCGGACCGGGACTCGGTGCCGGCCAGCGTCCTGGCGGCCCTCGTCGTGGATGCCTTTCTGGGTCGGAGGAAGGAGCTTATCGTGCGGTACCCCCCTCAAGCTGCATGACACATGGCGCCAGAAGGGATGACCAACAGAGACATTGGTGTGCAATTTGTCCAAAACATTTATTTGTGATACTTATTTATGCTAGTTCTCGTGGTGCGGTGCTTACAGAGCGAAGTGGTAGTCACCACGGCGATGCGGTTTGGGGACCGTGAATCAGTGCGTCCCCAGCGAAGACCTCCGCATGCAATGTGGCAGCGCGGCCATTGAGGCGCATGGAATCACTCTATGATCTTCGAAACCTTTATTTGCCTCTCAAATGTGTGTCAATCAAGGGCGAAGCAACGCGCAAACGTCTAGATGCCTCGGCCATTCCATAGCAGCGCGGAATCCCTCGACTCCTCGGACAGATCGTTACCCTCTCGGCGCATGCGGAGGCAATTCGAATCATCAGATTAGCTTCAAAAATATATACACATCGATCAATATGCCAGCATGTCGGGTGTGACTCCTGCGACCAATCTACACGGTGCTTTGCACGCGCGACGCGCCGGGCCATGCGCTGCCATCATCCAGCGCAGCCAGCGATGTTCGCAGTACGCGCTGGCGTACGACTCGAGCTCCCACTTCGCGGTACTGATGCGAACACAAGCCAAGTCGCACTGTGCTCTTGACGCAAATGCGCTTACTCGCGGGCATCGAAGAAGCTGATCAGGAAGACGACTTGGCCGCTCGGCTGCTTTTGGCTGAGCTGGCATTAATCATGAAACCCTAGAGAAGTCGGTAAACCCCTCCCGCTTGAGCGTACAAGCCCTTCTGTGACACTCTAATGCATTGCAAAGAGTTAAACTACCAAAATCACGTTGGTATGGGACCCATCGCCAGGGTTTTGCGTGCGCAAGGGACGTCGCGCAAACGCGCACACCCGAAACTGCGCATGACGAGCGCACGCTCCGGGCGCATGACAGTGTGCCAACCACAGAGCGCACGGCTGGGCATTTAAGGCCATGCAGGCTCGCGAGCCAGGCTTAAGCACGCTTTTCATCAAATTGGCTGGTGAGTACTGAGTTGCCCATGTATATGAATGCATGCTGTGCCCGCATGGGGAATGGATGCCTCTTGGCAAGCTGTCTTACCATCCGAGAAGAGGAGTAGGGCTTGCAAAAGGAGCTCAAACAGCCTTATTACTCCGTGAACCCTTGACATCTGCCTTGATCGCACTATAATGACGCCAACCATCTCTGGAACCTTGCGTTGTAGGGCCGTTGAGGATCTCACGCGGAGACCGAAGGGCGGCGCACCATGGGTACGGCGGAATCTGGTCGTGGCACCAGGTTCTTGGCACTTGACTTGCATTCCCTGATGAGGGAATACGAATGAGTTTAAGCAAACACATTTGCTGATAAAAAATTACAATCAATCTTTCTTCACAGTCAAAATGAACAAGCTGACGGCATTGCTGCTGATCGGCTTCCTGGCAAGCGCTCTGGCCTCCCGCCAGCTGCTCCAGAACAGCCGGTATGAGTCTGACACCGACGACGACGAGCGTTACGGCAAGGGCCCCTCCGTCGAGCCCAGCCGTTATGGAGGCCGCCGTGCTCAGGAGAGCCGCTATGAGACCGACACCGACGACGATGAGCGTTATGGCAAGGGCCCTTCTGTCGAGCCCAGTCGGTACGAGGGTCGCCGTGCTCAGGAGAGCCGCTACGAGACCGACACTGATGATGATGAGCGTTACGGCAAGGGCCCTTCTGTCGAGCCCAGCCGCTACGAGGGTCGCCGTGCTCAGGAGAGCCGCTATGAGACCGACACTGACGACGACGAGCGTTACGGCAAGGATCCCTCTGTCGAGCCCAGCCGCTACGAGGGTCGCCGTGCCCAGGCCACCAATGGCGACCTGAGCGACAGCGACGAAGAAGATGCGCGGTACGGCGGAAGCTCCCTTCCCAGCGGCCGCTACGAGGGCGGCAGCTCCAGCCGCTACGACGCCATTGCCCCCGCGGAGGAGGAGAGCCGGTACGGCAGCGGGACGACCAGCGCCAGCCGCTATGGCAGCGAGTCCACCAGCGCCAGCCGCTATGGCAGCGAATCGACCAGCGCCAGCCGTTACGGCAGTGCCGCGCCCTCTGCCGAGAGCCGGTACGGCAGCGAGTCCACCAGCGCCAGCCGTTACGGCAGCGCGACCCCCGCCAGCCGCTACGGCGGCAGCCCCGTGGCCGAGGGCTCCCGCTACGAGGGCGGCAGCAGCGCGCGGTACGATCAGGGCGGCCGGTACGAGGGCGGCGTGCGCGACGGCGACTCGGACGCGCGGTACAACGGCGCCAACAACGGCGGCCGCTACGAGGGTGGCATCCACGAGGAGGAGGTCGAGGGCACCACCATCACCTGGCGCCGCGGCACCAACTACGCGCCGCTCAACGTCTTGGTGGGCGACACCGTGACCTTCAGCTGGTCTGGCGGCTCGCCCCACGACGTGGCTCTCTCTAGCGGCCTGGGCCGGTGCACCGACCTGGAGCCCCTGACCGACGCCTCCGAGGAGGGCACCTTCACCGTCTCCTTTGACGAGCCCGGGACCTACGTCTATGCCTGCTCCGTGGGCGACCACTGCCTGGTCGGCCAGGAGATCCAGATCGTCGCCGCCGATCCTTCCCGGAAGTGAGCGCGCGCAAACTCGTTTTCCTCGTATGACTCTTGATGGAGTGACACCTTTGCCATGGCTTTTCAGACTGCTGGCCTGGTCGAGGTCGGCATCGGTCTGCCGCCGGGCACGACGGCTCGATCGCGTACGACCAGCAGCTCACGCAGGGTGCCCACCCCTCATCTTTTGCAATAAAGGCGATCTAGTGTAAATCCTCGCCAGTGACGTTGTCGCAAGGAGACCATGTATATAGGGGCCGTTCATGAACAGGAACTCGAGGCCCATGGTGCGGGGCATGAAGGCCGACGGGCCCAGTTTAAATGCCGCTAAATACTCCCCCGTCGACTCTGAGCTGCGAATCTATCATTCAGCGGATTTCTAAAGCGTCATAGCAGCACAGCATTACTGCAGGTTCCGATCCTGATTCCGTCCGACTGGGGAGCAAGGAAGGCGACCCTGATGGCGGTACCCCAACAGGGACCGATCAGACCATTTTCAAATTCATCCCGGGGTGATAAGCGAGGGTGGCCCGGGACAGTCTCCATTACTCGCTTCAACCCAGCTGCAGCCTGCCCGATCGCACCCGAATTGTTTTTACTAGAACATTACAAGGATTTTCATCCCTCGAAAAATCATGGCAAAGCTCCTGTACGTCCTCGCCGCCCTGCTGGCCGTGGCCAGTGCCAGCCGCGTGCGGTTCAACACTATCGCTCACGAGGGCCGCTCCCTGGCACAAGGTAACGTTTGTACAATGGAATGTGCTGATAATGTGTCAGGGATGGGCAGCGTACCGTTCTGGCAGCTCAGCACCTCCCGCCCTACACCATGCCTCATCCGTTGGGTCCGCTTCCTGCCGCAGTCGAGGAGGAGCCGTCCCTCGATGCCATCGTGGTGCCCTGGAGGCTGGGCGTCGCCTACCAGACCATCTACCTGTCTCTGGGCCAGCCGGTGAGAGCGAACAGGAGGGTTACTGGTTCTTCGGGAAGCTGGGTCATCCGGACATTGGTCGACGTCGCATGCGTTTGAAACGCTACCATTGCTTGCGCGGTTCCCAACCTCGGATACCCGGCTGATCTCATCAAGCCCGAAATTGCCCCTGCAGATCGCTTTCCAATGGGACAACATGACGCACAGCCTGGGCACCATCCCCGCTCTGGGCGAGTGCAGCGAGTACGAGCCCCTGCTTGGCGCCTCTGACAACGGCAACTTCTCCATGGTCCCCGCCGATGCCGGCACGACCGTCTACGCCTCGGGCGTCCCCGGCGACTGCGATGCGGGCATGCAGATTGTCGTCGTTGTGATCGGTAGGTTATTTAGCTTTGAATCTGATGCGATGGTGGAGTTTGGGGGTAGAGGCTGTCTTTTTGTCCCGAGACCTCTTGTTCAACACGGCCACATCCCCTTCTCACCCACTCGCTCGCCCTCTCCTACTGAACAGGCGCCGCGAGCTCGAGCCCCCTGGCTGAGGAGGACCTCTGGGCCTAGACACATTACACTCGCAGCTGGAAACATTGCTGCATTGACGTTGATTTTTTCTCCCTTGGCACTGTGAGCTGGGGCTCGCACGTGGCTTGCGATTGTTCGGGCTGTAAGATCGGGCTAGGATCTCGTTCGGTTAAGACACCACAAGTTAATTAGAATGTGGCTACTTTCGGCCGAGCTTTGCAGCGTCACTAGCTGTCTTAAAAAAGTTGAAGACGACCGATTGTCAGGATGACTCCCATTTTACTTGAACAATGACGGGCGCGGTGGGGTTGCGAGCCCCTCCGCGCAGTCTCGGCCCTCGCCATGTCGGGACGGCCCGACCGATCTGGAGGCGACCTGTGCACCGTGCGCGGCCCATAGCCGCCCGTGCGGCCCTCGATGGCAATGTCAGTGGCATGCACGCCGTGGGGCCCGGTCCGATATCGACGGGGCTCACTGCGTGCGCTGCCTTGGGGTCGGCGGTCTGGGGCACCCTCCGCCTGGCCAGTGCTCTCTTCGGACACGGCTCTGGCCGGGATGCTCAGGACGAGGACGATTTTGAGGACGAAGAGGGGTCCATGGATCTCGACGAGGCCCCCCTGCGGGCCTGCACGAGCCGGGCCGAGGTCTGGTCCAGAGCCTGGGAGGCCCTGGGAGCACCCTACACCCCAGCCCCCGCACGCTGCCGCACGCTCGTGCTCGAGGGAATCGACCCGAACGAGACCGTGCACCTCGTCAGCTTGTCTCTGGCTGCCCTCGAGCAGGCGGTGTCTGTTCTGGTAGGGCAGGTGTCTGGCGAGCAGCCTCCCGAGGCGCAGCAGGCGAGGTGCGCCACGCTCCTCACGCACGTTGCCAGGGCGGCCGCCCGGGCCTGGCTCGGCTACGTCCCCGAAGGGCTCTGCGCGAGCGAGAGCGACGCGCGAGGGGCCCAAACCGAGCGCGGCGCCGAGCCGCTCGACAGCGGGGCGCAGAGGGTGGACGCGGACGGGCTCTCCACCAGGCTGGCGGAGACGGGGCCGCTCTACGCTGCGGTTCTGCGGCTGGTGAGCGCCTCTGAGCCGTGGCTGGGGTACGAGGGCGGCGATCAGCACGGGCCTGAGGAGGCCACGCATGCGTGCGAGCGCCTCGTCGAGCGACTATCTGCCTCCGAGCGCCGACGACGCGCGCTGCGATCGCTGTCCCTCGCCACGCGCGCCCGAGAGTCGCGCCACGCGGAGCTCCGGTACGGTGGACTAGTTGTTGCGTGGAATGATACAGGCATCTGTTTGGCTGCCATTTTGTGAGTGAGGTACGCTTGAAGCCAGCACACCTCTTTTCACTGCATCCCCGACCCACAGAGGCTGGAGCGCGCACCGGGCGGTCGGCCCCGGCGCACGGAGCCCGGCTCTTTTGTCCCTGGCGCCGTGCGTGCTGCAGGACATGGCCATCACGGTGGCAGACCTGGTGGCCAGCTGTTACCTGGCGGAGGTGGTCGCCGGGCGCCGCCGGCCGGCGTGGTGGCGCGCCAGGCGGCGGCGCTGGGCGCGGGCGAGCGCGGCGTTGACGTGGGTTTTGATATGAACGGTCCGCATGGCGATTTGGAGGTATCTGTCGGCGCAGAGGTGGCGGCAGATTCTGGCCAAGCTGCCGCATGTGCTACCAATGCACAGCCAGAAGGTGAGCGTCTTCCGCACAGCGTCCAGAACCAATCGCCGGCAACCCATCCCGAGCCCCCCAACCAACCGTCACCCAACGCAGCCCACCTGGCCACAGCACCGCGTGCCGCACCGCTCGCGCTGTCCACGGCGCGCTTCCTGGAGGCGTCGCTCTGGCCGACGCTGCTGCACCCGGCGCTGAGCTCCACCCGCTCCCTGCAGCGCTTTGGCAACCAGGTGGCGGCCTACAGCTGGCTCTACCGGCACTACCACAGCGTGCAGGACATGCTGGAGGACCGGCTGCGCCTGTTTGTGCTGGCGCCGGGGGGCGCGCTGCTCGAGCGGCGCGTGCCGGTGCGCCGGGGCCACGAGCTGGACGCGCTGCGCGGCCCCCGGCTCTGGCTCAGCGTCGTCCTGGAGGCCCTGGACGTGGCGCTGCCCCTGCTGGGCCAGGCCTGGCGCGCGGCGGGGAGGGCGCTGACCTGGCTGGTGGTGGCCAGCATCGGCAAGGGCCTGGGCATGATTGCGCTGGGCATCCGGGCTGGCATCACGGGCGGGAGGGTCCCCGGGCCGCGCCGGATCCGCGCCCCGGGTCGGCAGGCGAGGCGCCCGGCCAGGGCCCGCGGCAGCCGCGCCGGCGCCTGGTGAATGAGCAGGCTGGAGGCGTTTAATGCCAATGATTTGTGGAAAACGGTCTCTGCGCACCTATTTGCAGAGGTGGCCCCCTTGCACGCTTGGATTTCTGTTCATACTCTTGCATCTCCCAAATAAGAAACGATTATTGCTGGTTCCAATTTCATTTTTCATCTCTACACAAGAAACGATGGCGCAAATGTTATTTTACAAGAGGAGCCCAAGCGTATAATCTAGTCCTACAATTTCATCAATCTTGCACCATCAATCCACTCAGTCTTGGCCCGTGATGTCCCAGCCGCCGCCCGGGACCTGCTTGGGCCGGAGGGCGGTGCTGGCCTCCTGCTGCTGCGCGAGGGCGGCGGCGGCGTCTGCGCGCTCGAGCGCATCGGCGCCGTCCGCGCCGCGTTCGCGGCAGCTCCCAAATAAAAACTCGAGCGGCCCCGGCTCGCGCGTCTCTGCGTGCGTGGAGACGGCGCACATCTCGTCGGAGCAGCCGCGCACGATGGCCCTGCTCTGCGCGTTGAGGCGGTAGAGCGCCTTGGTGTGCACCCAGGCGGCGCCGCGCGCGTCGCGCGCGGCCGCGCGCTCCAGCACGAGCGGCTCGGCGTTGGGCGGGTTGAACACGCCCATGAACTCGTCCACGGTCCAGTGGAACCACCGCATGAGGAAGATGCGCAGCGCCAGGCCGTGCGTGACCAGCACCAGCGTGCAGTCGCGCCCGAAGCGGCCGGCGTTGATGTCGCGCACCAGGTGGTCCTCGAAGATGGTCATGCGGTCGTAGACGTCCGCGCCCGACTCGCCGTTGGGGAAGCGGTAGAAGAAGCGGCCGAAGCGCAGCCGCTCCTCCTTCTCCCGCGCCTTGCCGGCCAGGTCCTGGAAGTTTCCAAAGTCCTGCTCGCGCAGCTGCACCTCCTCCTGGATGCCCAGGATGCTGTCGGGCGCAAAGGCCGAGGCCACGCCCTCGCACGTCTGCTTGCCGCGCAGGTAGGGCGAGGTGTAGAAGAAGATCGTGCCCTCGCCGCCCGTCACCTCGCGCAGGCGCTGCCCCGCCGCCCGCGCCTGCTCCCAGCCCTTGGCCGTCAGCGGGATGCGGTTGTCGGGCAGGTAGGTGTAGCAGGCGTCGTCAAGGTTGCCCTGCGACTCCGCGTGCCGGATCAGCACGATCCGGCGCGGAAGCACCCGGAAGTTCCGCGGCGTGGCGCCCCTGTGAAGGCGGGAGGGGGAGTGGGGGAGGGCGCTCACGCTGTTGGGATGTCCTTCTTAGAGGAAGCGTGCCCAGAGAACACACACATGACTCTCACAAATAACATTATTCATGCTCCTGCATTGACTGAATAAGTCATGCAAACGAGTTAGTTTGTAATACGCGCGCCAAAGAGTAATGCCCATCCCAACACCAGCAGCCCATTCTTAAAAACTACAAAACACACGCCAAACCTACACGGAGGTGCTGTGGAACCGCCCGTCAAAAAATCCTTGCGAGCGACGATCATCCGAAAGGCTCTCATCACTGGCTTCGGCTGGCGTCTGCCGCCCCGCCCGTAACAATTCGCGAAGCTCCTCCACCTCCCGTCGCAGGGCCTGCACCTCCTCGGCGAGCTCGGCCGCCGACATCTCCCCCTGGAGGTGCCTATTCCAGCTCGAAAAACTGCCTATGGAGACCCGGGGGGCTGCTCTCGGTCGGGGAAGAGCCCTGACGGTGAGGAAATTAGGTGAGCCGAGCTGGGTGATACTGAGGCATGGCATCACGGCCATCCTCCCGACCGCATGCTCATCGACACGCCCCAACAATAGCGCGTCAGAGTCGTAAAGCGGGTAATTACGCAGGTAATTTAATGAGCCACTTTCTCTCTGCGTTCTCATGGCTCATGGTGCTCAGATGGCTAGGGGGTGCCGCGCTGGCAGCCACGTCTCAGAAGAACTGTTTCGGCGATTGCCCGGTGTCGGGCGGGCTCCGGGACAGGCGCTCGGCTGCACATCATGTTTTTGGCACATACAGGCTCGCAACACGACATTCTTTGCGCAATTGAGACAACATATCTATTAGGCAGGGTTATTCGGAAACATTTCCCCTTGCATCCGAGCCTGTCAGGCATTTCTTGGCATCCCAGTGGCGCTTCTGTGCCGCCTCTATAAAACCCCAGGATCCGGGCGGCCTCAGGGGATTGCCCCTTCCGGCTTGGGCCTTGGGCGGGCAAGAGCGGCACGGCAGCCTGGAGCCGAGACAGCATCACATACGATTTCTGGCGTGGGTATATGTTGCTTTCACTGACCGGGATCGTTGGCATCGGTGCCCTCTGCCGCAGCGCCTCGCCAAGGTTGCGCTTCCGGCATCGCCCACAGCTCGCTGCCCAGTTCGTTTCGGCGGGATTCAAGGTGCGACAGTGGTCATGTAATCATTTTGGTTGATCTCAAACGACCTCTGATCACTTTACGAGTGTGTGCGCTCTCGGAACAACGCTGCCCGTCGCCAACCCCACCCCCGGTCCAGATCCCCAGCCGCGGCCTGAAGGAAGCTGCCACCGGCCCGCTCGCCGTATTTGCCGCCGAGCGCTCCTTTTCTGCCCAATTAAAGCCCTCTACCATGGCTTCCAAGCTGGACCAGCTGCGCGAGCTGCTGCGCACGGCCGATGGCGGAAACCCCGTGTCGGCCTTTATCATCCCCACTGAGGATGCCCACATGGTAAGGGGGGGGTTGAGGGGGAGTGGGCTCTAGATTGGCAAGAGAGCCGCTATACATAAAGTGTGAGGAATTGTTTAGATTGAAATGTGGTGGCCTGCTGCTGAAGTGTTCTAGAAAGGATGCTCGAAGGAGTGCAGCGCGGTGCCGTTGTGACCATCGTGGCTTCCCACATATACAGCTGCATGCATATACGAGATTAAAACGTTCTCCTCATTTCCCAATTGTTCAGGGAGAGTACCCGCCCGACTGCGATGCGCGCCGCGTGTTCATCACCGGGTTCACGGGCTCGGCGGGCACGGCCGTGGTGACCGACACGGAGGCGGCCTGCTGGACGGACGGGCGCTACTTTCTCCAGGCGGCGGACCAGCTGGAGGAGGGCTGGACGCTCATGAAGCACGGCACCCCCGAGTGCCCCGAGGTGCGCGGAAGTAGATAGGAGGAGGGGGGCCCGAGCGGGGCGGCTGAATCATGGGTGCAGTATGTTATGACGCAATGCGCCTAAAAACTGCCTGTGAAAACATTAACACCCCTCACTCACTTCTTACCCCACCCCTGGCACACTCTCTCCACCCAGATCGAGGACTGGCTGGTCTCCAAGCTGCCGGCTGGCGCCGCGGTGGGCTTCGACCCCTGGGTGCACACGGTGAGCGGCTCCGAGAAGCTGCGTGGCGTGCTGGAGCGCGAGGGTCTGCGCCTGGTGCCGCTGGCCAGCAACCCGGTGGACGAGGTGTGGGGCGCCGCGCGGCCCGCGGCGCCCTCGGGCGCGGTGCGCCTGCACGCGCTCGAGTGGGCCGGCAAGGCGGCCACCGAGAAGCTGGCCGAGCTGCGCGCGGAGATGGCCAAGCGCGGCGCGAGCGCGCTGCTCGTGACGGCGCTGGACGAGGTCGCCTGGCTGCTGAACATCCGCGGCGCGGACGTGGACCACAACCCGGTCGTGCTCGCGTACGTGCTGGTGGAGAAGGAGGCCGCGACGCTGTTTGTGGACGAGCTTAAGGTCGGGCCCGAGGCCGCGGCGGCGCTGGCGGCCGCCGGCGTGGCGCTGGCGCCCCTACGAGCGCGTCCGCTCCGCGCTGGCGCGCGCGGCGACCGAGGCCGTGGCCGCGGGGACGCGGGTCTGGCTGGACCCGGGCAAGGTCAACGCGGCGCTCCGTGAGACGGCCGCCAGCGCCGCGCTCACCGACGCCGACGCGCCCGCGCCCGCAAGCGCGCGGCGAGGCGTCTGGTGCGGAGGCAAACGCCAGGCCCGCCGCGCCTTCCCTGCACAAGGTTCTCCTCGAAGCCGAGACGCCCGTGGCGCTGGCCAAGGCCATCAAAAACGAGGCCGAGCTGGCCGGCATGCGCGAGGCTCACCTGCGCGACGCGGTGGCGCTGGTCGGCTTTTTGCGGTGGCTGGAGGCCGAGCTCGTGGTCAACGGCCGCTCCTTCACCGAGGTCGAGATCGACGAGCACCTGACCGCGCGGCGCGCGGCGCAGCCGGGCTTTGTGACGACCAGCTTCGACACCATCGCGGGCGCGGGCCCCAACGGCGCGGTGATCCACTACCGCGCCGAGCCCGGCAGTGCGCGCACCGTGGACGCGGGCACGCTGCTCCTGCTGGACAGCGGCGGCCAGTACGACTGCGGCACGACCGACATCACGCGCACCATGCACTTTGGCGCGCCCTCGGAGCACGAGCGCCGCAGCTTCACGCGCGTGCTCAAGGGCCACATCGCGCTGGACCGCGCGGTGTTCCCCGAGGGCACGCCCGGCGCGGCGCTGGACGCGCTCGCGCGCCTGCCGCTGTGGGAGCTGGGCCTCAACTACCGCCACGGCACCGGGCACGGCGTGGGCGCCGCGCTCAACGTGCACGAGGGGCCGCAGAGCATCAGCAGCCGCCTGCACATCACCGCCGGCCTGCGCGCGGGGATGATCTGCTCCAACGAGCCGGGCTACTACGAGGACGGCGCCTTTGGCATCCGCATCGAGAACCTGTTTGCCGTGGTCGAGGCGCAGACGCCCTTCCGCTTCGGCGGGCAGGCCTACCTCACCGCCGACTGCCTCACCTTTGTGCCCATGCAGAAGAAGATGATGCTGAAGGAGGACCTCACCGACCTTGAAGTCGCCTGGGTCAACGCCTACCACGCCCGCGTCTACGAGAAGGTGGCGCCCAGGCTGGACAGCGAGGAGGACCGCGCCTGGCTCGAGCTCGCCTGCGCGCCTCTTTGAGATGATTGTTGAGGAACGCGCGCTGCATTGCCCTGATTGATTAATTTCTGTCTCTACGTCTCAAGTCGTTGCCATGCTGTTGATTGGACACTGTTGCCTGAGTTGAGTGATGGTACCAGTCATATGCCACGCTCTGCGCAGACAAACACAGTTGTTCTGAATGCATCCAACCCTGTAACACCTTCTCATCATCATCACTATCATCATCTCGCTCGTTTAAATACGCAGTGCTGTTGGGGACGAAAGAATTGGAAATAATTCAAAGCGGGGGTCTGGGCGCGGCGATCGGCGCTGCTCCCGAAGCTCCAAGGGAGAGCAGCGCAATGCGTAAGGCCGCCGCCCAGGCTTGGCTCCGCAGGCGACACGGGAATGGGTCTGTGTCAGCCGGCATCAAGCGACGCAGCATGTATGTGGAAAGGGCAACTGCCGCGGCAAGAGTGTAGAAAGAGAGACGCGCGATGGGACGCCGCATGGGAACAAAAGGGGGCGTCGTGTGCGCAAAGGGGGAAGGATTTTTGGGAAAGAGAGTGACAGTCTACCGTGTCTTGAATGTATGGACCACCATGTCATCCGGGCCAGCAATGATCCGGGCCTTTGCTCTTTTTCAAGAGCCTCCAAGCAAAATTCATTTATCACTTTCATGTCCGCGCCGGCTCAGTTAGCAGGGGCTCGCTCAGCCCGTCGCAGCTGCCGGAGCTGCTGCTCCCCGAGTGGCGCCGCGCGCCGATCAGGAGCGCCTCCTTCTCGAGCCCCTTTTGGCAGCAGGCGATGCTCCCGCGCCGGCGGCAGGGCGCGCGGCCGCAGGCCAGGCAGCGCTGGCTGGCCGAGGAAAGCGCGGCGTGCACGCGGCCGGGCCCGGCGCCGAGGTAGCCGAGGAAGACGAGGTAGACGGCGATGCCGGCGCCGAAGAGCACGACGGGCGCCGCGCCGGGCGGGAGCAGGTCGGACATGAAGGTCTCGACCGCGGTGCCCGAGTTGATGACGATGATGAGCGCGGCGACGGCCCAGGCGGTGAGCGTGGAGCCCCAGGAGCTGAGGTACTCGTCGGGGAGCACGCCGCCGGCGGAGGTGAGCACCAGCAGCGGGACGACGGCAAAGGGCAGCTGCACGCTCTGCAGGATGTTGATCCACTGGTTCATGGAATCCAGTGCGCCGGGCGAGGCAAAGGCGAAGAGCAGGGTCGGGCAGAGCGCGATGGCGCGCGTGACGGCCGTGCGCCGCGCCGCCGACCACTTGAGGTTGAGGAAGCCGTCCATGACGAATTGGCCGGCATAGGTTCCAGTCATGGTGCTGCTCTGGCCCGCGGCCAGCAGGCCGATGCCCCACAGAAACTCCATCTTGGCGCCGTAGCGCGCGCCCAAAAAGGCGCCGGCGTTGGCCAGGCCGATGCCCTCGGCCTCGGGGCGGCCGTGCACGCCGGCGGCAAAGACGCTGATCACGCAGACGTTGATGAAGAGCGTGGCAACGAGCGCGAGCCCGGACTCAATGTTGTAGTAGCGGATGGAGTCGCGCTTGGAGACGGCGACGCCGCCCGGCAGCTCGCGCGCGTGCACGAGGGCCGAGTGCAAGAAAAGGTTGTGCGGCATGATGATGGCGCCCAGCAGGCCGCAGGCGGTGGCCACGGTGCTGCGCGGCAGGCGCGGGACCACCAGGCCCTCGGCGACGCGGGCGTAGGGGATGTCGGCCAGGAAGAAGAGCGAGCCCATGGCCACGGCCATGACGGCCACGAAGAGCTGGAAAGCGCGCTCCAGCCAGCGCACGCCCGCGCGCTCCAGCGCCAGCAGCGCAAACGCGACGCCCGCCGCGGCGACGACGCCCGCCCACAGCGGGATGTGCCCGCGCGAGAGCAGGCTCAGCGCCAGCGCCGTGCCGATCACCTCCTGGATGTCGCTGCCCACGATAGCGAGCTCGGCCATGAGCCACAGCACGATGCGCACGGGCGGGCTGTACCGCGCGCGGCAGTGCGCCGCCAGGTGGCGCCCCGTCGTCACGCCCAGCTTGCACGCGCGGCTCTGCAGCACCAGGCCCATGATGGTGCTCAGCAGCACCACCCACAGCAGGGTGTAGCCCGCCTTGGCGCCCGTCTGCAGGTCCGCCTCCAGGTTGCCGGGGTCAATAAAGGCGATGCACATCAGGAAGCCGGGCCTGTGCAATTTGGGGGAGAAGAGAGAGAAGAGGGGGATTAGGTACGTGTGCGACATAATAAAAGTCCGGCTAATGGGCTGACGAGTTGTTGATACACTGATAATCGAAGGTGACGCCAATGTCAATGCATCAATTTCAACACACATCGCGCAGTGCGCATCCAAAGGAGCACGGTTGCAGCATGCATTACGTATCAAGTCGACCAACGTTTCAAACATATCTCCTTGAACGAGCACCCCACGAATTGGTTTCGAATCAGGGTGCACAAGAAAAATTGACCCTTCAACTCCGGGTGGGGGACACGTCACCGACCGGCACACTCGCGCGGCAAATGCCCGGAGGGCCATTGCACACAAAGACGGAGCCCCCTGCTTGGACCAATATGCAACATCCCAGCACCCAATTATATGACCAACACAAACGCGCGCAGGACGCACCCCATGTGGTGCATGAGTAACCGCCAGCTAAAGGCACTACTCTCTGGCGAGGCAGAAGGGGCAGTCCTCGGCAGCGTCGCATCGTGCTGGACATCGAGATCCCCATTGATCAAAGCCTCCCGCTGCTCCGGCTCGGCAATCATGGCGACGGTCTGGATACCCAGCGGCCCCGCGCACGGCACGCGCGAGTTTCGACAACGTCCAGGTGGTGTTTGTGGCCCCGCTCGCCGACGGCAAGTTGGCCCCTCGTGCGATGATACAAATTCAATTTTCTACTTCCAATATGTGAGAGCTAACGAGGTGGCGTTGTGGGTATCTGTCTCCATGTTGACGGACCGCATACCGCCCAGATACAGTGGCGTACGCTGTGAACGCTCTCCGGCCACGTGATAGCGCCCTCTCGAAGAGCGATGCGATGGATCGCATGGTGGGGTCTGTGGGCGGCACCTGGATGGGAGCAGCTTGTGGGTGAGTTGAGCGGTGAGTCTCGATGTTTCATGAGATACGAGCTATTGAAATATTTTGTCTGACCGTGCTTGGAAGCGCATCTGCATCCATGAGCGTCTGATACTTGTTTGTCGTGCTTTTTGGCATCACGGACCAAGCCACCCGGGCTCATGCGTGCTGTCGTCCAGCGCGTGAAAAGCGCGAGCGTAGAGGTACACTTCCGTCCGTGCAAATCTGCATGGCATCATGGAGTGCACTGATTATTGACTTGATTCTATCTCGTGTACAGGTGGAGGGTCGGCTCGTATCCCAGATCGGCCCGGGTCTGCTCTGCTACATAGGCGTCGGTCAGCAAGACGGCGCCGATGACATTGCCTACATGTGCGCAGGGGTGGCAGTAGGTGACCTCATTGTGATTGTGTTGATGATTACTGAATGATTGCGTCCTAAACGCTGCATGCATGCTGGAGACCGCTGTGCTCAGGCAGCCGCCACCGTTTCCTCACCCGGCAGTGTGCGCAAACTCCTGGGCATGCGCATCTGGCCAAGCGAGGACCAGGCCCGTCCCTGGCACCTGAACGTGGCGCAGCTGCCTGGCTCCATTCTCTGCGTGAGCCAGTTTACCCTTTTCGGCCGACTCAACGGAAACAAGCCAGACCATTCACGGGCAGCCCCCCCCGCCGCCGCCCAACAGCTGTACAATGAGTTCCTGGCCACGCTTCGTGCGCAGCACGGCCACGATCGCGTTTCGGATGGCGTGTTCGGGGCCATGATGCAGGTGGCCAGCGTGAACGACGGGCCGGTCACCTGGCTGCTGGACAGCGCCGACCGAAATAAGTAGAAACCCTGACACACTACTCATGATGACCCCACAAGTACATGATAATAGAACAAAAAACCATTTGCTAGTTCGCATGCAAGATTTTGCTGTCTAAAACGACTGTCAAATCGGCCATCAAGTGTGTATTGCAGAACGAGCCGCCAAACCTGTACAGCCCACCCTAGCAGGAACTTGCCCCCACCACGGGCCCCTGGCATCATCTTAGGCTGCTGCCCTCTTCTCAGTCCCCAAAACGAACCCTATTGCATACCACCTTGATAGGAACCGCTGGCAGCAGGTTCAGGCCCAGCTTCCGCCCGCCCCGCTTGCCGCCAACCGTCCGACAAACCCCGGTGCGATGACAACAACTGCTGGTAGAGGCGGTCCGCCCACGTCAGTCGAATCCGACCTGGCGGGCAGCTCCAACCGACGGGCCCGTATCTGGGGCCACATTAGCTCCCGAGCTTTCTCTGAAGCCATGTTTGACCGTCATGTGCGACGAGTATGCCCTCCTTGGCCCGCCTGTAGCGAGAGGGCGGCTTCTCCTCTTGACCCACCGTGATGAGTAATCCCCGCGAGCGCATCATCCCATTTGTAATGAGTTTTGGCCCCGACGACGTTGAAAACACAAGACAAATCCCCTGCTCCTTATGGTACTCGCTTCGCAGCAGCTTATGGAAAAACATTACGAGTGGACTCATCACGTAGGCGAGCCACTTTACACCATCTCAAACTTGACGCACTGCTGTTGTACCGCGCATCGTCCGTGGAACGCTGCTTGACTCTCGCGAGTGTATGCCACCGATCCAGGGCTAGCCAGCCACATTTGGGAAGCTCCTCTTCAATGCCGCGCTGCGTATCGAGCATAAATCATGTGGCCATGCCGGCCCTCCCGTACGACCTCTACCCAGACACCCCGGGCTCCGGCGGTCGGATGTGGGAGGACGACGACGGCGCCGATTCGGCCCCTTCCCTGAGCGAGGTAATTTCCATACGCTATTTGGGACCTTGTCGTGCGCTGGATGTGCGGATGAGATGGTCCGACGATGTGGTGGGCAATTATGAAAGATTACAACACCGGTTCGCCCTCGTCTCCCAGGTGTCGTCGGAGCGCTCCCTGGAGCACGATGATGTCTCGGCCGTTCCGGGCGACGATCTGGACGACGATGACCCGGCCTACCAGACGGACGAGTTCAGGATGTGGAGCATGAAGGTAAGGGCAGCGTCATCCGGCCACGTGTACCGGGCTTCGATAGATCATGTCCCGGACCTTGGCTTCCGGCGGGCGACCCGGCACCTGACATGGCCCGCCCGCACTTCCCTTCCCGCAGGTCCTTCCCTGCACGCGCATGGCCGCCCATGACTGGACGACCTGCCCCTTTGCGCACGTGGGCGAGAAGGCGGTTCGCCGCGACCCGAGCTGCCACGCGTACACGGGGGTGGCCTGCCCGGACATGAAGCGGACTAGCGCCTGCCCCCGGGGCGACAAGTGCCCCTACTCCCACAACGTCTTCGAGTACTGGCTGCACCCCACGCGCTACCGCACGCAGCTCTGCAACGACGGCCCCGCCTGCGCGCGCAAGCCCTGCTTCTTCGCGCACTCGCTGACCGAGCTGCGCAGCTCCGATGTGCGGCCCTTTGTGTCGCCCGAGACGGTCGCGCGCGTGGAGCGGGAGGTGGCCCTGCACGGCACGGCCTGCACGAGCGGCGGCGTGGGCGCGCTGGCGCAGGGCGGCGTCGTGCCGCACGGGCCGCCCTCGCTGGCGCCGCAGCGCCGGCTCGACCTGCTCGGGCGGCTCGCGCCGCGGGCGCGGCAGCCGCGCGCGCGCGGCCTCGGTCGCCTCCTCCGAGCGCAGCAGCGGCAGCTCGGCCGCCGGCGACCACGACGAGGTGCTGGCCTCCATCCTGGCCGCGCTGCGCGCCGAGCGCGCTCGCTTCTCGGGCGGCGCCAGCGGCACCAACCACGAGATTGTGATCAACACCCTGCACTCTGTGCTCCGGCAGGTCGCCGCGCGGCAGCCGGCGTGCTAGCCGGCGACCTGAGTTTTGAAATTTCACGGCACCCGTCCCGCAAGGGGACGCGCCGCGGTAGCTGCGTGCGCGTCGCACCGTTCAACACTTTTCCTCTCTCTCGCTCTCTGCCTATTATGATGGAGACGTGCGCCATACAAAGCGGGCGCGCGCGTGAGCATGTTTGTGTGCATAATGCACGCACACAGGCTCACGCACGCCCTTTCAAGCGCCCAAGCCCTTGAAAGAATCCGCGCAGAGGCGGCGCGTGCCCATTCCTTCGCGCCCCCTCGCCGCCCCGTCCTCTGCCGTTCGTCTCTTAGTTCACCGTTGCTCCCTGCGTGTACCAATAGCCCCGCGACCCTCTGCCGCACGCATGTGCCGGGGGCCCGCGGCCTGACCCTCTACTATTTATCCCTAGTTTCCTCTGACGAGCTATCTATGCCTGACATGCTTCCGGATCCCTGCCTATCTATTACGCGCCGCAGAGCTCTTTTGCGGTCCGGTCATGCCTCCCATTTTCCCGTTTTTTGAGATACCTCGTCCATTCATTTTTGAGGGATGCGCATCCCTTTTTGATCGACATGGAACTGTAGTCGGCAGACTAGAAGAAGATTGAGAAGATGGGGATCAAGATACATAGTTGAGATACGGAAAGAGGGGAGGGGGAGGAGAATGAGTGACGAGCGGGGTGCTAAAGCACTTGATGTGAGGCGCTGTTGAGCGCTTATTCTTCCCTAAATCTCTACTCAAAATCACGGCGAGTCTGCGCGCTCTCGATCAGTGCAGCAGCGCGGCGGCCTCGGCCGGGAGCGGGGCGCGCTCGTCGGCCGCCAGCTGCTCGGGCAGCAGGGGCCGCTCGACCTCGGCGGCGCGGTCCGCGCGCGCCGGCGCGGGGATGCACAGCGCCGCCAGCATGGCCAGCGCGATGAGCGCCGCGGCCAGCACAAACGGGGCGCCGGGGAAGTAGGTGCCGGGGGACTCCTCACGCGTGAACCAGCTGAAGAGGGCGGAGAAGAGCAGGGGCCCGACGCCCGAGGCCACCGATCGGGCGCCCATGAGTGCGCCCTAGGAGGAGAGGTTGGAGGGGGTGCTGAGCAGGGTGGGGCAGGGTTTTTTCTGTGAGTACCACACATCATCACTTCCGCCCCACCACCGACTCCCTACCTGCACGGCGCCTTGCTCGTGGGCCTCGGCGTGGTTGGCCTTCAGCGCGCTGATGATGGGGAATGCCATGGATCCTGGTCGGAAGGTGTGCTTGGGGATGGAGTGTGCGCGCATGTGGGTGGGACGTTTGATTGGGTGCCAGTGCCCTGCAGGCGCCCAACATCACCCCCCCCCCCCTCTCATCCTCCTCACCCAGCGTGCCCAGCGCGATGGCGCAGAGCGCTTCGCGCGCCGAGGCCACGACGGTGAGCGCGACGTGCTGGAGCAGCATGGCGCCGAGGGCCGCGAGGAGGACGCCGCGCTCGCCCAGCAGGCCCAGCAGGGGCCGCAGGAGGAGGGCCTGCGCCAGGAACCAGCCGGCGCCGACCACCATGAAGACGCGCGCCTGGTCCGCGGGCCCGAAGCGCAGCTTGAGCTGGAGGTACTGCACCAGCAGGTCCTGCACGCCCTCGGAGCACATGCCCAGCAGCATGGTGCACACGGTCAGAGCGCGGTACAGCCGCGAGCGCATCAGGATGCGGAACGCCGCCGCCGGGAGCAGCGAGGATCGTGGGTGGGTGTTTTCGACGCCGTCACGCCTCGTAGCGACAGTCCCCGCGGCCCACGTGGGCAGCAATACCGCGCCGGCCAGGATGCAGAGTGCGATGCAGGACAGCGCGGCCAGCAGGGCGTGCGCGGGCAGCATGCGGCTCCCGATGCCGGGGCCCAGCACGATGCCCAGAGCGGCCGAGGCCAGGGCGGCGCCAAAGGCTGCCGGGCGCGCGCCGGGCGAGAGGCCGTCGGCCAGCAGCGCCAGCGTCACCGGCAGGCTCGAGAAGCCGCTGGTCAGGACCTTTGGAGTGAGCATGGGGAAAGAGTGAGTACGCCGTGGCAAGCATCTGCTTCATCATCAAAGGCACCCCCCACCGAACGTCCCTCCTATCCACGCACTGTACCTGCACGACATAGTACCAGTACAGGTGAATCCCCACTTGGATGTGGATCCACACCACGGACAGGCTAGCCGCGGCAGAGAGTGCCGCGGCCAGCAAAAAGGGCTTGCGGCCGAACGAGTCGCTCAACCTCCCCACAAGCGGCACCTGGCGCCGAGAGGCAAGGCGAGTTAAATTGAATAATCTATTTTATCATCAGCCTCACAATCGCCATACCATAATCCACTGCATCGCCGCCTTGCCATGAACAAGCCCACAACGGTGTTGGAAAGAAAGGAGGTGGCGCTAGCGCAGAAGACGACGTCGGCGTGGGCGTCTCGGCACGCGGCTGGCTCCTCCGAGGCAGGGTACCGCTCGCAGGCCATGGGATGACCGGCTCTCAGCGATGCAAAGTCGTTTGTGAGCAGGGTGGGCAGGTGCGGGAGGGCCAGCGTCAGGGCTGCGCGAGTGTGTGGCGTGGGCGGGGTGGAGCAGAACCCTAGCGCTCAGTACCTGGTCGGGCTTGCCGATTCGATCAGACTCGGCAGCGGCACCTTTCGCATCCCCTACCCAACCAAATAGTACCTGTACAAAAAATAATGCCGATGGGGAATATCGGCCAGACCCGGGAGCGCCCCAGCTCTCGCAGGACGGAGGGGTCCAGCATCGGGTCTCGAACGGCGATAGTTCCCCGACTGGACCAAGCTCCAATGCAATCACCGCATGATGAATGATGATTTGTATACCGTGAAAATGTTTGGCAAGGTGCGAAGCGGCATGTCTATCTTTGCACGTCGTTGCGACGACACAGGTTCTGGGCACAGCGCACATGGCAAAACCGCCGCGGCCGCCACGCCAGCACGACCGACTTCACCCCGGCACTTGGTGACAACCGCTGCGATCTGTACCTTCGTGACTCTATCCTTTTTTATAAATGCAACTCCTTCAAAGTAACATAGATAGAATGCAAGTACTTCGTAGCAACATAGTAAGAATGCAAGTACTTCATAGTAACATCGTAAGGATGCATCGGCATAGAAAAAAAGCGCAACCGCAAGTTTTGCCATAAAAATGGCCAAGTCAGTCGTTCTAGAGGAGCGGCTTGCGATCAAAGGCCGTCAGGCCGATCGCAAACGCCTGCGCGGCGCTGATGCGAGTGGGGTTGAAATCGAGAATGAACAGATCTTCTTCCAGCTTTCCGAATTGGAGCAGCACGGGCCCAGCCGGGTCGTCCGCGCTGACCAGTTGAAAATTTTTCGTGGACGGTGCGCGGACGCGGCTTCGGAAATTGAGGATCCAGCACCGCAGGTCTGCGCTCCAGGTGGGCAGGCGGCTGACCAGCCGCAGCGCTGGTCGAGCTGCCACGTCAGGCGGGGCCTGCGTCTGGGGGTGTGAGGCGGCTGGATGTGAGGCTGGGTGGTCAAGAGGTTGACAAGACCCTGCAGCGGCGCATGCAAGTATCCAACTGCACTTCAGAAGCGGCATGCATTGATAAGACGACCTAACGTTGACGTCGTACCCAGGAAGAGGCGGGCGAGACCTCGCCACTCCTCGTCGAGTTGGTCAGTGCCGGCGACGCCTGCCCGCGCGCCTTATCGACCCCCTCATCCCACCAAGCAGGTCGCGGCAGGCGCAACCACCAGCCACGGGCCTCCGTCTTGACCGCCTCTGGCTTGGCGTCGACAAACACGCTGCCCGCCGAACTCCAGCTCTCGAGAGACTGTCTGAGAAGGCCTTCTTGGCTGATCTGGCCGGCAAGCTCCCGCTGCCGGCTTGCTTTGTCGATCTCCAAAAAATCCATCGCCACCTGCGCCGCCGGCAGGTCCGCACAGAGGACGCGAGGCCGGGGGAAGCCCTTCAGCCCGCTGCTCTGGTACCGCACCGCGCTCTCGTCCCCGGCGCCCTCCTCCCCAGGCCAGACCAGCCTGTACCGCATTCCCAGCAGGCCGCCACGCAGCGACACGAGCGGGCAGCGGGACGCAGCGTCTTGCCAGCGGCGCTCGATGCTGATGGCGTAGCGCCCCTGGCCGAGGCGGGCGGCGGAGAGGAGGAATCGGGAGCGGCGCCGCGGCGACGGGTCCTTGCCCAGCCACAGCGTGAAGCCCTGTCGCCCGCTCTCCCGCTGCACAAAGCACTTGAGCAGCCCCGATCGAGAGCGCGACACGGCGCGAGGCGACTGCAAGGTGGAACACGAATGCGCTAGTAGGGAGCGTCGTCATCGACATGCATGTGTTTCAAACGCCCGCATGCCCTAGCTCGGCATACCAGCTGCGTGAGCTGCCTGGGGTGGCAAATCATGGACACCGAGTCCCAGGGCCAGCGAAAGAAGACCTGGCTGCCTATGCGCCTCCACCTCTTGCACACCGCGCATCTGGGCCAGCGAGCGTGCGAGGGTTGAGCGCGTCCCTCTCGTACAACCGGCAAGGGTTTTTTGGTGGCTCGCGGCGGTCGCCCCGCACCCCGGAACCGGCCGTCACCCCATTCTCCACGCACATGCTAAACTGGTGGCGCCGCCGTCCGTGAGCCAAGTACCCGAAAACGTGCTCCAGGATGTGGTCCGGAAGACGGGAGATCGACACCGAGGGCTTGATGGCCACCTCCTCGCGCGGACGCTCACCACACGCCGCATCCATCAATTGTGCGGCCTCGGCAGCGTCTTGCATGTGCTCGAGCACCTTTTCAATGCATCATGTGTACCATGGAGGGGCGTTGGCGCCCTCAAGCCATGCCGTGCTCAGGTGGGTGGTCGGCCCGAGTTCCTTGCTGCACGTACGGTACGGGTGTGCAGAACCCAGCAGAGCAGCATATGGTGCTCTATTTTCAGTATCCACGTAGCTCTATCGCATTCGTGCATTCATTTGCAAGGCCATGTGCGATCGATTGACCTCCAAGCCCTGCCTCCCACCGAGATCCGCGATTGCCGTGCGACCTGCCGGGTCGCCTGCCGGGAAAGCCAGGATCGTGCGACCCATGCATCGCTCATCCACCAAGCCAATGATAATTGACACGAGTGAGATGTCTTAGACATGTTTGCATTGCCATGATGGCGGCAACGCGGCCTCCATGACCGTCAGCTTCCCTTGCCTCGGGCGGGCTAACCGGCCCCGGCAGCTCACAGACCGCGAGGGCAATCGCGGGGATGTACTTCTATTCGGATGCATTTCACGCGCACAATGCTGTGCATGCCCCATGCGCAACATCGGATGCGGCATTGCAGGTCGGACGGGTCCTCAGCCCAGTCAGGCGGAGCGGACAGCCAGATTCATCCGTGCAGCTCCAGATCTCGAACGTCACGCTGGCCCTGGCTCGGGAGTTCAGAGACTTTCCAAAAGGCCCACTTTTTTGGTGCAGTCTATCCGCTCATGCTCACGATTGTCATTGAATAGATTGCGAATCACCAATTATTTGGCATCGTGCGGGCCAGGGCGTGTGACCGAGGCACGGCCGCGTTGCGCGACACGTAAATCGCTCCGTCACAAAGTGGGTCTTGGATGCGCAGTACTAGGAGATCATGGTTGGTGTGCTATTTTGGCTTGTCATGTCATTGCATTCTCGCTGATTTCATGGCTCTGTGCCGCACCTTATTGTCGCAGTCGGTGTCGGGCGTATCCGCGGAGGACAAACTCTGGCACCCCGCGACGAGATTGCGCCAGCATCCTCGTCGCCGACTGGGCTTTGTAAATTGAGGGCATCATCCTTGGTATGAAGTAAAAGCCCGCGGCGCGCCATGTCTGAGAGCCGGGCCGGCGTGGTCGATCTACAGCGGGCCCCACCAGGGGTGCAGGAATGCTTGGCCCCATGCTTCCTTATCCGGGAAGCCTGCTTCAATTCGGTGACGGAGGCGGATGACCTGAGGTGCGGCGGGAGGGGGGAGGCGGTTTGCTCGCTGTCGGAGCCGTCTTGTTCCGGAGCGTCGCCGGAGTGTCGCGGTCGACGAGACTCGTCGCGGGGCTTTATCCCTGCCGCAGAACCCTGGCAAGGTTTGTGGGCAAGACACAGCTGCTGTTGGAAGGCTTGGATGGCGTCGACTGCCTGCAGGGCATCGCCGCATGGCCGGAAGCCATTGGTGAGTAGGGTGTGGGCACATACGTGAGAGGACACATGGGCCAAGCTGGGGTGGGGTGATGCCAGGGTCGGACGCCATGGTGCTAGACGTGGTTGTGCGCGCGAGGTTTGAGGAGATTGGGTACCGCTATGATGCTCCTTGGGGTGTGTCGCAGCAATATGCTCGATGTGCGCCAAGGAGCAGGTTGCTCAAGCCATCCACGTCCAGAGTCATGCTCGCAGCGGTACTAAGCACAACTCCCGCCCCCATTGCAGCTGGCTTGCAGGAGGCGCTGAGCGGCGTCAAGGACGCGGTGGACAGCACCAACCGGCTGGGCGTGCTGCTCTCGCTCCTCGTGACCGAGACGACCGCGCAGCGTCTGCGGTGCGCGCTGGCGGAGCTGGGCTCGGCCGTGCGCGACCTGGGCGCCCCCCCTGGGCGTGGCTGGGTCGGCCGTGCCCGCGGACGTGGCCTCCGACGCCGCGACGCTGCCGCGCCAGATGGCGGCGCAGGGCTTTGCGCCGCGCCCCGGCACGGACCAGCTGACCTGGCAGCTGCTGCGCCAGCTGACGCTGGCCGCGGTTGGGCGCGGGGACCGCGAGGTCCTGGTCAATGGCCTGCGCGAGGCGCTGGCCGTCACGGGCCTGGCCCCGGCCGAGGCCGCGAGCTGGGGGCGGGCGCGAGTGCGCGGCCCTCGACCGCGCCGGCGGCGAGGCCCTGGCCGCGGGCGATCCGATTTTGGCCTTTTTCTGCATGCAAGTGGCCGCGGCGCTGCGGGCGGCCATCGACGGGCAGTGGCGCTGGATGACAGAAGAGGAGGAGGAGGAAGGCGAGAGCAGGACGCCCCTGGACGCGAGCGTGGATGGCGAGCGGGACGCGGGGTCGGCCTCGGAGCGATCCACGGCCGCGACGCCAGACCTGCCCGCGGAGTCGGTCACGCGGCGCCGCGCGTCCACGGAGGATGTATTGGCAGGGGGTGGAGAGGCGCCTGCCAAGGTTGACGGGATACCCGAGGTGTCTGGGGACAGTGGCACTGCGATGAGCGAAACCGTCGGTACCGATGCCACTGCCCACCCGGCTATCGTCTCGGACGACCTCGTTCTGGAGCAGCGCAAGCCCAGCCTTCTGGGCCAAGTGGCGTCCTGGTTCGGGCGCGTCGACCCCGACCCGGACGCGTCGGCATCCACGCGCGACCCGGCCTCGGCGGCGCTGGCCTGGCCGCGCGGTCTGGACCCCGGCCCGCTGGACCCGGCGGACGCGGGCGCGCTGGTCGCGGCGCTGGGCTCGGAGCGGCGCGTGTTCCGGCAGTGGGTCGCGGCCACGGTGCTGGAGCGCGAGGCCGAGCGCGGCGGCGAGCCGGCGCGCGCCTCGCTGGTGTCGCTGGGCCTGATCCCCGCGACGCTGCGCGCGCTGCGCGCGAGCAACGACAGCTCGCTGCGCGGCGCGCTGGCGGGCGTGCTGCGCCAGCTGGCGCGCGACGGCGCGGGCGCGACGCGCCATCGCGGCGCAGGGCGGCATCGCGCCGCTGGCCAGCCTGCTGCAGTGCGCCAGCTCGCACGCGCGCCAGGCGGCCCGCGCGCGCTGTCCAACGTCGTGGTCAGCAGCGCGCGCAACAAGCGCGAGGCCGCGCAGTTTGGCGCGATCCACGCGCTCACGCGCATGGCCGAGGGCGACGGCGCGCTGGGGCGCGAGGCCGCGGCGGCCACGCTGGGCAACCTGGCCGCCAGCTGCGACGAGACGACGGCGCTCATGGCCGAGGCGGGCGCGGTCGCGGCGCTGAGCGCGCTGCTGGACCCGCGACGCAACACGCTGGCCTGCGTCACGCACGCCGCGCGCGCTGCGCAACCTGGCCGGCCGCGACGCGGAGGCCAAGGCGCTGCTCCTGCGGGAGGGCGCGGTGCCGCGCCTGGTGCGCCTGCTGGAGCCGCGGGCGGCGAAGGCTGGCGGTGCGTGCTCGGGGCGCGCCTCGTCGCCGGGCGCGCTCGCCATCTCTTCAGGCATCGGCTCGGCTGCGGCCGCGCGCCAGGCGGCCGCCTCGGCGCTCTCCAACCTGGCCTGCAACCACGAGGCCGCGCAGCTGGAGATTCTGAGTGCCGGCGCGGTGCCGCGCCTGGTCGCCATCGCCTGCGCGGCGCTGGCCGAGCCGCGGTGCGAGGGCCCCGCCGCGCCGCTCTCGCCCCGCGCTTTACTCCAGCAGCCGGAGCTGGCGCGCGAGCGCCTGCCCGCGGCCGAGGCCGCGCTGTGGGCGCTGAGCAACCTGTGCGGCGGCGCGCCCGCGCGCAAGGCCGTGGCCGCCGAGAATGGGCTGCTCATGCCCTGCGTGGTCGCGGCCGCGGGCGCCGACGCGCCCGCCGGGCTGCGCTACGCGGCGGTGCGTCTGCTCAAGGCCATCGCGCTGGCGCGCGACTGCACGCCCGTGTGGCGGCACGAGGCGCTGGCGGCCGGCGTCGTGCCCGCGCTGGTCGGCCTGCTGCGCCCCGCGCGCAGCGCGCCCGAGCCGGGCGCGGCCAAGGCGGCCTCCGCCGTGCTGGCTGCGCTGGCCGCGCGCTCGACCACGGCGCGGCGCGAGATCGTGGCGGGCGCGGGCGAGGCCGTGGACGGGCTCGCGCGCGCGCTGGCCGACTCCGCGCGGCGCGATGGCCACGCGCGAGCGCGACGGCGCCGACCTCGCGGCCGCCGTGGCCCAGGCGGACGCGGTCTGGATCGAGCTGGCGCGCTGCCTGGGCACGCTCTTCCGCGAGCCCGTGCCGCTGGCCGCCGCGGCGGCCACCTCGCCCGCGCCCGCGGCGCGCGCCCGCGCGGCGAGCCGACCAGCGACCGCGTCGCGGCCGAGGCCGCGCTGGCCGCCGGCGCCGCGCCCGAGCTGGTCGCCGCGCTGCTCAGCCCGCGCGCGCCCGTGGCCGAGGCCGCGGCCGCGACGCTGGGCGCGCTGTGCCAGGCCGGGCGCGGGCGCGCGCGCCGCGCGGCGCTCGAGGCCGGCGCGCTGCCGGCGCTGCTGGACCTGCTCGAGCAGGCGCTGCTGCTCCCGCCCGCGCCGCCGGGCGAGGACGTCGCCGCGCCGGCCGCCTCGGCCGAGTGCGCGGGCCCGGCCGACTCGCTCGAGATGGCAGCCTCCATGTCACTGGCCACTGGTGTGGACAAGAGCGCTGCGAGTGCTGACGAGCCTGTGAGCGCTGGAGACCCCGCAGTCGCCCCATTTCTGCCGTCGGTCACGACCTCCCACCCCAGCACCACCGGCTCAGCGCCGCCCCAAGAAGTCATCGGCCGCGGCGTGTCGTCCACGGCGTCGGTGTTTGCCGAGCCGCTGCAGGTCGCGGCCGTGGCGGCGCTGGGCGCGCTGGCCAGCGAGGGCACGGCCGCCGACCTGGAGCCCAGCGCCGGCCGCGCGGCCGAGCTGCTGGCCACCGTGGTCGAGCGCGGCGGGCCCGACTCGGCGCGCGCGTGCGCCGCGGCGCGCGCCCTGTCGGACCTGGCCTGCTGCGGCGACGGCGTGCGCCGCGCCGTGGCCGCGGGGCCCGCGCCCGCGGCCCTGGTCGGCATCCTGCGCGGCGTCGCCGGCGACGCGCGCGCCGCGGCCGCGCTGGCCCTCTGGGACGTCTGCTACGACTGCCCGCGCGGCTGCGAGGCCGTCCTCAAAGCAGGTAAGGAAATTGGTGAATAGAGGCGGTCTGGGGTTGGGGGAGCGTTTTATTTTTTATTAAGGGCTGCTTCTTTGGCCGACGACAAATCGTGGTGCCCCGTCGTCTTTAGTGCACATCACATCCGACCACATGCACATCTGGCCTCCCACCTTCACCCCCCCTAGTTGCCCCCCTCCCAACGCAGATGGCGTGCCGCTGCTGGTGCAGCTGCTGCACCTGGGTGACGCCGAGGCCAAGGAGGCCGGCGCGGCCTGCCTGGGCGAGGTCGCGGGCCTGGGCCCCGCCGGGGTCGCGGCGCTGCACGCGGCGGGCGCGCTGCCGAGCCTGGAGGCCCTCGCGCGCGCCCACGACCTCGCGTGACGCGAGGCTGGCCGCGCTCAACGCGCTGCGCGCCGCGCAGGCCAACGCCGCGCCGGAGCAGCTGGCCGTCGTGGCCATGGGCCGCGCAAACAGGGAGGAAGCTGCGGGGTCGCCCACGGCCGTGCGCAGCCCGCGCCGCGCGCTCGTGGCCGCGCGCGAGAGCGACGGCGGCCTGCTCGCCAGCCTCGCGGCCACCGAGGTGCTGTAGGGATGAGGAACCAGGCGCCAGGCCGCGTCGTGCAAGGCATTGATCTGGAATGCGCAGCGCATGCGCCGCGTGCACTAGTAGCCCCGGCCCCTCGAATGACTGATCGAGACTCCGGCAGCACTGCCCAAGTAAAATCGTCCTTTACTATGCTTAATTTATATGGCTTTACTACGTTCAACGGTTGCACTGGAATTCCACGGGCTTGCGGCAGATGGTGAGTGGCAAGGGGCAGGCGCCTCCCGCCTTGAATCCAGGCGGCCGAGCGCTTCAGGCCCGCCCGTCCCCGTGTCTCTCGCTTGCAGCCTTGACCCAGCCAGACGTCTCTTTTTATACCTGAATCTATCCCTTTTCGGTTTTTTCTTTGCAATTGCCTTTAAACTGCGCGTGATGCTGGAGGAACCGGGGCTGGTTTCGGGCAGCAGGAGCTTCGACCGCGAGGGTAGCCTATTCTCTCTCATCTATCTGGGCACCGACTGTGTCGCGCCTTTCCATTCGCGATTGGCAGTGCTGTAACAGCCACGCAGGAGACCATCATACAGTCAAACTCCCTCGGCAGTCAGTGACGTGCAAAAGTATTCAGTAGCCATACGTCTGATTGAGGTGGCTGCGGCCGTCGCCGCGCTGCCCCTCGGGGGGCGCCCACGTGTCGCCCTCTGGCGCCTCGCTCTCGTCCACTGGGCGCCTGCGGCCGGCGAGCAGCAGCTCCAGGTCCGCGGCGACGCGAGCCTCCGGCGTCGCGATCGCCGGCTGGGCGGGGGCCTGTCTCGCGGGCTTGGCGTGCTTGGCCAGCTCGGCGGCAATGTGTGCGCGGCGGGCTTCGTAGGACGAGGGAGGCGCCTTGGCCGGCGCTGGGGCGGACGCTGGGGCTTGCGCCGCGGCTGGCCTCTTCCTGATCTCCAGGCCTCCCTGCTCGTCGGCCTGTTCGAGCCGGTGCACCGCGGCTGGGGAAGGAGCGCCGGAAGGTGCGCTGCTGGGTGCGCGCGTGTCCACCTCAGAAGCAGCAGCCTCCTCAGGCTTTGTTTCTGCTGTCGGCTCCAGCGCCGGCGCGGCACTGCCGGCGGACTCGACCGCCCGTTTCTGCACGCGCTCCTTTTCTTGGGCGCGTCGGCGACCCTCGAGCTTTTCGGTGGCGCGCTGCACGGCCTCGCGGGCCGCCTTTGACCCCGACGAGAAGAGCCTGCGAGCGGGAAGCACAACCTGTCATGTGTTTCCCAGGCAGCAAACAAACTCTCCTTCCCCGCCGCCCAGGCAGCTACATGGCATGCAAGGCATGACACAAACGCAGTCATACCCGTCGGGGTCGGCGAGACGAAGCAGCTTTTTCGTTGCTTCCAACTCGCGTTCCAGCTCCTGCGCCCTCCTTTCCAAAACAAAAAGCTCATCCGACTCCAGACGAGCGTCGACGCCGCGCATGAAGGCCTCCAGGGAATCGCCGTCGTCGGCGGGACCAGGTGCGCCCGCCGGCTCGGCCGCCCCGGCCGCGCTCTGCCGCGCCTCCCTTTCCTTCTGCAGGCGCTCGCTCGCCTCACGCAGGTCCTTGGCCAGCAGATCCCGCTTCGCCGTCAGCGTGGGCGCGTCCAGCGCCTCGGGCTGGCGCTCGTCCGGGAGCGTCCTGCCCTTCTTGGGACCCCGGCGTGTCCGGTCGTACACCATGCCCTCGTCATCGTCGCTCAGACCTAAAAAGAGGAGGAAATGGCTATCGACGTCAGTCTTCTTAGGAAAGGCTGAATTAAAAAAGGCACAGCCCACACACGCCACCTGCCTTCGTTGTCAGAGTCCCTCTTCCGGGAAACAGCCGCGCGCTTGTCCCGGCGCCCGGCTCCGGTCTTGGCGCGAATGGAGTCGCGAATGGAGTCTAGCAGAGTGTCTTCCAGCTCCTCCAGTTGCTCCCGGGCACGGTCGCACTGCTGCTCGTTGCGGAGCAGCGTGGAGGCCTGCCCAGCGCTCATATCCTCCATCGACTTTTGCTTGCTCTGCTTGGCGGGCAGTGGGGATTGAGGAGGTGGAGTAAGGGCGCACATTGAACGCGCTGGCTACGTAAACAAGGCTCGCCCTCTCAATCAGTGCCCAAAACCTCACAACATCAACGCATGATCCGCTCTGCCGAGCGTCGCACCCGGATGCGGTCGCTCTCAGTTTCCAGGTGGGCAATCTGCCGCTCGAGCCGCCGGATCTTGTCGGCAATCTTGGTCTGCTTGTCCGTGAGCCCTCTGGCGGCCTCGTGCGCCCGCCAGTCGAGGTCCTCCAGCAGGTCGTCCCCGGCGTCCTGGTCGGCCGCATCCTCCGCCATGCCCCAGCTGGCGCCCCCGCCGCGCAGCGCGCTCTCCATCTGGGCCTGCGCGACGGTCGCCTCCCGCTCCCTCCGTGCCGCCATCGCCTCCAGCGCGGCCGCCTGGCGGCGCTGCTCGCGGCTGGGGCCCTCCTCCGGCATGAATTCGGGCGAGCCCGTGAGAATGTACTGCCGGCTGCTCTGCCCAAACCGAATCATGTCCCCAACCCTGTGATTGGAGTGGGAGTGGGGATTGTTATATTATGGAAGAGGGTTAGGGTGTCAATACAAGCACCTGGCAAAGATCACCCATCTGAAAGAGCCTTTTTCCACAAGCAACGCAAGAAACAGCAAAGGTCACAACGGAGTCACTCCTTCCATTCCACAGCCTCCAACCCAGAGCCTCCTGGCGGCGCCAGCGCACCTCAAGGCGACATACTGCCCTCCCTCCAGTCGGTGCTTGTTCAGGAACGTGCCGTGTGTGCTGCCAGGATCAAACAGGAACGGGGCCCCGTCCTCGGCACGGAACTGGATGACGGCGTGCAGACGGGAGGAGGTGGGGTGATCCAGCACAACATCCATGTCTGGCAGACGCCCAAAGGTGTAGTGCTCCTTTTCGCAGAGGTCGATGGAACCCAAAATGGCGCCGCCTCTCAGGATTTCCAGGCCAAATTGGCCATCCCTGTGTCATTGGGAGTGAACATAAAGGGCTACTTGGCGATGATGGCGATGGGAGTCTGATCAGCCAGACGGACAACGTACCCTAGCTTATCCAAACAAATAAGCAATCGCACACACCTGTTTGGCATGCCCGACCATTCAGGAGGCGCATAGTCGGCGGGAGCTGCTCCAGAGGGTCTGCCACTTGATGGAAGTGGGCCCTTCCCCGTGCCTGCCAGGGCCTGCAGGAAGACCGGGCTGTCAATAATGGGGCGGCCAGCTATGGACCAGGCTGCCGAGAGGATTTCAAGGCAGTAACACAGTAATAGATCATCATCGTCAACGCGCCTTGGCTGCGGCCTCGTCCATGAGGCGCTCCTTTTGAGCGGGAGTGGCATGGGCTGCCGCTTGCATGGCCGCGACGGATGCCGCGACCACGCTCGCGCGAGAAGTCGGCTGCTCCTCAGCAGCCTGCACAGCATCCTTGCCATCACTGCCTTCCTCAGCGTGTATCCTGTCTGGGCGCGCACGCGGCAAGGGCGCTCGAAATTCCTCCATGGCAATGTCGAGGGTGGGTTGCCCAGCGCTACCAGTCTCTGATCATCGGCACACTTGCACTATGCCCACGTCTTATCACGATGAGGAGATGTCTTAAATACATGCCTTTTTTGATTGGTGTCTCTTGAGTTGCAACGACCGCTGCGACACCATTTTTCTTGAATGTCTCGTGTGCAAAATCGCAACCAATCCGGATCGCGTCTTCCCCACCAGGCTCAGGTCACCCGAGTGGGCAGCCACTTGCGCCTCAGTCATCGGCAAACTTCCGGGCAATCCTCTGGCGTTTGTCGCTCCTGGGCGCTTCGTCCGGGGACTCCAGCTTGGGCCGCTTGGTCCCGGCTGTCAGGGCCTGCATGGTCGCCAGCTGGCGCTTGAGCTCCAGCAGGGCCAGCACCTCCGACTGCAGCGCGAGGAAAGCGCCGCACGTCGCCCGTGTCATGGCCTTGGGGAACTCGGTGATCTTGAGCTCCGCCATCGAGCCCTCCAGCGCCTTTTGGATCCTGTTGTGCAAGAGGTGAGGGTTTGCGGGCATGTGTGTTTATCAGAAAGTGATCTGAGGCGTGCAGTTCGAAGACGGCAAAGGTTTGGCGGACAGGCAACGCAATCTGCCCTTGGTACAAACTCCCCGATTCATTTGACATACTTGGCCGGTTGCAGCTTGGCCACGACGCCCTCTGCCAGCTCCTTGCAAAAGGCGCCCCGGACGATCATCCGCTTGGTCGGCGCGGCGGGGCTGCCATGCTCGTCAAAGACGGGTGGGACTCCTGGCTCCGGCTCGTTGGAGTACTGGGAGACCTGCGCCGGCCCCTGCGCCGGTGCGGCTTCGGTCGTCCCCGTTTGACCCGGGGTGGTCAAGCCTGGGCAAGTTTGGGGGGGGGGGGGGGGGGGGGGGGGAAAATGGAGATTCAAACGCCGTTCAAGCTCGGCCAGCAAGTATCAATGTGCCAAAGTCGTCAAGGGTCAGTCTCTGGATACACAAGAATACTTCCTCCAACCACACCCAAGGAAGCAAGTGCCCTCAGATCCACTCCCACCTGCTTCGGCGGCCGAGGCGCGGCGCGCGGCGGCCTCCTCGGCCTTGCGCGCCGTCTCGATCGTGACCGCCTCTGCCAGAATGGCGTCCTCGACCTCCTCCTGCGCCTTGGTCCGCTCAAACAGCAGCTCCAGCCCCTTTTTCCGTTCGCGCTCGTGCTGGATGTGGTACGGGTGCCGGATCAGCGGGTGGTTGGCCACCAGCTCTTCGCCCCCGGCACGCTTGACCTGTGGCGTGCGATGAGAAAGAGGCTCTGCCTTGAATGCTGCGTATTGAATGCATGGTAAGAGCCTGGACAGCACACCCGGACGAGCTCGCGCTCGCAGACGAGCCCCCTGACGCACCAGCAGGTCGCGGGCAATGGTGTAATACCGAGCCTTGAGCTCCTCCACGCTCCTCGACTGGTCCGGCTTGAACTGCGGAGGAGGTTTGCGCGGGTAGAATGGATGTTGTACCTGTGGTACCTCGTGACCCAGTCGAAGACGCGGGACCGCCAGCGCACGCGGCCGTCTTCCATCAGCGACGGCGCGTGACATGGACCGCGCGCCCAGCTCCACACAGAAATACACACGCATGCAAACGCCCAGCCACCCCGTCACAGGACAGCAGTCACGTACCTCGTAGCGGTCGGCAATCACGAGCCAGCGGAGGTCCAGCTGCTCGGCCAGGTCGAGGAGGTAGTCGCTCTCCTCCCGGCTCCAGGACGGCTCCTGGGTCACAATGTGATCCCACTCCTCATCGTTGTACCGAAGTACCCGCTCCTGTTGAAGTTGGGAAGGGGTGTGACCTTGCAAGGGTGCCACAGGTCGATTCCCGACAGGCAACGGCGTGCGCGTGGGCAGCCGGCCACGCTCCGCTTTTCTCAAAGTAGTTTCCAAAGCACCCACCAATGCACACCAAGAGCCCTGCACCTTTTTGTTGTACTTGGCAAAGACGTATTCGCCGCCATCAGCGGGAGAGACGTTGCCCTGCGCGTCCTTGAAGCACTTGACCCAGTGCGACAGCTCCAGGCCATCCTTTCTTGCCGGGTTGGCGAATGGCCGCCACCGAAACGTCACGTTGCCTGGCAGAGAAGGTGGTGGTGGAGACCCAGCATGTCTGTGCGCGCCCATGCTTGTGTACGAGGTCTGTCAGTGTTCCCGGCGATGCACCCCGCAAACAGGAACTGCCTCTCGAATGAGCGCACGCCTCCTCCCGTTATTTGGGGAAAATCGGCGCGCCTCAACTCTGCAACTTGTCATCACCCAACCGACTTTCAGCCCCAAAGCGACCTGGTGCCTCACCTCGACTGGACCGCTTGGCCTTGTCCCGCAGGGACTTGACGGCAGCCTCCTTTCGCAGGTCGCCCGTGAGCTGCGAGGGCTGGAGTGAGTGCAGCCCGCCCAGGAGCGCAAAAGCCTCCCTGTGGGAGGTCCAGAGCGCGCGAGAGATGTGTGGCCATTGTACAAACACACTTATCGAGCGTAACGATGGTCACAAAACCAATGCTGCCGCCCGCGTCCCGCGTTCCGACGCCACCGACCTGCTCATCCCCTTGGGCTTCACCATCTTCTTCTCCTTGGGCTTCTCCGCCTTCTCGCCAGCCGTGCTGGCGGTCCGGGAGAGGCCCAGAATGTCCTTGATATCCATGTTTTATGGATCGCGCTCACGCGCCAGCCACTCGCACGACAATACACGGGCCGGGGGACCCTGGGCCCCCGGCTTGCTCCCCGCAAGAGTCCGGTCTCCGCGGGCGACCGTCCGCGCGGCGTGTCCAGGCGGAGATGGGGATGCCGAGAAACGGAAACCGATTATTGCTTTTTATTTAGGTAAATGAGGATCGGTACTGCCCGGGAGGCGGCCCTGGTGGATGGCCAGAGAGCTGGACCTGGGCAGCTGGCGATTGCGCTGGTTTGCCTTGCTGACGATTTGAGCGATGGGGTACGGGAGGGCACCACATTACCTCACTTGGCGCCATTGCAGAGCGACGCTCGTAGATTTATGAGCAGATACATTCACTTAGTACATTGCTCATCAAGATCACTTGTTCGCCATGTGAGCTGTGCATTGCGCACGCGTCGCTTATCGCCTGTATCTGTGCTCGTGGCCGGTGCCAACTCCCAGGTAAACACCCAGCTCCTTCCTTCGTCTCCCTGACAGCCCTGAGATCCGTATCTACGCATTTTAGCACTGTGAAACGAAATAGCAGGCCCTCCTCTTGCCTTGCAAGTTGCAGTGAGGGTGGCCACTTCTTCTGAAGCCGGTGGCATGGTGCGGTGTGCCCGGATGCACAGGACGCCGAAAACCCCAGAGCCGTAACCCGATGCTCCTCAGAATATTAATGTGCATTAACGAGACCATGATTATATCATTGCATTGAGGCTTCGCATGAGGATCTCGCGGATGGGACGCGGGTCCCGTAGCCCGTGCACTGGGGTCGCCCACAGCCGATGCGGAATGTGTCGAGCTCAAACACATCGCCTGGCCGATCCACGAGCCCCAAAGGACATTGTACCATTGGATCAGCGGCATGAAAGGCTGAGACCTCGTCGATGCCATCTCATCACGCCGTCGTCCGACGCCGAATCTTCGACGAGTCCAGAAACCCTATTGCGTCACCACTGATCCAACTTCCAGCAGCGAAGCTGTGCATCGCTCGCCGCAAGTTACAAGAAGCAAACGGTAGACGATCGACAATCACAACAATTCTCGCACATTTTAGACAACCATGTCGGCGGACAAGATGCAATACCGGTCCTTGGGGCGCACGGGACTCAAGGTGGGCGCCCGTGAAATTGTGTGTGTTGAGAAGGGGCGATCTCGGCTCCAAGGGCCACGGTCGGCCATTGTGCGCTCGAAACCCGCGTTCTGCAGGTCTCTGTGTTTAGCTATGGCGCCTGGGTGTCGTTCGGGGAGCAGCTGGGCCTCGACGAGGCCGTAGAGCTGATGAAGGCGGCTCGCGACGCTGGTGTCAACTAGTACGTGGCTTCCAGCAAGCAGTTGAGCCGGTCCTGCTAGTTCAGCGGCCACCCCGCATTGCATGACAGTGACATTTGCTTCCACTTCCCGCAGCTTTGACAACGCTGAAAACTATGCCAACGGAAAGGTGAGGTGATGTGCAGGGTGTCTGTAGATGTGTGATGCGTTTCGGCACGTATCGGCACTGCGCGCTGCGATCTGGTCCTCACCGCTGGCTCCCTCGTTGTGGCCCAGGCGGAGTCGCTCATGGGAGAGGCGTTGAAGAAGCTCGACTGGAAACGCGAAGACTATGTGCTCGGCACCAAGGTGGGGGTTGGAGAAGTTGGACAGAGAGGTTGCCGCCATTCATCGGCGCCGTGAGCGTGCCTGTCCAGGGTTTGTGCGGCAACAACTTTTTGCGATGCGATGGCAAATATATTTTGCACTGCACTGCATTGAATAGCACATCAGCTTGCAAGACATTCCCTGAGCATCCTCCAACAGGTCTTCTTTGGGTCCCAGCTGCCGGACATGACTATCAATGCCAAGGGCCTCTCCCGCAAGCACATTGTCGAAGGAGTCCGGGGTGCGTGGCGGCGTTGTGCAGTGGAGGAACGATTAGAGGAGCATGTGGCTGGAAAAGATTGCAGTGGATGAACGATTGGAGCTTTAGGATAACAACAGCTGATTTGGTTCCACATCAGAGGGTATTGATGGCTCTAAGCTCAACAGAATCAATCCCGCTCATGCGCAGCTTCGCTCAAGCGGCTCCAGCTGGACTACGTCGATCTGATCTATGCACACCGTCCCGACCCCTCGGTTCCGATGGAAGAAGTCGTGCGTGCCTTCAACTGGATCATCAACCAGGGCTGGGCCTTTTACTGGGGCACGTCCGAGTGGTCGGCCGAGCAGCTGGAGGAGGCCTGGGCCGTCGCCGACAGGCTTGGTCTCATCGGCCCAGCCATGGACCAGCCAGAGTACAGCATCTTCCAGCGCTTGAAGGTGGACCGCGACTTCCTGCCCCTGTACAAGGAGCGGGGCCTGGGCCTGACGACCTTCAGCCCGCTGGCCTCGGGCCTGCTGACCGGCAAGTACTCGGGCGGCAGGGTGCCCGAGGGCTCCCGCCTCTCCATGAGCAAGTACAGCTGGCTCGAAAAGGCCGTGCTCCAGAAGCGCAAGGAGCAGGTGGACGTGGTGGACAAGCTCAAGCCCGTCGCGGACAAGCTCGGCTGCTCGCTCGCGCAGCTGGCGCTCGCGTGGTGCGCCTCCAACCCCCACGTCTCCACCGTCATCACCGGCTCCACCAAACTCGAGCAGGCACGTGCATTGGAGGCTGGCGCTGCAGAGTTGTCGGGGGGTGGGTGGGTACTTGCTTTTTGAGGTAGGGTGCCTCGGGACTGGGACCATTTGATCGACGCCAGCCCATGCAAACCGAGAGCGGATCTCCCTTTCGATCGCGCCCTCGCATCGACCCTTTACTCTTGCAGATCAGGGACAACCTCAAAGCGATCGATGTGCTGGACAAGATGACGGACGAGGTGAAGAAGGAGATTGACGACATCGTGGGCGAGCTCGGCTGGCTGGAACGTAGCTGGTGAAGGCGCCGTGGCAGGGGCCGTGCCTCGGTGTGCACGAGTATCTTGTTCTAAATGCATAAGATCTATACTATGATGCAATGGTATCGTGAGAGGAGAGACTCCTCCTAGTGAGAAAGCTGTTCTCGGGAAATCATGTGTGGCCTGAGCTGCCCCAGAGGTAGGGGCGGCCGGAAGGGAGGAGACAGGCTATCCCCGTCCATTTGGTTCCAGAGAACGCTTGGAACCGTAGATGTGGCGTACCTCATTGAACGATCTTATCTAGAACAATCATAAATGGAGATGAATCTGGGCCCCGAGCTACCACAGGCCGTGCAAAACCACCCTGCACACCACCACGAGAGTCATGGACGACTGGGCACGCCGCCTCATTGACCAGTACTACCTACGCGCGCCACATCTCCACCCAATAATATCACCTTTATTCTGTCGAGGATCGTGTGGCAGACAGCCGCATCTTCCTGGCACGTCCAGCGTGCGCAGCTTCGGCCCGGGATCTGGTGCGATGTGGGGGCGCGTGATCGGATCCAATGCACGGCACGTATGTTCCGGGTTTTTAGCGACATGCTCTTCACCTCAAGCCACACAAACAGCGATCGGACCTCATCTGCAACACATTCATTGAGCCAGCACTCATCATGACGACGGCGGAGACGAGGATGATTTACCGCAACCTGGGCCGGACTGGGCTCAAGGTGCGAACCCTGGCGATCCATCGGTGATCATCAAGCGTTGGATGGGATGAAAGGTGCATAGATGTTCATGTTTCAAGCCATCGGACACCCTCTTGACAGGTATCGGCCCTGAGCTACGGCGCGTGGGTCACCTTTGGCAACCAGCTGGACGTGGATCAGGCCACGGAGGTGATGAAGGCCGCTTGGGACGCCGGCGTCAACTTGTACGATGGGGTGTGGTGGCGTAGGGTCTGGGTATGCCTGAAGTAGAGTTTCGACCACAAGGGTTTCACACCGTGTCTTCCTTCTCATGAACAGCTTTGACAATGCCGAGACCTACGCGGCCGGCAAGGTAGGCAGGCAAAACAATGCACGCTGACGTGCGCTGCATTGTCAATAGATCCGGGGCGTTCTCAGACCCTCCACACCCTTGAGCATGGCCCAGGCGGAGGAGCTGATGGGCGAGGCTTTCAAGAAGCTGGGGTGGAAGCGGGAGGACTTTGTCGTGAGCACCAAGGTAGGTACTAAGTGGAGACTAGGGTTTGGCAGCGAGACGCTTGCACTGCGACCAAGACTCCCCATGTGCTCTTCTCAGATCTTCTTTGGAGCCGGCAACTCGTCCCCCAATGCCAAGGGCCTCTCTCGCAAGCACTTGATCGAGGGCACGCGCGGTAGGCTGAGAGGTTTGAGGAGCAGAATGTGGCATGAGACAAGGTCGCCTTGTGCATAGATGGCTGATGCGTGTATCAAGTCATGATGGTTCTGTCCATCATACCTTCTTCCCTAAGCCTCACCTCTCCCACCCATTTGCCACTCTAAAAACAGCGGCGCTGAAGCGGCTGCAGCTGGACTATGTTGATCTCGTCTTTGCGCACCGGCCCGACCCGTCGGTTCCCATGGAGGAGGTCGTGCGTGCCTTCAACTGGATCATCGACCAGGGCTGGGCCTTTTACTGGGGCACCTCCGAGTGGTCGGCCGAGCAGCTGGAGGAGGCCTGGGCCATCGCCGACAGGCTGGGCCTGATCGGCCCGGCAATGGAGCAGCCGCAGTACAACATCCTGCACCGGCAAAAGGTGGATCGCGATTTCGTGCCCCTCTACAAGGAGCGCGGCCTGGGTCTGACCATCTGGAGCCCCCTGGCGTCCGGCGTGCTGACGGGCAAGTACTCGGGCGGCAGGGTGCCCGAGGGCTCCCGCATGAGCCTCAAGGACTACGCCTGGCTCAAGGAGCGAACCACCCAGGAGCGCCTGGCGGCCGTGGACAAGTTGCAGCCGATCGCGGACGAGATCGGGTGCTCCCTCTCCCAGTTCGCGCTCGCCTGGTGCGTGGCCAACCCGCACGTCTCCACCGTCATCACCGGCTCCACCAAGCTCGAGCAGGTCTGTACTGTGTGTGAGCAAGTGCCGTAGGTGGGGTTTTCATAGTCATTGTGCCCGGGAATCTGACATGCACAATTCGCTGACCCTTCCTCCAACTACCTTTTCTCCACACCACAGCTGCACGAGAACATGAAGGCTATCGAGTTTGTGGATAAGATCACCGACGACATCAAGAAGAAGGTGGATGACATCATTGGGCCCCTGGCTTTTGAGGAGCAGTGAAGGGGCCGCTGACAATGCTCTCGGCGTGGCGATGTAAAGCGTGACTTGGACGGCACAAACACAGCAATGGTTGGTCAAACGGCTCTTGGTTGCCTCGATCATGGAGCTTGCTGTCTCGACAGTACTACTAGCAAGGCACAGTCCGTGTATGGAGGGAACCGGCGCTAGGGCTGGGGCTCATACAGGTAGCAACACAACTGTACCACACCGAGCCTCCTCACATTGCCACGTCCGAGTCGAGGCAGAGACACGATCAGTCATACGCGACACTCGAAGACAATGGTGGCAAGACGTTGGCGGGGAGCACTGGGATTCCCGAGATCCCCCCGCTTTGCCCACACGCCCCGGTCACACGCCTTGTATAACCAAATACGCATCCTCCGCACCAACCCTTGCGTGATCGCATGGCGACAGAGCAGCCGAGTCACTCAGCGTCATGGAATAATCAGGTCTAAGAAGTAGTACTACTAGTCTGGTTTTACCATACAGATACAATTTCGGTGGGTAGTCTGCCACCCGACACCGACGACCGTACAGCCGTGACCGTCGGACTGCGACCCAAGTCCGTAAGCCGCGCTACACGGCCGGAGACCTTCCCCGCTCTCTCGCAGCTACGAACAAGCCAAACTTGGTGTATATACATCAATGTGCCCAAAGCACGCATTCCTGTCAATTCTGTAAATCCGACGCTGGACGGCCACAGTATGAGCCCAACCCTTGGCCTAGGTTCCGGTCGGTAAGCGTCACACGGAAGTCGCGATCAGACCATGTAGCCCCACAAGATCCCGATGCCCACCTTTTGCCTGTTCTTGGCATCATTATATTTTCATGTGATCAGGATTAGGAAGCAACAGTGCTCTGCTGTGCCGGAATTGGCGCAGTTCACGTGCAGGGTCGCTTTTGGGGGCCCTTTCCAGCGGCTGCCGCGTGGTCCGGTGGCGGGAAGAGTGACCCACACGAGGTGGCAACGTCCAGGTATTATTTCACTTCCGGATTTTCAAACACACGCATATAGTCCCCTTTGCTTGTATCGGTGCGATCATTACCAGTATTTATGTCCCAGGTGAGCGCCGTGTGGAGTGTCACTTTTACCCTGGCGGGGTGGGCGCACGTCCGGGGGTTAGCGCAGTAGCGTGAGGGGCATCTGGAACGGGCACCGTCTGCCCCTGTGCGATGAATTTAGACAGGCAAGTCATGGCTTTCACTCGGCGATGCAGGGGGAAGGGATGCTCACCCGTAGGCGCCGGCGGAGAACGGGCCGGGTCTCGCCCGAGCCGCGGAATGGGATGACACTGGCCGATCTGTCAGAATTGGCGTCTCAGGTGCGGAAGGGGATGCAAGTGCTGTCCGCATGTGCTTATAATGACGTACTAGGTGCTTGGGTATGGTTGAAATGCCGACGCGGTGCGTGTCCGGTCGTGGAGCAGATGCAGGAGGAGGAGGAGGTGGAGGACATCCCCACAACGGTGGAGGGCAGCCTGGGGAGCGAGGGCCAGCCGGAGGAGGGTCGGAGCCCGTTCGGATCCCAGAGACGCTCCCCCAGCCAGTCCACTCCGTGCATGACGGGCGTGCGGGTGCCGAGCGGGCGCGGGAGGGATTCGCACGAGTCCCTGACGAGCCCAACCGCGAGCCCAGGTACCTAGTCGGAACGTGTTGCACGGGATGGTCCGGGGGGGTACCCGGGCGTAGTACCCCGGTGCCCATGCACTCCGGGAGTCACTTTTCTTGCTTTGTGGCGCAGCAAACGATGTTTAACACGAATTTGTTCCCAAACATGCGCTGGTGGCTGAAAAGTGCGTGTATTTTTTGGCTCCCAACTCGTTTCACTGCCCTCCTGTGTGTGCGCAGTGGTGGACGCCGGTTCTGGGAGCGGGCGGATGGGCTCGGACCACGGTCGCCACCCGGTGGCCGCGCAGCGCTCCTGGGCCAGCAGCCGCGGCCAGGACGGCCACCCCGCGACGCTGGGCCCCAACACGCCGCCCCCCTCCGGGCCTGGCGATGGCCCTCGTTCCCCCCGCCGGGGCCGGCGAGCCCCGTGGAGAGCGCGCCCACGGCCCCCGCGGGGGGCCCGCTGCCCCGGACCATGGTTCAGAACCTGTTGCTCCTGAGCCTGAAGCGCGACCCCGGGTGCGTGGTGCTGGCCTCCATCCTCTCGGCCAGCCCCGGCCTGCTGCGCCAGCTGGTCTCGGCCCTGACGTTGCTGATGGAGCGCGAAAGCCGCTCGCGCGCAGCCAGCGAGAGCGCCGGCCTGGCTGGCGTGCCGCCGGGCGAGCTCACGCACTGGCGCCGCGCGCTCAGCGCCTCGCTAGAGCAGCCCGGAAAGCATGACCTGAGCGGCAACAAGCGCGTGCGCGACGCGATGACCGCCTTTCGGGACTGGGCGGCGGCCACCAAGAAGCCAGCGGCGGGCAAGGCGCTCAGCGCCGGCGGGCTGGTGGGGGGGCGCCGCATCCAGATCTCCCCCGTCCCGCCCGCCGCCGGCGCCCAGGCCCCGGCGCTCCACGTGTCTCGCCTGCATGGCTACACCGAGGACGTCTAGGGCGCGTGCCGTCCCATGTTTCCACAAAGCAGCGCCGAAAACGGCAGGCAATAACACACACACCTAGATTTGCGCCACGACCCTTGGCGTTGCTGGTCAGCGCTCGCCTGCCAAGAGTCGGGACCTTGAACAACCATCACCACAACAACTTCGCCCGCCCAGTGGGGTTTCACCGGCTGCACCGTGGCCAGCCAAAACGAGAATGCCTCTGTTGCCCACCAGCGAGATAGAACAACAAACCATGTGCCATTCACCCATGACGTCCAAACTGCCGGACTTATCCCTCTTTTCACGCCCAGCTCGGATTCGCCGAACGTGGCGGCCGGGCTGGCACCCTGACCCATTGTCATTTTGTTAATTCCTTCTCTTTGTTCTTTTGCCGCGCCAAATACTCTGTCCGCATCGGCAGCCAAGAGGTGTGGAACTTAGACGCCTTGCCTCGTACGCTCTTCCTGTCTTTTTGGCCCTGCGAGGCGCTTATCTCTTTCCCTGTAGCAATTGGTGCTTATACGTGGTGGTGATTGAGGGATGGTGGGTTGAGCTGCAAGGCGTGGGGACGCTGGTTACATGTCAACAGAACGATCGTCGACCTGGGTTGTTGGCAATGCATGAATCATGCAGATGGTGGGTGTTGTTCGCAGGGAGGCCGCTGGTATAAAGATGTATATCCAGGACAAAGAATGCACAGTATTCTAGATAAAGAATGTGGGGAAGAGCATTGTGTTAGACAGCCAGGTTCTCAAACGCAGTTGGGCAGGGAGCGCGGGAGGAGCTGTGCGGCGGCCGCAGACCCCTGGGACTCGGCGACGCTCCACCCGGTGCCCAGGCCGCCGCGGCCGCGCGCCCGGCGCCTCCTGGCCGACGACAGCGCGGCGCTGTCATCGGTCACCTCGCGCGGAGGCTTGTACCGCCGCAGGAGGAGGGAGGAGCAGACGACGCTGACGCTGGACATGGCCATGGCGGCGCCGGCGACCCAGGCCGGCAGCTGGAAGTGGAGGGGCGGGTAGAGCGCCCCCGCGGCCACCGGGATCGCGAGCACGTTGTAGCCGAGCGCCCAGACGTAGTTGAGCCGGATGCGCCGGAAGATGGCGCCGCAGGCGTGCAGGGCCACGAGCACGCTGTGCATGCTGCCCCGCATGAGCACGATGTCGGCCGCGTCGATGGCCACGGCGGTGCCGCCCTGGCCGACGGCGATGCCGACGTCGGCCGCCACGAGGGCCGCGGCGTCGTTGACCCCGTCTCCTACCATGGCCACGACGGCCTTGTGCCTGATGCTGGTGGGCGGGGTGCGGGAAGGAATTGGCTGGCGCGGGCGCAGCCGGACGCTTTGCAGGGCCCTCGTGAGCCAGCGATCAGGGACGCGAGGCGTCGCGTCCCGGGGCTGCTCGGCCCCGCTCCCAGGCAGCCCGCTTGCGTCCTCCTCCGCCTCGCTCTCCTCGTCCTCGTCCTCGCCAATGATCAGAGTCTTGTCCTGCAGCGCGCGCACCGCGGCGACCTTGCCGCTGGGCGTGACCTGCGCCTGCACCGAGGTGATGCCCAGGCGCTGCGCCACGATGCGGGCGGTCACCCAGTTGTCCCCGGTGACCATGTGGCACACCACCCCGGCGCGGCGCAGGGCCGTGACCACGCCCCTGGCCTCGGGCCGCAGCGGGTCGGTGATGGCAAAGGCGCCGGCCAGGCCGCCGGCCAGCGCGACGAGCACGCACGTCGCGCCCTGGCCCTCGCGCACCCGCATCCAGCCCAGCGTCTCCGCGTCCACCGCCACGCCCTGCTCCTCGAAAAAGGCGCGGTTGCCGCTCATCACCCGCACGTCCAGCGACGCGCCCGTGGCGGCGGCGCGCAGGGGCGCCGGGAGCTGGTCGCGGGGGCAGGCCACCCACGCCTGCAGGCCCCGTCCGGGCACGGTCTCCGCGTCGCGGATGTCCAGCAGCCAGGGCGTCGCGGGCGTCTGGGGTGCCAGCTGTGCAGCAGTATTAGTGGCCTGTCCATTGCCAGCCTCTTCGGTCGACTCCTCCAGGCCCAGCTGCAGGCCCGCGTGCCGGAGCAGGGCTCGCGCTAACGGGTGCTCCGAGGTGGACTCGAGGCAGGCCAGCAGGAGCAGGACGGTCTTTGGGTCCCAGCTGGCGGCGTGCAAGGGTTCGTTCGTATCGTCAGCCTCTCCCGCCGCGTCGCACTGGCTCTCAACTCGCTCCCCCCGCCGCCGCGCGGCGTCGCCGCGCAGCAGGCGCCACCCGGTGACGCTGGGCTTGCCCTCGGTGAGCGTGCCCGTCTTGTCAAAGACAACGTCGGTCACGCGCGCGGCCTTCTCCATGGCTTCTGCCGACTTGATTAGGATGCCGTGGCGCGCGGCGACGCCGGTGCCGACCATGACGGCCGTGGGCGTGGCCAGGCCCAGCGCGCAGGGGCAGGCGATGACGACGACGGCGATGCCGAAGAGCAGGGAGAAGAGGAGCGGCGTGGACCCGGCCGGGATCCAGTCGGCCGGCAGCGCGCCCTTGATCCCGGGGACAAACCACGCGGCCCACACGATGACGGCGAGGAGGAGGACGACGGGCACAAACACGGCCGAGACGCGGTCGGCAAAGGCCTGGATGGGCGCCTTGCTCAGCTGCGCGCTCTCCACCAGCTGCACGATGCGCGCGAGCGCGGAGTCGGCGCCCACGCGCGTCGCGCGCACCCACAGCGCGCCGCCGGAGCTGACCGTGCCGGTGAGCACCTCGTCCCCCGGGGCCTTGGACACGGGGACCGGCTCGCCCGTGATCATGCTCTCGTCCACGTACGCGCGCCCGGCCGCCACCTGGCCGTCCACGGGGACCTGCGCGCCGGGCAGGACCTTGACCAGGTCACCGCGCTGCAGCAGGGCTGCCAGCACCTCCTTTTCTCCCGTGATGCCCAGCGCGGACAGCGACGCGTCTGTGGGATAGGAGGCGGCGGCGTCGCTGGAGGCGCGCTGCGCGTCGCGCGCGTCCCCTTCCGCCTCGCCGCTGTGGCGCTCGCACGACCCAGCGCCGCCGCTCGTGAGGCACAGCAGCGCGCGCGGGGGCGCGAGGTCGAGCAGCGCGGTCAGCGCCTCGGAGGTCCGGCCCTTGGCCGCCGACTCCAGGGTCTTGCCCAGGGTCACAAAGGTGATGAGCAGGGCCGAGGTCTCGAAGAAGGTGCCGTGGCCCTCGTACTCGGGGTGGCCCTTCTGGTACGCCACGCTCAGGAGGGAGTAGGCGTAGGCCGTCGTCGTCCCGATCGAGATGAGCACGTCCATGTTGGCCCGGCCGCGGCGCAGCGTGCGCAGCGCGCGGCCGTGGAACACCCACCCGATCCAAAACTAAACGATGAGGGGGGGAAGGGGGGTAAGAGGGATGGTAAAGCGTGGGCGAGGCTGGGTCAGGAACGCGAGCGCTTCCCGACCCAAATGATAATAGTCCACAGCCTCAACCACCAGCCACACTTTACAACCTACCTGGACGGGCGTGGCGAGGCAGAATGAGATAACAGCGCCGATCTGGACGCCGCCGACCGTGCTCTCCAGCCAGTGCTTGGGCCCCGGGATGTACATGAGGATCATGTCAAAGATGAAGAGAGGCACCGTGAAGATCAGGCTCAGGTACAGCTTGCGGCGCCAGAAGCGCTTCTCACGCGCCTGCACGTCGGCGCCGCCCGGCCGCGCGTCGCGCGGCGCGAGCGCCGCGTCAAAGCCCGCCGCCTCGGCCGCCTCGATGAGCGGGCGCGGCCCGCAGACGTCGGGGTCAAACTTGACGCGCGCCTTGCTCAGGGACAGGCTCACCGTGGCCTCCTGGACCCCGGGCACCGCCAGCAGGGCCGCCGTGACGGCCGCCTCGCAGCTGGTGCAGCTCATGCCGCCAAGGGTGAGCGCGCAGGTGGCCACGCCCGCCTCGGGCCCGGCATCCGTCGGGTCCTCCACCGCCTCCGCCTCGAACCCGGCGTCCTTGACCACCTGCGCCAGCTCCTCGCAGCTCACCAGCGCCGGATCGTACTTGATCTGGGCCTCTGCGAGCGTCAGCGACACCGCCACGCTCTCCACGCCCGCCACCGCGGCCAGGCTCGACTCCACGCCCGAGCTGCACCCCGCGCAGGACATGCCCTCGATGCGCAGCCGAACCGTGCGCTTTGGTGGATTCTCTGACTCCATTGTCGATTTTGTTAGAGTGGGTCCGGCTTAGAAAGCGGCCTCCAGGTCTTTTTCAAGGGTAGATGTACCAAGGCCTTGGACGGCGGGGAGGCGGGGTTTCCGGAAACGTCCTGCGTGCGCCTCGAGGGTTACCGGGTACGGTTCTAGATGTGAATCGACCTTATTGGCAAGCCTTATTAATTAAATTCTAATCCAATGGTATGCGGTGCCCAGTGGGCGCCGAAGAGGCAAGTGCGGGCTTTGCACGCCATCGTCTGCCGCCGCAGCCCGATTTTGAAAGGCGCCATTCAAAGGCACGAGTGTCGAAAGAATCACGTGAGCCAGCCACATCGCATCAGTCGACCTTGCCCACAGCGGCGCCATCGAATTCCCCAGAATGCCCATCGCAAACACATACCACATGCAATATATCTGAACACATTTGCTTTGCATCACGTTCGATTCACTGCGCGCCCAGCGCCGCACGCTGGCATGCTGCACCAAGGCTGCAGCCTCCCTGCAGCACTCGCCGGACACCACCAGAACAACAAATGCAACAAACTTCAGTCTCTCTACACAAACAGTCTTTGAATCATCATGAATTGCTCTTATACAAGCTTGTGTTTCCGCTTGTCGGCGCCAATCGTTTGTGCGCTCCAGGCGACAGGCACTCGGTCAGCCAGGCGTCATGGGCAGATAGCGAACACCTCCCCCCCGGCCAAGGGTGGTGCACGCTCCGGGACGGAGGCGATACGCCCCACACCTGCTCCACCTTCCGGCCACCTACATTTTTGGTTTCAGCGGCTATCTATTTTTGAAACTTTTAGATTAAAAAATGCCGAGATGTGACGAGCGTGCACTGGCGCGCGTGGCTGTCAAGAGGTCTCCTAACGCCCTGCTCCAGTCGCATGCTCGCGCCTCGCCCTGAGGCTTGACCGGCCCTGGATGGGGGAGCGGCTCGCCAAATCGCCCCACGATGTCATCGCGACGCAGGATGTGGAGGCGCCCCGGGCTCTCACGGCCGCGGCGGTCTCCCAGCCATCCTCCTTCCAAGTCATGTACTCGAGCGCCGATTTCTACGAGACCATGGACGGCAAGGTGTGTTGGAAGGGATGTCTGTGAGTGTATTTGCGTGTGTATTTTGATGCGAGTTGCATGGCTCGCTCATCGAACTGACGCCCGTCTCCCTTTGCCTCTCTGCCCAGGAGGACGGTCGGCCCCGGTGCTGGCTGGTGTCCCAGAGCCGGCAGGCCGCGCGGGTGTGGCGCGGCCTGCCAAGCGCCTGCCGCGCCCTGCTGGCGGTGGGCCTGCTCAACATGGCGCTGACCCTGGCCTACTCTGCCACGGGCTTTGCGGCCGGGGAGGAGGGCGAGCGCGTGCACTTTAGCGTCTCCACCGTGGTCGCGGCCATCGGCGTCTGGCTCTGCCTCATCGACGCGGTGGTCTTTGAGAACACGTTTGAGATGTTTGGCGTGGTGCTGGTGGGCGTGCTCATCCTGCTGCGCGTGCTGTGGGTGCTCATCCGGAACGAGGCGCCCTTTTTCCTCATCCTGGTCTGGGGCGTGATCCTGAGCGTCACCCAAGTCGCGGAGCTGGTCTTCTGCCTGCTCGCGCACCGCCAGTTTGGCTGGCGCGTGCTCTCCCACACCGGCTTTGACGTGCGCAGCGAGGGCCGCGGCGCCAAGATGCGCGCCGCCGTGGTCGCCAACGCCTTTACCGCCGCCTACCGCCTGCTCCTGATTTTGGTCATGATCATGACGACAGTCACCATCGTCGCCTCGGTGGAGGGCCCGCCCAGCACGCGCGCCGCGCTCATTGTCACCTCGGCCGTCGGCTTTGCCGCCACCGTCGTCGTCATCCTCGTCTGTCTCTACGCCGTCGCCCGCGCCACGCGCCGGGCCGCGGCCGCGGAGGAGGCGCCGCTGCTCAGTGCCGGTGTGCGCGCCTCGCGCCGGCGCTTAGACGGTGGTGACGTAGAGGAGGAGGAGGAGGAGGAGCGGTTTGATGCAGCTGGCGACGCGACGAACAACGCGCCCCGCAACACCGACCCCGCGTCGCGCCGGCGCGTCTCGCTGGACGCGGCGATATTCGCCGGCGCAGAGGGCGGCAAGCCCGAGGCGCCCGAGCGCGAGGCACCCAACTCGTCAAAGGCCTTGTCCGCGGCCTCGGACGCCGACGCGCCGCGCGGTCTGGGCGCGCTGTGGGCGCGCGCGCGGCGGCACGCCTGGTGGCTGGACCTGTGCCTGGTCGTGCTGCTGTACCAGCCGCTGGCCACGATCGTGCTGTGCACCAACGACGACGGCTACTGGACGCTGTCGGCCAAGCTGGTGATGTACATCCTGGCCTCCATCTGCATCCTGGCCACGGGCCTGCTCTTCCTGCTCCTGCACGCCGTGCTGGCCCACCGCCGCCACGTGGCCTTCTCGCACGGGCGCATCAAGCTGCGCGCGGCGCGGCTGCCGGCCTCGCAGAGCGCGGGCGCGGCGCGCGGTGCGCTGCTGCCGCTGCAGGCGGGCGCGTGGCTGGGCAAGCCCAGCGCCTCGCGCCCGGACAAGCTGCGCTTCTTCCAGCTCTCGCGCGACGCCAGCACGCTGCGCTGGGGCTGGCACAAGTACTTGAGGTTGTTCCACGTGGAGACCATCGCGGCCGACCGCGCGGCGCGCACGCTGACGCTGCGCTTTGTGGCCGACGCGCCGCTGCTGCTGCGCTTCCCGGACGCGCTGACCCTGACCGTGTGGGAGCGCGGGCTGAGCGCGGCCATGGAGGTCGTGCTCGCGCCCGAGGACGGCGAGGCCGAGCCGCCGCGCGCGCCCGCGGCCGCGGACGACGAGGCTGTGGGCCTCTGGTGGGCCGTGGGCGAGGGGCTCGAGCGCGCGCTGCGCCTGCGCGGGCCGCTCGAGGACGAGGAGGCCAGCCGCATCGAGCGCCACCGCAAGCGCAAGCGCGCGCGCGGCGACTCGCGCTCCGCGACCCTGGACCACCTGCTCAAGTCGCTGGCCAGCGGGGCCGCGCGCCGCGAGCGGCGGGCGGCTGATGGTGATGCAGATACTGATCGAGACGCGAGCGGCGACGAGCCGGCGCCGCTGCCGGAGCCGCTGCCGGAGCCGCGGCGCGCGGCCCGGCCCGCGCTCGCGTCGCTGCGCGAGCGCGGCAGCGGCCTTCGCCAGACGCTGCTGGGCTGGATGTCGGGCGTGAGCAGCGGCGGCGAGGCGGAAGACGGCCGGAAGCTCGAGCTGATCGACCTGGAAGCTGGTGGGGCTGGTGGGGCCGGCGCGGCGACCGTGGTTATAGACGACGCCGCACGGCGGCAGTCCCGGACGGCGACGAGCGGTAACGAGCGCTTGCCAGGGCGCCCGTCCCCTGACAAATTCGCCAGCGCGGCACACGCGCCGCAGCAGCAGTCGGCGCTGCAGGCGCGGGAGGCCTCCGAGTCGCGCGACGCCGGGGTCGCGGCGCTCTACTTTGCGGCGATCGCCGACTGCGGCGAGTTTGGGCTCGTCCTGCCCAGCGGGCTGTCCATCGGACGGCGGGAGCGGCGCGCTCGCCGGGCCGCCGCCCTCCGAGCCCGCCGCCGCGGCCGCGGACAGCTGGCGCTCGGCGCAGACGCCGCTGCGCGAGCGGCCGTCGGCGACGCGCGAGGACCTGTCCTGGATGCTGCGCGCGGGGTCGCGCAACGGGTCGCTGGCGCTGACGCCCGAGGCCTCGCTGGGCCTGGCCTCCATCTCGGTGGCGACCGTGGCGCCCGAGGAGCTGGTGTTTGGGCAGGTGCTGGGCGCGGGCGCCGAGGCGCGCGTGTTTGCGGGCTGGCGCCTGGGCCTGCCGGTCGCGATCAAGGTCTACGCCCGCGAGGCGGACGCGGAGCGCGAGGTCCGCGCGTATTTAACGGCCGGGCCGCACGCCAACCTACTAACCCTGCACGGCCTGTGCCGCGAGCGCGGCGCGCTGCTGCTCGTGGTCGACTACTGCCCGCGCGGCACGCTGGACGTGCTGGTGCACTCCTCGGGCGGGCGGCCCTGGGACGCGGCGCGCCTGCTGCGCGTCGTGCGCGAGCTGGCGGCCGGCGTGGCGCACCTGCACTCGCGCGGCGTGCTGCACCGCGACCTCAAGCCCAGCAACGTGCTGGTCGGCCCCGGCGCGGGCGTGCGCATCGCAGACCTGGGCTGCAGCAAGTGCGTGCCGGCCGCCGCGCTGGCCGCCGCCAGCGCGGCCGTCGCGCGCCCGACGCCGGGCGTGCTCGGCACCGTGCGCTACGCGGCGCCCGAGCTGGCGGCCGAGCGCGACGACGCGCGCTGCGCGCGCGACCTGCTCGCGCTGGACGTCTGGTCGCTGGGCGTGGTGCTTTGGGAGATGCTCGCGCGGCGCCGGCCATTCGAGGGGCTCTCCGACCTCGCCGTGCAGGCGCGCTGGGCGCAGCGCCCGGACGAGGCCGCGCTGCCGCCGCCGCCCGCGCCGCTCATCGGCGGCGCCGACCCGCGCGCGCCGTCGCGCACGTCGCCGCCGAGCTCACGCGCCTCTGCGCCGACTGCATGGCCTACGCGCCCGAGCGCCGCCCGACCGCGGAGCAGGTGCTGCGACGCGTCGAGCGCCTCGAGGCCGGGCTGGGGGCGGGATCGGATCGGATGGTATTGGGGTAGGGATTGGATTGCCAACCCCACTCTCCCTTGCCCGCACAAAGCCCCCGGCGGCAGCGGTGCCTGCTACCCTAACCCAAACTCTGGACACCCTTGACGACATGTCCTTTCTTTTTTCTCTCTGTGTACCGCAAGCCCAACCTCCTCCATGACCTCCCTCTATTTTTGCACGTTCGGCACGGCTTTGACCATGTTCGCCCCTCAGCATTTTCGGGCTGGCCCCGGCTGGGCCTCCCTCCTTCACGCACACACCCCTCCTCATCTTGAACCCCAGCCCTCCTCCTCCTCCCCAGCCAAACTTGCTGGCGCCTTACTTCCCCCTCCGTTGCTTTCAGAGGGTGTACACTCGCCTCTGCATCGAGGCGCGCGACCCCTTGCGCATTCCCACCGTTTGCGAGGCTCCAGACGCACTCCGCCCGGCCCAGAGCTCATGCCTCCCATATTTAAAACGTTGAGTACCATGCAATGGTAAAATTGTCAAAATGGCAAGGTCGTTTTCCCAAGATCGGGCGCCACGCCGCGATCAAGGCTCGCCCGGTCGAACGCGAGAGGCACGGAAGTGAATGAGGTGGCAGATCTCGCGAACACGCACCTCCTGCGACCCTTGAAGCCGAGCTAAATCGGACGCATGAGGCAGCCCATGATCACCATGTCGAGGTAAATTGGGGAACAAACATTTCAGAGAGGGATTGCGGGCGCAGAGTTTCTGTTACGGTGTACCGTCCCGGCCCAGACCAGAGGACCACTCTCTCCGGATCCCGCTCTAGCGACGCGTTGCGGCATGGGCGAGCCCAGACTGGAGAAACCGTCGTTGGAGTCCGAGTTGCTGCACCAGGCATCCTCCACGGCACTGTTGCCGAACGAAGATGGCGATGGCAGGGGGCACAAGAGGAAGCAACCGGCCCAAGGGCGAAGCTTCAAGGTTATCGGCCACATGGTGCTCGCCATGCAGCGATTCAAGGGTGGGCAGGGTTCATGAGAGGGTGTGAGGCGAGTTTTGAAGCGTGCATTGGGGCGCGTGCGGCGGAAGCGAGCTCCGGCCGGTCAAGCGACGGTCCCTTGTTGGCCACGAGGTTGAGTGGTCGGCAGTGGCCAATTGCTGTAGGTATCCCATCATCCAGCACGTCCCGGCCCCTCTCATCGCCGCAATCCCCCTCATCCCTCGCAGCGTCTCTGAACCCCACATACACCTATGGCAAGAGACCCAGCACGGCTTCGCCCACCACCTCGGTATGACCACACTTTGTCGGCGAGGGGGCTCTTGAGTGGACAGCACAGATGCCGTCCGAGTTTGCGTCTTTAAGCAAACGGTGGTGCGCAATTCTGAAGCCGCAGGCTGCTCCAGCTCCCCATTAAAGATACCACCCCCCACCAATTCTTGAGGAGCAGGTATTGAGCGCAGAGGTGGATCGATCTCCATGCCCTGTCCGAGGGGCCTCGTCGCACGACACAGAGGGCCCCGCCGGCACGCACGAGCCTCGGTACGCCTACACTGACCGGGGGCACAAGGCAGACTACCTATTCAAGCCCCTGCCGGACCCGGTCTCGCCCGTCGTCTCTGCAGAGTGACGCGGGTGTCACTCCCTGTTTGGGCATTCAATCGACGATCCGAATGCAGGCTGGATTATTAATTCTTGGGTGCGAACGCCCATTCCCTCCCGCAACCGACTGGCAGGGGTCGACTGGCCCCCTTCACCTCTCAACCCGGCTGGCACCCGGTATGACCCCTGTTCCTTATGAATGAGCAATTGTCGGCACCTACCCCTGCAGCGGTGCACCCGCGCACCGCATGACCAGAATAAATGTGCGTGTACCTCCCATTCACCTATGCATATGCGCTTCGCAAATGGACCGGCGCGACCTGTAATTTCCGACACGGCCCGAGCTTCTCGGTAGCAGCCCGCACATTCGACAAAGCCTGGCAAATTCGGCATTGCAGCACTCGGGGACGAGCCCCCTCGCGGGCACGGGCACCAGCTTCCATGTCAATTTCCGTAACGGACCGTGTGCAAGGCTCGGTGCGCGGGGTGAGCGCCCCGTGCACCGGCAAGCCCACCGCGACGACCGCGTCGTCCGCTCACCCAAACGATGATTGCGGTGGTGCGATCACGTAAACGTGGCGACCACAGAAAATATATATAGCTCGCACTGCAGCAGAGTGCTCAAGCAATTCTCCAGCGATCAAAGCTTTTACATCTTTGCTTTACAGTACTGCTCCTTTGAGAAGGCAAACGAGGCAGCCGGCGCTCACCCCTCCAGTTCCTCTCGCGTACCTGGCCACCATGTCGACCACCGTGACCACGATCTCGTGAGTTTGCGACCTGGGCGGATTGCTCTCTGCATAATTGGGCTTGGATGTTTATTGTAATAGCATTTGCATCGCACATCGTCCGGGTGTCTCACGCCCGGCCCACCCCTCGCACCTTCGCAGCAAGGACGTGCGGCCCCTGTTCCAGCCGTTCAAGCACGGGCGCCTGGACCTGAAGCTGCGCATGGTGTACGCCCCCCTGACGCGCTGCCGCGCCCCCGAGCACATCCCCCTGGACATCCACGCCAAGTACTACGCGCAGCACACTACCCCCGGCGGCCTGCTCATCTCCGAGGGCACGGTGATCAGCCCCACCGGGCATGGCTACCCCTCGGTGCCCGGCATCTACACGGAGGCGCAGGTGGAGGGCTGGAAGCCCGTGGTCAAGGCGGTGCACGACCAGGGCGCCACCTTCTTCTGCCAGATCTGGCACGTGGGCGCGGCCTCGCACCGCTGCTACCAGCCCGGGCACGCGCTGCCGGTCTCGCCCTCGGGCACGACCGCGGAGGGCCAGTGCATCGACCTGGACGCGCTGCGCGCGCCCGAGCCGCAGATGCGCATGATCGACTATGAGCCCACGCGCGCGCTGGAGACGGAGGAGATCCCCGCGCTGGTGGAGGACTACCGCCGCGCGGCGCGCAACGCGCGCGCGGCCGGCTTTGACGGCGTGGAGATCCACTCGGCCAACGGCTACCTGCTGAACGAGTTCCTGACGGAGAACACCAACCGGCGCACAGACGCCTACGGCGGCCCGATCGAGAACCGGGTGCGCCTGATCGTGGAGGTGGTGCGTGCGGTGTCGGAGGAGATCGGCGCCGACCGCGTGGGCATCCGCTTCTCGCCCTTTGGCACCTTCCTGGGCGTGCACGACAGCCACCCCTACGCGCTCTACACCTACCTCCTGGAGGAGCTGAACAAGCTGCCGGAGCTGGCCTACGTCCACCTGGTGGAGCCGCGCGTGCAGGGCAACCTCGACAAGGAGGGCCCCATCCAGGACTCGATCGAGCCCTTCCGCAAGGTCTGGAAGGGCACCCTCATCGCGGCCGGCGGCTTCCGGCGCGACACCGCGACGCACGCGGTGGCCAGCGGGCACGCCGACCTCGTGGCGCTCGGCCGCCTCTTCCTCAGCAACCCAGACCTGCCCAAGCGCTGGGCGCTGGACGCGCCGCTCAACAAGTACAACCGCGCCACGTTCTACACGCCGGGGCTGGAGGGGTACCTGGACTACCCCTACCTCGACGAGGCCACCGAGAAGGAGCTGCTCAGCAAGCTCGACGGCGTCCGAATCGACGCCTGAGCGTGCGCTCGCCCTCGCGACCCCCCTCCTGCTCCAGACTGTTTGCTGATTTATGCCCTCATTTCACGGGGCAAGGCCGCGCATGTTTCCGATTTTCGAGTTCGTAATTACTGCAATAGGCAAAGCACTATTTGTACTAGGTTGCCAAGCCCTCTTTTCCGAAGCTCTGGCGATGTAATGCGCTGCGCGCTCATGGCACTCGACGTGAAAACCCAGAGTAATCAGTGCCCGTTGTTTCCAGGGTGGGCTGACGACCGTTGGGTCCTTTCGATCGCCTGCCCGACGTTTGCCCGCCCCCCTTCCAAAAAACCTGATGCACCATCCAAGCATATTCCATGGGACGGGCCGAGCCACGGAGCTGGGGCCAGCCCCGCAGGGTTCCCGGCCACCCAATCCGACCTCGCCAGTACCCACCGCACTCCGACACAAACGCAGTGTACCCTTGACCACTCCGTTTGTCTCCTTCATGCCTTGAATTTTTGCGGTCTGCCATGGGCCAAGATCGCGGCGAGACACCGTCCCAGCCCCTGGCGCGCCGAGTCGTCTGGGTCCCATCGACACTTCCGGTCCACATCGCCCTCGTGGCGGAGATCCTCCGGGGGCCAGGCGGGGGATCCAGGCTTTGAACAACCTTGATATCGCGACTTCCAAGGCTGGATGAGCGCCCACCCCGACCCAGACACCGTGCCAAAGTACTCTGCCCTCGATCAACCAACACCGTTGGTCCGGGCCTGGAGCTAGGCCCTGGATGCAGAGTCGGCCATCGACTGGGCCTGTCGTGCACGCATAGCCTGTCCCACCCCGGGCTCGCATCGTGAACCCCACCGCCTCGCAGCGCCCAAGCCAGTCGTATTTTTCGGCAGTTTTATACGGCCATTGAGAGGGCGTATCGCGCCTGGGAGTGCCCATGATGCGCACTCGGTCGGCCGCGTCGCTGCTGCCAGTGACGTATGGACGGTCGCGGGATCAGCTCCTGACCGCCCGAAAGCGCGGTCGTGCCAGGTGAGGAGGGTGCGGGGTTTTCATGCTGGATCATGGCTTCGCTGGGCCCGATCTGGCCGCTGACGCCCGGGGTGGCCCTGCCGCGCAGGGGCATCGGCTCCATCATCACGGGGGCCGTCCTCCTCATCCTGGCTGGCTGCGGCGCGGTGTACTACTACCACGGCGGCTCCCGCCTGGCCTCGCGCCACCTGTCCGAGGCGCAGCAGCGCCACCAGGAGTACCTGGCGGGCCACCAGGACGTGGCCCGCGCCGAGGCCGACTTTGAGCGCGAGATCAAGCGCCGGCAGGAGGGCCTGGAGGGCATCCTCACGCCGCAGCAGCGGCTGCAGCTGAGCGAGCACGAGGAGCAGCAGGGCCTGGCCCAGCACGCCGCGCACGACCCGCACGCGCACGAGGCCTGGCACCAGCACCAGGCGCAGCAGCAGGCGCAGCAGCAGCACGGCGACGAGGCGCTCTCGCCCACGCGCAGCATCTACGACTTCCCCGTCACCTCCATCCACGGCGAGTCCTTCACCATGGAGCGCTATCGCGGCAAGGTGCTGCTCATCGTCAACGTGGCCTCGGCCTGCGGCTACACGCAGTCCAACTACGACGGCCTGCAGCAGCTCTACGAGCGATACGCCGCCTACGGCCTGGAGGTGCGAGCGGTGCCGGGGGGGGCAGAGGTATTGGGCGATGTTTAAGTACCTAGGGGTTTGTCTGTGTGTGTGTCTGTGTGTCTGTGTGTGCCTGTAGCTCGGTCCTTCTGTTGCGCTGCCGACCGCGCCCGACCGACTTGCGCGCCTCCCCCCCCCCCTCCCCACCCAGATCGTGGCGTTCCCGTGCAACCAATTTGGGGCGCAGGAGAGCGGGAGCAACGCGGACATTTACAACTTTGCGACCTCCAACTACCACGTCTCCTTCCCGCTGATGAGCAAGGTGGAGGTCAACGGCGAGGGGGAGGACCCGCTCTTCCGCTGGCTCAAGGAGGCCACGCCCCTGCCGCCAGGCGAGGCCGCCGACCTCGACTGGAACTTCAACAAGTTCCTGGTGGACAAGTGGGGCCGGCCCCAGAAGCGCTACCGCTCGGCCATGGACTACCCCGCCCTCACAAACGACATCTACACCGAGCTCGTCAAAACCTCGCCCTGACCGGGGTCCCGTCCCCCCTCGTCGCTCTAATTTATTCCCTGCGTGGGTCCGGCCGCCCGCCCAGGCTGCCCCAACACGTGACGCACCCCCGGAACCACCCTCTTGCTTCAGACCCTGCGTGTTTGCGGCGCGATACCTACTACTCAGCTCGTGTAAGGACTGCAGATTGAGGGGGGTGACTCAAGGTCACGGAGCGGCCACCGACTTGGCAGCAGCAAGACTATAAAAAGGTGCCGAGGTAGGAACTGGCATTCCCCGTTTCCAGCCAAAGAGTGCGCAGCTGATGGCCTGGGAACGGCTCGTGCCGACTGGGCGGGTGCACTCATCTCTTTTAAAGTCCTGGCCCACAAGAGGCTGGCGCTTCCGGGCGAGGGCGGACCGAGCGTGGCCCCCCCACGCGCGCGCCCTGCGCTCTGGCCCCCGGCTCGATAGGGACAGGCTGTGAAGACCGGCTCAAACGCTCGCCGCGGGCCCTGTGCTGCGGAGAGCAGTCAGCTGGCGCGGCAGGGGTGCAGGAGAGACTTTTTCTGGAGCGGGTCCTTTGTTGGCACGGGGATGGCTGAGCTGCTGCGCTGGGGCGTCTTACAACAGTGCGCATTGCTTACAGGTAAAAACATGGGGTTTCATCGAGAAAAGGCCTGCTCAGTAAAATGCGGCGATCGGTTCAGTGTTGGCGGCGGCGGTGTCATGCTAGAAAGGCTTTGCAAAGTGAAATCGTGAAAGGGTGATGAATGTGACGGGAATCGGTCCAGATCCATGCAGTAAAGCACAAGGCTGTTCAACAAAAAAGGGGGGCTTTCCCCTGCACACGATGCCCACAATATCTGTGCTGCAGACTGCAGACAGACCGGCATCGTAGAAGCGGGTGTGCGGGTAAGTCCGCCCGCAGTCTCTGACACTCCCTGCGTCATAAACACATGCAACAAAAATGCGCCGGTCAGGTCGAGATATCTGGTATGAAAATGATCAAAATGCGTCATAGCTCAAGCGCGTAGTTTGCCTACAAGGGGAGACATCGAGGTGGGTGTTTGAAAGGTTAACCATGGCGGGCCCGTAGGTTTGGAAGGGCTGGGACTGGGGCTAAGTACCGGCCTGGGCCTAGAGGACGCGGCCGGGCTGCGGCTAGGCGAATCGGCTGGGCTGAGCCTAGGGACCAGGCCCGGGGCCAGGGCTAGGGACCGGGCTGGGGCCCAGGCTGGGGCTGGGGCTGGGGCTGGGGCTAGGGACCGGGGTGGGGCTCGGGCTGGGCAGCGGGCTGGGGCTCGGGCTGGGGCTCGGGCTGGGGACCGGGCTCGGGCTGGGGCTGGGCACGGGGGCTGGGGCTCGGGCTGGGCACCGGGCTGGGGCTCGGGCTGGGCACCGGGCTGGGGCTGGGGCTGGGCACCGGGCTGGGGCTTGGGCTGAGCACCGGGCTGGGGCTCGGGCTAGGAACCGGGCTCGGGCTGGGGCTAGGCACAGGGCTCGGCACAGGGCTCGGGCTTGGGCTGAGCACCGGGCTGGGGCTCGGGCTGGGGACCGGGCTGGGGCTGGGGCTGGGCACTGGGCTGGGGCTCGGGCTGGGGACCGGGCTGGGGCTCGGACTAGGGACCGGGCTGGGGCTCGGACTAGGGACCGGGCTGGGGCTGGGTACGGGGCTCGGGCTTGGGCTGGGCACCGGGCTCGGGCTTGGGCTGGGCACGGGGCTCGGGCTGGGGCTGGGCACGGGGGCTGGGGCTGGGGCTTGGCACAGCGCTCGGGCTCGGACTAGGGACCGGGCTGGGGGCGCGGACTAGGGACCGGGCTGGGGCTGGGGCTGGGCACCGGGCTGGGGCTCGGGCCGGGGACCGGGCTGGGGCTGGGGCTGGGCACGGGGCTGGGGCTGGGCACAGGGCTGGGGCTGGGCGCTGGCACGGGGCTGGGACTGGGCACAGGGCTGCGGGCTCGGGCTGGGCACGGGCACGGGGCTGGGGCTGGGCACTGGAACCGGGCTCGGGCTGGGCACTGGAACCGGGCTCGGGCTGGGCACTGGAACCGGGCTCGGGCTGGGCACGGGAACCGGGCTCGGGCTTGCACCCGTTGGTGGGGGAGGGCTGGTCACTGGCGGAGGTGGGCTAGCTCCGACTGCTGGTGGTGGTGGTGGTGGGGTAGGTGGGGCTCCAGGGCATGGCACAGGCTCGCCATTCTCGGTGCAGTTGTCAGTGCGCACAACCTAGGGTGCAAAGGGTGGTAGAGGCAATAGTGTCAAGCTGAAGGTGCTGGATTGTGAGATGCGCATCCTAGCATCCATTGTAGGCATTGGTGCACGCCGGGGGAAGGGTGCACCCTTGCTTCATATATTCAGCCAAGCTCTTCTCGTACCACAACTTGACCATTTTCGTCCTTGACAGCGACCGCGTTTGCCTGCACGATATCACCGCTGTCGGTAGACTGACTCCCATAGGTGCTGGTGGTCACGCCGTTGACGGTGGTAGCCACATCGTAGGATGTGGTGGCGGCAATGCCGTTTCCAGCTACCGCCTGCGTGTGATGGAAATCAGCCCGTTGAGCTTGGGCTTGGGAATGGGTGTGCAGGTCCTGAGGAGTCCAAGAACACAAGTACAACATTGGCAACCCTCACACCATAATTTCGCACCGTAGTGCCTGTGGAGGCGATTATGGACGAGCCTGACGGCGTGACACTGACTTCCATGCCGGAGGTGGCGCTGGAGGCAATGCCAGCTGCATTGGCGGTAGCCGACCCCGACTGGAGCTAGCGGCTGGGACGGTGGAAGACACGGATCGGCGGTCTTTAGTGGACATGAGACAGTTTGTTATATTTGAAATTAGCTGTAATGGTAGCGTCTAGTAGAATTGATTCTTGTCTGTTGCCATCGCCTCGGGTTGGAGAAGGCAAGCGAACCCAAACCCGCCCTCGAGACCCACCGGCCGACAGCATGGTGCGCGAAGAGCAGGCACAATAGAAAAGGCAGCAGGGGCCGCATTTCCCACAAATTCACATTCAATAAAGGTGTAATTCTCTGTACAATGACGATTAACTCTGGGTTTTATGACAAGGGTGGCTCTGCAGCACGGGCTCACGCAGAGGGCGACGTGCGACCTTTCATCTCGGAGCCGCCGAGCACATAACCTAGTATTGCGAGGAGGTACTGCTGACGTTGGACTTCTCAGCGCAATCTGGAAGCACCACTAGGAACGGTGAATTGTTTATGACTTTCGACTTGAAAGATATAAAAGACCTCGTTACGATCGTCGGGTGCTTAGCGGACACCATCGAGGCCACAGCCCTTGTCGGCTCCCCAGATAATCGGTCCCGGAAAGGGTTGATTGTAGCAGATGCCATCAAGGATTGTAGAAGTCGATCGTCCATGCAAGTCGACAACTTGCGAGATACATATTGTGCTGTGATTGCCATCGAAACTCCTCATTTTTCGCATGTAAACCCACCCATAAGCTCGCCAATTCGAGCAGGATTGGGTGCGTTGCCGCTGCGCGCGAAAAGCCCTGCTTATCATAGCCGCTGCCTGAGAGACTCGCGTTTGCGCAGGGTGCACAACACGAGAACGGTGAGGACCCAGCATGTCTACAAAATAGTCACCAAGGTTGGGCTGCGATGAGATGGGATTGGAGACCATGCACGTTCCATCTTCTCCAGCAGGTAGCGGACGTTCAGTCGCGATGACATAATCGCCATGCCGCAGCATGAACCCTGTGAGGGGACAGTTGTGCCGGGATCAAATTTGTGAGCAGTCATCGGAAGGTGGAATACATGATTGTTGATCAGTCGAGATCAATCGCCAATCGGCTCGCGTGGCGAGGTCAAGGCCGGATAGCAATGGACTATTTCATGCCGGAATATCTTAGCACACAGACGTGCGCCACGTGCTGGACGAGGGCCACACCTATTTTACAATTCTTCAAAGGCTGAGATTGGGCGCAGTTTGGCCAACTCAGCACCGCAAAAGTATTCAGGACCACTTAGCTTTAAAGCTAGGAGGTTTGTGCCATGCTCCCTAATTGTGTCTGGCTGCAGGATGGAAGGGTAAGGGCGGCAGCGGCGGTGGGTTGGCCCGTGGCGGCGGCGGCGGCGGCGGCGACGGCGGCGGTCGGCTCAATGGAGGTGGATTGGCTGTAGGGAAAGGGGTGAACTTGCCTCTGTTGTGGGTGGGTGACTGGGCTCAGCAAAAAGAAGGCTTGCCCCAGCTGTTACTGAGGATGGGGTAGGGTGGGTGGGGCGCCAGGGCAATATTCACACCTTCCGAGTGTCTGTCAACAAGCAGTGACAAAGGTTTGCGAAGCTCAGGAGTCCCACCTCCTTTTTCTTATGACCCCCCCATCGCATTTGCCGAACATTATATCGCGTTAGGTCAAGACATAAGGCCGGTGCTTGTGCTCGATATGAGAAACCCCAGCAGTGCTGGCTTCACCCCGTCCGCGGTAACCAATGACCCGTGCCTTGCTCACCGGGAGGTGAAGCGGGTCCTTTATCTACCATGTCCGCTTCTCAGTTCCTGCAAACATCAGTCGCATAGCAAAACTGATAGCAAAAGCTGTCTATCGCGCTCAGGATGCGCGTAGGGGAAGCTGGATTCGCCCATTCTGTGGAATGTGCACGACGTCGGGGCCCTTGTGCGGCCACAACTATGACTAAAGACTTTCCCATTCTATATGTCGAGCACGGTATCTGAGTCCGCCCTGAGCCTACAAACATGTTGTCGCCCATCTTTGAACTTGGCCGCATTCGCAAGTCTGTTTTTCTGGTGTGGCTAGGCATGGTACCCGCACAGGTGCTTGAAAGCCGATGCGTGGTGATGCGCCCCCGTGGATGGGGCCCCTAGCGCGAGGCTATCTGGTCCCAGCAGCCAGCCTGGCTTGAACGCCTATCTGTATCCGGCGCGAAGGTTTTTATATTGATGTCCTTCGAGCTCTGGTCATGCGAAGGCAGGTATATGTCATGTCGATCCCCCCTGGTGTTTGAAGGGAGGCCGCCGCCAAAAGTCGACGAGGGGTCGGCCTGTAACGTACGGTGGATGACGGAGCCTTGCGGAGGCCATCTCGACGGCAATTCTCTTTGATAATGGATTGCACGTGCTTGCATCATGTTGTATGCTCAATGGATGCGTAGGGCAAGGGTGTCATTGCGTTGGGTAATTTAGCAGGAGCAGCATGATTGGTGAGCATAATAAGCACATGCAGCACGGAGCTTCACCCAGGAGTTTTCTCTTTGTTACATACGCCAAGAGTTAAAATTCTCGGGGGATGCATTAAAGCGTCACGCAGCAGCACACCCGATTTTCTGAGAGCCGTCGCTGTCTCCAGGACAGGTGAGAGGGTCGCCTCTGAAGCAGTAGACCTCGCCGGTCATGACCATGACATTGTCGAATTGACAGGCCTCAGGCGCCCAAGACGTGCTGCAGACTGCCGTGAGCGAGTTGGTATAGCAGAAGTGCACGTATGCGTTGGACGGACATCCATCAACATCCCCTGGGTTATCATCATAGGTAGGGAAGGCCATTTGATCTATTCTGTCAACTTGGTTGGGAATGTCGGTGCATTTGATGATATACTGGGGATTAGGCGACGGCGGGCTGGGCGGCGGAGATGGTGGCGGCGGCCGGGGTGGTGGGGGTGGGGGGCGACGAAGGAGGCGGGCTGGGTGGCGGAGGTGGGGGCGGCGGAGGAGGTGGCCTGGGCGGTGGCGGGTTGGGCGGTGGCGGGCTGGGCGGTGGAGATGGTGGGGGCGGGCTGGGTGGCGGAGGTGGGGGGCGACGGAGGAGGCGGACTGCGCGGTGGAGATGGCGGAGGGGGACTCGGTGGCGGGCTCGGCGGTGGTGGGCTGGGTGGCGGGGACGGCGGAGGGGGGCTGGGTGGCGGAGGTGGGGGGCGACGGAGGAGGCGGACTGGGCGGTGGAGATGGCGGAGGGGGACTCGGTGGCGGGCTCGGCGGTGGTGGGCTGGGTGGCGGGGACGGCGGAGGGGGGGCTGGGTGGTGGAGATGGGGGGCGATGGAGGAGGCGGGCTGGGAGGTGGGCTGGGCGGCGGCGGGCTTGGTGGCGGGGACGGCGGCGGCGGGCTGGGAGGCGGGCTGGGCGGCGGCGGGCTTGGTGGCGGGGACGGCGGCGGCGGGCTTGGTGGCGGACTCGGCGGAGGCGGGCTTGGTGGTGGAGACGGCGGCGGCGGGCTTGGTGGTGGAGACGGCGGCGGCGGGCTTGGTGGTGGAGACGGCGGCGGCGGGCTGGGTGGCGGGGACGGCGGAGGCGGGCTGGGTGGCGGGGACGGCGGAGGCGGGCTGGGTGGTGGAGACGGCGGAGGCGGGCTGGGTGGCGGGGGAGGGCGGAGGCGGGCTGGGTGGTGGAGACGGCGGAGGCGGGCTGGGTGGTGGAGGTGGGGGCGATGGAGGAGGCGGGCTGGGAGGCGGGCTGGGTGGCGGCGGGCTGGGTGGCGGGCTCGGCGGAGGCGGACTCCGGCGGCGGAGACGGCGGAGGCGGACTCGGCGGCGGACTCGGCGGAGGCGGGCTTGGTGGTGGAGACGGCGGAGGCGGGCTGGGTGGCGGGGACGGCGGAGGCGGGCTGGGTGGTGGAGGTGGGGGGCGATGGAGGAGGTGGGCTGGGAGGCGGGCTGGGTGGCGGCGGGCTGGGTGGCGGGCTCGGCGGCGGCGGACTCGGTGGCGGAGACGGCGGAGGCGGACTCGGCGGCGGACTCGGCGGAGGCGGGCTTGGTGGCGGAGATGGCGGAGGCGGACTCGGCGGCGGACTTGGCGGAGGCGGGCTGGGAGGTGGAGATGGCGGCGGCGGGCTGGGTGGCGGGGACGGCGGCGGCGGGCTTGGCGGAGAGGACGGCGGAGGCGGGCTGGGTGGCGCTGACGGCGGAGGCGGGCTGGGCGGCGGGCTTGGCGGAGGTGGGCTGGGTGGTGAGGGACTTTGGCCCGGGTTGGGAGGCGGCGGGCTCTGATCTGGGGAACGTGGCGGTGGACTCTGATTTTGGCTGGGAGGTGGTGGGCTCTGACGGGGACGGGGGGGGGAGGTGGGTTTTGCAAAGGACCAGGAGGGGGGTGGGCTCAGCGGTGGGCTTCGTCGCGGAGATGGGGGGTGGCGGGCTGGTCGGGGCGCGAACTCGGCGGCGGAGGGCTCGTCGCTGACCTTGGAGGAGGATTCCTCCGAGGCGGGGGTGGGGCTCTTGGAGGAGCGCGAGGGGGGCGACTTGACGCTGGGTGGGGGGCCTCGCTGGCGGGGGCGGTCGTTTACGCGGTGCCGGAGGCGGCGGGGCGCGTGGCACAGGCGGCGGCGATGCCTTTGGTGGGCGAGGCGCACTCCTTGGCTCCCAAGGAATGGGCAACTGCGCGTTGGCCCGAAGCATCTGCAAGCTGGGCTTTTTGCCCGCACCCGTCTGTCCGATGCCGACGTTCCTAAAACCTTTGTTCTTGCTGCCCCAGAGCGATGTGCCGGTGTTGTTGACGCCAAAGTTGGCGGTGCCCTGGTTCCCGACGCCAAAGTTGTTTGACCCGGCGTTGCCGCGCCCGACGTTGCCGCTCTTGTCCGGCGTGCATTTGGACGCACCAGCGGGCACGCACTCGACGGCGATCAGGTACTGGCAGGAAGGCCACGAGCAGCTCGTCCTGCTCTCCAGGTCCACAGCCGAGACGACGCCTCCCAAGGTGTCCAGGGTCGCATGCCGGTATCTACCGGCCTTGGAAAATCCCAGAGACCTGCATGCAACGTCCCAGTTTTTTTATGTCCAAAATGGCGCACTCTGCTCAACTCCCACGGCAAATGAAGCGTACCTGCAGAACGATTGTCGAGACTTGACCTGCACCGCAAGCGTGGACCCCCTGCAGGTTGGAAACGGAGGGAGCCAGGGCGGGCAGTCAGCGGCGGAGGAAGGCAAGAGAGCCGCGAATGGCGATGACCCAGTGGCAAAGCAACCCAACACGTCACCAAAATAGACCTTGCGGTTGTCACGCTAGGCAGCCCGAAAAATTGCGACTGACAGACAATCTGCGAGTGGGAAGCACTGAGCGTGAGGCCGGCTTCGAGACCTGCGACTTGCCCACACTGCCGACGCGAGCCGCAATCACCCTCTTGCCTGTGGTGCAGCCGATATGAGCGGAAGCATAAGGAGCAATGCGGCCAGCCGTGCGGCAAATTTATTGCTACCTGCCATCTTGCCGATGTCGCGCGTGGCGCCCGAGCGTAGGTGCATTGCACGGGAGCCTGGCGCGCCGCCCAGAGAGCAGCTCCGAGAAATGCGCATGTACGACTGGAAATTTCAAACGTACTTATCTGTATGTGCGTTCAGAGACCGGGAGAGCAAGTGGATTCCCGGGTGATCGGACGGTCCTGAGGGGGAAGTACTTCCCGGCGGTGCGTGTACTTGAAGTACCACTCAGACTTTCCCCTTTCACCGTAGTGAGCGCGGCATTTGCGCGTGCCCTGAACATCGAAGCAAGTTGCCGTACCCCACTTGGACCTGAACCGTGTCGCAGGTTTACACCCGTGACTGTGGCCGCGTATGGGCCCTATCAAGAGACTTTTCGTGAAAGGCTGGCGCGGTGAGGAGGAACACTCCTAGGAGCGTGACGATCGAGTCCGAACGCCTATGAAGGGGCGGAAGGATATCCCAGCCTCATGTCATGGTTTTGACATCAGCCTCGCACGCAACGGCTTGGATGGTGCGGAGTGGTTCCGCAGTACGCCGAACCCACGTATGTGTCGGGGCGAGCCTGTCGGAGAAAGGGCGTTGGACAGAGAGGCATTACCACGAGGGTTCGCCCGTGATGAAGGCTGGATGACCGAGTACTTGCTGACGCCCAATCGGCGTATTGTTCTTGTATTCATGAACTTCACAACAACTTTAGAAAAAATCATGCACGCGAGTCCAAAGGGTCGTCGGTCTGGATGGTAAGCTTCGCATCTCTGATGCCACAAGAGTAAAGAATGAGCCATGCTTTTCAAACCTCGCTGCCGTGTGGCCGGGCTTGGCTTCTTGAGCCAAGCTACCGTCATTCGATGTGAGTGTCTGCGAGCGCACCTAGTCCATCTGCACTACCTCCGGGCGCACGGTCCGCGGGTTGCGGCGACCAGAGTTCCGCAGCGACGATCAAACATCTGCCTCTGCGAGGGCCCATCACCCGCCCGGTACGCTCGTCCCTGGCGTGTGTCACGCACCCACTAAAAACACTCCATGTTTCTGGGGATGCCCGCGCTGATCCACACACCTCGTCCTGAAATGATAAAGATCTAGTTACAAGACAGCAGTCGCCAAGGTTGAACTGCGACCGGTTGTAAATCGGGATGTCTTGACCGCCCAGGGAGGAAACAAGTTGTGATGGTCGAAATCTAGGTATGGCCTCGTGAAACGTTCGAGAGCAACGGGGGCCTGCGGATGTGAGTAGGTGGGCAGTCTTTGAGGAGGGTGGGAGATGAATTTGTGAAACATTTGACCCCAGTGGTCATTCAAGTCAGAAGACGCGCCTCAAGACAAGGCATTGGTGGGAGTTTAATTTCGCCAGGATAGGTGGAGTTTGATGCCGCCAGGTTGTCGTACAAGGTGGGTGTCGGGGTGTGGACACAGGCTACACCACTTCCCTGGCCTACAAAGGCCGGGGTAAGGGGTAGCTGGCCCTCCACAGCACTACAATGCGCTCGGGAACCCTTCACAAGCCCAAACAATCAAAAGGCGGCACACGTTGGATTATCGTGGAAAGCAACAGGCCTAGGGAGCCCTAAGGGGGAGAGTCACTGAAACGTGACTAAAATTAAGGGTCCATGGGTTCAGAGGAGAAGATAATCAAGGGCCCGTAGGCTCAGAGGGGCTTGGGCTAGGGCTAGGGCTCGGGCTCGGGCTGGGGCTGGGGCTAGGACTAGGGCTGGGGCTAGGACTAGGGCTTGGGTTGGGGCTGGGGCTGGGGCTGGGGCTAGGCACCGGACTGGGGCTCGGGCTAGGGACCGGGCTGGGGCTAGGCATGGGGCTCGGGCTGGGGCTCGAGCTGGGGCTGGGGCTGGGCACGGGGCTCGGGCTCGGGCTCGGCACCGGGCTGGGGCTAAGCACCGGGCTGGGGCTGGGGCTGGGGCTGGGGCTCGGCACGGGGCTCGAGCTGGGGCTGGGGACCGGGCTGGGGCTGGGGCTAGGCACCGGGCTGGGGTTGGGGCTAGGCACCGGGCTGGGGCTGGGGCTGGGCACCGGGCTGGGGCTGGGGCTGGGGCTGGGGCTCGGCACGGGGCTGGGGCTGGGGGCTGGGGACCGGGCTGGGGCTGGGGCTCGGCACCGGGCTGGGGCTCGGGCTGGGAACCGGGCTGGGGCTGGGGCTCGGCACCGGGCTGGGGCTGGGGCTGGGGCTGGGGCTCGGGCTGGGGCTGGGGCTGGGGCTCGGGCTGGGGCTAGGCACGGGGCTCGGGCTGGGGCTCGGACTAGGGACCGGGCTGGGGCTGGGGCTGGGGCTGGGGCTAGGCACGGGGCTCGGGCTCGGGCTAGGGACCGGGCTGGGGCTCGGACTGGGCACCGGGCTCGGGCTCGGGCTGGGCACCGGGCTCGGGCTCGGGCTAGGCACAGGGCTCGGGCTGGGGCTGGGCACCGGGCTGGGGCTAGGGCTAGGCACGGGGCTGGGGCTCGGACTGGGGACCGGGCTGGGGCTAGGGCTCGGGCTCGGGCTGGGAACCGGGCCGGGGCTAGGGCTCGGGCTCGCCACGGGGCTCGGGCTGGGGCTGGGGACCGGGCTGGGGCTGGGGCTCGGCACCGGGCTAGGGCTCGGGCTCGGCACCGGGCTGGGGCTAGGCACCGGGCTGGGGCTTGGGCTCGGCACGGGGCTCGGGCCGGGGCTAGGCACGGGGCTCGGGCTGGGGACCGGGCTGGGGCTAGGCACCGGGCTCGGGCTGGGGCTCGGGCTGGGGCTCGGGCTGGGGACCGGGCTGGGGCTGGGGCTGGGGACCGGGCTGGGGCTGGGGCTGGGGCTGGGCACGGGGCTGGGGCTAGGGCTCGGCACAGGGCTGGGGCTGGGGCTAGGGATCGGGCTCGGGCTGGGGCTAGGCACAGGGCTCGGCACAGGGCTGGGGCTTGGGCTGGGGACTGGGCTGGGGCTGGGCACGGGCACGGGGCTGGGGCTGGGCACGGGCACGGGGCTGGGGCTGGGCACGGGCACGGGGCTGGGGCTGGGCACGGGCACCGGGCTCGGGCTGGGCACTGGAACCGGGCTCGGGCTGGGCACTGGAACCGGGCTCGGGCTGGGCACTGGAACCGGGCTCGGGCTGGGCACGGGAACCGGGCTGGGGCTTGCACCCGGTGGTGGGGGAGGGCTGGTCACTGGCGGAGGTGGGCTTGCTCCGACTGCTGGAGGTGGTGGTGGTGGTGTCGGTGGGGCTCCAGGGCATGGCACAGGCTCGCCATTCTCGGTGCAATTGTTGACGCGCACAATCTGGGTTTGGAAAGGGGTAGCAAGTAATGCTTTTATGTTGGACGTATCTCATCTTGAAAAGCACATGTAAGCAGCCAGAATAGTCATTGTGTATGCTAATGCCCCCTTCCTCTGTCAGTTCAGCCCAGCGCCGTACCACAACTTGGCCGTTTTCTTCTTTGACCACAAGGCCATTTGCCTGCACAAGAGCACCGCTGTCGGACGACTGACTCCCAGAGGCGGTAGTCGTCACGCCGTTGACATTGGTGACCACGTCATAAGAGGTGGTGGCGGGAATGCCGTTTCCAGCGACGGCCTGGGTGCGACGGGGAAAATAGTCGGTCTTACTTGGGAATGGGTGCGGACGCCTAGCACGTGCCAAGGTGTCCGAGTACGTCATCGGCGCCCCCCACCCAATGGTTAACGCACCGTAGTCCCGGTAGTGGCGGTTACGGAGGAGCCTGAGGGTGTGACACTGACTTCCATGCCGGACGTGGCGCCAGAGGCTATGCCGCCTGCGCTGGCGGTAGCCGACCCCGACTGATGCAAGCGCCTGGGACGGTGAAATCAAGGATCGGCGACGATGAGTCCACATGAGACACGTTGTTACTTTAACATAGACGTGTAATGAACATTGATGGCAGAATAAGCTCGGTGATGGGGCGATGGCGTCGGGTTTTCTGAAGCAAGCAGACACGAGTTCGACCCCCGGTCCCACCTGCCGACCGCATGGTGCGTGCAGAGCAGGCACACTAAGATGGCCAGTGCGAACCGCATTTTGATAAACTAGACTGGATGTGCTCAGTGGGGGGGGTACAGCCTCATATACATACATTGGGTACTAGGTTGGGAACTGCCCTGAAGCATGCACAAGGAATCAGATCCGCAGCCTTTAAACAGCGGACCCGACGATGACAACCTAGTATCGAGATAATATTGGGGTTGACCCTGCAACACCTCAGCGAGACACACAAATCGCCTACATGCTGCATTACAAAGCTTACATGCATGTGTAAATGTGTGAAACGCCCTATCATGGGCGCTGGGCCTTGGCAGACGTGCTCGACGGATCAGACCCATCTCGGCCCTTCCAGCAAACAACACCAGCTCCGGAATGCGCATCCACGTCGGAGCAGCGGCTAGGGTTTGCACAAGTCTAGAAAGGCTACATCTTGCCAGAAGTCGATCCCGCGGCGCCTCCACTGCTCATCACTTCAGCACTGATCTGGATGGTGAGCCCGGCGTTCTTCCGCCGCAAGGCGAGAGACCCCTCGCCCCGCACTGCCTACCGACTAGCGAGCGATGGCCCGGAAATTATTCCCCGCGATGGAGTCAGAATATTTGGCCCGCAGCGCTATTCCTTTAGTTTTATCACGATAAACATTATCTTAGTTGGTGCTTGTAAGCAAAAGGTGCCCACCGCGCCCAGGGCGTGCGTGGGAGAAGCCGTGCCCACACTCGACTCAGTGCACCTGCTCGGCAGGTCGGGCTCTTGAGTGCGTCAGAGGCTGCTGCCCAGAATGTCAAACTCCCTCGAGACGACTCCACTATCTTACGACGCCCTATACATCGAGATAGGTGTGCTATATGAAAAGGACTATGGCGGGATCTGGGCACTGGCATGACCGGCCCGGCACACTCGGCGAGTTGACCTTGTGCGCCGAGGGTGATCGACCACTGTGCGGCTTCGATCATTTGCATGGCCAGAATCGCGCGCATTCACCACTGCGAACAATCTGTAATGGGGTGCAGCATTTTTCATGCCCCCGGCGGTGGTATTTTATAGGCTTTGAGGACTCCGAGTGCGTCAGCCGCAGCGGTCGGCAGCATGGAGAAGCCACGACGTCACACTCGGTAAGCTGGCAACGATCAGTCCCTAGCAGGCTTTCGAGCAGTGCATGGAGGTATTCAATGTGATGTCAAGATGTTCGACGGCTGAATCAGGTCTAGGAAAGGATTAGCTGGCGGTGACGTATACCCACTTTATCGGATGTCGACACGCGCACCCTGCACGTCACACCGACGCGTGGCGAGTGCCCGCAAACGGTGAGCACCCGCCTTCTCTCACCCAATCTCTCGACCCAAAGAGGACTCTTTGGGGTCTTCATGCTGTCGGATTCCCAAGCGTGTCTCTGGGGCGACGCCCGTTCACGCCTGTACCCCCCCTCCATCCCGCAACCCTTTATGCTCATCATGTTCGATCGTAATGAACGACGCTGTATCCGAGCAGAAAAAACATAGCGGCAGCCCTGCCAGGTCCCTGTCGCGATTGCGTACGGCGAGAGCAGCACGCCCTTGTCTGGATAGATCACCGAAGTCTCATCAGGCGACCTGGCGCGAAAGATCGTGGTGGCCCACCAAAGAGCTGAAACGTAGCGCCGCAGGCATGACGAAGCGCTTGCCTGGCGGAGTATGCCGACAAGAGCATCCGCCCTACGGCTATTGGGGTGACGAATCGTTCAATGGTCGTGCTATGCAGATGATGGCCAAGGGGTGGCGGCGGTACTGCACAACCCTGCAAGTTCGAGGGCAAAGGCGCTCCATTTTTGGCTCATAGTTCGGGTCGGGTGTCAACAGGGAGGTCTGCGGGTGGGTGTCTGGACAAGGGTTGGGCGGGGGCGCTTGCGGCGCGCGAGTGCAACCAGGTGGCTGAGCGTGGCGGCATCTGCGTTCTCAGCTTGTAGTTGCGATGTGGTTACTGCGCGAGAGCGCTTCCCAACCTGAGCCACAACGATGCTGACTAGGGAGGCGTGCGTGGCAAAAACTCTCTTCGGAAAACTCTGTGCGGAAAGAGCCGTGATAACAGCCGGCAGGGAGCCCAGCCAGCAACCAAGCCGGTTTCGCCCTTTGTTGTTCCAAGGACTTGGTTCGGTCATTCAATGCCGCTAGTGTCTCACTCTCAGATGACGGTGGAGCATCCAAGGCGCCGCAATCTGGGGGTAAGGCAGCCATACCTCGGCACACACTAGATGAGGCCCCACTGATGAGCCTCAGCCTCTTCGAATACCAGTTCCTGGCAAATCAACATCTTACACCTCGCGTTCATCTGGCAAAATCTTTAGGTGAAGAAAGGGAAACGGCGGTCCATGTGGGGAGGAGCGCAGGAGGTGATGTAGCAAGTCAATTGGCAGTGGGTGCCCCTTTATTTCGCAATTGGAGAACGAAAAAAGTGACGCTCTTGGGGGCAAAGGTGAAAAGTTATTTGTGTGATGACGGCAATTTCTTGGTCAAGGGCGCAATTATCTATGTATGGGGCAAGGGTGGACGCGCGTCGAGCCCGGGGAGGGGGATATTTCTTGGGCAACGGCGCAGCGCGCGCGCCCGCCACGCGTGCGGCTGGCCAGAGGGGTGCTTTTGCGTCTGCCGCGCAATGGCTCGACAGCGCCTGGCCGGCTCTGCGCGCGGTCGGGGAGGCTCCTTTCGGGGGCGCTAGGCGGCATTCCCGTAGCTCCAATGGGCGCGCAGGACGAAGAAATTGGCGAGGGCCAGGGCCCCCATCATCCCGGCCATCGCTGCGTAGACCGGGAGCGCATTGTAGAGGACGCACCCGCCGATGCTGCGGATCCGGGATGGAGTCGTGCGTGATGGTTGCTGCGCATGCGCGTTGCGGCTGGGCATACGCAGGTGCGGCCTCGTCCCTGCACCAACCCTCTCGTCCCTGCACCCCTGCACATGCACTCCCTCCACCCTCAATCTCACTAGTAGTCGCTGGCGGTGACGCCGCACTGCAGGTCCGGGGGTCCGTTGCAGGTGACGTCGCCGTCGGGTTCGAAGATCCAGCCGGTGGTGCAGACAAAGGTGTCCCCCGCCGGGGTCGCGATGCGCGTGATGGCGGCGACGATGAGGGGCCCCGCGAAGCGCCCGGCGCTGATGAAGGCGTAGAGCACCGACATGTACTTGGCCACGTGGCCGCCCACGACGTCGGCGTACTGCTGCACCTTTTTGGCCAGGATGGTCTCCGCGCAGGTGGCCGACGCCGTGTAGCCGCAGGAGAGCAGGCCCGTGCCGGCGTAGAAGAGGCCCGGCGGGGGGACCCAGTCAGCACCGCGGTAGGGCACCAGCAGCAGGAAGCCCAGCGTCAGCAGAAAGTTGCCGGCCAGGATGACGTTGCGCTCGTTAAACACGGCCGGTGCCATGTTCATGCCGCGCCGGTACACAAACCCGGCCGTCAGGCTGCCCACGCCCGCCGCGATGAAGGCCCTCCAGGTCTGCAGAAAGGGGGGTGGGGGGGGATGGGGGGGGTGGGGGGTGGGGGGGGGAGGTGAGCTAGTGACAGGTGGGTGATGATGAGGGGGTGGAACAATAAGCAGTGTGTCTCACAGAGCGCACGCTCCTCCTCTGATGCCTCCTCCAGCGTCATCTACAATGCCTGCTCCCCTACATGCCCCTCCCATCTCCCCATCCCCCCCCCTCTCCAACCCAACACACATCCGACTGCTGCCAGATTTGGTGGAATTGGCCGGCCATGAGTCCAAAGTAGTTGCTGAACTGGGCCATGACCAGCATGGCGACGAGCCCCGTCTGCAGGGTCCAGGGCACGAAGAAGGAGAGGAACTCGCGGCGGCGCGCGGGCGTCGCGGCGGCCGCGACCGACACCGGGTCCACGAGGTGCCCGTTGGCGCGCGTGGGGTCGACAAAGGCCCAGGCAAAGTAGAGGCAGAGCAGGGAGATGGCCGCCGCCGACAGCCAGCCGGGGATGGTGTACCAGTTGAACGTCTTGAGCGCGTCGCTGGAGCCGTAGGTCGGCGACGGCAATGCGAGGAAGAGGAAGCCGATGAAGGGGCCCACCGCGCGCGCGAGGATCTGCGTCACGCGGAAGCGACCCATCTTGGCCTGCTGCGCCTCCATGGAGGACGTCATCGTGATGTAGGCGCCGCCGGCGCCCAGCACGGCCGAGCCCGCGCCCGCGATCAGCCTGCGAGGTGCGGGACGGGTAGACGGGTTTACTGGGGATAAGTCCTGTGCCTGTTTGATGCACGCAATTGTTCCAGATTCACGAACGAACACCACCCTTGCTCATCACAACCCCTTGCTACCTCCCCACCCACACAAAAACAAACAAACACTCTACCTGGCGATGAGCATGAGGTACCACTGGCCCGCCAGCAGGGTAAAGCCGTAGACATAGTTGCCGACCGCGCCGCACACGGCGCCCAGCAGCACGGCCGCCTTGAAGCGGTGCGTGCGGTCCACCCAGAGGCCGAAGAAGGGCGCGCAGAGCAGGGCCGCCAGGTCGTAGCACCCAAAGGTCAGCCCGTACAGGCGGTCCGGGCCGCGAACGAGATAGTACAGGGCCTGGATGGACATGAGCGTGGACGAGTAGTCGATGACCAGCGCAAAGCCCATCACCACAATGGCCGTGAAGGACCGCATCTTGGAACGGGCCTCCGCCGGGTCGGCCGGCAAGTCGGCCGTGAAGGGGTCGCTGCGCGCGGCAAACGGAAGAAGTGATCAGGGCGCTGCAATGCGATGCACGTGAGTGGTGCCGAGCGCTCGGGCCGAATCAAGCCCACGCTGCCCGCACTGGTGCCAGGCCACCCCCTCCCCGTACGGCCAGGTCCCCGCCGTCGCGGGCCCACGTACAAGGGTTTGGCGACGCGACTCTCCGCATCCATGTCGGCCTCGGGGGCTTCCTTGGCCGGAACGCCCTGCATCGCGTCATCCTTCGGGGCCGGGGGACTCCCCTGCACCTCCTGAGCTTCTGGCCGCCCCGCCCCAGCGGCGGCCTTTATTTTCTGCGAGAAGTCGACGGCAAGGGTCGTCGTTTAAATGCCTGTCCCTGCTCGGCAGGAGGGACACCTCGCAGATATCAGCTTCGTGCGGTCTTTTTCCATCAACAAACTCGGAGTCCGCACCCGAATCGCAAAGCGTATGATCGGCATCGCTCACTGCCGAGGTCCGAGACTGGTAAAGCCCCGCACTAATATCCAACCGGAATCGCTGGCGCAGCGAGTCACTAGTTTGAAAGCCAAACTTCCATTTACATACTATGCCATGCCATTCGAACCGCGACGGACAGCGGAGGGCGCTTCCCTGGTAGATTCGCCAGCCGGGGATCGCGGACCCCCCGACAGGCCAGCTGCTTCCGCAGCAAGACCCCGCGGGGCTCATGGTCGTCGCGGTGGGAAAATTCGTTTGCCGCAGGCAGAGTCTGCTACGCACGCGTCTGCCCATATGTCGGCAAAACCGTTCTCATAGCCGGGTCAAAGCAACTATAATGTGCATATTGTGCGATTTGAACAGTCCAGCCGATGCTCGGTGGGTGATTATGGGCGAAGAATAGCATCGGCCATGAAGCGCGTTGGATTTGCGCGACGAGTGCGGCGAACACTTCGCTGGACAGCTGGCTTGCGGGCTGAACGGAAATAAAAAACATGCTCATGCAGGGTCTCCAGGTAGACTAATAACTGGGTATGACTACGCCACGCATCGTAGCGTTCCAATGTGCTGGCTAGGTCGATAGATTGGCACATTCGTGCTTGGTCGGACGAGCAGTGCTAGAATGAAAGGGAAAAAAAAACAATTTATAAAAGGGGATGGCTCGTAACAGGATTGCGTTTAGGTGCAAGGTAGGACTAAGGGCAAGCCGGTGGGGCCCAGGGAGCCCACAGCACACTGCTCCGGCGGGCAGGTTAATACGGGTCAATACGGGAGGCGGGAAACATTCCTATGGTCGCCGATACGAGGCGTTGTTGGGTTCGCAGGGCCCATACTTGCTCAGTAATGACATTCAGTTTCTCAAAGATAATAAGCTGTGATCTTTGGGTCTCGGCGTGAGCTGGAGGTCTTTGGTGGGGCTGGGACAGGCACCGGTAGAGAGGGTCAATTAAGCAGGACGAGGGAAGTTGGCCATTTCCCAGGTCTGAATCTTCGAAATGGGGTTTGGCAAAGGGTGCCTGCATACACGACCCGCTTGCCATATAATCGAGTATAAGCAAGATCACAAAGCAGTTGCCGAAGCATTGGCCTAATCTGGCTCCTCCCAGCATCGTATAAAGGTATCTTTGCCTCTGCTCGTCCCAGCTGCTCCGGGGCCCACCCGCGCGGCAGGCCGAAGAGTGTCCGCGAGGAGACGATCGTGCGCGTCCGCCCCGCTTGACAGGGTCCCTGATAGTTGCGCGCGACTCTCGAGTGTTAACGGTAATTTACGGCTCGATCAGGGACTAAGAAAGGGAAGCCTGTCCCGAATGGTGAATGTGTCCCCTCGAGGAGCCGGCCTCCTCGGGGGCAAATGGGCTCGATGCTTGCGGAGAGTGAGGGCCCAGAGCCTCTCAAATATGGGATTTGGCTTTTATAATGGCAATGAGAAAACTGTAGCGCGTGCATATGGTCGCCACAAGGGTAGAGCCGTGGCTGTCGCCAGCGTCCCTGCCGTTTCCGGGAACGGCGCGCTCAAGATGCCCCAAACTTTGCTCTGCAATCAAGTCTCGTATGCGCCTGACACGCCCGCCGGGCCTCATTTATGAATCATCTCCCCAAAATAGGTAGCTTTAGCTCTGAACATTCTGGTCTCAAGGTGCCCTGCACATGTCGTGCCGTGCCATTGCCCATCACAACGAGTCACCCCTCATCCGCGGCCACATGCTGAAGCAGGTCGTTCCGCAGCGAGGGCATGTGCTTCATCAGCGCGGCAGACTCGCCCGTCCACCGAAAGTTGAGGACCACCGACGGCGCCAGGCCCGCCCCCGCCACCGTGACCCCGGACGAGGCGTCCAGGCGCGCCCCCCGCGCGCCCGGCAGCGCCAGCTCAAACGTGTTGAGCGGGTCGGCCAGGGCCTCGGTGACCCACCTCGGCACCTCGGACGCGAGCTCGTGCACGCCAAACTCGCCCTGCGATGTGTGAAAGAGTTGGTGCCTGGGAATCGGAATACGTCGGCGAACTCCCTCGCGCTCGCTCGCACGCACCTGCAAGCTGACGCCCTCGGGGAAGCGCACTCGCACGCGAGCGTAATCGCGCGGCGCTGGGAGCCGCGCGGCGGCCAGACGCTCCCGCTGGGCGCGCGTCATCAATTGCTGCAAGGGGGCAAGTGGGCAGGCGCTTACATTTGTTAACAATGAAGTGACCACCCAACCCCCACCAACAACACACTCTTTCGCAACCTCCAGTTGCTCACCTGGGACTCTTCTCGCCTCTTCACCGCGTTCAAGAATGCAGCCTTGATCTCCGCCCCGGTCTTTTCAAAGAACCAGGAGGGCACCTCACTCTCGGCCGCGCGGGGGAGCACCACGCGCGTGTTCCGGGGCCGCGCCGGGCCCTGGGGCCTCTCCGCGCGAGCAGGCGCGACCCTCGGCGCCGCTGGGGCCGCCGCGCTCGCGGACGCGGGGCTCGCCGTCTGCTGCGCCACTAGCCAGCGCGCGCCCTGAAGCAGCTGCAGATCAGCGCACTCTGGCAGCACCGCAAACCTGCGCTGGATGGTGCACGGGTACGAGCTGTGTCGGACATTGCCTCCCGGCGAAGAATTTATTCCAGTTGAGTGAACCCTGCTTAATCAAAAATAAAAGAGGTTGCCTCTCGCAATGGCCCCGCCACGCACCCTCCGCTCTCCTCTGTGCCAGCCTCCAATCGGAAGCCGGCAGACAGCAGCAGCTTCAGGGCGCCCTCCGTCTCGACCAGGGCTCCGTGCAGTGCCGGGTTGCTCAGCCGCAGCTTCCGAAACTTGGGTTCGCTGGGGTTCTTGAGCACATTGTCGAATATCCGGGCCAAAAGAGCGAAGCTGGCCGGCGCCTGGGCGCCCGTGGAGCAGACGGTGGCCACAGAGCGCTCCATTTCAGGAAGGACGATGCCCCGATCCAGCTCCGGTGCTGATTGGGACGGCGCTGGCTGGCTGGCGACGGGCCTTACGGCTGGAGCGTCAGGGCATTGTTGGGCTGGGCTCGGGGTCGGCGAGTGCGTGGCAGCAGGCTGGCGCGGGGCAGGGGGTGGCGCACTCGCTGAAGCAGAAGGATGATGCGCTGGGCGAGCAGAGCTTGCCGCGGATGATGTGCCAGCCTCCTTGACAGGTAGGGGAGCAAGAAATCATCTTTAGCTTTCCGCATTCTCCACGTCATGGATGATACTCATGGCAGCACGGCGCCTCTCTAGGCAAGCATCCTAGTATCGCTCATGCAACCCCCGGTGTGGCCCATGTTTCCGAGTTCGTACCAGGGGAGCTCCTCCCAGCACGCGTCCCTGGCCCTTCCACTTGGCTTTAGGCTGCACCGCCTCTTCAGATTTGGCCTTGAGGCCCTTCCAGAGCCCCTTGATCTGATCCATGGGCGACCCACAAGCACCCCCGCGCGTGCCCGACCGCGCCGAAAATGCTCACGAGGATCGACCGGAAAAAATGATAAATATCTACAAAATGACTCCCATGAATGGATCACTGGCTGGGAAGCCCACTGAGGCAGGCGAGTAGACTTGCCATGCCCGCGCGCCTCTCCCATGCTCAATCTCGAGCTCCAGGCAGGGCCGTTCATGACGCAAGTGACAGCTGCCCTGAAATTTTCCTCGACCAAACGTTTCACACTGCCCGAATATCATGGCTGGCGCAATGAACCCTTCAGAATGATGGTAATTCCTTACCACGACCGGCTTGAAAGATATCAATCAATGGTGCTGAAGCGCCAGTTTTCGAGATGCGGGGCGGGCATTCATAGGCCAGGGCTGCTCTCCTGGCACATTCGGTCCCAGCTCACTCGGCATCCGCCAGAATGGCTTGGAGCAGACCATAGGTTGCGTCGTACTCTGCGCGGCGGGTCTCGGAAGCCAGTTGCTTGTAGCTGGCGTGTGCACGGGCAAAGAGGCCACTGGCCGCCTCTTTCGACAGGGGTGCCTGGGCTTTGTCCGGGTGCAGTTCCAGAGCCAGAGACCTGTGGGTAGAGCAGAAAGGGTGGATTGAAAAAGATATGATTAGGCTGTTGATGGATATGTGGAGTTGTGAATTCATTGTAGCGTATTTTGGGTCAGGAAATAGGAAAGCACTGGTCCAATCCGCACCGGTAAGCAGCCTGGATGTCGGTCCGGCTACAGGTTGGGGCCAGACCCAGCAGGCCGTACAAGTCCTCTGAGACGGCGAGTCCACTGCTGAGCAGACCAGACTCCAGGCCTGCCAGTTGTCGGGCCAGTCGCCGAGCGGCTGCCTGCCCCGTGCCGCTCCGTGGGCGCCAGGTCGCCAGGGCCTGCAAGGGACAAGGGGTAGCGGAAGGGAGCGCTGGTGACAATGGCCGCGGAAGCCACCACGACCATGCCAGCCTTGCACCAATAACGACATCCTCCCCAACCAAAAAGTTACTAATAAGTCACCTCGCGAGCCTCCGAGAGACAGCCGAGGCGCAAGAGGACGTGGACTTGCTCTTGCCGTGCTTTCTCGTTGGCATCGTCCAACGCGAGGCAGCGGCTGTAGTCCGCCAGCGCCTCCAGTCCCCGCCTCGTCGGTCTCCCTCCGTCGGCGCGCGCGGCCGGCCACCGCTGCCGCGCGCTCTCCAGAAAGGTGCGACTGGCGTCGGCGGCGCAGACCGTGGCGTTTGTGCCCAGGGACCAACTGTCCACTTTTTGCCGCAGGGAGTGCAGCGCTGCGCTTGCGTCCTCCATCGTCGACGAGCGTGCGGGGTCGCTCGCCTCTGCTTTGTGAAACGCGGCGCGCTCCGAGGTGCATTCATCATTTGTCAGCTCCCGGTCGTCCGCACCGAGCCGCTCGGGGCTCAGCTGGACGTGGTGCGCCGCCGCCTGGGCCGGCTCGGCGCCCAGCGCGGATGAAGCCGGGCTGGTGTCGCCGCTGGGCACGTGGCTGCTCGCACGGTCGCTCTCAAAATCGGAAAGGATGTCGTGCAGGAGCACGCGGCGGCGCATTGGTGCCTGGCTCACGGAGCTCTCGTCGTCCGTGGTCGAGTGCCAGGAGCAAGCCTCGGCCGGGCCACCGGTATATTCGTCTTCCCAAGGCCCCGACCGGCACGCGGCCCCTTCTTCCCAGGACGCTGCCTTGCCGCAGCTGCGCGTGGCCGCCAGGCTATGGAGCCCAGGGTCGTCCTCTGGCGCAGCGTGCTGCGCCGCCTGCGCGCCGGAGCCGAGGGCCTGGAGCAGCTGCCACCGCAGACGGCGATTGACGTCGCTGCGCAGCTCCAGCTCCATCTCCAACGACTCGACCTCGCGCTGGCGCCGCTGCAGCCGGGCTTCTAGGGCCTCTTGCTCCGCCAGCAGCGCCTCGATCGAGCGCCTGGCGGCGCGCCAGTCCTCCAGAACGCTCTCGAGCTCCTGCATGAGGGCAGGGCGTGGGAGGCGCGCAAGGCGCTGCTATGCGACCAGACAAGGCACGCGGCGTAATCCCATCAGGCAAGGCAAACAGTCCAGCAAGGCCTCACGACCGCTCGTGATCGACACCACGCTCCACCATTCAATTCGCTTTTCCCAAGTCACCTTGTCTCGGGCACGCAGCCGCGCGGCAAAGGCATCCCTCTCGCGCCGATAGCGGGCCGCCTCTGCGCTCAAGCCCGGAGCAGCCGGCGCAACGCTGGGACCGGGCGCGGGTGCCGGGCCGCCATGGCGTTCGCCTTGCCGCCGACGGGGTCTTTCTTGTCCACTGCTGCCGAGACGTCTGCACCAGGGACCGGGGTATGGACTGATGTTTGGGCGCGCTGTGGGCTCAACATACCGGGCAACATGACGCTCATCAGACACACACGCATATCTCTGAATATGTGCTAAATCCACAAGGCATCTCAGGCGCCGAAACGACCAATCCAGCAAAAATCGCTGACAAGATTGCTCGGCCCACTCACGATGGGGTGCCCCACTGTCGGACTGCCGCTTCGGGGCGGTGCATGCGATCGTGCAGCGCGAATGCTGGTGGAGGGGACAGCCCACGATGCGTGCTCCCCCGCGCGGGCTTGAGGCCTGAAATGTCGCCGAAAAGCAGCCCATCCTCCTCGCATGTCGGCAGGGGCCGCTGTCGGTCGGGCGTGTAGCGCCCTTCCCAGTCGGTCGCCTGCACAATGGAGCCGATCGCAGGCGTTCAGATAACTGCGCCAGATGTTGCATAGTATGCAGCGCAAATTGATGGAATGCGCAATCCCTTGAAATCGTACCCTGGCGCGATGGCTCATGGCTGCGTCAAAAATTCCGAATCCCTCGCCGGACCAGCCCCGTCAACGCATGGGCTTTGCGGGATCTACTGCTTGCGTCAATGCCAGCACATCCGACTCGTCAAGGGAGCATCGACTTTTTGCTGTAGCATGGCCTGCGCGGATGAAGAGGCGGTGGGCAGTCGGTCGTGGGTAGCTGTCATGGTCTCAATCGTAGGATGCATGCTGTGCTCTGCTCCGGCCATCTGAACGAATCCCACAGACACATGCGCGATCGCTCACCGCAGTCCCGCTGTCCGGACTGTTGGCAGCGATGGGCACGGATCTATATAGATGTAAGTCTTATGAGACGCACAAGTGGTTCCTGGCAGGGCAGGCGCCAAAGTGGGAGGGGCCTTGGTTCCTTCTGAGGGATCCTCCTCTTCCTCTTTGAGGTCGCTGGAACCATGTTCGGCTCGGGCCAGCCCTCGCGGGCGATGCCAGCTGAAGCGGGCCCTTCCTGCCGAGCCCTCCATCGCTCAAGCGCGTACATCGCTCGAAAACAGTCTGTCTGCAGACCCTTTGCCAGTGGTGCTTCCAGGCGGCAACGCCAGCCGGGCGCAACTGGCTCTCGGCAAGAAAACGCGGATGTCGTCGTCATCGGCGCCGGCATTGTTGGGATGGCCACCAGTCTCGAGCTCCTGCGCGCCTCGCCGAGCCTGACGGTGGTCTGCCTGGACGGCCGGGGCGCCAAGCCTGGCGGCGCCACGGGCGCCGGGCAGGGCTACCTCTGGCTCAGCCACCGCCCAGTGGGCACCCCGGCGTGGCGGCTCGCGCAGCGTGGCCGCGAGCTCTGGCCGCACTGGCTGGGCGGCGAGGGCAGCGACATTGGCTGGCGGGCCGCGGGCAGTCTGCTGCTCGCGACGAGCGAGGCCGAGCGCGGGGAGCTGGCGCACCGGGCGCTGTCGCTGCAAGAGCACGGCGTGGCGGCGCGCACCCTGAGCCCCGCGGCCCTGCAGAGCCTGGAGCCGGGCCTGCTGGCGAGAGAAGGCCCCGCGGACGACCCAGCGGCTCTATACGTGCCGGCTGACGCGCAGATCTCCGGCCAGGCCGCGGCGACGACGCTTCGAGCCGCGTGCGAGGCGGCGGGCGCGGGCCGGTTCAGGATCCTGGAGACGACGGCCGAGAGGCTGCTCGAGGGCGACGGCGCGGCGCCGGCGGTCGCGCTGGCGGACGCTTCCGTCTTGGCGGCGGGCCGCGGCGTCGTGCTGGCCGCGGGCGCCTGGTCAAGCCAGCTGCTGGGCCCGGCGTGGCGCGGCGCGCTCGAGCCGCGCCGCGGCTTGATGCTGGAGCTGCCCTGGCCCGAGGGGTCCGCGCCACTGCGGCACGGCTGCATGGAGCTGGGCTACGCCGCGCACTATGCGCCCGGGGGCACGGCCAGCGCGACCCCGGAGTCCCTCATCACCTTTACGGCCACCACCAGCGCGCGTGGGACGCTGTTCCTGGGCAGCAGCCGCGAGTTTTGCGGGTTTGACTGCGGCACGGACCGCGATCGCATCGCCGACGCCATTCTGCGGCGCGCCCGCGCCTTTCTGCCGCGGCTGCCGGCGGGGAGCTGGGCCGAGGCCGCGCATCGCCCGGACCACGCGTTGCACCTGGGCCTCCGTCCCTGGAGCCGGGTGCGGGCCTTGTATAGGGATGTGAGGGCAATGCAAGCTAGATGTTCCTCAATCCTTCCTTTTTTTCTGCTGACGCGATCCCCTCGCGCCCCCATCCACAGAGGGGCCAGCCACACATCGGGCCTGTGCCGGGCCACCCGGGCGTCTTCCTGGCGGCCGGGCACGAGGGCTCCGGGCTGCTGCTCGCCCCCGCCACGGCCGAGCTCGCCGCCGATCACGTCCTGGAGCGGGCGCCCAGGGACGAGGCGCTTGCGCATGCCTTTTTGCCGGGGGTTTGAAGGTGGGGTGCCAGGAATGGAAGATGGACTGGCCGATTGTGAGACTTGTGGGGATAGCGTGGGCCTTACTCTATCTGTACATCTATCAAATCAATTGTTTCGTGTCTACATTCCTGTGTGTACAACAGCGCTCCTCGCGGGTCATGTACCTGATGCAAGGTTGTCTTGTGTCTGCCAGTGGCTGGGCAGAGACGCATCCAGCCTCACCATGCATTGCGCTCTTGCTCGCATCGTAGTGTCGCGACATGACATACATGGCTCGTTGTACGAGAATAACGTACATTGGCTCCTGTACAAAAGCAATCATGAGGCAGCCCCAGTCCGGGGATCTTGTCGATATCGAGCAAGGATCTTCGCAAAGGGCATGCCGGAGCACTTTCCCCGACAATACTAAAAGCACTCGCATGCAGACGACTCGAGCTGTGCATCAGCACACGTCGTCTCCATGATATTTTAGCTCTGGGGAGGCAGTGCTCTGGTTCAAAGCTCCGAGCCGCGGAGATGGGACCGCACTCCGAAGGTTGACGCCCCGCTGCCTCATGACCGAGCAGCAGCTCGCCAAGCCTCGCCCCAGGCATGTGTTGGCAGGCGAAACCCACTCGAATTCCCTACAAAATGTCCTGGCTACAATCAAAAACCAATTCCATGTGCGCGCTGCAGGAAAAGCAGAGTGCGTGCGTGGTTCCTGAGGAGGCGGACCCAGCGGCCCCGCTCCATGGACCGGCGCCAGGCCCCGGCCTGGGCGTCCACCGCGGCGGGCGCCATCGCCGGCGCGGTCTCCAGATTCGCGGTGGGTCCCCTGGATGTGCTCAAGATCCGGTTCCAGGTGCAGCTGGAGCCCATCGCCGCCCAGGCGGCCGCCGGCGCCGCAGCCTCCAAGTACACCTCCATGCGCCAGGCGGTCGTGACCATTGTGCGAGAGGAAGGCATCCAGGTGGGCGCGGGGTTGTGGATCGGGGTTGCTTTTGTCTGGCGCTAACACTATGTTTTGTTGCAGCGCGGTCGTTGAGCAGAGATACACAAAAACTGGCATTCCCAAGAGCGAAACGTACTCGCTGAACTCATCCCTCCTCTCCCCTGGTGCAGGGCCTGTGGCGCGGCACCATCCCGGGGCAGCTCCTGTGCGTGCCCTACACCGCCGCCCAGTTTCTGGTGCTGCAGCAGGCGCGCGCCGCGGCGGCGCGGCTGGGCCTGGAGCGCACGCCCGGGCGTCGCCTTTGCGACGGGGGCGCTGGCCGGCGCGGCCGGCACGGTCGCGAGCTACCCGTTTGACCTGCTGCGCACGACGCTGGCGGCGCAGGGCACGCCGCGCGTCTACGCGGGGCTCGCCGACGCCGCGGCCGGCATCGTGCGCGAGCGCGGCCCGGCCGGGCTGTTCAGGGGCATGGGCATCACGATCCTGGAGATCCTGCCCTACTCGGCGCTCCAGTTCGGCCTGTACGACGGCCTCAACCGCGCCTGCGCCGCGCGTCGCGCGCGGGGCCAGCGCAGCGTCCCGGTCGACATGCAGCACCTGCTCTGCGGCCTGGCCGCGGGGCTGGCCGCCAAGCTGGCCACGCACCCGCTGGACGTCGCCAAGAAGCGCGTCCAGATCGCCGGCCTGCGCGCGCGGCCGGCTACGGCGAGCGCGTGCGCGCCGACGCGGCCGCGCGCGGCCTGCGGGCCTGCCTGGCCGAGATCTACGCCCGCGAGGGCCTGCGCGGCCTGTACAAGGGCGTGGGGCCCTCGGTGCTCAAGGCCGGACCCTCGGCCGCCATCACCTTTGCCGCCTACGAGGTCGCCCTCCGCTGGATCCTGACCTTGCACGCCGCACGCCTGGACCGACTGGAGGAGCGGTAGATGTGTGCTGGGTGATTGGTGGGGGATCCGTTCTATTCTGGTGGTGGTGGAAGATACGAATACTATTCTACAACCTCGCTTATTGCTGAATGCACGCAACTGACTCTTTGCCACCCTGACCGCCGCCGTGGCGCGTCCTCATTTCATCGCCTATTCCAGTGCCTGGGTTACTAAGCTTGGAAGCACTTAAATACATTCCAGGCGCCGGCTTCTGAAAATTGAGCGCAGTGGGGGTTACAAGTGTATCGGAAAAGAGAAGAAGAGCAATCAGAATTGGGTAGGGAAGGCTAAAGAATCGACCTGGGGTCTGAATAGCAGCGTGATGGGAGGATGTATTTGGTGGGGATGGGCTTGGGCGACGGGCACTTCGAGACGGGAATCTCAAGAGTTGGAGAACGTATCAGGATGCACTGCCGACAACAGTTTACGCCAGCGCCCAATCTTGGGCATCGCAAAAAGCGCAATCCTAGGCGAGCTCTACAGTACCTGAATCAGTGGTAAGAAGGTAAAGAAGTGAGCGTCAAGAGGCTGCTATATTCGGCAAAACAAATCAGTTAAAAAGCATACGCATGCCGTCGACGACCTTTCCCTCCCCGAACAAGACATACAGTCGGCAACGTACGCATGGCGTTTTGTGACTTGCCGGCCGCGAGCCTCTCGAGACGCTCTGCCCGCTGCTGCCTGTGTCAAAGAGGTAGTGAGTGCACAAAGGGTTGTCAGATCCGTCCACAGATTTGATACAGCCCAGCTACAGTCCACCAGCCCCACTCCACCCCCCACCCACCTCGCGTGGCCGGCGATGGGGACGATGATGGTGGAGGCAATCACGGTGAAGCCGCCGACATAGGTGAGCAGGGGCGGGGCGGAGACGAGGCCCAGGGCGTAGCCGATGCAGGAGCCCAGCAGGGGCTCCACGCTGCTGGCCAGGGTGAGCACCAGCGAGTCAATGTGCTTGACGATGGTGTTGAAGCCCACGTGGCCGACGATGCCGGGGACAATGGCCAGCATGAGGATCATACCGATGTAGCGGCGATCGACGAGCCACTGCAGCACGCCAAAGGAGGCGTGCCCGCGCCGGTCGCCCAGCAGGCCGCTGCCCTCGAGCGCCACGGCGCCGACGACCAGCAAGCCCGCGGCGATGCTGGTCACGACCGCCGAGTAGGTCAGCATGGGCGTGAAGCCGCGCAGGCGGCGGCCCATCTCCAGGTGCAGGACAAAGAGCCCCGCGCCGGCCAGCGCGCAGGCGTCGCCCTGCCAGCTGGGGTCGCGCTCGCTGCCCCCGCCGTGGTGCACGGACGTCAGCGCCAGCAGCGCGCCCCCGGCGACGCCCAGCGCCGTGCCGGCCAGCTCGCCGCGAGAGATGGGGCGGCCGCGCGCCCAGCTGGCGAGCGCGACAAACACGGGCGACATGGTGATGAAGAGCATGGCGTGCGGCAGGCTGGTGAGCTGCAGGCTCAGAACCCAGAGCCCAAAGTGCAAGCCCAGGAATGCCCCGTTGACAGCCAGCAGGCCCATGGAGCGCAGGATGCGCAGGCGGACATCCGCCGGGGTCCAGAACGCCAGCTCCAGCGCGCAGGCCGGGATCAGCAGCACCGACGTCGCCTGCAGCCGCCAGCTGGCCAGCGTGAGCGACGGCACCTCTGGCATCATGGAAAAAATGACGCCAGAGGACGTAAAGGCCAGGACCTGAGTTATAGTGGGTGAGGCAGGGGCCTGAGTCGGGTCTGCTGCTAGAGGCCGCCGCTGAGTGTCCCATGGCTCTCCATCCCGTCACCCCGGTCGGCCATGCATTCCGTCATCCGTGCCCCGACGACAACGTGAGGGCCCCGGAGGAAAACACTCCTCCTGCCCACGACACTTCCAAGGTCTCCTCACCGAAAAGACGAGGAGAATCCATGCCCACAGAGGCGCCGGCTTCTCCCGGTCCACGAGCTCGATCACCGCCACCGGCTCTGGCTCCGCCGCCCAAGCCGCATCGCCCTGGGGCAGCAGGCGCGCCTCCTCCCGGGCCCGCTCAGCCGCCTCCCCTTCCATTCAATCATAAAAATATAGTATACCCTCTGACACGAGCTGTTCGTCGCCAGGGAGCTCTTGCAGCCCCGGCCCGCGGCCCCAAACCCTAGAGTGTCGAGCCCGCACCGCCAAGGGCGGGAAGAGCGGTGGCACCACAGCAGGGGGTGGACATGATTCCTTGACTAGCTGCAAGGGTACATCTTACTTGGTAGACACCAAAAATCATTTCAAAAGGTCAGTACAACCAATGGAAGTGTAAAGAAATTTGAGGGCGCGGCTCCTGTACAGCAGGGAAAAAGCAAGGTCCAAAGACCGATCTGGGCCGGCGACTCCTCTACAGAAAGCCCAATGGGGGGATGATGGTTGTGACACTCTCTCGACAAGCAGCGGCCAGAGGTGGCTGGACAAGCCGCCGGTACAAGACACACGATGACATGGCGATGCTAGGCAAGCTCCACGGAACCTTTGAGCAAAATGGGCAAGGGGAGATTGTGTGAAAGGGAGCAAGTGTTAGCACAGAGAGCAGAGCAATACTTCATCCCTCCTGTAACCTCTACTCACGGATCACATTCTGCGTCTTGCCAGCTGCGAGTCTCTGCAATCTCTCTGCCTTTTTCTGCCTGCAGTCGAGGTCGGTGCAGTGTGTAGTGGGCCAACTGTTGGCAAAGGCTTGCGAAATGTACGACAGAGTTTGAACTGACACACAGCCGCATCCCCACAAGCCACCATCAACCACACCAATCCCCACCGGCGCTCACCTAAAATGACCTGCAATGGACACGATGACGGTGGAGGTGATGACGGTGAAGCCGCCGATGTAGGTGAGCAGGGGCGGGGCGGAGACGAGGCCCAGGGCATAGCCGATCCAGGCCCCCAGCAGGGGCTCCACGCTCCCCGCCAACGTGAGGATGAGGGCGTCCATGTGTTTGATCAGGGTGTTGAAACCCACGTGCCCCACAATGCCGGGGAGGATGGCGAGAATCAGGATCTTGCCAATGTAGCGACGGTCAACCAGCCACTGCAGGGCGCCGAAGGAGGCGTGACCCCGCCGGTCGCCCAGCAGCCCGCTGCCCTCGAGGAGGGTGCCTCCCAGCACGAGCACGCCCGCGGCCAGACTGGTCACCACCGCCGAGTAGGTCAGCATGGGCGTGAAGCTGCGCAGGCGGCGGCCCATCTCAAGGTGGATGACAAACAGGGAGGCCGCCGCGAGCGCGCAGGCGTCGCCCTGCCAGCTGGGGTCGCGCTCGCCGCCGCCGCCGTGGTGCACGGACGTCAGCGCCAGCAGCGCGCCCCCGGCGACGCCCAGCGCCGTGCCCGCCAGCTCGCCGCGAGAGATGGGGCGGCCGCGCACCCAGCTGGAAAGCGCGACGATCGCAGGCGACATGGTGACAAAAAGCATGGCGTGCGGCAGACTGGTGAGCTGTAGACTCAGCACCCAGAGTCCAAAGTGCGTTCCTAAGAGCACCCCATTCGCCGCCAGCAGGCCCCAGGACTGTAGGATGCGGCAGCGTGTCTCCGCCGATGTCCAGAGCACCAGCTCCACCAGGCATGGAGGCAGGAGCAGCCACGATGTTGCCTGGAGCCGCCAGCTGGCCAGCGTCAAAAATGGGACCTCTGGCATCATAGAGAAGACGATGCCGGACGAGGTAAAGGCCAGGACCTGACCACAGGAAAGAAAGGGGGCCGCGTCAAGACTTGGCCGGTTGCGGGGCGGTTGGTTTAAACTTCCCGTAATTCCAATGATCCGCCACCGGCACGTGCGGACGCTTGTCACCAAAAACACGCTTCATCTGCTCGACCACCCAACCACATTGATCACTTACCGAAAAGACCAGTAGTATCCACGCCCAGAAAGGTGCTGGTTTGTGCGAGTCGGGCAGCACGACCTCCAGCTCGTTCTCCGCCGGCCAGGCCGCATCGGATCGGGGCAGCAGCCGCGCCTCCTCCCGGAGCCGCTCAACCTCCTCCCCTTCCATTCAATCGCAATCAGGTCGCCTCGCAATGCGGCTCGTGGCGTCCGGACGGGCTTGAGATCCTGGGACCGGGGGCCCGCGGCGATAGAACCCTAGTCAGCACTTCTGGAAAGGCGGGATCAAATGGCTGACAAGTTTGCAAACAAACGCCAAAGCGCCAAGTAGAGGACTTCAAAGGCAGCACTAAAGGGTAAAAAAGTTTGTCATGTCGCTGATCATGCGTATACGGCTCTTGAATGCGGCCTGCGGGCCCTGGCTCCGCAATCCAAGCCAGAAGTCCCTGCTGCCAGGTGGATGCCGTCTACGATGACGTGATCCCACACACCTTGCCAATTCTGATGGGCGTTCAACCATCTCTGGCCCGCAAAAAGCGTGCGCTGGTGCCTGGCGTTGCGAATGGGAGTGCGGAAACCTCGGATTTGCGACTGGGCACTCGAGGTGTGATGCGGCGGCTACATGCCGCTCCCTGGCTCCGGATCGGTTGCCATGGTTTTTAGGCCACATTCAGTTTAGGAACTTGAGCCACACGATGACAGTGGTTCGCTCTGCATGGAGTTACAATATGTTTTGCTGAATTTAGGAAGGGTGATTTAACACACTGCTTTGGGCAGTGAGCCGGGCGCGACGTCTGATCCAAAGGCTCGGAACGAGTGGCACCGCCCCGCAAGGCAGTGGCAGCGCTTGGGAGCCTGGCAAAGTCACGAAGATAGAAAAGGAGTGATTTTAACGTCGACGAGTATCTGAAAGAGATGGGTCGAGGGCCAAAGCGCACGGCCCAGACTCCCTTTCAGCGAGCCGTAGAAGGTGGGCAGGTCTATTGTCGTGAGGGCCTCGCTTGCGACTGGTGGCGTGCAGATCGACGGACTCGTTTTCCAACATGCCATGTTGATGTCAAACCGTCCGGCAAACAGAGGCGGAGAAGCTGCAGCAGCGAGCGGAGCGGCGCAATGGCCTCGAGGCGTTGGCAGCCTACTCCAAGGCCGTGGTGCGCAAAAGGGGCCGCTTGGGGGGTGTTTCTTTCACGAAATACGATATCTGTGACCATTTTGGGGCACTTCATATGCGATGCGTGGACATGGTGTTGTCACGCCCCCAAACATGACTGCAATCCACCCCACGCAGGCCGCCTTCAAGGGTGCCCTGGAGAGCGCCCAGTCTCCCAGCCCCGACGGCGAGGAGGACGTCCTAGAGGCCTGGCTCTGCCTGGTACGGGTATCTGACTTTGCAGCTGGAGTAGTACATGGGCGGGGTCGATATTATGCAGCTATCCATGGCCGTTGAGCCCGTTGCTAGGTGGACCACCGGAAAACCAGCACCCTGCCAACCAATTCGCAGGCAGAGTGCTACCAGAATTGGGGCGATGCGATCCAGAGCACGCTGGCGGGCATGCCGGACGCGGAGCTCTCGGAGCAGGTGGAAAGAGACGGCACGGCCAAGGCCTGCGCGCTGTACGCTCGGGCGGTGGAGACGTACGGCAGGGCGCCGATCGACGCGTCAGCTGGCGCGCCCGTGCGCGCCGACGCCGCGGTCAACTGCGCCAACACGCTCACGAGCTGGGCGGAGGTGGCGGGCTCGGACGCGGAGCGCCTGCCGATGCTCGAGCGCGCGGTGGGCCTGTACCGCGCGGCGCTGGCGGCCGAGCCCGACGCGCTGACTTGGAGCAACCTCGCCGACGCCGAGGTCGCGGCGGCGGTGGCCCTCGCGGCCGCGGGCGACGCCGCGACCTGCGAGCGGCTCGCGGCCGATGCGCGGGCCAGCTACCTTGCAGCGTGCGAGCTTTCCTCCTCGGAGCAGGGCGACGACCTGCCCGGGCTGCTCTGCAACTGGGGCGCAGGCCTGACCGCGCTGGCCGGGGTCGCGGCGCCCGCGCAGGCGCGCCGCGCGCTGCTGGACGAGGCGGCGCTGCGGCTGCGCGAGGCCGCGGCCTTTGACCGCGGCGACCCGGCCCCGCTCTGCGCGCTGGGCGACGCGCTCGCGGCCGCGGCCGAGATCGCGGAAAGCGCGGCCGAGGGCGCGCGCCTGCTCGAAGAGGCTGCCCAGACCGGGTACGCCGCGGCGCTGGGCATGGACGCCCGCTGCGGCGAGGCGGCCGCGGGCCTGGCGGACGCGCGGCTGGCCCTCGCGCGGCTCCCTGGCCGCCGGCGCGGCCCTGCCGGGGCACGACGCCGCCTCGGAGCTCCGCGCTGCCATCGCGCAGTACGGCGCCGCGCTGGCGCGCCCAGAGGGCCTGGGCGGCTGGCGCCAGCGCGCCGACGTCCGCTACAACCACGCCTGCGCCCTGGCGCTGGCGGGGGACGCCGCGGGCGCGGCGGCCATCCTCAAGGCGCTCGTAAGCTCGGGCGCGGTCGATGCCGCCGCCGTGACCGGCGATCCCGATCTCGCAGGCGTGGTGATCGCCTGAGCTGGCAATGCCTTGCTACTCGTGTGTATGCTTATTTATATGAAATTCTTTCCGTATCGTGTTCTTTCTTGCTCGATCGAGCGTCGAGGGTGTTCATCTTCCAGTTCCGGCACATGTCATCGTCCGAAGAAAGGGAGGCACACATCTGTGCACCAGAGAAGCATGGTGATGGAGGAACGCGTCAGCGGGACCCTGTTACACAAATCATAAGAAGAGACCCCTTCTCGTCTGCACGCATCAGCCTCATATCTACTGCCTCAGCGCGTCCACGGCAGCGCGCACAGCGCGCTGCGTGCCCCGCCGCGCCACCGCCTCGGCGGCGGGGTCGGAGTCGAGCCCGAGGAGGCGGGCGGCGCGGTGCTGCGCCAGCTCGGCCGGCGGCCCCCAGTCCCAGCCCTGGGCCAGATCCCCGGCGTAAGGGAGACCCTCCAGCTCCGTGGCCTGCCGGGTCCAGGCGCTCAGGAGCTCTCCCTGCCGCGCGGCCGCGTCCGCGGCGCGGCCCTCCTGCAGCGCGCACAGCAGGGCGAGCAGCGCGACGTTGCTGGCCAAGTCCGCCAGCAGCGGGAGGCGGCCTCCCGGCAGCCGCGTCGCCAGCGCGGCCAGGAAGCCCCGGATCACAAGGGGCGCGCAGGGCGCCACGCTTTCCAGCACCGCGCGCCGCTCGTCCTCCACGCCGAGCGGCGCCAGCAGCGCGCCCAGCAGGCCCAGCGCGGACCGCACAATGTTCGGGGACGAGTCCAGCGCGCCCCTTGCACCCATCGAGGCCGCGAGCCGCGCCAGGTCGGGAGGGGTCGGCCGAACGCCGCTCAGCGCGGCCTGGAGCACGCGCGAGAGACTCGTGTACGCGTCTGGCTCCATCGGCGCCGCCTGCGCGGTGAAGCTCCTGTACAGCGGCGCCAGCGGACCCGAGGGTCCGATCTCCGCCAGCACGAGCTGCGACGCGGCGGGGGCCTGCCGCGCGACGATGTCGGCCAGCAGGGGCCCCGCAGCGGCGCCCCCGGGCGTGGCCAGGCACAGCGCGGCCCAGCGCAGCAGTGCGGGCGCCTGCGGAAGCGCCTGTTCCGGGCAGAGGTCCACGCATATCCGGAGGCAGGCGCAGGCATCCGCCACCCAGTCGCCCGGCAGCGGGTGCGAGGCCAGGGCCCTGGGCCCGGCCGCCTGCCAAAAGGCGAGGAAGCGACGCGTCGACTCCGCGGCCAGAAACTGCAGCGCCGGGGAGGCGAGGTCGTGCGCGTGCAAGTCCAGTGCTGTGAAGAGGGCGCTCGCGCGCGATAGTGCGCTGCCGTCTGGCGGCTGCCCGGGGTCGCAAGGCGGGAGGCAGAGGTCCACGAGACGGCGCGTGACGTACGCGGCCAGGGACGCCGGCGAGTCCGGGGACGGATGCCCTTCGACCCAGGCGGCGAGGCCCACGAGTCCCTGGACCAGCGCGGCCACCGCCTCGGCGGGGGCCGCTCTTTCTAGCGACCGGGCCAGCGCCTTTTCGAGGGCCGGCGCCAGCTCCGGCGCCGCGATCGGCGGCGCGCGCGCCAGCGCCCTCAGGGCCTGCGCGCCGGCGATGACCAGTTTCCGCTCGACAGCCCGTGGCGGGAGGCTGCAGCTATCGGCGGCAGTCACGGCTACGGCCACGACGCGGCGCGCCAGCTCGGCCGCCGCGGGCTCGCTCCAGACACGCAGGCCGGGCAGCAGCCCGAGGAGCAGCGCGCGGGCCGCCCGGAGAAAGCTGAGGTGCAGCACCGTCGGCGGGGTGTCGGCTGGCACAGAAGAAAGCAGCGCACACGTCCCTGCACGGTGAGGAAAGGATTGAGGATTGCTGCAGGCGTTTGGAGTGTGTTGCCAGTGTGAGAGATGACCTGCCAATCGCTTCCACAATTGCGCGGCGCCTTTGGTCTAAGGAAACTCACCTGTCAGCCATGCCGGGGCCGTCCCCAAAGAATTCGCCTGCACCGCGGGCGGCTCGCTCTCGCTCTGAGCCAGCGCGAACAAGACCGTCTGCAAGACCAAGCGGACGGTGCGAGTTGGAATCTTTTGCTTGACACCAAGCTGACATGCCGAAAACAACTCGCCAATCATTAGTGCATACTGCAACGCGCCTCCAACATCGCCAGCGTCATGAGGTGGTGTGCCGTGGAGCTGGTCGCCTGAACCTGCTTGGACAGGGTCTGGACAAAGAGGTCGGGGCCCAAGCACTCGGCCGCCAGGGCGAGAGACGTCTGCGGGAGGAGAAATGTGTGACGCATCGGTTACACGGGGCTCGCCTAGGGCATGCGCTTGGGAACAATACCAAGGGTCACGTCCTCAGAACTGATCAGCCCCACGCCCCAACCAGACACACTCCCGCCCTTCCACCTGTGCCTGTTCACGGGCCGCCCAGGGCAGGCCGCACGCGTCAAAATCGTCATCGTCGTCCGGGAGATTTTGAGCCGAGGTCGCATCCAGCGCCGCAGGCAGCGGCGCCAGCGCCGACACCAGCGCGACGAGGGTGGCCCCCACAAACTGCCGCAGCTCCTCTGAGGACAGTGCTGGAGTCCTGTGCAACCGTGCATCAAGAGGATAAGGATTCAAAATAAATGAGGTGTATAGAGAGACACAATCCCAAGCCACATTTCATCAGCATGTAGCCGCCATCCTCGGCAATTTCCAAATTCAAGCCCTGCTAGCACCTGTCTGTATCAAGGGACGAGGGCGCATTCAGGCGCTCCAGGATGCCAGAGAGAATCGTTTCAAGTGCGAGGATCAGTCCAAGGGCCGCCGAGGAGTCCAGGTGCGTGGCAGAGGGCCGGCTTGCATGAAGGCGAGCCAATAGCCCCTGTTTTTCAGGGACGTATGGGCTAGATTTATTGATGAACACACCAGGTAGGGTGCCTATGATGCCTTCTTGCGTGTGCCCAAAAGCAGACATCACGCTCTCCCATGGACAGGAGATCGCCTTGCTGAAACACAACCTTCCCACACGACTACCCAACCACCCAACCTCCAACGCACCTGGCGCAGAGCCGCACCGGTCGCATCCGCCGCCAAAATGTCTGGAGTGAATGCTGGGTCGGCGCAGAAGGAAGCAAAAAATCGCGAGGAGGCGTCCGACACCGCGCCGGCTTCCTGCTGGGCCAGTCGGAGAGCCCCGGCCCGGAGAGCCTGCCGCTGCGGGTCCCCTGCCCTCTCCAGAACATCCTCCAGCACCGAGGCTCCTAGCTGGCGCTCGTCAGGGCCCCGGCGATCGTCCAGCAACAGCCCAAACGCGAGCCCGATGAAGCCGTCGACGATTGCCGGGTCCACGCCAGCGACGTCCAGGCAGCCCCACGCAACCCAGGCGCCAAAGGCCGTGAGCACGGCCGACACGACTTTGACGTCGTCTGGGCCAGCAGAGGAGAGCGTGGCCCACAGCCAGGCGAGCACGGGCGCACAAGAGGGCCGCAGCCGCTCTCGCCGCGCGTGGGCTGTGTCGGTGAGCCCGAGGCCCTTGGTCGCGTCGAGGCCCTCTTGCGGAAGCACGGTGAGGAAGCGCAGCGCCACTGCGGCGGGCACGGCGCCCACGACGTGGGTGCAGGGGTCCGCCCAGGCCGGCACGCGGACCGCGAGCGCGGCCAGGGCCAGGCAGCATGCGCCTGCGAGCGAGCCCGAGGGCGCAGCTGTCAGCGTCTGCAGGAGCGCCTGGACCAGCGCTGGCCAGTCCCGGCCCAGGTCCTGGGCCTGGTTCCGGCACTTCCAGACCAGGGTCTGGGCCGCGTGCAGCTGCACCGCCAGGCCCGCGCTGGGCTGGCGGGCGAGATCCAGGCAGACGGCCCAGGCCTCCGACGAGGCCCTGAAACCCCGCAGCCAGGCGTCGGCCGCCGATCTGTCCTCCGGGCTCACAAACGGCGAGCCCAGCTGCCGCACACTCGCCACAAACTCTTCCATAGAATCCGACGACCGAGAATTTGCCTGGCCTCACATCTGGCTCGGGTAGATCTCGGCGGACCGCTGCACGCCTGGCGCAGGAGCTAGGCCAATGCGCATTGCCCGAGAAGCGCGAGGGGGGCTACGCGCACATCGTCTCCGTCTGCGTACGGATTCGACCATGTGAAGAGCGATCGCCGCGTGCGAGCGCGCCTGGTGCGCGGTGGGGCCGCTGGTGCCCAGTCTGGTTTCGGTGCCGATAATGGACAAATCTGGGGTGATCAGTTCTGGATCGCCATCCTCCGGAATCTGGGCCCGCTGTTCAAATCCAATTTGCATGGGCCAATGGCGACACCTTGTTGGCCAAGGACCCGAATACTCGAGCTTGAGATCATGAATGGCCAATACTGCGCCCCTGGCACGAGGCAGGCTCACGTATCTGCCATTGAGGAGTGCTGCATCACAGGCAAAAAATTGGCCGCTGGCGTGGCGCCCGATTCCCGCCCCCGTGCTTGGGATTACGTACGCACTTGCCAGGACAATTCATCTCAACCTGCTTCCCTGCCGCCGGGACTACTTATTAGCTCGGAAAATATTTTCAAATGATTACTCTTCTCGTGCTAGCCTTTTATCGCCCGTGCAGTCGATACTGCGGTGAATAACGTAAAAGGCTTCGGGTGCATAAGCGTTTCGGTCAGTGCAGTGCTCTTGGCTCGGAGCTGTCAGGGCCGATTTGTGAGCAGCCCGTGGCTCCGCCATCATGACGCCTCGTGGGGATCCCAACTACCAGTTGGCCGTGGAACCGCGGCTCGACTCGGACATCAGCCTCGACCTGTTTGGGGCGTCCGACCTCGTCCCACGCCCCTCCTTTACATGGAACGACATCCACCTGCTGGGGGCGGATAGCCTGCCGGCGACCTCGCCACTGGACCCAGCAAGGGGATTATCATCCTTTTTGCCAGGTTACAGCAGCTTCCCATCCTTTACGCTGGGCGGGCCGAGCCCCCTGTTCCCCGCTGCCCCGCAGGCGGCCGCGCCACGACAGCCGGTCCCTCCCGAATGGACTCCCTCCGCGGCACCGACGCCGAGCCCTCCCCCTGCGGCCACCGCGATGGAGGTTCAGCAGGCTGTTCCGCCTGCACCGCCTCCAGAAAAGCCAAAGCCTCCCAGTCGATCGCGGGAGCGGAATCGAGAGTGAGTGCTGAGAAGGAGTGGTGCATGGATTTTAGGGTTTGGGGCCAGTTGACTCGAAAGAATGGGGAGACATTCTGGAACGTTCCACCGGTCGAGGCCTTTGTCGTGTGTTTTTGGTTCTGTTGAAATGATGCATGCTGCTGGGGACCAGGCTGGGGCCTGCGTACACTCGAAAAATCATCGCAACTCGTTGCCCGCGCTTTTGCAGGGCGCAGGCCCGGTACAGGGCAAAGCGCCGAGCCGAGCTGGCGCACGCGAGGGAATCCTATGAAAAGGTGAGTGCGCATGTGGAGAGTATTAGCGTTGCATAATGATGGGTGAATGTGCCTGGTTATATTATGCCTCGTGCCAACCCAACGTCCGTGGCAACCCCACCTCGCAGCTGCGGTCGGAGTTGATGATGGCGAAAAAGGAGAACCGGCTGTTGACGTGTCGGTCTGTGCTCTTTGAGCAGCTGCTCTCCTGCCGAGAGGACTACCTCAACCTCATTCGGTCTCCCAACAAGGGGGTGCGTTCGTTTTGAACAAGGAATAAGGGGTCTGAGAGGGGGGTTTTGCTTTGTGGGATGGCTCAACAACCTGGACTAACCAACTCGTCCCCACCCCTTTCAACTCACGTCACAGACCCCCTTCCCCGCGTGGGGCAACAAGGAGGGCGACCCGCCGCCGCTGTACTACAGCTGGACGGAGCCGGACCTCCCCCCCGGGCAGGCGGCCTGCCTGGACGGGCTGTGCCGCTACCTGGACATGATCGACCCGCCGGCGCTGCCGCCGGCCGAGGTGGCCATGTTCCGCGAGACGCCGCTGGCCTCACTCTGCCGGCTGTACCGCGACACGCGGGCCGAGATCCTGCACATCCTGGACGTGATGCACGTGGCGCAGGGCGCGGCGGCGCGCGACGCGGCCGTGGACCAGCTGATCGCGACCATGAAGCGCGCGCGCTCGCTGCTGTGGCGGTGCAGCCGGTACCGGCCGGGCGTGCTCACGCGCGTCGTGGCCGGGGACGCGGCCGAGGCCAGCCGCGGCGTGGGCGAGGGGCACTGGCGCGTGGTGATCGAGGCCATGGCCCTCACCCCGGCACAGGCGCAGGCCATCGCCGAGACCCGGGCCGCGCTCCTGCTGCGCATGGACCGCATCCTGCTGGAGCGCCGGCGCCTGCTGGCGGAGGTGGAGGCCCTCTCCCTGCCCGACCACGACATGAGCACGGAGGAGCTGCAGCGCTGGCAGCAGGCCACCCTCGAGATCGGACGCAATCTGGATCAGGAAAAGATTGCGCACCGGGACGCCTACATGGCCGCCATCGCGCACGCCCTCAGTCTCCGGCAGGTGCGGAATGTTTTCATTATTTTGGATGTGTTTTTTCTTTTTGGTGATTGGTGTTGGGCACTGGGGAGGCGGGGTTGGCGGTGTGTGTGCCTATCACGTGTGTGGTACAGATGAATGCTAGTGATGATGATGGCAAGTTTGCGGATGCTCCAGCCAGACCCGTGTCTTATCTCTTCTCAGCCATCCTTCCAGGCCCCCTCTCACCCAATTTCCATTCCCCCTTTCTTTGCAGAAATGCATCATGCTGGCCATGTCCTACCCTTGCCTCCCGGACATGCTTCAGTGAGCACATGGGGGAGGATTGCGTGTTCACTTGTTGCTCGGAGGCCACAGTTGTTGCAAAATTGCCCACTTCTCAGCACACTCACGCTGCAAGCCCCTCTCCTCGTACCGCAGAATATTCGACATCAATGAACAGCAGAGGGCGTCGCTGCCCCAAGGCCCGTCAGTTCCCTCGTTGGACATTGTCGCGCCTGAGCCGATGCCGCAAGGCTGAGGCATCTCTTTCATTCTCCTTCCACTTCACGATCACCTCATCAATGCAAGGAAGCCTGGTGCCTGCTTGCAATATTGCACGTACCCCGCCCCCATCTTCAGTCATGCAAGTCCGATCGACTTGCGATTCCCACCTTGTCCGCAATTGTACCTGCTAATTCCGCTACCACCTTTCAATCCTTGTCCGTACCTGTAAGCCCCCAAAAGCGTCTGTTGGAATTGAAAAGAGTGAAGAAGCCTGTGACACGGTTGATGCAGCCGGAGGGATACGTTCCAACTCAGCGTATCTGCGCCTATTCATGTCCGCCGATCGGGACGCAAACTCCGTCGGTCAAGCATAAAATCGAGTGTACTGCCCTTGCGCATTGATGCTCCGGCTCGATTACCCAATGCATGGCAAGTGTGACGTCGCGATCTCCCGTTCTGGCGATTCAAGGTTGGCTCGGAAGCTGTCGCCTGCCCCAATGTGCATCCGCGAAGGGACGGCCGCGGCATAGGGTTTTTTAACCGCTGACGTAAACGTCTCGAAGCGAAGGACGAGCAGGCCCCGGCAAAAATAAAGCACCACCATCATCGCGCAATTTTCAGAATTTGAAAAGTAGAGCAAACCTATGCGCCTTCGAGACGTGTGTAACAGCTCCAAGGGCCCATCTAGTGTAGGGGTTGCCTGACCAGCTGCTGCCGCCATGAGCGATAGCTCGACATGGGTGACCTCCCTGTCGGAGGATGACCTCCAGGCGTACGATTTTGACCTTGACGAGGCTGAATTGAAGCGTCTTCGCTCCCTGGAAAAGACGCGAGCCCGAAACAGGAGGTGAGCCCCCGGGAGCCAACCTAGCCCCGCCACGGAAACTGGTACCGCGCGGGCGCCCGCCGCGCAGAGCAATGAACGAGCGGTCTCCCTTTCATCGCCTCCAGGGCCCAGGCGACGTACCGGGAAAAGAGGAAGCGGGAGCGCGCGTCTGCGGCGATCGCACTGGAGCAGGTAGCAAGAGTCGGGATTGGGGGGAGTGACGGGGGGTCACCATGGTTGGCGATGGCACTTCTCACATCGCTGCCCCTCTTGGTCGCCCTGCAGACAGCCCTAGAGCTGCAGGAAGCTCGGACAGAGCACAGCTTCCTGACTGGTGAGATCGCGATCATGTCCAAGGTCCTCATGCTCCGAGACGAGAGTCTTGCCCTGCTTCGCCGGGCGCGGCAGGTCAGAAAACGAGCGGGGTAGGGTGTTAATAGGTGCAGAAGCAGGGTGGATGTGTTCAGTGCATCCTTGAGGCAGTGGGTGATGTGTGGGAGAAAGGTGGCGACATGAATAGCCGACGCACCGGCGATGAACGCCAAGTAATGCAAATCACAGCCTAGCCACCAACAGGAAGCGCTGTCCCCTCAATCCAACCAGGTTCAAGTCTCCAACGTGTTTTCCGGGATCAACGAGCCCGGACTCACCCCTGGGCAGATCGGTCTGCTCTCCTCCCTTGAGCACTTTTTGGAAATTGAGCCAGACTCCACGCTGCTCCAAGGCCGGTGCGTGGATGATTGGGCGCTCTAGTGTCAACGTGTCGGATAGTACATGCTTGTAAGTGATGCTGTGGCATTCACTGATATAGCACCCACATTCAGATCTTGCCCCCTTTCTTTCAGGGACCTGGAGGCGCTGCTCGCCACGGACGCTCCCCTGCTGGGCGAGCAAGCCAGGGCCTTTTCCAGCCGGGTCTGCGCCGACATCAACCTGTACGAGTCCCTCTCGCACAAGGACCCAGAGCTGCTAGAAGACATCACCAGAGGCTTCCGGCACGGGGTAGGTTTACTTGAGGGAGCGCGGCGCTGCGCAAGGATGCCTGATTGATGCCCCGTCGCTCACTCCCTCTCTTTCAAACTCTCTCTCTCTCTCCCGACCACGCAGCGGCTCACGCTGTGGCGGCTGTTCCGCCAGCGGCCGGGCTGCATCGCCGAGGTCATCCGCTGCGGCCAGCCCCTCCCCCCCAACGTGCACTCCACGGGCTACTGGATGAATGTGGTGGCCAAGCTCCGGCTCTCGCGGGAGCAGGAGGAGCTGCTCGACAATCTGCAGGCCCGCATCCTGCCCCAGCTTGACCTGGTACGCCGCCTGGGTCAATTCGTGTTGCCTGGGGTGGAAGATGGGGCGTGGGACAGCATTGGTGTGTCCCTGTGGGATACATGAGAGAGCTCGAGGAGTGTGCGGGGTCTCTCGGCGTTGCCAAGGCGCATCGATAGTGACTCACTGATTGCATAAACATGGCCTAGTCGTCTGGGCGTACATGCATGTATCGAACTGTCGTCCCACCTCGTGCTCATTCGATCCGTGCAGATCCACGATGAGCGCCGCCGACTTCTCAAGCAGCTGTGCCACATGTCGCTCATTTCCTGCACAAGCTCCCTCCAGGAGGCCACCAGCTCGGCCCTTCAGGTGAGACGTGATGGGGCTGGGGCCAGGACCACCAATTGGCATGCAGCCTGGACGTGCAAAGGCAGCGCATATTGACGCCCAACACAAACCCTGCCGCAGTTGAGGGAGGTGACCGACTGCCTGGAGAGGAACATGGAAGCCGAGTGGAAGTTGGCTATGCTCCCGTGCGCCCTCTTCTTCTCCAGCCACTTTTCCGTCATCCAGAAGTGCCGCCTGTTCCGCAACTCCTTCCCCGTGCTTCCAGACGTGCTGAGCATCTGCGTGGCGCGCGCGGCCACGCAGCGCGCCAAGCTGCAGTGCGAGCCGGCCTGTGCGAGCTCCCTCATCTCCTGGCACCCCACCGCACAGCTCGCCTGATGCGGCGAGCCCTGATGTCCCTTCATGTTCAAGATGCTACGCCTGCATTAAGGCCCTCTCTGCATTCCATTCTGTCACCCCAATCACATGATTCCCTGTACGCCCGCGCCTCCATGACTGTGCTTGCTGCTCCCAAGAAATAATCATCCTTTTTCATTCACCGTTTGATTCCGCAACCACCACCATCCGCGTGGTATTGATGTCTTCTGTTGCACATCCGCTCCCCTTGAGGCCGATTCGGCTCTTTTGAGCGCGTATGATTGATTCCATGCAATATGATTGATTACGCGGGGGAACGCGCCTGGTCGTCCAGGGCCGTGCCCCAGAGTCGTCCAGCGAGGAGGAGCAGGGCCCGGAGCGACCGGCCCCTTTAGTCATGGCGATGGCCATCAGCTAACGTAACGTTCTCACGAGATTCACGTCGCGACCTGACGAGTATTTTCCAAGTACCAAATATGCCCATTATCAAGATTTGAAAACCAGATAGACACAATTACGATGGCGTAGACTAGGCCTTGTGGGTCATTGATTGGCGTCGTGCGGGTTTCCCGGCAACATATAGGCCAGCGCACCTACCTGGCCATAATAACGAGTCGCTTCGTCGACTTGTATTTTCATGAAGCATTTGGAAGCGTCTGACTATGCGGAGACGGATGGCTCCGCGAACGCGGCGCCAGATTGCCGCTGCGGCAGCGACCGCACCTGCCCCGGATGTCGAGCGGCGTGGCATGGGGAGGCCTCGTCTCCGACAAAGCCGCGGCTCGGAAGCAACAAACTGTGCGCCTTTGGTGGGCATTGAATGCATGTAAGAATTAATCATGACATTGATACCTTGCTATCTGGTGCTGCTGCGCGCTCACCGGTCAGGCGGTTCGTACCCCCAGGAATCAGAGGCTGTACCGAGCGAGGAAGAAGATGGAGCACCGGAACAACCTGACTCGCTTTCAAGAGGTGCGCGCGCGCTTCTGTGAAGAGGCATGCTTGTTCTTGAGATTCTGGAACTTTGATCAGGCGCATATATGGAACGTTAGTCTGAGCAGATCTTTATCATGAATTGCATGGTCAATGAGTCGTGCGACTGTGCAGATGCTGATCTCTCCCCCTCCCTTGTGCAGACAAAGGCCGCTTTGAAGCTTGCCAGAGCTGAACATGCCAGGCTTGCTCAGGATGAACGTGTGCTGAGCATGCTGCTCCTCCATCGGGACCTGACACTGGAGCTCCTGACGTCATCTGCCCTGGTGCGCTGATGTTGGAGTGTATTTGCGGCGAGGCCGACGGGGAAGTCGGCGTGTGGGATGCCACTTGGGTGTCATGTATGGGACGCAAGATGCACTACAAAGGATGAAGCCATCTTCCTGTATCCCCAATGGTTTCCAGCTGCCGTGCCCAGCCTCGCGCCTGGGACCCGTGAGTGAGCCTGGTTTGACCCCGGGTGAGATCGGACTCGTTCGCATGATTATGGAGCAGGAGCGCAAAGCGGCCGCGGAGCCCCAGCAACTGTCCAGGTGGGAGGACACGAGGGATGCGGAAAGTGTGGCGGGATCATGAGATCACTGCTTGGGAATGCATGCCGCACCCAACATATCGAGACCACTCATGAAATGAGGTGGCTTGTCAAGCATGGCCACATCGCCCAATCGTGCAGCAGTGAGCTCGCCTCGGCGCCCAGGTCGTCCCTGGAGGAGCTCCAGGAGCAGTGGGTTCTCGACAGGGAGGAGCTCCGCTCGCTGTCGATCCAGTATGAGCAGGTCGAGTGTCCCGAGCTGCTGCACCGCGTCTCGCTCAAGATGGATGAGGGGGTGAGATTCTGGAGTGGATTGGTGGAGAGGGGGGATTCTGGTCTTTGATGTGTCCTGGCGTGCTTGGATGCCAGGACAGATTAAAGAGCATGCGTCATTCGGCTCCCAAAAATAACACCAGACTCGCTGACGCACACCCTTTTGGAAACCAAGTGCAGCGCCGGCAGCTGGCGCGGATCGTGGACCAGCAGCCGGGGTGCCTGGCCAAGATCCTGCAAGTGCGGCAGGACCCCGTCCACGACCCGCAGGGCGACAACGCGTTCTGGCTCGAGCTGCTCCAGAAGCTGCGATTGACCCCGGCGCAGCAAACCGCGCTGGACAGGCTCCAGGCCGCCGTCGTCCCGCAGCTGCAAGAGGTCGGAGCGCGGAGGGGATGTTGCGTCGACTCACTGGGCATTATTTGCGCAAAACATTCTTGGTTTACAGTCTGCGCATTTCTCCTCCATGTGCAGATTTATAGGGAACGGCGGTACCTTGCTAGCTTGCTGAGGGATCTGGCGAGCGGAGGAGTCCAATCGCAGGTCTCCGCCGCCCAGACCTACCTCAAGGTGCGATGGTCATTTGAATATTCTGACGCAAAGTTATGGTGTCGCACGATTTCGCCGATCGTCGCCAAGCTACAATCATGGCGCCGTGCTCACACTCTGCAACTTCAAATCTGTGCCACAGATGCACGAGCTCACATGCAAGCTGGAGGCCTCTCTAGAGCGTGAGTGCCACCTGGGCTGCCTCGGCAGCCGAGCCCTCTTCTCAGAACGCCTCTCCCTGGCCCAGGTATGAAGCGGGCACGAGGCGATTGACCCTGGCATCGATGCATCCGCGCGGACGTGCTCGGAGTATCTCATCATTCCTGCGCCTCTCCAATTCGCACAGAGATCAAGACTCGTGTGTTACTCAAGTCCCGGGCTGCCCGACATTTTGAGGTGGGTCGAGGAGGTGGCCTGGGGCCGCTGCAGATGAAGGCGGCACGCCCGATGGTCTTGGCGCTCGCCGCGCACCACTGCGTGCCCTGATCGCTCCACACCCACTCACCATGCAGGCTGTGCCTGGCCAGAGCCGCTGCAGGACTTTCGCAGGAGCCAGCAACCCTCTAAGCCCCGGCCGTCTTGCCAGCCATTGCTGGTTTTTCAGCACGCATGCGTTTGAAACGCACGCAGATGCTGCACCAGTTGCTTAGAGGAGTGCCATCCAGGACCGTGTTCAATTTTGCCACCTGTTTCACCGATTCTGATCTGTCATTGATTCTGTACCTATACACTCAGCTTCTGTAAAATGACGGTGTTGTCTCGATAATGCGTTAGGCCCCCTTCCAGCGCAACGTTGTTTTCTAGGGCGGCCGCCTCAAACATTCATATGTGGGCAGGTCGGCAGCATCACACCCGGCTCCCTGCGCTCAGTCAGAGCATGAATGTGCACCTTTGCTCTGCTTTCACCAGCGATGAAGGCAATAATCCCCATGCGAGTACGGAATTGAAAGTGTATCGCAATGCTTCCGTATAGTCTGTAAGTGCGGCGGGAGGGCGAAACAGCTCTGTAGAATTTCATACCAGAGGCCCTGCATCCCGCTGCGAAAGTTGCCTCCCCCGCCCAGCGCCTGGGCGCCTCTCGCATATGCCACTCGGGCGCATGCCACGGCAGCGAGAGCACAAGCGTTACTCGGACACAATACCCAAAACCTTCTGATTGATCGTATATAATATACTAGGTGGAAGCCGCGCATAAAAAGGGAGTACTGGTGCCCACTCCAGTCGTCATGGCAAGCAGCGAGGAGCCCGTGCACGGCTCGGAGCCCGCCACGGAGCAGGTAAACCACACGTTTCGAGGGGAGACAGGGATACAGAATCGATGCGATACGGCTTCGTGCAGTCATCGTGACCACTCACGACGTTCCGCCCTGGCAGGTCGTGACGCCCTGGGACGTGAGCACCGACAGCGATGGCAAGATCAACTACAACAAGCTGGTGGAGCAGTTTGGGTGCCAGACCATTGATCAGGCCTTGATAGAGCGCATGGAGAGGGTCACGGGCGTGCGGGCGCACCCGTTTCTGCGGCGAGGCATCATCTTTGCGCACAGGCAAGTTGGTAGGGGGGAGAGAAGAGAGGGGGGGCATTTATTGTCTAATGCTTGCCCAATGCATGAACTTGGACAATGCTTGTGTGTCTTGTCGCACATGCTTGCTGGGAGTGGTCGAGAAAGCAGTCGACGCGGTGAATCGCGTTGTACGCTGCGCTTCTGTCTGTGACTCCCTGGCAAAATCCGATCCTACATCGCTCAAGCAGGGACCTGGAGCTCATCCTGGACGCCTTTGAAAAGGGCGAGCCCTTTTACCTGTACACTGGACGGGTACGGAGTCTTGAATGTGGTGGTAAATCCCACTGCTTGCCCTGATGGACCTTTCTGTGGCACTGTTGTGGCAGTAGACACATTAGTCAACGCACAAACCACCTCGCAGGGACCTTCGAGTGAGGCGTTGCACCTGGGCCATCTCGTGCCGTTTATGTTCACCAAGTGGCTCCAGGACGCCTTTAATGTCGGTGCTGGTGGATGGAATGGGTGGGCTGGCAGGGGAATTTGATGGAGAGGCTGACAGGGGGCTCGAGCGTGGCTCCTCACAACAATATCTGCGTGTCCCCCGAACCTCACTGCCTCTTGTCATAAAATCCCTCATCTCAGGCGCCCTTAGTCATCCAGCTGACGGACGACGAAAAGTTCCTGTGGAAGTGCGTTGTTTATCTGGAGGGGGTTGGGTGCTAGTTGTGGTGGTGGGAGTTCACCCTTCTCGCATAGGCCAAATGAATTGTGACTCTCCTGCTTGTGCGCCTGACAACCTCGACCCCCAACTGCCACAGGGGCATGCCTATCGAGGAGGCGCGGCGGCTGGCAAGGGAGAACGCCAAGGACATCATCGCCTGCGGGTTTGATGTGACCAAGACCTTTATCTTTTCCGATTTCGACTACGTCGGCGGCGCCTTTTACCGCAACATTGCGCAGATCCAGCGGTGCGCGGGCAGGGAGTGTGGGTGGTTGTTGTGGGGCACAAGATGAGCGAGCATGTCTCAGTGCGCCCGCACTCTTGGCCTCCGCCGCCCGACAAGCCCGTCCCAGGCCTCCGTTCACGCCTCTTGTCACCGACCCCTCTCATTCATTCCTTCATTCTTAGGTGCGTGACCATGAACCAGGTCAAGGGCATCTTTGGGTTGACCACGGACGACTACATCGGGAAGATCTCCTTCCCCGCCGTGCAGGCGGCGCCGGCCTTCCCCGACTCGTTCCCGCACATGTTTGGCGCGCACAAGGACATCCGCTGCCTCGTGCCCTGCGCCATCGACCAGGACCCCTACTTCCGCATGACGCGCGACGTTGCCCCCCGCCTGGGGCAGCACAAGACCGCCCTCATCGAGGCCCGCTTCTTCCCCGCGCTCCAGGTGTGCATATGTGTGTGTGTGTGTGCGTATAGTATTGCGTGTGCGTATTTCAAGGGTTTTTAGTGGACTGTGTGAAGAGTAGTGCGCTGTTGATTAAGTAAATCAATGCACCCAGCAACACCCCCCACCCCCCTTGTTTGACCGCTTGCAGGGGGACACCGGCAAGATGAGCGCGTCCGAGACGTCGTCTGCCATCTTTGTGACGGACTCGCCCAAGGAGATCGACAGCAAGGTCAAGCGGTACGCGTTCAGCGGCGGGCGCGACACGCGGGAGGAGCAGGAGAAGTACGGGGCCAATCTGGAGGTGGACGTATCCTACCAGTGGCTGCGCTTCCTGCTGGAGGACGACGCGGAGATCGAGAGGATCGGGTCCGACTACGGCGCGGGGCGCATGCTCACGGGCGAGATCAAGGCCAAGCTCGTCGCCGTGCTGACGGAGCTGGTCGGCGCGCACCAGCGCGCGAGGAGCGCCGTCACCGACGACGTCGTGGACGCCTTCATGTCCGTGCGGCAGATGCCCAGCCTGTTTGCCGGCATGGAGCAGCGGCGAGCAGAGGCCGCGGCCAAGCGCGGGGCGTGAAGGGCTTCGGTGCCAAAGAGGGGGCGGTGTAGTGTGGGTTTACATGCTACAATCCTAATTCCTGGCAGGCGCCAACTCCCAATTCGCTTGCTCTCGTGCCCTCATTGCTCCAAGCACTCATGTATCGATATCACACACATTTACCACCACCAGAGCATCCTCCAATTCTCTCCAAAAATACATCAGTCGCAGACCATCCACTGGCAAGCAAACGACAATTGCACCCCTAGAAAAAACAAATCGTCAGTGTTGCAGCCGATCACGCCTGTCCCAGGGCAGGGGGCCACACCCGCCGGCGCAGGGCCGCAGGGCGGCCAGCAGGGGCAGCGCGGGGGAAAGCAGCCGCTGCACGGCCGAGGCGTCCTCCTCCTCGTCCAGCGCGCGGCCGGACCAGAAGCGCGCGAGGCGCCGCTCGTCCGGGGACCGGGCCCAGGCCGCCGAGCCCGCCTCGGCGGGGGCCACCTTGCCCATGCCCTCTAGAAAGTAGGAAGCCACGCCAAACAGGGCACAGGACTGCAGGGAGCCCAAGGGACCGCCCTCACGGCCCATGTACAGGCCCGTCGCGCACCCGGCTGCGGCCGCATTCCAGCCTGGCGCCGAGCGAAACATCGGGACAGAGCATTTGTAGGATCCCTGAGAATGCGTAAAAAAAAAACAATACAAGGCACATACTCCCTCCGCAGCCTCGCACCATCCTCTTTCTGGCGCAGGCGCTGCATGAAACAGCTCACCGCCGCATATAGTCCTCCAAAAATGGCAAAGGACTGCAGATGCGGGGGTGTCGTGCTTGGCAGATGAGAGTGGTAAGACTCAAAAGTGTATCCATGCATGCATCGACAACATGCATTGAGTCCGCCCAATTCCCACACGCCTATTCTCCATCAGCCCGTCCCCTTGCCCATCTCTTAGAGCCACATACCTTGCCCGACGTCCAGCCTTCTTTGAGCGACTCGCGGAAGGAGCCTTGCAGCCGCTTGCTCATCCAATAGCCACCTGATGAGTGCATGATACTGGTACATTCGATGAGTGTGGAACTAGGGGCGCCTGTTTGGGAACAGACATCGCATAACAAGTCAACTATCCGACCATAGCATTCGAGCACCAATTCTATAGCCCGCGTACCCCAGCCAAAGACGAATCCCAGCCCGCCACCACTGGAAGCGGCAGACAAGCCCTTGAGCGTGCACGGGACCTTGAACACTTCATCAGGGCTCCGGGCATCCACCTCCCGGGGCTCCATGCTCCGGCTGCGCGAGTCGAGCTCCAGGCTCAGCACTGCGTCGCCTTCCCTGGAACCGGACGCCGGCGCCTGTTTTCCTCGTCTCCTCACCATAATTATACTACTGGAACTATAAAAATGTGGCCGCGATGACCTGATCGGATGCTGTCTGGCTAATTCATTCCGCTCTCGCAATGTAGAGCTGCGCCATTGCCGACCGGATCTGGAGCGAGCGATGCACCAAACCCCAAGCACGTAGGTGTCGAGTGGAACCGCGCTGGATTCGCAAGATGGCTGGTGTGAAAAGCTGCAGTACATATCTCAATTTTGCATTCAGTGATCGTCAGAGCCGCGCGTTGATCAGGCCCCAAGTGGGTCACGGTGGGGCGACCCTCAGAGATGGCACGCAAAGGCGTAACATTCCCTCTCTCAAGCCAACGGGAGTTTCCCTAGTTGCGCTGCATGTACTGCGTTCTTTTGGCACAAATGGAAATAGTCTTCGCCACTCCACGCGACATACAAATGAGTCTTGAGGACCGCTGGAGCGTGTCCCGTTCAGCAACAGGGCTCCGGGGCCTTCGAGATGCCAACCGCGCGCCCACCGTAGCAATTGATCACCATATAAGGAATAGCTATGTTGTGGATACATTAATCTAATCGACCAATATACTAGTGAGAAGGTCCTTTTCGCAATCGATCACCAACCAGCCTCCAAAAGTTTGAACAGAGCCCCGCAGCGCGCGAGGACCCGCCGAGTCGGCCACAGAAAAAGCGATGCCAGGGAATCCATCGAACGCGCAGTCGCGCCTGCGGGAGCGCCCAATTGGTAGAGGGAGGTGCATGCCCTTGTCCGGGAGAGGGATTGAACCTTGCGTTTCTGGGGGAGGAGGCCAACTCGTGGCGATTGACTCCCTGGGTGAGCGCGGAGCGCGAACCGGTGTGCAGGTATGGGGGATCTGCCTGCACAGGGTGCTGGTTCCTGGGACTGTCCCAGCACTGGCTGTAGAGCTGCCAGATCCTATTCGTTGCCTCATTGCCCGTGACGCGCCTGGATGCCCGGCGCGGGTCGTGTCGACGATCAGGATCGCCCTGCCCCGGCCGGCGTTCTGCGCCTCACCCCGCCACCGTTGTTTGGATCCTGCAGATTAGAGTAGTTCCAGTGAAACCCATTTTTGAAGCGCAGCACAATGTTGGGCCCCGGAGGAAGGTGCGCAGGGGTGGGCGGATTGTGCAGGAGGCCTGCTTTACTGCTTTTGCCTGGGAGCTTTGCATGGCTGCAGGGTAGAGGGGCGACTGAATTCTCCGCACGAAAGTGCCTCGCCCCTGATGCTGCACGGCTGCTGCTGACCGCTGTGTGCGTGCAAACGACGTCTCGCCCCGCAGGCCGCGCCGGATGATCTCGCTGGGCAAGGTGTCTGCCCCCAAGCCGATCAACCTCCCCTCCCAGCGTAAGGAGAACAACGGCAACGACCCCTCCATTGACCTAGTCCGTAAGTCTGTGAGCGGGACCTGGGGCAGCCAGAGCACCAACGCCGTGTCGCCCTCGGTGTCCTCGGGCAACGAGACGGCCACGGCCGCGCCCTCGGCCGCGGGCGCCGCGCCCGCCGCGGGCGACTCCGCCTCCTCGGTCGCGCCGCAGCGCGTCATCCCGGCCGGCCCCTCCCCGGCCTGGGGCGGCCTGGGCCTGCCCGACGAGCGGCGGCGCGTGGCCGGCGGCGCGGGGCACCGCGAGCGCCAGTTCCCGCAGCTGGGCGCCGACCCGCTCGAGCACGAGGCCGAGTCGGCGGCCGCGCACGAGCGGCCGCCGCACTGGACGCGTGACGAGCGCGGGTACGACGACTACCACGGCCACCACCACCACGGCGGCGAGCCGTCGTCCGCGTACCGGGGCGGGCCCGACCCGCGGTGGGCGTACGAAAACGGCGACGCGCCCTACGGCCGGCCGCCGCCGGCCGCGCACCGCGAGGCGTACTACGGCGACGCGCCCCGGCCGCAGGGCCGGCGCGTGATCGAGTCGCAGGACTTTCGGAACGCGGGCGCCTACGTGGCGGACCGGTACGTGCCGGCGCCGGCGCCGCCGCGCAGCCCGCGCGCGGCGCCCCAGGTGGTGGTCCCGCCGCCGCCGCCCCCGCCGCGGCGGCCGGCCGCGCTGCCCGAGCGCGAGCGGGAGGAGAGCTCGGCCTCGGAGGACAGCCGGCTCGCGACGGTGGCCTCCTCCCTGCCGCGCTCCGACCTCAGCATGGGCGTCGGCGCGGGCGCGGGCGGCGACGTGACCAGCACCGCGGGCACGGGCGCGCCGCCCTCGCCCGGGTCGTCGGTCGCGGGCGAGAGCCGGACGCTGTCCCCGCGCCTGAGCGCGGGCCCGCGCCTGGCGCCGCAGGCGCGCCGCGCATCCTCAAGCGGCCCGGATCGCCACCGGCCGCGGCCCCCGCCCCCGCGCCCGGCCCGCAGCTGCCCTCGCAGGCCTCGCTCCTGGACCACATCTCCTCGCCGCAGCAGCCGCAGCCCTTCCGCGCGCTGCCGCACTACGCGCACGCCGTCGGCCCCCGCCGGCGCTGGCGCTGCCGCAGCACGCCGCGCTGGCGCCCTACGTCGCGGCGCCGGGCGCGGACCCGGGCGCCTTCCCGGGGACGACCGTGTGGCAGCCCCCGATGCCCATGGCGGCGCCGCAGCAGGTGCCGGGGCCGCTCATGACCTTTGGCGCGGCGCCGCCCGCGGCCCTGGCGCGCCTGCCGGACGTCTCCCGCGACGTGCCCGGCTACCTGCCGCCCGCGCCGGCGCCCGCGCCCGCGCCCGCGGCGCCCGCGCCGCAGCCGGTCGTCTCGCCGGCCGCCGAGGCGCAGTCGGCCTTCATGCGCGCCAAGGCCGCGGGAAAAGGCGCAGGAGCGCAGGCAGAAGGGCGACGCCGGCGCCGCGCACAAGCGGGCGCCGAAGAAGGAGCGCAGGGAGGCGGACGCGGGGGGTATTGGGACCGGCGCGAGCGCGCCCCGGCCCCCCTCTGGGGCGCCCGTCGCGCAAAAGCTCACGGGCGGCGGCCGCGTGCTGGAGCTGCGGCGACCGGTGGCCGCCAGGCCGGCCAAGGCGCCCAAGGCCGAGCAGGACGGCGCCGCCGGTAAGGCCGAGGGTAAGCCGGAGGTCAAGGGGGCCCCCGGCGCCAAGCCCAAGCGCGGGGCGCGAGCGGGCAGGCAGAGCAAGGCATCCGGCGAGGGAGTCCAGCCCGCGAAGCCGGACGAGCCGGCGCCGGGCGAGGACGCGGCCGCGGGTCAGAAAAAGGCCGGCAAGAGCCGGCCGCGGCGAGGCGGCCAAAAGTCTGGGCCTGGCGGCGAGAAAAAGGCCGAGAACGGCAAGGCCTCGGAGGCGGCCAAGGACGCCAAGGGCGGCGGCCGCTCGGCGCGGGAAGGCGCGCCCAAGCCGCCCAAGGACGGCGCCGGCAAGCAGGGTTCCGGCGCGCCGGCCGCGAAAGAGGGCCAGGCAAGCGCCGCCAAGGAGACTGGCGCCTCCAAACCCGCAGGTGTGTTTGTGTGTAGGGTGGTTGTGGATTGCAGGACGCACGAGTCGCCCAAGACAGCAATGTATGAATGCTCTTCCTCATTTCAATCCGCAGCCAAGCCCCGGAATCGGCGACGCAAGACGGCGCCGCAAGACGGCGCAGCCGCCCCCAAGGCGCCGCAAGACGGCGCCTCCAAGGCGCCGCCGCCCCCTCCCCAGCCAACCGCGTGAAACAGCTTGCACGTTTTCCTCACCACACCCCTTCACGTGCCTTTGCCCCGCTTGATATTCCCGCTTGTAAGTCTGCCCCCTTGTGTGAGTAGTTTATCGGGACATATTGGGGTGTGCGGCGTGCTCAAGAGCGCATGGGAATTTGCTTGCGTGCGAGCAGGCGCGATATTCGTGAAAGACAATCCACATCTCAAAGAGCTCGCTCACTCGGCGCCGGGGGGCGCCTCGGGCTCGCGCGCGTCGGCGGCCGAGTCGTTGAGCGCGCAGGTGACGACGCCCTTGTGGTGGCCGGAGTAGATGCGGATGGCCTCGCCCGTGCTGAGGTCCCAGAGGCGCGCGGTGCAGTCTGTGCTGGCGGTGACTAAATACGCGGCGTCCACCGAGAAGGCGGCGTCCCAGACCCAGCGGCCGTGGCCCGTGAGCGCGCGGTCGAGCACAAAGCCGTCCAGGTTCCAGAGCTTGACCGTCTTGTCGGCGGCGGCGGTGGCCAGCTGGCGCACGTCGGGCGAGATGGTGCACTTGAGGATGTAGGAGGAGTGCGCCTTGAGCTTGTGCAGCGGCTCAAAGTGCGTGGCGTGCGAGCCGTGGCGCAGCGCGCGCCAGACGTAGCAGGTGCCGCTGCTGTTGGCCGCGACCATGAGGCTGCCGTCGCCGGCGACGGACAGCGAGCGCACGCCGACGTTGAGCTCGGGGACCAGCTCGCAGGAGCAGGCGTTGGCGGTCAGGTCCCACACGCGGATGTTGCCGTGCTGGTCCCCGCTGATCAGCTCGCCCTGGTGCGGGTGCAGCGCCACCGTGTTGACCGCCGCGCGGCTCTCGTACTCGCGCTGGCAGCCGGGCGCGCGCAAGTCCCAGATGCGGATCGTGCCGTCCTCCGACCCCGTGTACATCCACTTGCCGTCCTTCTGGAAACCCACCGCCGTCACGTTGCCCGTGTGCTGGTCAAAGGACGTCACCGGCTGCGGGTTGGCCGAGTTGATCGAGTACAGGCGCACGTGCGGGTTGCCCGCCGCCGCAATCAGCGTCTTGTCCGCCGTGATCTCCAGCTTGTTCACCTGGAGAGTGAGGAGGGTGCTCGGTGGGTGCCGGGAGCTCGAAGATAAAACAGTACAAGCACCTACTCGCCTTGAAGGAGGGACACTCTAGAAAAAGAACACCCCTGTGCGCGTGGCAAAGAAAGCAACGTGGTGCCCTCTCTTCACCTGGGAGTCCGCAAACTGCAGCGTGCGGTAGCAGATCCCGCTCGTCGCCTCCCAAAACCTGCGCATGTAAATGACCAGATTATTGATGCCAACACGCATGAAACTCTTGGTCTCTCGTGCCCTGCACCCCCTCGCACCGAATGGTGTGGTCGTAGCCGGCCGTGGCCAGCACGACGGAGGAGCCCATGCTGGGCCCTGGTCAGGCGCGATACCCTCTTCTACAGGGCCATCCGCCGCATGTGGAATGCCGTTGTCGTGCGCGTCACCAGGTGCTGCTGGGTCTGGGCCGACACGGAGGGCTGTCGGAGCCTAGAGGTTCAGGACGAGCAAACCCGGGTATCGTCCTCCAACAGCAGGGTACACACGCGCGCAATCGTGATACAACCCACAATTGCCTTGCTACTACACATCAAGAGCGGTTGCAGGGCGTGCTGTAGAATTGGGCGCGCAGGGAGGGGTAGTAGCACTCTACGCAGGTCGGGGGTGAGTTGCAGATTTGCCCGATGACGATTTGGGTGCGCAGGGAGCGACCCCTTCGTGTGCCAGCTCTCCGTGGCCCTCTCCCACGACAGATCAGCCCCCAAGTACGCCCCTGGACGTGGTCACCTCCCTCGGCATTGCGTCTTGTCTTCATTTACATCCAATTGTGCATGTTTATTCTAGTCAACGAAGCTGGGTTTGGTTGAAAACAGGACACAAATGTGTGGGTCCGTGACATCTCTCATGCCCCGCGTCTCCCATGGGCGCCCCCCCCCGCCATGACTGGGGGGGTGGACCGGCGGCGACGGGGTACAGCACAGTAAGATATCGGAATGGGGCTTGAGCAGGAGCATGGCCAGAAATGAGGGTGAAACCTAACGGAGAAAAGTCTCGGATCGGCGCCGCCGAATGTGAGGGCAGGGAGCTTGGGCGCCAGCTGTCCGAGGCAGGCTGGGTCGTGGTGAGGGGGCGCACACGCTGTGGCAGAAAGCAATAAGAAACGCGCGAGACCGGCGGGTCTTCGCGCTACAATTCAAACGGGAAAAAGCGGTGAGGGTCTGTCTTGAAGAAACAACACGGTGGGGCTGTGCCTGCTGACCGATGCAGCATCAGGAGGAGAAGGTACGTCTCTGGCCAGTTTGTTGGGTCGCGGCATGGGGCAACGACCGCGTGGCTGGCCGGCCTGGGGCAGGCCGGCCCGCACGCGCGATCGAGGTGGCGTGGCACGACAGGAGCGCTAGGGCGCAGAGGGTGGGGGGTATCGGCTCGGGGCCGGGTGGTGGAACAGAGGGGAAAGCGTCCGCGCACAGAGGGCGGCGCGCATGGGGATGGGGCACAGGGTGGTACATTGGAAGCACACGGGATTGTGCTCGTCTACGGCTGAGACGGCCGCGCTCATTGCAGCATGGCCGAGAAGGAGGGCAGGGGCGCGCCGCGGTCCCAGGGCGCCTGGGCGTCGCCGCCGAGGAGGTCATCCCAGAGCTTGGAGAGGTCGTCGGTGCCCGCCAGCGCCAGGCTGCTGTGCTGCGGGATGCTGCCGGCGACGGAGGGACTGCGCCCCGAGGCGAGCAGCGTGGCCAGCTCCCCGGAGGAGAGCGTGAGCGAGTCCAGGGCCCGCGAGGAGGGCACGCCGATGGACAGGCCCTTCATCGGGGGCAGCGAGGCCTCGTGGTGCGAGCGCCGGCTCATCAGCTCAAAGGGGTTGAGCACCGGCGCGGGCTCCGCCTGCGCGGGCTCCGGCACCGGCGGCCGCCCGTTGGCCGCCTTGAGCGCCTCGTCCACGGGCCAGCCGGAGACGACCGGGTGCGCAAAGCTGTTCATGCTCCAGGGGATGACGCCGCCCTGCAGGACCTGGCGCGCCACAAAGGGGTTGGCAAAGGAGGTGGAGGAGGAGCCGATGGAGTCGGCCTGGTCGGTGGGGGGCAGGTCCTCCGCGAGCAGGGCCATGGAGGCGGCGCAGTCCCTGAAGAGATAGTTGGCGATGCGCGAGACGCCCTGGCTGCTGGGGGTCACGGGCGGGGGGGCCTGGCTCGAGCTGTGCTCCGCGTACGATTCCGAGGACGGGGAGCCGGCCCTACCGCGCTTCTTGGTGGGCTTGGCCTTGCGGCCGGCCATGTAGGCCGACCACACCGCCTTGCTTTGCTGGGACTCCGTAACAAAGGGCTCCCGCTCCGCGGCAGACATGTTGCGCCATATCTCGCCCGCCTCCGAGCACAGGGACCGCTGGTTTGTCGAATTCTCGCCACGAGTCACCTGCGCAGGGGGGGTGTAACCTTGGCGTCACGTCGCGGGGCGTGACCGTCTAGCCCTTACACGCGGCGGAATCTCGAGGCTGCTCGCACGGGACCCGCCGGTGCCCTACCTTGCGGACCCTCCTGCAAACGACCGGAACGGGGGGCCGGAATGAGCACCAAACCACATTACAAGCTCACACAGGCACGTTGATGGGGCCCCGACAGGAAGTCTCACCTGTAGTGCGCCAGAAAGCAGAGATATGCGCACTTTGGCCGCTTGGGGCCTTGCTCGGCGCTCTAGCGAGGGAGAGTTGGGTTGTCCCTCGTGAGCCTCCAAATCGGCTAGCGTGGGATTTTACCGAGCGTACGCCCGCGCGCAGGGAGCGCTCGTGCACAATGGCAGGCTTTCCATACACTCTTGCGACCATACCTGAGTATGTCGCGCTTCGATCGAAGGGTCATAGCTACTGAAGCTGGCGGCACTGGTAGTGTAAGCCATTTATTTAGACATTCATATTTATCGGGGAACGATCGAATTGCGCGGTAGTGATGTGATGCGGAAGCACCGACGATGTCGTTTTTGGGAGGATGAGGTGAGGGAGGATGTACTCCAATGGTCCTTGCGTACGATCCGCGGGGCCCCCCGGGACAAACCAATGGCAAGGCGGCCGGCAGTACCGGACCCCGCTCCCAGGACAATTCGTACTTCCTCAGACCTAGCCTTCGTTATAATGTTAAAAGCTTGGATTCCAAGGCATCGCGACCGACCAAACCGTCTTGAGCCGGTTCGTGGCCATGGGTCACATCCCGGCGCATACGGGGTCAAGCGGGGTCGCGAACGGGGATGCCGACCACCGGCCGGCGCGCAGATGCCATTGATGGTGGAAGCTGCGACCCGGCGCGACCCTGCACCACGCAGACATGAAGCAATGCATAGTATGTCGCGCGTAATGGGGGCAAATTGAACGATTGGGGTCGGCGCCGCGGCACGTGTTCACCATCCCTCGTCCACGTCATCCACCTCGACGGGAATCCATTCCACCGCGAGGTCCATTTGACCGGTCTGCGGGTCGGGGAAAGAGGGCGCGGGTCGCGACGTACTGCTATCTACCTGCATGCACTGTACAAGGTCAAGCCAACTGTTCTCGTCTGTGTCTCTTCGTCCACAGTACCCGCTTACCTCGGCTTCCTGTAGCGCCCAGATATCGCTGATTTTGCCCTCCTTTGCAATGTCAGCCACCCGTGCCCGAACGTAGCCCAGCTGCTTTGCCTCTGCCTGCGGTGCGTTGATGAGGGTTCCAGAAGTTTAGGATGTTTGGGGTATTTTTTTGAAGCGTACCAACCCCGCTGTGCTGCGCAGCACAGTGTGCCAGCGGCCAGGTCCCTGGCCACAGGAGACGGTACTGTCACCCACCTTTTTCATCAGCGGGATCTTCCCAACAGCCTTGGCCAGGATGCTCGGGCGTTCGTAGACCGTCAGTGTCAGCGTGGACGCCGCGGTGATGTTGACAAAGTCCATTTTGTACCTGTACTGCGGGTTTTGCTCCTCCAACACCACCGGCGTCTTGTATGTCTGCGCGGGTGGTGGCGTAATGTCGGGGTTGGAGGAGTCGGGTTAGGATCCGCGAAGAGGACTGCTTTGGACGCACGGCAGGGACACAGAGTTGTACGCAGAGCAAAGGACATTGAAGATGTCCAGATTGTACATTCATGCTAAGCATAAGATCCCACAATGCGTCTGGCCCAAGAAAGACTTTCCAAAGACGACGACCCACCACGTCAGAGGCGTTGGCCCTGCCCGGGTCATGCAGTGTCAGCTTCACATAGCTATCCACCTCGTCCTGAAGAAGCAGGGATGTTTCAGGACAGAATGAGAGTGAGGTATCGCATCATTGCTCTAGGGCAAAGGAATTTTATCTGACAGATGGACGATTCAAAGATGATAAGGCTAAATATTCTACCCTTGCGCGACACAAGGTTCTCAAGACTGATATTCATCCAATTTCTCGCCCCCCTTCCCTTTCTCTTGCACCCACCACGAGTCCGATGCAGCGCCGCAGATAGATGGACAGGAGCCCGTGCTGCTCCGTGTCCGGGCGGGCATATGTCTGGCAGTTGGGGGGTGGAAAGGACGTCGCGCGGGGCCTCGCGTGACCACATCACGGCGGCGCACACACCAGCCACGCCCCCGACCAGGTATCCCGCTTCAGGCCCACCTGGACACGCTGGAGGGGCTGCGGCTCGTCCGTGTCCATCGCGCTCGTGCTCGTGGCGTTGCCTTGGAAGGGCGTGTACTTGAACTCAAAGGTCAGGTAGCCGGTGATGTCACCTGGAGTGCGCAACAGGCAGCGAGGCGGGCGTGTGAAGGAGCGTTTGCAAAGCCGAGACAGTCAAAAATTGCGCCATGCCCCCTTTTGAGCGTTGCCCCTCCATTACTTGATGCAATCCACGCGCCCCACCTTGCTTTGTCTTGGAGTGCTTGCCGCGCCGCTTCCCCGAGACCTTCTCCTTGCCCTTGGGGTCCATGGCCGCCTCGTCCCCGGCGCCCTTGGCCGCCTCGAGGGCCTGCTTGGCGCCCTCCGGGTCGTCCTTGGGGTCCCCCGGCTTGGTGGCCTGGTCCTCTGGCGAGGCAGCCACGTTCTGAGACACCTCGTCCGACCGCTTGCCGCGTTTCTTCTTCCGCTTAAGGCTGCGGAAATCAAGAGGGGGGTGAATGAGCGGTGTGCAATGAGAGCAGGCCGTGACAGACACCGCGTTTCATCTCAATGCATGTCAGCAAATCCGCTGGTCGATCCCGCCGCGTACCCGCACCCCAGTCTACTCAGGAAGCCCTTGCCCGAGGATCCCTCCTCGCGCTGCGCCTCCTCCTCGTCCTCGCTCTCCGGGCTCAGGGGCCCCCCCGGGCCGATGTGCACCACCGCGCCCGCCTGCTGCGCGTCGGTGCGCGTCTCGCCCTTGAGCTCGCGCACCTTCTCGCCGACTTCCTGGCTGGCCTCCGGGTGCTCCACCGCATCGTCCTTGGGCGGCGCCTCCCGGATCGGAAAGGTGGCCTTGGAGATCTGGCGGGGCCGCAGGATGAAATCTGGGGGCACAGGGTTGGGTAAGGGGGAGGAGGAAGGCTGTGAGCGAGTGTCCCTTGAGGATGCGCGGGCTGGCTTCGCTGCCGCCGCGTCTCCGGCCAATCCCTCACCTGCATCCGACAGCGGAATCTCCGCCACTCCCACGACATCAGAGCTCATGATGTCGGAATCCCAGCACGTGATCTTGATGGATTGCTTGAGCTGTTGCAGAGGGAGCGGAGGCACAAGGTTGAGGGGCCGTCCGTCGATGGGGGAGCACCCCGGGGACGGGGCTCGACGCCTGTGCGTATGACCAGCAAACAAAGCCCAAGGCATGCGCTCCAAACAAAAAAAAGAAACGCCACTCACCGGATCGTCCACCACAAAAATCATGTCCTCATTCCACTCTGGGTGTGTGTTGTTGTTGATCGTGGACGTCTGCAGGGCCTTGCCCTCCCGAACCTAGAAGGCGTGAAAGAGAGGCATGGGAGGGTAGCTGAGAGTTACACTAGGCCCGTTTTTCTTTTGGAGGGCCCTCAGTACGACACCACAGGCAGCACATGTCCACCCGCCTACCTCCACAGTGACATAAGGGTCGACCTTGTCCAGAAGCTGGCTCTTCAGCTTGTTGCCCCGAACCACCTGCATGTGGGCGGGCCAGCAGTCGGGGAGACAGGGAAGTGGGCACAAAATGCCGAGAAGATTGTGTCTCGACCGCTACGAGGATAGCCATGCAGACCCTGTTGCCTGTACTGTGTGCCCACCGCGCATCGAACCGCCCACCACACCACCCCAGACGCGCCCCCTCCGGCCGACCGACCTTGACGCGGAGCATGCCCTGGGGGGGCGGCGGCACGCCGTAATTCTCCATGATGGGGAAGGACATTTCGTTGGGCAGGACGAGCATGCTGCCGACCACCATCTGCGGAGCGACAAGGAGGGGGGATCATGCATCACGCGCACTGTACTTTAACCAACGCTGAATACACGCCGTCACTTCTGGCAGTACAACTGGCGCGTCAGTAACCCATCACAGCCACATTAAATGCGGTCGCAATCGAGGTTACAATCAAACCTCGCTCACCTTGATGGCCATGGTGAGGATCTCTGGGATGAAGGGCAGGGCCACAAGGTCGGCTGAATTTGCCAGGTGGCAGTCCAGATTGACATAGGGGGCCTGGCAGGGGTGAAGGGAGGTGGGTGGTGAGTCTCGTGTCTGAGCCTATTCTGTCAAGCAATAATGCAATGTTTCTATATGTAATGATTAAGAGGCACAATTTTAATATGTCTGATCACCCAAGCCTGATGCTCAGACAAGAAAGAAGGAAGTTGTGGTGCACGGTGCTCGCGCAAGAGTCCACTAGGTAATCCCTCCTCCTCCCTTCTCCTCTGAGCCTCACCTCGAGCAGGCTGATGGTGACCCCGCCGACGCAGGGCAGGGTCTCGACCAGGGGCTTGATGGTGAAGCGGGCGTGTGCCTTCACTTGCACGTTTGAGACGGTGACGGGGACCTTGATCAGCCCGAGCTTGGGGGCGGCCAGCACCACGGCCACGTCCACCGAGAGGTTGCTGCCCCAGAAGAGGGGGCTCTCCACGATCAGCTCGTCGCCCTCGGCCTGGAGCACGCGCACGCTGTCGATCTTGGGCGGGATGGTCCCCAGATCTAGCTTGACAATCTCGATCGATTTGACCAGGCCGCCCGTCTTGCGGAGAGAGGGACGAGGGTTTGGGGGGAGCGATTGAGTGGACATGTTGACAGTTCTTACGCAGCACTTGGTATTTCATTGCATAAACAGACTGTGTAATGACACCCAGGCAACGCAGCGCCAGCCCCTGACTCTCAACGCAATGACCACACGATGATGCCTTTCCAACGCTGCGCAGGCGCTCTTCCCGTCTCCCTAGACAACACCCCATCCACCATCAGCAACCTTACCATCTTGCAGGCGTCCTCCAGGGGCTGCTTGGCTTGCACCATGACCTCCTTGTAGACGGCCCCGGACATGACTGGCCAGATGAGCTGCAGGATGGTCCCCAGGAACCGTACTCGGTGGTGGTCAGGGTCGGTGAGCCACAGGGAGCTGTCCCGGAGCACAGCCATCTCCTTGGCGCCCACTGGGGAGCCCTGCACGAGCGGGGCCTCGTCGTCGGCCTTGCCATCCGCCTCCTCGCTCAGGCCCGCGATGTATGGGCTCGGCTCCACCGGCAGGAAACGCTTGGACACCAAGGTACCCAACTGCGCAAAATTGGGGAGCGCGCTTCTGTACAAATGCAATTTGCATGCTTTGAAATGCCCAGGGATGCGCGCCGAGGGCAGGCATTCGCGCAGAAAATGGCCCCCACCGGCGAACGCACCGCGAGTCCTGCGACGGCCCCGAGAGGCGTCCCCACTAGAGTCGCCAGCACCATGCTTTCACTGTGCGCGCGCGATGATATATTCAATGAATTTTACACGAGTTTGCGACCCAATACGGGCCCTCTCCGTGACGGGTCTGTGCGTGTGCGCGATGGGAGGCGGTCGGACCCAGCTTCGGGCCAGCCCAGGGGTTCGGGTGGGGGGTGGAGGCTCGGACGGGTGGACACCGCCGACGTTGAACTCAGCCGTGACTACCGAAGACCCTGCGCCAGCATCTCCAACTGCGACTGCTGTCGCTCGATTCTCCTGTCCTGCTCCTGCTTTACCCTCGTCAGCGCAGCGATCTCCTCCTAAAGCGCAGGCAGGCGAGTTGAGGGAGGTCAGCTGGCCACCAGAGCCCGTCCTCTCAAGTGCCCAAGCGACACCGGAGCGACACACTCACCTGCTGTTCGCGTATCCTGCACGCCTGCTCGGCCTGCTGGCCTCGCAGCGCGCGCAGCAGTCGGAAGATGCCCTCCACGCTCGAGGCCACGGCCTCGCTCTCCACCAGCGCCGGGCCCGAGTCCTCGTCCAGCACCACCAGCGAAGCCGGGAGCAGGGCCCGGATGGCCTCTGGGAGGTGCGGCAGCGCGTCGGCCTTGCCCTCGGCCGAGGCAAAGACCGAGCCTGGGGTGCGCGGGGACGCCACGGCGGCCAGGGGCGAGACGGCTGGTTTCAGCTCCTCCGGCTCCGTCGCCGGCAGGGTCCTCACCGCGGGCACTCCTTGCCGGTCTTGACCGACAGGAGCCGCGGCCGCCCCTGCCGCCTCGGCTGCGCCAGCCTCCTCTTCCCGCGCCGCTTCGGCGGCAAACATGGCTCGAAGCTGGTCCTTTAGCGCCGCGTTTTCTTCCCTCAGGGCGTCCAGATCGCTCGCCAGCTCGGCCCGGGCGCTCTCCGTCAGCGCGAGCCGTCGCTGTGTGAGGGATGGAGGGGCAGTCATGAAAGGGGCGTGCCAGGAGATGGACAACAATCGATAGAGGGTGAATGCATCTTGACACTGGTATCTCGCCTTGTGCTGGCTTGAAAAAAACGCCACACCTCCGCAACCCGGTGCCCCGGACCCTACCTGGAGGCTCGCCAGCTCGGCCGCCTGCGCTTGGCTGGCCGCCGCCCCATCGTCCTCGTTGAGGCCCCTGAGCGCGGCGGACGTGAGCTGGAGCACCCTTTCCTCCAGCGCCACCACCTCCCTGGCCAAGTCCTGCAGAGAGACAAACGCAGATGAGATACGCAGCTCACCATGTCGTCTTCTTGACACATCAACCTACATGGCCAACCATCAACACCCCCCCCCAGCCCACAGAGCTGGCGTCACCTGGGCGCGCTCGTCCGCGGCCGCGGCCGCGTGGGCCAGGGCGTCCCTGTGCCGCGCCACGCTTTCCTCGCGATCCATGGCCTCGGCCAGCTGCACGTGCAGCGCCTCCAGCTCCGCCTGCAGCGCCTCCACGCGCGCCGCCTGGGCGTTGCACGCGGCGACCACGCCCTCCTGCTCGGACGCGACCTCGGCCTGGCGCTCGGCCGAGGCCGCCAGCGCCCGCTGCAGCGCAAAGCGCTCCTCCGTCAGCTCGGCGATGTGCCGCTCCAGGTCGCCGAAATCGGCGCGCTTGGCGGCCTGCATGCCGGGGTCGAGCGCGCCAGAGTGCACGGACCACACGCTCGCGGCGTCGTCGTGCGCGCCACGCAGCTCGTGCGGCGGTGGGTCGTCGCTCAGGCGCGAGGCGGCCTCGCTGGGCGCGGCCGTGCTCCCCGCCGGGCCCAGGCTGGGCCGCCCCGCAAAAGCGTCGTCCCCGGCGCCAAACAGCGCGCTTCCGGAATTCGCCCCGAGACCGCCAAACAGCGGCGGCCGCGCGGCGTCGTTGCTGCTCGGTGGGCGGTATCGGCCCTCGAGATTTGCTACCGCCTCCGACCCAAACAGACTGTTCGAAGCGGGTCGATACGCCAGCGCATCTTTGGACTGCGTCGGCGGCAGGCCTGCCGGTGCCACTTGCGCCGCGGGACCCAGGCCGGAAAGCAGCGAAAACGCCTCTGGCGCGCTCACCTCAGTCACTTTTGGCGGTAGCGCCCTGATCGATTCGCGGTGCTCAAAGCGGTAGGGCTCCGATCGCGGCGCGGGGGCAACCTCAGCGCCGCTGTCTGCTCCGTTTTGAGCAGCAACGTGCGGGGCACCAGGCTCCTCTGCGCCTGAAGCAAAACCTCCAGCGCTGGTCGTCAACTCGAGCCGCGCATCGGGCTTGACGGATCCCAAGGACTCGCTCTTGAAGATGGGCTCGCCAGGGGCCAGAATGGCGGGGGCATGCTCCGCCGCAGCGGCCAATGCCACCACGGAAGCCTTGCCTTGCTCGGCCTTTTGCTTGCGAAATTCTTCCAACTGCGGGACCGGGCAAGAACTCGAGCTCCACATCGCGCTACAGGGATACGCCACAGTGCATACACATCGCCCACTTTGCCTCCCTTCCGCGTACCTTTTTGCGACCAGCTGCTGCAAGCGCGCTGCGCGACCGGCCACCAGCCGGTGGCGGAGCCATCTCCGCCCTCACCAACGCATCCTCATAACCAATGCGCTGAGTTTGAGAGATTTCATTGCAAAAATGAAGGCGACGCTGCGCGAATGTGTCCAAATTTTGGCATCGTGCAAGATCATCCATCGATGTGATCTTGAACGCCGATCGCTTTGCCATGGCCCCAATTTCGCGATCAAGCACAGAACCTCATGCCTAGGCCAGCGTCACGCGCACCACACACCACACGCGCAGACATCGCACGGTCTATCGACAAGTTGCCGGCAGGGGCAAGGTGGCGGCACCCGGACCCTGATGCAGAGCCTCGACTAGGGCGACATGGTTGGGCAGTGGGACTATCTGCGAGCGGTGCTCCGAGGGGCCCTGTCCCGACTCCACGCCTCTGCAGGGGTACGCGTGCAGGATATGCAAACGTTTTATATGCAAATTGCCTGTATAACGGTGCATCAAGCCCTGTGTCGGTGCCAACCTCGCAGGGCAGCGTGACGACGGCATGGTCGGTCACTGGCCTCCTGGGCCTGGCCGCCCTCGTGTACGGCCTGCTGCGGCTGAGGGCCAGGCAATGTGCGGCAGTTTAGCTAGATGATGAGATGAACCAAAGGGAGTGTGCATTTGCATGAACGCTCTGCTGGGCGTCTGCAGTGTTGGGCAGATTGGTGAGACGCAAAAATCACTGCACCCCGTCTGCATGCCCTTGCAGTGCTCTCCAAGCATCGGACTGCTCAGAGCGGGCCAGCAGCCTCGCCTTCCGGGGTGCGTGGTGCTCTATTTTTCGCTGCAAAACGGTTGTTGAGCAGGGCGTGTGGCATTGTGCTTGACCCGACTACCTTGTCCATTGACAGGCAACCCGGGCATCTGGCGGGGCGTCTAGCAGCGTAGTAGGCGGCTCGTCGTCGCAGGCAGCGTCCAAGGCAGGGGCGGAGGAGGTTTCGAGGGCGCCACGAAGCGCCGGCCAGGCCAGCTTGCACCCTGCCGTGCTTGGTGTGCGCACAATCACCATTTCCCTCCCGGGCACCGTCCTCAAGGCGAGTGGCTGCTGATGGGGTGGGTGAAGGGAAGATTTGTGGCTGTGCAGCGTCGGCTTGGAATATCGGCACGCAGCGCGTGGCCCTTGCACTTTTAGTTCGTTGCGTCCTGCCACTTGCACGTCTATCCGAAACAACCAGCCGCTCCCTTTTCACTCCCCGACAGGAGTCGAACGCCGCAGCCCTGGAGGAGGGCGCGAGCCTGGCGAGCGCGCGGGCGGCAGAGGCGCTCAGGGCGCTCTTGGACCGCGGTCTGGACGTCTACCTGCTGGCGCACGTCGCCTCCGACGTGGGCGAGGCGGTCGTGCGCGGCGCCCTCGAGGCCGAGGGCCTCCTGGGCGCCGGGCCGGGGCAGGTGTCGCCGCACCGCCTCCTCCTCTGCGGCACGCAGATCGGCAAGGTCTCGGTGGTGCGCCAGCTGGAGCCCGAGCTGCACATCGATGCCGACGCCGAGACGGTGCGCGGGGTGACGCAGATGCCGGGGGCGGGACGTGGGCAGGAGGGAATCGCATGCTCCGGGCAATTGCCCGTCCCCGCGCACCCCATACCCCCGCGAAGAGCGCCGCGATTGCGAGGTGCTGCGCTGAATTTTCCGCAGACCTGGTGCACGTTCCGATGCATGCAAACTGCCAATGGCTGGCCCCAGTATGGAGGCGCCCGATCCAACTCTGCCACTCTTCAAACGACCCTGTGCAGGTGGCAGAATTGCAGCGATTCATCCCGCGGCTCGCACTGGTGGGAGCCGGGAGAAGCGCGCCCTGGCCCAACGTGATGGAGGCGGGGACGCTGGAAGATTGCCTCTTGCTCTCGTAATCGCAACGCAAATTCACGGTACGCGCGTGCGGACGTCGCGGGCGATCAGCACGTGTCTCGCCGCGTACACTCCGCCCGCCAAAAACAGCGTTCCGAGGTCGATGCTTGGGCGCGCCCCACTTCGTGCGCAGCCGAGAGCCCTCCCGGGCCCGTAATTCAGTCCATCATGCCCGATCATGATGCCAGGGCGGCGGAGGGATGGGGGACCATACGGCATGTGTTCGATCCGGTGATGTACTTTGTAAGCGGGGAGTGCTCGCCAGCCACACCTTTCCTAGGTTCCCGCACGATCGCGCAGCACCCACCGGCGTGAAGCCCAAAGTACATGGGAATCATAGCAATTCAACTCTGATCGGTGCGTGATGAATGGCGGGCGTCATGGCTCGTGGGGCGCGCCAATCCTAGGGTTCTCTCGTCGGCCTCTCCCTTGGAAGTGGGTCACGACCTCTCGGTCCCATGAGCGAGGGTCACGAAGCACCTCGAACGCGTGCCCCCCGCCCTAGCAATCCTCGCAGACATGAAGCAAAATTCGTGAATCTAATGCATGCGGGTTTTTGGGAGGGGTGCGACGGCACGCTGGCGCCTCGATCGGACGGTTGAGATTTGCACATCGGCATGAGGGCCCGGTCCCGGTCGAACACGGGATGACCCCGCCGGAACCTGGACGTCGCAGGCCCTCTCAAGTGGACATGAGACTCATGTGTGACCGAAAAATATGGCAGGACACCAGTTTATAGCATCTGAGTGATCTCAGGTGAGTCCGTGATTGAGGTTGTATAGTCGACCTGTATGGGAGTGGTGGCGCTTTCGTCCGCAGACTTTCCAGTATGAAGGACGAGCCCAGTATGGCCACATTCGCAGGGTCACCACGGGCAGCGGCATCGATACCCACAACTACCCCCGAAGTAGGTTGGGAGGCTCTATAGCTCCCTGCTGCAAGATTAGTACAACCTCTGGGGACCGCGTAGCTGCTGCGGAGGTGGGTCACGCGACGGCGACCTTGAGCTGCAGTCGCTCCCTCCCAGGCGGTTGCCTTGTGCACGCTTTTGGGTGTCGGTTCCCGATCTGATTCATTCGCTTGGCCTGTTGTCGCCGCAGGGAGCTAGTCGCGACTGAGACCGCACCCGGAACGAAGCCGACATCGACCCCCGCCCCGGGGGAACGAGTCGCAGGAGGTCTGCCCTCCGCGTCGCCGACCTCCTCGTCTATGCCAGAGGGAGAAACCGTGAGAACCAAAAGGGAGCATTTGAGCAAGTCACCGCCTCCTAAGGACATTGGCGCTCGCAGCGGCGGTCCCCGCTCGACCCCGCTCCTCACGCCCCCACAGCGGCCCCTGCTGCACCCCCCCCAGCCAGGTCCACCCTCCCCCCCCCCGCACCCCACCCACTACAACTTCCACCTCCAGCAGATGGCGGCCCTCCTCGCGGCTGGTACCTCCAGCACCATGGGCCTCCCGCGCTCAGCGACGCCCCCCGAGGACCCGCCGGCCAAGCGCCTGCGCCGCACGCCCGAGCCCGACCGCTTCTCCACCCCCGGGCGCAGCGCGGGCGCGTGCACGCCCGACCCCATCGGCGTGCTCCCCCCCGGCTGCCTCTACCCGGCACCCGTGGACCTGCTCTCCCAGGTCGGCCCGGCCGTGGTCGAGAGCGGGTACACCCACGCGGTCGTCTCGCTGGAGCTGCTGCGCATGCTCGACTGGCGCGCGCGGCGCTCGTTCGTGGCCGAGCGCGACGCGCAGCGCGCGGCCGGGCGGCGCTCCTGCGAGGGCGGGCCCCTGCTGTCCCACCCCAGCGAGAGCGGCTCCGCGGCCGAGTTCATCGCCCGCGTCTCGCAGCGCATCCCCAGCCTGGCCAGCCAGCCGTACTCCGGATCCTCTGCCGGCCTCTCCCTGACCACGGCCAGCAGCAGCCCCTCCAGCACCACCCTGCTCAGCCAGCTGCAGACCCTGGCCGGCATCAGCTCGCCCATCGGCGGCGGCCACGCGCGCCGGGGGCGTGCCGCCCCCGCCCTCGTCCGCGGAGCGCGGCGTGCGCCTCCAGCTCAGCCGCCTGGGCCCGGAGGCGCAGGCCGTCAGCCCCTTTGAGCAGCCGGCCGGGCAGCGCCCGCGCGGCGGCTTCACGCCCCCGCCCCGGCGCCGCGCCGCGAGCCCGCGGCGCCCCCCTTGGCCGCCATCGACGCGCTCGCCAGCCTGCTCAGCCGCGCGCAGGAGGCGCCCGCCCAGGCGCCGCGCCCCGCGCCGCCCGCGCCCTCCGCGCTGCCCCCGGAGTCGGACGCGGTGGTCAGCGCGCTGGCCAGCATGCTGTCGGCCCTCGTCCAGCAGCAGCCGCGCCGCGGCGCGTCCCCGCCGGAGGGCCGCCACTCCCGGCAGGCCTCCGAGTGAGCGGGGGCCTCGCATCCAGCCGGGCGAAATCATCAGGTCCACTCCCATGTACGCACCATGCTATGCGCGCTGCACGCGCAGCGCCGGCCTCCAGCGCGACTTGGTCCCCCGATGGGCCCGCCCCGCTCCCGTTGAATGTGCGGCACACCCCTGCCACACAGCGCGGCCCGAGGCGCGCACCCATTCATTGCTTGCCAAAGCTTGCAACCCCCCTTTAAAAGAAAGAAACCTTGAGCTTTTGTCCTTGCGCCTCCGCCCCGGCATGCCTTCTTCCGCGCTCTCTTTCTCTCAACGCCCTGGCCACTTGGCACTACTGCTCCCACTACTGGAATACTGTGTTGTGGAGTCCCCATCTCAGAATCTTGTCGCGCACTATGTTGACCTCATTGACTCCTAGTATTCATTTTTTGTGTAGTATTCACTATCTTGCAAGACTTGCCACGCACCCCCACGTTTAATAATGGGTCTGAGAAAGGATGATGAGGATTAATGGGGGAGGCTGCATGATATGGTGAGTGGTGCCCGCTGTCGCGCTTGCCAGGGTTGGAATGGCTGAGCTCTTTTTGTGGCCCTTGAAGGAAAGAGTGCAACAAATCTGCTATCCTTGCATTCGTCTGGGTCAGCTCTTATTCACAATATCAGGGCATTGCAAATCGCTTGCCGCACAAAGTCTCACTCGCCCTGAATGGTGACAACAAGCCGCCGGGGCCCGCCGGCGTCGCGGTGCTCACACAACCAGATTCCCTGAATGAGTCGTAAGAAAGGGTGCACAACACTGCGTCAGTCAGTGTCACGCGCTCCCGTGCCCGGGACAAATCCCCATCGCATGCGCCCAGACGTACCTGCCAGGTGCCCAGGTTCAGGCGGCCCCCGGTGATGGGGATGCTCACGGACGAGCCAAACAGGCTTGACTTCACGTGCGCTGGCATGTCGTCGTCCCTGCGGTCAAAGGCAGCGGATGCTGGTGCCCAGAGCCAGGCGCTGGAGAAGGCACACCACCTTCCACGCCAGCTCCTTACCCCTCCATAGTGTGCACCCACGGGGCTCTCGATCCCTCGGGCACAGCCTGGCTCAAATAGGTCTCCATATCCACCTACAGGCGAGGAGAGTTGATCCAGGTGGATGACTCTGTGTCCTCAGGCTCCCCACTGTATCGTACCGACCCCTCGGCCCGCCAAGCTCCGCGGACAGAAAATGCACCTCCGGTCGAGACCCACCCTGACGTCCGGGTCGGCATTCTCATTGATTGTGAGTGATGCAGATGTGTGCTGGATGAACACATGGCACAGTCCGACCCGCAATCCCTGGAGACTGGGTCCGACCTCCTTGACGATGTGCTTGGTCACCAGGTGGCACCCCCGCCGAAAGGCCGGCAGCCGGATCTCGTGCTGCTTCCAGACCATGGTTTCGTTGGCCCTGCTACCAGAGTGCGCAGGGCGCGTTTTAGAGCACGCGATGCCTAGTGCGATGGGCGGGGTCGTTGTTGGGCGGAAGTTGGCGAGCCGCTGGTCCCAGCGACGACAGGGGAGGGATGGGGTGGCCCTCGATCTGGCCGCACGCACAGAGCCCTGATGTTTGTCTCGCAAGACCCAGATGTTCAACTTGGCAACTTGACAGATAGGCCCGCTACTATAGAGGCGGCTCAAGACGAAAGAATGGGCTAAAAAATGAATGGGTTCAGCGAGGCAGGGTACTCGGGAGCGCACAGAGGCACCCCGAGGCGGGTGGAAAGGAGGGAGGAGGACTGGGTGTCCAGCGCATGTTCCTCTCACCCCCTCCACGGGTCCCACTGCCGCGTGACGTTTTGTTCCCGAAGCGAGGCTTCAATCGCGGCCCGCAGCTGAGCGTCCTCATCCGCTTGGCCGTTCTGCAAAAGGGAGGAGAGGTGTTTAAGGGTTTTAGAGGAGAACTGATAAAGGAAGACTCTGAAATGAAGGGCAGACTATCTGACATTCCAATCTCTGGCACCCACGCACCATGGGCGCCTGCTGAGACCCGTTGGGCGCGCCTCCGGTCGCCCCTCCTCGGCGCGCCGCCCGCTCGGCCTCCTCCCTCTTCTGCGCCTGCACGCGGGCCTCGTATTCGGAGGCCGCGAGCGCGTAGGCCAGCTGCTGCTCCTCCACGGCGGCCGCGGGCCGGTAGGGCGCCGGCGGGTAGCCCACGTTGGGCGGCCGCGGCGTGTACACCGGGTTGGGCTGGTAGTACTGCCCGCCGGGCGGCGCGCCGCCCGCGTGCGCCGGCCAGCCGACCGCGGGCGCGACCGTCGGCGGCGGCGGCGGCGGCTTGCGGCGCCGGTTGCGGCACAGCGCGCAGGCGCACCAGGTGAAGAGCGCGAGCAGCGCGGCACCGCCGACCCCGGCGATGACGCCGATGGCCCAGGTCGGCAGCCCGCTGCTGCCGCCGCCGCCGCTGTTTGTCGCCTCAAAGGCAAACGCGACGGGGGCCGTCTCGTTGCCCACGTTGTCGGCCAGGTCGATGCCCCGGACTTGGTAGGTGTAGGTTCCGGAATCCAGGCCCGAGACCTCGCAGGAGGCCGAGCAGTTTGCCCAGCCGGCGAGCGCGTCCGAGGCGCTGACCGTGCCAGACCCCTGCGCGGCGCCGGCATCGGCCGCCTGCAGCAGGCGCCGCCCGGCCGACGCGAGCTTGTTCCCGCTGGCGTCCGTCGAGGCCGTCCCGTTCTTGAGTCGATCAAACTCGTCCTGCGAGATCGAGGCCAGCCGCAGCTGGTAGGCGGCCATGGGCGCCGCGGACTGGTTGCCGCCTGAGGAAAAGACCTCGGCGAACGAAAAGGAGAGTGTGCCCTGCACCGTGGCAAAGCGCGACGGGCCCTGCGACACCCGGATCACGGGCGGCGTGCGGTCCACCCAAAAGTCAAGGTCGCCCGTGGAGTTGGCGTTCCCCGCCCGATCAAAGGCCTCGATCTCCAGGATCCAGTGGTTTTCCTGCGGCGCGTGAGGAGGGTTTTTTTAATTATGAAAGGGAGTGTTCTTGATGGAGAACAGGCCATCGTGTTGCGTGTGTAGCATAGGAACGCTGCATTTATTTTCACATACGGCGACAAACTCATCAAACAGCACACACCCCTCCACCACCTTTGCTCACCGTCAGGGAGGTCCAGGTGACGGGGCTCGAGCAGTTGCGCCAGCCACTGGCATCGGCGGTGCCAGTGGATTCGGCAATGGTATCGCCCGACACGAGGCGGCAGATGGTGTACGCGATCCCAGTCCTGCATTGTTGTGATACAGGATATATAAAACGTGTGCTGTTGTGCCTCCTAGGTATTGCACTTGGATACATTATCCCGCAAGCCAGCCACACATGCCGCCACATTCTCCTCCACTTGCGCACCCGTTGCCGTCGCTGACGGTAAAGTCGACGGTCAGGGAGCTGCCGCTGGTAGCCGGCGGGTAGCTGACGCTCTCAAACACGGGGGGCGTCGCGTCCACAGTAAAGCTTGTGGTGATTGGCCGTCCGATGTTTCCGACCTGGAGTTGTGATTGAGAGGTACAGGGTATAAGACTTTCGGGTCCAAATCATAGGCTACCCATTTCAACGCCAGCACCGGCGGGGTGCCCTTTGCTATCACAGCACCTCCCCAACCGACACTTCAGCCCACCCACCAGGTCGCTGGGCACCACCGTGACCGTGTAGTTTCCGTCGGTGAGGTCCTTGAGCTGCAGCGGCGACGTGCATGCCCTCGACTGGTCCTCAAACCCGGGCCCGGACACGCTGTGTACAAGAAGGGGAGGGACACATTGCGTTGGAATCTCTCGAGCTTGCGCAAAAGATCCCCGCGCCACTCGCACCCAAAACTTCACCGACCTGCAGTTGAATGACGCTCCCGCTTCGTTGGCGTCAAACGGAATGTTGACGTTGGTGACGGCCAGGATGGAGGCCGGGCGGCTGGAGAAGGAGGCGACGGGCGGCGTGCCATCCAGGACAAAGGCCGAGCCGGCCACGCGGCCGGTGCCGTCGGTGAGTGCGCTCTGCAAGGCGCTTGAGCTGACCGCATTTAGAGAGCTTGGCCGCACAAAAAACGCGTAGCTGCCCTCGCTCAGGTTGCCCAGGCTGCGCGGGCGGGAGCAGGCGGCCCATGAGGCGTCGCCCAGCGAGGCCGCAGAGGCGTAGTCTTCCACCAGCGCGCACTCAGCGCCCTGGTCCGCAATCGCCGCGACGCCGCCGTCGCTCGCCTGCTGCAGCGTGGCAAAGTCAAACACGACATCCGACACAAGACGTGACCTCCCGAGCAGCCCGTTGGTCAGGCGCGTGTACGGCTGCGCCGCGTCAAAGGCCACGGTCCAGGTGTAGTTGCTCACGTCGGCCTGGTTGCCCGCGGCGTCGGTGGCCTGGACGGCCAGCGTCCAGCGGCCCGGGAGCAGCCAGTGGAAGGCCATGGGCGACGTGCAGTTTTGCAGCGCGCCGCCGAGGCCCCACTCGAGCACGTTGATGCCGCCCAGAAAGACGGTCTCGCCCTGGGCGTCGGCGCCGCCTGCGACGCTCAGCGCGCACTGGAAGCGCACGCTCAGCGCGTCGGTGGCCGAGAAGCTGACGTTGGCGATGGCCGCGTCGGTGGAGGCGCCCGCGGCCGGAAAGCTATTGCTGCTAAACGTCAATTCAGGGGCGCTGGTGTCCAGAAAAAACGTGCGGTTGGCGAGGGTGGACTCGCCCGTGGCGCGCACCGAAAACACGTAGCCGCCGTCGCGCAGGCCCGAAAACTCGGCGGGCGAGTCGCAGGCGGTCCAGTTTTGGGTGCCGCTCGCGCCAATGGCGCCGTCGCCGTCGGTCAGGCGGCACTCCCAGGCCAGGCCGCTTATGCTCGAGCCGCCGCGCGCGCCAAAGGCAAAGCGCACCGGGGTTTCGTTCGTTGGGCCCTGGGGACCGGATGAAATTTCGGGTACCACAATGGTGCACTCCTGCGCATCATCGCTACCGCTCGGAAAGCTGAGCGCGCCGCTAAAGGCGCCGTTGACGGTCAGCGCATAGGGCTGCGCGTCGCCCGACCCCGGGTAAACATAATAGCCCGCGATCTCGATGCTCACGGCGCCGGCCGGGACGTAGGCCAGGCTGACCTGTTCCACATTGTTTTCGCGGTCGGGCACGCTCTCGTTGGCGATGGAGCCGCCGTTGCCGAGCAGGGGGATGCCCGAGTACCCAGCGGCGCGCACGGTGAGGTCCAGGTCGTTGACCAGCGCCTTGGCGGCCGAGGGCAGCGCCGGGTAGTCGGTCCAGACCAGGGTCACGGTCAGCGGGCCCCCCGTGGATCGGACGCAGTAGCGGTGCGTCGCGCCCTGCGCAATCGGCACGCGGTCGACGACCTGCAACGCAAAGGCGGATGAAGTTGAAGAGGTACTCGCCTCACTCGCCCGCCTGCCGTCATTGGGCATCGTCGTCTCCAGCTGCACGCGCCCAAAGCCCTGGCGGAACGAGGGCGGCGGGTCGATGGGCATGCCCGTCAGCGCCTCGTAGCCCGTCAGCGACGCCGCGCCGGAGATGAGGGTCGCCTTGAGGAGCGCGCCCGAGGGCGTGAAAGAGCCGCCGCCATTCGAAGTGGCGTTGCCCGCGTACCGCCCCTCAACATAATACTGCCGCACCAGCGCTGCCGAGCCGGCCGTCGCAGGCGTGGCCATGCTAGTGCCCTGCATGCCCGTCAGCGCGCAGGTCTGGCTGCCCACGGAGGCGGCCGCTTTGGCCGAGTAGAGCGAGCCCGGCGCGACGAGGTCGGGCTTGACACGCCCGTCGGGCGTGGGCCCCTGCGACGAGTAAGACGCCAGGTTGTTAAACGACTGCGACGTGGGCGGCGCCTGCGCGGGCGCAAAGGCCACGCGCAGCTCCAGGCCCGAGGCCAGCGCGGTGCGCAGGGTCTGGCCCAGGCGCCGCGTCAGCGTCGCGCTGGGGATGCTGACCGACGCGCCGTCGTCGGCGCCCGCCACGAAGTAGCCGCCCAGCACGTTGTCGGCGATGAGCGCCGCAGCGCCGCCGGCCACCTGCACTGTGGCGACTTTATCGGACAAGTAGCAGCTGCCGCGCTCGACGAGCACGACCGCGCCGCTGGCGTTGCCGCCGTCGTTGAGCGGCGCCGAGCAGGCCAGCGCCGGGTCGGCCGCGACGAGTTTATACGTCTCGCTGCCCAGCGTGCTCAGCGCGCCGCCAAAGGCCGACTGCATGACCTTGAAGGTGCTGTACTCCTGCCCGGCCATGCTCACCGTCGCGTCATAGGTCGTGTAGCGGCTCGCGTAGGCGCCCAGCGACTCGCCCGCCGTCTGCGTGGCGCCCACGGCCACGATGTTTTTGGCCGTGGCCGGGCTGGTCACCGTCGTCTCGCTGTTGCCGGAACCATATAATTGCCCGTCGTTTCCCGCCGCGAAAAAGGCCAAAAACTCGGGGTGCTGCCAGTGGTAGTCGTCCACCTGTGCCGCCAGGTAGTCGTACTGCACCGTGCTCCCGCCCCACGAGTCCGAGTGCAGCGCCGCGCCCACGGCCGTCGTGTAGGCAAAGTACTGCCCCTCGATGTCGGCCGGCGTGTAGATGCTGCTGGACGCGCCGTTGGCCAGGTCGATGAAGGCCAGCTTGGCGTCGGGGGCCATGCCCACGTACTGGGCTGTTGTTGCCGGGTCATTGCTGCCGTACGCACTGCTAGATGAGGAGGAGGCCGTATAGTTCAGCCCGCCAATCATGGAGCCCAGCAGCGTGCCCATCGTGTGCGTGCCGTGGCCGTTGTAGTCCGACATGTCGCCGTAGGCCCGGTAATACCGGATCTTGCGGTGCTGCGTGGAGCTGAACGTCTGCACGCCGTCCTGGTAGGACACGCTGGCGTCCCAGTCGACGTCCGGGTCGTAAAAGAAGCAGTGGAAGCGGTCGACGCCGCTGTCGCCCGCGCCGATGACCTGGCCAGACCCCGTCAGGCCCGCCGCCCACGCCGGGTGGTAGGTGGGGTTGGTGTAGTCCAGCCCGCCGTCGTCCGACGCCGCGGTCCCGGCCTGCACGATGGCCGAGGCCTCGCGGTTGTGCTGGCGCAGCCGCGGCAGCGGCTCCACCCAGTGCACCGCCGGCTGCGCGGCCAGCCAGGCGCCCACCGCCGGCAGCAGGGCCGCGGGGGACCAGACCACCAGCGAGTGCGCCGCGCCGCGCCCCAGCTGCACGCCGGCCGCGCCAAACCTCTGACGCAGCGCCTCGGGCCAGTCACGCAGCGCCGCAAGACCCGCGTTGTGCGCGCCGCGCCGGCCGGAAAGGGGGGAAAAGGCCACGACCACCCCGACCAACAATTGGTTGGCCCGCACGCGGGTCGCGATGCCGAGCTTGTCTACACTAGAGCCCCGGGCAACCAGCGCCTCGACCTCGCCCCAGGCAGGGCTGAGCTTGTGCTCTGGCGCGTAGTGCATCTGCGGGTGTTTGAACGGGAGGTGAGGGTGGTGGGGGTGATTCTAAGAGGGAGCACTGAGGTAGCACCCGGGTCGCATCCTGCAGGTATACCCAACACATGTGCATGCGCCTGTAGCCTAATTTTGCAACTCAATACAATGCAGTACTTTTGAATAAAGACATTCCCACCCTCCCACAAAAAGCATCATGATGATATGCGACTGTGTGCAGCTACATACACAGCCCAGCACGCCCATAACAACGGCGCCACCTATCCAATTTCCACCCCCCACCATCAAAACATACACTCACCACAGAGACATTGGCGGACATGAGGTGCGTTGGTAGATCTGTGGGCCCGAGCACCAACCAGGAAGAGTCGGGGACGTGCCCCAGAATGCGAGCTCCCGCGGCGCCCAGGTCGGAGAGCAGGCGAGCCGGGTCGGTCGGCGTCAGGGGCGTGACCAGCCATTGCCGCCTCCCTCTGAGCTCTCCCCAATGCTCAGAACGCATGGCAACCGCATCCTGATCCGACTCATCGAGTAGCAGGCGATTGCCCCGCTCTCTGCGAGAGGTGGAGCGGAACACATGAACAGAGCGTCGGCGACCCGAACACCTCTCGTACCTGCACGGACGCACGCCAGGGACTCACATGCTGTACGATGATCCAACCGCGTCAATGTCGCCATATTTCAAGCGAATAATTGGTGTAGTGGCGGACGCCACGCCCAAGTTGTGGGCGAGGAAAATGCCAAAAAGGGCCAGGCACCCTCGCAGCCACGTAGCGGGGCTCGGCCTTCCCATGTTGCAAAGCAGGCCTAGCTCGTCATGTAGTCAATAGCAGATGGACACGGTGCACACCAAAATGCAGTGACGAGTCCAAATCTATTGCCAAGCTGGGTAGCTTCGCAGGAGACGGCCTACGGAAAATGGGTGACGGACGAACGCGTCGTGATCCGGCCAGCTCCCGATTCAAGCGCAGGTTTGAGATGTATGATTCTCGGGGTGCAGCAGGGTGCCCCGGCACGGCCCCCGTGCCTCCGGAGCACGCTCGCACCCGTTTGCATATGGTGAGGAATCGCCGGTGCACAGATCGCGTCATTATCGCCTTGTACAGCAAGCGTGGGAATGGTATTAGGCGCCGTCGGCGGTCTGATCGCGTGACGAGGCATGGTGGGAATTCGTCGACCTCGGCAGCGCCAGCGCTCCTCCCCGGTGCCCAAAGTTGCCGTTGGCGTTGGCATCCTCTTGTTTTTGTATGTGACTGTAAGTTTTTTTGCCGGGCGTCGACCCACATCTGGCCGTCATGGGCCCGTCACCATGTACCCCCCGCATGGGGGCGATGCCGCCCAATTCTCCCTGCTCCAAGGCAAGAAGTTTGACGGCAAGGCGGCCGTGGTGTCCCCGGGCACGCGCAACCACGCGGTACGTGCGGATTGTATATGTTATAAAGCGGGATGGAGGATGGTGCTTAGTGGGGAGACGAAAAGACCGCGTCTAGACAGGCGGTGTTTGTGGTTTTGTCAGGTCACGTAGACTGAAAGCACGCACCACTTAAATGGCGCAGTGGACGCCCGAGGACTGCGCGGGAGCCTGCGGCCGCACCCAGGGCTGCCTTTGGTTTGCCTACTGCGCTTCGCCCTCGGGCTGCCAAGGCGGGCACGTATCGCGCGAGGTGCGGTGAGGGAGAGTCTGCAGGACGAGGTGTTGGTCTTTGATTTGGAAGACACTTGAGATGTCCACTCAGAAAGATTTGAGAAGGAGATTCTGCGCTCATTCTGGCCTCTGCAGTGCTGGCTGTACGCTGGGCGCCTGGACAAGTTCCTGCAAGACTCCCACAAAGGTGAGCAAGGGAAAGGGCGAATGTCTAGGTTCAAACGTTTCTCACAATGTTTCCTGCTCAAATACCTGTGTGGGGCCCGCTCAGACATTGCCTGTACAAAGAGGCTCTTCTGACCGCCACCATCTTTCCTCCCCTTTCACGACCCACACAGATGGCGACTGGGTCAGCGGCGTGCGCAAGGCAGATATGGTGGCGCACTCCAACGCAATCTTGGAGGGCACGCAGACCAAGGCCTGGCTGGTCAACAACGACACGGTCCAGTCGGACGGCGCGAGCCATGAGCGCGCGTCGGCGGGTGGGTATGAGTCCCTGGCCGCGCTGGGCGACGCCAGCCTGCCGCTTGTCTACCTCGATATCGCCATCAAGGGCCGGGCCGCGGGGCAGATCGTCATCCTGCTCTTCCCCCAGATCAGCCCCAACTATGCCGAGAACTTTAGGTGGGGGTGGGGAGAGGGAGGGGGTGTGATGGAGGGCTGCTTGCTCGACTGGCCTGGTCATGAGGTGCGATCTCAGTGCAATGCGCTTTGTCACCCCCCGCCAGGCGGCTGTGCACCGGCGACCATGCGTCCGGGGACGCCCGCTTCAAGGTGAGCGAGGGCCCGAGTGGAAGATTGGTGGAATGCCCAATATCTGTACCATGCGCGACACTACTGTCGCGCATGCTCCCTGCCTGCATAGCCCAGCCACTCAGAACCCCATACAACCCCCCAGCAAAAGCCCGCCCGACCCACTTCCCAGGACGCCACGATCAACATGATTGTGGAGGACAAGTACGTCGCGGCGGGCGTCCGCGGCGGCCAGTCGGCCCTGGGCAGGCCGCTGCCCCTGGACGCCGGCGGTCTCGCCCTGAAGCACGACCGCAAGGGCCTGCTGACCTCGGCGTCGGACGTGGCGGGGTCGGCCGACGCCGAGTTCTGGATCACGCTGGGCCCGGACAGCGCCCTGGACGGCAAGCGCGTCGTGTTTGGGGAGGTGCTGGTCGGCCTGGAGGTCCTGCAGACCCTGAACGCGCTGGCGCGCGACCGCCCCGGCCGCAACGCGACCTGGGCCGCGGGCGCCGTCATCCGCGACGCCGGGGTCATCCGCAACGGCACCGTCGTGCCCCAGCTGGATGCGCCGCCAGCGAAGCAGGCCGCTGAAGACAAGATTGTGGATGAGTCTGCCAAGGCCAAGATTGTGGATGAGTCTACCAAGGACAAGGCTGCTGATGAGTCCACCAAAGACAAGACTGCGGATGAGTCCACCAAAGACAAGCCTATCGACGCCAGCACCAATGACAAGCCCGCGGATACCAGCACCACTGACAACAAGGCCGCCGAAGCCGTCGCGTCGCCCGCGTCGCCCTTGCCAGTCGAGCAGGCCAACAGGAACGCCCGCGTCATGCCAGAGCACGCGGCGCTGCGCCTGAATGAGTCCCTCCCGCTCGTCTACCTCGACGTCAGCATCAAGGACAAGCTCGTGGGCCGCATGGAGATCGTGCTCTTTACAGACGCGAGCCCACGCCACGCCGAGAACTTCAGGTGCGCCAGTACTGTTGTGATGGGATCCTGTGAGTAATTGGTCTGCGCTGGTGTGTGAAGCTGTCGCCCCTGCACTGCTGGAGCCAATTCGGGACCCCTCCAACGACCACTGCCCCTCGCAGGCAGCTGTGCACGGGCGAGGCGGGCGCGGTCCGCCACCCCAAGCCTGGCCGCCCGACGCACTACCATTTCAAGGTAAGGCTGTGTTTTTCACGCTGACAGCGGTGTGGGAGATGAGATGTCTCGTGGCCCCTTGTGCTCGCGCGGGACAGTTCGGGGTTCACCCTTGAACAAGGCCCCAGCAGCCTCCTCAATCGCCGCCTGCTCCTGCAACGCAATCACGTCTGCCTCCTTCCCATCCTCGACCTCACAGGGCGCCAAATTCTACCGGATCGTGAGAAACTGGATCAACCAGGGCGGCGTGGAGACCGACTCGGTCTGGGGCGGCCGCTTCGCCGACGATGCGGGGGGCTTGGCCCTGAAGCATGACCGCAAGGTGTGTTTGCTTTGGAGCGATACCGGGAATCTGCCTGGTTCTACTTGCAACAATGAGTAGTAGATAATTTGCGCCAGACGCTGGCGCGCTCACCCTGTCTCTCTACGCTCACTCCTCTCATCACCGCCAGGGCCTGCTGAGCTCTGCCAATTTGGGGCCCGACACCAACGAGGGCCACTTTTCCATCTTCATGGGGCCCTCGCCGCACCTGGATGGTCACCACACCATCTTTGGACAAGTGGTCGCCGGCTGGGAGGTGCGCCATGGAGAGGTGATGGGATTGTGTTTCAGGAATTTTTCCAGGGCAATGTTTGTGAAATAGTCGTGTGCCTCTCCGTCTCCTGTCTTCGCAACTGAACGCCCTCGGCCCGTCCAATAAATACATAATCTCCCCCTCCCCGCGCACAGGTGAACGAGGCCATCAATGCCCTTGCCGAGGGTAAACCCGAAAACCTGGCGACGGCAGCCGACGGCGTGGTCATCACCGGCTCGGGCCAGCTCCGGCGCGGCACACTCAAGCCGGACCTCATGTCCGGCCTGCCGGCCAACGCCACCGGGTACAACTTTCCGGAGAAGCAAGTCAAGCCGTGAAAATATGCGCCTCTATTCACGCCGTGCATTCGCCTAGAACTTGAAAAGGCCCCGTTTTTGCGATTTTTGCTGGACCACAGATCTGGGGTCGCACACTGTCAAACACCGAGCACTGCCATCACTCCTCGCTGCGCAAGGCGTGGCAGGCGCCCTTGGCCGAGCCCGCAGCGAGGCCATTGCGCAGCGCGCCGCACAGCTTGCTCTCCAGGGTCTCGCCGGGGGCCAGGCGCAGGCTGCGGGATACATCGACGAGCAAGCCCGTCCCCGCCGCGTCCAGCGCTGCCAGCTCCGCGAGGCAGGCGGCGAGACTCGGCACCGTCGTCGCCAAAGCCAGCTCGCGCGTGCTGGACAGCGCAGCTGCATGCGCGGGGCGGCTCTTGAGCGTGGAAAGCGCATCGTGCAGGGCCGCTTGAATGAGACTGTTCTGCAACAGGACTACGCGCGTGGCGGTGAGGGTCAGGGCATGTGCTATGCGCTTGGCTCGCTTGACCGCTCAACCCATCACCTCTTCTCAGGGCACCTGATAGGAGAGCGCGAGCGCCTTGCTCGGGAGTCTGCGCTTGGAGGGACAGACGTTGATAATGACCGTGCCCAGGGTCGAGTCCACCAACCGACGACCAACCGCTGCCCTCGGCCCCGCAGCCCTGTCATCCTCGTGCCCAGGAGCGCAGGCAGCTCGCAGACCATATCGCCCCCAATCAAACGAGGCAAGAGCTTCCTCCAGACGCGCCGCGCTGTGCTCACGATGTCCGTCCACGAAGAGGTGCCAGTTTCGATCAGGAGGTCCGTGGCTGGGTTGGCCATCTCTCAAGGAGAGGGCCGCGTACGCTTTCCAATGGCCGTGGCGTGAAGCTGCGCACCCGACCGCAAGGCCAGGCGATTCCGCGTCTTGTGCGCTGCCTGGCTTGTCACCAAAACTGGACATGCCCCTCAGGGCTGAGCACGATGGAGGGACGTAGGTTGCATTGGCTGCAGTCCATGCAAGGTCCACATTGCATGCACGTTGCATCAATGAGTCAGTGTCTGGCTGCTCAACTCAACCCAAGCACCGGCGAGCGTCCATGTACCTTGCATCATCTCAGTGCGGCAAAGGGCGTCGTTTTCTGGAGACAGGACCCACCTAGCCTTGGGCTGTGGTGGGGAGGAATGCTTTGGTGGGATGCGTGTGGTTTTTAGACCCGCAAGCCCTGACAAATCAGTCTACGCCCAGAGACGGGGATGCCTTATACAAAGCTCTCCACATTCCCATGTAAGCACGGTTGGGAGATCTTTTCCATTCAGTGTCCCACAAGAGCTTACTTGTGCAGCGTGGACAGCTTGGACGATGATGGTGGTCGTCGCTGCGGCAGCCATGGCTAGCATTCTCACCTCGGCCAGCAACCGTGCCGTCATGCTGGCCATCTCATCTGAAAGTAGAATACATAGTGATATAGAGATGAAAAGAGTCATTTTGGCGGTTTCAGGGCAAGCCACCGTGCAGTTTTCACTCGTCTCTCTCCAGCTGGATTGCACATGCGCCACGCACCCCCCACCCCTTGACGCTCGCCTTGCCCACACTTCCTAGGAAGCACAATAGTCCAACTCGATCCCGAGAATGCTCCAGGCTTGGGAATAATACTGGTCTCGTCTAAGTGCGGTGCAGTTTTGCCTCCCGTCGCTTTTGATACTTCGTAGCAGCGGATGAACGGCTCCTCCTGCACTGTGTTGTAAAATGTGGACTCGTTAGGGTCCTGCAAAATGTTCGGCATGATGCACCTGTCTTTCGTCACAATTTCAGTACAAAAACGCCCTACATGATGTTTGGAGCTTGATTGACGCAATGATAGAGTCTTGAGAGGCCACCTGAGCGAGGAGTCCGGGCAACACTGGGCCATCTCCGTTTGGTCGTATGCCGGGACCACTGTCCCTCACTGCATGTACAGGTTCGATCGGCGTGATGAGCTCACAAAGCGGCATCACATTGAGCACTTTCATCACATAATGAACATGTCGATTATTCCTCGTCATTACTGCGCAAGGTACCTAGTAGTGTTATGGACGCTTCATCCTTTAGCTGCAGGTCGACCTTGACGCAGGCCTTTGTGCAGCCCCGACACCCATGCAGGGCGGCTCCAACAAGGTCCCCCACTGCTCTCACAAGCCCATGCCACGACATGCGTCCCGTGTGGAGCCAGAGGTGCTTGTTGCGCCCATGACCGTCAATTTAGGATTTGGCATGCACCTGTGCCCGAATTCCAAATATTCCCCCTTTCCACAATTGTCATGAGGGGTGTCTTGCATTGTTACCAGCCCCATGTCGAGATCGCCGTGGCCCTCGCCTCCGATTGTACATCACATTACAGCGCACAGTGCTTTTATGAAAAGGCTATTGGTAGGTACAAAAGTGGGAAATACATCGTCGACTCGCTCAAAAGTCGCTTGACAAATACAAGCCAGGGGGAGCAGACTTGGCCCCCAAAATTCCATGCACACAATGCAAGGACATGCAGATCATGATAAGCAGCTGGACCCCTTGAATGATACACTATCATGCATGGTCATGCCTCAAATCGCACTCCTATTCTCCATACACACACTACCACGCTCGCTGCTCAGCAGCCCATGGGCCTCGGTGTGTACATCTCTGAGATGTAGAGGAGGTGGTCTGCGATGGAGGAGCAGAGGCCCAGGTGGCACATGGAGTTGTGGCACTGCATGTCCTCCCCCGTCCCGTCGCAGACGCCGACGAGCGGGTTGAGGCGCGCGTTGTCCAGCACCCAGACCTCGCGCGCCAGGTGCCAGAAGCCCATGTAGGGCGGCGGCACGCTGGGCACGATGTCGCGGTTGTGCGTGAAGCGCCAGTGCGAGGCGATGCGCCGCTCAAACCAGCCGGCGAAGACGGCGTTGCCCACGCGCGGGCTGCCAAAGGTGACCAGGTGCACGTCGCGCAGGCCGCGCGTGGTGCGCAGCTCCAGCGCGCAGATGGTGGCCAGCGCGCCGCCCAGCGAGTGCCCCGACGCGTAGACCGGGTGCTCGCCGTGGCGGCGCTGCAGGCGCAGCACGGCCGCGGTGACGGAGCTTGCCAGCGAGCTGGCGTTCCAGGAGAACCAGAAGCCGCCGTGCACGAGCGCGTTGGCCGGTGCGCCGTGCATGGTCAGGTTGAGGTCGGTGCGCCAGGTCCGCATGTTGGCCACCCAGTTGTGGTAGCTGTGCGAGTCGGTGCCGCGGAAGGCGATCACGGTCGCGCCCATCTCCTCGCTCCAGCCCACGTAGCCCAGCAGGTCCCAGGCCTCGTCCCAGGCCAGCGCCTCCAGCGCAAAGTTGGGGTCGATCCACGTGGCGTTGCCGTCGATGCCGCGCGGCGAGCAGCGCGTGCAGTTCCAGGCCGCCAGGCTCGTGCTGTTGCAGTACGAGGCCGAGACGTAGGCCGACAGCGCGCGCGCCACGCCCCAGTCAAAGCCCCGGCTGCGGTTGGCCGCCAGCTCGCGGTCCAGCATCCACGCCCTGTCCATGCTCACCAGCGGCACCAACGAGCTCGTGTTGAACATGTACTCTGGCGATTCGGTCAGAGTGCTTGGCACAGTTGACGCTGGGGTACCAGAGGGACGGCTCGCGCTTCTCCGTCCCCGCCATGCGAGTGGGAGGTGCCAGCGCCTTGGCCGCTCCTCTGCGCCAGCGGGCTCTGTCGCCTGGAAGCGCGGGTCGTTGTCGAGCTCGCGCTGGCTCAGCATCAGGCCAGCGGGGCTGGCCACGCGGCCGTCGGGCCATACCGGGTGCACAATCACGCTCCGGGGAGTGTCGTAGTCGGGGCTGCTCAGCCAGCCCTGCCACCTCTCGCCAAAGGTGGCCCAGAATCCAGGCTCCGGCCCTGGTGGCACAGAGGAGGCACAGAGGAGGCACGGTTCATTGTTTCGGATCCCGTCCAAACTATTCTTAACAGCAAGCTGGCAATCACAGCACAAAACACGTCCTCACCATCCCTGTAAAGCACCCCCACGCACCGTACAGCCACTGGGACGCTCGGTCGTCCGGTAGACCCCCACTCAAGCCCCTTGGCCAAGTGGCCCACAGCCCCGTGGCCAACAGGGCGGCCGAAAGGTATGTTACAACCGCCCGCATCCTTCTTGAACGACCATGACGCGCGGGAAACGAGGCGAGACGGTCACGTAGAATCGTTATTTTTTCGCTCCGAGGAAGTGATCTCTCCGCGTCACCCCACTTTCTTCGCAACCCTCAAAACACCGTTTTTCGACAACGATGCGTCTGTAAAAAACGAGAAATAATCCAGAGTGGTGACGTGCGCGTGTGTGGGTGTTGTGGGCGATACAGGTGCTTTTGGAATCCCTGCCCTGAGGCTGCCTATCCGAGCAGCGCCCAAGCAGAATCTCGCGGAGCAGCACCATGCATGTCGGGAGCGCGATCCAAGCCTCGACAGGTGGGTGCCCCACTCACGCTCATTGCGCCCGCCTTTACAGAGTATCTCGTTTCCAAATTGTTCCGAGCTCCGGGTGGGGTCGCACAGGTTTTCCAGCTCGGGAAGCATGTTTGGCTTCCTGTGGGGCCGTGGCAGGAAGGGTGGGCGGAGAGGCGCCGGTGAGGATGAGCACAAGCCCTCGCCCTTTGATCGGCAGACCATACTGGAGACGGAAAAATTCCCGCTGCCGGGCCCCCGCCCCCCCTTTCAGACGACCGCGTACGATCATGACGACCGTGCCGTCTACGACTACGTCAAGCAGATGACGGTGGAGAATGTTTGGTACTACAGGTAAGGGTGGGGGTTGGTTGGGATGTTGTGACGGTATACATGACTGCGATACGGCGCATTGGCCTCGATAAAAGGCGCCTGTGCGTGCTCACACCCCCAGCCTGGCCTGACCAATCACCGCGCCGCTCCGTCTTTGCAGGGACAGGATGAGCGTGCCCAGGGGCCCCTGCACGTTGCCCATCATGCGCGAGGCCTGGGTTCACGGCGTGATTGACCAAAACACGCTTGTCTGGGGCCAGGGCCTGGCCGACTGGCTCCCCATCCGCAACGTCAAGACCTTGGTGCCCCAGATTCGGACGGTCGAAGGTGGGTTCTGGTGGGGCAGGGGATGTGTGATGGTGTGAGGTTATGAGACCTGCATTTTCAATACACAGAGCTAGATCTCTTGCACTAACGCATCTCTTTCTTGCTCTATGCAGTGCAAGCGGCGACGTGGATCAAGCGCCAGTTTGGGCTCAAGCCGGCGCTGAGGAGGATCCGCAAGGACCGCGCGGAGGCCCGGCCCAGCGACAAGGCCAGCGTGCAGGTCGACAACATGTTTTGAGCTTCTGTGTCGACCACACATACTATTTTATTGATCAAACATTCTGACTGTGAATACATGTTTGAGACGTCTGGGCGTTGACGTATGGTGGCGGGCACCATGCGCTGCTTACAAGGAGGCATGGGGCAAGGAATCTGCGTCTCTGGTGGATGCAATAGTAGTAGTATCCTTGGAGATATGATAATAGATTCGCACGAGACCGGGCCCACAACTATCCACCCACGCCTGCATCAGCGCGTGCGCACGCGCATGAGCTCGTGGAAGACGTCGGTGGGGACCTCGACGGCGCCGAGCTGGCGCATGCGCTTCTTCCCCTCCTTTTGCTTCTCGAGGAGCTTGCGCTTGCGCGTGACGTCGCCGCCGTAGCACTTGGCGAGCACGTTCTTGCGGAGGGCCTTGAGCGTCTCGCGCGCGACGACGCGGCCGCCGACGGCGGCCTGGATGGCGACCTCAAACTGCTGGCGCGCGAGGCGCTCGCGCAGCATGGCGCAGAGGCGCCGGCCCACGGCCTCGGCGCGCGAGCGGTGCACGACGCGGGCCAGCGCGTCCACGGGCTTGCCGTTCATGAGCAGGTCGAGGCGGATCATGTCGGCCCTGCGCGGCGCGGCCTCCTCGTAGTCGAGCGAGGCGTAGCCGGAGGACAGGGACTTGAGGTCGTCGTAAAAGTCGCCGCCCAGCTCGGCCAGTGGCAGCAGAAACTTGAGCGCGGAGCGGCCCGCGCCCAGGACCGCGTGGTCGAGCATGTCGCCGCGCGCGGCGTTGCAGAGCTGCATGAGCGCGCCCACGTGCTCGTCCGGGGTCACGACCGTGGCCTCCACGGTGGGCTCCCACACCTCGGCCACGCGCGCGTCCACCGGGAAGTCGGCCGGGTTGCGCAGCTCCAGCGTGCGCTCCGCGGCGTCCCCCGGGCCGGCCAGCACCACGCGGCAGGGCACCGTGGGCGCGGTGATGAGCACGTCCGCGCCGTGCTCCTGCTCCAGGCGCTGCCGGAAGACGTCCAGGTGCAGCAGTCCCAGGAAGCCGCAGCGGAACCCCGCGCCCAGCGCGCCGCTCGTCTCCTTGCGCACCGCCACGCTCGCGTCGTTGAGCGTCAGGCGCGCGACCGCGGCCGCCAGGCGCTCGTAGCCGTCGGCCGAGCCGGGGTAGACCCCGGCAAACACCATGGAGCGCGCGGGCTTGAAGCCGGGAAAGGCCTGCACGCCGGCGTCGCGCGCGAGGTGCCAGGTGTCGCCCACGCGCGCCTGGCGCGTGTCCTTGACCCCGGCGAGCACGTAGCCCACCTGGCCCGCGCGCAGCAGCGGCGTGGGCGCCGGCTCGGGCGCTAGCAGGCCCAGCTCGGAGACGTCGTAGGTCAGGCCCGTCGACGCCGCGCGCACGCGGTCGCCCTTTCTCAGCTCGCCGTCCACGACCTCGAGCAGGCACACCACGCCGCGGTACTCGTCGTGGTAGGCGTCGAAGAGCAGCGCGCGCAGCGGCGCGGCCGGGTCGCCGCGCGGCGGCGGCACGCGCTCGATCACGGCCGGGAGCACAGAGTCCAAGTTGGCCCCCGTCTTGGCCGACACGGCCAGCACCTCGTCCGCGCCCAGGCCAAAGACGTCCTCCAGCTGCGCCGCGACGCGCGCCGGCTCCGCGCCGGGCGCGTCGATCTTGTTCAGCACGGGCACGATCGCCAGGTTCTGCTCAAAGGCCATCCAAAAGGTGGCCATGGTCTGCGCCTGCACGCCCTGCGTCGCGTCCACCAGCAGAATGGCGCCCTGGCAGGCCGCCAGCGAGCGCGACACCTCGTACGAAAAGTCCACATGGCCCGGCGTGTCGATTAGATTCAGCAGATAGGCCTCGCCACGGTGGCGGTACACCAGGCTCGCCGTCTGGGCCTTGACTGTGATCCCCCGCTCCTTTTCCACCTTGATAGAGAGGGAGAAAGGGGGAAGGGTATGCGCTCGCAAGCAGAGAGCAACCACACAAGAAGAGACATGCAGGCATCAGCGGCATCCTGTCTTTTTACACCTCCACACACCTCTACGACTACACACAACCTCCACCCAAAAAACGTGCCTGGAGCTTGTCGAGGTACTGCTTGGCCCCGGGCGTGATGGCGCCAGTCAGCTCCAGCAGGCGGTCGGCCAGGGTCGACTTGCCGTGGTCCACGTGCGCAATGATGCTAAAGTTCCGGATGCGCTCCAGCGGAAAGTCCTCGATGCTGTAGGCCCCGCCGGCAAACCCGCTCGGCGCGGAGGCGCCCTCTGGCGAGGTGGCAAGGCCCCGTTGCCGCGGCGGCGCAGCGGCGGGCGTGAGCAGTGACCGCACCGCCCGCGCCCGCCCGCGCAGCGCTGCCTGCCCAGTCAGCGAGCCTGGGCCATGCTGCCACTCGCGGCTCTGTGCCCGCGTCCAAAACGGCGCGCACTGCGCGACTGCACGGGCCTCCCCGCCTCCAGAGGCCCTGGGGTACCTGAGGCCAGCCCGTCCAAGCATCATGGCCAGCTGCCGCAGTGGAGCGCCCATCCACGCCCGCACCAAACCTGCGTGTGTCGACGCCTCTATCCTAGCATTGAGGTTTCAGAATGGTAATGCTGAAAAGGGCAATGCCAGCGCGCCCGAGCGCGGCGACTCGGTCGTCAAGCCTCCGCCGTGCTGTCAAGTGCGTGCCGCAGCGAGAACAAATTTGAGATCGAAAACGAAACGTTTTTATTTTATATACAAGGTTTATTTTATGGGACTAGTAGGGCCGCAGGGTAGTGGTTCATCTCTGCTGTATGATCCATGGCGCTGGGATGCCATGCATGCGCTTGCCTTGATCGCGCCATGCTCATATTCCGCAACGAGGGATAACGTAGTTTTGGCGAGACACGCTTCCTCTTCCCACTAGCTGCTGGAAGTTAAAGTTAACCCACTCACATTGACAAAAAATGCATGTGAATGTAATGATGTCATCAGCTAGTGCAACACACTGGGCGAGCAAAAGGGCGACAGGACGAACTCATGTGATCAACTGGGCAACGACATTTTAACAATGAGCGGATTCCAAATCCATCGCCGACCAGCCACCGCAATCGATCGAGGAGAATCTGGTATGGACGTCCAATACACGCATGCATATCACACTGAAAATTTTAAAGATCATCGATCATGTTTGTGTGGTGACGTGCATGCTGTTATGTGGGGCCGGTGGGTTTGTGCCTTCGTGGTGCTCGCCAGCCTCGCCTGCGGCGCTCGAGCAGAGGCCCCCGCGGCTCCAGGCTCCAATTTCTGCATCGTTGTGAGGACATACAAGGGCCATGCCGACCCTTCCACGGGTCTGAGCCGGCTCCTGCGGTCCCTACAAGCGCAGACCCTGAGCAGGTCAGTTTGAGTTTGATTCTGCTGATCTGCCTGTGCCCCCCTGCTGAGCGCCGGACGCCCTCACCAAGATGCCGAGTTTTTTCATGCGTGCGTGCGCAGATGGCAGGCCATGATACTGGTGTTGGATGGGCAGCCCTTCCCGGAACTACACGAGATCGTGGCGCAGAGCAATGACCCCAGAATCTGGGTCTTTGCGGAGTGGGTGGGTGGCGCTGGAGCGAGGGGTGACAGATGTTGGGTTACGGCCTTTTGGTATCAGGCAATCTGGAGTGACATGCCCAAGCGCTGCACAGGCTTGCCAAGCATCACATCGGGCAAATGCAAACTGGCACACGTCGACACCCGATGCGCAGATTGGCTCGAGATTTGCCGCCAAAGCCTCCGAGGGCGTCTGGAATCCACACTATCACGGTCAACTTTACAACCTGACGGATGATGCGGTCCTCAGTGCGTGGGAATTGGTTGGGAAGCTGTGCAGTGGATGCCTGATTGAGCGTGCATATTTCCTGTCAATTTTCTGCCTGCGCTACAGCCGAAGCGGGCGCTCGACTCGGCGAGACTCAGCGTGGCCTCCCACCCACCCAACCAGCGTGCCCTCCTGACACAACCTGGCTGCTCGTCACCAACGGGGACAATGAGTACGCGTCCGACTTCCTGATGCGTGTGAATGAGGAGAGCCGGGCCGATCCAGCGGCAGACATCGTCGCCTTTGACTTTTACTCGCGCTACCAGCGCCCAACGGCGCCGCAGTGCGAGCGCTTTGCGGCGGGCGCTGCACCTGTCGACGGCGGCTCCGGCCCCTTGCTCTGCAAGCGCAACCGGCTGCGATGGTGCCACACGGATCTCGGCTCCTTTGTGCTTCGGTACCGCCGCTTTGTGGAGGAGCGGCAGGCGTTTGGGGCGGAGACGCGGCCCGGCAACGAGATGGAGATGGCGCCGGAGCACTCGGACGGCCTGCTGGCGGGCGCGCTGATCGCCCAGGGCTGGCGGGCGGCCCGGGTGACGGACCGCTGCCTGTTCTCGCACAGCCCCTCGCCGCAGGCGTGCGCGTGGCAGGGGGGCACCTGGGACGATCGGGACATGATGACTTGGCAGGCGGGCGGCGGGGTCTGTCTGGAGAGCCAGGAGGACGCCGCCTGGGTCCTGGCCAACGACCCCAACGCCGAGATGGTGACTGTGGACGTGAGCAACGACGGCAATGTCGTTGGTGAGTGTGGACCGTTGGGGTTGGGATGATGAGGACATTTCTGATGAGACCGGGCAAGGGGTTGCTCGCGCCACCGCCCACCACCTGCAAGCTGCACAGCTTCATTTGGGTTGGGAGGCATTATCCTATGCGCACTTGGATTTGACCTGGCCTGGTTGCCAAATGCCCTGCCCTTGTACCAACTCTTTCTTCGTCGCTCCATTCTCTGCCCGGTCCGCAATGCGCAGGCTTCCCCAGCGCGGCACAGAGCTCCCTGCCTCTGCAGCTTAGGTGCATTCGGAGAAAGGACTACCACGCTGAGCACGTCTGGGGCGCTGCAATGGACTGGTACTCGGAGACGTGCGCGGACGACGCGGACCTGCCGGCGATCAGGGCCAGGCAGGAAGCCAGGGCGTCTCTGGCGCAACCGGCGGTAGAAATAGAGGGCGAAGCGTCCGCGAATCTTCACCCAGAATTGTAACCTTGTCTGTGTGACAGAGCCTGCCGCTTACACGGCACAGGCCTGTGCAAGGCTTGGCATAAGAGGTGAGCACTGCAGAGTGCCGGTGTACAGGCAGGCATCGCACACCCTGCCCAATCTCAAAACTGTGCAGAGAACGAGGCCAGCGGATCACTCGTCCTCGCCCTCGTCCTCCTCCTCGTCCTCCATCTCCTCGGCGGGCTCGGCGGCCGCCGCGGCGCCCTTGCCCTCGTACTCGGCCTTTTCTCTCTCGTACCGAGCCTTGTCCTTCTCGGCCTGGGCCTCGTACGGCTTCTTGTCCTCGTCAGACAGCTCCTTCCACTTTTGACCCAGGATCTTTCCAACGTCGCCAAACGCGATGCCTGGTGCATGAGCGTGGATGTATGAGGTTGACGCGTGCATCGGATGAACAGACGCAGCAGGAGCAATAAACTCTCTTGCCAGGCGCCATGGAACCATTTCATCCCTTCCACATCAGAATCACCACCCCTGGATTCTCCCATGACGCAGCCCCAGCTAAACACACCTGGATTCTCAGACTTGACCGCGTCTCGTTGATCGTTGGAGAAAAACATAAAGGCCGACATGCCACGCTTGGGGGCATTCTTATCCTTCTTCTTGCGAGTCTTCTTCACGCCGCCTGCAAGAGAAAAGAACACACATCAGGCGGTGAGTAGGAACCTCTGCGTGCACTGTCCAGAATAAGAAAACGCCTGTCAAGTGCCCCTCATGCTCGTTTCAGCCTCAAAACTGCTCAACCTCCCAAAAAAAGTCGACCCCGCACATTTCGCGACATCTCGACCCATGAGAGCAAACCCATTCCGGAACTTTACCTTCAGCGGCGGCAGAAGCCTTTGACTTGCGGGCGGGGGCCTCCTCCGCCTTCTTGGCCCGCTTGGCCGGTTTGGTGTCCTGCTTGGCCATGGCGAGAAGGGGCAGACGTGAGGCGGTGATCCCAGGCCGAAGAGGGGCCAATGTTTGCCCGAAAGCCGCGTAATTAGTCGGTGGACGAAAATGCGACAAGCGATGGAACGACACGGAATGCATATGCGCCGATAATTCAAAATTGCATGAGCTGGTGATCCCGTTGCTGGACTCCAAGGCTCGGACGGCCCCCCGAAAGGCTGGGGCCTGCCAGGGCCGAGGCTCCCCCCTATTGAGCCCGGGCCGCGATCGGAGGCCGGCGGGAAGCTGCTCCCGTGGATCTGGGAGGCCACCGCATCCAAAATGGAACGGGCGATCAAGGTGCCACATCGCATGATCCCAGCCATGAAATCCACACACACACACACCTCTTCGTCGTCGTCGTCCTCGTCGACCACCAGGGGCTGGCCCTCCTCGTCCACCGAGTCGTCGTCGTCGTCCGAGGCCTCCGCCTCGGCATCCGCCGCAAAGTCCTCGTCCTCCTCGTCTTCGTCGTCCAGGTCATCGCCCAGTCCCTCAAGCTCTGCAATTCGGGATGAGGCGAGGCATCCATGACAATCGCGCGACAAACCATAGTGATGATTGATGATTGATGCCAGAGGCAGGCATCATCATGAGGAGTCGTTATTTGAGCAGCATAGAGTGATGATAATATCAATCAAAAGGGGAGCATTTGGCCACCCGTTGTGCAAGATAGAATAAAGCTAAGAAACGAGCACGCACGCGTAAAATAATGCCGCGTGACAGTCGGAACACGCGTTCCAACCAACCACGACTTTCAGACCCAGAACCCACACCACCTACCTCTGTCAAGGGCGGCATAGGACACGGCCGCGGTGCCGGGCCCCTGCTGCGCTTCCTTGAAGTTTTCGATGCGCAGCTGCTTGGCCCGGATGAACTCGAAGAGGTTGGTCCACTCGCCGCGCGGGATGCCGCGGAAGAGGTACTCCTGGCCGTTGCGCATGCGCACGTCCAGGTCGAATGTCTTGGCGGCGGTGGCGCCCTGCGCGTGGCGCATGAACTCGACGGCCTCGATGTCGTCAAAGACGAGGAGCATGGGCGGCTTCTGGATGTAGAAAAAGGCGCGCTCGAGCGGGTAGAGGTACCCGTCGTCGGCCTTGAAGGAGCACTTGACGGCGAAGCCGGAGCCCTCGGCGTCGCGGAAGGTGCCGGGCCGCGTGAGCTTGGCGCCGGAGAGCCCGCGCAGCGCGCGGGCAAAGACGTCCGAGGCCGGGCCGGCGTCGGAGCGGCGCAGCTTGCCGCCGATCTTCTCGTTCTTGGCCGCGAGCAGCTCGTCGCTGATGTCCAGCTCCACGCTGGCCTGCTCGTCGGTGGGGAACTGGCAGAGGATGTGCGGGTAGAAGGTCTGGCCCTTGCGGATGGGCGGGTCCAGGCTGATGGCCACCAGCGTCTGCGGCACGTTGGCCTTTGGGAGGACAAAGATGCGCAGGATGGTGTCGTAGGCCACGCGAAAGTCCTGCGCCTGGCCCAGCAGCTTGAGCGAGGAGGCGTACATCTCGCAGTCGAAGCGGCCGCGCGGCACGAGCACGCCCACGCCGTCAAAGGAGGCGATGGCCTCGCCCGTGGCCGCGCCCGCGTCGGTGAAGGGCAGCACCGCGTCCAGCAGGCGGCGCGCGGCCGAGGGCGCGTCGCCCGCGGGCTCGCCGCCCTCGGGGTCGGCCTTGGCCGCGTCACTGGGCACGAAGAAGCTCACGCCCGTCAGCGCGTCCGCGTGCCGCTCGGCCGCCGCGTCGTCCACCGCAAACTCCAAGACCAAGTCGTCGCGGACCTGCTGCGCCTGCACCACGTCCGTCAGCGGCAGGCGGAAGGCCGGCGCGCCGCCCACCTCGAAGACCAGGCCCGCGCCCTCGGCGCGCACCTCGCCCCAGTTGTGGCCCGACAGCGCGAGCGGCGCGGGCTTGACCTCGCGGCCCAGCGCCTCGCCCAGCGACGCCAGGTCAGACTCGCGCAGCCCCGTGAACTGGAGCAGCGCGCCGTCCTTGCGCTGCACCACCAGCAGCACCGCCTTTTGCGCGTGCGCCCACGACAGCGCCTTGATCTCCGCGGCGGGGACCTCCAGCGACTTGTTGCCGCCCGCGCGCTTCCACTGCAGGCCCGCGCCGCTCACCCGCAGCACGCCCGCCGCCTGTGGAGCAGTGATGGGCAGAGATTTTTTAGTTTTGAGCATTGTATCAACCGCCATACACCCTTCCCACAACTTTTGCCCTCAAGAAAACAACGATGCATGCCGTCCCTCCATGGCCAGGCTCCGCACCGTGCCACCGCGGTGCGCCAGCGACACCGCACCAAACTGGTGCGTCGCTCCGTTATTCTCCATCAATGCCAGATCGCTCTGCCAGACAAATGCACCGGCTCAGCAGCGGGGCATTGGGCTCCGATCGAACCAGGCCCGCAGCAGAGGCAAAGCGATCGAGCGGGCAAGCAGCGCCCAGATTTGGATAAATGAACCGGTCAGGCAGGCAAAGAGTTCCTGTCCCGATCTGCAGAATGATGATGGCTGTCCAGGGTGTTTGGCAAGCGAGGGCGGGGGCGCAGACGTCCCACGACCACTCTCCCAGCTCGAACAATTCAAGTCCGGGGTGCGGAAGGGATTCTCGCGCCTGACCATTCCGGAGTGTCTCCGTGCCCTCGTTTGCATGCCCGGCACGCCCACGTCCCAGGCCAAACTTCAGCAGTCCTAGGCTGGAGACGAGGGAATTAATATTATTTCACACATAGAGCCATGGCGAACGAACAAACGAGTACAGGTAGGGCGGTAATTGTGGCGCACATTTTCCGGGGAATGTGGGCTGGCCCAGGGGGTGTCACGTCGCTGGCACGTATCTTCTGGGTCGTTTAGCGCTCCTCTCCACTTCCCTCCCAGCCCCAAGCACGAGCTCGCCTGAGCGGGAGTCTAAGAAACAAAAGACGGAGGATGCGACGCGAAACCCTCTGCGTGCGGACGTGACGTCGGACGCCTCCCGTGAGGCCTTGGCGGCGGCGTACCGGGCCGGCAAGCCCTACCCCCACTGCGTGATCCCGGACCTGTGCGACCCGGCGCTGCTGACGGCGGTGCGCGAGGAGCTCATTGAGAATGTGGAGGCCACCTACAAGGAGACGGACCTGTTCAACATGTTCCAGACGGGCGACCTGGCCAACCTGGATGGGCTGGACGCGGCGGCCTCCTCGCGCCTGGTCCGGCTGCGCGCGCTGCGCGACGCGCTGTACAGTCCCGCCTTCCGGGCTTTCGTTTCCGACATCACCGGCTGCGGCGAGCTCTCGGACCGCACCGACTGCGCCTGCAACGTGCACGCGCGCGGCTGCCACCTGCTCTGCCACGACGACGTCATCGGCACGCGGGCCGTCTCCTTCATCATCTACCTCACCGACCCGGCCCAGCCCTGGACAGCCGTGGACGGCGGCGCGCTGGAGCTCTACCCCGAGCACCCGGAGCTCAAGCTGCAGCCGGACGTCTTCCCCACCGCCACCGTGCTGCCGACCTGGAACAGCCTGGCCATGTTTGCCGTGCAGCCGGGCGTGAGCTTCCACTCCATCCAGGAGGTCTTTGCCGAGGACCGCCCGCGCATGAGCATCCAGGGGTGGTACCACCGCGCGGCGCCGCCGAGCAACAGCGAGCGCGCGACGCTGCGCCAGCTGCAGCTGCAGGGCGGGGCCATGCAGGGACCTTTCAGTAAGTATCCGGACAACACGCCGGCCGAGGCAGACATGGAGGGCCAGCCCATCCCCGAGGCCGATTTAGTCACGCTGCGGCGCTTCATGAACCCGGCCTACCTAGACCCGGCCACCTGGCCCAAGGTCTTTGCCCGCTTCCGCGAGGAGGGCTCGGTGCAGCTGCAGTCCTTCCTGCGGCGCGACGTGGCCGCGCGCCTGGCCGAGCTGGCCGCCGCGGCCGACGCCCGCGACGGCCTCGACGCGTGCCGCGCGCCGGGCGCGTACGACGTCGGCCAGCGCGACGGCTGGCGCGCGTTCGGCCCGGCCTTCAAGCAGCGCTACCTCCGCTACATGCCGGGCAGCGCGGCCACCTCGGACGAGGCGGGGGAGGCCCTCGCGGACGTCTGCCACAACCTGCTCGCCACGCCCGCCTTTCGCCGCTTCATCTACAAGGTGGGATGAGGTTGGGTGTTGTTTGAGAGGGGAGAGAGAGTGTGTGCTGGAGTAGTGTGGACGCTTTGAAAGGTTGTATCTTTTCTGCAACTCTTGCGAGCCCAGATTGCGTCACCGCTCTCATAAAGAGTCTGTCAGTATTCAAGTGTTACCACTCACTTAAAAACCTCCTCATCCCCAACACCCAGCTCACCACCCTGGAGCTGATCGGGGAGCGGGGGGAGGTGCGGCGGTTCCGGCCCGGCCTGGACTACACGGTGGCACACCACGGCGTGCTGGCGGCCAAGCCCTGCCTGGACGCCGTGCTGTGCGTGCTGGGCGCCGACACGCCCGAGTCGCACGAGCTGTGGGAGGCGGGGGAGGTGGGCGGCTACGAGGCCTACCTGCTGGCGGACGACGACGAGGAGGCCCCCACCAAGGCCGAGGTCTACCGGGCAAACGCAGACGGCACCGGCCCCGAGGAGACCGGGGTCATCAACATCTCGCCCGCGCACAATTGCCTCAGCCTCGTCCTGCGCGACGAGGAGACCGACTTGCTCAAATTCGTCAAGTATGTCTCCGCCGCCGCGCCCGGCAGCCGCTGGGACGTCAGCATGGTACGTTAGGTTGATTGGGTGGACGGGTGGGTGGGTGGAGGAGCGGAGAGAAGTGCATGCGCGAGAGAGAGAGAGAGTCTGGCCGCGGCGCCGCTGTGGAGTGGATTATAGAAACTTCGAGCAATCATCCGACAAGCTATTCACAGCCGCGTCACCACCACCTCACTGGCTCCTGTGCAGGAGTACGAGCTTGAAAAGGATGAGGACGAGACGCCTGCGGCCGAGGAGGAGTTTGAGCGGCTCACGGCTGCCGAGGCCGAGCAAGCTTGATGGCCTTACTGTTTGAGCGCCTCTCATGACGTTGCGGTGCCAATCTGACTCCCCAGAGGCACCAGAGGATGACAGAATCCTTATCGCTGTTGACACTCGACAATTCAGAGACAGCAAGGTCGCGTTTGAACCAATTACAGAGAGATGCTGGATGCGATAAATAATAAAATCAAAGGCACCGCGGGAGGAAGCAAGGGCGTCATCATATTGTAATTTGAGGTCCTTTCCCGAGAGACCAGTGGATACCAGTGCAGTACTCCAACCCTCGGACAACAGGCACCACGCAATGCTGCTGCCACCGAGCCTCAAGCCCATCACCAGATGTCGCGGTGCACGCGCCCGCTGGCCGTGGCTTCGCGCAGCCAGGCCTCGCCGCCGGCGCGGTCGGTGCCCAGGCCCCTCGCCGCGATCTCGCAGATGGCGGCATTGACGTCGCGCGCCATGCCGGCCGCGTCGCCGCAGACGTAGAGCGTGCCATTGCCCGCGGGCCCGAGCGCGGCCCAGACCGCGTCCGCCTGGCGCGCGAGGTGGTGCTGGACGTAGTCCTTGGCGGCGGCCTTGCGGGAGAAGGCGACGTGCAGGGAGGAGAGCGCGCCGCCGAGCACGGCCGCCTCGAGCTCGTCGCGGTAGATGAAGTCGGTGTCCTCGCGCCGGCAGCCGAAGAAGAGCGTGGCGGGCGCGAGCGGGCCCTCGCCCGCGTCGAGGGCGGCCTGGCGCTCCTGCAGGAACCCGCGAAAGGGCGCGATGCCCGTGCCGGGGCCGACCATGACGATGGGCACGCGCGCCGCGGCGGCGCCCGCGGGCGGCTTGAAGGTCGAGCGCCGCACGGCGATGGGCACGCGGTCCAGCCCCGGGCGCAGCGCGGCGAGGAAGTGCGAGGCCACGCCCCGGTGCAGGCGGCCGCTGGGCATCCACTCCTCCACCACCACGCAGGTGATGGACAGGCGCGCCGCGTCCGCGCGCGCCGAGGAGCTGATGGAGTAGTACCGCGGCTGCAGGCGGTCGGCCACCGACGCGAAAAAGGCGCCCAGCGGTGGACGCGAGGACGTGAATTCCTGCAGCACCTCCAGCAGGCTGCGCTTGGCCGCGATGACGTACGCGTGGTACTCGTCCTTGCCCTCGGGGCTGGCCAGCGCGCGCAGACGCGCGGCCTGCGCGTCGTCCCCGGCAAAGGCCGCTAAAGTCGCCAGAGCCGCCTTGCTGGGCGGGCCCAGCAGGTCGGCGGCCGTCGCCAGCGCGTCGCGCACCGCCACGGGGCCCGCAAACGGCGGCGCCTCGCCGGCGGGCGAAGCACGAAATAACACCACCTGCTCCACATCGTACCCCAGCGCCTTGGCCGCGGCCTCCACCACCGCGGCCGAGTTGCGCGGCCGCACCGCGACATGGTCCCCGACCTCGTAGCTGATCCCAGACCCCGTCAGGTCCAGCTCGACATGGACACACGAGCGGTCCGATGCCGCCGAGTGCAGCTCCTTGACGGCCAGGACGGGGGCCGCAAAGGCGTCGTCTGGATGTGCGACAGAGCCGTTGACAGAGCCGTTGACAGAGCCGTTGACGCTACCAGTCTCGACCGCCACGACCTCAAACGCGTCAATGGCAGACGCGTCCTGCTCCTTGTCCGTGGCCGCGCCCAGCAGCGCCGAGCGGTCCAGCGCCTCCAGCAGGCTGACCGTCCACCCGTCAAAGTCGGCGTCGATGTCGACATCGTCGTCGCCGAGCCCGCACTCGATCACGGGGCGCGCGCCAAGGTCGGCCAGCGCGCCGTGCAGGCGCTGGCCCACAGCGCAGAAGTGCTCGTACTGCCGGTTGCCCAGCGCAAAGACGCCGTAGTTGACGTCCTGGCGGGTGATTGTGCGAGGCGTGACGTGAGATAGTTTATGATATTTCTGACCTTTAGTACTATGGGCCCTTTCCTAAGACCTCCACTGCCCCTCCCCATCCTCAACAAACCTGAAGCAGTGACGCGTCGTCGCCGCTCTCGGCCTTCTCCACCGCCCAGTCGTAAAAGTCCACCGCCGAGTCGGTGGGCTCGCCGTCGCCGTAGGTGGCCATCAGCAGCAACACAAACTTCTCCTTGGCCAGCTGCTGGGGCGCCAGGTAATTCTCCGTGTCCACCGCCACAAACTTCCAGCCGCCCTCGCCGTACCGGCGCTCCAGCTGCGAGCGCAGGGACTTGGCGAAGCGCTCCGCCGTGCCCGTCTGCGTGCCGTACAGGATTAGGCCCCGCTGGCCGGGCGGGCTCAGCAGGGGCTGACCCTGCTCAACATGACCATTGGTATTCACGTGAATGACGGGGCCCGTGCTGGCCTTGCCGGGGCTGTCAGACCGTTTCCTGCCCCTTGCAATGACCAGGAAAGCCAGTCCCAGGAACAGGGCGAGGATGGTCGCCAGCCCAGCGCCAGCAGGGCTGGACAGGAGCTCGCGCACGGCCATGACCGCAGCTGGCGAGCGGAATGAGCCGGTCCCTGCGGTCCTCGATGCGCTGTGCTCTTGGTAATGTGCGTATGTCTCTCAGACACGCACCAGGTGTCAAGCTACGCGCTCAAACTCTGCCAACGCTTTTGTATGTGGGGGCGCGCGCACGTCGACGCCCAGATCCCTTACGTGATATGGACGACGACCATGCCATGCCCGCCCCGGATCACTTGCTTGGGCCATGATTGGGATGGGAGCACACAAGTCGTTGCACAGCAAATCGCGTGATGCGATATATGTAGCCTGACATTTGTGCACGTAAAAGGCGTCATGGGGTCCAGGCTCGCCGGCCGACACTTGTCGGTGCCTCGCGTCCTGGCGTTGTACCACTACCCCTGCCACGATGGCGTGTTTGCGGCCCTGGCGCTGCATCGGTACTATGCCCCGAGGGGTACACCCGTGGTTTGGCACCCTCACACCACCTATGCGCCGCTGGTCGCCAAGGATCTGGGCATTCAGGTAGCAAGGCTCGGAAGGCAGGATGGGAAGAGGCATGGCATGCCCAGTGTCTCGTGGCACCAGTCGCGTAGATAGTCAGCATGTACGCGTGTTTCTCGATGTATAGAGCACGGATCTCGTCTACCTGCTGGACTTCACGGGCCCGAGGGGCTTTGTGGAGGAGCTCGCCCGGGAAGGGCCCTGCAGGTGGGTGGAGAGGCTGCGAGGACATGCCGCCTTGACGATTGGTGTTGATATGGAAACAGATGACTCGCAGCGAAAGGAATGAACCGATCTAGTAAACCGCACCCAGTCAGCATATCCTTGTTGACCGATTGTCCAGGATTGTTGTCCTGGATCATCACAAGACGGGAAAGGAGGAACTCGACCGGGCGGAAGTGCGGGCCTTGGACTGCCTCGAAGCGCACTTTGATATGCAGCGGAGCGGAGCCATGATGGCCCTGGATTATTTTCAGCCTCAGGTAGCGTGTCTTTGTGGCTGTGAGATTGCCCTTGCATCGTGGCACGGCCTACAAAGGTGGTTGCCCCCAAGGTCGCACAGGGAATCCGGCAAGCTTGGCCGTGGCACCAGATGCTGCGGGCGCCAGGCCTTCCTTATGAATTGTGTGTGCACTGCCGCTGTGGTTCATTGGTCTCAGTCGGTCAATGCCCACGCGCACTTGGCAGACAACGACGGCCGCACTGCAGGCGTTGTATCGGTATGTCCAGGACGCCGACCTCTGGACATGGGCGCTGCCCGACAGCAAGGCCTTCCACGCGGGGCTGAACGCGAGCAGCATGGAGTACGACGCACGCAAAAATCCCGGCATCTGGGCGGCGCTGGAGGGCCTCGATCCGGAGACGCTGAAGCTGCAGGGAAGCCGGGAGCTGGCCGTGCAGCAGGTCACGCGTGATCGCGTGCTGCGCACCGCCTTTCCCATCGCCCTGCCCGGCTCGCTATGCGGTCAGCGGGGGCTGGGGACGCTGCTGGAGGATGACGATGCCCTGGGCGCCAGGATTCGGAGCACGCTGGGCAATGATCTGGCCAGTCGTGCGGCCGAGCTGGAGGGGTTTGCCGCGGTCGGCGTGGTGGCCTACCGCGAGGCTGGGATGCCGAGCGACGCGGTCAAGCTCAGTTTCCGCTCCGTCGGCGGTCTGGACGTGGGCGCGGCGGCGCAGGCCATCGGCGGGGGCGGGCACGCGGCCGCCGCGGCGGGGGTGGTGCCAAAGGCGGTCTTTGAAGAGATGGTGCAGGCAGCTGCCGCTGATGGGGAGTGACGAGGATCGGCTGATCTGGCTAGCCAGCTTACGAAGGTGGGACTGAAGTCCTGCCTTCTTGAAAAGAAACAGACTCCAGGGCCAGACTCCCATGATTCTATCAATCAGAAATGATTATCCACCCTGACTCTCTCGTGACTCGGCATATGGACTGCGTTTCTCTGAAGAGAATATGAATGTGCTCCGTCCAATTTCACAAACATCAGACTCAATGCTTGCCCACCGCATGATTCTTTCATCGCACGGCCTGCGCCAGGCTGAGAATCCTGTCCAGGGTCCTTTTCCGGGCCGTGCGAGGACCGTCTCGCCGTACGCACTCGAAGGGAGGCCTCCACTCGTCCGCAGCGCTGGCCCACAATGACTCTGCAAAGGAGATGACAAACGCTCCACAGTCGAAGCCATTGTGCTGTTGTGGGCAGTCTGGCACAGGATTAAACTCGAGCGTCCTGCAAGAAAGGGGTGGGAATTATGAAAGTCAGAGAAGTGGAATGTTTGTGACATGTAACAAAAAGGCAAATGTTTGGTGCACAACTCAACTTCCCCCGACATCCACCAACCTGCCCAGTGCCTGGCTCAGACGATTAGCGAGCTGGCGAGCGACTCGGTCGTTGTGGCCCTCGCACGAGTCCAGGTGCCAGGCTTGGCCCCGGTCAGGGCCCGTCGCCGCCACGGCCAGCAGGGACCAGTGGGATCCCGCTCCGGGCCTGTCCAGCTGGGCTCCATCATTCACAGGCACGAGGATGCGCTCCGCATCGGCTACCTGTTGCGCCGGTACCGCTTTTGTTGATGGCATGCTTCGACACGGACACAGCACAGTCTTGCATACCAGTCTGCTCCACGCATGCCACAAGGTACCTGGAGTGAGGCAAGCTGACCCCGAGCCGTCTCCAGATCTGCACCAGACAGAGTTGTGTTGCTGCCCAAATGCGCGTGGCAACTAATTACCCATAGCCCTCTGACACCAAAATCCCCTAACAGGCGTATGTATGCCCATATCAGCTACTCGACCTCTCCTTTGCCCCCCGCACCAGCGTGCAAAATCAGAAAGGCTGTCGCGGGTCCAACCACCACTGGAGGCGGCGCTGGTGATGAAACTTCTGCTGCCAGGTATTGCAATGCAAAGTCGATCACCTGCCATGATGGGGGAAGCCCACGCTTCAGATTCTACCAGCCGCCCTCAAGCCATGCAGCATCGCCAAGGGCCGTGTGACGCACATTGTCGTTTAGCCAGTGGGAGCCCGTCAACAATCGAATGTCTTCTTTGTGTAGAAACACATCGCCATAGCTCAGATCAGCGAAGTAATTCATGAAGATATGAATGTATACTTGCTCCAAGGTGGCACATCAGGCGTTCATGTGCGTGTACAGCGCGAAAGACTCGAAAAGTGTGCGAGTGCCTGCGCATGTCGCCAAGTGATCCAAACTCGATCTCGGGCCTAGCGCACCAAGTGGTGGGCAGGCCCCGCCCGAGCGATCTAGCGCCAGGGCATGCCACTCCAGCCATGAGTCAGTAATAATTAAAATCTGGGAAAGGGATCAGTACTTGTTGGTATTCCCCACCGCCATGCATCTGGCCCACTGACGAGCAGCTAGACCGTGCACTCGCCGACGCTCCCGGTCCCTGCACATCTTCCCGAGGCCGTTCGCATGGTGTGGAGCGAGGAGGTGCACCGCGCCAGGTTGCAGGCTCCCCATGGATTGTTGCCCAGGAGCCACGTCGTGCGCGCGGCGCAGAGCCAGCCCGGGTCTGGTCTGGTCCCCTTGGTGGTGGGCTGCGCGGCCCTGATTGTTCGGCAGCCAGCGGTGCGGCAGTGGCTCCACACTCGCCTCAAAGGTCGCTTTTCGACCTTGATGCGAAGAGTACGGCCCACCGCCTCTCAGCGTGCGGGACAGGCCGCCATTCTGCGCCAGCGCGACCAGCAAGAGCAGGCCAGTGCAGCCGCCGCCAGGGTATGTAATGGAGGATGATTGGGGTTTGGGAATATGCTCTGCTTGGAGAATGCTGGGCAATCAAGGTTGAGCGGCCAGTCTGTGTCGCAGATACGGTTCGCATGCTGCTTGCAAAGGCCATGCTAAATCAGGAAGCGGTCGGTCACCATTAATTCGCTTGACCAACATCCCATGAGCGCCTGTCCCCTCACCGCCCGCGTCTCCCCTGCTACAGCCATCCCCATCAAAGCCTTCGACGAGCACTCATCATGAGGCGCCCAGGGCGTCGCCTGCCAAGCACCAGAAGCCGAAGAAAAAGCACAAGAAGGGCCGCAAGTAGGGAGGAGCGCAATCCCCTTAATTTGACTGAGCCTTTGACTGGGGCGATTTCATGTACACTTTCTCCTTTACCCTGAATGACAACATTGCTGCTCAACTTTGTGTAAGTGTGTCATAAATGATTGCAAACGCCGGCCTCGATGTGGACCAGCACATGAAAGGAGAACGCGTGAAGGAGTCAGGGTCACAATTCAGACTTGTCGGGCGTTGTCGCGGGCTCCTCCTTCTGCGTCGTGGGGGGGGCTTCTGGCGCCTTGGCCTCGCCCGCGGGCGGCTTGGGCGCCGGCGGCGGGGTCCGCCGCTGCAGCCTCGAGATCGTCTGACATATGATGGAAAAAGGAAATGAGCTTCTGTTGGCAAGTCACACCACAGGAGGAGTGGACACACCGATTTCCCCCCATTCTCTCCCTCTCTTCACTCCTTCCCCTCCTCTCTCACCTCCAAGACTTGGGACAGCTTTTGGTAGGCCTGCGCCACGGTAAAGGCCGGCTCCTCCAGGTCGCTCTTCTTGGCCTGGCGCGCCTCCACCTCGTCCAGCCAGGCCTCGAGCTCGTCCGCGCCGCGCTTGGCGCCGCGCACCTCCTTGGCCGGCAGCCAGGGCTTGGTCTCGGCCCAGCCGGCCACGACGGGGCGCACGTCCGCGAGGCGCTGCCGCGCCTCGGCCAGGACCTTGGGCCGCTCGACGCGCTCGTTGGCGCGCTGGCGCAGGCGCGTGCCCACGCCCAGCAGCGCCTCCATGCGCGCGTCGTAGGCCGCGCGGTCCGCGGCCTCGCCCTCGCCGTACAGCCAGTCCTCGGCGGCCTCCAGCGCCGCCGCAAACGCCTCGCGCTCGGCCTCGGTGCTGGTGGCCAGCACGTCCTCGTCGGCCGCCAGCCAGGACTGCGCGCTCAGGATGTAGCCCTCCAGATCGTTCTTGGCCTGCGCGGCCGCGCGCTTGGTCGCCTCGCGCGACGCCAGGGCCGTCATGACGCCGCGCGAGGCGCGCAGCTGCTCCCGGGAGAGGCCGGGCGTCGTCCAGCCGCCGCTGATGGGCAGCCGAACGCGCGTGGTGCGCGGCGTGGTCGTGGTTTCATTCGCGCTCAGCGTTGCCGCTGAGGCAGCATCCGTGCTGTCGGTCCCATTGCTCGCCACCGTCGCATTCTGAGCCTCATCGAGCGCCTTCTTCGTCGTAGTCGTCACGAGGCGCGTCACGGTCATGTCGGCGCCGTCCACCTCCAGCAGGCCGCTCTCGTCCACGCGGACGTGCAGCGCCACGCGGCTGACGTTGCGCTCGGCGCCCAGCGCCGCCGTCAGGTTTTCCAGCCGCCACCGGCCCAAAGGAACGGATGAGTCCCTCGCATCGGCCGCCGCCTCGTCCGCGACGCGGGCGCGCTCGCCCTCAAAGAGTTCGACCGCCAGCGTATCCGCCCCCGGCACCAGCCCAGCACCCTCCTCAGCCGCCACGTGCGGCGCCTCTCCATTAAACAAAGCCTTGATCAGGTTGATCGCGCGCTTGATCGGCAGGCGCTTGCCCGCCGGCACGACGCGCTTGCGGGCCGCGTCGGCCACATCGACAAGCTCATAGTCGACCGCATACGGCGCGCGGTCCACCAGGCCAAAGGGCCGCAGGCGGAAGAGCGTGCTGCGGTTGGCCGCAAACAGCCCCGCGCCCAGCACCACCGCCTCGTCCGCGTCCAGGTGCACGTCCAGTGCCCGGTCGCCCAGCGCGGCCGAGAGCTCGGCCTTGACGCGCGGGATGCGCGAGCCGCCGCCCAGCAGCTCCACGGCCGCCAGCTGGCCGGCGGTCACGTTGTTGCGCGCCAGCAGCTGCGCCGGGTAGGCGCGCAGCCGCGCCCAGACCGCGCCCCGCGGCGGCCTCGAACTCGTCGCGCGTCAGCGTCGCGCGGAAGTCGCGCCCGTCCAGCAGCTCCTCCACCGACAGCCGCGCCTCGCCGTTGGCGCTCAGCACGCGCAGCGCGCGCTTGACCGCGTCGCGCAGCTTGGCAAAGGCCTTGGGGCGCCGGGCCAGGTCGCCGGGCGCCGCGCCCAGCGCCTCCTCGGCCCGCGCGGCCGCGCGCCAGCAGCGCGCCCTCCAGGTCCCGCACGCCGTGCGCGGCCACGAGCGAGTCCAGCACCTCCACCTGCCCGGCCGGCGCGCCGCGGCGCTCGTAGGCCGAGAAGCGCGCCAGGGTCAGCTCGGTCGAGCCGGAGCCCATGTCGAAGAAGAGCACCAGCTGCGGGCCGTCGCGCGCCACGGCCGCCACGCGGTCGACGCCGTACTGCAGCGCCGCCGCGGCGCCGGGGCTCACCAGGCCCAGCAGGTTCAGGTCGGCCACGGCCGCGGCGTCGGCCAGGGCGCGGCGCTGGCGGGGGCCCAGCGCCGAGGACGCGACGATGACCACATCGCGCGGGCGGCTCCCGTCGCCGCTCGCCTCGTGCGAGATGGCGGCGGCGTACTCGAGCAGGCTGGCCGCCGCCTCCTCCGCAGTCAGCGCGCCCGCGGCCTCGCCAAAGTCCAGCAGGGGCGAGGCGGACGTGCGGTTGGCCGGGCCCTGGTCGGCGGGGGGGAGCACGGGCACGCGCAGGTGGCCCTCCCGGACCAGGGACTCGATGCGCGGGTCGCTGGCGTCCCGGCCCAACAAGTCCGCCACGCCCGTCACAAAGGAGTCGGGGCTGCGCGAGGCCAGGCCAGCGGCCTCCTCGCCCACCACCCTGTCGGCACCGACAAAGCCCACCATCGCCGTGGTCTTGCGCTTGCTGATCTCGTTGATGACGATGCTGATGGGGGTGCGCCCGGACTGGACCAGGGCCACCTTCATGAACTCGGTGCCAAGATCCACGGCCATCAAGGACGCAGCGGCGGCAGTACTGACACAGGAGCACATCAATGTGATCGCCATGACCAGGGAAGCGGCCCCCAGCCGGGCGCCAGCCCGCTGGCGAGGCTGGCGACCGGCCATGCTGGCTTGATCACACAAAACCCGCAACGCTAAAATAGATTCGCAGGCGGTGCTCAAATCATCATGTAATCACAACGACTTGTTCATTTGTGTTCATCCGCTGAATGCTGAAGCCCGTGTGGTGCGCACGGGCGGACTGATCTCTGGAAGATGCGGGACCCCGTTCTAACACGTACTCGGCGAGCCTGCTGTGCCCTGCTGGCATATCCAAACGCCTCCGACAGATCCGCTGCCGGACGGGTGCAGGGAGCGTTTGGACGGGGTATGGGCATCTGAGGAGTCTGGGCCGATTATGGAAAATGAGCATAATTGTACCACATAATTCAAACTCTTCCTAAAAGCTTGATGTCGACGTCGGAAACAGAATGCCCTCCCGTTCAGGGGATGCCGACGGAAACGGGGCCGAGGCCCGACAAGGCCCAAAGGTTGCGAACCCCCCGCAAGGACGACTCTTCCAAGCGCATTAGGATAGCCACCGATGAGGAGGAGGCCCTCAACCAAGATTTTTTGATCAAGACGGGAGCTGGCGGGTGTCAGTCTCCGGACAAGCCAGCCGATGATGAGCAGGTGGGGTGGGTCAGCCGAGGCAGAGAAGGCATTGGAGCTGTGCCGAGGGAGTTGAAATTGTGCTCGCCAGAACGTTTCTAGTTTTGTTAAAAATATCATCCGACAATCTTCACACGCAAGGCCAGTGCAATTAGATGTGCCTACTCATCCCTTTGCCAGGCGACTGTGCAGCAGGAGGGCACGGGCAGTCCCTTGGAGGAGGAGGAGGAGGAGGAGGAGGAATCCGCGCTGTCGAGGCGAATCACGCTCGCTGACTGGGTGGACCGACCTCTCATCCTCCCAGAGCTGTTTGCAGAGGACGAAAAACCCGACAAGTGCGTGCCGCCGCCGCTGCTGTGCAAAGAGGGGGCATACATAAGGATAAGATTGCATTGCACTAACGCAGCACAGCCGCCCCCACCTGCGCACAGCATCCTTGACTCCTCCATTTGTTCACAGGTTCAACTACATTCCTGGCGTGCCTCTTATCGCGTGCGCGAGCGAGGGTCAGTCTCGGCTGCTCCAGCACCTCTTGCGACAAGACGGCGTCGACCCGGACGTCAAGGACCTCAATGGCAACACGGCCGAGGGCCTGGCCCAGAAAAACGGCCAGAACGCTTCGCTGCTGGCGTTGCGGGAGCGTCTGTACCGCGTCCCGGCCCGGAGCGAGCCCGCCGCTGGCGGGAACGACGTGACGAGCACTTGAACACTTGTTGATAACACCCTCTGACATATGACATTTTACTGCGAACCGGTACTTTCATTGCGACGACACTGTGACTGGATGCATGTTTAGCATGTCATGACGAAAATGATGATGAGGAAGAGAAAACGCGTATGGGTAGGGGGAGCAAAGATATGGAAGCAGGCATGCAGGTGCCCTGCATTTACCGGCGGACAAGCGCACCTACGTAGTCAGAAATACCCCCCCAACACACACACAAACACGCTCAATCCCACCCTCCCTCTCCCATCCTCAGCGCCAGTACTGCGCCCAGCGGTGGGTGGTTTCCATGATGGCGGGCATGAGCGCCGAGGCCGACTCGGCCAGCAGGCCGCGCAGGAATCGCGCGGCCTCCTCGTCGGAGAGGTCGAGGCGGAGCTTGTCTTGGACCTTGAGCACGGCGGCCTCGGGGTCGGCGGCGATGTCTGGCAGGCGGCTGCCGGCCATGAGGCGCACGAGCCCCGTGAGCAGCCCTGCGCTCTTGCGCAGGCAGTTGAAGGCCTCGCAGGCGTGGCTGGCGAAGCGGCGGTAGTGCTCCGAGTCGGCGCCGCCGAGCGCGTCGACCATCTCGCGGCAGAGCTTGACCGGGGGCGGGAAGGGCTTGGGGTCGCGCCCCAGGATGAACCCAAAGTCGATGTGGAACAGGCGGCCGTCGTTGGTGAGCAGCAGGTTGTCCAGGTGGCGGTCGCCCACGCCCAGGATGTAGGTGAACACGCAGTAGGCCGCGCAGGACTTGACAAAGTTGGCCAGCACGGCGGGGGACAGGCCGTAGGGCCCGCGCGGGTCGGGCGCAAACTGCGCCAGGAAGCGGTGGATCGTGCGGTGCGTGCGCAGCAGCGAGGCCAGCGCCGTGCTGGGCACAAACTGGATCATGCCGTCGCGCGCCGAGGTCGGCAGCACGCTGTACCGCACCACGCGGAGGTCCAGGTTCTCGCGCCGCAGCAGGCCGTCCATGAGCGAGATCATCTGCACCACCAGCTGGTCCTGGCGCAGGTCGTCCCCGCTCTTGTAGATGATGCTGATCTTGCGGGTCAGGAGAGGTTGTTGAGGAGGTGGTTGTGTGGGAGGGGAGGCGGAGGTTGGAGAGGAGGAGGCAGCAGAAGTGGGGTCTGACCCCACCCCGCCAGCAGCGCTCGCCGCCGCTTGTCCAGATGCCCCCCGAACCGCCCCCTCCACACTCCCGCCGCCTCCCGCGGCCCGCACGGAGAAGACGAGGCGCAGGGGGCTGAGCGCCGAGCGGAACACGGCGCAGGCGGCCGCGTCCAGGCCGAGCAGCACCTGCTCCGGGTCGAGCGGGTTGGGGCAGCGCAGGCGCGCCAGGTCCGCGCAGGCCCCGCCCGGCGCCAGCAGCGCGCGCAGCGTCTCCGTCCTGCGCGCGGCCGAGCCGCCCGCGGCGCGCACCGCGTCGGAGAGGTGCCGCAGCCGCGCCGCGAGGTCGAGCTGCTCGGCCACGCCGTCCTCGGCGGCCTCGTCCAGCCCGTCCAGCAGCGCGGCCTGCACGGCCGCCGCGCGCCGCCCAAAGTCGGGGTCCTCCAGCTCCGCGCACAGGTACCAGAACAGCGCGCTGGCCAGCCGGAAGTTGCGCCGCGCGCGGTCGGCCAGAAACTGGCCCAGGCGCGAGTCGTCCGCGGGCTCGTACCGCAGCGACTGCACCAGCTGCAGCAGAAAGGCCAGCAGCTCGTCGTCGTTGGTCGTGCCCTCCAGCACCGACACCGCGTACCCGCGCACGTCCTCGTTCGTAAAGTCCGGGCTCAGCAGCTCCAGCGCGTCCGCCACGCCCACGCGCTCCCAGCTGGCCATCAGCGCCGCCGCCTGCGCGGCCTCGTCGCCGTCGGCCCAGTCCACGCAGCGCAGCACCTTGGTCAGCGCCCGCGGCTCCGAGCGCAGCGAGTAGCGGTAGCGCCACAGCAGCGCCTGCTCCGTCTCCGACAGCGCGCGCTGCGCGGGCGCCGCCAGCGCCGCGTCGATCACGCGCCGCTCCTCCGCGCCGGGCTTGGCGCCCGGGTCCACCAGCACGCGCGTGTGGCTGCGCGCCAGCTTCCGAGCCTTGAGCTCCGAAGGGTTGTCCCGCCCCAGCTCCGGGTCCACGATCGGCGGCCACGGGCGGGCCGCGGGCGGGGCGCGGCCGCCGGGGCGCGCAGCGCGGCCGGCTCGGGCTCGGCGCCCGCCGCGGGCATCGCCGCCGCCTGGTAGAGCACCGCCTGCTGGAAGAGGGGCAGGCTCACGAGCAGGGTCAGGCGCGGTGGGGCGTCTGGTGAAGAGGGGGCTGGTGTGCCGTTGGCAAATGCGGCACCTGACCCTGGGCCCAGGCCCGCGGCCTCCCCCTCGCCGCCGCTGTACGCCAGCTCGTCGATGGCCCGAAGCGTCAGCTTGTCCAGCCACGGAATGGGGACCAGCTCCCCGCGCTCGTACCGCTTGAGTACCTGCTGGATGCGCCTGCAAATGGGTGGTGACAGAAAGAGTGTGTGTGAGTGGCAGCGTATGAGAGGGGATGTGATGGACGTGATCCACAGCCGGCTTCCCGAATCTGGCATCAGTCACCCTGCGGGTACTCTTGACCCTCGCACATCCACACCAGCATCAAGCTACACAGGTCCACCCCGGCTCCATCAAGCAACGGCGCACCCTTGCTCGCCGCGCTGGGAAACGGGCACCTTGCCCGGGGTCTGTGATGGCCACGTGTGGTCGGCAGGGCCCGGCAGCCACAACCGCAGCATCTGCGACCCCGTCTTCAGGCGGCCCTTCTTGCTGAAGAGCCGCAGCGTCGTGCCGGCCAGCGCGCGCAGGGGCCGTCCCTCCCGGACCTCCCAGACCGTGAATGCCACCTGCGCCGTCTGGTCCAGGTCTCGGTACTGCCACATGATGGGGGAGATGAATTGTGTATAAGCGGGAATTAGAGTAGACTCGTCCCATGCACTGTTTCTTCCAACTTTGCTCTGTGCTGCCAGTTCCAAACAACACACACCCTCCTCGCCAGCGCACCCGCACGCAAAAGGACAGGGACGAGTCCCAGGAGCAGCCCTGGAAGGAGGCCTCCGCATAGTGCGTCCGCAGGGGGACGCCAAAGGTGTCGTAGCGATCGGCAAGCACGGCCTCCACCAGCAGGGCCGAGGGGCGCACCGAGGACCGGCAGAGGTCCACCGCCTCCTGGTAGGCGGGCAGGACGCCGACCAGGCTGTCGACAGACAGCTGGACCTGCACCAAAGATATTGACATGTAATTATGATTACAGAAGCTGATAGACGTGGCCAACAGCTATCGTCATCTCCCCAAACGCCAGGGCCACGTACGGGCAAGTCGAGATCGCACGAGAGGACAAAGGAAAAGGTGGGGACTCGTCGCGAGCCCCCATCGCTAAACTGACTGGCACTCATTGCATCTATGGCGTGCAGTCCGCGACCAGCATGGACCGCTGGCGAGCTGATGAATGCCAGGGAAGCGGTGGCCCTGGGATGGAACCCACAAAGCCCCAGATTTGGATCAGTTCCGAGAGCGCCGGCTGGGGATTGATGCCTGGCTTGACCGTGCTGTGCGCCCCCGTGGGTCATGTCTGTGTGTATGCAAACATTGTAGCTCAGTCAAACTCCATAGTTTACGGAAACTGTGGTTGGAAAGGAGCCTTACAGGTGCTGGGAACTGGACCTCCCCAGCACATCTTCAAGTGCATGGCACTGCCATATGGCGTTCACAACCATGGCCCGAAGCCTCGTTCAAAGCCAGAACCAGCTTAAATATAGTAAGTAATATGGGTGTGTATAACTTTGAGTGTGCAGATACGCCCTTGTGCACCTTCTGCAAAAAAAAAATGTAAAACAGTTCGTCACGAGGACTTCCCACGTGGTCACCCACCGCAGTACTATTCTCGCCCAATCCAGCTTGACTGCCGAGGTCTAATGGGATCGGGTATGTTCTGGATGGTATGAACGAACCATGGGGGCGACTCAGATGTTGTGCATTATATCCCGCAAAATTATCTCGGGCGATAGGGGTTGAAATTGCTATCCGAAAGAAGGATGGTTCTATTTAGCTACATATGGAACCGAATTCGACAAAGGTCATTGCAAAGCCACCCCTGTGGAGCCCTAGCCTATGCATGCAACAAGTGTCAGGGCAGGTAGGAGGGACTGGATGGAGAGAACTTGCCAAGAGCGTAAATTCCGGCACAGATCCTACAAAACTTACTATCGAACACATTCATATCTATTCTTATTGTGATGCACAGTCTTGTTTGCCGTGTACGACGTGAGGACGCTCTCCAGCAAAAAGAGTGAATCCCCGGAATGGCGGACGAACTCACACCTTGTCGCTACGGGTTCGCTTGAGGCTCACGCCTTTGATCCACCACAGGAGCTCTCAACAGTTCGTTTTAGCTATATTTTATCATTTGCGGACCGCTCATGTGGCGCAAATACGGCACCGTCGTGACGTCTGATGTACGGGATGCGCGACATGTGGGCTCGTATTGACCGGACTCCTCGACCCTCAACGGAGCTGAAACCAGAGAAAAATATATATACTTGGAATTAAAAATATTACACAATGCCTGCGAGTCGGGGGCTCGTCCAGGAGTCACTTTTTGGCGGCCGGGACTCCCAGCGGGCCCTGCGACGGGACACGCCCCCGCCTGCAGAGATCCCCAGGGAGCAATTAGACCGCCTGCGGCGGCCGTGCCCGGTCCTGAGTGTGGAAGAGAGGCGGGAGCGGGAAAGAAGGGCCGCTGAGGAGGCGGCGCAGTGGATGCTGGACCAGATCCAGAAGCGTGCAGAGTCGCAGACAGCCAGGGGCCTGAGCAAGGTGTGTGGGTCGGTTGGTGCACGTGCCTGTGCTTCTGCGTTCTGCGATGCCGCCACATATCACTCATCAAGCTCCCTTTCGCTGTGCCAGGCCGACCGCGACGAGGAGGGTCCCATGGCGGCACGCAGGAGGCTGGAGCGGGACCAGGTGCGCCAGAGAGCCGCGCGCTGCGCGCTGGAAGACCTTCCGGAAGCTCGCCTGATGACGCACATGGCACACGCTGCGAGGACAATGGCGGAGCTGGACCGACAGGTGGCGGCGGCGCGGCAGGCCGCCGAGGACGAAGCCCGGCACCAGGTGGCCGCTGACCAGGCGATTCGCGCGCGCTGGCAGGAAGAGCAGGAGCGAGAATTGGTGCGTGGCAGGTTGGGGTGTGAGAGTACGAGGCGGTAGTTCTGCTTCGTTGTGCACAAAAGTATCGTGCGCTTCATCGCTGTGTCGCAGACCCAGGAGAGACGTCGGCTTGAGGAGTATCGATCGGGCGAGGCCGCGATTCTGTACCAGCTGGAGGAGCGGCGGCGGGCGATGGAGAAGCAGGCAGAAGCGACCAAGGCCGAGGGGGCCGCGCTGAGGGCCGAGGCGGAGCGGCTCGCCCGGCAGGAGCTCGAGCTGGAGGCCGTGCGGCGAGCGGCCGGGGCGGCGCTCTTGGCCGAGGTGGAGGCTTTCAATGCCCAGCGCTGCGCCAAGAGGCACGACGCCCTCTGCCGAGCCCGGGCGGAGGACGCCGCGATTGCCAAGGAGCTGGCGGCCCGGGACGCCCAGATGCAGGTAAGGAGTGTCGGTTGCTTGAAGGAAAGAAGGCTGGATCGATGGGTGTCTCGAGGCTCTGCTCCATCGGTGCGCCTGCCCGTCATGCGCAAGGAATTTCAATGCATCTGCCACAAACTTTGCGTTCCTCGATGTCCCCAGATCGAGGCTGAAGAGCGGGCGGCAGCGCAAAAGCACGCCGACCTCGCGCTGGCCCGGCACTGGGCCTCTGTGCGACAGGACAAGGACGCCGCCGACGCGGCCGAGCTCCGCCGACTGCAGCGCTACCAGGATGAGAAGGAGGCTGCGGCGCTGGCCAGGGAGGAGCGCGAGGCTGCTCTGAGGAAGAAAGCGCAGAGCGAGCAGTGGGAGGCCATGAAGGTGCAGCTGGCCGAGAAAGAGCAGCGCGCCGTGGCGGAGGCCTTGGAAGCGGCCCTGGAGGCGCGTCGGGCGGCGGAAGCGGCCACCGCATCTCAAAAGCAGATGGCGAAGGAGGTGAGGAACGCAGGCTGGTAAATTATTGTTACTTAGTAGGTGGAAGGCCGCGTGGCTTGATAATATACGAGAGGCTCTTAATCGGTGCTTGAGCGACACGATATTATCAGTAATCGTGCCTGAAACCCTTTGGGTGGTCGTTTGCACAAAATGGGTAGCAACCCTCCAGAATACCCCCTCCACTGACGATGCCCTCCCATCAATACTCATTCCCAGATGGAGTCGCGACGACACGAAATGGACGCGCTGAGGAAGCAGCTGGACCGGCAGCGTGCAGAGCGTGATCAGCTGCTGCAGCGCGAAAAGGCCGCCGAGTCCTGCAGCGCGGCCGCCACGCGCCAAGCCATGGAGGCGGAGCGCCAAGCGCTGATGCGACTGAAGCTGGAAAAGCTGGAGCTTCTCAAGGACATTCCCGCCAAGTACAGGGCAGAGCTGGAAAATTTTGCCTTGTCCTGACAAGGGGACAGCTCCGCGATTCGATTTTTCAATTTGGCCGGCCTGCGACCGGCAGCGTCACGATCTGTGAGGAGGTGCACGCCCATTGCCAGTGGTGGGTGCAGAAACGTCGCAGTGTAGACTCCCCAAAATGGCGTCCGCTACGCCCCCGAGGCGCCGGCAGCTGACCATCGTGGAGGCCTGCACCTCCCCTCGCGCCGCGACCGCGTACGAAAAGGAAACGTCTCAGCCCCTGATCGATCCTCAAAAGCTCCAGGAGTTTCGAAATATAGAAGAGTCGTACATACAGGCCTGGATCAAGGAAAGCACCAGGCTGGCGCGCTCGGCAGCGCCGACTGTCCAGGCCTCGCGGCGGGTCAAGCGCGAGTCCGAGCCCAGCCAGACGCAGGAGTCGGTGGCCGACGCCCTTGACTCGATCGGTAGGCGCTTGCCTGGTTTGGGGTTGAAGCATTTAAGTTATTTCAATTGAGTGCGTGTACATCTAGCGGTGTTGCTTGACAGATAATTTTGTTTTTTTGTGCTGCCGCAGCGGGGAGGTACTTGGATGCCTGCGAGCGGTGCCTTCTGGGCTGCATACAGGATGGAGAAGTCTTGGGCAGGTACACGGTGTTTCCACTGTTCTTGGCGATGAGGGGGAAAAGACGATGTTGCGAGCGGGATGTTGCGAGTGTAGCAAGTAATTGTAATTGCTTGCCATACCATATACCTTGTCCCTCACACAATCTTCTGACGCTCTACCGGTTGCCAGGACGGCATTGGACCATCTCGTGCTGATTCTGCGGTGCGACGGCCTGCACACCTCGCGCCAGCTTGCCTGTCGATCGCTCGAGGTTCTAACCGGCGTGCTGGATAGCTGGCCTCCCGCGGTGCGGGCGGCGGGGCCAAACAACTCGAGCGTCCTGGAGTGGAATGAGCAGGGGGTGTGGACCCCCCTGGGTGCCGAGCCATCCAGTCTGACCTGGAAGACGCTGCTCTCGAGTGACATGGCGGCCGCCGGCGCTGCGGAGGGGACCGGCGACCGGAATCGGGCCGGGGGGCATCGGCTGCCGAGCTCGCTGGCCCTGCTGCTCCACCTGCTCGAAGGCGCCTCGCAGCCCACCAGCCGCCAGCGGCCTCAGGGGGATGTCATGCTGCTGCAGTACCTCGTCCGAGTCCTGCGACGCGACTTGGAGGCTCGGGTACAGGTAATCAGGCACAACACACGAGGTAGCTTTCGTGCATCAAGCCTAAAAAGGAGCCTTATGTTCTCTTGCGTTCTCCCTGCAACCCCGTGCAGGTGTACGACTCCATTCCTCCGGCATCTGCTGGAGGCGCGGCCTCCCCCCTCCAGGGCCGGCGCGTGGCGGTCCTCCAGCACTCGCTCCTCGCCAGAATCTACTGCGATCTGATGCAGGTGTGTGTGTGTGGGTGATCTGGCCAGGCACATCAGGTCATTGTGTGCCTCCTTGAGGGACCCCCAGATAATGGCCTCAGGCGCTCACCTCCAATGCCCCCCACAAAATGCAGCCGCTGGCCAAGGAAAAACGTGCCGAATTCGTCAGGCAGCTCGTGCTGAGCATCGGGGCGCTGGCGCAGCCCGACGCCGCGCAGCCGGACGCACTGCTGTCGAGGGCGGAAGTGGCCGCTCTGGCGGCCACCCTGCTTCGCATGCTGCTCGAGCTCTTTGGGCGGCTTGAAGCCGCCGGCGTGTACAACCGCCTCTCCCGCGGCAGGTAATAGGCCCGGGGATGGGAACTTCTTGGCATGTATCCAGTGATTGGGGTGCATTGACACGGCAATATGCCAAGGGTGGCCAAGCGGACACTAGTCATCTCTCACGTATCCCTCGACTCGAGCAGGGCGGGCGCGGCAGTCAACTTTCGGATGGAGCTGGACCAGCGCGTGATCTCTTGCCTCCTGGGGCCCGACACGAGCGGCCCGGAGGGCCTCGCCGCCGTCCTGGAGGCGCAGGGACCCCAGGATCGATTTCGCTGCATCAACCTGGTGGGTGCGGCGATACTGGATCTGGGATAGGGTTTTTTTGTTTGGGATGGCATCAGCGCATGCTCTTCGCTACGGTGTATGCTGTCTGCCGATAATGTCCACGCGTCTTGCTGTGACCTATTTCTAGAAATTGACCAGTCTCAGTGCATCCTCTCACAATCCCTTTGCCAACGTTGCAGCTCCTGGCCGCGCAGTACAAGCGGGCCGGGTCGGTGGTGTGGCAGGCGGACAAGATCGACGCCACCCAGCGCGAGCTCCTGGCCGCCGCTGCCGAGCTGCTCGAGCACGGCACCGAGGTGGAGGGCAGCCTGGCCTTTTCGCCGGAAGCGGGCCTGGCCTTTATCGAGGCCGTGATCTCGCAGCCCAACCTGCGCTCCCTGCGCGATCTCGGCGCCCTGGCCACCCTCGTCGGCGCCCTGAGCGGCGCCGTGGCGCAGGACGCGGCGCTGCGGCGCGAGTTTGGCGGCCGTCTCGCCGAGCCGGTGCAGCGCGTTTGCCACGCAATCGCCAAAAGGTACGCCTATGTTAGAGGTGGAGCGCCTTGACGTGTTATGCTCTTCTTGGAAATATTTATTCATGCATGTGTGTGCTCCTCGTTCATTTCCGCAGCCTGGCCGGGGAGCGGCGGCCGAGCCGTGAGGCCGTCGGCCCCCTTCTGCACGCCCAGTCACTCGTCGCTGAGCTGTCGTCGTGACGAGCGGCGCGAGGCCTATGAATTTCAACTGTGTCAAAGCGCGACTATCTCTGCGCAGCGCACGTGGCCTCTGAACAAACGGTTGCTTCAGTCGCCTCATTCCAACGCCTCCCTTGGCCAAGAACGCCAATCTGATTACAAGCCCCAGCAATCGATGCGTGCAACGCAACGCCGTGGATCTGGACGACTAGAGGAACGTGCGTTTGCTTTCGCCGGGTTTGCCGCCCCCAAAGCGGGAGGAGAGACCCGGCATGGACGCGATGCGCTGCTTGGCGGTCTGGGGCCCGTGCATAGAGGGCACGGCAAGGTCCCGCTCCCGATCAAAGGGCCGCCACGGCTGCGTGCTGGGGTCCCAATCCTGCGCGGCGCCTTTGTCCCCGGCCTTCTTGCGCTTCTTCTGCTCGCGCTCCTGCTTCTCCTGGTGGCGCTCCATCAGGGTCTTGGGTCGGGCGGAGGCCTCAAAGGCGTCCACCAGGCGCTCCGTGTGGGAGGACACCTTGGTCGCGGCAAAGGATCCGGAGCCGGCGTCCAGCAGGCCCGGGCCCGTCCCAGACTCGAGCTGCATCGTCCTCTGCTGCGGGGTCATCGTCCAGTCGGAGGTGTCGCCCCTGGGACGAATGCCCGACTTGGAGAATCCCTGGAACCCGCCGGTGGCAGACTGCGAGGGCGCGCGGGGGAGCGGTGTGATGGATTAGGTCTTGATGGGTACAGGCAATTGTTCACCCTAGGAAAGACGGAATTTTCCACCAACCATAAATCCCAAGCGATACCATTGTGTAACACCATTAATTCAGAAGTCCCACTCACAAGGCTTCACACACTAGCCCGACACAATTGGCCCCGCTCAGATTGCACTGCATATTGCGTCCCAGCACAAATACGCCCGCCCATTCAAACAAAAGTCAGCCCTCGTACCGGCACTCGAGCAGCCGACCGCTCGGGAGGCAGGTCCGTCATCCAGGCCTCGCGCACGGGCGGCCCGGCGCTGGCCGTGCTCTGCGCCGCCAGATCCTCGGCCGTGGCTTGGCCCCGGGCAATCCTCCACGCCCGCCGCTGCTGCTCGGCGGCCTGCTCTGCCTCAAATTGCCGGCGCAGGTCTGCCTCCTCCAGCCGCTCGTCGACCGCCGCACGCTTGACGGGGTCCTGCGCCATTTGAGTGAGTAATTTTGGCGAATGTGTCTATAAGCGGACTTTTATCGACCAAAAAAAGCAAATTTTGACCAAGAATCCCTCTGAAACACAGTTCTCGTCATGCCAAAGCAACCCAACTCCCGACTCCTCGCCTGCAGCTCCTTGGCGGCTTTCGACAGCTCATGAAAAGCCGTGGCCGCCTGCGGGTGGTCGCACTTGTCGGGGTGGATGAGCAGTGACTGGCGCATGAAGGCTTTTCTGATCTGGCCCGATGTGGCCGCGGGCTCGAGCCCGAGCACAAGGTAGGGGTTGGCCGCGGCCGGCTCCTTCCCGCTGGGTGCTGCGTCTGCGGTCGGGAGCGCCTTCAGGATCCGCTCCACCTCTGCCGCCCGAGCGTCCTGGGTCGCGGCCTCGGCCTCGGCGACGTCCTCTGGCGGCAGCGGCCCAATCATGTCGTCCTCCTCCTCGTCTTCGGGGCCGTCCAAGGCGACAGGCCCAGCGTCAACACAAGGGGCCACGTACCCGGGCGGCGGCCTGGACGGCCCCAGGACGCGCCGAGGCTGGGCAGGCAGCTCTTGCGCCTCGTCTGATGCATCTCCTTCCTCATCGCTCGCCTCGTCCACCAGTCCCTCGCGCGGCGATTCCCGCGCAGCGGCGCCCTCTGGCCTCGGGGGCAGGCTCGGCCCGATGGGCTTCAATGGCGCCGGCTCCTGCGCATCTGCTTGCGCCTGGTCCTCGTCAGGTGCCGCGCGTGCGACCGGCGAGGCGGGCTCTGGACTGGCTTCCTTGCTTGGCCCCGCAGGCGCACTGGGTCGCGGCAGCGAGGCGACCAGCTGCTCCCGGCTCTGCGCCAAAATCGGCGCAACCAGGCCGATCACCGAGGGGCCGCTCTTGTGCCTCCTCAAGTACGGACCCTGATTCAGGGGGAGGGGTGGTGCTCCTTCTCAAACGTGGGCAGTTGTCTAGGCGGACATCTGTCGTCCACACGTGTCAATGAACCCCGTCCCAGCACCCGTCTCGCACCGAGGAGCTGCGCCGAACGCCGTCGAGGTTTCCAAACAATTGATGCAACTTGTCGCGCACGAATGGGTCCGGGACGCCGTCCACCGAGAGAGCATGGCCATCATCTAGCTGGTACAGGAGCTGCGCGCAGAAGAGGGGAGATCGGCGACGTCGCGAGTGCGGCTGCCGATACGAGATCACCCTTTCACCTTCACTCACAGGTCTCGATCATGCAACTATCAAAGCACCCCCCGACTCACCTGTCGCAGATCGTTTCTCAGCTCATAATTATGGGCCAAGATATCCCGGACAGACTGCGCGGCAAGCCGAACCCTTGCCAGCCGGGTATTGGCGTCGAGATCAGACTCGCTGTCGGAGCTGCGTGAACTGCGGTGTTTGCGGTGCTTACCATGTTTCCGGTCCTTTTCCTTGCCCTTACTCTTCGAAGACTTGCGAGAACTCGACTTGTGAGAACCCATAATGAACTTGGCAAGGGAGGACCACGATGGGCCCTTGTGTGCTCGCGAATTATTGGCGATAGGTGTGCCCAATTCTGAAAGCTCCTCTCAAACGCCACTCGGCGCCCTGGCGTAGAATCCAGCGTCATCCTGCGGCGAGCCACACAGTGCTTCCCAAAACTGTGCGGGAGTGGCTTCTGAGCATCTTTGGAACATACTAACGGCGTGTCTGAATAAATAATAATATATAACAAAAGCCCAAAGGCCTCTTCAGCGCGACACGTCGGTCTGCATTGCTCGCCCCGGCTAGCATGGCGGAGGTGTGTGCGCGGGGGCCATGCAGCATGCAACGGCGTGCGATAGGCTGACCCTGAAGCAGCGCAGTCACCTATTATATTCTATTGAAATTGCAGGAACTGGTCTTGAAGAAGAAGAAGAAGGTCAAGGCTGCCGCCGAGACTGTTGTGAAGGTTGGTGTGCGGTTGGCATGATGCGTGGTGCCTTTCGAGCTGCTTTGGAACGAGACTCAGCGCGTACGTTGGTTCACATTCGGAACCATGCCAGGCTGAGGAGGTGGGCAAGAAGGATGCCAAGAAGGACAAGAAGCGAAAGGTGAGGGGCGCTGCCTTGTGCTTTGACCGGTCATCGCGGTCCTCATGCATGGCAAGGTGTAGCCAGCATTTAGCCTGGCTCAACCGTCTTCCTATCTGCGCTGCAGGCTGAGGTCGAGGTTGTGGCCGTGGAGGAAGTGAAGAAGGTGAAGAAGAGCAAAAAGGTTGTTGCTGTGGAGCCGGTGGAGGAGCCCACGCCCAGCAAAAAATCAAAGAAGAGCAAGAAGACTGTGGAGGAGCCCGCGGAGGCGCTGACTCCGCCCGCGGTCGCGCCGGTCGAGCCCGAGGCCCCCACCACCAAGAAGAAGAAGAAGAGCAGCAAGAAGGCTGTTGATGAGACTCCCGCGTCTCCTCCCGAGACCGAGAAGAAGGAGAAGAAGAAGAAGAAGGAGGCCAAGACTCCAGAGGTGGCGGTGACCGCTGAGCCTGAGACCACTGCTCCTTCCGAGGAGAAGAAGAAGAAGAAGGACAAGAAGAAGGACAAGAAGGAGGCCGAGCCGGCTGCCCAGGTGTCCGAGGAGGAGGAGCCAGCTTCGGCGCCGGCGCCGGAGCAGGAGGAGCCGGTCGCGAGCCAGACGCCAGAGGCGGCCTCGCACGAGGCCAACGGCCGTGCGACCCCGGGCAGCGGCACGGCCGCCAAGGCTTTCCAGCGGGTCAAGGCTGACGAGTGGCTGGACAAGAAGGGCGCCTGGGACAACTCGTACGTCGGCACGTTTGGACAGGACGGCTGGGGCTACAAGGCGCAGCAAGTCCTCGGACAGGTGTGATATTCTGTGCAGAGTGTTGATGGTGATGGTGGTGGTTATGATGAGCTGCTAGGGGGGGGTTGCCTGCTTGGGGCACGAGTTTCTCTACGTATCTCTCGACTGGGTAGCTCATTCCATACAGGTCTAATACAAACGTGGCCCCACTCTTATTTGAATCTCAATTGTGTGCAGGTCCGCGGCAAGGACTTTCGGCACGAGAAGACGAAGAAGAAGCGCGGCTCGTACCGCGGCGGCGTCATCGACACCAACGCGCGGTGCAGCTACAAGTTTGACAGTGACGACGAGTAGTGCTCTGACTGTAGTATGACGCTGTGGAGCGCTAGAATAGCATGCCCTGTCGGCGCTGCCTTTCGTTGCACATTGATGTGGCCCCTTTCGCCACATGCATGAATCAATTTCGTTTTAACAAGACCGATGCCTTGAGAGTGGACAGTGCTCAGTACGCGATGTGAAGGCCCTAGTGTAGCTTTGGCTGGTGTTTGTCGAAAAGTTCTTTTTCGAACGGCGTATCGCATTCGAGGCTGTGTGGGCACCCGGGGCTGGCACCATATCGGTGGCACCTTGCTTACCTCCGGACGCTCCGGTCTCCGGAACGGTCCCTCATGAGACTTGCGGACCCGCTGCGATCGCTTACGCAGCATTCCCTGCGCAAGATTTAGTATCAGTGGTGCCCAAAATTAGAAACAATTCAAATAATTTGGCGCACGATTACCGACGAGTGGAGGATCGCTTCTTCTTCCGCTCTCGCCCGCGTGAGCGAATCGACGCCATGATCTTCTTGACGCTGCTCTCGCCGTTTACGGGGGTGTACATCCTGGGATTCCCGGCCATCCTGTGCTTCGTCCTTATGGGGGCCGATCTCGCGGTCACGCTGGGCTGTGGCGTGACGGGAGGCGACCCTGGCTTCGCCGACTACATTTCTCTGGCGCTCACCCTGACCTTGGTGGCCCTCTGGTTTGGGGTGACCATGTACATGGTCCTGTGGCGAAACCTGGAGACCTACTTCTCCACCATGCCCTGGCTGCGCCACGCCAGCGCCAGCGTGTCCAGAAAGCGGGGCTCCAGACTGGCCTGCCCCTTCACCGGCCTCAAGCCCACCGTGCGCTGCCCGTCCTGCAGCTGCGCGGTGCACGACCTGGCGCTGCCGCCCTCAGACCCCTGGGTCGAAGGACTGCCCGTCTGCAACGTTCCCTTGCGCTGGGACACCGCCAAGGAAGCGCTGCAGCTCAAAGGAGTGCCCGCGTCCAAGGTGCATGGTCGGAGGAGGAGGGGGTTCTAGAGGCTAGGGCAGACGTGGCCAAGTGCTGAAGGGTGAGGCACATCTTCACGCCTACCCCAACCGATCACGTACACCAGCAAATAGACAGAACATAAACCCCAAGCACACACCCCTCTCTTCCTCGCGACTCAAGGTGCGGGAGGAGCTGGACCGGTGCCTGGATTATCGGGGCAACACCGCCCTGGCCGGGGTCACGCGCTGCTGCCTGGGCTGCGGCGTCTGGCAGCGGCAGTGCCACCTGCGGGGGCGGCTCTCCCTGGGCATCATCTCCGTGTCCGTCACCCTGGTGATCCTGCCGTGGGCCTTTGCCAACTTTGCAGACTCCGTCGGCAGCATAGGTGTGGTGGGTGATGGAGGGGGAAGGGCAAGTGAGAGGAGGCGGCAGGGAATCCGTCGCCATTGGCGACTGATCGTCAACTGAAACTCACACAACCTGAAACGCACAGGCACTGTGCTTCAAATCATCGGCGAGGCGCTGTCCGTGTACTACGGCACGATGGCGCTGCTGATCCAGCTGCAGACCGTGCTCAGGGTCAACCACTTTTTCCTGGAGCACCGAGATTCCATCCCGGAGTTTCGGCCCCTGTTTGAGGTGCCTTCTAATTCGTTCCTTCGAGGCATCGTGACCGCCTTTCTGCGCACTCCCTGGAACTCCTAAAGGGGTCGTATGTAAGGGTCTCGGAAGAGAGCACTGCGCGTGTGTCCCAGTCCCCAACCAAGCACCACCCAGCCCTACATCCAAGTCTGTCTTCGCTTAAGGTCCTTGACAATCGAGTGCTTCCCGAGAGAGTCAGGGCAAGGAGAAGGGCGCGTGCCACGGCTGGCAGCGGCCCCGTCATACAGGAGGGGGCGTGCAAAGGGCCCCGCGTGCAAGGCAGCAAAATCGTCCGAAAAGGGCAACGCAGCATGTTTGTTTAGGAATGGAGCAAGAGCAATGAATGAGAGTGGACGGCGTGCGCGTCCACCCCTTGGAAAGAAACAAAGGTGCTGTCGCGAGACAGCGTCGACGGTACAGGGGCGAGGGAGGGCCGCGGCCCAATCTCGCACGCGATCTAGTTCTCATCTCAGGCGACCCCAAACTGCCAGCGGTTGTCCAGGCTCTGGAGCAGGGTGCTGGGCAGCTCGTGGAGCTCGCTGGGCACGCGGTACAAGCCGCCGCCGCCCACGGCGGCCTCGGAGGAGGCGCGCACGGCGGCGAGCTTGCCGTGCGGCCCCAGGGGCGCCAGCTCGAGCCTACTGCCGAGCAGCTGGGCCTTGACGACGTCGTAGACGGCCTTTTTGTCGTGCTCGGAGCGGATGGGCTGTCCGTTGGGGAGGTGTATGAGGAAGCGGTGCCGCTCCTGCGCGAGCTCGTAGTCGTCCAGCTCCTCCACGGCCGATTCGATGAAGACGTCTGCCATGAAGACGCCCAGGCCGGCGAGGGAGAGGGCCTGCGTGACGTCAAAGGTCACGCGCGGCCGGCCGCGGCCGCCCGTGTCGAGCGGCGCGGAGACGAGCAGCTCGGTGCAGCAGCCGTCAAAGACGTCGCGCAGGCTGATGCGCACGGGCAGGGTGACGGCCAGCTCCACGCGCCGGCGCACCTCCTGCAGCGCCTCGGGGTCGTTGATGCGGCAGAGGTCGTTGTCCTGGATGAAGAGGTCGATGGCCACCTGCGCGCGCCCGCCCGGCGCGCCCTCGTCCACCTCCAGCCGCCCGTAGGCGACGCGCAGGTCGACGTCCTTGAGCGCGCGCAAAATGTCGTAGAGCAGGCCCTTGCGGTCCGCGCAGGAAAGCGTGAGCATGGTGTAGCTGGGTGAGGTCTCGTTGTCCACGACCAGGGTCACGCCGCCGCCGCCCGCGTCGCCCGCGGCCTCGTCGTCCCAGGTGGCCGCCGCGAGCGCCGCCGGCAGCGAGCGCGCGCTCGGCACGCGACCCGCTCCCGGCGCGGCGCTTGCTCACGATCGACCTCAGGTTCGAAAACGACACCGCGTCCTTGCAGGCCTTGCGCCGCGTGAGCGTGGGCGTGTCGGCGATGGAGTCGAGCGGCGCGGGGCTGATGCTGCACTCGGTGTCCGAGCCCAGCACGCCCTTGACGCGGTCGCAGATCTCCAGCGCGCGGTGGTTCTCGGGCAGCTCGTTGCGGTTGTCGTACAGCCAAAACATGTCGGCCACGTCGCCGCTGGGCGAGGTCGTGATGTGCGCCTTGAACACGGCCGCGTCCGCCTCCCAGAGCACGTGCGCCAGCGAGTGCAGCATGCCGCGTCGGTCGTAGGACGCGACCTGCAGCAAGAAGGCCGGCTGCTCCTTGGGCAGCGAGCGCCAGCGCCACAGGCTGCCCAGGCCCGCGCCGCTCGGGCACATGCTGCACAGCCGCGAGCGCAGCAGCTGCCACCGCGGCGGCACGCCGCTGCTCAGCTGCACGCGGAAGACCATGAAGCACCACTTGCCATCCGTGCTGATGTCCCCCGCCAGGATGCGCAGCCCAAAGTCCAGCAGCACGCGGGTCAGGTCCACGCCCAGGCCCGTCGCGTCGGGGCAGGAGATGCGGACCTCCCGCACGTTCAAGTCGTCCTCGGGTAGGCGCCTGGCGAAGGGGTGGCGCGGAGGTGGTAGGCATGCTCGTCAGCCCGCTCGCGCCGACCGCATGGCGAGGCCACAACCAACCATGCTCAAATTCCTCAACCCACCTGATTGACACCACCTCCTCGTCGACGGGCTCCATGTTGTGGGGGCGAGGGCGGCAATCACACACGCCGGGCGCGCATGCTCAACGTGGATACCTCTGGCGAGGGCCTGGAGAGGCCAGCACAAGTTTATTATCCTAAACAAAGCCGAGGCTCGTGGATATGGAAGATTCGCAGGCGCTTCGAGGCACCCGAGGTCCTGCGCTTGGGCTGGGGCCGACGCACCCGCCGAAAACCGCCGACAGGCTCGGCTGTAGCAGGCGCGCGCGTCGCAATTCAATGCAGCTCGCGCTCGAGGGTTTCTTACAAATACACAGCGAAGCTGCTGGGCGGGCGCAGCTGCATTGTGCGGTGTCTGTTGGTTTGGTTCCCAACCCTTTCTGAACGCCCTATCCACGTGGGAGCGGATCTGGGCCAAGCTGAGTTGGCGACGGTTGGCATCCTTTTCCGAAACAGCATGGCGATAATCCTACCACAGCTTTGGTGGGTCCAGAGTCGGAGACAGGTACGACGCGTGCAATTATGTCTCATCCATGTGTGCACGCCGGTCCAATCGTGTGCGCGCTGGTGTGCATGCGCACACAAGGCCAGTTGGCGATCTGCCAGCGACTACGGAAGCGTTTGATCGGCGAGCTGAGCCTCATGAGATACCCAAAATGCCAAATTCAAACATAATCATTGTAATAATACTCATTTCGAAATGACTATCAAGTGAATGGAGATCGACCATCGTACTCTGCCCAGTTTCTCATCGCCGCGATCTCTGCGGCCCGTGGTCTCGCTTTGAGAGCCGCCTGGCCGGGCGCGAATCCAATATTGGCAGCGGTACCGTGCGGTACCATGGCTGCCCCGACTCCTATCGGGAACCATTCCCACATAGGCGCTCGACCAAGTGGGACCTCCCTTTCGAGTCGCTAGGAGGAGCACATCATATAAACGTCATGGGTAAGTGGGGCCATCCAGGGATCTCTGTGACCCGCCCCGCTGACGGCCTCCATCGCCGTGCTGGACGGGGTCTGGCATGGTCGTGGAGCGGGTCTGAGCGAGAGGCGATGCACTCAACGCGCTCTGTGTCCCTTTCTGTGTCCTCGCAGCGAAGGTGAAGGCTCATGAGCTGCGGCCGAAGGCCAAGACCGAGCTGCTGGCCCAGGTACGGGAGCTCGCCGCTGGCTCGGGGACCCCTGGGAATCGCGCGGTCGTGGCAGCCGTTGCCGCCGCATTCGTCTATCAACATTCGTGGTCGTTATTGTTTCCCGTGCAGCTCAAGGACCTGAAGCAGGAGCTGGCCGCTCTTCGCGTGGCCCAGGTCACCGGTGGCGCCCCCAACAAGCTCTCCAAGATCAAGGTCGTCCGCAAGAACATCGCTCGCGTCCTGACCGTGGTCACCGAGAACCAGCGCAACGCCCTCCGCGAGGCCTTCAAGGGCAAGAAGCACCAGCCCCTGGACCTGCGCGCCAAGAAGACCCGCGCCATCCGCCGGAGGCTCACCAAGCGCCAGGTGAGCATCGGTCGTGGTGGTGACTATGTTTGATGGGTGATGGAGCCGGTTGAGATGAGAAGAAAGGACGCTTCTCGTCATGAGCGCTTGCCAGCATACCTGATCATGACTTCAACAAGCGTGGCAATTCTTATTGATTTCTGACTTTCCTTTCGTGTACCCACAGGCCAACGCCAAGACTGTCAAGCAGCAGAAGAAGATCGCTGCCTTCCCCAAGCGGAAGTTTGCCCTCAAGGCTTGACTTTCTTCGTCCTTGTAACCTCAGCTCCCCTTTGTCTGGTCGGGATGCATTTGCAGCGAATGACAGATTCTACGGGGCAGTCATAGCGTTCAGAAGGCATGAACTAGGAGGGAAATGTCATCCAGGAACGCCCTCGTGCCACGCATTGCTAGAGCCCAGCCTCCTCGGGTGTGTGTGTGGAGATGCTGTCAACGGCATGCACTGTGCTTTGGAGCTCCTCCCAGACGGCCTGAGGTTGGAAAGGGTCGTTGGTGAACAGCGTTCATTGAGCGGCACGTCGCGACAGGGGCAGCCACGTGCATCGCCACACGCCGTCCAGCACGCCCCCACCACCGGCAGACCTTGTACACCAGGCGTTGTCGTTGAACGGCGTTCTTGCCCTGGAAAGCCGACGACACGACGTGGATCTGGACGTGACGGCCGTCCCCATTGTTGTCAATGACCTCCACATCCTGGGCATCCAGGGCCTGCTTGATCTTGGACTCCATGCCGCTGATGAGGTCCTGCAGGGGACTCCCGCTGTATGCTCTCACATTTCTAGCATTGCAGGCGATGGGGGCAAAGGTCCTGGGCCTGGGAGCCGCAAACCGGGCGGCAGTGCACCGCACAGTCACCGCCAGTCTGCTGACTGCCAGGCGATTCATTGTAGACACCCTCGTGCTGACTGGCTTCACCTGTCAACACTTCGAACAACGAGCAAAATCGCTGATGCGCACCAGCCTGACCGCGTGTGGGTCGCTTGACAGGGCGAGGGTAGCATGCGCACTCGGGAGATGCATATCGGCTTACGTCGGATCGGGTTTGGCACGATCCTGCGCAAAGTGCAGCACCTGTGGGCTCCTGGTGGACGATCAGGCGCATGCTAAGCGCATGTGGCTCAATCCATGATGTACATTGGATGAACAGGGATGTAAAGAGTGCGAGGCAGGGGAGCAGCAGAGCTCAGGGCATTAGCGAGCCGTCGGGAGGCGGGTCATGGTCATGCCTAGCTCGGCCTGACGCCTACATTGCTGCGAGGGGCCGCGATGTCCGAGTGCGCGGCCATCTATGAAGAGGTAGGTGGTGTTGGAAAACATGTTGACCTTTGATGCTCCCTGATCGTGATGCAATCTGGAGGCTTTTCGTGGAACACGAAATAACACCAAGCCCAGCGGATCCCACGCAGGTGCACCCCCCCACAGCCATCTTCCACTCAGTCACGGCGTGGCTGACCAAGCCGCACAGCAAGGATGACTTTCCCGAGCTTGTGGTCTCCAAGGGAACGGTCTTGGAGGTGTACGCCCTCTTGTACGTCTGGGATATGGTGGTCATGGCAGGCTTGGTGCTAGGTATTGGCATGATGGTTTATTTTTTAATCTTTTTCCCAGAACCACCAATCATCAACACCACACCCGATCACAGGCAGGTAGATGGAGAGCGCAAGCTGGCCCTGCTGGACAGCCTTGCTCTGGCTGGCTTCACAGAGTCGCTGGCGTGCCTGCCCTATCGCCACACGGGCCAGGGCCGGGACTCGATCGTGCTGACCTTTTGGGACGCCAAGGCCGCGGTCCTGTCATGGGATCCCGGCAGCCGCACCCTGGTGACCACCAGTCTGCACTGCTTCGAGACCGACCCGCAGCTCAGGCACTGCCAGACCGTGTTTGAGCGAGAGCCGCTGGCGCTGGCCGATCCGCAGGTGCGCTGTTGGCGTTTGAACGGTGCCGAATGTGGGCACGCTCGTTGTGTGGCCGTCCCTTGCTCCCGTAAACGTGCACTCCCCACGCTCCCCCGTGCAGGGCCGCTGCGCTGCCGTCATGGTCTACGACAGCTGTCTGGGGGTCATGCCGGCCGTGATCCCGGACGTCCTGGAGCTGGCGGTCGCCGGTGAGAGCGGCGCCGCCCTAGCATCCGACTGCGCCAGCGTCGGAAACAGCTACGTCGATGACCTTCACGTCAGCACCAACATTTCCCAGGTACAAGGGGAGGGTTGTTTGTGGTTTGTTTGTGGGCGCCTGCGCACTAAAAGGGTCTTGGAGCCAATCCTGGCGCATGAGCGCCAGGTTGCTCTCGGCCACATTGCCATCTTAACCCCCTCCCTCTCCCCCCCTTCCTCAACGCCCCAGGTGAGGGACGCCACGTTCTTGCAGGGCTACACCGAGCCGGTGCTGCTGGTGCTGCACGAGCCGACGCCGAGCTGGGCGGGCGCCCGGTCCTCGGCCAAGGACACGTGCGTGCTGAGCGCGCTGTCCCTCAGCCTCGGTCGGCGGACGCAGGCGCAGATCTGGCGCGTCGAGGGCCTGCCCAGCGACGCGCAGCGCGTGCGCCCCGCGCCCCTGGGCGGCGCCGTCGTCCTGGCGCAGGGCGGCATCCTGTTTGTGGACCAGGGCACCGTGACGGCGGTGGTGACCAGCGCCGCCTGCGCGCCCAGGCCCGCCCCGCCGCCGCTGGTCTTCGAGTACGGCACCGACGAGCTGCCGGGCCGGACCGCTGCGCGCTACGCCGCCGAGCACACGCAGGCCACCTCGGAAGTGCTCCCTGCGATGCTCCTGAAATGCCCGCGGGCGCCGAATGTGGACGTCGAGTGCGAGACAGCGGCGCTGGGTTGGATCTCCAACGATGCCGCCGTCGTGAGCGTCAAGTCGGGACAGCTGCTCCTACTGCGGCTGGTCAGGGGCGCTGGCTCCGTTACCGCCCTCAAGGCAAGTCGGGGCAGATGGCGAGAGGTCGACTGCCGATCATTTTGTTGTTGGCTATTGGTGGGCCTATCAGCGATTGACCAATGGCGGCACCGTCGCAAGGCAGGCCTGATGTCCACGAGTCAAATGCAGTCAGGTCCTTGGCCATCTCAACCTTGTCTCTCCCACCGCATCGCGCACAGGTGTCCCTGACGGGCGTGGCGCCGCCGGCCTCGTCCGTCTGCGTGCTGGACGCGGCGGGCTCCCTGCTGTTTCTGGGGTCTGTCCTGGGGGACTCGCTCCTCGTGCAGGCGGCGGCCAGCCAGGCGGCCCGGGCGCCGGACAAGGACCTCAGCGCGGGCGGCGACGCGGAGGATCGAATGCAGGAGGACGCGGCCTCCGCGCCGCAGGCGCCGCAGGAGGCGGACGCGGAGGACAGCGAGGCCCTGCAGCTGTACGGGGTGGCCCTGTCAGGGTCGGGGACCGGCGCGGGCGAGGAGGCGCAGGCCGGGGCCCGCCTCACGATGTCTGTGCTGGACTCGCTGACCAACATCGGCCCCATCCGCGACCTGTCGCTCTACAAAGGTAGGTAAATTTAGAAAGGGGGAGGGAGGGGTGCCATGCCTGTTGCCGCTGCCATCGCGCAGGCTTTGCACATTTGCATCCATGTTTGTACAGCATTACAAGCTCGCTCAGCCTTTGCTTTTGCCCCTGTGACGACTTCCAGATCCAAATGAAGAGTTGCCGCACCTAGTGGGCTGCTCGGGTCAGGCCAAGACGGGGGCCCTGTGCATCCTGCGGCAGAGCGTGGTTCCCTCGGTCATCACGCATGTGCCTCTGCCAGGTAGTGAATAAGGCTTGGTGGAACAAGGACGTTGACATGTTACTGTGCGGGAAAGTGGTCCAGCACATGCCTCGCTCGCCCTTCTATCATCCAGGTGTCACTGGACTCTGGAGCGTCTGCCTGGAGAAGGAGGAGCCCGGCGAGGGCCTCGCCTTTGACGATTACCTCGTCATGTCCTTTGCGGGGAGCACCAAGCTGCTGGCCACAGGGGAGGAACTGCAGGAAGCAACCGATGTGTGCGTGGCGACGCGAACAATGGTTGAGTCGTGCATTCCAAGTGTTTGCGTGAATTTCATCGGCTGTAACCACTTGCGTCCGTCCCCTCCTGACAGTGTCGAGTTTGCGGCAGACACGCCCACCCTTGCAGCCGGGGCGGCCGCCAAGGGCCGACTCTTGATACAAGTGTTTGCCCAAGGGGTCCGCACCCTGCGTACGTGGGCGATTTATGGTTTGGGATTGAAAGATGACCGTCTCATTTTTCCCGCCTGTGCAAGTCTTTTGCGCGCGATTTGCCACCTTGACCAACAAGCTCGGGGCCTGAGTACTTGCCCTCCTCTTTCTCAACACAGGCGGCATCGAGCACCTGGCCGACTATTGGGTGGCTGAGCTGGCGCCGGGGCCAGCACCGCAGCCCACCGTCACCGGCGCGCACCTCACCGACGATTTTGTCCTGCTCCTCCTTTCCTCTGGAGACGTCGTCTTGCTGCGGGTCGACCCCGAGACACTGCGACTGGTCGCCGTGCCTGGGCCGGCCAGCGCGCCCCCGGGCGCCGCGCAGCCGCCCGTCGAGGCCGCGTGCCTCTCGGACGGTCCTTGGACCCCCGCCGCGTGGGGCGCCGGGCACGCAGGGCGCTGCAGCGTGCTCTGCCGCAAGGGCGGGATTCTCGAGTTCTTCTCCGCCGATTCGTGGACGCTCCTGGGCCAGGCGACGCTGGACATCGCCTGCCCCGTCGCCGAGCTGCGCTTGGACTCGTTTGGCGCGCTGGCCTCTGCCCGGCCGGACCAAAAGGCTCCGGCCGTCAGCGCCGTGCCCCTGGCGGAGGATCCCTTTCTGGTGGCGCTCCTGCAGGATGGGTCTGTCCAGGTGGGCACGCGGTGCCTGCGAGGGACAAGGGCGCGGTGCTGGCGGGCTCTTGTGTTTTTCTAATGCTTGGACCAACACTCATCTCGCCCTTGCCGCATGGTGTAGGCTTACCGGCCATTCTGGGACGGGACGTCCCTCCGACTCAAGCCCCTGCCGCTGGGCCTCGACGCCAATGGCCCGGTCGGGGAAGCGACGGGCGCGCAGCCCTCGCGACTGCGCCGCTTTGAGGGTCTGGGCGAGGACGTGCCCTGCAGCGGCGTGGCGATCTCCGGCGCGCGGCCCTGTGTGCTGATCGCGGCGCGTCAGACGCTCGTCGCGCACCCACTGGCGCTGGGGCCGGCGCGGGAGGGCCAGCCCGTTGGCGTTGCCGCGTTCACCCCCTTTCACAACGTCAACTGCCCCTATGGGTTCATCACCTCGACAGGTCTGAGGGCAAGGCACGAGGGCGTGCTTTGCTGTCTGCTGGTACTGTTTTATTTCTCTGCAATGAATGCACCAAGGTCGTTTCGATGAAGCTTGTCCTCATCATACCCCACACGCTCGTGCCAGGCGGGGAGCGGGGCGGGCTGCAGATTGGGCAGTTGCCGAGCCAGACCCGGCTCGACTGCCCCTGGCCCCGGCAAAAGCTTCCGCTGCGGGCCACGCCGCTGCGCGTCGCGCCCTACCCGGAAGCTGGGCTCCTGGCCCTGCTCCTTGAGAAACAGGTAACCAGTCCTGGCACGTGCCACTTTCTATTTGGCTATAGTGTTTGGGCGCATGGACATGTGCTGATGCCCTGGAAACGGACCCCAGGCGCCCCGTGGTCCTCTTTCCACCTCTCGCCAACACAACGTCTGTAGGGAGTTCCCGGAGAGCTGCTCCCCGAAGAGGACGGCAGCGAGCCGCACGCGGCGTACGCCTATGCCCTGACTGGCGCAGTCCCTGCATCGGCGACCACGCGGCACGAGGTGTGCCTGATGCGCCCCGGGGCCTGGTCGCCCCTGTGGCGCCACGCCCTGGAGGTCGGGGAGCACGGGCTCGCGCTCAGGACGGTCCGCCTGCGCGCCGGGGACGGGGCCACCCTGCCCTTCCTGGCCGTCGGCGCGGGCTTTGTGGCGGGCGAGGACTACCCCTGCCTCGGCCGCGTCCTCCTCTGCCAGATCAAGCGCGGCCCGGGAGGCGACTGGGCGCCGCGCGTCGTCGCCGCAAGGTCTGAGAGGAGGTGCACTAGTGTGTGGGCATTGACAAATTTGTCCAATTTCGGGGTGACCACACGGTTGCTCACCATTCCCCATCTCTCCTGGCAGGGACTTCAAGGGCCCGATCACGCAGATCGACGTCATCGGCGGGGCGCTGCTGGTCGCCACCGGCAACCGGCTGGAGCTGTGCGCGCTGACTCAGACCGGGGAGCAGGATTTGGCCTTGCAGCGCACTGGTAGGCGAGCGTCTGGGAGCGCTGGTTGGGGTCGACCGTCATTTTCCTGCAACACAACTAATCGCCCGCCTCACCACCCTGCAGCCTTTTACGATGGCCCCATGCTCATCAACTCGCTGCACGTGATCAAAAACTTTATCCTCATTGGCGATGCCCTGCACGGCCTGGAGTTTGTCAACTACAGCCCAGAGGTATGAAGATATGATTCATATCTGTGGACGAAATTCTGTGTCAAGCGCACCAGCAGAAAGAGTTTTTTTTGGTGCACAAGTGCATGCGCTGCACATCTTGAACCACGTAGAGCACCGTCTGCACTAATCTCAATTTCCTCTCGCAGACGCGGCAATTCAGCCAGCTCTCGCGGGACGTGGGCCGGTCGTCCTCCGTCGCAGCGGCCCTGCTGATCACGGGGCGGCAGCTGCAGATGCTGTGCAGCACCCCCGACGGCACGCTGCGCGTCTTTGCCTACGACCCGGCCGACCCCGAGAGCTGGAAGGGCCACCACCTGCTCCACAAGTACGGGTCGTGCTTGCTCAATTTGCAATTGCACACGACGCGCCGCCGCGCTTCTCACCGCCGCTCTGCCTTACACGCGCAGGGCCTCGTTTCACGTGGGGGAGCCGGTCTGCTCGGTCCTGGGGGTGGACCTGGCCAAGCTGGCGGACCGCGGGCCGCCGGCCTTCCTGGGCGCCCTGCTCGGCTTCCCCTCGGGCGCGGTGGGCCTGGTGCGCGGCTCGCCCGCGCCGCTCGAGCTGGCGGGCCCGCTGGAGGGCGCGCTGCGGGCCCTGGCGCTCGCCGCGCCGGCGCCCGCGGGCCTGAACGCGCGCGCCTGGCGGCTGCGGGGCTCCTGCGGGCGCGAGCGCAGCCTCGTGCTGGACGCTGCCCTGTCGCGGGCCTGGGCGCAGCTGGCGCAGAGCCGCCGCGCGGCGCTGGACGGCACGGACGCGCCAAGCCTGCTGCGGGCCGTCCGCTCTGTGCCCCTCTTGTAAACAATAGGCTCATACTGGCGCCGGATTATTTTGCATGGCCATCTCACAGCGAGCAAAAGTTGAGGGGCAAGGTGCGTCTGTGTGATCATGGGGCGCCGTTGACAGCAAGGGTGCCGAATGGGTCAGTGCGAGTGATTCAGACAGTGTTGAGGGGCAGGCCGGATGCGGGCCGCCATTGTTTGCAAAGGCACGTGCTGAACGGCAGTGAGGGGGCAAGGCGTAAATACCAGGACTGGGGGACAGCAGTATTTTGCCGAGTGGCGCGCGGGCCAGAGGTGTGAGGGTGGTGTCAAGCGCTGGTGTTGAGGGGTATCATGACGGGGTGCGGCGCGCTGCCGACTGACGCAGCATCTCCACCAAGCCGGCCAGGCGGCCGGGGTCGGAGGGCGCGCGGCCGGGGTCGGCCGCGGCCGAGGCCAGCGCGCTCATGAGCTCCTGCATAAGGGGCACCGTCTGGGATTGGGCGTGCGTCGCCAGGCCCGGCCCGGCTTCTGAGCCGGGCCCGCCCCGCGTATCAGAGGCCTTGGTCGGGGGCTCCGAGAAGGGGCGGAAGGCCGACGTGCGCGTCGGCGCGAGGAAGGAGGGGGCACGCTGCATCGACATGGGCGCCAGCAGGCCGTCCGAGGGGCGAAGCTGCGTGGGCGCAGCCACTGGCGGCCCGTACTCGTTCGCCAGGCGGCGGCGGCGCACGCCCCACTGCACGTTCAGGCGCCCGGACAAAACGGTCCTGCCGCGTCGCGTGGGGCTCGATCGCGGCGAGGCCACACCGAGGAGCTGGCCCGAAGCCGACTCGCCCTTGGTGGAGGAGCTGGGGTTGGACGAGGGCAGCGGCGCGACGTGGTTGGGGAACGTCATGCTCCCGGCGTGCTCCAGAGGGAGTGACATGAGGTTGACGTGCTCCAGGTTCTCCACGTGCAGGCCCCCGGAGGAGCTGGGGCTCGCCATCGAGCGCCGCTTTCGGGCAATGTTTTCGAGCTGCCGCCGCCGACGACCCGCGTGCCGCTGCAGGCGGTCGCGGCAACTGCGATGGTCGCCGTCAAAGGCCGCCAGTTCCTGGAAACGACCGCACTGCGGCAGAAGCAAAGGAAGGGGGCTGGGTGAGCAGGCTGTTCCGACTACGGAGGACGTGGTGGTGCGTCTGACCTGGCGGGCGCACGGCCTCCCAGCTCCCAAGGCACCTGCTGGCAGAAGCGACAGAGCTGGCCCTTGTGCTCAACCGCCAGGGAGCGCATGTGCACGTCACAAACGCGGTATCGCTGCGTACGAGCAGGGAGGGGGCGAGTACGTGAGGGGGGGAGGGCCAGTACGAGGGAGGTCCCATCATGTGTCAAACGGTCGCGGTTCAAAGCCATCCTCGCGTACCCGGTGGTAGGGCCCCAATCGGCTCATGTCGGCATTGCAACCCTCAATTTGGCATGCTTGGTGGTCGCTGCGGGGCCTTCCGCGTTTGGGACGCGCCGGGGCGTCGCGCGCCTGTGAGTGCGCGAGGCTGGCGAGTCCCGGCATGGCCGTACGATGGCCAGCCTCGGGCGTCTGCGTCGCTGAAGCCTGCTCGCTTCGCCACCCAAGTTGACGTTCATTTGGCCGATTCTTGGGATGGTCCTCCATGGGCGCTGGTCTCTAGCGAGCCTGTGACGAGGGGTGCGGTCGCCTGCGTTGCTTGCTGTCTGTACGACGCATCTGCACGACGTCAGCACTGCCCTCCCAGGCACGATTTGGGCGCCCTTCGGGGCTATTTAAACAATACTAGCGATAAAGACATGCGTTGCGTCCGCATTAGGCCATGCTTCATATGCCAGCCCGTAGAGAACTGTCCATGGTTCTCGCTTTCCACTGCTTGCCGACCACCTTCAGGAAGGGCGATCAACTTCCCCAGGCCAGCTTCCGTGCGCGGCCCCCGACGATACAATTTATTCACGTGTCGCAAATTCTTACGCCTGAAGCTGGTGTACGAACTTTATGCCGGAGGCACTCAAGGATGTGGGGCTCTGCTGAGATTGAACCGGTTCCGGAAGGAAGCCCCTCCGTGGCGGGCAAAGACCTATCGCCCTATACGCGTATCGCCCTTCCTCGAATTTTGGGCTTCATCGACAAGGGAGAACCTTGGCGGCAAACGCGTGGCAGAAAAACCCTATAGCGTCGACCCATAAAATTTGTAGTTTAAGGATGTAACACTCCGTCAGACCATGGAGTTTGCGGCCTCCGCTGCTCTCCTGCCCCACCCTTGTGCACCCTCCGAACAGCAACTGGCGTTCAAACTTGGACTTCCAACGTCCGACCCTTCCACATCTACTGCCCGACAGAGACTTCCCGTTCGGACTGCAGCATTTTGCATCCTCACAAATGCAAAAGACGGCTTGAATATCGTGTGCGGTAGCGTGCGGAGGTCGTCGGCCTGCTGGTGCGCACGGCCAAGCGCTCGCTTCCCGAGAGGCGCTGCTGTGGCCGCCCCCACCCACTCGCCTTTTCCGCCGCCATCGACAACGCGCCATGCCTGAAGCCCGCGAGTCCAAATGGCGCCCAATTCAGGAGTGCGCGCTGGCACTGGCGAAGGGCCAGCGCACCATGGACACTCGCCCAAATCTTCAGTGACGCTTGGTGGTCCGTTTCGCCACCTGGCCGGGAAACGTAGATTAGTCAGAGGCTGTCATCGTGAACGCCCTCCAAAGACTCGTACTAGAGCTGCGCTAGTCTATCCATTTCTATTCCATAGCACTACATACTGATGCTACTTGCAATGGGGTGCGCAAGCCCTCGAGAAGTTGCCTAGATTGTCGCGGCCACGGGAGGGGTCTCGCTCAAGCTGCCCATGTGACACACGTTCGCGATACATCACAGCCGTTACCCCGGTCGGACATGATCCCCCTCGTCGGAGTTGGGAAGGACAGGTACCAATCCTTTTCAGTAATTTTTGTGTTTTCATTGAGACCAAGCGAGGGCTCGAGGCTTGTCGTTTTGCCTATGCGGGCAAGGAAAGATGGACAGCCAAAAGGCTGCCGCCGGGAAATCGGGGCGCGCTCCGTACCCTTGTCGCCCATTGCAGCTAGGGTACAACAGGCAGCTCGGGTCAGGTCACAATCGGCATGATGGGTACTTCTAGAAGCATAGCGATGAAAAATACTCACCGTATCCTGTGTACTACCCCCAAGCCGAGGTGGGTGGGGTGTCGGACACTTGTGTCGGCTGCACGTGGGAACCTTCACGCCGCGAGCGAACCGGATTTGAAGAACGTCACAAAACTGTCCCCTGGCGGAGCTGATAATGGTCGGCGGCTTCGCGCGGCATTCGAGGGCTCTGATGGCAAGGTCGGCGCACTGTGCATGCGCCTTTTTCTCCGCTCGATGCCCTACAACAGTCGTAGCTTTGATTTGCGGTCGCAGCGGATCTGCCAACAAATGGCGAGTGCAGTTCGAGGGTGCCACCCTCGTCGCCGACACGTGGTTACTACTAAAATTGCTGGCTCATTGAGCTGGGTCTAGGCATTGGAATCGGTCTCCACTCAGCAAGGGGCGTCACCTGAATGCTTTTTAAACAGAGTGCTGGCGTTCCAACCCCAGCCTCCCTGGTGATGGGGCATACGACACGTGCCTTCAGAGAGCTGGCTTCCAGCATCTTCATTGATGGATCCCACGAGGCACGACGAAGCGTGCTATTGTGGTGCTCTGATAGTGCAGGCGGGGTGTCAAGAGGGACTGCTCGCCTCGGCAAGCAGGGATGCGATTGCGGCACAGAATGACCTTGACAGTGATCGACTGCGGCCAGCGGTCGAGCGCTGCCCGGGTTCCTTCTCATATTGATTGCATATACCGTGGTCACAACGAGGTGTCCAGCGTGGACACTAGTACACCAAGAAATTATTTGCCGATCTGGGATCTCCAATGTTGGTGGCAGGGAAACGCAGAGGCGGCCAAGCATTGTGCTCGGACTTTCACAGTGCAGTGTCACCTTGTCATCGCCAGAACATCCGCGTGCCAATGACACTGGCAGCCCCTTGTGTACCGAGCCTGCAAATTAGTGCTTTTGTGAGAAAGGACCTAATGCATGCCTCTGCCCACCATTTGCCATCTCGAAAGGACTCTGCGCTCGGCACAGCTGCTCCCATGGCCCATGGCCCGGCCATGGCGTGATCTCGCTCGGCAGTATCTTATACAGCTTTCTAGCGTCTGATTATGCATGGTCAGGGATCGTCTCCCAGAAAACATGACTAAGATCGTTGGCATTTCAACCTGTGGCAAGGGGGGCTTGGTGGGCCACCTTCTGGGGGCACCCTGCATGCTGCACAACCAGCCCAGGGCCGCGCAATAAACCTCAGACCCGCGTATAACAAATGTATTTTTTCGCCACGATGGTTTCTTGACCAAGCAGCGCCAGTAGGAGGGCAGTTGGAAGGGGCCGTCACGGTGCCGGCAGGAGCACATCTGAAATCCCAACCCGCGCGCCTCAGGCTGGGTTTTCGGATCGGATCGGCCCTGCATCGTGGCAACACGGCCATTCCCCCTGATCGCACCAGTGCACACATGGCGCACACAACCGATACATTTATTGTGTCTCCTGTGCTGCACGAGAGTTGCAGGAGGGGGAATGGAGGGACCTTGCCGGCACTTTTCCCACTGAGCGGGCGGGCCACCGCCAGCGATCGGGTTTGTCACCCCTCGAGGCGCATTTGATGGCGCAGAAAGCGGATATGTTGGACGTGGAAGAGGTAGATGGATCGGTGCGCCGCATGCGGAGCTATTTCTTGGGCCGGGTGGCACGCAGTGATGCGCAGCCTGTGGTCACTGGTCGAGCCATGATTGCCGCAGGACGCCGTGCGCTCGCCAGAGGAGGCCGCGGATGATCGGTCGCCGGAAGCGTACTTGCTGAGTTTGCTGAAGAAAGTGCTCGGTGGCGACCTGGAGCCCCAGAAGCTGGTCGCCGCCATTGCCGCCTATGATGGGCGCCTGCAGCTCGAGGGCTCGGCCTTGGCCCTGCGCCTGGCCGACGCGGTGTGGCTGGCGTGGGCCGAGTTGGAGGGCTCGCAGGATGCGGAGAAGAAGGAGCGCCTGCTGGCCGGGCTGCAGCACTGCCTGCAGGGAAAGCTGGTGCGTGCGTTGGGGTAGAGAGAGCGTGCCTGCACCGCACCCGCTTCCAACGCAGCGCGGAATCGCACCCTCATTGCGCCCCTACATCGCGCAGCTGTCCAAGCGCGAGCTGCTGCTGACGGCGGAGAGCGACCTCCTGGAGGAGGCCGGGATCATCGTCTCGCGCGAGACCTGGCGCCGTAAGGAGATCCGGGTGAACACCAAGCTCGTGTACCAGCAGCGCAAGTTCAATCTGCTCCGCGAGGAGAGCGAGGGCTACGCCAAGCTGACGACCCTGCTGCACCAGTCCGGAGCCGGGCGGCTGACGGCCGAGACGGTCCCGCAGGTCGCGCGCGACGTCCTGGCGCTGATTGGCTTCTTCGACCTCGACCCCAACCGCGTCGTCTCGGTGCTCCTGGGCGCCTGGGCCGAGCAGGCCCATAACGAGGCCTTCCTGCAGCTGCTGGCCGAGTTCAAGTGCGTGGGTTGTATCATATGTGGTTGTCGGGTAAATGGAGGGGATGACGGGGGTTGAAATCAGGAGGGAGGAGGCACGCAAGCACTTGCCTTTGAAACACAATGTCATACTCGTGCAGGCAAGCGGAGTTTAAGCAGGTGCTGGGCTGGGAGTTTGAGCGTGGCGTGGGCAGCCCGCACCGCGACGGGCTTTATCAGATAACCAACCGCCTGCTGGAGGTGAGCGGGGGTACTGTATCTGGGCGCAGAGTTGTATTATATGTATCTTGGGTTGGAGCTGGGCACGCGGATGCTTCAGAATTCTTAGATGGGACCTCTTTTCTTCTTTCTTGTCAATCGCACAGGCTGGGCACGTCACCCTGGAGGAGATTATGCCGCACCTGGACCCTCCGGATGACGAGTTCAAAGCCAAGCTGGCCCAGGCCGGGGAGGAACTGAACGCGGCCGTCGCCAAGATCGGCACCGTCAACCTCGTGGAGCAGGTATCGTAAGGGAGAGAGGGTGGAGTCTGAAACGACACCGCCTGCACGATTCTGGGCCCTTGCTTTAGGCACATGTTGTCATGTTTCCTCGCCTTGAACGCAGGGCGACCGCTCGACGCCCGGTCAGTTTGGGCTGGGCCGGCTGACCCTGGACGCGCAGCCCCTGCTGGACGCCTTTGCGCACGCCGCCGGGCAGGGCAACCAGAAGCTGGCGCTGCTCGCGGCGACGCTCAAGGGCGGGCTGACGGCGCCCGCGCGCCAGCTCCTGGCGTGGGCGGCCGCCGTCGGCGTGGAGGACGTGGCCGCCTTCCCGTCCGTGTGCGACGCCCTGCTCGCTCGTCTGGCCGCGCAGCTGCGCGAGCACGAGCCGGGCGCCGCGCTCGGCGCGGACGCGCTGGACACGCTTTCTTTGATAGGGCTGCACCTCAATCGCGACGTGCGCGTGCTCACCAAGCTCCTGCGCGCCCTGCGCGCCGCGCTGGAGGGCCCCGCCGCAGCCGAGAGCCGCCAGCAGGTTTGTGTGGGTGGTTGGTGCCTGCATGCGCTGTGGACTAATTCGGAGGGGAGACACCGGTTATAGTGTTTTCCTGCCATCGCCTGGGCCGCACCGCGGCATCATGCACTCTCATACCAGCACGCACCCTGTCTCAACCCATCCCGCGCCAGGTGTTGGACGTGCTGGCGGCCAACGCGCTGCCGGCCTGCACGCTGGTACCGGCCAACGTGCCGCTGACCACGGAGCTGTGGCACGTGCTGCGCTGCCTGGCCTACCCTGAGCGCTACACGCTCTACGCCGACTACCAGGCAAGGGGGGGGTGATGGAGTGCGTAGTGTTTGTTTTTGGCGTTTTGGCAACACATCGCGGACGCAGATGCTCTGCCGCAACAAACCCAATCGACCCCACACCTCCACTCGCTTGCAGGAGCAGACGCAGACAAAATCGGTCCTCCTGGCCGCGGCCAAGCTCGCGGAGACAGAGGCGCGGCGCGTGCTGCGGCGCGTCACCGCGCCCAGCAGCCACAAGGAGGCCAAGGCCGCCGCGCGGCCGCTGAGCCGCCGGCTGGCAAAGATTGCGCACGCGCTCCCGCTGCAAATCTCCGAGCAGCTCATCCGCCAGGTGGGGCAGTGGTTGTTGATCATGTGTGTGGTTGACTGCGTCCAGGCTGATCGCCTCCTAAACATCCTATACCTTACTGACGCCACTTTGTCAATCGACACCTGGACGACCCCAGGTGATGGGCATGCCCGGCATGGTGCTCACCGTGGCCGAGTCCCTCAAGCTCGCGACGCCCATGACCTTTGACGCGCTGACCTTTGTCATCATGCGAAAGCTCTCCTCCGTCCGCCACAAGCTCAAGGTGGGGTTCTTGAAGCGGGGGCGTGCTTGCATCCGTGGATCAAGCTGGTCGTGACCCTCAACAGGCGCACCCGCCGACACACGTCAAATCTCCTCTACACATCTCTGCAGGCCGACGGCGTCAACACAGAGGAGTGGTTCCAGTGGCTGGCCGCGTTCACGGGCCTGATCTGCCGCAAGTACCCAGACATTGAGCTGCCGGCGCTGCTGCAGTACCTGGCCAACCAGCTCAAGAGCTCCGACAGCCTCGACCTGCTCTTCCTCAAGGAAATCCTGACAGCCATGACGGTGAGCGGATAGGTGTGGGTGGCTTGGGTGGGTGTTGTACGATACGGATACAACATACTGATCCAATGTACTGCCTCAACAGGGCACGGAGATGGCGAGCGACGTGTCGGAGCACCAGCTGGACGCGCTGTCGGGCTCGCGGGCGCTGCACATCGAGGTGTTTCTGCAGGGCCAGTTCCGGCCGTCGCCGCGCGCGCTGGCCTCTGGCACCCGCCGCCTCCTGGCGGCCCTGCAGCGAGAGCAGGTACCAGGGACATGGGGTTTGGTGGAGATTGATTATGGAAGGGGCGGGCGGGCTCTATTGATATTCGAGCACTAAGAGGGGGGTGAAAGATGACTTGTCTTGTTGGATCCATCAAGATCACCTCTCCCCTACACACACACACCTCGCACCCCTCCACTGCAGCCAAACGACGCGGGCCCCCTGCTGGTGCCGCTGCTGATCCTGCTGTGCCAGCAGCGCCGCCTGATCACGCTGCAGTCGGACCTCTCGCACCTCAAGCTGGTCGCCGAGCTGTACGATAGCTGCCAGCGGACGCTGCTGCAGTACATCGAGTTCATGCAGACGGCCATGCCGCACGGCGAGTACGAGCGCGCGCTGCCGAGCCTGGAGGATCTGGTGCGCGTGTACGCCGTCGAGCCCGAGCTGGCCTTCCAGCTGGTGCGGCCGCTGCTGCGGGCGGCGCTGCCGCGCTGCGCGGCGCCGGGCTCGCCCGGGGCGCGCGCCGCGGACGGCGCGGCCGACGCCGGCGCCGGCGACAGCGAGCCCGAGGAGGGCGAGGCGCGCGAGCAGGAGGCCGAGCTGGCCGAGGCGCCGGGCGCAGAGGCGCCCGCCGACGTGGCCGCGGCGCGCCCGTCGTTCGCGGCGCTATGGGCCGACTTTGGGCCGGGCATCCGCGCGCTGATGGACGCGCAGTGGGCCTTCCGCGCGCTGGACTGGCGGCTGTACGCGCTCTTCTGGTCGCTGGAGCTCTCGGACCTGGAGGTGCCGCGCGAGCGCTACGCCGCGGCCATCAAGCAGGTGTCCACCAGCCTGCGCCACGCGCGCGACGAGCTCGGCATGGCCCAGCGCGACAGCACGCGCGGCTACGGCGGCTGGCCCGGCGGCCACGGCGGGCCCGCGGCCGGCCCCCTCGCGCCCGGCCTCGGCCCGGCGGCCACGGGGCCCGACATGCACCAGCTCGAAAAGGAGATTGAGCGCCAGCAGGTGGGTTGAGGTGACTGGAGAATGAAGAGTGGTAGGACGCTGGTATGGGCCAGTCATTCAAGCGATGTAAACCTCCTGCCCGACAGGCTGTGCTGGACCAGCTGCCCCGGGACCTGGAGTCCCAGAAGAGGCGGGCGCAGGAGACGGACGCGCTCCTGGCCGAAACGGCCCCCGACTGGTAGGCTGTCGCGCGGCGGGGCACGTTTGGGCTTGCCTACTTTGATGGAGGGAGAGGGGGATAAATGGGTGGGAATCCGTTTAGGAGGCGGAGATTCCAACAACCGGTGCTTTACCACAAAACATCCTGGCCTGTCCCATGTCATTCTCCTCCCAAAATAATCCTCCTCCTCCGCAGGCTGGCGTCTCTGGATCCGAGCGCGCGGGCCTCGTTCGCGAGCGAGTTTGCCACGTTTTGCCTGCTGCCCCGCATCCTGAGCTCGCCCAGCGACGCGCTGTACGCGGCGCGCTTCCTCCAGCGGGTGCAGCAGCTGCGCGTGCCGCGCTTCGGCCTGCTGACGACCATCAACCACGTGCGTGGGCGCAGGGAAGATGGGGCGTGCCTGAGAACATGCTCTGACCTGCGCTCCTGCAGTGGTCTCGCGCCGCAGCCCCCTGTAGCAATTACGCACCCCTCACTCCACCCCATTCCATTACCCCACCAACCGCTCGCAGGTCATTCGCGAGTTTGGGTTCCTCGTGCGCTGCGTGACCTCCTCCGAAGCGATCAACTTTGGCATCTTCTTCAAGGAGGTGCTGGACACGGTGGAGCGGTGGAAGGACGCCCAGGTCTTTGAGCGCGAGTGCGCCGGCACGGACGCCTTTCTCACCTGGCAGGGCGACAAGTCTGCGCCCATCACCCACCAGCAGTACAGCATCCTCTGCTTCAACTGGCAAAAGGTGTGTGGGTGGGTGGGTGGGTGGGTGGGGGGGGGGGGGGGCGCATGGTGGGACCGCTGAGCGTTTGGGCGCTTGTGGCGTGCTTGCCGCGCGTTCGGGCGCCCACCGACCCGCGCGACGCACCGCAGAGGCTGACGGAGGACGTGATGCGCTCGTGCCTGCGGAGCGAGGACTACATGCAAATCAAGAATGCGCTGCTGCTGCTCAACCGCTGCGTCAAGGTGATTGAGCTGGGCGCCGGTGCAACGTGGCGGTGTTATTTTGAGGATACGATCTTGCGTGTCTATATGAGTCGCAATTTCATGCATCGTCTCCGGTTCGCCAGGTCTACCCCGCGAGCCAGAGCGACGCGCGCGCGCTGCTCGCGCTGGTCGGTCCCATCCGCGACCACGACGCGCGGGAGGACCTGAAGACCCTGGCCCGGATGTACTGTACCGCGCTGGAGATCAAGCTCCGCGACGCCAAGGGGTGCGGGGCGTGGGTGGTGGACGGAGGGGGGGTCCGATGGTTGATCCATGGTCGAGCCACTCGTGGTGGGCAGGAGACACGTCCCGTGTCTGTCGCGTCTCGGCGCGCCTCGTCGCGCCTCGTCGCGCCTCGTCAGCAATGCGCCCCCCCGCCGCTGCCGCAGGCGCATGCCCGAGACCCGGGAAGAGTACGCAGGGCTGCCGAGGAAAAAGGGGTCCCGCGACCGCGCAGCGCGCGCAGCGCCGAGCGCCCCGAGCAGCCCCCGGCCGCAGACGCGCGCGAGGGCGCCGCCTCGCGCGCCGCGTCGCCCGCCCGCCAGGCGCCGGCGAGGGCCGAGCGAGCGCGGGACGTGGACTCTGTTCGCGCCGACGAGGGCCACCGGGCCAAGGCGCCCGCGGAGCGCCGCGACGCGCCGGGCCGGGACGGGCACCCCCCGGTCCCGGGACGGGGAGGGGACGACGCGGCCGCGACGAGGGACCGCGCCGCTCGCGATCGACGAGGCGCGCGCAGCGACCGCAGGCTGCCCAGGACGGACTCGACGCTCGGCGACGAACGAGGTGCGCGTGCGGTGATGGCTTGGTTGTCAGTGTGCATGGTCGCTTCACACAGCAGCTTAATCGGTCGGTCGACGCACCCTGCCTGCAGGCGAGGGCCGGTCCGCCGAGCCGCGCGGCGACGCGCCATTGCCAGACCTGCCGCGAGGTGCGCATTGCGAGCCTCTTATCAAAACCATGCTGCGCTCGCTGCCCTGCTATGCAAGGCACCGATCTCCAAAATTACGCATTCCTTTGCATCGCAGAGAAACGGAGACGCGAGGAGAGCTTGGAGCGGTCCAGGCGGCGTTCGGCGTCGCGCGAGGCTCGGTCCGGGCCTCGCGAGGAGGCCTCCGAGGGCCGGCGCGACCGGGGCGGCCTGGACGGCAGGAGCGGCCGTCCGGGGGAGGAGGCGGGCGGGCCCAGGCGCCGCGGCGAGGGCAAGCCCGCAGAGCTGCGGCCCGAGAGCCGGGCAGACAGCTACGAAAAGCCGCCCGAGGACGAGGCCGACCCTGGCCCGAGCGGGCGCGAGGAGAAGAGCCGTGAGCGGCGCCGCTCGAGTCGCAAGGTGAGACGATGTGGGCCGCGCGTGCGCCGCGAATGCGTTTGCATAAAGCTTGTGGGGACTATTTCTCTGATCGACTGTGCCCTTTCCAATTTTCGTGAGCGTGCAGGAGAAGAAGCGGCACCGCAGGAGTCGAGAGCCCAGTCTTGAGGTTGGCGACGGCGCCATCGGCGACCTGGGCCTGCGCCGGGCGCCGCTCGTGTGCGCAGAGGAAGAGAGGTCCAAGCCCCATTGGCGGTCGGGGCACGGGGCCCGGGAGGGCGAGTTGCCGCGGAAGAGAAAGGCGGGGTCTGGGCGCGACGCAGCCCAGCCCGGCGGCGACGAGTCCCGGCGGCACAAGCGGGAGCGCATCGCGTGGGAGGCCAGCGCCGAGGAGGCGAGGTCTGAGCGCCGGCCCTCGGACGGCCCGCGCCCCGCCGCCGAGCGGTCGGACGGGCCGCGCGGCGGCGCGAGGTCGCCGGGTGAGGACGCTGCCGGAAGAGGCGGGGACCGCGCGCACGCAGGAGCTGCCGAGCCAGGGCCAAGCGATCTCGCCGTCCCCGAACGGCTGCGGGGCCGGCTGGGCGCGCCGCCCGCCGCCTCCGCGCGCGCCGACGACCGTGCTGCTCGGGAACGGCGGCGGCGCCTCGGAGCAGCGGGGTCGGCGCGAGGGGGAGCGCCGGGGCCGCGACCACCGCGGCGGGCGGCGGCACTGAACCCGGCTGGGATGTGCGAGGGCGAGTCTGAGAGAAGGACGGGGCGGTCACACGTGACAAAGTTTTTGTGCCCATTGTTGCGTCAAGCATTGCCCAGCCCTGGCACCTCTAAACGGCACCGCGACAATTCTTGCCCTGTGTCGGCACTGTAAAGAGCCAAACGCAGCAGAGCACTATAGCCACAACCGTTTGAGGAGGAACAAGATGCGCAAGTGAACGCGAGATGTGGTGCCCGGCATTTTCAGACCGTCCACCCGTGCGACAGTTTGCTTCTGTCGCCCAGGCCTGCGACTTGTTCGTGGGCTGTGACAATTCATTGAAGAACGGTGGCGGCCTTGCTCTGTGTCTTTCGGGTTCTGTCAGCATTGAAAGGGGCCCTGATTCTCCGGAAACATAGACGCGTCCTGCCCTTGCAGGGGGCGTGCTTCTAAGATAAGCATCAATGCACTCTTGGTAGATACATTCTTCCTTGGGTACCACTGCTCGCAAGTCGCACCCCAGGTGCGCGAGCGACAGTCGAGCATCAAAATCTGCCGCCACTGCTAGGCAGAATTCTGCTGGACGGACTCGAGCTCATCCGGCGAGTACGAAAATTCACTGTGGCTTCTGCTGCCTTCTCAAAGACGACTTCTCCTGCATATACTAGTCTGCACAGATGCCGTGCCGCTTGTTTTTCAGGTTCGTATAGCCTTGTCGTGAAAGCGGTTTCGCCAAACGTGCGCACACAGCAGCGGGCCATCGCATGGACGCAAAGGCCTGCCGACGAGCAGCCAGAAGATGCACGCAAGGTACCAGTCGCGGAGATGCATATGCATGGCGCTCTTGGGAGGTGGTGGCAGCAAACATGTATTGTGGCGTGTTTGAATGGCCCCTGACGGATGGTGTCGGACCGCGGGACACGTCGCCGTCAGTACCAGCTCGAGCGGGACGCGTTGCGCTTCAATTCGAATGCCATGTCAAAGGGTGGCCCATCCGTAGCGCTAAAATCCTTCTTCAAGTACCTCAGAGTTTATATTTCAACAACTTCCAGGGAAGCAGTGACAGGGGGCGTCCTGTCCCACCCAACACTCGGCAGGCGACCGCCACGGAGAAGTTTCCCGTTACCCCTGCGGACCACGTGGCGCGGTCACAGAGTACGGCGTGCTCGAGCTTGGTGCGGCCATGCGCGACACATGTCTTCCAGCCAAACTATTTGAAGACATAAAAATATATCGAAACTACTTGTACTGAAATTTAAAAGCAGTATCTGCCGAGCTCCTGTCCAGGCGCTCGAGCGTCGTCACTTGCCCGATGCGGTGCGGCCCGAGGCCAGGCAACCGCGGTGGCCTGCTGGTGCTCGTAGCCCTCTACATAACCTTGAAGTTTACCTTTGCCAGCGCACGGGTAGGTGTGAGGGGACCGCATTTCCGCCCAGTTGCACGAGTCGACCCCACACGCGCGTCTGACCGGGCCATCCTCGAATCCCCTCCCGGCAGAGCCAGTGCAAGTCCACCTTCTTCGCCCTCCCGGTGGTAACGACCAAGCGGTACGCTCATGCCCTGCATCCGCCCGTGGTAGTATCATTGCCTTGATTTTGCATGCTTTGTAACTCACGATTGTTGGCTCTCGCTGCGCTTGCAGGGGCTCCGTCTATGTTGTGCAGGAGAACTCTAGCCAGGAGCTGTGCAGGTGTGTGCGACACGCCTGGGCGGTTTGACAATGGTGAAAGCTCCCCTGAGTGATCTGCTGCACTCAACAGTGCTCACACTCCTCCACCACCAGATTGCTGGGGTACCCCAAGGCTGGCAGCTATCGCAGGGCGACCCTGGATGTGCTTGAAGAGGCTGCGGATGCCATCGATTTGGCTGATGGGACATCGTGCTGGTGGCCCTCGTGCGGCTGGCTGGTAGCCGTCGAGTGTGTGCCGATTGGCGCCACCAAGTGCAGCGAAGACAGCCAGGGCAATGTTGGGCGCGACAATGTGGGCTACGGCAATTTTGGTGCGGGCAACACGGGCACTGCCAATCTTGGAGTCAACAACACCGGCGCTTATCTTTGGGGCGGCGACAAGACTGGCACGCTGAACCTTGGGTTCGGGATGTCGGGCACAGGCAAGGTCCCGACCAGAGCCCTGCTGAAGCGCAAGGCGATCCTGACCCTGGCAGATGACCCTCGCAGTGTGCCACAGCCGCCACAAAAGAATCCTCTGCCCCCTCCAAACAAAACCCCCCCCCCACCCTTGCGAAAACCATCTCCACCGCCACCGTTGAGGAGCCCACGGTCTCCCTCATCTCCTAAACGTCCACCACCTCCTAGCAGTCGTCCCCCGCGCTCACCACCACCTCAACCCCCGTCACGACAGACACCGCCTCCCTTTCCTTCTCGCCCTCCGCACCAGCGTCCCCGAGCGCCCCCTCCCCGATCTTCGCCCCGGTCACCCCCTCGGCCGTCTCCACGGCCCCGGTCACCGCCTCGGCCGTCTCCACGGCCCCGGTCACCGCCTCGGCCGTCTCCCCGGCCCCGGTCACCGCCTCGGCCGTCTCCCCGGCCCCGGTCACCGCCTCGGCCGTCTCCCCGGCCCCGGTCACCCCCTCGGCCGTCTCCCCGGCCCCGGTCACCCCCTCGGCCGTCTCCCCCGGCCCCGGTCGCCCCCCTCGGCCGTCTCCACGGCCCCGGTCACCCCCTCGGCCGTCTCCCCGGCCCCGGTCACCCCCTCCGCCGTCTCCACGGCCCCGGTCACCCCCCTCGGCCGTCTCCCCGGTCACCCCCCTCGGCCGTCTCCCCGGCCCCGGTCACCACCTCGGCCAACTCCCCGGCCCCGGTCACCCCCCTCGGCCATCTCCCCGGCCCCGGTCACCACCTCGGCCGTCTCCACGGCCCCGATCACCCCCCTCCGCCGTCCCCCCCAGTCTCGGTCACCCCCCGCCGCCGTCGCCACGATCTCGGTCACCCCCGCCACCCAAAATCTCACCCCAGCCCCTGCCACCACCGGCATCCCGCTCGCCTCCTCCACCGTCGCTTTCGCCCCCTTCACCGCCAGCCCCGGCGCCCCGCTCGCCTCCTCCACCACCGATGTCACCCTTTCTGCCGCCACCACCGCGTACATCGCCATCGCTTCCTCCGTCGCCCGCATCGCCCCAGTCTCCTCCGCCGCCGGCATCGCCCTCGTCTCCTCCGTCGCCTGCATCGCCCCAGTCTCCTCCGCCGCCGGCATCGCCCTCGTCTCCTCCGTCGCCCGCATCACCCCAGCCTCCTCCGCCGCCGGCATCGCCCTCGTCTCCTCCGTCGCCCGCATCACCCCAGCCTCCTCCGCCGCCGGCATCGCCCTCGTCTCCTCCGTCGCCTGCATCGCCTCAGTCTCCTCAGCCACCTGCATCGCCCTCGTCTCCTCCGTCGCCCGCATCACCCCAGCCTCCTCCGCCGCCGGCATCGCCCTCGTCTCCTCCGTCGCCTGCATCGCCTCAGTCTCCTCCGCCACCTGCATCGCCCTCGCCTCCTCCGTCGCCCGCATCACCCCAGCCCCCGTCGCCACCGGCATTGCAATCGCCTCCTCCCCCCTCCCAACTCCCCGCCCTCGCCACCAGCCTCTCCCGACGCCCCCCCTCCCAACTCCCCGCCCTCGCCACCAGCCTCTCCTGACTCTCCCCCACCCGAATCCCCGCCTTCGCCACCACCTTCTCCCGACTCCCCCCCTCCCGACTCCCCGCCTTCGCCCCCACCCTCTCCCGATTCCCCGCCCTCGCCACCAGCCTCTCCCGACACCCCTCCTCCCGACTCCCCGCCCTCGCCACCAGCCTCGCCCGACACCCCCCCCTCCCGACTCCCCGCCTTCGCCCCCCGCCCTCTCCCCGATTCCCCCGCCCTCGCCACCAGCCTCTCCCGACACCCCCTCCTCCCGACTCCCCGCCCTCGCCACCAGCCTCTCCCGACACCCCCCTCCCGACTCCCCGCCTTCGCCACCACCCCCCTCCCGACTCCCCGCCTTCACCACCACCCTCTCCCGACTCCCCGCCATCGCCGCCAGCCTCTCCCGACTCTCCCCCCACCCGACTCCCCGCCTTCGCCGCCCTCTCCCGATTCTCCCCCCTCCCGACTCCCCGCCTTCGCCGCCACCCTCTCCCCCCTCCACCAACACCGCCAATAGCGCCGCCTCCTCCGCGACCCTCCCTGGCGGCGCAGTACTCCCTGGCATACCCGCGTCTGTTTGGGAACCTAGTGCATCTCAACATCTACGGCTACCCTCCGGAAGGCGCCGACGTACAGTTTGTGTTCTACGACAAGTCGTCTGGCACCGCATCTGGCTCCGACTCGATGACCGTCAGCATCCCCGCGGGCACCGGTCCCTTCCTCTACAACTACACGTGCACTCTGTGCTACGATCTGACATACAAACTGGGTGTCAGCATGAATTACGTGGGCGACTCCTCGACCACGTGGGCGGCCACGTACGATTCCTCCATAGCCATTGCAGATGTTGACTTCAAATCGGGCTCTACTGACTTTAGTGCGGATCTCAACAAACTTACGGTCGGTCAGCCCTACTACCTTGTCGTCCTCTGTGGATCCCCAAACCTCTACTATCGCATGGATTTCGTCGCAGAATCGAGCTATCAGACGGTCTCTGGAACGTTCTCCAATCTCCCGTGCACCGGCAACATTGACGTGGCTCTGAGCTCTGCTGACAATGTGCATGTCGCAGGCGTGAGTAACCAGTGATGCCCTTTCCACCACGGTATGACCTGCTTTGGGCATTCTTCAAGCGGGTCCTGCGCTGGCTGCAGCTCGCTGCGTGGCAAGGCGGGGCCAGCGTGATGCCCACGCGAGCTGCTAGAGCCGCGCCCCACACTGCTATTTTTACACTTTGCACATTCGTTTTTGTGCAAAGGTCGCCAGATCTCTAGAAGGGTCATATTTAGATCCATGATGTTGGCGGCCTGTGTCCGCTGCCATGCGCTTTCCACCCACACTGGCTTTGCTGACGAGCCAAAGTGCGTGGGCTGAAACCGCAATCAATCATTAATTCCTTGTGTAACCGTTAGGATGACATGTTGAGCAATTAAGGCACCCACGTGTTGCAGGGCTGGTGCCCCACCCTGGTTGACAAAGCTGACCAAACTCCGAGGGTGTGAATGGAGAGAATTGGGGCACATTTGGTGTGGACACAAAAGCTGTTTACAGGGTGCTTGCATTCCTTGGGAGCCCCGGGTAAGGCAGCGACTGAGGGCCGCCACTTCCTCGTGGCCTTGCCCATGCACGCCTCTATGAGCTAACTTGGACGAGCGCGTCCAGATTTCCATGTCATCGCAGAGTTTAAAGAATCCTCAGGTGTGAGCAAGAAGACACGATGGCACCGCCCCTGATTGCTTCCCATGCGAGCACTAGAGTGATGCTCACCGCTTCATGTTTGGTTTACTCGGTCAAGCCTTGCGATCAATGTGGAGAAGTACGCAAGCCAGGCGTGTGTGACCAGGCACGTGAACAGTGTTCACCTGGCTTTTACAGAGATTGGCTCGAGGATGGCCCAATCAAAAGCAGGAGGAACAACCAGTTTGACACATGCAAAGGGGCCTTGGTGTTCATTGGGCGGGCACTCAATAGGAGTAGGGGTCATAGTACGTGAAAATCGTCTCGGATTTCCCTTCGCCCACCGGCACTACGCTCCGGAGCGTGATAGTGCCGTCTCTGAGTCTCGGCGTCTTGGGGAGAACCCTGTCTCTGATGTTTCGCCAGTAAAAACCAGGCTTTTGTTCATACTTTTCCTCAAAAGTGGTCTTGGCGCTGGGATCGTGCACTTTAAACGGCCACCCGCAGTAAAGAGCTTCGTCGTAGCTAACCGTGCCCGTGAAATTGGCCTGATACCTCTTGGAGTCCTCCAGGTAGAAGAGCTTATAACCGGATGTTTTGCCCGCGTTCAGCTTGACATCCTCCACTTTCCGTTCGCCAAGGGTAGACCTCAGATTGAACCAGACCTTGGACCCAGCATCGGCCTTTGCGACCTTGAGAAGACACCCTGTATCAAGGCCATCAACCATTGGTAGGCAGTAGGCCTCAATAGGTGTTCCTGGACACTCTGGCGGAGGAGGCGGTGGCGACGGTGGAGGCGGTGAGGACGGTGGAGGAGATGGAGACGACGGTGGAGGAGGAGATGGAGGCGACGGTGGAGAAGGAGATGGTGGCGACAGAGGAGGCGACGGTGGAGAAGGGGATGCATGCAAAGTTTGGAGGGGGGAATCCGGCGCCGGTGAGGATTCAAAGCTCGCCTCAGGCGCTATCAACAGGTTGCTCACATCCGTGGTGCCGGGGCTTTCATTGCTTTGCTCGTCCTCGAGCCTCTGGGCAATCGGCGAGAGGCCCTTCCTACCAGACTCCGCCTTGCGCACCCGAGGTAGCTGCTTCCATACCTGTCACAATAGAAAAAGCAATAAAACCTTTGACTTGGGTGCGTAAAGGTGCTAATTCGGCGAGAAGCACAGCACCCGTACCTTTTCTGTTCTAGCATTGGCACAGGGGGTGGTCGACACCGCCAGCAGGACCGCCACGAGGATAAAGCACCCAGCGCGGCTCCCCATTTTTCTTGGAGGGAATATGTTCTAGGAATCGTGTGACCTGGCCGCTGTAAATTGAGCGAGTGTTGTATACGCTGGTTATTTCCCGCTATCACGCGGCGGTCTGGCGCGGGAAGAGCTCCGGGTGGCCGCGCCCGGACCGCGGACCGGCCGCTTCGTTCTGCTGGCCGCCGCGCGGAGCGCGCCTCGTGGCACGTTTTGCTTGATAGCGACAATTTCAAACATTCGAATCAGAGAAACGTCTGCACTTGGGTCGCCTAGCATAGCCGTCGTGGCCATTTATTGTTATCGAAATGGTACGTGTGGGACATGTCTGCTTTGATCGCTGTGAACTTTTGAGAGGAGTTGATCGGGAGGGACTTGCGACGGCGCTTGTGTGAGCTGGGGGAGTCTTGGTGGCGGCGCAGATCAAATTGCGTCTGGATTCATGATGAATGTATCCTGACATTCATGCAGGCAAGCGTGGAGTCGCGAGGCGGCTGATGTGTGGCTGATCGGGCCCGGTCTGCATGGTGCTGCAGCAGCCAAGCTGACCCCGGTTCCACGTTAGCCACCGAAGGCACCCGGGTGTGGGTGCCGATGCTAAGCTAGAGACAAAACCAAGCGAGCAGGTGAGAGGCGAAGGAGGTCCAGTGTTCACACCTGCCTTTCTCAACAAGACAGGCAATACAAGAGGCGCCACGGTGCTAATTTTGCACCACCAGAATCGTGCTTCCGGGCCGGAGTGGGTCCAGGGTGCGTGTGCGGCAAGTGAGGCATGGTCTGGTGATGGCGCTGAAGCACCGTTTGGCGCTTGCGTCCGTGGAGTGTGTCGCGCGGGTGAGACGCGTGTGCCAAGCTGGGGTGGCGGCGAAACCATGCAGACGCTGATGTGTGTCGTGCATTTGGTGCATCGGAGTGTACACACTGCTCCACACACCTTGTCATTGAACGACGTGCGCCCTGCTCTCCTTGGCTGCGGACCAGCCACCGCCCGGCGAGCGCCGCCTGGAGTGCAGCACCGCCGTGCAATATACGGTCGCCAGCATGCGTGCAGGGCTGCGAGGATGCGATCTTGCGCATCATGGTCCACACCAACTGAGCCTCATCGTGCACATCCACTGCTGTGACGGTGAGGGGGGAGAGTGGGCGGTGGTGGCACGCACGCTGCGTCTGCTTAGGGTCTTGACCAGGCGCCCCCGTCGCTCCTTTGCGTGCGCTGAGAACAGGCGCGTGCGGCCGCAGACCTTGCGCATGACACTCACCAAGAGCCCGCTCAAGGATGGTCATGCGAGCAAAAGGCGATGCCATTCTGAAGCAAGAGCGCGACACAAGGCCCGGCTGGCCTGGCCGGAGACGATGACCACACGCTGCACTCGGCACGATTCCTGACCCCAACTGCCTGCCCTGACCTGGCCCTGAGGCGCCCTTGTGTGCTCCACCAGTCATCTTATTATGTACATAGACTCAACCTCGTTGCCATGCAACCAGCGTGCACGAGCTGAACTTGACGTGCAGAGTCGTCCGAGGCCATGGAGCACTCCGGGCCCCATGTCCTACCAAGGTAACTCTGAACCACTACATCTGCGAGCAGCAAGACCTCGCGATGCAGCCATCAGTGACACAGATCGTCGGGCTTCATGCGATCTATACAGAACGTGTATGTCGTTTCAATGTGGCCATTCGGCATAGGCACTTCGACCTGAAACTTCTCCCACCGGACGGACCAGTGCCACACCGGGAAAAGCATGCCCATGAAGGTGTACGTGGCGCTGGGGTCATACATCTTCACCGGCCAGCTGCACCTGGATTCGTCCAGATACCCGACCCAGCCCGTAAAGTTGGCGTTACCTCTCCTGGAGTCGTCCAGGTAGGCGTACTCATACGCGTATGTAGCGTCATCGCTCACAGTGACCCACTTCTTCAGCGGCTCGCCGTAAGTGGAGACGAGATTGAACAGGACCGAAGACCCAGCTTTGGCCATGGCGACCTTGAGCAGGCATCCGGAGCCGTTGTCATCCCTGATCGGTATGCAGTACGCATCAATGGGTGGCGATGGACACGCTGGCGGCGGTGGGGACGGCGGCGGAGGCGACGGCATTCTGAGCATGGCTCCCGTCTCCGCCAGCTTGTCGTCGGGTACGTAGGAAAACAGTGTGGTTGTGCTGCCGTTGTGAAACGTCACCAGCGTCCTGTACAGGTACCAGGTGCGGCCCATCTCCTGTCGAAACATCTTCTTCCAGGCCACGACGTTGTCCGCAGTATCCAGCCAGATCACGGCCCATCTCTGCTCCGGCCTGCCCTCGTACTCCACACTCCCAGTGAAGAGGGCCTGGTGCTCGGCAGAGTCAGCGATGTAGAAACGCTGGTACGCAAATGACTCTGTTGGCGCCAGCGCCACCGCAACATTGGCACGCTGGCCGGTGGACGAAGTGAGGTGGAACAAAACGGTAGAGCCTGCTGCAGCGTCTGTGACCTTGAGCAGGCACCCCGTGCCCGAGTCGTCGACGAAAGGGAGGCAGTAGGCTTCGATGGGGGGCAGGGGGGTTGTCAGAGGTCCCGGGGGAAGCTGAGGATGGCGGGGTGGAGATGGGCGAGAGTTCCGGCGAACTCGCTGGCGAACTCTGCGAGTCGTCGTCAAGGAGGGTCTGGGCGACGCTACTCTCTTGCGAGACGATGGCAGCCGCGCCCAGACGGTCCGCTACCGGCAACGAGCTACCGGAAGCCTTCGCCTGGGGCACATCCGTGCCACTGCCCGCATCCTGAAAACGGAATGTGCAACACGCCATGAGAACGGCTTTGAACGCTCTGCACCGGCCAAAAAAGCCAGACCTGACTACCTACCGGCTGAGGGTGACTCGCAGCCTCGCAAGAGACCGCCGACAGAGCCAAGAGGCTCGCAAGAAACAGCAAGCCCCACGAGTGTCTAGGCATCGCAGCTACAGGCGCGCCTCTTGACTGCATATGGTCTATGCATATAGCCAAGACTCTACAGGTGTTCTAGAGCAGGTCTGGTTCGGGGGTACCGCCGCAGGATTCCGGCCGCGGGCCCGGTCCGGCGGGCAGCAACGACGGCACGTGCATGTCAGGAGTGCAGCTCCGGTCGCCAACTCGGCTCCCGTGGACCAAGCCAACCACAGAGCGGGATTCCGGCACGTTGTTTCGGGCCATGTGCCTGACTTTGAAGTCACAGTGGCGTTGGTCGACTCGGTGCATCCTGGTCGCGTCGCTTTGTGCGCTAGCGAAGCCGGCAGAAGCATCAGCATCGCTAGGGCCGCGGAATCGTTGTAAATGCCCATGCATGAAGCCTGGTGGCATCTCCACGGATGAAGAAGTTTCTGTTTGGATTTGACCGGTCATCGCGACAGCTTCTTTGAGCCGTTGCTCGACACGGGACCGCGCCCCTGGGCTTGTTTCGTACCTGTGCATCTCGCGGGGGATCAGCAGCGCCTCCCTGCAAGGCATGCCGCCAACATGCTCGCGTAACCTGAAGGCCCTCGACCGACAAGCCCTAGAACCGGAAGCACTGGGCCCATCAACCTTTGCGCGTGTTGCTGAGGTGAACCAGAGGGTGCGACCCGGTTTTTGATGTAAGATTCTGGAGGGTCGCGCTGCCCTGGACGTTGGGCGGGCAGCCGAAGGCATCGCTCCTGATTGATTGCCACGCGAGAAGCGACGAGTGACACTTTCCTCTTCCTTCAAAAATTTCCCTGCCACGCATGGCTTGAAAATGACAGAACCCATATAAGGAAAAGTGGGAGGCGTGTGGGTGCATAACGGCCAGCCGGCGTCCAGTGAAAAGCGCCCAAAGATTGCCTCATTCAAAACACAGAAAGCCCACGGTGTCAGCCAGCAGAGTGCAAATGTGCAATGCGCATTGATTTCAATAGATCCAGGGTCTGTAATAGTAGTAAAACGTCAGGACTTTGCCATCCCCTACAGGTACCGTGGTCTGGTGCTTTTCAGCTATGGCGCGATTCCATGGTGGGAACTCCTTGCACACAAAGATGGTGTGGGCACTGGGATCGGATGTTTTGACCGGCCAGCTGCAGTTGGGCACGTTTGTGTACCTGGCCGTGCCGGTCATGTTGGCCTGCGTCTTCCTCGAGTGTGGCAGGTAAAAGGACTTGTGTCCAAACGAAGCACCCGCTTTCAGCTTCAAGGTGGCTTGACCCCTCTCGCCGAGAGTGGACACTAGATTGAAGGCGATCTCAGACCCGGCATCAGCATTGGCCACCTTGAGTAGACATCCAGTGCCATCACTGTCGTACATCGGTAGGCAAAAGCTTTCGATCGGTGTGTATGGGCACGCTGATGGCGGAGGAGGGGGAGGCAGTGGGAATGGAGGGGGCGAGGATGGAGGGGGTGAGGATGGAGGGGTTGGTGGCGGCGACGGAGGCGGAGATGGAGGTGGCGGCGACGGAGGCGGAGATGGAGGTGGCGGCGACGGAGGCGGAGATGGAGGTGGCGGCGACGGTGGCGGACTGGGAGATGGCGGCGACGGTTCAGCGCTTGGTGCCTGCACTGTCACCAAGGTTTTTGCATCCGGCGTACCGGGGGCCTTCTGCCCCTCGGTGCTGTCCTCCTTCTTGAGAGTTGGAGACAAGCCCTTGCTGCCAGGCAGTGCCTTGCGTGGCCGAGGAAGCATTTTGATAACCTGCAAGCTCGGACCAGGAAGCGGACATCAGTAATGGCTCCGGGAGGGTGCCCATGGCTCGAGGACACACGCGTTCTTACCGTTTTTGTATTGGCAGCGGCAAAGGGGCAGGCCGTCAACGTCAGCAAGGCCACCAGGAAGAGGAGTCGCCAGACATGGCTCCCCATTCTTGGGAGCGGGAGCATCTTTCAGGACTTGAGTGAATTATGGCGACCGAATGTCAAACGCAGTGTTTTGTACGCCAGAACGTCGGTCTTCTGGTGCGTGCGTCCACGCGACCAGCGTGCGCGCACACGCCCCGTGTAGGCAATAAACCGGCGGCTTGGTCCCGGGCCCCAGCGCGGCGTACTCCTCATGGCTGGCAGCCGTTGATACCGTAAACTAAAAACAATCGCAGTGCAACAGCAAAGATTTCTGTTTGGCGTCGCTTTTTCTGCCTTTTCGGATGAGCTGGTGGGCGCTTGGCAGACACACGGTCCACACTGTGGCGTACGGAGGCCATGTACGAAACGACCGGCCATCCACGGGGTCTCACCCATTGTAGCCCCGCGCAAAAAAAGTGTTGTATTTGAATTTCAAGTCTAAAATTGTCTGTGTGCTGGCGACTCGATCGCGCGCGGGGTCAGAATTCTTGTGTGGGCACCGTAGTGGCCGTCCGAGTCTGCACTCGCTCCAAGGCGACGATCGACCTTATCATTGTTCACCGCGGCCTAGAGTACAATCTTTTTCATCAAGTGACATTGTGAATGAACCCTTGACGTAATAGCGAACTGGCGGAGCAGCTCTCGAGGGAGGAAACAGCCCTGGCATGCATTCAAGTACCGCGGGCAGGCTCAGAGAGTAATTCTACCAGGAAAGGACATAATGAAACCGCTCGTGCGTCCAGCCCTGGGCTACAATCTAGAGTAAGGATTTAAAGGAAACGCATATGAAGCAGGTCGACAATAGTGGGATTCAAACACCCCCGCTTTATGCGGCCCCGAATCTCGAAATTGGCGCCCCTGGGTAGGTCGAAGTGGTCCCGCTACCCGGATTCGATCGTCATCTCCGGCGGGTGGGTAGCCCCTGCACAGACTGGAACGGTCGCCGCCGGAAATAAGGTTTAATTTGCCGAACAATCACGAAATACTGAGAGACGTTGATTGGCGGGGTCAACCCTGTCCCGAGTCGATGGCCTCTGACCCGGCGCAGGACCCACCCGAGGAAGCCCGGAAACCATGCCCAGCCCAGCAAGGTGAGCGCAAATGCATCTTTTCACATGTTCCCATAGGACATGCAGATCTTTTATAATGCCGTGATGTTGCGAGAGGAGGTGATGGGAAGGGGTCGTGACGACGCTTGTATAGGCCCCGGTGGCGCAGCGCATATCTAGGTGCTTTCGGCTTCATTCTAGCTCCATCTTGCACATTTTTGCAGATGCACATGGAGTCTTGACGGGGCCAGTGTGTGGCAGATCAGACCCGGCACGCGTGGCACTGCAACAGCCGGAAAGCTGAGCATGGATTCAAGCTCTGGCAAGGCCGCTTGGTGCGGGCTTTGACGCACAGCTGACAGGAGGACCAAATCTGCAGGTGAGAGACCTCGCACCTTGGACACGGATCTTTCTTGGTTAAAATTCATAAATTTATCTTGCCTTGCCAGCAGGGAAGCAACCCGACGCCCAGTCTTGCTTGCCGCCAACAGGTGGCAAGCAATGCCCCATGGCGCTGATCGCTTAATGGCCAAGATGCTGCCCCTGCTTCCGTTTTAAGTCCAATGCGACCCGCGTCGCGAGTGTGGCATGCCCCGATGATATCAGGAAGCACTGGAGCACGGGGTAGCGCATGCGTCCGTGAATTCGTGGGCGAGCCGAACTTGCGAATCGGGCCGGCATTGAAGGTATGCGGGCGTTGATGTTGTCTCATGATTCATTGTGTTTGACTTTGTGAAGTGCTTCACACTTTCGGAGACTTGACTGCGATGCACGTGTTGCCCTGTCCACTTGCAGGTCGCTCATCGGCGGAAGAGCACTGGCGTGCGCAAAGTGCATGTGTTATGGCCGCACATGGTCCTCAGAGCCTCGGGGCTGAGACACGACCTTGCACATCGTCGCCCACCCCGGGGCTTTATCCTGCGCATGCATGGCTTTCGCGGTGAGGAGGGATCCTGGGCGTCGGTGGCCCGGATGCTGCGTCGGCGTGTGTTTGGCCATCTGACGCCCACTTGCCCTTTCTTGCTCTGGTTTGCTCAGGACCAGGACGCGCGGGAGCAGGTCTTTCGCATGGCAATTACAGGGCTCAAGTATCTCTACATCCAAACCATGAATGGGAGGCGGAGCCAACAAGTACGGTCGGACCAATGCCACGGCCGGTCGTTTCGACGGGCTACAGGAAAATCGCGCGCACCTTGCCCAAACCCCCACCCTTGCCCCACCTGCCTGCCCTGATCTAGCCCCGAGCTGGCCTTTATCGTTCCACACGACAAAATTGCATTTACATGATCAATCTAGTCAGCACGGTGCACATGTGCACGTGCTGGCCTGTAAACGGTGGGGCAGCTGAGTGCGAGTCTACAAAGCACGCCGCTTCCCTCACCACACCCAAAAATAGCCCTGAGGCACAAAATTTTTGACCCGGTCCCAGACATATTTATCGGTAAAATTGCTCGCCTCTTCATGAGCGACTTGGGTAGTAGGTATAAAAAGACCTGATGTTGCCATTGCCCACAGGCACGCGGACCTGGTACTTCTCGAATGGGCCGTGATAGCGCCAGGCTGTGGAGTGCATGCCCACGAAGGTGTATGTGGCGCTGGGGTCGTACATCTTCAGCGGCCACCTGCATTTGGGATCATCATCCATATACGCGGCTGTGCCCGTGAAGTTGGCCTGAAATCTCCTGGACCTGTCCAGGTAAAAGTCCTTGCACCCGGACGTAGCATTCTCTTCCAAGCCCAGGAAGTCATCAGCCAGCTCTCCGTCTGTGGACTCCAGTCTGAACCAGATCACAGATCCGGGTTCGGCCATCGCAACCTTGAGCAGACATCCCGTGCCTGCGTTGTCCCTCATCGGCAAGCAGTACGCATCGATGGGACGCCCAGGACACGCTGGTGGCGAAGGACGAGAGGGTAGTGGAGGAGGAGAAGGCGATGGTGGAGGTGGTGATGGTGGCGATGGTGGAGGTGGTGATTCTGGCGATGGTGGAGGTGGTGATGGCGGCGATGGTGGAGGTCGTGGCGAACCTTTCGTCGTCGGTGGCGGCGTGGTCACCAAACCTTTTGGGTCGGGTGTGCTGGGGTCCGACTTGCCGTCCCCAATGTCCAATATCTCTGCAATCGGCGAGAGGCTCTTGCTGCCAGGCTTTGCTTGGCGGGGCCGAGGAAGCGGCTTCACAACCTGCGACCTCAGGTTGAAGAGCTAGACTCAGATCGAGGCCCGTAAAACGCTCATGGGAAATAAACCAACCAAACCGTACCGTTTTGGTTCTGGCATTGGCAATAGGGGCTGTCGACAGCGCCAGCAGTGTCACCAGGAAGGCGACTCGCCAGGCCTGGCTCTCCATTTTGCTCGGAGAGAGCATGGCCCACGCCACAAGAGGCTATCGCCCGTCCACCTAAAAAATCGAGTGTAAATCAGTCAAGGAGTTGCTAGGGGCGTACGACGGCCGCGCGACCAATGGATCGCGTGTGAATGCCCGGACGCGGACGTCCATGTCAGCCGACCGGCTGCCTCGGTCTGCCGATCACCGCGCGAAGCGCTCCGCGTGGCAAGCCTGGTTAAACGGACGGTGCCCAAACTATTACATACCATAAGCATATGTTTCTGTAAGGACTCGTGTAGCAGATTTGGCCGATCTCCGACATGCACTCGCCAGGTGGTGCATCCTCATCCGGACAGGTGTCACTGTTGTGGACAGCCGGGTCCACAACCTGCATGCATTGGCCTTGATCTCTAGGGTGTGCTTTCCTGGGTCAAAAACGTGCCTTTTAAGAGTATGAAAGCATCCAATTCATCCACCCCCCGTCCTCGTGGGATCCGGGTGTGCTTGCTTACGTCGGCACTCGTTCCCGTGCTGACGTCCTCCCTGCCTGTGTCTATATGACCCGCTTGCAATACAATATTTGTAACCTACACTCAGTCCACAAGCAGTACGTACAATTCGATAGTCACGCTTCCGGCCGATTCCTTACAGACGCTGCAGTCTAATCGGTGCGCGAGCCCTGCTCCTCCTCACATATCGGGCGTTGGTAATACAGAACCTGAAACTCGAACCTCGCCACACGGCGCGGCCAGTCGCATTTCACGGACGACTTGATGCTTCTTGTGTGGCAGGCGCTGCAAGTTGAGGTGGGATCATCATGGCCAGCTGGATTCTTGCACCCTTGAGCTGGCAGGGATCAGGGCTTCCATGCTGTCCGCGGTCTGGCATGGCACGCTGCTGGCAGCGGTAGTGGCCTGCCAGGGTCACAGGTGTGTGCGCCCTGAAGGGAGGGATACACCTTGGCGGTGAAGGGCACCGGCGGTGGCGCTGGAGAGGGGCGCCGATTGACTGCTCGAAGTCACGACTCTGGGTCGCGTGTGTGATCAAGGTTTTGTGTGAGGGGTTGGCGTGCACGGCCTGTGGACAGCTGCACTGATGGCACGCGGCCATGTCGGTGATGTGACACAATGCTTCGACCTTTGTCAAGTCCGCAGACGGACGCCACAGCTGCTCACTCAGGTTTTTAGGGGCGACAAGTCGTCCCGGGCATGGGCCCGCACAAACACTGACCGTAGCCCGCCGTGGCTATCAAGGTGAACTCCCCATACACTTCGGAGATGCAGCCCGCACCTGGCTGCGCAAGCCGCCCTTGATGCGCCTGATCACATTGGATGTGGCTCAGAGGCTGGGCTATCAGGCACGTGAGCAGGTAGCAGGTCGTGCTTGAGGTGCGGCGGTATCGACCCAGACCGGGCCGAGGACGTATCGCATTCGCAGTGCACTTTTGGGCTTTTGCCGTCATTCATACCTACTCGTACCAAAAATTATGTCTGTGCAGGCAAGCTGGCACGGACAGATGTGGAGGCACTCTACGCACCCCGGAAGCAGGCTGCCTTTTGGAGACGGGGCAAGCTTTGACATGCGCAGGGCTCGCCTCGCGCATGCCGCAATCCTGGAGGCAACTCGAGTGGGTGCGGCGGGCCATGGCTTCGCGAGCAGCCGCGGCATGCTCCTAGTCGCCGGACGGGAGAGGAAGACGGCTCCAATCGCTCGCTGCCTTGCAATCGGTTTGGCTTCTTGGCACCTGCTTGTTGACCGACATCACGCCTCGACCCAGGGGCATGACTGGCCGCACCACATGCTGCGACCGACTGCCAGGCGAAGAGCTCAAGGAGAGGTCTCATCCAGCCGGTGCCTGTCATGTTGACTTGCCGTGAAGGGAGCTCAATGCACTTGGCTTTGCATTCACCGCCGGAGTCGAGCCTCCGGCCAAGGCACGCGGCCGCAGGTTGGCGGTGAGTCAACAGTGTCCTCGGCCGCGCAGACGGCAGGTGTTCAACATGGCTAGCCCGGGGTGGCTGAGTTTGCGACGGCAGCGAGCGACTAGGATCTGAACCGTGCCCAGTGTGCGCGACAATCTGGACTCGGGTCCTGTCATGAAAAGTCTTTATTGACCGCTGGCCCACCCTCGATGCATGCGGGGCCTGCATGCCTGAGCCACTGCCTGTGCCAAATGGCTTCCAGGCTGCCTGGACCCCACAAGTCCAGACGGTCTTTCATTTGCCTGAGCCCTGTGTGCCTCACATGCATGTTGGTCACCCACCAATATCCCATGGATCGTATCATGCCGAGAGATCCTCTCGCAGACTCCGGGCGATGTTACCTGGGTCAGTGGCACAAAGCAAAGCAGACTCAGAACGCTGCGGGCTGTGAGCTCGAGATGGGATTCCACGGTATTATTACATGATTCAGATGCTCCGGGCAGGCCTCAGGCGCAATTAATGCAGAACCAGCACAATTGGCAGGAAGTTAGCAAGCCGGGGCCTGGAGCATTCACAAATTTTGGGCCACCATGAGAGTTGTTCCAAAGGCAGACAGGAGACAGGCGCAGTAGAAAAGAATGTGGGCAGCAAGGAGGCAGGCAATGTCAGGCCTGCCGGTCGTCCTTGTGGAGATGGGCTTTCCCTTGGTACAAATGGTCAGTTGGAATGCATCTCGTGTTCAGCACAAGGTGGGGTCACTGATCACGAGGCCGCTGCGCGGCGAGGAAGCGCGCCATCAAGCCTCTTCACTCTCACGGATCCCCGTACGGCCTGAAAAATTCGAAGGTTTGAACATCATCCGGACCCAGGCGGACTCGAACGTGTCCCTCGAAGTACTTTCTCCCAATCAGGTTTGGATTCAGCGTCAAAGATGTGGGGTCATTTATCATGTATAGGGCTGTGGGGTCGACGCTCTTGAAGTCCCAAGACTGCCCTGGCCTCCCTTCATATTCGACAGTGCCGGTGAACTTGTTGTGGTTTGTGACCAGGGATTGGGTGAAGATCCAGAGATAACCGCCCATTGTCTTGCATGGTTTCAGAGATACTGTAGCAGTGCCCGTGCCGGAGCTCTGCGACCGCAGCCTGAAGAGCACCCGTTCTCCAGCAGTGGCCTCGGCCACCTTCAAAACACAGCCAGAGCCCCTATCGTCAAAGGCGGGGATGCAATAGGCAGTGATGGGCCGGAGTGGTGGCGGTGGTGGGGGGGAGAGGGTGGAGGGGGGGTGTGGGGGGGGGGGGCGGCGGCGGAGGAGTTGAGAGTTGGGGAGGCGAGGCAGGCGGTGATGACGGCGCCCTTGGAGGCCCCATACTTGCTGGGGACCTGTCCTTTACCAGGCGCTTGTCGCAGTTGGGATGGCATTTGTCATCCTGTCGGTCGACAATGGGAGAGAGGTTGCCCGGGCGGGGCGACTTCTGTCTCGGACGCAGAACGACCTTGGTTCTCTTTGCAATAGGGAGTTGGGATATGAGGGTAAGTATATAACTGTGATGTATCTCACCATCGCCAGGCACACTCCTAATTGCGCACCGCTGCGAAGGCGAGGGGCGCGGTGCAAAGAGCGATCACTCCGAAGAGGAGCAGCAAGCTGCAGAGAGACCTCCCACGCATGTTGAAGCCGGCAAGAAGGTTGTCGAAGACTTAAAGGCGGCACAGTTAGGCAAAGGAGTCGTGCATACTGACCTATTTCCGTTGCGATTTAGTAGTTGTGGCGGCCGGACGCGCCGCTTGCCGGCCGAGCGCGGCGCCACGGTGCAAGCCGGATGTGCATTGCTACCGGCTCGCCATTTGTCGGCGCGATCCGGGGGTTTGTTCAGCCACAGACTCTAAGCTTGGAATTATCTGTGGTTCTTGCCGCATGGTATTAGTTCGATGGTGTCGCTCACCGCTTCCACGGCGCGTGATCTTGCTGAGTCCGCGGAAGTCGTCGCAGCAGAGATAGGCAGGTTATTACGAACCTCAGGTGAGCCTGGAGACCTCTGCGCACGACACGATCAATGAGTTATATGTACGCCACTGAAATCGTATTTTAGGAGAGTGATATGCAACTCAGCGGGGGAATTGCGGGCGTGAACTCGTGGGTCTGGGAAAGCCAGAGCAGAAGGCCCGGCTTATGCATGCAGGCTGCGACACGTGTCAGAATGGACAGGGAACAAGAGGGAACTTGGAATCGAAAACACAGCGGTGTTCGACAATCATCAGGTGTCAGAAATATTGTTTGTGGGCGGACTTGCCCGCAACATGCGATGACGATGCACTCGGGCCAGGCGCGCGGTGGCCTGTCCAGCCGCGGTGTGTTCCGCGCCGGCCTCTTGCTTCTGGTCGTCTTCTGCTCGTGGGCCCCTGTCCACGCTGAGGCAAGACTTTACATGTTTGTGATTTGAAATTGCCCAGTGACTGCGCGCTTGAGTCGTGGATGCATTGTCACGGACCCACACCGCCGACTCCCCTCGAACACGCCTTGCAGGCGACCTGCCGCTTCGGCCCTTGCTATCAGCTTGTCCACGGGAACACAGGCGAGCTATCGAACCTGCTCGCGACGCACTCAGGCCCCTCGGCGTCTAGGGTATTACAGTTTCCCGAGATCCAAGCCCTGGCCAGGAAGTTTCTTTTTCCCCCGCCCCAGAAGAAGAAGCCCCCTCATCCTCCCAAGAAGAAGTCGCCCCTACCTCCTGCCGAGAAGCCCTCGCCCCCTTTCCCTCCCGCTCCCGAGCTGCTATGATTTTGCGGGGAAGCGTTACAATCTCTGAGTACAAATTGAGTCGTGGGACGCTGTAGGTCACGAACATCGGGTAGCATGGAAGGTGTTTGGGCTCCTAGGCCTAACGAGACGTCAGGGTGGACAGGCAGTCATGCACACGCGGAACCCACGGTGACATGCGATACGTAAGCAGGATTATTTAACACATAGGACCTTGACGTGTTGGAAGCACAGGAGTGAACAATCCTGGGAGTATGGCTGACACGCAAGAGGAGGGGCGATGGAGTGCAGAGGAGCGAGTTGGGTGTCCACAACACCCTGTGTTTAGGTTAGCCTTTTCTGCAAACCATAGCCTAAACTCTAGGTCGTTCCCTCCATTTTCTGGGCTCGATTATCTGCGTTTGCGATCCGCCACACCTGGCTCACCCCCAGCTGGAACCCAGGATCCCCAACTCCCTTAGAACCTTCTGCAAGACTACGCGAAGGACAAGAACACTGATTGAAACTCAGTTGCATCCGAAATTGAGTGGTACCTTTGATAGCGATCGCCACGCTTTGCGCAGTGCCACTCTTGGTTCCAGGGGCCTTGGGGCGCCAATCCTGTTCCCGATCTTGCCGGATGCCGAGTGCGTGACCTCGGAGCCGTGCTAGTCGCATCATACTGAAGCTGTCCATGTCACCGGGGATTATAAGAGAGTATTTATATGTATCGGTAACCGTTTATTGCCATGCTGGAGGAGACCTGGGCCGCTTCGATGACGGTCGAGGGTGTCTGAGGATCCGTGATGGCGGGCTCCGCTCCCCCGGTGTCCACACCCGCCTCTTGACGGTGCGAATCCCGAACCGAGACGCGGAATGCAATCATGTGGACAACCTGGTGACACATGTAATTAACGTTGGTGCCCGGCTTCGCCCTGCAAGATTTTGGCTGCAGGATGCGGCACCAAGATGTGACTGGCCGGCTTCCCAATCTCACGGCAAGGTGGGATTTGGAGGCTGTCTGCAGCGTTTCTCCCTCCGGTCAATCACATGGAGAGACACCAACGGGTTGCGTGGGAATCTGGAGCATTGTCAGCCTCCACTCATGGCTTGCGTATTCCAATCTCGAGCGGTACGTGGAGGGCCCAGGGAAAATTGGCGTCGGACTGCACGGAGGCATTCTTGGGGCTCGCCTGCAGGATAGGAATTGTGCTTGGCAGGTGGTTTAATGGACGCTCTCGCGTGTGTGCAGGCTGTAGAGACAGCTGTCCTCACCGACGAAGAGAGCGCAGCCTTGGCGACCGGGCGCGTGCAAGATTGGCGAGCGGTGGCTTTTGAGGACAGAGGATGCTGAGAAGCTTCTAGTCCAATCTTCAGCACTGGACGGCCTGTTGTCAGCGATGGCGGTGAGTGAACAGGTCCTGGATATCGGCGCCGGATGTCTTCCTTTCATGCACCTCCAAGGCAGGCCCACTGTCTGGCGCACGGCCGCCCTGTCCTGGTGAGGCCTGCGCATCTTCTACTAGCCAGCCAACTGCTACAGCCAACTGCACAATACGGCCGGAGTATGGAATTTCCTTGAACAACACAGATTTCTCGATTGACACAGGTGAGCCTGGGGGGAGGTGGCCTGATCCATACGTCCTGGGTTACAATGATCGAAGCATGCCGATACCTCACAGCCTCACCTTCCTTCATGTTTTTTGCAGCGCTATGCCACCCGCTGATACCACCCTGCTGCTCGCCAATGGCCTTTGCCACCCATCACCTCCATGCCGGCCGAGCTCACCACCTGCAGCGCCATTGCCAGAGCCACCGCTCGCGAGGATGCGAGTCTCGACGTCCTGGAGCCAAAGACGCCCACCTGTATACTGCCCATGGCCTCTCCTGCGCATGTGACCGCACCGCTCTAGGAGTGCAATGACGTGTTCCTGGCCGGCTTGCCGCTCACGCTCTTGCTGCCCAGTCGCGCCCGGCACCGGAACAGGTTGATGTCGGGAGGAAGCCGCCCACGCCCGTATTACACAGAGGTGCGTCCTGGCGTGTTGCGTCATTTTTGTGGTGAGCATCCGTCGCAGGTCATGGACACGAGGTTCATTAAACTCTCCTGCGTGTCATCTTTTGCAGCCATGGTAGCGTCCACGAAGAGCACGGACGGAGCACGGCGGCCTTGCGCGGATTACTGGGCGCTCAACAGCCCCGCTGTCAGGCATGCATATCTGCTGCCGCTCAAGGTGGATGTGGAAACGCTGAACCGCCTTCATGGCGCGGACGCCTTGTTCAGCATCGGCCTGCGCGGCGGCTGCAAGCAGGCTTCCGTGTGCTCGGGGCTTGGTGGAGACGGCCAGGTCTGCGGCGGGCCGCGGCCTTTTCCAGTTGTGCACGTGCAGTCTCTCTTGACTTTTGGGCTGCATTGGCGACTCTCATCGCTCAGGTGTACGATGCTCTGCGCGGCCGGACGGGTGAGTGCGCGAGCGTCTACCTCGGCGACGTCCTTGTGTGAATGTTCGACGACGGCCGCCCGCCGCAAGCATTTGTGGATAGTCCTGGATTGGCTTCTGGAACTACGGCTGCACGTGTGTGCAAGAATGTTTGACTTTTGGTTGCTGCACTGTCATTGCGAGTGCATTTGGAATCAGCACCGTGGTCGCTGCTCGTTGCCGCCTGTTGCTCCCGACTCCCCGCGCACCACCCGATGCATGCACAGACGGAGATGACCAGCAGCACCAAGTCCCGTGGTAGGGATGCAGTAGTTGGTGGGCCGTGATGCTGCGGATTCAAAATTGCATTTGCCCGTTGCCGAATACGCTTGCGAGTCGATGGCGTGGACACCCACGGCGATGTTGACCCCCGTGTGATCCACATGGTTTGAGGACGCCCCTCGACTGCTTGTGCTATGTTGGTCAGCCGCATCGCAGAGGTTCATACTCGGGGTATGGGTCGTGCAGCACGGCCGGTTGATACCTTGCAGCGGACACATCAGTCCGCATGATCAGGAATGGGGCTGACATGTGAGGTAAAGGAGTTGATCGTTTTGTTGGGTGGGTGGGTGTTTTTTGTGGGGGTGGGTTATTCTCTTGGAGGTGGTGGGTGGTAGGGTGTGACGTGGGTGGTGTGAGGTGATTCGGACACAAGAGGTAGCTGAGCACTGCAAGCGCGGCCGGCGACGATGCAGATCGTGGACGTCGTCGACGACACGCCCTTGACGGTCTGGTCCTACATATTGAGGGAGGGATGCCCGTCCCGGACCTGGTTTTGTCAGGTGGCGCCGGGCCACCAAGCAGGCAATGAGGAAGGACGAGCCACCCTTCCTTTGTGGACCACCGCCTGCTGCTTGGCCTGCGCGGCTTGACGTGTTGGAACGCCGCCGACTCCGCACTGGGCCAGTTCACGGCGAGGCGCTGGGAGCCGGCGTGCGGACCAAAGTGACGCGGGATGATGATACAAGCAGCCAAGACCCTTGCGCCTCTGGTAAGGAGAGGACATCTGTGCCGGGGTTGGTCATATCGGGACCTGGGTGATGCTGCTGTAGGGTGTTGGGGCGGCCATTGGGGAGCCAGGGCCTGGGCAGGGAAGCAGCCTTGTGAGGCACAGTGCATGCTACATGGATCAAGGCAGGCTTCAATAATCGATCACGCCGAGCTTGGGAGGTGGTGGGCTGTCTTCTCGGGATTGGGGTGGCGCGGACTCGGCTGGCCTGCCCGTGCAGTAGCCTCTCTCCAAATCGTTGGTGCTGCTGCCATGTGTGGCCCACGTAAATGATTTCTTCATTATATTTCAAAATCGCCGTGTGCTCGAGCTTGCGTCCGCCATGTGCCTTGTTATGTCGAGTCCCGTCGGTCCCTCTTCGGACGATAGGGTATCCCTCCTTTCCTTTCCCGCCGCAGATGATCTGGGCCATGCAGTCGAGCCGTGGTCGTATCCTGGCGCCACTCCGGGAGCTCTATAAGTTTAAGTGTGTTTTTAGATCTAAGAAAAAGTCAAATCTCTTCATTTGAGGCGCCAACGGCTCTGAGGCGGAGGATGATGATGCGGAGCCCAGGCGCCGCTGGACCACCTCCGGCCCCCTTTGTCAACAAGGGGGTCCCGTGGCCGAAGCCTTGGCGTTCAGCATCGGCGACTCCATGGGACGGCCGGGCAAGACGAGGTGGCTGAGAGTCAGCGTGGGCCTTGGAAGGGAGCACTCCCTCTTCTTTTGGTCGACTGCCACCTTGGTGCGCGCGTGCTGACATCTTCTGGCGGTCATGACGCGGAAGTCCAGGCGGCCAGTGTTGTGGGCGGAGAGGTCTCATGCACCTTAGTACCAAGGGCCAGGGTTTCAGCCCTCAACTCGGCCAACTTGATGGTGTGCGTGAAGGCGGGCAGACGCGGAGGTGAGCAGGGTGGGGTGAGAGAGCCGGGGCGCGCGCGCGAGTTCTTCTGCTGCTCTGGTGCGCGGCATGTCCAGTCTGTGTGCACACGCGTCGTTGAGTGTGGGAGGCCTCATCCTTACGCACTCCTTCTTTTTCCCTGTGCAGTCAGGATTGGCGCGCGTAGAAAACTGCTGGCGGTCATGAGCCGGGCGTCCAGGCGGCCAGTCTTGCGGACACGGAGGATCCCATGCAACTGAGTGATACCAAGGCCCACGCTTGCCCAGGATTTCAGCCCCCAACTTGGCCAACTTGATGGTGGTAGCGAAGGCGTACAGGCATGGAGGTGAGACGGGTGAGAGAGGGGGGCCTCGCGTGCACGAATTTTTCTGCGGGCCTGGTGCGCGGATCGTCCGCTCTGTGTGGTGCACGCGTGTCGCCGAATGTGGGAGGCCTCATCCCTACACACTCCCTCCTTACCCCTGTGCAGTGTCAGAGCGGACGCGTGCGCACAACTGCTGCTGGCGGTCATGAGCCGGGTGTCCAGGTGGCCAGGCTCTTGGACGGAGGGGTTCCTTGTAACCTGAATACCAAGAGTTGGCATTTCAGCCCTCAACTTGGCCAACCTGATGGTGGGCGTGAAGGCGGGCATACGCGGAGGTGAGATGTCGGGGCGAGAGAGGGGGTGGCGCGCGCGCGGGTTCGTCTTTGGCTCTCGTGCGCGGCATGTCCACTCACAGTGGTGCATGCGTGTCGTCAAGTGCGAGAGGCGTCGTCCTTACGCTACCCTTCCTTACCCCTGTGCAGTCACAGCTGGCGCGTGCGGACAAGTACTGGCAGTCATGAGCCCGGGTGTCCAAGCGGCCAGGCTCTCGGGCGGAGGGGTTCCCGGCAGCTGAGTTGCACCAAGGCCTACGCTTGGCCGCGGTGCTAGTCCTCAACTCGGCCAATTTGATGGTGGCCGTGAAGGCGGACGGACACAGAGGTGAGAGGGGTAAGAGAGGAGGGCGTGCACGCGGGTCCCTCTGCGGTTCTGGTGCGCGGCTTTTCCGCTGTGTGTGTGCACGCGTGTCGATCGCCGAGTGTGGGATGCCGCACCTTACTCACGTCATCCTCATCCCTGCGCAGCCAGAGCCGGCGCGCGCCATCTTCATGGCTCTTTTCAACCTCCGGCAGCGCTTGGGTGTGGCTTGGACGCCGATGGCTCAGGTACATGCCGACGACCTCTCAGCTGGGTCTTGCTCGCTCCATCTTGCTGGAGCTGATGCATCTGGCAAGGGGAGATGCCGTTTATCAACAAAGCTGGCCCCGGCTGCTGATGGTCCTGTAGGTAGCTGATGTCGTGCGTCTGGCCAGCGCTCTCGCCGAGATGCACCTATGTTCCCGCATCCTGCTGCATGTCCCGTTGGCCCTGACACCCTGGCGGGCCGCTCGATCCTCTGCTTGTTTGTGACGGAGCGCGGACTTATGGGCAGCGCTGCCAGCGCGCGGCGGCTGATGACCTGCTACTCCCCTTGACGACTCAGTCCTGGCCGGGCCTGCTCGCTGCGCTCACGTCGGCGCGCAGCGTCGGAGTTGCAGAACCTTGGCGCTTGGGATATCGGGCCGGGGACACTTTGTTGCGGTGAGTATGCGAGAACGGTGATGCAGAGGACGGAACGTACGATGATTGGGTTTTCTTCCACGGGGACGCCCGGGTTGCTGTTGTGGACAGCCGGTCCACCACCTGCAATGCAGTAGCCCTGGGGTTATGCTTCCCTACCCTTGTAGAGATGTGCTGCTCCTGCGTATGAAAGCATCCGATTGCATCAACTCTCGCCCTCGTGGGATCCATACGCGTGTGCATGTTTGTGGTGTGCGCTCGCCCACGTCTCTTCTTCTTTGGGTCCCGCCATGTATCCCTGGAATGACTTATGGTCATTGAAACCTACATTCAGCACACGAGTCGTATCACAGGTCAGGGGTTGTCACGCTCCCCGGTCGATTGCCAGCGATGAGGTGGTCCAGGTCCGCTGAGCATGTCGCAGACCGCACAGTGTAACAAACAGTTCCGCAAGTGACCATGACCTATTTTCTCCGCTTTGGACGCAATTTACCCGAGCCTCGCACAAAGGTAGCCCAGTGGCGAGCC